>JAHVAK010000103.1:10000000-14956310 GCA_019845155.1 Luehdorfia chinensis
TCACAACACACCCTCCCACACATTCACATACGCGCGCACACAGGCACGTACACATGCACACTCACACACAGTGAAATTTTTGATAGAGACGTAATTACCAATTTCAATTGCCTATTTTGCCTTTTGTTTTATTACCAATAGTAATCATTAATTGTAATACCAAAGCTTGGTGGTTCAGTGGTGAGTAATTTTTTTTTTATTTTCTTTAGAAAAATAATTTTAGTACTATTGATTTATTATTTTCGACTGTTTAAATGAAACGAAATAATCTGCACTCCCTAAAATGTTCCCGAGCAGTTGCTCAAAATACAGCCGCTGGTAAGAATAAATCGGTTAGACCAATAATAGTGGTAGCGCGTGTCGCAGCTAATTCATTTAGGGGCGACGTCTAGTTGCCGAATGCGGCGAAATTAGATTTCCATCGGTGATGATGGATCGCCGGAGCTGCGGTGCGGACTCGCTCGAAATCAGTGGCAACGGAGCCCCAATGTTAGCTCCCGTGAAATTCTGCTCTGAAATTTTAGATGGACATTGAGTTAAAAGGTGTCGAATCAGTTAACGAACCTTTCACCGTCCAGCTCGGAAGTGTGTGTATACGGGTATATTACGATTTTTCTCGCATGGGTAAAAAATATCTAAGTTTTTATTGAATTAGGTCGCTTCTAGAACCTATACTTATATACTATTCTTGGAATCGGATATTACACAAAACAATTTGAATTTAATACAAAAAATACATTTGGGCAAGATTGTTACAAAATTTGCATCTGGGCTAAAATAATACCATCTAAAAATGAATTGTCTTAACTTATTAATAGTATAACTAGTGCTCATTTTGAATCATATATATCAACTGAAGGCTTTTAATAAATTAGTCCAAAAGTATAACGTTAAAATAATTTCACAAAAACTTCTTACATTGATCCGTCTCAGGAGCGAGTGATTATGAATTCTCACACAAATAAGCCCTGGATTCTTATAGGTCTTACGACATATTTTAGATAAACTAACATTTCATATCAGACCATATTTGGAAATGTCGATTTGAATATCTTCATACAGGTAATGACAGTCTGACCAGTTTCTTTGATGAACATAAGACTGCATCGATCCACTAGCATCCATCGATTTTCCACACAGTAGGTAAAGCTCTATATAAAATAGGGGTCATCCGTCATTCTGCATTTATCGATATTAGCGCAGCAATCTAGTCGCTCTAGAACCTTCCTTCCCTAGCAATAGCAATCGATGGTTACAGCTGTCAAAAAATGTAATATTGTTACAAGTTAATAAATACTAATCACTTGTATTTATAAATGAAATCTTCACAACTATTAAATGGGTTTGAATATGCTTTTTACTGCTGCATAAGCTATGATCTTTTGACAATGTTAAAAACTAAATTGAAATACTATGAAGTATTTAAGAAATTACCAAATTTTAGGCAAGAAAAATCTAGCTTTGCATACTTTTAGATAGTAAAACGCTTAGTTTGTTAGTATTTTGTTTCATTCACAATTATTCAATTGTTAAGAAAATTAGTGATGGTTTTTAACCGACTTCAAAAAAGGAGGAGGTTCTCACAAACATTACATTAAATAAATTTTACGACTTAAGTTGTTTGTAAAAAATATATATGTGAAAACAAAAGTAGCTTAATGTAGTTTAAAATTTTATAAAAGTTATTCGAAATGCAATCCTCGATTTATATATAGAATACGTTAGACGACAGACCCTCAACCTCCAGAGACCAGTCGTCTACCGCAGCGAGACCAGTCGTCTACCGCAGCGAGACCAGTCGTCTACCGCAGCACGCACAATTTCATGACTATATCAGCCACTGCTTTAATTGGGTATATTTTGAGATACTCCAAATTATGGTGAGGTTTAGCACAGGCTTTTCCCTCCAAATACTACCATATTTTGTAAACCAACGGGTTTAAGTCTGAGCTGGAAGAAGGTCACTCGTCGTGCCTGATGAAGTATATTTCATGGGTGATGAGCCAGTTATGCGTGCTTGCTGCCAATACATCTAATGAGCTGGCGCTGAATCTTGTTGGAATACCCAGTGTCTGTTCTCGAACATTTTTTGAGAAAGAGGTTCCACATCGTTTGTAAGAACAGCATTTTGATACACTTTTTCACAGAAAAACACCTTAGAGACTCCAAGCCAAACCATAAATGATGAAGGATGATGCCCACGCTAGATTCTCGGTATACGCCTGCTCGCTACTTCACTGCTGTAGGCATACACTTTATCATTTTGTTTGTTGTAACGTTCTGTGACTTTCAAATTGTTTTCGTCTAAAAATGATTTTGTGGTATTTTTTTCTCTCTAGCCTTAATTTTTCAGACGCTCATTAAGATAATGCCCTGTTTTTCGTTGATAAGCTCGGAGTATTAGGTCTTCATTTAGCACTCTTTTGGCCGTAGTTCTGCTTAACCACAATTGAAGAGCTAACCTTTTGTTTTTTCTTGGGGACGGGATTTCGTTGGATTTGCGCCCGCACTTATTTGATGACCGATGGTTTCCTAACCGTACGAGATGGACCGCTCTTTTTAAGTCCTTCAAAAGTCGAATCTTTACTAAATCGTTTGATAGTACGATAAACGAACCTCAGAGTTATTTCCAAATTTTGAAATTAAGTGATATCTATTAGATAACGATATCGTTAAGGTGACCCAAGTTTTGGTCAAGTTCTGTTGAAGGAATGGAAGTTCGGGGCCGCTGCGTTGAAGTCGGTTTTTTGATTAAATAATTATAGTTCTATAAATGCTATAATAAAAATACCTATATTCCATATTAGAAACGATGTCAATACGAGGACACATTTTAAAAGTGAACGCAGTTTTCTTTAAACGCAACACGCCTTGGCAACATTTGAAAATTTATTATTTATTGTTGTCATGGGGATTATCGTAATTTTTTAGAGTAATGAGCTTTCCTTTAAACCACTAAAAAACTTTAATACATAGTTAACTTTAAACAACATCTAAATAATCTTACTTATGCCTGTTGTGTAACAGTGCTTAATGAGCACCCAAATGCGCACCTGTAGCACTAATAGCCCTGTCATTATCAATTACAAAATTGATATTGTACATCATACATTATAACTTCAACGAAAATATTGTTCATAGATAATGTTATGGTGGATACTCGTACAACAAAACATGCGATAAATGAAGGCATACTTTTCGTTATCGAACATGACATAATAGATCAATTCGAGGATAACATTTTCATAATGCTATCTACTAGTAAATACCGCACTTGAACTGGAAATATTGCTGAACATCTCAAAATGTATATTTTGTCTAAATAAAAAAAAATAGATATACATACATACAAACATATGAATGTTCTACTTGAAGCTTAATATCATCCGACGGCAACCAAATTCTATTATACTGAACATATAAACCAATCCAAAAAGACAGATTCAATAGTTTTTTGATTTTTATACTCGTAGTATAGGGCTTTTGATACTACTCAAAGAATTATGACACCATATCCACGAATAAGTAACAGCATATAGTCCTAAGAGCCGTGGTAGCTCAAGGGCCGGACCCTCGCCTTGAATTTAATACTACGCGAGTGACCTGAGTTCAATTCCTGGTGCCGGCACCTCTAAAATTGTTCCGCAATTTTAAGTGTAAATTAACCACTTGCTCTTCGGCGAAGAAAAACATCGTGGGGAAACCTGTATGTCTGAGGCATAAAAATATTTTGAGGACTTAGGGAGTCCGCCAACCGTTATAAGAGCAACATGGCGAACTCTTCCCGGCTCCATCTCAGAAATGTGAGGAGGACTGAGCTCAGCAGTGGGATATTTATAGGTTGTAACGTTCGTATAGTTCGACTTATAAGCACTAGTCTCTCATTATTTACGAATGTTTTTGAACCTGGGAAGAAATTACTATGCTTTTACAGTACGGGTTTGCGGACTTCATATTGCATGGAAATATATGTTATTTCTTTGATTAATAGATATCCCCGTTTTATTTATTTTTACCGCCGAACACTACTACGTGCTCCTTATCAGCACTACGAAATTCAAGACCAGCACCCGTCTCTTGTTCTATCATTATTTGTGCGAGATCTATCTCTCGGTAATCTACCACGATTTTTGCAATCGCTTGATTGACAGGCTGACACTTAGTTTTTAGTGCATGGTCGAATCCAGTTTTCTAATGAATATTTTGAAATGGGTTTTACATAGTGAGGAAACCCAATTTCCCTTGAGGCAAAAACTTTTAGTTAATATGTTTTATAGTTAGCGTCAGTAATGTATCAAGTTTCACTTCAATTAATTCAGTAGTTTGTACGATTTCGAACAGACAGAAAGATCAATAGATAAAAATAGAATACTGTTTATTTGTACTGATCGTTACTTTAATTCCCCACGCTCATAAGACGTATAACGTCAAAAACAAAACAAAATCACAATGATACAGATTACAGAAGGGCAATTAATATCGCGAGCGGCACGAACGTAATCCAGGTTGCCAATAATTTCTCCGGACAAAGCCGAGACATCTGATCCCGTAGGTAATAGGATTTGCCTGATCGAGCACTGGCTGTTATTGAATTTGCCATTATTTCGTTGCCTACGCGTCTCTTATAGACATTGATTTTTAATGGAATTGCATATGAAGCTGTCGTTTTTTAATCTTGTATAGTCTTATACGATGTTTGTAATTAATTCAAGAGCGACTGTTAAATAATTCAATACGGTCTTGACGATTTCGTAAATGTTTAAAGCGCAATTCATAAAAGTCTACAGCTTTGACATTTTTTGAGAATGCGCCATAATGCAGTAATAAAATATAGAGGAATAGAAATGTATTAATGGCCTTTTTAACAAATATTTAAGAAAATTATATCAGAAATTTATAAAATTAAGCTTATGATATAATTTTTTAAATGTCAATGAAGTCGGCAAAAAATCACAGTTAACCCGATTCTGCGATCACCATCTTCAATGAAGAGTAGGTTTCCATCTTCAAGAATTGATGGGCCATCCGTGAAGATTTTTAATATATTTATAATTTAATATGACCCGGCGTTCGTCATAAATTTCATAGTACGCGAGTGACCTGAGCTCGATCCCTGAGCCTTGCACCTCTAAAATTGCAGAACTATTTTACAGGTGCTGATTTACCACGTGCTCAGTAAAAGAAAACATCGTGAGTAAACCTGCATGTCCGAGTCGTGATGTCGTGGCGGACTCTTCCCGGCTCCAAAAATCTCTCAAAAAATAAGATGAGGCCTTTGTGGGACATTTATAGTCTGTTACTTTACTTTTACACCTTCTTTTATTGATCTTTTAAGTGCCGTGGTACGAGTAGTAGAGTCTCCGGTGCGGGAACTAAAATCATTAATTGCAATTAAAAGTGCTGATTTATCTATAGCTCTGCTGTGAAAGAAAAACTTTGTTAGGATACCAGTATGTCCGAGAAATAAGAAGTATTTATAATAAACGACAAGTGAAATCAGTTTACCGTTTTATGTGTGTTGTGTTATGTACCGAGTGTGAGTGTGTTTTTGCTCAGAAGCAGTAAATTTTTAGGCCGTTACTTTTTACTTTAACAAAACGTTCACCTGATGGTAAGTGCAACGTCTGCCCATAACAATTACTGTGTCAGTCAGAACATTTCTGTTAGACACCGCACAGCGCCCGTCACCCTGAGACATCAGTTCTAAAGTCTCACAGTGATTACACTAGCTCTCGTGCCCTTCAAACCGAAATACAGTAATGTTAACACACTACTGCTTAACGACAGAATAACTGGCCCTGGGATGGTACCTACCTAGACGGATTCCCGCATAGAAATCCTACCACCAATAATTTCTTTGCATTTCAACAATATCTATTTATTTTGAGTATACTTCAAAGAGTTTTTAAAATTTCAATGAACTAATCCACTAGTAAAATGGTCTAAATCAACAATCGCGTGGAGGTCGAGTGTGCTCGGAGGGCGTTAGGGCAGACGCGTGCCGAGTCGAAGGGTCCGCGAGGCCACAGGGACAAGGGCCCGGATGGGATCGCGGCGGATTAGTGTTATGATGTTATTGTCTCGGCGTGATGTTCTATGGGGTGGCGTTTTGGCCTTTTTATGTTACGCCGTTTGTTAATTGGGCGCACTGTTTCTGAGTCTTTTGTTGTTTAGTCGGGGAATTTTTGATTGTATTTCCTATTCCATTTTTAAATTATTAACATTTTTTTTATTATTGATAGGAGAGGCCAGTAGTCTACTTTTAAATAACGTTACGTGAATGAGAACCATACTGAATATTCTTGCCTTAAAAGGAACTCTACGTGAAGTTCATCGTTGACCATAAAACTGGCTTGACAGACAAACTGCCGTACAAAATTTAATCGTGCGTACAGCAACTTAAACAGACTTAAACCCTACTTAAGAAAAAGATACACAGAGTTGTAATTTATTACTGATGGTAACTGCATATGAACTCCGCTATATTACCAGACTCGATCAGCGATCTGTGAAAAGAGTTATGCTCAATTGTCTACAAGATAGTATCCGTAATACTGATATTCGCTGCGAGACATAGCCCTAAGAAGCCAGTTATTCTGCCGTGAAGCAGTAGTGTGCAAACACTACTGCTTCACGGCACATTTGCTATGGGCAAACGTTGCACTTACCATAAGGTGAACGTTCTGCTTGTTTCGTCACTTTATCCAATAAAAAATATGTACGGCCCCTCACTAAATGGAAAGACTTGCACGGTTTTGCGAAAAGTCGTTGGATACAGGTGGCTCAGTTATGTGGGGCCTATGTTCAGGAGTGGAAATGTGACGGACTGAAATGACAATAATGATATTACCAAACGTTGGAGAATTTATAATAGCTTATAATGATACCAATATTATGACATTTACTCGTTCGAACACGTTGACGCGTTTCGTAGATAATCAGGTACCTAAAGAGCCGAAGTAGAGTCGAGTCAAAAAAATCGGCATGTTTCACTGATATACAGTTCATTGAATCAGGCCTTACTTAGCGGAAGTCCATTATAATAAATGAAAGAAAATTAATTTACTAAGACCCGCAAAGTATAAAATGCATTTTTTTTATTGTACAAAGTGACGAAACAAGCAAAACGTTCACCTGGTGGTAAGTGCAACGTCCGCCCACAACAAATGCTGTGTCACCCAGAATATTTCTGTGTGATACCGCACTGCGCCCGTCACAAGCTTACTTTCAAATTTGAAATTCATTACTTTTTAATTTTGATATATTGTAATTAGTTTACTTGTTTAATATATTTGACATAACAGTTATAAACGCTTATACCTACTCTTAAAATAGTATTAGTAAGACTGTTTTTTTTTATTGGATAAAGTGATGAAACGAGCAAAACGTTCACCTGATGGTAAGTGTAACGTCTGCCCATAACAGTTGCCGTGCCACCCAGAAAATATCTGTGTGACACCACACTGTGTCCATCGCCCTGAGACATAAGTTCTTAAGTCTCAAATGCCCAGTGATTACGCTAGCTCACAGTGCCCTTCAAACCGAAACACAGTAATGTTTGCACACTACTGCTTCAAGGCAGAATAACTAGCCGTGGGGTGGTACCTACCTAGACGGATGACGGACGGACGGATACTAGGTGGCATTAACTAGTTGAAGAGCATCGCCCGCCCTCCCTCAACAGCGTGCGCAAGCAAACTAATTCCGCCATCGGGAGCCCCAACCAGATACCCTTCACCACTACAAAAATACCACTAGGCAATACACCATTGAAGACGAGAACACGACACGTGTTTCACCTCAAAACGAGGAATCATCAAGTGATTTTAACTCTACGAAAGTTAGCCGCCGAGTGACGGATATACCTAGGACAAAGCACATACCTTTTACACAAAATAGCGTTATAAAATTCTTCAAAGTTATTATTGCACATAAAACCATTATTTTTTAAAGAAAAATACCCTGTACTACTGCCTCATCACCTTTCATACAGCAAATTGAAAATTAATATTTCGACTGCGCATCAATACAGTTTCCTTTGCTATCTAATGCAGATGCAACGTAAGGATGCCTTTGATCAATCAGAATTCACTTCGCTGAAATTTCACTCCTTCGGTACATTTTAGGTGATACAAATGCGTCTCGCATGGCGCAGTGGCAATAGCGATTGGCTTCTGCGCTACGGGACTTGGGTTCCATTCCCGCAAGGAGAAATTATTTGTATGACACACCCATTGTGCCATTTATATCAGTAAACATTTTGTACATGTTCAGATGTAATAAGTATCAAGTACGTCTTATACTTCTCATTCTGGAATTTGATAGGCCTTTTCATATTATTATATAAATATTACAAACTTGAGAAAATTAAAATCAACCAACATGAATTAACAAAAACACAGTTTTTTAGTGTATTAGGTGACGAGACGAGCAAAACGTTTACCTGATGGTAAATGCAACGTCCGCCCACAACAAATGCTGTGCCACCCAGAACAATTATGTGTGGCACCACACTCCGCTCGACACCCTGAGACATCAGTTCTTAAGTCTCATATGCCTAGTGAGTACCCTAGCTCTCAGTGCCCTTAAGACCAAAACACAGTAATATTTGCACACTACTGCTTCACGGCAGAATAAAGATTGTTCATTAATCTATTACCATTAATTAAAAGTGATTTCTCTCTTTGCTAATTTCTATATTATTCGCCAAAACAAACATTAGCGTCCAGCTCAGCGGTTATTTTTAAATAATCATCATCATCCTTGACGGCTTGCGTGCCCCTGTGGCAAAGCGATTGTTTTCTGCGACCCATGGGGTCGCAGGTTCGATTCCCGCACGGAAAAAATACATGACCCAAAGATAGTCGTTCCGGATCTGTATGTTGAGTATGTGCAATTTATATCTATAAATGTTATCGTTTTGAAGAAAATTAAAAAAAATATCTTTTTGGTTCATAATTTTAACATGAGTACCGTCTCGGGCCGCAAAGCTGCTTTGCCTCAGGTACGTTTACAATCAAACCTGTAAACGTGGCCTGTCAAAATTTACGAAAATAAAAAACATTTTCTCGTTGAAGATTCTTTATTCTTAGTGTAATTTTAGTTATAATTATATATAGGAAAAATATTTTAGTCTGGATGGAGTTTCAAAGGGTTAAGGGAGTACTTTTGGAACTTTCAGTATCTATATTTCTTCGTCATCTTTCCGTCATTTCAGGTTTCATCTTCGAATTTTTAAGAATGTGTTGTGCATTGATTTCTTTTATCTTTTATTATTTTTCATGAAAAGCTTTCATTTACCGATATCGTGGATATGATCAAACCAAACAAGCTTGGGAACTTAAAGGGTTCATATATATAGCCCCAGTTTCCGATATACCGCAAAAATTCATTTCTAAAAACTGTAAATAAATTAAAAGCGCGAAGAAACTTTTCCTCATTTAAAACTTATTTTTCATAACAGTAATTCTCAAAATAAGGTTATTCATATTATATATATTATATTTGTTATGTGTGTTATATGGAAGTAAGTAACTATAAATGTCCCACTGCTGAGTACAGGCGTTTTAAGAGGGTTTTTGGAGCCGGAAAGAGTCCGCCACGCTGCTCCAATGAGGGTTGGCGGACTTGAAATGTCCTAGAATTATTTTTATTTCTCAGATATGCAGGTTTCCTCACGATGTTTTCCTCCATCGCTTAGCACGTCGTAAATCAGCACTTAAAATTGCAGAACAATAAAAACGGGGAACGAACTCATGTCACTAGCGCACTATTAATTTTAAAGCGATCCACCGGCCCCTGAGCTGCCACGGCTTCCCTTAGCTACCACGGCTTTATGCACACATATTGTTCCAGGGCGGTTCTGTTCCAGGGCGGTTCTCACCGCCCAGAGTTACCGACACACAAGTCGACAGTCCGAATGGACGCGCCCAGCCTCCTTCGGACGGTCAGTAGACGACTTAAAATGTTTAAGATTTTCGAAATCGCGAAAGCACACAGCGAACGCGACACAGTCCGAACTTCGAGGGTTTTGTAGGAGTTTTTATTTATTTATTTATTTATGTTTGGGTCAAACCAAACCTGGCACACGGGCCCCTGGCCCGCGAGCACAGTATCCGATGAAGCTGTAAAAGCCGAGAAGGCTAACAGCAATTACATCACCGAAAATATACTGCACCCATATTTATATTTGATTATTTAAATCTAAACATTTAATGCTTTCTTATATTTACGCGAATACTACATATTTAAATAAAACTATTTTTACAGATTTAATCGCGTTTAATTTAAACTATTCATAACCCGTCGTTTCGAGCGCTTTACAGCACTCATGGTCACGGGAGGACTGAGGTGACAGATGTCCTGATGTCATAGTTAACACGGGGTACGTTCAGCTTTTAATTATTATTATTATCGGACTAAAAAATAGTTTAATTTAAACGCGATAAAATCCGTAACAATAGTTTTATCAAAACATTTAGCTAATATTAAAAAATAAAGAGCAATATACAATAACATTCATTCTCTTAAAGTCATAAATAATTATTTTAATTTATAGCTTCTATTGATTAATTGACTTCAAGTAATTATAACTCTATCATACGAACATGCATATTTTTAATATTCAGCTTAAGAATCAACTAAGCTGGTAATTTTCTTAATTACTAAAAAGAAAAAACGGCGCTTTTATTCTCGGCAAAGCTTATGAAATTTACACAGCTTCAAAGAAAATTAATTGTAAACAAAATTAGTTTAAAGTAATCTAAATTTCACTTTAAACTGTAAAATAATATCATAACTTTATTCTTTTTTATTGTACGTGAGAATACATTATTAAGAACAAATTCTCTAGTTATGTGAACAGCCGTTTTTAGTTAGTTTTGATTAAATAAAGGAGCGTTCATTAAATTAATGTAAAAAAAAACATTTTACTATATCTACGTAATAACGCGATGAAATCTATAGTTTTATTCAAGAAGACAATTCATAGTTTTAGTTTCATTTCATTTATATTATATCTGTGCATAATGCTACACGGTTGAATAAAACTAAAATAAAAACTAAATAACTTCTGGTTTTCGCGACGAAAAAGTTTAACGGTGTCTTTTAAATACACATGCTTAAAGTTACTGTTGTTTTAAAATTAAAATTTTTTTCTAGTATTTTCACAAATTCAAATATAGGTCTTCAAAATAAAGCTTAAAGCTTAAAAAACGTTACAAAACTATCTCAACACAGTTTCTTTTTCTGACAATTTTATGAAATTGATGTCATAGATAACACTTAGTAATTTTAACTTAACATGTAAATATTTATTAGAAAATATTTCTCCTTAAACAAGGGAACCCAGAGAACATTGTTCATTCATATAAATAAACTTAACAAACTATTAATTTACCTTTAGGTGTTACAACTCTGAAGGCGCTATTGGACACCGGCCTCGGAGATCCTTCCCGCAAACCACCTCCAGGTGAACCACTGCCGTTTCGCACCATAGAGAAGTCCAAAGGCATTGGTGGCATAGCACTTACTTCCATTGTCAATAATTAATAAAAAATATTTAAAAATATACGAACATAGTATCTGTCACTTGGAATGTACGATTTACGCGGCCGTATTCGGTTAAGGGCGCGGTGCGTGCGACCGACACGGACCGCGGGTATATATTAAGGCGAGTATCACACTAGGCTAGCGTTCATTCGGCTTTCTGGTCGCTAAAGCTGAAAATCTCTAGTATCTCCATACTGATTTGGACCTTATCGGAGCGGCAGTGTGGGCGTGGTACAATAGGCTCCGCCTCGAGCGTCCCTCGCCGCCATGTGCACGCCGACGGGTGACAATCACTTTGTATAGGTAACAGAATAATACGATTCTTGATAGATTTTATTGTTCCGCCGATGCATTTGTTCGCGACCAATTTCAGTAAAAAAGCTGTATTGGGGTTATCTTCGTGTTAGGTGTGCCGTTGTTAGATTGTATTCGGTTATGTATTTTTATTTAGTGTAGAATAATTACAATCATTGTCTTTAACCTCTTTATATCCAATATGATATTTTTTGTAACAAATAAATTCAGATGACCTTTACTTTATATTAACACTAGCTGATGCCCGCGACTCCCTGAGCGCGGATATAGATTTTTTTAAATATCCCGTGAGAATTTTTATATTTTCCGGGTTAAAAAGTATCCTATGTCCTTCTCTAAGATGCAAACCAACTCTGTGCCAAATTTCGTCAAGATCGTTTCAGCGGTTAATCCTTAAAATGGTAACAAACAGACAGAGGGACAGAGAGAGTTACTTTCACATTTATAATATAAATATGGATGAAATCTATTACCCAACAAATGTTGCAGTTTCTCTGCCTTATTTGCTTTTTAATAAAAATACATAAGTTAGGAAAAAAAGCGTCTACCTTAGACCACTAAAACTATGACGTTACAGAACAAACCCCACAAAACTTAAACCAAAAAAACTCATACACCATTTATTTTAATACAGATTAATTTATAATTTTCATTCACATCTGAAAAGGCTCATAATTTTGACGTAAATTACGAAATGCGTACATATCTATTTTTCTAAATATTTCTGTATCATTTAATAAGACTTTAAATTGTTAGTAGCTTCCGGGGCAGCTTCAAAGTCTCAAATTAACGCTACGTGTGGAATAATAATATGCAAGCGCTGTTACAAGCTTTCTTTCAAATTTGAAATTCATTACTTTTTAATTTTGATATATTGTAATTAGTTTACTTGTTTAATATATTTGACATAACAGTTATAAATGCTTATACCTACTCTTAAAATAGTATTATTAAGACTGTTTTTTTTTATTGGATAAAGTGATGAAACGAGCAAAACGTTCACCTGATGGTAAGTGTAACGTCTGCCCATAACAGTTGCCGTGACACCCACAAAATTTCTGTGTGACACCACACTGTGTCCATCACCCTGAGACATAAGTTCTTAAGTCTCATATGCCCAGTGATTACGCTAGCTCACAGTGCCCTTCAAACCGAAACACAGTAATGTTTGCACACTACTGCTTCACGGCAGAATAACTGGCCCTGGGGTGGTACCTACCTAGACGAATTCCTGCATAGGAATCCTACCACCTGGTACCTATATGATACTGGATAATTTAGGTCTGCCATAACTGAAATTATTATTCCATCAATCGAAAGCCTTGACATTTTTTAAGTAGTTCCCTTAGTCGACTTAATGACACTCATGTGACGAAGTAAAGTCATGGGGCTTCTCAGGGACCACCACAGGGCAAAAATATTTATGTCTATTTGCATGAAATTAATTTGGATTCGATGAGATTACATTCAGTATGATGTCCGCGGAATTAAGCTCCACTCCCCCACTCCTCACACCTCACCCCTCATCACCCAGCGTCACGTACCGACATTTAAAACAATGAACGCCTCAATTTTTCACCGGCGGCCCCCGAAATATGGCGCGCTAATCCGACCCACAGACCTATTCCGGACGATCGTTTTGCTACTGCGTCTTCGAGTCGATGTCTCCCTGATACATTTAAATATAAAATATACACAATAACTGTGATATATTGATAGAACTGCGTTTTTAATTTGCTTTTATTGTAAAAAAACTGCCACAAAATTCGTAGTACGTCGGTGCCTTTTATGTTTAGTGTTGTGTGTTAACACCTGAAACACCTTTAAAAACGAAATTTATTTTAAATTTAATTTTGATATATTTTAAATGAAATGAAATTAATGCTAACTACTAAAATGCATCTCGCATTTTAGTAGTTAGCACCTGCCACACATTTTTCACCATCATCCAGGGCAGAGAATGCTTTATGGCTTTAAGTCCGCCCATTTAACCTTTTCAATGGCTGTCAATAAAGCATAAATAAATAAATGACATTTCGTTACAAAATAAATGTGAGTTTTATAAATTAATTAGATTATTTGAAATCCTGTCTCGTGTTTTTAAAGAAACTTCTTTTCGAATAGAAGTAGAACACATGAAATGTAATATAATATGTAGTTGTCAATGTCAATATTTCATTTCTTGTCTATTACTTTAGTACGTAACTTATTCATCTGTGTTGTACTGTGCTGGTCGTATTACTTAAACTTTCGGATTATTTTTAAACATCTAAGTCTTTTACAATAGCACCATTTATGTCATGCTGATAGAATAGATATCGATTACTTCAGGGTATTTGAGCGTGTATGCGTAATTTTCTTTCTAAATTAGAAGTTTTCCCATTTACAATTTTTTCATGATTATAATTTTGTTGACTTAGTGACATTAAACATTGTGCTCTTGTTCTAAATTCTAAATGATAAAATACTGTGCTAATCGTATATTAGTTAGATTTTACTCCATCATAAAATGTTGGTTTACTTGAAAGATTTATTAATTTTACAGATATAAAAACGTAATTCACTTCGGCTATATCACATTAAATAAATGCAAATCGATAATTGTTTATTAGCGTTATAAATTACAACATTTGTTTTTTTTTTCTACTTGATATCTTTGTATGAAAATACTGATAATATTCTCTCATTATCAGTTTTTTTCAGCTTTAAAGATTTGCACTACAATTTATTATTAAAAAGTCACGCTGTCGTTTTTTCTTGCAAATTTAATGTTTTGTCTCATCATGGTAGCTGACAAAATAATCACAATAAACGACCTTTTGGCACTTGTTCATTTTTACTAACTGTGACCCGCGGTTTCAACCGCTTAAAATTATATTACAAATATTTTTATTCATATCTTCTGAACGGAGCAAGATATCGAAATTGAACGTACACGAAAATTTAAGTTAAAATTCCTGTTATAATTCCTAGTATTTTCATTCCAATCCGTTGACCTGTTTCGGAGCTTATTCGAGACAAACTTTCAGACAGACAGACAAAAAGTTTTTAAAATGTTCATTTATAATTGGATATCAGTTTTCACTTAAATTTGACACTTATATTGAAATCACAGACAGACATTTCAATTTTATTATTAGTATAACAAATTAGCCTCGGCCTGTTATAAGTTTTCTGCTAGTTGTAGAGGAGGTGATTTGCCGTAATCGTTATGCTTTGCAAAACCAGACAATTCGCCCCTTAGACGTTGCGGCCGTCTGTCTTTTCGGCCTGTGTCTTTCGTGATGGTTTCCTGATGATTGTAAGATTCCTATAAACGTATCCGTCTAGGAAGGTACCACTGCATTGTTAGATATTCTGCAGTGAAACAGTAGTAGTCGATTTCAAGGGCACTGATAGCTAGAGTAATTACTGGGCATATAAGACATAAGAACTTTTGTCTCATACAGTAACATTGGGTGACACAGGATTTGTTATGGGCAGACATTGCATTTACCACCTTATGAACGCTCGTCTCATTACGTTCTTTCATAAACAAATGTTTAATTTAAAGTAATTTATGGATTTTTTTTATAGATTAGAGCGACGAAACGAGCAAAACGTTCACCTGATGGAAAGTGCGACGTCTACCCATAACAAATGCTACGTCACCCAGAACACTTCTGTGTGACACTACACTGCGCCCGTCAGTCACCCTGAGACATCAATTCTCAAGTCTCATATGCCCAGTGATTACGCTAGCTCACAGTGGCCTTTAAACCGAAACACAGTAATGTTTGCAAACTACTGCTTCACGGCAGAATAACTGGCCCTGGGGTGGTTGAAACTTCCCGTATTTATCGAAGTTCATTAGATTTTTCAGATTTTTCCATTAGTCAACTTGCGATGTCGCTCAGAATGAGGTGGTATATTTTCTTACGCCACCACCACCGGCAGAAATAAACAATACAGTATCTGATGTGGTAGGATTGGTGTAGCGGTAGGATTCCTGCAGGAATCCGTCTATAGTTTGCAAACATTACTGTGTTTCGGTTTGGAGGGCACTGAGAGCACTGGGCATATGATACTTAAGAACTGACTTCTCAGGGTGACGGGAGGCTTGTGGTGTCAGGGCAGAAGTTGCACTTACCATCAGGTGAACGTTTTGTTCGTTTAGTCACTTTATTCAATAAAAAAAATGTTTATCTCTATTCTCTGTGGTATCCGCAGTCCGCCAACCAGCATTGAAGCTGCGAAGCGAAGTCCTCTCAAATATGAAAGGATGCTTAGCAGTGGGATATTTATAGGCTGTTACATTACTTTTTACTTTGATATATTTTTAAGTAAAATGGCCCGGTTGCCGCAGAAGCTCAGCGATTGGCCTCTGCGCTATGAGTCGCGGGTTCGATTGCCGCACGGGCCAAATATTTATATGGCCTTCAGTTGTTCCGTTTCTGGGTGTTTGTGTATGTTCAATGTACTCGTATGTCTGTAAAACGCACCCACAACACGGGAGAAGTTCAAGTGTGAGGCATTTTTTTTAAAGAGAAAAAAAATATGTTTCTCTTAAAAATATATCAGAGTTTTAACATACTTCTCCGCGTCTTTTTTCCAGAATAAGGATGTCGGCTTGCTTTGCGAAAACTAATTACACCTCCGCTTCGCAATGATAAAGCAAAGCCGTCGTATAGGATATTTTTATTCGGGACAAAATGAAATTCTCGTACACTCTTAACACATCGCATTTTCAACTTTACGCATTAGACAATAGAGCGAATTGTTGTATTTTCAAAAATTGTATTCAGGGAATTTATGGAAATTTTTTAGTATGTACTCAGCATAAAATAATCCTAGCATAATCTCGCCGGGCAAATCCCATTATATTGATCATACCCTCAATTGTAGCGGCCCCTTACCGGCGAGGTGAAACTCGAGCGGATCATATGGAAATCCCGTTCGCAATTTTCGATTCGGACATTTGATTTTTAGGGATTTTCAACCGTAAAGGTTTACGCGATTGGAACTTATTAAGGTATATACGTCTGGAAGTATCTGATTTAGTATACTATTAAAAATATTACGGAAATTGTATAATTTATGTTAATATACGACTAGATATTTAATAAAACTAATTGTACGTCTTTTCGATTTACAGAAGTTTTGAGCGCTTCACAGCAGTCATGGTCACGGGGAGACTTAGATGATCCTATAATGTGGGATCCTATAATTAATAACATTAAATCAAAATCCAAGCATACCACTGCAACACTTCCAGATACTGTAAGCTCATTTTGCATAGATCGGACTAAAAATAATAAATAAAAAGATGAAGGTACCCCGGATTAACTGCGACATCAGGACGTCTGTTAACTCAGTGCCTCCGTGACAATGGGTGCTGTAAAGCGCTCGAAATGTCTGGTTATAAATAGTTTAAAATTAAACGCGATAAAATCCGTAATAATAGTTTTAATAAATGTATTCGTAAATTATTGTACAATCGCGTAAATATAAGCAATTATTATACGACTAGAGGTCAGTAATCCAGTGTTCAATCCAACAATTAGAACATTATCTTAAAGGTAGAATTATATATTTAATCAAATTAAAGACAATGTAAAGTTTACGTTTACTTTACTCACTAAGTTTAAAATGTATAATTAAAAACGTATCAAGTATCAGTAAATGTAGGTTGTACTATATTGAATAAGGGGGGAATGGCAGCTTACGTAGCAAGTATACTCGAAAATTCGGAATGTATTATAATTTTTCTTATTAGTAAATCACTGGTCTATGATTTACAGACAATGTTTATGTTATATAGTAAGTAATAATATTAATTTATTAAAACTAAGTTTTCGCATGTTATCATGTTAAATTTTAACTACTTTTAACCCAGTTCGAGTTTTACACTCGATTTATGTATAGAAAGAGGAATCATTTAATTACTTACTCTGAGTCATCTATTCCTGGGCCATATAATAAATCTTCTCAGCCAAAGTAGAAGCTTCCAAAATATCGATTTGCTATACTGTCTACGCTGCATTCCGCCTTCTCGAGTGTTTTAATAATAAAGCTTTTAATAATAAAAAGTCTCTAACAATAGAACCCGAAAATTGGTTGTCTACAGCTGCCGTTAACTCGAAAAGTATTCGTCGGACTCTCTTGTAATTTTCAGAGAATATTTTCAAGATATTATACTTTGAGAAAATGCAAAAATTCTGACTGCCCTTAACCCCTTAAACCAACAATAAATACACTGCGTATTCTAACGATTTTTTTTAAACGATGCCTCACAGTAGGATTTCTCCTGTATCGTATCTTTTTATCTTGATGATTTTGTTGTAATTTAAAAATTTTACCATTGTCTAAATCGATTATATCTTCGTATCGTATAACTTTGTTAAAAAATCGAACATATCTTCTGCTTTTTATTGACTTTAATAATTCTTCAAAAAGCCAACACAAAGTTCTCACCTCGTGACTCACTTCCAAATTCAACTTAAGTATGTCTTAATGAAATAAGCTTTATTTATATAATTTTCAATTTTTCTAGCCACCTTAATATAAAATAATCACCACCAGCATAACACTTATCAGCACTCGACTCTCGCGAAATCCTTCATTTATTTTAATAACCTTTAAATTCACGGGATCAAAGGTCATTTGCGTGCAAACGGCCACTCAAAAGTGAGTGTCAGAAACACGGAGCAATTTTGTTCGTAGCTATAAACACAAAAAGCTTATTAACCCGACGGGTTTGTTGATAACGGAAAGTGTTTTCCAACTACGCCGCTTGGACGACACACATCTCAGTTGTGCTAAAGATACAAATTGATGTTCATGTGAAAAATAATAAAAATGTTTTTTTTCAATCTTTAAATTAAAAAAAATTTTGTTGTGCCTTTGCTATAACTCATATAAATTAGTTTAAAGGGCAGATGGGTGTCAGAATATTTATAAGACGAAATATATATGTCAATTCAGCCAAATATACTATTACTATTGATGATTATGAGAAAATAATTCAACAAATCCTGTATGGTACGTTGTGTATTAAAAAATCTTATTGTTATTTTATTAAAACTCTTATATACTCGTATGTAAGTAGTATAAGTATCTTTAAAATAGGATAGAAAGGATTCGGAATATTTCCTATAAAGAAAGACTAATTGATGATAGAACACTAGTCATTACAAAAATATATATTACATCAGTCACTTACAGAATTATTTTCTTTAGTTAAAACACAGTGTCGGACACAAAACTCTGTGCAGTAATAAAGGAACAGTCGGAGGTAGGAACCCGAGCCAGTATTTTGCAAACCCACTTTAATTATACTGAGTTAATTAATACAAAACATTATGTTTTGGGCCACGAAGTTACGAGTAGCAGGGAAAGCTCTCGCTAGAAATATTTTATAAATTACTACTTTCGTACATCATTCATTCTTACCATAATAATTTTAACTTAATTTAAATACTTTACAGCCTACTAGAAAAAAAATGACCACGTGCTCAGGAGTGAAAGAAAACATCGTGAGGAAACCTGTTTGTCCGAGGAAAAGAAATACTTCGAAGACATGTGATACTTACATTATAATCCAAAAAAAGATATATTTTATATGTAATAGTGGATTCATAATTTTTTTAAGTTTGAACGTTATTGAGGTTGTGGCAACATTTTCTTTTTTTGATTCCATTGCGACTATCACTACTCTGTGCGACTGCTTGACCACAGACTATGATGCGTTGGACATTGGCAGTATGCACGTAAATAATGAATGTTTTATTTTATTTAATGTACCGCCGTGTGGTGGCGGCTTAAGAGAATCATCCACCCCATCTCATCCCGAGGGTGTCGTAAAAGTCGACATAGGGAAATTTAAAAGCAGGAGATGGTCATCAGCATCTTCCTTGAACATCTGAATAAATAAACTGCGGTTGCCAACCCGCCTGCCAAGCGTGGCAACTATGGCAAACCCCTACAAAATGAGAGCTTAAACCTTTGTGGCAGTCTATGGAGGAGGCCCTACGTGTAGCAGTGGACAAGTGTGAGGCTTAAATGATGATTAATACACGTACCTATCCGTAACAGAAATTATATATAAAGTTTATCTTTCTCGCTTCTTCTCCGTACAAACTTTAACTATGCCAAATCTCACACTCTTTCGTGCGTCCAATATTCTTAACAAGGGGTACAAACTTTTCATGTATTAAATTCCGTAGTACGCGAGCAACCTGGGATTCCCGGTGCCGGCACCACTAAAATTGTTAATTGCAATTTTAAGTGCTGATTGACCACGTGCTCGGCGGTGAAGGTTCTTTAAAATCGCTGGTTCTAATGCCCTACAATTATCCTAAAAGCTTGACTACAAACAGGTAGTTCCCTATCAAAAATCATTTGGAGTTCGTCTACGAGAGCCGCTTTACAAAATTACCTTGCTCTTAATATTTACTTTTAATTCAAAATTTTATACCAAACGCCTTTGCTGCTTCAGACTAAGAGCGCTTCGCAACGTTATTTTGTTGAATATATTTATTTTAACTCCATTGTTTCCTAACTTAAGTAATTCTAAATGGAAGAATACGGGTAACGGTAAATTGTCACGCGTACAAAAAGAAAAATAAACAGTATTTTGCTTTTCATGTCGAAATGAATATGTGGGATTCATAGTATTTCTAGATCATATTATATTTAAAGCATTTTTAATGGACAAATGATTTAATTAAAGCCCGGTGATGAGGTGACAGATATGTTCGCCATCTTACAGGGGCTAAAATTGCATTCCGTAGTTTTTTTTTTTTGATAAATTGACGAGACGAGCAAAACGTTCACCTGATGATAAGTGCAACGTCTACCCATAACAGATGTTGTGTTACTCAGAATATTTCTGTGTAGCACCACACTGCGCCTGTGACCCTGAGACATAAGTTCTTAAGTCTCATATGCCCAGTGGTTACACTAGCCCTCAGTGCCCTTCAGACCGAAACACAGTAATGTTTGCGCACTACTGCTTCACGGCAGAATAACTGGCCCTGGGGTAGGTACAAACCTAGACAGATTCCTGCTTAGTATCCACCGTTTATGATGACGACAAGAGTAGCAGAGTAGTAGTAATTAGTTAGGAAATAACTGCCTCTAATTGTCCCACTGTTGAGCACAGGCCTCCTTTAAACATTTTGTTATAAATTGGTAATTTCGCTGTCTGGGACAAATTTCTGGAGGCCATTTAGATATTTGCCTTTATCGACATGTTTACACTGGAACAGTTGGAGTCGCGGCTACTCTTATGCCTGCATTACACGTCGATGTTATGTCTATTCTCATGGATAATTACTATCCATGAGTTTCGGAAAAACTAAGGAAGACGCCTCCTACCAGTATTTGCTTCGAATATGTAGTACGCGGCTTTCACAGTTCCGTCGGAAGACTCGCGAGCATGAGGACCGTGAGTAGAGAATACAACGATGCTGCTGGAGATCTCTCAGCGCTTTGAATCGCGACCGCCGCACACTGCTCATCCGACCTCCGACCTTGTCAACGAATAATATGATACTCGACTAACAAAGACGGAGTTTGCAGCGATCAAATGGTCTGTCTTAAAGAGGTTGAAATATCGGCTTAAACGCTGTCAATAAGACATACATACATACATAAGATCACGACTGTATCCCATAAGGGGTAGTCAGAGACTGGGCACTCACTGCAAAAACAGATGACTGCCACAATCCACGTTTCACCAAAACAATATAATGCACTTGATGTGATAGGTGGTGAGATCATCGCCACTATGCGCTGTTGGGTGCACAGTGCAGTTTAATTCCTTACTCGCCTTTTACGAGATCCATTGGATTGGATCTGTGGACATAGATGTCGCCACAGTTTTTTTTTATCCCTAATTTTCATATACAAGATATGTGGCAGCTATTACTCTTCCACACGTTAATTAAAAGTTATTTTGCGTAAAAATAACTTCGGAGCGGCCGCTGCCATCCCTTGCGGTGTTTACCGAGGCGAATTAGAGTTAAAATAAACACGGGCCCCGAAACAATTTGCATCTAGATGTGACATTAGCCCGAGCGGTTATCTTTTTGCGAATGTAACGACGCTGACCGACGGTCAAATTACAGACAATCGCATTTTACGAACCGAAAAAGTGCTCTTAATTGTTTTAACTATGTTATATACGAAGAAATGTAATGTATGTTTTAAGTTTAATATTAGATGTACATATTATATTATATAACAATAATACATACATACATAAGATCACGACTGTATCCCATAAGGGGTAGTCAGAGACTGGGCACTCACTGCAAAAACAGATGACTGCCCAATCCACGTTTCACCAAAACAATATAATGCACTTGGTGTGATAGGTGGTGAGCCCATCGCCACCATGCGCTGTTGGGTGCACAGTGCAGTTTAACTCGTTACTCGCCTTTTACGAGATGCATTGGATGAGATGGAGTGGTAGTATTCTTTTAACGAGCCGCCACCACACGGCTCCTGTTACAATAATGAGAGTGATTTTTTTATGATAACATTTTAATTTTATAAGAAGATTAAATAATGCTACAACAATTAACAAGCTTTTTTTTATTTTAAAAAAGAATTTCACATGTACAACCAGACCCGAAAATATGTACGAAAGGATATGAGTTTTGCACATATGTTAGCAGGAATGCGATTATGCGATTGATTCCAAACCGCAAAGTAATTATTATACTGAAGGATATAATTCCCAACCTGGAAAAAAAACACTCTCCGAAAAATAGCAGCAAAACGCTGCTTTTCGGACGGATTTCCGCATAGGAAAACTGCATAGGAAAGGCAGCAAAAGTTTTTTTTTTCTGAAAAACTCCGGAGTTCAAACTAAGCGTTATGAGTGTCTCTATTTTGCTATTATAATCAAAAAGTTAATATAGTCTTTACCT
This sequence comes from Luehdorfia chinensis, assembly GCA_019845155.1. Classification (NCBI taxonomy): domain Eukaryota; kingdom Metazoa; phylum Arthropoda; class Insecta; order Lepidoptera; family Papilionidae; genus Luehdorfia; species Luehdorfia chinensis. The sequence goes on from JAHVAK010000103.1 coordinate 10,022,782, forward strand.
CAAAGGGGAAAACCTCTTGTCGCGTATTGATCATGTTGAAAATAAAGCTTTTTAAGACAGATGCGTTCACTGGCGCGAGATTGCCATACTATTAGAAATCTTTCGTCTTGAACACGGTTTGTCGGTGCCGATCTGGAGGTTTTCGAACAAACTACATACGAATTCAAGTTTGCCGGAGCAAAAGAAAGTTCAGTGGGAATTTGTAGACGAATCTGACATCGCGTGGTAGTGCGGTGTCTCCATTAACTATGACCCACTATACTTCATATTACTTATATGTGCCCCAGCATATTATATGGAGGTAACTCATGAATAAATAACACTGTCCACGTAGACCAGACATCGGATTGAATAATTTTAACGGCGTGCCATTGAAACGATAAATGTATCAGCCCTCTGTCATTCTTGTATATGTGTTTCATATTTGAAGTCAAAGTAAAAGTAAAAGTCTATAAATGGCCCACTGCTGCGTACAGGCCTATGAGCCCCCTCATTCCTGAGAATTTTAGAGCCACGCTGCTCCAATGCCCGCGCTGTTCCTATGCCAAGATGATATTAAATAATAGCTTACATATAACATACGTATTCAACATACAATACTACAAATAGTATTGACTATATCCAGTCATTTACCCTAACGTTAAAACGTGTTCCAACCTTTATAAGATATTCGCATCCTAGTTAATAGACTCAGGTATCGCTGTGCTGAAATATATGAAGGAAGCAATAAAATTTGTAAAAATTAGCATGGACGGAGTTTCGTCTTGTCTGTCAGTTAGTCAGTGTTCCAGTTGCATTAAGTAAATAAGGGATAAGTTACAAGGTAAAGACATAAAAAAGAAATACGAATTTTATTTACCACTTATTAAGATATTAAAAGAGATACCTGCCTCGAACTAAAATAATAATGGCTAAAAGACAAATAAAAGCCGCGCGTAATACGGTAAGGCTAATGGTCTTATTCATAAAAAAACTGTTATGAAAGATTTATAACACTGAATTATTATGTAATAGCTTCATCCTATTAAGTAGTAGTAACAGCCTATAAATATCCCACTGCTGAGCACAGGCCTCCTCTCATTTCCGAGAGGGTTTGGGAGCTGGTAAGAGTTCGTCACGCTGATCCAATGCGGGTTGGCGGACTTCACATTTCTTCGAAATATTAATTTTATCTTCAGATTTGCAGGTTTCTTAACGGTGGTAAATCGGCTCTTAAAATTGTAATTAACAATTTGTCCGGTACCGGGGAATCTAACCCAGGTCACTCGCGTAAATTAAAGCGAGCGCCTAGCCCCCGAGGTACCACGGCTACTAAACTTATTATAAAACTCTGCTATGGGATACTTCAACATTGTTATGTTGTTGTTCTAATGAAAATCATATCTACATAGGTGAAACATCTGTGAATTTGTATATATATTTCGCTGCAAACTTGTGTCAAAAATGAGTAATCTCTCTGTAAGAGTATAGCCCTGGGCTATAAACCTCCTATAATATTTACGAATACGATCGTTAATCTCTCAGCTTAATGTTGGTTAATATAAAATATTCCATAAAACGTAGTTAAGTTATTAAAATCTAGATTGCCTAGTGCCACCACTTGGTGGGGGTCAACGACTCCGCCATAAGCGCGACACATGACAAACTTCTTGCCCCTACGCCTAGCTCTTGTCTCAAGTTAGCACTGCCGTATGTGAGTGGAAAAAATCAACGTGTATAAATATGAGACATCATGACCATAAACAGTCTGCCTGTCTCCGCAGATAGGTTTTGTATGTTTAAATTATATTTGTGTATTTAAATTATAATACTTTCAAGAAAACAAGACGTCCTGGCGCTTTTTTTTTCTTCTTTCGCCGATTAGGGTCTATCTTAAGTAAGAACATCTTGGTCATCATCGTGGTCTAGTTTTTCAGAAGAAAGCTATATTTATGTATATATAAACATAGGTACAAAAATTGTATAATACATAATTTATCGGCGCCCTCTAACAGTCCACTGCTGGACATAGGTGCATAGGCTGCATTAGCAGTCATGCACGCTCAGAAGATGAATTGGTGATCGCAGTACCACACTCTCTGTTCTTTAGACGCTGCTGCCCATCACCGGTGTATCAGATGTCAACAGAAGGACACGATTTTTTCTCTGGCATTTCGCTTAATCGTCTTTTGCAACACCCTCGTGATAAGATGGGACGGTTAATTCTCTTACGCCGTCACAAGTGCCGGCACCACTAAAATTGTTAATTGCTATTTTAAGTGCTGATTTACCACGCGCTCGGCGGTGAAGGAAAACATCGTGAGGAAACATCGTGAGAAAACCTGCATGTCTGTGAAATAAAAAATATTTCGAAGACATGTGTAGTCCGCCAACCCGCATTGGAGCAGCGTGGCGGATTCTTCCTAGCTCCAAACCCTCTCAGAAATGAGAGGAGGCCTGTGCTCAACAGTGGGACATTTATATAGGCTGAAACTTTTAGTAACTCTCTCTGTCCCGATGTCTGTTTGTCAATGCTCAGCCGTCGAACTGACTTTGACAATATTAGACACAGATATAGCATGCATTCTGGAGACGGATAAAGGATACTTCTTATTCTTCTATTCTTAATATTACATGAAACCTAAGCCCACGCGGACGTACTCCCAGGCTTCAGTTAGCTATTCATAAATATTGCAGTGGCTTCATGTAATGTATATATTAAGAATAATTGTACTCAGTAGATCATTTTAATGTCAAACGTTTCTTCATCACGATGTTATCATTCTGGTTAAACGATATAAAAACAGATCTTTCATACACGCCAAAGAGATGCGTCTATTCCTCTGTCTCCGGCGCCACATGTTCACGTCATTAATGACGGCATAAACCACTCTCATAAACTAGAGCATTTAAGACAAAATTAGATATTGGCTACGAGTATAACATACTGAACAACAAGCAGATCTTGCGAATCTTTTAATTCCTCAATGATTATTTTTTTATTTTAATTGACTTATGAAATTGCTGTATCATTAAACAAAGTCATAACAAAACAACGAAACTGTAATTAAAACTTGTATCCCGAAGTGTTTCATGTATCATTTTTATATGGTTTAATTAACACGTACTAAGACATCAGTTCTTAAGTCTTATGCCCTAGCCCTTCAGACCATAAAACAGTAATGTTTCCACACTAATGCTTCGCAGTAGAATAAGTGGCCCTGGGTCGTTCTCGTACCTTCGTCGTCGTCGTTTCAGCATATCACTAGTCCACTGCTGAACATAAGCCTCCCCCATAGATTGCCACAAAATTGATTGCTCTCATTTTGGGGGGATTTTGCCATAGTTGCCACGCTTGGCAGGCGGGTTGGCAACCGCAGTTTATTTATTCAGATGTTTCCGGTAGATGCTGCTGCCCGTCTCATGGTTTTTGATTTTCCACTGTCGACTTTTACGACACCCATGAGTTGAGATGGGGTGGTAGATTCTCTTAAGACGCCACCACTCTTACCTACCTAGACGGATTCCTGCATAGGAATCCTACCACTATATTTGGTAGGTATTTAATTTTATACGAATCATAAGTTTTTTTTTGCAATTTCGTATTTTACCTTATAGTAAAATTTACTTTTTTTTATTGCGTAAAGTGATGAAACGAGCAAAACGTACACCTGATGGTAAGTGCAACGTCTGCCCATAACAAATGCTGTGCCACCCAGAAAATTTCTGTGTGATACTACACTGTGCCCATCACCCTGAGACATAGGTTCTTAAGTCTCATATGGCCAGTGATTACGCTAGCTCACAGTGCCCTTCAAACCGAAACACAGTAATGTTTGCACACTACTGGTTCACAGCAGAATAGCTGGCCTTGGGGTGGTACCTACCTAGACGGACTCCTGCATAGGAATTAAATTTAATGGATACCCCTTTCCGCTTGTTAGCCTATTTACTTAACGCCTGGTATACGTAACTTACTTTATTATTTACATAATAAATTTTTGTAAATGAAAAAAATATATATTTTCAGTAACAAATCATTGGACAACGGATGTTGAATTGTAATAAAAAAAGACAGCACAATACAGCATCGGGCGGAAGTCGACGATTGTTGGGCTGGCATCTGCGCAGCCAGCGCGTCTCACACGCAAATTAATATGATTTCATTCACATACGAGCAGCAGCTGTAATTAGCTCGGCACTAGTCGCGTTTGTCAATGACTTCATTTTTTAAATATTGTATTTTCTGCCAGTCAGTCATCTTTTCTACATACTGAAGGTGGCGCAGATATCAAAACAAGACCTGCCTTTTTATTTAATTAGTGACTAATGTGAAAAAATGTTTGTTATTATTCTTTTTCGATCGTAGTTAGCGGGAATTACTTGCGTTCATAAGGTGCGTGATATAAGGTGCCAGTACCACTAAAATTGCTAATTGCAGTTTTGAAGGTTGAATGATGATCCTCTATGAAATATGACTCCGTATGAACTCCGGTGACAACCGGAGCGTTCTAATAAACACTTTCCGCTCCATAACTATTCAAAAATGAACAGGTGCATGTGCATTAGTATAGTTAAAAAGTATAGTATATAATAGTTGCTGTAATTGTTATTATTTTTGTTATGTGCAAGAAAGTGACGCGAACAACCAAATCGTTCACTTGATGGTAAGTGCAACGTCTGCCTATAACAAATGTAAACCTATAATATATCTGTGTAACTTCACACTGCACTCGTGACGAGTGACATTAATTCTTAAGTCCTATATGCCCAATAATTACACATTTTAATAATTTCCTTCAGACCGAAGCACATTTATGTTTGTACACTACTGCTTCGCCGCAGAGTAACTGGCACTGCAGTGGTCCCATCTAGAATGATTCCGGAATCATCAGGAACATTTGTTTGTCACATTATGATCTCCTGGGAAACCATTGTCAAAATCATAAAAAGCATCTTCTAGCGGCAAAAATTGCCGGTACGGGCAAGAGCTTCGCAGGTACGAGGTTGCAATCAACCTTTTTTCCGTATCGGTTGTCGTTGCTATGTAGCCGGCCCATTACCATTTCAGCTTATTGAACAAATGAACTGTATCGGTTAAAATCGCTATCATGTGACGAACTTCGAGCATAGCTCTTTCCATGACCGATTGTGCTGAATAATATAGGTATTTTAAAACTAATCATTATTTACCGGAATCAATGTTCTTTAAGAATGTTAAAAATACATCGTTTTTATTATGCCGGAATAAAAATACAAAATCGAGTTTTTAGTCCTTCGACGATTTTAAACCATTAGTAGCAAAAATATATTAAATAATTCGCTCACTGAAAAAAAGATATAGAATAGACAAAGCATATTTGTAACAAATAGTTGAGCAAACAGACGTCCATGAATTCGCAACAGATGTTACAAAACGAACCGGCAAATGTTTAACTCATTTCATTCATGCCGTTTAGCAAAGAGCGGGGATTATAATAAGAGACTGCTAAGAATTTATAAAACGTTCAGGAATGGATTATTGTCGTAAAGAGAGGTGTAACGGCGCCCTGTGACGCTTTTCAGCGATAAAGTTGGCGTTTATCGCGGTTTTTGGACGTAGCGCAGCGCTCAATGTTTTCCGAGTTTGTTTTATTCAAAGTTTAACTTTGTTGTTTTTGGAGCTATTCCTTTAATATTTGCAAATACGGTTTAACATACTAAATAAATGTAACCCTAAGATAATTGTGATATAATTAAAAGTAATTAAATACTAAAGATTCTAGAGTGGCAACCTCGTTCTGGCACACGCAGTGCGGGCGATCCGAACTACATAGTTGAGATGGAGAGACGGCATTCCCGGTTTTGTGGCATTTCGATGAATTCAGGACCGTGTGGCAATCTATAGAGAAGACCTATATTTGGCAGTGAGTTGAGATTGGTTATACTGTCTACAAGGAATTAAAGAACGTTCGCTGTATTTCCTCTAGTAGATTATTCCCACTCGTTGATTGTAGCTCTATTCAAAATGTCGCAGTTGGTCCTTTTACTCTAAAGGAAATAAATATATATGAATAATAGAACTAAAGAAATAAGAAAAACAATGTATTCGTTTATACTCTACATCGGACAACATAACCAAAGTAAAATATCACCGGAACAAAATAGCCACATATTTATGCGATACTTTTTGACAAACCTAACACTCAAAATCAAGAAAACTAAAGAGGCAATCCTTCTGCCGATTTCAGTACAACAGACATCAAAAGCGGCAATAACAAAGGAACCCTAAAAACATAATGAGACGGCAATGGGCGCGCAAGTGCTCCCGTTCGCATGGACCCGTAGCAATTTTGGGGGATCTCATAAATATGTATAAGGCGGTCTTCTTTTCCTTTACTTATCAATTATGGGGTCGTTTAAGCGACACGCGGGGTTCTGTTGAAAATATTCCACAGCATCGTAAGGGTTAACGCGTTTATATACCACTGAGTGTGTGCTTTGAAGATTTAGTTCGTGGAAATTTGTAGTCAATATGTAAGCAAGGTTTAGGTACGCGGGAACAAATCATACTTCAATAACCTTTGAGACTACAGTTTATGTTTTTTCTTTAATTATAATATTAATTAAATGTTTTGGAAAAATGACAAAAATGAGGGCACGGAGCTACTTTTGCTGTTTCATTTTCGCAAGAGGAACCATTATGGAAGAATATACGGGGTTTATAACATTGATAACATTATGCTAGTGACCACAACTGTATTAACGATCACAATTTTTTTTAAATATTTACTTAAATAAAAACGTATTGATGTAAACACATATTCGCCCTTCTTTTTATGATTTTCGCTTATAGAGTTACAGTTTATTCAAGGATCTCAATATAATTTACTGAGCAAAAAAGCATTATATCCAGAATGCGATTCATAAGCATGTCATCTGAAACATGCAAAATGAATAAAATAATTTGTATTACTCAGCTTATTTAAGTTTACTCCGTAACATTATATATTGGTTGATCTTAAAAATTGTCCACATCATAGAGCACCTTGTCGCGCAACCTATGTGCCTCGGGGCGCAAAAGACCCCATATTTTAAACCCGGGGTGAATTTTATTGCAAAAAATACTCGGCAATTTTACGCAGTGTACAAAACAGTCCCCGATGTCCCCGAGGTAGTTTCGATTCAGACTCGATTATGTTTAGGGTTAAACGTCATTGATATCGCCGATCGGTGCCCACTGGAGGGTTATTGAATTTTTTTTTTGCCTCTAATTTGTACGGTCCATGTGGCTAGGGTTGAATAGAGATCGTATCATTGTTTATTGATGGTCGTGTAATTTAATTGATCTCATTTTAATACAATTTCATTTTTTTGTCTTTGTCAGAGTTTTTTAACCATTGGATACTTTATTCTCTTGTTCCAATTCGGCTATTATATCTAGTATCTGTGAAGTGTTTTCGAGATATCAAAATATTAATCTGATGATAAGTCTACCATAACAGTTGCGTTCTCTTCCAGAACATTAAATCGAAAAATTCTGTGTTCGTCCCACCCATATATTTGTTCCCCCGTTGCATATAACCTGTAATTACACTAGTTACAGTGCCCTTAAACCCATATTACAGTGATGTATACATATCACTGTTACATGGTGGAATATCTGGCACCACGAACTTTGAGATGTTTCCTCTGCAGCTCGCATGCAGTATCGAAGACCTGGGAACCATAACGACAAAAAATTTTGAATTCAGACTAAAAATATTTTTTATTTTTCGTATCATTGTTAATCTGCTAGCAACGTAGAACTGTCAATTTTAATGAAACATATGTAAACAATAACGTTTAAAAATCCAACGACCCGCATTCCTAAAAAGAGCAATCTTCCAACAAAATCTTTTAACATAGTCGGAATCAAACTCCGTTTTAGCAATTTACGGTAAATTTACTGTCGGGGGCCGTTTTTACCAATTGTCCGTCGACAGGAGATCGTTGCCGATAAACTGTTGTGGGGCCCGCATATGCGCGCACGCAACGTTTGTCATAGATCAACATAAATTGGCAAGAATCAGACATGTCTGAAAAAATTACGCTTTCACATTTTCCCAAACTGATGACGAAACGTAATTTTATTTTTACACATATTATGATATATTACTCGTTCAAACAGAAAACTATATTATATATATTTTTTTAATATACTTTTCTATTCGTTCGAATCTATTTCATCTCTATATAATTTTAGTAACTAGAATTTAAAAGCCTCAGAACCGCAGATGTTGCCCATACAAGCATACCAACGGATCGCCTCAACCGGCAATATCACACTCTCACAGAATACGAAAATAAAGCATTTGAATCCTCCTACAATTATTTTCAAAGACCCGATTACTGACAAAGAGACATGCCATTGTAATCCCAAGAATTCATGACTGTAGGCGTTCTCGGATCACTGCCCGGTCATTTTATTTGGTACTCAAAAGTGTTCATTGCAACTTTAAACACTGATTTACTACATAGTTGGTATGCGGTGAATCAAAACATTTTTAGGAAAACTGCAAGTTTGTAAAATTAACCTAAATCTAGTGTCCAACTGACTGAAAAGTCTCAAAAGACGGCGGGACCTTTTCTTTTAGTTAGTATAACAAAGAATAAATAAATAAGATGTCGTAACAAATAAATGAATTTTCTTTCGTTTTTTTCACAACAAACTTATGCGAATAAAATATAATTATAGAAGAAATTTGACGACTTTGCGGTTATGATGTAAATACAACTAAAGAGAAATAGTAAAGAGAAATACGAGTATGTTTTACTTAATTGCACATCTACTTGTTTATTGTTCCTTGTCACGGGATGCATTGGGCTTGACGTTTCGTAATTAATAAATCGTTAATGTTGTGCTCCGTCACTATGATTGTTTTTATGATAATTCGTTTAACAAACTTCTGGTTTATCTTGCAACGTTTTTGATGTCACTTAATTACTATTTTTACATAAGTTCTGTATATACATACAAAATGCAAGCGTGTGGCTACGCGTGCCTATATCATGTGCATAGGTGGTCAGCGTATCTGTAAGTTGAGCAGTGTATTTTGAGTTCAAATCCCAGCTAAAGACTTTTTTGTCCAAAACTCATAGTTTGGATGAAATGTTATAATCTTATACTCTGACCCCATTCTACTCGGTTATTGGGAAAGGCTTATATTCAATATTAGACTGCTGGAGACTGGTGACGATGATGATGATAATAATGTCAAAGTAGAATTCTTGTCTGGTTTAGGGTACGGACTGCGAATCATGACGTCGCGGGATCGAGCCCGCCATTCGACTTTTGACGTGAACCATTTCCTAGCACAAGCTTTTAAGCTTAGTTGAAGTGTAAATGTGATATTAGTAATGATGTGTGATATTAGTAATGTTTATAGAATTGCTAGCATTCTTTCAAAAAATTAAAAAAATAGTAGGATCTTCGCTACATTACAATTATCGCAAACTTAGTGTCACTACTAGCTTTTTATGTTTCTGTGTAATTCCCATGCAATAAGATTCGAGATAGGCTACGATGCAGAGTCAGAGACAAACGGGAAAATCACAACTTTACGAAACCCGAAAACTAAGAATTTTTGCACTGTTGCCGTATTGGAGTCGTACCAAGTACCCGCGGCGCAGCATCTTAAAGCTGTCAGACGGTCGGCCGCATCGTCGGCATTATTTCGATATACAACTATGTTAATGTGAAACTTTGTAAAAGCTTACAGAGACTCCAAAAAAATCTAAATAAATAACTAAAGTAATGTGTAAAAAAAAGAGGTGCACAAGTAATGGTCAAAGTAATGGTAAGCTAGCATATTTACAAGTACTATTTAAATATTAAGTCGCTTGCGTTCTTTTGTGTTCAGCAACTTAGAAGCTTACAACTGATTTCTCGCTTAAGAGTACAAGTGCACGATTTTATCGTAATTAATTTCGACTCTGATCGATCGCTTTAAAAAAAAAACTACGATCAATTGTCTCCATACGCCCCTTCTGACAATGCGTGAATCCATAATAAGCCTCTTAATTAAAATCATCTCGAAAGCGACACAAACAAAGATTGTTCCGTCACGTGATCGTTAATAAGCAATCTGACGCGTCGGAATAATTAACGTAATAATCAGTTAAGTGATAATAATGACATGCGGGCGACCGTCCTACGACTATATTTAACGCTGTTTGCTTTTTTTATTCAACGTACGTTCACCCTTTTGTTTCACAGAGTTATAATTTGGTTCTTATTAATCTGTTGATTGAAGAATATGCTACCCCGGACTGGTTTACATCCCCTGCCTTGAGTAATTTCAAGTCTTGAACACTGCCTGAACCAAATAGGGTTAACATTGTGAAGAAAAGAATGTAAAATGCATTTTTTTATATAGAATAGGGTCATGCAAACAAGCAGGTAGCTCACGTGATGTTTTTTTTTATTGGTTAAAGTGATGAAACGAGCAAAACGTTCACCTGATGGTAAGTGCAACGTCTGCCCATAACAAATGCTGTATAATCCAGAAAAGTTCTGTGTGACACCACACTGTGCCCATCACCCTGAGACATAAGTTCTTAAGTCTCATATGCCCAGTGATTACACTCGCTCACAGTGCCCTTTAAACCGAAACACAGTAATGCTTGCACACTACCTACTGTTTCACGGCAAAATAACTGGTCCTGGAGTGGTACTTACCTAGACGGATTCCTGCATAGGAATCCTACCAACAGTGATCACCGCCGCTAAGAATTATTAAAAATTATTTAAATCATTGCTAAGAAGTGTAAATAAGAAAATATGTTGGTAAACTAACATTTTAATTTCGTGATCGTTGTTTTTATGTAAGTCAAGGCGGCAAACGAGCACATGACCCTGTCTTTTTAAAAAAAATGCTGTCTCCGGCTGGGATTCGAACGCAGGACCCGCAACAAAGGAGTCAGGTACAGAGTACAGCGCAATAGTTAGGTAAAGCACACAGAGTATCTTCCGACTCCTGCTCTGCAGCAGCGGTGCGGTGCGCTGCTGCGGACCACTAGCGATGCGGTCGTCGTCTAATAGGAACTAGTCACTGCAGTCCGTGGACGTCTACATCCATCTTCGTTGAAGGATGAAGTTGAAGAAAGAAGATGCCGGTTTTACCGTAAGACCTACGATCGTTGTCAGTTTTAATATATCTGGTTCTTTTCACTCGTCATAATAAATTTAAGATACTTCTTTATGCTTGTATTCCGTGAGAGTATGAACGTTTTCCAATCGAGCCGACCCATTCCGTGCTACCTAGCAGTTGCGTAGCATTACCACGTATCTGATAAAGTACAATAAAAAACACGACTATAAACTTCATGTCAGCGTAGTCAGTTGCACAAAAGTTATGCACGATAGAGTTACACTAACACCACCACCATACAGTTATATCAAATTTATATATGTATTTACTGGGTAAAGTGTAATAATCATATTATAGTTATAAAACTAAAAAAATACCACCACCACCACCATTTCAGCCTACCATTAGTCCACTGCTGAACATAGGCCTCCCCCATAGAGTGCAACAAAAGTTTGTAGCTCTCATTTTGGGGGGATTTTGCCATAGTTGCCACGCTTGGCAGGCGGGTTGGCAACCGCAGTTTATTTATTATATGTTCCAGGAAGATGCTGCCGCCCATCTTCTGCTTTTAATTTTCCCTCTGTCGACTTTTACGACACCCACGGGACGAGATGGGGTGGTCGATTCTCTTAAGCCGCTACCACACGGCCAAAAAAATACGCATCAAGAGAAATTATCCCTGTGAGAATAACAGATCACAGTTATGAAATTGACTTTTATTATCATCGGTCCTTAATTCGTGTGCAAAATTTCAAATTACTTAGACGTCTGGATGTGGTTGATAATTGAACTAAAAGATTTAATTATTATATTGTTAGTTACATACCATAGGTCAAACTAATGAAAACATGTTAGTAAAAGAAAAAAGTGTTGAAACATGTGACATTAAACTGTTTCATATGGGCTTCTACCAAATTAGGAGTATTTTCCGCAGCCAGCATACTGTGTACGTAACTGTAGCGATTTTAGATCTTACTAAGTAACTTTAGTTAAGAAAGTACAGTAATCTTTACAGCATAAAATCTTGTTGTATCTTCTTGTGGATATACGGGGTCAATGGGAAATTTATTTTCACATTTCACAAATGCCATGCATCTTTAAAGACGGTCGTACACTTGAAGATGGCGATTCCCCATATCTGTAGAGGTGCTGCTAGTGAGGGCTGGTCTACTCCAGTTCGCGTTGCACTTATCTATGAGCTTTATGTCATGTGAATTATCATCACATAGCACGCTTCGCTTGTTGACTATTTCTCTTAATATTTTTAATTTTAATTTATGTTTATATTCTTATATCAGAACTTTTTTGTAACTTAAAAAATTATAACTTTCCTTACTTCTCCCGTTATATTAACCTCTTTTCAATGAAGGAAAAAAAGTAATTTGCTAAGATCCGCATAAAATTTGAAATGGTGTGTATTACCTAGTTTTTTGAACCGGTGTAGATTTTGACATTCATAAGAGCTTTAAACAAGCCTTAACTGAATAAAGACATTGTGACTTTGACGAGCATCGCCCGCCCTCCGTATATCATTTCGGTGATGTAATTGCTGTTAGCCTTTTTGGCTTTTACAGCTTCATCTGATATTCCGCCCTTCGTGCGTTGCGTGCGTAGCGTGCACATGCAAACTAATACCGCCACCAGATACTTGCAATTTGCATGCGGATCTTAGCAAGTAAACTTTCTTTCCTTCATTATAATCGATTTCCGCTATGTAACGCATGATTTTATTAACAAACCGCATTTCGAAATATAACGCGTTTAAAAGAAAAGAGTAAAAAGCTTAAACCAAATACGTTAGCTAGAAAAACAAAGAATTTACATTAAATTTTAGTTTCTGACTATTCTCACTTCCAACACAGCCTCCCTTCATCGTAGGAAACCACCAGTTTTCTGACATTTCTTCTATTAAAGTATCTACATGCGTTCACGTCTTCAAAGCGTCGTTTGGCGCTGCATTCAATAACTTTAATCTTACATACATCAAATACTAATCCGCAATTACGTCCTTAACCGCATCTCCGGTCACTCATTCACTTATACATTCGTTCGGTCAACTAGTCAAAGAGCGACCGCCGGGAAAGTTGAGTCAACTCGGCTCTAGATCAACTAATTACATGTTATTCTCACTGATTAAAGCTCAGCTTGGGTCTAATGAGTGACTCAGACGAATATCGGTTAAATGTGACATTTACATCCCACGACATCCATTCGACATAGAAAAATAAAACTTAATTAATTTATTGTAACACTAAATTACAAATTTCTGATTATAATTTTTTATTAGTTAAATAAAAATAAAACTCGGTTCATAAGCCTGTTAATAGTCCACAGCTGGACTTAAGCTTCTCCGACGAAGTGATCATAACGCTCGACAGGCGGATTGCTGACCGCAATGATGATGTCCTCCTAGCCAATTTTCGACCATGGCGACAACTACTGAATAATGAAGATATTAATTGCGAAGGATATATTATAGGGCACTCGCTTGTCCCGACCTACCCGTGCCCAATGTAACGCTCTCGCGATATGGTCAAAGACACGGAAAACTGGTGGTAGTATTCCCATGCAGGTCCATCAAGGTAGGTACCACCCCAGGGCCAGTTATTCTGCCGTGAAGCAGTAGTGTGAAAACATTATTGTGATCACTGGGCATATGAGGCTTAAGAACTGATGTCTCAAATTGACGAGCGCTGTGTCACACAGAAGTGTGTGTTTTTGGTGCACAGCACAGGTGAACGTTTTGCTACTTTTGTCACTTTATCAAATAAAAAAACTTTAACAAAATGTATGTACACGAATATACAAACATGTGACGTTACATCTTCAATTATTATTAAAAATATCCGTGTAAATTCAAAAATGTATAAAAAAGTGCATTAAATAATAGCAGTTGTAAAGTCGAAAGTGCCCTTATAATCTGGCGTAGAATACGTTCTCACAGCGCCGCGCTCATCTTTCTCAATCAGTAAAACCATCGGGGGTATACGATTTTTATTGTTTTCAAACCAATTGCTACGGGCGTCAACATTAAACGAAGTTTTTTTTTAAATTTTCCTACGAAAAAAACACGATTGGATAATTAATTTTACAGCCACTTTATTAAAGTTAACGGTCTCGTCTAAAAATCGTACTAAAATGTCTTTTGTATAACGTTAACTCGGTTTTATTTTTACTGTTGTCGTCCGGTTTTTTATAGCGAATAGATTGTGTTTTGTGGCTATTTCAGTTATGTGAACCCGTACGGACTCGTAAACTTAATCAGTTCGATTAATGACTTTTTTTGATAACTTTAAACCAAGAGTCAATGGAAATTAAATAAAATCACTATTATAAAAGATGTTTGTAAAATTATAACAATAATTATTTATTACAAAATTGATTTATGACAATCTTGACAAATTTATATTAACAACAATATTTTTTATTTTTATAATAATTATCAACATTTACATATAACAATTCCGTTTCTTTAATAAAACCTTTCGGTTCATTGATAATAAGTTTATTTTGTTTCAAAATTGCCTTCTTTATACTTATTTTCGCAGTATTGTAAGTCCAGTCTCGAAACATATGCCTTCTCCAGAGGTTACCAAAAGGCACGGTCTTGAGTCACCTGCATTCATCGACTTACACGACATCCGTGGGCCGGTTGTCACTTCTTCTGGTGGAGGCCGCCCCACATGAATACAAACAGATACATGCTCACTATTTCTCCTCGAACGGTTATCAATTGAACGATGAGTGTGCTCATTGGTTCGGCCAATTTTGCTTACTAATTCTAGTAGTATTTACGTGTTACAAACATGTATTTATAATATTACAATTGAATTTACTAAACATAAAAATCATATCTTTCTTCGTCATATCTTTAAATGAAATGATTGTTTTATTCACTATTTCATCAAAAGCAGTAAGAAGAGCCTTACTGGTACTTATTTAATCAAACTTATTCATATGCTCTTTATCGCGTTTATTTTTACTATTTACTCCACGACTACGTTTACGCCACGGGGGACCGGGCTACATTCAGCTTTTAATTATTGGTTATAATCCGATCTACGCAAAACGTGTTTACAGTGACATTCTGCTGCTGAACATAGGCCTCCCTCATAGATAGCTACAAAAGTTTGTAGCTCTCATTTTGGGGGGTTTTGCCATAGTTGCCACGCTTGGCAGGCGGATTGGCAAGCGCAGTTTATTAATTCAGATATTCCAGGGAGATGCTGCTGCCCATCTCCTGTTTTTCATTTTCCCTTTGTCGACTTTTACGACACCCACGGGATGAGATGGGGTGGTAGATTCTCTTAGGCCGCCAACACACGGCACTCTGCATTCTGCATAGTAAAAATAAACACGATAAAATCTTTTTTTTTTACTAAATGTGTAATATTCGCGTTAATATCATCGTCGTTGTGATTATTTTTATATTTCTGCATACAATTATATAAATGTACTATGTATTATAGTAACATGACACATATCATCGTGCAGAAGACACTGCACGATGTATTTGAATAGCCTCACACAATCTATAAGAATTTAAATGTGACAAATAAAAAATAACCTGAAAGTTGTATTCAAGTAAAAATTACCAGCTCTGTTACTGACAGAATGTTATCCGATATTTACGAATACATGAAGTATATCTGTAATACAAAAAAAAAGTTAAAATACGTAAAACATGCAAACTACCAACATTCACGACGCGCACTGTACAGACGTCCCGCGGGTCCGTCCCCATGCTCGTTTTGTTCCGTTTACTTCTCTTTTAATATACGATATCGTTTTTTTTTTTAGTTCACGTTTTCGAATTCCCATTAGAGCCGCTAATGAAGGCACGTACATTGTAGCGTCGAGTGACAACCGACAGTTGACGTTGGAATAATTGCTCTTTTTTGGGGCGCAGTCGGTGAAAGTGTTGTGGCTGATGTACCACAACACAACTAATATTTTGATAGCACAATCAAAAGATTTGTTATTAAAGTATTTAAAGAGGTAATGAACGAATCACAGGAATATAAATTTATTACTTAGATTTCTGTCCCAAAAAATATTAATAATTATTTTTTAGCGACGCGTGGTCAGAGTATCTGACTTCCACCTCACAGGACCTGGGTGCGATTCCAAGCCGGTGCCGGCATTCGTGCAAAAAAACAATGGTAGGTATTCGGGTCTGCTTGTGTTGTGCATGCGATATGTATGTCTGTACAACGCATCCACCTTATAGGAGAAATCCTACTGTTAGTCTTAGTGTTAGGCATCCTTTCTTAAAAAAATAGCAAGAATAGTGAGAATTACACCAGCTTTATTCTAATAAAAAGGGATATTTAAAGCAGTGATTCCGGACTATACATGTTTAATTATTCCAGTTAATTGTAAATATAAGCTGTCGCGCTAACCAGCACCCGCTATTTGCATATTTAAAGCTCATGCTCACTAGAAAAGTATAAATAAAAGTTTAGCTACGACACAATAGACGAGCAAACAGGGG
The DNA here is from genome assembly GCA_019845155.1 of Luehdorfia chinensis. Lineage (NCBI taxonomy): Eukaryota > Metazoa > Arthropoda > Insecta > Lepidoptera > Papilionidae > Luehdorfia > Luehdorfia chinensis. The sequence goes on from JAHVAK010000103.1 coordinate 10,039,366, forward strand.
TTAAATTACAGTTACTCCTACAACATTTTGATATATTGCCCGTAATAACAGACAAGGCGCGAGCGGTCGGTTGTTAAAAATCGGACGCAAATGTATTTGCTTTGCTAGGTAAACCGCCATTAAAGCGTACCTTTAAAAAACCGTGGCATAATCGTTACTACTTGAAATCCATTTTTTATTAATTTTTATTAAGGCCTATGTTGGAACAGGATTCCACTTCTTGAGAAGAGGTTGCATCCTTGAGACACTGACAGGATAATTTTTATTCAAGAAAATAAAATAGTTCTCACGGGATATTTAAAAAACCTATATCCACGCAGACAAAGTCGCCGGCATCAGCTAGTTTTATATATATTTCAAAATCATTCTCAGAATCTTTTATAATATAATTATTTAATATCTATAAGTGGTGCCGCTTGCGAAGGAACTATACTTAATATACGTATGTAATGTCTAAGTTACAAAAGAAGAAGCTGATGCCCGCGACTTCGTCCGCCTAATATTATAAATACGAAAGTCACTCTCTCTGTCCCTCTGTCTGTTTGTACCTTTTCACGGCTCAAGGTTCTAAGGTAAGTAAGCTTCTAAGGTTCAAAATAGCATGTTAGCCTAGGACATGCCTATTCACTCTGGTCTTTACTTTAGGTTTTAATCCAATTAACGGATTATTGAATTGAAATCTTAAAGCCGTTTTTATTTGTCGCTGCTTTACATCTAAAAATTGTTCGCATAGAATGAAAACGATAAACATGAAATGAATCAGCATACAGTTGTACTTTTATGACAAGTTGAGAAGTCACTGTCAACAAAATAATTTCAAACATAATTAATGTATTACAATTAGTAAAGTAACGATGCCGTGTGGTGGCGGCTTAAGTTAATCTACCACCCCATCTTATCCCATGGGTGTCGTAAAAGTCGACAGAGGGAAAATTAAAACCAGAAGAAGGGCAGCAGCGTCTACCTGGTACATCTGAATAAATAAACTGCGGTTGCCTATCCGCCTGCCAAGCGTGGCAACTATGGCAAAATCCCGCCAAAATGAGAGATACAAACTTTTGTAGCAAATCTATGGGGGAGGCCTATGTTCAGCAGTGGACTAATGATAGGCTGAAATGATGATGGTAATGATGAGTAACGATATCTTAATTCATATCGAAGTGAGAGAGACAAAATTAATTTCCTAACATTCGCATGCAAAATTACTGCGATGTATTATTTTAGTTAGTTATTACACAGCGAAGTATTACCTAGTATAATAATTATAGTGGTATTGGACTCTGATGTGAGAAATGTGGTATTACTCGGACATCTCCTACATCATAAGATATTTGTTTCAACACTTATAACAATTTGTAATAATGATTCACTTGTGTTTTTTTAATCACGTGTTTGATTAGTCGGTAGCGAAGATATAGAATTTGCAAAAAAAAAAATTTCTCCGATGTGTAGTTCACCACAATGGAGCAATATGAGTCATTTAAAAAAATGAGAAAGGACCTGTGACCAGCAGTAAACATGTTGTGACCTGTTACTCTGTTTTAACGTCAATATTTTACTGTTTATGTTATTGGATAAAGTGACGAAACGTGCAAGACGTTCACCCGATGGTAAGTGCAACGTTTGCCCATAAAAAATGCTGTGTCACCCAGAAAATTTCTGTGTGACACCATACTGCGCTCGCCACCATGAGACATCAGTTCTTAAGTCTCATAAGCCCCGTAATTACACTAGCTCTCATTGCCCTTCAAACCGCAACACAGTAATGTTTGCACACTACTGCTTCACGCTAGAACTGGCCCTGGGGTGGTATTTATCTAGATAGGATCTATTCCATAAATCCTAACACCAATATACAACGAAATATTACTTGACGGTAATGGCACTTGACCTACGTTACTATTGGTTTTGAATAGTCGAGTGAAAAGAAAAAGTTTAGCAATTACACGATTCGAGTTTAGTCGATAGTAACTCATCGCGATGTTTGTGTTTAGATTTTTTAATGAGTCTCCATTACGTTCGTTGCTTTGATCGTAAATAATGAAATGAATGGCCGGTTAGTTTCGCGACACGCGCCGGTTTTATGAGTATGATGGCTGATTGGTTTTCATTTGTCTTTCGCCTCTCCAACATTACATATTTCTGTTTACCTTCCTTTTATGACGTCATTATGTTTTTAAACTAGATTATTTTTTGAGTACAAATGCAGCATTAAGCAATCGCTTCTACCGGGTAAAAGCAAAAATATTATAAAAAATATTACTTTATATGGTTTGTAATTTATGATCTAAATCGAAACTATTGAGTTCATAAAATTGCTCGAATTACGTATACCTATAGTTTCTTAGTGTGCACCTGTCAACCCTTCCTCAATCGAAAAGAAAACCTACCTCTTAACTTTTTTTTTATGGAAGAGGGGGCAAACGAGCAAGCGGCTCGCCCGATGGTAAGTGATCACCGCCGCCTATTAACAGCGACAATACCAGAGGAATAGCAGATGCGTTGTCGGCCTTCTGATAAGCTATTAATGATATTAAAGTAATCCAAAAGCTTATCATAATAGTTTCGCTTGTGATCTGCCGTCGTCGTCATCGTTTCAGCCTATCACAAGCACAAGTCAAACTTTTGTGGCTCTCATTTTTTAGGAATTTTGCCATAGTTGCCACGCTTAACAACCGTAGTTTATTAATCTTTGGCAATCGTTGGCAAACGCTGTATATTTATTCAGATGTTCCAGGAAGATGCTGCTGTCCATCTCCTGGTTTTCATTTTCACTCTGTAGGCTTTTACGACTTCCACGGGATGTGATGGGGTGGCAGATTCTCTTAGGTTTCTCGTAACTAATTCTTACACGCTAGTCATCATTTCCCTATATCCTACATATACATCTAATGCTGGATATAATCCGTTCGACTCCTGCGGAATGAGTTGGGGTGGTACATTTTCTCACACCACACGTTGAAAGAGATATCAAGTTATTGTAGTCTTAAAAAATGTGACATGTAAGATTAAACTATATTAATTGGCGGGTAAAGCGATCGCCTTTAGTTTCATACGTGAGTGACCTGGGTTCGATCCTCAGTGCCGGCACCACTAATATTGTTAATTGTAACTTTAAGCGCTCACTTACCACATTCTCGGCGGTGTAGGAAGAGATGGTGAGTAAACGTGCTTGTCTGTGAAATAAAACATATAATTTAGACAACCTGTGAAGTCCACCAACCCACGCAGTAGCAGCGTGGGGGAACCTTCCCGCACTCTCTTAAAAGTATGAAAGTAGGCCTGTACTGAGCATTGGAAATTTATGGGATGTTACTTTACATTTAATTATTGGTTTTTATTAGCAATTTCTCAATTGAATGTCATATTTTAGAGGAGGTAATTAATAAGTGGTGGCACTGGTGGTATGATTCCTATGCAGGAATCCGTCTCGGTAAGTACCACCCCAGGGCCAGTTATTCTGCCGTGAAGCAGTAGGTAGTGTGCAAACATTACTGTGTTTCGGTTTGAAGGGCACTGAGAGCTAGCGTAATCACTGGGCATATGAGACTTAAGAACTGATGTCTCAGGGTGACGGGCACAGTGTGGTGTCAGACAGTAATTTTCTGGGTGACACAGCATTTGTTATGGGCAGACGTTACACTTACCATCAGGTGAACGTTTTGCTGTCACTTTTATGAAATAAAAAAATATATATATGTTTCACTGATTCACAGAAGTGCTTCTTTTTCAATTATTATTTTGCTGTATTAATATAATATGTCATTACATAATAAAGCGTGACACAATAATCACTGACACGAAAAAAAAAGAATCTAGTGACACAAAATTGTATGCCACGGCCCTCCCTCCCCTTAAATTACACTTAATAACCGAGATGACTCTATTAACCCCCTAAATTTTGTTTACCTAATAGAATAACGACCTATCGTATAATAAATTGGGAGATTTCCATACTCGATAGCGACTGCCGTTTATCATTTTAATACTCGAAAGTGCCTCAAGGGTACTCAATGACGTCATTAGGTAGCACGTTTGTTTACTTTATACAAACTTATTGATAGCTTTCGTGAAATTTTGTGGCACAGGAATTTGAACTTTAATCAGTTATAAATATAAGCCAATTGAAAGCGATAGTGAAAAGTATCAACGGGGAAACTTCGCTTGTTCTATACTGAAAGTAAAAAGGGAGCCATCAGAAGATTGACTGACGAGACCAGTTATTATATTGTGATACAAATAACACGCTGGCAGGCGATGATTAGTATTTTTATTATGTTGTTAGTTCTGAATTACGTTTTATAACTTAATATGGTGAGCAGTTTGACCAACATAGATATATTGTTATGTACAATAAGAATTAGGTCAGTATCTAAATGATTTCAACTATGGGATATGAACACATCATATGGATGTGCTGTGACAGTCTCCGAGTCTCTAAAACTACCAGTCTATAAAACTTCCTCGGATCGCATCTTTAAGATAATCTAGATCTATCTAGTAGGTTACGAGGAGACGTTGCGGAGACCAGAGTATTTGGAAAAAATTGTAAAATGGACGAGAGCGTACGTTTTTGCTTGATAGTGAATTCCGGGTTTGAAACTTCGAAGCAAAATTACAGGTTTCGCCCCTTAGCCGATTTCGACTACAGCATTATCTCCCGAGATATCATAGCGCAGGAGTACTACTTGTAAAATATCATCATCATCATCATTGCAGCCTATCACTAGTCCACTGCTGAACATACGCCTCCCCCATAGATTGCCACAAAAATTTGTGGCTCTCATTTTGAGGGAATTGTGCCATAGTTGCCACGCTTGGTAGCAGTAGTATTGCAACCGCAGTTTTTTATTCAGAAGTTCCAGGAATATGCTGCTGCTCATCTCGTGGTTTTTGTTTTCTCTCTGTCGACTTTTACGACACCCGGGATGAGATGAGGTGGTGAATTCTTTAAAGCCGCCACCACACGGCAATATTGTACTAAAATATGTGAGCATATAATATTGTTCCTTTTGCGAAGATGCTAGTTGATGAACTGAAATGGAATTCCGGCGGCCAATAGCGAATATACTAATTGTAAACAGCAACCAGTGGTACCACACTAACAACTTTCTTGCTCCAGTGTAAAATAGTTTCACAAAATAGAACTTAATTTTAAAACTCACCACTTAGTATTTTAGGTTTACTGAGTGAGAACACACGGCAATCTGTCTGGTGCATCTCAAAAATTCTGTCATAAAATATTATGTATTAATGCATTTCCTTAATTTTCATTCTAAATTTTTTTAAAGAACGAAAGGAATTTTATTCGTCACACACACAGAAAGGTTTTTAAAAAATAAAAACTGTAAAAAAGTTTATTTAAGGTGCAATGCTCCTAAAAGGATGTGCTAGGACATAATTGCCTAACCATTCTGCCCTAATTTTCAGTGGCATCCTACTAATATATACAATATTTCTTTATTCATTTTTCTTACATATATACACACGTATATATTTCTACTGTATTTACAGATATAAACAATGTTATTTATATTAAAACATTTTTTTAAACGATATTTACATACAGAGAGTAGCCTTCTCTCGAGAGTACTCTCTGTATGCTAATGGCGGCTTCCAGAAGGTATTTTTGTATGGCTCAGCGACCCATCTTACAACATGCACAACATTACATTCACATGCACAACACAACCAGACCAATAATCCACCACTTGTGTTTTTGCACAAATGCTAGTTCCGGCTCGGATTCCTGCGCCGTAAAAGTGCCACGTGCTCAGACACAGGCAGTTTATGGGCTGTTAGTTTTCAATTTAATTATTTATTAAATTAAATCCTTAATTTTGATTTAAGTCAGGTTTTATTTTTTAAAGTATAAAAGAAACGTTACGGGGCTATACCTAATATGTGTTCGTATGTTTAAAGCCGAGCGGAGGGTGTAATTCAGCTTATTTGCAGTTACAGCTCCACGCGTTTCTGTCTCATTTAAAGTTAAGTAAGCTTCAAAGTGTAAAAGAGTTGATTGGAACCTTGGTGTTTTGATTGAATACGGCGACGAAACGAGCAAATCGTTCACCTTATGGTAAGTACAGCGACTGCCTGTAAAAAATGCTTTTCATACCATGTGCCCAGTGATCACGACAGCGCTGAATGCCCTTCAAACCGAAACACAGTAATGTTTGCACACTACTGTTTCACGGTAGAATAACTAGCCCTGAGGTGGTACCTACCTAGACGGATTCCTGCATAGGAGACCTACCGCTGCTGGTAGTTTGTGCCGAAATTAAAAAAAAAGGTACGATTTTATATACCAACTTTCATTTATCACGTTTTTAAAACGTACTAAAACTATACAGTTAGTTTATAATCAATTGCAATACAAACAAGATAAGAAAGCGAGTTAATAATTAAATGTCATCCAGTCCAAAGCTACTCGTATGCTTTCAAGTTTCTAACTCCACGTATGGAAGTAAGTTTAAAATCAATAACTAAATTTGACTCGAACAAGCATACAAGAAAGCGAGTTAATAGAAATAGTAGGCGATTATTATAGTATGTAGTGTGATATATATTTTTTTCAAATATATATATATTCGTCTCAAAATGTTTTCATTATCAACATTATCATTTTAGAGTATTACTAAGACCAACTGCTCTGGACAATAAAACCACTGCTGAAATGAAATTGCCTCCTTGGCACCCTATACTGTCTCTCATGTGGATGGCGGCCCATCCAGTGCAGGCCGTTGGAAATTACGCTTGCCATTTATTTGGCCTCTCAAGAACCTCTCTTCCCTAATGTTTGGTTCTTCAAACTACGTAGCCTATTCATTGTCACTTATCTTACCGATAATTTTTTCGGATTTGAACGGAACGACCAAACACTGCTCTAAATAAACATGACAAAATCCGTAACATTTGTTTTAATAAATCGTCATTCTAGATCCGGGAGCATGGCTCCAGGATCATACCGACATAGCTGCAAAAGCATTAAGACACCAGCACATAATTTTTTATTTTTAACAAATGCCTTTGCCACACACTAGCATTTTTCCTGCTTGCGGGTGTGTTTAATAAACAACACGTTAAAGAAAATTATCATTAAATACAAGGCAGACAGTTAACAGCTCTAAAATATTTATCCAAGTATTTATCTAAATACACAATACATTATAATCAAATTTGGCACTTCTCTCTGCTATAAATGTAATGAAAGCATCTACAAAATAATATTGTAATCCGCGATGCTGCGCGAAATATCGTAATCGCAAACAGAACTTTCTTTAAAGTTCGAATTCTTTAAGATATTTTAAACCTAATACTTGCATACCAAATGTAACCTTTTGTAACTTTAGTAATATGCATTATATCCATGTTAAATAAATGTACGCATTTTTAATAAAGTCATTAAGTATGCGGACAAAGCACATTTTTTATAGGCGGAGAACAGGCTTACTTCCGACGTACAGGGACGAAAAGTCGCTTCATACCCTATCAATTTCATTGCTATTTTCAAAAGTAAGGAGCCTCAGGTGCCTGCGAGACGTTATCTCGTGATTTTCGCTAATCAATGAGTCGGGGTTAAGTGATCACGTCGCGAAGAAGCAATTTCTTAGTGTGAGTTTAGTGTCGGCAGGTGCGTTGAAAGACCCTATTGTTGTTTTGGGATTGTATAGAACAAAATACGTATACTACTTTCCTATATTTTATTAGTGGAGATTCCTGAATGACTTGTCGGGCGTATAATAAAAAAACGTTCTAAATGTTCACTATCATTTCACTTTATCAGTCCTAAATCTGTCTAAAGTTAAATGATAAAGCTGATGACATTATAAATCATTTTCCAAATTTCACAAGTATGGCAATGAGCTGGTCATATCTTCAGTATTCGAATCCTAAATTGGAGACAACTCACAGGCAAACGCAGTGTGAGTTTGTTCCTTGGCTAGATGGAGCGACGATCTAGATGACCGAAACCGAAGATCGTACTAAGTAGGGTTTTTTTTGGTTAGGGCAGGTCTATGGTCAGTATGGTTATGAATATGATAATGGTTGAGGAAATATAAGGCTATGAAAATAGTACCAGCGACTGATACGTATGACGTATAAAAATAATATTGTCATGTTGCTATAAAAACTCAAATTCGTGAATTACTCCACCACTAACAATGATACAACTGACATGATGATGATGTTCTTCTGGCCGGTTTTCGTCCACGGCGACAACTACCGATCACTGTCAGAAGTTATCAACTGCGCAGGAGATATTATAGTGCCGCAAGGGTACGCGCAAACATAGGAGCACTCATTCGTCCTGTCCTATCATACGATAAGATCGAAAGTAGGCTAGGATACAGTTTCAGAGACACAAGGACAATCATAACGTAACCAGACCCGAAAACCAAAAATTTGTGTCTGGTGCTCTAACAAATAGGCCATTGGCATTGGCTTGGCAACTGCAGCGAATGCTTAAGAAGACACTGCTGCACATTTTCTGGATTACTCATCTTTTATGATATACATGGCTTAATTGGATTATTGATGTTTCTTCGTTCAAATTGACAAAATATTTTCAATAGAATCCCAAAAACATCACAGTCACAGTAGGAAAATCTACTGAAAACAAAGGATAACAATCAAAATATATATTCTATTTGTGCGGTTTAAAAGTGAAATCTTATTAATGTTTCACTGCTGGAATTCTATTATTTTTAATGGGGTTTTGGAGCCCGTAAGTCCCAAAACACTAGTCCGGCGCGGCTGGTCCATTGGTGGACTTCACATATTTCTTAGACATGCAGATTACCTTGTAATTTTCGTTCACCGTCGTGTACGTGGTGGTTAGGTTTCATGATAAATAACATTAGTATTGAAGTAGTAACTAATGAACCCATACAAATGACTTTCAGTCAGGTCGAACGTATCAGCGGTGTGACGTCACTAGCGCCCAATCGCTCGCTAATGAGGAAGGAACGAACCTCGACCGGGATGCGAGCAATTAGCGCGATCATAACAAATCCCCGGGAAACGGGTATAATCAGGACGCGAGGACAAACCAACAGCAATTATAATTAGTGGTATAGCGATACACTGATGTAATCGAACGAGTAAAGCGAATCCATTTGTTGGTAAACGACGTATTTTAGTAACAATAAAGAAATACCGTCACAATTTATTAATTTGAATTAAATAATTATAATCGATCTATTAATATATCTATAATGTTTATAGTGTCAGTATGATGCTCGTGCAAGTACAGGGCAGTCAGACAAAACTTATCCAGATGCATCGAGGAGTAAGACAGGGGGATGTTATATCCCCGAAACCGTTTACTAATGCACTGGAGGATGTTTTTAAGACGCTAGAATGTAAAGCACGGGGCATCAATATTAACGGTGAACACATTTCACATCTACGCTTTGCCGATGATATCGTCATCGTGGCAGAATCGGTGCAGAATCGCTGCAGGAATTGCAATAAATGCTAAACAGCCTAAATGACTCCTCCCGAGTCTGTGTATGAATCTGAACAAGACGCAAGTCATGTTCAAACAACTCGTCATACCAGCTCCTATAACCGTCAATGGCGAAACTCTCGAAGTTGTTCAGGACTACGTCTACCTCGGGCAGATAGTGCAATCAGTTAGGAACAGCTTCAAGAAATAAGCTGATAGGAGGATTCAACTGGGCTGGGCAGCGTTTGGGAAGCTTCGTCAGGTTTTCTCGTCGCTCATACCACAAAGCCTCAAGACGAAAGTCTTCGAACAGTGTGTTCTGCCTGTACTCACTTATGGTGCCGAAACGTGGTTACTGACGGTACGACTGCTTCACAAGCTCAAAGTCACTCAGAGAGCAATGGAAAGAGCTATGATCGGGGTTTCTCTGGCGGATATAATTCGAAATGAAGAAATCCGCTGGAGAACTAAAGTCACCGACATAGTCTTTGAAGTTTGCAGACTGAAGTGGCAATGGGCTGGACACCTCTGTCGCAGAAGTGACAACCGTTGGAGTAGGCGAATCCTGGAGTGGAGACCACGTTTAGGAAAACGTAGTGTGGGGCGTCCCCTGGCTAGATGGTGCGACCATCTGCGCAAGGCGGCAGGCGGCAACTGGATGCGTGAAGCCGAAGATCGGGCTAAACGGCGCCTATTGGGAGAGGCTTATGTCCAGCAGTGGACTGCCGCAGGCTGATGATGATGATGATGACCAAAAGATTTTATCGCGTTGAATTTATTTTACGAGATGTTTTTAAGGTAAAATAATTTTAAAAAATGTAATAATAATAATAAAATTAAAGGCAATAGAATCTGTAACTTTTTATTTATTCTTTATAAAAGGGGTTTTTATCATATTAAAGAGTGTATGGATGATGATGCTGGGTATTTTAGGACAGTGGCATTTTTGCGAATTACATTTATTATGTAAATAATCTATATTGAATAAAAAATATACTATTCTGTTCTATCCGGAAACCCGATTATAAGCAACCAAGCTTTATCAATGTCTCACTTAGGATTGACAACGGACCTATGTAATCTCCGTCAAAATTGTTGTGTTGCGCAGTCATTGCTTACGATCAGGTGAACTGCTCGATAATCACCCTAACTTGGAAAAAAAAACCTTATTTTATACACCTGGTTTATACAGATAGAAGGATGTCTATACAGGAATAAGTCTAGTTAGCCAGTTATTCAGTCGTCAAGCAGAAGTATGTAAACAAGTATGTTTCGATTTGAATCGCAATGAAACTAGTGTAATTTCAAGCCACATTACACTTAACAAAATATGTCTAATGGTGATGAGCGTAGTGCGGTGCTACACGGAACTTTCTAAGGAATGTCTGTGTGACATGGCGTTGTACTTACCATCAGGTGAACGACTTGCTCCACACACTTGAAAAAACCAAGATTGTAACCAAAAGCCATTGCTTTCAACTCATAGGGTTATTATTATTACTATCTTAATCATCATAATTGGAGGCGGGGGGAGGGATAAGAGGGCCGGACCGGCCTGTGACCGCTCGTCTCGTTATTTTTTCCTATAAAAAATTGTATACAGTGCTGGTATGTACTGTTTTAATAAATCACGACGAATTACTCGTTACCTTCTTATTATATATATTTTTTTCTTATTATATTTATTTAAACATTATGTATATATTTAATTATGGATTACTTAACTACCTCATTCAAAACCAATATGTTACAAACCATGTCTTAAGTACTTACATTACTTCTACTTCCTACATTATAACCTATACAGTACGTATACATCAGAATGTAAGGCAGATCGACGAGCTGATAATACACGAAGTTGATGTTTCAAAGTGTATCGATGATAAATATTGCGCTCGAGAAAATAGCATAAGGTGGTTCAAAATTGTATGAAGGTAACAGAGCTTAACATTTTTTTTTCTTTTAAAAATTCCACGGCATAAAAATATTTTTTGAAAATTTTCAAAATATTACCTCAAGTTTTGGAAGTTTTTCGATGTATATAAAATACGCAATATTATATATATGTTAAATAACGTAAGGTATATTATACATTTTTTATTTGTGCGATAGGTGCCTTAATTCAATGCTGTCAGTATACTGCTCGTGGGAACACAATTCGGAGCAAGATTTTTTTTTACTCGAATCAAAATGGCGGCGACGCTGTTCGCCATCGTTCACGTCTAAATTTCCGCGGCGGCGAAAAGTGGGCTACGTGAGTGGTACCCCTTATACACGCCTTTTTACCATATGCCCCATAAATGGTAAAAAAGCATGTTTATTTTTTATGAGTTTCATCTTCACGTTGATGTTATTTCCTAAATGACATGTTACATTTGATACGCTTTTATAAGGTTGACCAGTGTCTATGAATGTAATGGAATCTTCCAATTTAATTTTCACCCACTTCCCCACGACCGAATAATTTCAAATTTTGCACATGTATTAAGAACCGTCAACGGTTCTTATATATATATATTTATATATATATATATATATAAATATATATATATAAGAACCGTTATATAATATATATAATTAAATAACTTTATAACTTTCGCCTGGTATTCTGACCAACATTCACATCACCTCATTACTGTACAAGCGTGTTATTTAATTTTTTGAACTATAACAAAAATAATTCATCAAAATCTTAATTAAAGGCTACGTAACTTTATAACTAATATCAAAGTTAATAATATGCTTTCATTACTTCAAATTTTAGCTGAAGAAATGTATTTATTGAAAACGCCTTTATTGTCTCATTTGAACCACACGAAAAGGCCAGAGGCGTTCCGAAACTTAAATTCGAAATCTTTGAGATTCAAATCAGCACGAATATTGTTAAAATGGCAGCCGGTTAGGTTTCAAAGGCAACATCACAAAGTAACGTACCTATTACACAGCTTTTATATTATGCTACATATTACGATCGTATTTTTATAAAGTTAATTCTTCAAAATCTTGTTATTTAAAAATTCGTCCCATTTCCTTTTTTAAAAACTATTTTTCGGTTTGTATTATCTGAAACATAGGTTAGCTAATCAAGTAATGAAAATATAAACATATTTTAATTTCATCGAATCTACCAGGAAATTAAAAAAAATGTATTTTGCAGCACATTTAACATAATCGTAAAAACACCCTTCTAATAGTTGCCAACATTTTTGAAACATAGATTATAAATATTTTTCACGTGCTTACATATGTTGTGTATAGTGCAAGGAACGTGGTTATCCAAGTTTAATGTTGAAAGCATGTGAAAATATCCAATCTGAAGTAGAGCATACTTCTGAATCTGCGACTGTCTTTATATTCCCTAGACGTAAAGTATTAGTTCAGAGTTCAGAGCCGGGAGCAGTCAGCCAAGTTGCTCCAATGCAGTCCGGGTTCACGGACCACATAATATGTATCCGAAATATAAAACATGCATAATAAAACATAGAATAAAACATGCAGGTGTCAATTCATCAATTCAAATGGCTATTTCATAAAATCATGTTTACAATTCAAATGAACCAAGCAAAATTCTTGCCGTATTCCATTAAGTGATAATAATAAGTATTTCGTATGATCCTTGTTCTTAATGTGAATAGATTTTTAGGTTTCAAGAACTAATATAGATATTATTATGATGAAATATTAATATATGAAAAATATATTTTGTTTTAAATTTTACATACATACATAAGATCACGACTGTATCCCATAAGGGGTAGTCAGAGACTGGGCACTCACTGCAAAAACAAATGACTGCCACAATCCACGTTTCACCAAAACAATATAATGCACTTGGTGTGATAGGTGGTGAGCCCATCGCCACCATGCGCTGTTGGGTGCACAGTGCAGTTTAATTCCTTACTCGCCTTTTACGAGATCCATTGGATGAGATGGAGTGGTAGTATTCTTTTAACAAGCCGCCACCACACGGCTTAAATAAATTTTAAAATGTAGCCTTTAATAAAGTCTGTAGATAATATGCTAAGGCAATATGGGTAATACACGTATGTAAGGAGCAATCATGAAGATAAACACTTAGGTAATGGAAATCGCATGCACCGTTGCCGGGGCACGGAATAATGTGAAAAAGTAAAGCGGGACGGAACGACCCCCGCGGGGCTCCGGATCGGTTTTTCGCCGTGGATTGTTTTGAATACGATATTTCTATGTTCCGGGGAATGTCTAGATTGGACAGGGTTTTGGAATTGAGAAATGAACTCCTGACGAAAATAATTTCCTTTGTGTTACCTATGTTTGTACCATTTTATTTGGCTGAGGGTTTGTTTTTCTTACGATTATTCTTAGCTTATTAATGCGTAAATTCTTCATTCTAAGCAACTAGACAAAATCTTAATGAAATTTAATGAATCGTAACATTATATAACAATGAAATTTGTATGTCTTGTGAGTTGTATGTTATTTTAAAAAATAATGGTAAATCCTTACGTTGATTTTTCTTGACGTTAAGAAAGAAACAATTTCTAAAGGTATGGTTTATAAATTTTCTATAAAAAAATAAAACACTGTAACGCCTTTCTCACATTCCACGGCTGGTGTCCTCTCCTTTTGGCAAGATAACTGAGCATGGCCAAGTACGCTGCTTCAGTGTGGATTTTAGGACTTGAAGTCGTTAACGTATCTTTAATTTGTCTAGCTTTTGTTACATAGTGAATAGAAATACATATTATATAATTAAATTGGAAGAGATTAGTTTTAAAGTGTGACCAGTATTTTCCTAAATATTCGAAATATGTAAACTGTTATGTAACAGTTTAGTTATTAAGTGTGGATTAAAATGATATCATCGAACAGGCCGAAAGAGGACTACGAACCTTATCCATAAAGCTCGTTATATTTAGTTTCTACCGTAATTCTAGCGTAGTCTTGTTCTAGCCCTAGTTCTTCCACTTTAAACTCTTAATACCTTCTTAGTTAAAATATATACCAGTCTGCGTTCATCACGAAACTCGAAACATGTCATCAACCATAATGTGTTCTAATTACAGCCGGAGAAAATATATACAAAAAATTTAAGTAGGTATAGTTATTACGATAGTGCAGTATCACTGACACTGCATCTTACCCTTTCTTCACTTATAAAGCATGTGGGTTACATATACGGATAGGGGAAAGTGAATGCCTCTGTGTTACAAACGATCACATAATCGCCCTGATAGAATCTTGTCACTGAGCACTTAAATTCGCAAGACAGCCGAAATAACAATGACGGAATCCTTCTTGCAATGGTACTTGGTAATTAGGTATATATAATAGTTTAAATCTTCGCACGTACGAGAAGGTATTTTCTTTTATTTTCTTACAACACGCAATCGGCGCGTACCTAGACTGCCAGGCATCTTTAATTCATCGTCATAGCCACACAGATAACATCTTCTATACAGCACGTTTTAAAATTATAAAAATCTCTTTGTATTCATTTCTCTGTTTAGTTAGTTAAAATTAGAAAATAGAGAAATGAAAAAGTACTCATTTCTCTATTTTCTAATTTTAACTCTTATGTTTGGAAGTTGCGTTCGTGTTTCAATGCTACATAAACCAGTGACTTAGGTGATACTCGTAGTTAGTTAACAAATAAACTTAAATTTCCGGCACGGTTGATGGAGTGGCTAAGCTCTTATCGTCTTCGCCAAGGGTCGCGGGTTCGATACCTGCACGGGACATACATTTCTATGGATTACAGATAGTTGATCCGGTTGGAAAACGCACCCACGAAACAGTAGAAATTCTAGCGTGGGGCAAAGTTTTCGACATAAACAGACTGAGATGAGGTTAAATGTAATATCATCATTATCTCTTTCCAAGCCCACAGTTAGGCCTTGACCATTCCATTACTGGCATCATGTAGTACTTGAATAATTTTCTTATACTCACCATGCTGTGCTATGCTGTGGACACAACACCTCGCGATGCGCCCCACAATCGAATCGTCGATGACCATGTTCTATCTGATCGGTTTGACCCACTTTCTTTGCGAAGATATGCTGCATCTCCTCGAATTTTTTATAGGACCTACCATGGGTAGTGTTCCAGGGAATTGTTCGAATTAACTCCAGCCGCTGGTTTTCACCATCGCACATTACGGCATAGCTAAAAATTCCATCGCCACAACTTTGATGGTTGGCATTCCACCACAGTGCGCTTTTCACGGAATTCTATGCCACGCACATGAACTTTATGATATGTGTTGCCGCCAGCGGTATTTCCGGACCCATACGACTCAGAAACCTTCAAGAAAAGAGCCTATTCCTTTCTCAAAGGTCGGCAACGCATCTGCTATTCCTTTGGTATTGTAGGTGTTCATGGGCGACGGTGATCACTCACTATCACATCAGCCACCTGCTCGTGTGCCCCCTCTTCCATAAAAAAAAAAAACAAAAGAACATCTATACGTGTCGTTATCGGTAGAGCCTTATCCGTTAATCGGAAGCCTGAATCTAGATTGTTATCTCCCTTATTATTATCTAGGGGTATACCCTAGAATAACTACAACATACCTAAGACATTTTACTCCTGTAATCTATCGTAGCATATAAAAGTCTGTAGGTACTTGAATATGACGTCTTCCTGGCCGATGACGTTATTTGCAACAGCCTTACAATGTCACTAACGTTTGTTAATTAGGTTTGACTGATGAGAGATGGAACAGGTGAAATAAATTACGCAGGTTTCCCCTTTTCGTTATTTTATTATAAATAAGTTTTATTTTGAATAATAATATTACTGGTGGTATGATTCCTATGCAGGAATCCGCCTTGGTAAGTACCGCCGCAGTGGCAGCTAATCTGCGTCAAGTAATGATAAGCAAACACCACTGGTACAGAAGCTAGTGTAATTACAGTGCATTTGAAACTTAGAACCGATGTGCCATGGTGACGAACGCAGTGCGGTGTTGCTCAGGTGAACGGCTTGTTTCTCTCGTTACTCTCATAAAAAACGAATATACGCTTTTTTTTTTAGGACCGATGGTCACTGTTTGCCCAAAGGCTTTTACAGCTTCGCCGGATTGAAAGGTGGCATAGCGCTGAGGGCGCTTAGCCGAAACCTTTATTTATGGATGAGAGAGGGGACCTCGGCTTGGACCGTCATCCTGTTCGCGAGAGTAACAGACTCGAGGGTGCCCAAGAGGGCCGGTCTCGGCTCGGTCAGTTACTGCAATCGGGAGGGCAATATTACTACTACTATAATTATTAATACCATGATTATTATTAGATAAGTTTACCACCAATTCGGAATGCGTTTCCGCTGGAGAAGAAATGGCGCAAGAAACTCCAGCGACGCTTCTGTTTATGACACTACTGATAGGGGAGAACCGGCCTGAGATGCGGCGGTATCGCGAATAACTTTGTCTGATACGGTATGATGGTGATAATGGGTGTTTGTGTAGTGTTGAGTAGAGCGCTTGGGCAATAGTGGTCGCGTCGTCAGGGTCCTCGAAGAATCCAAACTGCTCGTGGATGGGGATCCCTCGAGACTGCATGAAGTCTCTTAAGCGGGCGAGAAGTAGGCGTTCGTATATCTTGCCTAAAGCCTTGAGGAGGCTTATAGGCCGATATGCGGTGGGATCGGACGGGTGTTTAGAGGGCTTTAGAATCCCTACGACCTCTGCTTCTTTCCAGGTGTTCGGAAAGATTGCGTTGGCCAGAGCTGCGTTGTAGATTAATACCAATAGCTGAATGATGGTAGTAGGCAGGAGCTTAACTACTTTGTTAGTGATACCATGGGGACCGGGAGATTTCCTCGGACGGAGGTTTTTAATAATAGACTCTACTTTGGTGCTGTTAACCGGCGGTATGGAATCGCGGAGCGGTTGAGAAGCCTTCCGATCGACCTCGCTGTCGACTAACGCGACGTGGGCGGAGTCGACCGGTAAGGTGCTTGGGGAGCATTGAGATTTTAGGCTGTCAGCTAGACATTCTGCCTTTTCTTCGTCTAGGAAGGCAGGCGGTTGGTTGGGTCGTACTAAAGGGGGCATTGAACGGGATGTGCCTCCTTTTAGTGATTTTGGAAGTCGCCAGAAGGCGAGGTGAGACGGTTCGATGTTAATGAGACTGTTATCCCACCGATCGTTTCTGAGCTCCAGCATACGTATTCGGACCTCACGTTGCAGGGTGCGTAGTGTTGTTCTATTGCTGACGGTAGGATATAAGTCGTGAGCGCGAGTGGCTGCGTTCTTGCGCCTCATTAGGTCTCTAATGTCGTTAGGCAGGATCCAGCGGTGGTCGTCCGCCACTGGGACCTGTCTCGAGGAATCCTCGACGACAGTTTGGATGTGCCTAGTGAGTGCATGAGCCGCAAGGTTCGTGTCACCGACTGAATTGATGGTGGATGGAATCGCATCAAGGTGCGGAGAAGTTTGCTTAAGTTTTTCGGCTAGCTTTTGCCAGTCGACTAGTGTTTTTTTTGGTGGTGAGGCTTGGACGGAAGGTCCTAGCCGAAGTAGAACGGGGCGGTGATCAGATGTTAGTTCGTGGATCACCTCTATATCGCGGATGGCGATATTTATATTGCTAAGAATGGCTATGTCAAGCACATCCGGCGTGTGTCCCAGTTTATGCGGGAAGTGGGTCGGTATTGTAGGCGCCAGGACGTCGAAGTCGAGGAGGTCGACAAGCGAGTCTAGGGCCACCCCACGCGGGTTGGTTGTTATTGAGTTCCACCGGGTGTGCTTGCTATTAAAGTCGCCGGCAAGGATAGTTGAGCTCCCGAGGGAGAGAAGTGCTTCGAAGTCGCTGCGTGTGATTTTGGCGTCATTTCTACATGGTAAGTAGACAGACGCGATAGTAATGGGGGAGTGGCCGGTCATGGCTAGCTGACAGACCGATGCTTCAAGATGGCTGAGTGGCGGTGACGACTGGTACGCAGTGCAAGGACTTTTTGTAGTAGATAAGAGTGCCGCCTTTCGCAGCGGTAACTCTATCGTTCCGAATGATGTTGTAATTTGCGATTTTGGGATCGCGAGTGTGCGGTTTCAAAAAAGTCTCTTGCACGAGTAGTACGTCGACTTGGTGGTCGCGAGTGAAATTAAAGATTTCATCGCGTTGGTTTTGTATACCGTTAGCGTTAAAAAATGCTACGTTAAGGGAGCGCGGTTTCTCTCTGCCTATGCGAGTCATTTTTAAGCCCTAAAATTTACAATAGCGTTAATCACGCTTTGATAGCGCATCGTAGCGGCGATCCTCTCACTGGGATTATTGTTGGTATCCCGGAGAGCCGTGGCGAGAGCTGTGATGTCGGCTCCGTTGAAGGCGGTAGCGAAGCGACAGACTAAGTCTAGATCGCTTTCGACGACCGGTCGGCTCGCGACAGGTGCGGCCTGTGATGGTGCCGGTATATTGCGCGTGATAGCGACCGGGGGAAGCGCGTTTAGGGTTGCGCGGGTCGGAAGTGGCCTCCATACGGAGGGTGGTGGGGGGGGTACTACGTACCTCTGTGTGGGGGCCTGTTTAACCGCAGGCCTTTTTTGTTTTGGCGCCTTCGGGCAACCGAGGTAGTTAGCCGTGTGGCCTTCTGCGTTGCATAGTACGCAGGCAGGTGGGCCGAAGGAGGCTAACAGAGCTTTGTCCTTTGGACGAGGACAGTCTATGGTGGCGTGGTCGCCTAGGCACTTGACGCACCTGGGACGGGCGTAGCAATTTCTTGCTGAGTGGCCGTATAATTGGCACTTGTGGCATTGGCTGGGAGGGCCATTCTTATGTGGGGCCTCAACTGAGAGCCCAGAGAGATTGCAGCAGGTCCGCAGATTAAATATCTGCTTTCCTGCGGGGGAGCGGTCGAGTGCAACTAGCACCATGTTATAAGGCACCTTAGTGCGCCCGCTGTACATACGGTGTACAGCGACGACGGGGAGATTTTGGGCGATGAGGTCTTTTTTGACCTCTTCCGCGCCAATCTCTTTAGGTAGGTTCTTGAGAACCACCCTAAGTTGCCGCTCATCAGCTGGGGTGTAGGTGTGGAAATACACACCTTTATCTGTCAGATAGCGGGTTATTTGTCGGTAGACCTCTGAGGTGTCCACCTGCAACTTGATGCCGTTTGGGGTGGAGACGGCAGTGTATTTAAGCCTGGACATGGCCGATGTTAACTCCTGCCACCTGTCCAGTGCCCGGATGAAGATAGGCGGTGGCCGTTTGGCTTGAGCAGCGAACTGCGAAGAATTGCGCTGTGAAGCAGCGGGGGCCTGCTGTGTGGCAACGGGGGCCTGCTGTGAGGCAGCGGGGGTCTGCTGTGAAGTAGCGGGGGCCTGCTGTGAAGCAGCGGGGACCTCTTGGGAGGCTGATGGGATGACCTGCGGGATTGGCGTACTATCCAAGGCTTTGGCAGCTTTGGCGTGACTGTCGGGTGTGGGCGAGGCGCGCTTCTTGCGCTTCTTTTTAGACTTCTGCACAAGCAAGAAGCCGATGTCGTCGCCGGTGTCGCGGCCGGTGTCGCGGGGGTCCTCGGGCAACGAGGAAGACTCGAACTCCATCTCGGAGCCCGAGGACGAGGCCCTAGAGGGGGGCCTAGATAGCGCCTCAAAAGCTGAGGCTACTGACGGCAGAGCGGTTAGTAGCGACCGGAGTAATTCCGGTTGCTCCGCCTGGGCCGCTAAGAGTGCGTTAGCTAACGCCTCCGACATACTTGTCCTTCTCTTTTTTCATACGGGGAAGTGGCCGCCGGTGGGATGCCGGGGTGTGTGGCCTAACTTTCCTCCCTGCCGGGTATAGGCAGGGAGGATGAATGCCTAGGTGTGTAGCCCTAGTGCGTCCTCGTGTGGATCTTATTTTGCACACTCGGGTGTGTGCTTACAACTAATTACAACTACGCGTGGACTTTTGAGTCGGTCGAGTAAACCCACATTGACTAGGGCACTACCCAAGGCCAATTTCTGTGGGTTTCTTCCGATTGCGCGTTTCCCAGATGGGGAACCGCGGGCGTACGGGGCTAGCCTACACTAGTTTCGTTGTCACCGTTAGGTATCCGCTAGTGTAACCACAACAGGTGGATTCGCAAATGACGTGGAAACAATTCTGGGAAATTAGTACAATACAACGAAAGTCGCCTTGACTAATTCCCGGAAGGGTTGGGCGCAGGTAGCTGCACGCTTCGATCGGATTACCGGAGCGGGTCGTAGCGGGGCGCTATGCGACCGTCTGGTGTCGAGCGTCGAGTGCAACTCTTAAGGACCCACCACACAAAGATTCTAATGCAATTGCTTTTAACAATGTCATTGGTGCCACAATTACAAATTATTAAATTCGTGGGCCTTGTACAGAGAAGCACTTCTTTGGAATGCAACCAGTTGTTCAAAGATTCTTCAACATCTAGCGAAGGTTACTTTGTATAAAATTTTATATTTTCCATTTTCTACCTAAGTAGACGGACGGACTAAGTAGACGGTTCCTATCCAGGAGTCCGTCTAGGTAGGTACCACCCCAGGGCCAGTTATTCTACCGTGAGGCAGTAGTGTGTAAACATTACTTTGTTTCGGTTTGAAGGGCACTGTGAGCTAGCGTAATCACTGAGCATATGAGACTTAAGAACCTATGTCTCAGGGTGATGGGCACAGTGAAGTGTCACACAGAAATTTTCTGGTTGATACAGCATTTGTTATGGACAGACGTTGCACTTACCATCAGGTGAACGTTTTGCTCGTTTCATCACTTTATGCAATAAAAAAAACCTATAGTTTATGCAAATTAACTACCCGCATTAGTTCACCTTAAATCTTTCACGTTATAACAATATACGGTATATACATATATATAAATATTCTTATAGACCGGGTATTGGAGTAAAATTACCATAAACTGTCTATAAACATTTCAGAATACGATTTGTAACGAAGATTAAACTTTGTCTGCATTATCATAATATGGATATTTGTTTTTAGCGCCCTTTACTCTCGAGGCTTCTTACTCGTAGATCTCCTCTTTACTCGGTATCTTCGGATATGATTTATCGAATCTATTTTTAATTTTTTTGCAAACATTACTGAGTTTCGGTTTGAAGGGTATTGCAGCTAATGGGGAGTAAATTAATAGACTTAATAACAGATGTCTTAGAGCAGGGCCGCCCAACCTATTTTTCAGCCGTGCCATAACTGTGATTAAATTTCAGACGGCGCGGCGGGCCAACATTTATATAACTAATATATTAAGGCTGCAAAGTTTGTGTGTTTGAACCCGCCTAATCTCATGAAATAATAATCCGATTTAAATTATTCATTTTGCATAAGGTAACACGTTTATTGAGGAAGATTCTAGATAAAAAAAATTATGCTGCGGCTTTAAGGAGCCGCATGTTGGAATCGAACAAGGCAGAATGTACGGCGCCTACAAATGGTCAGCTTGTTTTACGACGGTGAAACCGACGTAAAACAAGGCACGACTAGTAAACAAAACAGATGAAATTAATTAATCAAAGTAATGCGATATTTGCAGAGGTTTTTGAGGCAATTATTAATTAATGGTCGGTTTTAAATCGGCGGTCGATAGCAAAATCAAACCTGAAATATGTTTTGCAGTTGGGAGTTACGATTTTTGTTTATAATATGTGTAAGAGTTGAGTACACTTTTTCACAGACATACGTTGAACGAAACCTGCTTAAAAAATGTAAAGCAAGATCTCATGTTAATGGAAAACAACTTGGCGGGAAAATACAAATCCGTCGGCGGGTCTTAGAGCAACGAACGCAGGGTACACAGGTGTAACTACACAGGAGTTTGATTTCTAGGTTCTTAGTGAAGCAACTGATATCGCCTTACGTGATGTCATTTACCAAAATGTGAACGATTTGTTCGGCTATCACTTACTAACGTATTTTATTTTTATTTTATACGCAATGCATTGCAAATATAGGTGCCCGGCAGAAGAGAATAGCACCTACCTCTTTCCCAACGAAGTGCCGTAAGAGGCGACTAATGTATTGTACGAACATCATTTATACGTGCAGAATAATACTATAATACGCAATGTTGTCACTATACTGCTTGTGGTAACGCAATGAGGAGTAAGAATCTTTTGACTAGTACCAAAATGGCAGCGACGTGGTTCGCCACCCGTCACGACTCATTTCCCGCGAGGACGAAGAGCGGGCTACGTGAATGGCCTCTGCCTAGCTCTTACATGGGAAAAGGCGTGACTTTCTGTGTGAAAAATTCCTTGATTTTGTGATCATGCAGATAACCTGGGAGACGATACTGCTGCAAAGATTCCGATCTCTAGACTTATCATAATTGTCCTCTAAATTGTACCAAACGAACATTATTACTAGTTATGACCAATGGCCATACGCTAATCATGTTCATAGTTGTTCCGTATTTCTAATACAAATAAATATAATCAAAGTTCGCCGCAACACAAACACGTTAAAACGCCACACACTCTAAAACAGCGACATCAAACAGCTAGTTTTTATGCATAGGTTACAAACAAGGTATACAAACAATAAACAATACGAATTAAAAATATTTTTTGTGTTTACATAATTGTGCAATTGACAATGACAGCTAATTGACAGTTAATTAAACAGAAAATTGAGCGTTCAGAATTTGAACCGCGTTTAGCATTGACTGCATTCGATTGATATTGATGAAATGCAAACTATAGCATTGAACTCAGTTAAACGCTTAAACTTCGTTTTTCTTGAACTGTTCGCGTTTAGTTTCAACGGTGAAATTCGTCCTTAGTTAGCAAGATTTAAAAGCGCCTTTTTTTGATAAAGGACAACACGCAAAACTTAGTAACTTAATTTTAAAAGCCTTACGAAAACCAAAAAAATAATCGCTTAATACATTTTTTGATTTCATAACCAAGTATATTATCATTAACCATTTCAAAAAAATTGTAAGTGCTTACGGATACTATAGTTTTGAAATGGTCGTATGATGTAGGTACTAGGTTTGAGAGTGGTTCAGAGTGTACGTTTGATGAATTTAGGTGCTTATAATAGGTTTAGGGTACCTCACACTATACTTTTAAGTATATTTGTTAATGTACGTATTTTTGCATTATGTAGGAACTTACTAGAAAGTAGTTTTTAACTAAAAACACTATTTACACTTTTGTAGACTTACCAGGTTTTGGAATGCGACAGCCGACTTAGCAAAGCATTACTGAGGATTTTTTCGTGTCTCCTATATATAAACTAATAATGTTATTTTCCGGAGAAATTGCCTCGATAAGTTTGCGTCTCTCATTTCATAATACATAAGTGTTAAATAATAATTTTTCATACTACTTAACATTGGATTTCACTACCACTTTAACTCAGATAGGATTCAGGTAATTTTCCTAATAACTAGAACATTTAAATATAATTATAATTTAAATATAAAATAAATATTGAGGCAGTGTCTAATTATTTATAATTGTTACGTTTAATTATTTTTCTTGACAATGAAATTACAAATAGTAAACACTACTATTCAGCATTTTGTTTTTCTTAGATAGTTAGTCAACAATAACATAACCAAAATCCTCTCTACATAAAACGGGTAGCCGAAAAAATTCTAAAGACAACTGGAATCAACCAACGGACAATTTTCCTTATGGTTTTAATTAAAGCGAACCCGCCACAAACTAACCTGCCGCCATTTTTGCAGTCCCGCACCGCTCGTGCAGATTGATTAAAAGTCTATGGTCCATGCTTTATATCGTGTTTTCATTGTCTTACGGCTTCAAATATACCTATACTATTTGAATGATATATAAACAAAAAACAAATTAATAATTTCAGAAATTAACACTATTGTAATGAATAGAAGTTTCCAAATTATTTTCTCATATTAAAACGAATACTTTGTTTATTTTATTATACAATTATTATATTTATGATTAATCTTCGTTGCTAATTTTCTAGTTTATCTTAGAAATAATCATCACTCATTGTTTATTTAAATATTACTGGTGGTAGGATTCCAATGCAGGAATTCGTCTAGGTTGGTAACACCCCAGGGCCAGTTATTCTGCCGTGAAGCAGTAGTGTGCAAACATTGCTGTGTTTCGGTTTTAAGGGCACTGTGAGCTAGCGTAATCACTGGGCACATTAAGACTTATGTCTCATGTACGGTGTGATGGGCACAGTGAGGTGTCACACACAAATTTTCTGGGTGAGACAGCATTTGTTATGGGCAGACGTTGCACTTACCATCAGGTGAACGTTTTAATCGTTTCATCACTATATCCAATAAAAAAAAATTGAAAAAAAATATATTTAAACATCCTGAAAATTTTAACCTATTCGATAAAATCGAGAAACATTAAGTTATTCAATAAAAGATCAACATATTTACGAATCATAGATATAAGCAATTAAACCTGTGGTGTAATGGAAACGCACTCAACCCTTGTACCGCTCAAGCAGCTTCTAATTTATGGTTGAGGTGGGCGCCCGGGCCGATAGTTAAAGCCGGACGCTAATTCTGACGGACATGGCGAAAGTTGCCGTAACATACATCTAGTATTGTATTATTTATCTAGCTGAGCGGACGATATGGATGCTACGTACTTGATTAGAAAGTTACTGAAAAAGTTAGCTTATTAGCATTTATCACTATATTATTGAGTTGTTTATTTTAAATATGGGGCCACCTGCTCGCCTTAAATTTCATAATACGCGAGTAACCTAAGTTCGATACCCGATAGCTGCACCTCTAACATTGTGCTGCAATTTTAAGCGCTGATTAACCAGCAGTGTAGCGTGAACTCTACCCAGCTCTTAAGCTTGCTCAAAAATGACAGGTTACAGGTCTCCTGTGCTCAGCAGTGGGACATTTTGTTACTTTTTTACTTTTCATTTTAAATATTTACGTATGTAAAGTAACGAACGTCAAAATTTAAAGATATTATTTTTATAATTTCTCCACTCTTAAAAGGGCGTTAGTAAGCTTGGCGCTGGTTTAAAATCCTCGAGTTGAATTTTACGAAACCTATCTATAAGTAGGTAAGTAGTTATACCTATAAATATTATTCAATTATCATTAAATAATGACTACATAACAGCGAGCTATGGTAAATCATAGTATACCATCTCTTTATAGATTTGCCTTTCCCTTTTTTACAATCTGGTTTGTTTTAACAAAGTAATAAGAAAATAAAACACAAAATCATTAATGTCCAAAGAACAGAGTTTCTAATGCACTGCATCATGGTATCAGATTTCAATATAATCTTCTGTAACGAACTGTTAAAAGGTGAGCCAAGAATAAGAAGATAAATAAAAGCGTCGTTAAAATCCACTTCAAACTAAACATATCACACATTAATCTAAACTAGAGGTGACAACGTTACGAGGACTGCACGCTCTCCTGCAACAAGGATTGTTCATGACATATGCCCGTGTAAAACCACCGCTAATACAAGAGTGTTCTCTAACATCTTTCGCGAGCACGCATTACTTGTACTTGAGCCCCCAAAAAAAGCGTATTCGAGAAATCGCTTTGTGTTTTAACGACGCTGTGATATGCTGCTAGTGGTACGACTCCTATCTGGGAATCTGCCTTGATTATGTGGCGTCGCAGTAGTCGTAGTGGCAGTCAAGTAGCGGTGTACAAATGAGGCTATTTCGGGTTAGAGTGCACTGAGAGCATGTGTAATTACTGGGCATGTAATTGATTAATAATAATTTATAATAACTAGTGGTCGCTTTAAGCGGCTTAAGAGAATCTACCACCCCATCTCATCCCATAGGTGTCGTAAAAGTCGACAGAGGGAAAACGAAAGCCAGGAGATGGGCAGCAGCATCTTCCTGGAACTGCAGTTGCGAACCCGCCCGCCAAGCGTGGCAACTATGGCAAAATTCCCCTCCAAAATGAGAGCTACAAACTTTTGTAGCAATCTATGGGGGAGGCCTATGTTCAGCAGTGGATTAGTGATAGGCTGAAATGATGATGAGTGGTGGCCCTGTGGTCGAAATACGACCTTTTTTTTAAGTTTGTACGTATTGAGGGTTGAGTAATTTTTTGTTGGCAACATCTTAAATTCTCTGTGCAACTGTTTGACCAGAGACCATTACGTGTTTGACATTGTCAGTATGATCGCAAAAAATAAATATTTTATTTTCTTTCGATTTAATATATATATAACGCATATTTTAATAAAAAATTTAACTATGCCAGATCTCACAGCTCTCATTCCAATTTTTTTTAATATTTGTTTTGGATCTTTCCTTTGTTATAATGCATTTCCGCAAAGTAACGCTCAATTCTATTAACAATTTCACCGATATCCTCGCTGATTCAGCGGCCATACCCAAAGATCTACTACAATGGGCTATTAAGTTGTTTCCATTTGTCACACGTCAGCGGATCATTTAGATGATATTTTACAGATGTGGTTGCCGCTTCTCTAGTGATTATGACAGCCTGTCCAATCGTGCGAGTGGACAGTGTAGACATAGCTCGAGACATTTATCACGAGTTAATGAAACAGAACATGAATTCAGCTCAATTTTTCGTCTTCGTTTATACGAAAATATTATGTTATGATAAATAGATTACGTTATTTTTTTTTTAGGAGAAAGTAATGAGACGAGCAAATTATTAAAGTGCAACGTCTGCCCATAACAAATGCTGTGTCACCCTGGACAATTCTGCGTGGCGCCATACTGGGCTTATCACTCTGAGATACCAGTTCTTAAGTCTCATATGCACAGTAATAACTGGCTCCCAGAGTCCTTCAAACTGAAACAGTAATTTTTTTTGTTTGCACACTTCTGCTTTACCTGCCTACCTAGACTGATTCCTGCACAGAAATTACACCACCAGTATAAATCGTACTTTTTAAAAATTGTTTTATAATCACCAGCGTAAACACTAGAGATATAGACATCGTATAAGTAAGAAGTATTTGTTTTACTTATTATTTTACTCTTGACATGTTATTGCTGCGGTTCAGTAATTTGCAACAATTATAAATTAATATTTAAATAAACCACTTAAAAGAACCATTTTTCCTCGTTTTCTTAAATTATGTAAGTACTTATATAAGCAACTATTTTCAAAATCGTTTTTAATATTTTTAAAGCTGTGTAAACTATTCGATAAGAATCATTTTTATTGATTTGAAACACAGACATGTGTATTTCAAATCAATAAATATGTTCTTATTTGGTTTAAAGTTCTCAGTATTACTAAGTGGTCAATCCAATGAACATTACTACCACTACTATTACCATGAGTCTGTCAAGGTAGCTGCATAGGACTTCGCAATCCAGTTCTGAATGACACAAAAATTGTTAAGGGCAGGCGTAATTGGCACTAACCATCAGGTGACCTTCCTTGTCTCGTTATTTAACACGATAACAATATATAATTATAAAATATATATGTATTAGGAAAATGATAAAAAACAACCATATAATACCATTGTACGTGTGAGTACTTGATCTAGTTGCCTTGTCCGGCCACCAATCCCGGCCACCCGAGCTACCGCTGTCTCCTCCTGCTCATTCCGAGGTAATTGTATTCTACATCTTATAATTCCTTTCAGAACTTCCCATTTCCCACCCCATGTCCATTTCGTAGCTAATGCTTTTCCCTTCCTCTCTGCCAAGCCAGTGGTTACCGTGCCGATGGTTAGCTACTCGTGAGAACGCAATGGAAAGCATTTTTACATGGTGTTTTATTTTAGTTTTTTTTTATTGCATAAAGTGATGAAACGAGCAAAACGTTCACCTGATGGTAAGGCCAACGACAGCCCATAACAAATGGTGTGTCACCCAGAAAATTTCTGTGTGACACTACACTGTGCCCGTCACCCTGAGACATAGGTTCTTAAGTCTCATATGCCCAGTGATTACGCTTGCTCACAGTGCCCTTCAAACCGAAACACAGTAATGTTTACAGACTACTGCTTCACGGTGGAATAACTGGCCCTGGGGTGGTACCTACCTAGACGGACGCCTGCATAGGAATCCTACCACCAGTTTTTACACAGAAGGTTACACGAGATATGAGTATCTGTACATTCTCATTTATCGCCAATCTTATTACGTTAAATTACTTCTATAGTAGTAACAAATACATAAGAGTTCACAAATTTGATCAGTGGTCAATGTCTCTGAGTTATAACCCTCTGTTCCAGTCCAGCAATAAGTCAACTGTACAACATTCAAAATACTCGTCTTTGTATCGCTAGGTCACGTTTTTTTTGACACTATAAATAAACGAACCTTAAACAAGAATAGAATAATAAGATATTCATTAAATGAAACGATATACGTCACATATTAGAAAGGTAAGAGACATTATGACACAAAGGAAAGTCAAAAAAATCCATAAGCCAAAAGTTAATTGAGCCATCGAAAAGGTTTTAGCTCCTGGTAATGCTGTGGGACAACTTACAGCGCTGGTAGTTCTGCCAGAGCCATAGTGATGCGCAAGATCAGTCATAAAAAATCTATATTTGTTTTTCTTTTGTACAAATTTATAGCGTGGACTCAAGAGCAGAAGGCCCTCAAGAAGATAGCGCAAACGACACTGCCGACAGTAATACGACGTGGTCCAAGAGCCCTTCTGAAAGGGCGAAACCTCGGCTTGGAACTCCGTTGGTAAGGGAAGGCTGAGGTGACAGATATCCCGATGTCATAGTTAACCCGGAGTACCTTCAGCTTTTAATTATTATTCTTGGTCCGATCTACGCAGAAAGAGCTCACTGTGTCTTAAAGTCTTGCAGTGGTATGCTTGGTTTTTGATTTAATTTTATTAATTATAGTATCCCAAGCTGGTGGTAATACCCAACCATCTTCTCTATTAAAATTATTTGAATCTCACCACCACCCTTCACAGTTAGCTACCGTGGTCAAATCTTTGTTTCAGAGAGCACAAGGGATCTGTGACAGTAAACACCTGGCCGCCGAGCTTCAGCATGTCAAGCAAGTTTTGCAAGACAACAAGCTTCGGGTTCCGCGGCTTCGTCGCAGTGACCGAGTGAAGCCGGCCACAGTCGAGCGTGTACCTGCAGTCCTACCATATGTCAGATGAGTCACAGACAAGATTGGCTATATCTTGAAGCGGGCATCCATATAAACATTTTTCAAGCCACCGAAGAAGATAAGTCAGTTTTTACCATCTGTCAAGTGTAACATCCCTCGACAAGATGCAGGAGTATACAAGCTGGATTGTGAATGTGGTCTCTCTTACATAGGGCAAACAAAAATATCAGTTAAAACCAGCGTAAAAGAACATATAGCTGATGTGAAGCATCGTCGCTCCAGGAAGTCTGCAGTCTGTGACCATGTTCTGGATCATCCCAACCATTACATCAGATTTGATAAACCACAAATACTCGCAAAAGAACACCGATTCCTACCAAGGATGATTCGCGGGGCTATTGAAATTAAGAAACCTCCTAATTTTAATAGAGAAGATGGTTGGGTATATATATATATATATCTATAAGAAATCATGATGATACTTATGTTAGTTAGTAGTGGTAGTATGGTAGCAGACTATACCGTCACCAGGAGACGCCACCGGGAGCCGCCACCAGATACCCTCTACCACTACAACACTACCACTAGGCAATTCACACCATTGAAGTCGAGAATTGCATAGTTTAGTTTGTTCGTTTGTTTGATCTTAGCAAATTAACTTTCTTTCCTTTATTACGAATCGGATTTCCGCAAAGTAACGCCTGATTCTATTGACTATTTTTTTTATCAGAAACTTGAGAGCTCGTAATGAAGTTAGTCAGTTCTTTTTACTAGTGTAAAAAACAGAAATCGAGGCCTCCGACAGGTGACAGAATAACCATCTCGAAAAATTCCATCTCTGGACTACCCGAACTGGTGACGGGCGGTAGCATCTGATACCAATCGTATTGACTCCAGCATAGCGTTACTAACAGGCTGAAGAAGAACAAAGTAAACGCAAGGAATACGAATAAGATAAATTTAAATAAAATTAAAAGATTGATTATTTGCCATGGTAACTTGCTGGGTTATTTGCTATGAAAATAATAATAAATTTGGCAAAATAGATTCTACACTCACGAATTTATGAATTAACAAATATGTTATAACAACCACATTCTAAAATTACAAATCATAAATGAGATTCATGTGTAACGCCATCTGTTGTCGTAAACTTCAGTTACATTAGAACTACGTCGCCATCTTGTGTTAAATAATGTAACCACTTTGATTAAATCGTGAGAAGGAAAACTTGTCGACTAATTTTAAAATCATAAGTATATAATACTGTATCAAATGTTAATATTGTTAATTAACTAACTACTGTTATTATTTATTTAAACTTTTATGCATTTAACTGGTACATGTTGCGGACTTAATGGCTTAGGGTAAGGCATTCTCTGCTTAAGCCATAAGTATAAGCAGAGATAAACGAATGATAAGGCAGTGCAGCAAACATTAAAGAAGAGCATTATATATATATATATATATATATATATATATATATATATATATATATATATATATATTTATATATACATACACAGTAATAATATATAAATATTTATACCAATACATACATATTCAACCCGTGTTTACGCCGCGTGGTGGCCGCTTAAGAGAATCGACTACCTTATCTCATCCCGTGTCTTTAGGGTAGTAGTTCTCGTAGGTGGTATGATTCTTAGCAGAAATCAGTAATGATAAATCCTTCCCAGCGAATTACTTCTGTATTAGAGCGAGGATCACCAATTTGAACAGTGGTCAGAGTGTCTGTGAGTTGTAAAGTTGAGTTCCAGCAGTGGATTAATTCAACGGTGCAATATTAAAACTATTCGTTTTTATATCGCTAGATCCCCTTGTTTTTTATACTATAAATAAACGAACCTTATACAAGAATAGAAAAGAGAGATATTCATTCTCTGAAACGATATACGTCACATATTAGAAAAGTAAAAGACATTTCTTCTCCAGCGTCTCCGAATTGGTGAATCCGTCTAGGTAGGTACCACCCCAGGGCCAGTTATTCTGCCGTGAAGCAGCAGTGAGCAAGCATTACTGTGTTTCGGTTTGAAGGGCACTGTGAGCTAGCGTAATCACTGGGCATTTGAGACTTAAGAACTGATGTTACAGGGTGACGGGCGCAGTGTGGTGTCACACAGAAATGTTCTGGGTGACGCAGCATTTGTTGTGGGCGGACGTTGCACTTACCATCAGGTGAACGTTTTGCTCGTTTTGTCACTTTAAACAATAAAAAAATAAAAATAAAAAAATTAGATAATAATGTTAATTCACTCCCGAATGAAGTAACTGACCGAACCATGGCCGATCCCCCTGGGCACCCTCGAGTCAGCTACTCTCGCGCACAGGATGATGCTCCAAACCGTAGTCCCTCCGCGCTCTCAACCTTAAGCCATCTTTTAGTCCGGTGAAGTTGTGAAAGCCTACAGGCTACCAGTGACCTTCCGTCTTAAAAAAACCGTACTGTAGGAGACCGAGTCGTTGACGTACAAGACTGTCTAACGCGAACAATTTTAAAAACCTACAGATAAGTTCAACCGCCTGAAGGTTAACATTCAAATGAATTGTTTATTCAGCGACTTCATTTTTCCTATCCCCTTTGTAAATGTAAATAGGTGGCACGCGATAGGGTTGACTGTCACCGAGTGTTTCGATGTTTTTTGTGTAAACGTTCGTTGTTTTCATCGAGGATAAAAGGTTATCCTTACCTTTCGTTGATTGTGTTTTAAAACCATTTCGTTGGGTTCAAAGTTGCATACATAATTGTAGTGGTACGCTTGCTCAAAGGAGAAACGTTAATAATTTATGTGCAGATAAACAACTGCAGAGTCGTCTGTGCCATTACTTAAATGGTTTAACACGCGCACACGGCAGTAATGGAAGACATCACGGGGAAACCATCGCTGAAGGAAAATAATTTCAAGTTCATGTGACGTCCGCCATGATTTAAAAGCGTAACGAACTACGAACAACGAACAACGAACAACGAACTTTCAACGAACTTTTCTAAAATCCCATAAAACGTTAGGAAGTTGCAGGGCATAGCGGCAATGGTGTTTATTCATCACGATCACTTCAGCCTATCACGAGTCCACTGCTGAAAAAAGGTCTCCCTATGGATTGCCACAAAGGTTAGAAGCTCTCAATTAGGGAGAATTTGCCATAGTTGCAACGCTTCGCAGGCATGTTTGCAACCGCAGTTTATTTATTCAAATGTTCCAGGAAGATGCTGCTGCCCATCTCCTGGTTTTGGTTTTCCCTCTGTCGACTTTTACGACGCCCACGGGATGAGATAGATTTTCTTAAGCCGCCACCTCACGCCGGTGTGTATTATGAACTGCCAATTGAATTGCAGTGTGTATAGGTGGTAGCTTTATTTGCATGTGATTTGTTAATAATACACTAATAAGCCATTAAGCTAGTATGTTAGCAGCTAGTATTGAGTCGTTATGACTTTTGTCCGTCCTTAAAAAATTAATAGTAGGAAACATTGGTCTACTAACATTTATTTATGTCAAAAAAATATATTATATGATCGCTTGACGAGCAAAACGATCACCTGATGGTAAGTGCAACATCTGCCCATAACAAACGCTGTGTCACCCAGAACATTTCTTTACCACCACACTGCGCCCGTCACCCTGTGACATGAGTTCTTAAGAGATGAGATGTTTTAAATAAGGGATCCGCTAAAATAGTGAAAAGTGACCCTAAAATTTAGTGGTTGATGATGAAAACGGAATGTAATTTACTGTTGGTAGGATTCCTATGGCGGAATCCGTCTATATAGGGTCAGTTATTCTGCCGTGAAGCCGTAGTGGGCAAACATTGCTGTGTTTCGGTCTGAAGGGCACTGTTAGCTAGTGTCATTACTGGGCATATGAAACTTCAGAGCTGATGTCTCAGGGGGACTGTGGCTTTCACTCACCCACCCAGAACACTCCAGTATGTTGCCACTCTGAAGTATTCACCCAGAACACTCCAGTGTAATGCCACACTGAAGTGTTCTGGGTGTTCTGTGTCACCTGAAAGAAAGAAAGAAAAACCATTTATTTGCTATAAACGGACGTACACAAAAATAATACGTAATTAAAAAATATAAAAAAAAGAAACTAAAACACACAATTAATACCTAAAATAAAATTACGGAAATTGTACGCCGTATTCCTAGCATACGAGGTTGACAACTCAGCATACACTGTAAAAAAAAAAAGAACGAAATCCATCACATCGTTTTAATTCATAAATCTGTCTAATTATCTTATGGAATCATGCATTTATTGCATCCATTTATTGCAGTGTCGTGTTTGGTCTGATAACAGCAGAAATCCATTTTACAAATAACTTATAACAGCGATATCTCTGTTTGGAATTAAAAAGCGAGTCATAACTGAATAAGTTTCCGTCGAAGTTTCTAAAACTTTAGTAGGAATCATAGTAACGGCGTTCACCGTTAGATGGCAATGTTATACATTCAAGATATTTTAGATTATATAATCAAAAATGTTATGTACAAGGAAATTGGTAATTTAAATAAAAAAAATTACATAGGTATAACTAGTTCATAAATTTAAAAAAATTGATTTTGTAAAATATTAAATTTATTTAATCATCAACGGACGAAGTTCCACTTCTCCCATTTATGACCAATGACTTATACCAATGACCAACGTTCAACCAACCACATAATAAACACAAAGGAGCTCCTTTATGGGCAATCGAAATACGAAAAAAGTTGCTTCGATGAAGCTGTAAATGCCAAGAAACAACAAAATCTTCACCAACCATATAATAAGTGGTGGGGAAATAGTAGGATTTAGCCTTTCAGCGACAGCTTAAGTAGAGAATCATTAAAAAAAGAATAATTTTCTCAAAAATAATTTTTGAAAGTTAAATAAAATTTTAACGATTTTTTTTTGTTTAATTATTTTTAAACTCATGGGTAATTTATGTTTTAGTAACTACTTCTATTAAATAATGAAAAACACTTTCTTGTGCGTGTATATTTTTTTTAGCTAAGTGACTTTTATTTTTTATCTTATTTAATTCAATATAAGTGTGATTCTAAAATTATTATTAGTTATATCTATTTGAGAGATCTCTTTATATTAGGTTTAAGGTGCCGTCATAATAAAATATTTAGAAAGGCTAGTGTAACGCCATAAGTTATTAAAAGCAAAAAGAGATTAACCACGATAACAATTAAACTTTATTAATGAATAATAAAGTAATCGCCCTTATAACACGGTACTCTAATATGCATTCTGCATTTATTCTATAACGAATTCTTATATTACGCAATTTCGGTCCCTCGTATAACACGGGTATTCCCCCATATAACGCAGGGATTTCCCACGTTATATTTCTGTACTGTGTAATTGTAATGAGTAGTTTGGCTATATGAACTAGATGGCAGTACGCGTTTAAAATGTTCGTATTTCACAAAAACATCATAAAATTTAATGAGTGTGGAAAATAAATAAGAACGATGGTGACAGTTGCTACCGTGAGCGGCAAATGCATACGAGTTATGTCCATTGTTTATATGAAATAAGGGAAATTAATTTGCCTTAAATGTGTGCAAGGTAATAGTGATTTGTATTTCGCGTATTGGGGATATGGGGTATGAGTTTTATATTTAGTTTCATTATTGTGAGCTAGGCATTCGCTACCAGTGTTTAGTAAAATATTATTCTTTACAAATTTGTTATGTTGTCGAGAGCTTTCTGAAACGCCCTTTATGTTTAATAAGGCTTGAAGGTTTCCAAATCAAGCATTGACTTCATAGCTCAAACGATTGATTGATGATGATGGATTAGAAGAGATGACTTATAATGACTATTCAAAAACTATATAAATGTTCTATTGGGTTATTGGATTTTGGGCCGCCGTCGTATTCGGTATATTCGACGGGAGTTCCAATTCACTGAAAGATTAATTTTGGTAAACCTTTTTATTATTTTATTGTTCTTTTTTTTCATATTTTGTTTTTGGTGCCGTGTGGTGGCGGCTCGTTAAAAGAATACTACCACTCCATCTCATCCATTGGATCTCGTAAAAGGTGAGTAAGGAATCAAACTGCACTGTGCACCCAACAGCGCATGGTGGCGATGGGCTCACCACCTATCACACCAAGTGCAATACATTGTTTTGGTGAAACGTGGATTGTGGCAGTCATCTGTTTTTGCAGTGAGTGCCCAGTCTCTGACTACCCCTTATGGGATACAGTCGTGATCTTATGTATATATGTATGTTTTTGGTTATTAAGGTTATATTATATTATAAGAGATTAAGACATTAATTAAGTTTCCCTGCCTTGTTCTAGATTACCTGTAAAAGGCTATAATAGTTGATAATAGATAAGGTTTAAAATAATAATTTTAGCTAGTTTCCATCAGTTGATGTTCTGTTTTCTTTTTACACCTTTATATTAAAAATCACTTGAACCGACACAAACCTCAAACTATTTTTATTTTATTTATTTATTAATCTCTAATGTTTCCCTCACAGAACCTCAAGAAAGGATACAAAGGGCGAACTTAATGCCTTTAGGCATTTTCTCCCAGTCAACCCATAGAGTGGTGAGATTTTAATGAAGGTGTAACAATAACAATAACAAGACGAAAATATAAAATAAAATAGTATTATAATAATTATATATATGAATAAATATCTAATACATTTACATATATGTAAATAGAAACATACATATACATATACACAAACAGATATATGCACATTATAATGATTTGTACAGTTCATAATTAATTTCGCGTACCTTTGCACATTGTGTCAATTGTGTTGTCACTAGATAGTGACATTTTAATTAATAGAGACGAAAAAGAAGACATTACGCTCTTAAGTAAAGAAAATAACAAAAATTCAAATAGTGAAACCTTTGAACATTCTATAAAAAAAAAATTCGGTGGAACGTTATTTCAGATAGCTCCGACAGCGAATAAAAATGTAATAAACTGTTTTTGGAATTATGTAATTTATTTGAAATTAACTGTTTTATAACATATGCATAAGTTTTTTATTTAAAATGTTCTTAGTTTGATTTTAATAAAACGCACATATTTCGTAAATAACATAGTTTTTTCTTCGATTTATATTTATTCGATTTAAATCCCATTTAAGGAGAAAAGTTAAACGTGAATCATTTGTACATAACGCGTTATACGGGGTCATACAAGCACGTTATATTCA
The DNA here is from genome assembly GCA_019845155.1 of Luehdorfia chinensis. Lineage (NCBI taxonomy): Eukaryota > Metazoa > Arthropoda > Insecta > Lepidoptera > Papilionidae > Luehdorfia > Luehdorfia chinensis. Next base: position 10,075,998 of record JAHVAK010000103.1, read on the forward strand.
ATCACCTAAAGTTACTATTTTTGTTACGCTAAGATGCTGTTTCAATTTCTTTCTCTTATTTTGATATTTATTACTATACTATTAGATACAACGATTGCAATTTATAATATTTTGTTTTTCTTCAACGATTTGAAATAATATTAAAATAATTTGTCCGAGTGGTAACACTACAATGTCCTTGCCCTGGTAACTGTCAGTGCTAGCTGTCAGATAACACGAGTCTCTCCAACAGCTGATTGGTAGAAGCGGCAAATTAACCTATAAAAGTGTTGTCTTAATTATCAGATGAAATTTATGTGAAAATGTCATTCCTTAAATGATTTGTATTACTTTTATATATAATATGGTTTAAAATCGGGGTTTTGCTCGAGAAGATTATTACAGTTTTTCAGAAAACCGTAACATAATACGTTTTATTAAATCATCAAATGTAAATCGTTTTGTAAGCGTTATTTGTTTCTAATAGTCCTTAAGAATTTAAATATTTAAATGGAAATACAATAATAGGTCCAGTTTTTCAGTCTTTAAGAATTTTAAATTGCATTATTTTGTTTATCCAGTCTTGTTTACATAAACCTCTTTAAAAATTAACCATAAAATAATTATAAAAACTAGGTGTCAAAATAAGTGTATGGAATTCATGTACGTATGAGTAGAATTATTTGCCTAAAATTTGCTCACAAACTTTATAAAATAAATAATACTAAACTTCAATATCATAATCTTATAAAAATGGCGAGTTCTAATTCGAAAGTGAAAAGTGAGCTAAGTGTTGAAGAAATACCATCGAAAAAACTTAAATTAACTGATTTACACTCCGAAAAACTTAGAACTGTATCGACAATGTGTGGTGCGTGGAGACCTGAAGAAGAGGATGGTGGCATGATATTAGTTTTTACGACTCGAAAATCGTGTTTGAGCCCGGATCCAGAAAGGGAATGTGATTATCCCGAGAATATTGAAGACTTCTGGGTGGGGACTTTCCAGAGCGACGATGATAATAAGGTAAGATTTTTCGGAAATGGACAAACGGAATATAGCTTCTGGTTATTTCAACCATTGTTAGTACCATTATAGCGCCATCTGTTATATATCCTTCAAAAACATGTACGTCGTTATTTCATGTGCTATGTTCACGTTGCCTTTATAATTGTGTAGATGGCGCCTTTTCTAATTACGAACAGCCTTTAAAAATAAATTGGTGGATTTGGCGACCCACAATATTTTCTTTCATCGCCGAGCACGTGGTATATCAGCAATTGTAAGTTGATCCGCCTCCAAGGATCGAACCCGCGTAACAAATTTGAGGTGGGATCCGAGGCGCTGAGCTGTTACGATTCTAAACAGATCCTATTCTATCATCATCATTTCACCCCATCACTAGTTTAATGCTGAGCATACGCCTCCTGCGTGACAGGATTCCTCCTGCATACCGCACTACCGCAGTGCCTGTTATTCTGCCGTGAAGCAGTACTCTGCAAACATTACTGTGTTTCAGCCTGAGAGGCACTGAGACCTAGTGTAAGCATGGGGCATATGAGACTTAACAGCTGATGTTTGCGGTTGACGGGCCCAGTGTAGTGACACACAAATATTCTGTGATAGGGGCAGATGTTGCACTTAGTATCAGGTGACAGTTTTGCTCTTTATATTGCCACAGAACATAGTTCTGAGATCCTTACCTTGATTCATCAACTTCCTGCAAAATGTGGTCCTTTATTTGATAATTGATAATAAGATACAATTCCTGGCTAGATTAATAGTTTATTGATATTAATTGCTTATGATATTGATATGAGTACCACGGGGCCATGGTTGGTCATGAATTGTCTACAAAATATGTGAAAAAGGAATGTATGTGAACCATACTCCTGTTATATAAAAATTATATAATCTTTATATGACAGGAATAAGTATAATTATAAGTAATAAATATTTATGGGCAGTGTCAGAGACGTGACACAGAACCCAGAGTGCAAATAAAACCAATAATTTATCTGTATTTGGGCTATAAATTGGTGACAGGACAGGTTAGCTATGTTATAATCAATGTTATTGTTACATCTAAACTAAAAGGCAAATATTGTTTATATTTTTATCTATTCTGTATGTATGTGTCACATGTACAGACACCTGTACCTGGAATAACTGTCAAACAAACTCACAACCCGTAGTGGGGCTTTTAATCACTTAGCCATTGCACCAATCTAGCTGTTTAATGAAAGGAGATATAAAAATATTTTTTTTTAATTCACTGATATTTCTTTGACAATATAGATGTAATAGGCAGTGAGACTATTTGATTTGGTTTTTCAATAAGTTTTATGTTGATGAAATTTATTTACTCATTATCAGTCATAATGTTGTTGCTAAATGTGTCTTTTACATATTTTCTTGATGTTTCCATTATTCTATGTATTTTTATATCTTGGTTAGCCTGTATCTATACATATTTTTGCAGTTAACCTATAAGGATAGCATTGATGAATCTAAATTCTAATAATAAACAATGTTATAGTCTATTATTATAGTTAAAGGTAGGAGGTAAAGGTTTAGGTATATTTAAAGTTTATATGGACAAAAAGCTAGGAAGCTAAAATGTATACATACATAAATACAGTTACGACTACGATAGTCAGATACCACCCGAACTTTCGCCCCCGAGGGAAACGAGACGTGACGGGTGGCGAGCCACGTCGCCGCCATTTTGGTACAAGTCGAAAAATTCTTACTCCCCATTGCGTTCCTACGAGCAACAGTATAGTGACAGCATTGCATATTATGGCATTATTCTGCACTAATAAAGGCTGTACTTACAATGCCTTAGTCGCCTCTTACGAAACCTCTGTAGGAAAGAGGAAGGTGCTATTCTGCTCTCCCGGACACGTATCGGCTAATATTTAATTACGTTGATACTGCTAATGCCAAACAAATATTAGTATGTGGATGTCGACTATTTAGTCGCACATAGTAGAGATTGTCGCATTGTTATGTTGCCAACAAATAATCCATCAATTCTCAATAACTGAACGTTTTTACATTAATGTTACAAAAACGAACGTTAAAAAAACTGTAATACGGTCAAATTTTGAACACAGGGCGACCACTTATATATTAATGTTTTACGTTATGAGAATTTTCGTGTCCCTACAAGTGATAGTGCTAGGTTGTATTGTAGGCTATATAGGCATTGTCAGCTCGCCTGGCGCAGTGGCAAAGCGTTTGGCTTCCGTGCTGTGCATTGCAGGTTTGATACCTCCTCGAGACAAATATTTGTATGACCAACACACAGTTGTCCCTGGTTTGGATGTTTGTGTATGTACAATGTACGTCTGTAAAACGCACCAACGATACTAGAATCCTTTCGTAGGGCACCGTTATAAAAAAGAAAAAATAAAAATAAAGTAGTTACAAATAAAGTGGTCTATTAAGCGGAGATTACACGTTCAATATTTCTCACGATCTGTATTGTAATCCGTATTTTGAGTTTCGAACGGGTTGACCCTCCACGTTAGTATTGTTCCAAGTTTCGGTAAGTGCGGACGTAAAATCGGTAAGGAAAAGCAAAGTAAAGCATATCTTAGCTTTTTTTTTTATAATGCGTGGTCACTGTTATCCCGCGGGCTTTTACCGCTTCGTTGGATTGAAAGGTGGCCGCGCGATTTCGGCGCTCAGCCGAAACCTTATAGTGCGTAACCAGCGCAAGGACCTCCGAGAGCGGACCTCGGCTTGGACCGTTATAGTGGGATTTTGGATGACCTAAAGTTGGTGGATATGACGCAGGGAGGCAAGGACAAATACGGGGCTCGCGTATGTCATAATCGGTCTAATGAATAATCTTAGCATTCGCATTAAATAGAAGGGTCAAAAAGAAGCGGTGGATAAAGAATTGGCTTCAGCGACACTAAATTTATTAATTCTTTGCCATAAATATTGTCTTCTTACATCGCTGTCTGAACATATATTGACGTACTAAATATTGACAGTCCGGCTAAACGATAAATATTTATCGCATGATCCAGATCAGAAAGCTGGATTTTAAAAAATCTAGAAATCTTGTGATACATATCGCGATCCATCAATAGATGATACTATACGCACAATAAACATCACGATATAGAATATGAAGTCTCGCGATAAATATTGAACGTGTGTCCTCCGCCTTAGCTTTTCTTCCTAATGGACTCACTTCTGTGAGTTCTGTATGTTAAATGAAGTGAAGATGCGCCAAGATAAATTACTGAAAGATAAGTTTGAGCATTGGATAAATTAGTTGCACTATTATGTATGTAGCTATAAATCGTAATCGGATAGTTTTAATATAATAACATAGTAAATCAGGCCAGATGATTGTGTTGAATTTCACAGTACGCGAGTGACCTGGTCCGATCCACGGTAACTGAAAGTGATAAATGAAATGTTAAGTGTTTATTTACCACGTGCCAGGCGGTTATGAAATCCGCGTGTCTGAGGAATAAAAAAATAAACATTAAAACGGATGTAGTTCACACGTGGTAGAAGTAAAACCTTTATAACTTCGAGAGAAAAAGACGAATGCTGAGTATGAGGAGTAGGATAATTACAGTTATTTATTGCACGTCTGATGGCGCGAAGCGGCGTGAGATAGTGCTCTATACCCGACATGTCAATGTCAAGCGATTCGGCGGTATTCAAATGCCTCTATCACAATCATATTTCATCACAATTATATGCTAATTTGAATAGACTACTAATACGTTCCCTGAGGAAAGAATACACTTTAATGAATACATTAAAATAATTTGGAAAAATCATCTAATATTGCTACTCTGAATAAAACAATGTAAAACAATTTGACGTGGACGTCCGGATTTTTTTAGGGAAATTCCAGATTTTTTTAACTCCCGAAAAGAATGACGTATCGAGACCGGGTTTTTTTTATCGTGTCCAGATTTTTATTTCATTCAAAAATTCATATCAAAAGTCTAGCACTTGTAGTTATTAAGAAAAATGTATTTTTTCTTATTGTTATTATCTGAAATGACTCGAAATATTTGGATCTTAATATGATTTATTGGTTATGAGTTAAATAAGCGTCATGAGCCGTGCACTTTTGGATTTTCCAAACTTCTATGATATTGTTACCAAGTTTTACCAAATTATTTTACATTTTATTCTACATATATTAACTGAAAACTTGTATATTTATTGATATTATTCGAATATTGAACTATAATATTCATTGAAAACTTGGAATCTGAATAACATGTAATGTATGTAATTATTCAGACTCCAAGCTTTCAATTTCATCAAATGACACGAGTGGCTTATGGTAACACTAATGTGTTTGCTTAAAGATTAGGGCAACAGCGAATGCTGTGTCCACACTGCGACCTGAGACATCGGTTCTTCATTCTCAGTCTCATATGCCCAGTGATTACACTACCTCTCCGTGTCCTTCATACCGAAACACAGTAATGTTTGTACACTATTGCTTCATGGCGGAATAACTGGACCTGCGGTGGTGCCTACTTAGACGGTTTCCGGCATAGGAATCCGTCTCACCAATAGCCAGAACATCAGGTGCTGTAACCACTGAGCCAAGCAGCCGAGTTTCAAGTGCTGGTATAAGATGTAATAATTCTCTCCCCTAAGGCATTTTAATCCCCGTGCGTAAAATACGGCGTAAACAGTTTCTAAATACTTTATAGACAAAATGATGACAAAGGCACATTAAAAGGCTGTTCACGAACTTTTATTACAGAATTCCTCGCAGTTTTGCTTAAAGAATGTTGATAATTTTCATCGTTGTACCTACGTTGAAAATTTATCACAAGGATTCGTCTCTTATATTGTCTTTGCATATGTTATTTTTGTTAAAAATTCATTAAGAAAAGCCTTTAATATTTATTTATATCATTATCATTTCAGCCTATCACTAGTCAACTGCTGAACATGGCATCTCTCATTGATTGCCACAGAAGTTTGTAGTTCCCATTTTATGGAATTTTCTCATTGTTGCTACGCTTGGCAGGCGGGTTACCAACCGCAGTTTATTTATTGAGATGTTCCAGAAAGATGCTCCTGCCCATCTCCTGGTTTTAACCTAATGACCGCGAATTTCTGATTTATCAAACTCCAAAAGTATTTGATAAATTGATCCCAGAGTGAGGAGATTATAATATGACCTGTCAGGTTTAAGCCATAAAGGAAGCCAAAAGAGGCAGAAGCCGCCCACCGACCAACTAATCGCGGACCATCCAATGATATGAGCTTTTGCCAGAAATGACACAAAATCGCCAAGAGAGGCATAAAATAATCAGGAGGGATGACTCCAAACAAGGAACAAGCCAATGGATTGATTGAACCCAGAGTTAGAAATAGCTTCAGCAATTGTGAAAAATGTCTTACTTAATGAATAATAGAGCCTCTGACCTCTTCTAAGAAGAATACATTTTTTTTATCAAAAAAAAACTGCCTCACTAAGGTTTCATCAGTATAGTGATTTGATTTTACAGGCATAAATTTTACATGCACAACACAACCAGACCTGAAGGCCAAAATGTTTGTTCCGACTGGTATTTAAGATCCCGCGGCAGTCAGTTACTCCGGTGTCATCACAAATGGTTACCGGTGTTATGCCATCAGTATCAGACGCCTCGCACTCGTTACTGGATTGTACCTACTTTCGTTCAGGCATTTTTCGAAATGCTTATTGAGGCATTTTAATTCTATTCTTGTTATATACAACTTTTGGCTTCAGAACCCAAGGTATGAAACGGACGGCAGATTTTCTTACAATTTCTCCACAGCCGAATAACAATCATATCAGTCTCTTAGCCGAGTGGTGGCTTAAGAGAATCTACCACCCCGTATGATCCCGTGGGTGTCGTAGAAGTCCACAGATGGCTAAATTCCCCCAAAATGAGAGCAACAAACTTTTGATGCAATCTATAGGGGAGGCCTATGTTCAGTAGTGATAGGCTGAAATGAACTTCCTAGCCTACCTCTGATTTTATCATATGAGCGTTACATCGGGCACTGTTGGGTTAGGTTGGGACGAATGAGTGCTCCTTTTGTTTATTGCGGGTACACAGTACATTAGTGCATTATAATATCTCCAGTGCAGATGACAACATTCTACAGTATATGGTAGTTGTGGCTGTGGTCGAAATCTGTCTGGAAGGAACATAACAGGCCTTCTTTGAGTTAAAAAGGCTCAATCAGTGCTTAATCGGTCATGTTGCTTCGCTGCGTTTTTGCAGACTTCAAACTAATTCCAGTGATCATATTTTTCATTTATTTTTAACCTACCTAGACGTATTCCTGCATAGGAATCTTACCACCAGTCATATTTCACTTTTCATATAAATTCGTGTTGTTGCAATCGAAACAACCAATATCCAATAAAATCAAAAATTGTAAAATATCAGTAGTCCTTTAGTAATTCATCGAAGTATAGGCAACAAAGCGTAGTCTGGATTACCTCACTGTTTGTTTATTATATTTACACGGTACATTCTTCGTTCAATATTGAACGATGCCGATGTAAGCAATTTGAGATGAAAAAATTTCATCATGGAAGCGCGATACCAGTGAATGATGAACTAACTATTTAGACTATTCGTTCCGCTTTCATTCGGGATGTTTCGTTTGAAATGAAAGTCAAAAATGGATCGAGTAATATCGCTTTGAGGGATTTGAATTTACTACATTTTTGCATGCGTGGCCGCGCACTTACATTTGATCCAATACTGGTTGAAGGTAGGACGCCTCGGCAGCCTTTACAAATTCATCGGAATACTCGCGAGCAGGAGGCCCGCGAGTAAGGAATACAATGTTGCTGTGACTCGGCGTACTGGTTGATCAAAAATATACATTTGTATTTATTATGATGTCTTCGTAAAATTTACTGTATCTTAAATCTTAAGGAGCTTTAATCTTAGACTGTTTGCACTAAAAAGAACTAAAAAAACTAACAAACATTAAAAAAAAAATTACTTAATAAAAGACGAACTGTCATGTTTTTATCTGGTAGGTAGGATTCCTATTGTTTCATACTGAACAGTTATTTTACAGTGATTAATTTTATTTTTATTTACTTCATGTTTATTTATTTTTATTTTAATCTGAATAGAATAGAATAATTTTTATTCAATATAGATTATTTATATAATACTGATTGATCGTTGATTTTTTTAAGTTTCAGTAGTGGATGGTGAATGGTGTAGGGAAGAACCAGTTAGAAGCCCAGCCGGCTTTTTTGTTTTTAGTCGTAGTAAAACAATTTAATTAATAAAAAGCTGTATAAATAGCTTGGCAGCGATCACTTCATTCCCAGGGTTTATCATCATTCATGTATTCTTTAATATTATAATGATACTTAAAAAGTCAATGTTTAATAAAAACATTGAACTTTTTGATTGAAAGACTGTGCACTTTCTGGGTTTTCGTTGTAAAAACGTATGACATTGCCTCATAAAAGAATTACTGAGTCTGTGTAGTAGAGTAACTGGTATTATTAATTTGTGCTTGTTCTTGATTTACATTATCAACATATCTGATTAATGTGCTTATATAATGTACATAAATAAAGTTTTTATATGCATATTGAGAGGCCACAGTTAAGATATTAATTTCTTCTATATTATCTTTATGATACGCTTTAGGGCCATTATTGTGAGTAGCTCTTATGGTCTTCTTTTGAAAACAACAAATTTTTTTACGTCAGTCTCATTTCTCCTTACCAAAATACCATAAGACATCATTTTTTTATATATATAAGTCTCATTTCTCGCGTGCACTGAGTTGCATTCGTACTTTTATTTTAAATATTGTAAGTAATATATCCGGTACCCGCACCAAAGTGACGGTACATATAGAGCCAAATCTCCTTCCACTTAATTAAGTGACCGCCTCAATTTAGTATTCAAACGATTTTAAATTAGTCTGGCGTGATATTAATGAGGGTTACTTGACTTAATTATTTTCAACGCCTCCATTTCTACTGGCTGCTCCCTATTTGCGTCTTCGCCTTTGATTAACCGAACGGTAACAGCTACAGTCTTTTAAAGTCAGCTCTGATAGCAACGACGCTGTGTAGATTTAGAGGTTATATAAACCTTATATTTTATTTAGTGCGGACTGGTGACTGCTGACCATAGTAGGTTCTTTACCCAACCTGTATTTATTTTTTTACACGTTTAAGTAACCAAAGTCAAATCCTCGGTCCTGGCACCACTGAAATAGGTTAATTTATAATGACAATGTGTCCACCAGCAAAAATTTTTTAAGAATAAGTAAGAAAACAATATTTCCAGGACAGGTTAAGTCATACCTTAGGTATAACTAGGATTACAAGATACTTGTTTTATGAACGAGTATTGTAATTTTAGCCGTGGTAGCTCAGGAGCCAGGCGCTCCTTTTAAATTTCATAATACGCGAGTTAACCACCAAAATTGTAAACCACTAAAATTGTCAATTGCAATTGTAAGTGCCGATATACGACGTGCTCGGCGGTGAAGGAAAAAATCGTGAGGAAACCTGCTGTCTGAGAAAAAATAATATTTTGAAGACATGTGCAGTCACCCCGCATTGAGTGCGCCAACCCGCATTGGAGCAGCGTGGCGGATTCTTCCTAGCTCCTAAACCCTCTCAGAAATGAGAGGAGGCCTGTGCTCAGCAGTGGGACATCTATAGGCTGAAACTATTGTAATTTAGTTACATAGTACTTCATAACACGAATGTTGGCGTAAATGTTTTTTGTAAATATTACGTTCATTTATTCCAATTATTCTAAAATAATCAAGAGATTAGTTGAACTTAACGTAATACAAAGTCTGCCAATCCGAAACGGAATATTGCTTCCTTTTCTTCCTTTGTTATCGGCTTACTAGCAGAGCAAAATTTGTAGGCTGTGATTTTACTTAATCAAAATAATGATTTAAAAATACTGTTTATTTCCCCTATAATAAAATATATTTGGCCACTTCAAGAGAAAAAAAATTAAAACTTACTCCAGTGAGTTTTGAGAAAGATATTATAATTTTGTTTGCCTGCTTTATTATTATGTAAATATGATGACAAAGGAAGGTACTTAAGTCTTCTTAACGAGTCTAAACCTGTGAAAGAATTTCCCGAAGTAATTTGTTTGAAGAATGTTGATAATTTTCAATGTTGTTTGAAGGTGCTCGACGAGAATTTAAACGATTGCTAAATATGAGAATAAAACACTATAGGTCTTATTCATAAAAAAATACTTATGATAGATTTCTAACACTGAATAATTATTAAGTTAATTAGGCCTACTAAACGTATTATAAAATTCCGCTGCAAAACATTTTTTGTCATCCTAGTAAAATTTCATATCTACATAGGTGAGACATCTGTGAATTCGATTATATTTGGCTGCAAACATCTGTCAAAAATGAGTAATCTCTTTGTAACAATGCTATAAACCTTCTATATTTCTATTAATAAGACTGAACTCGTATGTGTTTTGATAGAGAGAACTTTAAGTTCTTGCTTTGGTAACGGAATTTGATTTATGTCAGGTCTACGAAGACTAATCTTGCAACAAAATGTTTGAGATTTGCCTATTCCGTGAGTGACTTCTGAAGTGAATCAATAATGGGTTATGGCAGCTGTAATTGACGAACTTATGAACAGTGATTTCACTTAAATTTATGAAAACATAATCTGATAGTTGTTAATTGTGCATTATAATTTATCTATAAGTATACACGTGTGTATATATATTTATATAACTGTATGTTATTATATAAATATAATTACTTACTGTAACATATTTTGTGTCATAAAATTATTATTTATTATCTTATATTGCTACCACCTACATAAAAATCTCACCACTCCATGGGTGGACTGGGAGAAAATGTCTGAATGCATTAAGTCCGCTCTTTGTATCCTATATTTGTAATGGAAGCAATAAAGATTTAAAATAAATTAAAAATAGATGGAAAAGGAAATAGAATAGCGTGACGATTCTGTCGAATCAGATCAGACTGTATGAAATCTGCCACGTTCATTATATTTGTAGTGTGCCGCAAATTTACTAGATGGCGTTGTGCTGGCGCCACGTAACGTTTCCCGCGGGGGCGAAAAGTGGGCTACGGATGTGGTACTTATGGGAAAAAGGCGTGACTGTATGTATGTTTGCTTGCTTTTTGACAAATTCGTATTCAAGCTTTATGATATGGGCGACGAGAAAACTTACCGAACTAGGTACCCTAAATTTGTAGTTTACTAGATTTTTTCAGTTGTTTTTATTACTTTTTTGTCTTTTGTAATGTTTTATCTGTGTGCAGCAAAAAAGTGTATTTTTTTTCTTTCTTAAATGCTGTTCAGCTCAACTACCCCTTTCCAGCACCATCTGTACCAGATAGACGTAGTGGAGTTTGTCTTTTTTAAATTTATGTATGTACAAATCCACACGTTGATAAGTCGAACGTTTATGCAATAAAAAAAAAAACGTTCGTTGAGGCTGTTCCGCATTCTTATAGTTCCTGAGTCTGGCTTATGAGTTATAAAGTGATCTTTGATATAGATTGCACAAACGCAAGATATCGGAGCAGATTAAGCACAATTGTCTCCTGTATAATCTACTTCACTATATGATCACAGGGAACCTATGGCCCCCGAAAATAATACGTGCTTCGAAGATAAAAAAATAAAGGTATAACATTTGAAACTTCTTCCAGCGTTGTGCGACTTTATTCGTAACGACACCCTGAATACAAGGGTGGTGGTAGGATTCTTATGCAGGAATCCGTCTAGGTAGGTACCACCCCAGGGCCAGTTATTCTACCGTGAGACAGTAGTGTGCAAACATTACTGTGTTTCGGTTTGAAGGGCACTGTGAGCTAGCGTAATCACTGGGCATAGTGTTTGCACACTAATGCTTCGAGGCAGAATAACTGGTCCTCTTTCATCCGATCCAACATCATTTTTTGAAAATTGTGTAGGGTACTACTTGATGTATTTAAAAAATACATGAAGAATGTTAAAATTATTAATACGGGCTTTTCAACATGTGAGAACGTTGTATTTCACCCCATATTTGCTACCCTCACATAAGAAGGCAACACGTCTTGAACTCTAAAGGATTCTCCTTCACATTAATGTTCTATTTTACTTACTTCAGGAAGTGATGAGTGTTGGTTTCTCTTACATCACCATCACACTTAATGGTGCCCATAGAGTAACATGACCACGAATATGGTTCACGTTTTTTTAAAGAATAATGTTAAACACTAAGCTTGAAAGTGTATGCCTAGAGTTGATTTACGTACGACATTACTCGAATTTACATTACTCGAAGCGGGCTTATCCTGTGACGTCATGTTTCATTTTCCGTACCCCAAACCCGTAGGCTATTGGTGCTAAAAAATATGTATATATTAAGACAAACTGTGTACGGACAGCCTTTATTCGTGCAGGATAATACCATAATATGCAGTGCTGTTACTATACTGCTCGTGGGACGCAATGGGAAGTAAGAATGTTTTGTCTCGTACCAAAATGGGTAATGGCTCGTACCATAATGGTATATGGGAAAAGGGATGACTGCATGTATGTATGTAAAAGTAAACATCTTTGTGCGTAGTCTAGAAAACATCATATTCATCAAAGTCTGAATCGTCTATCATAATAATGTATTCTTTTAAGAGCAAATTTGAACAAGCAAAACAAACGCCATAATCCGTAAACACTGTCGAAATGGATTACATATTTGATCCGCCTGTACGTGCTCGCTGCATGTCGAAATTAATTATATTTTGGAACCACTTTTTCGTTGTATATATACTATAATTAATAATTCCAGCCGCTGGTTTTCACCATCGCACTTTGCGGCAGAACACAAAATTCCATCGTCACCACCTGGATGGTTGGCATTCCACCACAGTGCGTTTTTCGCGGAATTTTCTGCCACGCACGACCACTTTATGGAATCGACTGCCGCCGGCGGTTTTTCCCGACCGATACGACTTAGGGACCTTCAAGAAAAGAGCCTATTCCTTCCTCAAAGGCCGGCAACGCAACCGCGATTCCTCTGGTATTGTGGTTGTTCATGGGCGGTGGTGATCACTTATGAGGTGAGCCATTTGCACGTTTGCCCCGTCTCCTATAAAAAAAAAAAATTACTGACATGGTTATATACTCGTATATCTAAATGTTGTCTTAGAAATTATGTTATGAAATAATTAAAAAAAAAATTACAGATAGTGCTACCAGTAGCAGAATTTAAGTTAACAATATAGCATTAAGGATCAGTAAGCTGAAGTGTCAGCAGACGCATCACATAGTCCGTAGTACCGATAACCGTTGGGGAAGATAGGTTTTTGAGTGGCCACCTCGTATTCGTAAACGCTGTGAAGGACTACCCCTCGCTACCTGACGCCTCAAAATGTAGCGAAGAGGCTCGCTTTAAATTTAATAGTACGCGAGTGACCTGGGTTCGATTTCCGATGCCACCACTAAAATTTGTTAATTGCTATTTTAAGTGTCGGTTTACCACATTCTCGGCGGTGAAGAAAAACATCTTGATGAAACTTGCATCTGTGGAATAATAAATATTACGAAGACATGTGAAGTTAGTGGATAACCCGTATTGGAGCAGCGTGGCGGTCACTCTGCTCCAAAACCCTCTCAGAAATGAGAGCAGGCCTGTGCTCAGCAGTGGGACATTTATAGACTGTTGCTTTTTTCGATCAAGTAGCTCATCTGTCAGCGTATCTGAATGTCTGTCCGTTCAGTCGCTCCTGGTAAACCTGAAAGAAAAATTAAATATGTGTCAAATGTAATAATTATTTCTTTTGGATTGCAGATTACGGTAAAATGCGATATAAATACGAGTATTTACTAAATAACTAATTAAAATGTAAAAATGTTTGTGAACCCGGCTTGGTCCCGACGTTTTCGTTGGTAAACACCTCGGCTTCGTACTACGACTCCTTTTGAATGTCGTAAGCAATAGAGCTACGTTAATGAGAAGTTGATGAGGTACATCAGTATACCACACGTAAAAAAAATCACTACTGCCTGGTAGTAAGAATATCTCTTTTTTTTCTTTTCATTTTAAATGCGCGGAGCAACGACCTACAGCCGTTGATAATAATTTGTTATATTTTTTTTTTGGATTTTTTGCTACACTGTTGCATTGAGATGATCATGTGATGATAGTGTATGTATGAGAATAAATATACCATCGGTACATACGGTACATAACCAATTAAACAATTCGCTACTGTATACTGACTTTTATTACGATGTATGGCAGACATTTTTGACATTAGTCATAAAGGAACAATTTTTTTGTGATCATACCACAAAGTTCAACTTTTTCAAGTTGTCAAGTTTTCCTTACACGTACAGGGCAGAAACAAAGTCAGTTTGCTATGATTTGCACGCAAAGTTTTAAATTCTGTGTACTACATAGTTTTTGAAGAGCACTCCCCGCTGTTCTAGAAAATCTTGCACAAACAAACTAATACCGTTGCCGGAAACGGCTACCAAATGCCCTCCACTACTACTACACTATTTATTCACATACATATATTATCATTACAGGATTATCTCAATGCAACAGTGTAACGAATATCGAAAAAGTAACTTATTTTTATTTAAGTATAACAAATTACTATCGACGCAATCTTTGTACAAGAGTAAAAGTGACATAAAAACGGTCCTACTAGAGTGCGCACGTGTCAACGACATCTTGTTCAACATAATGGCTGCCACATGCGTCATACTTGTGAACAGATGCCGTTTGAGAAGGTGGATCTGCTCGAATACACTTATATATGTATTATCATTAAATCTGTTTGAAATTTCTGTCACGTGTCACAGTATTTTTACTGTTTGTAATTACGTTTGACAAACGAAATTTATATTTCTTACGTCGAAAAATAAAGCATTTTCATTTCGGTCTAGCAACTTGGTACGGCGACCACGACTCTAATCACACGCCGAATAATATTTTAATTAGATATTTTCAGTATCAAAAAGTATTGACGTGGAATTCTCATTAAAGCATTAGAAAAGCAATTACTTTAGTTTGACATCAGTTTACATTTACTGCCAGCGACAAAAACGTCTCACTAGACGTTCTATTTGGATGAGTGAACCTTTTGTAGAGCTTCTGCCAGCTTTAGCGTAAGTCTGCTTTAGAATGTCTTAATTAGGTACTGAATTGAAAACAAACACGTTTGAGTTTTTTTTTAAATGTTTTTATATATTTACCGTATAAAACGGAGATAGATAAAACGGCCAGTTTTATATGAAAGACAGTGTTTGAAAAGGAATTTCTGAATGACACCGGATTTCTTTTTTTCCTTTCTATTATTTGAGACGTAGGCAGTCCTATGAATTATTGTTTTTATGGTTTCTTTTTAATGTTACGCTAAAACACAGAGAAATTTGGAGTTATCATTTTTATTCACAGCTTTTCTTTTAACTGTAATATTTTAACCTAGGAAGTAACTTTTAGATGCTTTACTTGTAAATACATTTTTTTTGTCGCGCTATTTTTCTATAGTGATGCAAGTAATAAGTGAGTTGTTACCAGAAGATGACTGCACAGAAAATTTGATAGTGCCTTAGGTTTACGCAAACGCGCAAAAACTGTATCAGTTGATAACTTTCCCGGATCTGATGTAACACTAGCGATATCAATGCAGTTTCAACGACAGAAAGACGTTCAATAAAAGACCTCTGCATCAATGTTTTGGTAATTTATCAAATATTGGCTTCCGCTAGGAATCGAACCCAACCATAGCTACGTTGTCGTTATATATTTCTACGATATAGAGCCATACATGCAGATAAGCCTCTTTACCATAAGAGGTAGACAGAGATCACACCGAGTCACACAGAGTTAAGAAATTATTATTCCCCATTACGTCCCACGAGCAGTAATAATAATAGTCCCACGAGCAGTAATCGTAAATTGAGGCAGCATTGTATCATCATCATCATTTCAGCCTATCACTATCACTATTCCACTGCTGAACATAGGCCTCCCCCATTAATCGCTACAAACGACACCTCGGTAGGAAAGAAGTAGGTGCTATTCTCTGCCGGATATATATCAGCAAATTTCTACAACTCTAGCATATATGTTCGTATTTGTGTGCGTTTGGTTCGACCTGGTTCATTTCCTGTACGCGTCGACGTGACTGGAAGCTTGCATCTGTCCACAGAAACCGACCTGATTGCTGAATTGTTACGCCTCGTTTCACTTTATGCTACATGATTCAGTTAAAAATTTTGTTCGAATTTCAAATTTTTGCGATGGTTTTTTTTTTAACCTTTGTACCTCTTTTCAGTGTAAAACATTTTTGCGTGCGTTAATTAAAACATTCACTATATTGTAGGTAGATTTTTTGTGTAACAATTAGTGTATTAATAATTTTTCGTATTAGTTTTTGATGCTGGTTTCACTCAACTGTTACCTGTTACCTGTCACCTCAGTCCTCCTGTGACCATGTGTGCTGTAAAGCGCTCGAAACGTTGGATTAAAAATAATAAATGGTAAACGCGATGAAATCCGTAAAATCTAGTTTTATTTCGTCGTCGTCGTTTTAGCCTATCAATAGTCCACTGCTGAACATAGGCCTCCCCCATAGATTACCACAAAAGTTTGTAGCTATCGTTTTGGGGGGATTTTGCCATAATTGCCACGCTTGGCAGACGGGTTGGCAACCGCAGTTTAATTTTTCAGATGTTCCAGCAAGATGCTGCTGCCCGTCTCCTGGTTTTCATTTTCCCTCTGTCGACTTTTACGACACCCACGTGATGAGATGGGGTGGTAGATTCTCTTAAGCCGCTACCACACGGCTAGCTAGTTTTATTTAAATGTGTAGTATTCGCGTAAATATAATAAATCATTATGTAACCTATTTTTTTTCAACTAATGTTGCCGAAACGTGGACGCTTACGAGACTCAGAGAGAAATGGAAAGAGGATCTTTCAAAGAGCTATGTTCGGAGCTCCTCTGGTTGATAAGAATTGTTATGAGAAAATCGCCGAGGAATTCACCGACATGGCCTTTCGTGTTTGCAGACTGAAGTGGCGATAGCAGACGCAGAAGAGACAACCGCTGGAGTAAGCGAAGCGTAAAGTGGAAACCTCGAAGGCAAACGTACCGTGGGGCGTCCCCTGCATACATGGAGCGACGATTTGCAAAAAGCGGCTGGCAGCAACTGGTTTTATGAAAGTCAATGTCTACTAACAATGCCGCTGGGTGATGATGATGAACCTATTTTTGATTCTAAAAGAGTAAATATGTTGAATTATCAATCCCGTTCGGACTGGTTGAGACACCGTTGGGATTATATTATAGGACATGGAATATATATTACATGAAGATACAGATTGATGTATATTTTCTGAGAAAGCTCCATTAGTTCACACTAGTGTGATTTGAATGATCAATTAGACATTATTTATTTTACTTTAATTAAAACGGTTAGAACCAATTACATTAAGTAAATACATCTTATTCATTCTTCTCGCTCACAGAACATCATACATTCTGACAATATTACTGGCCATTCATGCTCAAATAGGTCACACTTAGGGTCTTGTGTCCAGGATAGCGTTGAGTGCGGCGAGGACACGCGACGGTGCACGCCCGAGGCACGGCAAACTGTTTGTGTTTACGATTACGTGTGTTAATGATTTGGCACGAATAATAGACGCAGCTAGGCACTCAAATCAGGAGCATCAATCTTCCCACTAATTATTTTACACGCCATGATTATTTGCTGATATGCTCCCCGAGTTTCTAATGAATTGTTACTGAGGGAGCCAAGGAGAAATTTGGTTGGATACAAATATAGATAATATCCATAAATGCGCTTGTAAAGGTATCTTAAAAATATTCGTATGGATTCCATATACAGGAACTAGCTTCGAGCTTCGAACGTACCAGTGCATTAAATATTAAGCGAATTACGGTATCATTGCGAAAGTCCTCAGAATTCCTAAGAACAATTCCTAAGAGTAACGAGCACTTTGTTATCCTTATGATGTTCTCCTGGCCTATTCCACTACGGAGACAATTACCGAATGCTGTTGGAAGCTATCAACTGCGCAGAAGATGTTATAGTGTCACATGTGCACTCAATCGTCCCTACCTACCCGTGCCCGATGAAACGGTCATGCGGTCGGAGGTAGGTAAGGATGCAGTGTCAGAGACACAAGTACAATTACAACACAACCAGGATTCCAACCCGGGACCCGAGGAGAAGTCATCTAAATTGTGATCACGGTAAAACGGACTGTGTCAAGAAGAATCAAGATGAGGGTTAACTGTAGGGTTAATACATGACTCTGTTTATTATAAATCTTTATTACAACCGCCGGCCTCTTCATGCGGTGGTACTCAAATAGATAATTTTTTTCCAACTTCTCTTATGAAGTTTGATTTTATAACTCCATGTTCAGTTACCGTCGTCCTACTCCTACGTGGGCCCGTTTTTAGACCTTATTAGCCGTTAAACCGTGAACTCAATTTTATTAATATATTCAGAGTATCAAACAAAAAGCCCCCTTCTTAGACCGCATATTGTGACGGGCAACTACGAAACCCTACACTGCGCGTGGTTACACTTTTATAAGTTACCTTCACTTTGGATACGCAATGGCCCCCGCTGGTCAAAGTTCGATATTCGTCTCTACAATTCGTTTATATTCAAAATTAAAAAAAAAATAAACCAAACCTTAAAAAGTCACTACCTAAGCAAAATTTATTATTGATTTCTTAACTAAGCATTCACTCGATTACCTTAGATTTCTCAGACTCGTTAGTTAAATCGAGCTTGCTCTGCGCGAACGCTCTGACGATTGAATATTTCAGTCTACTTTTCACTTATCGAAAGACTCACTTTTTCGGAATATAAAATATCATTTTCAAATGTCTTAATGTATTGACTGTACACTAACTATAAAACTATTATTGTTTATAACGTGTAAGTTTGTTAAGTCATTTATTATATACTAGCTGATACCCGCAACTTCGTCCGCGTGGAAATATGTTTTTTAAATGTCCCGTGGGAACTATTTCATTAATCGGTATAAAAAATATCCTATGTCTGTCTCCAGCATGCAAGTTATCTCTGTGCAAAGTGTTATAACGACTGGTTCAGCGGTTAAGCCGTGAAAGGGTAACAAACAGACACGAGGGACAGAGAGAGTTACTTTCATAATTTAAGTGTGGATTAGTTTAGGCATGTAATTCTAGCAAACAGTCGCTTTAACAAGTTAAAGTGATGGAAGAAAAAGTAAGTATCCTATGCAGGAATCCGTCTTGGTAGGTACACCACCCCAGGCCAGTTATTCTGCCGTGAAACAGTACTGTGCAAACATTACTCTGTTTCGGTCTGAAGGGCACTGAAAGCTAGTGTAATCACTGGGCATATGAGACTTATGAACTGATGTCTCTTGTTTTTTTTAGGACTAATGGTCACTGTTTGCCCGAAGGCTTTTACAGCTTCGCCGGATTGAAAGATGGCACATAGCGCTGAGGGCGCTTAGCCGAAACCTTTATTTATGGATGACTGGCGCAAGGGCCCCCATGAGGGGGGACCTCGGCTTGGACCGTCATCCTGTTCGCGTGAGTAACCGACTCGAGGGTGCCCAAGGGGGCCGGCCTCGGCTCGGTCAGTTACTGCAATCGGGAGGGCAATATTACTACTACTATTATTACTATTATCATGATTATTATTAGATAAGTTTACCACCAATTCGGAATGCGTTTCCGCTGGATAAGAAATGGCGCAAGAAACTCCAGCGACGCTTCTGTTTATGATACTACTGCTAGGGGAGAATCGACCTGAGATGCGGCGGTATCGCGAATAACTGTGTCTGATACGCCCTCGCCGACGGCGGGGGCGGTATGATGGTGATGTTGTGTGTTTGCGTAGTGATGAGTAGAGCGCTTGGGTCCTAGTGGTCGCGTCGTCATGGTCCTCGAGGACGTGCCTCGGTCTCCTTTTTCCGCGGGTCGAGTTTTGGTGTATCGCGAGGGGGTTGTATGTGGCGGCACTTACAACCAGTGGGTTGGGGTGCGTGGCAGCAGAGTCGAAGTATCGGCAAGAGGCCAACTTTAGATATTGGGCTATGGTAGGAAGCCCTAAATCGATATGAAGGTTAGCATTACGCACGAACCACGGTGTTCCCGTGGCTTTACGCATGAATCGATTTTGTATTACCTGAAGTCGGTGAATTTGACGCGGGGAGGCATGCGCAAATACGGGGCTTGCGTATGTCATAATTGGCCGAATACAGGCTTTGTAAAGTGTAATTTTATTACGTAGGGACATTTTGCTATTTTTATTTAGTAACGGATGTAATCGGCCAAGGACGAACGACGCTCGGTTCCTTACTCGGTTAATATGTGGACCGAAGCTGAGTCTCGAGTCTAATAGGACGCCTAAGTATTTGACTGTCTTTTCCCACGGGATTGGACGATCGAATAACTCTATGGTGGGGAGGCGCGACGTTAAGCGCCGCGAGAAGTACATGGCTGCACTTTTGATGGGGTTGACCTCGATCCTCCATTTCCGAAACCAGTTCCCGAGGGTTCGGGCTGCGGATTGGAGGCGTTTAGAGATAGTGTCTGGATTACGCCCAGACACGTAGAGGCAGGTATCGTCTGCGAAGAGGGCGAGTTCGACGCCGCTGGTGTGCGGTATGTCGTTCGTGAAAAGGGTGTAGAGCACGGGACCCAGGACTGAGCCTTGTGGTACGCCGGCTAGGATGGGATGTGGTTCGGATCGCACCCCCTCGACGCGGTAGCGGAAGGTTCGACTGCGTAAGAAATCTCGTATGATGAGTACGAGGCGATCTGGCACACCGAGTCCATATAACTTGTATACGAGCCCGTTGTGCCAGACCTTGTCGAACGCTTTCGCCACGTCGAAGAAGAGCGCTCCAGTATGAAGCCCGCGTATGAAGCGGATTGAATGTGCTCCGTTATGCGGTGCACCTGCTGGGTACATGAGTGTTTGGCTCGGAATCCAAACTGCTCGTGGATGGGGATCCCTCGAGACTGCATGAAGTCTCTTAAGCGGGCGAGTAGTAGGCGTTCGTATATCTTGCCTAGAGCCTTGAGGAGGCTTATAGGTCGATATGCGGTGGGATCCGACGGGTGTTTAGAGGGCTTTAGAATCCCTAGGACCTCTGCCTCTTTCCAGATGTTCGGAAAGATTGCGTTGGCCAGAGCTGCGTTGTAGATTAATACCAATAGCTGAATGATGGTAGTAGGCAGGAGCTTAACTACTTTGTTAGTGATACCATCGGGACCGGGAGATTTCCTCGGACGGAGGTTTTTAATAATAGACTCTACTTCGGTGCTGTTAACCGGCGGTATGGAATCGCGGAGCGGTAGGGAAGCCTTCCAATCGACCTCGCTGTCGACTAACGCGACGTGAGCGGAGTCGACCGGTAAGGTGCTTGGGGAGCATTGAGTTTTTAGGCTGTCAGCTAGACATTCTGCCTTTTCTTCGTCTAGGAAGGCAGGCGGTTGGTTGGGTCGTACTAAAGGGGGCATTGAACGGGAGGTGCCTCCTTTTAGTGATTTTGGAAGTCGCCAGAAGGCGAGGTGAGACGGTCCGATGTTAATGAGACTGTTATCCCACCGAACGTTTCTGACCTCCTGCATACGTGTTCGAACCTCACGTTGTAGGGTGCGTAGAGTTGTTCTATTACTGACGGTAGGATATAAGTCGTGAGCGCGAGTGGCTGCGTTTTTGCGCCTCATTAGATCTCTAATGTCGTAAGGCAGGACCCAGCGGTGGTCGTCCGCCACTGGGACCTGTCTCGAGGAATCCTCGACGACAGTTTGGATGTGCCTAGTGAGTGCATGAGCCGCAAGGTTCGTGTCACCGACTGAATTGATGGTGGATGGAATCGCATCAAGGTGCGGAGAAGTCTGCTCAAGTTTTTCGGCTAGCTTTTGCCAGTCGACTACGGTTTTTGTGGGTAGTGAGGCTTGGACGGAAGGTCCTAGCCGAAGTAGAACGGGGCGGTGATCAGATGTTAGTTCGTGGATCACCTCTATATCGCGGATGGCGAGATTTATGTTGCTAAGGATGGCTATGTCAAGCACATCCGGCGTGTGTCCCAGTGTATGCGGGAAGTGGGTCGGTATTGTAGGCGCCAGGACGTCGAAGTCGAGGAGGTCGACGAGCGAGTCTAGGGCCACCCCACGCGCGTTGGTTGTTATTGAGTTCTACCGGGTGTGCTTGCTATTAAAGTCACCGGCAAGGATAGTTGAGCTCCCGAGGGAGAGAAGTGCTTCGAAGTCGCTGCGTGTAGACAGACGCGATAGTAATGGGGGAGTGGCCGGTCATGGCTAGCTGACAGACCGATGCTTCAAGATGGCTGAGTGGCGGTGTGACGACTGGTACGCAGTGCAAGGACTTTTTGTAGTAGATAAGAGTGCCGCCTTTCGCAGCGGTAACTCTATCGTTCCGAATGATGTTGTAATTTGCGATTTTGGGATCGCGAGTGTGCGGTTTCAAAAAAGTCTCTTGCACGAGTAGTACGTCGACTTTGTGGTCGCGAGTGAAATTAAAGATTTCATCGCGTTGGTTTTGTATACCGTTAGCGTTAAAAAATGCTACGTTAAGGGAGCGCGGTTTCTCTCTGCCTATGTGAGTCATTTTTAAGCCCTAAAATTTACAATAGCGTTAATCACGCTTTGATAGCGCATCGTAGCGGCGATCCTCTCACTGGGATTATTGTTGGTATCCGGGAGAGCCGTGGCGAGAGCTGTGATGTCGGCTCCGTTGAAGGCGGTAGCGAAGCGACAGACGAGGTCTAGATCGCTCTCTGCGACCGGTCGGCTTGCGACGGGTGCGACTGGTGCGACCTGTGAAGGTGCCGGTATGTTCCGCGTGATCGCGACCGGAGGAGGCGCGTTTGAAATTGCGCGGGTCGGAAGTGGCCTCCATACGGAGGGTGGTGGGGGAGGTACTATGTACCTTTGTGTTTGGGCCTGTTTAGCCGCAGGCCTTTTAAGTTTTGGGGCCTTCGGGCAGCCGAGGTAGTTGGCCGTGTGACCTTCTGCGTTACATAGTACGCAGGCAGGCGGGCCGAAGGAGGCTAACAGAGCTTTGTCCTTTGGACGAGGACAGTCTGCTGTGGCGTGATCGCCTAGGCACTTGACGCACCTGGGGCGGGCGTAGCAATTTCTTGCTGAGTGGCCGTACAATTGGCACTTATGACATTGGCCGGGAGGGACGTTTTTGTGTGGGGCCTCAACTGAGAGCCCCGAAAGGTTGCAGCAGGTCCGCAGATTAAATATCTGCTTCCCTGCCGGGGAGCGGTCAAGTGCGACTAGCACCATGTTATAGGGCACCTTAGTGCGCCCGCTGTATATGCGGTGTACAGCGACGACGGGGAGGTTTTGCGCGATGAGGTCTTTTTTGATCTCTTCCGCGCTGATTTCCTTGGGTAGGTTCTTGAGAACCACCCTTAGTTGCCGCTCATCGGCTGGAGTGTATGTGTGGAAGTATACACCTTTTTCCGACAGGTAACGTGTTACCTGGCGGTAGACCTCAGTAGTCTCCACCTGTAATTTAATGCCGTTTGAGGTAGAAACGGCAGTATATTTTAACCTGGACATGGCCGATGTGAGCTATTGCCATCTGTCCAGAGCCCGAATGAAGATAGGCGGTGGCCGCCGAGAGTGTGGAGCGAACTGCGTAGGATTGCGCGGGACAGCGGGGGCCTGCTGTGAAGCAGCGGGGGTCTGCTGTGAAGCAGCGGGGGCCTGTTGTGAAGCAGCGGGGACCTGCTGTGAAGCAGCGGGGGCCTGCTGTGAAGCAGCGGGGGCCTGCTGTGAAGCAGCGGGGGTCTCTTGGGAGGCTACAGGGGCGACCTGCGGTTGCGGGATAGGCGTGCTATCACTGGCTTTAGCAGCCTTGGCGTGGCTATCGGGCGTCGGTGAGGCGCGCTTCTTGCGCTTCTTTTTTGATTTCTGCACTTGCAGAAAACCAATGTCGTCGCCGGTGTCGCGGCCGGTGTCGCGGGGGTCCTCGGGTGCCGAGGGAGAATCGAACTCCATTTCGGAGCCTGAGGACGAGGCCCTAGAGGGGGGCCTAGATAGCGCTTCACATGCTGAGGCGAAACCCGTACAGGTCGCAAGCTGGTGGAATAATTCCGGCTGCGTGTCCTGTATCGCGCGCAACGTATATGCTAACGCACAGCTGTCCATCTTTTTTATTTTTATTTTTTCCTAATTTCTTTCAACCTAATTCTATCTCTAATTCCTACTGGGAAGTGGCCGCCGGTGGGATGCCGGGGTGTGTGGCCTAACTTCCCTCCCTGCCCGGTATAGGCAGGGAGGATGAATGCCTAACTGTTTGCCCGAAGGCTTCCACAGCTACGCCGGATTGAGGTCTCAGGATGACGGGCGCTGTGTAGTGCCACAAGGGAATGTTCTGGGTGACACAGCATTGGTTATGGGCAGACGTTGCACTTACAATCAGGTGAACGTTTTGCTCGTCTAGTCACATTATGCAATAAAAAAAAATTGCATAGATACTCGTATAATATGATTCAAGGGTGTTTTTGGTCGTTGTTTACCGCATGTTAAAAAAGATAATAGACTTATCCATCATTCGTTTTGGATTCACAAATTCTGTGATGTGCGCGGTGTCAGCTCAAAATCGATTCAGCTGTTTCGGAGATTAGCCCGGACAAACAAACAGACAGACAAAAATGTTAAAAACGTGTGTTTAGAGTTTTGATTTCCTGCAAATTATTATCCCATGATCAAGAAAACAATATTTGTTGCGATTTTTCAATGTTTGAATTTTAACTGAAAACCGACGTAGTGGTGTATGCCGGAACGGAACATATTGTATGGTTGTAAGGATGGAATGGCGTCCGTTATGCACGCTAATAGTGAACGTTGGTTAACAACCTCTACAAAGCAAATTTTGTCATTTAGCCTCGAGTGCATCTATGTTGCACAAGATACGTTGAATCGGTTCCGGTTCTCGCCTATTAAGATGTAATGAAAACGTTATGCCTTAGAACATTATTCAATTAGTGATTATTCAAGCATGAAACGTTCTATGCAAATAGATATTATTATCCTAATTAGTAAGTCAATTATCCTAATCAATCTATTCCGATAATTGATTGCATGGTTTTGGTATATACAAGGTCTGCCTTTATTGCCTTTGTGTTAAAAATAGTAAGTTCTGTCCTGATTCCATCTAGTTAATAGAATCAGGCGTTACTTTGTGGAAATTCATTATAATAAAGGAAAGAAAGTTAATTTACTAAGATCCGCATGCAAAATTTTAAAAGGTGTGTATTACCTAGTTTCTGAAGAGCACCGCCTGCCCTCCCTCAACAGCGTGCACAAACCAATACAGCCACCGGGAGCCGCCACTAGATACCATCCACCACTACAACACTACCACTAGGTAATACACAATACTGAAGTCGAGAACACGAGTTTTAAAGTGAAACACGTGTCGTATTCTTAGCAAATTAACTTTCTTTCCTTTATTAAAGTTTCCATCTGACTTCTGAAACTTTTTATATATAAGTTTATATATAAGTTTTATAAACTTTTTAAATATATTCTTATATATAGTAAAAACTAAGCAAAGGATATACTATATATTCATATGACATACATATATGACGGTATACGTGACCAGAAATCCTGCTCTGAGTGAGACTATCCCGCTTTTAAGCTATGCGTGCCGCCGTCAAAATACGTAAAAAGTCCCGCTTTGACAAAACAAAAGCGTAACGTCAACAAATTAAGCAACATACATGCTTAAAAAGTAAAGTGGATCTACTGAATAAAATAAGCACATCTGAAACATAAAAAGCCAGCCAGACCAGACTATAAAATATTGGTTTTATTTTAAGTTTTGGTTATTAAACATTTAATAACTATAGTTTAAACATCAATAACTTAAGGGCGTCTAGCACTGAGAGTGACAATAAATGGTCACTTTAGGTATACTACGTTATTTTTATAGAATGTCACAACGTCACATCGCTGGCACGGTTTTTAACGGTTTATCGGAGCCGATGGATTTTGCCGGATCCGTTAGGTAGGATGCCGGATTACTGGAACCGCCGGAACAGATTGCAATCCCTATAGACTACCTTGGGTAAATAAAACATTGTTTAACAAAAGTAGATAATAGAATCCTTAAAATTAGTAAGAAAGCAGTAAAAAACTTAGCAACGACCAAATAAGAGTTCAGGACTTAAAATATGTACGATAACAAAAAAAAAATCAGAGACCTCCACTTATTTGGACGTAGCATCCGTCACATTGATTTTGTTCGCATGAAATGGGAAATAGACTATGCCACCCGCACCATAATAACAAATTGATTGACAACTCAATGGCATTTTTTTGTGGCAACATACTGCGCACGTCGTCCTGAGACACTAGACACTAGCTATAAGTGGACTTTAAATTATTAAGATACGTAGGATTACAACCTGCGACCCACGAACTGACCAATGAGCTATGCATCAAATTATTTATAATATACACAAAATACAGCTATTTATTCGTCCAAAGGTCAATCATGTCGATAGTTTTAACGGTCGAATGTATGGAAATCTTTTCAATTTATGGAATGAAGCAAGTATGTATAATTGTATAGTTGGTGATAGGATTCCTATGCAGGAATCCGTCTAGGTAGGTACCACCCTAGTGCTAGTTACTCTGCCGTGAAGCACACCACTGCTTGCAAACATTACTGTGTTTCGGTTTGAAGGGCACTGTGAGCTAGCGTAATCGCAGGGCATATGAGATATGGGCAGAGTGTGGTGTCACACAGAAAGCTTCTGGGTGACACAGCATTTGTTATTGGCAGACGTTGCACTTACCATCAGGTGAACGTTTTGCTCGTATCATCACTTAATCCATTAAAAATAAAAGTTGAATTACACGAGTCAATTAGAACATCATTTGTCCAATTTCTGGATCATAATTTAACCGTGTGAAGTTTCGTCGACATCCAGTCTAGTCCAGTGGCAAAATTAAACAAACCGACTTTCATATACACTTTACGATTTAATTTTGTAGGATTACCATGCATTGTAAAAGATTGTGTTATAGTTTTTAAATAAAATGTATTTGAAATTCAACAAAGAGGTTTTTTGTAATAATTTTTATTTATTAACAACATTTTTTCCTCATAAATTTCATTGATTGTGTAATGAATCTTCATAAAGGATTTTTCCTTTGAAGCAGTTCCATTATAACTGAAATTTAACCGAAATTACTTGGTCGAAACAATTTTCCGAAGGAAAAGTGCTTTTCCATTGAGGTTTAAAGTTTTCTCAGTACCTACGCTTAAAATATATTGTTTTCGAATATTTCGCAGACTTCTTTTCTTTAGGCTTTTGTATAACAAAAATTAAACTGTTAAAGATTTCTAGTATCATTATCTGTGAAAGCTTTAATTTTTCATCTACATAAGACTGACAAATGATCCGAGAATGTTTTAAGAATTTTAGAAATGATATTACTGCAAACGATTTCTTAGAATTTTCTAACAACTTTTGGACCTGTTACTAAAACCAATGTTAAAGAAAATGAATACTGTTTATCAATCTTATTAATAAACAGTCGCATTAAACTCCTACATGTCATACACGTTTGTATATAATTATGTTTGTTAACCAATAGTGCGCAAACACCAGTGTTTCCGTAATTAGTTAATGATATGCATAAGTTATGTTAATATGAATTAAAAAAAAACCTGAAATAATAGACGTTCTTGTATTGTACGTTTTAATACAATCTGATCTTCGCAACTTTAGCTTGAAATGGGAAGATTCTAAAATACTACTATACTTTTTCAGGCTTTTTTTTGTCATTGGATAAAGTGACCAGACGAGCACAACGTTCTGATGGCAAGTGCAACGTCTGCTCATTACAATTGCTGTATCAACCAGAACATTTCTGTTTACATACTGCACGACGGGTTCACCGTGAGGAATCAGTTCTGAAATCTTATATGCCCAGTGATTATTACACTAGCTCTCGGTGACCTTTCAGGCCGAAAAACAGTACCGTTTGCAGGGTAACATACTGTTCTGCTTCACGGAAAAACAAATGGCCCTTTTACCACACCTACTCGTACCTAGACGGATTCCTGCATAGGAATCCTACCACCAGTAAAGTCGCCTCAGAAGTGTAATAATATATCCTTCTCAATATACATTTTAACAATATAAAGATGTCGTTATGATCGCATGTACATAAATAAAACGTGGATTTTTTCAATTGTTTCTGTCAAGATATCGACTGTACACACAACTTTCTCTTTAATCAGACATTTGTTTGACTTATGTCGTCCCAGGTAACATGATGGACGCTATGTCTGGTCTTATTTCAGTCGAGTAGACTCAAGAAAAATATATATCCATTTTTCCAAAATATAGGAATAACTGAGGTATTTAAAAGATTGATTGCATTTTTTATTGGATAAAGTGACGAGACAAGCAAAACGTTCACCTGACGGTATGTGCAACGTCTGCCTATAACAAATGCTGTGGCACCACACTCCGCCCGTCACCCTGAGACATCAGTTCTTCAGTCTCATGTGCCCTTCAGACCGAAACACAGTAATGTTTGCACGCTACTGCTTCACGGTAAAGTAACTGGCCTGGGGTGGTATCTACCTAGACGGATTCCTGAATAGGAATCCTACCACCAGCTTTATATTTCTTAAATCACATTTCACATTGTACAAATCACATTGTAGAACAATTATAGAGGGTAATTTTAAGTGGTTATTTACCACGTTCTTAGTGGTGAAGGAAAACATCGTGAGGAAAAACCTGCATGTCCGAGGAATAGAAACAAGGCGAGGACATGTGAAGTCCGCCAATCCGCATTGAAGCTGCGTGGCGGACTATTCCTAGCTCCAAAACCCTCTCAGAAATGAGAGGAGGCCTGTGCTCAGCAGTGGGACATTTATAGACTGTTACTTTACTTCACTTAACTTTTTTTTAAATGTTATCGCCGTATTATGCTATGAAAAGCCTTTTTTATGCAATTAAAGCCATGGTATGTTAATTGATCTTATATTGATTCAGAATCATAATCCATTAAATTAGGCAACTAAGCAAGAACACTTTGATCATAAACGGGCAAGGCGCTTACATTAAATTTCACATTACAAAAACCAACTTAAGTTCATTGCTAAGCGACCTTTTTAAGTTTAGGTTAATAGTGTTGATTGACCACTTGCTTGTCGGCGAAGAAAAACCTTTATAGGCAAGTTTGTATGTCTGAGAGGTATTATCGAAGAACATTTCGATTTATTAAAACTAAAATTATTACGGATTTTTCGCGTTTATTTTAACTACTTAGAATATTTCGAGGATATCTAGAATCTGCCCTAGAGGAGAGCACGTAAGATGTCCTTACGAGAATCATACTTGTGCGATACTGCGACATAATTTTGTCAGCTTTTGTCGTTTTCGTCATGATGATATTTAAATTTTAAGTCATCGATATAAACCTACAAATAATTCTACATTTTTTATATAATATTTACAGATATTTACGCCCATACAGTAAGTTTGTCACTTAAAGCAGTTTAAGTTTTAGAGAGTACAAAATTGAAACTGTAGTACGCTATAGTCTATTAAGGGAGCCATGAGTCAAAAGGAAAACAAACCATAAAAAAAGATGCCATTCTCAAAGTCGGAACGCATTTTAATACTACCAAATTATGGAGCGTCATCGGTCGGGTTATATTCGCCATCTTATGGACTATCTGTGCCCCGCGGTTTCATCTGCGTAAAAAGCCGACCCTGATCGATAATATACATATAGACTTCTCTATTTGAATCGGATTGTGTGGTTCTAATTTGCTTGCGCGGAACTCTTATTATTTTTCTAAAATTAAAGTAGCTTAAGTTTTCCCGCTGTAATATCAGCTATCTGTCAGTGAATATCCCGTCATAATCAGTCCAGACGTTTTCGAGATTAGCCGGAACAAACCGACAGACAGACAGACAGACTAAAATTGTTTTTTTATTATAAGTACCGTATATACTTTTAAAAGCATTGAGTAAAAAGCTGTTATTTTGTTATTACAAACAGACACTTCAATTGTATTTATTTGTATAGATCAACTTGTTGATATGAGATTGCTGTTTCCAGATATTTTTGTTCAATTCTTGTTCCATTCCATTGTTACTTCGTTGTTTTTTATTAATTTTCTTTATATGTTACGTTTTTAGTTATTTCTTTCTGTTTATTGTTTTGTTTTTGTTATTTTTCGTTTTCGTGGTTGAAAACATAAGTGAACCAAGCAGCGCCTGTACTTTTTCTTTGCTTAAGAACAAGCGATCAAAAAGTACTCAGATGCAAGAATCAGCAAAGGAGACTGTTTTTAATGTGTCGTCGTCGTTTCAGTCTATCACTAGTCCACTGTTGAACATAGGCCTCCCCCATAGATTGTTACAAAAGTTAGTAGCTCTAATTTTCGGGGGATTTCGCCATAGTTGCCACGCTTGGCAGGCGGGTTGGCCGTGTGTACATTAAATTAAGAAAAAAACAATTTAATAAAAGTTTTAGAGATATTGATTTCTTTGTTCATAACTTATCACAAGCTGAAAGGTTAAGATTATAGGACATTTTATTATGTGTTAGTAACATATTGTAATTAATAAAACCTATGTACTCGTAATAATTTAAATGAAACTAAGTTTACGGATTTTATCGCGTTTAATTTTTTTTTTACTATTTATAACCCGACGTTTCGAGTGCTTTACAGCACCCATGGTCACGGGAGGACTGAGGTGACAGATGTCCTGATGTCATAGTTAACCTGGGGTAACTATGACATCAGGACATCTTAAACGAAGATCTTAGAAGATCCGTAAACTTAGTTTAATTTAAATGTGTAGTGTTTGCGTAAATATAAGAAATCACTATGTAATAATGTTATTTTTAAAGTATTAGAAAAAAAATTGTTTAAGAGTTTAATACTAAATGTGTTCATTAAATTATTTTTCTTGAAACTCTTGACCCCTAAAACCACATGTTGTTGAAGTTAGTCAAAGGGACCTTTGTAGTAATGCAGATTAAGATATTTGTAGTTTAATATTATTTCAAACTGTTTAATGTTTTCCATTACCTATAACCGCTAATTGTCTGAATTATTTCAAATAAATTTTGAAATTGCTGACATTATAAATGTGAAGAAAAATTTAACGATATCCATCTACGGAAGGAAAGGGTCTCTTAAAATCCCCTGACACGTAGCATTTTAGAAGAGCTGATTACACAGGAACCCATATTCTTAAAACGATGGTTACATATTTTAATATCTAACCATCTTTTTAATAACTGACCACTTTTCGAGGGCCTTACAGCACCAATGGTCACGGGTCGTCGGGTAATAAATAGTAAATTACACGCGTTAAAATCCGTAAAATCTAGTTTTATTTAAATGTGTAGTATTCCCGTAAATATAAGAAATCACGTTGGTTATATGGTTTAATTTTAAATAAAAACTACTTTTATAATCACGTCAAAAAGCCACGTCAAGGCAAAGTACCCGCAGCCGACGGGCTTGTATGAAAACACTAATGAAACTAAAATAAGCGAAATGTGTACTTGTCAGGATCTTAGCAATTGGAAAAAATTGGTCTCTGCCTACCTCAATGGGAAAAAGGCGTGAACCTATGTATGTATGTCAAACATATTTATTGCATGGATTTTTTTAAACGGCCTTCATTTGTAATTATGACTATTTTAGTCAACAATTGTGTGATAATGTTGTTTCTCCTCTTGGATCTTTGGCTCTTGTGAATTTCGAACATACCCATATCTTTTATTAACTATCAGGATTTTGTAATGTGCGTAAGATGTTTTATTACACCACGTTGATTTCTTGCAGCTGACGTTAAACATTGCCGCACTAAGAAGTCTGCAGTCTGTGACCATATCCAGGATCATTTCCATCATTATATAAGAGTTGATATAATGATTGCGAAAGAATTCGTGATCTATCAACTCCTTACAAGGATGATTCGCGAGGACACTGAAATGAATATTCATATAAACATCCGTATTGCAATGGTCGGATACTGTCAAAAAAGGAAATCCGCGTAAAAAGTAAAGTAACGGCCTGTAAATGTACTGATGAACGCTAAATTGTTGTGCCTCCTCTCAATTTGTGAGGCTTTTTTATAGCTGGGAAGAGTTCGCCCCGCTGTTCCATTACGGGTTGGTGGAATTTGCATGTCATCGAAATATTCGTTATTTCTCAGACATTCAGGTTTCCTCACGATTCTTCACCACACACGTGATAAATTTCATTTTTTTTTGATTCTATGAAATTTAAGGCGGGCTTTCGGCCCCTGTGCTACCACGATTCACCGTACATAACAAAATATAAATGTTCACAATTAAATTATTCCGTTGCGTGAACATGCATACCGGTACGTCTTCCATCCCTTTATTAATTCACGGCGGCTTTGTTGACTTACCAATTAGGGGGGGAAGTCTAAAATTTAACGTCTGCGTTGCGGCTTTATTAACATGCCCAAAGAGTCTTGATACACTGCAGTGGTACCAAATCAGTTTTACGAGTATCATATACTTTTGTGTTACTTATTTGGTTCAAGATAACCATTGTTAAATTTCGTCTTTTCTAATCATCATCATCATCATCATTTCAGTCTATCACCAGTCCATTGCTTAACATTGACCTCCCCCATAGATTGCCACATAGTTTGTGGCTCTAATTTTGGGGTGGTTTTGCCATAGTTGCCACGCTTCGCAGGCGGATTGGCAACCGCAGTTTATTTATTCAGATGTTCCAGGAAGATTCTGCTGCCCATCTCCTGGTTTTAATTTTCCCTCTGTCGACTTTTACGACACCCACGGGATGAGATGGGGTGGTAGATTCTCTGTAGCCGCCACCACACTGTCTTTTTTAATATATACTAACTAACAGCTATTATAATAACGTAGTGACAGCAATGAGTTAAGATAAGGACATTTGTTATATTTCACAATTTTTTTTTATAAACCAACTGGTTTCGCCTCTTTGCATCATCAGAGTAATAAATAAACAAGTTCTATTATCCACTACAAGCTGTGCCCCGTAGTTTTACCCGCGCAAAATAAGTCGACGAAAATGACATGACTGCGGTACGGCACGGGGCCTCGTTGACCTAAGCATTTACAGTTTGGCCCTTCTCGGTTATGTTCCGTTCTGAGAGTGCGGCTCTTATATAACGTAGCATAAAGTTTTATAGCATTGAACCGTCCTCAATAAACGGGCTATCTAACGCAAAAATATTTTTTCAAATCGTATTAGCATTTCCAAAGATTAGCGCATTCAAACATACAAACTATTTTGCTTTATTATAGTCGTAAGAAAAATTAGTCAATTTTATTTTTGTCCTATCTGCGATTTGATGACCAAAGTTTGACAAAGATTATTTGTCTTCTTTACTTATTATTTTAATTATTTTCTTCGGCCCTCAATAAATTTTTTTATTTATCTGTTCTTACCTACCACCAGACGAATCATTTGCCTTTCTTCTCACGTTTAAATATTGCAATTTTAGAAAGTTAATTGAATATGTATTACTTAATAATAACAATATTTCAATAGAACCTCGACATTTTGCGATGTTTGTGTGGTGAAAAACTTTCATTGCCTTATGACTAAATGTTATAAAAATGGGTAAATTAAATTACAGCTAAGAGTAAACAAATTGCGGAATAGAAAGAAAATGAGTTTGATGTATGTTAGTTGCATTCGTATTGCATGTTAAAACATCATTTGATACTGAAATCTAGGTCGTTCGACCATGGAATAGCTCCATCTTGCTTTGGAAGTTGTGAAAGCTTCTTCTATTTAAACATTCGTGTATAATTTATAAAAAAGTTTGTGTAAAACTGATTTTGTGCACCCTATTGTGTAATATTATGTGTTATTTGTCCAGCCTTTATTCGTGCAGAATAACTCCATAATACGTCGTTCTAGGAAGTCTGCAGTCTGTGACCATGTTCTGAATCATCCCAACCATTACATCAGATTTGATAAACCACAGATCCTTGCAAAAGAACACCGATTCCTACCAAGGATGATTCGCGAGGCTATTGAAATCAAAAAACATCCTAATTTCAATAGAGAAGATGGTTGGGTATCACCACCAGCTTGGGATCCAATAATAAATAAAATTACATCAAAAACCAAGCATACCACTACAAGACCTCAAGACACAGTTAGCTCTTTCTGCGTAGATCGGACCAAAAATAATAATTAAAGGCTGAATGTACCCCAGGTTAACTATGACATAAGGACATCTGTCACCTCAGTTCTAACGTGACAATGGGTGCTGTAAAGCACTCGAAACGTCGGGTTATAAATAGTAAAAAATTAAACGCGATTAAATCCGTAAAATAAGTTTCATTTAAATGAGTAGTGTTCGCGTAAATATAAGAAATCATAACTCCATAATATGCAATGCTGTCACTATACTGCTTGTGAGAACGCAAGAGGGAGAAAGATTTTTTTGACTCGTACCAAAATGGCGAAGACGTGGTTTGCTACGTGTATGGCCTCTGCCTACCCCTTATGTGGGAAAAGAAAAGAAAAGGCGAGATCGTATGTATATGTTATTGATTAAAATAATTGCTCTGTGTGCTAATTTAAATCTTTTCTAAATCACTTGCTGCAGAACGATTCTGTTAGCACTGTGGCTGGCTGTGAGATCGTGGGTTTGTTTCTGTATGAAACAGATTTTGTCTAAGCTACAGTTATCTGTGTAAAGGAAATATTTTTATAAGAATAATTACAACAATACAAATAGAGAATGATTTTGAGATAGTACCATGTAGGAATAAACAATAGATAAATTTGTTAAGATAAATAGATAAATTATATATTGATGATTCCCATGAAGGAATGTTTCTTTGTAGTTACCGCCGCAAGGCCAGTTATTCTGCCGTGAAGCAGTAATGTGCAAACATTACTGTGTCGGTCTGGCACTGAGAGCTATTGTAATTACTGGGCATATGATATTTTGCAAGAGAAAAGGGTGAGAGAAGAATTTGTAAGTAAACTGACCCAGCAGTTTGATACTTTAGATGAGGAATGTGAGGTTGAAAAGTATGGAAGCCGTTTAAGCAAGGAATCGTGAAAGTTACTGTTGAAGTGTGTGGGTGTGTGGTGGCTTAAGAGCAAAGGGATGAAAGAGTACAAAGTATGGCGGATTGCAGAGTTCTGATTGTAGAAGGAAAGAGTGGATCAAGTGAAAGAGTTTGTGTACCTGGGTTCTAAGTTTACGAGAGCGGAAAGTATGACGGTGATATTGAAAGACGATTGCCAGGAAATCAAGTGAATGGGGCTCTGCATGACTATGAAAGTCAGAACGAATCTAAAAAGGAACGACTGGATGTACATGGATCTGGCCCTCACACCTATGTGTGGTAGTGAATGCTGGGTCTGGCAGAAGAAGCATGAAAGTAAGATTAATGCTGCGGAAATGAGAAGATTGAGAAGTATAGCTGGAGTAACTTTGATCGACATAGTGAGGAGTTCACGCTGTTGAAAAGGGAACGTTGCTGTGTGGTTGAAGATGTAGTGAAGGGATGCTTAGATGGCTTGGACACGTAGAGAGGATTATTGAAAGAAGATTGACGAAACAGATTTATGAGGCAAGTGTGAATGGTAAAGTCGGTAAGAGTCGGCATACGTATCACGATGACATCGGAGATTTTTTGAGGAAAGGTCACGTTAAAAGTAGCCGCAACCGACGAGCGTCTATGAAAACCCTAATGAAACTAAAAGAAGCGAAAGATGTGTGTCTGGATATGGTCCCTGCCTACCTCAATGGGAAAGAGGCGTGACTGTATGTGTGTTTCTATGTATTTATGAGACTTAAGAAGTAATGCGACAGGGTGACGGGTGCAATGTGGTGCCACTCAGAAGTTTTCTGGAGGATACAGCATTTGTTATGGATAGACGTTGCATATACTGATGGTGAATGTTTTTTCGTCTCGTCACATTCTGCTGAAAAAAAATTAATTTCTTTTAAATTCTTTCACGCACCAATACACATAGCAAATCTACGAAACGATACATACATAAAAACAAATCTACTAAAGTAATTTTCTCAACTGTGTAGTACCACATGAAAATATGAAACGTTAGTGCATAGTGGTTATACTCGTAACATTATAGGTGTGATTGTCATTGGAGAAAGCACTCAATTAATTTATTTTCGTGTATGCTATCAGTTTTTGTTGAAGTAAGTAAATCATTTCAGTCGTCAGCTGGTAGAAAACATTGTTCAATCTTAAAGCTGTATTTAAATGAAAGTAAAAGAATATCTAAAAGCTTAACAGAAAGATAATAAATGTTGTTTTTAAACTAGATATTCTAAGCATTTAATAAGGCTTTTGGAATCGTCACTATATACTATTGCGGCTCTTCCTAAGTTCATTCATAAACATGAACCTTCCTTAGGGGGTAATAGGCATATTAATGATGCAGTTTTTTTTTCAATCGTATAAAGCCTTTTAGTAAGTGCAGCGAATGACTAGCCGACTAAATGAATAAATGTATTTCTTTTTACCGTTTGGTGGCGGCTTAAGAGAATCTACCACCCCATCACATCCCGTGGGTGGGCAGCATCTTCCTGGAACATCTGTATAAATAAACTGTGGTTGCCAACCCGCCTGCCATGCATGGCAACTATGGTAAAATCACCCTTATATTAAGATCTCATAGCTTTTGTGGCAATCTATTTTTTTTTAGATGAAAGTGACGGAACGAGCTAAACGTTCACCTGATGGTAAGCGCAACGTCTGCCCATAACAAATGCTGTGTCACCCAGAACAGTGAGACTCCACAATGCGCCCGTCACCCTGAGACATCAGTTCTTAAGTCTCATATGCCCAGTGATTACGCTACCTCTCAGTGCCCTTTAAACCGAAACACATTTACATTGATGGAGTCCTCTATATTGTAATACAAATCGTGTGCTCAAACAAAACACGTGTTTCTATTAAGAGTTGCGGCATCGTAATAGAATTTCATGTTTCTCTCCTCGCGATTCTCGCCTTGTAACTGTGACGCCGCATTAATCTTGAGCTGATTGCGAGAATTGAAACAGTTTGTTTTTCCATACACATATTAAGTTTCCCATTACGGGAGATTGGGAAAATCATTCGTTGTGCTCACACCTGGCTAGTAAAACGAGGTTTACTTATTAATATTTTGATTTATACGAAACTATATGATGTTTACTAAAATTCCGCTTTCGAGAAGAATTATCTATTAAATAAAATATTTTCTTCTTGCTTCTACGGGTTATAAATATTTACTAGCTTACCCGTGCGAATATTCCGCACAGTATCGTGATCATGAACAGATGGCGCTTATAAATATAACCAAAGAAGTTATTTTATGACATTTACTTATTTTTTGTCACGGATAAATTTAAATGGCGTGTCAAGCATTTACTTTGATACAGTAATAAGGGAGATATGTCATTCTGACAAAAAACGACTCTGAGAAATAATATATATAGATTATTCATCAATTTACTACCACATTATAATAACAACGTCTCTCATAAATGATATGATAATGAAATCAGTGCTGTCGTTTAAAAGAGTACTTTAAGTGCATATTAATATAATATTGTTTGTCTTTATAACTTTAAATTCATTAAGTCAAATTTATCCATTGGTTTAAGGTTACGCTTTCTAAAATTTGTATTTGATTTTTTAACATGCTTTCCCCGATTGCGAGAAAACTTTACGCTTATAAGTTGAATGACATGATGAGCGTTCGATCGAGGCAAGAGAATCCGTCACTGTATCTCGTCTAGTGTGCCGTAACAGTAACTGTGAGCCAGAAAAATCTCTTGATATCCGACAGAAATAACCATAAAATTATTTAAAAAAAACGCGCTAGCTTTCTTGCTGGTTCTTCCCAGGACAGCGGCATTTTTCGCGAAATAGCGTAGTTTAAAAAAAAAGAAAAAAAAATGACTTTCAATAAGTATTATGTAACTAATCTATGTTGAAAAAAATATCTATTCTAAAAAGATTAAAAACCCGTAAATATTAGACTGAAGGAGTACAGCAGGAGACTCTTAGATGCGAGGTGTTTGATATTGCCAAGCAACTTTGAAGAGGGGCTTTCAAGTAAGCGTTTTCAACCACGTCGCCGCTATCTTGGTACGAATCAAAAAATTCTTACACCCCATTGCGTCCTCACGAGCAGTATAGTGGTATTATTCTGCACGAACGAATACTATACCTTAGTCGCCTCTTATGACACCCCGGTAGAAAAGAAGTAAGTTCTGTTTTACTCTGCCGGACACCTATTATATAATCCAAAAATAAAATCGAACGAAGCGTAGATTACTATTCTGAGGACCAATGTACCTTAATGTTAGATTCCCAGGAGAAACGTAAAGATGGAGTTTCCAGTTTTCCAACTTCAAGTTAAATTCTTAATTGCTTTTAAGTTTCTTTTAGAACGCTCGTTAAACTTAATTTCTTTAAAAATATTCGATTGCACGTGTGAAGATGTGTAATAACATCGATAAATGTCAATGCGTGTCCGTATATGGAGTTTACGAAATTCCTTTTTTATATTAATGGTTTGCCTTATTAATTCATCCCGCTTCGTTAAAGTATTTAGTGCTGAAGAGTATGAGATCACCATATCTGTGTCACCACATGAGAAGCTCGAGAATAAGCTCATACATCCTGCGCGCCATTAAAGTTTTACATTGGAATTATCTCCTGGTTTTCATTTTCCTGGAAGAACTTCAGTCACTTCATTACGGAGGAGGCTAAAAACTTTTCTTAAAGGACTGCAAAGTTACGTTACAAGATTAAAAACGTTATTATGTGAGTCGATTTTCAACTCATATATTAGTTACATATGAGTTGAAAATCAACACACATAATAACCGTACAGCAGTTACCATACAGTAGTTTTCAGTTTAAAACCAGCACCCGCACCCGGGATTGAATCAATTTTCAGTAGTGTCACCATCGCCCAGAATCCGAGGAGCTTAAAGGTTTTAATGTAAATCCTCTTTTAATGAGAGACGAGCGAGGTATAAGTGCCGTAACTTTTTTTTTTTTTTTTTTTTTTGTGTGTGTGTATGCAATTAGCCTTATGGCTTTTACTGCGTCATAGGAAGCGACTCGCGAGCAGAAGGCCCGCGAGTGAGAAGGCCCGCGAGTGAGAGTGCCGTAACGTAGAACATA
Source organism: Luehdorfia chinensis (assembly GCA_019845155.1). NCBI lineage: Eukaryota > Metazoa > Arthropoda > Insecta > Lepidoptera > Papilionidae > Luehdorfia > Luehdorfia chinensis. Next base: position 10,115,279 of record JAHVAK010000103.1, read on the forward strand.
CGAGTATTTAAACGTCTCCGCCTGACAATGCCGCCACGTAAACAATTAAAGTATAAAAAAATATAAAACAAAAATGCATGAGGAAACACGGACAGATCTCTGTCTCTATGTCTACGCTAGGATCAGTAGGCCACATTGCTAACATAATCGATAACCATTGGGGAAGTAAAATTCCCCAGTGACACCTTCGTTCCGGTAACTGCGGTGTAGAATGATGTCCTAGTTTTTTATTATGAGATAAGAGACGAGTAATATGTCCACCTGATTATTACATACTTTTCACATTACTTTTTTATATGTAGTAGTTTGTTTAATATAGTTAACTGTTACTTTTTTATATTAATTTATAATGAAGTTATGTAACCTATGTTTTGTGTAGCTGTCGTGTGTAAATTGAGAAGTAAATCTTTATATTTTTGTGTTATTATAAAATAGGTATTTATTGTTTATATTTTAACAGTTACGACGTATTATGAGTGATAGTGATATTGATGGTTTCGTGTCCTGTTCCTTATCAGTTGGAAATAGCTCATACGATAATTTCAGCAGCATGCCTACTCTTTATGTTACCCTGGATACCACCTTTAGTGACGTTCTAAAAAATTTTAATGTGCTACATATTAATGCACAAAGCGTTCCGGCTCACTTTACAAATATGCTCGCATTTTACTTTAAAATGCATTCATGCTATTCTTGCCTCAGAGTCCTGGTTGGAACCCTGTTTGTCCTCTACTCCTTACACGCTACTAGGCTTTCAACTTATACGTAATGATCGCACTGGAATGGGTGGAGGTGGTGTTGCCATATATCTTCGTTCTAATATTCCTTTCACCATTTTTTTTTTTTTTTTTTTAAAACGAAGCCCCGCAGTAGGATTTTCTCCTGTATCGTGGGTGCGTTTTACAAACATACATTTCACATGCACAACACAACCAGACCCGAAAAGCAACAATTTGTGTTTTTGCACAAATGTTACCTCCGGCTGGGAATCGAACCCAGGACCGGTGGCGCAGAAGTCAGGTACGCTAACCACTACGCCACGCGGTCGACAATTATCAATATGTCAGCACAGCCTCCCCCTTCAGATGCCGGTCTCCATCTCTAGTCGCATAGTCCTCCTATGTGTTTACTACTCCCTCTCATTGTGTGTAAATTTTTTCTCCTATTTCGAAAAGCTAGTCAAGGAACACCTTTACATGACCACACCATTATCATGGGTGATTTTAATACATGTCTATTTAAGCGTGATTCTCGCTCCACTTCGTTAAAAAGTATTGTTCAAGGTAGTAACTTATCTATTCTGCCTTCGGGTACAACTTATAATTTACCAAATTGTGAACCATCCCTTCTGGATCTGATAATAGTATCTTCTCCAGTTCATGTCGCTAAGTACACGGCCACTGCCCGGTGGATGAATTTTCTTATCGCGATTACTATTTGTTCGTATAAGTTCGACCTCCTAAAGAAAAACCTACAATTCTTCATCAGCGTAATTTTGGTGGTATGGATGTGGAATCTTTGCGCAATGATGCACGAGACGCTGGCTGAGTTAATGGATGAAAAGGTGGATTGCTTTAATAGCATTTTAACTAATCTCTACCTACCTACCTGTACGAGCAGTTAAGATGAAGCATCTTCCTGCACCTTGGCTTATGGAACAAATACGAGCTGTAATGCAAAAAAAACTTGCTGTGATGGTGGCTCCAAAGTCCTAGAGCGCCTTTTTCAGCAGCAACTCTGCCTCTTTCTTAACAAAAATAACTTTCTTAATCTTTTGATGTATTATTAGCACTTCTATGCTCTCTTAACATATCTCCAACAGTAATTGGGTGGTTTCGTAGTTATCTGTTCGGTCGCCGGCAACTTATTCGTATTGACGATTCATTATCTTCATGGTTCTCCAATCAACTATTTTCTTCCTACCCCCTCTATGTAGATGATTTACAAAGTCTTCACGCAGGCTCCCGTTGAGCGTTTGTGCGAAGCCATTAATTGCACGAATGTAAATCTGCAACGCATCCTAGAGTGGAGCAAGTCCTATGGTCTGAAAGTAAATGCCAGCAAAACTCAGCTCATAGCTATAGGCAGCTCAAGGATTGCCAAGGTTGATTGGGACAGCCTTACGTTGTATTTGATGGAACTGTCATAGAGATTAGTGAAACTGTGAAAAACTTGGACCTCAATTAGCAGCGGTAAACCGAACGACCTTTGCTGCAGCGTTCTCTCTGAAACGGCTGCAAAACTTCCTTCCAAGTTCCACTAAAATTACACTCGCACATCACACATCACTGTTGCTCCCTATTCTCGATTACGCCGATGCCTGGTATCCCGATTTAACCGAAGACCAACTTAATAAACTTGAGCGGCTCCGAAATTCCCCATCCGTTTCATATTTGGCCTTCGCAAATATGATCATGTTTCTGAATATCGCATTAGGCTGAAGTGGTTACCTATTCGCCTTTGCCGGAATGCACACATCCTTTCTCTTCTCTACATCATCCTTTTTATTCCCTCCTCTCCGATTTACTTTAAGGAACGTTTTGAGGTTCTCCATCTCTTCAATCTTCGATCCATGATCCATCCAGCTCCTCTGAAACTCTCCGATTAAAAACTCCTGTCCATTCCACAGTTTTCTATGGTAATTCTTTCACGCTGCAGGCTACAAAACTGTGGAATGCTCTTCCTATCCCTATCCGACATGCGAAATTTCTGCCCTTTTTTAAAACCCTGGTTGCTGAATACTACCTGTCATTGCTAAACACGTCGTCTTAAATAAAAATACAAAAATATTTAATAAAACATAGGTAATAATATGTTTTATTAAATATTTTTGTATTTACGTGTTCTTTCCGTTTCTATATTTCGTGTATGCATATATACTTAAGTATGGAAATTTGATATATTATAATTATATATATATATATATATATATATATATATATTGTATATATATTTAAATTGTATTTATGTAGTTTATTGATTTGTTTTATCAATTTGTACACTGCCGTCCTTATTTGTAAAATTTTAGTTTTTGTCCATCCAAAGATTGCCCGGAAGAGATCACTTTTAGCGATAAGGCCGCCCATTGTACTCTTTATTTCTTTTATTTTTTTTCTCTTTTTGTATCCTTTGTTACGGCGTAGAATAAAGTTATATTTAATTTAATTTAAAAGGAAATTAAAGCCTATGTTCAAAGCTGCGTAGTGTTTCAACATTCCACACATATTTCTGTTAAGATGATGCTTTGTTATGGAATAACGTGCGCTACGTTTGTCTTCATTTCATTGTCTCCTCAGAATTGTGTCGCCGCAGTTAATCCCGAGTTGATTCCGAGAATTAAAACATTATGTGGCTTTATGATACCGTAGAACGTTCACTGCGAATGAAACAGAGAATAAGTGTGTTTGATGAGCAGGAAAAACAATATTGAAGCTCGGCGAATGGCTAATTAAGTTTGTACTTTGTTTGCTGTGGTATCTGAACAAATATACCTAATAAGGCATGCCCAATGAACGTAAAAGTAAAGTTACAGCCTATAAATGTCCCACTGCTGAGCACAGGCCTCCACTCATTTCTGAGAGGGTTCTGGAGCTAGAATGAATCCGCCACGCTGCTCCAATGCGGGTTGGCGGACTACACATGTCTTCGAAATATTTTATTTTTGAGACATGCAGGTTTCCGCACGTATTTTCCTTCAACGCCGAGCACGTGGTAAATCAGCACTTAAAATTGTAATTAACAATTTTAGTGGTGCCGGCACCGGGAATCGAACCCAGGTCACTCGCGTACTGTGTTGTTTAAAGCAATCGCCCAGTCCTTGACCTACCACGGCCGAATAAACGTAAATGGTTATAATTCTATTCTCATGTGTATATATTATGAAATATTAAATAATATCCGTCTAGGTAACCACCACAGGGCCAGTTATTCTGCCGTCAAGCAAGTAGTGCGAAAACATTACTGTGCTGAAAGCTCTGATAGTTAGTGTAATTACTAGGCATATGAGACTTGATTTCTTAAGGCGACGAGTGCAGAGTGGTTCAACACAGAAATGTTCTGGGTGTCATAGCATTTAACAGGAAAATTACTCAATATCAATAATTAGGTAACTAATTTTAACAAATAAAATTCATTGTGTTCTTAGAGTCCTTTTAATATAATAACTGATCCCAAGTCACTGACGTAGGGCAAACGAATACATACACTCGCACACACACACACGCGCGCGCGCGCGCACACACACAAGCACACACTAACACAAACACACACATACCCGATCTAACAATTAAACACATTTTGTATATAATACGAGTATTACCACATAAAGAGATTATATTTATCCATGGGGTGGAGGCCTGGTGATCCATTATACAGGTTTTTTCCTAGTTTGGACACCAGTACCTCGCACATTTATATTGTGTATTAAGTTATGTACAATCTAGTTGTGGGAAAATAAATAAATATTGTTATTATTATTATATTCTACTGCACAACACAGCTTTATCCGAAAAAAGAGGATTTGCTGTAATTGTCACGCTTGTCAGCCGTAATGCCGTACTAGATGCCTCGCTTCCTGCAGACGCTGCCCGCTGTTACAAAGCGCAGACACAGCGCGATCCGGAGCGGCAGTCTGCTCGCTTTCGGCTTGTGGTCGGCTTGAGTAATTATTTTTTATTGGAAAAAGTGACGAGACGAACAAAACGCTCACCCGATGGTAAGTGCAACGTCTGACCATAACAAATGCTCGTCACTCAGAGTCATCAGTTCTTAAGTCTCATATGCCCAGAGATTTCACTAATTCTCAATGCCCTTTAGACCGAAACACAGTAACGTTTGCACACTAATGCCTCTCGGCAGAATAAGTAATCTGGGGTAGTTCCTACCTAGACGGATTCCTGCATAGTATTCAGTCTGGCTCTTCTATATAATTATTCCATTGTCTGTCGAAAGCTGATACTTGACAAGCATTATCATTATTCGACTACAAAAAAATTGAGCAAACGAGCAAGCAACTCTCCTGATGGTAAGATATTACCGCCGCACATAAACATCCGCAATACCAGAGGAATTCCGGGTGCCTTGCCGGGTGCCTTGCCTTTAGAGAAAGGAGTAGGCTTCTTTTGTCTTTGTCTCGTTGTATTCTCGACTTTAGGTCCTGTGTATTGCCTATGGTAGTGGTCGAGGGTATCTGGTAGCGGTTCCTGGTGGCGGTGTTAGTTTGCTTGTGGACGATATTGTAAGAGAGCGGGGGTAGTTGTTCAAAACTAGATAATACTCAACCTTTTTAATTTTCATGCAAGTCTTAGCAGGTTAAATTAGTTTCTGTCATTTAATATTATTTTATAGATTTTCGCAAAGTAACGTCTCATTCTATTAACTAAATTACAACTTTTACAACAGCCAGGGTGTGACGACGGTAAGGCGGCTTTTCTTACGCTGCCACAGTACTGCAAATGTTTATATATTTTTTTTATAATTACGTTATAAATGTTATTACATAATGTTATTGAAACTGCAATAACAAATAATTTTAGTAAGTCATTATTTGAGTATCGTGTCTGGTTGTGTTGTGATTGTCCCCGTGCCTCGATATTGCATCCAAGCCTACCCCCGATGTTATCGCATGAGCGATACATCGAGCACGGGTAGGCTAGGAGGAGTAAGTGCCTTTCTGTATGAGCGTACACTTGTTGCTCTATAATATCCCCTGCCCATTTAATAGCTTCCGATTTTAAACCGATTTCCGATTGTATTTAATACGAGCAAATGCCCGCGACTTTGTCTGCGTGGATATAAGTTTTCTAAATATATCGTGGGAACTATTTGATTTTGCGGGATAAAAAGTATCCTATGTCCGTCTCTAATGTGCAAGCTGTCCCTGTGTCAAATTTCTTCAAGATCGGTTGAGCGGTTAATCCGTGAAAAGGTGACAAACAGACAGAGGGACCGAGAGAGTTGCTTTCGCATTTATAATATCAGTATGGCTACATTTTTTGTTTGAATTATAAACAAAGCCAAAATCATTTAAAAAATATTATTTTGTAGCATGTCAATTAAATATCTTTTGATTATATAAATAACTAATAGATGACTAAATTAATAAAAGAAAAGATTTTCTTGTTCATACTCTGTATGTTTCAGAAATTTTAGACTTTTAACGATGATCCTAAAGTAAGGTATGTTTATGTATAAGTAACATACAGTAAACAAACTTCTATTTGTTGGTTCATTAACCTTTTGAAATTTAATACATTGATATTACGATAACTTTATGGCTCTAGCCTGAACTTTGTATAATGAAATATAACTCTGATGTTTTTTCAAGTGAAACTTTATATCCCGGAATCTTTTTGTGAACGTTAATTAATTATTTTTACATCTCGTATATCTGAATCTTTCGATCTACGACACTTAGGAGATTATTTGCGAAAATTGACCCGTATTAGGATTCCTCTTTTATCGTGGGTACGTTTTGCATATACATTTTTATCGATAAAAAGTAACACCTACTCGTGTTCTTCTTAAATTCCTTATAATTTCCGGGACCTTTTTGATCTAATTTTTTGCTCCTTAAAAGTTTACTCCTTAAGAATCGATTTCACTTAAAGCCTGGTACGAAAATTTGATGCGTAGTAAAATCGAGCGTTAACAAAAACGTTATGTTTTCGTAGATGTAGGAGTATTAATGAAAAATGAATTAATGTTACTTAATTTATTATGTTGTAATACATGTATCTGACAATAGATATCCGCACAATATACATGAATCATGTATAATATTGTATCGAATCAATATAAATAAATATGAATAAAAGTATATAATAGATGCGTTTGTTTACTCCCTTTGGCCTATTGTATATTCAATGATAAATCACATTCGAATAGTAAACTCCAATCGCTCGTATGAGCTGACACGGACAATTTTTATTAACATATAGTGTCCACTGCTGGGCAAAGGTCTCCCCCGTATCCTTCCATTGGTTCCTTTTGAAATTTAATACTGAATTCTGGCATCCACTCTTTATTGAAAGCGTCTCGTCACCCCTTCTAGTTCGTCCTCGACGTCTTTTCCCTTTTGGTAGCTAGAAGGTAGTAAACTTCGCTTATCTTCCTGGGTGCATCCGACTGACGTGATCTGCCCAATACCATTTCAGTTTGGCAGTTCTGTTTCCCACATCAGCAGTTCCCGTCATTGAACGCAGTTTGGTGTTTCTTAATATGTCTGTCTCTTTACATCTTAAAATACCACGTCCCAATTCTTGTGGATAGACTTCTGAAGTTCGGTCAGTGATCACGTTTGCGCACCATAGGTTAGGATAGGCAGGATACACATGGATAAGTTTGCTCTTGAACGTAAGAGGAAGGTCACCCTTCACGTGCTCATTCAAGGACCAGTAGCTCTTCTAGGCTTTCTCGATGCGGAAACCGATTTCCTTATCTTGCCGATTTTTGAAGGATACTAACTTAATGTTTGTTATTTTATTCATAAAGTACTAGTAAGTAAGTTATGTTAATTGACAAATAAAATTTAATTAAAAAAAAATCTAATCAAATAGGCATAAGAAGTATTATTTTTATGCCTATTTGATTAGAAAAGTAAAATATAGATATGTGTTTACATTACAACATATGTATTTCGATAAATAATATGTGTTAGATGCAGTGGCGGTAAGAGAAGGCAATAAATAACCAATTTACGACCAAAAGTAACGATACCGAAGCAATGTCAAAGTTTAATAACAAAGCAGCGATGTATCTTTATATATTTTTTTTTCATAATAATCACTTAGTCCTATAAATTATAATTTAAAATCTAATTTAGTATTTAACGGGACAACGTGTTGCAGCGAATGATAATTAATGTTCCGTGAAACGTGCTGTTAAACGCTTTATGGACTGTGTCAAATGGGTCTTTAAATGTCAAGCAGTGTCCGCGTTTTCCTTTTAGTAGGAATAAGAATTCATGTAAACAATGTTTTGATATATTTCGACGTAATAGAAATGAAGATTAATCATCATTCATTATTATTATCTTTGAACAGTCCCTGGATATAGGCCCAAGCTGGAAGGTTGCCTATTGAGGCAAGTGTAATGGCGGTCAAACAAGCGAACGCCTAGCTCTTTAGACACTAACATATATCTGACGTCGGTATTTGAGGCCTGGCATATTTGAAATGTTTATTCCGCCATATAAAGGAGGCCGATTTGCAGATATTACTGACCACTAGGTCTAGTGGAAGTGGGGTTATTCTTGTATTCTCTAAGATTTATATGTAATATGTGTTACATACTGATCCGTACTTTCTGGAACATCTGAATAAATAATGTGCAGTTGCCAACCCGCCTGCCAAGCGTGCCAACTATGGCAAGATTACCCCAAAATGGGAGCTACAATTTTTTGTGGCAATCTATGGGGGAGTTTATTATTATTATTATTAACAACTATAAAATCCGCCTCCGGTTACGCATGTGGTTCAGGGTTCCGGACACCGCAGCTGTTGTGCTAAGGCGAACGTGAATTAGGTGAACGACTTGCTCGTCTCATCACTTGTTTAATTTAAAAAAAAAGATTATGCCACGTCATTTAGAAATTATGTAACCTCCAGTAATATTTGAGATGAGAGAAACAAAGGCTGAATTGATTCCCGAGTTACAACTCGTAATTTATTCAAATTTCATGCAAAAAGGCTAAGAAATTATAAAATTAAACCCGTTCGGACGGACGAACTTAATTTATTTTTACTTTAGATTTCGGACTGTCACCTAAAATTTAATTTACGTCTATAATGTTTAATTCTTTCAGGTACGTACAAGAAAAATAATTGTTTTACTCGAGCACTACTCATTTTACAGTAAGTAAGCCTTAATATTACTTAAGTCGGAGAAAAAATCACATTTTCTTCAATTCATTGTTTCAACAAATCATTGTTTCCATAATGTCATTATATTAACATAAAAAGCGATGTTATTAAAAGATAGGCCCCATAATTTGTCGAATTGAGAATAATTAAGCAATTATCTCGAAATAGCAATCTGTATTGAATGTCATAGTTTCAATTAATTACAATACACTTCTATTACAAATATGATTGATTGGCTGTATTTATTTGAAGTTACTTTAAGATTAGTGAATTTAGTGTAAAAATAAATGGATTTAATTTAATTCATTGATTTTTTTATTTCTTCTTTGTGTCCATTTATTACTGAAACCGCTGTAAGACGTTCTATCCTTCGTCTTATTAATCATTATCTTTAGTTTTTGTCCATAAAATATTTGTAAGAAACCGAAATACATGGTTATTACAGAAGCTGTCTACTACATGTGCGTTAATGTCAAATTCTCAGGCTCGTTAATTAGTTCTCAACGTCGTCAAGTCTTTTCAGACTTTCCTCGTAATTGGCAAGCTAACAAAGCTCCTTAAGGTTGCATTAAAAACATAGCTTAAATGGAATGTGATGTGCCCCGGTCTTCTATAACTGCGACTTCTTCACTTACTAATTAGCGATTCATAAAGTAAACTGTTAATACTAACGTAACTTATTCGGCATCCTTTTGTTATAATTATTATTAGTATTTACGTGAGGACAATACAAAAGGAACTGTTAAGCCTTGAAATTTAAATTCTTTATGTTTATATTTTTTTATTACTCTTACTTTTTGGTAACCTTTTGTACTAATTGGTTGCTTTTTATAACTTTAATAGATGTAATTATAACATGCTAATAACTATTTTAGGCTCTTTAACACGTTTAATGCTTGTTATGGACACACTTTTGGATGTGTTACTAGACCTCAAAACATATGATTATGTAAATTGTGTATCATTGTTAGTAGCACTCTGCATGTGTTCTTAAATAAATGAAAAAAAAATCCATTCTTTTAATATTCCAAATGCTAAGATTGTTAAGAAAGATTTGGCGTTTACTGAATGGCTTTCACATTTTGTCAAATGGGCAATAGGTCTCAGCGGAGCTCTGGGTGACGACAATGGCAATTGCCTTTGTATTTGTTAATTTATTTATTTATCATGTTACGAGTGGTACAACTAATATGCACCGCCTGGTGTTATCCAAATTACTATGAATTGCAATATATAGGGCATATGTTTGAACGTATCACGATCAGATCGAAGACGTTTTAAGGAAAGGTCACGTCAAAAGTACCCGCAACCGACGAGCTTGTGTGAAAACGCTAATGCAAGTTGAAGAAGCGGAAGATGTGTGTCAAGCAAGATCTTAGCAAGTGGAAAGATGTCTTTGCCTAGCCCAATGGGAAATAGGCGTGACTCTATGTATGAATGTATGTTGGAAAAATATACCTTTAAGAATTCGTCGTAATCGAAATATCAAAGTTAATTTGCTGAAATTTTAATTTATAATTGTATGTTACCGAGTTGAAGAGCATCCCCCACCCACCCACAGCGTGCACAAGTAAACCTATATCGCCACCGGCAAGCAACCGGATGTGTGAATCACTAGTACATTACTACTAGGTAATATACACCGCCAATGTGTCGCATACACGACGCGAGCTCATCTCACAACGAGCCATGAACAAGTGATGTAGATTACGAAAGAAGCTTGTCGACAAGCCCTGACTTTATTAACTGAAAGAATTATTACCGTCGTATTATACATTCATATTATAGTGCTTGGATGGTATTTCTTTGTCCAAGGCCTGTAACGCAATTTATAAGCTTGAGTAGACGGGATGTGCTTAAGATTGCTACGAACTCCGCATATTTATCATGAGATCTTGGTTGTACGGTCAACCTTTAATCTCGCTGAGCTAGATCTCGTAAAAAGATTTCAAAATTTAGTTGTCACTTTTATCTATTGGCATTCAATTCGCAATATTATACAATATTAGCAGAAGCCCGCGACTACGACCGCGTGGATTTAGGCTTTTTAAATATACAGTGGGAACTCTTAGATTATGCGTTGCGTACTTTCTTCATAGTTCAATTGATGTGAAAACGATTTTCTAAGTAATAGTAGTAACTGAATTTGTGCTTGAAATTGAATATACTTGGAGAAAACTTTTTAACACTTCGTTACTTTTTTTGTCACCTCTAAAAGAAAAGAGTCTATTACTTCCTGAAAGGCCAGTAACACTGATGTTCATGGGCGGAGGTGATAACTTAACATCAGTTGAGTCGTTTGCTCATTTACCCCCTTTTGTATAAAAATATAATTTCAGCAGGTGGTAGGATTCCTATGCTGGAATCCGTCTAGGTAGGTACCACCCCAGGGCCAGTTATTCTGCCGTGAAGCAGTAGTGTGCAAGCATTGCTGTGTTTCGGTTTGCAGGGCTCTGAGCTAGCGTAATTACTGGGCATTTGACACTTAAGAACTGATGTCTCAACGTGACGGGCGCAGTGTGGTGTCACTCAGAAATATTCTGGGTGACACAGCATTTGTTGTGGGCGGACGTTGCGCTTACCATCAGGTGAACGTTTTGATCGTTTCGTCACTTTACACAATAAAAAAATAACAAAATGACTGTTTCATGTGTTGTTTTCTTTTATTTACGCGAATATTACACATTTAAATAAAACTACTTTTTTACGGATTTTATCGCGTTTAATTTTGAACTATTTTTACCCGGACCGTTTCGGACGCTTTACAGCACCCCTGTGTCACGGGGGGACTGAGGTGACAGTTGTCCCGATGTCATAGTTCACCCCGAGTACCTTCAGCTTTTAATTATTATTTTTAGTCCGATCTACGCAGAAAGAGCTTACTGTGTCTTGAAGCCTTGCAGTGGTATGCTTGGTTTTTGATTTAATTTTATTAATAATAGGATCCCAAGCCGGTGGTAATACCCAACCATCTTCCCTATTGAAATTAGGATGTTTTTTAATTTCAATAGCCTCGCGAATCATCCTTGGTAGGAATCGGTGTTCTTTTGCAAGGATTTGTGGTCTATCAAATCTGATGTAATGGTTGGGATGATCCAGAACATGGTCACAGACTGCAGACTTCCTAGAGCGTCGATGCTTCACATCAGCTATGTGTTCTTTAACGCGGGTTTTAATGGATCTTTTAGTTTGCCCTATGTAAGAGAGACCACATTCACAATCCAGCTTGTATACTCCTGCATCTTGTAGAGGGATGTTACACTTGACAGATGGTAAAAACTAGGACTAAAAATAATAATTAAAAGCTGAAGGTACTCCGGGTTAACTATGACATCGGGACAACTGTCACCTCAGTCCCCCCGTGACCATGGGTGCTGTAAAGCGTCCGAAACGTCGGGTAAAAATAGTTCAAAATTAAACGCGATAAAATCCGTAAAAAAGTAGTTTTATTTAAATGTTTCATGTGTATTTATTCAATGGGAAAAATTTGTGAAAATGGTGTAAATATACGTATAGGGCCACTTTTACTGTAAGACGGAAGACATTTTTTTTTAATTTGTTGTTGTGATAATAGTAACTTTCCGGAAGTATGCAATAAAAAAATCATCAAAATTAATACCGGTATTCGGCTCGTAAAATGTTTTACTGCTTATCATGAACAATAAATTATCATTTTCACGAAATAAATTATTTTATACCGCCAATAAAGTGTTACAAACGCCCACCTAACTTTGTTGTAAAAAGTATTGCAACGTCATTACGACAATTGTCATTGACGGGATGATCACGCTGTGTAATATATCTAGTGCCATCCTCAGGTAATAAAGTTTACAGTTGTAGAGATCGGGTAATCAGCACCGAATGTAGCTAGATGGATTGGTGTAATATATCTTTTTTATCATTTTATTCAACTGAACGAATGAGTAGACATGAAATTCATATTTGATGATAATTAATTGAAATGAAAATCTTTTAACAGGCGAATTTTAAATGGTGATTTACCACTTGCTTAGCGGTGAAGGAAAACATCGTGAGGAAACCTCCGAAGTCCGAGGAATAGAAATGTTTCGAGGATGTGTAAACTCCGCCAACCAGCATTGGAGCAGCGCGGCGGACTATTCCCGGCTCCAAAACCCTCTCAGAAATGAGAAGAGGTCTGTGCTCACCAGTGGGTCATTTATGTTACTTTACTTTTTTTAGTCTCGGTGAAAAACTACCCAATTCATCTCATCAGGTCTTTAAACAATACATACATACATAAGATCACGACTGTATCCCATAAGGGGTAGTCAGAGACTGGGCACTCACTGCAAAAACAGATGACTGCCACAATCCACGTAATGAAACCAAAACAATATAATGCACTTGGTGTGATAGGTGGTGAAGCCCATCGCCACCATGCGCTGTTGGGTGCACAGTGCAGTTTAATTCCTTACTCGCCTTTTACGAGATCCATTGGATGAGATGGAGTGGTAGTATTCTTTTAACGAGCCGCCACCACACGGCTTTAAACAATAAGGACTATAATCCTTTTTTTTTTCCTGAATTTTTTATTTTACAGTAAAGGTGCAGTACAGCGTCTCGCCACGTACAGAAAGCGCGGTGTCGTAAGAGGCTATTGTACGCACAGCCTTTATTCGTGCAGAATAACAGCATAATATGCAACACTGTCACTATACTACTCGTTGGAACGCAATGGGGTGTAAGAATTTTTTGACTCGTACAAAAATCGCGACGATGTGGTCCAGCACCCGTCACGTCGCGTTACTCACGGAGGCGAAAAGTGAGCTATGGTTGTGGTCCCTGCCTGCCCCATCATATGGAAAAAGGCGTCACTGTATGTATGTATTTATATCTATCTTCTGTATATTTCTATATAATTTATCTCCACCCGTGTATATATCTCCGTCTCGTTTTCTCGCGAGCGCGAAAAGTGGGCTACGTGATCCTCTGCCTACCCCTTATATGGGAAAAAGGAGTGATGGTATTTATGTATGTATCATATCAATGCCGTCGCGCTTCTATTGCGCTATTGGTTCGAAGCCTTTTTTTCATTGTACCGATGCGCAGCCTCATCCCTTCCATAGTTGTTGTAATTGTTTAAAACATTGGAAAGGAACAATAGAATGTTCATAGACTTGTTTCTGACATTCTTTAATAAAGTTTGATATATCATCATAATCATCTTTTCACCCTATTACCTATTACATTAGTCAACTGCTGAACATACGCCTCCCCCACAGATTGCCACAAAATTTGTAGCTCTCATTTTAGGGGAGTTTTGCCATAGTTGTCACGCTTGGCAGGCTGCTGTTTTGTTTTTTTTTTTTTAAATTTTATATTATTTGTTATTATTAAAGAGAATTATCACGAATGATTCTCGTTTGATTATTTTAAAAGTGTATCACAATTTCGAGATAAAAGAGTAACAAAGCAAATCTGGATAACTTGTTTCTTTTGTTAATGGGTACTTAATTCTCGAGCTCGTTAATTAGGTCTCGGCGCCATTTTTTCAGTTCTACGTTTTAATTGGCTTGCTAACAAAGCTCTTGTAGATTTGTAGAAGCAAGCAAAACGTACGTGCTGTGCATCAGGTTATTTACTCTGATAATACTTAGAAGGAAGTAGTTTTTAGAAAACATACTTACAAGTAAATAACACATCTTGCTGGCGACTTTACCGCTGCTTCAGTACGAGTTCGGCGACTTTACGTGTTCTTGAGATATTTATTTTATTTCTCAGACGTACCGGTTTCCTCACGATATTTTCCTCCATCGGCTAGCACGTGCTAAACTAGAATTTCACATTGAAATTAACTATTTGCGTGGCCTAGTGGTCAGAGTACCTGACATCCACGCCGCGAGGCCTAGGTTCGATACCCAGACGGAGCCAACATTTGTACAAATTGTTGGTTCGGACATGTGCAGTGAAATGTAAGCCTGTAAAACCGCATCAACGATACAGAAGAAATCCTACCGGGGCTCGAATTCAGGTAACTATCTACGAAATTTTTAAGAAGGCCTCTGAGCTAATTTTATAAAATGCATATCGACTCCGCCGTGTGGTGGCGGCTTAAGAGAATCTACCACCCCATCTCATCCCGTGGGTGTCGTAAAAGTCGACAGAGGGAAAATGAAAACCAAAAGATGGGCAGCAGCATCATTCTGGAACATCTGAAAAAAATAAACTGCGGTTGCCAACCCGCCTGCCAAGCGTGGCAACTATGGCAAATCCCCCCCAAAATGAGAGCTACAAACCTTTGTGGCAATCTATGGGGGAGGCCTATGTTCAGCAGTGGACTAGTGATAGGCTGAAAAGAAGAAGAAGAAGATATCGACTCCGATATGTTATACAGTACACGACGTATGCAAACCAAATGACACAGAGTTGCATCCTCGATAGATAGTGTTTTGTTTTGAATAGCACTAACCTCTGTCCCACCGAGATGTTGTAAGAGGCGAATAAGATATTGTACGGACAGCATTTATTCGTGCAGAATAACACTATAATATGCAATGCTGTCACTATACTGTTCGTGGGAACGCAATGGGGAGTAACACTTTTTTCCCGTCGCGCCACCCGTCACGTCTGGTTTCCCGCGACGGCGAAACGTGGGCTACGTGTGGCTGCTGCCTATTCCTTATATGGGAAAAAGGCGTTACCGTATGTATGTAGTACGCTGTCAGCTCGGCAGACTTAACAGCTTCGTCATACCGAGTATACCATACCTTTGCGCGTTTCCACACCTAAACATATTGTACGTATACCTATGCTCAGCTGTGGACTACCGTGGACATTAGCCCGTGATGATGAGATCTTGATTGAGCATATCTATTTCCTTATGGTCTTAAAAGTATGGAAATGGACAATAAGAACAACATCAAAAGCGTTTGTTACGAACCATAATTTTTAAGTGCCTCTGTCATGAACAGTAAATTATCATTTTAATATTGATATCAATTGTAACTAACACCTTAATTGTTTTGTATGTAGTGCAATGTGGTGGCGATGAAAATGATTGCCGATCCGTTTCATGCCATGGGTGTCATGTGAGTCGATTACGAGTTATTCCTGGAAAACCTCATGACCTTTATAGGAGGCGCAACGACCATCTCAAATTAATAAAAACATGGAAATTACATCCATGCAAGTCTATTCTATTTATTAGAAACTAGCTGTAGCCCGCGACTATGCCCGCGTGGATTTAGGTTTTTTAAAAATACGGGCTCTTTGACTCAATAATGAATAAGAATGAATAAAAAGTATCCTATGCCCGTCTCCAGGATGCAAGCTATCTCTAACAAACATACAGAGGGACCGAGACAGTTACTTTCGCATTTATAATATTAAAATAATATGGAGAATTGTTTGTCTCTTATGACATATATACATTTTTGATGATGTAATTGCTGTTAGCCTTCTCGGCTTTTACAGCTTCATCGGATACTGTGCTCGCGGGCCAGCGGCCCAAGTGCCTGATTTGGTTTAACCCAAACATAAATAAATAAATAAACTCCTACAAAAACCTCGAAATTCGGACTGTGTCGCGGTCGCTGTGTGCTTTCGCGATTTCGAATATCTTAAATATATTAAGTCGTCTAATGACCGTCCGAGGGAGGCTGCGGGCGTCCATTCGGAACTGTCGACTTGTGTGTCGGTAACTCTGGGCGGTGAGAACCGCCCTGAAACACGGGTGAATCGTGTGTACGCGGTGTGATTATTGACTATTGCGCGCCGCTGTCTACGGCGGTCGCGCGTTGTGGTGCGTGTTATATTAAAGCTATTGACTGTGTGTACAGTGTGGCCTGGATCGTGACTGACCGTATCGTGGTCAGGAAGAGCTGAGACGTCCGTGTCATCTAGCACATTTCGCGGGCGACGTTTGCGTTCGGTCGCGTTTCTGTTTGGTCGGTAATTTGCTGCTTTAACCACCAGCGGGTTGATGAATCAATCGCGGCTTTTTCGAAAAACCGCCGTAATAATGCTCTGAAGTGTTCAGAGGTTAAGGGCATTTCACAGTCGCAGTGAACGCAATGTAGATCACATTGCGTTGATACCAACCGGCTCCGATGGCAGTTCGCAAGAATCGATTCTCAACGCTCTGTAATTTCTTTAATTGATTGCCCTTCGCGTGAGCGAAAGCGTCGAAAGCATAGTCCATTACGGATCTTATGCAAGTCTTATAGAGGCGAAGTTTGTGTTTTAAGCACATTTTGCTTGAAGAGCAAGTTAATGGGTATAGACGGCTTGAGATAAAAGCCGCTCTATTGCGTATGTTTTTAATGTGTGCAGCGAACGACATCGCTGCATCTAAAGTGACCCCGAGGTATTTGACGCTCTTTTCCCAGGGAATAGGGCGTCCGAACAGGGTGATCGTGCCTAGCTGATTGTTGCCGATTGGGTGACATCGTCTAGCGGGCTTTGGTGTGCCCCTCGAGAAGTATATCGCTACACTTTAACCTCTATTCTCCATTTTCGGAACCATTCGCCTAGGCGATCGGCTGCGGCTTGGAGTTGAATCGTTAAGCGGCGTTGTCTCTTATGAACGCGTATGACTAAGACTTGTGCATTCATTAATTTTCATTCCTACGACGTTTGATGCTTGGCAATGATTTTAAAATATTCGTTTGGCAAGTTTGAACTTTTTGTGTTTACACAAATTGAAAAAGACTACTTTTGAAAAAGCTATTACATAAAAATTTCTAAAATAAATATTATTCATGATACAATCAATTTTAAAATGTGTAAAATTTTGAATATAAATATTAAAACAAATCCCCGGAATTTCTCGTTTAAATTAAGTTTCCGCAATTAGAGTACCTATA
This sequence comes from Luehdorfia chinensis, assembly GCA_019845155.1. Classification (NCBI taxonomy): domain Eukaryota; kingdom Metazoa; phylum Arthropoda; class Insecta; order Lepidoptera; family Papilionidae; genus Luehdorfia; species Luehdorfia chinensis. Next base: position 10,132,965 of record JAHVAK010000103.1, read on the forward strand.
AAAGGAAAGTTTCCGTAGGTAAGTGTAGCTAAAAGCTTTTAAAAATCAATGTTTTACAACCGAAGTTGGAGTTACACCTAAAGTACTCTCGTTCCCAGTTCTTATGAAAGAAATCGAAAACAAACTTAAAGATTACAGCAAAAGAATATATAATTTTTAAACTCTCATGATTGTTTTACATAAGTACTATGACTGGGTTGTTTCTTTTGCAACATATTTTAAAACATAATAACTTGCAGGTGATGAAAAAAACTGAGATGTGGTTCTTAACTCTGTCGCTCAGCGCGCTATGGAAAAGGGTTACGCTCGAATAGAATCTGAAATGATCTCTAAGTAAGTTGTTTTGAAACTAGGTGGAATGGATAGAGCGTCTGTGTAAGCGATTGTTTGTGACGTATGTAGCTATTGTTGTCAAGTGACTATCGTCGTCGTCGTCGTTTCAGCCTATCACAAGTCCACTGCTGAACATAGGCCTTCCCCATAGATTGCCACAAAAGGTTGTAGCTCTCATTTTAGAGGGATTTTGCCATAGTTGTCAAGCTCGGCAGGCGGGTTGGCCACCGCAGTTTATTTATTCAGATGTTCCAGGAAGATGTTGCTGCCCATCTCCTGGTTTTAATTTTCCCTTTGGCGACTTTTATGACACCCACGGGATGAGATGGGGTGGTAGATTCTCTTAAGCCGCCACCACACGGTAAACTATGCCACACTTAAAAAAATACATCCTTCATTTTTTGTATTAAAGTATTGAACGAAACATGTCATGTCAGAGACAAAATCCAACTTGTTTTGTAATTTACATATAAAATAAAATTGCGTTCCTATTTTTACGACACAGTCTTCTTATATGAAACGCCTTTGTTTCAGTCGATTTTCCTTGCATGTAGATGGCCAATCAAAAATATTTGCCTCCATAGTGAAAAAATAAGCGAAAATAGGCGAATCTGCGAAGGAGAAGCACGGTGATCGTCCAGCATATCCCGCCTCCCATGCTCTGTCATATTATTATTTAAGAATTTCGTCTTCGTATGATGATTTCTTATATTTACGCGAAAACTACACATTTGAATAAAACTAAATTTTACCCGACGTTTCGAGCACTTTACAGCACTCATGGTCACGGAGGGGACTGAGGTGACAGACGTCCTGATGTCATAGTCAATCCGGGGTAGCTTCAGCTTTTTTTTATGATTTTTGGTCCGATGTAAGCAGAAACAGCTAACTGTGTCATGAAGTCTAGGTGTGGTATGCTTGGTTTTTGATTTCATTTAAATAATTATAGGATCCCAAGTCGGTAGTAGTACCCAACCGTGCGTGCGTGCTGCCTGAATACTTTTTTTTAAACGTACGTGGGGAAATCCTTCATGGATACTGAGGCGATGGACTCGAGCGCCTCACCGGGTCACCACTACCGCTCTGGCGAAGGGTCTGGAGGATCCGGTGGTACACCCTGGCATGCATGTCCAGTATATTCAGTGGTTAAAAGCGAGCCAGGACCGTCGCCGCCTCGAAGAATATCGTGCGGTATCCTCGTACAATCCGTATGGCCGTCCTCCGCTGGGCACTGTAGAGTTTTGTTCTACAGCGTTGGATGGCTCGCCTTTTTGCCCATACGGGCGCTCCATTCCATACATCGCACTACTCCCGCATAGAGGCGGTGGTCTTCCACCCTCGCACCCCCGAGATTGGGCAGCAGTCTGTGCATGGCACCCGCTACCCTCTCGATGCGGGGGACTAAGCGCTCGAAGTGTTCTTCGAAGCACCAGAGACTATCCAGGTATTTTATATACCGGCCCACTCTGACTTCAAACCCACCTACTCGCACGCAGCCGCCTGAATACCTGTTTCATCCGGGCACCTAGAACAAGGATAAATGAATCCATCATAATCCGCTTCACTCTATCTCTGTGCCGAGTTTTGTCAACATCGGTTTAACGGTTGAGTAGTGAAAAAGGAACAAACAGATAGAGGGACAGAGAGAGTTACTTTCGCATTTAAATATTAGTATGGGTAGTACGATACGATTAACTCGTATAATTATTTAGGATCGTTATTTTGATAGAACCTCCCAGAATTTTCTTGATTGGTTATTATGTTAAAATAAAATAAAAACTGTCGGGATAATACGTCTTAATATTTTAATGCCCAGATAATATTTTAAAGTCAAACTTCCGTCATATTACATTTTTTCTTGTTCTTTCGGCCATTCGTTAAGCTACAGATAACCAATCACACCTACATCTATTTACGTGTAAATAGATCTGTGTAAATAATACGCTTGAAAATGAATGTAGCATTCAACAGTAAATTACTGTCAATCAAAATATTATCGCTGCCAAACGACGTTGTGTTTTGATGATTTTACAAGCTCGTAGTGTGTAACTATTGGATTACAGGAAAACCAGAAACATTTCTTGTCTCGTCGAGCTTTGTAAATAGATGCTAATGAAAGATAATTATCAGATGCCAGACTATTTTAGTAATGCATACTGAGCGAAGTAGCACAATATGTTCGTTCGTTATTGTTTAGAGTATAAGTAGTATATCGCTTTGAGTAACTAAACCAACCTGATGAAACTGAAACTTATTAAAATAAGAGTTAATAGAATCAGGCGTTACTTTGCGGAAATCCATTCTAATGAAGGAAAGCAAGTTAATTTGCTAAGGTCTTTAAGAGCACCGCCCGCCCTCCCTCGGTAGCGTGCATAAGCAAACTGACACCGCCACCGGGAACCGCCACCAGATACCCTCCATTACTACAATACTACCACGTGTTTTTCCCCAAAAGGAGGCATTATCAAGTGTACACTAAAATAAGAGTTTTTAAAAGTTACAGCGCGGGTCACAGATTGTAACTCATTGTGAGGGTAAGAGGGAGAGGAAGTCAGATGGAGTCCGCCAGGCTGCTCCAGTGCTTGTCGGAAATCGGTCTGTTTACGTTTACTTCCTTTACAGAAGTAAAAGGCGGTAAGGTACTTTTTATAATTTTATTATAGCTATTAATAATTATATTTTAAAAAAATCTTTATGCCCCACTGTGGAGCACCGGCCTCCTATTATTTTTTGTGAGGATTTGGAGCCCAGGACGTTGTGCCAGACAGTTTTTGTGCGAGTAAGCGCACCTAACTCATCGTCGAAATGGTTTTTTTTTATTTCTTAGACATTCATTCTCCTCACAATTATCTTCTTTACAACGGAGCATCTGGTAAATTACCACTTAAAATTACAATAGACATTTTTTAGTGATCCCGGCATCGGGCATCGAACGTCTGTTCGTCCCTTAGTTGCCACATCTCTTATAAATATTATTAAATATTATTGTCCAAAGCTTTTACCGATATTGTAATTTACAATTTTCAATAAATTAGATACTAGTAATTTTCACGTAGTAAACCAATTTGATGTTAAACTTAACCAATTTGTGACTCATGATAAAAGTTTATTTACAATAATAAAACTGAAATTAGAATTCTCAAAGCAAAGGCTTACTCATTTTTAACACATTTCTTATATTGTCATTGAAATCCAATAACAAACGTGAATTTTGCGCTGCATACCTGACTCCCGTATTCCGTGTGCAAACATTTCATATTGTGATCGCTCGTTTAAACGCGGAATAGCCTTTGAACTTTGCATAAGTGTTATTTGACTGGGGACTTTTTATTTTTATTCTTCATCGCTCATTGATAAAGGTTTTGGTTAGTTTTCCATTTCTCTCTTTTTCAATGAACTAAAGTATATTTACTAAAGTTAAGTAAGTTTAAAATAAATATCTGAATCAATTGCATGTTCAAGTACTCAATAATTTTCAATGAAAATTGGGCTTGCAGCATAGCAGAGGTGAAGGTCCTATCGTTAATATTGATTATAGTAAAAGGAGGGTGTAGATAAGCTACGCGGGGAAGATATGTCTCTATACCGTAGAAAGAACTGCAGCGCTGCTTTGTAGGTTCTTCTTCCTTAAAGAAACTTTTTACACCCACAGGGACTGTGGACGTAAAAAGAAAAGTAGCGTCGCGAAGTAGGCACAGTTTCACATTTCCGGTTTATTCAATAATATTCATATACTTAAAACTTTCTTATTTTTTATTTCTTATAAGCCGTGTGGTGGCGGCTCGTTAAAAGAATACTACCACTCCATCTCATCCAATGGATCTCGTAAAAGGCGAGTAAGGAATAAACCTGCACCGTGCACCCAACAGCGCATGGTGGCGATGGACTCACCACTTATCACACCAAGTGCATTATATTGTTTTGGTGAAATGTGGATTGTGGCAGTCATCTGTTTTTGTAGTGAGTGCCCAGTCTCTGACTACCCCTTATGGGATACAGTCGTGATATTATGTATGTATGTATGTAAAACTTTCTTATACATTACCGGTGGTAGGATTTCGATGCAGGAATCCGTCTAGGCAGGTACCACCCCAGGGCCAGTTATTCTGCCGTGAAGCAGTAGTGTGCAAGCATTACTGTGATTCGGTTTGAATGGCACTGTGAGCTAGCGTAATCACTGGGCATTTGAGACTTAAGAACTGATGTTTCAGGGTGACGGGCGCAGTGTGGTGTCACACAGAAATATTCTGGGTGACACAGCATTTGTTGTGGGCGGACGTTGCACTTACCATCAGGTGAACGTTTTGCTCGTTTCGTCACTTTATACAATAAAAAAAGCCTATCACTTTCTTGTACATAAAAGTCAGCTCATGAGACGAGACGTTAAAACTATTCCGAACCGTAGTGGCAACATCCTAGTATAATGCGTGTAGGTAGAAACAATTAACAGAGAGAAGCCGATAGGTGGATTGAACTAGATTTCTCGTGGCTCCTATTACGAAATTGAAAACATGAAGCCTTGAACCAGGGCGTTCTGACTAGTATACAATCTCAAAGTCGCTTAGTGAGCAATGGAAAGACTTATACTCCGGGTTTCTCTGTGAGATAAAGAATCGTTATGAACAAATTTACCGGAGATCCGGAGATCCGTGTCAGCAACGGAAAATGTGAAGACAAAGATCAAGTTAATTGGCGCTTCTATGTTCTTCAGTGGTCTACCATCGGTTAATGGTGATGAAATAACTAATACAAAAGTATACCTGTCTCATTCTCTTTTTAATATGTACTAATATTATAAATTAGTTTTCTAACATCCATTTGAAACGATACACACGTTACATAATAACGATATTTAAATATGTACATATGATATGATTCATGACGCTCTTGTTTTTATAGACATATTTCGTTCCTATTGGGTAGACCGAGCCGAACATTATTTTGTAACATATTTGTTTTAGTAATTGAAGGATTGGATATTTGATATGAGTAACCCTAATAAATAATAGATAAGCAAACACCATAAAACAAAACATGAGAACCAAAAAACGAAAACGTTTATTGATTAAAATAAGAAGTGTATTATTTATTACACTTAATGCAATATAGTTATTTATTTCGTAGTGAACTACAGGAATATTTATTGTAACTGTTCTGGTGCAGTTTTCCAGTGTGTTTTTCGCTTTTTTTGTTTTTGAGCTTTTTTGCGAAGTCGATATGGAAGCGTCAGCTCATCTGAAATTTTATATTTTTAAAATATTTGAGCTTAAACTTAACTCGGTGGTGTTAAAAATAGATTATTAATACCTTTGTCTTATTTAATGTCTGTTATATATGCTGTATGTTTGCTGTATAATACATTTACACTTTAGACTCGATGTTAGTTTGCTGGCATAAAGAGTTCAATACGCGGAAATAGCTTTATACGTTGATTAATGTTGTATTGAAATGGGTTTTGTCATTACGCGTAACAGATAAAGCTTTATCACAAAGGAGTAAGAATGGGTTTTCACCGGCAATAGTCGGTTTGGTTTCGATGCGAGGACTTCATAGTCTATTGATATATAATAATATGTTGATTTTCTGTCCTTTGTTAAATAAGAGGACGTAATTTGGATATTTTGCTATTACAAAAACACTTCACGTTGTATAAAGATTTCTTAGATAATCAAAAATTCGCATGAATATACTATTACACATTTTATGTAATGAACTTTAGGGTGGTAAGCAACAAAATGATATAGATTTCGCTTACGCAAGGGAAGGAATACTTTACGTCACAACCTGCATTACTGTGTAATGTATATCTCGTAATTTATACTTTATTGCGTAGTGCGAGTTGTAACGGTAGTTAGCTAACGGCGCGGTAATGTGGCGACTAAATGTAACAAATTGAATCCAGTTGTCAGCTGTAATGTCGTTCCGGCAGCTTAATCAAATTAAATGGTTTATATTTACTATTGGCTCTACAGTTAGTTGTATGTATGAAAGACATGTTTGTCTGTGAGAAGTCATACCGAATTACATTCAAACTAAAGAGGTTTACCCAGATGTGATATCTACTAGAAAAACGCAGTTAGAGACACTACGTACTGAATCATGCGACGGTCTGTGGACGGTGGTTTAAAGACATAGATGCAAAGAAGCCCTGTCATGGCTACATGACGCGATCTAGGATTTTGTATTGCTTATTTCCATTAGACTAATAAGACCTAATGGTTATATGTAAAAATGACGAGTATTTAAGTTATAACTTTAGTTAACATATAGTTTACTAGCTGAAGCCCGCGACTGCGGCCGCGTGAATTAAAGTTTTTTTCGATATCCTACGTGCCGAGAGGATTAGTTTATCGGTCGAACCGTGAAAAGGTAAAAAACAGACGGACAGATAGAGTTACTTTTGCATTTATAATATTAGTATGGAATACATAATATGCGTGCGTTTCAGTATTAAGTTTCAATATTAAAAAATCGAATTAAATTTCATGATTAGATGAATTACGTTTGCAAACAATTTAGACACAGCCAAGCCAGTTAATAAGCTGTGTTAAATAATTATTTTGGTTCAAATATCCAAAACACGCTTTACGTTGTTTAAAGCACGTGTTTTTTTATTTGAGTAGATATATTTATGTTTTATTACTAGGTGAATTTTATATAATATATAAGTTTAGTTTTGTGAAATAATACTGTGTCATGTAGATAAAATCATTCAGCATATTGTGAATTAATATTAGAAAGGTGGTTGCGCTAATAATAGGAATTACTGCTAGTATTTAGGTAGGTTAGCCGATGGGTGTCCGGTACAGTAGAATAGCACCCACCTCTTTCCTGCCGAGGCGTCGTAACGTACTGTACAGACAGCCTTTATTCGGGCAGAATAACACCATAATATGCAATGCTGTCAATATACTGCTCGTGGAAACGCATTGGGGAGTAAGAATTTTAAGACTCGTACCAAAATTGCAGCGACGTGGTTCGCCAATCGTCACGTCTCGTTTCCCGTTGGACACAACTTCACCGGTACACGCAGTAGGGAGTGATCCAGCAACATTCTGAGATGCGAACTGTATATACAACATCCAAAGATTACTGGCAGGAGGAGACGTCCTCCTCAGAACATTTGTGTAAAAACTCAAATTGTTGGTTTTCGGGTCTGATTGTGTTATGCATGTGAATTTTATGCATGTAACATGCACCAACGATACAAGAGAAATCCTTCTCCTGGGCATTTTTTTTTAAAATAAAAAAATGCCTGGGCATCTTTTTTTAAAATAAAAAAATGCGAATATTCAAAGGCGTCGATTCAAACTGGGCCGTGTGGTAGCTTAAGAGAATCTACCACCCCATCTCATCCCGTGGGTGTCGTAAAAGTCGACTGAGGGAAAATCAAAACTAGGAGATGGGAAGCAGCATATTCCTGGACATCTGAATAAATAAACTGCGGTTGCCAATCCGCCTGCCAAGCGTGGCAACTATGGCAAAATCCCACCAAAATGAGAGGTACTAACTTTTGTGTCACTGCATAGGGGAGGCCTATGTTCAGTGGACTAGTGATAATAGGCTGAGACGACGACGACGATTCGAACTTATTGCTTAATTAGTCGCGTTAAATAGTAAATTCAGAAGCAAAAAGTACATTAAGTCCACTAGAAAGTGATGACGTGATATTAAAAGAAGGACAAAACTTTTGAAGATCTTCATTAGATCTCATAAATTCATGCCATCACATGCCAAAAACTATTTTGACTGCCTTTGCAATACGAAGATTATTAATTAGATATAGTCTGTCGATATAAGTTTTTGCGTGCTTTCGTCTTGTTTTCGTTTCGAGCCGTGGTAGCTCGGGGACCGAGCGCGCTTGCCTTAAATTTCACAGTACGGGAGTACCTGAGTTCGATCTCCGGTGCCAGCGCCTCTAAAATTTGTCTGCAATTTTAAATGGTGTTTTACTACGTGCTCATCGGTGAAGGAAGGAAGGAAGGAAAGCATCTCGAGGAAACATTCATTTCTGAGGAATAAAAATATTTCGAAGATATGTGAAGTCCGCCAACCCGCAATAGAGTAGCGTGGCGGATTCTTCCTAGCTTCAAAACCCACTCGTAAATGAGGCCTGTGCAGCAGCGGGACGTTTATAGGCTGTTACTTTACTTTTTACTTTCAGCAGTGGAACATTTATAGGCTGTAACTATTTTAACTTTTTTTTTTGCAAAATGTGGTATTGGAGTCGGAGGTGAGTTGTAATCTTTTAGAAGTTTGTTTGCCCATCCTAGGATTACAGCGCGAAAATACATATAGAAACTAAAGAATTATTATAATAATGAAGTGTTATTTCCGTCTAGCTAGGTACCACCCCAGGGCCAGTTATTCTGCCGTGAAGCAGTAGTGTGCAAGCATTGCTGTGTTTCGGTTTGAAGGGCACTGTGAGCTAGCGTAATCACTGGGCATATGAGACTTAAGAACTTATGTCTTAGGGTGACGGGTGCAGTGTAGTGCTACACAGAAATATTCTGAGTAACGCAGCATCTGTCATGGGCAAACGTTGCACTTACCATCAGGTGAACGTTTTGCTCGTCTCGACACTTTATAAAAAAAAGGCTTTTTTAATTGTATAACATGAAAAAATTGCTTCTCCTTCAGCTTTTTCAGCGGCATATGAAATATCCGCTTACCGGATTAGTTGCAGCTTAACGGATTTAATATAAATCCTGTCGCAATGAGGTAAAGCTTTGAATACCGTGCATATGTACTAAAGTTATTTAATGTTGCTCTAGCGCATTAAATTCATTTCGCTTAGGGTTATATTATTTTTGTGATTCTTTTTATCCATACAAATAAATAGAATTCAATATACTATACTATTTGTAATAACAAAATAACAGCTTTTTACTAAATGCTTATGAAAGTATAAGCGGTACTTTTAAGAAAAAAACACATTTTTTTAATATTTTTGTCTGTCTGTCTGTTTGTTTGTTCCGCCTAATCTCCGAAACGGCTGGACGGATTTTGGCGGGACTCTCAATGACAGATAGCTGATATTAGAGCAGGTAACTTAGGCTACTTTAATTTTTAGAAAAATGATATGGGTTCCGCGCAAAAAAAAATACTTCAAAATACAATTTAAATAGGGCCACTCCATCTCATCCTGTGGGTGTCGTAAAAGTCGACAGAGGGAAACTTAAAACCAGAAGATGGGCAGCAGCATCTTTCTGGAACATCATAATAAATAAACTGCGGTTGCCAACCCGCCTGCCAAGCGTGGCAACTATGGCAAAATCCCCCCAAAATGAGAGCTACAAACTTTTGTGGCACTCTGGGGGAGGCCTATGTTCAGCAGTGGACTAATGGTAGGCTGAAATGGTGGATGGTGATGGTGGCTTTTTTGCGCAGGTGACGCCGAGGGGGAAAGCTAGTAACAAATACAATCGCAAAACTAACCTGTACTTTTTAAATCAGAAGCCGATACAGTTCTAACGTTTCGTCGAAACTTATCTTTATACATGAAATTAACATGTTGTATCATACAAAACATTTTTGTGTGACACTGCGCTCGTCACCCGGATGCATCAGTTCTTATTTCTCATATATCCTTTAATTACACTAGCTCTCAGTGCCCTCGAGACCGACACACAGTAATGTTTGCACACTACTGCTTGGCGGCAGAATAACTTGTCCACGTGGACTGTTAGACAATACTCCGCAGACGATGCTCTTTGAGACGATGCCGTGCTCCCCAACGTGAAATAGCAAAATGCAAAAAAGTTGCTTAAAAATAGCTAATTACGGGCACTACAGTGGTGACCACCTAGACGGATTCCTGCATAGAAATACCACCAAAGCCGTATCGATAATGTTAATTGGCAATGTTTAATTTATAAAAATAACAGTATTATATATGGTAATCCTGAAACACAAATATAGATGGCTCTTTTTTGGATTAAACTTTCTGGCGAGCTATTGCAGCTCTATATTTTAAAGCCTTACTCTGTTTCGTATAATATACGTTGCAAAATTTTAAGTGCAAATATTAAGAAGCATTTTATTAAATAACCGCACCAGGCAGGCGATGAGTTTCTTTTCTATAAATTATTTTCGTGGGAATTAAAAATACTAAAATTTGCTGCTCCAATGTCGGTGGACGGACTTGCACATGTCCTAGGAATATTTTTTTATTTATTGCAAGGTGGGCGAAAAATAGTAAATTATCAATAGTAAATTACCACTTTTTTATTGGATAAAGTGATCAAACGAGCAAAACCTTCACCCGATGGTAAGTGCAACGTCTACCCATAACAAATGCTGTGTCACCCAGAAAACTTCTGTGTGACACCACACTGCGCCCATCACCCTGAGACTTAATAACTTATGTAAATGTAAAGGTAATTTACTAAGAGACATAAGTTCTTAAGACTCATATGCCCAGCGATGATTTTTAAATGTAGATAAACATTTTCGTGGTGCGGCCGTTGCGTATTAGTCTTCTTTGCTAAAAAAATTAGGGGAGCGTTCGCTATCACGACCCTTAATATATGCTAGCTATACTAGCTGTGATCCGCTGTTTCACTCGCGTCAAATAAGCCGACCATATGATTAGATTACAAACATTTATATTCATATCTTCTGGACCCTGCAAGACATCGAAATAGAATATACACGAATTTTTAAGTTAAAATCACTGTTTTGATCCATAATTTTTTTTATTGAAAACCGTTTCGGAGCCTTTTCGAAACAAACTTTCGGACAGACAAACAAAAAATCTAGAAACGGTCATTCGTGATTAGATATCGTATAAATAGGAGATTTTACTTCAATTTTGGCAATTATTTTGAAATCCCAGACAAACATTCAAATTTTATTATTTGTATATAGATATAACGATAACTTTTTACTGGTGGTAGGATTCCTATGCAGGAATCCGTCTAGGTAGGTACCACCCCAGGGCCAGTTATTCTGCCATGAAGCAGTAGTGTGCAAGCATTGCTGTGTTTCGGTTTGAAGGGCACTGAGCTAGCGTAATCACTGGGTATTTGAGACTTAAGAACTGATGTCTCAGGGTGACGGGCGCAGTGTAGTGTTACATAGAAGTATTCTGGGTGACACAGCATTTGTTGTGGGCGGACGTTGCACTTACCATCAGGCTGAACGTTTTGCTCGTTTCGTCACTTTATACAATAAAAAAAACCCAATTACGTTAACGCATATATTATAATTAAAAAATCCTGAATGTAATGATTACAGTGAGGTCGTATCTATTTCGTTGCAGTCACATCGCATGTTCAAACATCATTTGATACAGCAATCGTAGGTCGTTCAACCACGGAATGGCTTCATTCAGGCATGGAAGGTAATGCAAGTCTGCTTTTGAAGCGCGGCGTGTTTTTTCATTTCAGCATTCGTTTCTTGTAACTGGATATATATACTAGTGGAAATCTATGATAATTAGGTATTCCGAGGCCTCTAATAAAATACCATGATGATGATGATGTGATGTACTGCGCAGGAGATATTATAGTGCCACAAGTGTACGCGCAAACACAGAGGCACTCACTCGTCCCAACCTACCCGCGCCCGATGTAACGCTGATGCGATGAGATCGGAGTTAGGCTAGGTTGCACTGTCAGAAACACGGGGACGATCACAACACAACCAGACCCTAAAACCAACAATTTATGTTTTAGCACAAATGTTGGCTCCGGCTGGGATTCGAACCCAGCACCCGCGGCTTAGAAGACAGGTACTCTGACCACTAGGCCACGCGGTCGTCAAAAAAATACCATACTCGTGTATTAATATATTATCCTGTAAAATTTGCGATGTGGCGTGGCTACCTAACACATAAAAAAAATGAAACTAAAGTGACTAGTTACATATGTATATACTAGGTACATACTTACATAACCACCAACCTACCATAATTTGTGAAAACCACAAATTGATGGTTTTCGCGTCTGGTTGTGATATGAAAATTGCTAAAAAAAATTCTAGAAAACTTGATACTTATTCAAGTCTATGCAGCATCAGGATTATTTGTTTCTCAGTAATTGTGTTCTATGATTTATCATCCCCTCTAGCGTATAGAAGCTATAAGTTTCCGATCTAATTTTGTATTGAACAAAGTAAGTTTAATATTTTATAAATTCCGGGGCGGCGCTACGCCGGAAGCGTGGAGTAGAAGCGTGGTTGTCCTGTTCTTCAAGAAGGGCGATAACGCCCTCTTGAAGAACTATAGACCGATATCGCTTCTAAGCCGCGTCTACGTGCTGTTTTCGAGAGTCATAACGAATCGTCTCGCAAGCAGACTTGATGACTTCCAGCCTCCCGAACAAGCCGGATTCCGAAAAGGCTATAGTACCATAGACCACATACATACCCTTCGCCAGATTGTACAAAAGACCGAAGAGTACAATCTTCCGCTATGTCTGGCGTATGTGGACTATGAGAAAGCCTTCGATTCCGTCGAAATTTGGGCGGTGCTAGAGTCGCTTCAGCGGTGCCGAATTGACTGTCGGTATATCGATGCGTTGCAGTGCTTGTATACCAATGCTACGATGGCTATCCGAGTACAGAACCAGAGTACGAAACCGATCCAATTGCAGAAAGGTGTAAGACAGGGTGATGTAATATCCCCGAAACTCTTCACCGCTGCATTGGAAAATGTTTTCAAGCTACTGGACTGGAAAGGATACGGTATCAACATCAATGGCGAATACATCACTCACCTTCGATTTGCCGACGACATAGTCATAATGGCAGAATCGCTGGAGCACCTTAGCGCTATGCTCAATGACCTCAATAGTGTCTCCCAACGGGTAGGTCTTAAGATGAACATGGACAAGACGAAGATCATGTCTAACGTCCATGTCACACCTATACCGGTTATTGTTGGGAACACTACGATCGAAGTTGTTGACGAATATGTATACCTAGGACAGATTGTCCGACTAGGTAGGTCCAACTTCGACCAAGAGGTCAATCGACGGATCCAACTCGGCTGGGCAGCGTTCGGGAAACTGCGTCACATCTTCTCGTCGAGTATACCGCAATCCCTCAAAACAAAAGTGTACAACCAGTGCGTGTTGCCAGTGATAACATATGGAACCGAGACGTGGTCCTTCACTGCAGGCCGCATGAGGAAGCTCAGAATCGCTCAGCGAGCTATGGAAAGGGCTATGCTCGGAGTTTCTCTGCGAGATAAAATCCGTAACGATGTTATCCGCAGCAGAACTAGAGTAACCGACATAGCCCTAAGGATTAGCAAGCTGAAGTGGCAATGGGCCGGCCATATAGCTCGGAGAACCGATAACCGTTGGGGAAGAAAGGTTCTCGAGTGGCAACCTCGTACCGGCAAACGCAGTGTAGGGCGACCCCCACTAGATGGAGCGACGACCTACACGGTTTTGCAGGAAGTCGATGGATGCAGGTGGCTCAGGACCGTGTTTTGTGGCAATCTATGGGGGAGGCCTATGTTCAACAGTGGACTATGGTAGGCTGAAATGATGATGATGATGATGATGATGAAATTCTACAAACTCTTCTACTAACAAAATAGTAAATCGCACAAGAGGTAAAAGTAAATTGTTTGTAAGATATAACTTACATCTTGCTTTTGCAAGTATCTGTCTGAGTATTTTAGATTTGGTTTATTCATCATCATCATCATCGCCATTTCAGCCTATCACTAGTCCACTGTTGAACATATTTATATTTATGTATTTATGTTTGGGTCAAACCAAACCTGGCACGCGGGCCCCGGGCCCGCGATCACAGCATCCGCTGAAGCTGTAAAAGCCAAAAGGCTAACAGCGATTACTTCACCGAAATTATATATGTTGAACATAGGCCTCCCCCGTAGATTGCTACAAAAAGCTTGTAGCTCTCATTTTGGGGGAAATTTTGCCATAGTTGTCACGCTTAGCAGGCGGGTGGGCAACCGCAGTTTATGTATTCTGTTATTCCAGGAAAATGCCGCTGCCCATTTCCTGGTTTTAATTTTCCCCGTGTCTGCTTTCACAACTCCCACGGGATGTGATGGAGTGGTAGATTCTCTAAAGCCGCTACACGGCACTATTCGTATTTGTTTTTTTTGTTATTGGTAACAGTTATTCCATAAGGGTGTCACTGAATTTTTCTAGAGTTTGCCTAAGTTCACTTTTATGACATCCACAAAAAAAGTTTGGGTATGTATTACTTTCACCACCTACCGGATACAGTGTTGAATATATATAATAAATTTAAAACGCCATCTAAAACGTCTTCGGATTTGTACATCATGGCAAAAAGCTAATAATTTCGTTGTGATTAAATTATTAAGCACTCGTCTTCGACTGAAGATATTATTTGTAATGTTAAACTATAGTCAGCATGCTAAAGCTACAAAATAACTAGCGAAATGTAGAATGTAGCACATAAATGTAAAATTATTTACACACGCATTAATTAAAGTTAGGCGTGGGGCTACTAGCATATAAATGTCCTACTGCTAACCACAGGCCTCCTCTCACTTCGGAGACGGTTTTGGAGCCGGGAAGAGTCCGCCACGGTGCTCCAATGCGGATTGGCGGGCTTTACGCGTCTTCGAAATATTTTTATTCCTCAGACATGCAGTGCAATTTTAGAAGTGCCTGTACCGAGGATCTAATTCAGGTCAATCGCGTTCTTAGAAATTAAAAGCAAGCGCCCGGCGCCTCAGCTACCACTGCTCTTAGCACATAAAGGGGTGACTTAATACTAGCCAGAATACAAGGGTAATGTAGGTAAGCATAACGCTGCTGTTTTTGCATCATAAGTAAAGAGGAATGAAGAAGTATTTTCTGGTAAATTTTCATACAAGCTATTCCACAAGAGTGGGAACACACCTATATCTTCATGAATTGTCAGGTTGACTGTGTGCTCGTTTGTCGCCCTTACTGAAATTAAAACAGTAATTCTATTTGTAACATGTTTGTTTTTTGATATTGCACTATAAGTTTTGTAATAATCGACTTAACCTTACCTTACCTAGTGATATAAAGGAAGTTCAGCCTTTTGCTTCATACAAAGAAATGCTAAGCCGTCACATTATAAAGGATCTTTCAGATTTCAAATGTTATTACTTAAATTATAGCAATTTTCAAAATCAATAGCAAATGTTACAATGACACATTTTTAGTCTTGATTATCCCTAACTTCTTTGTATTTCAATAACAAAATCCTTTTGTTTTTAACGTAAGTTGAGAAATAGTCAACTCAATCTTTTGGGATATAAATAACTTCAATCGCAAACCTCCCATGGATTTTATTTATATATATATATGGTCATTACTCAATGGGTTTAAAGGAAAAATTGAGTAAAAATTGTCATAACACATTTAACAGAACTAAGTTACATAAAATGCAGTTCAAAACACATCGAGGCATTAGGTTCATGAATTAATTGCAAAACTACGTTTGCCACAAACCACTTTCACATTTAGTTCGCAGCGCACCACTCGTGACACTTTGTGGAAATGTCAAATTAATGTTACTGGATTAAAATGGAATACAATTGCAAGTGTTCACTTTGTTAGCTTTTAATTAATAAAATCAGTTTATTTGCTAAGATTCGCATGCAAAATATGAAACGGTATACATAGTTTTTTACAGCACAGCCCGCACTCCCACAGGCCTCGTTTTCAGGTGGAACACGTGTACTGTTCTCGACTTCGGTGGTGTGTACTGCCTAGTCATAGTGTCGTAGTGGTAAAGGGTACCTAGTGGCGGTTCCCGGTGACGGTATTATATTGCTTGTGCACGCTACTGTGGGCTTTGCTCTACAAAAACTAGGCAATAAACGCCATTTTATATTTTGCTCTCGGATTTTGCATATTAACTTTTATTGAAGGATAAGCTAGTCCATTTAACCCATTACTTTAAATATCTAATAATATTATCTAAAAATTATTAGGTGACATTTATACTCGTATTAATCAATTATTAACAACCAACTTCGATGATTACATGTATAAAAGTATTAAAATGAATTGAGTTATTTCTGATGTGAAATATATTGAGTGCGATGGGAGTATGATTTCCAGGTCGAAATATTTTAGGCAACGGTTCTTATAATGATGTGAAACATGTATTGACCCGCCATGGAAGTGAGACCGTCTGTGCCGTGATGGAAATTGTATACCTAAATCTATAACATTAAATTTATAAATAATTATAGCCTTCATAATTTTGAGGAAATAGGCTGTAGTTATAACATGTTTTTTTTATTTAAATGAAACAAATTTTACGGATTTTATCGCGTTTATTTTTGTTATTTATAACCCGACGTTTCGAGTGCTTTACAGCACCATGTTCTGGATCATCCCAACCATTACATCAGATTTGATAAACCACAAATCCTTGCAAAAGAACACCGATTCCTACCAAGGATGATTCGCGAGGCTATTGAAATTAAAAAACATCCTAATTTTAATAGAGAAGATGGTTGGGTATTACCACCAGCTTGGGATCCTATAATTAATAAAATTAAGACAAAAACCAAGCATACCACTGCAAGACTTCAAGACACAGTTAGCTCTTTCTGCGTAGATCGGACCACAAAAAAAATAATTAAAAGCTGAAGGTACTCCGGGTTAACTATGACATCAGGACATCTGTCACCTCAGCCCCCCCGTGACCATGGGTGCTGTAAAGCACTCGAAACGTCGGGTTATAAATAACAAAAATAAACGCGATAAAATCCGTAAAATTAGTTTCATTTAAATGTGTAGTGCTCGCGTAAATATAAGAAATCATTATGATTTTTTTATTTAAATTTGTTTTTAAATTACATTTTCGCACCAAAAAAAGAAGCCAGTCGAAAACCGAATATTTTTCATGATTAATGAAGTAACTAACAAGCAGTGCTGCCAATTGGCGGTTAATTACCCGTATAGTAATTTGACGATACATCGATACGGCGGGTAATTTGGCGGGTATTTGTTGCCTTGGTATAAAACAGGGTATTTTGTAGTACACCATTAAAATTCATAAAACAATAAGGTTGTTATTCTGTATTTAAGTCGATAACTGCAATTGACTTAAATAGGAAGCTTAAGCTACGAGGGTGGATTGAAAAGTACTCGGCCTAACCAAGAAAATAAACACATACTAAATCAGTTACATTTTTATTTTTCTACATAATCACCATCAAGTTCAATACATTTTTGCCACCTCCCCTTCCAAGCATTTAGACCGTTAAAAAAAATGATTCTTCCTTAAGAGTCAAAATATGCGTCTACAGCTGCTTTGACCTCGTCGTTTGTCGAAAAAAAGTGTTTTTTTAGGTTAGGGAACAGAAAGAAGTCTGATGGTGCCAGATCAGGTGAATACGGCGGATGCGGTAACAGTTCAAAGCCACATCGACATCTATGTTTATTTTTTAATTTCATAAAAGTGACGGAACGAGCAAAACGTTCACCTGATGGTAAGTGAAACGTCTGCCCATAATAAATGCTGTGTCACGCAGAGAATTTCTGTGTGGCACCGCACTGCGCCCGTCACCCTGAGACATCAGTTCCCTTCAAACCGAAACACAGTAATGTTTGCACACTACTGCTTCACGGCAGAATAACTGGCCAGGGGGTGGTACCTACCTAGACGGATTCCTGCATAGGACAATATGCGTCTACAGCTGCTTTGACCTCGTCGTTTGTCGAAAAAAAGTGCTTTTTTAGGTTAGGGAACAGAAAGAAGTCTGATGGTGCCAGATCAGGTGAATACGGCGGATGCGGTAACAGTTCAAAGCCACAGTTGTGAATTCCAGCCATTGACTGTACTGACGTGTGTCTGTACCGATCTTGATGAAACAGGACTTTTCTTCTGAGCATTCCTCGACGTTTTTCTTTTATTTCCTCTCGTAAACGACGTAGTAAGGTGCAGTAGTAATCAGAGTTTATAGTCAAGATAATCAATCATAATCACACCTTTCGAGTCCCAGAATACTGAAGCCATCACCTTATTTGCCGACAAAATCGACTTAGCCTTTTTAGGGGGTGGTGAACCAGGTCTTCTCCACTGTTTTGATTGTTGTTTTGTTTCCGGTGTACAGTAATAAACCCATGTTTCGTCCATAGTAACAAAACGTTTCAAAAAATCATCTGCATCGGCTTCAAATAACTCAACAGTCGCGTGAAATAGTCAATCGCGTCCTTTTTTGTTCAACTGAAAGCAGTCGCGGAACCCACCTCGTAGACACCTTGTGGAAACCCAACTCGTTGACAATGATGTTTTGAGTTCGTTCATAAGAGATGCCTATAATCTCGGCTATCTCTCTAATTTTTAATCTGCGGTCTCCCATTATTAAATCAAGTACTTTTTTAATATTTTCGTCAGTAGTTGACGTCGAAGGCCTTCCAGAGCGGGGTGCATCTTTCACACTCTCTCTACCACGCTTAAATTCTGCTATCCATTTTTTGACGGATGAATATGACAGAGCACAATCGCCTAATGTACTGACCATGTCATCATGGATGGCTTTTGATGATAGCCCCTTCTTATGGAGGTACTTAATGACGGCACGCTGCTCGATTTGCTCCATTCGCGGAAATTATGACCGATTACTTTGTTAATAAATTTATAAAATCACAACTAATTATCGCACACGTTTCGAACTTCACACAATGAACTAGTCTGAACTGAACTAAATAATGTGGGTAGATTTGATTTTTAGAATTGAATGGATCTGTGTTAGGCCGAGTACTTTTCAATCCACCCTCGTAACTTATTTTTGATAAATTCAATTAATAATCTGTTACAACAAATTTAATGGCCCTAAAAATACTCCATTTTCGGGTAATTTGTTTTTGAAAGCGGGTAAAAGCAGGTATTCTTGCGATTCGTTAAGGGTAACCTGATGAGTCATGTATGGCAGCCCTGCTTACTAGTTCATTTAGGAGATTAATAGATGTCTACGTTTTCAACCCTGTTATGCCACGCCGTGAGAAACGCCATTGTTGTTGTTGACAATTTCGTAAAACAGAACCGGTTATTTAATGAACTTTTCGTTTTTAGCTATATCTGTCAAGTTGCTGCAGTTATTCTAAATTATATCTTAAAAGACAATTATAATTCGCCTAAAAATCAGGATTTGGCAAAGCAAACAGTAGTAATTATCCAAAACTGACGCCGTTACGTTTAGCAGATTTTTGGCGTCAAACAGTGACTGTGTGTAAGTATACACTATTGTAAAATTATAAGCTTAAATTGTATTATTTCAGATATGTAGACAATAACCTTTTATTTTAATATAAGTGTAGCGACATCTATGTTTATTTTTTAATTTCATAAAAGTGGCGGAACGAGCAAAACGTTCACCTGATGGTAAGTGAAACGTCTGCCCATAATAAATACTGTGTCACGCAGAGAATTTCTGTGTGGCACCACACTGCGCCCGTCACCCTGAGACATCAGTTCCCTTCAAACCGAAACACAGTAATGTTTGCACACTACTGCTTCACGGCAGAATAACTGGCCAGGGGGTGGTACCTACCTAGACGGATTCCTGCATAGGAAGCCTACCACCACCACATGACATCGCCACACGAGAAGCTCAAGAAATATCTCATACATTCCATAATCGCGCTATGAAAGTTTCCGAGATGTGAACTATATATACAACATCTAAATATTACTAGTAGGAGGCGATGTCCTCCCCAGAACGGTCCATCCTATCTGGCGGGTAGCTATCCTTTTCCTTGGCAATATCATCCGCCAAATAACTAATAAAAATTGACACTGGTTTTGAGGATAGATTTGCGAAGTGTAAACAAGTGTTAAATAAATAAACTTAATTTCATTTAAGGTCCTCACGAGCTTCATATGGAGATGGAGGATGATGTGCAGGTAAAAGCGTGACAACAAATTCTGTACAGAGAAGGGTTACTTTGCACTTCACTGTCCAGAACAGGAAGTCCATGAAAAATATTAGGATGGTTGTTGACGAAGGAGATGATGTTATCTGCCTGTGTTTATTGTCGTCACTGTGTTGCATCACAGGGTAAGCACGTCATAGCGGTTCTCATGTGGGTTCATCGCCGAAGTGAGGTACTATTATGCACTTCTGTGGCGTGTTATTGGAATAAATCAAAACTGTCTCAGGTTGGTTGTAGCCTAAATTATATGACAGCAAAAGCCTTGTCCGAGGGTAGACCCATATTGCCAGTAAATTCATTATTTTTGATGAGAAAGAGAAGAATTGAGAACTGTAGTGGTGGTAAAACTCCAGACACTCTATACATAAAACGTGACTGTGTGTAAGGATGACGTAAGGAAAACCATAGAGAGAAAACTGAAGAAAAAATAAATATGTTCGGCCTGATAGAATATTTGAAAATGCCATAGTAGAAATTGCCCGATAGGTGCGATGACAGAAAAATTATATAAAAAATGGAGAACCTATCATCATCATCATTCTGGAGAACCTGAAGAAAAATATAATGCCCCAATGCAGCTTCAGATGTGTTTAACAAGAAAGAAAAACTGTTTTTTTTTGTGTCATCAAGTTTACGCTCCAAATAAAAAAGTAGAAAATTATAAGTGTGCCGTAAAATCTCGATTGTGTTGAAAATATGATTATAAGTTATTAAACTTTTGGAAAAATTATTCGTATTCAGTATTATGTATTAATACATTTTAAATAAAAAAACTAGAATTTTCATTTGTTTTATTCTATTAAAAAAAGTAAAAAGGAAAGTTTCAGCCTATAAATGTCCCACTGATGAGCACAGGCCTCCCTCTCATTTCTGAGAGGATTTTGGAGCTACGAAGAATCCGTCACGCTGCTCCAATGCGGGTTGGCGGACTGCACATGTCTTCGAAATATATTTCTTTTTCTCAGACATCCTTACGATGTTTTCCTTCACCGCCGAGCACGTGGTAATTCAGCACTTAAAATTGCAATTAACAATTTAAGTGGTGCCGGCACCGGGAATCGAACCCAGGCCACTCGCGTATTATGAAATTTGCCTTTCCTATAACCTTGTAAATAATTTAAACCATGTGCTATGATTATTAAGTCAAGTATTTTTACTAAGTTATACATGCTTGTGGTTTAAGCACATCAAATACACGTTAGTGCCGAATTACTCTGTATACGAATTTTTAAGCTGATAGGTGTTCGGTTGTTTTTTTGTTGTTACGTCAGTAGGTAAGAGTAGGTAGGTACCTACTAGAGTACGTAGGAGTACCTACTCTTACCTACTGACGTGTCGTAAGAGGCGACTAAGGTATTGTACGGACTTGGTACTTTTACTCGTGCAGAATAACACCACAATGCCACCATGCTGTCACTATACTGCTCGAGGGAACGAGGAGTAAGATTTTTTTGACTCGTATCAAGGCGACGTGGTTCACCCGACCTGAACCACGTCGTCCCGACCTGTCAACCCGACACGTCTCGTTTCCTGCGAGGGCGAACAGTGAGCTATGTGTGGTCTCGGCCTACCTTATATGGGAAAATGGCACCAAAAAAGTAACTAATTGGAAACCTAGCATTTTACATGATGTCACTGTTTTTAATTCATTAATAATCAAAGAGAAAAACCGTGCCTATTTCTCATTGGTTAAAATAATGTTATAATTTTGGCAACACTTCAATTTTAGTGAACGACGGGAGACGCGAAATATTTTTATTTTACTACACATATATTTTTTCGTGCGAAGAATTTGAGTCGTTTATTAGACAGGCATATTTTTGAATAATTCGTCCCTTTATTTTACGAAAAAGTAACAATTTTCTAAAGAAATTTCTTGTAAATAGAAGCACATCAAATCTGTGCCGAAGTAAAAAAAATATTTAAAATTACAGCTGAGAGAAACAATGTACAAACTAAAAGTTTTAATGAAAATTACCGGCAGTCCTCTAGTGAAACTCGTCGACGTCGCTCTGTGGATTGCCTTTATTGTCTTTTTGAATTTTCGGTTATATTTCAAGTATTCGAAAGCAGTTTAATTTATCTTCCTCTTAATCAATGTACATATTTCACACGCTTCCGCAGAAGAGTTCTTAAAGCACAGTACATTTTGATGTTAAGGGAATGCGGTCATGAGGAATTGAACGTTCAATATTTTTAAAGGAATCTTAATTGTTTTTACCGTTTGTTTCCACTGGTTACAATTTACAACAAGAATCCGTTTAGGTAGGTACCACCGCAGTACGTTTTGCCGTCAAGCAGTAGTGTGCAAACATTGTGTTTCGGTCTGTAGGGTACTGTAGGGATAGCTAGTGTAATGACTTGCACTTTTTAAAAAAACTTCGTGGACCTTAACTGTTAGTTGTTCAAGGAAGATCGAAGTCCCTTAATAAGCCATGATAAGGGCTATGTTCGAACTTTTTTGCGTGGCAGAATTCGTATCGTATAATTCCGCAGAGAACCAAAGTTAATATAGCCCAGAAAATGAATGCATCCCAAACGATCAACGAGCGGCAATAGTTTACAGCACTGAGAACCGAAAGGAGGAACAATGTGCTTGGTGGAAATGTACTGCTGAATGTAATAACGATATCACCTTATGCCTATAACTTTACTACTACTGACTCTTTTGGCGCAGTGGCTAAGCGATTGGCTTCTACGGTATAGGGTCGCGGGTCGATTATAACTGGGAATAAGTATTTAACAGATTTATGAGGCGAGTGTGAATTGGCAAATCGGTAAGAGTCGACGTAGGCGATCGTATCACGATCCGACCGACGATGAAGGAAAGGCAACGACAAAAGTACCGACCAGCGACGAGCCTGTATGATAACGGTAATTAAATTACAATAAGCGAAAGATGTGTGTCAGGATCGTAGCAAGTAAAAAGATTATTACTCTGTTTCGGTTTTAAGGGCACTGTGAGCTAGCGTAATCACTGGGCATATGAGACTAATGAACTTATGTCACAGGGTGATGGGCACAGTGTGGTGTCACACAGAAATTTTCTGAGTGACACAGCATTTGTTATGGGCAGACATTGCACTTACCATCAGGTGAACGTTTTGCTCGTTTCATCCCTTTATCCGTGTTTAGCCGTGTGGTGGCGGCTTAAGAGAATCTACCACCCCATCTCATCCCGTGGGTGTCGTAAAAGTCGACAGAGGGAAAATGAAAACCAGAAGATGGGCAGCAGCATCATTCTGGGACATCTGTAAAAATAAACTGCGGTTACCAACCCGCCTGCCAAGCGTGGTAACTATGGCAAATCCCCCCCAAAATGAGAGCTACAAACTTTTGTGGCAATCTATGGGGGAGGCCTATGTTCAGCAGTGGACTAGTGATAGGCTGAAAAGAAGAAGAAGAAGAAGATCCCTTTATTCAACAAAAAAAAATCCCCAAGGGGAAAGAGGCATGACTGTATGTATGTATAAATATTTGTGTGGTCTACAGATAGTTGTTCCGGGTCCTGGTGATCTGCATGTGAAATTTATGTCAATAAAATGCACCTTCGATTGTTCTGCCTTTAATCTTTGGTAACACCAGTTTTCTACGTAAAGGTTGAGGCGGCAATGAATCGCTTTTATAGTGCTAATCATTTTAAAGCTGATGCCTGCGAACTATATATTTTTTTTAGATATCCCGTGGGAACTCTTAGATGTTCCGGAATAAAAAGTATCCCTTATTTCGTCAAAATCGCTTCAACGGCTGAACCGTGAAAATCTAAAAAATCTGACAGAGGAAGTCACTTTCGCATTTATAATATTAGTATGGTTATCTAAAATTTAATTTGAGGAAATCTTTACTCAAAAAGCGAATCAACAACACAAAAGTCGGGTAGAAGATAAACTTAAATAAAGTTAAGGTACCTAAATTAAAATTCTCGTTTTATGTAGAATGTATTTCTGTATTTTATACAAAAGTAAAATGAATTGAAATAAATCCCAGGGGTTGGCATTTAATCTCAGATTGTAGGACAGATGTACATCTGTCAGTGAAAGGTATTTAATTTATTTTGCCATTCATAAATCCTTCGATCAAAACGTCTGTCATTAAGTTGAATATGTAAGACTAAAGAATGACAAAAAGTTTAAGCTCGGTATTGTAAGTCTCGGAAATTGAAATTCTGACGTGTGCTATGATACATTACATATGTTATTTAGTGACAAAGATAGAGAAAGGGATGCTTAGATGGTTTGGATATGTAGAGAGGATGGATGAAAGAAGATTGACAAAACTAATTTATGAGGCGAGTGTGCAATGGGCAAGCCTGGTAAGGGTCGACATAGGCGAACGTATCAAGATCAGATCGAAGTCGTTTTAAGAAAACGCCACGACAAAAGTACCCGCAACCGAGGAGCTTGTATGAAAACACGAATGAAAGTAGAAGAAGCAAAAGATGTGCGTCGGGATCGTAGCAAGTAGAAATATGTGGTCTCTGCCTACCCCAATGGGAAAGGGCGTGACTTTATGTATGTATGTATGTTATATAGAATTAATTTAACAGTTTTGATTATATATCATCAATATTTATTCGCAAAACGCCAGCAAGTAAAGTATTTTAACAAAGCTGAACGAATTTCGGTTGATGCATTTAATATCTCTCGGGAAACATTTATGCCATACACACGGGTTCATTTGCGTCAGTGATTTAAATGAGAGTTGCACAATCAACTTAATTAACTCTACTTTCTATTAATCAAAATAATGAAGTAAACAAAATGTAGCAAACATTTAATAAAAAAAAGGGAAGTTAAAGCCTGTAAATGCCCCACAGCTGATCACAGACCTTCTCTCATTTTTGAGACGCTTTTGGAGCAGGGAAAAGTCCGACACGCTGCTCAAGCACTCGCTTCGCATGGCCTTGAAATATTTTTATTCCTCATACATGCAGGCTTTCTAACGATGTTTTCTTTTACTGCTCAGCACGTAGTAAAATTGCTGAACAATTTTAGAGGTGCCGGAACAGGGGATCGAACTCGGGTCACTCGCGTGCAAAAAATGAATGGGCGAATGCCTGAGCTACCACGGCGCTCAAGGAAAACTGTCGTTTATTAATTTTGTCACTTCTCCGACAACATGAAACTCTTTGTAAACATACAGTATCTCGAAATAATTTATTAGTCTTGTCGTCGTACCAACAGCACATTGTTAATTTAAATAATTTCAAACACGTTTTTAATACAATTCCCATTTGTTAACAAGAATGTTTTGGTATTCTTCACACTTAATGAAATTAATTACAAACGGAAGATCTACTTATATACATACTAGCTGATACCACCACCATCGGTTGAACTGTGAAAAGGTAACAAACAGACGGAGGGACAGCGAGAGTCACTTTCGCATTTATAATATTAGTATGGATTTTCTGTTGTAGGAATTCTTCGCGGGTGTATTATGGCATAAATTTAGACAAAAAAAAATATAATATTACTTTATAATAAATTTAACTGTATATAAATCGTATTTGATTCATTACGATGAAAACGATTGAATGATACATGAATTTCTGTCCATTATTTTTTTGTTTTGCTATATTAGCGCATCTGTCTGTGTACTCGTATCATGTTGTAACACCAGCCAGGTTTGACTAGCAAAAATTGCTACCAGTTGTAGTTGAGCGCTCATTGTAGGTAGTCCTTACATCGCTTGAGTCGTTCCAAGTTAAATGCAGTCAGACAAACTGACGGGACGATCTACACTATTACTATAAATCCGAAAGTAACTCTTTTTGTCCCTCTGTCTGTTTGTTATTTTACGTGGCTCAACCGTTGGATCTTGATCTTGATTTTTATTCCGGAAAAAACCTAAATCCTTCGGCTAGTAATTTTGTAAATATAAAACACCGGCACAATTAGCGGACCGTAAAAAAAAGGCAGAGTATAGAAATAATTGACGTGTATACTCGTATTAAAACAAATAATAATCTATGAATGAAGTAACAAACTGATAAACATCTTTTAACATCGACTTTAAGAAGTTTTTAATGAAATAATATTAAAAATAATCAAAATTTAAAAAAAATATATAATTTTCTCTCTTTTGTGACTAAGATTTTAACATTAAATAAATGAAAGACTAATAAAGTGTGTTTCCTTCTCGTGCTCTAACTAACGTTTTCATCCTTTTGAGCATTCTGTGAATTATGTTATCTATTGTATCTTGGGACCAGCTCTGCCACTCTTCAAGTAATGCGTTTTGCAGTTCCCTCAGGTTGTGGGATTCTGGATTTAACAGTTTTCTTTAACAAGTCCCAAATATGCTCTATAGAACCCACATTGTTTAGATATGCTTGGACTGAGCGAGTACTGTGAGCCCAAGCATTATCCTGCATCAGAATAAAGCCGTCATCTTTAGAGGGGGCAAATCGCACAATGTGTTCTTCTAAAATATCCCTGAGTACCCATCAGCAGTCATATTCCCTCCATCGACCATCACTAACTCCGAACGAGCTCCGAAAGTTATCCCTCCCCACACCATAACAGAGCCGCCACCCTATGCCACCGTATTTTCAAAATTAGTTCCAATGTATCGTTCTCCTTTGCGTCTCCATATTCTCTGCCTTCCATCAATCCGGTTTAAGAGCACTCTACACTCATCAGTGAAAAGTACCCGCCCGCCCCCTTTGGTGTCTGTCTCAAAAACGATGTTCGCGTGCTAGGTTTAACCGATGTAAACGATGGTGTCTCTCAAGTTTTGGAGCTTTGGCCGGTACGTACTAACCTATGCCCACTTCTTAAAATATTCTGCGAACTGTACGCTCGCTCACTCGCACTCCTCACTCGACTTCAAGCTCAATTCGGGCCTGCACAGCCGTTACCCGCGTGTTCCTGCGAGCTCGAAGTTGTTGAAAACGGTCATCCCTCCTCGAAGTGCATCCCTCACAAGAGAATCAGTCAACCGGTACCGTCGAATACTGCGATGAATCTGTAAAATTGATTGCTGCAGTCTGGCGGCAATAGATCTGTAGGTATGGTCATTTCTTCGCATTTCATCTGCCCAAATAATCTCTGGTGGTGTTAAATCGGGCACTTTTAGTTTATTTCAACTAAGGTGCCTATTATGGACACGAAAAAAATAACTTTCACCTATAAAATTGAGAATTTATCGAATATATAAAACTTTTAAATTTCTCCTCAGACCGAGCTCGAAAGTATTACCGGGAAACAGAAACAAATCGATGAAAAAAACGACTGTCTCCTTATGTTCCATTTTAAAATTACAGTTCTAAATAAAAAGGTAACGTAACAGGCCAGTCTTTTATGAAATATTATGAAGAATAATGTTTTTTTTTGTGTCCCGCTAATTGTGCCGGTGTGTGTATTATGTCGCTACACTAAAACTACACTTATTAATTAATAAATCATCCTTACTATTACATCAGATTTGATAGACAAGCAAATAATTGCAAAAGTACACCGATTCTTAGCAAGAATGATTCGCGATGCAATTGAAATTAAAAAGCATACGAATTTCGATAGGGAATATGGTTGGGTTCTACCACCGGCGTTGGATTCTATTATTAATAAAATTAAATCAAAAACTAAGCATACCACTACAAAACTTCAAGACACAGTAAGCTCATTCTGCGTAGATCGGTCCAAAAATAATAATTAAAAGCTGAAGGTACCCCGGGTTTAACTATGACATCAGGACGTTTGTCACCTAAGTCCTCCCGTGACCATGGGTGCTGTAAAGCGCTCGAAACGTCACGAAATAAATAGTTTAAATTGACGTGGTAGTTTTATTAAATTATAAAATCAAGTTATAAAATATATATTAGCCGTGTGGTGGCGGCTCGTTAATGTAATACTACCACTCCATCTCATCCAATGGATCTCGTAAAAGGCGAGTAAGGAATTAAACTGCACTGTGCACCCAATAGCGCATGGTGGCGATGGGCTCACCACCTATCACACCAAGTGCAGTATTGTTTTGGTGAAACGTGGATTGTGGCAGTCATCTGTTTTTGCAGTGAGTGCCCAGTCTCTGACTACCACTTATGGGATACAGTCGTGATCTTATGTATGTATTTTATGAAGGGAAGGCGAGTAGTTGATAAAGGCGTACTGTTTCAAGTCTCACAACCAGTTCGAGATTAACTGCGGTGACACAATAGCGACATGATTACATGCCAACACTCGTACAACTCGGGACAAGTAGGGAATACAAGGAACACGGCTACAGATCTTGATTGCATATATCTAAATACATATGCATTCTGACATACTTTGGAGAGTCGAAAATCAAACAGAACGCAAATTAAGTGATTCTTATTTAAGAACAATTTTAGCAGAATCGATTCACATTTCATATATTTTAATAGTAGATATAAATTCTTTGGATAATAGAGCGCAAATAATTTATTTCCCTAAATAATACATAGGCAGCGGCGTGGACTAGTGATCAGAGCTCTTTACTTCTATGCTGCAGGTCCCGGGTTCGAATCCCATTCGGGGCATTTGTCCAAAAACACAAATTTTTGGTTTTCGGGTCTGATTGCGTTGTGCATGTGAAATTTATGTCTGTAAAATCGCACCCACGATACAGGAGAAATCCAAATGTAAAAGATATACATTATATAGACACATGTTCAGAAATATTTTTAAATATATTAATAACAAATGCTTGTTACATATTTTGTGCCACTGAATTAGAAATCCGTCCTAAATTTCATGGATGATGAAAGTCTATAGACAATTGTGAACAAAATTCATCCAATTAAACTACGTGCTGTCCTTTTCTTTAAAAATAATAAACATTACTTAGGAACAAAAATGAATCAAACGATATATACGAGTAGCATAGTTATCTCATGTGCCCTCTGGCCAAGTTCAACTTTCATTACAGCGTCGAAGCGTCTAAGCGTTACATATAGTAACGTTGCAATCAAATTCAACCAAGAAATTTTACTCAAAAAAAAATTCGTTATCAGAATACTGTAGCACTGAAAACCTGCTCCGTACAGTCCACGCCATATATAGTCTCAAAAAATATTTTAGATGACGTTAGTTTTATAAAGCGCTCGTAGTTTAAAGATGCTACTCGAAGATAATCTAAAAGATGGTCGAGATTAGGCAGGGCTCCGTGCGGTCAGCTATTAAGCGGGTAATTACTTCAGAAGAATTCATTTTCGAAATGTTTTCGTGCTTCAGGAGGCGTCAGCTACATGTTTCAGGCTGTGTATGTTATGCCAGTTGTTTGGCGGATGATATTGCCAAGGTAATAGAGAGCTACCGGCCAGGTCTGGTTTATTTTTTTTATTGGATAAAGTGATGAAACGAGCAAAACGTTCACCTGATGGTAAGTGCTAGGCGCCCGCTCTAAATGAAATGTAAATTCATTATTTTTCGACGTAAGAAATATAAATTTCGTTTGTCAAAAGTCATTTCTTTACAATCTTCCGCGGTTTTGTAATGAGGTTCCTCTGACGGAGAATAAACTCCGTAGGTATCCTTTTTTTTATTTCAGTCAAAATTACATTATAATTAAAATTACAAATAACAGTGTCAAAGAATACCAAAGCACGCTCCATGTTCATTTACTACATGCTGGGCGGTGAAGGAAAAACCTACATGTCTGAGAAAAAAATATATTTCGAAGACATATGGAGTCCGCCTACCCGCTTTGGAGTAGTGTGGCGGATTCTTCCTAAATCCATAACCCTCTCGGAAATGGGAGGCGGCCTGTGCTCAGCAGTGGTACATTTATGGGCTGTTACTTTACACATTCCAAATGTTGGCTCCGGCATAGAAAATCTTCAATTTGGATATTCAAGGTTACTGATTACATCATATTTCACTGACATTTAAAGCATTATGTGATACAGAATTTGGCTATGTCTCTCCTCATGAAAAAGATCTCTAATGTTGTATGAACCAGGCAATAAATATTTTATGGGTCATATCGACTGGGTCTAACAGCGAATCGCGACGATCATTTTACACTACACTTTATTTCATTTTATGATGAAAAATAATATAACCTAACATAAATATAACTTTTATTACTAAAATACCATTAAGGGAATTATGAATATTAAATCGGATTTTTAATTTTCGCTTGTAGCTTTCTCTGGATATATTTACAAGACTGACTTTGTACCATATATTATTGTCTATGACTGCAGCGCTACTATCATAATCTACTAGCTACTATTAATATATCTTACTTACTTCAGCCCGTCACATGTCCACTGCTAAATATAGGCCTCCCCCATAGATTGCGGGGATTTAGCCATAGTTGCCACGCTTGGAAGGCGGGTTAAATCTAGAAAGAATAAATACCTTTTAAATGTTGATGTTTTTACCTAATTTATTTGAAAAATGATTTGTATTTTTACAAAACATAAAGAGTTTCCATACTGCTTTATATATTTACTGGGGTACCGTGACGCGGTCATTTGGCTAGCAAATGGGTGGTGACTTGACAAGAAAAGTTGTAATTGAGCGCGCATTTTACCCCTTTTGTGTAAAAAATCACATTTATTATGCCAAAATCCTTTTTAGTGTAAGTGTCCATTAACATGTTATTATACTAAGATTGATTTTAGTGGTGTAAAGGTATTGGCTGCTTGACTTGTACAATATCAATATAAAAAGGGTGGTAACGATAACTTGGTTAACTTGTGTTTTAGCGCTTGTCTTTGGCAAAAATAACCCTGAGTCTTGTGTGATCTGTGACTAACTTGTGATATGAAGTCAGTGCTCTTCTTTCTATTATTATTGTAAATAAGTATAGACTAGAAAATACCTTCAACTGTAACACATATAAACATAAAATTCATAACTTATACGAATATAAGTGAATTTTCATAAGTAATGAATTTAAGTTAGCTAAACTTGCTGAGATTAATTAATATGTTAGCAATTTTTGCGAACTTGAATGAACTAATTCAATTGAACTTGATTAATGATGGAATCCTAAACTATCCTTTGGTTGACTTCTAGACACAAAATCATTTTATGTTTAAAAAACTTTGTTTCTTTAAATGTTACATTGGTGAAACTTGAACTTATTAATATGTAAATTTTGCGATAATAAAATAGGTCATCATCGTCATCATCATTTCCGCCTATCACTAGTCAACTGCTGAATATAGGCCTCCCGTATAGATTGCCACAAAAGTTTGTAGCTCTCATTTTGGGGAGAATTTTGCCATAGTTGTAACGCTCGACAGGCGGGTTGGCAACCGCAGTTTATTTATTCTGATGTTCCAGGAAGATGCTGCTGCCCATCTTCTTAAGTTTTAATTTTCTCTCTGTCGACTTTTACGACACCCACGGGCCTTTTCAACTGAAGTCTCATCAGAATAAAAGTTTTGAATCTCCTATACACCTTATTGCATTTTACCATTTAACTACCTATCTAAAACTATATAAGTTACGACGAACATGCGCAGCATTCTTCCCATTCGAATAATGTTCAAATCTAGAAAATTCTGGGAAGATATTTGAATAGAAAAATTCATGTGTTACAGAAACTGACAATGTATGTGCCGTTACAGATGAGGTAGAGATCCGAGGCGGCATTTCGGTCCTACACAATACAATACTCGTAGATATTTTATATATACAAGGCAGAATTTGATTTACTTGTGAAGTAAATATGTATAATACTGAAATACAATAATAACTATAATACTAAATTAAATTAACAGAATTAACAACGAAACGCGGAATTTTGAAAGTCAGTGGATACAGACCTTTTTAATATCATCATCAGTGCAACCCGTTAACAGTTCACTGCTGGACAGCCGTCACTCAAGATGGGTTTGTCGTCATTGCCACGTTGAGCAGGCAGATTTGCTATCAGATTTTTTAGGTTTGGCATATTTCAGTTTAAAACTCCGCCGTCTACGCCAAGCAATTTCCTGGCTTTTGCTTTTGGCGACTATTACTACTCTTTTTTTAAAAGAAAATTTGACGAGACGACCTAAACATTCAACTGATTGTAAGTGCGACGTCTGTCCATAGCAAATGTTGTGACACCCAGAATATTTCTGTGTGACACCACACTGCGCCCTTCACCCTGAGACATCAGTTCTTAAGTTTCATATGCCCAGTAATTGCACTAGCTCTCAGTGCTCTTATTTATACGACTATTATTTATTACGTAATTAGTGCCACAAAAATATTGGTCGTTCCCGAAATGGGTCAATTCGACCGCGGAGGGACCACGGTCTCTACTAACGACAACTGCATTTCGAGTGGTGTGTGCCGATACCGGCGACAAGATGACTTCGTCCTGCGTAGTTTTTCAACTGTGCAGGTGATATAATATTGCCACAAGTGAATGAAACCCCCTCGTTCTTAATTGCCCGCGCTCGATGTAACGCTCATGCTATAAGATCGGTGGATCACAATGCAGCGTCACAGACACTGAAACAATCCCAACACGAGGAGGTCCAGTACTTGCACTTTGAGTTTTTGCACAATTGTTGGCCCCTGTTGAAAACCGAACCCAGCACCCGCGATGTTCAAGCCAGGTACTCTGACCCCTGGGCCACGCGGTCGTGTACATCACTAACACGGAGACACCAACACTCCTAATCTTGTGAGGCAGGTTCCCAAACTTTTCTGCAATGGAAAAATTCGCGAAGCTGGGAATTTTTGCAGAACACTTCTCCGGAATTTTATGTACCAGTAAACACAATTTGCAAAGCAAATACATGTTTCTTAATTGTCGCGGAACATCTATTCAGATTCAGATTATGGGTATTGTATGGTGGTGTAGAGGAGAAAATTAAACTGAACGTATTAAAGTAAATACTAATGTGATCGTCATCATCATCACATCATCATTTTCGCCAATATATTTTCAATAATTATAAAGGAAAACAAACTTGATAATATAGAAATATTATTTAAGACTAGATTTACGGATGCTGTTACAGACTCAACAGGTTGAAAATCTTTTGTGCAACCTTAACTGCAACTCTGTGGCGGTCCTATAAGGTTATTTTTTATGTAACGTCTTAGTAACTGTCGTCTTTAGAAGCTTTAGTATAAATGACTTACTTAGACAAGCATTTAGCTTCTCACTTTATGCTTAAGTTCCTAGTTCAATATTATTTTTATTATACAAGAAATAAACAATGAACATTTTCATCTAGGAGATCTGGAAATAACATTAACAGGTATGTATATGGATAATAGTACATTTGTGGAGACAGTACTGGTCTGGGCTCCATTTGATAAAATAGTTTACTGCAAGGAGCTTGAACTTATGTCTTTGGGTACTGTATTTTTTGCGTGCTAACCTACTAACATAGTTATTAAGACCGCGTGGCCAAGTGATCAGAGTACTTCACTTCTACGCCGAGGGTCCTGCGTTGCGTTGTGATTGTTTCCGTGTTTCTGACATTTCTGCATTCTAGCCTACTTCCGATCTTGTAGCTTCAGCGTTACATTGAGCGCGGGTAGGTTGGGACGAGTAAGTGTCTCTGAGTTTGCGCGTAAACTTGTGGTACTATAATATCTCCCGCGCAGTTGATAGCTCTTGACAATATTCGGAAGTGGTCGCCGTGGTCGAAATCGGCCAGTAGAACATCATTATCATTATAGTTTTTAAATGTTTGTAACTAACCTAGTACTACATAGGTATATAGACTATGTCTGTAATAACGATTATTATTATTATTCTTATAATATCATCCTACTTGCCATAATTCATTCGACTTTGACCACTTACACTGGGAAGTCATTGACAGAAGATCAGTTACGGTGGAATCATAGAGTATACGAGTACACATAGATAACGGAATTTCAGTTGATATCACGTAATGATCTTGACGCAAAGCGTGAAGAGCTTAAAACCAGACCACCTTCTGCAATGCAATATGATGTTATCGTAGGGGTTCTGAGGTGCAGTGAATGTGGATATTTACTGAAACATCGCCAGTCACCTGAGAGCACATAAACGAGGCTCTCGGTTTTGATTTAGTCGCTAATGGCAAGGCTAAGTCGAAAGCGGTCCGGGATAGATTGATCGATTGACTGCCCTGACTGACTTCGTTTTGGTTTGTATATATAAATATATATAAAATATATATAAAATAGTTTACGGTTGAATTTTATCGTTGTATTTGCTCAGCTTAGCTCACGAATAGCGTTCCGTTCTCTCAAGTCGTGGGTTTTCGACACACAACCAACTTACTTTCAAGTGTTGCTTAATATCCCTGTGCCTTTTACACAACATCTGATTCCATCTCCGTGTACGTTGCGTAAGTAAACATATTTTCTTCGTTGGTTCTCTTTGTGTGACGCCGCCTCACACTAGAATTCCCCAATTTGGTGCCTTTTACAGACAAACATTTTGCATATACAAATACGTATATCCGGAACAACTTTCTCTAGGCCATGCAATTATTTGTGCCGTGTGGGTCAAACCCGCGATTTTTCATACATTCAAATCATAAAACATTCATTAAGGGGTAGTTATCAAATAAATTAGTAGCAGATTGCAAGCTCGCGATCTTAATTGGACAATTAGTCCAAATTCATTATTGTTACAATAAGCGTTACATAATACAGATTAAAAGAAGGCGAGGTCTTTTAAAATTCATTTATTTTTGGCGTTTTAATAGAAAACAAGAGAAATATTTTTTATATATTTTACGAGCTGTACAATAGCTTTTTATTATGACAATGATAATTTATCGGCCATGAAAGCCGCGCATTAACTTGCCGGTCGTATTCGATGCCCTGCACGGGACCCTTACGGGTATTTTATTGGTTAATTTTAGATACGGAATTTGTATTTGTATATGTTTAATATTTTTTTATTATAACCCACCCAGTCGCTAGTTATTAATTTAATAGTTGTAAAAAAAGCGGTTATGGTTTTACAATACAGGTAAAGTATCGTCTTTCTTAGATTTAGAAATTATATGAAACTATTATATTTACACGTTTTATTTAGTCATCATTCATTTACTAGTTTACGCTATACTTAATCTAGTAAATAAACTATATTTTTGTATGAATCGACTGTATTAAAGTGCATATCTTGCTGCACCAGTATTTTTCTTTAAGCCTTTTCAAATACGAACGTGAGGAGAAATTCATTTTAATATCGAAGCGTCGTAATAAGGTTTCTCGGAGGAAAATATTGACACACATGATAAAATGCCTTGTACGCTTTCATGAAAATAAGGAACAATGGAATTTTGAGGATGGTAATGTTTTTTTAATAAATGTCAGCTTACGTCTGACAGTGTAATAATTAATATGCCTTTTACTCTTAATTAAAAGCCACGCGAAACTGTAATAATTTTTAATTAACGAATCGAAAAGTAAGTAATTAATAAATGAACAGGAGTAGAAAACGTGTAAGTCCTATTTGATTCTCTCCCTATTTTAATTAGTAAAATGAATATTCTTTCTTGAGCAGGGTATATTATATAGGATGAAACTCCCGTGGGTGTCGTAAAAGTCAGACAGAGAGGAAATTAAAACCAGTAGATGGGCAGCAGCATCTTCCTGGAACATCAGAATCTATAAGGGAGGCCAATGTTCAGCAGTGGACTAGTGATAGGTTGAAATGATGAATGATAATGAGGTGAAACTAGTTCGTGACTACTCATCCTATACTTACTGTACAGAGCCTGACTGCTATCGATGAAAGATTCGAATACAGTATCAGAGAAATTATGGCAATTCTATATAAGACTAAAAGCTTGTATCCATCCAAAGTTGTAAATTGTACCCTCTGGTCCCACCCTTCTCCTGAATTTACTTTACTTGAAACAAAATTCGAAAGAAGGTTGGGACGGAGAATGCCTCTGCATAAACTTAATTATATATCCCAATGGAGCGTTACCATGGTACATATGGTCTTCACCAGAGATCTGTCTGCCAGAAAGAGAAAACTAAAGTTGATGACCGAGGGTGGCGAAATCATTTCCGCTGGACCAGAGATTTTGAGTGTGATTAAGAGGTTTAATGGACAGCTGTACATATTGCCTTTGGAGCCACTCATCAGAGCTTATATCAGATAAGCTCTGATGAGTGTAGTTTTTGTAAGATGATGTCTAACGTCCTTTCACACCGATACCGGTTGTTGTTAAGAACACTACGTCATCGACGAATATATACCTATCGCCTAAGTGGACTTACCTAGCCGGATATCGATCCGGCTAGGTATGTCCAAGTGATCAATCGAATAATCCTGTTTGGCTGGGTAGCGTTCAGGAAACTGTGATATATATTCAATGTCACAAATAAAAAGTATTGGAACCAGTGTGTGTTACCAGTGATGACTTACGGAACCGAGACGTCGTCCTTCATTGCAGACTGCCTGAGGAAACCTAAAGACGCTCAGCGATCTGAGGAAAAAGCTATGCACGATGTTTCTCTACGAAATTGAACCCGTAACGATGATATCCGCAGCAGAACTAGAGTGATCACATAACCCTAAAGATCAGCAAGTTGAAGCGGCAATGGGCTGGCCATATAGCTCGTAGAACTGATAACTATAGAGGAAGAAATGTTCTCGAGAGGAAAACTGGTGTTGGAGTCCTCCCAATAGACGGAGTGACGCCGTGCATGGTTTTGCAAGAAGTCGATGGATGCGGGTGGCTCAGGATCGTGTTTTGTGATAATCTATGGGAGAGGCCATAGGTCTCTCAAACACAACAACGCAGTGGAGTTATGGTGGGCTGAAATAATGATAATGATGATAATTTAGTTTTATAATTGCGGTTGTTTAAATGGTTTACCAAGTTAGATATTACTATAAATTCATACGAAGTGATTGTATGAACTAAGAGCTCAGTTGTATAATGTATAAAGTCGATCGTGCATTCGTTAACTACGTAGCCATTAGGACTTCTTCCTTTGAAATAATTTTAACTAGTTATGTTCATGATGTGGGATCGTGCTATTTACTCGCCCTTAACGTCATTAATTGAAAATATATATTGAATTTCATAAAAAATGTTATAAAAGTTTTATTTACTTGCCGGCTAAGGACCGAGTCACGTATTTGAAATTGTTTTCCAACCTTTCAGCTTGATCTGATATTTCCCGTCTCTCATCTAAACAATACGTGACTAAGCTGCGGTCACGCCTTTTGCGATGGAAGATATAATTGTGTTTGCAATCATTTGTTGTGGTTCGAATCACAGTTCCGCTAAAGCTATCGGAACAAATAAAATGTATTTACTTTGGACAGTTGTAGGATTTTGTTATATCAAAATGGGAAAAATGAGTTTTACGTGACTTCATTTAGTTTTTTTGTCAATTTCAAATAATATTTCAGTAAATAGACCAGCGAATAACCTGGCGTTTTACTACAAGAGTTAAGTGTATTAGTCATTATTATAACAGAAAATTGCCAAGTATCTTATACAGCCTTTTTAAAATTTCTATGGATATAAATAAATTTACGTACTTAAAAACTGTTTGTATATAGACCTTAGTTTGAACACTGCAACTGCAGCTTCTTCCGCTTCTATTGATATATCTCTGTATCCAACAAATCTTCTGAAATAATGACTGTTTAAAGTCATTTGTCGTTGACGATGTTGCGGTTTACGACTCAGGGGCAAGTCCCATTTCAGTAGTACACACACTTATAGAGTTCATAGTTATTATATGTATATACTTACTAGTAAGTAGTAATAATGACATCATTACGATTTGAGTAAAGTCTCGGACTTGGAAAATCTCTTAGTGCAACGAAAAAGGGCATTTATAATGTATATTATTTATGTTTACGTAGTAAGGGAACTATAGTAACTATAGTAGTAAAGGCAGAATAACTTTGAGAATCGGTAAGTTAAATTCGCATGGGTTCAACCTTATTTTTGCCTTTGCCTCTCCTTTATCTCGGAGATTCAATTATAGTGGATAAAGAAAGGGTTTCGAGTGGCAACCTGACCGTAACTTAAGCGTACCCCAAACGCGCTTTGCAGTCCTCAAGCCTTTGCGCAAGGCTTGTTTCGACTAGTGTGATCTATTTTTTATTCGTCTTTGTGATCACTCACGGCGTTACAGTAGAATTTTATCGTAATGATTTCTTATATTTACGCGAACACTACACATTTAACGGGGGGACCCCGTGACCATGGGTGCTGTAAAGCACTCAAAACGTTGGGTTATAAATAACAAAAATAAACGCGATAAAATCCGTAAAATTAGTTTCATTTAAAAGAATTTTATCGGTCATTATTTGGACTTTTTAGTGTAAATTCGAATTTAATAGCACTGAATAGTATAATTGCGAGCTTTAAGTAAATAAGTATTATTTTCTTTAAATTGTCATCGTGTTCTCTTACGGTGAGAATCGAACAGTCTGACTCGACTCGTGGGTGTAAAAGACGACTTAGGCATTTCTGTATATACATACATATCTCTTTCTCTCTTTTACTTACATTTAACAATTAAAAATAAATCGACTAAGTTATTAAATTATCAGATGTAAAGTCAATCAACTCACACTTGAGTAGTGTGGCAGAATATTACCGGAACCAAACCCTCTTAGTTCTGTACTCTTTATTGGGATTTTATAGGCTGTTACTAACTTTTAGTCATTAATTATAAAGCATGGTCACTAATTAATTGACTGATGCTGCGACTCGCCTATTTAGCCTATTTTGTAATTGACCAATTTGATCTACGAATGAGAGTTTTAGTAGTAATTACTCATGCTGTGGTAGCACAGGGGCCTGGCGTACGTCAATTTACTATTAGAGTGACCAGGATTCGATTACCTCAGTCGGCAGTGCCGACTCGGCACCAGCTAAATTTGTTAGTTGCTATTTTAGGAAACTATCGTAAGTAACCTTACACACTTTGGCGGTTTCCGGTGGCGGTGTTAGCTACTGTGGGAGCCATTTAGGATTTAGGATACACCATTTTTAAATTATGCATCTTAGCAAATTAACTTTCTTCCCTTCAAACATACAAACCTTCACATTTTTATTTTATGAGGATAAAGATTTAGCGGCATCATTACATTACCACATCATCTTGAAGGTTAACATTCCCCCACTGTGCGTTTTTCCAAGAGTTTTCTGTCGCGCACGACCTATTCTGTGGAACTCTCTGCCGCCAGCGGCTTTTCCGGGCCGATACGACTTGGGACTTTCAAGAAAAGAGTCTATTCCTTCCTTAAAGGCCGGTACGCGATTCCTATGGTATTGCTGAAGATGCAGGGCAACGGCGATCACTTGACACCAAGTGAGCTTTTTTGTTGAAGTTTGCTCGTTTGCCCCCTCTTACCATAAAAATCCACCAACGCTCACTTGAGCAGCGTGGCCAACTATTTTCGGTTCCAAGATTTGTGCCTGTGCATTAGTGCATGACAATGGTAAAAAAATATAAACAACTAACTTATTATATTAAGTTTTTACCCTTGTCATGACACTACTGCATGCAACTGGTCAAACTATGTACTTAGACTATGAAGATAAAAAAGAGCAATGAATTGAAGTTTTTGGTTAATGCGCCCATGAATAAAGGATTATATCATAATGACGGCAATCAGTCTCGACGCACAATAGCGCCAGCACATTGCTATCGAGTGATTGCAGTGTCGTTAATTAAAATCTCGCGATGCATGAAGTATGTCCCTAATTGAAATGTATGTTTCAATTCTCATGAAAGTGCAGGCGAACAAACACGCTCTGTTAATGATTTTCGATGTTGTTCTGATATTTTTAATTTTTTTTAGTTTAAACAAAACAACATGGATTTCGTCGTTTACTAGCAATGCTCATTCGTGCATATAAACTTGAAAATATTAAGAAAATAGATTTTTTAAAATTAAAATAAAGTGACAAAACGAGCAAAACATTCACCTGATGGTAAGTGCAACGTCCGCCCATAACAAATGCTGTGTCACCCAGAACACTTCTTAGTGACACCACACAGCGCTCGTCACCCAGAGACGTCAGTTCTTAAGTCTCATATGCCCAGTGATTACGCTAGCTCTCAGTGCCCTTCAAACACACAGTAATGTATAGTTAATAGAATCAGGGGTTACTTTGCGGAAACCCATTATAGTAAGGAGAGAAAGTTAATTTGCTAAGATGACTCGACACGACATTTTTGAGGTGAAACACGTGTCGTGTTCTCGACTACACTGTACTGTGTATTGCCTAGTGGTAGTGTTGTAGTGGTGGAGGGTATCTGGTGGCGGTATTGGTTTTTTTTTGGTGCACGCTGTTGAGGGACGGCGGGCGGTGCTCTACAAAACTAGGTAATACACACCATTTTACATTTTGCATGCGGATCTTAGCAAATTAACTTTCTCTCCTTACACAGTAATGTTTACACACTACTGCTTCACGGCATAATATCTGGCACTGGTGGACGGATTCCTGCATAGAAATCCTATCACCAGTCCTTAGTCCAGTTTCCTTAATTGCGATCGAGTTTAAAAACTTTTAAGAGTTGGTTTCATGTTTTTGATTGTTTGACAACTACCCTTAGGTCATTCAAATATTATATCGAACGCACTAACCTTGTAGTGCAGAAGACAATCGCTTTCCACAAAGCGAGACGTCTAACTGAAATAGAACCAAGTTTCCTTTTATAAATACGTAATGCAGTTCATCGATAATCATTAACTGAAAATCTCGTTATAACATTTTCAGTCGTTACATATCACTTACAAAGTAAACTACTTAAGTGATAATTCGCTGTAAACAAAGCGCTTCTTCGAGGTGTAGTTTTCATGCTTTCATGCCGCTAATCTTCTATTTAGGATGTTGCTAAATCACGAATATTACTCCAGCGAGGAAATCTGTAGAGTACTTAGACGTAATCCTGATTCGAACAGATTTCATGTTGCTTGCTTAATCCAAATAGCTGTCTCGACAAGCTCTTAATCTGTTTTTGAAATATAATGCGTCAAGATGTTTAAATCATTTTATTATTTGTCTTTTTGTGCTATATGACAATGATTGATTTGACTACAAAATGTGGCATTCTCTAATTTTTGTCTTTTCTTTTTTAGTCTTTACAGACGATGCATATTTATTTCTATGATTATTTATTTATATGAACCCTCTTAACCAGAAACGGCTGGACATGTTACTCCCAAGTTGTTAGGATTGCCAATTGCCAAAACTGCTTGGCAGGCGGATTTACGATTGATATGGACATACACTTCGCACTTTAGACGCTGCGGTCTGAGTAATGTAATGTAAGGTACATAGCGTGGGATATTATATGAAGTAGTTTTTGCCACTGTATTTTTGTTTCAGCAGAGTTAAATAGCACCCACCTTTTTCCTACCGAGGCGTCGTAAGAGGCTACTAAGGTATCCTACGGACAGTCTTTATTCGTGCAGGAAAACACGATAATATGCAATGCTGTCACTATACTGCTCGTGGTAACGCAATGGGGAATAAGGTTTTTTTTGTCCAAAATCGCGACGACGTGGTTCACCCGTCACATCTCGTTTCACCCGGGGGCGAGAAGTAATTGTATGTATAT
Source organism: Luehdorfia chinensis (assembly GCA_019845155.1). Lineage (NCBI taxonomy): Eukaryota > Metazoa > Arthropoda > Insecta > Lepidoptera > Papilionidae > Luehdorfia > Luehdorfia chinensis. The sequence continues at coordinate 10,174,666 of JAHVAK010000103.1, forward strand.
TTTTTTAAAGTGTACTGGCACCGATATTAACACTACTGATATCGCAAATACAAGTTTAAGAGCTTGTTTTAGGAGATGTTTCATATAATAGCTGAATTCTGCGTCGTGCGACATCAAGTTCCGCAGTCCGTGTCCTACCTAAAGCATTAGGCTATTGTCGCTGATAATGTAACAAAAAAAATAATGCTAGAGTTTTTTAAAAATACTAAATTTTATATTCAATTGAAATATATTTAAATTTCTTACTTACCTAGGACCAAACTTTTTTACTGTAACGTCGTCGTGTGGTGGTGGCGATCTGCCATTTCAACTTAACCAAGGGACCACAAGAAATGTCTGAAAAATGTCTTTGTTAAAGTGATGGAAGAAAATGTATGTATCCTTTGCAGGAATTCCGTCTTGTTAGGTACACCACCCCAGGGACAGTTATTCTGCCGTATAGCAGTAGTGTGCAAACGTTACTGTGTTTCGGTTTGAAGGGCACTGAGAGCTAGTCTAATCATTGGGCATATGAGACTTTAGAACTGATGTATTCGGGTTACGGGCGCAGTGTGGTGCTACACAGAAATGTTCTGGGGACACAGCATTTGTTATGGGCAGGCGTTGCACTTACCACCCGGTGAACATTAAAAGTAGTTTAAAAATACTTGATAACGTCAGTTTATTTGCATTGCAGAACACATTTTACCTAACGAAGTGTATCGCTTCCTGTACCCAAATACATATAGTCTATTTCTAACTTTAATTTCCAAGACCTCTTTGAGAGACTTATGGACATGAATTTACGGGCAAAGTGCTATTCGTAGGACCAAACATTTCAGCTGTAGCTCAGTCCGATATTGACTTTAAAATTTAATTCCGTGGAATATTTGAATAAGTAAGTATCTGTCAGATTGTTAGTATGGTAGTATTGGTAGTATGTTTAAAACACGGTATGTTCGTACTTTTGCACTACGATTTTTTGTTATTATAGTTAACCTACTGGCTGTGGTAGCCCGGGCGCCGGGTGCTCGCTTTTAATTTCATAACACGCGAATAACCTGGGTTCAATCCCCGGTGCCAGCGTCTCCACAATTGTTCTAAAATTTTAAGTGCTAATTTACCACGTGCTCAGCGGCGAAGGAAAACATCGTGGGGAAACCTGCATATCCGAGGAATAGAAATATTTCGAGGACATGTGAAATCCGCCAACCCGCATTGGAGCAGCGTGGCGGACTATTCCCAGCTCCAAAACCCTCTCAGAAATGAGAGGAGGCCTGTGCTCAGCAGTGGGACATTTATAGACTGTTACTTTACTTTTTTTACTGCAGATGTTGTTCTGCCCTTTCCGGTAGGTGACGCGATAAGTTTGATTTCTGTTACATTTGTTATTGTGAAGTTAGTATGAAACTTTAAGAACATTATAATGTATAGCAGAATAACTGATGGAAGGATTTCAATGCTGGTTCCGGTGTACCCCCTGCAGCTACATTTCTACCATATTCCCGAATCTATAACTAACTAAACGTCTAGCCGTCTACCCGTGGGCCCCTGGTGGTCCATTTGGACCTTTGGGAACTAAGGGTCTAGATAGTAATTAACAGGTCGTTCTTGAACATCCACAGTGGACTATGATAGGCTGAAGTGATGATGATGATGATGATGAAACAGTAGTTTGCAAATATTACTGTGTTTCGGATCTGAGCTAGAATAACAAATTACTGGGTGAATATGAGACTTAATAACTGATGTCTCAGGGTGACTAGTGCAGTGTTGTGTCACATATAAATGATCTGTGTGACTCTGCAATTGTTTTTAGGTGAACGATTTGCTTATCTTGTTACTTTCATCTATAAAAAGTATTTGATATTGTGGTGATACCTACCTAGGCTCTTACTTCTTTGCAGGGGTCCGCACAGAAGTAAATACCGTAACTTCAATAGATTTACATGAATTATATAGTCCTCGCAAACAATCGATATATCTTAAATAATTAATAATAATAGGTAATAAATAATTTTGAAAATCCATGCATTTTAAAACTGAGTTAGGTACTAATGAAAGAGTAGCCACTACTTTTAATTTTATAACCCAAAATTAAATGAAGGAAACGAAATCGTTCCAAGTCAAATAACGTTTATGCAAACCGTTAAAGCTATTCCGCATTTCAACGAGCGCTCATAATATGAAATGATATTTGGACGCGCTGTTCGAACGGCAGGTACGAGTTGCAGACGTGAGGTAATTTTAATAATCTTTCAAGTGAATTAAACTTTCCATAACTCTGTCAGTGTACGTCTTTAAATAATATTGAATTCAGCGAGGATTTTCTATAACTTCCTAGTGCTTCATTGAAATCAAGTGTGCTTGAGCTTTGAGAGTGAACAATCTTTTAGCATGTAGCTTAATTAGTATGCTTTGTGTGTGAAAATCAAGCCGTTATAAACGTACTTTATTCACAAAAAGTTATGGGAGGTTCATAAGTTTTTGATAAGGAGATCCTTAATGAGATCCTCATTGACTCTGCAGTTAGCGAAAACGTCATTCATGTTATGTACTCGTATGTCTTCAATGACGACTTCTTACATTATGGAATCGTATATCCTACAGTCTGTAGTGTGGTGGCGGCTCAAGAGAATCTACCATACCATCTTATCCCGTGGGTGTCGTAAAAATCGACAGAGGGCAAATTAAAGCCAGAAGATGGGTAGCAGCGTCTTCCTGAAACATATAAATAAATGAATGAATAAATAAATAAACTGCAATTACAAACTTTCAAGCGAGGCAACTATGGCAAAATCCCAATCCAAAATGAGAGTTACAAACTTTTGTGGCAATCTATGAGGAAGGTCTATGTTTAGTAGTGGACTAGTGATAGGCAGAAATTATGATGTTGATGATATGAAACAGTAAACCTATAATAAAATATCACGGCCGGCCTTAGACGACAGATGATTTTTGACCAAAATCAAATACATGCACATATTCCCAGATGTATAGTTAATTTGGTATAATCTGTATAGTTAATTTGGTTCATAACGATATCATAATTATGTGTTAGTATCCCATAGTGGAAATTTATGTTTAATAGGTCTAATGAGAGTGATAGTTATTGAGTGTTATCTACTATCAGGGATTTTATGTTTTAATATTGTTTGTTAAAACTGAGTTTCATTACATCGTTCTGCTCTTTTATAGTCAAAGTTTCAGTGTCGGTTATCAAAATGAAAAGAAAATCAAAATGTATATGTAGCATGAAAGTGTATATGTAAATTTGGAATTAGCTACTTACTAAATTTGATTGATATCCATAGTGTTGTAGCATATATCTTTTTTTATATTCTTCTCATGTTTGATTTGTTGCGCGCACAAACAGGGGCTGTACGGCGCATCGTGTCTTCCGGCGCGCCTTGCTAGGAAGGTGAGAGGAGAGCAGAGGAGGTGTCCTCCGGAAGTGGGACCGCCGATTGTAGGCGGCCAGCGCGGTTGGGGTCTCGGATGTGTGCGCGAGCGTTCTCGTGCCAACATGCGGCGAAGGCGGAACACCATGGGGTTTAAGTCGGTGCAAGTCCAACATAACCCGTCCTTCCCCGTGTGAAGGCGGGCATGCGTTAGACATGTCCCCATGTAAAAAAAAATCGTCTCATCACTTTTTTCTATAAAAAAAATTTATCGTAATTTTGGAGAAGCCTGTAGAGTATAGACTGTTTTGATGTTAAGTTAGAAATGATATGATAAACCTGTTACCGACTGTTACGATAAAAATATTGAATTGACTAAATAAAATATTTTTCAAATTCGTCAAGTTCGTTTTCAATTTTCCATAACAACATGTTAGTCGATAATGGTCAGAAAGGTTAATAGTCATCCAAATGGAGCCATTTCACTAAGTGGTCCGGCATTTAACCGTAACGACCGTGCGTCGAAACGATGAACGCTAAAACGATATTCTAACTGTAGTTTCCTTGTAGTTTCATGACTTTATATACTGAAACAATTAACTTGCCACGATAAATGAAAAATAGACATTAGGCGTGGTACATGACTGATACATATTGTTCAAGAATTATGCAGAGACGTTTCCTGTTTTACATTGAATCCATCACAATCCCCGTTATGTTGTCGTCAAGCAGTTGTGTGCAATCATCATTGTGCTTCTGTGTGGAGGTAACTTTTGGCTAGTGTTATTATTGGGTGTATGGGACTTTAAAACTGATGTCTAAGTTGTGACCAGCGCAGTGTGTTGCCACAGAAATTGTCTGGGTAACACAACATTTGTTTCAATTACGTAGTACCAAACCTCCGGTCAACGATTTGCTCGTCTCGTCATTATTTTCTGATGATCCGGGTTAGGGCACCATCGCTGTTGTATTTCGTATGATGAGTAAAGTGAACCTGAGGACCAGTTATTGGTGACGAAGCAATTTTTACTGGTGGTAGAATTCCTATGCCAGAATTCGTCTAGTAATTATGCCGTGAAGCAGTAATGTACAAACATTACTGTGTTTCAGTCTGAAAGGCATTGACAGCTAGTGTAATTACTGGTTGTATGAGACTTAAGAACTGATGTCGCAGGGTGACAAGCACAGTGTGGTGCCTCATAGAATTCTTGTGGGTGACATAGCCAGAAAGCACTTCTGTATAGTCCGTAGGGTTGAGATCGCGCTCATGTTTCGATTCATTATCGAGGATGAACGTAGGTATCTACGAGACATGGTTGGGTCAATGAGGTTAAATGTGTGCGCTTAATATAATATTCACTGTACACAGGGATGTTTCTTGAAATCTGTTTTTCATTCATATGAATTAAGTAACAAAATGTTCTCGTAACTGGAAAACAGGAATGTTTATCATCGACTTAATAGAGGCATTTCCCTGACCAAAGTAATTGTCCTAAAATATTTTATATATTTTCACCGTTTCGTGACATCATATAATTTAACATCACAGTCTAAATTTCTTTATTCAGTTTAGGCTTATGCAAAGCTCTTATGAATGTCAAAATCTACACCGGTTCAAAAATCGGCCCACAGAGAAGAACCGGGAAAGACCTCTGGAATCATTCTTTTTTTCTCAATGCCATATTTCATAATGTCATAAATAAAATTGCAATGCAAAAGAGAATTATCTGCGTGGCTACTAAAACTTGACTATGACGCTTCGGAAAATTTGCTTAAATCAATATTATAATTTATATTTAAAATAATATCAATACAAACAACACAGTCGGTTTTTATGTAACACCCTGACAAACACACTAGAACGCACCCACACATACTAACTCTCATACGCACACACACACACAATCGCGCAAACACGCACACAAACACACATACACTGACACAAACACACACTCACCTATATTGTCTAGTTTTTTTTTTTTTTTTCTATAAATAGTAAACAACTAATTGTCCGAACGACGAGCGCCTGGTAATCTGTAAGACAGGGCGACCTAGTATGGATACCAGTCTCTCACAAAGTACTGTTTATATATTGTACCTTACATACTGTAATTTGATTTTTTTTTGTAACTTTGAGAAAGAGAAATAAATATTACTTTTATTATTATTGTTATTATTTAATATCACATGTTTGGTAGCCAGGTTTGCAAGAAGTTTGCAGGAAGTTTGTCAGAGTAAGAGTTATTTCCACACATCTTTTTGTCTATGTAATGATATATTTTATAATACGCTTTTTAATAATGTCTTCTTGACAAGTTTGTTACAAGTCTTAGAAATCTTTTACTAAGAAGAGCCTTTTAAGTTTTGGCACACCTAAACACAAGTAACCTTCAGCGTGTCACCTCGGTCCATTCTATAGGATATATTCCTTTTATTATTAAATAAATTCATGTGTTTCTGTACGTAAATTATATTTTCATAAAAAAAAACGACGGAAGTGTCAAAATACGTAGCCTTGAATAGTTCTCGTAGCGACTCGCAAAGACCTGCGTTAAAGATTTCCAGAAATTCTTGTTTTTGCAAAATGAATATAGACCGGGATCCACAGTAATACGTCAGTAGACATAATACTGTGGAAGTATGAAAATTAGACTAATTTCGGTGTAGCCTCATCAGGCATTTATTCAATATGAGCTTCCCACTGTAGTTTATTGTCCACCTCAATTTTTAGGAAGCAAAGGGCGGACTTATTGCCTATTTGCATTCTCGGCCAATCAATTCACGACGTGGTGAAATGTAGGAGCAGATGCATTACATAAAGACAAAAAGTTAATATTAAATACGTAAGTGCGGGACGAGAATCTACCACCCCATCGCATCCCGGGGGTGTCGTAAAAGTCGACATAGGGAAAATGAAAACCAGGAGATTGGCAACAGCATCTGGAACGTTTGTATAAATAAACTGCGTTTGCCAACCCGCCTGCCAAGCTTGGCTACTAAGGCAAAATCTTAAGACTTATATTCAGCAGTTGACTAGTGATAGGCTGAAATTATGATAACAATGATGAGGAAATCTAGTAATTAAAATACTGAGACTTTATAAATGCATTATTTTCTAGTACAGTATGTTCTAAATTCTATGAAGTTAATTGTCGGCATTATAAAATGTGTAGAGCCGTGACAGTTTAGAGGCCGAGCGCTCGCTTTTAATTTCATACTACGAAGCACCTTGACGCCGTTACCTCCTCTAAAATTTTTAAATTAAATTTCATTGTAAGGACTGTTTCACAACTTACTCGGCGGTGAATGAAAGCTTTGGTGTAGCAGAATATTACCGGGTCCTTAAACCTTTGACAAAAATTGGAGGAGTCCTGCACGGGATTTGGGCATTTATAGTACAACTACTTTATTTTTACTATTAGAATACAATTATTAAATAATAATTAAAATACTGGTGGTAGGATTCCTATGCAGGAATCCGTCTAGGTAGTTGCTACCTCAGGGCCAGTTATTCTACCGTGAAGGGGTGTGCGCAGTGTGGTGTCACACATAAATGTTCTCGGTGATACAGTATTTTTTATGGGCAGAGAGAGGCGTTGCACTTACTATCAGGTGAACGTTTTGCTCGTTTCATCAATATATCCAAACAAAAAACAATATGATATGATAAAAGTTTGTGTCTTTTATGTGAATTTGCATTTAGATTAAGCTTTAAACTCAATTTTTGATTATTGTTCTAAAAATAATCTGTTACGTTATGTGTTATTAAATTTGCCGAACAGATTTGAATATGACTGATTTGTCTATAAAATGGTTTTTAAAGTGGTCGGCGGATCCCTAAAGTATTCAAGCGCATTCACATTCTTCAGACAAAGTTAAGTTCTGTTTAGAATCGTGTTAAATAAATTTAGCCCCGAACCAGAATGCTTAAAAAGTTTCTTTATTTTGTTTGATTCCTGCGATTGTCTTGATAAAAGGCTTTCCATTTATTTTTTGCGTCTCTCGTGGCCTATAAAGTTAAAGTTCGAGATTTCTCACTGTTTGTTCATAAAGTGTATAAACTCGCACGAAATAAGTAATTTAGTGTTGAAAACTTTCTATACATTTCTAATGTCTAATCTTTCGAATATTGTCGGGTGCTATCAATTGCGCAGGAGATATTGTAGTGCCATAAATGTTCGCACAAACACATAGGGCTTTCACTAGTTCCAACCTATCGGCGCTCGATGTAACGCTGATGCGATAAGAGTGAAGGTGGGCTAGGATGCAGTGTTAGAAACACGGCGACAATCACAATAGAATCAGACCTGAAAACCAACAATTTGTGTTTTAGCACAAATGTTAGCTCTTTCGTCAAGGTGTATGGACATATGCCTCTTCCTCTCTTCCTGTTTGAAGTTGAGAGGATTTGCCCTAATCGCCACGCTTGGCAGACGGACGGATTGGCGATCGCAGTACCAGATGCTTCACACCTTAGACATTACTGCCTGTCACAAACAGATAATTTAGGATCTGGCATAACTGAGATGGTTACTCTGCCATCAATCTAAGTCTATGATATTTGTCTGGCATTTTCTTAGTCGACTTTTACGACATCCACATGATGAAACGGCGGCCCCATTCTTATCTTATCAGATTCTCTAACGCCGCCACCGTACGAAAATATATTTGCTGATGTAACTTTATGAAGCTACATCAGCAAATGTATGAGAATCCACCTAATTAACACTCACATAAGGCGTCTCGTTAGTCACTCTATGTGACTGTTGGTCCTGCAAAGCACTCAAAAAAATTGTATATAAAGTAAAAAAAGAGGATACCTGCCGAGTTTCTTTCGCCTGTTCCTTATCCGTCAAAGTAACCTAATTACGAAACGGTGGTAGATTGTAAAAAATGAATTAAAGGTGATTAAACCCGAATATTGAATAAATCATTATTTCTTATGGAATTTAGTGACGAGACAAATTTAAATTGACAATGATAACAGGTTTTAAATTAAATGTGACGTCGATTGTATACAACGTTTTTTATGGATTATTATAGATATATTTAGATGTTCCAGAAGGATGCTGCTGCTCATGTCCTGGTTTTCATTTTTCTTCTGTCGATTTTTACGACAACCACGGTATGATATGGCGTGGTAGATTCTCTGCAGCGGCCACCATCCCAACAATTTTTGTTTATAGTTTTTACAACTAGTAGTTGCACCAAAAATTCAAATCCAAATGCTAATGTGGATCACCGGTCATCGTACCTACTTGTCGAGTCATGGTCCCCGCGTTCGTATCCCAACTGAAGTCAAAGTAACAGCATGTATCTGAAAAACATAAATGTTTTGTTTTCGGCATCAAGCATGTACGCATTCTTATTGCCCCCTGTCTCTCACTCTTACTCTGACTTTTTACATAAGCGCGATGTTGGGAATTCGGAAAACTTCTGCCTCTTCGTCAGATCCAACAATAAACAATGCCTATTGGAATCGGCCAGAATGATATTATGATATCAGTCGAGTTTCGACATTGAGGTTTGGTTTTTGAAGTAGTCCCATGTTAAAAGATCAATTTTATACGTTTTTTTTTATAGGAGAGGGGGCAAACGAGCAAGTGGCTCACCTGATGGTAAGTGATCACCACCGCCCATGAACAACCGCAACACCAGAGGAATCGCGAGTGCGTTGCCGGCCTTTGAGGAAGGAATAGGCTCTTTTCTTGAAGGTCCCTAAGTCGTATCGGTCCGGAAAAACCGCCGGCGGCAGCCGATTCCATAAAATGGTAGTGCGTGGCAGAAAATTCCGCGAAAAACGCACTGTGGTGGAATGCCAACCATCCAGGTGGTGACGATGGAATTTTGTGTTCTGCCGCAAAGTGCGATGGTGAAAACCAGCGGCTGGAATTATTCCTAACAATTCCTCGGAACACTCCCCGTTGTAAAGCCTGTAAAAAATGCAAAGAGATGCAACATCTCTTCGCAAGGCCAGTGTATCAAGCCGATCGGAAAGAACCTGGTCGTCGACGATTCGAGCCGCTCTTCGTTGAATACGGTCAAAAGGAAGGAGCTGGCACTGGGGTGCCCCCGCCCAAAGATGAGAACAGTACTCCATGTGAGGCCGAACCTGCGCCTTGTAAAGTTGCAAGCGGTGGACCGGCATGAAGTACTGTCCCGCTCTACTGAGCACGCCAAGCTTTTTAGAAGCCAATTTGGCCTTCCCTTCCAAGTGACCGCGAAACTGAACGTCATTCGATATGTCTACGCCAAGGATTCCGATACTGGCTGAGACAACGAGGGGAGTGCTTCCAAAACGAGGCGCTACGACGAAGGGTTTCTTTTTAGCGGTAAACGCGCAAACCTGTGTCTTATTTGGGTTAAACTGGACTAAGTTTAGTCGGCCCCAGTCTGAGATTTTGTCTAACAAAATCTCGACTTCAGACACAAGTTTGTTCCGGCACTCGCCGACGTGTTCCCGAGAAATATTAGCACGGCCGGTGTACAAGGCATCACCAGTACTGTCGTCTGCATAGCAATGAATGTTACTAATTTGTAACATATCATTGATATGCAGAAGAAACAGGGTTGGCGATAGCACGCAGCCTTGCGGAACACCAGCACCCACAGACTTGGAGTCCGAGCATGCACCGTCTACTACGACCTTGATGCTCCGGTCTGCGAGGAAACTGGTGACCCAATTGCATAATTTCTCGGGAAGCCCATAGGAAGGAAGCTTCGAGAGAAGCGCTTTGTGCCAAACCCGATCAAAGGCCTTCGCTATGTCCAAACTAACTGCCAGGGCCTCCCCCTTGCTCTCGACTGCCTGACGTCCAATTCAAAGCGAAAATACACTCTTCACTACTGCACTCTGCAGCATTTAAGGACGTGCCCTCTCTGTACCGGTAACAGTGATCTAGAGCTTTCCAGGTCTAAGCTTTTACAAAGCCGAAGCAGGATTTTTGGAAAAAAAAATCTGCCTGATTCGTTAATTGAAGGCAGTACTTTGATTTTAGATTCAAATTACATTTTCATCACGTTTAAGTATATATATACATATTATTTGATTTTTTTTTAACTTTTTAAACGTATATGCAGTTTGACTATCGCCTTACCCGTACTGTCGGTTTAAGTTTTTTAATTAGATATTTACTGATATTTTTATGTTGTAAAGTGGTGTATGGAATAAACTATATCATTTAGACATCAGTTTTTTTTACGCGGGCTTAGAAGCCGGGAAGTCGATCGCGCTGTGTCAGATTTCAGGTGTGTGCGAAATATTTTTTATTTCTGAGATCTGCAGGTTTATTCTCAATGTTTTTGTTTATCGTCAAGCTGAAGGTAAATTAAGAAAATGTTGCTTATTTACCAAGACCTTGGGTGGTGCCGTCATTTAACTCTGGTCACTCAGGTATTATGAGATTTATAGAAGAATGGTTTTCGTTATATACGAGTATATATGTGTATAGTTTTCTTTTTTAATTCACATTCAAATATACATATGTAGCATATTTCGGCGCGCCTTAACATGTTATTTACGAGCGCAGTAGCGCTTGATGGCTGCGAGACACGGAAACCCGAGACAAGTTTCATTTCCCCGCCTGATAGTTACGACTATTCGTGTATACCCGTAGCGCATTATTGTCGAGTTTTGCGTATTTTTATGTACCTGCTACTAGCTGTTCGATAGATGCCCGGATGAGTAGAATAGCACCTACCTCTTTCCTTCTTTATTCGTACAGAATAATAGCATAACGTGCCATGCTGTCATTATACTGCACGTGGGAACGCAATCGGGAGTAAGAATTGTTTGACTCGTACCAGAATGGCGGCGACGTGGTTCGCTGCGTCTCGTTTACCGCGGGGGCGTAAAGTGGGTTTCGGGCTACCACTTATATAGGAAAAAGGTGTGACTGTATGTATGTACTAGCTATGTTCCGCAGTTTCACCTGAGTAAAATAAGCCGTCCACATGAGTATGGTACCTCGCTGACCTGAGCATGGTTCGGCCCCTCTGGGTAAAGTTCGGCCCTTCTGGGTAAAGTTCGACCCTTCTGGGTAAAGTTCGTGCGCTCCCTAAAAGCCGTAGCTTGATGTTTTATAGCTTAGAACTTTCCTCAATAAACGGGCTATCTCATGCGAAAAAATATTTTTATATGGGATAAGCATTCCCTGAGATTAGCGCGTTCAAACTTACAAACTTTACAACTTTATTACGGTAGTAAAGTAATGTCAATCATAAATTTTCACGCCTACCTTGTTCTCAATCATAACAAATTAAAAGTCAAGGTACTAAACATCGACTACGATTTAAAGCTTTAAATTGGATAATGATTCTGATTTAGCTGAAGAGCCGTGGTAGCTCAGGGGCTAGGCGCTCGCTTTAAATTACATAGTACGCGAGTAACCTGGGTTCGATTCCCGGTTCCCACCACTAAATTAGTAATTGCCACGTGCTCGGCAGTAAAGGGAAACATCGTGAGGAAACCTGCATGTCGGAGAAATAAAAATATTTTAAAGACATGTGAAGTCCGCCAGCCCGCATTGGAGCAGCGTGGTGGATTCTTCCCGGCTCCAAAACCCTCTCAGAAATGGGAGGAGGCCTGTGCTCAGCAGTGTGATAAATTATAGGCTGTTACTTTTTTACCTTCTTCTGATTATAGTTAAGTAGTAGTACGGTAAGTAGTGGTACGTTCTGATTATGATAGTCATTTATAGGGTTATTACCAGTGATCAGTACGCCACGGAGCTAAAGATCAGATAGCTGTTGGTAAGTGCAGGTTCTCCAGTGGTTTTCTCGTATTGGCAAAAGCAGTGTTTGGCGATCCATTGTCAGGTGGCGTATAATCCGACCAAATAAGCTGATGCTGGACTCAAAAATCTTGGGACTTCGATTTGTGATATATTATTCAGGAAGCGCTCTTCAGTAAAACTAAGTCACGTGTAAAATTTACGTTTTAATCATCCCGCAATTTTTTTTAGAGAAGCCGTTGGCTTTGCGGAAATTGAGGGATGCCACCTGCATCTGCATCATGCCCACTACCATGTTTTGTGGCTATCTGTGGGGGAGGCCTAGGTTCTGCAGTGGATCGTGTATGATTGTGATGGGCTGCAATAACGATGATGATAATTCTAATCATTTGTTGTGATTATAAAGAATTCAAAGCTGTCTAAGCCACCTACATCCACAATGAGCCTAAAGACTACGCCGTACCGGACGATTCTTGTTATGTTAATAATTGTTTGTATAACTATAAGCTTCTATTCTTATAATTAGTCTAGTAAATCTGATATGGTTTTGTTTTGTAAAGTTATAAATATTTAATTATTAATGAGGTCATTTTGATAAACGGTAATTTTCATAATGTTGTAAATAAAAATAGTTTGTGTGATAGCGGCTTAAGAGAATCTATTATACTACTACATCATTCTGTCGGTGTCGTAAAAGTCGACAGAGGTAAAGTGAAAACCAAGAGATAGTCTGCAGTATCTTCCTGGAACATCTGAATAAATAAACTGCTAATGGAATCTGGCGTTACTTTGCGGAAATCCATTACAGTAAAGGAGAGAAAGTTAATTTGCTAAGATCCGCATGCAAAATGTAAAATGGTGTGTATTACCTAGTTTTGAAGAGTGCCGCCCGCCCTCCCTCAACAACGTGCACAAGAAAACCAATACCGCCACCGGGAGCCGCCACCAGATACCCTTCACCACTACCATACTACTACTAGGCAATACACACCACTGAAGTCGAGAACACGACATGTGTTTCACCTCAAATCGAGGCATTATCAAGTGATATTGACTCTACGACAGTCAACCGACTCGGCGGCTCCCGGTGGCGGTATTGGTTTTCTTATGCACGCTGTTGAGGTAGGCCGGGCGGTGCTCTTCAAAACTAGGTAATACACACCATTTTACATTTTGTATGCGGATCTTAGCAAATTTACTTTCTCTCCTTACTAAATAAACTGCGGTTGCCAACCCGTCTGCCAAGCGTGGCAACTATGGCGAAATCCCCCCAAAACGAGAGCTACTTACTTTTGTGGCAATCTATGGCGGAGGCCTATGTTCAGCAGTGGACTAGTGATAGGCTGAAATGATGATGATGATGAGGAAAATGTTTAGTTAAATTGGTGTAATTGAATTTGAACATACTGTGTTTTAGTGGGAACGCAATAGGGAGTAAGAACTTTTTTGATTCATACCAAAATGTCGGCGACGTGGTTCGCCACTCATCACATCGCGTTTCCCGCAAGGGGAAAAGTAGGCTACGTGAGTGGCCTCTGCCTACCCCTTGTATGGGAAAAAAGCGTGACTGTATGTATGCATAAAGTTACTAGAATAAGGCGGTACTTTGCGGAATAAAATTACAATGAAGGAAAGAAAATTAATTTGATGAGATCCGCAAAATATAAAGTCCTGCATATTATCTAGTTTTAAAGAGCACCGCCTGCCCTCCCACAATAGCTTGCACGAGCAAATTAACACCGCCACTGGGAACTCCCACCAGCCGCCATACCCTCCACCACTACCACTGGGCAATATACACCACTGAAGTCGAGACCACGACACGTGTTTCACCTCAAACGAGACATTATCTAGTGATATTGACTCTACGACAGTCTGCTGACCGTCGATTATTGTGGGAGGGCGGGCGGTGCTCTTCAAAACTAGGTAATATACAGCATTTTATATTTTGCATGCGGATCTTAGCAAAATAACTTTCTTTCCTTCATGTATGCATTTGTTTAAGTCATGTGTTTTTGATTGCAATAAAAAAAATACTATTTTAACAGAATCACGCGTTAGTTTCGAGAATATAGTTTTAATAGAGAGTGAGTAAATTAGTGAAAACAAAAATAACTGTTCATCGAAATTAAGTAATACATTACATATACATACAAAAAAAGTATACGATTTTAATTCAACAAAGTTGTTTCAGTCTCATTATTTATCATTTCACTTCTCATAATAAACAAGTGTAAAACCTGATTAATAATTTCTGATTATTTTGTACGAGAATTTCATTTGCAGCTAATTAATTACGGCCGTGTCGTATTAAAATACTTAATTGGGTTATAATTCACGCCACGGTATAGCGTAACGCATTAAGATCCGTTATTTCTAAAAAAGCTTTCATTTTATCGAGTAAAAAATTGAGGTTCGGTGGAAACGAGCTGCACGTTCCTCGTTAGTGTCTTTATAGTCCGTTGCTACACAAAAACCTCTTTTGGGAGGATTTGCTGTAATTGCCGCATTAGACAAAGGAGTTGGCGATCGCAGGGCAAGACACGTCGCATCTACGTTGCTGCCCATTACCGGCCCGGCTAATTTAGGTCTAGTATTTTTATGATCAGTATTCATCTGTCGGAAGACGTGAATTTATTCTAGAATTACCCTTAGTTGATTAGAATTATTGTATTAGGTTGATTGTATAGATTATATATCACGGTAGTTAGGTAGTTAGCGGCTTAAGAGAAACTACCGCCCCATCTCATCCCGTGGGTGTCGTAAAAGTCGACAGAGGGAAATTAAAAACCAGGAAATGGGCAGCAGCATCTTCCTGGAACATCTGAATAAATAAACTGCGGTTGCCAACCCGGCTGCCAAGCGTGGCAACTATGGCAAAATCACCCCAAAATGAGAGCTACAAACTGTGGCAATCATTGGGGCTGGCCTATGTTCAGCAGTGGACTAGATAGGCTGAAATGATGATGATGATGATAGTTAGGGACAGGAAAATTCTTCGTTTAAGAAAATAAGTAGTCTGTTGTATAGGGAAATGTTGAATAATCTGGCGAAATTTTTTTCTCAAATCTAACAGATCCGAAATACTCAGACCTGGGGGACGCTTTCGGCGTCTAACGTGCGGGCGACTGCCATGAGTTCTTTACTTAGAAGAGGTCGTGGTCGTATTTCTTAGTATTACTATGAAGCAGATAACAACAGATATTAGCTTACCTCACAAAATGTTAAGTTGAATTCGTCTCTGTCTCACTCCCCCGAAACGGATTTAACTTAAATACTGAAGTTATTTACTTGAAATTTGCTTATTCTAATTAAGTTCTGGGATCATTTAACCTCAGTATTACTGTAATATTTTAAATACTTTTAGAATTACGTGAATTCTAAAGTTTTGGCGTACAAGAATCTGGGCTCGGTTATTGACTAATAATTAGACCAGGAAATGTGATTGTCTCTTCTTCCTTAACTTCAGTATGGTACAGAACATATTTGTTTCTTCCTGATTATTCATTATTAAATAAAAAATCTTTCTGTTTCAGGTATGCTTTGGTGCTTATTAAATTTCTTCCCATCGAATTGTAAGTAATTTTATGATGATGAGAATCATCATTGCATACACGCGAACGTTGGTTGGTTGGTTGTTAAATAGTAAAACTAACGATGTCAATTCGATTACAGAGTATGAAACTTATCCAACTTTAGAAAGATCCATTTCACAAGTCTGAGAAAAATAAGCCTTAGAAAAAAATGGAATGATTTATTGTGCAGGTGGTCTAACGTTAACGTGACTGTTTTTAATAATTTTAGCGCTCGGCACGGCAGTTCATACAAATTACTGCTTTCACCGAAACAGAAACTATTTCACACCATTAATTTTGTGTATAAAAGTTACTTGAATATAGCTTTAGTCGCTTTTATCGCTTTAGTAGTGTTATTACAAATATACTTGCACGCGACACAGTGGACATATGATGTCCAACCACGTGGCATAGATTAAGTATACCATTTAATGGGGCATGAAATGTTGTTTATTAATTGTATACAAACAAATTGCTGCTATAGTCATAGGAAATCAGCTGTTTGCTAATTTTTGAAGTGTAATTTCAAAATAAGTATTTGGCCAGAAAGAACTGTGCGATATAACTCGCGAGGCACGTTTTTGTTCGTAATTAATATTTATTGATTAACTAGGGACCCCCGGCTTAGCACGCGTACAATTTACTAATGAAGAAATTGAGAAGTGTTGCCAAAAATATGTGTTCGAATAACATGTGGCAGCGGAACTGTTAAACTGAATGTCTGTAAATACCTGACAATTAGATAAATAAAATAAATAAAATCAACTGCCGCATGTATGAAAGATCATCACATGAGAATGGCTCGACCGACTAGGCTGATTTTTTTAATGAACTGAATATAATTTTGTTTAATTGAGATTTTAATACAAAAATGCCATCTAAATTTCCAATTAACCGGTAAATTTCCAAAAAAAATCTTTTATTCTAACTTTGCCCTGACAATTACGTGTGTTCGTTTTAAATCTCAACAATAAGTTCACTTTTTCCACGCCCACTGAGTTGCCAGTGCTTCTTCTACTGTTTCTTTCTATTTATCAGGTATTTACAGATGTAATGATGAAGTTTACGAAATTATAATAAATCAACTTTCGGACATCTTGCCTAATCTAAAAACAGGCTTGTAAACGGCTTGTTAAATTCTCTTCCTTATCTCCATTGGAGCCAAGTACTCTACTGATAGGTCTTCTTTATACGCTGCCATAAAACACGGTCCTGTGATATCTGTCGGTATCAACTTTTCAAGTATGCATAGGTCGCCGCTCCATCTATGTAATGCATTTTAGAGTGACTGGAGTGCCACTCTGAATTATGTTTATTGAGACAATTTGGCGTTATCAACTCGCTCGGCAGGAAAAGAAGGTCGACCAGTTTCATACCTCACCGTAAAGTGTAGCGGCCATGAATGACCTATGGTTTGATCGATTGTTTGCAATGCTTATCATATCTACCTGATCTTTTAGTTTCTTAAGGTCGGTGAATGCAAGTAAAATACATTTTTTGTATTGAGGTTAGGATGACACCGGCGCCATTATTCAAGTTTTCATAATAATTTCTTATATTTACGCGAACACTACTCATTTAAATGAAACTAATTTTTACGGATTTTATCGCGTTTAATGTTTTACTATTTATAACCCGACGTTTCGGGCGCTTTACAGCTCCCATGGTCACGGGGGGACTGAGGTGACAGTTGTCCCGATGTCATAGTTAACCCGGAGTACCTTCAGCTTTTAATTATTATTTTTAGTCCGATCTACGCAGAAAGAGCTTACTGTGTCTTGAAGCCTTGCAGTGGTATGCTTGGTTTTTGATTTAATTTTATTAATAATAGGATCCCAAGCCGGTGGTAATACCCAACCATCTTCCCTATTGAAATTAGGATGTTTTTTAATTTCAATAGCCTCGCGAATCATCCTTGGTAGGAATCGGTGTTCTTTTGCAAGGATTTGTGGTCTATCAAATCTGATGTAATGGTTGGGATGATCCAGAACATGGTCACAGACTGCAGACTTCCTAGAACGACGATGCTTCACGTCAGCTATGTGTTCTTTTACGCGGGTTTTTATCGATCTTCTTGTTTGGCCTATGTAAGAGAGACCACATTCACAATCCAGCTTGTATACTCCTGCATCTTGTAGAGGGATGTTACACTTGACAGATGGTAAAAACTGACTTATCTTCTTCGGCGGCTTGAAGTATGTTTTTATGGAAGCCCGCTTCAAGATATAGCCAATCTTGTCCGTGACTCCTCTGACATAAGGTAGAATAGCAGGTACACGTTTTTACCATCTGTCAAGTGTAACATCCCTCTACAAGATGCAGGAGTATACAAGCTGGATTGTGAATGTGGTCTCTCTTACATAGGCCAAACAAGAAGATCGATAAAAACCCGCGTAAAAGAACACATAGCTGACGTGAAGCATCGTCGTTCTAGGAAGTCTGCAGTCTGTGACCATGTTCTGGATCATCCCAACCATTACATCAGATTTGATAGACCACAAATCCTTGCAAAAGAACACCGATTCCTACCAAGGATGATTCGCGAGGCTATTGAAATTAAAAACATCCTAATTTCAATAGGGAAGATGGTTGGGTATTACCACCGGCTTGGGATCCTATTATTAATAAAATTAAATCAAAAAACCAAGCATACCACTGCAAGGCTTCAAGACACAGTAAGCTCTTTCTGCGTAGATCGGACTAAAAATAATAATTAAAAGCTGAAGGTACTCCGGGTTAACTATGACATCGGGACAACTGTCACCTCAGTCCCCCCGTGACCATGGGAGCTGTAAAGCGCCCGAAACGTCGGGTTATAAATAGTAAAACATTAAACGCGATAAAATCCGTAAAAATTAGTTTCATTTAAATCAAGTTTTCATTTTATGATAAATGACATTTTTCAAGCCCTTGTATTATTATATATTATATATTGTATATGTTTTCGCAATGTTATACTTTATTGTAGTTGTATACATACGTCGCCCGCAACTATAAAATTTTAAATCACGAATAAAAGTTTCGTATAAACTTTACTATAACAAGAAATATGAACTTAACAATAAATGAATTAACTTATTCAGGCACAGCAATTAATGTAAAAATAAAAAAATTAAAGTAACGTTTCAGCCTATAAATGTCCCGCTGCTGAGCACAGGCCTCCTCTCATTTCTGAGAGGGTTTTGGAGCTAGGAAGAATCCGCCACGCTGCTCCAATGCGGGTTGGCGGACTTCACATGTCCTTCGAAATATTTTTTATTTCTCAGACATGCAGGTTTCCTCACGATGTTTTCCTTCACCGCCGAGCTCGTGGTAAATCAGCACTTAAAATTGCAATTAACAATTTTAGTAGTGCCGGCACCGGGAATGGAACCCAGGTCACTATGAAATTTAAAGCGAGCGCCTAGCCCCTGAGCTACCACGGCTATGTAAAAATAATAATAATTAATTTGTAACAGCATTATACAACTTAATGAAACGAAACGTGCTGATGAAATAAGGTGCGTCCAAAAACAATAATGCGATTACTCTTTTTGCAATTAATCAAATCATTATTTATCCCGCTTACATGAAATTAAGTAATAGTTCTAATTAAATTCAACTTTAATCAACTATATTTTTCACAGTGTTCATCAACGGCCGCATTAATTTTTTGTCAGGACATATTTAGCCATCCTTCTTTGTGAGAGTACCAACCCCATTTATTTAGTATTTTAGGTATTGTGTATTTGAGAACGCAATTCCATCACCCATCGGAATGATATTGCACCTTTCGACTCCTGTGCTAAATTTCACAAAGACGTATTTTCTATAGCTCATGTTGATAGCGATCTACGTTCAGTTTTTAAAAAGCGTTCCTAGTAATGAAAGCGAATGAAAGTGAAAGTGAAAGAAAGTGATGTTTGTATATGTATGATTTTCAATACAGAAAATTCAGTGCTGAGCGATTTATGAAATAGTCTGTTCTTGATAAATCTACGTACTCACTGTTTAATCAATGTTTGTAATATATTATGAGTGAAATGTAAACACTTTTCATTGATTGCACTAATTACGATATTAATACCTTGTGCATCGTAACGCATGCCGATGTTTCATTTCAGCTCGACTGTTACAATATTTGAATGCGGTTTGAATAATTTTAAAGTGAGCTCGTCCCGTTTATGACGCGAACTCGAAACCTCAAATGGGTAATTGCCATTTTATTTGTTCGCGCCAGTTTCGAAATGAAAATTATTTCGTTTGTATTACGCCAAATATCATGTTTCTTCGATTTTGGACAAATAAACTACTCTGTTACAAGAACAACTACATATTTAAATAGTAGATTATAAGTTTAATTTACAATTACGAGTTACGCTATATTGCATTTTACTTCCAGTTCCGTCCTAAATCTCTCAAAAGTTTTTTATTATAAATTAATTTTTTCATCATCACCATCATCATTTCAGCCACTTATCACTCGTCCACTGTTGAACATAGCCCCCCACCCCATAGTTTGCCACAAAAGTAACTATTATTTTGGGGGTATTTTGCCATGGTTGCCGCGCTCGGCGGCATCCGCAGTTTATTTATTCAGATGCTCCAGGAAGATGCTACTGCCCATCACCTGGTTTTAATTTTCCCTCTGTCGACTTTTACGAAACCAACGGGACGAGATGGGGTGGTAGATTCTCTGATACCTACAAACACGGATCCCGAATCCGTGTTTGGCGTATTCATGTTCACCTCGAGGAATCCGACGTAACACAAAATATAAATCCGTGTAAAGGATCTTTCCTAAGAAAAGTAACTAAGCACTTATTAGGTCGGGGAAAAAGTCTTTTCGCATATATACATATACATACATTAAACTTACACTTACAATAAAATCAATTTGGCTGTACTTTTCTATCTGTCTGGTTTTGATGACATTGAAAAGGTTACGTTTCAAAAAACGAAACAAATTAGTAAAAAGTTGTTTCCAGTTTTTTTTTATTTGTTTTTATTTCTGTTAAAATGAGTGAATCTAATAAAGAAATTCGATGCATTTTAAAATCCTTTTACAAAAAAGGAAAAGTCGCCCTGTTACCGATTAAATGGATGCCTTTTTTAAAAAGTGGAGCAAGATCGGCATATCAGTAGTTACGACATAGCTGAAGAACTGGGAATTGACCACAAAACAGTTTTGTTCCATTAGAAAAAGCTGGGTACACAAAAAGCTCGATATTTGGGTGCAACAAGAGCTCACTGAAAGAAACCTAATGAACTGAGCATTCATTTGCTATTCTTTATTAAGAGTAATGAAACCAAACCGTTTTCGAAGCGATTGATAACTGGTGATGAAAAGTGGATCACGTACGACAAGAACGTGCGAAAAAAGCCGTGGTCAAAGGTCGCTCAGGCTTCACAGACTGTGTCCAAACCCGGGTTAACTCGCAATAACCCCAACTCATTCCGTGGGTGTCTTAAAAATAGACAGAAGGAAAATTAAAAAAAAGCAGGAGATGGGCAGCAGCATCCTACTGAAACATCTGAATAAATAAACACGTGGATACTAAACCGCCTGCCAAGAGTGGCAATTATGGCAAAATCCTCTCAAGTGAGAGCTACAAACTTTTATGGCAATCTATAGCGGACGCCTATGTTCAGCAGTGGACTAGTGATAGGCTTAAATGATGATGGTGATGATGACATACACTAATAAATAGGTTTATTTAGTGCGGTACAATTTTCCCGCGCCATAATGTTAACTCCTAGGTGGTCGCTTTATGTCGTAGACTTGATAAACTCGCTTTCTCGGTTAAATCGTCTAAGACGTCTTAAGCCATAGATACTTGATAGATCATAACAAAATTATCGAAGAAAAGCTTCGTAATAAGCGATTAAAAAAAAAACTAAAACAAAAAAAAGGTTGGGATAAAAACTAAAAAGTAACTCCATTTGAATACTTCGATCGTTACTTCAGAATTCCTTAAGTTTCTAATATAAAATAACACGAAAGGAAAAAGCTGCATAAGTTTTTTTAAAACTTGTTACTACGCTTACTATCGCAGGTCACTTTAACATTATTTAAAAGCACACGCTGGCAATACGCAGATAGTTATTACTTTGAAAGTCTCTGAGTAAGATAACATACATACATACATAAGATCACGACTGTATCCCATAAGGGGTAGTCAGAGACTGAGCACTCACTGCAAAAACAGATGACTGCCACAATCCACGTTCACACAGGTGGTGAACCCATTGCCACCATGCGCTGTTGGGTGCACAGTGCAGTTTAATTCCTTACTCGCCTTTTACGAGATCCATTGGATGAGATGGAGTGGTAGTATTCTTTTAACGAGCCGCCACCACACGGCTTAAGTAAGATAACAACCATCCAAATCGACTGGGAATGCCGTATTCTCGACATGTGGATATTTTGTATGAAGAATAGGGCTGCACTTTTTAGTTTTTTACCTGTCTGCCCCAGGAGAAGGGTAATGTTTTTCGAATGTACAGTCACGTGCAATGACGATTATACAATTCGACTCGACTGAATGCCGCATTCTCGACATGTGGATATTTTGTATGAAGAGTAGGGCTGTACTTTTTAGTTCTTTTCCCGTCTGCCCCAGGAGAAGGGTAATGTTTTTCGAGTGTATAGTCACGTGCAATGACAATTTAGAAAACTACTAAACCTTATACCGTTGCGATAAGGTTCTAGCATTTTCGACAGTGTATACATGATAGTCCTCATGACTGTATGACTGTATGTGTGTATATGTCTATTTCTTTAGCAAGCTCTATAACCTAAAAGGCTTGATAGATTTTAACATATAATATTTAAATACTGCGAATCAAAAAAGAGAAAAATAATTAAGTTTTCATATATATAACAGCATGGGCATCAAATAAAGCCAGTAAATAGCCGTTTCCATATAATATCCATATATATTTTACGCTACATACTATTAAGCAAATAATAAAATTCGAATAAATAAAGGTCTTGCAGTACGGATTTTTGTTATTAATTAATAATTAGCCTGTTTATTACTGCAAATATTGTGTAAATTTTTCTTATGAATGGCGTTCCTTCTCATTTGAAATATGTTACTATAATAAGGCGTTCCTAGCTGTATGAGTATATTTGCTTATTCAATTTGCTTCCCTTCCATAACATCATTAAATTGTTAGCAACGTTTCGACGTTTATTGTAGACAAATAAATTCTTCATATAATAATGTTAAATTTTTGGATTATTGTATAGTAATGTTTACGTTTTTTGTTTAATTGTATATTATATTCATTAGTGTGCTTTATTATTACAATACGTTGACGTAAGCTATATTTGTTATGTAGTGTAAGTGTAGTTAGAAATGATTACATGTGTACTAATTAATGTATTCTATTACTTTTTAACTTCTAGTCTTAATAAATTCTTGCTGATACTGCCATCGATTATTTTTAGTATTGAGAATTACTGTTTTAAAAAAATCTTATGAGATAATTTTTGACCAACCTTCGCCCTATCATAACTTCCTGTGCCGCCTACGTTGGTATAATGTAATTTGGAGTTTGTAAATTTTGGCATCGAAATAAAAATGTATTATTATTATACATAGAAAAAATGTCTATTAATTGTATATTAAGGAAATACCTACAAAGAAGTTCAAGAAAAAAAAAGTAATCTTTAAAGAACACAAACAGGAGAAAAAAGGTAAATGGAGATTTAAGGCAACGGTGACGTTAAAGGTCCGAATAAGTATCCGAAAAGGTGTAAGTGCAAATAAAAAAAACGTCCACATAAAGTTAACATTTCTTACTCGAATTCAATGAAAAGTTAAACAGTCAAATGGAGACGTTACATTGAACATTTATCAGGTTCAGATGTGGACGCCAATCGAATTTTTGTCAAATTTTTTATTTCATTTAATTATTAATAGAAAGAGAAAAAAGCTATGGAAGACAGTGATAAAACGAACGAATGGTTGAGTCCAACGTCTGCCCATAAATGCTGTGTGATTCAGAAAATATTTGTTTTGTATCACACTGCGCTTATCGCCCTGAAACATTAGTTCTTCAGTTTCAGACCGAAACACATCAATGTTTGATGGTTAAATAACTGAGATTTGAACCGCTGAAGCTAGGGTAACACAGCTTCAATGGTTCGGATCTTAGGTTACTAGTAATTTTTATGAATTATTTTCGATTGTGCTAGGTTTGTACCGGATTGTACCGGTTTTTTAAGCGTTTGTACCGTAAGAGACATAGGGGTGCGAAAATGTTGTACACAATACATTTTTACAGGTTATATTCGATTGTATATAGGTTTGTACCGGATTGTATGGTTTTTCTTTAATCGCTTTTACTTTAAGGGGATAAGAGTCAGGTGGGTGTGAAATTGTGGTACACAATCATTAATTTTTATGATTTCTATTCGATTGTACTAGGTTTGTACCGTGTTGTACAGCTTTTTGAATCGTTTTTGTAAGGTAAGATATACCACAAGGTTAAGGTAAGACATAATTACTGGCACAGCTGTGGCACCTACCTGAAAATACTACGATCATGTTATTAACAAACTTTTCGTTTCGCTAAATATTCTTGTTCAATACATTTAAGGTTGAGTTATCATACGACTTCATAGTATTTCATTCATTAACTAATCGAATTGGGTTTGGGGCTTTAATATTTATTTATTTTTAATATAATTAGTTTTTTTTTTATTGCATAAAGTGATGAAACGAACAAAACGTTCACCTGATGGTAAGAGCAACGTCCGCCCATAACAAATGCTGTGTCACCCAGAAAATTTCTGTGTGACACTACACTGTGCCCATCACCCTGAGACATAGGTGCTTAAGTCTCATATGCCCAGTGATTACGCTAGCTCACAGTGCCCTTCAAACCGAAACACAGTAATGTTTGCACACTACTGCTTCACGGCGGAATAACTGGCCCTGGGATGGTACCTACCTAGACGGACTCCTGCATAATAATCCTACCACCAGTAAAAGTATCTATTAGTATCTTAAAGCGTCTGAAATGTTAATAAGTGCCCTAATGGAACAAGTCGATTCAATGTCCGACACCCAATGGTTTCTTCTAATTACCGTTAATGGAATGGAACTCGAAGCTAGGATGTGAACTGTATGACTAATTAATATATATTTACTAGCTGACCCGACAGACGTTGTCCTGTCTTAACTATAAATATTGAATTCGAATTGGAATTCTTCGAAGACTTTACGTTCACAAAAGCAATATACTTTTATATGTGATTGTTTTTATGGAAGTAGGTGACGAATCGAGCAAATTATCAACCTAATGGTAAGTGCAACGTCTGCCCATAACAAATGTGTCACCCAGATTTATTTCTGTGTAACACCGCACAGTGCCTTTTCGCCCGGAACGACAGTTCAAGTCTCATGTGCTCAGTAATTACACTAGCCGTCAGTGCCCTTCAATGCGAAACACAGTAATGTTTGCACACTACTGATTTACGGCAGAATAACTGGCAGTGTGGTGATACCTAACTAGAGGATTTCTGCATGAGAATCATACTACCACTATATACATTGTAATATTTCCCCCTTACTATAGATCAAAAAAGGTACTTCTGTTTTATAATATTATTATGATATAATAATACTTATTTAATAACTGTAAGCTTATACATGTAGTTTCAGTTTATATTCTTTATGTAGCGCTTTTCAATCATAAATAAAATTTATCTCGCACGAGAGTAACTGCTGGAAGTCTTCTTCCAACACGTCGTCGTAGTAACGTGTCGTGAAAGTCGGTAAAGGGAAATAAGTTTTAAAGAATAATCATATTTTTGTTACAAGCTTTTATTTATGAAGCTATGGATAATGTATCTAGCAGTGGACCTTAACTGTTGCTGGGGCTATAGTATTTATCGAAACTAATCCAACGAGCCCAAAAATAAATGTGCTATCTTGCTTAGTTTAGGAAATCTTATGTTCTTATCGCATCAGCGTTACATGGGGCGCGGGTGAGTTCCTCTGAGTTCCCTACTACATTTGAAAGTTATAGCTGTGGTTTAAACCGGCCATTTTTGCATTATACGAAGCCTCGTATGTAGCCACATAGGTACACAAAATTTTTCTCAATCAGGCATAGGAAAGTGTTTCAAATTTGGCTTATATAATTAATGATTTTGATTTACTGGTGGCAGAAATCCGTCTAGATAGGTCTAGTAAGCTGTAGTGTGCAACTATTGCTGTGTTTTGGTCTGAAGCAGAGCTAGTGCATATTTTTTTTTCCTTTTTCGTAGTGGCTCAGACATTTTTTGTTTTCTTTTTTTATTTATTTCTTGTTTGTATTTTGTGCTGTATGTTTTTTAATCGTGAATAAACGTTTTACTTACTTACTAATTACTGGGCATATGAGACTCGACAACTGATGTCTCAGGTCGGCGAGTACGACACATCTTTCCAACTAAGGGAGGATCTACGTTCAGCAGAAGACTGTATCAAGGCTGGTGTTGGCGATTATTAGTACTAAATGACTGTGGAGATGAAGTTTAAAAAAAAAACAAAAAAAAATGAAATTTGACCCGAATACACACGAAAGCGATTTTAATAAAAACGTGGTAAAATAAGGCGCGATTATGGACAACTGTTGGGCGACTGCTAACGTACTTTCCAAGGGCATTCGCTGAATCTGTGGGAGAGGCTTTCGTTCAACACTGGACTGTGCTTGAAATGAATTGCCATGACGTTGATCGCATACAACTTTAAGTACGTCTACATATCGAAGATCATATCGTTTCGAGTATACTGTTCCAGTGTATTTTGTCACGTAGTACGAAATAAAATAACACTTTGAATATTGTTTTAGGGTTCATAAGCTCGATTGAATGTTACTTTTATATGCCGCAGCACTTAGTGTAATAGCAACAAATGGCGTCATACGTTCCGACTATAGCAAATATATATTTGATACAAAAAGAAAAGAGCGTTTTATTTCGCATACACGCACGCACCCGCTAGCAACGCGGCACACCGCACTCGCGTTACCCGAGAGGTCCTAGGTTCACTGTCTGCTCGAAAAAGAAAATCGGCTTTTGTACTCGAATGAGAGTAGAAAAGCAATTTTTTTTTCGATGTAATAAAATATTAATAATATTCCCTTCAACAGTGATTTAAGCCGAGGTCCTTAGAGGGGCCCTTGAATCACTTCGAGCCTCTCAGTTAGTAGGATACTATTTTATTCGTTTTCAGGGGTCGGAGTCCAGCGGAGCAGCGGGCGTTAGCACCGTCTGTCTGTATAATTCACAGGGCTAAAGAGCAAAAAACAAGCGTTTTATGTAGTTACATAGTATGTCAGCATAGCGAATGAAGAACCAAAATATTATTATAATTCTTATATTATATAATTATAGTACAACGTTAATTTTTATCTGTAAAACACATTCACAATACAGGCGTGGTGTTCAACGTTATTGCAAAAGTCCCCTAATGTAACTGTTATATTTGCATCACGTCAAGTATTTTTACAAGCGTGATGTAAAAATGAGGCCACGGTTTTAAATAATCTTTAACTTCGTCACATTACATTCCTTACACATCACTTTACAATATTTTATAATATCCTGCGCATGTGACAAACTG
The DNA here is from genome assembly GCA_019845155.1 of Luehdorfia chinensis. Taxonomy (NCBI): domain Eukaryota; kingdom Metazoa; phylum Arthropoda; class Insecta; order Lepidoptera; family Papilionidae; genus Luehdorfia; species Luehdorfia chinensis. The sequence goes on from JAHVAK010000103.1 coordinate 10,201,956, forward strand.
GAACATGTCGCCGTGGCCGTAATCGGCCAGGAGAATAGTACAGTCATCAACTTCCTTTGTATAAAATGCATTCTAAATTATGACGTTCTTAAACGGTACGAAACGCTTCCATAAACTTTGGTCCTGAAAATGTATCAAACTTTCGCCGGAGAACCAAAATCAACCGTCGGTGAATGAAGTTCTCCGACGCATTTCTTCATTACGAATCTTATCCACCAGAGAAACCCCGGCGTAGCTCTCTTCTTTGATCTATAAGCGATTTTGAGCATGTTGTAAAGTCTCACTGTTGAATTCTCCTATCGGCTTATTTCGCGAAGTTGCTACCTGATTACATCACCCCCGAATGGATTTACATTGTCTGTTCAATATCCAGAAGAGTTTCAATTGGAGTCACTAGAAATTCTGGTGGCAGGATTCCTGTGCAGGAATCCATCTACGGTACTATCGCAGTTTCAGTTAGTCTGCCGTAAAGTAGTGTGCAGCCATTACTGTGGGTCAGTGTGAAGGGATGTTACTTTACTGGTGGTAGGATTTCTGTGCAGGAACCCGTCTAGGAAGGTACCACCCCAGGGCCGGTTATTCTGCCGTGAAGCAGTAGTATACAAACATTACTGTGTTTCGGTTTGAAGGGCACTGTGAGCCTAGCGTAATCACTGGGCATTTGAGACTTAAGAACTGATCTCTCTGGGTGACGGGCGCAGTGTGGTGTCACACAGAAATGTTCTGGGTGACACAGCATTTGTTATGGGCAGACGTTGCACTTACCATCAGGTAAACGTTTTGCTCGTTTCGTCACTTTATCAAATAAAAAAAAATGTTAGCTAATGTTATTACTGGGCATATGAGACTTAACAGCTGATGTCTCAGGGTAACGAGCGCAGTGTAGTGCGAGCGACACAAATGTTCTGGGTTTCTTTTGTTACGGGAGGAGATTGCACAGGTGAACGATATATTCGTCTCGACACTTTATTCCATAAAACAATTTTCACAAATGTATCTTTAATTTTCGAATCGGGATGTTTTAAGAAGAACTTTGTTTTGATCAGCCGAAATGTAACCGCTTCCAACAATATTGGAATGTCGCAATAAATAAACTTGGTGTAGTTGAAAACCCATTCGTTATTAGATAGTGAAGAAACGTTTGAATTCAAATACCACTTTGTATTCACTTTCTAGTAATTACTTGCAAGTATTTGATTAAGTATATAAGTATAAAAAAATGTAATGTCCTTGTGTTGTCCGTATAAATAATAAATTGTGCCGTGTAGATTTCTCTTTCAATAGCATTGCTATAAACCTTAGTAGTTTTTCTAGAGGCTATTTCAATTTTGAGGAATATAAATTGTAATTTTTAATGATATAATACACATTACAGACAAGCAAAACAGAAATGCTAAATTAGTATACCTACTATTTTTACTATACGTATATAAATAAAACTACTTTTTACGGATTTTATCGCGTTTAATTTAAAACTATTTTTAACCCGACGTTTCGGGCGCTTTTCAGCACCCATGGTCACGGGGGGACTGAGGTGACAGTTGTCCTGATGTCATAGTTAAACCGGGGTACCTTCAGCTTTTAATTATTATTTTTAGTCAGATCTACGCAGAAAGAGCTTACTGTGTCTTGAAGTCTTGTAGTGGTATGCTTGGTTTTTGATTTAATTGTATTAATAATAGGATCCCAAGCAGGTGGTAGTACCCAACCATCTTCCCTATTGAAATTAGGATGTTTTTTTAATTTCAATAGCCTCGCGAATCATCCTTGGTAGGAATCGGTGTTCTTTTGCAAGGATTTGTGGTCTATCAAATCTGATGTAATGGTTGGGATGATCCAGAACATGGTCACAGACTGCAGACTTCCTAGAGCGTTTAAATTAAACGCGATAAAATCCGTAAAAAGTAGTTTTGTATAAATGTGTAGTATTCGCGTAAATAAAAGAAAACATTATTTATACGTATATAATATTGAACTATAAGTCCCTTAGAGTAAAAGAAAGGGACGCACAAAGTTTGTAGTGCACTTCTTAGAAATTTAGAAAAAGCTTACTGCATCAGAGATTCCATTATCTATTCTCATTCCATTGGTGTTGACTAAGGGAAATGTGAAAAATGTGGTGGCCTCCGACAGATAGCGGAATAATAATCTAAACATGGGTAAGGCAAGTGCCCAGCTGTAGAACGCTAAAAATATGATAATGATTGAGGAATAAAATCTTTCAAAGTATAGCATCGTGAGAAAACATCTACAGGGAATATACTAGGAATATTCGCGCTCAAATATCAGATTTTTTTATACGATCAATTTTATAACTATGTAAATAAATATACTTAACATAAATATTCAGTATTGAAGTAAAATCAGGGCAGTTTTGATAACATTTATTTAGAAGTAATTTAAATTTAATAGTACTCAGTATCACTTCTATTTGTTAAAGTTAATTAGCATTCGGGGTCCGTATCTTTCTGTTCGTTGTTAAGGATTTTGTTGTGAATTTATAGGACACCCTTAAATTGGATTTGGAATTGTATTCTGGACTATTTTCGTTTTTTGTAATTAATGCTGACATTTTGTATGTAGTTCACTACAGTGGCTTATTGCAAACTCCTTAAGTCATACTCACCTGGATTTCTCCTGTGTCTTGTTTGTTGGGTCTATTTTACGGACATAAATATCACCGAAAATCAACAATTTGTGTATTTGGACAAATTATGCTCCAGCTGGGAATCGAATCCAGGTCCCGCGGCGTAGAAGTCAGGTACTCAGACCACTGGGTCACACGGTCATCAAACTCGACTGCTCATGCAGACTTATTAGTATAACTGCATAATCTTCAAATGAAAATTCAAATTTTGAATTAATAAACAATAATATTTTAATTTAATTTGTTGTGTGGTGACGGCTTAAGGTAAGCTACCACACCATCTCGTCCCGTGGGTGTCGAAAAGTCGACAGAGGGAAAATGAAAACCAGGAGATGGGCAGCACCCGTAGAACCTATAACCGTTGGGGAAGAATGGTTCTAGAGTGGCAACCTCGTACCGGCAAACGCAGTGTAGGGCGCCTCCGCACCAGATGGAGCGACGACCTGCGCGATTTTGCGGGAAGTCGATAGATGCAGGTGGCTCAGGACCGTGCTTTGTAGCAATCTATGGGGGAGGCCTATGTTCAACAGTGGACTAAGATAGGCTGATATGATGATGATGATGATCTTCCTGGAACAGCTACATAATTAAACTGCGGTTTTCAACCCGCCTGCCAAGCGTGGCAACTATGACAAAATCCCTCCAATCAGCTGTTCAGCAGTGGAATTGTGACGGACTGAAGTGAGTGAGTGAACATTTTAATTATTGACATTTATGTCGTATTGACAACTCCTACTGTGATTGTCTTATTACCATTCAATGATTAAATAACAAAATGTCAATTACTGGAACCCACACAAAGCATTTTGGTGCAGTGGTTTTTGCATGCCCGCACGCGCGCATCCAGACCGTAATCGGAAAGAGTCATCAATACAAGCTCGAATCAGCATGATAAAATTCAACGGCCTCGTTTAGTATAACGTCCTTACATCTGGTGGTACTGGTGGTAGGATAGAAATAGAAACGCGATGGTACCTAAACCTAACTAACTATTGCTAACTAACTATTGGTATTTGCATTCGTAACTGCGTTTTCGATCGTTCGAAGTTTACTATCCTTCGTTGAAATTAAATATAATCGGATAAATTACAATGAATGAAAGAATTACAGCCGTAGATTGGACATTACATTGAAAACACATACACTAACATTTGTATGAAATCGTACCGTACGTAAGTGCCGATGATTTGTCGATGTTAATTTCCAAAACCCTCTCATCATCATCATCATCATCATTTCAGCCTATTACAGTCCACTGTTGAACATAGGCCTCCCCCATAGATTGCCACAAAACACGGTCCTGAGCCACCTGCATCCATCGACTTCCCGCAAAACCGTGCAGGTCGTCGCTCCATCTAGTGGGGGGTCGCCCTACACTGCGTTTGCCGGTACGAGGTTGCCACTTGAGAACCTTTCTTCCCCAACGGTTGTCGGTTGTACGAGCTATATGGCCGGCCCATTGCCACTTCAGCTTGCTAATCCTAAGGGCTATGTCGGTTATTCTAGTTCTGCTGCGGATAACATCGTTGCGGATTTTATCTCGCAGAGAAACTCCGAGCATAGCCCTTTCCATAGCTCGCTGCGCGACTCTGAGCTTCCTCATGCGGCCTGCAGTGAAGGACCACGTTTCGGTTCCGTAAGTCATCACTGGCAACACGCACTGGTTATATACTTTTGTTTTCAGGCATTGAGGTATACTCGACGAGAAGATGTGACGCAATTTCCCGAACGCTGCCCAGCCGAGTTGGATCCGTCGATTGACCTCTTGGTCGAAGTTGGACCTACCTAGTCGGACAATCTGTCCTAGGTATAAATATTCGTCGACAACTTCGATCGTAGTGTTCCCAATAACAACCGGTATAGGTGTGACATGGACGTTAGACATGATCTTCGTCTTGTCCATGTTCATCTTAAGACCTACCTGTTGGCAGACACTATTGAGGTCATTGAGCATAGCGCTGAGGTCCTCCAGCGATTCTGCCATTATGACTATGTCGTCGGCAAATCGAAGGTGAGTGATGTATTCGCCATTAACGTTGATACCGTATCCTTTCCAGTTCAGTAGTTTGAAGACATCTTCCAATGCAGCGGTGAAGAGTTTCGGGGATATAACATCACCCTGTCTTACACCTTTCTGCAATTGGATCGGTTTCGTACTCTGGTTCTGTACTCGGATAGCCATCGTAGCATTGGTATACAAGCACTGCAGCACATCGATATACCGACAGTCAATTCGGCACCGCTGAAGCGACCGTAGCACCGCCCAAATTTCGACGGAATCAAAGGCTTTCTCATAGTCCACATACGCCAGACATAGCGGAAGATTGTACTCCTCGGTCTTTTGTACAATCTGGCGAAGGGTATGTATGTGGTCTATGGTACTAAAGCCTTTTCGGAATCCGGCTTGTTCGGGAGGCTGGAAGTCGTCAAGTCTACTTGCGAGACGATTCGTTATGACTCTCGAAAGCAGCACGTAGACGCGGCTCAGAAGCGATATCGGTCTATAGTTCTTCAAGAGGGCATTATCACCCTTCTTGAAGAACAGGACAACCACGCTTCTGCTCCACGCTTCCGGCGTAGCGCCGCCGTGGATGACGGAATTAAATAGCTTCTGAAGGACTAAAAGTACCGGTTTTCCACCCGCTTTCAGAAGCTCCGCTGTAATTCCGTCCTCGCCCGGCGCTTTGCCATTCTTGAGCTGTTTGAGAGCCATACTAATCTCGCTCAGACTGACGTCCGGGATATCGTCGGAATAGTGTCGGACGAGATTTGCTCTTGGCTCGTTACTCACACTAGTGTGTGGCTCCAACGACGATGTGTACAGCTGTCCATAGAATCTCTCGATCTCACTCAAAATCTCTGGTCCAGCGGAAATGACATCACCGCTATCGGTCCTCAACTTAGTCAGTTGGCTTTTTCCGGCAGACAGATCCCTGGCAAAGACCTTGGAGCCTTGGTTTCGCTCTATTGCTTCCTCAATACGAGCAGTATTGAAGAAGCGTAGGTCTCGCCGCATACATTTGGAGATCTGTCTGTTCAGTTGCCGATATGCTGACGCATCAGTTGAGGACTGCAGCCTCATCTCTCGCCTAGCCTCCATGAGATTGAGAGTGTGGTCGGAGAGTTTCTGGATCTTTTTTGTGCGGTGGGTCTTGCAAAACTTTGCCCCCACCGCATGGACAGTTTCCACGAGCCTCTCGTTCATATCGTCCACTGTAACGCAATCTTCCAGGCACTGAAAACGATTTTGTAGTTCGAGCTGGAAGCTCTCGGGGTTTTGGATAACGGCACGAGATGGACGGAGCGTGGACTTCACCAGGCGCGACCTCTCCAGCTTCACGTTCAGGTTCAATGTGCCTCTTACCATTCGGTGATCACTACCGGTTTTCACCCTAGCGATCACAGAGACATCATTGAACAGCTGTCGTTCGGTCGTAATGATGAAGTCGATCTCATTTTTGGTGGAACCATCTGGGCTCATCCAGGTCCACTTTCGGTGGGGCCGCTTTTGGAAGAAGGAGTTCATCATATAGAGTCCCTCCTTCTCCATAAAGTCGGCCAGCTGTTGACCCCTCTGGTTCCGTTGCCCTATTCCAAATTGCCCCACTACCAGCTCATCGTCTTTTTTCATGCCCAGCTTTGCGTTAAAGTCTCCCATCAACACCGTGTAGTGAGTTTTGGAGGAATGTATGGCTCTTGAAATATCTTCATACATTTCCTCCACCTCATCATCAGGATGTGTCGAGGTCGGTGCGTATACCTGTATGACCTTCAGCGAATACCGTTTGGTTATTCTGAGTATAAGGTACGCAACCCTAGTCGACACACTCCCGATCTTGACCACGTTGTTAATGAGAGACCTGTGGACGAAAAATCCGACACCTCCTTGGGACAGATGGTCGCCCTCCCGGTGGTAGAGCAAGTTACCGGATTCAAGGATTACTGTGTCCTCCCCCTGTCTTCGGACTTCAGATAATCCTATAATATCCCAGCGTAACTTGCTCACCTCCTCTTCCAGCTCCAAGATCTTCTCGTCGGTCCTCAGCGTGCGTGCGTTAAATGTTGCCAGGTCCAGTCGTCGGTGGTGGTAACAAGATCTCCTCCTCCGGAGATTCTTCGCACCCCTTGCCCCGCCGTTACCATGACCGTTACCGTAGCCAGGACTAGCAGGGCCGCCGGAGACTAGGGGCCGTTTTAGTTTTGTACCTCTCATTTTGGGGGGATTTGCCATAGTTGCCACGCTTGGCAGGCGGGTTGGCAACCGCAGTTTGTTTATTTAGATGTTCCAGGATGATGCTGCTGCCCATCTCCTGGTTTTCATAACCCTCTGTCGACTTTTACGACACCCACGGGACGAGACGGGGTGGTAGATTCTCTAAAGCCGCTACCACACACCCTCTACTTCCAGAAAAGTCTCAGTCCTTTCAACTGTTTTATGTGTTTTCTGGACCCGCACGGTCTTTTAATCTTTTCTCTGGTATTTTAGATTTAAGGATGTGGCTTTAAAAGTTTTGACGACCGCTCAGCTCAGCAGAAGGAGTCTCACTAGATTATTACTAGACCAGTAATAAGTAAGAATACATTTACAAATGTTAGTACTTTGTCTTGTTAGAAAAAGAATAGGACGATGGAGAATCATTAGATAAATAAGGAGTCAGAAATGATTTTTTTTATGGATAAAGTGACGAAACAAGCAAAACGTTCACCTGATGGTAAATGCAAGGTCTGCCCATAACAAATGCTGTGTCACCCAGAACATATCGTGTGACACCACACTGCGCCCGTCATCCTGAGACATTAGTTCTTAAGCCTCATATGCCCAGTGATTACACTAGCTCTCAGAGCCACCAGTGAGCTGGTCCAAAAATGTATGGGAGTGGTGCTTGTACTTAATAAAATAAACCAAATAAAAAAAAAATATTATTTTTACTATTGAAAACTTTAACTTCATTTTAGGTGCATATTAGTATTTTCTTTTTGGTAATTTTTGATGTTTTCTGACGAATCTATTCACAACTATTATAAGAAACTAATGTCGGCGACTACCATGTTATTTACCAAAATAAAAATATCAAAAGTATTTAATAATAAAATATAATATAAAAAATAATACTCGCGAAAGTGTTAACTTGTGCAAGTGCATTCTTCATGCTGCTATCATTATCTATGTAATGTCTGAATTTTGTCTTCCCTTTGACTGAAAAACATTATATTGAAAAACTTTTAAAATATCGTATTTTTAATATAATTTGTGCAACTAAATACGGAAGTGTTTTATTTGTAATATAATGTCACTATGTTTCTCCTTTTTTCCATGTATGGTACAAACCCACAATGGGTGTACTAACCCATAATGGGCCGTCACCTTCTAATTCAGTCCTAATAAATCAAATGTAAAAGCAATAACCACGTATACATACACTGCATCGGAGATTTTTAATTTCGGTTACATACGTTTCCTATTTATCAACTGATTTTTAAATTATTGTGCATATGGTGCAACTTTATAAATCGGACGTAATAACTTCTTATTTAATAAAAATACTACATAAATTTTAGTAAAAAGTATAAGGAAAGTTTCAGCCTATAAATGTCCCACTGCTGAGCACAGGCCTCTTCTCATTTCTGAGAGGGTTTTTGGAGCTAGGAGGAATCCGCCACGCTGCTCCAATGCGGGTGGGCGGACTTCACATATCTTCGAAATATTTTTTATTTCTCAAACATATAGGTTTCCTCACGATGTTTTCCTTCACCGCCGAGCCACGTGGTAAATCAGCACTTCAAATTAAATTTTTTTTAGAGGTGCCGGCACCGGCGATCGAACCCAGGTCACTCGTGTACTATGAAATTTAAAGCGAGCGCCTAGCCCCTGAGCTACCACGGCTCTAAATTTTATTATTTTTAGCAATTTCTCCCCATTTATAAGGATTATTTAAACGGATAAAAAGGTAACATCCGTATATAGCAATAAACTACCGGCACTTCATTGAAATAGACAGTCAGGGAAAAAGTAAGTTTCCATTACGTAAATTCAATTTGCCTGATTCGCCCTACCATAAGCTGAAGGTATTGAATGAATTCTCTTCCGTCACATCGGATGTTCCGTTGTTGTTTGGCACCCGTTTGTATACCGAGCAGCATACTCCAAGGCGATAAACCATCGGTAATTTCATCTCTTTTTAAATAAGTATCTTCGTGTTGAGTATATTCAATTCAGAATATTTTTTTATACAAATGATAATTTTTTTTGTGAAATTTTTTGTTGGGATGACGCTCAGGTACATGCTGTTTCTCGTCAAATATCTTAGTATTTTAAGTGTGACAAATTAAAAATTGTTATTCCGCCATTAGTCAAAGGCTGCGGTATTTTCTTTGCATTTCATTTAGTCGACTTTTACTACCGAATTCGATGAGAACTTGTTTTTTTCTTACGCCTTCGCCACGCGTCGAATATAAAAAACTTAGTAGAAAATATCTTTATAGTGTACTGTCTTGTGTATTTGTAGCCAGTGCACCTGCAATCGCAGGTTTTTATAAAGACAGAGCAAACATTTTACATGCACGGCAATCTTTTTTAGGAAAATTTAATTCTGCATTGCAGTGCTGTGGGCTAGTTTCAGTCCACGTTAAACGTGAAGGCAGGGTGTTCGTCCGAGATAGCTGACACGCACCAGTGAATACCGTTGGTCAGAATAAGATTACCTGGAAGTGACATGGTCGTCGTTAACATAGAAAGGTTGAAGAATCATACGCATATACAAAGTATAATTTACAATTTTACTTTTTTATTCACTTAATGATTGGTTGGTTTGCCGGTTTTGCGCCTTAAAAATTACTAGCTAACTTATAGTCATGAACGATGGCGCCATCTACCTTCTTTAAAGAATGTAAATAACTACAAACGACATCGGTCGTGCACGTTAGTTGAACAGATGGCACACATTCTTTTTAATATTTTTTTTAACTAAAACATTAATTTTCAGACAGTTACTTATTTTTTCGTCAGGGAATAAATAATCTTCAAAAAGGCCTATCAAACATTAATTTTGAAACAGTATAAATTGAGATATTTCATACCAACAAAAATACCTTTTAGAAATACTATAGATAGAAAATATGCAGGCAAACCTACTACCTACTTTGGAACTGGTTACTGGTTAAATTGTTCGAAATTGTTAACGGCGATTGTTTGAAACGTGTACTTCATACGTCCAAGTAAATGAAACGTTAGGCAACATAAAAATATTCTCATATTCAATCATTACAGAACTTGTATTTTGTACGTTAAAAGGACTGACAAAGCAGTGGTGTCATAGCAAACTAAAAACTGATTTATAATTTCGATAATAATGTCATTAACTTTTAAATTTTTACTAAATAGTTTTTTTTAAACTTTTAAGAACGTTACAAACGATACGTTAATGTCGTTTATTGCAAACGTACGATCTGTTCCAGTCTCTTTATGTAGGTGTTTTCCACATCGCACCTTGTTTTCGCAGAGTTTCTGCATCGTATTATAGTTGAAAAACCTCGCTGAAATATTCTGTGTAATTTTAAATATTATTTCTCATTTTATTCTTGATCCTATATGTATGTAGTATCTTAGATACATTTTTTATTAGATAACTTAGATCTGTTTTAAATATTATTGCCGTGTGGTGGCGGCTCGATTAAAAGAATACTACCACTCTATCTCATCCAATGGATCTCGTAAAAGGCGAGTAAGGAATAAAACTGCATTGTGCACCCAATAGCGCATAGTGGCGATGGGCTCACCACCTATCACACCAAGTGAATTATATTGTTTTGAAACGTGGATTGTGGCAGTCATCTGCTGTTGCAGTGAGTGCCCAGTCTCTGACTACCCATTATGGGATACAGTCGTGATCTTATGTATGTATGTTTTAAATAAAACAAAACAATTTCATCACTAATAATTAATACGAAATATTATTTATAATGCCCTTTTGAATTATGTTAGAAAATCAGTTCCCATTTCCCGTTATCATCACCATCACTGGCCTAATAACATCTATAAAAGATGATTAAAACAGCGTCATGAGTAAGAGCGGCACTTGCGATCGTGGCTAAATAAGCCTATGCGAGATCCACAGCTGCGACCGCACCGTTGGCAAACGTGATTGTTGGCGAAGTCTGTTGGTTGTGCCGAGTTGTGCAGCTCTATTATGTCTACTTGTACGTTTTTGTGCCAGCACCTCAAACCAAGCATTGTCATGAGCTATAAGGCATCTGCAGTAAGTTTTCTCCCCTGGCTACGATCTTTTGCAAGATCTTCCGAGAAGCGTTTCCCGTTATATTGTTGCTGGATATGTTTTTCTAATACAAAATCGTATTTAAAAAGTAATGGCTCAAACTCTAAGAAGTTTTTGACTCGTCGATACTTGACTATAAATGTTCTTGCTTGACGATTTTCGACAACGGCAATATCTTCCGAATACTATCAACACATGGGACACCATCAACTGTGCAGTAGATATTACGCAGTCGACCTTTTAATCGTTTACTCTCAATCGGTACGACATGGCCACCGGTGCCATTGTTTCGCGTAACATTTTTCACTTTGCATCTGTACAAAGTGAACTATGATAACCTTGCTTATTCCTCCATACTTATTGTGATATATACTGGTATATACGCTAGAAATGTGCGGTTATACACGCTTCCGATTGAAAGCTAACGAGAGCTAGCGAGACTATTGCATATGTCTAATATATAAATAATCGCGAGTCATAGTTCTGAAGTTAATACTCACGAAAGTATAATAGAGATTGGCGCACGCGGAAATTTTAAAGTTATTTATGGAAGAAAGTGACGAGACGGGCGTATCGTTCACCCGATCTTAAGTGCAACGTGTATCCATATTAGTTGTTGTGTAAGCCGAAACTCTAATTATGGAGGTGTTGATGATAATGATGATGAACCCGAAACATTCAATTGCAAAGTTATGTGTGACACCACACTTCGCTCGTTACCCTAAGACATCCACTTCTTAAGTCTCATAAGACCCAGTGATTACACTAGCTCTCAGTGCTCTGCAGACTGAAACACAGTAATTTTTGCACATTGCTACTGCTTTATGCTAGAATAACTAGCCAGAGGTGTGCATTGAGATACTCGTACTACCATTCTTTACTCGTTTCTGTATAAGTTAGAAGATTTCGTTTGCTTGTAAGTACGTTAGAAAAGCTACTGATTCTGATGTAGCTGTACAGGTCGCTAAGCGAATCGACTACTTCAAAAACAAAAAAGGCGTATTACATATTGTTATTTTATTTTAAGCATAAATTAATGTGGTGGTTCCGTATCTCACTACATGCAAGAGACTATTGCATACAGTTAAATCAGTTGGCTAAAGTTAGTACAATAGCATTCAGTCCGGGATTTGTCAAGAGCACTATGAATAGTTCTAACCGAGTGCCCAAGCAATGATAAACCTTTGCGTTAAATGTAAATTTTAAGGATTAAGCTATTTAAGACTTTAAATGCATAGCTCAGCAATGGCTGCGTCGTGTGCACTTCAACCCCAGGACCCGCGGCGTATAAGTCAGGTATGCTAATCACTACTTTGTATGCTTTATGTAGCTGCTATTTCACGCATAAATTTCAGGAAGAAATCTTATTGAAGTAGCGTACGAATAGTGTTAAACAGAATATTACATATCATCAGCCTCAGCCATTTTACTGCAGGGTATAGGACTCTCCGAAGTCGGAAAGATTTGGTTTAGTCGCTCTTCGAAAACGGAAATACGAAGTTTCGGCTGATGGACCGCACGTTTCCTACGACGATATCACCCTTCACTACACATTCATTCTATTCAATGCCTACGGATCCAAAAGAAGGCCGAAGGAGGTAGAAGTTGCATCCGAAGTAATTTAATAGTAGGGTTTATGTTTGACGTCCGTAGTTGCTGCGAATCGATCCGAAACTTCGTACTTAAATTTTCGTAGTGGGGCCCTGATACGTCGTTACAAAAACCTTTTAGATACTAATGTTTGATTGATAAATGATTTAATAATATTTTAGATACTAATGATTTCTTATATTAACGCGCATATTTAAATGTAGTGTAACTGTGACAGTCACATGACAGTTTGTGTCAACGTTCTGGATCATCCCAACTCATCATCATCATCATCTCAGTCCATAACCAGTCCACTGCTGAACATAAGCGCCCCCATAGATTGACATGAAAGTTAGTAGCTCTCATTTTGGGGGGATTTTGCCATAGTTGCCATGCTTGGCAGGCGGGTTGGCAACTTTTACGACACCCACGGGATGAGATGTGGTGGTAGGTTCTCTCCTTAGCCGCTACCATGCGGTGAGTATCCCAACTATTACATCAGATTTGATAGACCACAATTTCTTGGAAAAGAACACCGATTCTTACCAAGGATGATACGCGAGGCTATTAAATTAAAAAAAAATCCTAATTTCAATAGAGAAGATGGTTGGGTAATTTTGCCACCGATTTGAGCCACCCTATTATTAATTAATATAAATCAAAAACCGCCTGCTTGGTTTTTGACACTGCAAAACTTCAAGACACAGTAGACTCATTATGATGCGTAGATCGGACGAAAAATAATAATTAAAAACTGAAGGTACCCCCGATTTACTACAACATCTGGACGTCTGACACCTCAGTCCTCCCGTGACCATGGGCGCTCGAAACGTCGAGTTATAAAGTAAAATAAAATTCGATAAGATCCGTAAAATGTAGTTTTATTTAAACTTTAGATACTTTTTGCTCTGTTTCTGCTCCAGTAAACTTTTAACATAATTTTAGCTTATTAAAACATTTATGTTTATATAAGCATTAAAAAAACCATCGTTGAATGTTTTCGCAGAAACGTTTCATCGATTGAAAATGGCTGAAAACATTACGCAAACAAAATAAAGCAACTCGGAAGCGGTTTAAAATACATTTAGCAAACTATTATTTCCACTGACCAGCGAAATATTCTACGTGTAATTTCTTTTTAATGTTCCGAGCTTTTTCATATTTAGGACTGTGTCAACTCACTCCCAGCACCACTGAAATTCTTAATCGAAATTCTTGATGTTGATGGTCGCGAGGAAGCTTCAAGGCTTGAAAAATAAAAATGTCTATTTATTTGTCTTTTACTGCATTTCCTTAATAGAAAAGGTAATTTATTTCTTACGTGTCAACTCATATCTCCAGGATTGGTGAAGTCCGTCTGGAGTGAAGAGCAGTGTTCTGGATTTTTTCGGGCTTCAAAATACTTAAAAATTAGAGGAAGACTGTGCTTAGTAGCGGTACATTAATAATCTGATACTTTCCTTTTTCGTAATAGTATGGTGCAAAAGTGTAGACGTCGTCATCGATATTTTTTGATGATACAAAATGTTAGGCTCCAATATTTGCGTTATTGTTGGCAGGATACTAATGATCTATAAATACAGTTCGCCAGGTTATTATAGTAAATTATGATAATTATCTTGTTTTTTAAAGTGCTCTCACACACTTTACCAACAAGATAATTTTTTAAAGTTGAAGAAAGTGGCATGACACGGAAAGGTAAATGGGGCAATTACTTTTTTACGCCACTACCACCAGTTGCGTTTATATGTTTACATTCATCTGACCGATTTTCGACCTCGTTGACTTCTGAAGGACGCTATCGACTGCGCAGAAGATATGGTCGAATTTGTGTGCAGCGGTTTAGTGAAAAGTTTTTGTGCAACATTTCTGTTATTCTTAATTAATATTTATCGATTCATTATTTATTTATCATACTACTAGCAGCAACATACTAAGCAGTTATTTTACACTCAGAAACATTTTTGTTGTCATTAACAAAAGTTTAAAAAGAAAAAACTAATAGCCTCTATACATTCCATTGCTGAGCTAAGGACTACTCTCATTTCTGAGAGGGTTTTGGAGCCCGGAAGAGTCCGCCACGCTGCTCCAATGCGGCTTGGCGAACTTTACATGTCCTTGAAATTTTTATACGGCTTCATGTTTATTTATTTTTATTTTAACCAAATTCCTAATATTAAGTTTCATTTTTGTCACGTGTGTGAGTTGCACGCGCTCTTTTTTATATGATTGTATGAAAAAAGCCACAATCACTGTAATACTGATTTATATACTAAAGTTTATAAACTTACGGAGTTAAAATGGAAACAATTCTGTGTTTAAGTCTGTGACACTTATCAACTAGGAGCCATTACAGAAACGTTTCATGCGAAGCCGCAGCTATAAATTCAAATTTAGAGCTCACAACTTACACGTTTCTGGACCGAGGTAGGGAGGCCGACTTTCAGTTAGCAGTAAAAACGTAGTAAAGTTGTGAATATACCGTCTTAACTAAATTCAAGTCGGCTCTTATATTGTTTCCCTATCCACAGAGAAGTTTGTCATTTCACTTTATCACAGTTAGTTTATTGACAGCTTATTGTTTTTCATATTGTTTTTTATATGTATACCATAAATTAAATAATTTTAGGAGCATTGCTCATTTTAGCCGATAGATATCCGGCAGAGTAGAATATCACTTACCCCTTTCCCACAGAGGTCTCGTGAGAGGCGGCTTTTATCCGTGCAGATTAACACCATAATATGCAATGCTGTCACTATACTGCTAGTGGGACAGCAACGGGAAGTCAACATTTCATTTTACTACTACCAAAACGGCGACGACGTGGATCCCCACCCGTCACGTCTCGTTTCCCGCGGGGCTGAAAAGTGGGCAACACGTGTATCCTCTGCCTACCCCGTATATGGGGAAAAGGCTTGTTTTGTTTCTATACTTTATTGACACTATCCAAACTATAATATCAACATGGTATTGCTGTCATCATCAAGGATCAAAATATGTATACTGCGACCCAGTAAGTAAAGTGATTGTTATACGATCGTCTTATATAATGATATTATCGCACGTTGCAGTCCCATGGCACATCGCAGTCACAAATCGCGGTTGAACGACGGAGTATCTTATCCGAATTGTCTTCAGGAGACCACTGATGAGAAAACCTCTTCAGTGGGAGTATTTGCCGTAAAAAAAGTAAAATCGCGTTTAAAGTAAACAAAATTTATTCTTTACACATATATATACAGACTTACATACATACTTACATGCACACATACATGAAGGATTTGAGTTAATTATCATGTATTTAATTTAGCTTACAACTTTAAACAAAAAAAACTATTAATTCGAAAGTTACAAACTGCAAGTAAATAGTTTTAGATATACTCGTACTGGAAGTTTACCGCTCATGTGAAGGAAAGTGCCGAAATTAAACTCCACTCACTGTATCCAAACGAACATTTGAAGTTGACTTGTTGCCGTTACTACTTGTTTGTGCTCTCAAGTTTTTCTATGCGACATTTGTATGCGTTATTATGTTACAGCATTTGTTTAATACCAGTTGCATTTACTTGTCATTTGGTATATTCTGTTTAAAATAGAAAAGTAACAGCGTATTAATGTCACTGTCATATTATATATGTATATATTATAATGTCACTGTCATGTCATATTAATGTCGCTCACTGCTCTGGTCCTACTGGGGAAGGAACTGGTACTACTGCAGTAAGGATTTAATATAGATGGTGCCCTAGGTCCACTGCGATAAAGAACCTAAAGCCCACTGCAATTAAACTCACTTCTAGTATTATCAATACATTTTTAGAAGCTATAATGATTGCATACATGGCAATCACTAAACTGGCAGGCGGTGCCGAACATCGTGAAAAATATTGCCGATTTGTGAAGACGAGTATAAGGATATCCTGCATATCTTGCATATAGAAAAAATACGGCTTATAAAAAAAGTCTTACGAAAACACGACCAGAATACGATGTTTTCATTTAAAATACCTTTTCGTTGATACTTGAGATGGTGCCCTCAAAAAGAAAATCATTTCATTTTACAAAAATGGGTACGTATGATTATATTTTCTTATTAATTAGTGTTTATAACGAAGTGTTTCATACCAAAGTCTACGGAACCTTAACAACTAACGGTTGCTACATCTACTCGTATTTAGCATATAGTAGGGGTATAGACGCCGATCTTCGTACAGCGTTATAAAGCTTTAGTTTCAAAGAAAGTATAAAACGTGCAAATTTCTTGTGTAAATCTTATGCAGCGTCGTGTTTGTGGTGAACTGAGTATTTTATGCGGTATCGAAGTAGACTATTTCAATTTTATGAACGCTCGTGAAGTGGCAATGCCATATTTATTTTTGTTAAAATTTACACAATTCCCTTGAATTATTTGTTTCTGATGAATATGATTATGTTCTGAAAATTTACCCTGAACCAGCTCAGTTATGGACGTAGTTCTTCTTAAAAGTGAGTGGGAGGATTTGCCGTAGCCGCAACATTTCGCTGGCGAATGACGATCGTGGTACCAACTTTTACACTTCGCGCCTCGATACGTGTTGCGGCCTTTTTTTTATTTAATAACAGTGACGGAACGAGCAAAACGTTCACCTGATGGTAAGTGCAACGTCTGCCCATAACAAATGCTGTGTCACCCAGAACAGAGTGACACCACAATGCGCCTGTCACCCTGAGACATCAGTTCTTAAGTCTCATATGCCCAGTGATTACGCTAGCTCTGAATGCCCTTCAAACCGAAACACAGTAATGTTTGCACACTACTGCTTCACGGCAGAATAACTGGCCCTGGGGTGGTACCTACCTAGACAGATTCCTGCATAGGAATCCTACCACCAGTAATATACTATAAAGTTTTGGAAAAAGTTTAATGGTTAAGCCAGTAATCGAGGTCCACATGATTTTAAGGACATCGATATGACGAGGGTAATGATATCTTGAATGTTGTCAAAAATTAGAAATAATGAACCCTAAATCCATGATTTTTTACGGCAATCTATAAATTAAATAATCTGTTAAAAATTTCATAGAATTTAAGGAAATTTTGTGTCATTCGGCTCCCCAATGACATAGTTGCTACGCTGGGGTTGATAATCGTTTCCGTGACCATGGATGCTGTAAAGGGCTCAAAACATCGGTTTATAAATAGTTAAAGTTATCGCGATAAATCCGTAAAATTTGTTTCATAAAATGTATAAAATTCGCGTAAATATAAAAAATCATTATCGTCCGATAAGTTTTTACAAATTTCTCATAGTATTTCCACATACATATTTTTTAAAAGTAAAGTAAAGTAAAGTTTCAGCCTATAAATGTCCCACTACTGAGCACAGGCCTCCTCTCATTTCTGAGAGGGTTTTGGAGCTAGGAAGAATCCGCCACGCTGCTCCAATGCGGGTTGGCGGACTTCACATGTCTTCGAAATATTTTTAATTTCTCAGACACGCAGGTTTCCTCACGATGTTTTCCTTCACCGCTGAGCACGTGGTAAGTCAGCACTTAAAATTGCAATTAACAATTTTAGTGGTGCCGCCACCGGGAATCGAACCCAGGTCACTCGCGTACTATGAAAATTAAAAGCGAGCGCCTAGCCCCTGAGCTACCACGGCTCACATATTTTTTAACATATTTAAAAAACATATTTTTTACTGAACAATTATTTTAGAATTTATTAGGTTTACAAAGATCGTCAATCGGTCTTCGTTTGTAATGACTTACTTTGAATTCCTTTTAATTATCACTCTAAAGTGTAGGATATGCATATATTACTTGATACTGTTCCAATTATAGCATTTACATTTTTAAAAGGTTTCTTATGTGGTTTACTTTAAATTTAATTTTGTTCCACCCACCCGAATGGGTTCTTTGGAAAACAGTGTGGATGATATGGCGTGCTACACGCAAACGTCGTAGCGTTAACGAATAGCTGCAATGTCGAGCACTTCTAATGTTTTGTGTATCAACGAGTAATGTGTGTTAATATTATTAGTTCTGTTCTATTCTATTTACCTGTATAACATGCGACGTTTTAGTCAAAAATTCTGTCGTGAAGCAGTAGACTGCAAACATTACTGTGTTTCGGTTTGAAGGGCACTGAGAGCTAGCGTAAGCACTGGGCAAATGAGAATTAAGAAATTGTGTCTCTGGGTGACGAGCGCAGTGTGGTGACACAGAAATAATATGGATGACACAGCATTTATTATGCATATGACATAGCACTCACCAGCAGGTATACGTTTTGCTCGTTTCGTCACTTTATAAAATTTAAAAAAAAAAGCATGAGCGTTAAATCGGACGTAGGTAGGTTAGGACGAGTGAGTGCCACCTGTTTGCACGTATACTAATAACACTGCAATATCTTCTACGCAGTTGATACCTTCCGACAGTATTTATAGGTTTTCGCAGTGGTCGCCAATCAATCACGGTATACCCTGATTGATTGGCACATTATAAGAACTCAATTCAAAAAAAATTAAGTAATATTTAGGTTATAATAAAAACATTTTGGATTCAAACACAAAGTCCGTCAATTAAGCTTTCGCTTTTAATACTATTCAGCAGTTTTCATTAAAAGGGTATGATTTTTCCATAATAATAGTCTAAAATGCGTATGATGACTGTGTAAAGTAACCTGTCTCCCACTCACAGTAGACTTAGAGTAGATGCCTGGAAAGGTAGATGGCGGAATTACCATCTCAAAAAATGCCGAGCCGAATATGTCTCTCGCCCGCTTGAGCGACTTCATGCAGTCTGGAGGGATTCCCATCCACGAGCAGATTGGACTCCGTGCCATACACTCATGTACCCAGCAGGTGCATCGTATAACGGAGCACATTTAATCCCGCGTCGTTAACAGGCTTCATACCGGAGCGCTCTTCTTCAACGTGGCGAAAGCGTTCGACAAGATCTGGCACAACGGGCTCATATACAAGTTATATGAACACCGAGTTACATAGCTTGTGTTGCTTGTATACTCATCATACGAGATTTTTTACGCAGTTGAACCTTCTGCTACCGCGGCAAGGGGGTGCGATCCGAAACACATCTCAACCACGCCGGCGTACCTCGAGGCTCAGTCCTAGGCACCCTCTTCACTAACGACATACCGCACACCAGCGGTGTCGAACTCGCCCTCTTCGCAGACGACTAAGCGCTTCCAATACGCAGCCTGATCCCTCGGGAACTGGTTTCGTAAATGTACTACCACAGAGTTATTCGATCGTCCAATCCTGTGGGAAAAGACAGTCAAATACTTAGGTGTCTTACTGGACAAAAGACTCACCTTCGGTCCACATACTAACCGAGTAAGGAACCGAGCGGCTTTCGTCCTTGGCCGTTTACACTCGCTATTAAACAAAAATACTAAAATATCCTCACGTAACACTCTTTACAAAGTCTGTGCTCGGCCTATTATGACATACGCAAGCTCCATATACGCGCATGCCTCCCCTCGTTAATTTCACTGACTTCAGGTAATACAGAAACGATTAATGAGGAAAGCCACGAAAGCACCGTGGTTTCTGCGCAATATAAACATTAACATCGATTTCGGACTTCCTATCACAGCCCAATATCTAAAGTAAGACTCTGCCGCCACATACAATCCCCTCGCGTTACACCAAAACTTAACTCGCAGAAAAAGGACACCGAGGCACGTCCTCGAGAATCCAGATTCTCGAGGACGATGCGACCGCTAGGGCCCAAAAGCTCTGCTCAATACGACATACACAAACACAATACAATCAATATCATACCGCCCCCGCCGTCAGCGATGGCATATCAGAAAAACTTATCCCAAAAGACCATAAGTCCTAAAAAAAGGTAAAAAAGGGCATATGTAATACCTGGTGCAATATATACGAGTACATGAATCAAAATACAATCCGCTTGTGACGTGTACTGTTTACGACAAATCTCAAAAAATCAATTTACTTCTCGGAAGAAACTACTAGTGGTAGGATTTCTGTGCAGGAATCCGGCTGAGTACGTACCACCGCAGTGCCAGTTATTCTGCCGTAACATCACTGTGTTTCGGTTCGAAGGGCACTGAGAGCTAGTGTAATTACTGGGCACATGCGACTTAAGAACTGATGTGTCGGGATAACGGGCGCAATGTGGTGCCACACAGAAGTGTTTTGAGTGATACAGCATTTGTTGTGGGCAGACGTTTTGCTCGTCGCAATCTTCAATAAAAATAAAATTATGTCTAGTACAGTTTATGCCAATAATACTTTTAAGTGAAAATCAACGTTACACTATACGAAGATTTTCAATTATTTTTTTATCATTACCATTGTCACTTAATTATGTCTATGTCTACTCGAATATTCTATTTCAATTTCATTATCTTTTTAACTATCCACATAATGTAGTACTACTACTGTATAGTAGTTGGTAAAGTGGGCTCTTGAACTAAAACGGTCGGTCTCCATACCACTTCAACAATTAGCCTCGACTCAGTGGCCACTGGAACGTATCTTACTGGTGCTTCTTCTCATAATTGACATTAGAAAATAAAATTGTAGTGTGTTGTAGTAATTAGGACTTTTTTCATACAATGTCGTATGTCTGCCTTCATATGTTGACATCTTTAACGTTGTTATAGACATTAATATATAAGGCATTTATTATTATGAATAACAACCAGTAGGATTCCTATGCAGGAATCCTTCCTTTCCCTTTAGACCGAAACACAGTATGCACGCCATTGCTTCACGGCAGAATAACTGGCAATGGCGGTATCTACCACCAATAAACATGATATTTTGATTTTCAGTGATAATATGTCCTTTAGTGCTTTAGCGATAAGTTAGACAAATTATTTCCAATTTATAATAGAGAATATAGGAGCTGTGTAGTATCAAACATGATGCAGGTTAACATCACTTTTAATTATTAAATTTCTTAAATACTATTAATCGTACAACGAATTCCTCATTTCAATTGAATTATTCTAAAACTTAGTTCTAATATAATAATTAAGCTGAGAATACTTGAGTGAAGTACAATTAACCAAAGCGAGCTCGATGAATAACAAGTGAAATAGTTGTGGCTGATTTGCAAAATGAATCGGGTTACGTATTAAAGTTGAGCTGCGTTTAAATATGCCACTTGACTAGCTGGCAATGGAGTGGTTTGAAAACATAGGGAAAAAGTCTTTTCACAAATAGTATTTATAAACTTGTAACAAAATCTCGCTGGCTGTACTATTTGTATCTGGCATATTTTGATGACATTTCAAAAATTAAACAAATTAGTAAAATGTAGTTTCCAGCTATTTTTCATTTGTTTTTCTTTTTGTCAAAATGAGTGAATGTAATAAAGAAATTCTATCGATACATTTTATAATGTTATTACAAAAAAGGAAAAAATGCAACGCAAGCTGCGAAAAAAAATTGTGACCTTGATGGACCTAATGCAGTGTCAGTTAGAGTAGCACAAAGTTGGTTTAAGCGTTTTCAATCCAGTAATATTGATGTCAAAGATGCACTTCTCTAGTCTGGTCGCCCTGTTACGGTTAAAATGGACGCCATTTTTGAAAAAAATGCAGCTAGATCGGCATTTTAGATGTAACGACATAGCTGAAGAACTGGGAATTGACCACAAAACAGTTTTGACCCATTTGAAAAAAGCTGGGTAAACAAAAAGCTCGAAATTTGGGTAACACACGAGCTCACTGAAAGAAACCTTATGAACTGTGTACTCATTTGCGCTTCTTTACTGAGGCGTAATAAAACCAAACCGTTTTTGAAGAGTTTGATAACTGGTGATGAAA
This sequence comes from Luehdorfia chinensis, assembly GCA_019845155.1. Classification (NCBI taxonomy): domain Eukaryota; kingdom Metazoa; phylum Arthropoda; class Insecta; order Lepidoptera; family Papilionidae; genus Luehdorfia; species Luehdorfia chinensis. The sequence continues at coordinate 10,224,275 of JAHVAK010000103.1, forward strand.
AGTAGACCACGTACGACAACAACGTGCGAAAATGTCGTGGTCAAAGGTCGGCCAGGCTACACATACTACAGCAAGAATGTTTTGTACATTCAAAATATTAGATCTTTGGGTTAGTTTTGTCGTTTTAAGAGGCTGTTGCGACGCCCTACAAGATATTTGGACATTTGATGTGGCGTGTTCAAGCTTGTAGTCTAATCAGTTGGTGCAATCCAGATTTCGTGACGGTACGCAAATTTTTAGCACAATTAAACACAGAACGTGATAAATGACATATATTCACCACCTCTGCCTACCCCTTATATGGGAAAAATGCGTGACTGTATGTATGTATTTCATCATTTAACTTTTTTAATTTTAATATTTTTATTAATTTAATTATTAATTTAATTTTCTATTCATAATTTAAGTTACTAAACTTTTTTGATTCAAACAAAACTTACGACCACAGAACTACTAGAACCACTAGAACTACAACCACAGATTTATCGCAGATATTCATCATGAATCTTTACGATCTTTTAAAAAATGTCTATACAGGTTTCGATGTAAAAGTGGTGATTTTGATTTGGAGGACAAAGTACCTACACGACAGCTGAAAAAGTTAGAAGATGGTGAATTGCAGGCGTTATTGGACGAGAACCCACCTCGCACACTGCTGGAGTTGGCTGAAGCATTGAATGAAAGTAAAACAATTTATAGTCCTAAACACGAAATGGGAAAATAACAAAAAGAAGGGTTTTCTCATGATTTATGGGAGGGAATTGGTTAAGCAAAGTCGCTTAACCATTTGCGCTTCACTGCTATCTCATCGTTAATAGAATCCGTCGTTACTTTCCAGAAATCCATTATACTATTATGTTTGCTTGTTTATCCTATTATGGGAAAACCGGGCGGTGCTCTAGAAAAGTTGTTGATACTCAACATTTTTCGTGTTTCGTGCCTAGTGGTAGTGTTGTAGTGTCAGAGGGCATCGGTTGGCGGTATATGTTTGCTTGTGTAAGATATTTTTCTCTTTAAAGTAGGTAATACAAAACATTTTTAATTTTTAACACGGATCGTATTAACTTCGTTTCTGTCCTTTACTATCTTCACTACGATGATCCTTATCAATCGGCCGCATCGATTCCTAAAAGCATCATTCACGGAAATAGAGTTTTGTTATGTATTTGATGGGATGTCTATAGTTTTAACGGAACTATGAACTGTTAAAACCAAATAAATGTACCCGTATATGAGTTACTCGAATTGAACCATTTACTTAATAATTCCACAACAAGACAATATAATTTAATAATTACACGGCACATGTTAAAAAAAGTGTCTAAAAAGTAAACTAAAAATACACTAAAAAGTAAAAAAAAAATGTTATTGGGAATGATGCCAGGATTTTAACAATATCTTATACATTTAAATCGGTTCAGGCACTCAGAAGTTATGGTAAAAAAGTAGTAAAGAATGAAGAATGAAGAAACTCTTGCATACATACATACATTACATGAACTTTGAAAACACAACACTCCTTTTTGTGGGCAGTAGTGTAAAAAGGTGTTCTTACTGTTTTTACGACAATGCTGGGCAACACGTCGCAAACGCGTCGTATAAGGTTTCAGCTTTTCCGAGGGAAAAATTAATCTGTAGCTAGAAACTGGCTGCATATGGAGTAAGTATCTAGATCGGCACGACCGGCCAGACAACGTTATATGAAACGCCGTTCAATGAAATCTGCGACGGTCTTTGCAATTCGTCTGGCGCTGAGGGAAAGAGTCAGAAGTTAGAAATTGATCTAAGTGACGCTTTTTGGGAGCGGTCTACGTTCAGCAGTTCAGGTAGTCACTACCAGCGGCGGACTACCGAAAGATGATGTAATGTAATGTAATGTTTCAGCCTATAAATGTTCCACTGCTGAGCACAGGCCTCCTCTCATTTCTAAGAGGGTTTTTGGAGCTAGGAAGAATCCGCCACGCTGCTCCAATGCGGGTTGGCAGACTGCACATGTCTTCGAAATATTTTTTATTACTCAGACATGCAGGTTTCCTCACGATGTTTTCGTTCACCGTCGAGAACGTGGTAAATCAGCACTTAAAATTGCAACTAACAATTTTAGTGGTGCCGGCTCCGGGAATCGAACCCAGGTCACTCGCGTACTATGAAATTTAAAGCGAGCGCCTAGCCCCTGAGCTACCACACACCACAGTTAAATGTTAATCCCTTCTAACCAGAAGCATGTATCAGATAACAAATATGAATAAATAAAGACCCTATTTGACAACAAATGATAATACATAAGCAGTTAATAAAAATATTTATTGCTTCTTTATTGACTGTTAATAAAGTTTCTTGATGTTATTAAAATATCCAGTACAAATATTTCTTAGTAAAATAAGCATTGTCTTCGACCTTTCTTTTATACTGAAGGGTTATAAATAAACCCTTGGCAGGTAACCTTTGAAATGCTTTATTGCTAATTTAATTTTGGTTGCTTTTAAATAATATAGATTTTATCAGAGAAACTATTTTGTATGAGCTTTATTTTTTTTTACGCATAGTGATACCTAATCTAAATGGAAACTAAATGAATACTTGTTTATGAGTAACATAAAATGAGTTTAGACTTTTAATATACTAAGTAATCACTACACAATTGTCCTCTAGGGCGATTTCTATTTCACCTGTGCCTTGTATATATAATAGTACCGTAAAAAGTAGCTTCATAGAATATACCTGAAATTAATAAGTATGTGCTGCCAGCAACTACCAGTAATAAAGGCGTGATAATTTATCGCTAGCCATATCAGGAAGCGCATAGTCGTTTATTAAAAGTGGTAAAAGTTTACTGCTGGTAGGGTTCCTATATAGGAATCCGTCTAGATAGAAACCATCCCAGGACCAGTTATTCTGTCGTGAAGAAGTTAGTGTCCGAACATTACTGTGTTTCGGTTTGAAGGGCACTGAGGGCTAGCGTAATCACAGGGCTTAGGATATTTAAGAACTGTTGTCTCAGGGTGACGGGCGCAGTGTGGTGTCACACAGAAATGTTCTGGTTGATACAGCATTTGATATAGCCGACGTTGTATTTACCATCAGGTGAACGTTTTGCGCTTTTTTTGTTTCGTCACACTATATCCAATAAAAAAACAAGGGATCAGTAAACCGAAATTAATAGTGAAATTAACAACCGCTGATCGGCAAATATCCGGCAAACGCAGTGTAAGACGTGTTCATCTTCTTAGACGTTTCGATAACCGGTTTAATTATGGGGGAATGGTGGTTTGTGGTGATATGTGGCAATAATTTGTAAGCAAGTGCCATGCAGTGCTGTCACATTATTGTATTTTTTTTTACTAATAGTCACCATTCTGTTCATTTATGCAAATAAAAATTCTTCAATACTCCAGTGCTCCCCATTTAAAATAAGTGACTGTGAAATGAACGAGATTTTTTGCTCACGCTCATCTCCTATAAGGAATTCTATCAAAGCTTGTAGCTTTCACAGTAATGCATTGAAAATATGTAGCGACACGTACACTTTCAAAAGTCCCGCGAGCTGTGCAATACTATATACATTTGATATTAAAGTAATGGATTAAATATTTATGAAGCATTTCAATATAAAAAGCGTCCACAAACGAGGATATAATGGAAGGGTGACGAACGCAGTGGGATGCCCATAGAAATGTTCTGAGTGACGCAGCATTTGCTATGGGCGGAAGATCAAAAGGATCACCAGCAGGTGAACGTTTTGCTCGATTTGTCTCTTTCTCCAAAAAAAAAATACCTGATAGAAAATGATCACCGTATAGTAAACGCCGTGTGGTGGCGACTTAAGAATATCTCATCCCCAGGTAGACGTAAAAATCGACAGAGCGAAAATAAAAACCAGGAGGTGGGCAGCAGCCTCTGCCTGGAACATCTGAATAAATAAACTGCAGTTGCCAACCCGCTTACCAAGTGTGGCAACTATGGCAAAATCCCCCCAGAATAAGAGCTACAAACTTTTGTGGCAACTTGTGGGGGAGGCCTATGTTCAGCAGTGGACTAGTGATAGACTGAAATGATGTTGATGACGATGAATTATTACTGGAGTACTCGTCATTGACCATACGAAACGAGTATAATAAAGCTGTTTGTGTTTGTATGTTTAAAAGCGCTAATCTTAGGAATTACTAGATACTACCGAATTGAATAATACTTTTCTTTTTCGTTACATGACCCATTTATTAAGAAAGGTTCAATACTATAAAACTTCATGCTATAGCCTTAAGGATCCGAACCCTAAGAACCGAACGTTATCGAGAAGGGTCGAACTGTGAATGCTTAGGTTAGCGAGGTACAGCCATGTGGTCGTCTGTTTTACGCTGGTAAAACCTCGTCTTGTTATAAAACGTTGAGCGCGGTCCACGCTTCACGCAACGCTACGAGTATATTCCCGAGTCGAGCAGACCCATTTACTTGGTACAACTAACAACAACGTTTCTGTACTACGCGTAAAACTTGCTATCATGTTCGCAGGATACTATAGTGTTATTAGTAATTTCGCAAACACAAAGGCATTCGCTTCTACTCCCCTTTTCCGTCCGATGTTACGCCTACGCGGTGAGTCTGGATGTTCCGGCGTATCAGTTGCAAAAATATTGCGATCGTTGTACGAGTATATTATAATCAGTTATTATTTCCGAACTATGGCCGATATAAGAAAGTCATTGATGTATTTGTAGTCCTTATTTTCCTTTTTTACCTTACAGCCAATTTCTGTACAGATTTGGATGTTTTTTTTTAATCGCAGAGTCATTTGTTGTAAATTCGTTCGTAATGTACCGGTGTATCTGAGCATTATTTTGCTGTTTTTCATTTTTGATTTTGCACAGCCAGGAAGAAAGACACTTTGAGTTCTTTAATAAAAAAAAGCGAAAGACTACTGTTCGTTTAACAGTCGATATCTTTAGGAAATTTAACATTGTTCTACTGTCAAAAATAAGCTTAATAGAATCAGGCGTTACTTTGCGGAAATCCATTATAATGAAGAAAAGTAAGTTACTTTGCTAAGATCCGCATGCAAAATATAAAAATGGTGTATATTACCTAGTTTTTTGAAGTGCACCACCAGGCGGCCGCCTGTCGTAGAGTCTATTACGCTTGATAATGCCTCGTTTTGGGGCGAAACACGTGTCGTGTTCTCGGCTTCGGTGGTGTATATTATCTAGTGGTGGTATTGTAGTGGTTGGTGGAGGGTACCTGGTGGCGGTTCCTGGTGGCGGTGTTAGTTTGCTTGTGCACGCTACTGAGGGAGGGCGGGTGGTGCACTTCAAAAAACTAGGTAATATACACCATTTTTATATTTTGCATGCGGATCTTAGCAAAGTAACTTACTTTTCTTCAAAAATAAGCTTTGTACATGCCTCTTGTGACCAAGCATGGTTCTTGTATGGTATGATGTATATTTTTGACATTAGTTACGAAACGAACGAAACTAATAATTAAAAGCAGAAGATACTCCGAATTTACTATGACATCGGGACTTCAAACATCTTAGTTCTCCCGTGAAACCTGCTTTAAATTTCATAGTACGCGATGGGTTCGATTCCCGATGCCGGCACCACCAAAATTGTTAATTGAAATTTTAAGTGCTGATTTACCACGTGCTCGGCGTCGGAAGGAAAATATCGTGAGGAAACCTGCATGTCTGAGAAATAAAAAAATATTTCGAAGACATGTGCAGTCGGCCAACCCGCATTGGAGCAGCGTGGCGGATTCTTCCTAGCTCCAAAACCCTCTCAGAAATGAGAGGAGGCCTGTGCTCAACGGTGGGACATTTATAGGCTGAAACTGTACTGTAACTGTAAGCGTTGGAAACATGTGGTTATCAATAGTTAAAATTAAACGCACTACAATCCGTAAATTTAGTTTTATTAAATAAGTTACCGTAACTTATTTAAAATATTAGACAATTCTAAAGTATTCAAGTGCATTCACGAACAGATCGATTCTGAGAATTATTACTCCAACTTGTTTCAAGCAATTATGTGACGCCTCCGCTGTCTGGAAATTTATTAGCGCTAATAGGAATGAACTGTAACAGTGTTATTTTAATCGCTGTAACTAATAGCTTTTAGAGCGACAGCACTAGAAATTGATGACAATTTCAGATTGTATCATAAATACAATTTAAAATTGAGCTTTTGTAATTCATTTTGACATCTTTTACAGGATTCCGTGCCTCTAGAACCCTATTGAGATTACTTGTATATTCGTTTGTTTTTCTGCCTATTTTCTCAAATATAAAACGTATTTAACTTTAATTTTTATACTTTTTTACTGGTGGTAGGATTCTTATGCAAGAATCCGTCTAGATAGGACCTACCCAGGGCCACTTATTTTGCCGTGAAGTAGTAGTGTGCAAACATTCTGATTTTCGGTTTGAAGGGAACTGAGAGCTAGCATAATCACTGGACATATGAGACTTAAGAACTGATGTCGGGTGACTCAGGGTGACGGGCGCAGTGTGGTATCACACAGAAAATTTCTGGGTGACACAGCATTTGTTATGGGCAAACGTTGCACTTACCATCAGGTTAACGTTTTGCTCGTTTCATCACTTTATCCAAAAAAAAAACATTAAGATGTTTTTACCTTATAAACCCACATTCTGTTTTGATAAACGCTTTAAAATATTCATATAACAAAAAAGAGCGGTCAAATAAGGTTGGTTATCACTTAAAAGGGCCAGTTAAGTATGTTTTATAGTTTTAAATAGTATACTAAAAAAAACATTTAAAATAATTACAAAATACAGCATTCTTATTTCTGAAACTACTGGAAATAAATTGAAAATATCAGATACTATAATTCAATACATATTTTAATTCAATATACGTAAAACCTTTATTATTTACATTTGATCGTGGACAAAAATATTGTAAAAGTACAAGCTACTATCAGTTTACGATATATATTTACATAAAGAACATTCGCGAACAGCCATAAAAAAGAAGTTTTACGAGCTTTTCACGCGTCTAGTTTCCACTTATGCCCGGCGAAGTCTTCGTAGGGAATTTTCGATATTTTCGGTTACTTCAAGTTGAGTAGAATATTCCCAGAAATATTGAATATATACATATATCGGATTTTTATCAAATCGTCGTAAAATTCAATGAAGTTTCCAGTGTTCTAAATATGAAGCTTCTTCTACCATTCAAAAACTTAAGACTGTCTTTTATGAGATCAAATGTCTATTTTTGAATTTAGAAGAACTCTGAGTATACATTTAGAGCAATATTTTTGAAATTCAGTGTACATACAGCAATCGATATATTTTTAAATCTAATAGAAACACCTCGTTATTTTACGATGAGTTAAAAGCTTGGTCGTAATGAGTGACTGGTAGTTTTTGTTCGATCGGTTTTAATTACTGATGCCGATTTTTAATCACTTCATAGTCCGCAGGATTGGCAAAACAGTTTTTTTTTTTAATTTGAATAAATTTTAGTGAATATTAGATTATTAAACAATTTTTCATACTATACAAATATATATAACATAATACAATCATTTATACTATGTTAGTAACACACATTTCTTACGATTTCTATTAAAAATATTAACGATAAAAACGACGTTTTATAGAGATCGAAGTGTATTATATAGTGTTAAAATAAAATGAAGGCATTTATCCGCAGAAAGTGTTGGAACCAAATGGCGGCCGCAATTTGCATAAAGTAAAATGGGTCAGAAGTTATTCAGATACTGCGTTAGGGATTCCACCTACAGTGCAATTACCTTCATAACGCTAAAAAGAAATTGCGAACGCATTGAAGGGGAAGGAGGGAAGATAAGGAAATAATTAGCCTGATAGTATTGTGCACTGCACTGCACTCGTCACCATGAGACATCGGTTCTTAAGTCTCATGGATTCTGATGGTAAGTGCAACGTCTGCCCATTACAAATGTGTGTGTCACTCAGAACTCTTCTGCGTGGCACCATACTGCTCTCGACACCCTGAGACATTATTATTATCGGGGTATTTCTATAGTTTTCTCGTCTGATTGGTTGGTTATTAAAAAATATAGAAAATTTATTATCTTATTTTATTAGTCATTGCGAGAGTTAATGCCTAGGAGCTTTCTCTGTCAGTCAATATTATCCCAAAAAGTAGACGGCAGGTGCTAACCAAAGAATAATAAAAATGAAGTCTCATAAATTTGTATTTATGTGTAATAAATTATTATTTCACATATAAAATAAGTAAATTAGTACATTTATAAACACGTATATAATTTAATAAAACTTAATAATTATAACATAACATACATAAATAAACAAATATATATACTTACATGCATATAAAATTAATAAAACCTGAAAATGAGATATCAAGTCAGCATAATCAAGCATATGATGGTCAGTAACCCTTCAGACCGAAACTCAGTATTGTTTACACCCTACCGCTTCACGCAGAATAACTGGCGCTGCGGTAGTACCTACCTCGACGGATTCCTGCATAGAAATCATACAAACAGTAAAAAAGTTAATAAAGAAGGTTATGGTGACGTCATTTCCACTCTCACACCTCAGTTAAGTCATAAAATTCGAAATATTATACATGATTCGAAATATTAAAGCAAAGACAGCGAAACATGATTGAAATTCATGCAGAGCTATAAGTAAATACTAAACTAACCGGCGGTATTCCACTCGTGTTTAAGAAAGTTGCCAAGATTTCACTTTACGTACTCGTGGTGAACTTGGTAGTCGACTTGTGTAGTTTAATTACAACGCGCTTGCAAATAATTTTGTTATCACTTTTTTACCAATCACTTTATGATTTCTTACTATTATCTATTTCTTCAATTTTTTGTTTGATTTTTGTTTCTTATACAACGTCGTACTTATGTAACAAATAATGGTTGACTGATAAGTAAGTTACCTGATACCTCAGTGGTGTGCATAAATGACTGCTGAGACGTTATTTTTAGTTGAAGAAAGTGACGAGGCCAGCTAATCGTTCATCTGATCGAAATGAGACGTCCACATATTATACATGCTGTGTCACCCAGAACATTTCTGTATATCGCCACATTGCGCCCGTCACCCTGAGACATCAGTTCATAAGTCTCATATGCCCACTTATTACACTAGCTCTCAGTGCCCTTTAGACTGAAACGGAGTAATGTTTGCATACTACTGCTTCACGGCCACCACTAGGTGGTTCAAGTGTTAAAGTCACGCAACCCTGGTAAAGTATCACCTTTTCGTGGTAAAGTTAATTAAAGGAACAGCCTGTAAGTGTCGCACTGCTGAGTACAGGCCTCCTCTTATTTATGAGATGGTTTTTGAGCCAGGAACGCCACAATCGCCACGCTGCTCCTATCTGGGGTTGGTCTTGAAATATTTTTTATTCCTCAAACGTCACGATGTTTTTCTTCACCGCTGAGCAAAATCGCTGACCGCTGAGATAAATCAGTAATTATAATTGCAGGATTTTAGAGGTGCCGGCACTGGGAAACGAACTCAGGTCACTAGCGTTCGATTAAATTTAAGGCCTGGTCCCTACTCCGTCACACTCTCACAGTACCCGCATAATGATGCTGCTTTGCGTATGAAGGAAGACGAAAATTAGAGACTAAATAATTGGAAAAGATGCATTCCTTCGTAGTCTTCAAGGGTTACGGACAACGGATCTACTAGATACTTCATTGAGAATTAATACTGGTGGTAGGATTCCTATGCAGGAATCCGTCTAGGTAGGTACCACCCCAGGGCCAGTTATTCTGCCGTGAAGCAGTAGTATGCAAGCATTACTGTGTTTCGGTTTGAAGGGCACTGTAAGCTAGCGTAATCACTGGGCATTTGAGACTTAAGAACTGATGTCTCAGGGTGACGGGCGCAGTGTTGTGCTATACAGAAATGGTCTGGGTCATCATTCGTTATGGACAGACGTTGCACTTATCAACGCGTGAAGGAATTCTCGTCTCGTCATTTTCTTCCATTAAAAAAAATATGCTGCAACTTCAAATCCCTTGTGTGTGCGTGCTACACATCCATTTAAATAAGTTTTGTAGTGTAGAAAATGTTGTATCGAACTGTTATAAACCAACTTAGCGTGACGTCGTTTTGCTTTGCGATTAAGTCATGTAAACTTCATTTCAAGGAAGTTGTAACAGATTTACCGTCCGTTTTGTTACCGTAGCTAAATTAATGTATAGCCCTAATAACAAATTGTTTGAAATTTTCCATTACCAGTTTTTCTTTCAGGAATTGTATAGTTTTTAATTTCCACAACCGGATCTGGCCTTCCTTTTCCTTGAGTAGGTTGGATCGGCTTTATTAACCGACTTCACACACAGTCTTATCCCCAAGGTTATAATGGCCATTATATGTTTCACATCAAAAAAAAAGAAAGCCCCAGAAGAGTTCTGCCAGATTTTTTTTGAACTTCACTAAATTGTTGGGAATTACGTCAACGTTTCCTATCGCTTGTTGTAATCACGAGGAAATAAAGTGACGAGAAATACATTTTATTTTTTATCATTAGAAATATTTTTCAGTATAAAATAATGATTTCATCTTTTGAATTGGTCCTTAAACGTATAATTGAATTTTATTAATTAGAAATGATGTCTCTTTAAACAGTTTTAAGTAATTTTAGCCAACTGTCACCGAATATTTAAGGACTGAGAATCGGAACATGCGGCAAATTGAAATTATGAAAGCCATGATAATTCGTTAACGGAAATAGTAATATATATATATTTTTAAGCATAAAATGTTCCCGTGTATATACTTGGAAAATATGTTTCGTACTATTTATAACCACACCAACATTGGTTCCGTGCGGGAATTGATCCCGCGGCCTGTAGCGATTTAGATAATCGTTGCACTACTCTACTCGCAACAGAATCAGGCATTAGTTACTTTGCGGGAATCCATTATAATAAAGGAAAGAAAGTTAAATTGCTGAGATCCTCATGCAAAAAAAAAAAAATTAGTGGTGGAGGGTATCTGGTGGCGGCTCGGGGTGGCGGTATAAGTTTTCTTGCACACGCTATTGAAGGTGCGTCTTTAAAACTAGGTAAAACACATAATTTTTAATTTTTCTTGCGAATTTTAGCAAATTAACTTTCTTTACCTTATTTCAACTTGTAAGTTTAGATTAAAAAAGTTCTTATTAACATACATTATATATAGAAATATTTAAATATTGATAACGTATCGCTCTCTTCTAGTCACTAATTATAACAGAAACTGCACTGGGACGGCCATGCAATTAAAAATAAACTCTAATAACTCTTTCAACCTTGATTTGCCTTCAATAACTTTCAAAATACGATATTAATTTTACGATAACAACGTTGAAGGTCGTCTTGGCGTGCCCTTAATAGCGTACATGAAAATAAATTGCATTATAAAGTTCAGTAATAATTGTATTTAGGGTTGGACTTAATGACTTCGTTACTTGATGCGACTTGGTTTTTACGGCAGCTACTAGTATATTTTTGCACGGTTTCATGGGACGACTTAGGGTCGTGCTTTGTTTCTATATTCAGCAGGGGATTTGGAGCTGTAACGCTGATGATGTGTGGTTTATTCTCAGAATATGTCCAATAATCAAATCATTATTTTATTGGATAGTGGAAGAATAACTGTACTTTCAGAATATGGAAGTAGAATGACTATCTTTTGTATTTGCCTTTCGGTTCTTTTTACTAAAGATAGGGCACATCTGAAAGTGATATTTGCTAAACCTAATAATTTTTATTTTTTATTAAAATTAAATTTTATATTCGTTTTGCGTGCGAAACGCTTTGAATTAAGGAACACTAATTCTATCATATTCGATGTCCGTGTTAGGTCGATATTTATCGATATTTGTGTTTAGTCCACCTGAGCCTCAAGTGCCTACACTAGTTCTCAGTGCCCTTCACACGTAAACACAGCAATGTCTGCACTACTGCTTCACGGCAGAACCTAGACAGATACCTACCTAGACAGATTCCTGCATAGGAATCCTACCACCAGTAAATACTAGTTGGAAACTGAGTATTTTGCATTATTAATGAAGTGATTAACTCGTTCTTTAGGAGATCAAAAGATGTTCTTGTTTTTACTTAATTAATCTTTTACTTAAATAATACCCAAGACAAAAATCTTTTTTGTCATTGGTTAAAATAATTACTTTGTGTTATAATTTGGTAAGTGTTGTAACTTTGCTAAGAGAATTTTATGGAACGTCGCGAGACGCGAAATGTTTTCATTTTACTCCATATTTATGTATTGGTAGATTTTAATTATAAATTCTTTCGATAACCATCAATTTCGTAGTGTTCACAAACGACAGGCGTCCCGTGACAGCCAATTTTTTTACTTTTGTGTCTATTCGCAAACAGTCCAACAAATGTAGTTATTTTATTTCTCTTCCAATTTATTTTGCTACCTGCGGAAACGTCGTTTGACTGTTGATTGACAAATTGCAAAATAATAGATACAATGATCACTCAGAAGTAGGTTATTTTCTCATTTTTACTTAGTATACACATTTCCAATAGCTTTTCACAAATTCACAATACAATTTTTTAAATTTGGACAGGTCAGCGTCTGTCGGGTTAGTTAGTGGATAAATATAAATTAAAAATAACAGAAACGTTACACTTAAATTCAACATTGAAATTTTAATGTCTTCGCGGCCAAAGAAGTTTGACTTCTAAAAATATTTTGAAGGCATTCAATCATGCCTAACCTAACAAGAAAGAGACTAGTTCTATATGCAGCTGTAGGTGGATGATAAAATTTCACATTAATAAGACAGTATTTTTTAATTAAGAAAAATTAAAAACTAAAAAATTATGCATATTGTTTCGTAATATTTTTTTTTATTTGATAAAAGTGACGGAACGAGCAGAACGTTCACCTGATGGTAAGTACAACGCCTGCCCATAACAAATGCTGTGTCACTCAGAACATTTCTGTATGACACCACACTGCACCCGCCACCCTGAGACATCAGTTCGTTATTGAGTTTATAAATACTGTCGGAAGGTATCAACTGCGTAGAAGATATTTCAGTGGTATTAGTATACGTGCAAACAGGAGGCACTCACTCGTCCTAACCTACCTACGTCCGATTTAACGTTCATGCTTTTTTTTATTTAATTTTATAACGTGACGAAACGTGCAAAACCTTCACCTGCTGGTGAGTGCTATGTCATATGCATAATAAATGCTGTGTCATCCATATTATTTCTGTGTCTCCACACTGCGCTCGTCACCCAGAGACACAATTTCTTAATTCTCATATGCCCAATGATTACGCTAGCTCTCAGTGCCCTTCAAACCGAAACACAGTAATGTTTGCACACTACTGCTTCATGGCAGAATAACTGACCCTGGGGTGGTACCTACCTAGACGAATGGATTCCTGTACAGGAATCCTACATTTTAATTAATTTTAGTGCTGGTGCGAAGTTACTTTTACTTTAAATATAAATTACGTTATTAAAATTATCTCAATTAGAATTGGGAAATTTCCAGACAGTCGAGGCGCCACTAAAATTATTTAGTTTAACAAGATGGAGTTATAATTTTCAGAAACGATCTACTCCCTGACTTACTTTATTGTTATAACTTTGTTACATAAATTTTTTAAAATTAAAAAATAAGAGGGAAATAATGTATCGAAATAATTTCGTTGTTAATTAAAGTTGTATGCGTGTATGTATAGGTAGCGATTTCGCAAAAATGTGCAGCTTTAAAAAAGACATTGCATGCATGTGCCTTGACTTTTGAAAACACATGGCAACATTCGTCTTGATTTGAAATGTCGGCTCGTTTGGCATGGCGGCATTGTCTTCAGTCGTATGGGTCGTAGGTTCTATTCCTGCACGGGATAAATAAGTATGTGTTTATGCAAGTGTAATTTAAGTCTGTAAAACCCACCTACGATGCAACCCTTTGTGGGGCAACATTTATTTAAAAAAATGTTTTGTTAATACCTAACCTCTATTTAAAATTAATATTATTCTTCTGTGACTTAGGGAGACGTCGAAAGAAAATTCCATCCCGTCTTATTAGTACTTAGAAACTCTTATAGTTTTCACGAAAGCGAAGCGAAATCATAAATATTCCAGTTTAAAGGGCAGAACAAGGCTAGTTCAAGGTGTGAGATAATTATCCGTATTAGTTTTTGAAATGTATGTTGCTTCTTTGGCCTTTACTAAATTCTGTCATTTTAAAACATCTCCATATTTTTACTTTACTAAATATTTATTCGCAAATAATTGCAGTCCTCAAAATTCCCACGACTATATTGTATTAAATACATAATTTTAATTAATAACCATGGTTTGCTTGAACTTAATATGATCCGCCATGATGAAATAAAACAATTTTTGAAAGCTGAGTAAAAAAAAAGTAAAGTTTCAGCCTATAAATGTCCCACTGCTGAGCACAGGCCTCCTCTCATTTCTGAGAGGGTTTAGGAGCTAGGAAGAATCCGCCACGCTGCTCCAATGCGGGTTGGCGGACTTCACATGTCTTCGAAATATTTCTATTCCTCGGACATGAAGTTTTCATCACGATGTTTTCCTTCACCGCTAATCACGTGGTAAATCAGCACTTAAAATTGTAGAACAATTTTAGAGGTGCTGGCACAGGGGATCGAACCCAGGTTACTCGCTTACTATGAAATGAAAGGCGAGCACCAGGCCCCTGAGCTACCACGGCCATGTACAAGCTGAGTATCTTAGTATTTTTTTTATTTCAAAATATCATTTAATAGTCTATAACAATATATCTTATACTATTTACATATTTATTATTATTTTTTTGTGAAATCTGAGTGCAATCGGGGGTTGGCATTGAAAATAAGTGATGTGTCGGAATTGACTTCCGGTGCGGCATAATGCTGAGCTTAGTCATAATGACAACCTCGTTTGCTGGGAATACGGCGTACAATTTCATATAATATAGTAGTGTATTAGGTATTAATAGTGTTTTTGTTATATTTTTTGGTATTAATAGTGTGTTTGTATTATGCTTTTATCATAAATAAATTCTGGTGTACGTCTATTTTTAGCGAATAAGTGTTATTTCTTTCTTTCTTTATTTTTATCGCCAGTCAGCTTTTCTGCAAGCATAGGGTTTACGACACTCTTCTAAAATGAGAGGCCTATGTTCAGCAGTACAATGTTCACAAGCGATGATAACGATGATGATGATGTTTTTAGTTGTTTTTCTTTTAAAATATGATTAAACTTTTGAGGTTTTGCTTAGGTTAAATTTTGTATTTTGTTTGTTTTAATTTTTGTTATATTTTTAAACCATAATATCA
The DNA here is from genome assembly GCA_019845155.1 of Luehdorfia chinensis. NCBI lineage: Eukaryota > Metazoa > Arthropoda > Insecta > Lepidoptera > Papilionidae > Luehdorfia > Luehdorfia chinensis. The sequence goes on from JAHVAK010000103.1 coordinate 10,239,595, forward strand.
GATTTCAATGAAGGTATGCATTTTGTATTTTGATTGTGTCTCTGTTACTGAAATGTATTGTGAAACATTGTAGACAAATGTGTACCTTTGTGTTTGCGAATATTCTAACAACACTTCGATACTAATTGGTAGATGTTGTTCTGTTCACCTGATGAAGACATTACAGTTAAATTGAGATAGCTTCGGTTAAAGCGGAACAAAAGCCGCATTTGCTCTAGAAACTCCGTGCCGCGGTGAAAACAAACGTTGTTATTTTGCTTCCGTAAAATGAGAACCTACCTGATACAAAAACGTACGCTTTATTTGTGGTACAACTTCTGTCCTTAAATCCGTCTACGTAGGTACCACTAGTGCCAGTTGTTCTGCAGCCATACAGTTGTTTGTAATCATCATCATAATCATCATTTTAGCCTACAACTAGTAGCTCAGGGGGGTAATAGGATGACCTCGTCTCGTTACTAAATACCATAAAAACTAGAAATAAGTTCTTTTACATTTAGTTTACTTTCGTATTTTATGAAATTTTATTCACCTTTTTTCATCATCATCATTATTACAGCCTACTTCTACTTTGTAGACTCATTTTGGGGGTATTTTGCAATAGTTCCGAAGCTACTGCAAAATATAAGGCATGCGGGTCGGCAACCGCAGTTTATTTATTCAGATGTTCCAGGCAGATGCTGCTGCCCATCTTCTGTTTTTTTTTCCCTATGTCGACACCCAGTCTCTGTCTTTTACGACACCCACGAGATGTGATAGGGTAGGGTTCGCCTTGTTTATTAAATTAATATAAATAAAAACAACTGTCTGTTTTTTATTTGCAAGTTTTTGTATGTTAAGTAGAATTCTAAAGTCCTTGCGAACACAGCCTGCTAGGAATAATTAATTTAAAATAAATCTTGTTTAAGTTTGATAAAGACAAATATAATTACGGCTTAGTGGAGTTAATGTCTGTTGCTGACGTTCAGTGTTAATGGATCGTTTTTTTTTACTTTGTGTACAAGAAGTCCCTAGGGTATTTAACCCGCTATGCCGCGTCCATATTTTTTAAAGCTAACTCTGCTCGCCACTTAATGTGCGTGTATTTTTTAATATTTATTGATTACACATTTACGTTCTCATAAGATACGTTATAGGAAAGTTAAAACTGATATCAGAAGATGAGACATTCGCAGCAGTACTGGATAAAAATATATCTATTTCAGATATAACCGTGTAGCTATTAACATAATTTACTTGGGCAAATAAAAAATAGCGTGCAAAGTGGAGAAACATTTAAAAAAAAACTTTTATTGCAATAATTGCATTTCACGTGCGCAACACAACCAGACCCACAAAAAATATATGAAAAATATTATTCTATGTTCGCCAAAGCGCTATAGCGATTACGACAAATACTCTCGAGCAAAGTCGGACCTGTGTCTAAAAATGGGGTTATATACGGGCTGTGGTTATGATTAGTGCATGCTTTTGTTATCTAGATTGTAATTTAATAAATAATTTTAGTTTTGTATTATGATCAATGATATGGCCGTGTGGTAGCGGCCTAAGAGAATCTACCACCCCATCTCATCCCGTGGGTGTCGTAAAACTCGTCAGACGGGAAATTAAAACCAGAAGACGGACAGCTGCATCTTCCTGGAACATCTGAATAACTAAACTGCGGTTACCAACCCGCCTGCCAATCATGGCAACAATGACAAAATCCCCAAACAATTGACAATTGTGTTTTAGCACAAATGTCGGCTTGGGCTGGGATTCGAACCCAGGGACTGCGGAGTAGAAGTCAGGTACTCTAACCACTGGACCACGTGGTCGTCTGGTGATTGCATTTGCACCGAATGGAAACCCAGGATCCACGATTCTGCTGGCACGGATTGTGGTCGGCGTAGTCCCACGGGTAATTAAACGAAAAAGTGTAGTCTGTAATGTTATTTGAGTTTGTAATCGGATATAAATTATTTTATAAATACAAAAATATTTTGCCCTAAACACATCAGCAACTAACAGTTCAAAACTTTTTTTATAGGCCCGAAAATGTCCCTTTGATGTCGGACGCAGATGTTACGAGTAGGTATATCGGATAGTCGTTTCGGCAATCGCGACTGGAATACAGTAAATGAATTTGCCGTTGCGTAAATAACAAGTTTTGTGACTGTGATATAAACTTGAACGTTTTTGAAATGTTTAAGAGAGTTGATGATTTTATATTTCTGAATGATTGCATTTAGAAGAGGTGAGAAGAGATGAGAGAGAGCACGGAATTTATGTACGTAAAAACGATAACTATATATATATATTTATGTATAAAAAACGTAACGGAGTAATCCTGATGTGGGGCATCGTTTTTAAAGAAAAAGGCATATTAATTATGAGACCACATTACTTTTTAAAAATGCGTAGAGTTCGTTAGTTATGAAAGTTTAGTTTTAATTTGTTATAAACGTGTACATGTATGATGATGATGATGATGCTCTCCTGGCCGATTTCGACCACGGCGGCAACAACCGAATATTGTTGAGAGCTATCAACTGCGCAGGAGATGTTATAGTGCCACAAGTGTACGCGCACACACAGAGGCACTCACTTGTCCCAACCTACCAGCGCCCTATGTAACGCTGATGCGATAAGATCAGAGGTAAGCTAGGATGCCGTGTCGGAAACAATGGGGACAATCACAACACAACCCGACCCGATAAACAACAATTAGTATTTTACCGCAAATGTGGGCACCGGCTGGAATTCACTGGTGGTAGGATTCCGATGCAGGAATCCGTCTAGGTAGGTACCACCCCAGGGTCAGTTATTCTGCCGTGAAGCAGTGGTGTGCAAGCATTACTGTGTTTCGGTTTGAAGGGCACTGAGAGCTAGCGTAATCACTGGGCATTTGAGACTTAAGAACTGATGTCTCGGGGTGACGGCCGCAGTGCGGTGTCACACAGAAATATTCTGGGTGACAAAGCATTTGTTGTGCGCGGACGTTGCACTTACCATCAGGTGAACGTTTTGCAAGTTTCGTCACTTTATACAATAAAAAAAAATTCGAACCACGCGGATATATAAAGTATTGAACTGGCAAACAATGCAACTTCAGGATTTTGTTTCGATAGTGTCTTTTATGTCTTGGGCTTGTGATTATTTCACTGGATCATTGGTTACAACACAAAACATTTCGATGAGCAGTAATTCCATAACATAAAAAGCTTTTAATTTATTTGCATGTCATTCAAATATTATCCTTAACTTAATTGTCTCTGAATTTAAATTTGTTTGTTTCGTGGTTCCTGATGGAAAGGTAATCAATTTGGATGTTGCGTGCGGCACGCGAGATAACCTGAACAGACTTTGAGTGACTTCATAGCGTTGTCTGACGATATCAATCTTGGACTTTCAATACTTCCTACAACTTTTCACGATACTCAAAATAAAGAAAATTGTGTGTTACTTGATTATTTGATAAACTTGTGATACGTGAACGAAAATGTTGTCGAATTTAATTTTCTTATTAACTTTTTTTTCTGGCAAATCCTCCACTCTTGCGAGAGGTCTATGTCCAGCAGTAGACTGCTTGTAGGCCGTTGATGATGATGAAAAATCTGAAAATTATACTACATTGTTCATACATGAAATTTCATTGAAAACTACGTTGTAGTTTATGTGAATCTTAGTGTGGTGGCGGCCTAAGAGAATCTTCCACTCCAACTCATCCCGTGGGTGTCGTAAAAGTCGACAGAGGGAAAATGAAAACCAGGAGATGGGCAGCAGCATCTTTCTGGAACATCTGAATAAATAAACTGCGGTTGCCAACCCGCCTGACAAGCGTGGCAACTATGGCAAACTCCCTCCAAAATGAGAGCTACAAATTTTTGTGGTTATCTATATTATGAGACGATGATGACGATGATAGTTCTCTTTAAAATGAGGAATTAAAAAATGCAGAGATTGTATATAACATGACAATCGATCGTTAATTATGAAACACCATCTCCGATCAAAAAATACAATAAAAAATATTGTAGTCTATAAAGGAGTTTCCCCGAGGGGCGGATTTTGAAAGCTGTTCCATTAGCAATGAAGTAACTCCCATTCACATTTTAATGTTTTATTTTTTTATTTTACTTCATATATTTTATATATAAAATATATATAATATTTTTATATATAAAATAAAATATAAAATACTTTCCTGTTTTTGATTGAGATCAATAAATGTTATTTGGTTATGTTATTTAATTTGAAACACTGTTTTTTTTAAAAAAATTTTTATGCACCTCGGTAAGGGCTTCATTAGTAGGACTCCCCAGTTATTCTGCCGTAAAAAACGGTCAGCTAATGTAATCAAAGGACATTAGAACCGTGTGTCAGGATCGTAGCAAGTGGAAAGATGTAGTTTCTGCCTACCCCAATGGGAAAGAGGCGTGACTCTATGCATGTAGAACTGATGTCTCAGTTCGTCCAGCAAAGTGGGGTGCCATACAGAACTTTGCAATGGAATAGTCTGGGTGACACAGCAACTAGTATACATCGGAGACTGATTTGCTTATTTTGAACCTTTCTTCCATGCCTTTTTTTATTTCATGAAAGTGACGGAACGAGCAAAACGTTCACCTGATGGTAAGTGCAACGTCTGCCCATAACAAATGCTGTGTTACCCAGAAAATTACTGTGTGACACCACACTGCGCCCTTCACCCTGAGACTTCAGTTCTTAAGTCTCATATTCCCAGTGATTACGCTAGCTCACAGTGCCTTTCAAACCGAAACACAGTAATGCTTGCACACTATTGCTTCACGGCAGAATAACTGGCCCTGGGGTGGTACCTACCTAGATGGATTCCTGCATAGGAATCCTACCACCAGCCTCCATACTAATATTACAAATGCCATAGTAACTCTCTCTGTTCCTCTGTCCGTTTGTTGCCATTTCACAGTTTAATCGCTGGGCCGATCTTGACGAAATTCGGCATAGATATAGCTTGCATCCTCGAGACGGACATAGGATATTTCTTCAGATATGAAGGCTTCCTCGGCAGTTAAAATTGCAGAACATGGAACAATGTTCACCCCATGGTAAGTGCAACATCTGCCCGTAAGAAGTGCTGTGTCACCCACAACAATTCTGTGTGGCACCACATTGCACCCATCCCTTGAGACATCAGTTCTTAAGTCTCATATGCCCAGTATTTACACTAGCTCTCAGTGCCCTTCAGACCGAGTAGCATAGCTAGTTCTGAATGGGCCCTGTATAAAAAATTCTTAGGGGAGTCCTTTTTACCCGACTTCGGCAAATCCAATGATGAATAATGTAGTTCATGAAAACTGCAAATGAGATAAAAGCAAACGCACGTGGAGTATGCAATAATTCTATAAATGACACAAACAAGACAGTGATTTATATCATGTAATCAATTATTTCTAAGACAATGTGATCAAGAGTCTGTCGCTTTGAAATTATCTACGTCTAAATGTAGACTACAGTAACAAGCGTTGTAAGCGACATACAAACGAGTCGACTATTCAGTCTAAAATACAGTGTATTACATGCTATCGAGAACTGATTATGAATGGATTTGCAACCGTTTAGTCCTATACGACAAGTCTAGACTTCCTAGTTGTATTTAGGTTACGTTCACTGCATTGCTTCTTGTAAACTTCTTTTTGGGTACAAATCGTTTCAAATTCTACCCTCAATTTAGTTGATACTTGAAATCTGACTGTGTTTATATCCATGTAACTTATCTATTGATCACTTTTAAAATAATTATCTTAAACAGCGCACTTATTTATTTTATTAATAAATATATTAAGGATGACCAACAGAAGTTACAATAAAGCATGCAAAAAAATTTATAAATACTAGGTTAATTGTACATCTAATTATACGTTATCACGACGTGCACAATTATTATATGAGATAAAAGTTAATACTATTTTTTATTGGATAAAGTGATGAAACGAGCGAAACGTTCACCTGATGGTCAATGCAACGTCTGGCCATAACAAATGCTGTATCACCCAGAAAATTTCTGTGTGACACCACACTGTGCCCATCACCCTGAGACATAGGTTCTTATGTCTCATATGCCCAGTGATTACGCTAGCTCACTGTGCCCTTCAAACCAAAACACAGTAATGATTGCACACTACTGCTTAATGGAAGAATAACTTGCCCTTCGGTGGTACCTGCCTAGACGGATTCCTGCATAGGAATCCTACCACCAGTAAAAATTAAATGAATAAGAAAATGAAAATGAAAATAATATTAAATGTCATAATAATTTTGTGAAAGAGATGATTAACTTTACAATACAATAATACAAAAATGAATAATACAATATAAAACAAATTAAATGGCTTGAATTTAGAGGAACATTAAAAGTGAGCCAGTCAAAGAGAATCCAGCATGTACTGAAAAAGCTTGGTTTTAAAAACCTGTAAAATGTCGTTACTGATATCAAACTCCTTGACTCTCGATGACAGTTCATTATACCATCTAGGTAATTTAGTTAACGGTGCATTTTTCCCCAGGTTGGTTGGCTGGAAATTCTGGATGGGATATCAATATTAAGCATTGAGTTCATAGATTTCATATTTTTTTTAATTTATAAGAGCGAGCAAACGAGCAAGCCTTATGATTTCCTTTAGCGCTTAAAACTACAACAAAGGATTTTAATGGTGCCGGGGATCGATTTCAGATACCTATATACTATGAAATTTAACAGCGTGTTTTTCGCTTTAACTGCCACGGCCGTTTTTTGACTAAGATATAAAATAATAGTGAGGATCATTATTATGAGAATCTGACTTGATTATAATGTTTTCTTATATTTACGCGACTGTTATACATTTAATAAATTTTTATAGATTTTATTGAGTTTAATTTTAACTATTTAAAACCCGATGTTTTGGTCCCCATGGTCACGGGGGGACTGAAATGTTCGACGTCCTGATGTCATAGATAATCCGGGATACCTTCAGCTTTCCAGCATATTTTGGATCATCTCAACAACTACATCAGATTTCTTGCAAATCCACAAATCCTTGCAATGGGACACCGATTCCTACCAAAGTTGATTCACGGTGCCAAACCATTATTTATTATTATGAAACAAAACAAAATTATTGGTTTTCGGACACTGCACTTTACACTGCTACGTGGATTCTCTAACGGATAATGTTTAGATCATAAAACACGCTGCTCTATGCGTGTTCTCATAACAAATACTGTTACATGTCGTGGAAATACTAGTTATCTCTCAGAAATGCTGATATATTATGATGTTTTCCTTCAGCACCGAGCATGTGGTAAATCAGTGATTATAGTTGTTACTTAAAGTTTTAATGATGCCGGCATCGTTGATTATGTTCAAACCCAGGTCACTCCGATGCTATAAATTTTAAAGCGAGCACACAACCCGTTTGTTACAAGTACCACTCCTCAAATATTATATTATTTTATTACTACTATAACAGAATTACTTGTGGCGGCGGCTTAAGAAAGTCTACCACCCCATCTCTTCCCGTGGGTGTCGTAAAAATCGACAGAGAGAGAGAACATCTCAGTAAGTAAACCGCGGTTGCCAACCCGCCTACCAAGCGTGACAACTATGGTAAAATTCCCTAAAATCAGAGCTACAAATTTTTGTGATGAGGGAGGCCTTGTTCAGCAGTGGTCTAGAGATAGGCTGAAATGATGATGATGATGATGATAAATGAAAACATCATAGCGACACTTTACTTGCTTTTATATAAATGCGTATTAAAGAGTTCACGTAAATATTTTTCAGTATGTCGGTTTATTACTTTACCGCTAGCGCAAGCATGTTATTGCAATGTAATGGAAGTTTATGGCTCACGTTTATGCTACTCTATTACAAACGATGAACATTGTGGGTAAGCTTAATTTGTAGTTACCGATACGATGCGTTACACTGCTGCAGTAGATGTACTGTAACAACAGTCAGCGACTCGTTTCAATTTGCAGAATGCATGTGGTGAACATTTAAGTACGACATGTTGTGAGGCGAGACAAACACATCTCCATCATCCGATTTGTTCATATTATTTTAAAATACATACATACAATTACGCCTTTTTCCCATATAAGGAATAGGTGTTATTCTACTCTGCCGGTTAACTATAGGCTATTTTAAATTTATTTATTATATATTAGTTTCTTGTAAAGTAAAGTAAAAACCGATAAGTGTCGCACAGCCCTGCACCGGCCTTCCCTCATTTCTGATAGGGTTTTGGAGCTGGGAAGAGTCGGACACACTGCTTCAATGCGGATTGACGGGCATGTCGTCGTAATATTCTATTCCTCAGGCGTGCAGGTTTCCTCACGATGCTTTTCTTCGCCGCTAAACACCTGGTAATTCAGCAATTAAAACTGCAGAAAAATTTTAGAACTGCCGGTACCTGAGATCGAACTCAGGTCACTCATATAAATTTAAAGCGAGCGCCCGGGTACTCAGCCACTACGGCTTGCCTCTTTTATTCGAAGATAATATTAGTGCAAATTAAGTATTTATTGTTTCGTTTCTGTTATTCACTTATCCGGAAAATTGTTTGGGCATATTTTCGTAACGACATCATGTCACTTACTTACAGTAATGGCAGCGCAGGTACACTTCAAAATAAAAATAATAAAAATCACTAACTATTACCAGATATTATATACCGCGAATGAAATTATGTGGTGATTAGTAGCTCCTGCTTTTTTAAATTTCCATTAATCATGAATTGTATTTTCACTATACATTTCCCGTACTAAGACTTAATAGTCTACACCCGTATTCGTGGCATAAATGTTACGAATGGCATTACAGGCTGTGTATGAAACGCGAGCGTGCATATGAACTTCTTTTTTATTTCAGTTAGGGTCGTATTATGACGAAGGTGTGTTGCCGACGGTTTTTATTAATTTTCGCTAATATTCCACTCGGTTCTCTCTAAATAGACCATCCAATGAGGCTCTCACTCTATTTATGTGATACAGTTAGTATCAAGCTGCAGCCTACCTTTACCAGATAAAGTTGAAAAAGGTTCCAGCAAGGATCCCTGTGCAGGAATCTGCCTAGTCAGGTGTAGTGTATCATTCATCATCATCATTTCAGCCTATTTAAGTCCACTGTTGAACATAGGCCCAACCTATAGATTGTCACAAAACACGGTCCTGAGGCACCTGCATCCATCGACCTCCCGCAAAACCGTATAGTGTGTGGGTAGATTTAATGAAGCATTCTGTCGATTGGGTTGAGACAGCACAGTTACTCGCTCTCGAACTCACTTATTGCGATGACACTGAGCGGGACGGACGTGTGTGGGGTGTGTGTTAAGCGAGAAGCCGATACATACATACAGTCACGCCTCTTTCCCATAGGGGTAGGCAGGGACCACATCTTTCCACTTGCTACGATCCTGACACACATCTTTAGCCTCTTCTACTTTCATTAGCGTTTTCACACACGCTCGTCGGTTGCGGGTACTTTTAATGTGACCTTTCCTCAAAAGTTCTGATTGTGATACGTACGCCTAGGTCGACCCTTACCGGCTTTTCCATTCACACTTGCCTCATAAATCTGTTTCGTCAATCTCCTTTCATTCATCCTCTCTACGTGTCCAAACCATCTAAGCATGCCTTTCTCTATCTTTTTCACTACATCTTCAACCACACCGCAACGTTCCCTTATCACGCTGTTTCTCACTTTGTCAATCAGAGTTACTCCAGCTATACTTCTCAAACTTCTCATTTCCACAGCGTTAATCCTACTTTCATGCTTCTTCTGCCAGACCCAGCATTCACTACCATACATAAGTGTGGGGACCAGAACTCCCCTATGTACAGCCAGTCGTGCCTTTTTAGATACTTTCTGGCTACACATAAAGTTATGCAGAGCCCCATTCACTTGATTTCCTGCTAATACTCTTCTCTCAATATCACAGTCATACTTTCCGTCTCTCGTAAATTTAGAACCCAGGTACACAAACTCTTTCACTTGTTCCACTCTTTCTCCTTCAATCAGAACTTTGCGATCCGACATACTTTCTTCTCTTTCAAAAACCATTAATTTCGTCTTATCTACATTAATTTTCATTCCTTTGCTTTGTAGAGCACCATGCATAGTATTAACCATCGCCTGCAACTCCTCCTCCGATGATGCTAATATAACCTGATCATCGGCGTATAGGAGGCATTTGACGGTCAAATCATTCATTCTTAAACCAAACACACTCTCTTTCAAATCTTTTAAGCAATTGTCTATGAACAGGTTAAACAGCCACGGCGAAGCCACACATCCTTGTCTAACACCTTTTTCGATGTTAAACCAGTCTGTGTAAGCCCCGTTTACCCTGACAAAAGCACTGGAATCCTTATAGAGTGATTTCAGTGCTCGTATCAATATGCTAGCCGATATGCTAGTATTTTTAGAAATGAAGAACAGTACATTGCCGTTGTAGTTATTCTCCCGTCAAATAATGGCGTGCAAACAACACTGTAAAACTTTTGAACTGCATTGAAGGTAGTGAATTGAATGCTATTTGAGGTTCACGAACCGATGTTTCTTGATACTAAACTAATTGCGTATTAAGCAATAATAAGAAAATCGTATTGTTATGGACAGGCGTAGTACTTATTATCAAGAGAACGACGTGCTCGTCTCGTCAACAAAAAATAACACAGAAAGAGTTAAGGGCATTAAAGGGCATATAAACACTAGTTCTACTAAAATATTCAGTGATTACTACAGATTTTTTTTTTATTTTTTTTTATTTTACAAAGTGATGAAACGAGCAAACCGTTCACCTGATGGTAAGTGCAACGTCTGCCCATAACAAATGCTGTGTCACCCAGAACATTTCTGTGTGACGCTTCACTGTGCCCATCACCCTAAGACATCAGTTCTTAAGTTTCATATGCCCTGTAATTACGCTAGCTCACCTCTGCCCTTTAAACCGAAACACAGTAATGTTTGCACACTACTGCTTCACGGCAGAATAACTGGCCTTGGGGTGGTACCTACCTAGATGGATTCCTGCATAGGAATCCTACCACCAGTAATTATCTAATTGCATTGTAATATTCTAGGCTAGTAATAAAATTAATAGTACAATTAATAGTAGCAAATTAGTATAATTTCAATAATATTACTCTCCAAAGTGTACTGAATCAAATGATACACATTAAACTAGAATCACCTCTGTTGAATATTTGTATCCATATTATCAACTCACAAAAATAAGTAGAAGCTGATCATAACCAGAAGAAAAATTGAACTTCTAAAATAATGATTTCTTATATTTATGCGAACACTACACATTTAAATGAAACCAATTTTACGGATTTTATCGCGTTTAATTCTGCGTAGATCGGACCAAAAATAATAATTAAAAGCTGAAGGTACCCCGGGTTAACTATGACATCAGGACATCTGTCACCTCAGTTCTCCCGTGACCCTGGGTGCTGTAAAGCACTCGAAACGTCGGGTTATAAATAGATGAAACTACTCGTAAAGGAAATAGAGTCCAGAAGAGGATCAGACTCTTTGGTTCTGTTATGTAGGAATTCGCCAAGGCAGGCACCACCGCAGTGCCAAATAATTAACCGTCAAGCAGTCGTGTGCAAACACTATTGTGTTTCGGTTTATAGTGTACAAAAATCTAGTGTAATTGCAGGGACTGAACAATCGACGTCTCATGATGACGAGGGCAATGCGGTGCCTGCCATATAGAAATTACCAGAGCATATTTCTGGGTGACACCTCCACTGTTGAGTAGGCGTGGCACTTTTTGCTCGTGCACCTCTTGCTTAGAAATAAAAATAGCGTCCTGTTCATTGTTAGTTACACAGCATGCAATACTCTTTTACTTAACAGAAGGAAGTTCTCTGTCTTACTTCTAACTTAATCGTTACTTATGCCACCCAAAGGGCTCAAACGTTATGTAGATTTTGTAGCTTTGAATATTTATATTTGGGATATTTAAATAACCCATATTTAAAATAATCATACAAACATAAGATCACGACTGTATCCCATAACGGGTAGTCAGAGACTGGGCACTCACTGCCAAAATAGATGACCGCCACAATCCACGTTTCACCAAAACAATATAATTCACTTGGTGTGATAGGTGGTGAGCCCATCCCCACCATGCGCTGTTGGGTGTACAGTGCAGTTTAGTTCTTTACTCGCCTTTTACGAGATCCATTGGATGAGATGGAGTGGTGGTATTCTTTTAACGAGCCGCCACCACACGGCACCACATAATCAATGCGAAAGTAACTCTCTCTGTCCCTCTGTCTGTTTGTTACGTTTTCACAAAACTGCTTAAAAGAATAAGATTACAATGTATATTCGACAACTGTTTAAAATATTCATTTCATCATTATCATCACTAGTCTGCTGCAGTTCACTGTCACTCCCGATGAGCGACCCTTAGCTCAATCTCATAAACGAGTGAAAGTGCCACCGGACGATATGCGCATATCGTCGTCCAGACATTTGGTTTATACGTTCGTTATTTTACTGACAAATATACGATTTCTACGCGGACATGTCACTTTATTATATATATTAAATATACCACTTTTACCGAACATAACACATTTCCAATATTGAAATAAAAGTCAGAAACCATAAGTCTAGAGGGAACGACGATTGCTATAATAAATCATGTCCTAACAGATATGCTTGCGAAATGCAAATGTAATGTATGCGGGCAAAACTTTAACATACAATTTAAAAGCAGAAATATAATGTTAACAAGGAAACTGACGTGTAATTAAGGGTTAATGGCGGACTTTACATGTCCTCGAATAATTTTATAACGTCAAACATGATGGTTTGACGATGTTTTCCTTCGCGGATTTTTTTTTTATTCGATAAAGTCTCGAGACGAGCAAAACGTTCACCTGATGGTAAGTGCAACGTTTGCCCATAACTGGCCCTGGGGTGGTACCTACCAAGACGGATTCCTGCATAGGAATCCTACCACCAGCTACTACCATCCTTGGGTGCTATGAGAATGAGAGATTTTTGTTGATTCATGCTCATTTATTCTTATGTTAATCAAATTTCTAATATACATACGAGTAAATTTCATTTCTGTCACGTGTACTGAGTTGCACTCGCTCTTTTTTAAATCTGTGATATTTATTTATGCTAGTAATGACTTGTTGTTAGAATACCACTTTATATTCGAAGTTCGGTCACTCAAAACGTTTATGATTTATCTACTGTGGAATTTCCCAATGTTTGTTTAAGTAATGTCCGCGACAGGCGGCTGACAATAGCGCAGAGTGGACGAAGTGAATCGTACAGTTAGTTTATCAATGTTTTGTCTACAATTTTCTCTTCGTAACATTACGTTCCGTTATTAAAATTAATTACGCCAAGTACAACTGAAACATTATGCAATAAAAACAGGATGAACATCATATAAATTATATTACGTGAAGACGACTGGGTGTCTTTAAAAATATGTATAAAAAATTTGTTTAAATCATCTTTAAAATTATTGATATTACATATTGTGAGTTCATCATCGTGCTTCTGATTCCACTTCATAATATCCCACTAACTCACTGAAGACGTGAGAGTGCGTCAATGTTTGCGAGAACGCTTTAAATGTTATACGCAGGTAACTTTCAGCTATAATTGGAATACGCCGCCATAATCGAAATCGACAGGACATGTAGTCTATATTAGATTAAAATACAGATAGAAACTGTAATATGTTGTTATGTATTCAATAAGAAAGAAAGAAAGAAAGAAGAAAGAAAGAAAAATCATTTATTTGCTTGAAGCAGACGTACACAAAAGTAATATATAATCAAAAAAATAAAAATAGCAGTACAAAAATATTTAAAAAAAAGAAACTAAAAACACAAATAATACCTAAAATAAAAGTATGGAAATTGTACGCCGTACTTCTAGCAAACGAGGTTGACAACTCGGAAGCGAATTCCGTCACAGCACTGATTTTCAGTGTCAACCCCCATTTGCACTCCGATGTCGTTTAAAGAAAATAAAAAAATAATATGAAATATATAAATAATTACAATATTACGGTAATAATATATAAAACAGTAATAAAATGTTGAAAATAAATACGTAGCTTTAAGAGAGATTATTGATAGTTTGATAATAGGTTTTGGTTACTTTTGCATCCAAACACATTAAATGCGCTGCAGAGCTAATTTATTTACATATTCATTTAATCTATATTGATCATAAAAGTAGAGGTGCTCGATTTAAGTCTAAATATTTTACTACAGTTAATATTACCTATGAAATCACGTAAGATTTATATAGTTCTGAACAAAAGTAAAACAGTAAGGTAACAGAATATGACACCTGTACTGCGGAACACAGACTTATTTTCATTTTGGAGACGGTTGTTAGAGCTAGGAAGAGTTCGCCACTGCATCGATACTAGTTGACTCACTTCACATTGTCGACATTATCCTCTCAGGTTTCCCCTCGCTGTTTTCCTTCACCGCACTTTACCTACACTTTTAGTGGTGCTGGCACTGGTGATTGAACGTAGGCCACGCGCGTACTATAAAATTGAAGGATTAAAACTGCTTAGACCCTGATTTTATCGGAAAATATATAAAGTGCGTAGGTATTGCCTAAATATTTACGGTTTAGTAGATATACGGTGAACACTGAACCATGATATCGTCAAAATTTCTTCGATATATATTCCGCAGATAACAGTATCAGATCGCTGATATTTTAAAAGCCATGTTAAATGTAGCCGGAATCAATGAGCTTGTATGTAAGCGCTAATGAAAGTAAACGAAGCGAAAGATGTGTGTGTCAAGTGGAACGATGTGGTCTCTGCCTACCTAAATGGGAAAGAGGTTGTGGAGTCTGTATGTATTTATGTATGACAACATCTAGCAAGCTTTTGGCGTCATCGTCATAATTTTTAAGCACTCACTTGGATCGTTTTGAAGGTTTAAAATGGAATATTGAAATTAAAATTTTATGTGTTGTGATCAGTGCAGGATTCTCATATGACCTGTAACTACACTAGCTTAAGTCGAACCCAAACACAGCCGGGGTTAACACACCACTGTTTGACGTCAAAATAACTGATACTGCGGCGGAAAGTACCTATATATATTCCAGCATAGGAATCTGTCGACCCGCAGTACTATTAATAAAAATACAAGATATTTTAACGAGTAAAAGAAAACTTGCGTTAGAGCAAAACGCTTAGAAAAAGTCATTTTCCAACGGGAAAAAGTTTTCCTTTCACTGCGGGATCAAAGAATAAAGGTTAAAAATTATTATTATGACGGCGATAACGAGTTCCACGAAATCACATAACTGAAATTTCACATTTCTGGCTCCAAAGACATTTAAGAAAAATATGTTTATATTAAGACCGCTCTTAGCATTTTTTCTTCGATATCTATTCATTCCGGCTTTCGCAGTAAAAAAAGTACTTACATTATAAATGCGAAAGTAACTCTCTCTGTCCCTCTGTCTGTTTGTCACCTTTTCGGCTCAACCATTTAACGGATTTTAACGAAATTGTGCACAAAGATAGCTTGCATTCTTGAGATGGCTTAGGCTACTTTGTATTCCGAAAAAATCAAAGAGTCTCCACGGTATTTTTAAAAAATAGTGGATTTAACACGCGGACGTAGTTGCGGGCTTCAGCTTGTAGGTTTATAAAATTTGTTGACCGCGTTGATCAATGTTTGTGGACACATATTGTTGATTCGATAATTCCACAAATTTGTGATTATCAACATGTCTCTGTCATGTTTTCCTTCCTGCGATCTTATCGCATGTTATAATGAGCGCGGGCACCTGTGAGTGCCTCTGTAATTGCGCTTATACTTGTAGCACTATAACATCTCTTGCGCATTTCATAGCTTCAGACATTGTCGCCGTGGTCGAAAATCGGCCACGAGGATGTTAACTTCGACATCGGTCCGTAGGTACTCTGCCTGCTAATGGACACAGACCTCTCTGATGTTATGAATAAAGCAACAGTCTTTAAATATCCCACTACTGAGCACAGGCCTGCTCTCATTTCTACGAGAGTTTTGAGGATGAGGGTGATAAAGGAAGAATTCGCCACGCTGCTCCAATGCGAGTTTGCGGACTTCACGTCGCCTCGAAATATTCCTTCATGGCTAAGCACACGGTAAATCAGCACTTAAAATTGCTGAACAATTTTAGAGGTGAGGTTTTTTCAATTTTAAGACAACTAAAGATGGATACCAACTATTCGTTTTTTTGCACAAATTGTTTTATTTATAGTAACGGTTATTTAATGCAAACTGACACGTAGCGTAGGCTACGCACAATAAGACATAATTTATTGATATAAATATTCCCAAAAGTAATATTAAAACAAATATAAATATACAAACTACAAACATTTATTAAAATATATTCCCTATTTAAATCGATTGCGCTCTTAGCCAGGCTTAAAATGAGTCATATAGAAATTAATAAAAATTGAAAAGAAAACGCCGACAGGAACTTTTTCATTATTCTCTACATTTGAAATGCATCATTACTATTTTATTTCATTTATGTATTTACCGGATTATTCGGTAATAATATTAAGAAGATTAAAGGGCATTACTCACCACTAATGGAACGGCTTTCAAAATCCGTCCCTATTGGGAAATGTCTTTACTACTTACCTTAAATTTCTAATAATACAGAGATAATATCTGAAAATAAAGCAAATAAATGTTTTACTTGATAAATTGCTTTCCAATAAATGCTTTAAAGAAACATGAATATAACCAACTATGTAAAGATATAATACATACATATTATAAATCAAAGGCACATAACGTGGAATTTTCAACATACAATCACGCATTTAAGGGTCTCTCAGGGGTAAATCCCATATAAGTGGTAGGCAGCGACCAGACCCGTAGCCCAATTTTCGCCCTCGCGGGAAACGAGACGTGACTAGGTTTACAAACCACTGAAGTCGAAAACATGACTAGTATTTGACTTTAAAACGAGACATTATCAAGTAATATTGACACTACGGCAGACAACCGCCGATTTATCGTTTCCTTATTATTTAATAATGTTATTGCAGTACACTATCAAAATTAAACATTAAACGTGCTCAGTACATAATTACAATACAATGTCGCAGTGCAATCTAGGATTACGTCGTTATTGATTAAGTGAATGATAGGTGTGTGCGATGTTACATCTGGGTATACTCATCCGATGCCTACGTACTAGAATATACATGCACACAAAATGGAAAATAATGTTTTGCTTTTTTTTTAATAATTAAAAGTGCTCCACACTTGCTGCAACACACACAATATGTACAACACAACCAGATCCGAAAACCATCGCTTTGTGTGCCAAAAGAAGTACTCTAAATTAGGCTCGTAGTTGTCTTAAAAATCAATCATTATAATCTTTGGTATTCTTTAGAAATGTGGATGGTTTAATGCTGATAATTACTAAAGCTGATTTCCTTGGAGTAATACCGAAGTGCTTCAACAGTTATTCATTAAATTTATTTGCGATTAATTGGGGTCGGTTACAAAAAATTAAATAGGTTTGTACGATTCCTTTGTAGGATTCCTATGCAGGAATCCGTCTAGGTAGGTACCACCCCAGGGTCAGTTATTCTGCCGTGAAGCAGTAATGTGCAACCATTACTGTGTTTCGGTTTGAAGGGCACTGTGAGCTAGCGTAATCACTGGACATTTGAGACTTAAGAACTGATATCTCAGGGTGTGTGTGGTGTCACGCAGAAATATTCTGGGTGACACAGCATTTGTTGTTGGCGGACGTTGCACTTACCACCAGGTGCTCGTTTCGTCACTTTATTATTTAATCAAAGAACCGTCTTCCACGCAGCAATAAAAAAAGTTATGCACGAACATACAAAAAAAATATGCAGACGAATTGAGAACCACCTCCTTTTTTAAAGTTGGTTAGAAAACAAAACCCCAGAGTTTCTCGACCAATCTTCGTAACTTTTAACATTTCCAAGACCTTTAAAGAAGACTTAATTGAATAAAGAGGTTTCGACTTTGACTTTGATCCGTCTTTGACTTGCTTTAAAAGAGACCTGGTCGAAAATAATTCGAAAGAAAAAGCTTTTATTTGAATCACTAAAAGAATATTCTGAACCTGCATATTTTTCTAAAATTAAAGATTTCAGGCAACAATTATTTAAATATCGACGTACAAAGTAACCTTAAATAGAATCAAGCATTGATCGGAATGACTTAAATATAAAACTAAACAATTCATAGTGAAACGAGAGAGCCGTGGTAGGTTAGAGGTCGGGCAATCGCAGTGAATTTCAAAGAACGCGAGTGACCCGCGTTCGATTTCAAGTGCCGGCACCTCTAAAGTAAAATAAAATTTATCTCGACATTGTTATATTTACTTGTGGTAGAGTTTCTATGCAGGAATCCGTCAAGTATCCGTAAGTAGGTACCACCGCAGAGCCAGTTGTTCTGTAGTGAAGCAGTAGTGTGGGGTCTGGACAGTGGCGTAGCTACCGCCGTATCAGCCGTATTAATGATACAAGTACAGCCGTAGTGAATGAATAATGAAAATATGATTCATGTTAGGCTTCCTATTTTTGACCCATACGGTTACAACAGCAACAGCTGAAAGTTTTTCTAAGCTCGACCTGATTAAAGATTACCTTAGAACTTCTATGGGGGCAAGAACTGCAATCGGAATTACGTCAATACCAGTCCATAGAAGCAGAAAATCTTGATAAAGTAAAATGGATGTTTTGATAAATAAGTATGCAGTAAAAAATTGCAAGATTAGTGTATTTTGTCCATTTAAAAGTAAATGGCTACGCCATAAGTCGGAGAAAAGAAGAATTATGGTCTTAAATTGGATCGAGTTACTAACCTATTGTTATGCTTCACTCAGAACCGCGTTCGCAAAGACGAGTCATGTCGGTCTTGCACCGGCTAAAGAACTATGGTATTTTACCTTCGCCGCATATCGACACGGAGGTTCTTGTAAGTACACTCGTGCATACATCTGTGACACCATTGGCGCCCGCTGCCCACTGATATATTCCCTCCCAGGAAGTTTGGAACGCTCCGGATTTCAACTGTGGCTTCACTGCCAACCACATTTCAGGCCGAGCTATCCTATGACGTTACACGACATAGGGTAGCTCGCTTTGAGCTCACTTTGCTCTACAAATAATATTAATTAATAGAATTATTCGTTACTTCGCGGAAATCCATTACAATGAATGAAAGGAAGTACATTTGCTGACATACATACATACATACATATTGTCACGCCTTTTTCTCTTATGAGTGGTAGGCAGAGGCTACACATGTAGCCCACTTTTGCCCCCGCGGGAATCGAGACGTGACTAGTTGCGAACCACGTCGCCGCCATTTTGGCACGAGTCAAAGAATTCTGACTCAGTTGCGTTCCCACAAGACGCGTTGCTAAGATCCGCATGCAAAATATAAAATGTCATAGCAACTCCCTTACCTTCAATGTATTTAAAGTTTTGTTCGTCAGTTCAAGTAATTGTTCAAGATAAGCAAGGAAAAATAAAATTGTGTTTTAATTCCCTCAAACTTACCTAAAACTTTACTAAGAGATAAAAGAAACGATACCTTTTCATGATTCAATAGCTTACAAAGTATTTTAGAAAATTCTCTTACTCTTTTGAAATTTCATTAGGAACGTTATGTTGGTTTTTTGATAGCACAAAGTGAACACAAGCTTCGTGGGTAGTTCTTGTTGTCAATAATGCTAATATCAATGCCGCTATAAGTAATAATATTTTGAAAGGAATATGTATCGTTAACGTAGCCGTTAAACCGGGAAATCAATGTTATTAATACGTTCGGAGTATCAAACAAAAAGCCCTCTTCTTCTTATAAGTCAGCTTCTTATTATAACGGGCAACTACGGAACCCTTCTCTGCGCGTGCCCCGACACGCACTTGACCGGTTTTTTAACTTTACGATAAGCCTTATCCTCAAATGAAACAAAACATTCCGTACTTCAATTAACAGATAAAATATTATATATATATATATATATACACGTACATATATATATATATATACATATAATATTGTATGCTTTATTATTGTAAGGATTTTCAATGCCTAGTAAATCTATAAGACAGTCTGTTACAAGCACGTTTCATTGCACGCGACGTCGTCGTACAATAAATTACTTCATAAAATTTTAGCGCGATCTGTGACATTGAAAAGGTTGTATTTCGATGCTAGTACTACGAGAAAGTTTTGTTTGTTGCAGTATTTTACGTGACACTTTTTTACTTGTTTCTTTGTTAAATTACTATTGTTCATTAATAGCCTGTGAAGTAATTTCATCGACTGAAATAATTTTATTGAATAATTGTGCAAGTGTGCAATGACAATGAATTCAGGTGGCACAGAATGATGCAATCTGTGGAATTAGTCTGTGTAGTCGTTCTGTGAACACGGACTGATATAATAAACATACACATTTTGGGAAATTTAGGAGTATTGCACCGTAGTTGTACCGCTTGGACGTTAATTATGGACGCAGTAATTAAGGAAAGTCGAGGTTAAGCAACGTTTCTCACGGTTGAATTACTTGACAAAATCTACTACTATTTATTATTAATTTATTTTATAGAAGAAAGTGTAGAGACGAGCAGCCGTTCACCTGCTAGCAAGTGTAACAACTGCCCATAACAAATGCTGTGTCACCCAGAACATTTCTTTGTAGCACCCCACTGCGCCTGTCCCCCTGAGACATCAGTTCTTAAGTCTCATATGCCTAGTAATTACACTAGCTCTCTGTGCCCTTTTCTATAGAAGAGAGGGCAAACTAGCAAACGGCTCACCTGATGGTATATTATCATCGCCGCCCATGAACATCTGCAATTCCAGAGGAATTTTTTCTTGAAGTTCCCTAAGTTGTATCGGTCCGGAAGAACCGCTGGTGGCAGCAGATTCCACAAAGTGGTTATGCGTAGCTAAAAAATTCAGGCAAAGCGCAGTGATGGAATGAGGGTCATCCAGATGGTGCTGGTGAAATTTTGTGCTGTGCCGCAATGTACGATGGTGGAATTTAACAGCAGGAATTAATCCGAACAACTCATGGGGAGTGTTCAAAGTGCTCTTCAGACCGAAACACAATCATGTTGGACACTTTACGGAAGAAATGGCCCTGTGGTGGTCCTATTATTATCTTATGCACAGGAATCTTGCCACTGGTAAAAACTACAAACAAAACAAAATTGTATTTTTAATTTCGGCGATTGTGTTCTACAAATATCTTAATGGAAGTAGTGCAGCGGTGGAGATAATAAACGAGTTACTTTAAAATGAACTTATTTTTTAGAACCTGTAACCTGCAACCTGCGTGGCGATTCTGGCAAATCCTCACAACTTTATAGTCCTACGCGTTCCATGTCAATTTCTGTACATTCTTTCATTTACCACTTACCTATGAGACCCATGTATAAAAACAGGCTGTTTCATGTCGCCAAGATGTTGCTAAATAAGAAATTGCGATAAAATGCGAATACGAGTTATTGTATAAGATTGTGACGACATTTCATGTAAACTTCGTTTTCGTGAACGCGATCAAAATGTAGGTCGGTTGTCGTCGAACTCAGACGACAACCATCAAACTATACATTTTAACTGACCCGATTTCGCCGACCGCTTTGGAAACCAAGTTTAATAAAACCACGTTTCACTTAACTGAGTTGAAATGGATAATTTGATCTCGGTTGTCGTCTAACCCATTTCATCAGCTCCATTTTGATCGCGTTTAGGAAAACGAAGTTTGCATGAAATATCGTCACAATCAATAACAAAAACTTGATGTATTTCGTATTTTGCGACATCAAACAGCCTGTAATTTAACATAGATCACATAGGTAAACAAACAAAAAAACAATACGAAATTAAAATTAATTTTTGGGTTTACGTAGTTGTGCAATTGACAATGACAGTTCTCCAAACGCGTTTGATGGAGCTAACCGTCGAAAATTGGGCGTCCAGAATTTGTATCGCGTTTAGCTATAACTGCGTTCATTGGATGTTGATGAAATGTAAACTTCGTTTAGCTTGAACTGATCGCGTTTATTTTCAACGGTGAAATCCGCCCTTAGTGTTCCTCGAAAGCCGTGTCGACGAACCTTCCGCAGTCAGTGTACATTCTAAGCGTGATCCCGTGATCCCTACCCCAACCGTGGCTAATAGGTGGTCTAGATTTGTATTTTTTTTTTATTGGATAAAGTGACGAGATGAGCAAAACGTTCACCTGATGATAAGTGCAACGTCTGCCCAGAACAAATGCTGTGTCACCCAGAACGAGTGGCACCACACTGCGCCCGTCACCTTGAGACATCAGTATTTAAGTCTCATATGCCCAGTGATTACGCTAGCTCACAGTGCCCTTCAGACCGAAACAGTAATGTCTACACTCTACTGTTTCACGGCAGAATAATAGATGGATTTCTGAATAGGAATCCTACCACCAGTATTGCTCAATAATTGGCAAGTTTAAAACCACAGTGTTTACAAGTGAGAATGAGGCCCATGGTAGCTCAAGGGCCGCCTAACTAGCAAAAATATGATTATACAATGGTCGAGACAACGTTGTAGTCGCAACTTTAGGTGTTAGTTAGTCGCTGCCGCCCAACTCCTAGTTTTCATTTTCCCTCTGTCGACTTTTACGACACCCCCGGCATGATATGGGGTAAAAATAAATAGCACTTTCAAATAAAATTCAAAAGGATACATTTCCCTAAAAATTAAACTCCGAATATAGTTTAAAATGGGTTATACTCTGAAGTATGTTAAGTTTTGAAACATTATGAAAGTTCATTACAACACATTTTCATAATTATAAATTTGTTAGCAAGTTAGGTGTAGCCTATAAACATCGTTTGTTAAAATGTACAAGTATAGAAAGTTGGTGTATACATACACACAGTCACGTCTTTTTCTTATATAAGGGGTAGGCAGAGTCCACTCACTTTTCACCCTCGCAGGAAACGAAACGTGACAGGTGGCGAACCACGTCGCCGCCATTTTGGCACAAGAAAAAACTTTGGTACTCAAAACAATGTTTACTCCTCATTGCGTTCCCAAGAGCAGTATAGTTACAGCATTTCATATTATGGTGTTGCCGGTGGTCTCGTAGTATTTTATAAAATGACCCTTCGATGGACTTGACTTCAATGTTATGTCCTCGTGATTTAACAACTTTATAGTCCGTTTTTCATTATGTGGCATCGTCAGACGATATTGTAGAGTGCGCAACGGACTTCACACATAGTTGCTAAATCTGTTGGGATGTAACATCTCATATAGGGATATTCAAGATCCACTGATGTTATATTAACCTACGTACACCACGCTCTGCTCCGTTCTTTATATTTTAATTACGTAATTTTTTACCAATTTTAGGTATTGTTATAGTAATTAAAAAATAAACTTTCAACATACTAACGTACACATAAACAAATATGGCTACTTAGTTAAGTAGCCTGCTTTGGTTGACAAGTGCTGTACTTAGTCACTAAGACCTTAACTTTTTTATGCTGAGTGTCTAACTAAACAACTTCGATTTATGTTCGCCCAGACACGCCCAATAATACATTAGTTAAACTACTGCTATGTAAACAAATGAAAATTATAGATAAATAATGTTGCGGTTAATTAAACTGTAAAATAATTATAAAAGAAGCAAATTAATAAACAAAGACACTATTTATGACCAAGAGATTAATTTTTACATGTCCTCCTTGTACGCGTAACGCCTTTATCGTCGGTGAGCTTGCTGACAACTGCAGACTGCGTCGGGGAGGTAGATGTAGACGAACACGGAATTGCGTCCAGGTCCGCCAGACTCTCCAGTTGGTGGCGACTGTCAGGTGTGCAAAGGTAGATGACGCCGTCTCGAGTCCAAAATTTGGTGACGCCGTATCTTCACCTAGCCTCCAAAAACACCTTGTGGCAACTCCTTGTAAGGAACTCCGATTGCTGACAAGTACTATAGGCCTGGCATCAATTGAAGTCCACTACTGGATGACAAAGCATAGGCACCAGAAATAAAAGCTTCAACAAAAATATTTTTCGAAGCCACCCTCGGGACGCCATATACCTTCTTAGATCACACGGCAAACAGAGGTCACGAAAAGAAGTTTATAATAAACATTACTCATTACTACGTATTGATTTTTAGTTTGCAAGTTTACTCTCTTAAACGATTGATTGGAGTGATTTATTTTTGTAAAGAAAAAACGAAGGCTACACTAAAACGTATTGTGAGTGTTTTTATAGACATATATGTGACATGTCAAACACAACCAGATCCGAAATCCAACTGTTTGTGTTATTATTTTTCACAAATTATTGAAGATAGTGGCTTGACGTGCAAAACTTTCACCTTACGGTAAGTGTTAAGTCTGCCCAGTTATTATGACGTCAAGCAGTAGTGCACAAACAGTACTGTGTTATTACTGGGCTTATGAGATCTAAGAACTGAACAGTCTCAGGATAACAAGCGCTGTTTGGTGCGACACAGAAATGTTCTGGGTGACATAGCATTTGTCGTGGGCAGACGTTGCACTTACCGTCAAGTGAACGTTTTGCTATTTTCGTCAGTCTATCCAAAAAAAAAACTTCATTGTGAAGTATGGTTGGCCGATACAGAATATGTTCAATTTATATGGAAACGGTTCCAATCTTGTTTGTCACTTCACTCTCAATTATGTTAGAGCGTAGGAATGTAATGATGTACAATATACCTTCTCATATATACATTTCTAAAGCGTAGAGTTAATTCAAATGAAATGGTGATATGTGCCGACGTAAGAAACCCAAGAACAGAGAATTAAACAAGTTTTATTTGTTTAAAAATCGTATAACTATGATTTTTCCAGCATCGTCAATGCTTTTAGGGACATCAACTGTTTTTGTCTGTAGGTCATTATGTTCCGTGCGGAAATCGAACTGGCGATTAGTAGCGTCGGACCTAATCGCTTATCCACTGCGCTGACTAAACTGAGGTACAATTTTTTAGATCACAGTGCAAAGTAACAGCCTATAAATGTCCCACTGCTGAGCACAGGCCTCCTCTCATTTCTGAGGTTTTGGAGCCGGGAATATTACGCAACTTTGCTCCAATGCGGTTTGGCGAACTTCATATGTCCTCCAAATATTTCTTTTCCACGGACATGTAGGTTTCCTCACGATGTTTTCCTTCACCGCTGAGCACGTGGTAAATCAGCACTTAAAATTGTAGAACAAATGTTTAGAGGCGCTGGCACCGAGGATCGAACCCAGGTTAATCGCGTACTATGAAATTAAATTCGAGCACCCGGCCCGGCTACCACGGATAACACTGTAAGAATTTGCGCAAATTTTGTGTAACTATCTAAAATTTATAAAAAATGTGTGTTGTGAATTATATAAATATAATATGTGCAAAATAATACAGCAATATCTTAATCCGTATCCAATCTATATACGAACCGAACTGATTACCAAGAAGGTCTTAATATGTAAGTCTGAAAGATTCTGATTTGTAATATATATCACTGATGGTGTGATTCCAGTCAAGGAATACGCTTAGGTGGGTACCACTGTAACCAGTTATTCTGCCGTGAAGCAGTAGTGTGCTCACCACAGTGTTTAATTTTGACTGATTGCACTGAGACTAGTGTTTATAAGGCATATACTCGTAAGACTTAAGATCCGGTGGCTCGTGGTGACGGGCTTAATGCGACCCTACACAGTATTCTCTTTTTTTATTGGAGCAAGGAGCGAGACGAGCGAAACGTACACTTGATGGCAAGTGCATTTGCTATGGGCAGCGTTCGCCCATAGCAATGCTGGGCTGCAGTCAAAATATTTCTTTGTGACACCACACTGCGCCAGTCCTCTGAAACGTCAGTTCCTAAGTATCATATGCCCAGTGATTACGCTAGCTCTCATTGCCCTTTCAGACCGAAATTAAGTAATGTTTGGACACTACTGCTTTCAGTGCAAAGTGGGTGACGTGATTCCATAAACATAAATCAAAATGTGTTGTATTACTTTAAATATAGAATCGACAATAATAAATTGCATTGCTGCTCTTGTTCAGTGTTCAGGTCAACCTTTCGTTGGTAATAAAGGAAAATTGGATGTTTGATAGTTGCACACAGCTTCATTAATCAATGACAATTAATACGTAATCAACGCAGTTCGAACTTGATTGAAAACCATATTAGCAAAATGGCTGTATTGTTACGTATATAATGTATTTAATTTTTTATAAGTCTCGATAACTTTTACGACTTGACCGTTCAAGAGCCAACCGACGTAACTATATGTGCAATGGGTGTGGTCACTGCCTATACCTTTTGGGAAAAAGGCGTGACTGTATGTATGTATATTTGCAATTTATTACATATTGGTTTTGAGCCGTCCTACTTCCGATCGCACAGACGACTTCAGATGCGCTTTCCGACATTCGTCTAAATTCTTGTATTATACTAATTTACCCATCCCTGCATCGCACGGAAGTTATTGTTATGTCTGTATATATTAAAACAGCACCAGTCCGTTTAATCGTAAAATTCGTTTGTAGTGTATGTATGTACTATGCCAAAAACATTGCCAAATTCGCCAAAGAATCAACATACGTTTGACAAGTACCATATTAAATACCAATTCTTAGCTTATTTAAGCCCTTTATTTTAAATACTAGATTCAACGGTCACTTCAGGTTAAAAAAGTGAAGTAAAGTGAGCTGATCACAGGCTTCCTCTCATTTCTGAGAGGCTTTTGGAACTAGGAAGAATCCGCCACGCTGCTCCAATGCGGATTGGTGGACTGCACATGTCTTCGAAATAGTTTTTTATTTCTCTTTTCTCTTTCTCTCACGATGTTTTCCTTCACCGTCGAGCACGTGTTAAATCAGCACTTAAAATTGCAATTATCAATTTTAGTGCCGGCATCGGGAATCGGGAAGCGTAGCCTAGCCTCTGTGCTCTACGCTGATTAATAAAAGAAAATTAAATAGGCATTCATTAATTACGACATTTGACTGTTCCCGAATAACATCTAAAATCATCGCTTCAGCGCTAAATTCGTAAGTCAAGAGACGATAACTCTAAGTGCCACACAAAAAGCCGCAGTCAAAAACTATTGTTGTTAACAGTGCGAGCGAACAAATATAGCTTATCTGAGCGTGCGAGTAAGAGAGATTTTGAATGTATTTGACATTCAAAATCTCATTCAAACATTGGAATATTGACAAACATTTGACAAAATGACACGCAATCTTTGATTTGATTTTGCTGTTAGATGTAATTTTGGCGATCTTTGTAGTTATTTGTAAGGTGTTCTGACTGGTTGTTTTTTTTTCGATTTGCTTTTCTACAACCGGATTATAACAACTAATATTTTGGAATAAACCCACAATAAACTTAAAATCGAAAATATTTTAATGATTTCTTATATTATTTTTGGTTAATTAAAAAACATCCTAATTTCAATAGAGAAGATCGTTGGGTATTACCACGGGCTTAGTATCCTATAATTAACCAAATTAAATCAAAAACCAAGCTTACCACGGCAAGCCTTCAAGATACTGTAAGCTCATTTTGCGTAGATCGGACCAAAAAGACCAATTAAAAGCTGAAGGATTTACGGAAGTTAAGAGAAAGAGAAGTGAAGAGGATCATCCGCCTGCACCGCCGCTACGCCATATCCAACACTAAACTCAAGATAGCGTGCTTCCTATCTCTCCACGGTCACAATATTTATTCCCATTAAACCTTGAACACTAGATTTACGGGCATTGACGTTGGACGGGACGGGTATATTACGAATAGGTAGACAATATCTAGTATACTATATAATAAAATATGAGTGTTCCAGATTAAACTACTAGATAGATAAAACTACTGTCTATGTAAGTATTTGCTTCGAAAGACCGCATATTTCTTTGTGATGCAAAATATTTTCTACACTTACCTTATTTATGTTTGTAATATTCTATTTTGTGTATTTTACGTTCGTTATCCATATATTCATGTAAAACACATTTGTATGTAATTTCTCATGTAAGTGGATTTATTTGTTATGGTAAACAAATAAATTCTTAACCTCATATATATTCGCTGCATAATATCATTAAAAACCAATATAATAATCAAGAAATATATAGCCCTCCGTGAGGGCTATACTCGTATATTTTTGCCGTTTGTCGCGGAGACCCTCGGGCCGTGGGGACCAGACGCGAAACTTTTCTTCAGTTCAGTTCTTAAGTCTCAAATGCCCAGTAATGTTTGCACACTACTGCTTCACGGCAGAATAACTGACCCTGGGGTGGTACCTACCTAGACGGATTCCTGAATAGGAATCCTACCACCAGTAAAAGTTTTTAAATAACTACTTTCTGGTCTTTTTAGTTATGTTTTTCCCCATTTTGGGGGGATTTTGCCAAAGTTGCCACGCTTGGGAGGCGGGTTTGCAATCGCTGTTTATTTATTTAGCTGTTCCGGGAAGATGCTGCTGCCCATCTTCTGGTTTTCATTTTTTAACGGGATGAGATGGGGTGATAGATTCTCTTCAGCCGCTACCTCACAACAAGAACAATTATCATAGCTATTACTGTATCACACTGATGGTCAACTAAATGAATTCAGTATAAATAAATTCATTACTATTATATCAATATTATCTTATTTTATATTATTATTATTTTTAAAACTATAAACAACGTAAAAATCATAGTATTCATAATCATACATACACAATACGTACAAAAACAATGAACATAAATAAAGAAATACACAGTCGAATAAGTCAGTGGGAATTCCTTTGAAGGTAATAATCAAGAAGCAATCTTTCATAACAATACCTACTTGATACTTTCTTGACATCATCGGGTTCGGGCGTTCCAAAACGTTTTGGACCCGTTACATTGCACGCGAAGCTGTACAGGTAATAAATTACTTCATAAAATTTTAGCGGGAACTTCGACATCAAACAACCATTTTAGATGTTACTATTGCGGGATATTTCTGCTTCAGTATTTTACGGGTGATTGGTATTCACGTGTTTCTTTGATTTGAAATTAATATTGTGGGTAAACAGGTGAAATAATTTAATTGAAATACACATAACCGTGTGGTGGCGACTTAAGATCTCTCTCATCTCTTCTCATGGGTGTCGTAAAAGTCGACTGAGATAAAATTAAAACCACGCGATGGGCAGTAGCATTATTCTGGAACTTCTGAATAAATAAACTTCGGTTGCCGACCCGCCTGCCAAGCGTGGCAACCGTGGTAGAATCACTCCAAAGTGATCGCTGTAAACTTACGTGTTAGCCATTAATGGGGGAGGCTTATGTTCAGAAGAGGACTAGTGATAGGGTGAAATGATCATGACAATGACAAATATAACATCCATTGAAATAATTGCTTAATTAATATTTTAGTTATTTACTGTTATATATATAGCCCAGGGGCCAGGCGCTCGCCATAAATTTCATAGTGTGCGAGTAACCTAAATACGATCCCCAAAGCCGATCTCTAAAATTGTTCTGCAATTTCAAGTGCTGATTTAACACTTACCCAGTGATGAGTGAAGACATCGTAAAGAAATCTCCATGTCTGAGAAACAAAGTGAACGCCAAATCCGCCAACACGCTTTGGAGCAACGACGTGGCGGACACTTCCCAGGCACAAAGCCCTCTCAAACGTGAGCAGAGGCCTCAGCTCAGCAGTGGGACATTTATAGACGGTTACTTTTTAAAACGAATAAACGGCAACTTTAAGGCAATGCACATTATTGTTTGCTGACTGAGTGTCCCGAAAGCAAGATGGCTAAATATAACCTGACCGAAAAATAGAAGCTACCGTTGATTAATACTAGGTATATAAAAATATAGTTGGTTAAAGGAACATTTAATTAAAACAATTTTTTATAAAAGCATTTAATATATTTTTAGGAATAAATCATAAATTAATTATTATTGAAAAGCATTACATTATTTTATTAAGGTTTTTGAAAAAGGTGCGTTCATAAATTGCGAGCGTCAACAAGGTTCGTTTCATCAATATGTTTCGTTTTATCACGTAGTATAATGCAGTTACGAATTATTATTTTTATTTTACTTTTTCCATAGCTTTTAAATTAAAAGGGAAAATGAGGAAAGAAAGGAAAAATGTATGTTAAAAGGTTTTTCCGGTTGCTGGTCATTATGGTCGTCATAATCTTTTTCTGGGAAATGAACATGTTGTAAAAATGAAACGAAACAGTAAGACGTTAATCTCGTGAAATCTGTCATCTGTCGAAGCGTGTAATCAATTAAGTTCCCTATCAATGTCAAGTCACTCAACGTTCGTACGATACTGCTCCCGAAAAGTACATAACGCTATTCACTGGAAGACGACCATCATGATCAACTTGTTGTCTTCATAATCTGTGGAGGTAAAAGCTGAGACCCGAGCGCAAGTTATCATGTCTACTGTAGCCGAGTCGCTACTTCTACACCTACTGTAGCCGGGTCGCTACTTCTACACTGCCTCCAGGGCGGCATAATAATAGTAATCAGCAGTATAAAGTGTGAAACTTCTCTGTGTGTGCGTGTGCAATATTATATGTATAATAAGGGCTTGAGAAATGACATATTACCCAAAATGAAAGCTTAAATAATGGCGCCGGTACCGTATTCAATCCTAACTTAAAACAAAACATGATTATACCGGCTCAAAAAATAGTTGATTAGATATGATACGCTGCATTATGAACAATCGATCAAACCATAGATCATTTATGTTCGGGAAACTACGGTCAGGTCATAGATTGTATAAAACTGGCCGACCTTCTTGCTTTTAAATTGCATAAAAAATTACACATTACGACAATTAAAAAAAGCTGTAACAGTACGAAATGTCGGGTAATGAATGGTTTAAAATAACGCGATAAAATCCGAAAAACTTAGTTTTATAAAAAAATCATTAAAAATATTTTTTTAAAGTTATATTAATATTGATTGAACTTAATTTTCAATAATGAATGAATGAATTAATGAATGAATTTTCTTTCAATGAATCTAGCTGACCCGCACCAGCTTTGCACAGAAGGTATTGTTACATAAAAGTCGAGATAGAGAAAAGGAGCACCAACCCGTTTACCCATCAAATGAGTAAATAAGAGTAAATGTTCCTGAAATCCGTTCGTAGTGACTTTCTATGGCGGGAAAGGAAGTAAGCTAAATTTCGAGTCAATAGATCTTGTAATCGGAGATATCGTGATGAGTCAGTGGTAAGTCAATTTTATAAATATAGAGATAACAGATTACGAACTGTTTGCCAAAATCTGTAGGCGTCAATTTATATAAATGAAATAATATTCTTATATTTATATTTATAGTTTCATATAAATGATCACGTAAAGAGACATATATATAATTTCGGTGGTGTAATTGCTGTTAGCCTTTTTGGCTTTTAGAGCTTCATCTACATACTGTGCTCACGGGCCAGGGGTCCGCGTGCCAGGTTTGGTTTAACCCAAACAAAAATACTTAAATAAACTCCTACAAAAACCTCGAAATTCGGACTGTGTCGCGTTCGCTGGGTGCTTGCGCGATTTCGAATATCTCAAATGATTTTAAGTCGTCTACTGACCGTCCGAGGGAGGCTGCGGGCCTCCATTCAGACTGTCGACTTGGACGGACTGTCGACTTGAAAAACGACATATTAATGTGACGTAGCTGGTGCGCACGACTTCGTCCGCGTAGATATAGTTTAAAAAAAAATCCGTTGAAACTATTTGATTTTTCCGAATAAAGAGGTGACGGAGATATCCTATGTCCGTCACCAGGATGTAAACTATTTCCGTGGCAGATTCTGTAAAGATCGGTTCAGCAGTTGAACCGTGAAAAGTTAACAAACACACAGAGGGACAGAGGGAGTTACTTTCGCATTTATAATATTAGTATGGATATACAACCACAACGCCTTCGCAAAACTCATTCATTTATTATTTTGTCGCGGTCGACATCGTCTGTAGTATTTAATTAATTCAGTTAGTTTTATCAAAGACTGATTACCCGAGAAAAATATTTTTGCCAATATAAGTCTTTCTCGACATTCTTTGACCTTTCACCATATTTTTTTTAACATGATAGAGTTTGTGTTATAATAATATTAGACAGACAATTTAAATTTCCATCGGAGTATGGTACATAATTTATTTTAAATTATGCTCAACAAACATATCTGTGTAAAATTTCACTAATTTCAATAAATATTCAGCACGAAAGAGCTGTCTGTGCGTTGAAATTTAATTACATGAGAATCGGCCGACATCAAATTAAAAAAATACGATGACCAGAAACACGGTGACTTTAAAAGTTAAATATAACCTTTATTATGGCTGCGCTCATGTAATTTGCATTAATCAATGTATATTAATACAAAGTTGTATTTATGTGAAAATTTTAAATACTTTACTCGTTATAGCGGCGTAAAATTTATTAAATACTCGTACCTACATTACCGCAAAAGTAAACATTAACCTCATTATTGTTGACAATCTATTTATAAACTATTAGGAATCTTAAATAGACAGCAATCTTATATAAATAGTTAGCGATCGTTAGCGATCGTACATACATAAGATCACGACTGTATCCCATAAGGGGTAGTCAGAGACTGGGCACTCACTGCAAAAACAGATGACTGCCACAATCCACGTTTCACCAAAACAATATAATGCACTTGGTGTGACGGGTGGTGAGCCCATCGCCACCATTCGCTGTTGGGTGCACAGTGCAGTTTAATTCCTTACTCGCCTTTTACGAGATCCATTGAATGAGATGGAGTGGTAGTATTCTTTTAACGAGCCGCCACCACACGGCACAATATTGCACTGTTGATATAATTACAGTACGTGATAATGAAAGAGGTTTCTTTGATAATTTATTTTATAATTGGTAGATATAATTAAATAGCATAATATACTATACAAAAACTATCGTTGACTTTAAAAGTAAATCTGAAATTTTTATTTGTAATTTAGCGATCTTACGTAAATAATAACGTTTTGTAAGAACCATTCGTCATATTAATCTTATATAAGTATTGTCTTACACAAGCAGCTTATACAAATTCTTTGTTTAGTATTGTATAAAGTTAAAATTAATCGAATTTGCGTAATATGAGAAAGCTTTACGTAATGCCCTTATATGGTCATAAGAATTCATAAAGCGAGCGACCAATCAGAGCTAAGGAAGATTCTCAAACCAGACTCCTGCTCTGCATGATGGTAACCAATTTGAATGTATATATGGCATGATAATAAGAAATAAAACATGTCCTCCTGGCGGACTTTCGACCACGGTGATAACTTCCGAATACTTTTGGAAACTATCAACTGCGCAGGAGATATTTAGTGCCACAAGCAAACACAGAGACATTCACTCGTCCCAACCTACCCGCGCACGATGTAACGCTCATGTGATATTATCGGAGGTAGGCTAGGATGCAGTGTCAGAGACACGGTGACTATCACAACACAACCAGACCAGAAAACCAACAATTTGTGTTTTTGCATAAATGTTGGATTCGGCTAGGATTCGATGTTTTCCTTCACCGCCGAGCACGTGGTAAATCGGAACTTAAAATTGAAATCAACAATTTTAGCGGTGACGGCACCAGGAATCGAACCCAGGTCACTCGCGTACTATGAAATTTAAAGCAAGCGCCTCGCCCTTGAGCTACCACGGCGGGCTTATTAAATATAATACAAAAGTGGACTACGTGTGTGGCCTCAGCCAACATTATATGGTAAAAAGACGTAACGTGGCGTGTATGTATGTATGTATGTTACAAAGGTATAACTAGTCGACACGATAATGATGAACAGCGAAAAGATTTAATTTACATTACAAAAATTATCATAAAATTACTTAAAAATGTTCTTTTTAATCCGATTAAACAAAACGTGAACCGAGTGAATATTCTACCCTAGCATTACTCATATCCCCTCGTATTTCATTTCGTGTCGAGACTGAAGTGCGGTAGCCGGATGCTACGCCATATGCATTGGTCGTAGCGGGAGGCGCATTCGCTTAATTAAGACAGACTTCCCCTTAAATTACAATATTTCAGCGTGGGTGGTTGCACGTCTGAGTAATTGTACTTGTGGCATCTTTTAATTTATTTTTACTTATCATAAATGTGACTTTTTTATTACATACAATTTATAATTTTATTTAGGCACCAACAAGATAGCTTTAGAAATTTACTGGTGATAGAATTCATATGCAGGAATCCGAAAATATTATTTTACGCGTGTGAATCCGCGGGGCACAGCCAGTTTATCCTTTAGATAAATGTGACTTTTTTTAAAACAACTTATATTGAAATGTTAGTTAATCATCTTTGTAGTTAATAATCAGGTGTATAAAATGTTTCTTATTGTCTAGATATTGTTTAAGGGCACTTGCACAAGCCAACTACTATTAATAACTACCAAGGAACCACCACCAAATACCTAACACCACTCATGGCAGTATGCAAAACCAGAGTCAAGAAAACGAGGATTCCACCAGACAACGAGGCATTATCAAGTGACACACTCGTAATATGTATCTTTGTCAATATTATCGAAGTATGGTGGCCAGCGTAACAGAACCTATTCATTCTGTTGTTGTCGTAAAAATCATAAAAGAAAACCTTAATAATAAAAGTACAAGACACTGCGCTCGTGTACTCGCCTGACAAGCGTAGCGATAACGGTAAATCCTCCCAGCTTAGGATTTTTAAAAGGCCTAATCTAGCAGTTGTCTGTTTAGGTTATTGGACCTCGTATTCTCAAAGTCAGATAAAGGAATAGTAAAGCTTAATTTATATACGACATTCATGATAGGTACACAAAAAAAAACTACATATTTGGAATACCGTAATCGAAAGACAAACTAAGTCATTCTGATACAGGCCTTTCTAATATGTTAATATTTCGTCTGTGACTTTTTCGTAGGTGGTGTAATATGGCCAACGACGGCATTCTATCGACAATTTTTTTTAACATAAACATTCTTTACAAAGATTTCTTATAGTTAAGCGAATATTATAGGGTAGATCGGTGATGGTTGACCACGTTTTTGGTTATAATTAAAAAAAATCTGTTGTCTAGTTGTCAATGAGCAATAAAGATAATAGAGTAATATTTTAAACTGTGGCAAATTTCAGTCTAGTAATTAAAAGGTCGTAAGTGGATGTTGTTTACATGTTCTCTCGATAACATCTTTTTGATTTTCTGCCCTCGCCGTTTTCCTTTTATCTGTTCTCATTTTTTGTAGGAATGGAAACTGTTAAAATTAATTATTTAATATAAAGAAACCCGTAGTATTTAATACAAAGAAACCGCTAAACATACAGTTCAGACTCTTAATAAAATAACTTTGTAACAATCAAACTCCAGTGTTATAGAATATTACAGCCGGAGACATATTTATTTATTTTAAACCTTTATTGCTTCCTTTACAATAAAAGGGTCAGATTAATTGCCTTTGGGCATTTTCTCTCCGTGAACCCATGGAGTGCTGAGATGTTGATGAGGTGCAGTAATAGACAGGCGGAATGTTCTGGCTTACTCAGCATCTGTTATGAGTCGACGTTGCACTTACCATCAGATGAACTTTTTGCATATCTCGTCACTTTATCCAATTTAAAAAATCAAAAGTTTTGCAGACTTCTTCGCAGACGAGTTTTTTTAATGTCTCAAACTCTGATTTTTTTCGTAAAACATAAATATTTTCAAAAAACTGAAGCAGCTGGGTCATAGTCAACCAACCCCAATACGCAATTGACCTACTAACCCCGAACGGTGTTTGTGCTTTCGAAAATTCACTAAACTAAAACGCTTTGCATTATTGTCATAACACGTATTTGTATACCTTTAATAATAATTTACCTTCAATTTCAAATTGAATTGTATATGAACTTGACTATAAATTAAAATGTAAGAACAAAAATATGTCGATTGAAATACTTAGGCATCCCAATTATTGATATTGCGCTCTCACTAGAAGTGAGACATTCCCTTGCGTCCTCGCGTTCGGTGCGAATGATCGGTCAAACAGCGGGCTTTCTTTGAGTGCAACATTGATTCCCTCACTCATACCTGAATGAAGTTAGGAGCAGCCATAGACCTACCCCAGTCCCTAACCAACTCTGGTCTGCCCAACATTTACTAAAACTAATTTTGAGGATTTTATCGCGTTTATTTTTAACGTTGACGTTTCGAGCGATATACAGCAATATACATATTACAACCACAATCGCCTGTAGTCGTGGTGTAAATATTAAAAAAAAGAAGATAACTCAAGCGAATTTACAGTTTTTATAGTTGTAAGATTCATAAAGGATATCTATAAGGTATTATAAGAGTAGATTATAAGAGTTCCGATATATTTTTACTCATTAATAAATTTACGTCTACTTTGTTCTAGGTACACATTGCATCCAGGTCTACCAAAGTTACATTTTCAATATCCAACAGCGTCCGCAGCGTGAGACAGAGAACCAGAAGCTGTACCGTATGATCGAAAATAATTTATTAATACTTTTTCATTTCACTTTTTGTTTCTTTTTATTAAAAAAGAATTCAGAGGAAATACCTTACAAAAAATTATTGAATACATTTGGTCGCATTATAATAATTAATACATGTCTTTACTATGATGATGATGGTAATATTCTCGCGACATCTTCCATCGTTCAGCCAGAAGCTGACATCAGCGCAAAAAGTATTCCCAGAAACACATATGTATTACTTTCTTACATCTTTCCGAAGATCCGGAAGCAGTGTCAGAGACACATACGTCCAATCATAATACAACCAGACTCGATAACCTAACTTGAGTAATGAAAACATTGGCTCTGGCTTTGATATTTATTCCAGTTAGTCAGTTAGTAGTCCCGATATATTTACATTTAAGCATTTTTAACTTTGAATTTATATCCGCTATGCCAATTGATATTAGAAAACCAATATAAAAAGTGTGCTATTATATTTATTACTAGCTGATGCAAGCGACTTCGTCTGTGTGGTATAGGATTTTTAAATATCTCATGGAAACTATTTGATGCTCTGGGATAAATAGTATCATATGTCCGTCTCCCGACATCCTCTGTGACAAATTTCGTCAAGAACGGTTCAGCGGTTGAACCGTAAAAAGGTAACAAACATACAGGGGGACAGAGTTACTTTCGCATTTATAATATTAGTATGGAGTACAAGCTTTTATTTAACTTGCTTTCTTCGTATGTATTTCCGGTTCAAATGTTATTAGTAATTTTTAACCCATTCAGCATAAATTTGGCATAACTATGTAGCTTCGGTGTCAATTCAATAATATGCAGCAATACCACGGACCTGGTCCTCATCTAAGCAAGATAGCTCTGACATGTTTGGACCCGTTGGATTTTTTTTAAATCCAACCAGTCCAAACAGTAGCAGTGGACAGCAGCATTGGACTTTAAATGTTGTTAAGCAACCTTTGAAGTCCACTGCTGGACATAGCCCCCACAAAAAAAAGCTTGAACTAAAATTTATTATTTTTGTTCAAAACTTATTTGATTCTGAATAAAATCTGACAAATATACGGTCAAGAATTTCGTCAATCTCCGTCAATATTCCCCATTCATAGATATCATAAAGCCAATCAAATTTCGCTTGTGCATCGCGGAATCAATTAATTTCAAATCGACTGAAGCTGACAGTTGAACGCAACATCCATCGCCACTTCAAGATGATCGTAGAACTGACAGAAACTGCTTCCATACGAATAATTTATACTCATTTTGTAGTTTATAAATAGTCGGCTAAATTATATTGGATGTATTAGCGAAGACATCAAATTTTTAATTAATTTCTTACTATTTTCCATCATCATCATTTCAGCCTATCACTAGTCCACTGCTGAGCATAGGCCTCTCCCAAACATTGGGACAAAAGTTTGTAACTCTCATTTTGTAGGGAATTTTGCCATAGTTGCCACGCTTGGCAGGCGGGTTGGCAACCGCAGTATATTTAGTCAAATAATAGAAAGATGCTGCCCATATCATGGTTTTTATTTTCCCTCTGTCGACTTTTACGACACCTACGAGATGAGATGGGGTGGTGGATTCTCTTAAGCCGCTACCACACAGCACGCTATTTTTTATTTATTTAATAATTCGTCTGTATATTTTTTTGTATTTTATGAACCGATTATAATGATTCGTTTTTATTAGAAACTGGATATCGTAAGGATAGTCCCAGTAACGGGTTTCCCCCGAGCCGAGAAAATTTCACTCGGCCGGTTGTACTTTATTTGCCTTGCCGGTCTATGAATTTTAAGGCCTTGATCGACGAGTGAGCTATAAGCATGCGGTAAAGATTACTGCGGCTTCTTTTAATTCAATAAAGTGTCGAAACTAAGAAAATGTTCACCTTTTGGTAAGTGCAACATCGGCCTATAACAAATGCTGTGTCACCCAGACTATTTTTGTGTACCACACTGCACCCGTCATCAGAGACCTCAGATTTTAGGTCTCATATGCCTAGTGGTTACACTACCTCTCAGTGGCCTTCAGACCGAAACACAGTAATGTTTGCACAATTATGCTTCACGGCAGAATAACTGATCCTGGGGTGGTAACTACCTAGACGGATTCCTGCATAGGTATCCTACGACCCTACCACTTTACCTTGCTCG
This sequence comes from Luehdorfia chinensis, assembly GCA_019845155.1. Lineage (NCBI taxonomy): Eukaryota > Metazoa > Arthropoda > Insecta > Lepidoptera > Papilionidae > Luehdorfia > Luehdorfia chinensis. Next base: position 10,278,341 of record JAHVAK010000103.1, read on the forward strand.
TTGTTCCTGATACACGAGCCAGCCAGACAGTTGTTCTTTAAAGTTTATTGAAGTAATACGTATGCGTAGTTTGCAATCTGACATTTAAACATTAACTATTGGAATATGTAAATCCATTTTGACATCCGTACGTTGCAACTTCCTGCCAAAAGTGGCGGCTCGGCTCGCCATTCGGTGATTGACGCGCGATGTCGTGTGGGGCGCCGTGCCAAATTTCAAACATTGCTGACTAGTAACCAGCCTAGCTCGTCGGCTCGCAATACCGCGATCTTACACTGATCTAACCAGTAAGCTTTACCAACGCGCCGCCAAGACCCTGGAAAAGCTCGCTCGTCGATCAAGGCCTTTAGTCGAACACGGCTATATATTTTACCCTTTTATTTCAAACAACGACAGCCAAGCGGCATCATTATACATTATTCTTACATTTTCGTTATAGAGAATAAAATCTCCATCTTTTTTTCTTTTTGCCTTCTCCCTACGTATTTTGAATGCCTAACTTAACTTTTGACTAAGTGCCTAGATTTATAACCCCATATACAAATAGTTCGCAGACACGAAAAGAATCAGCCCTTTCTTAAATAATATATTATTTTTCAATATAGTAATATATATTCAGTATCATAATAAAATTAAGTAAAAGGGAACAAAACGAGTAAGCCATAACGCTATACTGTAGCATTATATATCTTCCCTCAACAACGGCTGCGTATGGCGTTGTATCCGGGCTGGCGTGTATGCATCCCACGAAATAGAATATCTGGAGCATAGTTTGTAATTTATGAATTTGTAATATGTTGTTTTACTGTTTGAAATTATGTAATAATTTCTTTGACAAGGTCACGAAACATGTCACATTTTTTAAATTTATTTATTCTTGTCCGTTTTGTCACAGATTAGTCAAAACACAGAGCTAAAATAAAACATCGGTTATAGTGGAAATGAAAATAAAATGAAAAATCCAGTATCAGAGACACAATGACAATCAGAATGGAATCAGGTAGTCAGGTTGTCTGTTGACGTTTTAAAAACTTAGTACGTAGTAAGTTTTTAGTACTGGTATCATAAATATCATGTTTTTTGAATCAATAGTCCGTCGTCGGTATCTCTTTTAAGATTATATGATCAATGTTTATATAATACGTTTGCCAACAGTCACGTCTCGTTTCCCGCGGTGGTGAATAGTGGGCCATTAGTGGGGCATCTGTAGGCCTCTGTCAGACAGTAAATGTCAGTGTACAGATGTAAAAAGGCGTGTATATATGTATGTATGTATTAAAATCAATAAAACGAAAACGGTGGTAAGAGCATCTACCACTCCATCTCATCCCGTGGGTGTCGTTAAAGTCGACAGAGGGAAAATTAAAACCAGAAGGTGGACAGCAGCATCTTCCTGGACCATCAGAATAAATAAACTGCGGTTGCCAACCCGCCTGCCAAGCGTGGCAACTACGGCAATATTCCCCCCAAAATGAGAGCTACAAACTTTTGTAGCAATCTATGGGGAGGCCTATGTTCAGCAGTGGACTAGTGATAGGCTGAAATGATGATGATGATGATGGTAGATTTGAAAACAAATTTAATCGATATTGAGAAACATTGACTTTAGCATACTTGACATTTCTGCAAACGATAACTAGTAAGATACACCTAATCCAATGGACAATTAACTATATAGGAAACACCTGATACAATGCACGTGACTGTAAATCGAATCACGTTGACAGATGTTTAACCGCACCTCGAAACATGTAATGTCTATACTACTTGATGACGAAAAAATCCTTTTCTTATCGTTAGTGCAGACCTATTTCAGTAATTCGGACTTCATTAGAATTAGGTTTTTGAAAAAAGTCAAAAACATTCAAAATAAACCGGATTTTGATATTTCTACTATCAAGAACATCATCACACATTTACTGGTGGTAGGATTCCTATGCAGGAAGGTTTTTCAGGTTAAGGAATTCCTAACCAGGTAGGTATCACCCCAGGGCCAGTTATTCTGCCGTGAAGCAGCATTCAACTGTGAGCTAGCGTAATCACTGGGCATTTGAGACTTAAGAACTGATGTCTCTGGGTGACGGGCGCAGTTTGGTGTCACACCGAAATATTCTGGGTGACACAGCATTTGTTGTGGGCGGACGTTGCACTTACCATCAGGTGAACGTTTTGCTCGTTTCGTCACTTTATACAATAAAAAAAAAACATCATCATTACAGCCCACACCGGTTCAGTGTTGAACATAGGCCTCCCTCAATGATTGCCACAAAACACGGTCCTGAGCCACCTGCCCTGCTCCATTGACTGCAAAAAGGAGTAGGTCGTCGCTCAATCTAGTAGTTTCGTAGTGAAAAGTGAACGAGATGAGCAAAACGTTCACCTGATGTGCAACGTCTGCTCATAACAAATACTGTGTCACCCAGAACACTTTTATGCGGCACCACACTGCCCCCGTCACGCTGAGACATCAGTTCTTAAGTCTCATATGCCCAGTGATTCCACTAGCTCTCAGTGCCCTTCAGACCGAAACACACTGAAAACACTAACTACTTCTTCACTGCAGAATAATTGGCCCAGGGTGGTACCTAGATGGATAACTACATAGGTAGTAATAAATAAATAATACTTATATTTAGCGATTTACAATAGCTCCTTCCAATTTCCCCTTTGCCAAGCAGCCCCATACAAAATCAATTGACTACAGATTTAGACAACGCCAAGGCAGTACTCCAAAGGCGAATATTAATAGATCTTGGCACCCTGTTCGACCGCGATGCAGTCTGTAACACAACTATTGTAGCAAACGTCAAACGTTTGTCTCTAGTGAGCCAAGTTGAGTATAATTCGCAGGCAATTACTAAATAGTTAACTAGCGATCCGTCACTCGGCGTCGCGTCATTTAAAATAACACTCAGTGCAACAAGCTGATGTATTTATCACTAAAAGGGTAAAAAAAGGTACATTGTGAGTGAATTTCACTGCGAATAAGGTATAAAACTTTCGAACATATTGGTCAAGACAAACATAAAATTTGCGATATCTAGTTACAAAACATGATTTCAGAGATGAACTCATTCGTAAAACAATTAAGGCACTGTTAGTATTAAATTAATTTTAAAAAGAATCCTAGGCAATGACAAAATTTCATTTTTTAGAGCATTATTGATCCAGAAAGACATCGCCACGCTTCTTTTTTATGTAAAAATAAGGCTAACATTTGACAGCAATCGTGTCTGCAGATACAGATGACCAGCTCTTTTTTAAAAAAGCGACTCTTAGGATTAGCAACCTGAAGTGACAATGGGCCGGGCATATAGCCAGTAGAATTGATAACCGATGGGAAGAAAGGCACAGTGTGGGGCGAGCCCCCCAAAAAATACACATACAAAGTTTGATAGACAGATCAACCATTTATTTATAAATTTACAGTATACACAAAAATGATTTCGGAACTAATAACAAATGTGGTTACGTATATCAATGGCTGTAACATAAATATTTGCTGAGTAAATAATCTTTTGAAATTCTAAGACCTGGCAGCACGTAAAACTGCACTTACAACTTACAACATTAACAATTTTACAATATACTCGTAGTTGCCAGGCACATGGGATCGGGGCCAGATCTCTCTCGTATTTTCAAATTAAATTTATTAAAAAATATTAAATATTTGTAATATGTTAAAATAATCTTGTCCTAGCAGTATTATTATTTTTACCACCAAATTTTTTTTTGGATTGAATAACAAAAAATATTTAAAAAAATGTGCGTTTGGAGGACCCCCGTCAGGAACGAAGTTCCTAACGTTATTTTTTCAGCTCTAAACGTGATTTAATACGTAGATTTCTATTGATAATATTAATGTATTTATATCACGCCTAAAAGCGCAGCCCTCTTTTATTTAACTCTCATATTTGATTTTATGTTTTATCATTTTTTTCAGAGCAAAGATGTATAGTAATGATTGAAATCAATAAATTTCAAATAATATTTGAGGAAAACTAGTAATAATTATTAAAAATGAATTATAAAATAATGAATTATAAATTATATATAAATAACATTTACACGTGTTTAAAATTGAGGTTATACAGCTGACCGGGCACAATGCTTCCTGCTTGAATCTCGATACTCGACGCACACACACACATACCACCGTATATAATAGAAACAGACAGAGAGAAATAGAAGGAAAGGTCGCGAGGAGGCAGTATAACGCTTTTTCCTTACGTGACGATTTCTGCCAGTTCACTCTGCTGTATGTTATTAAAGAAACACAACGCGCCACACACTCGTTTCCACATTCCTGTATCCAATGTTACTCTTATGTGATAAGATGTAGACTTAACATACGGTAAAATAAAAAAAAATATCCAGAAACGAAAATCAATTATTTATGTTTTACACGAGTATTGGATTTGATAAACAGGTAAGCCGACCGGCGAGGTGTTCTCTATAATTTTTTTATTTGCATCTTCATAAATATCTTTCATTAATTTTTATCAAACGTTGTGATTAAATGAGGAATTCCTAAATAAATTGTTTTATACCTTTACGACGAGAGAAAATACGAGAGGTGATACTCAATTACAGTTTTTTTTTTGTTGACATCAACATTATCTACATTGATAACGCGACAGTATTTCAACAGACACAAGTAGACAAGTACCAGAAATCACCACACGATAAAATTTACATTCTAGAAGCTTCTAACTACACTCGGCGTCAAAAAAATCGCACATCCGAAAAAAATAATTTAAATTCTATTTTAACACAACAGGCCACTGACAATGTTATGGTTTGAGGGTATCATTCGAAAGGTAATTTCATTAGCTTTCAGGAATTTTAGTTGAATTTTACCCCCCCTTGCCTTGATAACGGCTTCCATGCGATCTTTCATGGACCTTACAAGGATCGCAACAGCCTCTTGGGGTATTTGTTTCCACTCTTCAAGTACCGCATCTTGGAGCTCTTGAAGAGTGGCTGGAGCTGGATCTCGAGCTCGCACGCGCCGATTTAGGTCATCCCAGAGATGTTCTATTGGGTTAAGGTCTGGACTTAGTGCTGGCCAATGCATAACAGGGATATCGACCTTCTGTAAATAATTCCGTACAATAGCCGCGGTGTGGCAACGAGCATTATCATGCATTAACATGAATCCATCACCGACATAACCAGCATACGGGACCACATGTTCCTCCAGAATTTCAGTAATGTAATGACCAGCAATTAATGACCCTTGCCCACGGCCACCCCGAGTCCGGGAAACGCACACAAGTTCCGTTTTCCCGTCGACGGAAATGCCGCCCCAAAACATACACGAGCCACCCCCGTATTCGACGGATTCTTCGAAGCAGGGTTGTGTGAACCTCTCCCCCTGTCTTCTGTAGCCCTAAACCCTTCTACGTCTGTCATTGCAGAAGAGACAGACCCTCGTCTCATCAGAGAAGAGTACGGTCCGCCACTGTTCCTAGAGTCCACTCGCAATGATTGCGAGCAAACTCTAGGCGATCTCTGCGATACTGTGCAGTAAGTTTTGGACCTTTAGCAGGTCTATGGGCTGTTAAACTCTTTTCGTGTAACCTTCTTCTTATCGTAAAAACACTCACAGATGTTCTCCGAGTTGATCGAAGCTGTTGTTGCAACTCAACAGCATTTGTAAAACGGTTTCGTAAAGATGTCGTAACGATGAAACGGTCATCTCTTTCTGATGTGCACCGTTTTCTTCCAGATCCCGGTTTTTTAACATAACCACCAGTCTGCTGAAAACGTTGGAACACCCGTCGAACTGAAAAACGGGACAGGTTCAACTGTCGAGCAACGTCACACTGCCGCATCCCCGACTGCAATAGGGCAATCACTTGAGCGGCTTCTTCAGAGCTGGTGTCCATCTTTACTTGTTCTTACTTGGGTTACTTGTTCACGTGTGTTCACTGCAAAGTCTAAATTACGACTGGCCCATATTTCATCCAGATCGACCCTTTTATACCCTTTTTAGGTGGTGTAACTAGCGTCCTTACTAACGAGCATTTGACAGTGTTTATTTTTGACGCTCTATAATGATAAATGTTTTAATGATTTCATGATTTTTTTATTAATAATGTAAAGCTATTCAAATACCCATTTCAAACATACCAATATTTATATAAATATAATTCGTTTCTAGCCATTACAGCCATTTTTCGTGCAAACTCAGAGAGGTGCGATTTTTGTGACGCTGAGTGTACCTACGCTTGGGGTTTTAGGTGAAACATAAGTGCCTTTAGCTATTCTTTAAGAAACTTAATTTATTGAGTTGCTTTGAAGTTCTTCACGATACATGTAAGTGTTTAGTCTGCTGCATTATATATGTCGAAGCAGAAGACCCAGGGTTATTTTTGGAGGAGCAGAACTACTGTCCCCATTTGACAAGGGTTCAGTTGTACTGTCCTTCTCTTGATCCATTGCAAAGAAACGCCTTGATATATCACTTACAAATGATTTATTTATTACAGATTTATATTTCTCACAATATTTAACAATTTATTTAAAGTAGTTAGCGTAGTAGCTTAACAAACGTTTGCCAAATAAACAACCTTCACCGGCAAGCGTTAAAAACACAAGTTAACTAGGTTGTCGTTAACACCCTTTTTATATTACTATTGTACAGGCCAAGCAGCCAAAAATCCTCCCCACCACTCAATATCAATCTTAATATAATTCACAACAGTTCACTGGTAACGCATAGAATGAAGTGTGCCTGACGATAGATTTATAAAAGTTAGCGATATAGGGCACCCCATAAATTTCGATAACCAAATGCTGGTGTGACAAAATATTTTGACTAGATGACGAAGGAATTAAGATTACGTTGTTCAGTGGGCGCTTTCACAGCGAAACCTCGAGTGGCCGATACAAGACTTTTAAACAAAAACTTTTAACAAAATGAAAGATTTACAAATAAATAATACTCGTGTGATAAAATAATTTAAAAGGCGACGAAGTAGTTAAGAGACAAAAGTGGCCAATACAAGGCGGTTATTGTAAACTGTTAAATGATTTAAATACAAAGGAATTCTTATGTGATAAAAATATTTAAATTGTGATGAAGGAATTGACCACGTCGGTTGAGAGTGCTCTCACGGCGACATATACATTACGTCGTCCTCAGACGATATACTGCATGACCGTGCTCACGACTTTTTCTAAGTTCAAAGGAAGAGTTGAAGCTATTTTGAAATAGAATATTGTAACAAAGTAAGAAAAGACAGCTTTCTTCCATCAGCCATATTTTTCACTTATTTCTCGACCGTAAAGGAAAACATCTTGAGGAAACCTAAATATAGTATAAATGAAAAATATTAGTCTGAGTTACCTCAGTGGTCAGAGTACCCGACGTCTACGTCGCGGGTCTGGGTTCGATTGCCGGCCGAATCCAACATTTCGCAATAACTAAAATTGTTGATTTTTAGGTTAGGTGGTGCTGTGTGTATAATTTACTCACTCACGATACTGTAAACATCCTATTGTGAAGCTACGTTAAAAAAATACGATTAATCGATACCTGTTTTCTTATTGTGACGGTCTGTTTTTTTTAAAACGATGCCCCACAGTAGGTCTGCTCCTGTATCGTGGGTGCGGTTTACTGAGATAAATTTCAAACGCACAACCCAACCAGACTCGAAAAACCAAGAATTTGTTTTTGCACTAATGTTGGCTCCGGCTGGGATTCGAACCTAGGACCCGCGGCGTAAAGTCAGGTACGTTAACCACTGGGCCATGCGGTCGTTAATTAAAGTTTCGGTTCGCGGTTTGGATTAAAGACCGTCTAAAAATACAAGGAGAACATTTATAGGTCGTTATTTTACTTTGCTAAACGTATTATCAATAGATACAAGTCGAGCGTAAGCTCACGTTATGATGCATCGCACGTTAGCTGTCATGGAAGTCATGGAAGATAGAGCGCCCGCACGGCGGACACCACATATTGCGATATGTCCATATAACTAAAAGCTTTCACGAAAGTCTATATATGTTATGTAAACGATTGTCTGCAGAAACTTCAATTACTTGTTTAATGTGTAATTCATTACATATAATACTGTTTACACTAATTAGCGTTTTGGTCACGTACATATCGATAGGTGTCCAGCAGAGTAGAATAGCACCTACCTCTTTTCTTACAACACGTAAGAGGCGAATATGGTATTGTACGGACAGCCTTTATTCGTGTAGATTACCACCACAATATGCAAAGCTGTCACTATAGTGCTCGTGGGAACTCAACGATTTTTTTTAGACCCGGTTCGCCACTCGTCACGTCTCGTTTCCCGCGGGAGTGTAAAGTTTGGTTACATGTGTAGCCTCTGCCTACCCCTTATATGGCAAAATGGTTTGACTATATGTATATACTTCTATTTATGGAAGAAAGTGATCTAAGTCGTTCACCTAATGATAAGTGCAACGTCTGCCCATAGAAAATGCTGTATCACCCAGAACATTTCTGTGTCACACCACACTGCGCTCGTCACTCTGAGACATCAGTTATTAAGTCCAGGATAGGTCCAGGTAGGATACATTTTATTACCAAAATCTAAATCTGTAGTTCCCACGGGATATAAAGAAAACCTGTATTCACGGACGAATTCGCGGGCATCAGCTAGTTATTGATAATAACTTTATATGATTGTTGATATGTTTCTCACGCGTTAAATTTCTTAAATAGAATTTGTCGTCTATTTAAACACGTTCTGTTTCGCGTCTTCATTCTGATTTACTCCTTTGATTATCAAATATTAAATTTGATGAAGAGAATCTCAAGAACCACCACTACTCATCCCGTGAAAACATACAATAGACTAAAGGTGCATTGTGATAAATATTGCGTGGCCTTCGGCAGATGTTAATAACCATTTCAATCTTCGAACCTAAAATACTCAGGTCGGGGGCGGTATTTTAAACATCTGCATTTTAAATTCAACTGTTGTTTATTTGTTTCTCCGGTATAAAAAATATACTATGTCCGTCTCTAGTATGCAAGCTATATCTGTGCCGAATTTCGTCATGTTCGCTTTAACAGTTGAGTCGTGAAAAAGGTAACAAACAGACATTGGGACAGAGAGAGTTACTAAAATTTGGATGGAAAGAACACAATACAATTTCGTAAAACATAATAGAAACAGAATACGAAATAGGTTTAAACTAAAACAGTACCAGTATCAATTCCTAGTGGCCAATCTGCCACAAAGTATTAATTATATTAAGTATGGATGATTATTCCGCCATCTGTCCGATACCATAACAATTGTTTTTGGCGTATTCCTTTGTTCTTTATTACGACACCCATGGGATGGGACGGGATGTACGGTTAAAAATATGATAAATGTGTTTACTTTTGCTTTCAATTATTTGAAACGCCTACACCATTACTTAGAGCAGCGATTCCCAACCTGTGGTACGCATACCCCTGGGGGTACGCAGGGTCCCATTGGGGGTACGTGAAAATCATATTGGTAATGGAGGCAAATACTGAGAAGTTAAAACAGTTAACTTATATAAACATTATTGTAATGTATTATGTCTTCTCTATGTAGTTTAAAATTAACCTTATAACTAATAACTTACTATGAGCGTTGGGTTGGTAAAATACAGTACATTCGTTTGTACTCGTACTACTGTAAAAGAGTTTTTATAATTCTGAATTTCGACAAAATTTATCTGATTATTGATTAATTATGTTTAAAATATTATTAAGTTTTAGCGTTCTGAAATTAATATAATAGGCAAATTTTTAATGTACGAGTATCAGATCAAAAATCAAAATTTTTTGTCGAAATTCATTGCCATATAATAAAAATTTGTTAAATGTTAAATTTACTCCTACAGTAACTCTTATTAGATCACAAGACTCTAGAGACCGCACTAGATATATTTCTCAGGGGTACGGGAACGAAAAAAGGTTGGGAAGCACTGACTTAGAGACCTTCAAGAAACAAGGCTACTTTTTTTCAAATGGATGTTCATGGGCGGTGGTGATCACTTACCATCAACTGCTGGCTCGTTTATCCTTACTTTAAAAAAAAAACTTGGAGCATCAAATGAACGTGATACAAGTGGAGGCATGGGGTAAATAGGCTTTTAAACATTTTATACTAGCGGCGCTTTGCCGTCACTGTGTTTGATTACGGCGTGCAAAACGTTTTAAAACTGACATGTAACAAATGTTTCGCTTTTGTTACAAAATTTTTCTTATGAAACGGTGTATCACATAGCCGTTATTTAATATTTTTTTATACGGTGCCCCACAGTAGGATTTCTCCCGTGTCGTGGGTGCGTTTTACAAACGCAGTTTAAATTCCACATGCACAAACATCCAGACTCGGAAGTACTATATGTCGGCCATACAGAAGTCAAAAGTTTTCAAAAAATTTAAGGAATATATACATTACATTAGCATATTACAATTCGTTTCTTAGCAACGTTTAAAGCACATACATTTTTCTGCTGTTTTTTTCTTTTTTTAATAACCTAAGATTGCTATTGACATTGATTGATAGACATTTCTATTTTTGATCTCTTAAGATATTACATGTTTGAAAAAAATGTGTAAGTGGTACTATATATAAATATATTGTTTTTTTGTTATACGCCGACTAAACGATGCGATTAATAATAGAATTTCACATAACTTATAAGAAATATCTTGTAAATACGTAGGTATTTACATCCAATGGATCTCGTAAAAGGCGAGTAAGGAATTAAACTGCACTGTGCAGCCAACAGCGCATGGTGGCGATGAGCTCACCATCTATCACACCAAGTGATTTGGTGAAACGTGGATTGTGGCAGTCATCTGTTTTTGCAGTGAGTGCCCAGTCTCTGACTACCCCTTATGGGATACAGTCGTGATCTTATGTATGTATGTATGTATTTAGGTAGGTTTTTAGAAAGCAAATCCAGCGATAGATTGGGCATTGTGTTTGAAGAAATAATTCGAGCACAAACTTTTAGCATTTGCGAGTATTTTGGGCTCGAATAATTTCTTCAAACAATCGCGGGAGAAGTCGCGTATGTCTGACTCCTAAGATAGAACTAGGAAGTCTCGTTACGTCGAGCCAAATTGCGGCTGCATACAGCCGATGTGAATTTTGTTTACAAGTTATACATCATCTCATGTTTGAATGCATCCAGAAGCTCTTTTTAATACGTCAGCTGTAAGCGTAAGTAAAGTTGACGACGCCTACTTTGGGACCAAACATTTAGTTCCATCGTATTGTAGGCGTTCCTATGGGTCTGAAAATCAGTAAGATATTTTGAAGATTATTTTTATCTCTATTGACGAAAAATAAGTCTTAAAATTAATGTTTTCGTTAAAAAAATTGATTAAAAAGATTAATGAATGTTATATTGCCGTGTGGTGGCGGCTTGTTAAAAGAATACTACCACTGCATCTCATCCAATGGATCTCGTAAAAGGCGAGTAAGCAGTTAAACTGCACTGTGCACCTATCATCGCATGGTGGCGATGGGCTCACCACCTATCACACCAAGTGCATTATATTGTTTTGGTGAAACGTGGATTGTGGCAGCCATCTGTTTTTACAGTGAGTGCCCAGTCTCTCACCCCTTATGGGATACAGTCGTGTTCTTATGTATGTATTTTTTTCAGAATTAATTATCTTAAAAGATTGAATTCCATAATGTTATATTAATTAATTATATAACGTAATTGTAGAAAGCGCTATCGGTTGACAATCTGTTCAACAAACACGCACAGCAGCTGTCGTTTGGAGTTGTTTATATTCTTTAATGAAGGTAGATGGCGCCATCTGTTCATAATCACGATACTGTGCGAAATATTCGCACGAGTTAGCTAGTTAGTATTTAATTGTGTATACAATTTATTTACATATAGTATGTAATAATATATATTTATTAATTTTTACTAACGTTGCACCTACATCTGCCAACGTTTTTCAAGCTTCCCAGTGTTGACTAGCAGAGAATGCCACTAGGCATTAGGTCCGCCTATTGTATTCCTTAGATTAAAGTGTTACAATTCAAGAATACATAAATAAAAATACGAGTACAGCGTTATCACGCACTGCCGTCAGTAAGATCGTAATTGCGAAGATCTCCCCCCTCTACCAGTTCAAACAGTCAAGTATAAGAGAAGATGTATTTACATACAGTCACGCCTTTTCCCCCTATAAGGCCAAACACGCATTGTACATTATGGTGTGATTGTGCATGAAAAATGGTTGCCTGTACAATACCTTAGTCGCCTCTTACGACACATCGGTAGGAAAGAGGTAGGTAATATTCTACTTTCCCGAAAACCTGTCGATTACGTTTCGATGATGTCACTCGGCCGATTTCGACCACGGCGCCCACTTCCGAATATTGTCGGGAGCTATCATCCGTGCATGGACATATTATATTGCAAGATTGCAGAAGTCAAATACTCTGACCACTAGGCCATCTTTAACAGTTATATTGTTAAAAAACTCTATATTTAATAAATATATTCAATAAATTCTATCCTCGGAAAGGATCCCAACAAGATAAGGTCTGATACGACGCCATAATTCCAATAAACGTCTATTGCACCCTTCCAAAATAATTTCGCATCACTTTTGTACCCTTTTATCAGAGATCCTAATATGTGTTTATATTTGTTGGATTGCTGGTTCCCGAAATAAATATCTAACAACTGAAAAGATTTTTCGTTTGGTGATATTTTTTAATATAAAATTCAGAATATAGTTGTTGCGGTAAGTATTTATATATGTATTTTTTTTATTGTATAAAGTGACGAAACGAGCAAAACGTTTAAACTTTCTAGACTTTTGTTTTCTAAGACTTGACTGCTTAGGTTGAGCTCAGATCTACCGCGTATGTATACATATGAACTTTTGTTGTTTCGAATTAATTAAATTTTATTCTATTGTTCGAAAGACTTTTAAGTTAAACAAATCAACAAGATTGTGGAAAGAATAATTGTACGTGTTCCCGCATTTCGTTATTAATTATCGAGGTAATTACACAGGTCCGCATACAAAATCCAGAGCTTTGTATTTACGTAACGAACGCTTATTAATAACCTTAGTACGGCGCGTATTGTACAGAAACATTTGATTTACAGCTATTGTTGTTGTGATCGAATAATATTCTTTGCCGACACGCTTATATTTTTCCGTTTTTATTTTAATAAAATAATCAGCTTGTTTTAATTTAGAAATTAGGCAATGAATAAACGCACTTTAAATAACTATTTACGATAAATGGTATTTCAAAAGAAAATATTTATTTATTATATTTCTGCGTCTCTTTTTCTCTTTAGCAGCCTGTAATAAATCTACTGCGGGTTATATACCTTTTTAAGTTCGAATGGTTTGTAGTGATCGCTATTCTTGGCAATCTCTGTCAAACACTAAACCTAAGACGCTGCTGCCCGTCACCGATCTAGATAATTTTGGTGGTGGTAATTCCGCTATCAATTGGAGACCATAAGACGTTCCTTCCATTTCTCTTACTCTAGTTTTACTACACCCACGGAATGAAATGCATATAATATATATATCTCTGCCGCCCTGAGAATATGTTCGCTTGCCGAAAATATGTTTTCGTAAATTAGGAAGATACCTTAATCTATCTTCTTTTTTCAGCAACATAACGCGACCCGTAAACGTTACGATAGGGAAAATATGTCCAGCTTTCTTTAAATTTGAAAAGCAAAATATGTTGTCTAATTTGGGGGTTCAAACAACAAGCGTAGGATTTTATCGTTTTAGGTAAAAAGGTATGATCAGGATTTTTTTTTATTTGAACAGCACTTTATGAACCAAAATGGCGTGAGCCGGATTTTACCGTTTTCTAAATCCACCAATGCTTCAATCAATAAACTCACTTTATTCATCTCACTGTTGAATAAAAAGTAAAGTATTACACTGTTTATCTGTGTGCTTGACACAGATAAACAGTGTTATACTTTTTAACGATTATTAAATAAAATTTGGCTCAAAATCATTCATATATACATACTTACAGTTACGCCCTTTTGCCATATAAGGGGTATACAGAGGCCACTTACGTGGCCCACTTTTCGCCCTCGCGGGAAACGAGCCGTAACAGGAGGCACACCACGTCGCCGCCTTTTTGGTACCAGTGAAAAAATTCATACTCTCCATTGCTTTCCTACGAGCAGCACTAGTGACAGAATTGAATAATACTGGTGTATTTCTACGGTGCTCTTACGACACCTCGGTAGGAAAGAGGTAGGTGCTATTCTACTCTGCCAGAATCCTATCATTGTTTTGAATATATACTACAATTTCGATTAAGAACGTATAAAAATTATATTTCGGCACTGACTAAATAACGCGTTATCGGACGCTTTGGTGTGCGACTATGTGTATATATGACGTGTGATTACAAGTGTGGAATACACCGTGGGATGGGGATACAGATGAGCAGCAACATCGTCCCGGAACATCTGTATAAATAAATTGCGGATGCCGACCCGCCTGCCAAACGTGGCTAACTGTGGCAAAACCCCCCAAAATGAGAGCTACAGACTTTTGTAGGAATCTATGGGGGAGCCCTATGTTCAGCAGTGGACTAGTGATAGACTGAAATGTTGATGATGATCGAACTCCTAAACTTTCTTCTCCGTTCGGACTGTCAACTATTATGGGTAACTCTGGGAGGTGTGAGCCGCCCTGGAACGCGGGTGTATCTGGTGCACGCGATGTTATTATCGACGTTTGCGCTCACTAGGGCAGTCGCGTCGTTGTGCTGTGTTATTTTATAACTATTATCTTTGTGTGCAGTGTTAGGCGGAACATGACTGACCATATCGTGATCTGAGGGTACCAAGACATCCGGGTATCCATCCATAACTGGTGGTAGGATTCCTATGCAAAAATCCGTCTAGAAAGGTACCACGCCAAGGCCGTGAAGCAGTAGTTTGCAAACACCACTGCGTTTCTGTTTGAAGGGCACTGTGAGCTAGCGTAATCACTATGGCATATGAGACTTAAGAACTCTATGTCTCAGGCTGATAGGCACAGTGTGATGTCACACAGAAATTTTCTGGGTAACACAGCATTTGTTATGGGCAGACGTGGCACTTACCATCAGGTGAACATTTGTTCGTTTTATCACTTTATCCAATAAAAATAAAACGTTTTGCAGGCAACATTTTCGCTCGGTCGCGTGTTTCTTTTATTTGCCCGTGTACGGCGAACAAGATCAACCCGTTTGTTTCATGTGCCATATCATTATACGAGTACAAACTATGGTCAAAATGTTTACCACCTACAACAAACATTTTAATACCGTGTATATCATTTTTGTCTCTAAAATCACTTTTAAAAAGTAAGTTATTTCCATATTACTTAGCGAAAATACCATATAATAAGAGCTTTAATAATTTAATTTTAATATTATTTAAAAAGTTACCTGCAGTTCCTCTTTATCTATTTGATTTGTAGACGTCATTGGCAAATCTATAATACTTAACACTTTAGTATTTATTGTAAGAAAAAGCTGACGATTTCTGAAGAAAATTATAAGCTGTCGATTTCTGAAGAAAATGATAGGCTGTCGATTTCTCGAACAATAAAATTAAAATTATAATTTACAAAAAATACTTTCAATAAGACATTTGTAGCGACATTTATATCGCTAAATGAGAAGCTCAAGAAATATCCCATACGTCCAACATCGCTCTATTAAAGTCTCTGAGATGTGAACTATGCATACAATATCTAAAGATTATTGTTTGGAAGAGACGTCCCCAGATCAGACTAGCTCGAACTGGCCAATTTCCTTTGACCAACATCTGTCAAAGTTTCACCATCCCTTCACATCCAGTTGGTTTTATAAAAGGTCCCTAGGTCGGGATATGTCAGTAAGATCCCTTGCCCTCCGTTACATGGCGGAATAACCTTCCCAAATATGCCAGGCATAAATTATCCAGACATAAGATACTGCGATTTCGAATATTAGTAAATGCAGAAAATCCGTCTAGGTAGGTACCACCACTGTGTCAGTTATCCTGCCCTAAAGCAGTAGTGTGCAAACATTACCTATTTATTGCGTTTCGGTTTGAAGGACACTGATGGCACTGATGGGCTGTGATGTGTAGTACGGTAGGTACTGGGTTTGTAAGTGCTGATGTAATTACTGGGTATATGAGACTTAAGAACTGATTTCTCAACGAAAAAAGTGCAGTGTGGTGCTATACAGAAATGTTCTGGGTGACACAGCACTTGTTATGGGCAGACGTTGCTCTTACCATCAGGTTAATAATTTGTTAGTCATATCGAGATCCATCAAAAAAATGGCGTTAAATATTTGCCTTTTTTGGCTATACCTGTGTGCATCTAATATTTATATCTAGTTCATAGAATTAGGGATTACTTTGCGAAAAAGAAAATAAAGTTATTTTAATTTTGCCTGCGGATCTTAGCAAATTACTTTTTTTTCTTTTGTTAAATTGATGTCTGTAAAACGCACTTACGATACAGGAGAAATCCTAATAACAATACAAATACCTGTTCATTGTTCATCCAAATCTTTTCTTGTATTGTGTTGTTTAACAAAGGACAAAAACATATAACAAAAAAATATCATTAGGGTTTGTTATCGACAGCTACATTCTACTGTACTCATTTATTGAATTTTCATTTTGTCATACATAAACTCCTTGAAGTGGCCATGATGCATTTCACCGCTTTGTACTCCGCACAATTTCCCTTTCTCGTTCTCTACAGATACTCTCGTTAAGCGTTTGCTTTTGAAATTACAGTCACTTTGTTGACAAAGTGAACGCTTGAATTTTAACTCCCCTTCTGTAGCTTTTATAAGTAGTTAAGTTCTTTGCAGGCAGACAGAATGTTATTAATGAAATGATGTACTTTATATTTATAGTCTAACTGTCTACGTCGGCTACGCTTATTTTTTCAAAAAGAGCATTATGTTTAAAAGATACGTCCTCGTGTGTTTGAGCATCAATTTCTATGTTATGGGTCTGTGAAAGGACGTCAATTTTTCCAATAAATGTCATCTAAAAATATCAAGTCACATCTAAATGTATCAAGCGTGCTATCAGATTTGCTTTTTCTTTAATAGATTTGGATATTGAGTGATTGTAAAAAAATCATAGTATCGTTGAACCAATGACCCTGAGGAATTGATACGACGTACCTGTCTGTATGAAATAACAGTTTATTCATTTTTTAACAGCCTATAAATGTCCCACTGCTGAGCACAGGCTTCATCTCATTTCTGAGACTTACTCAGCAACGTATAAATTTATATTTTCGTCACTTGTCGATATCGGCAAGATTTTTTTCAGGAAGTATGTGTCCGATGATGGTGTGATTAATACATACGTACTGAATACAGACCTACTTACAGGGCAATCTGCGGCTAACCGTCTTCAATTAAATGTATATTATTATTTTAAAATGAAAATGTTGTAGTATTATTAATTTAAAATGAAAAATAACCAAAAATGTTTAAGACTATTAATATTCGCAAAAACTGTATGCCCAAAAAAAGTAACCACACCTATATTCACAAGTATTTTGTAAAAAAAAGTTTATTCCTTTTTATTTCAATAGAAAATACAAACATTATTTAAAGCCTTTTTATTGCATTCGTAGCTTTGTAAAAAAGTATAATATGTAAATAATTAATTTAATTAAACACATTCAAACATGTCTTATATGGTAGCGAGGTAGACGTAACCACTCAATTGATCGAAATTATTGTTAATCATTCTAATAAATAAAACTGCATGTATTTGCATTTTTGAATGTATTTTCAAAGCACATAACTTTTTAGAATTTCATTAAAATCTTGTTATAATTGAATCATTGTTTGATGACAGCTATATTTAAGTTATATCTCTTATTGCCATTTTCATATCATTATTTTATGGATATAATAATCTTTAGTTATTATAAATCTTTAAAATAATAACTAGAATTAACTGTAACTGTTACGGTTTTAACCTTGGTTGGGCTTCTAATCTTTCTTACAGAAATGTCTTGATGGTTTAACTATGTGGACCCACTTGACGTTTACCCTCAAGAGTTATTTCATGGAATACAGCGGTATCTACAAGTTTCCATTTCCAAATACAATATTATCTAAATGTTATTGATGTTGGATATTACATGAAGTTTTATAAGTATTTATGAGATTAACGCGTTCGATTTTACAAACTCTACCCGTTTTATAGTAGTAGTAAGATATACAATGAAGAATATGTGATGAATAACATGTTTCAATTCAAAATATTTCAAGTAAATATTAAATGTCAAATCTGTCGTATGTTGGCGACTTATGAGAATCTGCCACCCCATCTCATTCCGTGAGTGTCGTAAAAGTCGACAGGGGGAAAATAAAAACCTGAATGACAGCAGCATCTTCCTGGACTATCTGAATAAATAAACTGCGGTTGCCAATCCGCCTGCCAAGCGTAGCAACTACGGCAAAATAACCATAAAATGAGAGCTACGAACTATTGTGGCAATCCGTGGGGGAGGCCTATGTTCAGCAGTGGACTAGTGATTGGCGGAAATGATAAATAGATAAATATTAAAGCCTTATTTATTTGCTCGTCGTTTGAACTTCATCAAGGAGAGATTTATAATGTGATGACCGTTAGGATAAAATTATTTCGCTTAAGTTTCCCTTCTTTTATAAGCCTCGTTATGTTGTCAACCCTTAATGAGTTGTGACCTTTTTGAAAAGGGTACTGATAGGGTACCATCTGTTACAACGTAATACATAAATAATTATTAACAAAACTAATGAAACTAAAAGGCTTTCTGTTAACTGATCGTAGATTTATTGAAATAATCAACCAATGAATTCTTTTTTAATTCAGACTATACTAAAATATATGACGTTTTTAACTCAAGTTAAGTTGTTTGCTTTAATCTTTCATCAATATAAGTTATATTGATAACAGATTAAAGTTAAATGTCAGGGCGAAATAAAGGCGCCAATAAAGTTTATTTTCATGCTAACTAGGGGCCCGCCCCGGCTTCGCACGGGTGCAATTTAATAGTGAAAAAAATGATAAGTGCGTTTCACAAAAAATATCTAATGTTTATTTTACAACATACGAGTATCTCTATCTGCAGCGGTTTAGACTGTGCGTTTTCTGTCAGTAAGTCAGTTCTGTCAGCAGACAGACGAACTGTCAAACTAAATGTCAATTTTTTGTTGAGCTTTTAATATCGAAATACCATCCAGTTTTTCCGACTTTTCTGGTGGATTTTTCAAACATTTTCGTTCATACAAACCTTGTCCTGGCAAGTAACGAATACAACAAAAAAACGGGCCGAGATGTGTCGAGCCAGTTGTCAATTGATGGTCTTTCATACATGCGGCAATTGATTTTTATTTATATAGATAGAAGATAGATACGTGTGGATAGAAGTAGAAGAAGATAGAAGATTTGTATACGAAATATTATCTCAACCCCATACCGTTTTCATAACTTTTAACTCAATTTTAATGGAATACTACGTTAGTCGTTCAGTCGTATTGTCAGTTTCGGACGCAATCCTCTCGTCACCATGAAACATCAAGTCTTGTATCATATGCCCTGTAATTGCTCTACCTTCAGTGCGCTTATTACCGAAACAGTGGGATTTTTAAGCCTCCACTATTGATTAAGATCATGACGACAACCGCGTGGCCTTGTGGTCTGAGTACCTGACTTCTACGTAGCGGGTCCTGGTTTCGAATCTCAACTGGAGCCAACATTTGTACATATCGTTGGTTTTTGTGGTCTGTTTATGCTTGTCCCCGTGTTTCTGACACTGCTCCCTAGCCTACCTCCGATCTTATCGTATCAGCGTTACATCGAGATCGGGTAGGATTGGAACGAGTGAATGTCTCTGTGTTTGCTTGTGGTACTATAATATCTCCTGCGCAGTTGATGGTTTCCAAAAGTATTCGGAAGTTGTCGCCGAGGTCGAAAGTCGGCCAGGAGGACATCATTTTCATCAAGATCATGAAAGATAATGTCCTGTAGTTACCACGTTTGGGAGGCGGGTTGGCAACCAAAGTATAAATGTTTACACTAATGAATGCACATCTCTATACCACATGCTATTTCTCAAGTCGACTATGACTCAATTATACTATTACTTGTGATGAGTTATAATATGTCACCGTCACGAATTATTAAAAAATAAAACGATTGCAATTTTATTAATGTATGTAACTTCCTTTTTTTAGAGTAGAAGTAATAAAATTCTGTTGATATAATAAAATTTACTGATGCCAGGATTGTTATGTATCCGCCTAGGTTAGATGACAAGTAAGGTAACTATAACTATTTACCTCCTCAAGTTTATTTACATTACATTATCACTTTCCTCAAGAATAACTAGTTATACGATGAGATCGATGGAAATATTGCAGGTAGTAGGGACAGGGCCGATTACAATATGTATTGCAGCCGAAAATCAACTATCCTGTGTGAATATCATAATATATAATCATAGCCACATCATAGGCGAGTTAAAAAGGGGTCCTCAGTTTGTATGTAACATCTCTGTATGTTCGCAATTACTTTTCCCTCGGTTTTGTATCAACTTCAGTACGGAGTATATGTAGTGTCCGCGCTGTATTTATCTTTAGCTAAAATTCACAGCAAATACAGGTAGTAAAAACACAGAGAGAATAAATAACGCATTAAAAAGTTTAAACTACGGGCGCTTTGACATGCAGCTGTTTGATTACAGCGCAGATTACAACAAATACCGAGTACCATTGAAGTTAAGCATTTTTTTACCTTTTAAATAATGATAAAAGGTGTACTTTTTATGAATATAATTTAAAAAAAATATTCTTCTGGTTTTTTCGCACTTGTGAGTCATCGTACGAGTAAGTCTTCACAAGTTTGAGGCAGATGATGGTGCCCTTTTGGAAGATCTGAACTGGGAAAGACATCGCCTTCAACCAGTAATCTATGGGTGTTGTTATATATAGTTAGCATCTCATCCAAGAGAAACTGTTGCAGTTCGATGTTGGATATGAGATATTTCTTAATCTTCTCTTGTTCAATGAGATCTTTTATTTTCGCGAACGCTCCAAATCAAATAAAAATAACTTTACGCATTTTGTCACGTTTATTTTAACTATTTTACTTTTTATTAGGTAAGAACCATATATTTTGTCAGTGAAGAACATGGCAACAGTTAATAAATACCTTTCCACTTTTGACATAAAGATTTTGTTGCTCGTCAATAAATGAATTTCTGTCTTAAATACTCAAAATACGCGGCAATCGTTACAACAAATGTCCGGTAAACTTTATTGAAACTGCTCTGTGCTTCATTCCGCCTGACATTTGATGGGCCCTTCCTTAATTTTAATGTCACACATAAAATTCGCCGCATTATTCTAAATCGTTTCCTTTGTTAGTCTCTATGACAATTTCTTTATTTGTTAATTTATATTAATGTCCAACATCACAAGTGTTGCCCTCTTGTAGTTCATTGTTATCCGTTATTTGAAAGCAGACACGGATTTTTTTCTTATTCATTTAAATAAGGAAAGAAAGGCATTATCTAGTGTATACTTGTTTTGAGATGAAACACGTGTCGTGTTGTCGACTTCGGGGGTGTGTATTGCCTAGTGGTCGAGTTGTAATGGTGCAGGGTATCTGGTCGCGGTTCTCGGTGGCGGTATTAGTATTCTCGTGATCGCTATTATGAAAGAGCGGGCGGTGCTGTACCTAAAGTGGGTAACTTTATTTCCTCATTGCAATGGATTTCCTCCAAGTAACATCTGCTTCTATTAATTTATTCATAGCGTTAAAAAAAAACTGAAATGGCTATTTCGAATGCTGAAAGATATTTTTTTCTTTAAGTTCCAGTCCACTTTGACCGCTGTGAACGTTTTATACTGGCAAAAGTGACAAGTTTTCCTTTCGTAGCAAATTTTTTCTTTCAAATGTCGGGTGCTTCAACTAATTTATACAAAATAATTGCATTTTTCTCCTATCATCATTGTGATGATCGTGCATTGCATTTTACTAAATCTAAGACAGTAAAAGTAAACTTGTATACGTTGACAACAAATACCTGTACAATAAAAGATATCGTAAACATTAAGCCTTTTCAGCCCGATGGGAAAAGCCTATGAATCTTTAGATGGTTAAAAACAGTGTTCAATTCCTAAATTTCATATAAAACGAGCAACTCGGCTTTCGTGCGAAAAGCTCTTGTATTCTACAAGTGCACCGCCTCATGAAGCACATACTCAAGTACTTAAATAAAAGACCGCAGTACTGCGTGGGAGCTCTCTTCTTTGATGTCGCGAATGCACACAGAGTTGGTGACGGCTCATGTAATTGTATACTGTATAGGTGCCAGACAGGCTTGTGCACATAGTACCAGTCTTTTATCAAATAGAAATTTTCATTGCTGTCTTTTTTAACACGCTTTTGATAGCTTGTCCTTTCTGACGACTTGATCTTGACATCTTGATCCTTTCAACTTCCAGACGTCCGAATAATTTGAAATTTTGCACATGTTATGGACCATACTATAACATAACATTCTGGACTAATGACTATGATCTGGTATTCTCAACACGATCATCTGCTCATTGCTGTTCAATCGTGTTTTTTAGTTTTTAAACTATAATATGATAATTTTTTTTGCAATCAATAAGGCTGACAAGTCAGCACAATCAGACCGTCCGCCTAAACAACGAGTATTTTATATATTTAATATTTTTGAATATTTCTATCGGATTTTTATTTTATTTACGCGAATGACAATCAGAAATTAGAAGCCAGACTTGATTCCTTGGAAAAAAGATTTTCACTGAAGATTTGCTTGACTGATGTGATGGAAACAAAACGAAAAGTACAATCCTGGTCTTAAATTTTCCAGTCACTGTACACTTTCACTAGCACTTGCTGCATAATAAACTATCAATATTAAACATCAAAACTCGAAATACACACAGGAATTGCAAAATTCAATTAAAACTCTACCGTCACTTTTCGAGGTGACCAAAAGTTCGAGCTAGTCTTTCTTAAAAGTTTAAAAGTTATACTGTCACTATCTCCGACAATACTGCCCTTTTCGGATCCGATTAAAAAATATCTAAAGTATGCATTCGCCTTGGAAAACCGGAGCAAAACTTGCTTAACAAAGCAACTCGATTGAGAAATGGAAAGTAAACTTTAATGACGCAAACGCAAATCGGTCATATTTCATAGTGAATGGGATCGTAAATCAAACACTTAGGAATCACCCAAAAATGCAATTGCCTCGGGCCTTCTTCACCGCACGTATAAATAACCTTAGCAAAATTTTCATAAAACATCCAATATTACTATTTAAATCTTGCACTTAATAGCACACGTAGTGGCGACTACGAGTACATGCAGTGTAGCCGCGTACATTGCCATTCATGAATATCATTTCGAGCAAATCATTAACGAGAGTTGTCATCTGATTAGGATCATCGTCTTTTATCTGGGGGATACAAAAGCAATGTGAAATAATTTTGGACGGGTGCAATAGACGTTAATTGAAATTATGGCGTCGTATCGGACCTTATCGTGAAAAGGGGTCCTTTCACGATAAGGTCCGATACGACGATTTAGAGTTTAGAGGATGGAATTTATAGAATATACAAATGAAGATTGAACCATTCAATTCACGGTGAAAGATATCTAACGATACGCAAATGTAGAATCGTTGCGAAGTTTTACGGGTAGGGTTTCCTAATATTATTAGTCAAAACTGGCTGTTAAATACACGAATAAAAATAATATAAAAAGATTTGTTGGTCCTGTAAATACATAACTTATTAAACTCATAAAAGTATATCAAACATTCTAAAGTTACGAAATGAATTGGTATTATTGAAAAAGCTTCTCCCGCCACTATGTCCGCGTCGACTTAAGAATAATAAAAATCCAGAACTTTCTGAAAGATTACATTGGCTAGTAGTAAGTAGCTCAGGGGCTAGGCGCTCGCTTTAAATTTCATAGTACGCGAGTGACCTGGGTTCGATTCCCGGTGCCGGCACCACTAAAATTGTTAATTGTAACATTAAGTGTTGATTTACCACGTGCTCGGCGGTGAAGGAAAAAATCGTGAGGAAACCTGCATGTCTGAGAAATAAAAAATATTACGAAGACGTGCAGTCCGCCAACCCGCATTGGAGCAGCGTGGCTGATTCTTCCTAGCTCCAAAACCCTCTCAGAAATGAGAGGAGGCCTGTGCTCAGCAGTGGGACATTCATAGGCTGATTTTTTACTTTTTTTTTAAGTACCATTACGCTGCAGCGATTTATAAGTCACAATAGGATTCTATCGTGTGTGCGTTTTACAGATATAAATTGCAGATGCTCTAACTCTGGATGTTTGAACAACTATCTGTAGGCCATGCTGGTGGCAGGATTCCTATGCATGACTCCATCTAGGTAGTCACCACCGCAATATCAGTTATTCTGCCGTCAAGCTGTATTGTGCGAACATTACTATATTTCGGTTTGAAGGGCACTGATAGTAAATGTAATTACTGGGCATTTAATACTTAAGAATTGTGATATGAGATGTCTTAGTGTGACGAGAGCAGTGTTGTGTCACTTGGAAATTTATGTGTGACACGTCTACATCATACGTTGCACATCAGGAGAACGATTTGCTCAGCCCGTTGCTGTTTTCCAATAAAAAAATAGTTAACTTCCATAACAATTTGACTGGTAACATTGAAATTTATGGTTATTGAAATAATTTATAACTAAAATCAATATATGTATGTATATATATACGAGTATAAATAATAACATTACTTGTAGTACCGAAACAATTATATGTATGAATATATATATATATATATATATACATACATATATATATATATATATATATGATATTTCACGACGCCCAATTACATATAATTTAAATATATCCATAAACTCATTCGCGTCTCGTTTCGTTCACGTTCACGAACACGATGTGTATTGTCATGTTAAACGCTGGGTTTAACAACTAGTTCCTTTTTTTTTTTTTTGGTGTGGAAACATGATTTAAAATACTAATATAAATTTAAAAACGTGATTTATAGCCCTTTCCTCCAAATAATAATGGCTATAACTATGTACTAGGTAAGAACTTACCCTCAGGCGCGCCAACAAATGTTTCACATCAAAAATGCAAGTGTAGAATAAAACATGCGGATTGAACATGGACATTGGATCCGAATTCACCGTGCGCTTTGAAAACCAAGTTTAATAAAACGATATTATACTTAACCTAATTCAAATGAATAATTTGATCTCGTTTTTCGTCTAACCGATTTCACCAGATCTATTTTGATAGCGTTTTATAAAACGAAGTTTATATGAAATATCCTCACAATCCAAAACAAATACTCGGTATATTGCGTATTTTGCGACATCAAACAGCCTGTTTTTATACATAGGTCACACACATATGCAAACAATAAACAATACGAAATAAAAACATTTTTTTTAGTTTACGTACGAGGGGTGATCCAAAAGTAATGATAATCAGTTATTTCTAGTGCACACAAAAATACAAAAAAATTTCAGTCACTTACTCAGTTAACCACTAGTTCAGGGAAAAAAAATCATATAAATAGGCCACGATTCCCGGGAGCTACATTCATTTGAATACGGACTGTCAAGGAGTGAACATCAAAATGGAAAAACACGAAATCAGAGCTGTCATTAAATACCTCTGCTTGAAAAAAATGTCTACCAAAGACATACACAGCGACTTGGTGGAAACATTAGGGGACTCTTCTCCTCCATATTCCACAGTTGCACGCTGGGCTAAGGAGTTTAAGTTGGGAAGAACATCGACGGAAGACGAACACCGCGAAGGACGCCCATCGACGTCCCTCACTGAAGAAAATGTGAAAAAAGTTGAAGAAGTTGTATTGGAAGATCGAAGAGTGACTATCAGGCATGTAGCTGAGGTCACAGGGATCTCATATGGCAGCATTCAAAGAATCCTTGCGAACGAATTGCATATGAGAAAGGTCTCCGCGCGTTGGGTACCGAAAATGTTAAACGACGAGCAAAAGAAGAAACGAGTCGACATGTCAAGAGCAAATCTCGAAAAGTTCCAGGCAGACAAGGATAATTTTTTGTCACGTTTTGTGACCATGGACGAGACCTGGATCCACCATTTTGATCCTGAAACAAAACAACAATCGATGACATGGAAACGATCCGATGAACCGACGCCGAAGAAATTCAAAGTGTCAAGCTCAGCAGGGAAGGTTATGGCGTCTGTTTTTTGGGACGCTGAAGGAATAATCATGGTGGACTACTTGGAAAAGGGGGCCACTATTACAGGCTCCTACTATGCAGAACAAATAAGAAGATTGCGGGAGGCTATTAAGGAGAAAAGGCGAGGCAAACTGCGGGCTGGAGTGCTGTTCCATCAAGACAACGCACCGGTTCACAAAGCTGCAATTGCCATGGCTGCCATTCAGGAAGCGGGCTTTGAGCTGGTGGAACACCCCCCCTATTCACCAGATCTAGCCCCCAGCGACTTCTATCTCTTTCCACGACTCAAGGAACACCTCCGAGGCAAGAAATTTGACGATGATAGCGACGTGATGGCCGCGGTTGAGGACTTTTTTGAGAGTCAAGATAAAGATTTTTTTTCTAAGGGAATTTTAGGATTAGAAAAGAGATGGACTAAATGTATAGACTTGCTAGGAGACTATGTTGAGAAATAAATTTATTTATTTATTTTATTCATTGTGTTTATTATTGATTATCATTACTTTTGGATCACCCCTCGTAGTTGTGCAATTGACAATGACAGTTCTCTAAACGCGTTTAATAGAGCCAAACGTCGAAAATTGGGCGTTCAGAATTTTAACCGCGTTTAGCTTTAACTGCGTTCATTTGATGTTGATGAAATACAAACTGTACCATTGAAATCCGCCCTTAGTGGTGACTTTTAATCCAAATCTTTTCTTTTTATTTAAAATGAACTTTGGATCCTCCTGTGTCCTTGCATATTGAACACATTAATTCGAAATACTAATTCTTCATGATACATATAAGCGGCTTAAGAGAATCTGCCATCTCATCGCGTGGGTGTCGTAAAATTCGACAGAGGGAAAATGAAAATCATCATACAACTGAGATCCTGAACATTTTACCATTGTTCTAATTAAATTTTACAGTGGTCAACAAATTTACTGACGGTACTTTAGTAAATGGCTAATTATTGCCATAATATAAGCCAGTATAAAGCGAGCAAGTCATAGGTGAATTCTTTGAAGCTACCAGCGTTCGTTGATTTACCATCAGGTGGGTCAATCGGCCAGTTTTTTGTATATTACCGTCTGAAGAAACTTAATATTTAAATAAAACTAGATTTTACGGATTTTATTCTTGCAACGGTATTCTTGGTTTTGGAATTAATAATAGGATCTCAAGCCGGTGGTAGTACCCAACCATCTCTCCTATTGAAATTAGTTTTTTTTTTATTACAATAGTCTCACGAATTATCCTTGGATAATTTAGTTCACAATTTTAAATGAAATATTTTTCAATCAACGCATTTCTCTTAGAAAAATATTTTATTTTTAGTATGAAAATATTTCATTTCTACTATGAATTTCTACTGACAATTGACTACTTGGCTTTTTGCCAACGGTCTTGTAATAACGATCAAATTTTTGTTGTTTTGATTTCCAATGTCGTTATCATATTTGTTACTTATGATAACATTATTGTCTCAGATATACTCATAGTAAGCCCGAAAATAGATTGGTATTTGTTTTATCGTAGTATTTAAAAAAGTGTGGAACATTTTGAAACATTAATTCTAAATTACGTGGAGTCAGAGATGCGGACACAGCAAGTTATACTAATAATACATAATACTTTTAAACCCGCTTAAATAATCAATGAGATCTGTTCCTCTGCTTTTGTATAGCTTCTTTTTGCTGCTACAGAACCCTAATTATTTTTTTAAAATTAAAGTAGCCTAAATTACCCGTTATAATATCAGCTATGTCAGTGAAAGTTCCGTTAAAATCCGTCCAACCGATTCGGATATTAGCCGCAACAAACAGACAGACAGGCAGATAGACAAAAATTTTAAAAATTGCTTTTTCTTTTACGTACCGTTTATAATTTTATAAGTAAAATGCTAGTTATAAAGCTAAAAGCTATTATATACTATGTTATGTTATGTTATTTAAGGAAATTTTAATAAAAATAATTGAATAGTCACTGTTCGCTTAAAGTAATACAGATTTCATTCGCAGTAAAACAAACTACCACGATAAGTTTCCGTGGAAAATAAAAAAAATATTTTATTGTAAATATTTCCACGTCCCCTTATTTATTATTGCGGTAATAGCACAGGACCGCATGCAGTATTAATATATCATCAATATCATTTCAGCTTAACACTAGTCTACTGCTGAACATAGGCCATAAACCGTCACAAAAGTTTGTAGCTCTCTTTTTGCGACGATTCTGCCATAGTTTCCACGCTTGGCAGGCGGGTCCCCATAAATTGTCACAAAAGTTTTTAGCTCTCTTTTTGCGACGATTTTGCCATAGTTTCCACGCTTGGCAGGCGGGTTGGCACCGCAGATTAATTATTCAGATCTGTCAGAAAGATGATACTGCCCCTTTCCTGTTTTTTTTTCCCCTGTCGACTTTTACGACACCCACTGCATGAGATGGGGTGGTAGATTCTCTTAAGCCACTACCACATGGCACTTGCGCGGCACCTGCTTCGGCAGTACATATACTATATTAGAAACGATACAGACAAGATTAGCATTATTTAATAAGTCACGTAATAATATACATGCGACTAATTAAATTATTTATTATTAATAGCGGTAATAATACAACGTCGTGTCATAGCTATATTTTGTATTCTCTTAAGCCGTGATAGCGGCTTAAGAGAATCTGCCACCCTATCTCTTCCCGTGGGTGTTGTAAAAGTCGACAGAGGGATAATAAAAGCCAATAGATGGGCAGCGGCATCTTCCTGGAACATCTGAATAAATAAACTGCGGTGCCAACCTGCCTGCCAAGCGTGGCAACTATGGCAAAATCCCACCAAATTGAGAGCTACAAACTATTGCGGCAATCTATTGTGGAGGCCTATGTTCAGCAGTGGACTAGTTTTGGGCTGAAATTATTATTAAATAATAGCGGTAAATGTAATAAAAGACCTAAGCTGTTATGATCTATGCTTTATAATATAATTTGTAGACGTAAAGCCCCGGGAGTTGCGCGCGAGCCGAACTGTTTCTTGTTTTAACCGCCGAGGGCGCTGGCCGTACTTAAGGAATAGGTAATGAGGCCTTTACCTTGCTGTCGACTTTGTTATTCACAGCCTTTAGGATGTCTTGTTAGATGCCTTTTTCATAAGCTGTCATTAAAGTATCGGCAAAAATACGGTGTGGCTAGCGGCACATTGTTATAAGCCGGTTAATATCCCTTTAAAGAAGTAACTCCTGTTGACTACATTTTATATCTATGAGAAACTTTGGGTCATCAGCGATAATGAAAGAAATGCAGTCACGAAAGCACTTCGGTAGATCCTAATCAATAATATTAATTGAAACTGTATGTACTTACTATTATCTTCTTCACTTCTGTGTTCTATTTTATTATAAGTAGATTATTAACGAAACGATATAAATTGTTAATAGTTTAAAGGTCCTGATAATTTTTCATCGACAGGTTCTTACTGCGATAAGAGAGACATTAAGGTCCACGAATGCATCCATATTATTCATACGATATGACATCGTCTGTTTGAGCATTAAATTCTATGCTCGGAAACGGGACCTTTGCTCGAGATGGGGTCCGCGATACGACGCCGTAATTTCAATAAATGTCAATTGGTCTACGCTGGAATTGGTTCGTATCGTGCGTGCTATCAGATCTGCTTTTGCTTTCATAGTTTTTGTTGGTTCGTTGACTATGTTAAGAAATATGTTAATCAAATTATAACTCGCTGACCTAATGTTCCCGATAAGTGAACGATGAAATGGCACTTGGATATTTTTATATGGACAGCAACCTTTTACGCTACAACGTTTCGATTTTTATAAATACTATTGTTATTGTGAAATTATGAACAGGAATATTTTAGGCTTACTTCTTATCACCTAATAAAGGAAAGCAAGTTAATTTGCTAAGACCCGCTTGCAAAATTCAAAATGGAGTGTAACTATATTACCAAGTTTTTGAAGAGCAGCATCCGCCCTCCCTCAACAGCGTGTACAAGCAAACCGCCATCGGGAGCAGATACTCTGCACCACTACAACACTACCACTAGGCAATACACACCACTGTAGTCGAGAACACGACACGTTTTTCACCTTAAAACGAAGAATTATCAAGTGATATTGACTCTACGACAGTCAGCCGCCAAGTCAAGTTGACTGTGCTGGTCACCTGGTTGTATCCTAGAAAAACGCTGTCCTATTCAAAATAAAAAAGAAACTTTTTAATAGTCTGCTACTGAACGTGGTTCCAAAATGTAATTAAATATTTGATTGCGTTTTATATCCTCGTTTCGTATTATATTAGGAAGAGGAACTTTAAGGAGTGCTCTCTCTATGACTAATTATGTAACTTAGATTATTACTGTTTATTAAATCCTCACTACAAACCCAGGGGGTCGGTCTAATATGAAAATCGAAATAAGAAGTTACGGCTTACGGATCGCACGTTTCCTACCACGATGTCACTCTTCACTAAACATTCATTCTATTGTTTGTCTATGGATCCGAAAAAATATCTATCTATCCATATAATATAAATCGTCTATGAACACTAGAAACAGAATTAGATAAAAGTGACGGAACGAGCAAAACGTTCACCTGATGATAAGTGCAACGTCTGCCAATAGCAAATGCTGTGTCACCCAGAAAATTTCTGTGTGACACCACATTGTACCCCTCATCCTGAGACATCAGTTCTTAAGTGGCATATGCCCAGTGATTACACTAGCTCACATTCAAATCGAAAAACAGTAATGTTTGCACACTACTGATTCACGGTAGAATAACTGGCTCTGGAGTGGACGGATACCTAGACGGATTCCTGCATAGGAGTCCTTCCACCAGTGAAAAAGTTGTATCAAAAATGTTTAATTATATTTTTCATGTTACCATTTTAATTACAGACTTATGACATTTTCTCCCTAGCATTTTCAATTAATATTCATGACAACACCAACAGGTTTTTTTAATGCCATTTTTATTTACCGTGTCTACTTCATCAAGGAGAGATTTAGAATATCTCACCCTTAAGTTTATCTTCTTCCATAAGCCCTGTTACATTTCATTCCTTAATGAGTCGTGTCCTTTGTGATAAGTGTTACAATAGATGTTAGATTTTTACAATATAGTTAGGTCTACATTATCCGACATAAGCTCGACAAGCATAATAGCGCGAGCAAGAAAACCCTCCGCATATGAATTTGTTTATTTTTATTTATATCCTTGTAAATGGTATACATAAGTGGAAGTACGTGCGCGTGCGATGCGCTTCCGTGATTGTGTGTGAGCGTGTGCGCGTGCGTCGCGTATGTGTAGTGTATCTTACTACTCTACCATCTCCATTAACCATACCTACTATCATTATTATCATATAAAATGAATTAAAAAACGTCATTTTTTTATAATCTAACAGAGAGAATGTAGTGCGTAAAAATCGATAACTCAACAAGTTTTTAAACCGGTATCTTTCGGTTTGCGGGAAGTCGATGGATGCAGGTGGCTCAGGACCGTGTTTTGTGGCAATCTATGGGGTAGGCCTATGTTCAACAGTGGACTGTAATAGGCTGAAATGATGATGATGATCTTTCGGTGTACAGGGCAGTATTTTAGGGCCTACTCTTTTCCTAATGTATATTAGTTGCATTGCGTCTCTTTCATTACAAAATACACATACCCCGATGACACTGCTGTTTCATTTCATGGTCAATCATGGCAAGATGTTTATAGAACAGCCGAAAAAGGTATGGCCACCACTTCGGAATGGTTATCTCAGAATCTACTGACACTCAATACTGCAAAAATACATTTTCTTTATTTCCACAAAACAGGTAGGACATAACCACATTCAAACAATATAAGAATCCATGACCGTTCTTGTTTTCTTTCCACTAACTCAAATATAATTTGCACCTGTGAAAAAATCGAGAACGTGAAAACTATTAAATATTTCGGGGTTATACTGGACGAAAATCTTAACTTAGATCATATATTTGCTATGGCTGGACGAATTCGGAAACGAATGTACCCCATGAAACTACTTAGAGCTGCTATAGGTTGGAAAGTATTGAAAATGGTATATCTGTCATTGTGCCAAGTAATAATCAATAATTGTATTTTAGCCTGGGGTCATCTTCTACTCTCCTAATACTTGAACGAGTACAAAGGGCAGCCCTTAAGGTGTCATAGGAGAAACCTACCGATACCCGACAACTAAGCAGTACAAAGAAGCAGAGGTACAGAGTGTCAGGAGATTACACATACTGCGGTTAGTAACGCATGTTCATCGTCTTGTTGCCATTTAAATGAAACTAATTTTACGGATTTTATCGCGTTTTATTTTATTATTTATAACCCGACGTTTCGAGTGCTTTACAGCACCCATGGTCACGGGCGGACTGAGGTGACAGATGTCCCGATGTCATAGTTAACCCGGAGTACCTTCAGCTTTTAATTATTATTCCTTGTCCGATCTACGCAGAAAGAGCTTACTGTGTCTTGAAGTCTTGCAGTGGTATGCTTGGTTTTTGATTTAATTTTATTAATTATAGGATCCCAAGCTGGTGGTAATACCCAACCATCTTCTCTATTAAAATTAGGATGTTTTTTAATTTCAATAGCCTCGCGAATCATCCTTGGTAGGAATCGGTGTTCTTTTGCGAGGATTTGTGGTTTATCAAATCTGATGTAATGGTTGGGATGATCCAGAACATGGTCACAGACTGCAGACTTCCTAGAGCGACGATGCTTCACGTCAGCTATATGTTCTTTTACGCGGGTTTTAACTGATCTTTTTGTTTGCCCTATGTAAGAGAGACCACATTCACAATCCAGAAAAATATTTTATTTTTAGTATGAAAATATTTCATTTCTACTATGAATTTCTACTGACAATTGACTACTTGGCTTTTTGCCAACGGTCTTGTAATAACGATCAAATTTTTGTTGTTTTGATTTCCAATGTCGTTATCATATTTGTTACTTATGATAACATTATTGTCTCAGATATACTCATAGTAAGCCCGAAAATAGATTGGTATTTGTTTTATCGTAGTATTTAAAAAAGTGTGGAACATTTTGAAACATTAATTCTAAATTACGTGGAGTCAGAGATGCGGACACAGCAAGTTATACTAATAATACATAATACTTTTAAACCCGCTTAAATAATCAATGAGATCTGTTCCTCTGCTTTTGTATAGCTTCTTTTTGCTGCTACAGAACCCTAATTATTTTTTTAAAATTAAAGTAGCCTAAATTACCCGTTATAATATCAGCTATGTCAGTGAAAGTTCCGTTAAAATCCGTCCAACCGATTCGGATATTAGCCGCAACAAACAGACAGACAGGCAGATAGACAAAAATTTTAAAAATTGCTTTTTCTTTTACGTACCGTTTATAATTTTATAAGTAAAATGCTAGTTATAAAGCTAAAAGCTATTATATACTATGTTATGTTATGTTATTTAAGGAAATTTTAATAAAAATAATTGAATAGTCACTGTTCGCTTAAAGTAATACAGATTTCATTCGCAGTAAAACAAACTACCACGATAAGTTTCCGTGGAAAATAAAAAAAATATTTTATTGTAAATATTTCCACGTCCCCTTATTTATTATTGCGGTAATAGCACAGGACCGCATGCAGTATTAATATATCATCAATATCATTTCAGCTTAACACTAGTCTACTGCTGAACATAGGCCATAACCCGTC
The DNA here is from genome assembly GCA_019845155.1 of Luehdorfia chinensis. Taxonomy (NCBI): domain Eukaryota; kingdom Metazoa; phylum Arthropoda; class Insecta; order Lepidoptera; family Papilionidae; genus Luehdorfia; species Luehdorfia chinensis. The sequence goes on from JAHVAK010000103.1 coordinate 10,312,348, forward strand.
ACAAAAGTTTGTAGCTCTCTTTTTGCGACGATTCTGCCATAGTTTCCACGCTTGGCAGGCGGGTCCCCATAAATTGTCACAAAAGTTTTTAGCTCTCTTTTTGCGACGATTTTGCCATAGTTTCCACGCTTGGCAGGCGGGTTGGCACCGCAGATTAATTATTCAGATCTGTCAGAAAGATGATACTGCCCCTTTCCTGTTTTTTTTTTCCCCTGTCGACTTTTACGACACCCACTGCATGAGATGGGGTGGTAGATTCTCTTAAGCCACTACCACATGGCACTTGCGCGGCACCTGCTTCGGCAGTACATATACTATATTAGAAACGATACAGACAAGATTAGCATTATTTAATAAGTCACGTAATAATATACATGCGACTAATTAAATTATTTATTATTAATAGCGGTAATAATACAACGTCGTGTCATAGCTATATTTTGTATTCTCTTAAGCCGTGATAGCGGCTTAAGAGAATCTGCCACCCTATCTCTTCCCGTGGGTGTTGTAAAAGTCGACAGAGGGATAATAAAAGCCAATAGATGGGCAGCGGCATCTTCCTGGAACATCTGAATAAATAAACTGCGGTGCCAACCTGCCTGCCAAGCGTGGCAACTATGGCAAAATCCCACCAAATTGAGAGCTACAAACTATTGCGGCAATCTATTGTGGAGGCCTATGTTCAGCAGTGGACTAGTTTTGGGCTGAAATTATTATTAAATAATAGCGGTAAATGTAATAAAAGACCTAAGCTGTTATGATCTATGCTTTATAATATAATTTGTAGACGTAAAGCCCCGGGAGTTGCGCGCGAGCCGAACTGTTTCTTGTTTTAACCGCCGAGGGCGCTGGCCGTACTTAAGGAATAGGTAATGAGGCCTTTACCTTGCTGTCGACTTTGTTATTCACAGCCTTTAGGATGTCTTGTTAGATGCCTTTTTCATAAGCTGTCATTAAAGTATCGGCAAAAATACGGTGTGGCTAGCGGCACATTGTTATAAGCCGGTTAATATCCCTTTAAAGAAGTAACTCCTGTTGACTACATTTTATATCTATGAGAAACTTTGGGTCATCAGCGATAATGAAAGAAATGCAGTCACGAAAGCACTTCGGTAGATCCTAATCAATAATATTAATTGAAACTGTATGTACTTACTATTATCTTCTTCACTTCTGTGTTCTATTTTATTATAAGTAGATTATTAACGAAACGATATAAATTGTTAATAGTTTAAAGGTCCTGATAATTTTTCATCGACAGGTTCTTACTGCGATAAGAGAGACATTAAGGTCCACGAATGCATCCATATTATTCATACGATATGACATCGTCTGTTTGAGCATTAAATTCTATGCTCGGAAACGGGACCTTTGCTCGAGATGGGGTCCGCGATACGACGCCGTAATTTCAATAAATGTCAATTGGTCTACGCTGGAATTGGTTCGTATCGTGCGTGCTATCAGATCTGCTTTTGCTTTCATAGTTTTTGTTGGTTCGTTGACTATGTTAAGAAATATGTTAATCAAATTATAACTCGCTGACCTAATGTTCCCGATAAGTGAACGATGAAATGGCACTTGGATATTTTTATATGGACAGCAACCTTTTACGCTACAACGTTTCGATTTTTATAAATACTATTGTTATTGTGAAATTATGAACAGGAATATTTTAGGCTTACTTCTTATCACCTAATAAAGGAAAGCAAGTTAATTTGCTAAGACCCGCTTGCAAAATTCAAAATGGAGTGTAACTATATTACCAAGTTTTTGAAGAGCAGCATCCGCCCTCCCTCAACAGCGTGTACAAGCAAACCGCCATCGGGAGCAGATACTCTGCACCACTACAACACTACCACTAGGCAATACACACCACTGTAGTCGAGAACACGACACGTTTTTCACCTTAAAACGAAGAATTATCAAGTGATATTGACTCTACGACAGTCAGCCGCCAAGTCAAGTTGACTGTGCTGGTCACCTGGTTGTATCCTAGAAAAACGCTGTCCTATTCAAAATAAAAAAGAAACTTTTTAATAGTCTGCTACTGAACGTGGTTCCAAAATGTAATTAAATATTTGATTGCGTTTTATATCCTCGTTTCGTATTATATTAGGAAGAGGAACTTTAAGGAGTGCTCTCTCTATGACTAATTATGTAACTTAGATTATTACTGTTTATTAAATCCTCACTACAAACCCAGGGGGTCGGTCTAATATGAAAATCGAAATAAGAAGTTACGGCTTACGGATCGCACGTTTCCTACCACGATGTCACTCTTCACTAAACATTCATTCTATTGTTTGTCTATGGATCCGAAAAAATATCTATCTATCCATATAATATAAATCGTCTATGAACACTAGAAACAGAATTAGATAAAAGTGACGGAACGAGCAAAACGTTCACCTGATGATAAGTGCAACGTCTGCCAATAGCAAATGCTGTGTCACCCAGAAAATTTCTGTGTGACACCACATTGTACCCCTCATCCTGAGACATCAGTTCTTAAGTGGCATATGCCCAGTGATTACACTAGCTCACATTCAAATCGAAAAACAGTAATGTTTGCACACTACTGATTCACGGTAGAATAACTGGCTCTGGAGTGGACGGATACCTAGACGGATTCCTGCATAGGAGTCCTTCCACCAGTGAAAAAGTTGTATCAAAAATGTTTAATTATATTTTTCATGTTACCATTTTAATTACAGACTTATGACATTTTCTCCCTAGCATTTTCAATTAATATTCATGACAACACCAACAGGTTTTTTTAATGCCATTTTTATTTACCGTGTCTACTTCATCAAGGAGAGATTTAGAATATCTCACCCTTAAGTTTATCTTCTTCCATAAGCCCTGTTACATTTCATTCCTTAATGAGTCGTGTCCTTTGTGAAAAGGGTACTGATAGGGTAGTCTGATACGGCTTTAATACGAATGAATTATTATTAAAACTAAGATTATGGATTAACTCTTTCTGTTATATTCAGCAGATTCTTATTCGCAGGTACAGTTCATTACACGAAAAACAGTTTACATTGGTTCTGTATAATTTATTTATTTATTTCACATATCTTTTACATTCTATACTTATGCGTCAAAATAGTTGCATGAAATGGAATCCCTGCGCTATAAGTACCTGCATCCTTCCAATGACACGGATAATTATAGTGAATTGAGACGTTATAAGTAATAAGTGTTACAATAGATGTTAGATTTTTACAATATAGTTAGGTCTACATTATCCGACATAAGCTCGACAAGCATAATAGCGCGAGCAAGAAAACCCTCCGCATATGAATTTGTTTATTTTTATTTATATCCTTGTAAATGGTATACATAAGTGGAAGTACGTGCGCGTGCGATGCGCTTCCGTGATTGTGTGTGAGCGTGTGCGCGTGCGTCGCGTATGTGTAGTGTATCTTACTACTCTACCATCTCCATTAACCATACCTACTATCATTATTATCATATAAAATGAATTAAAAAACGTCATTTTTTTATAATCTAACAGAGAGAATGTAGTGCGTAAAAATCGATAACTCAACAAGTTTTTAAACCGGTATCTTTCGGTTTGCGGGAAGTCGATGGATGCAGGTGGCTCAGGACCGTGTTTTGTGGCAATCTATGGGGTAGGCCTATGTTCAACAGTGGACTGTAATAGGCTGAAATGATGATGATGATCTTTCGGTGTACAGGGCAGTATTTTAGGGCCTACTCTTTTCCTAATGTATATTAGTTGCATTGCGTCTCTTTCATTACAAAATACACATACCCCGATGACACTGCTGTTTCATTTCATGGTCAATCATGGCAAGATGTTTATAGAACAGCCGAAAAAGGTATGGCCACCACTTCGGAATGGTTATCTCAGAATCTACTGACACTCAATACTGCAAAAATACATTTTCTTTATTTCCACAAAACAGGTAGGACATAACCACATTCAAACAATATAAGAATCCATGACCGTTCTTGTTTTCTTTCCACTAACTCAAATATAATTTGCACCTGTGAAAAAATCGAGAACGTGAAAACTATTAAATATTTCGGGGTTATACTGGACGAAAATCTTAACTTAGATCATATATTTGCTATGGCTGGACGAATTCGGAAACGAATGTACCCCATGAAACTACTTAGAGCTGCTATAGGTTGGAAAGTATTGAAAATGGTATATCTGTCATTGTGCCAAGTAATAATCAATAATTGTATTTTAGCCTGGGGTCATCTTCTACTCTCCTAATACTTGAACGAGTACAAAGGGCAGCCCTTAAGGTGTCATAGGAGAAACCTACCGATACCCGACAACTAAGCAGTACAAAGAAGCAGAGGTACAGAGTGTCAGGAGATTACACATACTGCGGTTAGTAACGCATGTTCATCGTCTTGTTGCCATTTAAATGAAACTAATTTTACGGATTTTATCGCGTTTTATTTTATTATTTATAACCCGACGTTTCGAGTGCTTTACAGCACCCATGGTCACGGGCGGACTGAGGTGACAGATGTCCCGATGTCATAGTTAACCCGGAGTACCTTCAGCTTTTAATTATTATTCCTTGTCCGATCTACGCAGAAAGAGCTTACTGTGTCTTGAAGTCTTGCAGTGGTATGCTTGGTTTTTGATTTAATTTTATTAATTATAGGATCCCAAGCTGGTGGTAATACCCAACCATCTTCTCTATTAAAATTAGGATGTTTTTTAATTTCAATAGCCTCGCGAATCATCCTTGGTAGGAATCGGTGTTCTTTTGCGAGGATTTGTGGTTTATCAAATCTGATGTAATGGTTGGGATGATCCAGAACATGGTCACAGACTGCAGACTTCCTAGAGCGACGATGCTTCACGTCAGCTATATGTTCTTTTACGCGGGTTTTAACTGATCTTTTTGTTTGCCCTATGTAAGAGAGACCACATTCACAATCCAGCTTGTATACTCCGGCATCTTGTAGAGGGATGTTACACTTGACAGATGGTAAAAACTGACTTATCTTCTTAGGCGGCTTGAAAAATGTTCTTATGGAAGCCCGCTTCAAGATATAGCCAATCTTGTCCGTGACTCCTCTGACATATGGTAGGACTGCAGGTACACGCTCGACCGTGGCCGGCTTCACTCGGTCACTGCGACGAAGGCGCGGAACCCGAAGCTTGTTGTCTTGCAAAACTTGCTTGACATGCTGAAGCTCGGCGGCCAGGTGTTTACTGTCACAGATCCCTTGTGCTCTCTGAAACAAAGATTTGCCCACGGTAGCTAGCTGTGAAGGATGGTGGTGAGATTCACCGTTTAAGTACCTATTTCTATGGGTCTTTTTCCTATACACAGTGTGACTCAAGGTGTTATTAGGATTTCTAATTATTAAAACATCTAGAAAAGCTAAACAGTTATTTGTCTCTAACTCCATTGTAAATTGTATTTTAGAATTTATGGAGTTAAGGTGGTCTAAAAATGCAGTGACTTTATCAGAAGGTAGTATTGTGAAAGTATCATCTACGTACCGCTTGTAGAACCTTGGATTTACTGGAGAAGTACGGAGGGCTTTCTCCTCAAAGTCTTCCATGAAGATGTCAGCAACAATGGGAGATACTGGGGAGCCCATCGCCACACCATCTACTTGCCGGTAGTATTGCTCCTTCCACAATAGATAGCCAGATGTTAGGCAATGTCTGAGTAATTCTGCATGTTCTACTGGCATGTTGTTCTCTGTTAGCTTCCTAGTTACAATTGAGATGCAGTCTTCAACAGGTAGGCATGTAAATAACGACTGGACATCAAAACTGACCATAGTTTCATTGTCAGTAAGATGTAGGTCTTTTATCTCACTGACAAAATGGTAGGAATCCTTTGTGTGTGCTCTTGTGTGTCCTCTAAGTGGGGAGAGTATTTTAGCCACATGTTGAGCCAATCTGTAAGTTGGTGAATCGATTTGACTCACTATTGGACGTAGCGGAGCATTGAGTTTGTGTATTTTGGGTAACCCATACAACTTCGGTGGTTTGGCACAAGAAGGTACTATCGAATTTACGTCTAGATTTAATTTCTCGGCGTGTTTCTTTATTAGATCGCTAGTTATTTTAAGCGTGTTAGTCGTTGGGTCTGTCTTGACCTTTTTATAGGTGTTTACGTCCGCCAAAAGTTCTTGCATTTTGAAATTATAATCCGACGTATCCATTACTACCGTAGCGTTACCTTTATCTGCGCGGAGAATCGTGAGTTCGGGTCTGTTTCGTAAGTTATTTAACGCTTTTAATTGGTCTTTGGGAAGATTCAGTTTCGGCACAGAACTTCGACGTAACATAGACGAAATGTCTTGACGTATAGCCTCCAAATCTTCTTTACCGATATTATTTTTAAACAGACAATCCTCAACACTACAAATAATTTCTTCATACGGTATTCTTCGCGGTGTTATTGCGAAATTCATTCCCTTCGATAATACTTGTAAAGTTGATTCATCCAGTGTTTGTTTTGACAGATTATAGACCGCGCGTAATCTATGATCTTTGTCTTTACTCAACGGTCGCGTTCCGTTCATTCGTTGAGATTGAAGTTTGACATTTAATTTGGTCGTTAACTTTTGATATTTTTGTATATGTTTATTTTTGCATTCATTATATTTAGTTGTTTCGCGCTTATTTAAGGTTTCGATGCAATTATTAAAATCAAATGTCGTTAAAATTGTTTTTAGTTCACTGGATGAATTGTCTATGGCGGTATTTATTCTATGCAGATCGGTACGGTTATGCTGAATCACCGTTCGTAACAACTTTTTACTTGCCTGATTTAAGATCTTAGCGCTTCCTCGAATGTCCTTTTTAGCTGATATTTTGACACACGTAGGAATGAGATTATGGTCTCTGCATCTCTTCAAGAAATTTAAAGATGTTATAAATCTTGCGCGCTTGGTCCTGAGATCTTCTAACCGGCGAATTTTGTTTGCGATTTCCAGTCCGTACTGGTTCACATAATGATTTCTTATATTTACGCGAACACTACACATTTAAATGAAACTAATTTTACGGATTTTATCGCGTTTTATTTTATTATTTATAACCCGACGTTTCGAGTGCTTTACAGCACCCATGGTCACGGGCGGACTGAGGTGACAGATGTCCCGATGTCATAGTTAACCCGGAGTACCTTCAGCTTTTAATTATTATTCCTTGTCCGATCTACGCAGAAAGAGCTTACTGTGTCTTGAAGTCTTGCAGTGGTATGCTTGGTTTTTGATTTAATTTTATTAATTATAGGATCCCAAGCTGGTGGTAATACCCAACCATCTTCTCTATTAAAATTAGGATGTTTTTTAATTTCAATAGCCTCGCGAATCATCCTTGGTAGGAATCGGTGTTCTTTTGCGAGGATTTGTGGTTTATCAAATCTGATGTAATGGTTGGGATGATCCAGAACATGGTCACAGACTGCAGACTTCCTAGAGCGACGATGCTTCACGTCAGCTATATGTTCTTTTACGCGGGTTTTAACTGATCTTTTTGTTTGCCCTATGTAAGAGAGACCACATTCACAATCCAGAAAAATATTTTATTTTTAGTATGAAAATATTTCATTTCTACTATGAATTTCTACTGACAATTGACTACTTGGCTTTTTGCCAACGGTCTTGTAATAACGATCAAATTTTTGTTGTTTTGATTTCCAATGTCGTTATCATATTTGTTACTTATGATAACATTATTGTCTCAGATATACTCATAGTAAGCCCGAAAATAGATTGGTATTTGTTTTATCGTAGTATTTAAAAAAGTGTGGAACATTTTGAAACATTAATTCTAAATTACGTGGAGTCAGAGATGCGGACACAGCAAGTTATACTAATAATACATAATACTTTTAAACCCGCTTAAATAATCAATGAGATCTGTTCCTCTGCTTTTGTATAGCTTCTTTTTGCTGCTACAGAACCCTAATTATTTTTTTAAAATTAAAGTAGCCTAAATTACCCGTTATAATATCAGCTATGTCAGTGAAAGTTCCGTTAAAATCCGTCCAACCGATTCGGATATTAGCCGCAACAAACAGACAGACAGGCAGATAGACAAAAATTTTAAAAATTGCTTTTTCTTTTACGTACCGTTTATAATTTTATAAGTAAAATGCTAGTTATAAAGCTAAAAGCTATTATATACTATGTTATGTTATGTTATTTAAGGAAATTTTAATAAAAATAATTGAATAGTCACTGTTCGCTTAAAGTAATACAGATTTCATTCGCAGTAAAACAAACTACCACGATAAGTTTCCGTGGAAAATAAAAAAAATATTTTATTGTAAATATTTCCACGTCCCCTTATTTATTATTGCGGTAATAGCACAGGACCGCATGCAGTATTAATATATCATCAATATCATTTCAGCTTAACACTAGTCTACTGCTGAACATAGGCCATAAACCGTCACAAAAGTTTGTAGCTCTCTTTTTGCGACGATTCTGCCATAGTTTCCACGCTTGGCAGGCGGGTCCCCATAAATTGTCACAAAAGTTTTTAGCTCTCTTTTTGCGACGATTTTGCCATAGTTTCCACGCTTGGCAGGCGGGTTGGCACCGCAGATTAATTATTCAGATCTGTCAGAAAGATGATACTGCCCCTTTCCTGTTTTTTTTTCCCCTGTCGACTTTTACGACACCCACTGCATGAGATGGGGTGGTAGATTCTCTTAAGCCACTACCACATGGCACTTGCGCGGCACCTGCTTCGGCAGTACATATACTATATTAGAAACGATACAGACAAGATTAGCATTATTTAATAAGTCACGTAATAATATACATGCGACTAATTAAATTATTTATTATTAATAGCGGTAATAATACAACGTCGTGTCATAGCTATATTTTGTATTCTCTTAAGCCGTGATAGCGGCTTAAGAGAATCTGCCACCCTATCTCTTCCCGTGGGTGTTGTAAAAGTCGACAGAGGGATAATAAAAGCCAATAGATGGGCAGCGGCATCTTCCTGGAACATCTGAATAAATAAACTGCGGTGCCAACCTGCCTGCCAAGCGTGGCAACTATGGCAAAATCCCACCAAATTGAGAGCTACAAACTATTGCGGCAATCTATTGTGGAGGCCTATGTTCAGCAGTGGACTAGTTTTGGGCTGAAATTATTATTAAATAATAGCGGTAAATGTAATAAAAGACCTAAGCTGTTATGATCTATGCTTTATAATATAATTTGTAGACGTAAAGCCCCGGGAGTTGCGCGCGAGCCGAACTGTTTCTTGTTTTAACCGCCGAGGGCGCTGGCCGTACTTAAGGAATAGGTAATGAGGCCTTTACCTTGCTGTCGACTTTGTTATTCACAGCCTTTAGGATGTCTTGTTAGATGCCTTTTTCATAAGCTGTCATTAAAGTATCGGCAAAAATACGGTGTGGCTAGCGGCACATTGTTATAAGCCGGTTAATATCCCTTTAAAGAAGTAACTCCTGTTGACTACATTTTATATCTATGAGAAACTTTGGGTCATCAGCGATAATGAAAGAAATGCAGTCACGAAAGCACTTCGGTAGATCCTAATCAATAATATTAATTGAAACTGTATGTACTTACTATTATCTTCTTCACTTCTGTGTTCTATTTTATTATAAGTAGATTATTAACGAAACGATATAAATTGTTAATAGTTTAAAGGTCCTGATAATTTTTCATCGACAGGTTCTTACTGCGATAAGAGAGACATTAAGGTCCACGAATGCATCCATATTATTCATACGATATGACATCGTCTGTTTGAGCATTAAATTCTATGCTCGGAAACGGGACCTTTGCTCGAGATGGGGTCCGCGATACGACGCCGTAATTTCAATAAATGTCAATTGGTCTACGCTGGAATTGGTTCGTATCGTGCGTGCTATCAGATCTGCTTTTGCTTTCATAGTTTTTGTTGGTTCGTTGACTATGTTAAGAAATATGTTAATCAAATTATAACTCGCTGACCTAATGTTCCCGATAAGTGAACGATGAAATGGCACTTGGATATTTTTATATGGACAGCAACCTTTTACGCTACAACGTTTCGATTTTTATAAATACTATTGTTATTGTGAAATTATGAACAGGAATATTTTAGGCTTACTTCTTATCACCTAATAAAGGAAAGCAAGTTAATTTGCTAAGACCCGCTTGCAAAATTCAAAATGGAGTGTAACTATATTACCAAGTTTTTGAAGAGCAGCATCCGCCCTCCCTCAACAGCGTGTACAAGCAAACCGCCATCGGGAGCAGATACTCTGCACCACTACAACACTACCACTAGGCAATACACACCACTGTAGTCGAGAACACGACACGTTTTTCACCTTAAAACGAAGAATTATCAAGTGATATTGACTCTACGACAGTCAGCCGCCAAGTCAAGTTGACTGTGCTGGTCACCTGGTTGTATCCTAGAAAAACGCTGTCCTATTCAAAATAAAAAAGAAACTTTTTAATAGTCTGCTACTGAACGTGGTTCCAAAATGTAATTAAATATTTGATTGCGTTTTATATCCTCGTTTCGTATTATATTAGGAAGAGGAACTTTAAGGAGTGCTCTCTCTATGACTAATTATGTAACTTAGATTATTACTGTTTATTAAATCCTCACTACAAACCCAGGGGGTCGGTCTAATATGAAAATCGAAATAAGAAGTTACGGCTTACGGATCGCACGTTTCCTACCACGATGTCACTCTTCACTAAACATTCATTCTATTGTTTGTCTATGGATCCGAAAAAATATCTATCTATCCATATAATATAAATCGTCTATGAACACTAGAAACAGAATTAGATAAAAGTGACGGAACGAGCAAAACGTTCACCTGATGATAAGTGCAACGTCTGCCAATAGCAAATGCTGTGTCACCCAGAAAATTTCTGTGTGACACCACATTGTACCCCTCATCCTGAGACATCAGTTCTTAAGTGGCATATGCCCAGTGATTACACTAGCTCACATTCAAATCGAAAAACAGTAATGTTTGCACACTACTGATTCACGGTAGAATAACTGGCTCTGGAGTGGACGGATACCTAGACGGATTCCTGCATAGGAGTCCTTCCACCAGTGAAAAAGTTGTATCAAAAATGTTTAATTATATTTTTCATGTTACCATTTTAATTACAGACTTATGACATTTTCTCCCTAGCATTTTCAATTAATATTCATGACAACACCAACAGGTTTTTTTAATGCCATTTTTATTTACCGTGTCTACTTCATCAAGGAGAGATTTAGAATATCTCACCCTTAAGTTTATCTTCTTCCATAAGCCCTGTTACATTTCATTCCTTAATGAGTCGTGTCCTTTGTGAAAAGGGTACTGATAGGGTAGTCTGATACGGCTTTAATACGAATGAATTATTATTAAAACTAAGATTATGGATTAACTCTTTCTGTTATATTCAGCAGATTCTTATTCGCAGGTACAGTTCATTACACGAAAAACAGTTTACATTGGTTCTGTATAATTTATTTATTTATTTCACATATCTTTTACATTCTATACTTATGCGTCAAAATAGTTGCATGAAATGGAATCCCTGCGCTATAAGTACCTGCATCCTTCCAATGACACGGATAATTATAGTGAATTGAGACGTTATAAGTAATAAGTGTTACAATAGATGTTAGATTTTTACAATATAGTTAGGTCTACATTATCCGACATAAGCTCGACAAGCATAATAGCGCGAGCAAGAAAACCCTCCGCATATGAATTTGTTTATTTTTATTTATATCCTTGTAAATGGTATACATAAGTGGAAGTACGTGCGCGTGCGATGCGCTTCCGTGATTGTGTGTGAGCGTGTGCGCGTGCGTCGCGTATGTGTAGTGTATCTTACTACTCTACCATCTCCATTAACCATACCTACTATCATTATTATCATATAAAATGAATTAAAAAACGTCATTTTTTTATAATCTAACAGAGAGAATGTAGTGCGTAAAAATCGATAACTCAACAAGTTTTTAAACCGGTATCTTTCGGTTTGCGGGAAGTCGATGGATGCAGGTGGCTCAGGACCGTGTTTTGTGGCAATCTATGGGGTAGGCCTATGTTCAACAGTGGACTGTAATAGGCTGAAATGATGATGATGATCTTTCGGTGTACAGGGCAGTATTTTAGGGCCTACTCTTTTCCTAATGTATATTAGTTGCATTGCGTCTCTTTCATTACAAAATACACATACCCCGATGACACTGCTGTTTCATTTCATGGTCAATCATGGCAAGATGTTTATAGAACAGCCGAAAAAGGTATGGCCACCACTTCGGAATGGTTATCTCAGAATCTACTGACACTCAATACTGCAAAAATACATTTTCTTTATTTCCACAAAACAGGTAGGACATAACCACATTCAAACAATATAAGAATCCATGACCGTTCTTGTTTTCTTTCCACTAACTCAAATATAATTTGCACCTGTGAAAAAATCGAGAACGTGAAAACTATTAAATATTTCGGGGTTATACTGGACGAAAATCTTAACTTAGATCATATATTTGCTATGGCTGGACGAATTCGGAAACGAATGTACCCCATGAAACTACTTAGAGCTGCTATAGGTTGGAAAGTATTGAAAATGGTATATCTGTCATTGTGCCAAGTAATAATCAATAATTGTATTTTAGCCTGGGGTCATCTTCTACTCTCCTAATACTTGAACGAGTACAAAGGGCAGCCCTTAAGGTGTCATAGGAGAAACCTACCGATACCCGACAACTAAGCAGTACAAAGAAGCAGAGGTACAGAGTGTCAGGAGATTACACATACTGCGGTTAGTAACGCATGTTCATCGTCTTGTTGCCATTTAAATGAAACTAATTTTACGGATTTTATCGCGTTTTATTTTATTATTTATAACCCGACGTTTCGAGTGCTTTACAGCACCCATGGTCACGGGCGGACTGAGGTGACAGATGTCCCGATGTCATAGTTAACCCGGAGTACCTTCAGCTTTTAATTATTATTCCTTGTCCGATCTACGCAGAAAGAGCTTACTGTGTCTTGAAGTCTTGCAGTGGTATGCTTGGTTTTTGATTTAATTTTATTAATTATAGGATCCCAAGCTGGTGGTAATACCCAACCATCTTCTCTATTAAAATTAGGATGTTTTTTAATTTCAATAGCCTCGCGAATCATCCTTGGTAGGAATCGGTGTTCTTTTGCGAGGATTTGTGGTTTATCAAATCTGATGTAATGGTTGGGATGATCCAGAACATGGTCACAGACTGCAGACTTCCTAGAGCGACGATGCTTCACGTCAGCTATATGTTCTTTTACGCGGGTTTTAACTGATCTTTTTGTTTGCCCTATGTAAGAGAGACCACATTCACAATCCAGCTTGTATACTCCGGCATCTTGTAGAGGGATGTTACACTTGACAGATGGTAAAAACTGACTTATCTTCTTAGGCGGCTTGAAAAATGTTCTTATGGAAGCCCGCTTCAAGATATAGCCAATCTTGTCCGTGACTCCTCTGACATATGGTAGGACTGCAGGTACACGCTCGACCGTGGCCGGCTTCACTCGGTCACTGCGACGAAGGCGCGGAACCCGAAGCTTGTTGTCTTGCAAAACTTGCTTGACATGCTGAAGCTCGGCGGCCAGGTGTTTACTGTCACAGATCCCTTGTGCTCTCTGAAACAAAGATTTGCCCACGGTAGCTAGCTGTGAAGGATGGTGGTGAGATTCACCGTTTAAGTACCTATTTCTATGGGTCTTTTTCCTATACACAGTGTGACTCAAGGTGTTATTAGGATTTCTAATTATTAAAACATCTAGAAAAGCTAAACAGTTATTTGTCTCTAACTCCATTGTAAATTGTATTTTAGAATTTATGGAGTTAAGGTGGTCTAAAAATGCAGTGACTTTATCAGAAGGTAGTATTGTGAAAGTATCATCTACGTACCGCTTGTAGAACCTTGGATTTACTGGAGAAGTACGGAGGGCTTTCTCCTCAAAGTCTTCCATGAAGATGTCAGCAACAATGGGAGATACTGGGGAGCCCATCGCCACACCATCTACTTGCCGGTAGTATTGCTCCTTCCACAATAGATAGCCAGATGTTAGGCAATGTCTGAGTAATTCTGCATGTTCTACTGGCATGTTGTTCTCTGTTAGCTTCCTAGTTACAATTGAGATGCAGTCTTCAACAGGTAGGCATGTAAATAACGACTGGACATCAAAACTGACCATAGTTTCATTGTCAGTAAGATGTAGGTCTTTTATCTCACTGACAAAATGGTAGGAATCCTTTGTGTGTGCTCTTGTGTGTCCTCTAAGTGGGGAGAGTATTTTAGCCACATGTTGAGCCAATCTGTAAGTTGGTGAATCGATTTGACTCACTATTGGACGTAGCGGAGCATTGAGTTTGTGTATTTTGGGTAACCCATACAACTTCGGTGGTTTGGCACAAGAAGGTACTATCGAATTTACGTCTAGATTTAATTTCTCGGCGTGTTTCTTTATTAGATCGCTAGTTATTTTAAGCGTGTTAGTCGTTGGGTCTGTCTTGACCTTTTTATAGGTGTTTACGTCCGCCAAAAGTTCTTGCATTTTGAAATTATAATCCGACGTATCCATTACTACCGTAGCGTTACCTTTATCTGCGCGGAGAATCGTGAGTTCGGGTCTGTTTCGTAAGTTATTTAACGCTTTTAATTGGTCTTTGGGAAGATTCAGTTTCGGCACAGAACTTCGACGTAACATAGACGAAATGTCTTGACGTATAGCCTCCAAATCTTCTTTACCGATATTATTTTTAAACAGACAATCCTCAACACTACAAATAATTTCTTCATACGGTATTCTTCGCGGTGTTATTGCGAAATTCATTCCCTTCGATAATACTTGTAAAGTTGATTCATCCAGTGTTTGTTTTGACAGATTATAGACCGCGCGTAATCTATGATCTTTGTCTTTACTCAACGGTCGCGTTCCGTTCATTCGTTGAGATTGAAGTTTGACATTTAATTTGGTCGTTAACTTTTGATATTTTTGTATATGTTTATTTTTGCATTCATTATATTTAGTTGTTTCGCGCTTATTTAAGGTTTCGATGCAATTATTAAAATCAAATGTCGTTAAAATTGTTTTTAGTTCACTGGATGAATTGTCTATGGCGGTATTTATTCTATGCAGATCGGTACGGTTATGCTGAATCACCGTTCGTAACAACTTTTTACTTGCCTGATTTAAGATCTTAGCGCTTCCTCGAATGTCCTTTTTAGCTGATATTTTGACACACGTAGGAATGAGATTATGGTCTCTGCATCTCTTCAAGAAATTTAAAGATGTTATAAATCTTGCGCGCTTGGTCCTGAGATCTTCTAACCGGCGAATTTTGTTTGCGATTTCCAGTCCGTACTGGTTCACATAATGATTTCTTATATTTACGCGAACACTACACATTTAAATGAAACTAATTTTACGGATTTTATCGCGTTTTATTTTATTATTTATAACCCGACGTTTCGAGTGCTTTACAGCACCCATGGTCACGGGCGGACTGAGGTGACAGATGTCCCGATGTCATAGTTAACCCGGAGTACCTTCAGCTTTTAATTATTATTCCTTGTCCGATCTACGCAGAAAGAGCTTACTGTGTCTTGAAGTCTTGCAGTGGTATGCTTGGTTTTTGATTTAATTTTATTAATTATAGGATCCCAAGCTGGTGGTAATACCCAACCATCTTCTCTATTAAAATTAGGATGTTTTTTAATTTCAATAGCCTCGCGAATCATCCTTGGTAGGAATCGGTGTTCTTTTGCGAGGATTTGTGGTTTATCAAATCTGATGTAATGGTTGGGATGATCCAGAACATGGTCACAGACTGCAGACTTCCTAGAGCGACGATGCTTCACGTCAGCTATATGTTCTTTTACGCGGGTTTTAACTGATCTTTTTGTTTGCCCTATGTAAGAGAGACCACATTCACAATCCAGAAAAATATTTTATTTTTAGTATGAAAATATTTCATTTCTACTATGAATTTCTACTGACAATTGACTACTTGGCTTTTTGCCAACGGTCTTGTAATAACGATCAAATTTTTGTTGTTTTGATTTCCAATGTCGTTATCATATTTGTTACTTATGATAACATTATTGTCTCAGATATACTCATAGTAAGCCCGAAAATAGATTGGTATTTGTTTTA
Source organism: Luehdorfia chinensis (assembly GCA_019845155.1). Lineage (NCBI taxonomy): Eukaryota > Metazoa > Arthropoda > Insecta > Lepidoptera > Papilionidae > Luehdorfia > Luehdorfia chinensis. The sequence goes on from JAHVAK010000103.1 coordinate 10,328,526, forward strand.
TCGTAGTATTTAAAAAAGTGTGGAACATTTTGAAACATTAATTCTAAATTACGTGGAGTCAGAGATGCGGACACAGCAAGTTATACTAATAATACATAATACTTTTAAACCCGCTTAAATAATCAATGAGATCTGTTCCTCTGCTTTTGTATAGCTTCTTTTTGCTGCTACAGAACCCTAATTATTTTTTTAAAATTAAAGTAGCCTAAATTACCCGTTATAATATCAGCTATGTCAGTGAAAGTTCCGTTAAAATCCGTCCAACCGATTCGGATATTAGCCGCAACAAACAGACAGACAGGCAGATAGACAAAAATTTTAAAAATTGCTTTTTCTTTTACGTACCGTTTATAATTTTATAAGTAAAATGCTAGTTATAAAGCTAAAAGCTATTATATACTATGTTATGTTATGTTATTTAAGGAAATTTTAATAAAAATAATTGAATAGTCACTGTTCGCTTAAAGTAATACAGATTTCATTCGCAGTAAAACAAACTACCACGATAAGTTTCCGTGGAAAATAAAAAAAATATTTTATTGTAAATATTTCCACGTCCCCTTATTTATTATTGCGGTAATAGCACAGGACCGCATGCAGTATTAATATATCATCAATATCATTTCAGCTTAACACTAGTCTACTGCTGAACATAGGCCATAACCCGTCACAAAAGTTTGTAGCTCTCTTTTTGCGACGATTCTGCCATAGTTTCCACGCTTGGCAGGCGGGTCCCCATAAATTGTCACAAAAGTTTTTAGCTCTCTTTTTGCGACGATTTTGCCATAGTTTCCACGCTTGGCAGGCGGGTTGGCACCGCAGATTAATTATTCAGATCTGTCAGAAAGATGATACTGCCCCTTTCCTGTTTTTTTTTTCCCCTGTCGACTTTTACGACACCCACTGCATGAGATGGGGTGGTAGATTCTCTTAAGCCACTACCACATGGCACTTGCGCGGCACCTGCTTCGGCAGTACATATACTATATTAGAAACGATACAGACAAGATTAGCATTATTTAATAAGTCACGTAATAATATACATGCGACTAATTAAATTATTTATTATTAATAGCGGTAATAATACAACGTCGTGTCATAGCTATATTTTGTATTCTCTTAAGCCGTGATAGCGGCTTAAGAGAATCTGCCACCCTATCTCTTCCCGTGGGTGTTGTAAAAGTCGACAGAGGGATAATAAAAGCCAATAGATGGGCAGCGGCATCTTCCTGGAACATCTGAATAAATAAACTGCGGTGCCAACCTGCCTGCCAAGCGTGGCAACTATGGCAAAATCCCACCAAATTGAGAGCTACAAACTATTGCGGCAATCTATTGTGGAGGCCTATGTTCAGCAGTGGACTAGTTTTGGGCTGAAATTATTATTAAATAATAGCGGTAAATGTAATAAAAGACCTAAGCTGTTATGATCTATGCTTTATAATATAATTTGTAGACGTAAAGCCCCGGGAGTTGCGCGCGAGCCGAACTGTTTCTTGTTTTAACCGCCGAGGGCGCTGGCCGTACTTAAGGAATAGGTAATGAGGCCTTTACCTTGCTGTCGACTTTGTTATTCACAGCCTTTAGGATGTCTTGTTAGATGCCTTTTTCATAAGCTGTCATTAAAGTATCGGCAAAAATACGGTGTGGCTAGCGGCACATTGTTATAAGCCGGTTAATATCCCTTTAAAGAAGTAACTCCTGTTGACTACATTTTATATCTATGAGAAACTTTGGGTCATCAGCGATAATGAAAGAAATGCAGTCACGAAAGCACTTCGGTAGATCCTAATCAATAATATTAATTGAAACTGTATGTACTTACTATTATCTTCTTCACTTCTGTGTTCTATTTTATTATAAGTAGATTATTAACGAAACGATATAAATTGTTAATAGTTTAAAGGTCCTGATAATTTTTCATCGACAGGTTCTTACTGCGATAAGAGAGACATTAAGGTCCACGAATGCATCCATATTATTCATACGATATGACATCGTCTGTTTGAGCATTAAATTCTATGCTCGGAAACGGGACCTTTGCTCGAGATGGGGTCCGCGATACGACGCCGTAATTTCAATAAATGTCAATTGGTCTACGCTGGAATTGGTTCGTATCGTGCGTGCTATCAGATCTGCTTTTGCTTTCATAGTTTTTGTTGGTTCGTTGACTATGTTAAGAAATATGTTAATCAAATTATAACTCGCTGACCTAATGTTCCCGATAAGTGAACGATGAAATGGCACTTGGATATTTTTATATGGACAGCAACCTTTTACGCTACAACGTTTCGATTTTTATAAATACTATTGTTATTGTGAAATTATGAACAGGAATATTTTAGGCTTACTTCTTATCACCTAATAAAGGAAAGCAAGTTAATTTGCTAAGACCCGCTTGCAAAATTCAAAATGGAGTGTAACTATATTACCAAGTTTTTGAAGAGCAGCATCCGCCCTCCCTCAACAGCGTGTACAAGCAAACCGCCATCGGGAGCAGATACTCTGCACCACTACAACACTACCACTAGGCAATACACACCACTGTAGTCGAGAACACGACACGTTTTTCACCTTAAAACGAAGAATTATCAAGTGATATTGACTCTACGACAGTCAGCCGCCAAGTCAAGTTGACTGTGCTGGTCACCTGGTTGTATCCTAGAAAAACGCTGTCCTATTCAAAATAAAAAAGAAACTTTTTAATAGTCTGCTACTGAACGTGGTTCCAAAATGTAATTAAATATTTGATTGCGTTTTATATCCTCGTTTCGTATTATATTAGGAAGAGGAACTTTAAGGAGTGCTCTCTCTATGACTAATTATGTAACTTAGATTATTACTGTTTATTAAATCCTCACTACAAACCCAGGGGGTCGGTCTAATATGAAAATCGAAATAAGAAGTTACGGCTTACGGATCGCACGTTTCCTACCACGATGTCACTCTTCACTAAACATTCATTCTATTGTTTGTCTATGGATCCGAAAAAATATCTATCTATCCATATAATATAAATCGTCTATGAACACTAGAAACAGAATTAGATAAAAGTGACGGAACGAGCAAAACGTTCACCTGATGATAAGTGCAACGTCTGCCCATAGCAAATGCTGTGTCACCCAGAAAATTTCTGTGTGACACCACATTGTACCCCTCACCCTGAGACATCAGTTCTTAAGTGGCATATGCCCAGTGATTACACTAGCTCACATTCAAATCGAAACAGTAATGTTTGCACACTACTGATTCACGGTAGAATAACTGGCTCTGGAGTGGACGGATACCTAGACGGATTCCTGCATAGGAGTCCTTCCACCAGTGAAAAAGTTGTATCAAAAACGTTTAATTATATTTTTCATGTTACCATTTTAATTACAGACTTATGATATTTTCTCCCTAGCATTTTCAATTAATATTCATGACAACACCAACAGGTTTTTTTTAATGCCATTTTTATTTACCGTGTGTACTTCATCAAGGAGAGATTTAGAATATGTCACCCTTAAGTTTATCTTCTTCCATAAGCCCTGTTACATTTCATTCCTTAATGAGTCGTGTCCTTTGTGAAAAGGGTACTGATAGGGTAGTCTGATACGGCTTTAATACGAATGAATTATTATTAAAACTAAGATTATGGATTAACTCTTTCTGTTATATTCAGCAGATTCTTATTCGCAGGTACAGTTCATTACACGAAAAACAGTTTACATTGGTTCTGTTTAATTTATTTATTTATTTCACATATCTTTTACATTCTATACTTATGCGTCTAAATAGTTGCATGAAATGGAATCCCTGCGCTATAAGTACCTGCATCCTTCCAATGACACGCATAATTATAGTGAATTGAGACGTTATAAGTAATAAGTGTTACAATAGATGTTAGATTTTTACAATATAGTTAGGTCTACATTATCCGACATAAGCTCGACAAGCATAATAGCGCGAGCAAGAAAACCCTCCGCATATGAATTTGTTTATTTTTATTTATATCCTTGTAAATGGTATACATAAGTGGAAGTACGTGCGCGTGCGATGCGCTTCCGTGATTGTGTGTGAGCGTGTGCGCGTGCGTCGCGTATGTGTAGTGTATCTTACTACTCTACCATCTCCATTAACCATACCTACTATCATTATTATCATATAAAATGAATTAAAAAACGTCATTTTTTTATAATCTAACAGAGAGAATGTAGTGCGTAAAAATCGATAACTCAACAAGTGTTTTTAGACCGGTATCTTTCGGTTTGCGGGAAGTTGATGGATGCAGGTGGCTCAGGACCGTGTTTTGTGGCAATCTATGGGGTAGGCCTATGTTCAACAGTGGACTGTAATAGGCTGAAATGATGATGATGATGATGATCTTTCGGTGTACAGGGCAGTATTTTAGGGCCTACTCTTTTCCTAATGTATATTAGTTGCATTGCGTCTCTTTCATTACAAAATACACATACCCCGATGACACTGCTGTTTCATTTCATGGTCAATCATGGCAAGATGTTTATAGAACAGCCGAAAAAGGTATGGCCACCACTTCGGAATGGTTATCTCAGAATCTACTGACACTCAATACTGCAAAAATACATTTTCTTTATTTCCACAAAACAGGTAGGACATAACCACATTTAAACAATATAAGAATCCATGACCGTTCTTGTTTTCTTTCCACTTACTCAAATATAATTTGCACCTGTGAAAAAATCGAGAAAGTGAAAACTATTAAATATTTGGGGGTTATACTGGACGAAAATCTTAACTTTAGAGATCATATATTTGCTATGGCTGGACGAATTCGGAAACGAATGTACCCCATGAAACTACTTAGAGCTGCTTTAGGTTGGAAAGTATTGAAAATGGTATATCTGTCATTGTGCCAAGTAATAATCAATAATTGTATTTTAGCCTGGGGTCATCTTCTACTCTCCTAATACTTGAACGAGTACAAAGGGCAGCCCTTAAGGTGTCATAGGAGAAACCTACCGATACCCGACAACTAAGCAGTACAAAGAAGCAGAGGTACAGAGTGTCAGGAGATTACACATACTGCGGTTAGTAACGCATGTTCATCGTCTTGTTGCCAATTTATCTAAACATAATGATTTGATTAAAAAGAGAATTTACAGACTTGACATTCCTGCAGTTAAAACTTAGTTTGCCCGACGTTTCAAGCCCATATCTCTTCCCTTTGTTTATTACATATTAGTTGTGATGTGCAATTTTAAGAATCACACAGCTCGTCAAGCCAAGACAATTGTTTATAGGATTTTGTTGAATTGGACTTATGAAGACTAAAAAAATAATTACCGGTGATAAAAAAGTGATAAAGAAACATGTACACAAACGAACATTACATACATTATTCACACACACGCACGCACACACGCAAACATACACACACACACACTCATACACACACACACACAAACATGCACACACAAACAGGCACACCCGAGCATGAACAATATTATACTTCGTTAAACTTTTATTTCAAACGCAAGAGTGTTGCATATGGTGAACAAAGAAGTAGAGGTCTTGAAAACTGTAAAGAAACGCAAACTACAGTACTTTGGACACATAATGCGCAATGACAAATACGACCTACTCCAACTTATCATGCAGGGGAAAATCCATGGGAAAAGACCGCCCGGAAGAAGGCGTGCTTCTTGGCTTAAGAATCTCCAGACATGGTTCAACCTCAGTACAAGATCTCGTTTCCGAGCAGCGGTCTCAAAAATAAAAATAGCTATAATGATAGCTGACCTCCGGTAGGAGATGGCACCCCAAGAAGAAGAAGAAACTCTTATTCATAAAACCATTACCGCTACTAGTTGCATTTATTAATTTAGTTATTTACAGTAGTTATGTTATGTACAGTAGTAACAGCCGAAAATGGAAATTGTAAAAGGTAATTCATAAATTACTCCCACAGGACAGGCTTTGCCTAGTGTGGGGGTCTGTTTTGATCTAGTAGGTGTACATGTAAAAAAAGGAAGACAAATAAATAATCTGCCTCTGTTTCGTAATGAGGTCCCTCAAACGGAGAAAACCATGCGAAAGAAAGTCTGTAGGTATCTTATTTATTTGTTTTATTTTTATTTTTTTTAGTCCAAAGTAAATTATAAATAAATTTGCAAACAATAGTCTCATTGAAAACCAAAGCTTTATGATAAAATGTTAGAAAATGTTAACTTAAGTTAACACGCTTCGTTGCTAAACATAGGACTCGTCCACTGATTACACTCATTTTAAGTAATAGCTATTGTTGCTACGTTTGGCAGGGGGTACGCAAAGTCACGTCTCTTTCTCATTGTGGCAGAGACCACATTTTTCCACTTGCTACGACCCTGACACATCTTTAGCTTCTTCTATTTTCATTACCGTGTTCATACACGCAGTATAATGATTAACATAAAAGCATGCTGGTTTTCTATCCTCATTATGCTACTTATGCCTTTAACTTGCGATTTATACCTTTAATCTGTGACACGGCATTTGTTATGGGCAGACGTTGCACTTACCATCAGGTGAACGTTTTGATCGTTTCGTCGCTTTATTCAATAAAAAAAACATGTCACAAAAAACATTCAAGAAATATGTTTGCGTAATTTCTAGTAAAAATTGCACTCATATAGAGTCAAGCCCTTTTCCCATATAAGGGGTCGGTAGAGGTCACTCACGTAACGAATTTTTTGCCGTCGCAGAAGATGAGACGTGACGGATCGCGAACCACATCGCCGCCATTTTGGTAAGAGTCAAATAGTTCTTACTTTCCCATTGCGATCCCACGAGTAGTATAGTGACAGCATTGCATATTCTGGTGTTATTCTGCAGGAATAAAGGCTGCCCGTACAATACCTTAGTCGCCTCTTATGTCACCTCGGTAGGGAAGGGGTAGGTTCTATTCTACTCTGACGGTCACCTATCGGCTGTCATCTCAGTCTGTCCGCTTAATTATTTTAAGTGTTGTAAATCGTAAATATTTGACTGTAAACATAAAGTTAGCGAATACTCCTGTACTGCCTGTACTGCCAAATTTGAATAAAGGTGTAATAACAAAAATAAAATTATTTTGTTTTGTAACATCATTCTCAGTGTCCGCTTTATTTATCTTTAGCAAAATTCACAGCAAATACCGGTAGAAAAAACAGCCAGAGTAAACAACGCTTTAAGCAGTTTCAAACCACGAGCTCTTTGATACGCCTACTGCTGTTGATCACAGCGCGGATTAAAATTAAAACCGACAAACCTTAAAAAAGGGACCATGCTTTTGTAATAAGCATTTTTGTTTATTTATCTTTGATGAGGTTCACATTTTCATTTACATATATTTCACATTAACATTTTAAATTACTGTGTAATACAGTAATTTAAAATGTTCTCCTCCTCCTCGTTATTTATTTCGCAAACCAAGTTTTATACTCCTAGATCTCTCCAATATCGTGGGTGTGTTTACAGACTTTGAGACGTAAATTGCACTTATGTACACACGCACACACACGCATGAAAATCCGCATTACCAGTGGAAACGCAAGTGCTTTGCCGGCCTTTGAGAAAGAAATAGGCTCTTTATTGAAGGTTCCTAATTCTCTATACGTCTTACAGAAATTTAGTCCGTGCGGGTTTCCAACCCACGACCCCAACCATCGAAGGCAATTGCTTAACCACTGCGCTAACCGGTAAAGAAAGGAAATATAAATCCGTTATACTTGTATTCTAATTTCGATTGTGCACGGCATTTCTCGGTGTTCCTAACATAAAGTGAGCAGTCCGTAAAATAATCATATTTATTATGTCACAATCTGTGCAACACCATGGTCTAAAAAATCATACGTCTCGAATTTAATGACAAAATTTGAAATTTTTGCTAAATGATAGCATATGATAAGTACCCTAGGCTACATCCATATCTTAAGGTTTTGAAAAACTTATTTGAACACCATCAATGGCTTTAGTGTATTTATCATATAACGGGTCCCGAGCAATACAAGCATATTCCAGCTGCGAACGAACTAAAGAGGTACATAAACAAACATAGGGCGCTGGTTTTGCAGTGTCCACAGTGGAACGTCTTATAATAATTAAACGTCTTATTTGTAATTTTGACAATGTGCAAATCCATATGGACCTATTACATTTTTCTTTTTGGTGAAATTAATACTCGTATAATGACATTTATATATGCTCAATTTTAGCTTATTCTTCACACAGTAAATGGTAAATATTTAATCGATCCACGTCATCTTGTAAACGTGTACCTTCATTAAAAACTTTCTTTCTTCATTAAAAATGGTAAGTGCAACGTCTGCCCGTAACAAATGCTGTGTCACCCAGAAAATTTATGAGTGACACCACACTGTGCCCATCACTCTGAGACATAGGTTCTTAAGTCTCAATAGTATAATGAGATTAAAAACAATTAATAACAACTCAGAAAGTGGTAAAATTAAAGTGATTAATATAACAAAAGGATTCAGAAAGTTTCTCAGGAGGCGCTCATAAGTGATGTGCAAGAGTGGAAGGCTCAGAAATTGATTGACAATAGTCGGAAAATAACCTACATACCTCTTCGGGATTACTACTTGAACGCTTTGAATAATACATACTTGAGGAGATTTGATGTTTCTGTCTATGATTGAATATATAAATCCAAAAATATGTACTTATTTTAGAAATCGAATCTTCTAAATGATTTTTATATTTTAAAAGGGTTGGTTTACATTCTTTTTTGAACCTGGTCCTATAAACTGTTATTGATATTCATAATCAGAATGGTTCCCGAATTTCTTCCATTTTATCCACTTTTGTTTTTATAAATGTGTATCATTGTCAGTAATAACCATATCTGGTAACCGACACAGGCGTATGGTTTTTTAATACTGAAATCTAATGCAAGTAGTAGTTTCCAGTTAGCTATTAATTCGTCATTTATGGTGTAATGATTAGCTTTAATATAATTATATTTTTTAATCTTTCGCTTTCTTAGTGCCTTCATATTTGTAGTAATTTTGGTTATAGCACAAAAGAGTGGATGGTAACGGTCCGGAATATGTAGTTCACAACCAGGCAAAACAATGGTACAGTGTGCATTAGAAATACATAGGTCCAAAATTTTGTTCCGGTGAATTAAATTGTAGAAAAAAACGAAGTATGTTTATTTAATAAGACTACTACAGTGCGAAGTTTACTGAGTCAACACTCGATGGCTTAGTGATTATAATTCGTATTAGATTCAGTGCTTATAAATGAAAAAAGTTTTAATTACGAGTTTTGCTTATTATGATAAGAAGGATTTCTTTAAATGATGTTATTTGTTTTTGTGTTTTTATTATACATAGATGTCAAACTTTCCATGTCGGTTACACAGAATAAATACCGCTCCATGCTTAAATGTTTTTTAAAAGAATAATTTAGAACGTTTTGCTATATTGTGTCAAAATATTTTATGACTAATAAAATTTGTGTCATAGAACTAGTAGATTTATGACGCAGTTGCTTCTTAAGATCATCAAAGCCGTGAAACGTTCCGCGCGTTTAATAATTTGATAAGTGTCAAGTATCTTCGTGATTCGAATAACATGTAAGTGACGTGCTGTCTGTAATAATAAAACCGGCGTAGATACTATGCCAGAATAAGCTTGAATCAGTATTTTCATTTGAGCTTTATGAAAATACTAGCTGATGCCCGCGACAACGTCCGCGTGGATGTGGGTTTTCCAAATATATTTTAATGGTGGTAGGATTCCTATGCAGGAATCCGTCTAGGTAGGTACCACCCCAGGGCCAGTTATTCTGCCGTGAAGCAGTAGTCTGCAAGCATTACTGTGTTTCGGTTTGAAGGGAACTGTGAGCTAGCGTAATCACTGGGCATTTGAGACTTAAGAACTAATCTAGTCTCAGGGTGACGGGCGCAGTGTGGTGTCACACAGAAATATTCTGGGTGACACAGCATTTGTTGTGGGCGGACGTTGGGCTTACCATCAGGTGAACGTTTTGCCCGTTTCGTCACTTAATACATTAAAAAAAATATATCCCGTGGGAACTATTCGATTATACTATATTTTCGGGATAAAAAGTACTCTATATCTGTGCTGAATTTCGTCACGATCGCTTCAGCGATTAAGCCGTGAGAAGGTAACAAACAGACTGAGGAACCGAGAGAGTTATTTTCGCATTTATAATATTATTATGGATTTAACTATAGACAAGGTTCATTGGTTCAGTACCCGAATCGAGTGTAATTAGGATTCAGCCTATGGAAGAAGGAAAAATCATGAACTAAGGAAACTGAAGAATAATTGTATCTGAAGCTCTTTACCCGTTATAGATATAGAAACATTAAAAACGATAATATATAATAAGGAAAATATTTATCTTCTTATTTCAAATACTTCGTCAAATTTACAATTCCAGTAATTTATTTATTTAAACTTTATTGTAAGACAACTTACTCTGAAAGTTATTAAATGCCTTTTTGGCATTCTGTAACCCTGGAACCCTGGAAGAAGTAGAGACGAAAAGTTTGCAGGGGAAAAACTTACATGATAGACAATCTTTTAATTTATAATGAAACTAAAAAGTCATTGTTCTAAAGAACATAATCGTACGAGTAAATACATATGCTAACAACAATTTTGCGTCAGCTTTCCTATCTTTTTTTTAATTTTCTAACGCAAACAAACTACTCTAGTTTTCATTATACATATGAGGTAGGGGTTTGGGGTTGTACCAGGCCAGTTATTGTACCTTGAAGCAGTAGTGTGCAAACGTTACTGTGTCTGAAGGGCACTAACAGCTGGTGTAATCACTGGGCATATGAGACTTAAGGACTTATATCTCTGGTTGACGGGTGCAGTGTGGTGCCATATAGAAATCTGTTAGCAGAGAAAGCATTTGTTATGGGCAGACGTTGCACTTATCATCAGACTTCTGTATCTCATAAAGTTTACCCCTAATATCTGGAATTTCTGTACCGAAATGTAAGATACTTTTATTTGTTCGAACGCAATATATCCTTATCTAAATTTATATGGTATACATACACAATCAGATGACACTCTTCGAAGTGAGTGAGTCTGACAACACAAGCAATTGTTAACCTGATGGAAAGTGCAGAGTCCGCCTTTAACAAATGCTGTGTCCGCACTGCGTGGTCACATCGATTGTTAATTGTCATATGCCTAGTAATAGCTAGCCGTCAGTGTTTTTTTTTTTTCATAAAATAACGAGACGAGCAAAACGTTCACCTGATGGTAAGTGCAACGTCTGCCCATAACAGATGCTGTGTTATTCAGATTGTGAGTGAAGCACCACACTGCGCCCATGCACCTTGACATCAGTTCTTATGTCTCATATACCTAGTGATTACGCCAGCTCTCAGTGCCCTTCAGACCGAAACACAGAAATGTTTGCACACTACTGCTTCACGGCAGAATAACTGGCCCTGGGGTGGTACCTAACTAGATGGATTCCTGTATAAGAACCCTACCACCAGTAAACACCAGTGTCCTTCACACCGAAACACAGTAAAAATAATTGCGATTGTTTCGCTAAGCCTACAAATTTATATCCTTCCTTCCATCGTATCGCGTAGGAGATGAAGACAAGTGACAGACAAGTCGTTTACCAGGAATGTGCAGCACTGAGATGTCCGACGAAACTTCGTTGCACTTACCATCAGGTGAACGTTTTGTACGTAACACTAGGTTTTAAGAATTTTTTAAAATTATTAATTTGCAAATTTGTACATACCATGTCTTTTTCTTTAATTTCTCTTTCGTCTCGTTATAAAAGTAAAATTCAATTAAAATTCCTGAAAGCTAATGAAATTACCTTTCGAATGATACCCTCAAACCACAACATTGCCATTGGCCTGTTGTGTTAAAATAGTATTTAAATTATTTTTTTCGGATGTGCGATTTTTTTGACGCCGAGTGTATATATTCTAGTTTTTTTACAATAAAATCCCAGAAAGTGTTTCAATCAAGTTAATAGGGTTATAATAATATTAAAGAATACATGGATGATGATAACCCCTTGCAGTGAGGTGATCGCTGCCAAACTTTAAATAATACTGTACTTGTATATTATTTTTAAAATGTCTTAAAGAAAAGGAAATTGCCCGCCGTGTTTCTTGCTGGTTCGTCCCAGGACAGAGACGAACCAGTGTAGTTTAAAAATACGACGTTCAATAAGTGTTATGTAAATAATCTATGTTGACTAAAAATTATTCTATTCTATTTTCTATTCTAATGGCCAGTGATAGGTAAGTGTTCCGCAAAGAATTAGTCAAATATTATAAAATAATTAGTCAAATTTTCCGCAAAAAATGTAAGGTTCTCGAAGTGTCCGCTTGCAAAACAAAAGTTTCGGATTCCCTGGAGTCATCATCATTTCAGCCTGTCACAAGTCCAGTGCTGAACATGGCCTCCTACACAGCCTCCCCCATGGATTTATCCCTCCCTGAATTATTCCATTGTAATAGCTGTACTAGATGTGATTACAACTGTAACTTAAATGTATTTAAAATAATGCCTAAAACTATATCTAATAGATTGCTACATGACCTAACAAGTTAATTCTGCCCCTATTAAAAAAGAACATTGACGCGTTGGATTTGAGAAAAAACTTCTAATTATCAATGAAGAATAAGACATAATATTGTTATCATAGTAAATTTGTTTAGTGTAATATTATTAATGTGATTTTATTGTTTCGTATAACCATTTGCAACACATTTGCATCCCGATTCAATTGAATACGGTGCAGCACTTGAGTCTCTGTGTTATAATCTATCTGCAGCCAGTATCTGGATTATAATCTATGCAAATTTCACGTTAGAAGCTTTATTAGTGTTGCTGCTAAGAATGTTAGGACCGACTGACTGACAGATATTATTTGAAATGATAGTCTGAAGTCCTGTACTTTCTTTCGATCTTTTTTTTGATAAACTGGCGAGACTGAGAAAGCGTTCACCTGATGGTAAGTGCAACGACTGCCCGTAACAAATACTGTGTCACCTAGAACATTTCTGTGTGGCACCACACTGCAGCCGTCACTCTGAGATATCAGTTCTAAAGTCGCATATGTCTAGTGATTGCACTAGCTCTCAGTATCGTTCAGACCAAAACACAGTAAGTAATTTTTGCATATTACTGCTTCACTGCAGAATAATAACTGGCCCTTGGGGTGGTTCCTACCTAGACGGATTCGTGCATAAGAACCCAACCACCAGTGCGAACTAGAAATTTGAACTGCGGCCAATACATATATACACATTAACAAAAAAAATCTCAATGTCTCTTATAGTTCATTCTAACTTTCACGTAACTACTTCGAGCGTTCTGCTGTTTAAAAGGAAAGCTTGAATAAGTTCTTTCTTTCTACCGTGTAGGCTTACGGCAATATAACGCCTCGTATTATCTTACTGATATCGCCTTTGTCTAGATTAATAAAAGTAAATACTTACAATCAAACTGTTAACTATACAATGAAACCGTGTTAACGACCCGATTTCTATTGTTGTTATTGTTACAGCAGCACAGGTTGCCGCTTCAGTATAGAGACAATAGAAAAACATTAATTACTTGTCGTATGTGATAAATTGGTTGGATAAATTCAATTTGAAGTAAAGAAAAGTTTCAGCCTATAAATGTTCCACTGCTGAGCACAGGCCTTCTCTCATTTGTGAGAGGGTTTTGGAGCTAGGAAGAATCAGCCACGCTGCTCCAATGCGGGTTGGCGGACTGCACATGTCTTCAAAATATTTTTTTTTTAATTTCTCAGACATGCAGGTTACCTCACGATGTTTACCTTGACCGCCGAGCACTTGTTAATTTATCACTTTGCAATTAACAATTTTAGTGGTGCCGGCATCGGGAATCGAACCCAGGTCACTCGCGTGTTTAAAGCGAGCGCCTAGCCCCTGAGCTACCACAGTTTGAAGTATTACGGCACTTAAAGTAAAAAAAAAAGTAAAAATTGTAGCAATTATTTTTCATACGAGGGTGGATTGAAAAGTACTCGGCCTAACCAAGAAAATAAACACATACTAAATCAGCTATATTTTTATTTTTCTTCATAATCACCATCAAGTTCAATACACTTTTGCCACCTCCCCTTCCAAGCATTTAGACCGTTAAAAAAAATTATTCTTACTTAGAGTCAAAATATGCGTCTACAGCTGCTTTGACCTCGTCGTTTGTCGAAAATCTTTGACCTCCCAAGTGCTTTTTTAGGTTAGGGAACAGAAAGAAGTCTGATGGTGCCAGATCAGGTGAATACGGCGGATGCGGTAACAGTTCAAAGCCACAGTTGTGAATTCCAGCCATTGACTGTACTGACGTGTGAACACGGGCGTTATCTTGATGAAACAGGACTTTTCTTCTGAGCATTCCTCGACGTTTTTCTTTTATTTCCTCTCGTAAACGACGTGGTAAGGTGCAGTAGTAATCAGAGTTTAAAGTCTGACCCCTTTCAAGATAATCAATCATAATCACACCTTTCGAGTCCCAGAATACTGAAGCCATCACCTTATTTGCCGACAAAATCGACTTAGCTTTTTTAGGGGGTGGTGAACCAGGTCTTCTCCACTGTTTTGATTGTTGTTTTGTTTCCGGTGTACAGTAATGAACCCATGTTTCGTCCATAGTAACAAAACGATTCAAAAAATCATCTGTATCGGCTTCAAATAACTCCAAACAGTCGCGTGAAATAGTCAATCGCGTCCTTTTTTGTTCAACTGAAAGCAGTCGCGGAACCCACCTCGCAGACACCTTGTGGAAACCCAACTCGTTGACAATGATGTTTTGAGTTCGTTCATAAGAGATGCCTATAATCTCGGCTATCTCTCTAATTTTTAATCTGCGGTCTCCCATTATTAAATCAAGTACTTTTTTAATATTTTCGTCAGTAGTTGACGTCGAAGGCCTTCCAGAGCGGGGTTCATCTTTCACACTCTCTCTACCACGCTTAAATTCTGCTATCCATTTTTGACGGATGAATATGACAGAGCACAATCGCCTAATGTACTGAACATGTCATCATGGATGGCTTTTGATGATAGCCCCTTCTTATGGAGGTACTTAATGACGGCACGCTGCTCGATTTGCTCCATTCGCGGAAATTATGACCGATTACTTTGTTAATAAATTTATAAAATCACAACTAATTATCGCACACGTTTCGAACTTCACACAATGAACTAGTCTGAACTGAACTAAATAATGTGGGTAGATTTGATTTTTAGAATTGAATGGATCTGTGTTAGGCCGAGTACTTTTCAATCCACCTAGTAATACATTATTCTTCTTCATCAGCCTGTAAAACTGTCCACCTAGACGACAGGAATGGAGAATGAGGAAGAGGAGAAATTAATAAAAAAATAGTTTTTTCTGCCATGACATTTTCCCTAAATCGGTTCTTACGTAACCCTCGGAATGGTATGTTATTCTGACGATAAGAATATATCCCTGCTAGATGTAGCGAGGATATGCACGGTTTTGCTAGAAGTTACTTGACGTGTTTGGTAGGAATCTATACGACGTTTATGTTCAACAGTAGGCTGAAATGATTATGATATAAAAATAAACGATATTACTATTCGATACCCACCTGAATGATTTCGGACACTGCGACGTCATCTTGTTATGCGGTTAGGGAAAAGTGATTATTTGTTCAGCAGGCTTGAAGAAACGATGACAATCGATATACATCCAGCCGCGAAATTTTGGAAATTGAGCTCAGGATTCGACTGATATTGAAAAACATTTTTTTAGATGAGATAAGCGATCGTCATTGATAAGAACATTTTCTCCAAAAACACAGTTTTAACAATCATTTGTTTTTTTAACACAATCATAATCGTCTGCTAGAACAGATACTGTTATGGGCAGACGGTTGTGGTATAGTGTTGTTTTTATCATGCACGGCAGAAGTCTTTATCCGTGTCAGTGCTAAAGTGCCGTTCGTTCAGTTGAACACTGGAACATGACTAGGGAATTAGATACTTCAAACACACGGAGGGAATAGCTGATCGCGTCAAGAAAAGTTACTAAAATATATACGAGTACGTAGACATATAAAATGTTTCTTTGGTGTATAAGAATCCCTCATTAATAAATCTGCCACAGCATTAGAGACATTGATATAAACATCCAAAATTGTAAACTAAGGTGTCGTGTGGTGGCGGCTTAAGAGAATCTACCACCCCATCTCATCTCATGAGTGTCGTAAAAGTCGACAAAGGGAAAATAAAACCAGTAGATGGGAAGCAGCATCTTCCTGGAACATCTAAATAAATAAGCTGCGGTAGCCACTGTGGCACGGTGGCAACTATGGCAAAATCCCTCCAAAATAAGAGCTTCAAACTTTTATGGTAATCTGTAGAGAAGGTCTATGTTCAGCAGTGGACTAGTAATGGGCTGAAATGATGATGATGATGATGAAGAAGAAGAAGGTGTCAAGGGGCTGGCCAGATCCGTCGAAAAAGCTAATATGTTCAAATAAACGTAGCGTAGGCTTGCCCGCTGATCGCAAAGTCGGCTAAACTGCAAATGGAAGCGTTAAGCCAAAGAACGGGTAAATGGCGGTTCTTCCAAGAGTCTTGTATGTGACAATGATTTGGCTAATGTTGCTGTGAATACTGTACAGTCGCAATCTGTAACCGTTGCTGCAGTTCTTATACTGGTGGCGTGTGCACACTCCGTGCCTTTGGTAAATGTTGTATTAATTTGTTGTTACTCTGTTCATTGCTGCAATTCAGTTACTGTAACAATATTAGTCTGTACTTATATGTACACATATATTCTCCGAAGCAATCTAGATTTCCTAGTCGTCCCTTAGGACGTCTCCAGACTAATTCAGCACCGACCGCGCCACGTCTGTTTCAGGTAAATATGTCGCTGTTAATACAAAATGTTATGTTACTTTAGGGAAAATATTACTAAAATGTTTTTCAGCAACTAATACCATTTTTACTTTTTAATTACAGTTGCAGTTACATTTTTAAATTCGCTTCACTCAATCTGCAACGAGTCCATTAATTAATTTATAAAATTGCTTGTTTGTTTTGCTTATTAATCAGTAGGCTATGAGACAGCCTGCTCGTCTGCCAGCCATATAAATGATTGACAGCGTTATAGATATTGTGGATGGTTCACCTGATGATAATTGCAACGGCTGCCCATACCAAATTCTGAGTTACTCAGAAAGTCTCATATCCCTAGTAATTACACTACTTTTCAGTGCCCTTCAAACTGAAACACAGTAACGTTTGCACACTACTGATTCACGGCTGAATAACCAGAAATGCGTAGGTCCGTCTAGCTACCTGGACGGACCTACCATCAGTAGCCAGAGACCCCGTGTAGTACCAATAATTTTCGGTATCTACTCCATAATTCGTGTGTTAAGCTTATTGGTTGAATAGTCCCTAGACACACGCCTAAACCGCCTGAACGTCGTTACGTGCTAGTGTACTTTACATGATTTTTGAGATGCCCCTGCGCTTCTGTACTTTCATAATCCGTATTATCGTATAGAATTAATCATCATTATCATAATAAGGTCTGTCCTAACAGTTTCCTGTAACCAATTTTCTTTCCATCATGTTTATAACACAATTTTATTCTGTATCATTAATATTTATTACTGCAGTGTAATTTGTACCTCGGTAGCAATGGTATAATTATAGTGAAATGAAAGTTGTGATCACTTTTAAAATTTATTACTTATTTGCGTGTCTCGTTCACTGCCAAGAAGTTCGGTGTTCAGGTTTTTGTAGTATGAAATAAGGAAGAGCGCTAGTAATTTTAAATATCGAGTTTTGAAAGTCCGTATAAATTATAGAAACTTTCAAATTCTACCTAATTTCTTCAGCACCGCCTCAGTAACAGCGTACCGAAGGAAGTTAAATTTTGTAATATAAATAATAAACACTTCTAAAGTTTTATTCGTGTAACTTTAAAATCTATTTTTGGTAGAAAATCCATAAGTAAAATGTCCCGCTGCTGAACACCTCTCATTTCTGATGATGATAATGATGATGATGATGAGGGTATAGGAGCCGGGAAGAATCAGCCACGCTACTACAGTGTGGGTTGGCGGAATAGAATAGAATACATTTTTATTCAATATAGATCATTTACATAATACTTATTAAAAGTCATTTTTTTCTTTTTTTTAAACTACACTGGTTCGCAAAATGCCTCTGTCCTGGGAAGAACCAGTAAGAAACCCAGCGGGCTTTTTTTAGTCATTTTTAAAATAATGTACAATAATAGCAGTATTATAAAGATGTAGAAATGGCTTGGCAGCGATCACCTCATTTCCAGGGGTTATCATCATCTATGTATTCTTTAATATTATAATAACCCTTTTTATGAAGTCTATGTTTAATATGAAATTTAAACTTTTTGATTGAAAGACTTTTAGCACTTTCTGGGATTTTGTTGTAAAAACGTATACATTGCCCCATAAAAGAGTTACTGACTCTGTGAAGTCGGGTAACTGGCATAATTAATTTGTGCTTGTTCCTGACATTCACATTATGAACATCACTTTTTTTAGTGAACTGGTTTATGTTCTTGTGTACATACAAAACGTTTTCAAACATATATTGAGAGGCCAAGGTTAAGATATTAATTTCTTTAAATTTATCTCTAAGAGACACTTTATAGCCAAGATTATAAATAGCTCTTACGACCCTCTTTTGCAAAACAAAAATCACTTCTACATCAGTTGCATTTTCCCATAGCAAAATACCATAAGACATATTATGCTATGAAAATAACTAAAATAAACCAATCCAGCAGTTTTAGTCAAATTCCTAATTTTTTTACAGCATAAGCTGCAGAGCTTAGTCTACTTCCTAGTTTAGATATATGGGGGCTCCATTGAAGTTTTGCGTCAAGAGTTATTCCAAGAAAGACAGCAGTATCCACAAGGCTCAACTCTTCCCCATTCACAAGCACATTTACATCTAATTGTTTAACATTTGGTGTTGTTAATTTAATACATTTTGTTTTATTGCCGTTTAAAAGCAAATTGTTGACGTTAAACCAATGTACTAATTTTGAAATAGCATTATTCACCTCGTCATATAATAAAAGATGATGTTTTATCTTAAAAATCAAAGATGTATCATCATCAAACTACACTATATCATGGTTGTCCCCTACTAGGTAAGGTAAGTCATTAATGTAAATAAGAAATAGAAATGGGCTGAGAATCAAACCCTGCGGGACACCCATAGACACTGTTGATCCGGAAGAACTCTTGCTATTGATCACTACTGTCTGCGTTCTATTACTCAAATATGAAATTAGAAGTTGAAGTGCATGATTTCTTATACCGTAGTGATGTAGTTTCCTGATAAGTGTTTCATGATCGCAATCGAAGACCTTAGAAAGATCACAGAAAACACCCAAGGCATCCTGTGAACTCTCCCAGGCTTCAAATATATTTTTAATAAGTTCAACACCTTCATCGGTTGTAGAACGACCCCTTGTAAAGCCAAATTGGTTTTTGTGAAACAATTTATGAAAATTAAAATTTTTGAACATTTGATTAAATATAATTTTTTCAAAACATTTTACTTAATGTTGGTAGTACGGAAATAGGTCTAAAGTTAGCAGAGTCCGATGTACTAACGGATTTAAATAAAGGTATGATTTTACTATGTTTCATCAAATCAGGAAACACCAAATGCAATACCGGAATTAAAAATTATGGCTAATTGAGGTGCAATTATATCTATAATAGACGCACTAACTTCCACGGACATCTATGGGGATAGATCCGCGGTTCTCTTACAATCAATAGTTTTAAAACGGACTTCACGTCTTCGAAATATTTTTATTCTACAGACATTTTCACGATGTTTTACTTCACTGTTGAGCACGTGGTAAATCAGCACTTAAAATAACAATTTTCTAGGTGCCGGTACCGGGGATCGAACCCAGGTCACTCTAGTTCTATTGACATTACTACAACTATACCCCGGTTATTTCCCTAGTGTCGAGGCACAGAAAGGCTGCTGCTTTACTTTAAGTCACTAAATAATTAATATTTCATAATGTTTAAGTTACTTAATAAAATATGATGAACGTAGCAGCTGGTTCAAATCTCAGCCGAAGCTATTATTAAGGGAGGTTATTGTGTGTGCTAGTGACACTGCACCGTACCTTTGATGCGATCTTACTCTTGAAGATCGCATCAAGGGTACGGTGCAGTTTTTACTGATCGTAGAATTCCTATGCAGGAATTCGTCTAAGTAGGTACGTAGGTATTCTGCCGTGAAGCTATAGTGTGCAAAGATTACTGTGTTTCGGTTTGAAGGGCACTGTGAGCTAGTGTAAGCACAAGGCATATGATACTTATGGACTGATGTCTCAGGGTGACGGGCGCAGTGTGGTGTCGCAGAAATGTTCTGGGTGACACGGCATTTGTTATGCGCAAACGTTGCACTTACCATCAGGTAAACCTTTTGCTCGTTTCGTCACTTAACCAACCAACCACCCAATAGACGTCCGTGATAGTGCGTCACCCACTTCCTACCACACAGCGCTCGTCACCGTGAGACTTCGGTTCTTAAATCTCAATTTTCTCGTTTACCCGAAATTATTATCATTAACATAATTTCAGTCAATCCTAACTCTAAATTATTCTAAACGTTTACTGAAATAAAAGCCTGTTTTTAAAAAGGTTTTTATTTTTTTTTATTTTTGCTTTTTAGTTCAGGGACGTTAATACTTATCTTTTTTTAAACCTATCACCGAACCGGGTGGCCTGTGGTCAGAGCACCTGACTTCTACGTCTCGGGTCCTGTGTTCTAATTCGAGCTGGCACCGACATTTGTACAAAACTACAAATCGTTTGTTTTCGAGTCTGGTTGTATTGTGTATGTGAAATTTATATCTGTAAAACGCACTCTCTATACAGGAGAAATCTTAGTGTTCACGGAATCTTCAATATGCTACGAAACTTAGAATAATTGTCGAAGAAAATACACAGTATTAAGCCGGCGACGTCAGTATCTATGTCAACAGGTCAACACGGTCAACGCAAGAGGTATAAAATTTTTACGACACGAACAAGTTCTTGCGTTAGAAACAAAATAAGGCAGTGCTCTAATTTTATCTAGCGTAAGTCGTTAAAAGTGTAAGAATATGTATATTTACAAGCTTTTATTTCTTATACTTTGTATTTACGGGACGGACGCTAATAACATCGTAAATAACAATAAAAGCACTTTTACTTAGTTTGATTAAAAAAAGAATGTGCTATTGTTACACGTCACGTTTCTTTCCCATTGGAATATGCAGGAATCCGTCTAGGTTGATACCACCCCAGGGCCAGTCATTCTGTCGTGAAGCAGTAGTGTGAAAACATTACTGTGTTTCGGTTTAAAGGGCACATTGAGCTAGCGTAATCACAGGGCATATGAGACTTAAGAACTTTTGTCTCAAGGTGACCATACTGTGCCCGTATGGTCACACCATTACCACTGAAATTTTCTGGGTGACACAGCATTTGTTGTGGCCAGACGTGTGGTGGCGTGTGGTGGCGGCTCGTTAAAAGAATACTACCACTCCATCTCATCCAATGGATCTCTTAAAAGGCGGGTAAGGAATTAAATTGCACTGTGCACCCAACAGCGCATGGTGGCGATAGGCTCACCACCTATCACACCTAGTGCATTATATTGTTTTGGTGAAACGTAGATTGTGGCAGTCATCTGTTTTTGCAGTGAGTGCCCAGTCTCTGACTACCCCTTATAGGATACAGTCGTGATCTTATGTATATAAGACGTTGCACTTACCATCAGGTGAACGTTTCATCACTTAATGTAATAAAAAAAAATGCAGAGAACTCATCTTTCCACTTGCTACGATTATAACACACCTCTTTCGCTTCTTCTACTTTCATAAGTGTTTTCATACAAGCTCGTCGTTGCTGTGTACTTTTGATAACACAGCGACAACTGAACTGTCAAACCATTTAAATGACTTATATAAGCTCAGGGGCTAGGCGCGCGCTTTTAATTTCATAGTGGGCGAGTGACCTGGGTTCGATCCCCGGTTGCCATTCGCGGTGCCGTTACCTCTAACATTGTGCTGCAATTTTAAGCGCTGATTAACCAGCAGTGTAGCGTGAACTCTACCCAGCTCGATTGATCAAAAATGACAGGTCACAGGTGTCCTGTGCTCCACGGTGTGACATTTTGTTACTTTTTCCCGGCGCCGGCACCACTAAAAATTTTTAATTTCAATTTTAAGTGCTGATTTACCACGTGCTCGGCGGTTAAAGAAAACATCGTGAGGAACCTGCATGTCTGACAAAAAATAAATATTTCGAAGACATTTGCAGTCCGCCAACCCGAATTGGAGCAGCGTGGCTGATTCTTTCTAGCACCGAAACCCTCTCAGAAGTGAGAGGAGGCCTGTGCTCAGCAGTGGGACATTCATAGGCTAAAACTTTACTTTTTTTACTTTTATGTTATATTCTATGACACCAATTTGTTGACTGTATCCTAAAACATTTGAGACAATGATTGTATGTAACTAATTGATTGATATTGATCATAAATTGGAATCCATCTAATAATTAAATTGACAGACTAAACAGCCAACGACCAAAATCTTATCTTGTCTTAGAAATCAAGGTCTTATGAGAGTTTATCACCCCATGTCATCGAGTGAAATAAATGCCAGTAGAATCTAGAGGTATCCGATAAACAAAGTAATAATCATCTCAAACTAATTCAGACCAGTGATAGGTCTTTAGGTGCTAGGAGTTGTAGTTGTATTCTTGTGGTGGTAGCATTCCTATGCAAAAATCCACAGTGGGTGCCAGTTATTCTGCCAGAAAGAGTAGTTTGCAAACGTTACTTTATTCCGGTTTAAAGGGCACTGGGAGCTAGTGTATTTACTGACCATTTGAGACTCAAGAATTGATGTCTCAGGTCGACGGCCGCTGTGTGGGTGACACAGTTTCTTATGGACAGACGTCGATAGTCGACCAGGTGAACGATATGTTAATGGTAATCTACAAGTTCAACCAAGCGTGGGGATTACAGCAAAATCTCGCAACTCGGTAGAGGCCTTTTGAAAATCTTGTATGGATTCCAGACTAGACAAGGCGGACAGCCGGGTTATGTCGGACTCTTACCGACTAAAACCCCGCGGTGGTCTCCATCAGCGCTGCAGTCACGGATCTCCGTTTGCAACGCAACCGCACTTAGCTACGACTATATAGCCCGTACCCGAAGGGAGTATTCACTGCTTATGATCATAAATTTTTCTGTGATATAAATTGTGACTTAACTATGATACTACGGTACTAGTACAGATGCGAAAATGATTTTTTCTACCTCTTACTTACTAGTGTATTTTTAGGTAACATTTTATCCATTCAAACGTAAAAGCGTAATCGACTTAGAAGATCTACAGAAACTCGTTATGCTCCCATTTCAGAACAAATTCTCTGTAAACGCGAAGTCGTGCTAAGAATGTACAGCATCTATCAAAGGAAGCTTTCTCTGCGTTTGCTTGCATCACGTCACAAGATGTTGTCGATATCTATCTCCTTTCACTAATACCCCTATGTGCGTGTTTGCTATTTCCATACCGTTTTGAAAATTTCAGAGATTATTTTATTTGCCTTTTTGATTTGTTATTTTCAATTTTATAAATATATATTCAAATATATGCTTAGTCGTATACTTCCACCAACTATAAGAGGCAAGCATTAATATACAAAACCCAAGACACACATCTCCGAACAAAGTAGCTTTTTAAATGAAATCAACGACCGTTACTCAACGTTTTTAATTTTTTTTACTAATTTTCATACATTGATACAATCCCGCCTATTTCCATTCCATTATATAAGTGGTAGGCAGAGACCACACACGTAGCTTAATTTAGGCCCCCGCAAGAAACGAGACATAAAAAGTGGCGAACCACAACGCCATTTTGAAGTCAAAAAAAATCTTACTCCCTATTGCGTCTCCTTTCCGTCTCGTTCCTCTGAGCACTATAGTGACAGCATACTATGGTGTTATTCTGCTAGAATATAGGCTGTCCTAACAATACCTTAGTCGCCTCTTAGGACACTTCGAAGGAAAGAGGTAGGTGATATTCTACTCTGCCGGACAACTATCGGCTAATTTGACGCAATAAAATTTGAACGAAATAATGAGTGCATTGGGCGTCTTTTTTTGATCGCTGGTTTATATCAATGGAGGCAAGCTTAATAATAAATGGGCAGATTTTTCATAAAGCATTCTATAAGTAAAAAAGATAATGATGTCCGAATTTCAGTCAAAAGACAATGATGAGATATTTTTTTTTTCAGATCAATTTACATTCAAGCTAATGTTTTTTATAAATCGATTTCACTGTGACAAAATCGAAATTTTTGACGCAAAATAAACTTTAAATAAAACTAGATTTTACGGATTTTATCGTCTTTTTTTTTTTATTTTTTTTTTTTAAAAAACGAAGCCCCACACTAGGATTTTCTCCTGTATCGTGGGTGCGTTTTACAAACATATATTTCACATGCACAACACAACCAGACCCGAAAAGCAACAATTTGTGTTTTTGGACAAATGTTACCTCCGGCTGGGAATCGAACCCAGGACCGGTGGCGCAGAAGTCAGGTACGCTAAACACTACGCCACGCGGTCGTCAAATTTTACTACTTTTAATCCGACGTTTCGAGCACTTTACAGCACCCACGGTTACGGTAGGACTGTGGTGTTAGATGTTCTAATGTCATAGTTAATCCGGGGTACCTTCAATAGCATAAACCGTATATAAACCGTAAAATCTAGTTTAATTTAAATGTGTTGTATTCGCGTAGTTGCCGTGTGGTAGAGGCTTAAGAGAATCTACCACGCCATCTCATCCCGTGGATGTCGTAAAAGTCGACAGAGAGAAAATTAAAACCAGAAGATGGACAGCAGCATCTTAAAAATGATAGCTACAAACTATTGTAGCAATCTATGGGAGAGGCTTATGTTCAGCAGTGGACTAAAGATAAGGCTGAAATGATAATGATGATGATGATGAATTGCGTAAATATTATAGAACGAACTAAACTCCTGTTGCTTAGCTCATGAAACGCGTTGTTATGGTTCTGAAAAATGGTGGACGAGTCGCTTAACACCGTCATCTTAAGCAAAGGCATTCAAACGGATATTGTATTCAGTGTTTATGATTTTTCTATGGACAAACGTATCTGAGATGTTTGAAACTTGGAATCCCCAAATGGAAGCCTTATGCAAATAAATGATAGCTGGTAGGAAAATTTCATTCAGTTTAAACGATGTTATTTTGTCTGTCTAGACGAACTGAAAAAGAATATGATAATTTAACCTACTTTAGTGCGCGGAATATTTTTCTGACCTGGAATGTATGTTTTCAACAATGTAAGTTACTTACCAATCCATAGGTACTTAATATTACAAATGCGAAAATAACTCTCTCTGTCCCACTGTCAGTTTTTTACCTTTTCACAGTTCAATCGCTTATTCGATCTTGACGAAACTTGGCACAGAGATAGCATCATTTTGACGGACATAAGGTACTTTTTTATACCGGAAAGTCAAATAGTACCCAAGAGATATTTAAGAAACCTATATCCACGCGAACGAAGTCGCGGGCACTAGCTAGTATGTTATATTCTATGACACAAAGTAGTTGAATATATCCTAAAACATTTTATATAATGATTTTTGTAACTCATCGATGATAATTAAATCCTCATACTAAAATGCCTACAATCAAAATATTGTCTTATCTTACAAATAAAGGGGCTTAAGAGAATGTCAATCACATCATTTCATCCAGTGAATGTTTTACAGTCCGTTAAGAGTAATGACAGAAAAATCTAGAAGCACCCGATAGACAAAGCAATAATCATCTCAAAAGATTCCCATGCAGGAATCCGTCTAGGTAGGTACCACCCCGGGGCTAGTTATTCTACCGTGAAGCAGTAGTGTGCAAACATTACTGTGCTTCGGTTTGAATGGCACTATGAGCTAGTGTAATCACTGGGCATATGAGACTTAAGAACCAATGTCTCAGAATGATGGGCGCAGTGTGGTCTCACACAGAAATATTCAGGGCGACATAGCACTTGCTAAGGGCAGATGTTGCACTTACCATCAGGTGAACGTTTTGCTCGTTTCATCACGTATTTAATAAAAAAAACTGCATTTTTGTATGGCATACAACTTTTTTTCCGCTAATACCAAAAGGAAACTTCCGTAGAGCCAATGCGCTCGACGCGTCTGTGGCTTCTGACAGATGTCGAAATAACTAAGAAATCTTGAAAAATACCGGAAGGAAAAATCAAGTATCAGCTATTACGTTTACTGAAATCCGTTTTGTGATAAAATAATTAGGATAGCGGCGCTGTGTTTGTCGTATTGTTACAAAACAAAAAACCTTCACGTAGGCTGTGCCTATCGGACAGGCTACCCCTTATATGGGAAAAAGGCGTGATTGCATATATGTAAAATATTTATTTGATCGAAATCTTTACATACAATCAAATTGTAACTGGCCGACTTCTGTACATAGGAAATATTTGAGAAAAAAATATATGAGGGGTCTTTATAACGTTGCACTTACAACCAAGGTAACGATTTGCTCGTATTTTCACTTTCTCCCATAAAAAATATCACAGCGCAGCGTTATGCTGCTTGTCCACGCTCATGGGAGCGTGGTTCTTCCTCCATCGACCCGACCCCAATTTATGGGTTAGTCGGACAGGTCGATTTAAAAACGTTTTATGAAAAAAGATCAGTTGCATTTATTTTAAAATATTTTAAAATTGAATATTATTCAGTCACTTTTTTAAATATTCACCATAATAACACAATTGTATTCTATAATGAAAAATTATATTCCCCTATAGGGAGAAAGTTCATTTGCTAAGATCCGCATGCAAAATATAAAATAGGTGGCAGGGCGGGCGGTTTTCTACAAAAACTATGTACTATACACCATGCTACCTACTTCTTGTAGAACACCGCCCGACCTTTCACCAAAGCGTGCACAAGCAAACTAGCACCGCCACCAGATACCCTACACCAATACGAGGTGATCACCGAGTGTCACTCGGCGGCTGTCTGTCGTAGACACAATAACACTTGATTATGTCGCGTGTTTAGGTGAAACCTTTCTTTCCCAACGGCCGACCCATTGCCACTGCATACTAATGTTTAGGGCTATGACAGTTACTCTTGTTCTTCTGCGGATATCTTACGTCATCATTCATCCTCTTTCCATTCCTGGCTAAGTGACTGAGATATTACGATCAAATTAAGTTATGTTAGTAGTTTTTAAGTTCAATTGGGTCAGACAGTATAAGTGATATACAGATATTATGGTAAATGTCACGAGATTTCATGAATATATAAATGGAAATATACAAAAAGACGAGCATTTACAATGTGAAGGTTGAAATGACAGGACACGCAAATACCAGTTTACATATTTAAGTGGATTAGAAGAAGCGTTATCTTTCGTCTTTATCAGTTCAGTACTAAGTATCATTTACGGACTTTTGGCGCCAACTCGAAAAGCGGCGGTGGAGTTTTTTTTGGAATTTGTATTTCTGTGTTTATTTTGAGTTTTGATGTTTAATATAGATAGTTTATTATGCAGCAAGTGCTCTTGAAAGTGTACAGTGATTGGAAAATTAAATTCAAGACTAAAATTGTACTTTTCGTTTTGTCTCCATAAGTCCAGCAAAAATGGCTCGATTCGGTAGCTAATTACCAGGATCGCAAGGATAAAAGGTATCATTTTTTTAAATACTTCCCACTTTAAACGATTTTAGTTAATGTTCTAAGACATAAATAATTATATAACCGAGTTAATAATATAACATATTGTGTTTGTACTCGTATGTTACATTATATCTAAATCTCTAAAAGTAATTGCATGTACATGTCCCACTGCTGGACAAAGGGTTTTTCTCATGTTTTAAAGATGTTTGTGGTTCGGAATATAGACTGTTGCACCGGTGGCTGGTTTGAACATGTCCTCGCTAAATATATTTTTTCTTAGACGTTCAAGTTGCATCACGTTGCACACTCAAAGTTACAAAAACATCTAGTGGTCTGGCCACCGAGTTCGAACACGGGTCACTCACGTACTATTAAAATAGAAGCCGAGTGCCCGACCCCTGAGCCTTTTTCGGTATCCTATAAGCAATACTTCATAAGATTGGCAGAGCTCCAAATGCATAAGGCTTTGTAGTGATCACTTACCGCAAAATAATACTCAAGAATTTATGTATTATATATACATTTAAAATCTTAACGTTAAATTAAATATAACTTTATTGTACACCAAAAAGGTACAAAAAGGAAAAAGAAAAAAATAAATAAATCGTACAATGGGCGGCCTTAACGCTAAAAGCGATCTCTTCCAGGCAACCTTTGGATGGACCAAAAACTAAAGTTGAACCAATAAGGACGGCAGTGTACAAATCGATAAAACAAATCAATAAACTACATGAATAAAACTTAAATATATGTAGTTTATACAAGATGCGTCTATATATATATTTAAAAATTAATATATATAATATTTCCATACTTAAATTTATACGCATATACGAAATATAAGAAATACAAAGCGAACTTACATATGCTCTCATAACACAAAAGCCTAAATAATATAAAATATGAAGTGAAGACGAGATCCTGTATACATAAAACAACTGTTGCGCTTCGGTTCAGTGAAATCCCGCCCTAACAGGGATCATATTAAAAACTCGCGTCCCCGACTTTGTCTGCCCAAACAGTCCTTTAACTTTGATCCTTTTTAAATTCTTGAGTGAAACACATAAATTTCATTTTAATAACCTTCACGCTACTTAAGTTATAGCCGTTGGGACGGACAAAAACAAATCGACTTTTGTCATTTGTACAGATAATTATAATTAAAAAAAGAATCTATAGTATTCAGTTCTAGATTGACTATATCTATCGGTTTGTTTGTTTTCGTTTTCTTTACTGTTACACTCAATAAAATGCCACATACAGCCCTTGTCAAAACTCCGCGGGACGCCCGCCCGCCCTACCAGTTTCTATCCCGCTGTCGAGCTTGACGCACGCCGTCGCGTCACGCCGACCGGCTTATCGACCGCGTGTTTGTGACGTGACGAAACGTGTTGATTAGTTTCTTTTCACGTGCTGGCGAAGACTTTTAAAGGTGAGTTTTAACTAGTTCAACATACAAATGCTATATAGGGGATCGCAATGAAATAATGGACTTGGAATTTAGAGCGCAATGTTAGAACTGTTAGAAACAATGATTGCCGTATATAAAAACAACATATTGAAATAGTAATATGAAATCATAAATAAAGTATAAGGTATTAAAAGTGAGTAACGTTGTTATATTTGGAAAACACTTTCATACTATACTTTTAACATTTGAAATGTATATCTTACTACTATTAAGAAGTCAAAACTTTATATTGCAGTAAACGCTTCATAAAACTTACTGTTGTTTTCGTAATTGTTGCCAAAAACCTTAGTGATTTAAAAGCAAACTTTTATATTTACTGCAATTTTTAAAATAATAACGTATTGTTGTTAAACAAAATTTTATATACTATGCTTTACATTAAAGTTCAGAAATGTTGTTCGATTCTCTAACATAAGTTTTGCAGCGTAAAATCAAAACTGTTTTTTCATTTTCTGCTATTCATGCATATGCGTTCAACAAGTTATTCATCAGGATTCAAATTTCGGTTATTTCATTCATTCAAACATAGTCATTCTCGTCATTGTTGTCTTAAATCTTGATGTTTTCAATGAACAATATTAAGGGTGTAATTTAAAGTTTTCGGACAATATTAAGTGTGTAATTTTGTAAACACTTCTTGAGCAGCGTTTTACAGCTTTACTGAAACTGTAAAACTTCTATCTCTTAAAGTTGTACCTTTAATACAATAACAATTATAACATGTATCTTCAGCCCTTGGCACTATTACTAGGTATGTAATATCTTCCAAAATATAATACATATACGCAGATGCATACAACAATTAATAGAGTGATATGTAGAAGAAATTTCTTAAAAATTAATAAACGATATCATTTAAAAAAAATTAAAAAAGGATCATAATCATGATTTGAGGTTACAAAGAGATTTATACTTCATGTCATTGCTCAATGGCCTTAGCAGCCTAACATCACAATCTTCATACCAATGTATATTTGCTTAAAACAAATAATGATAAGCCTACATGATAAAATGTACTGTTAAATTGTGAAATTGAGTGAATTGACAGTGGCATATGCTAATTTACAGCAAGGTAGCAAGGTTATATAGGCAGTAGGGAACAAAACTCATATTAATACTTTTTCAGTCCGTTTTGATTACAGCCATGTACTGGGACATCACACAAAAATAAGACGAATTGCCCATTATATATAATGTATGATATTATATATGACATTATATATAATGAACTTAAAAACATACACCTATACATAGATTTACATGACACGCTATATAATTAATAGTGCAAATATTCAGTAGAGTCAGTAGAATCTATACGAACTTTTCTTTTTGACAAAATTTACCAATGTCTAATAGTTTTGTTTTGTCTTCGAGTTTACATGCTGCTTTAAAAGCGATCAACAATCTTTAACATTCGCCTATATGAAGAGCTTCTATAATCTTGAGCGCTCCCAACCGTTTGATCCTTTGACTGACGAAACAGATTTTTTAAACTGACACTTTTAATCTTTAATTTAGTAATATTATTACACTTTAATTTAGTTAAAAAAATATCAAATAAATAAAATTATTACGGTTACTTCAAATAAAAGGATTAAAAAGAGCAGACACTCTACCAGTTAACCCGAGGCGAATGTGTATATTGTTTAGGAGCAAAACCTAAAAAACGTATATTTTAAAGTAGAACATGTCAAAAAAGGCTCATTTATATACATTGACTACTCGCTATAAATAGCCCACAGTCGAGCATAGAGGCCTATGCTCGGCTGTGGGCTATTTATAGCGACCTCTCATTTTTGAGCAAGTTTAAGAGCCGGAAGTTCCCGCGTTTTCCTTCACCACTGAGCACGTGGTAAATCAGCACTTAAAATTGCAGAATAATTTTAAAACTGCTGGCACCGGGGATCGTACTCAGGTTAGTCGCGTGCTATGAAACTTAAAACCTTTAGTGGTGGTAGGATTTCTAGGCAGCAATCCATCTAGCATCTAACAGTAGTGTGCATACATTACTGCGTTTCGGTCTACAGGATACAATAATCACTGGGCATATGAGACTTAAGAACTGATGTCTCAGAGTGACGAGCGCAGTGTTGTGTCACACAGAAATACTCTGGGCATTTGTTATGGGCAGACGTTGCTCTTACGATCAGGTGAACGTTTTGCTCGTTTCGTCACTTTATTCAATTAAAAAAACCCTCGCTCGGCCCCTGAGCTACCACGGTTCTTATATACGCAATAAAAGCAAAGACATACTGGTACTAGCTGGTGCCTGTGACTTCATTCGCGTGGGTTAAGGTTTTTAAACCTAACCCACCTTCTATACTTTCATCTTCAGGATGCATTCTATTTCTGTGCCGAATTCGTCAAGATCCGTTCAAGGGTTTAGTCGTAAAAATGTATGTCTTTATTCATATACATAAATACAAATATATCTCTACTCGTGTTTCAAAATTAGTTCAGTACTTATATATGTATGTAACACAATGTAGCAATGACCGATGGTAACCACTAATACAAATTAACTGAAAACAAGTCTTCAGAAAGTGTTTGCACACCATTATTTTGAAGCATATCTTAGATAGTTTTCTGATGATTTCTGATCGAGTCTTCGGAATTGGAGTTCTAGAGAAGTATAGTCTGCCATAGTAAAGTAGGTCTAAACGAAATTAGTGAAAAGCTTTCGTTGAGTTCTTATCTTATGATTCGATGTAAAATGAAAGACTCCGTCATGGGTTAAATAAGATAAAACATATATACAATAATTTGAAGAAGAGACCGATGAAAATTCTTGAGTCAGGTCAGGTCAGGTCAGAAGTTGAATTGTGAATTATTTAAGATGGACTCGCAGGTTTCATGCTCAAAAATCTTACCACACGCTACCTAAGATGACTGATGAAAAAAGGGACAGAGTTAATACATTTACATAAAATAATATAATCATAGGTAGCTTGAATGCTGATAAAATAAAAAAAAAACTATTA
The DNA here is from genome assembly GCA_019845155.1 of Luehdorfia chinensis. Lineage (NCBI taxonomy): Eukaryota > Metazoa > Arthropoda > Insecta > Lepidoptera > Papilionidae > Luehdorfia > Luehdorfia chinensis. The sequence continues at coordinate 10,360,783 of JAHVAK010000103.1, forward strand.
AAACTATTGCCACTTACTTGGATTATAAATACAAATATCCTCTTAGCCGATTTTCTACTACAGCGACAGTTTCCAAACAATCAAAAGCTATCAGCGTGGGAAGTACGACCATTATAGTGCCACAAGCTAACGCGCAAACACAGAGGAACACACTCGTCCTTTCCTAACCGCGCCCAATGTAACGTTCATGTAATAAGATCGAGGTAGGCTATGATGCAGTGTCAGAGAGACGGGGACAACACAACCAGACTGTAAATCAGACAATATGTGTTTTTCACAATAGGAATTATTTTGCACTGTGACTGCTTTTTAAGCATATAAATTCTGCGTATTAATTATAATTTTCATGGGCACACACAAATTTTGCACAAATGTCCGCTCCGGCTGGGATTCAAACCTAGAACCCGTGTCGAAGTCGGATACTTTGATCACTAGTACATGCGGTCGTCGAATTACCGGGATTTCTAAACACAAAACGAATCAAAAAACGGGCACTGTAAAAGTAAATTTAGTTTGAATGCTTGAAATTTTCGAAACGAGAAGTTAAAGTCTGCGCTAACACTTTTGGCAATTTTAGTTATAATATTTATTATTTGGCTGTTAAATTAATGATGGCAGCGTAATCCGGATCGGTTAGGAGAACATCACTATCATCATCACGAGTAGTCATTTTTATATGTAATGAAATCAGGATACTGCTGTATTTGTGACATCAAATTTTGCTACAACAGACGCTTGGTATAAACTGTAGCAAAGTGTTAAAATGTCTCAAACGATAACTTATCTTTGCTCGGATTGCGAAGGCGACTGGAATTTTCAACTTAAATATTTTTGTATGTCGCGGAACTAAATTAATAAAGCATATTACATCGAAAAGCTTTCTCGAACTGTATTTTAAAGCTTTCTTTTTGTTACTTGCCCGTTTTGGGGGTTCTTTTTTCAGAGAGTTGATTGTGCCTATTAAAGTAGGTTTAAGATAATATTTTAATGTTAATTGCGTATACGTCTTTTGTAACCTCTTTTGAACATCTGTCTATTTCTGAATGAGAAGTAAATGGAGTATGGGACAAGAAGGCATGGATGCATGTGGCAATCTATCTGGAGTTCTTTGCGGAACTTTACATTAGATGTATATTAAATCTATCTAGATCTTGTTTTACTGGTCATAGTATACCTGATAGGCACCACCGCAGTGCCAGTTGTTCTGCCGTCAAGCAGAAGTGTGTGTAGTGAGCAAACATTACTGTTTTTCGGTATGAAGGGCACTGATAGGAAGTGTAATTACTGACACATGAGATTTAGGTACTGTTTAGATACTAGGTCTTAGGTTGACTTGCGCAGTGTGGTGTCACTCAGAAATATACTGGGTGACACAGTATTTGTAATAGGCCGAAGCTATAAGGTGTTGCAACTATATGTGTGCAGTAACTATAAGGTGAAGGATTAACTCGTGAGGATACCTGCATGCCTAAGGCCCAATTTCACCAAGAAGTAATGTATACTATTTTTACGTTTCCCCATTACCTAGTCTAAAATGAAAATCGCTATTCGCGAGTTATTTTGTTATAGAATAAGGTGACGAGACGAGCAAATCGTTCACCTGATGGTAAGTGCAACGACTGCCCATAACAAATGCTTTATAAAATTTAATTTAAATTCTATTATAAAGAACATTGTATCACAATATGATGTTCTTTACAGTAAAAGATATGACAAATTTTAGATTAACAACAAACGAGTGTCACCCGAAATATTTCTGTGTGCTACCACACCGTGCCCGTCACTGATACATCAGTCTTCCTCGCCTCTGCCATTCAGACTGAAACAGTAATTTTTTACACAACTGCTGCTTCACTAATATATAACTGGCAAAATAACTGGCCTAGACATCATCCTACCTAGACGGCAATGTAGGATCATTGGAATCGTACCACTAGTAAATAAATACATTAATGTTGTAATTTTCAAGAAACCACTATTTTAGCAAAAGGCAAGGCAAAAAAGGCAGGTATGCCACAGAAATTCATGTCAATAGAACTTCATTAATAATGGCCTAGAGGTCGAACGGTCTCACTACTTTCATAGAAAATTGTCGATGTATAAAATTTCGAGCATAGGATATAATCACTGGCGCAGAAAGCTATACCGATTGCATATATTTTTTTAAAGAAAATAGAGCATTCATGAATCCGTTTTCTCATCTCTGCAAAAATTACTAAACACATGTTTTAATGTTTATCGGAGATAAAATCCATAACGATGATATCCGCAGCAGAACTAAAGCAACCGAAATGGCCCTAAGGATTAGCAAACTGTTCAACAGTGGACTATGATAGGCTCAAATGATGATGATGGTGATCGGATTTGATATGTATCCTTACACAAGTTGGATAAGGATATACAGTTAGCTAAAATGTTACAATACTTTACATCTGAATGTTTTAAAATTGTATACTTTGTTATGTGTCAGTATTATCTGAAACTTTCTAAAATTTTGACGAAGACGGACCTGTGACGGACTGTACTGATGATGATGAAGAATGCGATTACGCAGTACATTATTCTATATATTATCATTTGATATATATGGAATAATGTATATCATTAGATAATATATAGAATAATGTACCATATTAGCAAGGTAGGTCTTTCTTAGCATCCTACCAATGGGGGCGGGTTTGCTCATCGATGGATGATCCCGACGTCGTTGCCGGGTCTGTCGCTGATGTGGTGCGTCAGGGAATGGAACTCTTGGTCCATCCTCTGTGGTGCCCATCGGTGGTAGATCCCAACCTTGGTTTGGTGGCACCTGCAGAATGGCATCTCGCCAAAAACAGCAGTGTTACCAGGCCTGGGCTTATGCGTCGGCGTCTCGGGATTTAAATACTAGCGACTTTAAGAAGAAGTACAACTCTGCATCCAGGTCCTTCAAAAGAGTAATTGCTACGGCAAAGTCGGAGCACGTTGGCAGAATTGGCTAGAAACTACGTCGCCTTCCTTCGGGAACCCGTGCATTCTAGTCTCTCGCCAAGGCTGTCCAAGGGAATTTCTGTCAACCATTAACTCCATCTCTGCACAGGGAGGACAATTCGCTGGTCTATGACGCAAAGGAGAAAGTCGATCTTCTTGGCTCTCTTTTTGCGTCCAACTCGACTCTTGACGATAGGGGGAACTCACCGCCGACCATGCCGCGGTGTGAGTGCTCTATGCCAGACAGATCAGGTTCTGGAAAAGCTCAGTGCGCAAAGCACTACTCTCACTAGATATCAACAAGTCGAGTGGGCCTGATGGCATTCCGCCTATTGTGCTTAAGATGTGTGCTCCAGAGTTGGCAACGGTTTTGACGCGTCTTTTCCGGTACTCCTACTCTCTCTGCTTTGGTGCACTCGACCTCTAAACCGCTCAGATCCGTCCAACTACAGGCCGATTGCCATCACCTCTTTGCTCTCCAAAATAATTGCAGTACATTATGAATTGCAAGCTCTTGAGGTACTTAGAGAAGCACCAGCTGATTAGTGACCGCCAGTACGGCTTCCGTCGGGGTCGCTCAGCTGGTGATCTTCTAGTGTACTTCCCTCGTCGATGGGCGGAGGCAGTCGAAAGCAAGGGGAGGCCCTGGCAGTTAGCTTGGACAAAGCGAAGGCCTTTGATCGGGTCTGGCACAAAGCGCTTCTTTCAAAGCTTCCTTCGTATGAGCTTCCCGAGAAATTTTGCAATTGGGTCACCAGTTTTCTCACAAACCGGAGCATCAAGGTCTTAGTTGACGGTGCATGCACGGACTCTAAGTATGTGAATGCAGGTGTCCCACAAGGCTGTGTGCTATCACCAACCCTGTTTCTTTTTTTTTATTGCTTTAAGTGATGCAACGAGCAAAACGTTGTTCTGATGGTAGGAGCAATATCTGCCCATAACGAATGCTACACTGTGCCATCACCTTGAGACATAAGTTCTTAAGTCTTATGTGCCCATTACATATGATTCTGCATATCAATGATATGTTACAAATTAATAACATTCATTGATATGCAGATGACAGCATTGGTGATGCCGTATACACCAGCCGTGCTAATATTTCTCGGGAACACGTCGACGAGTACCGGAACAAACTAGTGCCTGAAGTCGAGATTTTGTTAAACAAAATCTCGGATTGGGGCGGACTAAATTTAGTCCAGTTCAACCCTAAGAAGACACAGGTTTGCCCATTTATCGCTAAAAAGATACCCTTCCTCGTATCACCTCATTCTGAGAGCACTTCCCTCGTTTCCTCAGCCAGTATCGGTATTCTTGGCATCGACGTATCGAGTGACGTTCAGTTTCCATGTCACCACTGAAGGGAAGGCCAAATTGGCTTCCAAAAAGCTTGGCGTGCTCAGTAGAGCGCGACAGTACTTGATGCCGGCCCAACACTTGCAACTTTATAAGGCGCAGGTTCGGCCGCAAATGGAGTACTGTTCTCATATCTTTCATATAGGATCTCTTTTATATAGGATCTACCATGGGGAGTGTCCCGAGGAATTGTTCGGATTAATTCCAGCCGCTGATTTTCACCATCGCACATTTTGGCACAGCGCAATTCCATCGCCACCACTTTGATGGTTGGCATTCCAGCACAGTGCGTTTTTCGCGGAATTTTCTGCCACGCACAAGCACTTTATGGAATCAGCTGCCGCCTGCGGTTTTTCCGGACCGATACGACTTAGGGACCTTCAAAAAAAGAGCCTATTCCTTTCTTATAGGCCGGCAACACATCTGCTATTTCTCTGGTATTATAGATGTTCATGGGCGGCGATGATCACTTACCATCAGGTGAGCCGATTGCTCGTTTGCATCCTCTTCCGTAAAATAAAAAAGGAAGGACCACGGCCTCACAGAATGCCAGTATAGCGTAGTAGCAGAAATACGGTGTTGCGTTAATTTTTTTTTATAGGAGAGACTAGTGACTAGTGCCCTTCAGACCGAAACACAGTAATGTTTACACACTACTGCTTCACGGCAGAATAATTGGTATTTGCGGATGTACCTACCTAGACGGATTCCAGCACAGACATTCTACCATCAGTAAAAAAAATCATATCGTGAATGACGTAATCTAAACACTCAATTAATGGTAATTAGACATTTCATATTAATCATTGAAGGTGACAGCGCAAAAATTAAGGATGAAGGCTTGTGTCTATGGACCACACAGTCCGCTCACTATGATGATATCTGATGCGCACTATAAATTTTAGTGCCACTAATATAGATACAAACAGAGGCACTTGCTCCCCCTAACCTACGCGCCCAAATTAACTCTCATGTGATAAGACCGGAGGTAAGCTATGGTGCAGTGTCAGAGACAAGTGGACAACCACAACCCCACTCTAAAACCTACAATATTTATTAGTAACTTTTCGAACACTGGACCCGCGACCTACTAATCAGATACTCTGCCACTAGGCCACGCGGTTTTCACACACCACCATAATATACTCTGTGTTCGTTTGTAAGCCTTAGTAACGTAAAATAACGGCATGTATCACGCCCTCTAATGGCTTGGAAGAGCTTGAGGAAATATGTTACAGCTGCTCAACTCTGTCAACAAATCTAAAAACTTCGACTTTAATACCTTGGTGGTATACGCCTTTAAAAAGAGTCGGCCTCCTACTTACAGTTTCCTATAGAACCACGTCGCCGCCATTTTGGTACGAGTTAAAATTCTTGCTTTCCATTGCATACCTACGGGTAGCTTGGGAAGACGTTGTTAATCCAAACAGAGCCCCGGATTCTTGGGTAAGGCTAGCCTTTTTGGGTCGCCCGATTCCAGTGCAGATCGACACGCTAACTACTAGGCTCGCTCCTAGCCACGCCGACTGTCTTAGCGGAGAGGAACAGAAAATAATTAGGTAAGTCCAGGCTAGGGCTAGGTTATGCGCAATTTGGAAAAGGAACTGTACGGTGTAGGATACTACTATCTCGGAAGGAGCAGCAGACAGCAGTAGCTCGAGAGGCCGAGGTCGCTTAAGAGCTTCCTGGCAAAAAAAATTATAATACTACCACATTACTTAATAAATATAAAAAAAAGTTTTTAACGACGCCCTATAACCGCTAGAAAGCTTGTAAACATTTTCACAATCAGACTGAGTAAACATAATTAAACATTCAGGTGTTAGAAATTTCGTCCCTCCTGCTAGTAATTGATGTTTACCTTGAGACGCTTTACGTCCGTCAAAGTCCCATGCGGGCACGTGAAAGTTTAATACGGTATGGATTAATCAAATCCCGTGATGTATTCATCAGTTGTGCTATTATCAATAACGTGACGTAATAGTAATCAGAACTTAATTTTACTCAAAGATTTCGGGACAAATAACACTTGCCGTTATGAAATTACAATTTTTTAAACAAACTCGAAATTTATAACTAACACTTAACGATGCGTTTTTATAAAATAAAAACCAGGAGACGGGCAGCAGCATCTTCCTGGAACATCTAAATAAACTGCGGTTACCAACCCGACTGCCAAGCCTGGCAACTATGGCAAGATCCCCCCAATATAAGAGCTACTAATTTTTTGGGAATCTATGGGGGAGGCCTGTGTTCGGTATTGGAGTAGTGATAGGTTGAAATGATGATTTATGATGCGTTTTTAAATCTTGAAAAACAGATTTGTATGTAGTGTTTTTATTAATATATATATATATATATATATATATATATATATATATATATATTTAGGAACATACATTTAATAAGAAACTCATCATCAATTGTTATTTCTTTTATTTATATATATATATATATATATATATATATATATATTATTATAGAACATATGTTTTAGGTAGGTTCTTATTTTTTATATTCATAGATATCTTGTAGACTTTCATGAGTAACTTTAAGAGAACAATTATCATAATCACTAGAATCTAGTAGTACTCTAGACTCTACACTCTAGTAGTCATTAGACTCTAGTAGTCTTACTTTCAGCAGTCCACTGCATTTAGGGCTCATCCTTGTTATAAGGTTTTGATAGCATTAACATTCTAAACAACTGAAAACAAATGAAAACTTAACAGGCTGTTAAAACTTTTGTTTTAGCGGTATTTCTAAATAACAGTTAAGCAAATAGCCATATTCAGTTCACTTTTATAATAGAAAAAGTATTTAACGTATAAAACAAAATGTTTACGTAGGTAATACAGGTTAGAAAAATATGCTTTAAGAAATCGTAAACACTTGAAATTTGCAGTAATTGATATATATATACTCACGTCTTTTTCCCATACAACGGGTAGGCAAGACTGAACCTGTAGTCCACTTTTCGCTCCCGCGGGAAACGGATAGCGGTGAAGAAGTAGTGTGAAACATTACTATGTTACGATCTGAAAGGCGTCAGTGCCTTACTACTGTAATTACTGAGCTTATGAATCTTAAAACCGAAGGTTAGGAGCGAGAACATTTCTGTGTGGTGCCCACTAGCGGGCACCACACAGAAATGTTCAGGGTGCACAAAATATGTTCTGGGCAGACGTTGCCCGTTACCATCACATGAACGATTTGGTCGTCTTGTCACATTCTCCCATAAAAAATAAATATTATGATGTCCTTTATAACATTACTTGCTGATACCCGCGTCTTCATCCGCACGGATTTAGGTTTTTTAAATATCCCGTGTAAACTACGTAAGACAAACGTTTTACTTACGTCTTCGAATCCCAGGACCGAAAAAGTAACTTTTGAATAACACGAATATTATTTTAATATAGGCTTTAGTTAGGTTTCGTATCTACTAAGTAAGCTACTTCGACCGCTGAGACAAGCAGTCGTTACTTAATTATAACGTACTAGCAAAAGCCCGCGACTTCATCCGCGTGGGTAATGGTTTTTTAAATAACCCGTAGGAACTATTTGTTTTTCTTTGATAAAAAGTATCGTTAATCCGTCTCTAGGATGCAAGCTACCTCTATGCCAAATTTCGGCAAGATCGGTGTAACGGTTGAGCCGTGAAAAGGTAACAAACAGTCACAGGGATAGAGAGAGTTACTTTCGCATTTATAATATTAGTATGGATTATATTAATTACAGTTATTTTAAAATAAAACATTATGTCAACTGGATGTTACATTCTAAATTAACAACGACAGCTTTGCACAAATAGTTTAGTCACAAAGCTGCCTAAAACTAAGCCTATCACTTGTCATAGGCCCGTTTAATTAATCCACTAATACTCAGCCCATATTCCACTAAATATTACAACTATTCATAATATTAATCCGAACTAATTTAGTTCCACATTCATACCGTCTGCCTGAATGCGGCCGATATGGGAATTGCGCTTTGATATTCAATAATGCCTTTATTATACCTAGTAAGTACCCTATGCCTGCAGCTTAAAATCTTTTCGCGGTAAAAATAACGTCGCTATTATTTTCAGGTCTTTTACTGATTGAAGTACCATACTTGCAAAAGTGAAGTCGGTAAAAAGACCACTTAACCGCGTTTCAAAGGGTGCGTTTAAAATAAATGCGTTTCTACTTTAAATTGTTGTACTTTAAACTTTTTTAGTTTGTATTACAAACCTATAAACACTTAGTTGGCGTATTTTTGTTTTATTAGTGGCGATAGGATTCCTATGTAGGAATTCGTCTAGGTAGGTACGTCTAGAAGGATTCCTGCATAGTAATTCTGCCACCAGTGGCAGTAGGCAATTCTACTCTGGATGCGGACAGGGTGACCGCTAGAGGGAAGAGTCACGGTGCGTGGTGCCGCTCACCCTCCTCAGTCTCCGCTGTCCTCCAAAGCCGGGCAGAGTAGAGTGGAGTCGCAGGGGAATAAGAGTTTGGTATTGCGTTGCGCCGTTCTCCTCATCTTCCGCGACCTTGGCAGGACCGCACCGTTGTTGCGGTACTGGTGGGAGCGCGGAGGGAGAGAAGTGACAGTATTATGTGGCGCCGCACCCCCTACCCTCCGGGGCCGAAGGGCTACACAGCGGCGGAACCACAGACCAGATCCGCCGCGGGGGCCGTAAGGGTGGTGCTTCAAGTACTTCATTGTTGGAAGGTAAGTGCCTTCCGTGTTCCGTGTTCCGGAATGACTTGCTAGGAGGAAGATTGAGGAGGAAACTTCTTCTCTGTCGAAGGCTCCGGGGGTGTGTAAGCGTAGCCCGGCTAACATGCAGCAATGGAGGAACACCACGGCATTTTAGTCAGTGCAAGCCCGACATAATTCTTTTTTTTTAATTGGATAAAGTAATGAAACGAGCAGAACGTTCACTGAATGGTTAGTGCAACGTGTGCCCATAACAAATGGTTACACCCAGAAAATTTCTCTTTTACACCACACTGTTCCCATCACCCCGAGACATAAGTTCTTAAGTCTTATATGCCCAGTGATTACGCTAGCTCACAGTGCCCTTTAAATCGAAACACAGTAATGTTTGCACACTACTGCTTCACTGTAGAATAACGGAGCCCTGCATTGGAATCCTACCACCAGAAAACAAATACCTCCGTAACTCCGTTAATACAAAAAAATCCTATGTAGTTCGATCAGGGGTCCGATCCCTTTTGTGGGTATCACAACAATGAATTATATTATGAAAGACCGCGAATGTCCTAGAAAGAAAACAAAATTCAAAAAAAATGTAAAGTTAGCAGACTTTTTTTAAATTTTGTTTTCTTTCTGGACTTCCCGCACTGGACCAGCGTCACGATCGATTCGAAGCAACGACGGACGTCAAACATGAACCCTGCTGCCAAATTACTTCGAATCCGCCTTCTTTCGAATGTATAGGCAGCCAATAAAACGAATGTTTAGTGAAGGGTGATATCGTGATAAGTTGGAAACGTACGATCCATTAGCCGAAACTTCGTATTTCGATTTTCGTTTAGACCCTGACCCATTCTTCCCGGATCTAAAGCGAAAGGAGACAATTTCTCACGGGTGGAAAATTAATATACTGTTTATTTAATGGATTTTTAAATAGGGGAAATATGAGAACCTATTATAATATCCGCAAGAGTTTTACTTCTGCTACACTCAACTATCCAGAACCAAAACTATTTTGAAAATAAACTGGTTTATAATTAAAATGTCATTAGAAATGTCATTTAGTTTTGACTATTGTTCAGAAGTTTTTTACTCGAACTTAATGAATCCACGTTAGAGCAACTTTTGTCGTCCGTAAAGACGTGAATTCTACTACTTTTCTAAAAAGCATTTACGACGTATAACTTTTCCTTGAAAAACTATGTTTCCCTGAAACTTCTCGAACTCACATATGTTATGTTGTTACTGTTATGTTATGTTGTTACTGGTAGTTGTTTTTTTTTCCTATTTTTACGACATACATACTTTCATTTTACTGGCGATAGGAATCCGTCTAGATGGGTATCATCGCAGTGCCAGTTATTCTGCCGCCAAGTAGTGGCGTGCGAACATTACTGTGTTTTGGTTTGAAGGGCTATAGCTAGTGTAATTACAGGGCATATGAGACTTAAGAACCGATGTCTCATGGTGACGAGCGCGGTGCGTTATAGTATTGTTGCTATGTAGGTGCTTCTTGCTGCCACCACAACTGTTATGTGTAGGACTTACCAGGTTAACACATCCTAGCATATCCTGAGTGGCATTCCTTTTTGAAGCATTTCGTCATGAACAGGTGGATATACATGTATTTTATGTTTTTTACCTTTGGCATTTTTTTTCCTTAAATTTAAGCTTTTGGCATTTGCCAAATTGTTGTAATTGCTGTTATAATTATCATAGTCTCGTGTCTGTATCCTTTTTTTGATTAATGTTTAATATGTTTATAATTAATTTTAAATATTAATTAATTAGCGTACTGTGGTGTTTATATTGTGACTGTTTGTGTTTTTGTTGTGGCTCAGTATTTATATGTTGTTTTCAATGTTTCTTGTATTAATAATTTTTTCAAAAAAAAATTATTTCCAAAAAAAAATACACTTTGTTGCTAAGATTTTTGTGTTTTGGCCGGGTCAGGAAATCCAGGATAGGTCGCAGCATAAAATATTAATGATTACTATATTCAGTTATTGTAGTTCGTTCTCTTGGACTAATCCATTTAGCTGTTAAATTTAGAAGCTAATTGTTAGAGCCACATTGCAGCTGTATACCCTACTAATTGTATTATGTCTGTTTTAAGTTACCTCATGCCTCATATTTTTTAAATATTTTGTAAATCATTTTAAATGTAAAAAAATATGATACACTTGATACTTGTTTGTAAGCCGATAGGTGTCTCTTTCCTACCGAGGTGTCGTAAGCGGCGACTAAGGTATTGTACGGACAGCCTTTATAAGTGCAGAATAATTCCATAATATGCAATGCTGTCACTATACTGCTCGCGGGAACGCAACGGCAAGTAAGGTTTTTTTTTACTCGTACCTAAATGGTGGCGACGTAGTTCGCCCGTCACGTTTTCCGCGGGGACGAAAAATGGGCAACATGTGTAGCCTCTGCCTACTCATTATGTGGGAAAAAGGCGTGACATGTATATGTATGTTTATTACCTGTATTAAAATTCTCGTTTTTATTTTGTAGTAGCATATTTGTTGTAGTGGTAACACAAATAAGATATACTCGTACTGGTGTATCCGTGTTAAAAGATTTCAGGAAAATGCCACAGTCGCTACGAAGAACGCTAAGAGAGAATCCGGCTAAATGTCCTCCGCTACTGTAATTGCCTTAGTCGCATCTTATACAGTGCAAGCACTATACATTTCCATTCTGTCAGCATTTTACCAACGTTCCATTGTATTAATAACATATTATAAATCAGTTCACGTTCGGACAGCAAACATACCGCGTGTTCTCATCCGCCAACAAATCATTAGAAATTAGGAATTATTTATATTATAATATAATGTCATTATCAAGAATCAACTCTTATAATTTAATATAAACTAAAGATTGTAAGCAACCCGTACACATCTTATAATTCCGTCGAGACAAAATAGCTAGACTTATACACCGAATGGCAATAATTAAATAAATAAAGTATTTAATCTAGTCTAGCCTTAGTCAACGTTAATTCAAAATTCATTTTTTATAAGATATTTTTCGCTTATACTTACGTAAGTAGCAATTAAGTAAGTGTCCGAAACCGAAGTGAAAACATTGACCAACACCGTCTTAATGGGCAAAGTTCTTCAGCCGCAAATCCTGCCCGCGAGGGATCGACTTAGCTTACTCTGAGGCGTACATGTGCGCCACGAGTATATACTTAGGTAATACAGTTTAAAATAAGTTATCTAATTAGATAATGAAAAACGAAAGACTTTCTACGATCTTTATGACAAATATGGAAATAACGTATCACAGTTAGTGGTAAGAAACGCGTGTCGTGTTCTCGACTTCAGTGGTGTGTATTGCCTAGTGGTAGTGTTGTGGTGGTGGAGGGCATCTGGTGGCGGCTCCAGTTGGCGGTATAAGTTTGCTTGTACACGCTATAGAGGGAGGGCGGACTTTGTCCAAAACTCCGAAATCGAGAAGACCAAAGAACCGGCGACTGTATTTTTTTTTACGTAAATTATTGAAACAAATTTAAAGCTTTCCAGATGGTTTATAATTATGAGTTTTATTATATTTAATTCAATACTGATGCGTGTTGAAAGAAAACATCCTGAGGAAATCTGCATGTCTGTGGAATATTTCAAGGACTCGTGATGTCAACCAACTACCGTTTTCTAGCAGCTTGGCGGACTCTTCCCGGCTCCAAAAAATGAGAATAGGACTTCTCTTCTCTCAGAAATGAGAGGACGACTGTGTTCAGCAGTGGGACATTATTAGACTATTACTTTGATTTTTTTTAAAACATTAACCAGTTTCATTTTAAATGACAAAGTTAAAACATAGGCACCTATTGATTTCAAATTGAAAATTTATTCATAAGTATTGGTATAATATCTCAAATGAAATTTTTGTATTTTTCTTCTTGCTACGAGTATCTTGAAATAACCAACTCGATCTGCAGAAATTTTCTCTTCGCGAGAATTAGACCAAACCTTTTTTATTCGTCGTTTGAAGTACGTAAGCGGACCACAAGGTATTTCTGTCTAATTAACTCTTTTGGTAAAGTTTTATATATTTTTTTAATTAACTCTTGTATAATGCTTTAATGTTGTGTTATTTGTTGTTGTTTGTGTGTATGTCGTCTCAATCGTGATTGAGCTCAGGCTCAGGATGACGCTGATGCCGTTATTATTTTGATTGTACATATGTATAAATTATATGTAAAAAAAAGTAAATTCAAATGTAAAAAAAACTTCGATTAAATGATAAAAACGAGAGGTGTCGTGGGGCCGATTAGGACGAAGTTCCTTTTTCTATATATTATGTGCTCAATAAAATTAATGAACATAGTAGTAATGAAGTTTTGTTATATTAGTTTTGGGTAACTGGCGTTTAGATGGCGTTGTTCATATAAAGAAATAGGATTTCTGAATGTTCCAAGTTACCATAGCATGCCCCGGACGTCTATACTGCAGTAATATACATAGACATGCGCTTGGATACATAGACACAAAACGAATGTAACTGCACTGCACTGCATGTATGGTCATAATGTACTAAAGCAAAATTGTCCTGACGTTCGAAGTCTTACACTTTTTTCGACCTAGCTCTCATTCGCCAATTGTCTGGAGTGTAACGTGCAGTTCGGTAAACATAGTTTCAATAGTACGGCTTAACTTTTCTTTCAACTTAGCTTTCCTAAAAAATGATTGATTTGCACTAGTCAAACCAGTTTTTATTTACAAAATTAGTAACAGTTTTTATTTCACATTCGGATTAATTTCGCAGCGATAGTTGCTTTGCGAAACGGCTTTATATCCATTTAAATAATAATCCGCGTTGCTTTTTTAACAAATTTAATTAACGCGCAGTTGTATGAAATTGCTCAAAATAATTAGTGAAACGAAAATACATTTGTTCATCTCAATTGTAAATCCAACTCGAAAATTAATATAGTGCCAACTGTGTAGCAATTCACTTCGTATAACATATAAATTTCATAATAAATTTTCGTATTACAACATTATGACGTCGCGAAAGCTCTTACATTCCAATTACTATATTATTACATCCATACTAATATAATATGGTGGCGGCTCGATAAAAGAATACTACCACTCCATCTCATCCAATGGATCTCGTAAAAGGCGAGTAAGGAATTAAACTGCACTGTGCACCCAACAGCGCATGATGGCGATGGGCTCACCACCTATCACACCATGTGCATTATATTGTTTTGGTGAAACGAGGATTGTTGCAGTCATCTGTTTTTGCAGTGAGTGCCCAGTCTCTGACTACCCCTTATGGAATACATATGTACGTACGTACGTACATATGTACGTACGTGTATGTACTAATATAATAAATGCGAAAGTAACTCTCTCTGTCCCTCTTCCTGTTTGTTACTTTTTCAGGGTTCAACCGCTAAGCCGATCTTGACGAAATCTGGTACAGAGATAGCTTGCATCCTGGTGACGGATATACGATACTTTTTATTAAAGAAAAACAAATAATCCCTACGGGATATTTAAAAAACAACGACTTCATCCACGCGGATTAAGTCGCGGGGTTTAGCTAGTACGATATAATTAAGTAACGACTGTTTGTCTCAGCGGTCGAAGTAGCTTACTTAGTAGTTCTGGGTTCGAAACCTAACTAAAGCCTATAATAAAATAATAATCGTGTTATTCAAAAGTTAGCTTTTTCGGTTCTGGGATTCAAAGACGTCTATATACATATTGACGTTTTCGAATCTCAATGCATCTTCGCATTTTCGCATCAAGTAGAACGTTTTAAAGTGTAACAAAAAATAAACGTTTTAACGGAAAAGGCAGTGCTTTTTCTGAACCGTACTTTACATTCTGAAGTATTTATTTACTTATTTAATACGATACATAAATAGCTTGCCTTTGACAAAAAATGCACGTTAGTATTTTTCGAGTATACCTACTTATAACAGATTTATACATCACTGACAAAAAAGAAAAACAAAACTGCTAATTATCAACCTTAATCATTCATCATCATCATTTCAGCCTATCACTCGTCCACTGCTGAACACAAGACTGCCAGGAAAGTTTGTAGCTCTAATGTTGTGGGGATTTTGCCATAGTTGCCACACTTGGCAGGCGGGTTCGAGGAAAGATGCTGCTCCCTATCTCCTGCTTTTCATTTTCCCTCTGACGACTTTTACGAAATCCACGGGATGAGGGAGTAGCCGCCAAACCTAAGTACTTAAATGTGTGTACATAAATTAATAAATAACATATATTAAACAACTAGCTGTGCCCCGAGGTTTCACCCGCGTAATATAATAAGCCGACCACATGATTGTACCGTACGGCATGGTGCCTCGCTTACGTGAGCAGTAACATTTCGGCCCTTCTCGGTAATGTACGGTTCACAGAATGCGGCGCTTTATAGCCATAGCATTATAGCAAATTTAAATTCATATCTTCGGAACCCCGCAAGATATCGAAATGGAACATACACGAAAAATTAAGTTAAAATTCCTGCTGTATAATCCCTAAAATTTGTATTGAAATCCGTTGAGCCGTTTCTAATTTTATTCAAGATAGACAAAACTTCTAAAAATGGTTATTTATGGTTATGCATCGTAAAATAGCAGTTTTTACTTAAATTTTGGCATTTATTTTGAAATCACAGAGAGACACTTCAATTTTATTATTAGTGTATTCATCATCATCATCATCATCAATTCAGCCTATCACTAGTCCACTGCTGAAAATAGGCCTCCCTCATAGATTACTACAAAAAGTTGTAGCTCTAATTTTGATGGGAATTTTGCCATAGTTGCCACGCTTGGCAGGCGGGTTGGCAACCGCAGTGTATTTATTCTGATGTTCCAAGAAGATGCTGCTGCCCATCTTCTGGTTTTTATTTACCCTCTGTCAACTTTTACGAAACCCACGGGATGAGATGGGGTGGTAGATGCCCTTAAGCCGCTACCACAAAATACTCGTATCAAATTACAGAATCGTTTTTTTTTTTCATTTAATTCACAATTTACAACAAATAAATTCAAATCATATTATGTGATACCAGAAGTTCTTTGTTCAAACGCTTCAAATAATAAGCCTTGTTAGCCTAGCTGACATCACTAACGTTGGCGTAATGTCTGTCACGTTACGCCAATCAATAATTCAACAACTTGACTGTTGAATAACCGCCACACTACACAACAACATAATTATGTTGCACATTGCGATCGGCGCCAGTTTTGAATATTATATTATATTTCGGGAAACGCATTAATGATCGAACTGTTTCCTGAACTGGGAACAGTTTCAAACGTAAAACGTTAATTAGGGAAATGCGGTACGGTAATTATGTGTTTGTTTCTATTTGCGTATGTGGCAGCCAATTTGAAATGTTATTTATTTTAAATATTTACCATGTTTATTATAAAATAATTTTCATGTAACTGCCGTTTTAGATAATACACTCGTTAATAAGTTTGTTGTGGTGCGAATGCTTTTTTAAGAAGATAGGGACGTGACGAGCAAAACGTTTATTAATGGTAAGTAGGGCAGACCGGGGTTGGTTTGGGACTGGGGTAGGTAGACTAGATGCTCCTAGCTTCTTGCAGGTTTCACTGAGAGAATCGATGTTGCACTCAAAGAAAGCTCGCCTGCTTGACCGATCATTCGCACAGAACGCGAGACACGCGGAAATGTCTCACTGCCAATTAGAGCGAAATATCAATAATTGGGATACCTAAGTAGTTTTTCATCAACACATCTTTTTCGTTCTTACATTGTAATTTATAGTCAAGCTCATATAAATTTAATTTGAAATTGAAAGTAAATTATTATAAAATGTATACAAATACGTATTATGACTATTATGAAAAGCATAATAGTTTAGCGAATTTTTGAAGGCAGAAGCTCTGGTCGGGTTTGGTAGGCCAATTGCGTATTGCGGTTTGTTGACTATGATCCTTATGTTGCTGTTTTTTCGAAAATATTTATGGTTTACGAAAAAAATCAAAGTTTGAGATAAAAATTAATCATTCATTTATAAATAAGCCCGTCTGCGAAGAATTCTGCAAAAGTAATGACTTTTTTTATCGGATAAGGTGACGAGACGAGCTAAACGTTCACCTAAGTGCAACGTCTGCCAATGAGAAATGCCGTGTCACCAAGAATATTTCTGTGATTTTTTTATTACACATTAAATTTTGTCATCCCGTAATTTAAGCTAACCTACTTCAGTTGACTAGTCTACCTACCCCAGCATTGGGGCAGGTTGACCATCGCGGAGAGGTTACCTTAAACTGAAAAAATCCTGATTTTTTTTAATAATATTCACATAGAACCTTTTTTTAATTGACTATGAGATTTGGCACAGTTTACAATATTTCTCATTAACATAATGACAAGTTTTTTAAAAAAAAAATTATAACCAAAAACGTGGTCAACTATCCCCGATCTGCCCTACATAACAATTGCTGTGTAACCCAGAACATTTCTGTGTAGATCTAGCACATTCCCGCTTACTAGCTCTCAGTGTCCTTTAGACCTAAACACTGTGATGTTTGCACGCTACTAGTTCACGGCTGAATAACTGGCCCAGAGGTGGTACCTACCAAAACGGATTCTTGCATAGGAGGATTGTATGGTTGGCAAAATAGGATAAATAGATAAAAACCAAAGTAACAATGGAATAACAAGAATGTAACAAAATGATCTCGAAACAGCACTCTCATATCACCAATTTGAACGAAAGTTAAGGTGGCGGTTATAACCCCACCGATGACAAAACGTCACATTTCAATGGGAAATGTTCGCACTAACTGTGCTCTATAATTTGGTGGTATTAAAATGCGTTCCAACTTTAATAATATATATTTTTTATGCTTTATGGTTTGTTTACCTTTTGTCTCACGGCTCTCTGAAATGATTATGAACATTTCTTTCAGTCGACGACCCTTATCAAATCTGCGGAATAAGACTGTGGTTGTTTTAAAAACCTCGCCATACGGTAAATTCATCCATTAAGTAGTAGTAAGTAACCTATATATTTTTTTTCAAGTTAAAGTTTCACTGTAACCTTTACATTTTAAATCAATTCATAATAATTCTATTGAAATATAATCGTCAAATTGGAATGGTAGGTAGACTTACCCCAGAGGCATGTAAAACGAATTAATGTGAAAATCGAACCGATATTGGAACATTTTTCTGCGTAATACTTACCGCCTTGTTGCTTTAATCATCAATTTGATTAAACCTCGAAATAGGCGTCTAGAATTCTATGCATTAAGCGTAGGGATTAACTTGGCATTGATTCCCGTAATATTGGATTGTACAACGTTTCAATCAATTAAGATAATGTTATGAAAGATATTGTAAAGACTTACTAAGTCCTAATCTCTCATTAAGAAGTACCTATTGGTATAAAGTATACGGTGGGTCAAAAATCTTTGCATATTTGAAACATGGATGGAAATAAAACTACAAATGATATTTTTAATAATTGATTGATTTTGTTTATAATTTATTAACCGTAACAAACATGTAATGCAATTTATTTTTCAAAAATGACGTCGCCGAGATGTGCCCGTCTCGTCCTTGCCACTCCAGCAAACGACACCTGAAGAAAACAGATGTTTTTTAAAAGATCCATGACCTGTTATGACGCTACTGACCGTTCTGAGGGTAAGTGGAACTATGGGCTCTGGCAGCATATGAGCCCTGAATTCATGACATTTCTATTGAGGGCCAGTAGTACCGCCATGCTGTCGAAGAGCATTCGGATAGAATGGTCTTTTGCTTTCCTTGCAGCTATGGCCGATGACGCCTTGATAAAGTTGCGGATATTTTAAGTCTGCTAAAACGCCCTGGAGCAGTAGATACACTGAGCTCTATCTACCATGATTCAAAACTAATAAGAGATATGTGCTCAGTAGTAGCAAATCAATAGACTGTTACTTTTTATAAAATGAAAATTATATATTATAAGTAATAAAATGAAAATTATTTATTATTCAACGTAAATAAAAATTTCGTTTGTCAAACGATTTTATTTTTAAATTTACCATTGTTTAGTAATGAGGTTCCTCTGACGGCAAAAAAACACGCGAAAGAAACTTGGCACATACGAGTATATTCTTTTGAGACTTGGTTAAATACATTAACCAAGTCAAAAAACTAGTCTAGTCTCATAGACAACCAAAGCACGCCCCATAACAAAATTTCGAACAACATTTCAACGTTTTCGATAATAATACTCGTATATAAATATAGTTTGCAATACACTTGTATTACAAACTCAAGCCGACCAGCCTTAACAGATCCCACCTGCTCACAAGTATGACGCATGTGGCAGCCATCGTAAATATAAAACCTAAAATAAATATAATAAATAACATTGACAAAATATTTAAAAAACAACTAACAACATACATTCTTTTAGCTTTTTTTTAAATAATTGAAAAAAAACATCAGAACTTCACAGCCTCTAAAACTTGTCGAAATTATTGTTTCTAGAATAGTGCAAACCATGTCTTAATGTAATTAATTAGATGTTGTATTTACTTTGTCGTGGAACTTCGTCTATATAACGGATTTTGTAATTAACTGTGGTGTACTATTTTGGCAAAATTTAATTTCGTGCCGTTAATTAATTTCACTTTATGTCTCCATACTTTGGTAGGTATTTACGCATAGAGTTAGAGGGGAGGCGGGTTATTGTAGCTCGCATGAATTGTAATAATGTAGTGAAACCTGGAATAAGAGCTTATTGATATACTTCACATATACATTATAGTGTTAACGGGTAATGTAATTTTCTGCTGAAGTTATCGCACATTCACGAATAAAATTTCAGCAAAAATTGACGTCAAACATTTTTATATAATTCCGTGTAGTGGCGGCGTTAGAGAATTTGCAACACCATTTCATCACGTCTGACTAAGGATTGTGAGCGAAATAACAATCTTTATTATTGTGGGGCTACATTATTCTGCCCTTTTGTCAGTAGCTTCTAAGGTGCGATGTGTCTGGTACTGCGATCGCCAATCTGCGTAACAAGCTTTTACTTCTGGTAAGGTTCCTATGCAGGACTCCGTCTAGGTAGGTACCACCGCAGGGCGACTTATTTTACCGTGAAGCAGTAGTGTGAAAACGTAACGGTGTTTCGGTCTGAAGGGAATAAGAGCTAGTGTAATTACTAGATATATAAGACTCGAGAACTGATGTCCCAGGGGGACGGGCACATTGTGGTACCACTCAGAAATTTTCTATATCGTTTGTTATGGGCAGACGTTGCACTTACTATCAGTTGACGGACATCCTTCTAACGTTTCCCTGGGTCACGTTGTAAATAAGTTAGCGGAATAGAGGCCAAGAGTTACTCGTATAAAATTAAAATCAAAACTATTTTTCCTTCTGAATATCATTATTTTTAATCATGAAATTTTGCTCGATATTTGGCTGGATGCGTGATCAATTTGCTGCCGGGGCCCTGCTCAGATCGTCACTCTATCTAACCAAAGGGATATACTACGCCTGCCTCAACGCGATTTCCACTCAACATCACGTGGACTGCTACGGTTGTGACTCCTGCCATAACGGTACCATCAGTTTTCTTAATAACGTACAATAAAATACGGTAAATAGTAATAAATAAAAAATACCACTTTACCACTCCTTTCAATGTCCAGTTCTTTCAACAACACAGGTAGTTTTCTGATTGTTTACCTTCCAATTTGTCAATGTTTGCTCTTGTCAATAAGTATAAGGCCACATAAGACCTTTGAGCTTCAGATTGTATCAAACGAATAAGAACTCCGATCCTGGGAAGGTCTGTAAACGTGTCGCGTACAAATAATGCGACAAATTTTATTTTATTACAAATGTTACAGATTGATTTTATTGACAGAGATCGACTTTGATATTTCATATAGGGACTTAGCCAACAAAGTCAAATCTTTTATATTTATTCTTTTAAATAACGGATATCAAGACGGCGTTTAATTCACGTGCTTTTGAAGTGAAACTTCTTTGGGCACGATGAGATTAAAATTTCAAGGTCGAACTTGAGTGTCACGTTTTTGTGCAACGTTTCTGTAATTTTTTACAGTGAGTAATATTGTTGTCAATTTATGTTTATTTATTTTAATTTTATTAAAATTCCTATTATACATAGTTCTTTTGTAAGTCATGAACATGTTATAGCCTCCGACTGTCATAAAATAGTCATCGCCTCATCTCTTTTTGTTATGTCTTAGTAATTAAAAAGTAAAAAAAAAGTAAGTTTCAGCCTATAAATGTCCCACTACTGAGCACAGGCCTCCTCTCATTTCTGAGAGGGTGTCTTCGGAGGGGTGTCTTAATAATTAAATACAAGAAAATAAAAAAAATACTATTTAATTCCGGCAATTCAATCTAGTTAAACCTCGGTATGTCTATACTCTATAGAATAAATAATCCAACTTATTATATTGCATATGTAAGGCTATGTAGATATATAATATCTAAAACATTTATTAAGAATAGTAGATTCTCTTAAGCCGCTACCACACGGCACTCTATGTTTATTTTAATTTATTTAAGTAGTATGTTTTTTATAAAAAAAACATTAAATGTTCCAACTAATTATTTATACTGAGTCTTAGAATTGTTACATGCAGTCTAGTGAATATAAAATATGATGATATTAATTAGTTCGAAGTTAATCTCGTAAATCTTGTACGGCAGCGAGTCGCTTGCGCAGGTGTGAGCAATGGGGACATGTCGGCGGGACTCGCTGTTAGAGTGCGACCGCTGTGTTAAGCGAAGTTTAGTATTTTTTTAATTACCAGTTTATGAAATTAAATACTTGGGTAACGTTAAATTAAATTTATCAAATGAAATATCTCAGGGCCGTGGTAGCTGACGACTCGCGAACTTTAGACAGTGTTGATACGAGCAAATCGTTCACCTGATATTTATTGCAACGCCTGTCCACAACAAATGCTATGTCACCCAGAACATTCTGTGTGGCGCTCGTTACCCTGAGACATACATACATACATAAGATCACGACTGTATCCCATAAGAGGTAGCCAGAGACTGGGCACTCACTGCAAAAACAGATGACTGTCACAATCCACGTTTCACCTAAAGAATATAATGCGTATAATTGGTGTGATAGGTGGTGAGCCCATCGCCACCATGCGCTGTTGGGTGCACAGTGCAGTTCAATTCCTTACTCGCCTTTTACGAGATCCATTGGATGAGATGGAGTGGTAGTATTCTTTTAACGAGCCGCCACCACTCGGCACCGCGAGACATCATTTCTTAAATCTCATTCGCCCAGTAATAACAACCTTGCCTTTCCAAAACACAGTTATTTTTGCACATTTC
Source organism: Luehdorfia chinensis (assembly GCA_019845155.1). NCBI lineage: Eukaryota > Metazoa > Arthropoda > Insecta > Lepidoptera > Papilionidae > Luehdorfia > Luehdorfia chinensis. The sequence goes on from JAHVAK010000103.1 coordinate 10,383,168, forward strand.
CGTTCAATTCCCGGTGCCGGCACCACTTAACTTATTAATTGCAATTTTTAGTGCCGATTCACCGCGTGCTCGGCGGTAAAGGAAAACATCGAGAGGAAACCTGCATGTCTGAGAATATAGAAAATATTTCGAAGACAAGTGCACTGTGCAGTCCGCCAACCCGCATTGGAGCAGCGTGGCGGATTGTTCTTAGCTCCAAAATCCTGTCAGAAATGAGAGAAGTCCTGTGCTCAGCAGTGGGACATTTATAGGCTGAAACTTTTACCGCTTGGAGGCCGAATGACACATTGTGGTGATACCTACCTAGACGGATTCCTGCATGACAGCCATAGGAATCTTAAAACCGGTAGTACGCAAGTGATCTGAACACATCTATACTAAGCGCTGATTCATCCCGCACTGGTGTGGCGAACTCCCCTAAAGCCTTTCTTGCCTTGCTTAAGATTAGTTTCGTGTTTACAACATGTATTGCTATGATCGTTGGCTAATTTTTTATGAATTTCGGAATTTGATCTACTTTCATATAATACAAAGTGTTTTTTTTTAAATATGGGCCCGCAAAAAGAAAGTCATCATCATCATCATCATTTCAGACTTTCACTAGTCAACTACTGAACATAGCATAGAACCACCATAGATTGCTACAAAAGTTTGTAGCTCTCGTTTTAGGGGAAATTTTGCCATAGTTGCCACGCTTGGCAGGCGCCTTGACTACCGTAGTTTTTCTATTCAGATGTTCCAGGAGGAAGCTGCTGCCCAGAAGATGGGCAGCAGGTTTTAATTTTTCCCTCTTTCGACTTTTACGACACCCACCGGATGAGATGGGGTGGTTGATTCTCTTAAGCCGCTACAAAAAGAAAGTGTTCTTATTTAACTTCAAACGTTATGGGAATTCTTTGTTACATTACAACACTACTGGATCGAACCAGTGACGTTTAATTTCGGATATTATCCTGTCTTCTCTGTCTGTCTGTCTGTTCATGAAGATTGCACACACATTTTATTTAATACCTTTGAGACTAACTTAATCCTTCTTTCATTATAATGTGTCAAAATGTATTCTTTTTCGAGAGGAATATGACCTACGACGCAGTGAATTAAAAACTTCGTATAAAATGTCAAGTACACAGCTGCCTAGTCAGCGTACTAGCCAGCTGAGTCCTAAGCCCTGGATTCAAATTCCAACCACAGACAATATGTATGAAACACTGAAATTATAACTTGTCGGGTTTGTGTGTATAGCGATGTTCCAATTTGTTCGACTCTGTATACAACCCGATCTTATTGTATACTTAGTTGAACTATCGGAAACGGGACGTGATAAATAGCATCCCTTTATTGTGTAGTTATATATGTCATCTATTGACGACCGCGTGGCCTAATGGTCAGAGAGCTGACTTCTAAGGCGCGGGTCTTAGGGTTCGAATCCCAGCCGGAGCCAACATTTGTGCTAAAACATAAATTGTTGGTTTTCGGGTCTGGTTGTGTTGTGATTGTCCCCGTGTTTCTGACACTGCATCCTAGCCTACCTCCGATCTTATCGCATCACATCGGGCGCGGGTAGGTTGGGACGAGTGAGTGCCTCTGTGTTTGCGCGTACACTTGTGGCACTATAATATCTCCTGCGCAGTTGATGGCTCACGACAGTAGTCGGCAGTTGTCGCCGTGGTCGAAATCGGCTAGTAGAACATCATATATGTCATAACTAATCTCATGTCCTTTGTTAATTAAAAAAAAACAAGTAAAAAAAAACAGAACTAAAAAAAACTTCTTGATCATAACACAAATCTTTCAATTCTACATTTGAATAAAATAAATTGAATGCAAGTAAGTCTGCTATCTTTTCACACAGTATAGAAGGTACGAGGGGTGATCCAAAAGTAATGATAATCAATAATAAACACAATGAATAAAATAAATAAATAAATTTATTTCTCAACATAGTCTCCTAGCAAGTCTATACATTTAGTCCATCTCTTTTCTAATCCTAAAATTCCCTTAGAAAAAAAATCTTTATCTTGACTCTCAAAAAAGTCCTCAACCGCGGCCATCACGTCGCTATCATCGTCAAATTTCTTGCCTCGGAGGTGTTCCTTGAGTCGTGGAAAGAGATAGAAGTCGCTGGGGGCTAGATCTGGTGAATAGGGGGGGTGTTCCACCAGCTCAAAGCCCGCTTCCTGAATGGCAGCCATGGCAATTGCAGCTTTGTGAACCGGTGCGTTGTCTTGATGGAACAGCACTCCAGCCCGCAGTTTGCCTCGCCTTTTCTCCTTAATAGCCTCCCGCAATCTTCTTATTTGTTCTGCATAGTAGGAGCCTGTAATAGTGGCCCCCTTTTCCAAGTAGTCCACCATGATTATTCCTTCAGCGTCCCAAAAAACAGACGCCATAACCTTCCCTGCTGAGCTTGACACTTTGAATTTCTTCGGCGTCGGTTCATCGGATCGTTTCCATGTCATCGATTGTTGTTTTGTTTCAGGATCAAAATGGTGGATCCAGGTCTCGTCCATGGTCACAAAACGTGATAAAAAATTATCCTTGTCTGCCTGGAACTTTTCGAGATTTGCTCTTGACATGTCGACTCGTTTCTTCTTTTGCTCGTCGTTTAACATTTTCGGTACCCAACGCGCGGAGACCTTTCTCATATGCAATTCGTTCGCAAGGATTCTTTGAATGCTGCCATATGAGATCCCTGTGACCTCAGCTACATGCCTGATAGTCACTCTTCGATCTTCCAATACAACTTCTTCAACTTTTTTCACATTTTCTTCAGTGAGGGACGTCGATGGGCGTCCTTCGCGGTGTTCGTCTTCCGTCGATGTTCTTCCCAACTTAAACTCCTTAGCCCAGCGTGCAACTGTGGAATATGGAGGAGAAGAGTCCCCTAATGTTTCCACCAAGTCGCTGTGTATGTCTTTGGTAGACATTTTTTTCAAGCAGAGGTATTTAATGACAGCTCTGATTTCGTGTTTTTCCATTTTGATGTTCACTCCTTGACAGTCCGTATTCAAATGAATGTAGCTCCCGGGAATCGTGGCCTATTTATATGATTTTTTTTCCCTGAACTAGTGGTTAACTGAGTAAGTGACTGAAATTTTTTTGTATTTTTGTGTGCACTAGAAATAACTGATTATCATTACTTTTGGATCACCCCTCGTATATATTCACCTAAAATATTCTTTATTCAAAAATGGTATATCCAGGCTTATTTCCGCTTCAGTATCTGCTCTAAAGTATTCGCCCGCATTGTTCTAACACATTTGGCACCCACCAATAAACTAGAATCAGAACTATTTTACTCTAAAATAGATGGGATTTTGTTCTGCAGACGTCGCTATGAATAGAGTGATTACATCATCGGTTCCGTTGACAGAGCGTGATGTAATGTTCACGCTTTTGACTCTGCACTGTTATTGTAACACTAGTTAAGTGTATGGCTTAGTTTGGTTTTTTGTTATAATTTGTCGTAATTATAAATTTAGCCCATTATAGTAATAGTTAAGTAATGAATGTCTCCCCCATAAATATATGTTGGAGAGAGTTATCGCCTTGCATCCCATTCTCTTTCTTATTTTATTAAATTCTGACGTCTCCCTCTCGACAAAATGAACTGACTGTCGTGGGCTGCCACTAAAAAGCTAATGTACATACAACGGAAACGTTCTTTGCCTATTATACTGCGAGTTTATTAATTAAACATATATATATGTCAATCTGAAATAGTAGAATATTTTTTCGGTCCTGTATTGATTCTAATGGTCTAGGTGGAGATCCCCACATATTAACAAACCTGCATTTTTTACAATTATTAGAAAACATTATTAATCAAAAGTTGTATTGTGACTTTGTTCGTTTAAACTCTATAATTTATGTAAACTACTAAAACTAAGATAAAACAATGAAATATAAGATTTAATTAATCCTCAGTTTACCTGAAATCTCTGCTATTACAGGCCAAGTTTCAGCATTTTACAATAATACATAGTTCCACTATTCCATAACTGGAAATCACAGAAAATGTATATACGAACAACAACTGAGTCAGAGTTTCGAGTACTTGGAGTTTCTTTCTGGTAGTAGTAGTAGCTGGAAATATTTATTGTCGGTCCACCTGTCATCAATCCTGTTTATTTATAGTTCTCTCGTAGTTTTCTATGACCGGAAGTAGTTCGTCGTCGCCGTCTTTTGCTCTTCGTTTCCGATCCGCGAGAACTCTTTGAATTTTTATAGTCCCTGAAAATATTTTTGTTCAGACTGAGTTCAAACAGATTTTTTTCTCTTATTGTTTTTGGATCCGTTCAGGTAGATACATCATATTAGCGGCGAACTTTAATATAGCTCAGTTTTGTAATATTTTGAATAATTTACTATAAAGATATTGAATCCAGATCTGTACACTATGTCCTTGATTCCGTATTTATACTAAAATCGAATTCAATTTTGTTTCGGAAATATATTCTGATTAGATAAAATAAAAAAAAAATGTGGTTGAAAAAAATAATATAGCTATTTAAGCTATGTTTGTTTGTCTGACCGACCATATTTAACTAAAGTACTACAGAAATAATTTACATAAAATTTTACAAATGTGATAGACAGTAACTCTCAATTCGACCTATGACATGATTGTCAAGAAGACAGATGCACGGTAGTAACACTTAGTCTGCACTTGCAAGCCGTCTGGCTACTATATATTACATATAAGATATTCTGTAATACAATATGTTATACTACGTAATACATTAATATAATTTATAAATAATATTGTAAAAAAAATTGGCACTCAAAAAAGACACCACAGCTACTTGCCGGTTCCATTATGAGGTCTTATTTTTAGAACCGTTGAACATTTTGGCGTCCATAAGAGGTTTAAATAAGCCTAATTCCTATCTCAAAATACTAGTAAAATTACTTGATTACGTACGTAGGTGGTGAGTACCGCCCCAGGGCTAGTTTCTCTGCCGTGAAGCAGTAGTCTGCAAAAATTACGGTACTGTGTTTCAGTTTGAAGGACACTGGGAGCTAGTGTAATCACTGGTCATATGAGACTTTTTTTTTCTTGGATAGAGTGACGAAATGAGCAAAACGTTCACCTGATGTAAAGTGCAACGTCTACCCATAACAAATGTTTTGTCACCCAGAACATTTCTGTGTGACACTACACTGAGACATCAGTTCTTATGTCTCATATGCCCAGTGATTACGCTGGCTCACAGTGCCCTTCAAACCGAAACACCGTATTGTTTGCACACTGCTGCTTCACGGCAGAATAACTGGCCCCGGGGTGTACTACCCCTACCTAGACGGATTCCTGCATAGGAATCCTGCCACCAGTCTTAAGAACTGATGTCTCAGGGTGACGGGCAGAGTGTGGTGTCACACAAAAATGTTCTGGTTTACACATCATTTGTTGTAGGCGAGCGTCGCACTTATCATCAGGTGAACGTTTTACTCGTTTCGACTATCGAATAAAAAAAACATTACGAACAAGACCCGCTAATTTTTCGTGTAAATGATGGTTGGCATTACACCCTGTACGCTGTCACGGAGTTTTCTGTCACGCTCGGCTCGGCCACCCCATTATCGTTCACCATTAGGTGACCCACTTCTTCTTTTGCCACATGTTCATTAAAAAAAAATTTAAGATATTTTTTTTAATTTTTTATATCTACAATTTTATTGGTATTAATGCTAATATCAATCTCGTTTTTATTGTTTACAGGTAAGGCTTCCTTCCTAATCCTTATGAGTAAAGGCAGCCTATCAAGGTTAAGGTAAGAATCTGCGAAAGTGCAATCAGAAGAATTATTAGGGTAGGTACAGAAATATATATATTTTATTTATGTACGATACTGTGCATGGGTTTTGCTCTGTGTTAAGTGTCGGAATAAAGATTGAGATGACGCAGCGTCTTCCACATTCGTTGCGTCATGCCACGGCGTCCCTTTTTACGAAATGTGAGACAAAAAATAGTTTATTCATCTGTGAAATACATTATATTATTCGTAAGAATTAATATGTGCAGCCGATAGGTGTCCGGCAGAGTAGAATAGCACCTGCCTCTTTCCTACCGAGGTGTCATAAGAGGCGACTAAGGTATTGTAGGTACGGACAGCTATTATTCGTGCAGAATAACACTATAATATATAATATAAATACCTTGTCCGATCTACGCAGAAAGAGCTTACTGTGTCTTGAAGTCTTGCAGTGGTATGCTTGGTTTTTGATTTAATTTTATTAATTATAGGATCCCAAGCTGGTGGTAATACCCAACCATCTTCTCTATTAAAATTAGGATGTTTTTTAATTTCAATAGCCTCGCGAATCATCCTTGGTAGGAATCGGTGTTCTTTTGCGAGGATTTGTGGTTTATCAAATCTGATGTAATGGTTGGGATGATCCAGAACATGGTCACAGACTGCAGACTTCCTAGAGCGACGATGCTTCACGTCAGCTATATGTTCTTTTACGCGGGTTTTAACTGATCTTTTTGTTTGCCCTATGTAAGAGAGACCACATTCACAATCCAGCTTGTATACTCCTGCATCTTGTAGAGGGATGTTACACTTGACAGATGGTGAACACCGATTCCTACCAAGGATGATTCGCGAGGCTATTGAAATTAAAAAACATCCTAATTTTAATAGAGAAGATGGTTAATATATATATAATGCTGTCAGTATACTGCTCGTGGGCGTTTTTTTGACTCTTACCAAAATGGCGCCGACGTGGTCACCCGTCACGTCTCGTGTCCCACGGTGACGAAGAGTGGGCTACGTGTGTGACCTCTGTCTACCCCTTTATATGGGAAAAACGCGTATCTGTATGTATGAAATTTATCTATCTATAGACATCCTTGATCCTTTTTAGAGGTACTTGTGATATGCGCGTTCTCACTTCTTTTAAACACCGGTAGTCTGTTGGTTTCATGATTTAGAATATATCTCTGGCAGAATGAAGTGGCATGGAACGCAAGAAAGTCCGTTTAAATTTTGACTTTTGCATTTACGCTGTATAACTTGTTTTACTGACTGGTTACTCCTGTTCAGTTAAAATATATTGTTGTTAATTATTGTCATATAATCTTATAACACGGCGAAGTTGTTCGCCACCTGTAACGTCCCTTTTCCCGAAGGGACGAAAAGTAGGGCTGCGGATGTGGTCTCTACCCAATGGTTTTCCCATTGTTGATGTTTAAAGGTATGTATGTATGAATAACTTCATAATTGTTAATCGTGAAATAGCTATATCATGCGATAATCTTCTTCTATCTATCTATATCTATATTATATGAATAAATCAATTGCCGCATGTATGAAAGATCTTCACTTGAGAACGGCTTGACTGGTTTTTTTGTTGAGTTTGTAATTGTCAGGACAGAGTTTGTATTAAAGTTTATTTATGAAAAATCCACCGGAAAAGTCGGAAATCTGAATTGTATTTTTGCATTAAATTCTAATAAAAAAAGACGTTCAGTTTGACAGCTCTGCTATCACATGTTTTCATAACAACAACAAATTCCGCATTGAATAATAATTTGCGAAAAAAAAATTAATTAAAAAGAGATATTTCGGTGTGTGGTGATCATATCTTTGGTGCATTCACAGCGTAAAATTCAACATTGCGCATGCTCATTTTCTTCATTAGTATGAATGTAAACAAATAATAGTTTGATAAAACTAAAAAATACGCTTTATATAGAAAACCAAACTAAAAATAGAAAATAAATTTTAATAAATTTGAATTAAGAATAGTGTAAAAAATTCTAATAAATACAAATGAATAATAGTGTAAATAAGAAAAAAAATATTTTTAAAAAAATCCCTAAGGAGTCGATTACAAACATACAAGTGAAGCTAATATAAAGCGTATAAAAAAAAAGAAAATGTCAATTCTTCATACTAATGAAGAAAATGTGCTGATAGAATAAATAGGACCCGTGCGAGCCGGGACTGACCACGTGTAGTAAGTAATCATGTTTTATGTAGTTTATAATGCCTTAATTGAATCCTTAATTATCTACGGACTTATAGTGTAGCTACGGTCGAAATTTTACTACTTAAACACCGCCCAGAGTTACCGAAACACAAGTCGACTGTCCGAATGGAGGTCCGCAGCCTCCCTCGGACTGTCATTAGACGACTTAAAATTATTTTGAATTTCGAGGTTTTTTGTAAGAGTTTTATTTATGTATTTATGTTTGGGTCAAACCAAACCTGGCACGCGGGCCCCGGGTCCGTGAGCATAGTATCCGATGAAGCTGTATAAGCCAAAAAGGCTTACAGCAAGTACATCACCGAAATTATATATAATACTTATTTAAAGCAGGTGAAATGTCTCAAATAATTTACAAATGAAGTAAACTGAAAGTTTGGCGAGATAATTGTTATAGTAATATACCTAATTTTTGTTTGAATAAATTAATAAAAAGGCACTATTTCCTAATTTGCGTCGTTTCACTATCTATAAGACATATTATTAGCGAGCATATTAAAATAATGGTGTCGTCCAAAGTAGAAGAGGTTTCATTTGAACGTTTCACTGTTTTACGATCGCTTTTTATATCAGAAAGATAAGACTATCTGATGTAAAAACTGTGGGGATCCAAGAAAACCTTAAAGGACTAAGAGATTAACAAAATTATGTCGCTTAGAAGAACGATTTTTGCGGTACACGAAATTTCTGGCTTCTTTCTAAATTGCAACTATAAACGTCTAGTTTTGACAGTATTGTTTTTGAAAGTATGCGTGAGGAATAGACTATTATTCTTTATACATATATTCATTCACTTACTTCCCATATAAGGGGTAGGCAGAGACCACACCTGTAGCACACTTCGCCTCCACTGGAATTGAGACGTGAGAGGAGGCGAACCACGTCGCGGCCATTTTGGTACGACCCAAAAATTATTATTCCTTATTGCGTTCCCACGAGCTGTATCGTGACAACATTGCATATTAGGTCGGGGTAAAAGTCTTTTCGCATAAAGTATGTATAAACTTGTAATAAAACCTCGGCTGTACTATTTGTTTCTGGCTGGTTTTGATGACATTTAAAAGGTTACATTTCAAAAAAGGAAATAAATTAATAAAATGTTGTTTCCAGCTATTTTTCATTTGTTTTTGTTTCTGTCAAAATGAGTGAATATCTAATAAGGAAATTCGGTACGTTTTATCAACAACAAAAAAAGAAAAAATACATAATGGATAAATGATGTTTTATATTTATTTATTGTTATCTGTCTGTCTGTATACACTGCATTTGTGTTTTGTTTGTAAAGTATAAAATAATGATAAGTATTTCAGACCTTTTCGTAATTTTCTGCATACATTCTTAATTTGTTTTATGGAATTTATGTTATAATACTTATATGTGTGTGAATCTGTATGTATGTATGTATATATTTATGTTTGTCCCTTTTAAATTTACTTAGTCGTTAATAATATGTCCGGTTACTGCTCGGTAAACCTGAGGCATCGACAGAATAACAGCGCTGTGGCAACACTGTCATAGTATTATGCTGAGCCGACAGTCGACAGCCTTTTCGTTGCTGCAACCCAACGTGCGTTTGTAAATGAAATACGACGAATCTAGTCGTTTACTTATCTTTTGAACTTCTAATGTACGTTGTGTTGTAGTATTGAATAGTTTTTTCTTTCTTTCTTTCTTTCTAATGCAGTGTCAGTAAGAGTAGCACGACGTTAGTTTAAGCGTTTTCAATCCGGGAATTAATGGTGGTAGGATTCCTATGGAGGAATCCGTCTAGGTAGGTACCACCCTATATATTACTGTGTTTCGGTTTGAAGGGCACTGTGAGCTAGCGTAATCACTGGGCATATGACTTGCGAACTGATACCTCAGGTTGTCGGGCGCATTGTGGTGTCACACTGTTCTGGGTGACACAGCATTTGTTATGTGCAGACGTTACACTTACCATCAGGTGATCATTCCGTCACTTTTATCAAATAAAAAAAAATGTCAAAGATGCACCTTGCTCTGGTCGCCCTGTTACGAATAAAATGGAAGCTATTATTGAAAAAGTAAAACAAGATCGGCATATCAGTAGTGACGACATAGCTGAACTACTGGGCATTGACCACAAAACAGTTTTGATCCATTTGAAAAAATCTGGCTACACAAAAAAACCCGATATTTGGGTGCCACACGAGATCACTGAAAGACACCTAACGAACCGTGTACTCATTTGCGATTCTTTATTGAGACGTAATGAAACCGAATCGTTTTTAAAGAGATTGATAACTGGTGATGAAAAGTGAATCACGTAAGAAAAGAACGTGCGAAAAAGATCTTGGTCAAAGGTCGTTCAGGCTTCATAGACTGTGCCAAAACCCGTGTTAACTCGCAATAAAGTGATGCTGTGTGTATGGTGGGATTGGAACGGCGTTGTTCATTATGAGCTTTTGCCGCCAGGTAGACCCATCGATATGGACCTCTGTTGCAAACAACTGATGAGAATAAAGCAGAAAGTTGAGAGAAAGCGGCCAAAACTGATCAACAGGAAGAGTGGTCTTTCATCACGACAACGCTAGACCACACACACCTTTAGCCACTCAGCAAAAATTAAGAGTTTGGCTGGGAGGTGTTAATGCATCCGCCATATAGCCCTGCAAGGTCAGGGTCACCTTGCACCTTCAGATTTCCACGTGTTTCGGTCTCTTCTGAATTCTTTAGGTAGTGTCACGCTAACATCAAGAGAGGACTGCAAAAACTACTTGTCGCGTTTATTTGCTCAGAAGTCTCAAGATTTCTACAGCAACGGGATCATTTCACTACCTTCAAGATGGCAAAAAGTCATCGATCAAAATGGCACATACTCGTATATACTATAATTATAAGTAAATAAACTTTGAAAAAAAAAGTAGAGTTTTCATGTAAAATGCGAAGAAACTTTTTCCCTAACCTATTATTATGGTATTATTCTGCGAGACAAGAGGCGGTCTGTAAAATATCTAAGTTGCCTCTTACGACATCTCGGTAGGAAAGAGTTAGATGCTATTCTAGTCTAATGGATACCTATCGGCTAATTATAACTCTCCAATGAATCCTGAATGTCTTTGTGTGATAAGAATTGACGCTTGGCGATCGTACTTCCTGACGAAGTCGAATCCTAAAGGGCTGTGCAATCTTTTGTGAAGTCAATAGTTCTAAAGTAAGATTTCAATCTAATTATAATAATGAATTTAGTGCCAATAGATTAAGTAGTTTTTAAATGATATTCCGCAGAATCGTGTGGGTCGTCGCTACGTCTAGTGACAGCTCTCCCTACACTGCTTTTGCAGGCACGGGGCTGCTACTCAAGTTAGGGGTTGAACCTTTCTTCCCCAACGGTTATCGGCCCTACGAGCTATATAGGCCCATTACCCGTTCAGCGTGCTGATTTTTAGACTAAAGTTATTTATCGGGAAATCGATAGATGCAGTTGACTCAGAACCGTATTTTGTGGCAATTTATAGGTGACGGACTAGAATGTGGCTACAGATAATGACGAAGTTACAATCATTAGAACAGACAAAAAGAGAAGACAATTCAATTTTTTTGTTATTTTTATTTGACATTCTGAAATATCAAAAGTAATAAAATATACAGCGGTAAAATTCGTCCTCAGCGTTTTCTTTTTTAAAATTTACCACTGTTCATCGGTTCTCTTTTTGAGCACAAATTGGCTTCTAAGCACCCTCCGTGACGACTACAAAACAGATGAGTGGTCATGAAAATATCCGACACTGCGGAGCAATCTCATTAACTTGATTATGTCCCACCTTGAAACAGTTACGGCAGTCTGGCGAATGTGTTTCACATAAATATATCACAAAAGCAAAGCAGATTCAACTCCGTACAGATTAGCCATAAAGGCGAATATCGCTTGGAAGACAACGCCAGTAATTTCGGATGTCCCGTCAGTCTAGTTAGGAGGAAAAATTGAGGAGGCAGTCACGGAACGTGGCGTTGGGGACTTGTTAGGGACGGGTCGCGGTGGAATATTGTGATATTTTTATATGTTCTATAAAGTGGAGTCTCGTTCGGTGAGACAGCAAGGGTTATATATGCAATGCTCATTGTGTATTTTCATGGGTCCATGTTAAACTCCAGAGCCTTGTGACGTACAAAAACACAAAGTTAAACTTTCTTTTATAGATAATAATAATGCAACATTAGAAAAGTAATAAATCGTCAATCGTATGAAAGTAGTGAAAGCAACGATGGTATATTATAATATTATACTATCAAATGTGGCAGTTTATCGGTATATATTATAAGCAACAATACTATAAACCGTATAAAGCTACTATGTGTGGGCGAGTGACTTCGGACTTGTCACAACTTACGTTCTTTATACTTTTCTAAAGCCATTTTACTCTCGACATGATCCTAGACATGTTTTATATCTCCACAGGGAACAAAGAATGACATTTACGGTGTTTGCAAAGGTTAGATAGATTTATGACTTCCACAATCAACTTGTTGTTGTTGTCAGTTTAATGTATATTTTTAGATCTTTAAATTAAAACATTTATTACTTTCATGTGACACACAATTCATTTCGAATTAAACATTATCTAAGGTATGTTATATATTGCCGTGTGGTAGCGGCTTAAGAGAATCTACCACCCCATCTCATCCCGTGGGTGTCGTGTCGTTAAAGTCGACAGAGGGAAAATGAAAATCAGAAGATGGGCAGCAGCATCTTCCTGGAACATCTGAATAAATAAACTGCAGTTGCCAACCGCAAAATTGGAGATACTAACTTTTGTAGCAATCTATGGAGGAGGCCTATGTTCAGCAGTCGACTAGTGATAGCCTGAGATGATGATGATGAAGATACGAGTATGTATACAAACATGGAACATTACAATGTATACAAACTGTTGATGTACCGAATTAAATAAATAAATGAGATATTTTTAAAATATTATAAGGCGTTTCTTTGCACAAACCCATAACAACAGAGAGACCACTTAGATTTTTGTTCTGAAATTTGCACATGTGATTTGACATGTGTCAGCATCGTAGCAAGTGGAAGGATGTGGTCTCTGCCTACCCTGACGGGAAAGAAGCGTGACTATATATGTGTAAAATTATCGTTATACTAAGCGTATTGTTTAACATTCGACACATGAACCATAGTATAACAAGGCATTTTTTTATGAACACTGAAATAAAGTTTTACATAATACAGCAGCTTGACATGACAAGTGGAGTTACTAGCAAACGGGCCTACTTTTACAAATCATCAGGGGTGACGACTCACCTTCACTATGAACACAGTAAGAACAAGTCTAGAAAATAAACCTTTGCACTAACCTAAATTATTAAATAATTCAACACACCGCCACCACTTATATAGGTCATTGCCATGACTGAAATTCTGCCGTCTAGCAGTAGTGTGCAAACATTACAGTGTTTAGGTTTAGGTTAGGTTTAGGTTTAAGTAAGAACTTAAGAGACTGATGGTAGGATTCCTATGCAGGAATCCGTCTAGGTAGGTAGCACCCCAGGGCCAGTTATTCTGCCGTGAAGCAGTAGTGTGCAAACATTACTGTGTTTCGGTTTGAAGGGCACTGTGAGCTAGCGTAATCACTGGGCATATGAGACTTAAGAACTTATGTCTCAGGGTGATGGGCACAGTGTGGTGTCACACAGAAATTTTCTGAGTAATACAGCATTTGTTATGGGCAGACGTTGCACTTACCATCTGGTGAACGTTTTGCTCGTTTCATCACTTTATCCAATAAAAAAAACTTCAGAACTGATTTCTCAGGGCTGACGAGCGCAGTGTGGTTCCAGACAAAAATTTTCAGGGTGAAACAGCATTTGTTATAGGCTGACGTTGTTGCCGAGGTTAACCTTTTTGCGAGTTTCGTCACTTTCTAATATTAAAAATAACAGGCTGTTAATGACAATATTGATACTATAGCTCGGACTCTGGACGAAAACATAACAAATCCTTATTTCAGGACGGATATCCATAGTTTTGTTTTCGTTTCGTCATTTTCTTCCATAAAAATAAAAAAATTCAACGTATAATAACATTTTTGTATTTACTGTAAAACAAGACAGTTACCTAAAATATGTATTTTAATATACTTATTCTTCACTTCCCATCTCATCCCGTGGGTGTCGTTAAAGTCGACAAAGGGAAAATAAAAACCAGGAGATGGGCAGCATCATCTTCCTGGACATCTGGATTGAAAAACTGCGGTTGCCAACCCGCCTGCCAAGCGTGGCAAATATGGCAGAATCCCCCAAGATTAGCTACCATCTATTGTAGCAATCTAGGAGGGAGGCCTATGTTCAGCAGTAGACTAGTGATATGTTGAGATGATGATGATGACGAATTCTTAACAAATACATGCAATGAGCAATGGTTAAAAACTTAACCATTGCTCATTGCATTCAAAGCAAACGACATTGCCTACTTCGTCAGTATTATATGGCAACGGTTATTTAATAATAACCAACATGACTATTTATACGCGATGCGGTTTTGTGCAGAGGTATGAGCATGACGAACTCACGTTCTAAATACAAAATTGAATCACAAATACATTTTTATGAAAAATCCGTCTGCCGTGGCTTTCAAAGCAGCAGACTCCATTGAAAGCTGCAAACTCAATGAAATAAAAATAACGCTATAAAACTTTAGTGTGAATCTGACAGTAGCGTATATTTAGCACGGGGGGAACCAACGTAAACTATGAATAAAACGTTAGTGCCTCGTTTTCAACGTGAACATTTTTAACTGTGACTTTGCCTGGTCTAAAGTGTAATATAACTATTTATAGTTTGTGTAGTAGCGCCGTGTGGTAGCGGCCTAAGAGAATCTACCACCCCATCTCCATCCCGTGGGTGTCGTAAAAGTCGACAGATGGAAATTAAAACCAGGAGATTGGCAACAACATCTTCCTGGAACGTCTGAATAAATAAACTGCGGTTGCCAAACTAATCTAGATTGGTATTCCATATTACTTTGCGATACAATATGCAAGTGCAAGTGCTGACTAGTTGTATAAGGCAACACCACCTTGTTTCATCCTTTTTGTGTCGCTAAGTGTCGAAAGGAAAGCCTGAGAGCAAATGTCGCAAGGTGACGAGCACAGCACCGTTACACAAATGCAAATGTTTTAATTGACGTTTGATTCACTTTATTGTACGTTTCAGCCTATCACTTGTCCACTGCTATTAAGGCTCTCATTCTCAAGATTTTGCCATAGTTGCCTAGCTTGGTATGCGGGTTGGCAACCGCAGTTTTTTTATTCGAATGTTCAAAGAAGATGCTCTTGCCCATTTTCTAGTTTTCTTTTTCCTTCTGTCGACTTTTACGACACCCACGGGACGAGATGGGCCACACGGCTATTGTATAATATAATATATTTCCAGTGACGTAGGTGTTTAACATAACTAGCGCTATGAGTGTCAAATATCAAAATCACTTTTCTTCATATCATCAAGTTAAATTATGTATTTTTGTTGAAATTACAGTATATAACGGTTCAACAAATATACTCTATATCAATATACTCATAGTCAGTTTATTAGTGCGCTCGCATAGTAAAATTAACGACCTGTAAATTTAATAAAACTACTTCTACGGATTTTAGCGCGTTTAATTTTTAAATTATTTATAACCCGACGTTTCGAGTACTTTACAGAACCCATGGTCACAGGGTGACTGAGGTGACAGAATAACAGTTATAAATAGTTTAAAAATTAAACGCTATAAAATCCATAGAAGTAGTTTTATTAAATCTGTAATATTCGCGTAAATATATGAAATCATTATGTGAACCTGGAAATATTCAACTGCTGAGCACACTGCACCAATGCGGGTTGATGGTGTTCACACATGACCGAAATATTTATCACTCTTGACAGACATACAGGTAGGTTTCCTGACGTTGGTTTTCTTCGCCGCCGAGCACGTAAAATCAGTTTTAGCAGAGATTAAGAATCTCCCCGTCTCTTCTCGTGGGTGTCGTAAAAGTCAACAGAGGGAAAATTAAAAAATCAACATCTAAATAAAAAAACTGCGGTTGCCCACCCGCCTCCCAAGCGTGGCGACTATGACCAAATCCCTCAAAAAAGGAGCTACAAACTTATGTGGAGGCCTATGTTCTGCAGTGGACTAGTGATAGGCTGAAGTGATGTTGATGATGATGATGAACCCAGGTCACTCGCGTACTATGGAATTTAAGAAATAATTGTTGGTGAAGAAAGGTTCTCGTCCTTCCTTCCTCAACAGTTATATCTATTGTTTTCAGCAACCCCAGCGTCAACCTCGTACCGGAGACCAGCACGATTTTTACATAGGTACTTTTGCGAAAGGTCGATGGATGCTGGTAACTAAAGACCGTGTCTTGTGGCAATCTATGGGCGAGGCCTATGTTCAGCAGTGCACTTGTATTGGGCTTATTTCAGATGATTCTGCATCAAAAATATTTGAATTTTTCAATTAAATATTGCATAGAAACAATCGTATGAGTCGTAGTGCGTAGGGCTGAGACTTACTTGGTGTCTTTCAGCGGATGATGGAGGCTCAAGTCGTGGCGTTGAGACTCTGTCGATCAGTCCCTATTGATCTTTGCAAATTCAAAGCGTCAAACGATTAGGCCATGTGGCATACTTCGCTGTCGCGACATGCAAAATTAAAATAAGGAAAGCATTTTAGCTGACAGATTCAGCCATGACGTTATATTGACGTAAGACATCAAACGTCACTGGCGGCTGTTGACTTTATGAGATTGGATACACAAATTACGCATATTAACGTAGGTAGGTAGGTCAAAATATCAGCTGATTATATTTGTCATGATTGTTTTCATACGTTGATTCGATGTAAACGATTTATTCTATAGGTATTTGCGTCATCGTTAGGAATCATTCGTCTACCATGGCCCAACGGTAAGCGTATCGTCCAGTTTTTCAAATCAATCTGTTCCGAGCAAAAAAACTAGCCACCATTTTCTTGCCAACGATAAGAGATCTTTGTTATTTGTCAATATCTGTCCGTTCACAGTAATTCACACGACGCTCCTTACTTTCCAAACTATATTGAAAGATCCACGTTACATTTCCAGCTACGATTTCAGAAGAATGTCTCGATGTCCCATTTTCAATACGTTGTCGCATTTCTTGATAACAATCCACATGAGCCCGTTTTAACGTTTAATTGGGCAAATAAGATACCCAATGAAGATAAAGCTTCAGACTAAATGTGACGATCTCTCAATATTCTAGTGATTTATGAAAACTGCTTGTACCAGCATTTCTTTACTCCACACATTTTCCGCAGTCCCTGCTGTTGGTGGTTGTCCCATTATTTCTTCATTTACAAGGTTGGATCTGTCTCTTTTTTTATTGAAATGCGTTTTAACTATGGTATGCATACCGAAAATGCATTCAACGTCCGGAATACGTAGTAAACTGAACGCGTCAAAAATTTTGTTTTATTTAGTAGACAAACAGTCAATAATCTCAAAAAGCTACAATTTTTTTTCTAGTTATAAAATCTTTTTGGTTGTATAAATTATTCATTATCAAACAATCAATATTTGATTATTAGTGAAACAAATAAAATATTAATATCAAATATTGCAAATTATTTGGAATTTGTAGTACACTGAAACAATTCAAATAATAATTTCAAGAAACTCGGTTTTAGAGCAGAAAAAAAACTTATCCCAAATATTGTAATCAATCAAATTCGTTCTCACAAAAGCGAAATTGTATGTATTTACATTACAATAAGGTCCCAGGTGCTGCATTTAAATAAGTGCTTACGCCTACCAATGAAATTTCGATATATGTAAATTAAAACATAATGAACTGTCTAAAAATATATAGTCTAAATGACGAAGGAAGGGATCATAATTTCTTTTTAGTAAACTACCCGAAAAACGTAAACGTAAAAAAACCAGGAGATAGGCAGCAGCATCTTCCTGGAACATCTGAATAAATAAACTGCGGTGGTAAGAGAAAGCTACATCTAGTTTTTCGTTTAGTTCCCATAAAATTCCCGTAAAATTCGACTAAGAGAACCACCATACAAATGTCATGGCCTTCATCAAATGTCCTTAAAAATTCACAAAAATGCTAGATCTAAAACTATGGGTGTTACTGAGGACATGTAGCAGCTTCTAAATTTTAAAACTGCGTACTGTCCATCTGCCGGCCAATCATGTTACTTATAGCGACTAATCCCTTCCTGCAAGAGGTTACTGTCCTGCAGCTGGCCTAGGTTGTCAGAAATTAAAACTAGTGGTCGCCTTGTGGTCAAAATTCGACCGTAATTCATATTTTTTATATTTGAACGTTACTGAGCTTTGAGTAATATTTGTTGGCAACGTTTCAAAATTCTTTGGCGACAGTCTCTACTCTGTGCGACTGTTTAACCCTAGTCTATTAAAGGTTTTGACGTTGTCAGTATGAATGTAACTAATGAATATTTTATTTTATACAATTGAATGTATTACACATATGAAATATACATTTTAGCTTTCTCGCTTCTTCAATATTCTTAACATTTAAAGAATATTGTAAAAGCGAAAAAGCTATAATTAGGGTACAAAGTTTTCTCTTTATGTATTATTATACAGAAGATTACAATTTCCTCTCGAGAAAGAAATTCTGAATATATTGAAATTATAATGATTTACTATTGTTTAGAATAGTTTTAGTTTAGTGACGTCATTTAAAAACTAGGTGATGCCACATGTAATTTACATCGTACTATCATTGTAAGGCAAAGATTATTTGTACAAAAAATTGAGTGTGTTTGGTTAGGACCGTTGTAGTTTCATTCCCGTTAATGAAATCACATTCTGATGTTTCATCTAAAAAAATCTTAGATGGCTTTTGCAGACTCGCTTACTATTCTCTTTTGATTAACTAATATTCCTATGTATGCGTTTACAATGGTTCTACGGTTATGGTATCTTTTGTTTAAAACATCCCACATTATGTTGTAATTTTAGTCTGTTATTTGTATCTGTTTTACTAGATTTTCATGCTTCTCCAATAAGACTAGATTTTAAATATTGACATTTGTTTACCTTACTTAGGTGTAGATTGGTATGCACCAGCGATTCAAATAAGTCATGGAATGATATCCAATCTTTGTAATCCCCTGAGAATTTAGGTATTTATATTGGATGTAACTTTGCCAAAACCATCGGATGGTGTAGTAAGTCGTTGCCTTCCACTTGTATCGTAGATGCTGATCGGCATTTCATATCGATGCTGTTGTTTTTCTTTGATGCATGTTTTCAGATCAAAGTACAACTCTAGGCAGTTATCGTACAAGTCACTATGGAAATAGGAGAGTTCTTGTTTCTGCTCCTTACTTGCATCATGCCTAGTTTTCATAGCTTTCCAATATGATTGGTGAAGCATCATTGCTTTATTGTAAATTATTTTGAGGATTTAGGTTTAATCTGTATTTCTCCCAATTCATATTTTTAAATGATAAACTTTTGTTCTGATAAACTTTCTGAGTTTCACTAAACGTCGTTAAGATGGCGGCTAGCAGTGTAATCATCCGGTAAATTATTGGCTGAATGACTTGGGTGCGTTCTTCACATATGTAGGAAAAGTTTCCCGCGCTTTTCATAAAAAAAATAAAAAGAAACTATTATATATGGAGATCGAGTTAGAAAATGTCGATTTGCTCCGCTAACATAAATATACGAATTAATGGAAAACTCGATAAATTCTCATAAAATATAAAAATAACTGTGAATAATTCCGCGTGCTACAAGATTATCGAAGACTGAAAATAACTTGAAGAGATTCTTCGATTACACTGAAGCTGGTCAGCAGTCAGAAGCAGCAGAATACCTGGAGACGATATCTGCTGTAAATCCCATCGCAAGTGACCTTGGATTGCATGAAGGTACGTGGGCATATTTACCACCTGCATATTGTGGATATACTAGGTGGATTGAAAAGTACTCGGCCTAACACAGATCCATTCAATTCTAAAAATCAAATCTACCCACATTATTTAGTTCAGTTCAGACTAGTTCATTGTGTGAAGTTCGAAACGTGTGCGATAATTAGTTGTGATTTTATAAATTTATTAACAAAGTAATCGGTCATAATTTCCGCGAATGGAGCAAATCGAGCAGCGTGCCGTCATTAAGTACCTCCATAAGAAGGGGCTATCATCAAAAGCCATCCATGATGACATGGTCAGTACATTAGGCGATTGTGCTCTGTCATATTCATCCGTCAAAAAATGGATAGCAGAATTTAAGCGTGGTAGACAGAGTGTGAAAGATGAACCCCGCTCTGGAAGGCCTTCGACGTCAACTACTGACGAAAATATTAAAAAAGTACTTGATTTAATAATGGGAGACCGCAGATTAAAAATTAGAGAGATAGCCGAGATTATAGGCATCTCTTATGAACGAATTCAAAACATCATTGTCAACGAGTTGGGTTTCCACAAGGTGTCTGCGAGGTGGGTTCCGCGACTGCTTTCAGTTAAACAAAAAAGGACGCGATTGACTATTTCACGCGACGTTTGGAGTTATTTGAAGCCGATGCAGATGATTTTTTGAATTGTTTTGTTACTATGGACGAAACATGGGTACTGTACACCGGAAACAAAACAACAATCAAAACAGTGGAGAAGACCTGGTTCACCACCCCCTAAAAAGGCTAAGTCGATTTTGTCGGCAAATAAGGTGATGGCTTCAGTATTCTGGGACTCGAAAGGTGTGATTATGATTGATTATCTTGAAAGGGGTCAGACTATAAACTCTGATTACTACTGCACCTTACTACGTCGTTTACGAGAGGAAATAAAAGAAAAACGTCGAGGAATGCTCAGAAGAAAAGTCCTGTTTCATCAAGATAACGCCCGTGTTCACACGTCAGTACAGTCAATGGCTGGAATTCACAACTGTAGCTTTGAACTGTTACCGCATCCGCCGTATTCACCTGATCTGGCACCATCAGACTTCTTTCTGTTCCCTAACCTAAAAAAGCACTTGGGAGGTCAAAGATTTTCGACAAACGACGAGGTCAAAGCAGCTGTAGACGCATATTTTGACTCTAAGGAAGAATCATTTTTTTAACGGTCTAAATGCTTGGAAGGGGAGGTGGCAAAAGTGTATTGAACTTGATGGTGATTATGTAGAAAAATAAAAATATGACTGATTTAGTATGTGTTTATTTTCTTGGTTAGGCCGAGTACTTTTCAATCCACCCTCGTACTAGTGTTTTTAGAGAATTTATCAATGAGTCTTCTAATATTGTGATCAGCCATTATAATTATCTATAGGTATTGATAAAAAATATAATCGTATGTTTGTACACGTGATGCTGCTATTTAAATGCCATATCACCAATGATTCTAACATTTGGAGTCTAATTTCTAAATAGGCTTTTGTTAACTAGTCTTTGCGACTCTTTGAAATTTTCCAACGAATTCTTGATAGAGTTGAACGTATTTGACTGACATTTTGTAAGCCCTCCATTTTGTTGTTAAGATGTCAGAATTTATTTTAGTTTAAGATCTTTTTTATTCAATACTTACTATTCATATAATAAATAAGTATAAGTATAAGATACTGCACAATCTATTAAAGCACTTTTTGTTTTTTTTATTTTTGATGAACATTTGATTTTCTATCAATTTGTTTTTCCGTGTTCACAGTCTACATATCTTCTATTTAGTTTCGGTTACCATGACTACACTTCTATTCAATTCGTAATATTCACTATTGCCATGCATTGCTGTTTCTAAGACACTTCACAAACTATCTGACGAGAAAAGGACCAATCTATAATGAACGGGAATAAAACTACAATTGTCTTGAACAAACACACTCAATTTATATAATATAAGTGTTTATATTATAATACAAAAGTTAGACAAAATATCGCATAAACGCTTCGAGCAAAAAATAGAGTCAAGTAAAAAGCTTCCTGCATGGAAATACTTTGCAGACTTTCTTGAATTTCGATTTCAAACATTAGAAGCAGTCAAGTACAAAGAAACTCCGCAAGCTAGGAATATAGCACCTTTTGAAAGCCTCGCAACTAGTGTGTCATCATCTGCTAATTGCTTATACTGCAACGAATATCACAAGATATACTCATGCAAAAATTTCTGTTAACTTAATGTAAACCAGACAGTAATACGTTTAGAAGCACATCATTTGTTTTAATGTAGTAGTAGTAGATTAGCTTACCTGATTGTAAAAGATTCGCATGGTACAACCTTGCATGGTGGAAATCTGCAGATGTTAAAATTTAAAATATTATTTTTTTATTATATAAAAAAAATATTGTCAAACATATATTTAGAGAATGTGTAACTTGTCGCAAAAATTCAGTTAAAACAGTTAACCAATTAATGGGCAATCTACCAAAAGAAAAAGTCACTCAACAAATACCTTTTCTAGTTAGTGGCAGGGCCTGTAACTCTTAAGTTATTTAGCGGACGTGGATCAAATAGAACCCAAAAAGCTTATATCGCACTTTTCATAAGTACTGTTGCTAAAGGAATTCATATCGAATTAGTCACTAGTCTTAGCACTGAATGTTTTCTAGCAGCTTTTCGTCGTTTTACAGCACGCAGAGGTCATTGTAAAAAGCTTATAATTGACTGTGGGACAAACTTCGTAGCGCCGCTAATGAGCTTGAAAACTCAGCCTCTAAAAGTATTAAGAATTTACCGAAAGAACTTGTTGAAATGGCAGTTTAATCCTGCTGGAGTTCCCCGCATGGCTGGTTTGTGGGATGCAGCTATCAAATTCGTTAAAAAACATTTGAACTGCGTAATAGGAGATAGGAAATTACAACGTGCAAAGAATATTCTACTTTATTATGTCAAATAGAGAGTTGCTTGAATTCTCGTCCATTAACTGTACTAGATGATGACAAAGATGGCACTACTGTAGCTTCAACTCCAGGACATTTTTAATAGGAGAAAATCCTATAGTAGTTCCTGATGAAGATTTCGAATCATTAAAAATTCCTTAAAACCATAGATGGATTTACCTTCAGCAAAAAAATGCAATCCTTCTGGCGTAAATGGAGCCAAGAATACCTGGTAAATTAGCAAAAACGCAACAAATCGACTAGTATTCAAGACAATCTAAATTGGTTTATTGGTCATATAATTTTAATAAAAGATGAAAGAGTGCCACGTACTAAATGGTTAATGGATAAAGGTAGATGTTCACTCTGCATCTGATGGGTTAATTAGGGTAGTCAGCATAAAATGTAAAACCTTAGTCCTGAAACGGCTAATTCATAAATTGGGTTTGCTGCCTACTAATGATAATGATTAGTTTAGTTTTCAATTTTTGTTTGTGTATCCCCAAAGTTCGTAATAATTTAATATATTTATTTTTGTTTAGAAGTCAAAATATAATATTAGGTCTATGTAATAAGAACCAGCCCATATAGTAATATGAATATTTGTGTTTTAAAGTACAAACGCTTTTCGAGGGTCGGAATGCTTAGAATAGTTTTAGTTTAGTGACGTCATTTAATTACCGCCATATGTAATTTACATCGTACTATCATAGTACTTGTCAATCAATGTAAGGCAAAGATTATTTGCACAGTAAATTGAGCGTGTTTGTTCAGGACCGTTTTAGTTTTATTCCCGTTCATTATACAAGTATATTCCAGCTCCTCAGCTCAGTCCTTTGACCGCATTCGACGAATAGCGGCTTGAACCGTCGACGACCTTGCGAAGAGATGTTGCATCTCTTTGCATTTTTAACGTATACATCGCGGGGAGTGTTCTGAGGAATTATTCGAATTCCACTATCGCACCTTGCGGCATAACTTTAAATTCTATCCACATCATCTTGATGGTTGGCATTCCACTACAGTGCGTCTTTCAAGGAATTTTCTGCCGCCAGCAGTTTATTCTGAACGATAATAAGCCTTAGGAACTAAGAAAAAAAAATCTATTCCATTCTGAAAGGTCTAATTTCAATCAATAATTCAATCATCATCAACGTTATTCATATCAATTCAAAAGCCAAGATTCCTTTAATATTCATCAAGATACTCGTACTTGTCTCTTCAAACCCATTTTCCCTTAATTGAAACCATTGTAAATTATATGACAATATGGTCACTTATTGTACTTACTAAATATTGCAAATGAATGTTTCATGTAGCTTTAATCCGATTGCTATGGAACTTAGAAGAGTTATTGTGCGCAAGCCCGCAAAGGTTCCTGAATTAGTCATTTTACAATAAGTGGCGCGCGTGTCGTATCGGATAATATTTCGTCTTCTGTGCGTTAGCGCATCATTCACTCGATTGATTCGAAACTTTGTACAGTTATTTGAGTGTTGTTGTTGGCAGTTGCGTGAAATAAATGGGCATAAAATCATTGTCTTTTATTTTTTTTTGTACATGTAAATGTGTCTGTTTTGTATTTATCTTTCTTGCGGTTTTACGGTTTTGCGGGACGTCGATTAATGCAGGATGCTCAGGACCGTGTATTGTGGCAATCTATGGGAGAGGCCTATGTTCAACACTGGACTAAAATAGGCTGAAATGATGATGATTATTTCTATCTTTATCGTTCTTTCGAATGAAAACAATAGGAGAGAATTTGCCAAA
Source organism: Luehdorfia chinensis (assembly GCA_019845155.1). Taxonomy (NCBI): domain Eukaryota; kingdom Metazoa; phylum Arthropoda; class Insecta; order Lepidoptera; family Papilionidae; genus Luehdorfia; species Luehdorfia chinensis. The sequence continues at coordinate 10,407,786 of JAHVAK010000103.1, forward strand.
TACGATCCAATTATGAAGGAAACTTTAATAATCGTTAACTGACCTTTGAAAATGTTGTGATAGACTTAATTTGCCAAATAAAATTATTACTGCTTGTAAAATGTTATTTATTTAATCTTTATAATTTAAATGGGGTACAGGTTAAAATTAAAAAAAAAACCCTTAGTAACTTTTCTTTCTATAGAATAAATTAAATAGATGTCAACCAAAAATACTGGATAGCAATTTCACAGAGTATACACAAATATGATTATATATAAATGAGACTTTACCGGGCCCTCCTTCGGACACTGAATAATAGAAATTGAAACGACGACCCCGAAGTTATGAAAACGATGGAAACGAAATTTATATATCTAGCCAGAGACAAAGTGAGGAGAAATTGTATATCTATTTGCGAAATTTGTTCATCAAGTGATATATTGAAATATTAAAGAAAAAGTACGATGTTAAAAACTTTTGTAATTATTAGATAAACTTAAAAGGAGTATATGTATATATAATGATGTAACAGATCTGCATTCATTATAACTTACAATTCGTAAGTAAGTTTCCATTCCCTCTCATTGGTAAATAATGAGGGAATATAAATTTATAATTATACTAACTTTTAATTAAATTAACAAACACTACAATCAAATTAAGGGAGTAGGATTACCGTTTCTTCTATAAAATATTCCTCTTAAAGTATATTTATCGTGGCTATGCCTTCGTATTAGGTACGAGTAGTTTTATAATTTTAATTAATGCCTTCACGAATCACCAAGCTAGTTAACCAACAGAGAAAATCCCATTCGAATCCAATTTGGAGAAGGGTAACAACGCGAAAAACAACTCTCATTTAAAAGTTGTAGTGACGATACTAAGCTTAACCTAAATTTGGAACATCGTCGTCATCTGCCTCTTCATAGTTCAGATTTAGGCATTTTAACCGATTTCAAAAAATTTGGTTTTTTTATGTAAGTTCGGGCATATCTTCTTTCTTAATGAACCGGTTTGAATTATTATTTTTTATTAGAGAGGGGATATCATAAGGGTGGTCCCGTATAACATGGTTGGAGCTGCTGCAACGGAGTCGGTATTTTTTTTAATTAAAAATTATTATGAAGGAAAGTAAGTTACTTTGCTAAGATCCGCATGCATAAGCAAACTAGTTTGCTTGTGCACGCTAATGAGGGAGGGCGGGCGGTGCTGTACACCATTTTTTTATTTTGCATGCGGATCTTAGCAAAGTGACTTACTTTCCTTCATTATAATGGATTTCCGCAAAGTAACTCCTGATTCTATTAACTAAAAATTATTAAGGAATGTCGACACGCTTTCGTTGTCAATAGCGGGCATATCGCAAACAGTGACAAGACGAAGAAATTGTTAACCTGCTGATAAGTGCATTTTCTGTTCATAACAAATGCTGTGTTACCCACAACATTTTGGTCTAGCAATGTGCTAGTCACTCATAAACGTGAGTTCTTAAATCTCACATGATCTGTATTTACACTAGCTAACAGTGCCTATCAGATCGAAACACAGTAATGTTCGTACACTACTGGTAGACGGCCAAAATAACTGACACTGCGGTGGTACATTCACAGACGGATTCCGGCATAGAAATCTTACCACCAGTAACAGCAGTACCAGAATTTTAACACCTTACCCGCTGCTGTTCTTCACGGACCTTATATTTTTCCTCTGTCATTTTTCGAAACGGTTATTCGGCCATGTTTTAGAAGCCATAAGAAGTTACCAGGATTTTCAATAAGGCTCGACACTTACAACAAAATAAGAAAATCGTAATTTTTAAAATGACTTTCCTATTTTTGATAGCGGATTAAGTTAATGTCACGTCGCATTTTTCTTGACTTCTCCAGACCATCTCTCAGAGGGCTTTATGCGGTGCGTGCTTGAATTTTTTAACAGATCCGGACAATAGAGTCGGAGGTAGGCCTATAACCTTTTTAGTTCAGCTCGCGTCGGTAGTAAGTCGACAAAATTGTGATCGGTATGAATCGTTCTTATTATGTCAGCATAAGTAGTAGTTTATCTTTTAAAAGCTGAAAGCATTCAACTACATTTCAATTCGGTACAAAACAATTACTACTTACTAGTCATCGTAATATTTGATGGCACAGAGAGTACAGTCATCTTTATATTTTAATTTATAAAAGATCTGTAAGTTTATATTAGAACAAGATGACCCTATGTCTTTGGCCGTAGGTTCGAATCCTAGTCGCTCCAACGTTTGTGCAAAAACACAAATAAACAAGTAACACTTCAAAATACGAGTAGTAGAGTTTTGGGGTGAGAAACTTATTACAAAACTTTTCTGGTCTATAAATTCCTTAATTTCTTCTGTTTCGTTATATTTTATCATCGAATTAGCGGTAAAAGAAAACTTTCAAATTATGAGCAAAGGCAACCAGAATAAGTAAACTATTAAACCAATATAACCTCTTATTTTAGGACTTGATTGAGGTTGTGTAAAGTTAGATGACATTATATTTTTTATTATATTTTTTGACGACCGCGATGGCTCAGTTGTCGGAGCACCTTACTTCAACGAGTATGTCTTTGGCCTTAGGTTCGAATCCCAGTTGGAGCCAACATTGGTGCAAAACACAAACTGTTGTTTTCGCGTCTGGTTGTGTCACGATACTGGAGATATCGTTTCTTGTTGCTGTCATCTGTCACTGTCATCACAAAGCTTCTTTACTGAAGTTTACGTTGTCTATATTTAACTGGTATCCATGTATGTGTTCATTATTAAAAATATATTTGAACTACACAGTGTCTAGCTATTTGTTCGCCAAGTTCTCAGACTCTTATATCTGCAAGAAACCAGTTTGCAAAAATAAATACTACTAAAATAAAGTAAACATATCTTTAATTTTTACCATTATTCTTACCTTTAAAATGTTATCATAATTTAGCAAACAGTTTATACATTCTGCACTCATTCCTTATTCTAATCTGTTTGTGAGATGAGACACATTTACATATCCCAACGAACACCTGTATATTATACCAAGTAATTTGAGTATTTTACATAAGATTTGTTTCATTGTGGTATTCTCTTTTAACGTCCCTTTACAAATCTTTATCCTTTATTTATTTGTACAGAATTATTAGTTATATATATGTGTGATAATATAGTTCGTGATGTCATACCTTCAAGTATTTAAGAACTACATAATCCGCAGGTATATTAATCTTAGCAAATCACCTTTCTTTTCCTATTATAATGGATTTCCGCAAAGTAACGCCTGATTCTATTGACTATATACAATTAAACACATAGAATAATAATAACAATTAACTGTCTCTCATACGCAGTCTTGTAGAGGGATGACACTTGACAGATGGTAAAAACTGACTTATCTTCTTCGGCGGCTTGAAAAATGTTCTTATAGAAGCTCGCTTCAAGATATAGCCAGTCTTGTCCGTGACTCCTCTGACACATGGTAGAACAGCAAGTACACGCTCGACTCTGGCCGGCTTCACTCGGTCACTGCGACGAAGGCGCGCAACCCGAAGCTTGTTGTCTTGCAAAAATTGCTTGACATGCTGAAGCTAGGCGGCCAGGTGTTTACTGTCACAGATCCCTTTTAAAGCTGTAAAATTGTTCTGCAATTTTGAGTGCCGATTTACCACGTGCTTCCCGGTGAAGGAAAACATCGTGAGGAAACCTGCATGTCTAAGGAATAACAATGTTCCGAGGACATGTGAAGTCCGCCAACCCGCTTTGGAGCAGCGTGGCGGAATCTTCCCAACTCCAAATTTCCCTCTCAGGAATTAGAGGAGGTCTGTGTTCAGCACTGGGACATTAATAGGCCGTTACTTTAATTTTTTTAATAATTATTAGAAAATCGAAAATTTTTAAATTTTTTAGACTCTTTCCTAGTTATTCCGCGTCCATGCTTTACCCCATTTTGTTTTCAAATTTAAGTACATGTATCGCGTTACCGCAAAAAATACCTGCCAACTCTAGAATGGAATGATGTGTATCCATTTTACTGTTATTTTTTTATTCGCCTTCGAATACTTATTTTGCAACAAATCACTGTGACACGAAACTGATTACAATACGTGAAACTCGTCACTGCTTTCTGTCTGGGTGACGCGTCTCCGAATCATACGGGTTTATTTTGCCAATGTGTTGCGTGGCGGTATTTAAATTATGTGCGTCATTTTACCACAATTATTCTTTTTAATATGGCGTTTGAAGAAGAAACTATGACGTCTTATAATTGGCAATGTCCCTTAGTTTGAAAAAGTTGGTTTTTAGAGGTGATCGCGCCTACTTCCTGGATCATATTTTCAATTTCAATTTTATTGCTGTGTTGCAAAAACATTAAGTTGTCCGTAGACTTAAACTCGAGATTCATTATACTTGTCTTAAGTATCGCATCGAAGGCTTCGGTTATCCCCGCGAGGCAAAGCTATCACCAGAATGCCTCTGGATTGTTCTCCATTCAACCTTCGTCTAATCTAAACATTTAAAACGTTAATTGCCATCTTACATCATTATTTATCATATCATTAGTTATCATGTTTTAAAAATATTCTAACATATGACTAACATAACATACATTCATACTTAAGATCACGACTGTATCCCATAATGGGGAGTCAGAGACTGGGCACTCACTGCAAAAGCAGATGACTGCCACAATCCACGTTTCACCAAAACAACTAACATAACTTAACATAACTTTGGTTACTAAACTAAAAGATGTAGCTATAACTGCTACGATCGGAATATTGAAAGGTTTTATGTCTTGACATGTGGAATTGAGATTTTATATAAATACAAAATGTTACTGACAATCAAATTATAAATAGGTGATAGGCATTAAGTAGATTATAATATTTGTTACGTAGTTACAATGAAAATAATAACTTCGTAATATTGTAATATTGTCGGCTAGGTTGGCGCAGTGGCTTCTGCGCAGCGGGTCGCGGGTTCGATTCCCGCACGAGACAAATATTTGTATGACCTACAAATAGTTGTTCCAGGTCTGGGTGTTTATGTCTGCAAAACGCACCCACGACACAGGAGAAATCCTACTGAGGGGCATCGTTTTTTTAAAAAAAAATATATGAGTCTTAAATTTCAAGTTACGTAGTTTCTAGTAATTGTACAAAAGCTTCCATCTTATAACTGGCGAAGAATTAGGTCTGTCTGCATTTATAATTTAACCGAACCAGCGGCAATCAAATTTGTTATGTTGGCGGGCTATTTATTTGAAATAGTTTAGCGAGCAGAGAAATAAACCTTTAATGAATTATTCAGCCTCATAATATAATCGCCAAGATAAATCAATTAATCCTATCTAATGCAAGGAAATATATTATATAAAATTAATATTGAGCTATATTATAAATATATATATAATATATAATGCATGATCGATTAGAAAAAAAAAATCCGTCACTAAGATTAGCCCTCTTTTTATCACAATTTATGTCTGTTTTACAAATATCATCATCATCATTTCATACTATCACTAGTCCACTGCCACAATAATTTGTAATTTTGGGGTGATTATGCCATAGTTGCCGCGATTGGCAGGCATTATTTATTCAGATGTTCCAGAAAGATTCTGCTGCCCATCTTCTGGCTTTAATTTTCCCTCTGTCGACTTTTACGGCACCCACGGGAAGAGATCATCATCAGCATCATCATTTCAGCCTATCACTAGTCCACTGCTGAACAAAGGCCTCCCCCAAAGATTGCCACAAAAGTTTGTAGCTCCCATTTTGGGGGGATTTTGCCATAGTTGCCACGCTTGGCTTCGCTAGGCGAGTTTGCAACCGCAGTTTATTTATTCAGATGTTCCAGGAAGATGCTGCTGCTCATCCACTGGTTTTTATTTTCCCTCTGTCGACTTTTACGACACCCACGGGAAGAGATGGGGTGGTAGAAATAATATGCGGAGACCATCAATGGCAATGATGGTTATCCACTGTATCATCGTCGATATAACTATAGAGAATCGTTAATCCCTAGCACATCGTTAACATAATTTTTAAATTTAAGTGGAAAACCAAAAAAGAAAATTACAAAAAATTCGACCCGGTAGGTGGTGCAGTGATCATTTTTCATCATTCATTCTGTGGCTGTAAAGTTTCATACTTAAATGCAAAGCAAGGACAACGTCTGCCGGGTCAGATAGTTAAGTAATAAAACATTCCTAAAATGTCTTAGTGTCCTAAATTATGAATACTGTTTTGAAGTTATATTTAAACTTTTTTCTGTAATAAATCTTTTTGTCTTGTTTCTTATAAAAAAAAACTTTTATTTCTGTAATACAGTTTTCAATTATACTGAAAATGAAGGTGGACTATATACTACAATTTCGTACGTGGTACAGTAACATGACTTTTGTCTCGCCTGGAAAAGAAGCAAGCTCTCACAGAAAACTGGCGAGAAGTAGCAACGGTACAAGGTTTAAACACGAAAATCAGTGTGTCTTTCTCCAAATCAAAATAATTTCACACACATTTCGAGTTGACCAGCTTGGATATTTCAGTTTATGTTAAAAGGTCAAAGAATATGTTCTTGTAACAATACTTTCATGTTGAATAATTACTTATTTTATTTTAGTCGTTTCCTTATACTCATGTTTCTGTCATCACTCAGCAAAGCAATAATGTTACCGCAACAGGTGAGGCGCTGGCTGGCGGCCAGAGAATGGACTGTTTAAATACTTTTATGTCGGAGGATATGTGAAAGCGGATTTGCAGAAATTTATCCTTTGATACTTTTATGGGCACTTTCAATAAGAGGGAAATTGAGTCTTAACCGTCTGAGGGGCACAATTTTAATAAATTATACTCTTTAAAGCCTGTAAATATTGCATTCGGAATTGGAATGTTGTTTTTTGATTTCAACTACAACGATATTAACAAGTTTTCGTCTGCGCAGGACAAATAGCGCAAACCCAGGGGCATTCACTAGTCCTCCATATCCCTGTGTCCCATGTAACACTAGACTAAATCATCAATTATTTTTTGATGATATAATATATTGATATATTGAAATAATCAGATAACGAAATACCAGCAAAATATCGTAGCCATCGACATATTTTCAAATATCATCACATTTATGATCAATCTTCAACAGTCCACTGTTCGACACAGGCCACTTCCAACAGGCACTACATAGCCCGAACTTCGGCTTCCCACGTCGAATTGCTGCCAGCTGTCTTGTGCAAATCGTTGCTCCTTCTAGCTAATGAAAGCCCCACGCTATGTACACGGGGTCTCCACTACAAAATTCGCACAGTCTATCCTACATTTCAAATACATATATACAGTCACACCTTTTTCGATATAAGAGGTAGGCAGAGGCCTATTACGTAGCCTTCTTGTGTGACAGGTGGCGAACCACGTCGCCGCCATTTTCTTCTAAAAAATTCTTACTTCATTGCGTTTCCACGAGCAGTATAGTGACAGCATTGCATATTTTGGTGTTATTCTGTACTAAAAAATTGTGTTCGTACAATTTCTTCGTCGCCTCTTAAGACACCTCGGTAGAAAAGAGTAGGAGTCGTATTGGCGTATTGATGCCAGTCAAGCCGTGGCGATTCAGACGGTTGATTATTTGCTGATTATGATGAATATTCTAAAGATATTTAATAGAATCAGGCGTTACTCTGTGGCAATGCATTACAGTAAAGAAGAGAAACTTAAATCGCTCAGATATCGAGATTCGATCGCTGTCAATATAACTTGGTTATACCTCATTGTGGGCGTGGCGTTCTCCTTCCTTCGACTTTATTTGAATAGAAATAAACTTTGTCTTTATTTGACCTCAATGTCAGGTTTTGGATATACGTAAATTCTGAAGTCCGCGTGATCCAAGTTTATCTTTCATAAAGTTGATATAAAGTTTAATTAAATTGGATGGGATTAATGAGTTATATTCCAAACCAAATGATGTAAGCGAGGTCGTTACCGTCGCTAAAAATATATCGATACGACGATAAACTGACCTAAATTTATAGTATACAACAATTAACTAGAATTCATATCGATACACTAATGTGTCCTTAATGACGTCTGTTTGTTAACAAATTATTGGACGATTGCCACTATCGGAGCTGGTAACCTAACGGTGTTGGCAATGATTAGTAGGCGTGTCACTTGTAACATTTTCGAAGGAGGCGTAACTATTGTTTTGTTAACCAATCAAATAATTAATATATAGTTCCCAACACAAGACATTGTTTTATTTTCGTTTTCCTTGTCATCGTTTGATTTATAAAAGTACTTTTTTGAGTAAAGGCCAAAGAATTTAACCGTTATCCAAATATATTTTTTTCTGAGACAATGGAATTTTAAAATATCATGTAACCAGAAGTAATATTACAAAACTGGCATCGCAATTATTCAGAATCTACAATTCTTGTGACAGACTTTGGAACGTCCTGAAACAAGATACGAAATATAAACGATAAAATAAAAAGGAAACATATGTTAAATGTTTTAATTATTTGATTGCATTAGCAAATCAGAGATAAATAATCGTTGAAAACTGATATTTAAAGGTAAAAGGAAAAAAATACAATAGAATTTTGTTTGATTTCTAATTGCTAATTTTGGTGACGGTGATTTTTTCAGGTTACCATCATAAGTTGTCATCGGCGTTAGTGTCCGCAACGCAACTAAATGCTAACTTTAAAATACAATACACAAAACGAATCGAGGGAAGGTGTTAATGCAGTGAGACAGAGTCTTAAAATTTTCTTTTGAGAACAAATAAATTATTAGCCTGTAAAAATATAACCCACGAAGTTACGAGGATTGGATTTTAAGATATCAAACGCTGCCTACGATCATCGGTCATTTAAGGCTAAAAGATTCGAAAATGTATTTCTGTCATCTGTCTCGGTACCGATTCTTTTTTTTACTTGGCTCTAATTCGGATTTTCATGGAAGAAAGTGACTAGGCAAGCAAATCGTTTAACTCATTGTAAGTCCAACGTCTGTCTATAGCAAATGCTGTGTAACCCGGGATGTTTCTGTGTGGCATATCAACGCTGCGCTCGACACCTTCAGTCATCGGTTCTTACGACCCCCCCTAGTAATTATACTAGATAACTGTTCCGTTCAGATGGAATCACATTAATGTTTGCACACTGCTACTATTCGACGGCAGAACAACTGGCACTTCCACCAATCTACCTAGACAGATTCCTGCATTGCAATCCTACCACCAGTAAAATCACAAATATTGACTTCAGAACTTTAAAATCCGTGTAGTAGGGCAAGTCGTGATGTTGTCTGATTTTCTTTTTCGTAAATAATCAAACACACGGTGGTTATTGTTTTTCTATCCATCCTAGACTCTTCAAATTCTTCAATATTGTTGCTAGTGATTAGGTCACCAGTTTTTGCTACTCACCGTGCAAAACGCTGCATCGTTATGCTGCTACTTTACACTGGTGTTCTTTGAGACAGCGGTCGTTCTCGTTCTTACTGAGCCGTTTACAATTTGCGGCTAATTCCTTAACAGATAGTTCTTTTATCTGCAACTTTGGCAACCACATAATTAAAGCCACCATTACATAACAATTGAGTAAATGGAACCTTGAACATGGTTCTTATTGTCTCCATTGATTTATATTAACAAATAACTTCCTAATAATATACGAAATAATGATATCAGGGCTGCAGCTAAGTAAGCTAAACAAATACTATATCTCGTAATTAAATTACATATTATAATGAAGTTATTTAAATTTGTTTAAAAATAATTATATTATATAAATCATATTTTGTAAAAGCAATCCTGAATAAAGCTTCGAAATGACTCATTTTATAATTAAAACACAAATGTTTCTCAAAGTGTTCTATATGTGGCATCCGCTTTAGCAAGCATCTCAACTTTCTGATGTTTCGTCTTGTCTTATATGTGCGTTTCAAGTCAGTAACGAAAAGAGGAAAATACATTTATTTAGAGAGTCAGTATGGGTGATGAATGAAACTTTCAATATTTATAAACATTTATTTATTCTGTAAATTTTGAAATAATAGAGAGACATTTGGTTTATGTGTTGTAACTTTCAGTGCATGTTGAATGATGTTTAAAAATCACTTTGTAGAAGAAATATGCTCATGGTAGTGATGTTAATGTAGATTTCCTTAGTTTTGGCTCGTTAGGATATATGTATGTAAGAGTTTACAATATGTAGGGTCTCTGTAGCCTAAAAACTAATGGATTGTAACGCTTTTTGTTACATACAAATTAAAGTCACGCCTTTTTTTGCCATATAAGGCGTAGGCAGATGCCACTCACGTAGCCCACCTTTAGCCCTCGCGAGAAATTAGACGTAACGGGTGGCGAACCACGCCGCCAATTTGTTGGCCAGTTGTCCATACAATATCTTTGTCGCCTCTAACAACACCTCGGTAGGAAAGGTGTAAGGTGTAGGTGCTATTCTACTCTACCGGACACCCTATTGGCGTCGGGTCGGGTTTTTACTAAAAAAATAATTTAAACATAGAGGTATTTTTTATAGATTTTTTAAAACGAAGCAGGTAATTTAGTTTTAGTAATGGGGTAACTGCATTATTCCCAAAAGAGGGATAAAATATCTTTAAAAATATTTTAACATGGAAAAAGTTATTAAAATGGTATGTCGTGTAGCTAAATATATTTTAAGGCGTTAAATTCAATCTTCTGATAATAAAATGTACCCAGTTTGTATTAAGAAGTAAATTAGCCCAAAAGTCGGACATAGTGGCGCCTGGGAGAAGAAAATTAATCGAGAATTTAAACCAAACGCTTACCTAACTTCCTATATATTTGTAGGGTACTTTATGATCATCAGTTCGGTGTTACCAAAGGCCGCTCTGAAACTGATCCAAGAGCAAAACATATTCTTTACACTTTTTGAGACTAGGAAGACTCATACTCATGTTCATGCTCATGTTCTGATATTTATTTAAAGCCTTCGATTGCGTTAATCACAAAACTACTTTATAAACCATTTTTTAAAGACGGGACTTATCTTTTTAATTTTTAGTGGCAATTTATAGTGGAAGCCTCTCTTAAAGTAAACTACGGCAAAATTGTGTAATTTCTTCATTCAACATTATATAACATCATCAATATTAAAACATAACACATAAGAGTTTTTTTCTTCTTATCTTTATATAGCAGGAAAAAGAGTCTTGAATAATTTACCTGAAACAGTCTTTCCGTCCGATAATGATTTGGCTAAGCTAGTGCGTTTCCATCCAAAACTACAACGCCGCTTACCCTGGGGTGAGGTCGTGGTTGTAAATGAAAAAAAAAAAGACTACTAATAATAACATGGAATACACAGACACGTGTGTGGTACAAATTGGAAGTCATTTAGAAACCAAATCATTCACGAAAGCAGTTTTATTGTTCTCCCCTTTTATCAACAATAGAAAAAACGCGGTTGCAATAAATTAAGTAAAACAGATTAAATGGCTTCATAGTACATTTATGCGCCGTCTTTTGTTCAGGCGACAAATTATTACTGTCAGCTGCTTTCTTTAATATTTTATTCTGTTGCTAGATTTAAGTTTTCTTGTTTCTTTTAATGATCCCTGTAATACGTTATGCGGAGTGAAATAATTTCTTTTGTCTCGCTGTTTTGAAATGTCTTAGTTTTTCATAACGAAAGGCTGTTTCAGTGATCGTGCAGAACTTATTTTTATAAAAATTTAAGGAAATGATTACAATTTTTGTAAAATAATCCGGCACATTCGGTTTATTTATGTGATATTTTTATTTTGAATGGTTGAACAATTCAATTATTTTTATTTATTTGAATAAGTTTGTGTGAGCCTTAAATTCCATGAGTGACCTGCTTTGGATTTACCACGTGCTCAGCGCTGAAAGAAAACGTCGTGAGGAAACCTGCATGTCCGAGTAATAAAAAAAATCCCAAAACATGTGAAGTCTGCCAGCCCGTACTGTAGCAGCGTGGCGGACTTTTTCTGGCTTCAAAACCATCTCAAAAATGAGAGGTGTGTGCGCAGCAGTGGGACATTTATAGTTTTTTGACTCGTATCAAAATGGCGGCGACGTGGTTCGACACCCGTCACGTCTCGTTTCCCGCTAGGGCGAAAAGTGGGCTACGTGAGTGGTCTGCAGGCGTGACTGCATGCATCAATGTTTGTTTTTGCCCTAGAACCGTCGTTTAGAAAACTTTAATTCTGTTAAAAAATTCGACTTACCTCAAATAATGCCATGCTGGCATGCGATGAAAAATGTACAGATATTCAAGATATCTCAAACGACACTATAGAAGTGACATTATAATTTATAAAAATGTACAATGTTATTTAAACAAGATTCTAAGAAAAAATCATACGGCAACATCAATCGGTGCGATATCTAGTTTCAGATCTATACGAAAGCATTTTTTGAATTCTTAAATAGTTACGTATTAAAGATTACCACAAAAATAGATCGGGAGTACTGTCCCAGTTAAAACATGTGCGCAGTCCACGTCAGGAATAATGACATTAATAAAAAACGTCTACATCCAGACATCGATTTAAATGCCGTAACATATTATTACGACAGAACAGATATTCAAGATTGCTTTCGACTGCAGGTGTTGGTATACCGATGGGAGATTATATTTCTGATGTTTTCTTTGATCAGGGTTTGATATCATTAATAATTGATGTATTCGATCTCTGACCACTCCTGAGGTCTTTAACTTTTAAATTAAATTCAATAATCTTTATCGATTCTGCCCAAATTGTATTATTCATCAATATTACATTAATGTTTTTAAATGTACAAATAATTTCATTAATTATATCCGAAAATGTGTGCTTACTTATTTCTTCATATTAAACCTTTCTATACCGTACTGTTAACAAGAAGCGATTTTTTTTGTTTCTTTGTGAACAGATTGAATTAATAAGCCTGTTTCGAAATTAGGCTTAAATTAGCCTCTTACCTTTTAATGAAATCAAACTTGTAATAAATATTCTTTGCTTAAGATTTAATCTTACATTCCCTTCGGTGACACTTGACTTTATATTATGTGATCAACCGATGGATAAAAAAAATCTCTGTATTTCATCTATTTTCTTCTATTTGTTGTTCATCTATTGTCCAATTTTTACAAGTCTTTTTACTGTATTATACTGTTGCTGTTTTTAAATTAAACTTTTCGCTAGGTACGTTTGGTAAATTGGACATTGGCCAATAACTATGAAGATCGGTTGTCAACAGCACGTAGCGGCGGTGGACCGCAGTGTAATTACTGGTTGATTTAATTAATTGTCTTGTTACCATCCTAAAGATAGATATGCTTTTAATCAGTTTGTATGAATAGGACAATTTTTAACAACTTTTAGTGAACTAGTTGGTAAAAATTTAATATCGTGACGTCACTACACACTATACTTATATGATAATGTGCTTATATGAAATTGATTTTTTATCTTAACATTTATGTAATTTTTGAAATTCATCAATTAAGTAATTTCTGTTTGTTTTAAAGAAATACTTTTCTATGTTTTGTAATTTTGTAAATAGTTTGTAATGTTTTTTCACACAAGTAAAGCATGTGATTCCTATTACGCGTAACGTAAATAGGTTCCGCTTTTTTGTTCTAACAACAGATGGTCTGGCGTGCATCCAAAACGTATCGATTATTTGGAATGTTGCCAGCAAGAAGTTAAGAAATGGAAACAAATAGTTACATCCGAAGCTAATAGAATGGTTGGACTGCAAGGTCTCGTGAAGTGCATGCCTTTGACGAATTTTACCCCCTCAGTGCCTATTATTGCTTTACTTTCGAAGATTAAACGCGTTTTATCGGTTGATAAGCGCTTGAAACGTTTGCGTTTAAAAATTAAATTACGAATCAATGTGCCTTTGAAGACCCGTATTGGAAATTTTATTTTATTCTGTCTATCTATCTTCTATATGATTTAATTGTTACGTTTGAAATCATACGGCGACCTGGTTCGCCACCCGTCATGTCTCCTTTCCCGCGGAGGCGAAAAGTGGCCTTATATACGAGTATAAAAAAGGCGTGACTGTCTGTGTATGTGTGTTTGATTTCATATTGTCTGTGAGACAGTATACGTACAGTATCTCGTAAATATTTTTATGCTTTCGTCTTTATTTAATGAAATTTAACCAATGTTTTCAAGAAAAACATAATCTTCATCATAAGTCGTGTAGATAAGTAGAAGTGTTTGAAATAATAAAGAATAATTATTAATAGAGATGAACAGAAAATCTTCGTCAGTGATCAAGTAAAAATTATTTGCCGATAAGCTTTATTAAATATTTCAAAACTATTATTAAACCTCAAAAATAATTTTATAATATATTTAACAATTATAGCAATAAAATAAATATTAAACACAAAACAGTAAAAAATAGTAAAATCATACAAAAATATATACATGTTTAATTCTATCTTATTTTCTATAGTAGGTACCAAAAAAGTCTAACATAAAAAAATCTAGTGCAAATTAATAACATTAATTTTCTTAGTAGAAATAGCTTTTATCACACGACGCTTAAACACAATCAAAACAATATCCCAAGTAATAATTAAATACTGTTGTGTAAGTCTATAGTCTTCATAAACAACTACTCGTATTAAGTAAAACACATCGCCAGCCGTACACGGATTTGCTTTTAGACGTATTTCTCGGTTATAATCAACAATTGGAATAAAATGGGGTCGCTAACCAGATAGACAATATATTTTAATTTTAAAGCACAATACATAATGTTATAACAACATAGTGTTACACTGTCTTAGAGGTTTTAGAGGAATTAATTACAGAATGTGCAAAAGTGGACGGCACATAACTTCGCCATATTATCTACAATGATTCAAGCATGAATTGCTAAAAAAAATTGTAGTTTTTCCGGAGGTGACGACGTAGCAGCTTAGAAGTCAACAGACAACTGTCTCGAAGCTTCATGTTCAGTGTGGACTAGATATTTTCTATCAAATTTGTATCAGGTGACTGAGGAGGCCAATCCAAGGTCACCAAATTTTTTGGTTTTCCTTTGTGTACACAGTTTCTTTCGGATCGTTGTCTTCTTGAAGTATCCACTTGCGACTATGTGGCCTACCACTTATTTGCCGTATTTATAAATTTATGCTGTTTACCATTTCTAAATTAATATTGTAAATACGACCATACATCCATACCATCTGACAACTTTTAATACAGACGCAGCCCCAAACATAAGGTTTTGGATTGGGTACTTTACAGTGCCGCTGTAGCAATGGATACCCGTTTTGACAGAATCCTTCCCTAAAAGGAAGCTTTATCAGAAAATATGACGTTGGACCAGCTGTGATTCAATATATTTTTCGGCCAATGAAGTCATTCAAAAAACGGTTCAAAAACGCTCTCATTTAATCTGTAATAAACCAAACGATGCCTCATAGCTCAGTGCCATTTTTGACCAATACCTTTCGTGCCTGCTTCGATGTGTACGTAGGATGCTTTGCGAAAATTTCTACGGTCGCCTTGTTCTTCATTGTTGGAGTCGAGCGCGTTTTATCTCTATCTGGAAGATCATCCACATCATACTACTATCACAAATGCTTCTGACTTTCGCATATATCGTGAAGCCGATACAAAAGTAATTTTCAGTCCTGCACAAAGAGATTGAATCACAGTGACTTGCATATGCAGCACTCGTATTGTAAATGTCCGATTGTTATTATATCCAAATATAAATTAAACATTACTGCTAAAGCTTAAACATCGTTGCATCATATACTTGTCTCCCTGAAAACCAAAGATCATCACCTGCACTTGATTATTCACTTTGAAGTTATGGCGTGGGCTCTTATAACACGGACTATATTGTATATTGCATTTTTTTAATTTGTTTCATTAACATTGCTGCGCTTCGTATGCCCACTGCTAAATTTAGGACATGTTTAAAGATTTTTGTATATCATGGTTCTAGGCGACTTCTCATTTAACTTTTTATATACTTTACCTTTATTCTTATATTTACTTCATATCATTCTCATATATTTTATTATAAATATTATTTAATTATAGACCACTGCTGGACGTATTCTCCGCTTGGCAGCAGAGTTAGAACCTACTACGAGTATTTTGTACTGGTCTACATCAAAGAAAAGCTTCAGTGTATACTCTTTTATATATGTATATTTTGATATTAACTATATCAAAATATGGATTTGATATAGATAATAATAGAATGCATGCGGATCTTAGCAAATTAACTTTCTTTCCTTTACTATATGTATATTTTGATTAAAACGTTACAAATAAAACGTACTGTTTAATACTATCATGCTGAGAAGTTCTCAGCTCAGCGAAATAAATATGTTTCTGTCTATTTATTTATAATAAATCTCAATAAAAGTAACAAAAATACCCTGGAGTATATAAATTGTCATATTACTGAGCTAGAATATTTTCACATAAATTAAATAAAAATGCGAGTTTTCTAAAAACGCATTCATAAAGAAAAGAGGGCTTTCTCGGCTCCCAAACATTTTTCGAGAAAGCCGTTCGCGACACCAAAAGGGTTGACAGTGAAATCATCTCATTTTGGTAATGTTCGTTTCATTTCAGTAGTGCTCTTTTATTGAATATGCCGTACTTACCTTTAATAAGTAATATTTTTCAAAAATAAGTAGTACTTAACCAAGATAACCAAGTAATCAGCAGTAATCCGTCTTAGTAGGTAACACGCAGTTATCCTACCCTAAAGCAGTATTGTGCAAACATTACTATGTTTTTTTCTATTGTATAAAGTGACGAAACGAGCAAAACGTTCACCTGATAGCAAGTGCAACGTCCGCCCACAACAAATGCTGTGTCACCCAGAATATTACTGTGTGACACCACACTGCGCCTGTCACCCTGAGACATCAGTTCTTAAGTCTCAAATGCCCAGTGATTACGCTAGCTCACAGTGCCCTTCAAACCTAAACACAGTAATGCTTGCACACTACTGCTTTACGGCAGAATAACTGGCCCTGGGGTGGTACCTACCTAGACGGATTCCTGCATAGGAATCCTACCACGCATGAATGGCACTGAAAGCTAGCTTAATTACGGCGCATATATGATTAAGAACTAATGTCAGTCAATGTCTATAATGTTTTTCAATGAAAAAGTGCGAAGCACGGTATTTTTAAAAGTAGCTCGTTGTTAATAGGAAATTGATCGGCGTTGCCATGTCAATTTTGTTTACATGTTTTATTTTTGTTTCATTGTTGTTACTATTTACATGCACCGTCATACAAATAACGTGAATAGAATCGGACTATAATAAATATATGAAGTGTAGCAAAAAACTTGCAGACACTCGGAAAGCGACTGATCTCCATTTCACAAAAGGCAATTGAGGTTTTGTTAGACATAGTTCGTTGCGTTCATGAAAGTCAATGTGATGGTAAAGCTTCCAAATTTCCAAAAAAAGGAATTCATGGCGAAATTGTTAAAAATGCTTCGATTTTTTATTATTCTGAAAGTCTTTTAACTATTAGTTGTCTTGTTAATACAAGCTTCTCACTTTGTGGATCATGGCGTCTTCTAAAAAGTAATTTTTTTTATTAGATAAAGTGACGAGACGAGCAAAACGTTCACCAGATGATAAGTACAACATCTGCCCATAACATATGCTGTATAACCCAGAACACTTCTGAGTTGCACCACAGTGCACCCGTCACCTTCAGGCATCAGTTCTTAAGTCTCAAATGCCCAGTGATTACACTAGCTCTTAGTGCCCTTCAGATCCGAAACACAGTAATATTCGCACACTACTAATTCGTGGCAGAATAACTGGCACTGGGGCGGTACCTACCTAGACGGATTCCTGCTTAGGGATCCTACCACCTGTAAAACGATTATCTATAACTCTGCTACACCTCTACCTCCTTCCTCCAGTTATAGTTTAAAGAAGTACCAGTATAGTTCTGTATATGGGTATATGGGTATAGTTTGCATCTTCTACAGACATGTATATCGGTCACTCAGACCCTCTTGGACTCGATACTTAGATATTTGGCGCCATGCTCACCAGCATTCTTTCCAGATAAGCCGCCCATCTCAGACGTTTCGTCGTAAAATCCTGACTATATTTTTTTTGCTGATTAATTAATTTATAGCAGACCATAAATTAAAAACCTTCGTCCCTAAGTAACTGAGAATAGACCTCCACTCATTTATAAAAGGATTTTGGAGCCAGTGGCAGACTTTTCCCCGCTCCTAACCCCTCTCAGAAACGAGAGGAGGCCTGTGCTCGACAGTGGGACATTTATAGATTGTTACTTTACTTTTTTTTAATCCACTGCTGAACATAAGCCTTCCCCCTTGATTGCCACGTAAGTTTGTGGCTCTCGTTTTGGAGGGATTTGCCATAGTTGCCACGCTTGGCAGGCGGTTTGACAACCGCAGTTTGCTTATTCAGATGTTTCAGGAAGATCCTGCTGCCCATCTTCTGGTTTTCATTTTCCCTCTGTCGACTTTTACGACACCCACGGGATTAGATGGGGTGTTAGATTTAAAAATAAATAACAGTATTGTGAAGACGAATAAACGATCTACGATCTGTCTTTGTACGCATCATCGTCATTATCATTGCAGCTTTACTACTTCTTGTCTTTGTTGCAAGTTTACTGCTAAACTAAAGCCTCCCCATATATTTCCAAAAAGCACGGATCTGAGCCACACGCATCCATCGACATGTAGCATACTTATACGTTGACATTTAAACTCGAAAGTTTTTTAATCGTTTTCTACTTCCCAATTAGACACGGTGATATAATAAATCGAATTCTGACGTCGAAAAGAAAGATCACCCAATTGGCACGATGCCATCTCTGTTGTAGTTGTAAAGGACAGCGTGGTAATGTCCCGCAGAAGTCATTAATATTCATTTATTAGCTATGCTCACGCCCATTTCAATATATATTTATTCTGTACGTACTTGTAGCTACGCTCGAGGGTATTTGATAATGTTGCTGAAATAATATGTGTCAGATATGATCACAAAATGTTTGACTATATGCGTATAGTTAATACACAGTTTAATTAATTATCCATGTCCCCATATCACTCCCGTTAATTTTAGCTATCATCCTATAGGGAGTTACGTGAAAATTTGACACACGTATTGCGTCAATTAAAAATGTTCGCAAAATACTAGTTAGGATAAATGTTGTTGCTTAAAAATATCGTTATTTAAAATTTATTGTTAAAGTATTAAAAATCAAATCATGCAAAGATTTTTTACAAATATTAGTGAGCATACAAATCCAAAGGCACATTATCATCATCAGCTGATACTTAGTCTTCCTATATAGACTTTTCCGAAACGCGTTCTGTAAGCCGATTCACAACTTTGTTATTGGCAAACGTTGCACTTACCATCATGTGAACGTTTTGCTCGTCTCGTCACTTTTTCCACTAAAAAAAAACGCCATGCAGCATCCTAACGTTTCAGACATACTTCGCCTACATATGGTCAGGTTTTAGGACTCTCTTAAAACCCACGAAGATTACGATTATACAACAAATGTGACCAGAAAATTAATGACAGGTTGTATTTTTAAATTGTGATGATGCGTAGGTTTAAGATTTTTTTTTGACTTTGTAGGACAAGAATTTGGCGGTGATAGAAAGATTTGACGCTGTGAATATATTGGTATTTCTTTCCTTCATAATTAATAAATAATGGTTCTTATGAATAAGGGGTCGAACTTTTGCTCAACCGAGGTGGCAGGAAATATCTGGATAGAATAATAAACAGAATAACGTTTATTGGTTTCAGCGACAACTCAAATTTAAGATTATTATTTAAAAATTTCTTTTAAATAATCAATATCGCATATATCTATCCATTCAGTTTATTTTATTTGGATAATGTGACGAGATGAGCAAAACGTTCACCTGATCTAAGTAAAATCTAAACGTAAGTCTACCCATAACTAATGCGCCCGTCACCCTGAGACATCAGTTCTGTTCATCACTTCTTAAGTCTCACATGCCCAGTGACTAAAGTAGCTCGCAGTGCCTTTTTGAACGAAACTAAGTAATGTTTGCACACTACTGCTCTCCGGCAGAATAACTGGCTTGGGGTGGCACGTAGACGGATACATGCATAGGAATCCTACCACCAGTAAAAGTATAATATTACCAGAATAATCGGTAATAAATTAGTTGGATATTTTCTTTCTTCCCCAATTTTAGCTTCGCCCACGCACATATCGCAATGATCTGCAATATGTTGTAGCACATAACTTCACCTTGTTTTTGTTTACTCTTTCCTATCTTTGGTCATTTATTTTACTTTATTCGTTTCGGCCGTGGTAAATGATGACCGACGTTGATTACTGTTCATTTGACATTGCCAGGTACTCAATAGATATATTTTCTGTATTTCCTGTTAATTTTATTATTAAGGTACGGTTAGGTAAGGGAGAGAGAGAGAGGCAACTAAGGTACGGTAAGGTAAGGGTTAAGGTAGGTACTTTTATGAAATATTTTTAGTATGTATTTTTCAATAGAAACCCGTTATTTGTCCAGTATCATAAACCATCACCCTAACGCGTTTAATCTTAGTTAAAACGTTTAACAAGATTTCTAACACATAATTATACATTATATTCAAAATACCTGAGGCGTATTACACATGCGTATGTTAAATAAATTATTATTATAATAAAGAGTTTGTATAAGTATTAATATTTGGTAATGAAAATTTCAAATAAAATTCACCCGTAAGTTTTTAACTATTTTATATGAAAGAAAATATCCTGCAAAAAATAATTTAATATGCAGAGCAGAGCTTAAAGAAATTTTCTATATAAAGACGGATCTCCAAAGAAAATGAAAAATTTACAATATAGCCAGGTACCACAAAGATCAACAAGTGATAAAGCGGTCCATACCTACGAGAACCAAACACAGTGAAGAGAAAAGGACTTAACAATGGAGCTCTAATGTAAACAGCGACGTAGCAAAAACGCTCCGAACGATCGACGATTGTAGGGATGTTTGATCAAATAGCGTGCGGGGATCGTGAAACAATGGATGTGCACGGGGGAGGGGTGAATTAAAGTTAGATAGTCTCTTTCATCTCTGTTTACGTTTATATATAGTTTTTATACATCATTATTTGTATAAAAAAAATTAAGAACGCAAACGCATATGATAATCGCACAGCTAATATAAATTAGAGCTCGCTTAACGTTTTAATTTCTAATTATCAGATTTAAATGAATTTTTATAGTCTACTAAACCAACGCAATAAATTCCTTATACACGGAGTACGTCGATGTCATGTCGCTGACGACCAGCTGACTCTGCGGTCACCGATACTTTATAGTGATATTTTACATCGAGTGTTCCTTGCTCATTTGCCCCTTAGCGATGAAAAAAAAAATTGCCCTCTGAATATAGGTTCGAATCTCAGTCCAAGTCAGTATTCGTGCAATTCACAAATTTTTGATTGTAGATTCTGGATTAATGTAGTGTCTGTCACTATATTTCTAATTTCTTGACATTGCATCTGGCCCTATCACATAAGCGTTACATCGGATATAAAAACGTTGTATGAAGACAATTCTGTGTAGACTGCAACTTTTGTTAAACAGTCCGCTAAAATCATTAAACATAAGTCACAGTAAATATGGCTGTGCAGTTCCGACAGTACCTAATGAGAGATATGGTTGGTCAATTTTTTTGCGAAGGTCAGGATCAGCTTAAAATCTTTCGATAACCACAATATCTTTACTTTATTGCACTCCAAAAATGTTCTTATCGTAAAGTTCTAGTACCTCTCATATGGTTTTGCCATATTTGCCACACTGGGCAGTAGTTTTGTGGGAAGTCGATGGATGCAGGTGGCTCAGGACTTAGTTTTGTGGCAAACTGTAGTAAACGTAGGCCATGTTTAGCACAAGACTG
This sequence comes from Luehdorfia chinensis, assembly GCA_019845155.1. Taxonomy (NCBI): domain Eukaryota; kingdom Metazoa; phylum Arthropoda; class Insecta; order Lepidoptera; family Papilionidae; genus Luehdorfia; species Luehdorfia chinensis. Next base: position 10,429,728 of record JAHVAK010000103.1, read on the forward strand.
GTGATGGGATGAAATGATGATGATGACAAAAGTTATATAGTTAATAGGACCAGGCGTTGCTTTGCGGAATGCAATTATAATAAATAAATAAAGTTAATTTGCTAAGGTCCGCATGCAAAATATAAAATGGTGTATATTACCTAACTAGAACTTCCAAAACTTTTGAAGAGCTCCGCCTGCCCTCCTACATTAACGTGTACGAGCAAACTAACACCGCCTGGTGGTGAATCTTAGCAAATTAACTTTGTTTCCTTATGAAAGTACTTGTACATTTGCATAAATTTCTATCATTGTGCGCACAAGAAATGACAACGACGAATTTAGCTGGCGTGAGAATCGTTTTCGAATTTCATGTATCACTGTAAAAGTTACTTTAACCGCTCACAAGTGCGCTGTAATATTAAAAGCCGTTTGGGAAACGAAGTTAAATTGAGGCGTAGCCGGCGAGGCGCGGCGAAGCACATCTCAGGCATTAATGGCCTCTGGTTGCTCTGGTTCTGCTTCTACTCGTATATGTACGAGAAATTCAGCGCGGAGATTCAACTGTTGCACTCACTGAATAAGGACTCTCATTATAGCGAAATAGTTCGTTTAATTAAGGTATTTGATTGGAATAGTTTGTTTTTGTTTTATTTAGATATGAATTTCAGCTCTGAATCTCCGAAACGGCTAAATTGATTCTGTCGGGACTTTCATTAGCAGGTAGAGAAATTTTCAGAGAGTAATTTAAACCACTTTTTCATTTGAAAATATTTACGGTTCGCAAACGCAAAATTTGTGACTTTATTGAGATTATTAATACTCGTATCATTACCATCCCACTTTCCGACTCTTCTGGAGGATTTTCCAAACATAAAAAGATTAATATTTATTCTTTAATATTTATTCTCTGACGTAAGAAATACAAATTTCGTTTGTCAATTGTCATTTTTTTCAACAACTTACCACTTTTTCATATTGAGGTTTCTCTGTACGGAGAAAAAACAGGCGAAAGAAACTCTGCCAATATTTGGCTTGAACATTAATTATTAGTATAAGGAATAACCTGAACAGCCCGATAGCGATCACCTCATTCCCAGGGCCTACCTCTTTCCTACCGAGGTGTCGTAAGAGGCAACTAAGGTATTTTACCGACAGCCTTTATTCGTGCAGAATAACACCATAATATGCAATACCTTCACTATACTGCTCGTGGGAACGCATAGGGTACTAAGAATTTCTGACTCGTACCAAAATGCCGCCACGTCTCGTTTCCCGCGAGGGCAAAAAGTGGGTTACGTGAGTGACCTCTGCCTACCCCTTATATGAGAAAAAGGCGTGACTGTAATGTATGTATGTATTCTTTTATAGTATAATAACCCTTTTCCTATGAAATAAGTATCTTACTTATTTCTTTAAATTTATCTCTAAGGGATACTCGAGTACAAAGGTTGTACTCGAGTCCTTAGAGAGTAGAATTAGTAGAAATAGCTTCTATGAACCTTTTTTGCAACACAAAATTTGTTTATATGTCGGTCGCATTTCTCCCAAATCAAAATGCCATACGACATCATGCTGTGGAAATAACTAAAATAAACTATTCTTGATGTTCCCACATTAGTTAGACATCTTTTTTTTCTTACAGCATAAGTTGCAGAACTAAGTCTGTTTGATACGAGTAGTTTATATAAATGGGGGCCCGATTGAAGCTTTGACAGTGACAGTGGTATCCATAAGGTTTGACATTTCCCCATTTACAAACTCTGTGGTCTTTGTCTACCCTTAACATGAGACAAAGATTATTGTTGTTCTCATAATTGCCTACCTTTCCGCTTTCTTCGGATATGACAAACTGTATGTATTTTACATATGATTAACGTCAATGTTCCTACATTTACTGGTGGTAAGATTGCCTATGCTGGAATCCGTCTAGGTAGGTACCACCCCGGCCGTGAAGCAGTAGTGTGCAAGCATTACTGTGTTTCGGTTTGAAGAGCACTTCGAGCTAGCGTACTCAATGGTCATTTGAGACTGATGTCTCAGGGTGACGGGCGCAGTGTGGTGTCACACAGAAATGTTCTGGGTGACACAGCATTTGCTATGGGCAGACGTTGCACTTACCATCAGGTGAACGTATTGTCCGTTTCGTCACTTTATCTCATCATCATCATCATCATTTCAGCCTACCATAGTCCACTGTTGAACATAGGCCTCCCCCATAGACCAGAAAACACGGTCTTGAGTCACCTGCATCCACCGACTTCCCGCAAACGGTATATATATAATTTCGGTGATGTAATTGCTGTTAGCCTCTTTGGCTTTTATAGCTTCATCGGATGCTGTGCTCACGGGCCCGGGGCCCGCGTGCCAGGTTTGGTTTGACCCAAACACAAATACATAAATATTACTCCTACAAAACTTCGGACTGTCGCGTTCGCTGCGTGCTTGCGCTACTGTCAATATCTCCAAAAAATAATTTTAAGTCATCTAATGACCGTCCGAGGGAGGCTGCGGGCCTCCGTTCGGACGAATGCCTATAACGTCGGCTTCCTTTCCAGTCGTCCGAGAAGGAGCAGCTGGAGAGGAGCGCGTTAAAAATACTGACTAACAGACTCCATAGCGGCGTAGTAAGACATTTCATCACCATGTTGTTTATGCCGTCGAGGCTGGGCGCGGATCGGTTTTTAAGATTTTTAACTATCTTAGAGTCACTGGAGGTAGTAGGTTTGCCCACTGGTGATATCGGCAGCCCAGCGTTCGAGTTCCGCGGCCACCTGCGGCAGGTGGTCGGGGCATCCGCAGGGCAAAACCGTGCAGGTCGTCGTTCTATCTAGTGAGGGGTCGCGTTAGCCGTTACGAGGTTGCCACTCGAGAAACTTTCTTCCCCAACGGTTATCGGTGAAAGAAAATTCACTTTATCTAATGAAAATTAAAAAAATAGTTCATAAGTTCTCGAGATTGCTTTTGGTCATAGCGACACCACTGTACCACTTAACAGCCAGAATTTGTTATTTTCATAAATCATTTTAGTACCGATGGGTTTAATCGCGAACATAGAAAAACTCATGCGTATTACCCTCGATTTCTGCTCTTCCCTTTTTTCAGGATAATAAAAGATCATTTTCATTATCATACCTATTCAAATTTGTTCCTTAAAGTTTTTTTTACATACATACACTTTTCAAATTTGACTATAGTAATATCAAGTTGCAATGCAACAATTGCAGCACAAATAACACAAGACCTTTCGTCTGTGTTTCTTGTTAATTTTCATTTAAGTTTGTAGCTTTAAAAACATTGATGTTATATTGGCACTGGAAGCGTCAGCTAATTTTATCGATAGGATAAAAAATATGTCCTAAATTAACACGTGATTATTATTATTTATTTATGTATTTTTTATTTATTATTAAAGTGTGCGCTCTACTCTGTTCATTTTACGTTATACTCCGATTAATTTTAATTACTAATGTCTCTGTGCAAAAGAATAATTTGGTTACTGTACCTATGATAATTATCATAAGATAAAAAAAAAACTAGTTGGTCATTCCTAAAATTCTAGTGTCATTTGTCGACATTCATCTATAACATGTACAATTTTTTTTAAACTATGCCCCATACTAGTATTCCTCCTGTGTCATGCGTGCGTTTTACAGACATACGTTTCTCATGTACAACACAACCAGACCCGAAAAACAACAATTTGCGTTGGATCCGACTGTGATTCGAACTCAGGACGTAAGGCGTAGAAGTCAGGTACCTACTCTAACCACTAGGCCCCGCGGTCTTCAAAAGTATGCAGTGAGTAATTGATGAGTCGTCTTGGATGCGATTACAAAATAATAATCTCCATAAACTCTGCACTTGAGATTCCTTTGAGAGAAAACAGAAGTCTAAATTTATAGTACCGTTGCGTATTCATTGAACATCGACGTCGTTACGTTCTAAGAAATTACGATGTCTAGGAATTATTGTAATTATTGACGTCAATTCCAGTTTTATATTTCCGCTCTATATCTATGAAGAAATTACTGTTAAGATTGTTCAGAGTTGTGTGTTTACATTCACTCCGTACGACACGTCGCGTCTTCTAACAGCATTAATAACATCAAACAAAACTTTACTTATTCTCAGTAATTTCTACGACTAGCTGCGTTAGGTTACCTGTTATTAATTTATCCGATGAAGCTGTAAAAGCCGAGAAGGCTAACAGCAATTACATCACCGAAAATATATTTATGTTATTAATAATAATACTTTCTCGATACCTTAGCAAGTACGTCTGTCTGCCTTGCTTTAACATACATAAGATCACGACTGTATCCCATAAGGGGTAGTCAGAGACTGGGCACTCACTGCAAAAACAGATGACTGCCACAATCCACGTTTCACCAAAACAATATAATGCACTTTGTGTGATAGGTGGTGAGCCCATCGCCATAATGCGCTGTTGGGTGCACAGTACAGTTTAATTCCTTACTCGCCTTTTACGAGATCCATTGGATGAGATGGAGTGGTAGTATGCCTTGCTTTAATATAATATATATTGTGTTTAAAATATGTTTGTGTAAATATATGTTTAAGGTTTAAGGGCGCTGTAAACTAGGGGCCTGACGCTCACCATAAATATCACTGTGTGTGAGTATCCTGAGTTCGATTCCCGGTTTTAGCACCACTAATAGTTTAACGAAGTAAGTTTAGTGAAAGAAAATATCGAGGGGGAACTTGAATCATTGAGAGATAGATAATATTCCGAGGACATGTCAGTACACATTTAGTCGGCTAAAGTGACAACGAGATAAATATTAATATGACCTACAGATAGTTGTTCAGGGTCTCCGTGTCTTTGCATGTGATATTTATCTGTAAAATGCACCTATCGCGTCACACTGCAGTACAAAAACTGTCACGTATAGTAAAACCCACTCACTCTTCAGGATGCAACTTCAATATGTTTAGATTTTTTTTTAATTATTTTAATTATTTTTTTATTGTTTTTTTTTTTTGTATAATTTCATTTATTCCTGTTTTGCCGTAACTATTTTTTATTGTTTTACTGTAACTTTTTGCTGTGATGCAATGAATAAAGTATCGATCTATCTATCTACCACCCCATATCATCCCATGGGTGTCTTAAAAGTCGACAGAGGAATAATAAAAACCAGGAGATGGGCAGCAGCATCTTCCTGGAACACCTGAATAAATAAACTGCGGTTGCCAACCCCACAGGCGTTATTTTAGTGGTAATCAATTATAATGAAGGAAAGGAAGATAATTTGCTACGATGAAAAATATAAAATCGTGTACATTATCTAGTTTTTGAAGAGCACAGTTGCGTACACAAGCCAACTAACATTGACATCGGGAACCGCTACAGACAGCGGCCTGTCTTAGATTGAATATCTGGATAATGCCTCGTTTTGAGGTGAACTACGTGTGGTTTCGACTTTGTGGTGTGTAGTGTTGTAGTGGTGATTCCCGGTGGCGGTGTTAGTTTGCTTAGCACTTTTGAATATTGAAATAACATACTATTAAGTTTGAAACCATAGGGTGTTCAACGCCAAATTACACTATGTTTTTCCTATTGAGTGCGAGAGACGACCGCGTGGCACAGTGGTCAGAGTACCTGACTTCTAAGCCGCCGGTCCTGGGTTCGAATCCCAGCCGGAGCCAACATTTGTGCTAAAACATAAATTGTTGGTTTTCGGGTCTGGTTGTGTTGTGATTGTCCCCGTCTTTCTTACACTGCACCCTAGCCTACCTCCGATCTTATCGCATCAGCGTTACATCGGGCGGGTAGGTTGGGACGAGTGAGTGCCTCTGTGTTTGCGCGTACACTTGTGGCACTATAATATCTCCAGCGCAGTTGATGGTTCTCGACAGTAGTCGGAAGTTGTCGCCGTGGTCGAAATCGGCTAGGAAAACATCATCATCATCCTATTGAGCTAGTCATCAGCATCTTAATAGTCCACTGCTGGACATATGTCTCTATCACATTACTGCCATTTGGCAGGTAGATTGGCGAACACAGTACCTGTACACCTCTGTACTTGATCGACCCTGCTGCCCATTATTGGTTTAGATAATATACGCCTGGCATTTTGGAGATGGCTATTAGACCATGTTATCGACACCCTACGGGATAGAATGGGTTGTCTGGTTCTGGTTCTGGTTGCCAACACATGGCGATTATATTTAGATATTTACAAATAATATGTAAGGAATAAACGACATGGGTCATTAACGCTATAATGCCTCTTTAAGATCCGCGTCTTTGAAGATGCTTTATACCGTCATCCAGCCCATCACAAAACCATTTTAGGTACTCGTATTAAGACAATCTACCACCCCACCTCATCGCGAGGGTGTCGTAAAAGTCGACAGAGAACATCTTAATAAATAAACTGCGGTTACCAACCCGCCTGCCAAGCGTGGCAACTATGGCAAAATCCCCAGCGACAAACTTTTGGGGCAATCTATAGGGGAGGCCTATGTTCAACAGTGGACTAGTAATAGGCTAAAGTGATGATGATGAAACATTGTTATTATGTATCAATTATATATATTCAAACAATTTCACAATGAACAAAAAGAACCAATAAATATGATACGAAACTCAAAGCTATTCAATTTACACTTGGCCAATTTTTTTCACAGCAGTCGCGGACCTCCGATGTGGAAAATTCAATTTGTTAACAAAAGATGGCGACGCCTTACCTTTCGGATTTCTAACTGTAAAGAAAAGCGCTATTTGAGCTCTCGAATGACAGGGAGATTGCCGTGAACGACAGTTTTTATAGTTGTTCTTGAGAAATGGTTTGGTTAGCGGCCAATTACTAACTTTTCATTAAAATTATATTTCTTTATTTGCAAAGGTTCGTTCAAACATATTCGTTTTTATGACTGCATAAACGTCAACGTATATCATTATTATTAATAAATATCAATATTTATTAGGTTACTGAAGATAAATTAAAATAACTATTAATTAATCTATCAATTAAACTATCAATAATTCAGCCAGCAAAGTAACAAAATTATTGTTATTTTTACTGTTTCGTGTTTATATTTTTACTGTATTGTTACATTTTTTACATTATGTATAAATAATATTTATTTATTTTATGGAAATATTTAATATAAAATTGATTACTTGTTTGAATATATTTTAATATGAATATTTTTCACTGTACTCTATTCCGCTGTATTCTAGTCTGACCTTTTCTATTTCAATATGATGTCGCTACGGTTGATAATCAGAAGTTATCATCTGCGCTGTATATATTTATTATAGTGCTGTAAAATAAGCGCAAACATTGATTAGATTGTAACCAATGAAATGCATAATCAGTATAATTAGATGAGAATCGAATACTTTCAGGTCCCAAAAATAATAATTTATATTTTGCACAAATATTAGTTTCGTCTGACATTTGCAAATAAATAATAGAATTTTAGGATTGGATGTACTGAGATCGTCTTAATTTCGGTGACCCTGCATTGAAACGTTAGCGAACAATGTCGTATTTACGATATTTATCCAAGAAGATTTGAAACGCATTTGCATATTATAGTGTTAATCTGCACGGATAAAGACTGCCCGTACAATACCTTAGTCACCTCTTCCGACACCTTGGTAGGAAAGAGGTAAAATGCTATTCTACTCCGCCGCCGTCTGCCACCTATCGGCTATTTTTATCATCCCGTACAATACGAAACCAAAACCAAAAAAATACTTTGTATATAAATAAAAAAAATCTATTTCTAAAAATAATCTTTAATTTACAAATACATTGATAAATCTTCACGCTTTAAAAATATTAATTAATTTACGCCTGTATCTTCATAATTATACAACTGTGGGAACTCAGTTGTGGTGGCGAGTGTGTGGTGTCAGAACACTCGCCTTAAATAGTACGCATAGAATCTGAATTCGATCCCTGGTGTTGGAACCACTAAAATTAGCTGCTATTTAAAATACAGATTTATCACGAGATCGGCGATGAGGGCAAATATCACGGGAAAACTTGAATAACTAAGAAATATTAAAATAAAGCCCACACTGGAGCAGAATAGCAAGCTTACTAGCTCTTAAAACCCTCTCAAGAATAAAACAGACCTGTATCTCTTATAGAGACGTTAGATGCTGTCACTTTAGTTTTTTTAATTTATACTGTATAATAGTTATGGTAAAATTATCCCAACTCGATATATATATAAATATATACTCGATTATCAAACTTAAATAATAAAACATCCTGGGATTTGTCTGGCGATAATGAAGCCGTGGAGTCATATACACAGTTTTTTTGCGGATTGGCGAACGTATATGGATGGTCTTGAATTATTAACTTTTATGGACCAATCACATTTTACCACATTACTCTCTAATGAATGAGTTGTTTGTACCCAGCAGTGGAGCCGTTTATGGTATGCCACTATTTACACAAGTTCATCTATATTTTTTACCTGTGGACGTTGCAATGCTCGTAACGTGTGGCTGCGCCGTGGTAGTTAGAGTACCTGCTCACCACCAGGTCTTGTGAGGATGCGGGGAAGTATAATAAAAGAAATATCAGCACTCATGCATCAAATCTTACTAGTGAGAGGTGTGATTGTTCTTTTTTTGAATAGACGAAACGAGCAAAACGTTCACCTGATGGTAAGTGTTTGCCCATAACAAATGCTGTGTCACCTTTTCTGTCTGGCACCGCACTGCAGTCGTCACTCTAAGACATCACTTCATAAGTCTTATAAGCACAGTAATTACATTAGCTATCAGTGCCATTTAGACCGGAACAGTAATGTTAGTGCAAGTGATTTACGGCAGAATAACTGGAACGCCGGTTGTACCTGAACCTACGTATTTCTGAATAGGAATCCTACGACCCGTAAACCAAGAAGTCTTAGTTATCCAAACGTCAAGGAGTAAACACCACAGCACACCGTTTCGGTGTGAAGGGCTCTATAACTACTGGGAATATGATATTTAAGCCGATCGGTGTCTGACAGAGTAAAATAGCACCTATTTCTTTTCTCCTCTTACGTAAGAGGCGACTAAGATACCGTACCGGACAGCCTTTATTAGTGCAGTGTAACACCATAATATGCAATACTGTCACTATACCGCCCGTCGAAACGCAACGACGTGTTTCAACATCTATCTTGTCTCCAGTTTCCCGTAAGGTCGAAAGGTGGGCTACGTGACAGACCTCTGCCTACCCCTTATGTGGGCAAAAGGCGTGACTGTATGTATGTATGATACTTAAGGACCGATGTCTGACGGTGACGACAGCCACCTGATATCATATAGAATTTTGAACGCAAAATTCTGGGTAACATAGCAGTTATGGACATGTGGCACTTTCTATTAGGTGAACGACTTGCTTGTCATCATCATCATTATTTCAGCCTATCACTAGTCCACTGCTGAACATAGGCCTCTTCCATAGATTACCACAAAAGTTTGTAGCTCTCACATTCGTGATTCAACCCAGGCCCGCGGTGCTGAAGTCAGGCTCAGACCACTAGGCCACGCGGTCATCTTTGATTAATCATCATAATCATTTCAGCCTATCACTAGTCCACTGCTGAACATAGGCCTCTCTTATAGATTGCCACAAAGGTTTGAAGCTCTCATTTTGGGGGCATTCTGCCATAGTTGCCACTGCTTGGCAGGCGGATTTGGCAACCGCAGTTTATTTATTTAGCTGTTGCAGGAAAATGCTGTTGCCAATCTTCTGGTTTTAATTTTCCCTACTGTCGACTTTTAAGCACACCCACGGAACGAGATAGGGGTGGTAGATTCTCTTCGGCCGCCACCGCACTGGTTTATAATCCGCGTTCGAATGCTTGAAACTTGTAGGCGTCTTCCACTGAGCTACTACGTCTATTTGTACGACTGTCTTAGATTATTACCTTTTTCTCGAATGTTTTAAAGCACTTGTACTTACGTGAAAATGTAAATTTGCATAATTTAGACCGCACGATAAATTACTAAAGCATACCAAAGCTGTTCAAACTGCGATAGAGCGCGAACTCGTACGTACTCGTATGTAACTATATCCCGAAACATTCCCCTTAGTGAAGACGCCTCGCGCCGCTGGCTTTGAGAGCATCATATAAAAACTTGAACAGGGTTGTGACGATCGCGAAATTTACATAATATAATAAAATACTTATATATAAATAAAATTAAAGGTTTTCAATGAAATTATAAATTTGCTTATTCCGACTATATACGAACGTTTCAATCAAGTATCCGTACGCAGTCTTAGAATTTGGAACCCACTGAACGAATTAGTTTAATTAAAAACCTTTTTTTATGAAGTCATCGTATAATAAATCATATGTAAAACTATAATATAATAACTATCCTTTTTATATGTCATTAAACAGATTTAGTTAAAAATTCAAAAATGGTTACTACTCGTACTTACATCATTGTATAATGCTGAGTGGAGGTCAAAGGTCTCTCCATAGCTTTTATTACTGTCACGTTTGTTAGAGAGATTGGTGACCTTCAGTAATATGTTAGCTAGTAATGTTGGATGGTGAATCGCACTAAAGGTAACGCAATGTTGGTAGCCCTGACAAATTGAATAATATTTCAACATGAATAAAATCGATATCCATCGTAGGCCGCCGGCTTTGGGGTCTATTCGTAGTACGTCATAAAAATGTATGTATATTACAGTTTTCACCATTGAGGCATAAACACGTGTACTTGGGCTGGGTGGCTCCGGTTACAAAAATATATGTAACAAAATGATGTACAGTTTACATGAATAATTTGATCTAGAAATAAGATGCTTTCTTAGCTCGATAGTTGGAAATCTACTCGTATATCACTGTCATATAGACACTCAGCATAAAAATATATGGAATAAAATGTATTGATGTACAGTTTACATAAAAAATTTGGTCTAGAACTAAGATCTAAGATGGTTTCTTATCTTGATAATTATAAATCTGTATATAGGGAACAAAAGATATGAACAAAACTCATAGTTAGACTCAGCATAAAAAAGTTAGGTCGAAATGACTAATTGAATAAAATAAAACATTTATTTATTACGTTTATACTACCAGTGCCAAACACAAAATAAATGTCAAAAAATGTGTTATACTCGTAGATTTTTAAATATAGCTTAGCCAAATTAAACCTCATTTTTCATATGATTAAAAAAAATATGTAAACTTTGTAGCAGGTAATTTCTACATTAATATTTTATCGTATAATACTCGTATCTATATTTAATACGTAAATGTAAATTATAATTAAAATAACTTTAATAAAGTTGCGGTCGAATTTATACCGTTGGGCGACCGCAGTATAAATTAATTTGCATCTACCACATAAAGTCAGCAATTCATCAACTGAAGATATGTATTCTGTATTTGCTCGTACATGAATGTTCTTACTCATTTTTACCTTCTCGTTAACTATGTAAACTTAACTATGCTTACCGGGTGTACAATAAATACATTCATACACAAAATTTGATAATTTTTGAGTTGCACCAATATCGTCTTTGATAAGGATTTGAAGGCGAGACTCGTGAATCTAGAACAATTAACGCAGACCGCTGAACAAGTTCAGTTTAGGAAGATGTCAACAGGTATTATAGTGGAAGATTGGGAATATTTTTCAACATATATACATACATAAGATCACGACTGTATCCCATAAGGGGTAGTCAGAGACTGGGCACTCACTGCAAAAACAGATGACTGCCACTTGGTGTGATAGGTGGTGAGCCCATCGCCACCATGCGCTGTTGGGTGCACAGTGCAGTTTAATTCCTTACTCGCCTTTTACGAGATCCATTGGATGAGATGGAGTGGTAGTATTCTTTTAACGAGCCGCCACCACACGGCGATTTATATTTTTCGATACCGTAGATATTTTTCAATACCGTAAAAAATATTTTTTTAACCTGAATCATAATTTCGCTATGTACCATTCAAAAGGGAATGCCCTTATTAATTCGCATAGAACATTAGATACAGTAAAGGTCTCTCTCGCGTAATTTTGATCTTTGAATGATATTTAAGACGGCATTGTTAAAAGAGTACCATACACGTAAAGCTAAGTGAACTGTAGTTGAACGAAGTGCTCACACTAGCGTACCGGTAAAACTGCTTCTAATCGCCAGTCTGGGATGTGCATAATCGGATGGGTTCTCCACTATCAGTCGGTTGCCAGAGCCCTCCATGTCTTATACCTCGTCTTAATTATAGTCATCGTCATAGATTTAGAAGCTAAACCCTCGTTGGTGGAGTAATTAATTTCTAGCTTCTTTTTCATTCTTTCTTCTCCTTGACTACCTAGTACGACAAAGATTTATTTCAGTACATACATACATTGATAATATTGATTCCTACTGGTGTCAGAATTCCTAAGCAGAAATCCGTCTAGCAGTAGTCTGCAAACATTACTGTGTTTCGGTCTAAAGGGCACTGAGAGCTAGTTTTAGTGTGACGGGCGCAGAACACTTTCATCACACTGAACACGTACACAGAAACTTTCTGGAAGACGCAGCATTTGTTATAGGCATACTTTGTACTTACCGTCAAGGTGAACGATTTGCTTGTCCTCGCCACTCTTAAATAAAATAAGACATTCTTACTAAAGATCATGTTCTAAATAATTCTAAAGATATAGCGAATATTGTTTATGACCTTCATGTATCGTATACAAAGAGCAAATATAAGGCATCATACAACATTTGTATCGATCGCATACTTTATATTCACATTATTAATGAATGTAATCCGAAATTCTGTTGTTTATGACGAAATCAAATGTAGTTAAGCCTGTAACAAAATATGATCCAGATAAGTCGCTTTTTGTTATTTAAATTATACGCTACTTTCTTGTTAGTCACCTAAGTGAAATTGGACAACAAATAAAAACATTTTTTATCGGATCTGACACGCTATTCGTAATATTAATGTTTTTAACAGAAATATTTCGAAGGTAAATTTTATCAGGAACAAATCATGTGATTTTATTCATTTAACATTGTATGGGTATTACGGCTTTTTTACCTCAGAGAAAGTCTGTGTAGTCTATGTATAGTGTTGATGCTACATTATAATTTTGAACGCCATAATTTACATATATAAACGCTTTAGAGAAGACGGAAGAAAAAAGATTTACAGAAATTTGCATAATTTTTTCCAAGGGCCTGCGTAAAAGTTTGTCGGGGCACGGCTGTAATAATTTATAAGTAACGAGCGAGGTCTAGCTTTTAACTAAAATAAATTAGATTTTTTTTTACTACTGATCTTGAAAGGTGTTATGATGTCTTCCTGGCCGTTACAATTATAACCGGAAGAAATAGTATTTCGGTTGTAACTGAGAAGAGTATGTTATAGTGCATTGAGGATGCTCAGAAAAGCCAGAGTACCTACTAAGCCGCGGGTCCCGGGTCCGAATCCAACAATTATGCAAAAACAAAAATTTAATACTGCATCTCGATGAGTCGAGAATGAGTCGATCTTATCGCATAAGCGTTACGCAGGTTGTGTTAGGGCGAGTGACTGATACTGTATTTTCGCGTGTACTTATGACACTTGAATGTTTGCTGCACAGTAGATAGCTTTAGTAGTTAGTAATTAGTTTAGTAGTTAGTATACGGCAGCTGTTACAGTTGTCCCGTTGTACATCAAAACCCGAAAGCCCCTACGTGTAGGCTGACACACCAGTGAGCAACACGTCGTCAAAGCCACCTTTATATTTTATTTATATATCATTTTTTTAGAGCCACAGATGCCCTAAAATTCCGAGACCAAAGAGAATAGTGAATTAAGTGTGCGTTTTTTTACTTAAAATCATTTTGATAATTGTGCTGGCTTAATCCGTTTTATGCAAACAAAATTACAAAACAAAACTGGTTACATAAAAGAAGATAATTTTCTTATTAAATTTAATATTTGTTATAGACATATCATATTAAATTTAATAAGAAATTTAACAATTGTAGATGACATTTCATTAAGTAAAGTTATGGTTAGTAATGTAATAATAACTTCATGGTGGACTTAATATAAAATGTAAGCCGTGTGGTGGCGGTCGAAGAAAATCTACCACGCCATCTCATTCCGTGGGTGTCGTAAAAGTTGACAGAGGGAAATGAAAACCAGGAGATGGGCAGCAGCATCTTCCTGGAACATTTGGATAAATAAACTGCAGTTGCCAACCTGCTTTTCAAGCGTGGCGACTATGGCGAAATCCCTCCAAAACGAGAGCTACAAGTTTATGTGGCAATCTTTGGGGGAGGACTATGTTCAGCAGTGGACTTGTGATAGGCTGAAATGATGATGATGAAGTTATATGAAGTAAAAGTCATTTCTAAACTATTCGTGTAACCAAAAATCCTGCCGTTGATAATTTACAGCAATGTCTTTATATATCTACAATAAAGCTTTCAACAACAGTTATATTAATCATCTTTAAACGGGCGCCTAATTGATGATTCGCAAAAGTGCGAAGTTTTTGTTTAAAATTCGTCCCTAATTGTAGTTGGGAAACGTTCACCAACTTTGCTTCATTAAAACACTTGGCCTTTTGTGAAGGAGGCTTTGTTTAAGGATCCTCAAATACGATGCAATGGATAGACGTTTAGAAGTTTCTTATTATACCTCAGTTTCAAAAATAAATAAATAGTGGATAGCTTCAATGATTCAGCCAAAGAAATAAAATGTCTCAAGGAATCAAATTCATGGTCTAGTCACGTTTGTTATGCATAAGGAATAGGAATTTTCGAACCCTATCACAATGCCGTAACGTTTAAAATATTTTAAAGTAATAAACGTGATATTTACAGTCACTGAGATACGAAGTTCATAACGCAAAGTAACGCCTGATTCTATTAACAATATCTAATGACAGAGAATGGCTAGATAATGACATAGAGAAATGCCCCGCTGCTCAGCAGAGCACATGCATCCTTTCATTTCTGGAAGGGTTTTGTAGCTGGGAAGAGTCCGCCACGCTGCTCCAGTACGAATTGGTGGACTTCACATGATGTCCTTTTTTTATTTCTTAGACTTATTACGACTTTTTCCTTCAACACCAAGCAGGTGGTAAATCCGCAGTTAAAATTGTAGTTGGCAAGTGTTAGTGTAGCCCGCACCGGTAATCGAACCCAGGTTACACGCGTAAAAGTTACAGCCTATAAAAGTCCCAATACCCAGCACAGACTTCCTCTCATTTCTGAGCCGGGAAAAGTCCGCTACGCTGCTCCAGTGCGGGTTGCCGAATTTTAACTGGGTTGGTCACTCGTGTACTACGAGATTTGAAAACGAGCACCCAGCCTTTGAGGAGACACTACTCAATTTGTAAACAATATTAAGGAAAACAATGCCTCTGCCTTACGTTCACCAAAATGAGGTGAGGTATAGGTCCCGGATGTACACTAGGACGAAATACAGGGCTGTAATAATTTCCTCAGACTGAAGTAACTCAAGTAGAACTAAGTATGGCGGCGGCTTAAGAGGATTTACCACCCCATCCCATCCCGTGGGTGTCGAAAAAGCCGACAGAGGGAAAATAAAAACCAGGAGTTGAACAGCGGCATCTTCCTGCTACATCTTAAAAAATAAACTGCGGTTGCCAACTCGCCTGCCAAGCGTGGCAACGATGGCAAAATCCCCTAAAATGAGAGCTACAAACTTTTGTGGCAATCTATAGGGTAGGCCAATGTTCAGTAGAGGACTAGAGATAGGCTGAAATGATGAAAAATGAATACTGCTCGTGGGAACGCAATGGGGATTAAAAATTTCTTAACTCGTAACAAAATGGCGGTGACGTGGTTCGTCACCCGTCACGTCTTGTTTCCCGCGGGGGCGAAAAGTGAGCTACGGGTGTGTGACTACTATGGGTGACTGTATGTAAAAGTTAAGTAACAGCGTATTAGTGTCTCACTGCTAGGTACAGGCCTCCTCTCAGTTCTGAGAGGGTTTTGGAGCAGGGAATAGTGCACCACGCTGCTCTAATGCGGGTTTGCGGATGCAGGTTTCCTCACAAAGTTTTCCTTCACCGCTGAGCACATGGTAAATTAGCACATAAAATTGTAGAACAATTTTAGAGGTGCTGCCACCGGGGATCAAGAACCCTGGTTACTCGCGTACTATAAAATTAAAGGCGAGCACCCGGCCCCTGAGCTACCACGAATGTATGTATGTATGTAATGTATGTATGTAAATACTTTTATTAGAATATGTTATTAACGTTTAGATATATTAAATGAGAACATTGATATTTAGTACGTACTTCAGAGTTGACATTTGTATATATTGTTCAGTCAACTACAACTTATATTCCTTGTTTGTATGAAAGCGACAAAGGTGCTTTAACGTATACTAACATCTAACTATAATATTGCAAGTCGCTACGCTACGCTCACCTCCTTTAGCTTGGACCAATTGCTTAAAAGTCCATTCAGTAAACGTTAGGTACGCTCCAGCGCTTATAGTTAACAAGCTCGATTTTCTTCCCAACATCACATATAATTTCAAAAGCAATGGGGTGTTTCATTTTATAGCTGTTTAGTTTTCTCTAGCGGTTGCTCTGAGCTTTTAATCTATTTTAATTGCGAATCTACCCTAGCTGTATGGTTTCACAGTACTTCGAGTTTTCATGAATTTTTAAATTGCACTTATTAATAGTTGAGTAAATTTTGAAGACAGAATTTTTTTTTTTTGAACATTGCTCGTCGATATTTATATTTTCAATCATGTTTTTCTGCTGAAAATTTTCGTGTTCAACCTTTAATGTATTAACCATGATTAAAGAATATATAATCTTTTGTTATTGGAATCAATTTTTTTATTGGATAAAGTGATGAAACGAGCACA
Organism: Luehdorfia chinensis; assembly: GCA_019845155.1. Lineage (NCBI taxonomy): Eukaryota > Metazoa > Arthropoda > Insecta > Lepidoptera > Papilionidae > Luehdorfia > Luehdorfia chinensis. The sequence continues at coordinate 10,446,573 of JAHVAK010000103.1, forward strand.
ACGTTCACCTGATGGTAAGTGCAACGTCTGCCCATAACAAATGCTGTGTCACCCAGAAAACTGTGCCCATCACCCTTAGACATAAGTTCTTAAGTCTCATGCCCAGTGATTACGCTAGCTCACAGTGCCCTTCAAACCGAAACACAGTAATGTTTGCACACTACTGCTTCACGGCAGAATAACTGGCTCTAGGACTTACCTAGACGGATTACTGCATAGGAATCCTACCACCTGTAAAACTTATACTATTCGGATAAAATCTACTGTGTTACATCAATCTGCGGAAATATTTACAACCATGTATTTTGTGCAAGAAACAGAAGAAACAGAAGACGACGCCACGATGAATAGAAGATTAATGTTACAGTCTATAAATTTTTGTCTGTCGCGTCCAAAAATCGCAGAAGACCTGTGTCCAACAGGTCTTCTGCGATTTTTGGAGGCGAGATAAGCTCGCTCCAGCTCGAGTTGGCAGAATACACATATCGATTTTTTTTTTCCTTTTTTTAACCTTCATATATTACCTATTTACCTGCAAGATAGAAGAAAAAATAAAAAAATATTAACATTGTTTTCTTTTCACTGCCAAGCACTTTGTAAATCAACGCTTAAAATCCACTTAATAATGAAACGTTATTTAATTTCCTCTCGTTAATATAAATAGGAATTTAACTCGAGTGAGACAGCGATGTTTTTAAGTACACAAAAGCTTAAAATGCAGAGCGAAAATTAAAAATCAGATAAAGCACACAAAGCAGCCGGGTAGGGGGAGGGGTAATATTTTCGTCATGGTAACCCTGTGGCACATTCAAGAGGTCTCGTCTGCTTGCCCTCATGCCGGCTAGAGGTTAATGAGTGCGCTGCGCTCTTTCAGCATTTTTTTCGTACAATTTTATTGCAGTCAAACAAAACATTTACGGCAATACTGTAGCCTTGTTCCATAATTGAAACTTTAAGGTTCGCCTTATCTTGTTCTAGCAGCCGTGCAACGTTGTTTTTTTACCCTCGTTTAGTTGCTATCGGTTGCCTTTCTAAACAAGACGCATCTTTCTTTAATGCTTAGTGACTAACGACTTTCCTCTGCCCTGTTTTACTTTTTCATTACTACTGGCTTAAAATAAACACTAAAAGATTTGATTATAACATTCAAATAATATGCGATGGCATGCTTTGAAAGGAAAAAGTAATAAATTCGGTCTTATAAAAGAATTTCTGTAAATACAAAGAGCATAGATAGCTATATGAAGCCGTAAAAAAAACGAAAAATCCGTTAAGAAAAACACGAAATATATAATTTTACATATTTTATGAATTGTATGAGCTATGGATGAATTAAATATACATACATAAATATATATATATATATATATTACATTTAATTTGTTCAGAAATATCAGATGTAAAATTATTGCGTGCAGCGGCGTAAGATAATCTTCCACCTTATCTCATTACTCTTTCTCATTATCACCTTATCTCATTACTCATTCTCATTAAGTTTGACCTTAGTCAAATTTCTCTAAGAAATGGATTACGACAGATGGCGGAATACGTATAAGTAAAAAAATAATAAATAAACAGCCTATAAATATCCCATGACTGAACACAGGACTCGTCTAATTTCTGAGAGGGTTTTGCCAAGCTGTTGCAATACGGGTCGGCAGACTTCACATATCCTTTAAATAGTCTTCAATGTTTTCCTTCACCGTCGAGCACTTGGTAAATCAGCATCAGCAGGTGCTGGCACCTACTATCGAACCCAGGATACGTGCGTACAAAAAATTTAAAGCGATCGCGGAGTCTTGACCTACCACGGTCCGTAGTATTATGGACATGACTGACCTAAATTATCTGGAGTCTGGTACTATGATACCCATTCCGCTTGCTAAATGCGGCTTTACTGCAAACCCTCGTAACTTGGGAGACGTCCATGCTATTTGAGTAGGCAGTTTAGAGGCTGATAATAATTAAAGGCTTCAGGCCTTTGAAAGATTGTAAAATTGTATTACAAAAAACCATGATCTTTTAATAGTGTAGCTTAATAAAGGCTTAAAGTAAATAAAAAAATCAAAATACACATACATCATCATCATTTCAGCCTTTCATTAGTCCGCTGCTGAACATAGGTCTCCCACATACATGGCCACAAAAGTTTGTAGCTCAAACTTAACGGGATATTGCTATAGTTGCCACGTTTGGTAGGCGGGTTGGCGCTCGCGGTTTATTTATTCAGATGTTCCAGTTCCATCTCCTGGTTTTCATATTCCCTCTGTCGACTATTACGACACTTTACACAATTTATTTTACCCTACTTTGCCGTATCCCCTTTTGCTAAAGATCGTAACAGCCACATAAAGGCTATAAGGAAACTCAAACTTAATATAACATAACATCACATAATGCACGTCATTATATGCATTATAGTTGCCCATTTTACACAGGGACCAGATTTAAGCGTCGCGTTACAGTCAAAGCAAATTATCTTATTACCTTTTTCAACAAAATTAACTAGCCAATCTATTCAGAACTTCCTTAGTATTGTTAGTTGCTTAGAATTTTAGCGTATTTGACTATTTGGGTCAGTGTGAAAGGTCAAGATAAATTGGTCCATTTATATAGAACTTCTTACGGTATTTTCACTAAAGTTGTTTTTTCTTTTGAGAATATTATGATTTTGGGGTCCACCGGGAGGTCGCACTCTGATCTATTATAGCCGGATAATATACCATTATATTTTTGATAACTTTTTTGTTTTATTTTTACAAGCCATTGTTAGGCACTAGACCTACTAGTGATCATCCTGTGGTCGAAATTAGACCGGAATTCATATTTTTTTAAGATTGAACCTTATTGAGGTTTGTGTAATTATTTGATAGCAACATTTAATAATTCTATTTCGACAATCTCTACTCTGTACGACTGTTTGACAGTGTGTTTGGCATTTGCAGTATGAATGTAAACAAACGTCAGACGTTCTTCTCCATACAAACTAATTATGTCAAATCTCACTTCTTCGTGCCCTCAATATGCTTAGAAAGAGGTGCAAAGGTTCTTAAGCTTCACGTATTATATAGAAGACTAATAACGTGATTTTAGAGGCTAAATTTAGAGAAATCAGAGCTCTCGAATGTTTAATAAAACTTTGTTGATTGTATCGCGTTTCATTAAAAAAAAATATATATAATCAGTTTGGAGCGCTTTAGAACATTTATTTATACGAGTAGGTGCTGCTATTCTTATTCTGTAAATATTTGTTTAAAGTCAATTATATTTTATTTTAATTATGTAGATATAAGTTCGTTTTCTTATTATATATTTGCAACTACTCATATATTTATAGAGGTTTTATTATTTTATTAACAGTTTCCTACTCTAGTTATTCTGTTTTAATATTACTGGAGAATTTCAAGAGGATAAAGAAGGGGTATTTGTTACATTTTTCTTATAGAAAGTAAAAGTGCTAGGCTGTTACTTGCCTACAAATGTCTTACCGATGAGCACCGGCCTCTTTTCTTTTCTGGGATGATTTGGAGCTGACTGCCACGTTGCTCCAATGCGATCTTTTTATTCGTCAGACAAGCACGCTACGTCGAGGACTCCTCGAGTCTAACGACTTGTATCCTACTGAAACCACTGAAACCACTGTAACCGTGCAAATCTACGTTTCCTGCACCGAGAGGTTTAAAACACTAATAGAGCAATTTCGAAACGACCGGTGGGATAACGACCTTGTAAATATTAAACTATCTCATCTCGCCTTCTGGCGACTTCCTAAATAACTTTAAGGAGAAAACATCCGTTCAATGTCCCCTCCAGTACGCCCCAATAATTCTCCAGCTTTCCTTGAGGACCAAAAGCAGAATGTCTAGCTGACAGCCTCGAACTTCAATGTTCCCCGAGCACCCTACAGGTCGCCACCACACACGTCGCAATGGACAGCGAGGTTGATTAGAGGGCGCGATTACTTAGCACCGGTTACTAGCACCCATTTCCTTCACGCACCATATCGGAGCACTCGTCTTGTTGCAAAAACGTTCATTGAAAGCGAAGGTCTGGCACAACGGGCACGTACTCAAGTTGTACGAACTCATTGTGCAATTGACTCGTAAGCACAAGCCTCGCAAGCAACCGCACAAGCTCCGAAGCACATCCCTTCCGCGCCGGTGTACCTCAAAGCTCTGCCCTAGGTCCCGTTCTCTACACCCTCTTCTTCTTTTTTCACTAATGACATACCGCGTACTTGCGGTGTCGAAAGCGCACCATTCGCCGACGACGCATGCATATACGCGTCCAAACACTATCACTAAGAGCCTGCAATCCGCATCTCGAACCCTAGGGAACTGGTTTCATAAATAGAGGATCAAGGTCTAAAATAGCACTGAGCACTAAACGTGCAGCCTTGCACTTGTTTCGGTGTGTACAGACACATCTTGATACGATAGAGTTATTTGATCGACCAATCCTCTGGAAAAAGATAGTCAAACACTTAGGCGTCCTAATCGACTCAATACTCACCTTCGGTCCACACATTTGCCGCGTAATCGAGCGGCTTTCGCCCTTGCCCGATTACACCCGCACCTAAATTAAAATAGCATAATGTGCCTACGTAATAAAATTACATTACAAAGCCTGTATTTGGCCAATCATTTTTTTTGGGCATGCCTCCCCGCGTCATGTTCACCGTCTCCAGGTCGTCCAAAATCGATTCATGCGCAAGGCCAAGGGATCACCGTGGTTCCTGCGTGATAAAAACCTCTACATTCTGGTTGCGTATCCCAATCGCTGTTAAAATTTGTGCAAAAACACAAATTGTCTGGTTGTGTTGTGCGTGTGAAATTTATGTCTTTAAAACGCACTTGCGATACAATAGAAAGGTAGTGTAGGGCCGTTTCTCGGTTTTTTTTAACGGTACTTTCTTTTATACGATGAATGAAAAGAATGGAAATCTAGTTTCTGTCTAGGAGGAATTTCGTCACATTGATTTTAATAGTTAAAACAATTGCTGTTACTTATATATATATATTAACGTGTGAAGCGTTTGTGAAATTATTAAGAGTTGCCGTGGTCGCTCAGGGGCGGGACGCTTGCCTTAAATTTCATAGAACGCAAGTGTTCGATTCCCGGTGACGGCACCTCTACAATTGTTCTGCGATTTTGTAACTGTTTACCACGTCCTCAACGGTGAAAGAAATCATAAATTGTTACTTTTTGTTAATAACAATGCTTCCATTACAAGAAACAACGAAAAGGCAAAAATTTCATTAACGTCCATTCCGCGCCACTTGCAACCAAATTAAAAAATTACCTTTGCCTAATTATACTATATTAGAGTTTGAAAAATAGACACGTTGTAGCTTTGTGTTAGAAATTAAAAAGAAAAATTGTGTTAGGCTTTAAATGTTATACTTTTAACATAACGGGGCCGACTTAAATTAAACGTGGTCGTTAATCTTCTCGGAAACAGCAGTTAAAACAAAAAGCCCCTTATTTGCGTTCCTGTATATAAAAAATACTGCTCGGTGGGGTGCAGTCGCTATGGCAGCAACTGCTCTATACGCTACAAGTCGCGGAGTTGTTGCTTTTCGGGTCTAGTTAAATTTTAACGGTCTTCGTATCATCGTTACCTTGCATGACTGCATCCGCACTTAACTTGCTATGATACTATCATGAACATTACGTCGGTAGCGGGTAGGTTATGATGCGCTAGTGCTGTATTTGCGCGTACACTTATGGGCACTATAATATATCCGGCGCAGTTAACAGCTTTCTTCATTATTCGATTGGAATGTTTGCGTCAAAATTGGAATATATACCATCTAAAAAACACTGTGATAGATATAGTAGACTGATGAATTTTCCAACAGTAAATCCTGGTTGATAGCGATGTAAACCGCTTGTCGTAATTCATTACTAACATTCCGCTGCCAAGAGAATATAGTTAGCACCAGTTCATACAATGTTTCATTTTACCGTTTCATGGAATATTAACTGAGCAGTATTGTCCGATGAATATTCTACGCGATCTCATATCTGAACGTATTGCTTATTGTTTTTGAAATATTGATATTATTTATTTATTTATTTATTTATTTATTGATATTCTATTGTATACCACCACCACCGATTCAGTCCGTCACAAGTCCACTGCTGGGTTAGATAGATTGGGGGGATTTTGCCATAGTTGCCACGCTTGGCAGGCAGTTTTGCAAACGCAGTTTATTTATTTTGCTGTTCCTGGAAGATGCTCACCTGGTTTTTAATTCACTTTTTAATTCACACTCTGTCGACTGTCGACGACAGCCATGGGACGAGATGGGGTGGTAGATTCTCTGAGGCCGCCACCACACGACGTTTATATATATTTATTGTATATACCTTATTTATGAGTAATAAAGTGCGGACTTAATGCTTAGACTTTCCCTGCTACTCGACCCGAGGGCGTGGAGATAATTGTGAAGGGTGCACATAAAAAAATTGTGAAAATTACCTTTAATGGGCTATTCGAAATCAATCCTTACAATATCCGCCGTGTGGTAGCGGCCTAAGAGAATCTACCACCCCATCCCATCCCGTGGGTGTCGTAAAAGTCGACAGAGGAAAATTAAAACTAGGAGATGGGCAACAGCATCTTCCTGAAACATCTGAATAAACTGCGGTTGCCAATCCACCTGGCCAGCGTGGCAACTATGGCAAAATCTCTACAATAAGAGAGCTACATACTTTTGTGGCAGTCTATGGGGGAGGCCTATGTTCGGCAGTGGACTTGTGATAGGCTGAAACGAAGACGACTACTAGTATGATAAATCGAAAGCATCTCTCTCTGTCCCTCTGTCTGTTCTCTGTTCTGTTTTGTTACTTTTTCACGGCTCAAGCGCTGAACCTATTTTGACGAATTTTGCCACAGAGATAGCTTGCATCCCGGAGACGGACATGTGACTTTTTATCCCTAAACATCGAAAAGTTTGGATTACGTAGTATCACATCACTTATTACCATCTTTTTTTTACCTCAGGATTTGCATTGAGATATGCATTATGTAGGTATTTTACATCGCTCCGTGTCTGCATTGAATGATCTGTATTAAAGTGTGTTTAATTGAGTTTATCAGCGAAAGCCCTGAAACGTTTCATGTTTATTGCCCACAACCAGTAGCTTCATTAGCATATATTGTCCTTGTTTATAAAAATATACATACATACGTAAGATCACGACTGTATCCCATAAGGGGTAGTCAGAGACTGGGCACTCATTGCAAAAACAGAAGACGCTGTTGGGTGCACAGTGCAGTTTATTTCCTTACTCGCCTTTTACGAGATCCATTGGACGAGATGGAGTGGCAGTATTCTTTTAACGAGCCGCCACCACACGGCTTAAAATATTCATTATTTATATTTTATTAGTAGTATCGTATTCGTAAATATCATTTTTTATTTAGTTATGTCTATGTATGTAGGTATGAATATCCATATATGTAGGTGACTGTATACGCATATTAATTTAATAATATGCTATTCTTTTTTAGTAACCGCCTTCGCAGTTTACTTACTGCCCAAAGGTGGACTGGCAGAGAATGCTATGAGCATAAAGTCCGCCTTTTCTTCTTTTACTTATTGTAAGGTTTAATACAGAATAAATAAATAAACCCTCTGGTTTATGATTATGTGATGTTTTAAATTATAATGAAGCAAATGACGCGATTTCCGTTGCAGCAGCGTTTTATTTATTGTACTCCGTATTATTTTTTAAAAGACCTGTTTGGTAAATGATCACCGCCGCATGAACATCCACAATATCCGAGGAATTGTGGGTGCGTTGCCGGCCGTTGAGAAAGGAGAAGGCTCTTTTCTTGAAGGTAATTTTGTCGAAAAAACTGCTGGCCGTAGAAGTTGTTAATTAAGTCGGCGTGCAAAGATTTTATTGACCCTTAGGGGAATACAAGTGATTTATAGGATTTACCAGTCCTCAAGCTAGCTGAAAGTAGACCTTAACAAGAATTTACGTAAGTTTAATTACAATAAAATATTCATTTTTTTTTTTACTTGTTGTGATGGATTCGTGATTCCTCACAGTCTCCCGGCGTTCGCTGTAAATATAACTCCATATGTACCTTATAAATAAAGCCTTAAGGAATAGAAAAAAAAAATCCTCAAATTATTTTCGATGAAAGATAAAATGTTTAATTAATAATGTAGCCCACATGAGGGGTCTCTAGCTACCCCTTATATAGGAAATAGGCGTGACTGCATGTATGTATGTATGAATGCATACAAATTTATGTATTAAAAAAATGTATTCCTAACATTGTTTGTAGTTTATAGTCAATGTTCTCAACATTGACTATAAACTTCATAATAGTCTGTAAAAATATCAACATGATGGCGGTGCTGCATCGATATGCAGTGCGATAGTTGTAATAAATCGCAATTTCTTGCAAAAAATATTTTTAATAACACATCTGAGCCTTAATAACTAAACATTTTTTTAAATTTAAAGTTAAGTGAAGATTTTTTGTAGCGTGCGTTAAAAATGTAAACAACTGCTGCCCGGTAGAAGAAAGACGCGGTTTGCTCATCCTAATTACCGACAATACAGGCCATGGAGAACACCCATACTACCTTTGCGTATGTTGCGACGTATGCTGTGTGTGTGGATATGAAATAGTCCCAGTTATAATTAGTTGTAAAAATAAACGAAAAGGGGAAAAGTGACAAAAGTTTAAGCCATGGGTCCAAAACGGAAGCAATTATAAGACAAATATTAATGCAGAAAGTGTTTACGTAGGGATGGTGAAACTTCGACGTGTTTACAATGCTTTAAAATTTCAATGCTTTAAAAAAAAACATGGCACTTAGTATTTTAGGAACAAAAACGTTTACAAAAACTTGCTGCCGTGACAAAGGATGAAAAGACGAACATTTTAGTACCTTTAAACTTATTTATGAGATCCGCCTATAAGCCGCGAGTTACGATTTATTTAAATGTAACGTTTTCATAATTCTTTTTTCTTGTATTTTATGAAGAAGAGAAAGTGTGTCTCGATCACTTCAATGGTTTGTATTGCCTAGTTGTATTATTGAAGTGGTGGAGGGCATCTGATGGCGGTTCCCGGTGGTGGTATTGGTTGGTGCACGCTATTGTGGGTGGTGCTCTTCAAAAACTCGTTGATACAAACCATTTTAAATTTTGCATGCGGATCAAAGCGGAGCAAAGTAACTTGCTGTTGTTCATCATAATGGATTTCCGCAACGTAACGGCTAATTCTTAACTTGAATTTTATGTTAAGTATTATAAAACCTATACAATCCATCGTCATCATCATCGTCTTAATCATTGGGTTTTTAATAGTCCACTGCTGAACTGGACCTAGGCTTCTCCCAAGTAGAGAGGATTTTCCAAAATCACCAGATTAGTGATCGCAATACCAGCCGTCCAGTACCTTAGACAGTGCTATCCTTGACCAGTCTGTGTCTGTTTATTAGCTATCGGAAGCAATTATCTAGGAATTTCCAGCCTACGACAACACCTGCGATTTGAGATGGGTTGCAGATTTTCATTAACGCATTTACCCTACGGCTACTTTGACTAGCTTTCGTTCGTTCGTTCGTTTCAGCCTAATAATAGTCCACTGCTGAACAAAAGCCTCCCCTATAGATTGCCACAATAGTTAGTAGCTCTCGTTTTGGAGGGATTTTGCCATAGCAACGGCAGTTTATTTATTGATGTTCCAGGAAGATGCTGCTACCCATCTCCTGCTTTTTATTTTCCCTCTGTCGACTTTTACGACACCACGGGATGAGATGTGGTGGTAGATTCTCTTAAGCCGCCACCACACTTAAATACTGTTAAATAAACATTGGTGTTCTGATTTTTAATATAACTAATTTTACGTATTCTATCGCTTTAAATTTTTAACTATTTATTATCAAAGCGCTAAGTTTCGAGCGCTTTGCAACATTCATGGTCACCATAAGATAAAGGTGTCAGACGTTCTGGTGTCATAGTTAATCCGGGGTACCTTACTTTTTTATTATTATTTGTGATCTAAGGAAAATGAACTTACAGTGTCTTGCAAAGGTAATCTTGGTTTTTGATTTAAATTTGTTAATTAGAGGATCACGACCTAGTGGTACTTTAACGCAATAATTGTATGTATAATTTACTTTTCGTTTAACGCTGTTTAAAATCTAATATAATTAAACAGCATACGTCTGGGGACGCCATCTCACAGCTCTTTGTGATGACGCTGTCTTGCAGGTACCAAGTGTATGTATTTGTACAAAGCTTATTTTTTTCGATGTTGTATAGAACCCGCGATGCATATGTGTGGCTATCATTCGTATGTATAATCTGTGCTTATCTATATTTAATTTTTTCACAGTGTCATAATAATTAAAATTTATTGGATAACAATATAATTAGACACACAGAAAAGGCATCAGTTAGAAGTTTACCTTATTAAATTTTATTCATATGAATACTAAAATAAAAGCTGCGACAATCACCGCAACTTACTCCGCTATGAACTCTTTACATTCTTATATATTGTCAAAAGAGAACGATCCACCGAACGCGTCTGTAGCGTAATTGCGAACACGATATTTAAATACAGAACGCTTCGTAAACATCAAAAAGGATCACAGACATAAAAAAAGTTCAACCGTCGTACAAAGCTTCGAGATGCTTCCTTCAGTACATATCAAAGCGTATGACGGGGTTTTACGCACAAAAAGGATATATCCATTAAATCCGAATGCGCGTAGAACTATAACGGCTTTATCTTTGCAATTCCGAGTTAGAGCTGCGTGCTGCGAAGTTTTTAATCGCTGTCGTGAAAACGCGGATTGCATGACATATGTCAAATTTGCCTGCCGACGTTTACTTTTCTTTTCAATAAGCCGCTTGCTTTCGAATTTTCATAATCCCCGAAACTTTTCAGACTTACAATATGAATAAAATTGTGTAGGTATCATGGGTGATGGTAACACTCTATGATTTTCTTCACTCACCATGTGAAACAACATGAATTAATCGACCCATTTACTTGCAATAGACAAATGTCAATCAAACAAAGAGACTACTTCTTTCTCAAAGGCCGGCAACGCAACCACGATTCCTCTGGTATTGCAGATGTTCATGGGCGCCCCGCCTGCCAAGCGTGGCAACTATGGTAAAATCACCCAAAAATGAGAGCTACAAACTATTGTGGCAATCTGTGGGGGAGGCCTATATTCAGCAGTGATGATGATGAGCCGCTCGGTCGTTTGCACCCTCTTCGATATAAAAATATATGAGGTCTAGATTGTATCTACTTTGCAATCCGTCTGCAGTCTGGCCGGCAGAAATATCACGTGACTGACTTAAAACTTAAAAAAAAAACTAATAAACTGACTGTTAAATAGTTTTTGAAGTTATATTTGATAAGACATACAGGCAGAGTGAACAGACACATATAATTGTGAGTCCAAATCTTAGGAGAACCATTACTGAGCTATATTTGAACTGAAACTTTTACGACTTAGTAGCATCGCAGGCCGTATACTACCGTATGGATGGTGATAAATACCATTTTCTTGTAGGGGAAAGTGACGAGACGAGCAGAACATTGACCTGGTGGTGAGTGCAACGTCTGCCCATAACAAATGCTGTGTCATCTAGAACATTTCAGTGTGTCACCCTGAGACATCAGTTCTCAAGTCTCATATACAGGGTATTAGCTCTCAGTGCCCTTCAGACCGAAACACAAAATAACTGGCCCTGCAGTGGTACCTACCTAGACGGATTCCTGCATAGGAATTCTAAGTAGGCGAGGCAATAGGAATTCTTAGTAACTAGGTGAGGCCAATACATAGTATTATATCCTACATTAAACAAAGGCAATATAATAATTACAATAATATTGGGCGACTTACTCGAATTTTATCGAAAGCAAAAGCAATAAATTATTGTTTTACCGTAAGGCTGTGCATTCCTACTATATTTGAGCCAATATTGATAACGGCCAAATATTTACCTTGAGATGTACACACGGACGCATTGGCATAAATTTCAGTTAAAACAACAAGCTTCGTGAAATATGACGGGTGTGCGAATGTTTACAGGGACCGCTCGCTAATTTTAACGATTGCCTGTGATTTTTTTTATGTAATCGTATAAAGCCTATGGATGAGTCCTAAATAGTTTGACAAATATGAGAGCCAGTGTCTTTGAGGAAACAGTTCGTTGTCTGACTTGTGTTGATTTTGTCAATTTACTAATTTCGACTACGGTCGGACATTTTGCTTTCTACAGATACGGTAGAAATAAAGGAAAGTTAGGTCCGAATACGTGGACATTGGAACCAAGCTACATAAAATTGAAGCAGGTCAATTTTGGGAATCGAAAGTAGTACATATCGACTACAAATATTGGCTTATAGCTGGTTCCTGATCCATATCGCCGCTCATAATTCTTCGTAGTAAAGGATGGAAATAAAAAGCTCATAATTTTATAATATTCGTAATGTACTTTATATCCCTACTATTAAACTAGCATTTAATTAAAACTAGCAATATGCTTTAAATGCTGGCTAAATTAAATACTGAGGTGTCAGATGTCCCGAAGTCATAGTTAATCTGGGGTACCTTCAGCTTTTAATTATTTTTTTGGTCCGATTTTTTTACTGGTGGTAGGATTCCTGTGCAGGAATCCTTCTAGATAGGTACCACCCCAGGGCCAGTTATTCTACCGTGAAGCAGTAGTGTGCAAACATTACTGTGTTTCGGTTTGAAGGGCACTGTAAGCTAGCGTAATCACTGGGCATATGAGACTTAAGAAGTGATGTCTCAGGGTGACGGGCGCAGTGTGATGTCACACAGTAATTTTCTGGGTGACACAGCATTTGTTATGGACAGACGTTACACTTACCATCAGGTGAGCGTTTTGCTTGTTCCGTCACTCAAATGAAATAAAAAAAAAGATCTACGTAATCATTTTACTTACATTATATTACAGTGTCTTGAAGTCTTGCAGTGGTATGCTTGGTTTTCGATTTAATTTAGTTAATTATAGGATCCCAAGCCGGCGGTAATACTCAAGTCCCGTGACCATGGGTTCTGCAAAGTACTCGAAATGTCGGGTTATAAATAGTTTAAAAATTAAACGCGATAAAATCTGTAAAATTAGTTTTAGTGAATTATTAAATTTTAATTATTCAAACACATGTTGTAGCACTGTTGAGGCTTCGCTCCGGTCACATCCCGTGAAACAAGTTCAAATTCATGATAGGAATATCGGCTTCACCTAACTGCTTGATACTGTGTGATATTGTGGAAGATGTACATCATGTTTTTTTTTTATTGTATAAAGTGACGAAACGAGCAAAACGTTCATCTGATGGTAAGTGCAACGTCCGCCCACAACAAGTGCTGTGTAACCCAGAATATTTCTGTGCGACACCACACTGCGCCCGTCACCCTGAGACATCAGTTCTTATGTCCCAAATGCCCAGTGATTACGCTAGCTCACAGTGCCCTTCAAACCGAAACACAGTAATGCTTGCACACTACTGCTTCACGGCAGAATAACTGGCCCTGGGGTGGTACCTACCTAGACGGATTCCTGCACAGAATCCTACCACCAGGACGGAGTGTGTTCGGAGCGAGGCCCAGCGACAACATTTGAGATTAATGGGTGATCATAGTGTAGACATATGTTACAGTGTTTTACCTGAAACACTGTCCGGGGTGGCGTAAATAAACTTTATTTACGGGTTGTGTGAATGTTGTTAGAAGCACTCATCTATATAAAGATGAACGTACATTGTGTAACACGTCTGTGTTTTTTTTTTAATCTAAATTAGTATAATATTTGTTCCTAAGGAAGCTCAATCGTTTTAGAGTTGATTATGTATTGGTATGTTAATACATGTGTCTTTTTCTAATGAGGGTGACATAGTCACTGTGTGACAAAACTCCTATATTAAAATAAAGAGACAAAAAATTATTCAAACACCGCCGTATTTATAGTTTTATTCAGTCGGAAGCCTTTTTGCACATAACTCAAGTTTAACTTTACATAACTTGCGTACATAAAATTTAAAGCGCTGCCTCAATTCTAGCTCGCAGAATGTCTGGAATAGACTAGTAGTTTTTCTCATGTATTCTTCGTTAATTTGATACAGTGTTCCTGGATCACACCGGCGCCTCTTTCGAAGAGTAAAGGTTAAGGCCCCCTTTTAAAAAAATGATACTTTATCTTGGATTCCAATATTTTTTAAAGAAGAAAATGTTAAGAAGTATTAGCATCTGATAATGGTATTCCTGACGATATACACAATCAAATTTTTGCTTTCAACTAATGTTCTGAGTAACTCAGAAGGCGAGTAACTTATTTCTTTGTTACTATTGTCGCACTTACTTCTCGCCACCTTTTCCATCTGTACCATAATTAGCATTTGCTTTTCAATTTTTTTTTTATTAAAATTAGTGAATAGACGAGCAAATCGGGCACCTGTTGTTAAGCGTAAATTGTCTGTGTTTGAATGTTATGTATGAATTCTCCGTATGGTACGCAGTGTGCTCGTCACCCTAACACTTTTTTCTCATATCTCCTATAGTTAAACTACCTACAGTGTCCTTCAAATTCCGTTCGACGGCATAATAATTGGCATAGCGATGGTACTTCCGTACATATGATCACTGTATGTACGATGGTACATACAGTCATCATATGTACGGAACGCCTTTTTCCCATATAAGGGGTAGGCAGAGGCCACTCACTTAGTCCACTTTTCGCCCTCGCGGGAAACGAGACGTGACGGGTGGCGAACCACGTCTTTCGCTTTTTGGTAGGAGTCGAAAACTCTACATTGTTTTCACTCTACATAGCGTTTCCACGAGCAGTATAGTAACAGCATTGCGTATTATGGTGCTATTCTGCACGAATAATGAAAGGTCTGTACAGTACGCCTCTTGCGACACTTCGGTAGGAAAGAGCTAGGTGCTTTGGCGGATGATATTGCCAAGGACCCTTTATAACTTTACCTTTGTAACCCGGCCAGATCGGGTGGTCTTATCAGAGAAGGACGTCTCCTCCTACTAGTAATATTTAGATGTTGTATATATAGTTCGTATCTCAGAAACTTTTCACATCACTATTACAGAATTCTGTGAGATATTTCTTGAGCTTCTCATGAGGCGACATTGATGTGGCTTCATCACTCTCCCGCTGAGACTGGAAGTCGTAGTTAGCGTGGAGGTCTTGTGACGTCAGGCGATGAAGTGCAGTCTGGCAATGCGGTGAAACTGTGGTCCAGGTCTTCAGTACGGCGAAACGTATGGGGACAGTGTTGATGATCCTCATTGACTGAGAGACTAGGAAGCACGCACTGTGCCGACAGTAGTGTGGTGCTGTGACTACGATGGCTGCCGATGGCGTTGTTGTTGTGGTTTGGAGAAGCTGGCTGCGATATTCATACCTGGGTCACCATTTTTGGCGGATGATGTTGCCAAAGTAAAAGGTCTACATCTACTAGTAATCTTTAAGTATATATTATATATATAAATCGCATCACAGAAACTTTTCACATCGCGATTATGGAATTGTATGAGATATTTCATCACATAGATGTCGCCACAGAGCTATTCTACTCTGCCGCACATCTATAAGAACTGTGGTACGTACCTCCGTTATTTTCCATTAGGTTTCCTACCACTAGTGTCAACCGAACTAAAAAAAAACCGCAGTGTTTACATCGTTCCGTGAAACTGTAAAAAATAGGACCCTATTCAACACTCACAGTACACAAATTAGTATTCCTTACTCTGAAATCTTTTACCCGATGTGCTAGTAAAATAGTACATTTCGCGTAATGATCGTTTTTAACCGTGCAGTAATCGTAAAGCGTTTCTCGTGCAATGCGTAACGGACGGGTGTAGGCATCGTAAAACAGAGCGGTCGACTCGGTAATCGTTCGTGTGATGACGCCTTTAGTTCGGACGAGTAAATTTTTAGGAATAAAAAGAAAATATACTTAGGCTAATACTATAAGGTAGTGGTGGTATGATTTCTATGGAATCCGTCAAGGTACCACCGCAGTGTCAGGTATCCGGCCGCGATGCAGCAGTAGTGTTTTATAAATCATCGACAATGGAAATTAAAGATAAGCGATGTAGCGACGACTTAAGATAATCTTCGACCCCATCTTATAGCGTGGGTGTCGGAAACGTAAGAGTTGAAATTCCTGCTCCCCATTTCGTTCCCACGAAAAGCTAGCCACTGGCACGCCAATCACTAGCTTAGCGGGGAGAAAGAGAAATGAACTAGTTAGGAAATGGGCTTGGGGTAGGGAGCCGGAAGTTGGGAAAGGAACTATAAGGTGGAGGTATACTACTATCGGAAGGAACAGGAGAAGACAGCAATAGCTCGGGAGGCCAGTGCCGCTTACTGAGTACTCTACCGACTTTGCCGGATAAGGAAACTAGGTCAAGTATCCCTGGCTTATTAACTTACTTATAACAGGCTTTAGGTTGACCAAAGAAATACAAAAAAAATATTTCATTACTATTTAGCTTTTAATTAAGTTCTACATCTCCATCTCCGTCGTATTCGTAGTATTCGCGTATCGTCTTAATGTCCACGACATAATCTACTTCTGTGCCAAATTTCACTTTAATCCAATTAGCCGTTTGAGTGTGATTCAGTAACAAACGTCCAAACGCATAAATCAAAAATAAATATATTGGGAAGAAGTAAGATTATACGCAATCATACAAAATATACACAAATGTAATCAAAATAAATTTTACTGCTGCATTGGGTAAAAACTCTTATAAATGACGAAGACATGATATTTGCAGCATTATATGATGTAAAAAAAATTACGACGATATTTATGACTACTTAAAAATAAATTATAATATTATTATTATTCTTTTATTTCATTTTCAAAATCTCTTTAATCTTCTCGTCTATCTGAATTGTATTGACTAAAGTAAACATTCATTGTATTAACCATTTGTGTAGATATTTTTAGGAATGGTAGGATTCTTAGACAGTAATCCGTCTAGGTTGTATGTATATATGGTGTATATATTTTTTTTTGGTTTGAAGGGCATTATAGATAGTATAATTACAGGGCAATATTAATTATATACAATTATTAATTATATGCAATATCGCTACTGCTATGGTCAGGCTTGGCACTTGTCTCATCGCATAATTCCAATAAACAAAACGTGTCGATAAAACCGATGTTATTAACGAAATACTCTAGAATACCCTGCCCAAAGATATTAGAAAAGTATCCAACAAAAATTCTTTTAAAAGGTTGGTGCGGGAATATTACCTGTGTGAAGTAGTACCTTTCACATATTTTTTTTTATATTGCACCCTTCCCAACTTTCTCCACGCCCACGTGTTGACTGGTAGAGAATGCCAATAGGCATTAAGTCCGCCCATTGTTACCCTTTTAATTAAGGCGTACAATAAAGTTTTAATAAATAAATAAAAAAAATACGAATTAATAAGAAAAATGTTTGTTGTTGACTTATATACAATAAATTATCGTTTACAACCCAGCCCTTTGTGATGTCCCATAAGCGCCTTTGCGGCTATTCTAGTCTGTAACTTATTGTCTATAATTTAGCCTCGGTACGACCTCTGTGCGCAGTTTTACAGCGGCTCGAGACAATTACATCACCTTGCAATAACACATTTGAAGTCCAAACGATGTATTCTTCCTGCTAACTTTGCTAACGTTCTAGCTGGAAAAAATAGATTTTTTTATAGTTTTTTTTCAACACAACTGTTACGTGTAATTATATGGGCATATTTTGATAGTTATTATTAACAAAATCAGACTTATTTTCGAACTTTTGTGCTTTGAACCAAAATAGTTAACGGAAAAAAACAGGAAATGGGCAGCAGCATCTTCCTGGAACATCTGAAAAAGAAACTACGGTTGCCAACCCGCCTGCCAAGCGTGTCACTTATTTCGAAATCCCTTCAAATGAGAGCTAAAAACTATGCGTACTATGTTCTGCAGTGGACTAGTAAAAAAAAGCAAAGTTTCAGCCTATAAATGTCCCACTGCTGAGCACAAACCTCCTCTCATATCTGAGAGGGTTTTGGAGCTAGGAAGAATCCGCCACGCTGCTCCAATGCGGGTTGGCGGACTGCACATGGCTTCGAAATATTTTTATATATCGAACCCAGGTCACTCGCGTACTATGAAATATAAAGCGAGCGCCTAACAGTGGTACCTGGTGATAGGCTGTTAAATAATTATGATGAGTTAAAAGAATGAAGTCCTTTCTTTGCGGAAAATATTAAACTATGGCATAGATGGGAAGTTAATCTGCTTTACATTAGTATAAAGAATTAGAAAAAAATGATGGTAGGATTATTCTGCCTTGAAGCAGTAGTGTGCAAACATTACTGTGTTTCAGCCTGACTACTATGTAGCTAGTGTAATCACTGGGCAAATGAGACTTAAGTATTGATGTTCTGGGTGACACAGCATTTCTTATGGGCTGACGTTGCACTTACCATCAGGTGAGCGTTTCGCTCGTTTCGTTACTTTATCCAATGAAAAAATATTGTATTTCCTACTTCACCCATAATAGTGTATACAAGAAAAGTACTGCGAGATTCTCAAACTGCTATCAACTAAACAACAGACTATAAACATAAGACCCCATGAATGAAGTCCTTAAAGTTTAATAATGTCCAGTAAATGTATTGGTACCGCATAGATGCTATAGCAGATGGGTTTACTCGATCGGAGAAGACCCATGCTCTCACAGAAAACCAGCGTAAAGTAACAGTATGACGCTACTGCTGCGTTATGGTGAATGAATTTATAAAATTAAGAGTATTTAAAACATCGTTGCACCACACTAGGATTTGTCCTGCATCGCAAGTGCGTTTTAATGACGTAAATTGCACATATCTCAAACACCCGGAATAACTATCCGTAGGCCATATAACGTGCGGGAGTTGAACCTGAGACTTATGATGCAGAATCCAATATCTTAGTAGCTACTCCAACTGTGAATAATCCGTGATGATATCTCATGGAACGGCTATATAACACTTTTGTCGCTTTTATAAAAACTAGGCCTACACTAGGATTATTCTTTTAGTGTAAGTGTGTTTTGCCCCAAAAACCAACTATTGAGTGTTTGCTCAAATGTTGGCTCCGGCTGGGATTCGAACCCAGTACCTGCGATGTAGAAAAGAGGCACCCTGACTTGGCAACGCGACGAGAATTATTCGTCTATTATTTTGCAAAAACGAGCATTTCGGGCAATCTTTAACTATGGGCCTCGCGAGTCGCTACGAGAACTATTCAGGGTGACTAATATTTTGACACTTCCGTCGTTGTTTATTTTGAAAATATTATGTACAAAACATTAATTTATTTAACAAAAACTTGAATGTATCCTGTAGAATGTGTCAAGGCGACACGCTAGAGGTTCCTATGTTTAGGTTGGCTAAAACTAGAAAGTCTTTTCTTAGTAGATTTATAAAATTTTATAATAAATTTCCTAAAAGTGTATCACAAAAATCGGTCAATAGATCTTAAAAAAATTATCAAGAAGATATTTTTTGATAAAGCATATAATAAAATATGCTATTTTATATACAAAGATATGTGGAAATAACTCCCCTGGCTACTAAATTTACGAGTATGATGTTATTTTTTTTGTAATTTATAAATGTCATTATTATTGAAAAAAGAAAGACCCCTGAATTTCTAACTGGTTCTTCTTTGAGAAGTTCATTTTTTGAACCGGTGTAGATTTTCACGTTCATAAGAGCTTTACATAAGCCTAAATTGAATAAAGAAATTTTGACTTTGACTTCATTGCCTCAAATCCATATGCTATGTCAACATTACGATTGCCTCAGTAATGTTATTTTCAAAAATTTTATTTAAAAAAAAATTGAATACTTATATCATTGAGATTTCTCTCGGCTACATTAAATTATTAATAGACGTATAACATAGCTATCATCGCTATATTAAAAGGAAACAACAGACTACAAACATTTATTTATTTTGCCATAACATTTACTTATGTACTGAGGACAAATTTACGACGATGTAATGTGCCGAAATATATACGAATAACGTCCCGCGTCTAAACAGCAATTGATATATAGCATCGTTACTAGAAATACTCCGGGCGTTCCAGCAATGATTTATTATTAGTAAACGTCGTTAGCCGATGCAGATTTGTATAAGCTACTATCGCGACGTCTGCTAAATGCATGTTTATGTTAATTAAGCGCTTGGTATTAGTTGAAATTTTGAATTATTACACCTCCCACAATTGCCCTGTACGAGGGCGGCGGTATAAGAAAATCTTCCACTCAGTCTCATCCCGTAGGTGTAATAAGAGTCGCCTAAGGTAATGGAATGACCATTGCGAAAATTCCCGATAGAAAAACGCTGATCTTTGGTTGACACAGGCAGCACCGTCTTAGGTGTGAGTTGTCTGGTAAAGCGTTCACTAACCCGCCTGCCAAGTTAAGCGATTCCTGCAAAACCAGCGCGGGGGGGGGGGGGGTGCAGCAGACAGACTATAGTCCTAGATCCAAGGCGGTGCACACCACACAAGTAGACAGCCCGAACGGTCCGATTTCACCCTCGGACGGTCATTAGATGACTTATTTTTATAATAAAAAAAACTTTGATCTCGTGACACACGTCTGACGCGAGAGTGACCGAATTTTGATGTTAGAGTTAGGAGTTTATTTACTCGTATGTTTGGATCAAACCAAACCTCAGTAGTAGTAGCACAGTATCCGATGAAGCTGGCTAACAGCAATCACATCACAGAAAATATACAGATGTATCCATCATCATTGTCATCACCAAAAACAGCTGCAATCGATCGTAGGACACAGGTATCCCTCAATTTGGGAAGTTTTTTCGTAAATAATCATTTATCTTAAACAGTGCACTTCAAGAGCAACGAAACAAAATAGACAACTACTAATTTTATCTCATTAAGTATAAGAATATCTCATTTAATTATCTATTTTACTCCCATTTCATGTATCAATTTGCTCCCGTAGTAACTCTCAGTATATTTCTACAGATTCCATCGTAATCTTATTCAGAAAATTAACTAGGACATGTCAATACAAATGCTTTACGGTGTATTCGCGTCCATTTATCAAAATGACCGACGGTTGGTTAACTGTGAACGCCAAATATTCAGCAGGAGATAATATATCTATTACTTGGCCGATTTACATCTGCGTAGTTAATGTATGAATTATTACGTTTGTATAGACGACGATTGCGAATATACAGAAATACGGTACAGATGTCAAGGCCAAGGCTGATTAAAAATAAGTTCGACTATATGCCGAAATGTTAAAACGTTAATGAATTTGTTAAAAAAAGTTTTTTTTTCTGTTGCGACGGCGTAAATTAATTAATTGACAGAGAATGGAAAATTAACTTATTGAATGCGAATAAAGTCATCATCATCATCATTTCAGCCTATCACTAGTCGACTGCTGAACGTAGGCCTCTCCCATAGATTGCCATAAAAGTTTGTGCAGGCGGGGTGGCAACCGCAGATTTTTTTTTATTGAATAAAGTGACGAAACTAGCAAAACGTTCACCTGATGGTAAGTGCAACGTCCGCCCACAACAAATGCTGTGTCACCCAGAATATTTCTGTGTGACACCACACTGCGCCTGTCACCCTGAGACATTAGTTCTTAAGTCTCAAATGCCCAGTGATTACGCTAGCTCACAGTGCCCTTCAAACTGAAACACAGTAATGCTTGCACACTATTGCTTCACGGCAAAATACGAGTCACTGGACCTGGGGTGGATCCTACCTAGACGGATTCCAGCATAGGAATCCTACCAACACTAAAATTTATTCAGATGTTCCCGGAGGACGCTGCTGGCCCATCTTCTAGTTTTAATTTTCCCTCTTTCGACTTCTACGACACCCACGGGATGAGATGGGGTGGTAGATTCTCTCGAGCCGCCACCACACGGTTGGATTAAAGTTTATCTATGATTAATAATAAAACCGTTATTTCTGTAAAGAGTTTTTGTAAAACTGTTACTTACATATTGTAGTAAGTGTTATCTCAACCGTAGCAGTTAGCCGTCGTGGGCAGCAGGCTCTTGGTATATAACAATTTTAAATTTAAGTGCTGCATTACCACGTGCTTGGCGCTGAAGAAAAATATCCTAAGGATACCGGCACGTCTGATAAATACGAACTATTTCGTTTAAATGTAAAGTCTGCAAATCGGCACAACAGCTGCATGGCGGATTTTTACTAGAAAACTCTTAGAAAATAAGAGTCCTGTGCTTAGCAGTGACATTTATGACTGTTACTTTAAATGATGTAATTTTAACATAATTCAACCAACAATTTCTATGTAAATATTGCCGGTTGTTATCAGTTTTTTCTAACTTTAAGCTTAATAATTAATTATTGCTTAATTAATTATTTAAGGCAGTCTGTCGGTTTTCTTCAGGATATATTTCGAGGAGTCTGCACAAGAGTTACATTCACTTCTCCGCCTCCATTTTGCCATGCAACCACGTGTGGTTCTGCACGCAGGAATTTCATCTTTATACGGTTGATGTTCCCCAGACCCGTACAAACTGAGACCGAGAAGCATAATCTTGGTTTCTGACAGCGAATTTCCCAGTCCATTATATCCGTTTAGCTAGGTACCACCCCAGGGCCAGTCATTCTGGGCATATGAGACTAAAGAACTGATGTCTTAAGGTGACGGGCGCAGTGTGGTGCCACTCGTTGTTCTGGGTGACACATTATTTGTTATGGGCAGACACATCAGGCAGGCACTTACCATCAGGTGAACGTTTTGCTCGTCTCGTCACTTTATCCAATAAAAAAAAAAACATAGACTCTTCAAGAGAAAAATTAATAGGCATCTTCTAGGTTGTGCTCTTGGACCGTATTACCACCTACCACCAGGCGGTATCTTGGTCAAACATTAGCGTGAGCCTATTCACAATAAAAAAATTACCGTTTTGTTGACATAATGATTTTGTTATTAACGCGAATACTACACGTTTAATTTAACGATATTTGCGGATTTTATCTCATTTTATTTTTACTATTTATAACCCGACGTTTCGAGCGCTCTACAGCGGGAGAACTGAGGTATTGTACCGTATACGAGAGGATTGAGGTCCCGTATTTTATTTTGTTATTATTATTTTATTCGAAATTCGTTGTGAATTTTCATACTGTATAATATTGATGGTCTTCCAGGTCGATTTCGACCACAGCTACAGTCTTCCGGCTAGCAGCCAGAAGTTGTCATCTGCGCAGGATTATTACGGTGCCGTGAGTATTAGCGCAAATACACACGCAATAACTTGTCTTCGTCTTCCCACAACTGATGAGATACGTACTCGTATATGATATCATAGACAGAAGGGTAATGTTTAGTGGCGAAGGCACGTGGCACAGTGAGATTCGGACAAACGTCTATAAATGAACATTAGTTTTTTTGGTGCACAAATATTGACTCGAGCTAACGACAGAGAAGACATGTATTCTATTAGTATATACCACGTAGTATATAGCGGTCGCACAGCTTCTAATAAATATTTTTTGTGTTTTTCGAAGCACTTGTAATGATTGATTTTTTTTCTTATTTCAGGTGAGCGACACATCATCGTTGACTTTAATACAACAATTCGAAATAAAAGTAAGTGCTGTTTAATTACAATTATATATTTAGCAAAGAGGAGCAGTTAACGCAATTATTTATTTAACTATATATGATAACGTGAAGAGAATACTTTGTACACCTTTTAAAGCATATTGTGCTCACGAGATTTGGCATAGTTAAAGTTAGTAGATGGCGTATAATAAATGTATAATTAAATTGAATAAAATAAAACATTCATTATCTACATTCATAGTGAAAATGTCAATAACATAATAGTCTGTCATTTGATAACGTTCATACTGTCAATGTTAAACACTTAATAGTCTGCGGTCAAACAGCCACACAGAGTAGAGGTTGCCGCTGTGATTTTAAAATGCTGCCAACAAATAAGAACTCAAACTCTTACGTTAAACCTTAAAATTTTATTAATTATGGTCGAATTATGACCACGGGCGACCACTACTTTTCATTTATTGTATATATAATATACCTTATCACATAGTCAAACGCACGAACCGTCTACTTGATTATCTTGTCTGATACTCGTATATTACAGTCAAGATAGTACATAAGCTGGACATCTGCGCCTGTAACAGGCGTGTACAACATTAACTATTACGTAACTCCTAAATACTTAAACATAGAACAACAAAAATTATAAAATTACGTTTGAAATCTATACAAATAAATAAAATTAAAGTGTCTGTTTGAATTAACAAAACAGCATTTTACTCAATGCTTTTGAAAGTATATACGGTACTTATAAGAAAAAACTATTTTTTAAATTTTTGTCTGTCTTTCTGGCTGTTTGTTCCGGCTAATCTCCGGCTAGAAACGGCTGGACCGAATTTTCACTGGCAGACACCTGATGTTAAGGTAACTATGGCTACTTTAATTAAAAAAAATTAAATAATGTTTCCAAGCTAGAAATTAAAACAAAATCCGTCATCATCAATCGGGGTCGGTTTTTTGCGCGGGTAAAACCGTGGGCACAACTAGTTATATATATATATTAAACAACAACTTTTTGATACTCATGCTCCTCTGAAACGCGTCAAGGTCAAGCATTTACCGGTACCTTGGCTGACACAGGCCATTAAAGAAGTTATGGCGAAGCGTGATAAAGCGAAGCGGTTATTTAAAAAACTTCCGACGGAAGTCAATCTTGCCCGTTATAAAATCCTTAGTAATCGCTGCAGTAGAATGTGTAGGGATGCTAAGAGACGCCATATCAATATTTTTATTGGTAGCTGTAACTCAACCCAAATATGGAAGTTTCTACATACCCTCGGCATTGGTAAATCTACTAATGAATTCTCAACTAATATTAATGTAAACCCATTAAATGAGCATTTTTCACAACCTCCTGTCATTCTGGAAGACACTACTAAGCAATCCACATTAAATTATCTGTCTAGCTTACCAATGCCAGAGTGCACTCCCTTTTCATTCACTGAGGTTACTGCATGTGAACTATATTGTCGAATTTCCTCCAAAGCCATGATGATGAACTTTCTTTGCAGATGTTTATTTTAATTCTAGATGAACTTGCACCGATAATCACACATATTTTTAACCTCTCATTGGTAAAAAGTTCGTTTCCTTCGGCTTGGAAAAAAGCCCATGTTATACCTCTTCCTAAAATATCTAATCCCACATCTGTGTCGCAATTTCGACCTATTTCAATTTTACCAGTCCTCTCTAAAGCCCTCGGAAGTATTGTTCATAAACAATTATCGTCCTTTTTATCCTTTCATAATTTCGTCGTCGTTTCAGCCTATAAATAGTCCGTCCACTGCTGAACATAGGCCTCCCCCATAAGATTGCCACAAAAGTTTGTAGCTCTCGTTTTGGAGGGATTTTGCCATAGTAGCCACGCTTGGCAGACGGGTTGGCAACCGCAGTTTATTTATTTAGATGTTCGAGCAAGATGCTGCATCTCCTGGTTTTCATTTTCCCTCTGTCGACTTTTACGACACCCACGGAATGAGATGGGGTGGTAGATTCTCTTAGGCCGCTAACACACGGCCATTCATAATTTACTAAGTCCCTATCAGTCTGGTTTTCGTCGAAGTCAAAGTACTGTGACAGCTTTAATGAAGGTATCTGAAGACATTCGCCATTCTATTGATAATAAGCTACTCACCGTATTGGTCTTATTGGACTTTAGCAGTGCTTTCAATTCAGTCGACTTTGACATTCTCATAGGCACTCTATCCTATCTTAACATATCTCCATTAGCAATCGAATGGTTCAGCTCTTACTCGAGAGGTCGCTCGCAGTGTGTCCGCTCTGATGAGGTTTTATCTGTGTGGTGTGACATTACTGCGGGCATCCCTCAGGGAGGCGTTCTCTCTCCCCTTCTTTTTTCAGTATTTATTAATGCTATTACTCGAGCTATAACTACTCACTAACATCTCTACGCAGACGATTTACAAATTTATGAACACGTTAACCTCGATAAATGCAATATAGCCATTGAAAGCATTAATGAAAATCGGGCTAGTATAAGTGACTGGTCTAAGTCTTTTGGCCTAACGGTAAACCCTAAAAAGTCGCAAGCTTTAATCATTGGTAGCAGATATATTTTTAATCTCTTAGATTTTAACAACTTGTCACCTGTGATCTATGAGACTGTTTCTATACCATATACCGACACAGTGAAAAACTTGGGGCTACACTTAGATACTCGTAACACAATGTCATGGTCGCCACATATAAACGAGATAGGCAAAAAAATTTTATAATGATTTCTTATATTTACGCGAACACTACACATTTAAATGAAACTAATTTTACGGATTTTATCGCGTTTTATTTTATTATTTATAACCCGACGTTTCGAGTGCTTTACAGCACCCATGGTCACGGGCGGACTGAGGTGACAGATGTCCCGATGTCATAGTTAACCCGGAGTACCTTCAGCTTTTAATTATTATTCCTTGTCCGATCTACGCAGAAAGAGCTTACTGTGTCTTGAAGTCTTGCAGTGGTGTGCTTGGTTTTTGATTTAATTTTATTAATTATAGGATCCCAAGCTGGTGGTAATACCCAACCATCTTCTCTATTAAAATTAGGATGTTTTTTAATTTCAATAGCCTCGCGAATCATCCTTGGTAGGAATCGGTGTTCTTTTGCGAGGATTTGTGGTTTATCAAATCTGATGTAATGGTTGGGATGATCCAGAACATGGTCACAGACTGCAGACTTCCTAGAGCGACGATGCTTCACGTCAGCTATATGTTCTTTTACGCGGGTTTTAACTGATCTTTTTGTTTGCCCTATGTAAGAGAGACCACATTCACAATCCAGCTTGTATACTCCTGCATCTTGTAGAGGGATGTTACACTTGACAGATGGTAAAAACTGACTTATCTTCTTAGGCGGCTTGAAAAATGTTCTTATGGAAGCCCGCTTCAAGATATAGCCAATCTTGTCCGTGACTCCTCTGACATATGGTAGGACTGCAGGTACACGCTCGACTGTGGCCGGCTTCACTCGGTTATACTACCGGCAAGTAGATGGTGTGGTGATGGGCTCCCCAGTATCTCCCATTGTTGCTGACATCTTCATGGAAGACTTTGAGGAGAAAGCCCTCCGTACTTCTCCAGTAAATCCAAGGTTCTACAAGCGGTACGTAGATGATACTTTCACAATACTACCTTCTGATAAAGTCACTGCATTTTTAGACCACCTTAACTCCATAAATTCTAAAATACAATTTACAATGGAGTTAGAGACAAATAACTGTTTAGCTTTTCTAGATGTTTTAATAATTAGAAATCCTAATAACACCTTGAGTCACACTGTGTATAGGAAAAAGACCCATACAAATAGGTAAAAAACATCCTAATTTTAATAGAGAAGATGGTTGGGTATTACCACCAGCTTGGGATCCTATAATTAATAAAATTAAATCAAAAACCAAGCACACCACTGCAAGACTTCAAGACACAGTAAGCTCTTTCTGCGTAGATCGGACAAGGAATAATAATTAAAAGCTGAAGGTACTCCGGGTTAACTATGACATCGGGACATCTGTCACCTCAGTCCGCCCGTGACCATGGGTGCTGTAAAGCACTCGAAACGTCGGGTTATAAATAATAAAATAAAACGCGATAAAATCCGTAAAATTAGTTTCATTTAAAAAAATTTTATACTCATTTCAATCTCTTAAACGACTCCAAAAATTTTTGCCCTTTGATACCAAGTTAATGTTGGTACAAACTTTGCTCATTCCTCACCTCGATTATGCAGGTGTTTGTTTTCTTGATGCTTCAGATGAGCTTTGCAATAAATTAGAGCGTCTTCAAAATTTATGCATACGTTTCATATATGGCCTAAGGAAATTTGATCGTGTCTCTGAATTTCGTGCTGAATTAAAATGGCTTTCGATACGTCGCCGACGGGATTTGCATGTTCTTTGTATGCTGTACAATATACTATATAATCCTTCCTATCCTTTTTATCTTCGTGAACGTTTCGAGTTCCTTATTCCTAGAGGTAAGTCCTGTCGATCAACAACTTCGCTCCTATTGAAGATTCCTCAACATAGTAAAAAAAGTTATGGTAGCTCGTTCACTGTGTATGCAGCCAAATTGTGGAATTCACTTCCACATGAAATGCGTGCAAGTCATTCGATAGGAATTTTTAAAAAAAGAGTTTTTAACCCCTTCCTCAATGCATAGCGTTAGATTTATTCAATCATTTTAATATTTATTAAAATATGGTCTATTTGTATACTTGTTTAGCATGTTTGTATTTATATTTAATGTGTTAGTATATTAGTATGTATGTATATATGTATGAATGTGTTTGTTAGGTATATACCAAACATATGTATATATGTTATCAATAATAAGTTATGTATATTTATTGTTAAGTACAAAGAGTTTTACTTTTTTTTTTATTGTTTTTGTCTGTTGGTTCTTTGTACACTTTTACCCGCACACATCAGCTATCCTCTTCACTAAAAGGTTTGCTGGAACTGGAAAACTCTTTTAGAGTTAAGCTCGCCTTTGTACATTAATTACTTATAATTAGATTTAATGTTAATAACATAGTGTACATAAAGAATAAATAAATAAATAAAAACAAAGGGTCAGAGAAATATTTATGCAAATGATTTCAGTGCCCTTTTTGGAGACATGTAATGATTTGGGAAATATTTCTATATAAGCTTTCTTAGCATCCAACCATTACACATTTTTACCACAGGAGAAATTAAGCCAAGATTGATAATACGTCACTAATATTTAATTATATATATATTGAGATATATTGAGCATATAAGCATGTCGGTTTTATATGCTATGGTTTTATACATCAAACCATTTACAATATAATTAAAAGAGACATTGCAGCGCATACCGAGCATGAGCTAATTAGTAAGTTGTTAATTCGAGAGCTAGTGAGAAATATTTTCTTAATACTCGTAGCATGCATTTCTGTATCGCAACGTTATGGAAATAGATCTCCTATACCTTTTAATACGTAGACGCTTATATTAACAATAGATATTCACTCATCTTTCACATAGCTGCCTATTACTCAGCAACAAACGCATTAATGGACTGGAAGTAGGCACGTTGCATAGTTTATGTTACGCTTTACCGAAGGTGGATTTAAACCAGGACCAACTTCCGACGGCAGTTCCAGTTTCCAACTTGCGTAACAAGTTATTGTACTCCACTCGGCCTGCGGTATCCGGAAACTTCCGCACCTCCTACCGCTAGGCCCGAGTTTGCACTGTTCATTACTCTCACTTTTTGAAATCGCGTACGACTAACATATTTTATTTACAGATACTTATAGCGGTTCAACTTTCTTTTATTTTTTACATTTCGAGGTTATACCAGATTGTGATTAGGAGGCAAATATTTCTTTAAATTCTATAGTTAATAGAATCAGGCGCGAAGTTGTAGTGGTGGAGGGTATCTGGTGGCGGTTCCCGGTGCCGGTGTTAGTTTGCTTGCGCACGCTACTGTGGAGGGCGCGCGGTGCTCTTCAAAAACTAGGTAATATTCTCCATTTTATATTTTTCACGCGGATCTTAGCAAATTAACTTCCTTTCCTTTATTTTTTTTTCTTTATATTCAGCCAACCCGCCGCTTCTAGTTTTTTCTTACACAAAATTGTATAGTAAATTGTATAAATTAATATTTTCAAACGAGTCGCAAATTGTTCAATAAATGTGGTCAAATATATTATTTCGCTAAATTGCTTTTCGTTTATATACAAAATGAATATAAAACAACTAACTAAAGTAAGAGGTAGATTTGTAAGTTATATTATTTATGAAATATGATATGTCACTATGAGTGAAATGTTGGAACAACGCC
The DNA here is from genome assembly GCA_019845155.1 of Luehdorfia chinensis. Lineage (NCBI taxonomy): Eukaryota > Metazoa > Arthropoda > Insecta > Lepidoptera > Papilionidae > Luehdorfia > Luehdorfia chinensis. The sequence continues at coordinate 10,476,584 of JAHVAK010000103.1, forward strand.
AAAGTCAGTGATCGCGGAGAAAAAAATATGTCTGCTATAGTGGGCTAATGGAATATTCCTAGATGAATGGATTTGAAATTCCAATACGCTTGTGAGGGTTTTCCCTTTAGATTTTGTACGAGATGAAGCAATATTTTTTACTAGTAATGTGGTTTTTTCCTGTTATGTTCTGTAACAAACTTATTACTTTTTTGTTTCGTTGTTCATATATGTGTAGTTCAACTAACAAATCTCAGGGAGCGTGCTTTGGTTTTCTATCAAAATATTCTTTGTAAATTTATTTATAATATATTTTTGACTAAGTTAAAAATAAGATAGAAGAGAGATAAGAGAATACCTACCTCCGTCAGACGAACCTCCTTACAAAACGGTGGAAGATTGTAAAAAAAATGACGTTTGTCAAACGAAATTTGTTTATTGCGTTGAAGAATCAAAAATTTTTTTTATTCCATTTCAGTTATCGTAAAAAATTTCAGCAGTTGACTTAATTTATTGACATTTATATCACAATTACCTTCAAGTTACAAAATGAAAACATCTATACGCACCCCAATCCCACGAGACTATGGGAGCTGCTGCATACATACACACCTCTATACAGTCACGCCTTTTTCCCATATAAGTGGTAGGCAGAGACCACTCACGTAACCCACTTTTCGACGCCATGTCGCCGCCGTTTTGGTACGAGTCAAATAATTCTTACTCTCCATTGCGTTCCCACGAAAAAAAAATTAACAGCAGTGCATATCATGATGTTATTCTATACGAATATAGGATATCCGTACAATATCAAATACAATAAAAATGCTAGCGTGTGGTGAAAGGCTTAAGAGAAACTACCACCCCATCTCATCCCGTGGATGTCGTAGAAGTAGACAGAGGGAAAATTAAAACTAGAAGATGGGCAGCAGCGTCTTCCGGGAACATCTGAATAAATAATCTGCGATTGCTAACCAATGTCTGCCTGCCAATCGCGGCAACTATGGCAAAATACCTCCAAAATAAGATCTACAAACGTTTGTCGCAATCTATGGGGGTAGCCTACGTTCAGCAGTGTCCACTGCTGAACGTAGGCTGAAGTGATGATGATGTACAATATCTTAGTCGTCCCACGTACACTTCCGTAGGAAAGTGGTAGATGCTATTCTACTCTGTCGGACACCTAGAGTGCTTAAGAGAGCACTTTTTCTAAGGAGTACTCTTACTTAACGTGCCTACATTCTAAATAATTTAGTACGTATATGGTATACAAATTTAATGCACTCATGGTCATTACCTAAGTAAACATTTTCTATTGACTTACGTTGAACTAAGTTGAACCCGTCGCTCAGGCCGTCTGCCAAATAAAATCCCAAACGCCTCGTAACATAAACTGTAGAGCTTCTTTGAAAGGGTCATGTACTCTTTTACGTCACTACACGTGGGAATCAAGTAAAAAATCGAACTGATTTTATCATAATTGTATCTGGTCATATTAAAAAGTGAAGTTTCCAAGAAAGTAAAATAAAACCTCTTTAGCGTCATTTATTTAGAAATTAAAACTAATATAGTTTGTTGCAGAGTTTTATTTGAGAAAACGAACACCATAAAAAGTTTCAAACGGGTAACTAAGATGGCAATTTGCTAATAAACTTAAAAGAAAGTTGGTGAGGACATGCATTGTTGTCGACAAAGCACGGACTGTGAGACTTAACTGATGAAGTTCATAGCAGTTATCATTTAAGGCGACGTTAACAAAAGTTGGTTATTACCTTTCTTGGTGTATTACTAACGTGTTCTTAGGTTTACTGTAAGTTTGTTATCGTTAAGAAGTTAGAGCCCAATAGAGCCTAAAAGGCTGCTTGATTAAAATTCAAATCGGTCTGTTATCTCATCCGTTTACAATGTTATTAACTCTCACGACACATTAGTGGTTGGATTACTTTGCAATCTTCTGACTACAATTATTCGCGAGAAATATATCATGAAATATATCGAAGTAACATGACGATTCTTATTTTAGTTTAATTTATATACATATATACAATGGCAGGACGCTTAAGCTAGAATCCCAACTAAATACCACCGTAACGCTTGTATTTAAATTTTAAGGGCACTGTATCTAACTGATGACTGTGAGACTTAAGAACTGATTTCTCAGGATAACGAGCGCAGTGCAGTGCCACAGAGAATGTAATTCAAGTTCAGGATGAAACCGAGACTGCTAAACACTGTCCTAGAACTAACTAAAAACTGTTTTACATATCTGTATATGTAAAGCAGTTATATCGTCGAGTATACCTCAATCTCTCAAAATAAAAGTCTTCAACCAGTGCGTTGCCAGCGATGACATACGAAACCGAGACGTTATATACCGAACTGAAGGATACCGCCTGACACCGCCACCAGGAACCGCCACCGGGTACCCTCCACCAACCACTACAATACTACCACTAGATAATATACACCACTGAAGTCGAGAACACGATACGTGTTTCACCCCAAAACGAGGCATTATGAAGTGTCATAGACTCTACGACAGACGACCGCCGAGTCAAAGGCTCTGTTGTTGGTTTGTTGTTAATTTGCTTGTGCACGCAACTGAGTGAGGGCGGGCGGTGCTCTTCAAAAAACTAGGTAATATACACCATTTTTATATTTTGCATGCGGATCTTAGCAAATTAACTTACTTTCCTTCATTATAATGAATTTCCGCAAAGTAACGCCTGATTCTATTAACTTTATTGTTTTTGTATCTCCGATCTACGCAGAAAGAGCTAAATGTATCTTGAAGTCTTGCAGTGGTACGCTTGGTTTTTGATTTAATTTTATTAATTATGGGAGCCCAGGTGGTGGTAGTACCAAACCATCTTCTCTATTAAAATTGGGATGTCTTTTAATTTCAATAGTCTCGCGAATCAGATCAAAAGCAACATTATATTACAAGCAAGAATATTCAAGCATGAACAAATAAATGAATAAAATTTCCAACGAATGAATTAATTGCAATGTTTGTTTGACCGTAAACAGAAATAAATTAGCCTCCGTTTAATTACAGGCAACTCCTATCAAAAAAATAATATGACTTTTAATTACTTTCAGCACGACCGCGTGGCCTAGTGGTCAGAGTACCTGACTTCTAAGCCGCGGGTCCTGGGTTCGAATCCCAGCCGGAGCCAACGTTTGTGCTAAAACATAAATTGTTGGTTTTCGGCACTGGTTGTGTTGTGATTGTCCCCGTGTTTCTGACACTGTATCCTAGCCTACCTCCGATCTTATCATCAGCGTTACATCGGGCGCGGGTAGGTTGGGACGAGTGAGTGCCTCTGTGTTTGCGCGTACACTTCTGGCACTATAATATCTCCTGCGCAGTTGATGGTTCTCGACAGTAGTCGGCAGTTGTCGCCGTGGTCGAAATCGGCTAGGAGAACATCACTTTCAGCAACATACGGGGCTGCGAAAACAAACAAAAACTTAATTTCTCTGGATGACCGTCTGCCGTGGAAATTATTTCGTCGAAAAATGCAATATCGGAGTACATAATGTAACTTTACTCCCGTGGGTGTCTTTGTCGGCAAAAGGAAAATTAAAACCACGAGATGGGCAGCAGCATCTTCCTGGAACATCTGAATCAATAAATGAAACTGCTGGTTACCAAACGTCCTGCCAAGCGTGGCAATTATGGCAAAGTTCCCTAAAAATTAGAGCTCAACCTTTTGTGGCAACCTATGGGGAAGGCCTATGTTCATCAGTGGTAGGCTGAAATGATGAATGTAACTTAAAAACTTCAAACTCCTCGACCCGAAGTAACTGTAGCCATACAATTATTTCCGTATGGGAATCAAACCCACGCTCCGTAGCGCCATAAGTCACTCGTTCAACTACTGCGCCAACAGATCCTACACAAGTTTGTATAAAAGGTAAAACTATCACACAATGGTGGAAAATCCACACGTGGCGGCTCGTTAAAAGATTACTACCATTCCATCTCATCCAATTGATCTCGTAAAAGGCTAATAAGGAATTAAACTTCACTGTGCACCCAACAGCGCATGGTGGCGATGGGCTCACCACCTATCACACCGAGTGCATTATATTGTTTTGGTAAAACGTGGATTGTGGCAGTCATCTGTTTTTGCAGTGAGTGCCCAGTCTCTGACTACCCCTTATGGGATACAGTCGTGATTTTATGTATGTATGAAGTCTACATACATACGTACGTACATACATACTGATACGCCTCTTTCAGATATGAGGGGAAGGCAGAGGCCACTCACGTAGCAAGTAGGGAAACGAGATGTGGCGGATGGCGAACATCGTCGCCGCCATTTTGGTACGAGTCAAGAAATTCTTACTCCCCATTGCGTTCCCACGAGAAGTATAGTGACAGCGTTGCATATTATGGTGTTATTCTGCACGAATAAAGGCTGCTGACACAATACCTTCGTCGCCTCTTACGACACCTTGATAGGAAAGAGGTAGGTGCTCTTCTATTCTGCCGGACACCTATCGGCTACACCGATCGAGAGAATAACACACGATTCTATTCGGACCTAACGTAAACACAAAACGGCCTAAACACGTTGCGAACGTGAATTTAATTAAACGCCAAACGGCTCTCATCTCCGAGATCTCAGTACACAACTAATTGCGAACATCTTGCGCTTTGATATTAGGTCAAAATTTCCAAGCCGGTGCACAGAGCCTTGCGCAGTGTTCGCTTGATGAATTTTGATGAGTGCTTAATGAAATGAAGTGGTGTTTGCGGGTGATAAGTTGTGACGACGTGGGACGAGTTCTTTTCGCTTCGGAAACGAGGAGCGATTGAGGGGAAGCTTAACTCTTAATGGCTATAAAGTAGATAACTTCGTCTAATTCTCTCATTTGTAACGGTTACAAAAAATCACTGGAAACAGCTGAAGAGTATTTCATAGTATGAACTGGTTATAAGCAGTAAAAAAAGTAAAAAAAAGTTTGGAGCTAGGAAGAATCCGCCACGCTGCTCCAATGCGGTTTAGCGGACTGCACATGTCTTCGAAGTATTTTATATTTCTCAGACGTGCAGGTTTCCTCACGATGTTTTCCTTCACCGCCGAACACGCGGTAAATCAGCACTTAAAATTGCAATTAACAATTTTAGTGGTGCCGGCACCTGGAATCGAACTCAGGTCACTCGCGTACTATGAAATTTAAAGCGATCGCCTAGCCCTTGAGCTACCACAGCTTACAAGCAGTATAAAACAGTAATACGTGACTAGTTCATACAATGAAAATAACTTTAACGAACAAAAATAACGATGGTCTAGGAAAATGGGGCATATAGTAACATTTCTTCATATGGTCTTGCTTTCCTTTAGTTTGTTCTGCAACTAAAAATTATTGCTATCTCCATTACGTTTCGTAAAAAGAGACTTAATAGCAATAAATTTCAGGTGGTAATACCATCTATTACCTTAAATTAATTGCCATTTAGTCGCTATTCTTTCATTGCCCGTATTTTTCAATTGGTATTTGGTATAAATTGCAAAAAATCATCATCATTTTTTCATTTAAGCCTATCACTAATCCATTTCCGATCAAAGGCTTCTCCCATAGATAGCCACAAAAGTTTGTACCTCTCATTTTGGGGGGATTTTGCCATGGTTGCCACGCTTGGCACACGAGTTGGCAACCGCAGTTTATTTATTCAGATGTTCCAGGAAGACGGCCCCCATCTTCTGGTTTTTATTTTCCCTCTGTCGACTTTTACGACATCCACAGGAAGAGATGGTGTGGTAGTTTATCTTAAACCGCTACCACACGAACGACAAAAATATTTAAACTACTTTTAGAATAGTGACCAGTTGAAACAAAAAAGATATATTATGTGAACAAAATCCTCGTTTTTGTCCTATTAAATGTTTTTTTTTTGCATTCTTATATACAGTAAGTAGCATTAAAAATAACTACATTAGTTGGAAATTCAGAAATGAAAGTTAGTTTAGCTACGTTATTTCAGTAGTTAGGTTATTTATTCATTTTTCAAAACACTGAAACTTATTTAACAGTTATACTGTGCTGTTTTATTAAAAAAAACGTACTTTTACGAGTTTTTAGATAAAATGAATTATTGTCCTTCACGAGAGCGTGTTATTGTTTTTATTTGATATTATTCGTTTCCAAGAAACATTTCTATGAAAAATTACATCCATCGTAAAGCCTTAAAGTGTACGTAAAGATATATGCAGTTTACGTAAATCGTAAACATCATAAATCTCGCGCTTTTCTAGAGTTAAGCCCCGAAGAAACCGCAACAGCTGTTTCTATCCCGCTTGATCCTAATACCTGAATGCTGTAAGAAATAGTTACTCGTATTTGCAAATTGTGACGGTACCTTATTTAATGATTATTTAATATGTTGATTACTAACTGATGACAAAGTCTTTCAAGACAGCAATGACAACTGCTTTTACAGGAAAAGACAGTTCAGTTGATAAGGATCGCATACAAAATATATAATGGTGCGTATTACCTAGTTCTGAAGAGCACCGCCCGCCCTCCCACAATCCGGAACCAATACTTATGGATCTGGTGCTATAGAGCATGTAAAACATATGTGTTAAAAACGCACCCACAGCACAGGGCGAATCCTTGTGGGGCATGGGTTTTTAAAAAAAAAGCGTATAGGAGTTACTGGTGAATTGATACATGAATACATGTAGTCACGCCTTTTTCCCATCTAAGGAGTAGGCGGTGGGTACACTCGTAGCATACTTTTCGTGGCGCCGCCATTTTGGTACGACTCAAGAAAATTGTGACTCTCCTTTGCGTTACCACGAGTAGTATAGTGACAGCATTGCATATTATGTGTTAATAGGCACGAATAAAAGATGTCCGTAGAATACCTTAGTCGTCTCTTACGACACCTCGGTACGAAAAAGGGAGATGCTATTCTACTCTGCCGGACACCTATAGGCTTTGAATGGTGAATATCATAATCACTTCATTATCAACTCTCTTTGAGTAATCAAAATCAGTTAAGGTAATATAATGAAGATAGAGGCTAGACGAGATAACGGTCAATTTAGTTAATGTTATATCGGTGAATGCCAAGCTATGACATTCAAGGAGTGGTCTTCATTAAATGAGTTCAATTTGCTTTGTTAAAGGAAATTATTATTTTCGCTTATATGTGAAAAATAATTTAGCGCTAAAGGATTACTGAAAAAAAGTCATTGCCAACAAATCCCACGAACACTCGTCACGTACATTTCCATTGCAATCCAATTACAGTCGGATTAAGTCGAATAACGGCCTAGGCTGGCTCTCAAAAGTACTCGGCTAAAGCTGTAATTTCTGTGTAGCGGAAGTCAGTGCAACAGAGTGCATTGTAATGAAATCGTTAAGCCACTGAGAATGGTTCGAGATTAACATTTCAGTGAGTTTTACGATTAAAAACTACGAGTAACTGTAAGCAATTTGAATAGTTAACAGTGAACCGTTTTAAGTTTAACGCAGTGATACATATTGTATCTCAGGAACTGAATTTAAATAACTGATCAGTCATTTGACACTGTATCACAGATCCTGTACTAGTATTATTTGGCACAAAATAATGTCGGACAGTCGTTTTAAAGTCCTGTAAAAAAATTGGTTTTATACAAACAAAAACAAAAACGTCGCCAAACTATCAACATTGTTTGCAAGCGTTGCGCCCCTACTCTTATTTCTTTATTAGAGAACAGGACGAGACGAACTAAACGTTCACTTGATGGTAAGTGCAACGTCCGCCCATAGCAATGCTGTGCCACCCAGAATATTTCTGTGCACCACACTAAGCCCGTCCCTCTGAGACGGCAGATCTTAAGTCTCATATGTCCATTGATTACACTAGCTTTCAGTGACTATCAGATCGAAATACTGTATATACGTTTGCACACTATTCCTGCACGGCAGAAAAGCTAACTGTAAACAAAGTAACATAACATTTCAATATTATGTTATTTTTAATTAAAATTGTGTTGACTTAAGCTCTCGGTTTCTCAGTTATTGATTATGCCGATGTGTGTTATCCGGACGCAATTGATGCCCTTCTTAACAAATTGGTCGTATTAATAATGCCATTCGCTTTATCTTGTGTCTTCGTAAATTTGATCACATTTCTTCATATCGGTCTGAACTAAATTGGTATTTTATACGTCGAAAGAGGTGTATAAGACTTCTCTGCACTCTTTTCTCTGTCCTGTTTGACCCATCTTCTCCTGAATATTTAATAGGTAAATTTAATTTCCTCTGACTTTCATGATCGCCAACTTCGTTCTGCTATATTTTTTTTTCTTAAGTGTAATCTGTATATATATCTTTGTCATATTTTGGTACCGCCATTGAGTTTTTCTACTATCCCAAAGGTTGGCTAGTAGAGAATGCATAGAGCATTAATTTTGCCTATTGTACCTTTTCGTTTAAGTTTAATAAAGATTAAATAAATAGATAATTTTATCTAATTTTCAATGATTATAGGTAACTAGCTGACCCGCCCCAGCTTCGCACGGAAGTTGTTGTTATTAGTCTGTAAAGAGAAAAACTATTTACATATAACCCGTCATTTCAAGAACTTTACTGCACCCATGTTTACTAGAGGACCGAGGTCTCAAACGTCCTTTTTTATTGGATAAAGTGACGAGACGAGCAAAACGTTCACCTGATGGTAAATGCAACGTCTGCCCACAACAAATGCTGTGTCACATAAGACATTTCTGATGTCATAGTTAATGCGGAGTACCTTCAGCTTTTAAATATTTTTTCTGAACCGATCTACGCAAAATTACCTTACAGTCTCTCTGCAGTGATATGCGTGATTTTGATTTAAAGCTCTAAACGTCTGGTTATAAATAGGAAAAAATGCACAAGTAAACTAACACCGTCACCGGAAAACGCCACCACTACAGTACAACCACTAGGCAATATAAAGCACTAAAGTCGAGAACACAACACCTCAAAACGAGGCACTACCTAGTGCTAATGACTACGACAGACAGCTGCCGAGCTCAGTGTATAGTGGTAGTGTTGTAGTGGTGCAGGGTATCTGGTGGCGGTTCCCGGTGGCGGTGTTAGTTTACTTGAGCAAACTATTGTGGGAGGGCGGGCGGTGCTCTTTAGAACTAGGTAATACGCACCATTTTATATTTTGCTTTCGAATCTAAGTAACTGAACTTTCTTTTCCAGTAAAAAGCAGTTGTCATTCTTGTCTTGAAAAACTTTGTCATGAGTTAGCAAACAACATATTAAACAATCATTAAATAACGTACCGTCACAATTTGAAAATAACTATTTCTTATAGAATTCAGGTAGTAGGATCAAGCGGGATAGAAACAGCTGTTACGGCTTCTTCGGTGCTTAACTCTAGAATAGCGCGAGATTTATGATGTTTACGATTTATGTATACTTCACATATCTTTAACTCTTCGGTCTCGGTCTCAAGCAAATTTACTTTCTTTCCTTCATTGTAATGGATTTCCGCATAGTACTTTCTACTATACTTATTGACTTTTATTTTTTATTATCATAAATAGAACGATACCCCAGACTAAGACTTATTTTGTGTTGTTTGTGCGTTTTACAACAGAACACACAACAAAAGAACAACAATACAACAGAACTTGCGTACCACAGCAAAATCCAATCGCTTACCAACTGCGTCAGCCGAGTGCGATAGATGTTGAGGAAAATAATGTGAATACATTCAAAGAATATTTCAAGTGGAAATATAGAAGTGATGCTATAAAAATCATGGATTGACAGTAATTCGGTTCTTCGTTCTCGTTCCGGAATATACGAAACGTCTCAACTTTATGCTGTTTTTTTATGTTGGTACTCGTATTAAAACTTTTACAGCTCACATATTATGGCATTATGGCTCTACAAGTAATAATAAATCAACAATCATGACCGATACGATCGGTTGGAATGGAATACTGACCGCGTACAACCCTAGGAAATCCTCCAAAAATAGAATTCAGAATAGAGGCTCCTTAATGCGATTAGTTAAAAATGGATGTTCACGTAAAAGGCTGAAATCTAAAAAAATAAATCGTAAACTTTGACAAGAAGGGATAAGGTAAATAAACGGTACAAATCTTGCATACGAAATGGATTTTGTCGCAGGTTTAAAGCACCATAACATCGTATCGCGTGTTTGGCATTACAATTGGTAAATCGTACTTCTTGCTGAGTTGTTAGAGAAAAGCCGCTGCTACACGATCAAACCCAATACCTAAATAATTAAAAACATTAGATGTAATTTCCTTCCAACAGTAGAATAATAATAGATTGTGAATAATTTAGAAAATTTCAACAATTTAGATTTTTTTTTAATTTAGACAATTTTCGTTCATTAATCGCTATTATTATAGTTGTTAAATAAATATTATGTTTAATTGGACGACATTTAGCAATTATGAGGAATTAGATGCCTTAAAGATCCATAAACATTTTTGTTTTATCCAACGAGATTGGATATCGGTTCAAAAACAGATCGAATATTTTAAAGTAATAAAATTAGTGACAGAAAATTTATTTATCTATGTGTTATATATTTCGTAGATGCCAGCGGGAACGCAATGGAAGTTAAGATTTTTTTGACTCGTACCAAAATGGTTGCGACGTGGTTCGCCACCCGTCACGTCTCGGGGGTACCCCTTATATGGGAAAATGGAGTAGACTATATGTATGTAACTCTAAAGACTAATGTTTTTTTATTTAAAAACCAATATCCATGTATGTGGTCTCTGCCTACCTATATAGGATAGGAAAGTATAGGCTCGAATCCCAGCCGGAGCCAAAATTTGGACAAAAACACAATTTGTTACATTTCGGATGTGGTTTTTTATTTTTTATTTTATTTGATAAAGTGTCAAAACGAGCAAAACGTACACCTGATGGTAAGTGCAACGTCTGCCCATAACAAATGCTGGTCACCCAGAACATTTCTGTGTGACACACTACGCCTTTCACCCTGAGACATCAATTCTTAAGTCTCATATGCCCTGTGATTACGGAAGCTCTCAGTGCCCTTCAAACCGAAATACAGTCATTTTTGCACACTACTACTGTTGCGTTGTGATTGTCCTTGTGCCTCTGACACTACGCCATAACCTACCACCGATTGTAACGCATGAGCGTTACATCGGGACCAGTGAAAGCCACTGTGTTTGCGCTTACACTAGTTGCACTATAGTTAGTAACTCGCAGTTAATAACTCCCAGCAGTATTCGGTATTTCACGCCACGGTCGAAAATCGGCCAGGAGGACATCACGTATCCTCACTAATATCAAGCGCTTCTCTACGTTCGTAATCATGAAAGGTTCTATTTGCATAAGAAACTTCTGCAATGAGGACGTTAGATAAACAGTACTCGTTGGAAAATTTACATGCAACCCTCATTTACTGTCCACCTGAAGGAAGGATATATTGTTTTCGTTGCAACGTTCCGGCTTTACTGTGGAATAATAAATAAACCTGTTTGCAACTGGTATTCGCGTAGCAATTTCGTGCCTTCATTTTTATCTTTAGTTATTCATACTTCATTAATTTTAAAACATTGTCTCGACAGTTTTGAAATGCATTTTTATGTTTGTGATTATTTGTAATTTCAGTCTATCTCTAGTCATAGTCCACTTCTGAACATAGACCCCCCCCAAAGATTGCCACAAAAGTTTGTAGCATTAATTTTTGGGGTGATTTTTGGCATAGTTGCCACGCTTCCTGGCTGGCTTAATTTCTACAGATAGTCCAGGAAGATACTGCTGCCCATCTTATTTTTATTTTCTCAAGGGATCGGATGGAAAATTAGGTTCTCTTAAGCCGTTACCACAATGCGAGATTTAGTTTAGTTAAGGACCATGAAGATGGACTATCCCTACTCCAGCTGCTTTGCGTGTTCAAAACCAAAATTTAAAACAGAAGTTATTAATGCAATAGTCCATAAATATTGAATACGTGTCCGATGTATATCTATGAATTTATCTATGTGTTGCGTATATTTAAGTATATCGCTCCCTTAGTAATATAAAGGCACAACTAAAAAATTAGGGTATTCGAGTTTTTTGCATAAATGGGCACAAAATTACTAGTACTACAAATTGTCTTTTACAGAAATTGGCCTAATTCATAAGATGCCGTTATAATTTAAAGAAATTTAATAGGAGAGGGGCCTATCTTAAAAGAGGTTTTTTTGACACAATTTTTTTATAGTTAAATTATAATTTTTGTAATGTGTCAATTATCCATTATAGAGCTAAAATACTGTAAATTTTAGACCTTGATTTATTTTTTGCCTACCTTTTCAAATAAAAATGTTATGTACACATTCCCAGTGGGTAAATGAAAATAATGAAGTTGCCCAATCTTTAAACTCGTTTTTCCAAAAGTAAGGATTTTCGAATTGTGCCCTTTTAATACTAAGGGTGCGATATGTAAATATGTACACATATATGTATAGATGCATGGAATTTGTATGTTAAGTGGATAGTTGGTAAATCTTATAATGTTTGTTTTTTGCATAGATTTGGCTATTCGACACTTTTACTTCCTTTTGTAATTTTCTTTATCTGCTTTCTATTTCTATCTCTGCTGTCTTGTGCGATACTTTTATATTTTTTTATATGACAACTAAGGAAAACCTGTCATTAGCTTTACTTTTGTTATTAAACTGTTATGTAAACATTTGTAATTTCGCTGTTGGTTTTCTTAATAAATAAAATAAAAATGATCCGGTTGTTGGTTGTCGCAGTCGCTAAGCTAAGCTGGCTTCGGCGCTATAAATCGAGGGTTCGATACTTGCACGGGACAATGTTTTGGATAGCTTACAAATAGTTGTTCCAGGTCTGCGTGTTTGGGCATGTGCAATTTATGTTTGTAAAATTCAGTCGCGATACATGATAATTCTTCGTGTCGTTCAGCTTAGTTTAAAAAAATATACTGGTAACAGTTCCAAACAAAATGAATAGTTATATAGAAAAATGGTACAAATCTTTCGTCGCATAAAAATCCTCTAGTTCTCACCATCCGTAATGTACCAAATAAAAAGTATTCCCTTATATCTAATACGTTTTCTATTATTATTGTGTGGTAATTCCGTAGAATAAATTCAACTATATCCTAGCATGTACATATTATATTCATGACTGTCGAAGAATATTTATGAAGCTAAATGCTGCGTACTGAGTTGGCTGACAGCAACTGAATGCTGGAATCCAAAGAACGGGATTCACATAATGATTTCTTATACTCGTATTTACGCGAATATTACACATTAAATAAAACTATTTTTACGGATTGTATCGCTATTTATCGGATTTTATATTTTTTAAACTATTTATAACCCGACGTTTTGAGTACTTTACAGAACCCATGGTCACGGGGGGACTGTGGTGACAGATGTCCCGATGTCATAGTTTCAAATCTGACATCGAGACATCTGTCACATCAGTCTCTTCGTGAGCATGGGTGCTGTAAAGTACTCGAAACGTCGAGTTATAAATAAATTAAACGCAGTGTAATCCGTAATATTAGTTTTATTGAACGGGATTCAGTTTCGGGAGAGGGTCGGGTTCTTGCTAGAGGCGTATATCAGCAGTAGACTGATTTAGGTATATGCTGATTAACGAGTTAAACGAGTAAAATTCAAACTGTTATTTAAATCTGTTATGAAACAAGGACAGGATTTTATCAAAAGAGTTCGCGTACGCACCGGACGCGGATGGGTGGAGACGAATGAGTGCTTTTGTGTCTGAGCGAACAATTGTGGCACTGAAATATCTCCGGCGCAGTTCATAGCTTCCGATATTATTCGAAATTTGTCGCCGTCAGAAAATTTACCGGTGGAAGGATTCCTTTGCAGGAATCCGTGTAGGTAGGTACCACCCCAGGGCCAGTTATTCTGCCGAGAAGCAGTAGTGTTTGCACGTTTCGGTTTGAACGGCACTGATAGCTAGCGTAAACAATTGGGCATATCAGACTTATAAACTCATGTCTCAGGGTGACGAGCACAGTGTAGTGTCGCACAGAAATGTTCTCGGTGACACAGAATTTGTTATGTACAGACGTTGCACTTACCATCAGGTGAACGTTTTGCTCGTTTCGTCACTTTATCTAATAAAAAAAAGATCCAGAAGGACATTTACGGAATAGATATAAGAAGGATATTTACGTTATTATAATATTACAATAAGATGTCACCTTCATAATAAACCGGAATACATTGCCGTGGTTGAAAGCAGCTAGGAAGTCATCATCAAATAAAAATTGGCTAAAATGTTTTACCATTTTGTAAATGCATATCACTTAATTTCAGTTACTGAGGCATTAACATATTTTTAATTCAAACATCGCTTTTGCTTCTTAATTAAATCGCAGTATCGCAGAGGCGGTCTGAAACTTGTAAGCGACACTTGTAAAAGAGTATACGACTCGAGACTTTGCTGAAATTTAATTGAAATAGTTTATTGGAACTCTTCCGGTATTTCTAGTTGTTCTCGGAGATTTAGTTCTCAGTGTTGGTTGATATATTTACGATGTCGCTAAGAGTTTCCATGAAATAAGAAACATTTTCTTTAGTAAATGAGTCTGTGTATTTTATTTTGTTTTATTCATTAGCTTACTATTTTTCAAAGTAGTAGATTTTTGTGCAAATAATGTTTCTTACGCTTTTATTGTGTTAGGAACTCGAAGCTTTGAATTAAATTGTTTGTCAAGAAAAAAATATTTATAATTACGATAGACTTTTTTATTTATTTAAAGGCTGCTTCCTTTAAATAAATAAAAACAATTCTGTATAAAAAATAATAATTCTGTTTATTAAATAAATACGGAATATAAAAAATCACTAGGAAGTTGAACCTCATTACACATGTTCCAAATCGGTTCTCTGTTTGACAGTGATATTTTTGTATCGCTATCCGAATAAATTGCACAGAAAAATATAACCCGTTTCTGGAATATATCACAGTGCAGAATATGTCCCGTGAGCAGAATATATTGCACTGCCGTAAACATTCGCACAAACATAGGAGCATTCTCGCGTTCCTGTGAAATCGAATCCCGCTCTACTGGTCTACGTTGTGAAAAATAATAGTGCATTGTTGTCAGGGGTTACGTGATACGTACCCTGGTATTTCCTTTCGACTATCGCAATCTGTTATTTGGAAGCGGAGGGAAGAAATCATTTTATATGAAATAATAAAATTTAACTATAAAACTCGACAGGCGAAACGAAATGATCGTCTACGTATAATCCTTTAGTTAATTAATTAAAAAAAATCTTTTTTACTGTTAGCGTAAGAAAGCGGCACTGCACTGCGCTCGTCACCATGCGGTTCGTAAGTCTTATTTGCCCTGGTTCTCACCGCCCAGAGTTACCGACACACAAATCGACAGTCCGAATGGAGGCCCGCAGCCTCCCTCGGACGGTCATTAGACGACTTAAAATCATTTAGAGATATTCTAAATCGCGCAAGCACGCAGCGACCCGTCCGATCCCACCGCATATCGGCCTATAAGCCTCCTCAAGGCCTTAGGCAAGATATACGAACGCCTACTTCTCGCCCGCTTAAGAGACTTCATGCAGTCTCGAGGGATCCCCATCCACGAGCAGTTTGGATTCCGTGCCAAACACTCATGTACCCAGCAGGTGCACCGCATAACGGAGCACATTCAATCCCGCTTCATACGCGGGCTTCATACCGGAGCGCTCTTCTTCGACGTGGCGAAAGCGTTCGACAAGGTCTGGCACAACGGGCTCATATACAAGTTATATGGACTCGGTGTGCCAGATCGCCTCGTACTCATCATACGAGATTTCTTACGCAGTCGAACCTTCCGCTACCGCGTCGAGGGGGTGCGATCCGAATCACATCCCATCCTAGCCGGCGTACCACAAGGCTCAGTCCTAGGTCCCGTGCTCTACACCCTTTTCACGAACGACATACCGCACACCAGCGGCGTCGAACTCGCCCTCTTCGCAGATGATACCTGCCTATATGTGTCTGGACGTAATCCAGACACTATCTCTAAACGCCTCCAATCCGCAGCCCGAACCCTCGGGAACTGGTTTCGGAAATGGAGGATCGAGGTCAACCCAATCAAAAGTGCAGCCATGTACTTCTCGCGGCGCATAACGCAGCATCTCCCCACCATAGAGTTATTCGATCGTCCAATCCCCTGGGAAAAGACAGTCAAATACCTAGGCGTCCTATTAGACTCGAGACTCAGCTTCGGTCCACATATTAACCGAGTAAGGAACCGAGCGGCGTTCGTCCTCGGTCGATTACATCCGTTACTAAATAAAAATAGCAAAATGTCCCTACGTAATAAAATTACACTTTACAAAGCCTGTATTCGGCCAATTATGACATACGCAAGCCCCGTATTTGCGCATGCCTCCCCGCGTCAAATTCACCGACTTCAGGTAATACAAAATCGATTCATGCGTAAAGCCACGGGAGCACCGTGGTTCGTGCGTAATGCTAACCTTCATATCGATTTAGGGCTTCCTACCATAGCCCAATATCTAAAGTTGGCCTCTCGCCGATACTTCGACTCTGCCGCCACGCACCCCAACCCACTGGTTGTCAGTGCCGCCACTTACAACCCCCTCGCGATACACCAAAACTCGACCCGCGGAAAAAGGAGACCGAGGCACGTCCTCGAGGACCCTGACGACGCGACCACTATTGCCCAAGCGCTCTACTCAACACTACACAAACACTCATTATCACCATCATACCGCCCCCGCCGTCGGCGTGGGCGTATCAGACAAAGTTATTCGCGATACCGCCGCATCTCAGGCCGGTTTTCCCCCAGCAGTAGTGTCATAAACAGAAGCGTCGCTGGAGTTTCTTGCGCCATTTCTTCTCCAGCGGAAACGCATTCCGAATTGGTGGTAAACTTATCTAATAATAATCATGGTATTAATAATTATAGTAGTAGTAATATTGCCCTCCCGATTGCAGTAACTGACCGAGCCGAGACCGGCCCCCTTGGGCACCCTCGAGTCTGTTACTCTCGCGAACAGGATGACGGTCCAAGCCGAGGTCCCCTCTCGGGGGCCCTTGCGCCAGTCATCCATAAATAAAGGTTTCGGCTAAGCGCCCTCAGCGCTATGCCACCTTTCAATCCGGCGAAGCTGTAAAAGCCTTCGGGCTAACAGTGACCATCAGTCCTAAAAAAAAAAAACGACATTTGTAGGAGTTTATTTATGTATTTATATTTGGGTCAAACCAAACCTGCCCTGGGCCCCTGGCCCGTGAGCACAGTACCCGATGAAGCTGTAAAAGCCAAAAAGCAACATTCCCTTTCCCGTTTGTTAGCTTGCTGAAATAAAAATACATCGTAAATATATAAATGTTGTACTGTTCGTCGTGTGGTCGCGATGTAACACCCCGACACATCGCATTGTCGGGTGAGTCGTCTAAGAGAAATGCATCGAAGGGCTTCTAAGAGAC
The DNA here is from genome assembly GCA_019845155.1 of Luehdorfia chinensis. Lineage (NCBI taxonomy): Eukaryota > Metazoa > Arthropoda > Insecta > Lepidoptera > Papilionidae > Luehdorfia > Luehdorfia chinensis. Next base: position 10,494,044 of record JAHVAK010000103.1, read on the forward strand.
AGCGGAATACCATCTCAAAAATTACTAACTGAAAATACACAGACCGGTGACGGGCATACATCAGCGTCTCTGGTGATCCGCCAATTCGCGTGCCAAGCGCATGATTATGGCAAATCATCTCTACTTAGTACAGTCCTATCTATATCCATCAGTGCACTATTAGCAGGATGTCCCCTGTTGACGACCGCGTACCATATTACCAAGTTGCAGGTCCTGGTTCGAATCCCAGCTGGATCGAACATTTGCGCAAAACACATAATTTGTTGGTTTTCAAATCTGATTGTGTTGCGATTGGTCTCGTGTCTCTGACACTGCATCTTAGCCTACCACGGATCTTATGAGCTTTATATCGGATACGGATAGGTTAGGACAAGCGAATGCCCCTGTGTTTGCGCGTAGACTTGTGGCTGAATAATATATCCAGCGCAGCTGACAAACTCCGACAATATTCGGTAGATGTCGCCGTGGTCGAAAATCGGCCAGGAGGACATCAACAGGCTGTTAATAATGATGAGTATTGTACTTTTCATTGTAATTCATCTTTAATAGTAAGACTTAGACGTTAGGACCGGCTATTAGTTCTTGCTCAGTTAAGCAGCTTAACTAGTGGCAGCTTTCCCGTTGGCACTAATTGCCCCGCCTTCTCGTACCTTAATCCCTTAATCGGTTTATCGTAGTCGCTAACTTTTATTTTCGTCGTAGCCAATTGGTGACGGTGGATGTGTCAGTATACCACCCGTATTACTTTAAAACTCTATAAATTTTGCGAACCAAAATTAATATGACGTTTTAATCGTGTTTTTTTTTTTATAACGTTCGCGTGTTTAACTGTTATGTACTTATAGAGGGTGTACTGTGGCAAATTTATGTATTTTTTTTAATGGAGCAAACTTTTACCTTATGGTAAAAGGCGTTTCCGTCGAAGATGATAAACACGTTGGCGTAGTCACTATTACCTACCATAAAGAACTGTATAATATATCATCATACAATATAGCATTGGACGAAAACTAAGAAGTTATCTGTGCGTATCAAAACACCTCTCGTACTTTTCCCATCGATAGTGACTGGGAAAGGGAATGTAATAAACTCGCGTCGACAACATGAAAACTCTGAAAATGTTTCATATAGTACCATAGTCTAACATAGGAAAGATCCGCTGTATTTCTAAGTTGTGAAAAAGTCTCTCGCAGTCGCTTGATGAGAAAAGTACTGGGATGTCGTCTGTTTATAGTCAAAATTTCAAACTTAGGTGGAACTAAATCAATGCCGATGGAATTGGGGCGAATGTCAAAAGAAGAAAAATAAACAAAGAACACAAGTCTATCTTTTTATTGGCTCCTCCGCACTTACCAACAGGTGAAACTTTTGCTAGTGTCGTCACTTAGTCCTATAAAAAATCTTGAAAGATGTAATTACTTCGATCTCTTGACTAGTCGCCTAGAAGTTAAACAGGTAACCTTGATCTGTCAAATTACCACTAGTATTCATTAGTAGATTTGGCTCCATTGTGTTCGTCTCAAAATTCCTATCTCATTAATTAACCTATAAAACAAGCACTTTATTGTTGTAATTTACGATACGAGAACTATTTTCGTTAAACGTTCTTTAGTCACACTGTATGTGATTTGCTAAGCGTTCGATAGGAAAGTGATAAGTCTCCAACGTGTGTGATTCTTTAAAGATGAAATTTAATGTTTTGATCTTTTATTAATTTAACTTCAATTAAATTGTAGGTAAAAGATTAACTTTACATTTTACGTAAGCGTTTTACTGGTGCTAGGATTCCTATGCAGAAATCCGTCTAGGGAGTTACCACCCCAGGGCCAGTTATTTGCAGTAGTGTGCAAACATTACTGTGTTTCTGTCTAAAGGTCACTGTGAGCTAGTGTAATCACTGGGCATATGAGACTGATGAGAACTGATATCTCGGGGTGACGGGCGCAAAGTGGTGCCACAAACAAATGTTCTAGGTGACACAGCATTTGTTATGGACAGACGTTGCACTTACCATCAGGTGAACGTTTTGCTCGTCTCGTCACTTTATACAATAATAAAAAAAAATTACTAAAATATACTAGTGTCGCCATGTGGTCAAAATTTGACGGTAATTCATGTAAAATATTTTTTGTTTAAATGTTATTGAGGTTTGAGTAATTATTTGTTGGCAAGATTTGAAATACTCTGTGCGATTGTTTGAACAGAGACTATTATGTGTTTGAAGTTGGTAGTATGAACGTAAATAAACGACAGACTATTATGTGATAAACGTTGTCAGTATGAACGTAAACAACGAATGTTTTATTTGATTAAATTTTATGTATTAGTAATAAAATACTTATTATATATACATTTCAGCTTCCTAGATTCTTCTCCATACTAATTTTAACTACACCAAATCTCACACTCCTTCGTGTGAGCTGTTTGTTTAAAAAGGGGTATAACATTTTTACTTTGTGTGTTAATATATTGATTAATCAATAGATAAACAGTAATAGCAGATGAGACTCATAGGCTGCGAGTTCACCTTTAATGGCATGTACGCAAGTGACCTATGTTTGGTCTCCAATGTCACTAAGCACTTAAACTGTTAATTGTAATATTATGTGCTGGATAGTTGGTTTTCGGGCTTAGTTGTGTTGTGATTGTCCCCGAGTCTCTGACACTACATCCTAGCCTATATCCGATCTTATCTCACTGCTCGTTACATCGAGTTGGACACTTTCGACGGTATTCGGAAGTTGTCGCCAGTATCGAAAAACGGTTAGGAGGACACACTCACACCAATACACATATACTACACTTTCTCGTCAAACAATATCTGTACCTGCATAAAACTTGGCTTCGGCTGGAAGTTCAAACTCAGAACTCTCTGCGTATAACACTGACTAGTACGATTAATATTCAATGAATCGCAAAAAAGTTGTTTAATATTACCGAAGAAAATGTCCAAATTGCCTAGACCTCTTAAAAGGGGATCTATTAAAACTTATAGCTTCCAGTCATTAATAAGCGATCCATATTTTGGATAGCTACCAATCTTGTAAAATTTTATTTCGCATTAATAAATGTTCCCCATCCCATCCATCGTTCGCAGCCAGAAACAGCAAGTCATGTATCGAATAACGTACCGAAAAATCCGTCCAATATAATGAAGAGAAATGGGGTTCCGTATCATAAATCAAAAGTTTATTGAATCTAGGCCCTTTACTATCCCCGTTTGGGACGAAACTATCTCAAAAGTGTATTACACTTTAATACTTATCTCTGTGGAGTTTTGGAAGATTGGAAACGGGGAACGCAAATTCTACGTTGTATCTTTGGTAAATTTATAACTATGTATTTTATGGATTTATAGTAATCCGTAATTTTAGTTGTAAAAGTCATTACTATAGTTAAAACCACGTGGCGTAGTGTTCAGAGCGCCTGAGTTCTATGACGCTGGACCCGCGTTCCAACCCCAGCCGGAGCATATATTTAAGACATAAATTGTTGGTTTCCGTGTCAGGTTGTGTTGTGTATTTAAAAATGTATAAAAAAATACTTAAACATAAACGGGACATAGTTTTCTTGAAAGAAAAAAACGGGATACATTGTGTACAATCCTACTAACAAATAAAATTGTTTTGAATGCGTCATATAATCTAAAAGTACAAAATGGAATATGGATACGTATTTTTGCGTATGTGTGTGTGTCATACATATAGTAACGCCTTATGCCCATATGAGGGGCAGGCAGAGGCCACACACGTCACGAGTCGTGACGGGAGGTGAACCACGTCGGCGCTATTTTGGTACGAATCAAAAAATTCTTACTCACCATTGCGTTCCCACGAGCAGTATAGTGACAGCATTGCATAAAAAAAAAGTAAAGTTTCAGCCTATAAATGTCCCACTACTGAGCACAGGCCTCCTCTCATTTCTGAGAGGGTTTTGGAGCTAGGAAGAATCCGCCACGCTGCTCCAATGCGGGTTGGCGGACTTCACATGTCTTCGAAATATTTTTTATTCCTCAGACATGCAGGTTTCCTCACGATGTTTTCCTTCACCGCCGAGCACGTGGTAAATCAGCACTTAAAATTGCAATTAACAATTTTAGTGGCGCCGGCACCGGGGATCGAACCCAGGTCACTCGCGTACTATGAAACTTAAAGCGAGCGCCTAGCTTCTGAGCTACCACGGCTCATTGCATTGCATATTATAGTGTTATTCTGCACGAATAAAGGCTGTCCGTACAATACCCTAGTCGCCACTTACGACATACGCCACTTACACTAAGAAAGAGGTAGGTGCTATTCTACTCTGCCGGACACCGATCGGCTACATTTATCATATCAAATATACCAGAAAGCTAACAATACAATTTATTTCTATTTTTCATGGAATATCGTATATATATAAAATAAAAAAAAATCTATTACACAATTTAATTTGTGTATATGTTGTCTTAAGCAGTGGTCTTGTTTTCTCAATGCCGAAATTGTGAAAGCTTAACGATGAAAAACAGTAACAGCCTTTAAATGTCGCACTGCTGAGCACAGTCTTCCTGTCATTTCTGAGATGGTTTTGGAGCCGGAACAGTGAGCCACGTTTCTCCAATGCGGGTTGGCGGACTTCACGTGTCCTCGAAATAATGTTTATTGTTCAAACATGTAGTTTCCGCTGAGTACGTGGTAAATCAGCAATAATTTTTGATAAATTTTATAGGTGCCAGGGGATTGATCTCAAGTCACTTTTGCAAACAATAAATTGTGAATGGTCTTATGGAAGATTGTAGGTTTGCTCTATAGAATGAAAGGCAGATTCTTTTATTTCCAAACAGTAGACTTGAGTGTGTCATGCTCGCTTAAGTGCTTCTGCTTGCGGCGGCGTCGTGTGGCGGGTCGTCCACTTCCCTTGAATATGGTCGAGGAGGGCGATGGCAGCCACATGCGTCATACTTGTGAACAGGTGCTGCTGTGTTGGTGAAGGCTGGTCTGATCAAGTTTGCAAGGCTTTGGCTCTTTTGTTATTAACACTTTGTCATGGAGCGTGCTTTGGTTTTCTACGAGACCGTTCTTTGTAAATTTATTTATTATGTACTTTTGACAAAGACAAAAAAAAATAACAAAATAGAGGATACCTACGGAGTTTCTTTCGCCTGTTTCTTCTCCGTCAGAGGAACCGCATTACGAAACGGTGGTAGATTGTGAAAAAAAATACGTTTGACAAACGAAATTTATATTTCTTACGTTGAAGAATAAATAATTTTCATTTCATTTCACTCGTACTGTGAAATTAAAGGCGAGCGCCCGGTCCATGAGCTACCGCGGTTCATAAAATAAACGTTTGATAAATTAATGAAGCAGAAGTCGTAATTCACACGGCGACTAAACCAATACTAGTTTTATTGCAAACGAAAAAAAAAATCAATAAGTTATAGAATCTACGATCAAACACCTGCTGGAGATCCCACGGTAATACCTGTCTCGCGATAAACATTGCCATCTATTAGCAGTGTAAAAGGATGAAAAAAAATATCATTACTATTTATATACGGGACCTGTACTCAACGCCGCTTATTTACATAGTTGCAGTGAATGCACTTGCAATTCTCATCGATTTATTCACTTTTTGTTTCAATGGTATAATCTAAGGCAGTGGCTCCTAAACTTTTTTCGTCCAACGACCGCTTTGATTGTTTTTTAGTTAGCAGGGACCGCAAGGTTCCAGAACCGTGTTAAGGGGTACGTTTTTGCCCCATTTCGTTTAACGCACATTGATAATAAAGATTATGTCTTTATTATTATATGTGCTGCATTGGGTACTGCAGGTCCGGGAATTTTAGGTCTGGCGTATTAGGAATTGTTTTCTTTCACCTAACACACGAAGTTGATGGATTGCAATGGTGTTACCACACAATTTCTTAGTACAACAAAACTTTTGTCATAAATTAACACAATGTGAATTATAAACGGTAAACTAGGTAAATACGCGGTTAGAAACTCATGTCATGAACACATGAATAACAATGGTTAAAACTATACAAACACATCAAACGTCCCTCTCGGTCGAGAATAATTCATTTTGAGCAATAGCCTACCGCCAAACGATCCATAAAATCTCTTTGAGGCCGTCGGACGGCTCAATGATTACAGGAGCAAACGAAAATAACTATTTTTTAATGATTGCCGTAATTTTGATGCCACTATGTTTTGTTTGATTTAATTTTCCCAGAACTATACCATCGAATTGTTCGCGTCTACAGTTTATTAAAAAATCAGTAAATTTGCAGCAAATCTCGAGGAAAGACACTCTATTAAACCTAAAGAAAGAATCTTATTTAATGCAGGGTAACTTTTCCGTGCGTAATGGTATAAGGTAATAATAGTTCTGTCAGTCTAATTTGGTCAATTGACATGATTATGGAATTAGAATGAATATAGTTAATAGAATCAGGCGCTACTTTGCGAAAATCCATTATAATATAGAAAAGAAAGTTAATTTACTAAGATCCGCATGAAAAATGTAAAATGGTGTGTACGAGTATTACCTAGTTTTTGAAGAGCACCGCCCGCTCTTCCTCAACAGCGTGCACAAGCAAATCAATACCGCCACCGGGAGCCGCGACCAGATACACTCCACCACTACAACACTACCACTAGGCAATACATATCACTGAAGTCGAGAACACGACACGTTTTTCACCTCAAACGAGGCATTATAAAGCGATATTGACTCTACGAACACGACACGTTTTTCACCTCAAACGAGGCATTATAAAGCGATATTGACTCTACGACAGTCACTGGCGGCGGGCGGATCTTAGCAAATTAACTTTCTTTCCTTTATTACAATGAATATTTATTATCAATCCTTTGTTGTTAAAATTTAAAACATTTAGCTCAGGGGCCGGGCGCTTGCCTTAAATTTCATAGTAGTGACCTGAATTCGATCCCTGGCGCCGGCACCTATAAAATTGTTCTGCTATTTTTAGCAGTGAAGGAAAACATCGTGTCTAAGGAATAATATAAATTATTTCGAAGACATGTGAAGTCCGCCAACCCGCATTGGAGTAGCGTGGCGGACTCTTCCCTGCTCCAAGACCATGTCAGAAATCAGAGGAGACCTGTGCTCAGCAGTGGGACATTTATAGGCTGTTACTTTACTTTTCTACTTTACAATAGTAATAAAGTGGCTTCAGTAGTTTTCAATACTTCAAAACTTCAAAAAGGAGTAAGTAGTCTCAATTAGACTGAATATTTTTTTTTTCTATTTAGTGTGTATGTTACTCGATATCTTTGCCAATTGTGAACCGATTTTCATGATTCTTTTTTTAGTTGATTTGGTTATACTCGATCTTGGTCTCATTTCAACATCATAATCATCATTTCAGCATACAACTAGTGCACTGCTAAACATAGGCAGCCCCCATAGATTGCTACAAATGTTTGTGGCTCTCGTTTTGGGGGTATTTTGCCATAGTTGCCACGTTTGTCAGGCCGTTTATTTATTCAGATGCTGCTGCCTATCTCCTGGCTTTTGTTTTCCCTCGTTTGACTCAGATGTGGAATTAGGACAACCAAGATTTAAATTTCAAGAAAATATTCCACCTCTGAGGGTGGTCAATTAAGGGACATATTGTTCACTTTCTAATACTACAAATATGATATGATAAGGATACAGGATTCTATATAAACAATATTTACTACAAATATCAAACAATTTTCACGTAAAGCTTTACTTTCTTCTTTTTCCTTTAAGTTAACTGTTGGTAATATCATTTCCTATATAGCCCTCCGCTCTTTTTATTTTTTTTTTCCTTGTATGTGTTTTATTATTTAAAATAAACGGGAACACGAATACTCGCAGTGCCAACGGACGTAAAGTTAAAATCAAACGAACAAAACTAAGAAAAAGTCAAAGAGTTTTCAATTTAAAAGTACTCCCGAGTCTGTTCAATTTCACATCTATAATGAGACCGGAAAGTCTAGCAATGCAACAGGTATTCATATAAATCGCATCCGAACACTAGTAGTCAAACCTGTTTGCGGGTGAAATGTAGATTTTGTACAGCACAATTTTTATTTAACTTTCTTTTAAAACTTCATAAACTGTATATATGATGTTACAAGTGTGGTCTGATGTGAATGAGCCCTAAAGGTCTGTATTCGAGCCAGATGCGTCGCGTGACTGCTTCCACAGAACTCGCTCTCCATGCTAATGCATTTCATGTACTTCTCCCCAAATTGTGCATGCAAAATCCAATAACATTTTAAATTTCAAGCGTCGTATTTTGAATTTATTTTATAGAAATTGTCAATGAATATATAAACTGTCAATGAATAAATATATATATATATGTGTATATACATTGACAGTTTGTGCTGAGTACATATTTCGGATCAATAACAAACGGTTTTTAATTATTCTTTATTCTAAAAAAGTAAAGTTTCAGCCTATAAATGTCCCACTACTGAGTACAGGCCTCCTCTCATTTCTGAGAGGGTTTTGGAGCTAGGAAGAATCCGCCACGCTGCTCCAATGCGGGTTGGCGGACTTCACATGTCTTCGAAATATTTTTATTGCTCAGACATGCAGGTTTCCTCACGATGTTTTCCTTCACCGCCGAGCACGTGGTAAATCAGCACTTAAAATTGCAATTAACAATTTTATTGGTGCCGGCACCGGGAATCGAACCCAGGTCACTCGCGTACTATGAAATTCAAAGCCCCTGAGCTCCCACGGCTCCTTTATTCTAAGATTGATGCCATTAAATTAAAGTAAGTAGAATTTTTTTTTGCTTATACAATCTATTGATATAGTATTGTTATTATAAAATGGCTACGTGAGTGGCCTCTACCTATCCATTATATGGGTAAAAATGCTTCACTGTATGTAACACTCGCTTCAATTGCATCATAAACCCTAGTGATTTTTATCTAGCAGTTCATTAAGTTACAATCCATTTACATTTGATCTGTAAAACTTTGCTCAAGTAACACAAAAATTGTTTAAAGTTAGCAGGTTCCTATGTGCACGTAGCAAAAAACTAAATTTTTATGTGTTTTGTTATTGTCTTCAATCGCGAAAACACAAATCGTTGGTTTTCGGGTCTGGTTGTATTGTGATGGTGATATTTGCGTCTGTATAACGCACCTTCTACACAGAAGAAATCCTAGTGCGGTGCATAGAAATAAAAAAGAAAATAAAACAAGTCATTTTTATATATAGCTTTATTTGTAGTGCCCTCTCAGAGTTGCATTACATACAAATTTCCTTTAAAACATCAAAAATATTTAAAAATTTTAGCACACAGAAGCATATTCTTTTAAATAAAAGAAATCGAACGTTTCGTTTGTGAAAATCGTGGCTATTCAACGCAGAACGAAATCTGCATAATTCAACTCAAGTTCAACTAGTAGACGTAGACCCTGGACTTATGAACTTATAAAGTCGAAATGCAATTTTCTTGATTTCGTGATTTTCAAATAAAACGTCGTTACTCTCTGTAGAAAGTTATTTTTGTAGTTTGACATTGGTAGATTTGATATATTGCAAAGTCAAAAATAATTTATCTGCAATAAAACACTTTCCAAGAGTATTACAATACTTTTTTTTATTAGATAAAGTGGCGAGACGAGCAAAACGTTCACCTGATGGTAAGTGCAACGTCTGCCCATAACAAATGATGTGTCACCCAGAACAACGAGTGGCACCTCACTGCGCCCGTCAATTAAGACATCAGTTCTTCTCTCAGTTCTCATCGGTCTCATGTGCCCAGTGATTACACTAGCTCTCAGTGCCCTTCAGACCGAAACACAGTAATGTCTACACAATACTGCTTCACGGCAGAATAACTGGCCCTGGGATGGTAACTACCTAGACGGACTCCTGCATAGGAATCCTACCACCAGTAAACTACTTACTTTCTACGTAACTTGTCATCATCATAATCATCATTTCAGCCCACAACTAGTCCACTGCTGAACATAGGCCTCCCCAATAGATTGCCACAGAAGTTTGTAGCTCTCCATTTGGGGGGATCTTGTCATAGATGCCACGCTTAGCAGGCGGGTTGGCAACCTCTTCAAAAACTGGTTAAATACATGATTCAGTTTCTTTCCTTATTAAAGACAAAGACTCATCTGACTTCATAGAATTGAATCAATTCAATTCAATCAAAATCAAAAATCAAATAACTTCGATGTCAAAAAAAAAATAATTTAACATATGAACACAAACGCACATTTAAATATCCACTTATAATATTGATTACGTGGATGACAGTCACAGTTATTTGTATGTATAATATAATACGCGCGGAGGTTAACGTCTCCAAAAGCACTGATAAGACACGTTCTATGGTATCTTAATTTGGCAGACTAGATCACGTTTACACACGTTCTACGTATCTTTAATAACCGCAGGTTTATGTGATGGGTTTTAAAGTTACATAGTTATTATTAATTTTATTCACTTTAAGCGAGTTTTACTATAATTAGATAGATTATCAGTACTATCAATCCGACTTCTTTAATAAGAGTCTTATTAGTTAGTAACATTATAACATTCTTTGGCGAAAATCTCTACTCTGTACGACTGTTTGACCATAGACTATATATTATGTGTTTGACATCGGCAGTAAGAATGTAAACAAACGACAGACTATCATGTGTTTGACGTTGTCAGTATCAAAGTAAATAATTATTTTTTTATTTAATTCAATTTAGTTGTTACACTTTATATAAATTTTAGCTTTCTCGCTTCTTCTCCATACAAACATTAACTATGCTACATCTCACACTCCTTTGTGCGCGGAATATGCTTAAAAAGAAGTACAAAGTTTTCTCTCCACGAAAATATGAATACGTATTAAATGGAATAAAGTGGTGTGATGGGCAAATCGTTCACCTGATGGTAAGTACAATGTTTGCCCGTATACTTTGTCACCACACACATACGTGACGCTGAGACGTAAGTTAAATTTCATGTGCCCAGTAATTAATTACACTACTATCCGGCGGCTGTGAGAATGCGTTTCTGACGGGTCGTGATCGAATGGACGGCGTAGCTTTGTAGTGGTGAAGAATTTAACTAACTAAGCTTAGCTTAGCTAGGCGAAATTTGATTAGTTTTAACCCCTTTGCAACTACAAGTATTTTTCAATGTTTTTTTTATTGTATTTTATATTAAATATCTCATGATATCTAGATAAAAGGCAAATAATAGTGTTACTTATTGCTCATTACTAGTCATAACAAACAGACAGACGTCAGAGACGCATTCTCTCAGCGGCCGTGATGTGGCTATCAGCCGTTCAAACTGAAACGCAGTAATGTTTGCACACTACTGCTTCACAGAATTACTGGCATTGCGGTGGTTCTTACCTAGACGGATTACCAGTAAAATGTAATGCTATTGCAAATACAAATCTTATTATGATGGCGCAAATTATCATTATAACAATAACAAATAATATTTTTAAAAATAGAATGATGAAACGCCTTACCGTTAATATCGAAGGAAAGTGAATGACCGTCGCCCTATATTCAGACCTGAAAGCCTGAAAGTAGGTGCGATGTTTAGATGTGGCGAAATCAGAACTCAGAACTTACGGCTTATAAAACAAATACGTTGAACCTTGAGTGACGCAGTCGTCAAATATGTCTTTTATTACTTTCGCGGAATATGATATTTTTTTTAAATATTTACGGATACCGCATGCACTGGGGAAGTCCCACACAGCTTATCAGTTGACTAGTAAATACACAACAACAAATTTTATTTACGAAGGTGTGCAAGAGATGTCGGTATCTTGTGTTTCTAAATTTAACCTAGGCATGCTTGAAATGAATTGCGTTCTTACCCTCATTTAACAAGTCTCTCAGAGTTCCGAACTTGTTGTTCACATTCTATGCATTCGTTCGACTAGACAACGATTGGAATTCTCCAGCGGTGTCCTCATAACGTCTCCAACTTCCATTTCATCAGGCATAAGTTTTATGAAAGTTTGCGTGCTTTATGGCTGTGCGGTATTCAGTTTTGAACAGCGTTTCTGTTTTCCATCAGATGGGACCGAGGCTAAAAAGTATAGTACAATATTTATATTCATCACATATATTTAACATAGTATTTTTTTTATTAACTTGAATTACATGATATTTCACTGCCTACCGTGACCGGCAGATTCTATTAGCACCTACCGAGGTGTCCGGTACCTTTTATTCCTGCGAATAATACGAGAATATGCAATGCTGTCGCTATACTGCTCATGGGTGCGCAATGGGGAGTAATACTTTTTTGAGTGGTACCAAAATGGTGGCGACGAGATTCGCTTTCCGTCACGTCTCGATTCAGTCGGGGGCGAAAAGTGGGCTACGGGTGTGGTCTGTGCCTACCCCTTATATGGAAAAATGGTGTGACTGTATAATCTATGTCAAAGATTGCTTTAACGTCACTTGCTATTCATCATCAGCTTCTTAGTTGGGAAGAAATGATGAAATGATTTTTTTTAAACGAAACTTCTTTGGGAGCAATAAGAGAAAAATTTCAATGTTGAATTTGAGTACAAAGTGTCTGTTATTCAGCATTAATGTTTATCGATTAATTAATAATTGTCAATAAAATATATAAATATATAATAATTGTTTTTTTTTCTGGTTGTAGGTGGTCTAGGTTGCTGTAGCGCAGGAACAGTTATCCTACAATGAAGCAGTAATGTGCAATCATTATTGTGTTTCGGTCTGAACGGCACTGAGAGTTTGCGATTATTTGTTACAAATGATAGACGAAGCGTTAACTAAAATAATAAAGCAGTACCGGACTTTTAAAGATTTATTTTCCACATTTTATTTCAAACGAATTGTGTCTGCAGATTTAAGAACCTTTAGCGATATTGCGACTAAGATGTGGTTTTATGTCTCAAAACTCTTTGATTTTTTAAAACTATTATAAAAAGTAAATGAACATGTCCCTCTGCTGGTTATCCGTTATTAAGGCGAACTTCAGGTATTCTCGATTTTCTTATGTTATTTCCAAAATATATATGTTTCTTCATGATGCTTGCTTCACCGTGGCAGAAAGTACTAGTGCTTACATACTATGAAAGTAAATGCATAGCTACAGCTACCACTGTTCCCGGTTATCGAAAATCCGTGCAAGTTACGTGCCAAAAGATTAGTTATTGAGATAAACTAAGATTTCCTTTAAACATTAGATTCGGTAAATCACACTAAAACAGAATGATAAAAGTATTTGAAATGCAAAAATTAAAATAATCACAGACACAAACACCTAATTTATTGAAGGTAAGTTAATTTGCTAAGATCCATGTAAAATATAAAATGGTACGCCCGCCCTCCGACATTAGCGTAGACGACCAAACTAATACTGCCACTGGGAACCGCCAACAGATACCCTCCACCCCTACAACACTACCACTAAGCAATATACACCACTGAAGTCGAGACCACGACACGTTTCACCTCAAAACGAGGCTATATAAAATGATATTGACTACGACAGACAGCCTCCGCGTCCGTTATTACCTATTTTATTATTTTGTATTGTGATGCTTACCATTTCAATGTATATTTATAACAGGCAAAGCCTGCGACTCTGATTTCGCGATCTTAAGAATTCATAGAAGATCCGAAATGTTTACGCTACAACGATATAAAGTTACAGGTTGCAGGACGTTCAAACATCTCTTTATTTCGGTTTTAATTTCACTGAACCCAATTTAATTGTGTGGTAGCGGCATAAGAGAATCTACTACTCTATATCATCCCTTGGGTGTTTTAAATATTAAAACCAGAAGATGAGCAGCAGCATTTTCCTAAAACATGTGAATAAATAAACTGCGGTTGTCGCCTGCCAAGCGTGGTTGCCAAGTGAGCAATCTATGAGTGAGGCCTACTCTATATTCAGAGTGGACTAGTGTTAAGCTGAAGTGATGATGATGATGATGAAACAAGGCATATGAGACCTAAGAACCGCTTTTTCGTCGTTACGAGCGTAAAACACAGAATTTTCCAACGCTATGTTTTGATAACTGGTTGTAGGATTCCTGTAGGATCTTATAATCCGTCTAGGTAGGTACCACCTTAGAGCTAGTCATTCTGTCGTCCAGTAGTAGCGTGCAAGTATAACTGGGTTTTGGTTTTAAGGGCACTAATAGCTAGTGTAATTGCTGGGCATATGAGCCTCGGACCTGATATCTCAAGGTGACGAGTGCAGTGTGGTGACGCACAGAAATGTTCCGGTGATCCAGAATTTGATATGGGCAGACGTTGAACTTACCATCCGATGAAGGATTTGCTCGTCTCGGTAGTTTCTACAATAAATAAAGATGAACAGCTTTGGCTTGAATACCGTTATAGTTGGGCGAATTAATTTGACGTGAGCTTATCAAAGGCAAGAAAAAATAGTGAGACATGTCATAAAAGCTGTTTATTTGAAGAGGGTTCAGGCATCAGCCTTCGAAAAGGGAATCTCGTATTAATATCTTAAAAGGGACGAAGTGACCTTTAAATATCAGGCTCTGTTTGCGTTTCGGCTTGCGTATTTCTGTCACATGCAATTGTCAGGTCTGTATTGCGTAAATATTACCTTCTAACCGTATGAAATTATTTACTTTTCTTCTTCGTATTATATTTGTATATATGTTTTATGTATATGTTTGAGTTTAACTTTGTTTTAATAAACGAGAAAAAATAGTGACCCAATATAAATACTGAAAATTGAAATGCTTTTTAGTAATTAATTTGTTGTTATTTATGTAATATAATAAACATGACAAACACGTGGCCTAGTGGTTAGAGTACCTGAGTATCACGCCGCGGGTCCTGGGTTCGAATCCGAGCCGAAGCCAACATTTGTACAAAAACCCAAATTGTTGGTTTTCGGGTCTGGTTGTGTTGTGATATATATAGCGGCTTAAGAGAATCTACCACCCCTTCTCATCGCGTGGGTGTCGTAAAAGTCGTCAGTGGGAATATTAAAACCACAAGATGGGCAGCAGCATCGTCCCGGAACATCAGAATAAACTGCGGTTGCCAACCCGCCTGCCAAGCGTGGCAACTATGGCAAAATCCCCCCCAAAATGAGAGCTACCATTTTTTTTACAATCTATGGGGGAGGCCTATGTTCAGCAGTGGACTAGTGATAGGCTGAAATGATGATATGTTGTAATTGTCTTTATATTTCTGACACTGCATCCTAGCCTACCTCCGATCTTATTGCATGAGCGTTACTACCGACACAGGTAAGTTGGAACAAGTGTGTGCCCGTTTGTTTGCGAGTACCCTTGTGGCATTGTAATATCTCCTGCGCAATTGATAATTCCCGACAGTATTCGGTAGCTGTCGCCGTGATCGAACATCGGCCAGAAGAACATCATTATAAACATAATGGGTAAAAGCACCGTTTCAAATGTGTCAGTAGAATTTACAAAAAGTTGAATAAATATCAAAAAGAAAACAAAATCGAAAAATAATTCTATCAAGCAATCCCATTACACAACATATGAGTATAACTATGAAAAACCCGCCAACGGACCACCGCAGATCCAGCGCCTGTATTGTGTTCGCATCTAAAGCCGACGCGACTGGAAATCTGAAAGGTCTACCCATTGAAAAGCCGTAGGATTAACACAGTTTAAAAGGGGGAGATTTTCTTCCTCAGCCCGACCTAAATTTTGCACGTTCAAGCCGTTAAATGGCGGGCGGATTTGCCGCGGGCATTTTACTGCTTCGCGAGTGACGTCGAATCCGCGTTTTAATGACACATGTCGACACCATCGTTGGCGCCAACACTGATTATTCTTTAATATTTCATAGTATTTTTATTACTCAAAATGGTTTTACTGAAAATTTGCAAGCTATAATTTATTATTATACTGATATTCTCTGTAGTACAAAAGTTCATTGAAGTTTCAACATTTCTGTATTTTTGGTATCGATATTTAAATCTTAATTAAATCAATTTCCTCATGATCTATATATATTATTTCTCAAAGGTGTTTTTATGTCGGTGTGAAATTAATACTATATCATATATACTTAATACTGTATCAAAACTAATATTTGTTACACCATTTAGAAGATTCATTTTCCCTCTAATGACCAAAAATAAGTAAATGTGTTAAAATGTATGTTTTCGTTAAACAATATTTATATAAATCTTAAATGTAGAAAGCGCTATCTGTTGACAATCTATTCAATTAACATTATGACAGCTGTCGGTTGGAGTTATTTACATTATTTCAATAAGGCAGGTGGCGCCATCTGTTGATGATCACGATACTGGGCGCAAAGTTCGCTCTAGTCAGCAAGTGACGAAACGAGCAAAACGTTCACTTGATGGTAAGTGTAACGCTCGCCCATAACAAATGCTGTGTCACCCAGAACATTTCTGTGTGACGCCACACTCCGCCCGTCACTCTGACACATCAGTTCTTACGTGTCACATGCTCAGTGATTACGCTAGATCTCAGTGCCCTTCAAACCGAAACACAGTAATGTTTGCTCACTACTGCTTTACGGCAGAATAACTGGCCCTGGGGTGGTACCTACCAAGACGGAATCCTGCATAGGAATGCTACTACACTACACTACACTAGTAAAATTATTATAATACGAGTATCTCAAAAGATATAATTTAATTGACTTAATTAAAAAACCGCTTCTTAAGATACATACATAAAGCGTTTAGATTGGGGTAAAATATCATATTTTTTTTATCTAACGAAAATCTCTTTTTGTGTACACTCGGTTTTGATTAAAACATAGAACGCGAATCTTAATAAGGAACTCAACGGTCAATTTGCGTAGAATTTGATTTTCAACGTAATCTCGCTGTTACTTTCTAATTTTACACATCGACGTTGCTCCGTAGCGATGTAAAGTTTAATCCGGTAGGATCTCTTGAAAATATTTAGTATGTTAGTTACTTATAAAAGTATTTATGACCAATTAGGGTAATACAAAGTCAAATTTAACTTCGTGGAAATTGTATTAAATTGATTAAAAAAAGTACGTCACTTTTTAAAACGACATACAACTATAGTAAAATAAGTCCATGCCAAAAGGCAGTCAAACCAACTCCAACCTTACGACTGAATACAACTTTATCAGTTGCATAATAAGCTCTGAGAAAGAAAGAAGGCCAGTTATTTTGCCGTGATGCAGCAGTTTGCAAATAGTACTTTGTTTGGGTCTGAAGGGCATTGAGCTAGTGTATTGACTGGGCATATGGGATTTAGAGCTAATGTCGCATGGTGACAACCTCAGTGTAGGGCCAAACAAAATATTTTGGCTGACACAGCATTTCTTATATATGGGCAGACTTTGAACTTACCCTCAGGTAAACGTTTTGCTCGTCTCGTCACTATCTCTTATGATTAAAAAAAATCATACTAGTGTCATAAATAAGTGTGTAAATAAGTGCATTTCACAAGCACCTAATACTTTTATTGAAATGTAAATTTGGCTAGATTGTCCTTTTAGTATATGAACTAGAGCACTATTGGTACAGCGTTTTATATTTTTCATTCATCTGTTTGGTGCAGAGAACGATGATATACGTTGACTGAGATCATGTGCAAAAGCTTATAAGCTTGTTCACTCAGTTGGCGAAGTGGCCGAGCGTTTGATTTCTGTGCTACGAGTCGCGGGTTTGATCCCAGCACGAAATAAATATTGGTTTGGCTATATATATATACATTGTGGTGTTGTGGATATTTTTACATGTAAGACGCACTCATGACATAAAAAAATGAAAATGTTTTGTTATTACGTTTAGCTTAATTTCGAAAAATATTCGACCGTATAAACATAAAGCCTCATGATAGGAAAACCAGTGCTGTGATGTTATCATCGCGGCTTTAACTCCGTCCGGTCCAATTATATGCTGCAGCACAGATATTTTGCTAATAGGTATATATATCTCTTTTTACGTAGTGACTAAGACATTTTTTTTGTTTTATTTTAATTTCTTGTTTGTATTTAGTGTTGTATGTTTTTTAATCGTCAATAAATGTATTACTTACTTACTATATTTTTGAATTGCAATTCGAACTGGCCGAGGTGAAAGCTCCAAACCCTCGACGGAAGTAAACAGATTGCTAACACGGTGGTGTGTAAATATTTGGATTACGGCATTGGGAATACACCTCTCGAAAGTCATTAACAGATATATTTCACAAAGACATTTCATTTGCATTTGTCCTTTGACAGCGAAACATAGTAAGTAGGTATGTATACCTACTTAATATGTTACATTTTTATATAACACAAATATTCTGATATACAGTACAACTATACCGGTGGCCCGCAATGATGTCACACATTTCAAATTATTATCGAAAGAAATTGACTTTGACTTTAATAGTGCACGATGTGCTGGCAGCGATCTTAGCGATCAGCGGTTTATTTTATGACGAAATATAATTCTACTAACGACACTTTATACATCGGTTCCCGTTTTGCGTAGGCATACATCTCTCACAGTTGTGTCGGGTTAATTCTTGCACCTACGTCACGTTTTCTTAAGAACTCTTAATTTTTACTTTCTTTCTTAAAATATATATCTGCGAGATCGCCTTCTGGTTTCCTTTTAAAACTACATACATACATACATACATACATACATACATACATACATACATACATAAGATCACGACTGTATCCCATAAGGGGTAGTCAGAGACTAGGCACTCACTGCAAAACAGATGACTGCGACAATCCACGTTTCGCCAAAACAATATAATGCACTTGGTGTAATAGGTGGTGAGCCCATCGCCACCATACGCTGTTGGGTGCACAGTGCAGTTTAATTCCTTACCCGCCTTTTACGAGATCCATTGGATGAGATGGAGTGGTAGTATTCTTTTAACGAGCCGCCACCACACGGCTAAGCCACCACCACACGGCTACCTTTTAAAACTACAACCAATTAATCAAACCTGCGGCGCGTGATTTTCTAAAATGATAAGTTTTTTCTATTATGATTTACGTTGAGGGAATAATAATACTAAATCTCCAATCTCTGTTCTTTTCTTCTTCAATCCCGACTTCACTGAATCCATCACATAGCGTGATATGATTTTTGGTGCTACTATGCGGCACCAAATCTCGCCTCTTTAATCATCAATTGAAAAATCGTTTCGTCATCTCAAGGCCTCTTTCAAAATCTTTAATTGACTAACACAAACACTTCGAAGCTTTACCTACTCTATATTTTTTATTTTGATTTGGTAACATTGGTTTTCTCACAACTCTTTCAAAGGAATATTCGTCCTATAAGCTTAATTTTAAGAAACACAGGTAAATTGTGGTTCCTGTTCAACTCGGAGCGAATTTCTGTCTCTTTTGTTTCCTGGTCATAACAATGTTACGATCTCCGGCCGTGCCGTTTGGTGATGGCTTAAGAAAATCCGACACACCTTCCCTTGGGAGACGTACAAGTCCACTGAGTGATATGCCTAGAAATCTCATGTCTTCCGACAGGCGGCGGCGTAACCATCTAGAAAAATTTACTGATTGAAAATATAGTTAATAGAATCAGGCGTTACTTTGCGGAAATCCATTATAATTTTTTGGTCCTTTACTATAAGTAAGGTACAATAAAGAATAAATAAATAAGAGAGTTAATTTGCTTAGATCCACATGCAAAATATAAAAAATGGTTTATATTACCTAGTTTTTGAAGATCATCGTCCATCGCCCTTCCACAATAGCGTGCACAAGCAAACTAACACCAGAGAACCTGACTTCTACGTCGCGGGTCCTGGGTTCGAATCCTAGCTTGAGCCAACATTTGTACTAAAACACAAATTAATTGGTTTCAGTTCATTAATTGGGTCAGGTCGTGTTGTGATTGTTCCCCTGTTTCTGCCACTGCGTCTTAGCCTGCCTCCGATCTACACTCCGATCTACATCAGGCGCGGGTAGGTTGGGACGATTGAGTGCCTCTGTGTTTGTGCGGACGTTTGTGGCACTACAATATCTCCTGCACATTCGATAGCTTGCAACAATATTCAGAAGTTGTCGCCGTGATCGATATCGGCCAGGAGGACGTCATTATCAGGCTGACGAAGAAGAAGACACTGTATAGTCTACTCTAGTCTAGTCTTTATAAATACAATTATCTGATATCTTCACTCAGCAGTGGGTGCTGTGACTGTGAGATGGCTCCTGGGAGCAATCTCACAGTCACAACACCGTCAATCCTTTTTTATTCAACACAGTCATGCCTTTTTTATTGAATGTTTTACATTACTTAACGCCTGTAATATTAGAAATAAATAAGGAAATATTTTATTTCAGTGGTCCCGTTCTACTGGCCCCCACTGTTTGTATTAATTTTACCTCACTATTACAAAAAATGATCTTAAATGCTATGCGCGTTTTTCACCTCTTCATCAAGAAGTGATCCTTAATAAAGTTAAAATCAGTTTTAGACTCTGTCTACCCACCTAAGAATTGCAAACTTGAATTTTTACGTCAAACACTTTATAAAATACACATAAATATGAAATAACAATAGCTATTACTCACTTTCCGATGTGAATCGAAGTGGAATAAAAGTATTTTTTTTTCTGTTTAATGCCCATTAGACCAACTTTTTCCGCGACGTTCATAAATCTTATACCCTGCTCCCTCATACAAATTTCGGTGAGCACGATTCCCTCGCGTGATGTAGCAGTGTCAATGACGTGAACAAAGAAAAAACGCTTTGGACGTTGTCCACGGCCGCGGAAAATAAAACTTTTTAAAAGCCATTAATCAAAGCCGGTGCTCTTAAAAGTGAGACTTCATTACTTCATTCAGCCGCGAGTTTCCGTACTATGAGCTATCGATGAAAAGAAAATAGTGTTGACGTCATAGGAAGGAGCTGCAATTCCTTTACTAATTAGAGGAACCCAGGAAGTTGCAGCAATTAAAACGTATATTGAAGACGCTATTGTTTTGAATAATTACATATTTATTTAATGTATAACATATAAAAGATAGTTTCAAGTGAATACGTTTTTTAGTAAATATTTGCCTGCTATTGCTTGTGTTCTACGCTAATTAAACGATAGTTACATTAAAAGGGGACAGAAGATGCTGGTCGGTTTACAGATGCGAAATTATGAATAGATTGACAGTGTGGTGGAGGCTTAAGAGAATCGAACACCCCATCTCATCCCGTGAGTGTTGTAAAAGTCGATAGAGGCAAAATGAAAACAACAGATGGGCTGCAGCATCTTCCTGGAACATCTGAATAAATAAACTGCGATTGCCAACCCGCAAACCCCCCAAAACGAGAGCTACTAACTTTTGTGGCAATCTATGGGGGTGGCCTATGTTCAGCAGTGGACTAGTGATGGGCTGAAATGACGATGATGTATACATTCATGAGATTGGATTAAAAAAAGAGATTGGTAGTAAAGATGTTGTTATTAATAATGTAGCAGCGATAATGTAACAATATATTAATATTTTTACTACTTCTATTTAGACAAGTCAAAATGTAATGCGCTTAAAAGCTTTAGCAAAGAATATTGCTAAGAAAAATTTATAGTACTAAATTAACATGAAATGTTACATAATATTAAGAGTCAATGAATAAACTGTAATAACTGACAAAAAGCTTATGTAAGCAAACGATTATTCATTGCTTACAAAAGGTTAAAAAACGTGTGCAAGGAGTACCGTTAGTAGAAAAAAATATATAATGTAGGGAAATATCTTCATGAATAAATTTTTATGTAGGAACTTTAGTTATTAATAATTCAAACCGATCTTATCGCAAGAGCGTACAGTATTTAGAAGTCCAAAATCAGCCTGGAGAACGTCACTTCTAAAAAAAAATCAATAACAAAATTCAATATTACTAATATTGACAACAACACCAGAAATTTTTAGGTTTTCTTGCAGACGCTATAAAATACTTCACTTTCGTTTCTTACCATCTAACGATTGTCTAAAAATGTAAACAGTCTATGTACATGCACTTACGACGCTTGATCTATGCTTCCTACATTTTTTTCTGGCTTTGTTCCAAAAAGTCTTTATCTATGTTCGTTTCCGGCAGAAATCTCGTTCCGCTTGTGTCATAGATATCAGTTTAAAAGACGTGTATTATTTTACATATTTAAACCGAGATAAAATTAGAAAAAGTTTCATACAGGCTGGTCCATAAGTCCTTTGAAATGTATATCACTACTAATATTATAAATGCGAAAGTAACTCTGTCTGTCACTCTGTCTGTTTGTTACCTTTTCACGGCTCAACCGCTGAACTGATCTTGACGAAATTTGGAACATAGATAGCTTGCATCCTAAAGATAGACATAAGATACATTTTATTACGCAAAATTGAATAATTCCCTCGGGGTATTTAAAAAACCTGAACACGCGGACGAAGTCGTGGGCATTACCTAGTATCTAATGAAATGCATACGACGAAGGGACGCGAGCGGGTTAAAAACTGTACGTTCGGTTTCTGGGAAGTCAGTCGCCATGGAGCGTTTCACCTGTTTGGACCGTGATTTTGTGTGCGCTAGTTTTCTCCGAACAATGATTCAGCAACCATTGCGCGACGTAATTTTTACTTACTAACTACTTTACTTTTACTTCAATAACTCGGACTGCTTAAACGATCAAACCAGTTCGGGTTGCAAATTTTGAAGAGACTGGTCCGACGTTAGATAAACAGCGGTCGGGTGGACCAAGGACATCACGGAGAGAAGAAAACGTCGACATAGTCTGTGAAAATATAATCCAGTCTACTCGTAAGCGTTCCAGAACATTAAACGTATCCAGAACACGAAACTCTAAGATCTAACTCTCGATGGACTTTTTCTTATGGGGTAACTGTATAAGTGTTTGACACAAACCCGCGGTCAATGGATGCCCTAAATGAATATATTCGAAGAGAAACGGCTAACATCACAGAACTGACTGGCCGCGCAGTCATCAATAGTTTTAGACGTCATCTTTAGGAGTGCCGTGTAATGTAATCCAAATGTAATCCTAGGAGGATTACATTTGGATGGTGTAATTACAAAAATAAAATCCTATTAAAGATTATTACGAAGGAAAAATATTTTTCTTATTGTTAGTTATATTTGAAGTGTTAATTATTTACATTTCAAATAACTTATTTGCCACCCTGTATATGTTTGACTTGAGCGAATTCAAGTTTTCTTTAGGTGATTTTGTCACTTTCTCTGATTAAAGTGCATAAATCCGTAGTCACTTTTTTACAAATAATTTAAACTTATTTCATAATTGGTGCATCTTCATCTTCCTCGAACGTCATTTTCCAATGGATTGATTGGGAACCACGAATCACTTTTTTTCCCATAACCGGTCTGTTTATTTTACGTCTAACATATTTGAAAAGGTTACTTTGCCATCGTCGAAAGCTACGAGGTTTTCTTTTCATTTCACTTAAGTTTACTTTTAAAACACTCACGGGTTGTCTGTGAGATAATCTATAAAGTTCGCCATTATCACATAGTGTCTATAGATATTAAAGACTATAGTAAGCTCGTGGATTAATTAAAGTAGTCTTGGGTATCTCGCGGACGACCTAAGTCGAAAGAGCGCTCTTTTAGACGAACTATGCGAGCTAGTTCGTGAATGATACTTATTTATGTCACTGCCGACCGCTCCATTACGGGGTGGCGATGGCCAGCCGACTGATTTAGTTTTGCTTCTTCAAGAGATCTTTCGTTAAAATTAAACAAAAAATATAAGTTAAAGTTAAAAAATATAATTTTCGGGTTCACTGTAATATGATTAATTAATTAGTTAATGAATATTTCATGTACTTAATTTCATTGAACTGTAAACTGAAACTTTTTTATGTTTCTTTTAAATAAAAACAAATTTTTAATATAATATAAATTTTTGAAGTTGTTGTCTTTTCCAATATGATTGGCAATTTAGTGGTACTGAAACATTATTTAATGAAAGGAATAGCGATCTAGTTCCCCATGGGACGAAAATTAAATTAAGCGCTCCCAATGGTGACTAACTACGCCCAAAGCTACCCGCAGGGGAGAATTGAATTGGACCACTTTAAGCGATGATATTCTATGATATATTGATAACTTATACAAAAAAGTAATAAAAATTGTTGACCTAAGCGCTGAAATAGCGCGATAAGGAAATCGCTATATCGTACAGCGCCTTCAGTTGGTGACAAGGCGAGCTGACATATCGTATCGTAACAGGTGTCACTAGGAGTTATCGACACACAAGCAATAAGTAAGAAAAGACGTTACTTTGTGCAAGGATTCCTACGCAGGAATCCGTCTAGATAGGTGTGGTACCTACCACAGGGCCAGTTATTCTGCCGTTAAGCAGTAGTGTGCCAACAGTGTTTTGGTTTGAAGGGCACTGTGAGCTACCGTAATCACTGGGCACATGAGACTTAAGAACTCATGTCTTAGGTGACGGGCACAGTGTCACACAGAAATGTTCTGGGTGACACAGCATTTTGCTATAGGCAGACGTTCCACTCACCATCAAGTGAACGTTTTGCTCGTTTCATCACTTTATCAAATAAAAAAATAATATTTATATAATCATCACCACCAGCCAGTTAAAGGTTGAAATTTATTTATTTAATACAAATGTTCAAAGAACTAGAAAGTAAAGCATGCCGCTTTATTTCGAAGCTCTGCGGGCTTGTGTGCCTATTTCTTACGTCTGTCTTTAATACTGAAATGTACTAGTTAAGACCCTGGCTGCCGCAGTCAGTTATTTATAATCCCAGTTCCCTTATTACAGTCTCGTTTGTCATCTGGTCACATTAACAACGGCTTAGTACTTTTATTTGACGTAATGAGGTTGCAATGAATATTAACTGAATTCAAATTTCAACTGGTGATTAATTTTGTTTGACAAATAGAATGTTTCACTGTATATGTTCAAAAATAGTCCTTTGATCGCATTATGTTTAATTTAAATGCTACGTATTTACAGGTATGATATATAGTTAAAGTTTTAATAATGAAATCTCCCTACACTTTTGTTCAATATTTTTTTTTTATGTTAGAGGAGGCAAACGAGCAAGCAGCTCAACTGATGGTAAGTGATCACCGCCGCCCATGAATATCTACTCGTACAATACCAGAGGAATATCAGATGCGTTGCCGGCCTTTAAGGAAGGAATAGGCTCTTTTCTTGAAGGTCCCTAAGTCGTATCGGTCCGGAAAAACCGCTGGCGGCAGCAGATTCCATAAGGTGCTTGTGCGGGGCAGAAAATTGCGCGAGAAACGCACTGTGCTGGAATGCTAACCA
The DNA here is from genome assembly GCA_019845155.1 of Luehdorfia chinensis. Taxonomy (NCBI): domain Eukaryota; kingdom Metazoa; phylum Arthropoda; class Insecta; order Lepidoptera; family Papilionidae; genus Luehdorfia; species Luehdorfia chinensis. The sequence goes on from JAHVAK010000103.1 coordinate 10,519,326, forward strand.
TCAAGGTGGTGACGATGGAATTTCGCGCTGTGCCGCAATGTGCGATGGTGAAAATCAGCGGCTGGAATTAATCCGAACAATTCTTTATAAAAAATGCAAAGGGATGAAACATCTCTTCCCAAAGCCAGTGGATCAAGCCGATCAGATAGAACATGGTCGTCGACGATTCGAGCCGCTCTCCGTTGAATGCGGTCAAATGGAAGTAGCTGACACTGGGGCGCCCCCGCCCAGAGATGAGAACAGTACTCCATGTGCGACCGAACCTGCGCCTTATAAAGTAAAAATATTGATTTTAATCGAAAAATATATCATTTGGTGTCAACTGTTCCTGCTATGCGATTTACTGGTAATTTCTTTATTTAATTTGTAATTTAAAATCGGATCAAAAACATTTTATTGATGGGAGAGACAATGTTAATTTCTTACTACCATCAAATTCTTCATCCAAAACCAACATCAACTAACGATATTTCGATAAAGAAAATAATTTAGATAGTGTTACTGGAACTTAGCCAGATAACAATGAACGAAACTTAGACCAAGTGTTTTAGTAGAAATGGATAACTTACATTTTAAGACCATCGTTAAACTAAATACCAGAAGAAAATAATGTCGAGATGAGATGCCCAACAATTAAGGTTTCTTCAAATATTGTATAGGTGAATTTTTTTCTGTTAATTTTCTTGACTTTTACAACTTCATCGGACAAGTGGTAGGACTACCTACCTAACATATAAACAGTTACACATACATCGCCCCCGCGGGAAACGTGACATGACGGGTAGCGGACCATTTCGCCGCCATTTTGGTACGAGTCAAGGAAGTCGTACTTCCTTTTGCGTTCCCACGAGCAGTATAGTGACAGAATTTCATATTACTGTATTATTCTGCACGAATAAAGGTTGTCCGTACAATATACTTTATAATACCTTAGTCGAATTTTACGACACCTCGGGGTAGGTGCTATTCTACTCTACCGGACACCTATCGGCTAAAGCCAACAGATAAGTTATTATTATCATTACACAGACTTCGGCTAGGATTCGAGCCCAAGACCAGCGGCTTAAAAGTCAGGTACTCTGACCAGTAGACCACACAGTCGTTAAAGTCACGTAAAAGTAAAGGTGATTGATGATCTAGATTTAAAATAAATTCTTACTTGTACCAGTAATATTTCGTGAAAGTGTTACAACTTTTCTGTTCTGTTCTTTAATGTCCTGTATTATAATAAACGAAAAAAAAAAATAGTGCTCATCTCATCAAAGACACACGTTAAGATAAATATAAATATTTACCAACATTTCTTTTGCAATACGAATTATTTTATATACTCGTAATTGAATACAACACAGTGTACTTGATAGAGCCCGTTGTGAAGCGAAACATTGGTCGTGTTTTTGATTTTTCTGATTTGTATTCATCGTCATCAACATCATTTCAGCCTGTCATTAGTCCATGCTGTCCATCTACTGGTATTCATTTTCCCTTTGTCGACCTTTACGACACGCACGGGATGAGATGACGTGGTAGATTCTTTTAAGACGCCGCCACACGTCGGGATTTGTATTACTTAGTAACAATGCTATAGTCGTGTTTGGCTCTGAGTTGTGGAAATAGCTCAGGGTTGGGGAAATACTGGTGGTTTTTATTGTAGAAAGTGACAAGACGAGCTAAACATTAACCTGATTTATGTGCAACATCTGCCCATAACAAATGGTGTATTTCCTAGAACACTACTGCGCTCGTCTCCCGAGACATCAGTTCTTGAGTCTCATATACCCAATAATTAGTTTAGCCACGTTGACACTGTAGTCAGGCAAGTTCGCTCACGCGACCGTTCTGCGGGCGACACACGTTGCTATCGGCGAGGTAACTCGTCACAGTAGTGCCCGGGTACAGATTAATTTAAGCGTGGTTACACGCTCTTCTCTTCTTCGCTACATTACCTCTTACTCTTACATCAACAGTACCTCTCCTACCCGCCACTGTCTGTCGCTCCGCAGGACGGTCGCGCACGGGTCGGACTATAGTTATGGTAAAAGAAAGTAATACACAGGTTTTTATTTCATTTTGAATGCGGATCATAGTCGTAGCAAATTGACTTTTTTTCTGTTCCAACACAATAATTGATACATCGCAAAGAAACATACAACCTTCAAGAAAAAAGCCTATTCCTTTCTCAAAGGCCGGCAACGCATCTGCTATTCCTCTGGTATTGTAGGTGTTCATGGGCGGCGGTGATCACTTACCATCACGTGAGCCACCTGCTCGTTTGCCTCCTATTCAATAAAAAAAAACATAATTTTGTTAAATATCCTTTGTTTTTAATGAAAAAAAAAACACTTGTTTACTTGATCGTGTTACAATTTAAAGAATTCCTTATAAAATAATCAAACCACCCATCTAAATGTTGATGTGTAAGTAAAATAAAATTTTAATGATTACCGAGTTTTTCCTACTCGTTACATTGTTGTTTAAAAACATCCACTTAACTAAATGAATATATACGAGTATTTACAAAATGTGTGGCATTATTACCATGTACCAGTTATTCAAAACCTAGTCATTATAATCAGATTTAGAGAAATGTGGGTTGGTCATCATCCTGACCAAGAGCTTAGTCGGATATAAACCTTTCGTGGAAAGCAAAATGTTTTTTATTTTCTCTAAATTTGTCTTTCTTAACGTCTTAGTTGGGAAGATCCAAACACGCCAACAGTTGCACAGAATCAGGAAGAATTCAAATCTATTTCAAAAGTTTATTACTGAGAATTCAAATCAAACAGAACTATACGATAGACGTCGGTGTTCAACTTTTAATTGAATCCAGTTACCTTTCACGTCGATAGACGAAACTTCTTTAATAATTACAGTCTACTGAAGCAAGTTTGGTCTGTTGTGAAGAGAGTAGCGTTTCCAATATTTATTTCTAACAACGCTTTGTGAATTCTTTTATTACCAGGTCAAATTAAACCCCACCAATATATCAACAAACATTTCGAAATTGGTATAGTTAATTTGTTTTGTTTTTAGTTAAAATATAAAGTAACAACACGAGCGAAACGTTCACCTGATGGTAAGTGCACCGTCTGCTCATAACAGATGCTGTGTCACCCAGAATATTTCTGTGTGGCACCACACTGCGCTCGTCACCCTGAGACATCATTTTAAAGTCTCATATGCCGAGTGATTGCACTAGCTCTCAGTGCCGTTTAGACCAAAACACAGTAATGTTAGCACACTACTGCTTTGCGGCAGAATAACTGGCCCTGCATATGAATCCTACCATCACATTCATCATCGACCGAAATTAGCATAGTATTTGTACTTTAGTAGTCTTTAGGAGATAAATCATCTTAAAAGTAGAATAATAATTTTCATCAAACTATTTTTCTTATCTTAATAATTTTGCTACATCATTTTTCCACGCAACGGGTGCCTGGAAGACAAAGAGTCTTAAGACCGCATTTTGGACATTACTTGAATACAATACTTCTTATTTATCCAGTATTGGTGAACAATACGATCTTACACAATACTTCTTAAGGATTACTTATTTTATGTATACGTGTTATATTGCTTATCAGTTTTACCATCACTAATTAATTAATGGAGATGTGTGGCATCTTAAAACATGTATTGTATTTACGTCCAAAATGAGACGCCCTTACGTTTCTTGATTACTGTGTGACATTTAAGCTTTTCTTCAATTCTAATCTTTTAATCAATGTGTGTTGATATCAGTAAGTCTTTTCATTTTGTTATTTCCGCTTATGCTTACCCGTTAAACTACTTTTGACTGACGTACGTAAGTTGATATCTCAGCCGAGCTACTAATTAAACCTAGCTGTCAGCGAGCAGCTTACCTAATGCAATTATTTCATTTTCCCTTTAATACTTTGTTCCAAAACGCTTTTATTTGTTTACAAATCAAGTATTGTAATAACAGATTAACATCTCGTTATTTATTTGTTTTCTTATGTGTTGAAGCGGGGTTGTCGGTGTTTTGAACAGAGAGCAAATCTGTTTGTCTTTCTATTAAATGACAGTAGTTTAATGGAATTATTGATTAAGATGTAGTTTTTAATGGTTTTGTATCAAAATATCTATAGTAGATTTAAAAAAAAATATTTTAAACCGCGCTAAAAATCGATACTAATAAATCAATACAGCGTAAGAATTAGATGAAGGTGCGTAGTGCAGTTCCTCCCACGATTTGCGTAAAGATAGTCATAAATTATCACTTAAAGTAACAAGACATCGCTGCGAAGATATTCACATAATACTTTACACTGATATACTGTGCGAAGAGACGAGTGCAGTATGCACATACATCTGATTTATAGGCCGCTAGCTTCCTGCTGGTCAATATCCTGGTTTATCACTTTTAACACAATTTAAAAAGCATTTGTTAAGTTCTTTTTTAATCTATCTATACTTCTTTTGATTTATTTATATTGTGATATAATAAAACACGTTCTAACAATATACAAGTCTTTCAAACAGGCTTGCCCGGAGTCTTGAGTTAATGCAAAGGAAATGTTTTCAGGATTGGTATTGCTATACGAAAGGGAGTCACAAAGCAAACTAGCACTGTAAGTAACGATATCGAGTATGAGTTATATTCGCGGAATATTATAAAAGGAGCAAAATATACGCGGGAAACGGCAAGATTTTTAATATCGGGAGCACAATGGGTCTTACAGATTAAAACAATGGTTTATACATTTTAATATATACTATTTATATAAGTGATAGGATTAAGGTGTCCGTCGCGGTACTGGTACCACCACAGTCTCAGTTATTCCGCTGTTAATCAGAAGAGTGCAAGCGTGAATTTGGTTTAAAGTTCTATGTATTATTACAAATGATATGTATAAGCTCGCAGAATAATTCGCTTGACTCGCCAATTATACGATCATAAAAAATAGCGGCTTGTAAATTTTCCATAAAGTTACATAATCATTGCATACGATTGAAATTTACTGTGTTACGGATCTATTCGAACGTTGTACGAGTAAATGAAAAATCTAGGCAATTAACTATTTGGAATATTAAGCAAAATTTGATCTGTTTTCACTATTCAAAGAAGATGTCAAGAATTATTAAATGAATACGTCCACATGTTCTGTTCTTAAAAAGTGATATAGTTTTTTTTTCTACACCTATCCATGCATTGACCATATTAAAATAGACCGGTGTATTAAATTGCCAAGGTAATAGCTTCATTATAGGTCCGGCAGAGTAGAATAGCACCCACTCTTTTCTACCGAGGTATAAAAGGCGACACAGGTATTGTACGGGTAGCCTTTATTCGTGCATAATACTTTAGTATGAAATGCTGTCACTATACTGCTTGTGAGAATGCAATGGGGAGTAAGAATTTGTTGACTTGCACTAAAATGGCGGCGACATGGTTCGCTACCCGCGGGAGCGAAAAGATGGTACGGGTGCGCTCTCTGCTAACCCCTCTGTTATATGGGAAAAAGGTGTGACTACTGTACTACTCTATATATTCTACTCTACTGTGTATATTTTATACCCTAAGTACGTGGTTTCAAAAAAGTAGATAAAGTAGATGTTATATTTATTCATTTTAATAACTTAAAATATTATTGCTGTATATGCTGTTACACCGCATAATGTTTTTTTTATTTAACATGATATAAGAAAGAACATATCGTTGTCCATGTTTCGGAAAATACATAAATTGCGAAAATATAGGGTTCCTGTGAAAATAACACTTTTGAATATAAGTTTGACATGCAAATAACAAAAGAGTTCATTTCCGTACCGTTTCGTCGCCACGAATCTTTCTTTCTTCTAAATTAAAATAATCAGGAATCCGTCTGGGTAGGTACCATCTACCATTATTCCGGTCTGAAGGACACTGAGAGCTAGTGTAATCACTGAGCATATGAGAGTAAAGAACAGTCGTCTAAGGGTGACGAGCGCAGTGTATCATGTGTATCGGTTAGTACGATTCCTATGCAAGAATTCGTCTAGGTATGGTAACCACCACAGGGCTAGTTATTCTGCCGTAAATTAGTAGTGTGCATACATTACCGTGTTTGGCAGTCGTTGCACGTACCATCTCATGAACATACAAAATCAGAAATTTGTGCGACTTAATGGAATTTTGTTAGATCTCATGGAATTTATTATAAATATTATATTTAGATAGTTATAAATATGTATTTCCATAGAATAGTATGTGATAATGGTGGAGAAAAGGGTGGATCTTAAGAAAAGGTTCTCGAAGCTAATATTTCTCATTATCTCTAACTCGAACTAATCAATAATGTACACAATATTAAATTTCGAACTTAGTCGTTCACTACACATCACAGTCTATAACCACAGTTCAACGTATTTGAATATTGATTACTTTGCACAAAGTACTTGAAGTCAATATGGAGAAAGTTTCGAACTATATACAAGTCAGCTGCGTCGGACTTTCCGCAACCAGTGTCTCCTTCAACACTAAGACCGAATCTAAGTTAATTCGAAACTAGCAAACAGTGTTTTTATACGCCGTTAAAGTTTTCTACTTGGCATGCAAAAGAATTACAGTTTTTATTTTGTTTAGAAGGTTCGTATCCCACTTCGTATTGGAAATATTTTTCTTACCGTTTCGTTTTGTTTTCTGTCTTAACTTACACTTGCAATGTTATCGCACAAAGTGGAGTCTGTATGATCGACACACTTTTTACAGGATCCGATGAAGCTGTAAAAGCCAAAAAAGGCTAACAGCAATTACATCACCGAAATTATATACTTTTTAGATGTTTAAAAATCAATTATTCTTAATCAGCTCTCAGATTTTATTTTTGTAGTAATGTTTTACCTTTTAGGTAACTAACAATGTAATAAATTATTCTTTTGCAATTCAATTTTCACCCAGTTCCACATTAACAAATGATTTGAAATTTTGCACACGTATTATGGAACGGGCACAATACAATAATTTAATAAAACTAATTTTACCTGTTTTATCGCGTTTAATTTTTAAACTAATGATAGTCCGACGTTTCGAGTACTTTACAGCAACCATGGTCAAGGCAGGACTGAGGTGACAGATGTCCCGATGTCATAGTTAATCTGGGGTACCTTGAGCTTTTAATTATTATTTTTGGTCCTATCTAAGCAAAATGAGGTTACAGTGTATTTAAGTCTTGTAGTGGTATGCTAGGTTTTCGATTTAATTTTGATAATTCTAGGATCCCAAGAAATATCCAACCATCTTTTCTATTGATCAATATCAAAATTAGTTTTGCTAAATGAGTAATATTCTCGTAAATATAAGAAATCATAATACAATAATTTGTTAATTTCGACCTTTATTCTCACCAGGATCATGATATCATTGCTGTTCACGCGTGTTTTTAATTTTAAATGATACTATGATTATATATAGTGAAGCTATTAGGAAAAGCCTAGCGTGAAAGCTAATTTAGTACCGACGAAGAAATAAACACAATTTCACATCTTTAGTTGGGTAAAAATGGCGCCCCTAACCCAATTACAGCCGCGAATAAAGAAAGGTCGCAGCACAGGAAATTAGTTAACACGATAGGCACAAAGTTAACCTAACGATGCTCCATTCAAACCTTGATTCCCTTCTGATTGGGCGACCTCATTTATTCAAATGAGTGTTTGTATATTCTTTGTAAATCCTATAACAAGCCGGCTTCGTTGACGCTCTCCAGCCATGTAATTTTATATTTATGATTAAAGACCGAAATTATACGTCTTGAAATATATTGCGTATTTTAACAAAGGAATTATCATATCATTTTCGGGAGCTATAAGTATGTGATTCGAATTCGGTTCCAATAACCGGCTGACTGAAGCTGCAGTTACCAACTTTGAAAATCGATATAAAGTTATTTTCATGTTTTTGATTTGATTGCACATTCGTTGTGTAATCCAATCCAATCAGGTTGAAATTTTATTTACATTTTCAAGATATTCGTTTTCGATAATTTTACGTTATCCACAATACTCGCTTATTAAAAGAGGTTTTTTTTATGTGGCATTATTTTTATTGCCGTCCTCTTGGCCTCTTGCAATAGTCGTCGTCGTTTCAGCCTTTCACAAGTCCACTGCTGAACTTAGGCCTCCCCTATAGATAGCCACAAAAATATGTAGCTCTCATTTTGGAGGGATTTCGCCATAGTTGCCACGTATGGCAGGCGGGTTGACAACCGCAGTTTATTTATTTAGATGTTTCAGGAAGATGCTGCTGCCTATCTCCTGGTTTTTTCGTTTTCCACGGGTTGAGATGGGGTGGTAGATTCTCTGAGGCCGCTACCAAACGGCCACTCTCACAATCATTAAAAAGTAATAAAGTAGGTTGTACCTGTTAACGGTTTATTTTTAATTTTCAGATTAAAAAATATATCATTTTCGATTTGTTTATATTTGGTACTGTATTCGAGCTTTCCTGTGATCATTAAAGGTTTTTATGAAGCACATAAGAGGAAAGACTTACCTTTGTGTTTGCGCGGACATTTATCGCGTTGTAATGAATCAAGCCCAGGTGACAAAAAGTTGTCACCTGGGTTGTCGTTTTGGTCTGGGTTTGAGAGTGAGAGAGTTGAGTCGTATAGCCTGAACTGGCGAGGAAACATCAACACATACATAGAGGAATTTTTTTTATATTGGAAGTATGAACCGTAGTTATTTTAGGCAGTTTACAGTAGAGTGAACTGGCCATAATCATCACATAAGGAAAAAACGTTATGCCTCCTCCAGGTGACCTTTTCCTCTCTTTCTCTTTCTCTCTGTCTCTTTGTATTACATACGGTTTTCTAAATTTTAAACACGCATATATATAATTTATAATTCACTATTTTTATTTTACTTTTAATAAATTACTGTTTTTCCTAAAATATTAAATGAAGTTATTTCATTTAAATCCCTACTTTAAATTTATGCATTGAAAAAATGATAAAAAATAAAAAAATATATACAAATTAAAAGAGAAAGAGAGAGAATTGAATAAAAGAGAGCTGCGCTTTTTGGCATGACAAAAATACACTAATATAATCAATAGAAATCTAAATATAAAATCACGTTAAGATTTGAATAAATAACTTAGTTCCCCATACCGCACAATTTTTATTTTGTTGTTTCCGCTTGAGTTCTGCAGTACTTGCCAAAGAAACAGCTTCTCTTGTACATCAAGGTCAATCTTTTATGATTTTTTTATGTAAGGAAGTGACCCAGAACATTTCGGTGTGGCACCTCACTGCGCCCGTCCCCTAAAACATAAGTTCTTGAGCGTTATCTGACCAGTATTTACACTAGCTATCAGTACCCTTTAGACCATGTTTGCACAACACCGCTTAGCGGCAGAACAACTGGCACCGCGGTGGTGTTTACCTAGACAGATTCCTGCATAGGAATCCTTCTAGGTACCAACTAAACTTATGTTCTTACAAACACGTGATACGGTGGCTCGCTAACCTTATTTTTTTATTGTTTTTAATAATTTTTTTGCATACATGTAAATGAACCTCGGAAGTTGAGCTTTTGTTCATGAATGATAAATTGTTTAACATAAATGTATGCCGACAAAGGAAGCCGACGAAATTAATGTCGTATGTTTCAATGACAAACACCGTGATGCGACATTCCAATTTATCGATGGGTGAATGATCTTACGTGCAGATGATTGCTAATGGTGTTGTATTTTTATATAGTTTTAAATATTACGTATGAATAATTACAACGAATTGAATTATTTTAAAATCTAGTAGACTTGTGATAACCTATATTAGTATACTATTATACCGGTTATTAGACCTATTAGACTATAAGACTATAAGACCATCTATATAAATAAATATAATTTGCCACATGTATGAAAGATGACATCAGTTGAGGGCGGCTCGACGATTTTGTTGTTTTTTAAGTCTAATGAAACTGGACAGATTTTGACGAAACTTTTCACTGATAGACAGCTGATATTATAGTGTGTAACTAAGGCTACTTTAATTTTAGAAAACCGCGGGGAACAGGTAGTAAGAAAATAGACAAACTTTAATTACCTAAAATTTTACTCTCAATGCGCCTTTCACTACAATAAAAGCGGAAATTTCTAATGAAAACAACGGTCCTGCGATTAATTACGCGAAGCTAATTAGCAAAGCTTTGTGCGTTTCATTAAATTTTTAACGATTTGCTTTAATATCGTTGTGCGGTGGCAGTTTAAAATCTGCGACCCTGTCTCGTCCCGATTTTATACAGAAGGTGGTATTTTGGAAATACCGGACAAAATCTTTGTTTCTAAAAGGAACCCATAATTAAGGAGAAGCTTATTGTCAGACCTTACATAACGTCGAAATAGTTTTATTTCCGTAAAATGCAAGTTTCCTCGCGGTGTTTCCTTTCACCGACAAGCACATGGTGGAACAGCGTTTAAAAATGGAATTTTAGCTATTTTAATCTTAACAAATTCAATAACTTCCACTAAAGGAATGTGCAGCGTTTATTCTGATTATAATATACTGTATCCGAACCTTCCTAACGTAGTTGAGTATTACGGGCAGTGGGTGGTAGCGGCTTAAGAGAATCTACCACACCATCCCATCCCTAGGGTGTAGTAAAAGTTGACAGAGGGACAGGACAAATAAAAATCAGGAGATGGGCAGTAGCATCTTCCTGGACAATCTGAATAAATAAACTGCGGTTGCCAACCTGCCTGCCAAACGTGGCAACTATGGTAAAATCCCTCTAAAACGAGGGCTACAAACTTTTGTAGCAATCTTCGGAGGAGGCCTATTATCAGCAGTGGATTAGTGATAGACTATGATGATGATGATGATGATGATGTCACTTACTCTCAGATGAACTATTTGCTCGTCAGATGAAAATCAGATGAAAAATTGTGCACCGATTTTTATTTGCTATGGCTTTCGAACCTTTCTACCGTAATTAGGTTGATATTTAGTGGTGGTAGGATTCCTATGCGGAATCCGTCTAGGTAGGTACCACCCCAGGGCCAGTTATTCTGCCGTGAAGCAGTAGTGTGCAAGCATTATTTTGTTTCGATTTGAAGGGCACTGTGAGCTAGCGTAATCACTGGGCATTTGAGACTTGAGAACTGATGTCACAGGGTGACGGGCACAGTAAGGTGTCACACAGAAATATTCTGGGTGACACAGCATTTGTTGTCGGCGGACGTTGCACTTACCATCAGGTGAACGTTTGCTCGTTTCGTCACTTTATACAATAAAAAAATCAAAATTGCACATTATAGGCCGGCGTGGCACTTACCATCAGGTGAAGGATTGGCTAGTCCCATCCTGGCTCTGATTATTAAAAATGTGCAGCGACTATTCTGATTCTAATATACAACATTCGCACCTTCATACCGTAGTTGCGTATTATGTGCAGGCGTGACATACGTATCATGGTAATGGTAAGCCATCACGTGAACGACTGGCTAGTATTATGCATTGATAGGTAACGATATTTTTATATAAGCAAATATGTTCTATCATAATAGATACGTTCACAAAATATTGGTTATTTAATGATTTCTTATATTTATGCGATCATTACACATTTAAATTAAACGTCGGGATATAAATAGTAAATATAAACGCGTTAAAATCCGTAAAATTTAGTTTCATTTAAATATTGGTTATTTATTAATAAATGCACATAATTTTAACAAATTATTGAAATGGCGACTCATAATCATCATTTATGCCCATCATAGTCCACTGTTGAACATGGGCCTACCCCATATCGTTTTAGGGGATATTACCATAGTTGCTACGCTCGGCAGACGTGTTGGCCACCGCAGTTGATTTGTTGGAATGATTAAGAAAGATGCTGCTGCTTACCCACACACCCATAGGATGAGATGGGTTGGTAGATTCTCTTAGGCTTGACAGACTTTGCTCTCCATGGAATCTCACAACTTTTTACGGTATATAAGTTGCGATGTGAGGCTTGGCATATTTTTTTTTACATTTTAATGTTTTTGATGGGATTCCACAGTTACTTAGACGTTGTGTTGAACACGAAATAACGCTAACGAATGCCTCCATCTTTACGGGAGCACTATAATGTATCCTACACAGATGACAGGCAATAACTTGAAGCTGACGCATTATACAAAATAGGTCAAGACGTCATTATCCTCTGACATCCTCTAACACAGTGTACAATAAGCTATGGAAATTTGTTTCTGATTACACTTAAGTTTATAACATAGATTAACAATAATACATCAAGCAAATTACGCGCCTGCGTAATCTCGTTAAAATGTGACTATAAAGATATCAATGTTTTTTATAATCAGCTTCGTATTATTTGGATTACTGTAGTAGACGAAAACACTGGACTATTATTATTTTATATAGACATAGAAGCGGTGTCGCAATTATTCATTCGGATTGTTATCAATAGCCGACAGGTGTCCGGCAGAGTAGCATAGCACTTACCTCTTTCCTACCGAGGTGTTGTAAGAGGCGACTAAGGTATTGTACGGACAACCTTTATTCGTGCAGAATTATACCATCATATGCAACTTGCCACTATTCAGCTCGTGGCAACGCAATAGGAAGTAAGACTTTTAGGGTTACATATTTGGTCTCTGCCTACCCATTACGTAGGAAAAAGGCGTGACTATATGTTTGTAGTGTAAAATTGGTGTGGTGGCGGCTCGTTAAAAGAATACTACCACTCCATCTCATCCAATGGATCTCGTAAAAGGCGAGTAAGGAATTAAAGTGCACTGTGCACCCAACAGCGCATGGTGGCGATGGGCTCACCACCTATCACACCGAGTGCATTATATTGTTTTGGTGAAACGTGGATTGTGGCAGTCATCTGTTTTTGCAGTGAGTGCCCAGTCTCTGACTACCCCTTATGGGATACAGTCGTGATCGTATGTATGTATGTATGTTTCATGTTCATTTATTTCATATAAATGTCTAATATATACAAGTTTAACTTTTGTCACGTGGGTTATAGTGGAGTAATGCAGTTGCCACACGACCTGCAGCTGGATACGCACCTACTTCATCGTGCACGTCAGAATGCATAGTACAATTTGGCAAACTTTAAACGTCGAAACAATTTTTTTAATACATACGAGTACTTTATATATTTTTCTTTACGACTTTTTCCATTGCCGCTGAGCATGTGGTTGCCATGCTTCGCAACCGCAAAGTAATTGTTTGAACAAAAGGATTCAGGTGCCCATTATCAATCTTATTTATCCTCGCGTCTTTCGACACCCAGGGGACGAGATTATGTAATGGATTCTCTTATTTCTTTATGCGATGAGCTTGCCGCAATTTGCACTAGTCACATCATTTCAAACTTTGCCAATAGATTTGCCGTATTAGAAAGAGAAACGTAAAGATTTTAAAATATTTCCAACAGCGTCTCAAGCAGTTTTTTTATTTGTTACAGGTATGTTGCTGGGATGAAATAAATTGAATGGCATTTGTAAGATCAAATAAATGTCACATACTAAACTAACAACACGTAACACGTCGTCACTTAAAAAATTAATAGAAAAAACTAATTGTATGTTCACCATCACTATTATTATTTGCTAAAGCTTTAAGCAATTATGTTAATACCTATAAAAAATAATTTTATTTAGCTATTTTCGTTTCTAGATATATCAAAAAATTTGCTGATTGATTATCGACCTAAAATCTAAAAAATAATAACTTCTCATTTGGTTTGTATCATATTCCTCTTATCAAAACCCTTTTTTCATTCCACGTACAGATTTGTATTTGAAAAGGTTATTACGAGGACAAATACAATATATGGAGGCAGGGAAGCGTACTATGTCAAATTCTCATTATTTTCAAGATGTAATTGTCGCTACGCGACTCCCTTGTTTGTGATGTCACTTATTAGTACTTCTGTTCAATTTTTGAATTAATTTTACATTATATTATACGTTTCGCGGTCAAATATGCAGGTATAAGATTATATTATCTTAATTAGGCAACATTTAAAAAAACGTGCTCTAAACTAAATAGAACAAATACGCAATCTGCGACATTGTATCTTATATCCAAGAATAAACGCCAATAAACCAGTAGCGTCTTACTGTTGATAAATTTACTAAGTAACCATTTTGTAACAAATTTAAATAGGGCTCGGTCATTTCTAGCAGTTTTAACGATGCAAGGTCGACTTTAGCCCATAACTGCGAGAAACAATAGTGATCCGATGAAACGTAGTCACTTTATTATAAAATACGAAGCGAATGAAGAACGTATCATTAGATAAAGTTGAGAATTGTTAGACTTCATGGAGTCATGGTAGTCGCTGCGTGAGAAGCCACTTATAGGTCACTTGCAAATTTGTTATTTACTTGCAACAATCACCTTTTCATTTTTTTAATTTTCAATGAATGGTGAAATCTCGTGACATCAATATTTATTTTAATCGCCAATCTTTGAAAGATTAATGATAACATTTGCATTGTTATGTGAAGTATTTAAATATATTACTTTTATTTTTTACCGGAAATTTTATCATTTCATATATGTATATAAACTCGCGAGAAAAACAATTTTTTTTAAGTCTTCGATGTGAGAACATTTCAAGGTCTAATCTGAGTTCAGCGTTTTCATGCAACATTATCGTGCATCGTTTCTGTTATCCATAATTAATATTAATCAATTAATTAATCATAGTTTACTGAGCAGTTTTTTTTAACATTGAGTAATATTTTTGCTATTTCATGTTAGCCGTGTGGTGGCGGCTCGATAAAAGAATACTTCCACTCCATCTTATCCAATGGATCTCGTAAAAGGCGAGTAAGGAATTAAACTGCACTGTGCACCCAACAGCGCATGGTGGCGATGGGCTCACCACCTATCACACCGAGTGCACTATATTGTTTTGGTGAAACGTGGATTGTGGCAGTAATCTGTTTTTGCACTGAGTGCCCAGTCTCTGACTACCCCTTATGGAATACAGTCGTGATCATATGTATGTATGTATGTTTCATGTTCATTTATTTCATATAAATGTCTAATATATACAAGTTTAACTTTTGTCACGTTTACTTTTTTCAAATGTTGGTTTTTGTTTGTGAATGTTTTAGTCAATGACGGTATAAAGTCGCTGCTGACATTTATATTTCTCGTAATATTAAACAAATTGCTCTTAACGCACAATTAGATTCATAATGCCGCTTCTTTATTTTATGACATATTAAGTTTGTTTCTTCTATCCCTAATTCTTTGCACGCCAGTTTACATTACTCATACGTGTTGTACATAAAATACTCCAACATCCAAACGTTAATATTTTATGCCTTTCAATTAAATATTTATATAAAAACCACACGAAGTTTTCGATGAAGCCACACGTTAGGTACGATGACGAAGTTTTCTCCAGACAAATAATTTCATGGCCTCCGCTTGTTGGTGACATAACCATCTCACCTATGCTAGGCCTAAATTATCCAGACCGGTGGTGGGCAGGAGCGTCTAATGTGTGCAGTGATCTAGTGCTCCATTGACAATTCGCAAACAATGCGTAATGATAACGAAAAATCCTCTTCATTTCAGCTTTCGTTGATGAAAATTTAAGTAATGCCGTAAATGACCTCCTAATTTTGCTATCACATGACGACGTAAGAGAGAACAACATCCAAATATTGTTATAAAACGGATTTCACATGATCTACGTCAAATGGCGAAATGAAAATCGCAAATGTGGCTTATTCGAAATACCCAGACCTGTTATGGGGAGGAGTCTCTAAGGTACCAAATATTTAGTTCTGCGATCGACTATCGAATTACAGTTTGTTATAACGACTAACAAAGAATTCTAGTAAGTTATAGCATTACTCATCATCATCATAATTTCAGCCTATCACTAGTCCACTGCTGAACATAGGCCTCCTCCATAGGTTGCCACAAAAGTTCGTAGCTCTCATTTTTCGGGGTCTTGTCATAGTTCTCGCGCTCGGTATTCGTCTTGGTAACCGCAGTTTATTAATTCAGATGTTCCAGGAAGATGCTGTTGCCCATCTCTTGGTTTTAATGTACCCTTTGTCGACTATTACCACACCTATGGAATGAGATGGGGTGGTAGATTCTCTTAAGCCGCCACCATACGATGATACATTACTTAATAAAGCAAATTAAAATTAAGATAACAACCAATAGATTTCTTACTGCTGCGCACAGGTCACCTCACATTTTTTCGGGAGGGTGTTGGTGGACTTGGACTTGGTTGGTAGTGGCCTTAACCTTCTTATTATTTAGACATACGATGTCTTCTTTCGTCGCCGGGCACATGGTAAATCAGCGCATGGCCTAGTGGTCAGAGTACTTAATTCGTATGATTTCTACGCTGACGGACCTGAGTTCGAACCCCGGCAGGAGCCAAGATTGATGCAAAAACAAAAATTGTAGGTTTTCGGGTTTAGCTGTGTAATTCGTGAAATTTGAATCCTGGGGTGAAGCATCGTCTTTTAAACAAAAAAAAAATGGCAATGATAATTTTTTTATGCGCGAGCGAACCCGGTCACGCCCTCTTACTCGTATTATGAAATTTAAAGTGAGCGCCCAGCCAAAGCAACTACTTAACAACAAATAACATTCGATGATGACATCATGCAATGACGGATGCAATTATTCGCAAATAATTATTTCTATTCATTGCCATTTGTGTGTTATCAAATAATAATTACTGCATACTTCGTTTGACCTTCAAAGTGACAAGATTTATGGCTGGAATAATCCTTTAACGATACTATCGTAATCTTTATGGCACGACCAAGAAATACGTATTTATTGGTTATATCTTATTAGCTATGCTTTTTTATCAATATCACTTTTTCACTTTAACGAAATTAGGTTGTCTGTAGAAATATTCTTTAAACACTATTACAATCTTAATGTCCGTATTTACAATTTACAACTGTGTGTGTATATTGTTCTTTGAATAAGAAATCATATATGTGCACATTACATATATATTTATACATTACATATACATTCACTGATTCACATATATATATATATATATATATATATATATATACGTAATGTACGTGTATATACACGTATATGATTTCTTACTCAAAGAGCAATATATACAGACAGTTGTAAATTGTAAATACGGACATAAAGATTGTTGTTTAAATTTCTATTATAATTGAGAGTTTTATTTCATGCCTTCGAATTTTCCGTCGTATCCTTTAACCGCAAACTATTTTCCCAAACTTTGAAACTGGCAAAAAGTAAAAACAATTGCCATAAAAAATTTAAAAAAAAATATATTACAATAATCAGAGTACAATAATTTCGGGTTGATTTCATCCTGGCCGGTTTGATCTCGACGACCAAATCCGATTAACACTATTGTAACACTGGAAGTCAACTGTGAAGTGTACATTTCATAGTTCCGTAAGTACTCGTATGCAATGCCGATAGGTGTCTGGCAGAGTAGAATAGCACCGAGCTCTTTCCTACCAAGGTGTCGTAAGAGGAGACTAAGGTGTTGTACGGACAGCATTAATTCGTGCAGAATAACACCATAATAGTAAAGGAGTGAAAGTTAATTTCACGACTACGATACGACATCTACCACACGACTCTACGACAGTCAGGCAATATCACTTGATAATGCCTCGTTTTGAGGTGAAACACGTCTCGTGTTCTCGACTTCAGTGGTGTGTATTGCCTAGTGGTAGTGTTGTAGTGGTGGAGGGTATCTGGTGGCGGCTCCCGGTGGCGGTATTGGTTTTCTTGTGCACGCTGTTTAGGGAGGGCGGGCGGTGCTCTTCAAAACTAGGTAATACACACCATTTTACATTTTGCATGCGGATCTTAGCAAGTTAACTTTCTCTCCTTTACTATAATAGATTTCCGCAAAGTAACGTCTGATTCTATTAACAACAACATAATATGCAATTCTGTCACTATGCTACTCGTGGGCCCGTGCCCACGAGTAGCATAGTGACGGATGTGGCGGTGACGTGACAGTGACGGATGGGGAGTAATAATTTTTTGACTCGTACCAAAATAGCAGCGACGTGATTCGCATTCGCCATCAGCCACGTCTCGTTTCCGCGAGAGCGAATAGTGGGTTACGTTAGTAGCCTCCGCCCAGCCATTATATGGGAAAAAGGCGTGACTGCGTGTGTGCAATGTGTCTAATACAAGAAAAATCAAATTACCGAAAATTAAAAAAAATGTTTTGCTCAAATATTGTCTTCGGCATTGATTCGTATGCAAAATCGACGAAATGAGCATACAAGTCAGCGAAAGGATGACAGCGTGTACCAGAAACTCACGCGGTCTCTGGCATGGAACAAATACTGTATGGAATGATGATTATGTCTGCCTGGCCGATTTCGACTACGGCGACAACTACTGTCGGAAGTTATCAACTGCGCAGGAGATATTATAGTGCCACAACTGTACGCTCAAATACAGGGGCACTAATTCGTCCCAACCTACCCATGTCCGATGTAATGCTTATGCGATAAAATCGTAAGCTAGGATGACACTACGTCAGAGACACAAAGACAATCACAACACAACCAAACCCGAAAACCAACTATTTGTGTTTTTGAATGTTGGCTCCGTTTGGGATTCGAAGCCAGGAACCGCGGCGTGGTATACAGTTACTCTAACCACTAGGCCACGAGGTAGTCAATGCAATTATACGACGTCTAATGTTATTATTAATTGTAGCTCAAGTGACAGACGCTTGTCTGTAATATCATAATAAATTAGCGATCCATGTTTGATCTCTGTGCCGGGGCTACTAAAATAATTTATAGCATTTTTAGTCACTGCTTCGAAAACGTGCTTACTAGACTTGAAATAACTTCATAAGACCAAAAACCAGAAAGAAGTAAAAGAACTAGATAGTCCTACTTATAAGTTTAAGTTACTATTTATATATACTTTACATGTATATAGCTCTACAAGTTAGTGCGCTGAAGAGGGAATGGGCTGGTCACATGTATCTATTATTCTGATTACTGACGGTGTAACGGAATCCAGTTTCTACCAAAATGTTTATGTTGGTAGAAAATATTTAAAATGGAATACCTGCTCGAAACCGCACAATAAATTCCTACATCGTGTTTACCAAAAACCCGGCTATTACTTGTGGAGATAGTTTCAAGGGTCGGAATTTCATCCGTGGCATAATTCCGATCACGGGCGAAATGCCATTTGTAAATATAACTTATTACCACGCAATAGAGAACATTATGAAATGTATTATTGTAGGTCACTGTGTAAACCACCATTGATCCACGCCATCGATTCACCGTGCGGACGCCTCGTTGAATTTTTCGGTAAGCCCATTTGTCGACACGTCAGTTTCAGTGACGTCATCCTGTGGCCTAACGTATTGCGGTTTTTCACGGTCGGATTTATGTTCAAGCATTTTTTTTAATACACGTTTACGTACATTGCAATGTCTTTGCGCGTTTAAAAATTCTGTGTCTGCAATTATTCAAAATGACAGCATTATCTATACTAATATTATAAAGCTGAAGAGTTTGTTTGGTCAAACGCGCTAATCCCAGGAACTACTGGTTCGAATTGAAAAATTATTTTAGTATTGGATAGCCCATTCATCGAGGAAGGCAATAGGCTATATAACATCACGCTACGACTGTAAGAGCGATTTCTTTTAAATTAAACGGCGGGTGAACCCGCGCGGCACAGCTAATAGATAATAACTCTGGGACCAACTTTCATCGTGTTAGTTTCTCTGGTTCCGAATATGTGAACATTTTAATATAAACAGAACACCATGTTATGGTAGAATAGTGGAGTGGAACCCTTACACATAACTTTAACTACATACATACAAATCTTACAGCTGATTAAAATATTACTACTATAATAAAGCTGAAGATTGTGTAACTTGTAAATACTACTAAACGATTATAATAGAATAAAATAAATTTTTATTCAATATAGATTATTTACATAATACTTATTGAAAGTCCATTTTTAAACTACACTGGTTCGCAAAAAATGCCTCTGTCCTGGGAAGAACCAGTAAGAAACCCAGCGGGATTTTTTTTTTTTAGTCATTTTTAAAATAATGTACAATAACAGCAGTATTATAAAGATGTAGAAATGGCTTGGCGACTAATTAGTTTTGCATTAGATAGTCCGTTTAATGTTAAAGATTGTCCATGCTATCCATACTAATATCAGAAATGTGAAAGTAAACTCTCTGTTCCTTTGTCTGTTTGTTACCTTTTCACGGCTCAACCGTTAAAGCGATCTCGACGAAATTCGGCACAGCGATAGCTCGCATCCTGGAAGCGGACATATGATACTTTTGTTCCGAAAAATCAATGAATCTCCACGGTACTTTTTTATTGAATAATGTGACGAAACGAGCCAAACGGTCACCTGATAGTAAGTGCAACGTCTGTCCATAGTAAATGCTGTGTCACACAGAACATTTCTGCGTCCGTCACTCTAAGACATCAGTTCTTAAGTTTCACAGGCTCAGTGCCCTTCGGACAGTAATGTTAACAGTAACACAGTAATGTTTGTACAAAACAGTTTCACGGAAGAATAACTGCATAGGAATCCTAAAATATTAATATCAAAAATTAAATGCGAAAGTAAGTCTTTGTCGTTATGTCTGTTTTTTACCTTTTCACGGTTCAACCGTTGAACCGATCGTGAAGAAATTCGGCACCGCGATAGCTTGTATCCTGGAGATGGCCATAGAATAGTATTTAAAAAAAAAACTGAATCTCGCGGACGTAGTCGCGGGCTTCAGGTTTAGCTGGTGGGCTGTAAAATTTCTTGTTACGGCCTTGAGGAGTTGCACCCTCAGAACTAAACATTACTTTACGCGACGCGCTTACTTTGCTTATTTTACGCGAGTGAAGCCGGGTTGCAACTAGTTAGCAATAAAAAAGAAGAAGAGAATAAATAAAATATCCCAATAGTAATAATGTAATAATTTTGGAACACTATGTATATGTATAAGAAAATATTTATGATATACTCCCTGTGAACCTAATATAAAAAATACAATAAATTGGCTTTGATTCTTTTAAAACAAACACATCATTCGTTACATATTGCTAGTTTATTTATGTGAGTGAGATATACATAAACATTTAGATATATTAAACATTTGTGTTACGTGTGAATTGAATCGATAGTAATATCGATAATTCATGAATCGGGATCGAAAACTAGGCCATCGTTTGGATAACAACATTTTTCTTACGTCCACACACACCGTCTCAGTGAAGTGATTCAATTCATTATCGATCTGTAAATAATACGTAAAAAGTCTGCTGCCTTTCCTCATTTTTGAGCGGTCTTTGGAGCTGGAAAGAGCCCGCCCAATGCGGGTCGGCAGACTTAACATACCCACGAAATAATTTTTTTTATTTGCTAAAATAACGAGACGAGTAAATCGTTCACCTGATGGTAAGTGCAACATCTGCCCATAACAAATGCTGTATCACCCAGAACATTTCTGTGTGGCACCACGTTGCGCCCGTCATATTCTCATATGCCCAGTGATTACACTAGCTCACAGAGCCCTTCAGACCGAAACACAGTAATGTTTGCACACTACTACTTCACGGTAGAATAACTGGTACTGCGGTTACCCACCTAGATGGATTCCTGCATCCGGCCTTCTGACATGCAGGTTTCCTTACGACCTTCTCCTTCACCGATGAGCACGTGGTAAATTAGCACTTCAAATTGCTGAACAATTTTGTAGGTACCTGCATCGGGGATATGTTAAGGCCCTAGCCATAAGCATTCGGTAAAGATTAGCGAGCCTGGCTCTTCAGCTCGCAATACCGCAATATCTTGCTATAATCCACCAGCAAGCTTTTAGCAATTACTTTTTACTTATCAAATAATTTAAAAATGTATGGTCTCAAATCGTTTCGAACTGCCTCCAAAAATTTCCATTGTAACAAGCGTTAAAAAAAACCGCGTGGTGTGAAAATGAAAACCAAGAGATGGGCAGCAGCATCTTCCTGGAACATCTTAAAAACCTGCGGTTACTAACCCGTCTGCTAAACGTGGCAACTATATCAAACTATAGACTGGACTCCAGCCCACGATCTTAGTTACATAGGGCGTGGATAAGTTAGGCCGAGTGAGTGAGTCTGTGTTTGCGCGTTCACTTGTGGCACTATAATATTACCTGCGTAGTTGATAACTCCCTGCAGTATTTGGAAGATGTTAACGTGAACAAAAATCAGCTAGTAGGATGACATGATACATCCACTACCGATGTCCGATAATTTGTGTGCTGTCTAGATATCCAAACCAGGGGCCTTGCTACTCAACAGGCTAGGATACCGACACCTAAGCTTATGCGATTGCGACGATTAACACGTTACTTGTGTAACGAAACAAACAGTTATAACGAACACGTTACTTGTATAACGAAAGCGAAAGCGAAAAAACTCAAGTTATAGCATTGTTACTGTAAAATGCTAATTCGTAATTAACGCTAAAGAAAACTACTGCTTTGAGCATGTTTTCGGATTATTTAACGCAACGCTCGATGAGAAGAGTTGCTATTTTTTTCCGCTGTATATTCATTAGCCCGTAAACCTTGAGTTGCCGAAATTAATGGAAAAAAAGTCACGTTATGCGGTCGTGAACAATAGTCTTCACAACCTTGACCCGTTTCGACGTGGTACAAGTTTTTGTCTAATAATATAACACAAAATTCCTTTCATTTTTATTAGGTTAATTCAATACAGTGTTTTATACTTGTAAGACATCAAACAAAGATTTATATACACAGAATGTATGATAATATTTTTAACATTATAAAAGTTATTGTATAACAAACTATTGACATAATGACAAATGGTAGTTATTTTGTAATAAATATGTACATAAATCGTATATTCGTCTGATCTCGGATCCAAGCAATGCAACATGTATTTTAGGAATCTAGATAACAATTATTTACTTTTACTTTTTGAAACATGTGGAAGTTATCCCGTAATTAAAATCCAAGTAACAAAAGCTAGAAAAATAAACACTTTAAAAACACTATAAATATAACTTGATAATGCTAAGCAGGTTATAAATAAACGATGTATCTAAAGATAGCGTCCGCATGTTATGCAAACAACATTCTGGTATAACTATCTCGGTAGGGATATGAGCGTAATGTAATTCCATATTTTTCTAAATCTATGAGCCAGTGAGCACCTGCAAGTAAACTTGTATTCCAGACCGAGCAAGGCAATAAAATATATCATATCTGAGCGGAAAGAAAATGTGTAATATTAGTTGCTGGTCTAGTTCTTTTAAACTATAATACTATAATGTTACGTCTTGCTAAATTTATTTATTAATTACAATAAATTTACTGATGGAAGGACTCATATGCAGGAATCCGTCTTAGTAGGTACGACCCTAGGGCCAGTTATTCTGCCGTGAAGCAGTAGTGTGCAAACAGTATTGTTCGGATTTGAAGGACACTGAGTGCTAGTGTAATCACTGGGCATATGAGACTTAAGAACTGATGTCTCAGGGTGACGGACACAGTGTGGTGCCACATAGAAATGTTCTGGGTAGCACGGAGCATTTGTTATGGGCAGACGTTGTACTTACTATCAGGTGAACGTTTTGCTCGGTTCGTCGCTTAATCCAGTTAAAAAAATAGCGACGGTAGTTTAGAGGCCAAACGCTCGCTTTTAATTTCATAATATGTTAGTTACCTGGGTTCAATTCCCATTGCGTGCCGGCAATTGAAATTGTTAATTAAAATTTTAACTGCTGTTTTACGAAACCACGCAAATATCGTGAGGACACCTACACCTCTTCGAATAATAAATATTTCGTCGATGTGTGTAGTTCGCAAACTCGCACCAGAGCAGAGCTGTGAACTCTTCCAAGCATTAGAAACAATCTCAAGCACCTGACTTCTACTCCATATTACTGGGTTCGAATTTCATCCGGAGCCAAAGTTCGTGCGAGAACACGAATCGTAAATAATTTATGAAACTGGCAACTAGCAATTGCTTTTAACTTTTCAAACAATTGAAAAGTAAAAGTTCTCAAATCGTTTCGACCCGCCTCCGACAATTCCCAGTAGCGTGTGGACACTTCCCAGCACCAAACACAATCTCAAAAATAAGACAAGACCATGTCCTGTTCTTGCCAGCAATGGAACTCGTCTTGTCATTTATCATCGTCTGGCTCTTTGGCAACTTAAAAATTGGTAACACTAGGACTATTCTTGTTTGTAGAAATATGACGACCAGCCACGCGGTGTGTGTGATCAGAGTACCTACAACGGAGTACGGAGTAACTTCATCGCCACGGTTCTAGGGTTCGAATCCCAGCCAGAGCTAGTATTCGGGTTTGGTTGTGTTGTGCATGTGAAGTTTGTATCTGTAAACGTACTCACTATATCGAACTCCTAGACTGCGACATAGTTCAAAAAGTAGAACGATATCAAGAAGTTCGTCAACGTGTGGATAATAAAACATCCTGTAGGTAGGGATACGTAATTACGATGTAACGTTTTTACGAACAAAAAATTGTAAATAGTCTTGTAGAACATTATAGGTGCGCTCTGTAAAGTAAAAGACAATAATCTTAGTAATGTTAAATTGTTTGGTAGACTTAAGTATCTCATGCTCGCTTTAATGCTTCCCTTTGAAATGGTCGAGGAGGGCGATGGCTGCCGCGTGCGCCATACTTGTGAGCAGGAACTGTTGGTGGAGGCTGGTCTGCTAGGGTTTACAATATATTTAGATATTAAATAATTTAATTGCCTTAAACTTGACCATGGAGAGTGCTTTGGTTTTCCTTGAGTGTTCTTTGTAAATTTATTTATATTGTATTTTTGTCTAAGAAAAAAAAGGGTATTACAAAAAAAAAGATACCTACGGAGTTTCTTTCGCCTGTTTCTTCTCCGTCAGAGGAGGAACAAACGAAATTTATATTTCTTACGCCGAAAAATTGAGGATTTTCATTTCATTTCATTTGTACTTTTACAACATTATTAATGATGATCGCGTAGCTGACCCGTCAAAACAGCTGCCTAGTGAGCCGTAGTTTTTTTTAATAATGGTGACAAACGAGTATATACTAAGCAGTAATCCGTCTAGATAGGTACTACCCCAGGGCCAGTTATGTGTTTCGGTTTGAAGGGCACTGAGAGCTAGCGTAATCACTGGGCATATCAGACTTAGAACTTATGTCTCAGGGTGACGGGCGCAGTGTGGTGCTACACAGAAATATACTTTCTTTTTTATTTTTTCTTTTTATTTATTGTTACCTGTCTACACTACATTTGTTTATATTATTTAATAACTTTGTGTAGAAGTAAGTAATACCGTTTTTTTTATTTTTCTTTCTAAATTTGCGCATGCATTTTTTTTATTCTATTTTATTTTATTTATATAATACAAATATGTGTGTGTTTGTATGTACATGTATGCATATTTTTTTTTATTTTCAAGAATATACTTCTTCGTTAATAATGTGTCCGGTAACTGCTCGGTAAACCTGAGGCACCGACAGAATAACAGCGCTGTGGCAACATAGCCATAGCATTATGCTGAGTCGACAGCCTTTTCGTTGCTACAGTCCAACGTACGTTTGTAATTGTAATACGTCATATCTAATTGTTTATTTAACTATTGAACTTTTAATGTATTTTGTGTTGTAGTATTGAATAAAGTTTTTCCTTATTTCTTTCTTTCTTACTTTCTTATGGGCAAACGTTGCACTTACCATCAGGTGAACGTTTTGCTCGTCTCGATACTTTATCAAATAAAAAAACATCAGTTGAGTGGTCGCTGATACTCATAAACACTTGCATTTATCCTGATGGAGGTGCGTTCTCCTCCTTAAGGTCCAAGATCAACTCGATTCGAATGACTTAATGTCATCATCATCATTAATGATTTCTTATATTTACGCGAACACTACACATAGCTGACGTGAAGCATCGTCGTTCTAGGAAGTCTGCAGTCTGTGACCATGTTCTGGATCATCCCAACCATTACATCAGATTTGATAAACCACAGATCCTTGCAAAAGAACACCGATTCCTACCAAGGATGATTCGCGAGGCTATTGAAATCAAAAAACATCCTAATTTCAATAGGGAAGATGGTTGGGTATTACCACCAGCTTGGGATCCAATAATAAATAAAATTAAAACAAAAACCAAGCATACCACTGCAAGACTTCAAGACACAGTTAGCTCTTTCTGCGTAGATCGGACCCAAAAATAATAATTAAAAGCTGAAGGTACCCCAGGTTAACTATGACATCAGGACATCTGTCACCTCAGTCCTCCCGTGACCATGGGTGCTGTAAAGCACTCGAAACGTCGGGTTATAAATAGTAAAAAAGTAAAAATTAAACGCGATAAAATCCGTAAACTTAGTTTCATTTAAATCATCATCATTATTTCAGACAATTACTAGTCCACAGCCGAACATAGAGCTCCCCCAGATACCCTAGATTGCCACAAAAGATTGTAGCTGTCATTTTGATGGGATTTTGCCATAGTTGCTAAGCATTTCAGGCGGGTTGGCAACAGCATTTATTTATTCAGATTGTCCAGGAAGATGCTGCTGACCATCTCCTGGTTTTTTTCCCTCAGTCAACTTTTACGACACCACGGGATGGGATCGGGTTGTAGATTCTCTTAAGCCGCGATATATGTATCTGTTTGTATATATGTATATTTAATATTACTGCATATATATGTACAAGTATGTGGCATTTCCCGCATGTTTGAAGCAAATTGTTTGTAAACATTCCAAGCGACTTCAAATTTTGTTTACAAAGAAGTTTCATAGGCTTAGAAGATTAATTAGCGTAGGTTAGTGTGTAAGTACTATATATAATTACTTTATACACAGATATGTTATGTACGTACATAGATAACATTATACATGTATGTTAAAAATCCTAAATACACTCGAACGATCTATCTCAAAGAAAGCAAAGCAAACAAAAATGATATATTTTTTCTTTCATGTGTAGTTAGTTAAAAATTAAATTTGGCAGCTGCGGCTATCAACGAAAAAGTTTTAGTTTTTAATTCGGATCATTTGTTTTCTGCATAAACACTATTAAAATATCGTATCAAAAATCGGTTTCATCTTCTAGGTTTCCCACATTTCAAGGTGTTTTGCAGGCGTTCTTTACCCCAAGGGTTCTTTTACCGCAAAAGTTTTTTTACCGGCCTTGTGTGATACGGCGTTTTGCGTTAAATTGTTCATTACATTAATATTCGTTATTCATTAACAATGGGGCCGTGGTAGGTCACGGGCCGGACGTTGCCATACATTTCATAGTACTCGAGTGACCCGACCACGGTTCCTAATGCTAGCAACTATAAACTTGTTCAAGTGTCGATTTACCACACATTTGGCGGCTAGGCAAAACATCGCGAGAAAAGCTAAATTTTTTTGGGTGACACATGCAGTCCGCCTTCCTTTTAGCAGTGCGCCACAGCCGGGGCCCAAATCGTCTCAAAAATTATTTTATATGTTATTTACTATTATTTAAAAAAACATGCCAGGCATACTTTAACTAGTTGTCTTGTGCGGCAAATTCGGTGGACTACCGGGTAAGCGGCCCCGGCCTTTCAAGCTACCGCTGTCTCCTGCTCCTTCCCAGAGTCCAGCCCTACACATTATAGTTCCTTTCCCAACTTCCCATTCCCTACCCCTAGTCCATTTCCTACCTAATACTTTTCCCTTCCTCTCCGCCAAGCCAGTGGTTGCTGTGTCAATGGATAACTACTCGTGGGAACGCAATGGTGAGCAAGATTTTTAAAGTCGTACCAAATTGGCGATGACGTGGTCCGCCACCTGTCACGTCTCGTTTCCTGCATGGACGTAAAGTGAGCTACGGATATGATCTCTGCCTTCCCCTTATATGGGATAAATGCGTGATTATTGTAGTGAGTAGTATAGTATGTATGTAAAAAATAATGTCGACTCGGTTGGCGCAGTGGCTAAGCCCTTTACTTCTGCGTGACGGGTCGTAGGCTCGATTCCCACACGGAAGAAATACTTCTATGGCCTACAGATAATTGTTACGGGTTTGTGGACGTGGAATGTGTCTGTTAAACGCATACACTACGCAGACCACGTTTATTAAATAAAAACATCATTTTTTGCAGCGCTTTTTGTACTACACTACTACACAAAAATCTCAAGATACGCTATGTCAATGGAATAATATATACGAGTACAATTTTCTCCATTAAACCAGTGCCGTTGTGGAGCGTGGGTTCGACGAATCAACTGCGCTAAAAGGATGCTTATTCCCTATTTCCTAGTTCCCGTTTAACTGACAAAATAACCTCCATTTATATTTGACGACATAAACTGGAGCAATAACGTAAAATTCTTTCACTAAGGTATTTGTAATACAAAGCATTGTCTTTATTTTCAGTATTTAAGAGATTTGTGTACGCGTTCGATGTAACGTAATTTTTTCTAAGGTCTTGACGATTCCGACCTGATCAAAAAATACGTTTTGTTTAATCATCATCAATATCTTTTATACATATTACATTTTAGTCCACTGCTGAAAATCTCATTCAGAAATATCTTCATAAATTATGATTTTGTGTCACGTGCGTCTGTCTGTTTAATCCGCCTAGGTAGGTGGATACGCAGTGTCAATTATTCTACCGTTAAGCAGTGGTTTGCAAACACTACTGTTTCGGTCTGAATGACGAAACGAGCAAAACGTGATGGTAAGTGCAACGTCTGCCCATAACAAATGCTGTGTCATCCAGGATATTTCTGTGTGACACCATACTGCGCTCGTCACCGTGAGTGCCCACCTCACCTCTCAGTGCCCTTCTGACGAAAACACAGTAATGTTTGCAATGTTTTGGGTGACATCGCAATTGTTGTGAGCAGTCAGAGCACTCACCATTATATGAACAACTTGCTTCTCTCGTCAATTGCTTCTATAAAAAAATAGTATCTACTGCGTGACAGAATAATAAGCCTTGCTGACGTGAATAACTGTTTCCCATAAACTGGTCAGCTCGACCGGGTCTACGCTTTGACAGAATACTAGCGACAATTACGCGCCCATTACACACATACAGTGAGGTCGTATCGTCAGTCACAAAGAATTGACATTTTTACTTGTGATTTTCAAAGGGTCGTTTTATTCGTTCTGTGTTATTTATAAGTTTCTGATTGTTATTTTATATTTTTTTTGATCACTACACAACCGCATTAGGGCAATCTTGTAATGATAGTTGTAAGGTTGGTATTAAATAAATAAATAGCGTTGCAGTTGTTTTTCGTATGCGTCTCGAGAACCAGAGACCACACCAGAACCCATCTTGATGGGTGTCATCATTGTGTGTGTGGGTGCCTCCGTGTGTGCACTGTACATACTAACAAATATCGTGTCATTGCCGTTATAAACTTTCGTAAGTTATTTATAAAAGCTAACACTATTCCTTAACGTACTCTAAGTTAAGGAATAATAAAATTATAACACCAATATAATTTTTATTACGTGGAATTAAAGTAAGTCAAATTCTAGAAACTTCCAGAACTTTTGTACGCGCTGTATAAAACACTTTTTATTGTAACTGCACGGTAGTTATTATCAGTAAGAACAGACGGTTCGGCATTAACTTGTGGACTTATATCTTTATAAAAGATCTATTGTGTCTCATGGTCTACTGACTCAAAACTTTATATTCGCTGCAGTGTTTATTTTCCTGTTACCTGTACAATAGAAAATGGTATTTTTCTGTAGGGAAGTAATATTTTATAACAATGATTTTTATTTCAATAACAAGTTAATACATGATGTATTAACTTGTTATTGAAATACAAATCATTGTTGAGGAAGACTTATATAAAGAATTAGAAATGACAAATAACATAAATTATAATCTCTACTCTGTACAGTTTGAAGGGCACTGAGAGCGAGCGTAATCACTAGGGCATATGAGACTTTAGAACTTATTTCTCAGGGTGATGGGCACAGTGGGGTGTCACACAGAAATTATCTGGTTGACAAAGCATTTATTATGGGCAGACGTTGCACTTACCATCAGGTGAACGTTTTGCTCGTTTCATCACTTTATCCAATAATAAAACATATTTTATCTCTATATGTTAAAATCTAAATTGCTTCTTTATAACTCAATTGTAACTGCATCAAGAAACATTTGTACGTAAATAAACTTCATATAACCTTTATGTAAGTTTTATCCTTGAGCAAATCCTCTTTAACGTTATGACTGTTCCGTGTTACGTAATTTAAATTAATGTATCTTTATTAAGATCTTGAATATTCCTAATTACTTTAATGATTTTATTCATAATTTGGATTTACGTTCATTAGAAGCACTCGGCTGAAACTTTTGTGCTACGCGAGATCATCATTGCTTATGAAAAATCAAGGTTACTGCTATGTATGAAACGTTAAAAATGATACTCGTACTTTGTAATTTAATACCATTGTTTAATTCGTGTCTTAATGTTCTTTGTATAGTATAGTTGCGTGCAAAAAATGTATAAACATTTTCTGACGGCATAGTGCCTCAGTAGTCAGCGTACCTGTCCGCTGTGTCGTGCATTCTCGTATCAAATCCCAGAAAATAAAATTTGTTAAAACACTGGATCTGCTATTTCATCCGATGTAGTATATTCATAAATCGGGATATTTAATGGTGAAGTCGAGCGAGTGCCCCTGTGTTTGCGGTATTTGTTGCGGATAACATTGTTTGTACTTGTTACCATTTTATTTTTGTATATGTCGATGTGTATGTATGTTAGTTTATTTGTTCGTGCCTATTTGCGTATTATTGTTTTTTAATCATAATTATTCATTGTTGTGTCATCATTTCAGCCTATCACTAGTCTACTGTTGAACATAAGCCTCCCCCATAGATAATCACAAAAGTTAGTAGCACTCGTTTTGAGGATAGGATATTGCCACAGATGCTACGCTTGCCAGGCGAGTCGATAACCGCATTTTACATATTCAGATGTTTCAGGAAGATGCTGCTGCCCTACTCCTCTCGACTTTTATGACACCCACGGGATGAGATGGGGTGGTAGATTCTTTAAAGCCGCAACCAAACGGCGAACGCCACCACACGGCGAATTGCTATGTAAATATTTAAAATTGATTTAGAATATTTTTATATTTGTTAGTTGTTGCCTTGTGGTGGCGGCTCGTTAAAAGAATACTACTGGACTGGAGTGGTCCATCTCATCCAATGGACCTCGTAAAAGGCTAGTAAGTAATTAAACCGCACTGTCACACCAAGTGCATTATATTGTTTTGGTGAAACGTGGATTGTGGCAGTCATCTGTTTTTGCAGTGAGTGCCCAGTGTCTGACTACCCCTTATGGGATACATTCGTGATCTTATGTATGTATCTATGTATGTATGTTAGTTGCTCTTAAGGTTCTACTAATTAGTTCTTTATGTGTTTACACCGGCAAAAATATTTTACTACGGCCTGCGTTGACCGGCAGAGAATTCCAACAGTCATTAAATGCGCCAATTGTGTCATTTCAGCGTAAATAATAAAGTTTAAATAAATAAATAAGTTCCGTAGCTGTGGTCAAAATCCACTAAGAGGACACGTTAGTTTAAAAAATTGTGAACGCACATTTTAGTGTTCAGTTCCGCATATATTTTAGTGCACGCAAGTTTTCGTTTCCTTATTCGAAAAATTTGACTCTATTAAATTCAATAAAGGAAAAACGTATAGAACTTAAAGAATATTCAATTTGAATTATCCTATATTGTATCTAAGCATATTAAATAAAGGTTAACAATCTACTAATTACAAATTTTGTGTATGTATGTGTATATGATTAGGTAGATTTACTGGTGGTAGGATTCCAATGCAGGAATTCGCCTCGGTAGGTACCACCGCAGGTCAGTTATTCTGCCGTGAAGCAGTAGTGCGCAAACATTGCTGTGTTTCGGTCTGAAGGGCAACGATACCTAGTGTAACCACTAGGCATATGAGACTTAAACACCTATTTAATTTTTTATTTATTTATTTACTCTCTATTTTTACACCCTTAGATTCTAAGGTAACAATGGGCGGACTTAGTGCCTATCGGCATTCTCTGCCAGTCAACCCGCAGTGTGGTAAGAACAGTAAAATAATAATTTTAAACTAAACATATATACATATACACACATACATACATATGCATAAATATACATATACATATATATATATATATATATAACAAATTCTGTCACCCAGAACATTCCTGTGTGATCATCATATGACTGTATCATATATATATCATATATATATATATATATATATATGATGTCTTAGGATGACGGGCGCAGTGAATGCAGTCATATGATGATCACACAGGAATGTTCTGGGTGACAGAATTTGTTATGGGCAGACGTTGCACTTACCGTCAGGTGAACATTTTACACGTCTCGTCACTTTATCCAATAAAAAAAATAATGCTTAGATTATGCTTTCTATGTGTTTCTGTTGGACAACATTCATCGGATCATAGGAATTGAATATACGCCTACGTAAGTGCATGATTTGGTTTTAGGTAATAAGTAACAAAGTAAGAAACAAAGTTGATATGATGCGAGTCTCCTGAAAAATTAAAATGATGTATACTATCAAGTTTTTGAAGAAAACCATGTACCATGAGACTAAGAAATACTGAGCCCTTAGAATAACTGGCAGTACGGTGATACCTAGCAACAAGACTCCTACGTAGGAACCCTACTTACGAGTTCATTCCTGAATACTACAGTCGTAAAGATACGTTAAAGATGTTTAATGTACAAGTCGTATTTTATTGTTAGCTTTATGTTCGCGTCACCGCGTCATTAGATCAGCTATACAATAGTTCTTTGAAAGGGTTGCGTCATAGTTTTATATGCTTCCATGCGTTTTCAATATACGCACTTTATTACCGAACTACTCGGTGTCATAATATGTATTTGCAACCATTACAACATCCATGCTAATAGATTATGTAGTTCCACATTGACTGGAATTTGATAAATTTGAAGATGTTCCTACATGTATCATTTGTTCTTCCTCTACTGTAATCTCTCTTTGCTCTGTAAGGGAAAGGTGACATACCTTTGTGTCATCTATAAACTCATTGGAATGATTTCATCTTGGTAACGTTGAACGTTTGTATAATGTAATAATGTTGTATGTTGCTACTAAATTATAATTCGATGGTCCTGCTATCAAATTGCTAGGCGATTACTGTATCACCGATAGTTTCAGAGGTTTTAATAAAATAGAGTTTCGTAGTAGTGCTATGTGTAATGTGTAATTGCCGCGAAATCTAGTGCTGAAATCCGTAGATCATTTATCTATGTTATTATAATATTGATCTCTCAGGAGTATGTGCGCAGTGTGGTGCCACACAGAAATATTTTGAGTGACACAGTATTGCTATGGGTGAACGATGCACTTACGATCAGTTTAACATTTTGCTCGTTTCGTCCCTTTCACCAATAAAAAAAGTTTAAATTTCTATTCTTATTCCAGCGAACCAGACCGAACGGTTGATTCGATTTTATACCGGCGTTATTATTTTTAGGGTAATACAACGTAGAGCTTTTCAACAAAACACTGAGTGAAACTATTAAACTATAATGCTTTAGTTAACGTTATGGGTTTCTGTTCAAACTTCGGCATAATCACAAACAAAACGTTAAGGCTTTAACTGAGTAATTCAGCATACCTCACCCATTTTACCTATTATCCTCTCAGAAATATAAAAAATAAGAAATAAGGATAATTTATAAGCTGTTAATAGACATAGAAAATCAAGTGGCTGGCGGTCGTCTTAAATTTTATTTCAATTTTCGATCTATGGAGGTGGCATCTACAAAATTATAAATTTTCATCTTTCATCGTGCTCCGCTATGAAGTAAAACATAGTTTGGAAACCTGCACATAGAAATATTCTTTGTTGTCTCAATCGTAAATCCTCTCAAAATTGGAGCGGAGCAGTCCTGTTCCCTCCTCATGGAACAGGACTGCTCCGACTTCGATACTTATTTTTGTTTTGTTTACTTTTTTACTCAATTAGAAGAAAACAGTCAAGATTTTAAAACAGATGTTATAATGTTACTCTTCATCACTGGTTAAGTGTGAGGCTATTTTTAAACCTGATATTTACCTTAAATACACCTCAAATAAATAAATAATTGTATATAGTAAAAACGTTTACAGTGTACGAAAATTTATTCAGATTCTTTGTAACTGATAATGTAAACAAGATAGTGATAAAGAGCAGATAAAAATTCAGAACTTGTACTGAAGCTTTTTAAAGCGGCCCGAATTGCGACATAAATTTATGTGATAACGGAGACGTGTTTCTGTTTTTTTTATATTCTGTGTGCTGTACTGTTATTGTTCATTGTTCGACCTTCTGTTTTTATACATCGCTTTACGTAAGTTAAGATAACTAATGAGAACACAATCAACCTGATGGGACCCACTTTACCAATCAAATGTACTTGCGTTGTCACTCTTAAGGGCTATATTAGAATGCCATGATATCAGTAATTTGGTTATCGTTAACCATATCACATAAAACACAGCAATGATATTGCTATTACCCTTTTTTTACGGTTGTATTCTATGGGAGCGTAGCCCTCTGATCCAGGTGACACATGTGCAGATCCAGTTGCATCGTTGCTCTACCACGTTTTGTAGGATATTGAAAAATTATATTAAGTAGGACTACACCCTAACCGCAAGCTAGTTGACAATGACGTAACAATACCAATGATCATTAACGGAGAGAGATAGTATTACCGGATTATTGCAAAGATAATTTAAGCTTACTAAAGGCATAAATAATATAAAATATCTACCTATTGACCAAGCTTCTGTAATGCAAAATATGTACGTATTCATTCGCAGCTTTGTAATAACGCACCCCTTTCCTGAAAACGGCTAACCCCAAGAGTAAGGGGGGTCGAGCACGTGTATCTGTGTCTGCCTCGTTCTTATGTATATGGAGGCTAATAATGCTGTCTCGTTTCGAACGAACCGATCAGCGCACGCATTGCAGGTGAATCTATTCGTTCAGTTGTCCACTAGCAACGACGTGGGCGGGTTGTGTCCAATCGTACTGTGTTTCCCGCGAAAATTTACGTTTTTTCCGAGCATACATCTAACTAGATCTAAGATCGTCAAGTATTTATAACAGTCGATAGTGTTTATTTATTGACAGTGTGTTATCTTTAAACTGTGTCGCCTACAATTTTTTTAGTGATTTTTCGTATTGAATTAATTAGTTTGTATACGTTTTGAACGAATTAGTTGATATACGAGATTGTTGGTGATTACTACATTTTTAACAAGTAAGTATTTAGTGTGTTTATTATTTTATGTACTTATCAAACTAAAGGACCACATGATAAAAAAATTAGATTCACCTTAGATTTTGTTTTCAATTCGACAATTTTTTTTTTAATTGATTAAGTGACGAAACAAGCAAAACGTTTACCTGATGGTAAGTGCAGTGTCTATACATAACAAATATAGTGTCACCCAGAAGATTTTCGTGTAACGACACACTGCGTCCGTCACCCTGAGACAACAGTTCTTCAGTCTCATTACACTAGCTCATAGTGAACGTGTACACACTACTGCTTCACGGCAGAATAACTGGCCCTGGGGTACCTACCTAGACGGATTCCTGCATAGTAATCCCAGCACCTAATTTAACGACTAACTTTAAATAATGTGAATGGTGATGTATTTTCATTGAGTTAGGAGTGTTAAGAGACGTGAAGTTATGTTCGTTATAAATTTTGTGCACGCCACAATGAGGTCGACGATATACTGTGCCTTTTTACTGCTTAGGTGCAATAAAATTAAAATATCAACAGTGTTAATTTATTCGCTACTTCATGCTTACATAAGATGTGCCTCAGTATGTAATGCAAAGCCTCTTGGAGTCACATAATGTAGCACAAAAAAAATTACAAAAACCGTACGTTGTCCACGTAGTTATTAATTTATTTATTTTAATATAATTTTATGTAAATTAATCAAAAGTAAACTTAATAAAAACAATTTATTGCTCTTTTCATTCAAAATTATCAATTATCCAAAAATTTAAAAATTGATTACAGAAGAGAAATAATGAACGGGTATTTCTTGAAATTATATTGCAGTATAAAAACAGTTTTTGTGTAACTATAAAAACGCTGCCGCGTTTACGAATTTGGTCCGTATGATTTTAATTTTGAACAAAATAAGGAAAATTACTAAATACCCAATATCTTCAATTCTATTTATATTTCACCTAACATTTGTAACTTAAATATAATACTCGCGTTTATTTCTGTATTGGTGTACAATAAAGAGTATATTGATTGATTGTTCTATAAATCTTATTTATTTATCTAGACTTGGTTCCTTAAATGCCATACAACGGATTCTTACATACAGTTACGCCTCTTTCCCATTGGGACACGCAGAGACCACATCTTTTCATTTGCTACCATCTACACATCTTTCGCTTCTACTTGCATTAGCGTTTTCATACAAGCTCGTCGGTTGCGAGTACTTTGGACATGGCTTTTCCTTACAACGTCTTCGATCTGAATGTGATCGTTCGCCTACGTCAATCCTTTCTGGTTTGTCGACACTCGCCGCACAAATCTGCTTCGTCTATCTTTTTTCATCCATCCTCTCTGCATGTCAAAATCTCTGTTTTATGTACATTATATTCACTACAATTACGTACGAGTACTTTCTATTTCTTCCTTTACGGTTCAAAGCTGTTTATATGCCTCCTGAGTTGAAAAGATCAACAGCGTGTCTCTTGCTTGTAAATAGTTTTAGATAGTTATAACATAAACAAAGTTTTACACAATCCTAAAGGCTTATCCCACTTTAAGTTGATCTTAAGACGACATAATATACACTAATCGCATTCTGAAATGGATGTTTTATATTGACGGACTAGTGAAGTACGAGTATAAAGGTGAAGCGCGCGATATTCGATTGTTCTCCGTCAATCGGACATCCTCACCACCACGAACCTCTGTTGGCTAACGTTTATTTTTTTAATTATTTGTGTATTATATGAAAATGTATTACCTGTAAACTGCTAAAGCTTCTGACATACACATATATAACATAATAATTGAAACCTGGAACTAACTTAGACTTTGTATTATTTTTTTTCATGAAACAATCGATTTACTTAAAGAGGCAATGCAAAAAGTAATATCCTTCAAATAAACAATGCAGATACTGACTTGGTAATGACATTTATCAAAATCAACGACCCGTCGCAAAACCGGTTTTCAAAAACGGAACGTGAATTATTACTTTTTTAATTTCAACCGGTTGTGATAATTGTGTAATGTTTCTGTAATCAAATTACGATGGCGATGGAATGCAAAAATTACTTATTTAATGTTAAATAATACCATAATGATATTTAATTGCATGACTTTGTTTGACTTTAAGTGAACTAACATTTATCAACGTTGTTTTAAAACAACCCTTTTATGTTTCAATTTTTAATCCATTGCCCTTTTTGATAACAGCTAGTTATCAGCTTTTATATGTATTATAAAATATTAACAAAACTTGTTCGTGGTACTATTGAAAATTAAATAAATAATGAATATTCAGTCTTCTGCTTATCAATCTGTTCGTAATTCAATTTTGATATAATTTAATTACACCTATATGCTATCGATAGTGATTAACTTTAACACTTTTATGTTTAAATTAAGCATTACATTCCAATTAATGAGCCTGATGTCATGAAGAATCGCTTGACCGATGCATACATGGACAGGTGGTGAATGTGACCATAATAGTCGCGGCTACCAGCTACATATTGTATTTATTTATTCAAAAATGCAGCGATAAAGCCAAGTACGAATGCATCGTTCGCTAGCGCGATTATTTCTGCAAGACTTAATTCCATCTACGACGATTCTTTATTGATCGTATGTTGAGAAATTTTGATGGTTTTCATAAGTACGTATCATAATAGTTTTACATCAGCGGTTTTCAATATACCAATAGAACGGAATAAAATATAATGTCGTAATGATTTTGATTATATATACGCGAATTTAATAAAAATGTGCTGGGCATATGAGACTATAACACGGGGAACGGTCGCAGTGTAGTGCACAAACGTTGAACATACCGTCAGGTGAACGTTCGTGCCGTCGCTTTCGCCAATAAAAAAAATCTTATATTTTAGATAAAAATGCTGGGGCAATTAGGTCGTTGATCATCGTAAGCCTGTTAATAGTCCACACTTTGTCGTAAGCCTATCCCTAGACGGCAGTAATCACCACCAGACGACCAGCTTTTTCGAGACGATTTTTTTTCTCTTGTTATTCGCAATCATTGCTTCTTTTTCCAAATATCGAAGGTCGATGACTATAGATACGTCTTTCACTACGTAACTAAAAAGACCGGATGATGGTCATCTATAAATCATGAATAATACGATCCGGCGCGGTCAATACAAAAACCCATGCGGACTAAATATTAGATGCGAATGCTTAGCGAGTAATTCTGTCATTGTCTGTTGAGACGAACTAGAAACCGTGTCTATTTTAGTGTATGTCCACGCTACACCACGACTGATAGTTGGCGAACAACGAACTTTCCGTATTTTATTTTTGAAAAGAGATTCTTTTCTTCGCTTGCACCTTTTGTTTCGGATTCCGGTCGGTATCTACGATGGAAAATAATGCATCTTTCTTTCCGCGATTTACTAATTTTCGTTCGTCTGTTTCTGAAGATTTATGTAAAACATTTAGAATGGAAGACTTAAAGTCTTCGAAATGTTTGTATTTCAAGGTGTGGTCGCTCAGTGGTAAATGTGATTTTACACGCGTTCATATATACTTGTTTTCTTCGTATGTCTTACCGATTCAAATATTGAAAGTTAATTTTGACCTACTTTGCGATGTCCGATTGAGCTAAAACTTAGCGCACCTGTGTAGCTATGCAATACATAATACAGTGTGGTAATATAATGTGGAGCTGGCCTGATGATGGAACCAGAAGCCGGCCATAAGAACTCTTCAACTAAGCAAGATAGCTTCGTCATGTTTGTACCCTTTGGATTTATTTTGACAAGTAATATAATTTTAGCAACATTAGAAATCCAGTGCTGGACTCATGCCGTTGCGCGTTGGGATGTATTGTGATTCTTTCTGTGTTTGACAGTGCATTGTTAAAGTTATAACAGGTCCTGCGCAAAATCTACTAGTCTTACCCAAAAAATGTCGCCATAAACGAAATTTGCTAGAAAGATCATTATACCTGAGTGCTTATCTCTCGGGGTTCGTATAAATTAGACAAGTATAGATTTTACGTGTTCATGGTGAAAGTAGTACTATAGGATAGAAATATGTATGCCCCAAAGTTTTATTTATTTTCAGTGCCAATTGCGGTTGGCCAATCGGCAGTCGAGCAGCGTGAGCAAAGCATCTTCATCTTTAAAAAAAACTGTTCTGCATGATTTGAGATATAGTCTGTGAAATAAATTAATAATTTTTTTTTTACAATACTTGTGATTTAAACATATTTTCGTCCCAATTACGGAGCCAATTTAATTTTACGAAAGCGACGGATCTGAGAAGATTAAAAATATTAAATTGATTCGCGGAGCTTGAGAAGCGAAAACAGGCGTAGAATAAAAAAGAATGTTGAAGCGATTAGATTCGCCTCGCAAAATTTATGCCTTGGAATTGTTAAAAAGAACATTGAAGTAATTAAGATAGACAAAGCATTTTTTTTTGCGAACAAATTTTTTAATATTTTGTTTTCTAAGACTTTTATTCACTGACATTATATATATATTATATATATATATATATCTAAATTGTATGTTCATTCTGGTGATCAAAGGTCAATATGAGAAAGTAGGGATATTTATTTATTAGTAAAACAAACCACAATAATAATAATTTAAATTGACGTAGT
Organism: Luehdorfia chinensis; assembly: GCA_019845155.1. NCBI lineage: Eukaryota > Metazoa > Arthropoda > Insecta > Lepidoptera > Papilionidae > Luehdorfia > Luehdorfia chinensis. The sequence goes on from JAHVAK010000103.1 coordinate 10,559,313, forward strand.
TAGTGATATTTCACTCTGTATTACAGGTTTTGTGTTGACAGAATTTAAATAACAAATCAAGGCATAAAAGTTACTTAATTAATAGAATATAGAATAGAATATATAATAATAGATTCAATATAGATTATTTACATAATACTTATCGAAAGTCATTTTTTTAAACTGCACTGGTTCGCAAAAAATGCCTCTGTCCTGCGAAGAACCAGTAAGAAGCCCAGCGGGATTTTTTTTAGTAATTTTTAAAATAATGTACTATAACAGCAGTATTATAATCACCTTATTCCCAGGGGTTATCATCATCTATGTATTCTGTAATATTATAATAAGCCTTTTTATGAAGTCTATGTTTAATTTAAAATTTGAACTTTTTGATTGAAAGACTTTTAGCACTTTCTGGATATTAAACTAAACTTGAAGAAAAGAAAAAAAAATTGTGTAAAACTAACAAAATATTTTGCTCTTGTCAGCAAGCTTGTGGGTACTTGTACAGTATTTAGTCTGTCAATTAATAAAGCGTGGATTATTTTTACCCAGAACATTTTCTTAGATTCGAAAAACGGGTCCGCCTCGGAGAAAGTTTTGTAGTAGAGATAACACACAATTTTGACCATATTTAGTGGAGAGGTACGGTGCAGTCAAAAAGTTTTGTCTGGCACTTGGGGTTCTAAAATAAATACCAGAAAGAAATTCTGGGGAGTCCACATTTGCAGTGAATATATCTTAGAGAAGTAACATATCCGTGAGCATTTGTCTTTCGTCCAGTGTCAAAAATTTATAACGACGACAGTTATTAATATAAGTTTGCGTATTTTTTCCAGTACGGTACAAATTTCCGTACAAAGGTCCGGACAAATTTATTTTGTATCCTTTCTATTTTCATGATATCAACTATTTCCTTATTAGGAATTTATAGGTAACTTCGTTCCCGTGGATAGTCTTAGAGTGTACCAAAACTATTGTCCGTACTAATATTGGAAATGCGAAAGTCACATTCTGTTCTTCTTTCTGTTTCTTACCTTTTCACGGCAAAACCGCTGAATCAATCTTGACTAAATTCTTTTTTATCCCGGAAAATTTAAAGGTTCCTACGAGATTTTAAAACAGGTTTTTTAAAAAGTCCCGTATGAACTCCACGGGGACGATGTCAAGGGCATCAGCTTATCTGTAAAATGTGCCAAATTCATATTCTATAACTTGTGTAATGTTCATGCTTAAACAGTTCTAGCGTTAATCCATTCGATACAGACAGACAAAAAGGTACTTTCTTTGATATATATATGTATGGATAAATACCGAATAACCTGATAAACAAGTTAACAGCTTACGTAATGGTGAGTGATCACTGCGATCCAGTATTCTCGCAGCTCAGGACTAAAATTGATTGCCAGTCATTTGGCCTCCGGTTATAGTGAGAGCAGAGATCTCATGGTGAGAGCTCTACCACGTAAATACATACGTATAATATCTACCGAGGTTTCTTTAGAGGCAACTGTGGTATTGTACGTACAGCCTTTATTCGTGCAGAATAACACCATAATATGCAGTGCTGTCACTAGACTGCACGTGGGAACGCAATGTAGAGTAAGAATTTCTTGACTCGTACCAAAAAGGCGCCGACGTGGTTCGCCACCCGTCACGGCTCATTTCCCTCGAATGTGGAAAGTGGACTGCGTCAGTGCCTCTGCCTATCCCTTATATGGGAGAAAAGCGTCACTGTACCTATTTATACTTGGATGGATACCCCTTGGAATGAGGTGATCACTGACAAGCTATTTCTACATTTTTATATTAATGATGATACTATATTTGTGTATTAATGGTTTTGATGTTCTTACAGGTTCTTCCCAGTCCAGAGGACTTTTTGCGACCCAGTGTAGTTTAACAAAAATATTCAATTGAGTATTATGTAAATAATTTATTTTGAATAAAAATAATTACATTATTTTCTGTTCCATACTATTCTATTTTATTCTATATCCAATAATCAAAATAAATCCTAGGCCGTAAAAATGTACGGAATGCTGACATTTATAAATATTTGTCTTGACTGATGTTAAGGTTTCCGATAGAATTCACGTTTACCTAGAAAACGCCCCTTCACTCAACTTTTGAATATAATTCAACAATTTTAATTTTAAATTAATTATAAATTTCAAACAATTAAAATTTAAATATTGCATATATTTTATATGAAAACAAGAGAAACGTAAAAACCTGTGTTTAGCGGTGAACCGCCACAGGCAGATAATGTTGATGTTTTGACATTAAATTGCGTCAAATGCGTTTGTTTTCTTAGCAGCGTGGTATCTGTTGTTTAACGTCGCCAGATTTCCATGTAACAACTAAAACGAACCTCTGAGATATATTAAATTTTGGTATAGAAAATACAAGACAATAATTCAGTACCTAAAATACTATTTAACCTTCACGATACATTTAAAGCAATAAAATCTCTAGTAACCGTTTACGTAATAACTACTTCTGTACTACCTGTATCTGTAACGCTAAAACTCGCTCGTAAAATAACTCGCTTAGAATGAAATAGCACGCAGTTTTGTCCCATAAGTGTTTTAAAAATATCAACAGAAATAGACACATCTGTTCCATGCAATACTTGGAAACATAAGTCATTTACATCTGTTACGACCCAGATTATGCTAAATATATCTATCAGTTAAAATAAATGTTACATCCCAAATTCTAACAGATTACCATGTGTCAGTTACCATATAAATATTACGTTAATTTGATCAAGTTTAATTACATTTACTCGGCACTCCACTGGCTCTATAATCAATATTTATTCAAACAAACGTAATGTAGTTGTTGAATCTAAAAAATACGAGTAAAAAATAAATTATTAAATAATATATTCTTCTTTCTTTGCAAACTGGCCCATACGAAGGAAGAAAAAAGGAAAAATTCACACGTGGTGAATACACTCGTTGTCCTTATTTTTACGCAGTTTAATATTAATATTACTTATGATAGTGCCTGTGCCTTATGGGTACAATTTTCAAGTAATAGATAATATTACCATAATGCTTTTAACCTGAGCGCCGTCTGGTAATGCTTTAAAATGAAGAATACATAACGTGCACTAAATTTGGCATAGGTTTTTGCAGACATTTATAACATATTTTATTTTTACTTTTGATAAATATATCAATTATCTGTTAAATTAATTTGCTTTTTATTAGTTGAACATTTTTTATAAGGCATATATTTTCTTAATTATTAACTGTACCTTATTGCTCTAACTTATATTATAAAGAGAAAAGATTTGATTTTTTGTGTTTGTTTGGTTGTAATCAATAAACTCAAAAACTACTGAACCGATTTTAAAAATTCTTTCACCTATACACAGCTACATTAGCATCGATTAACATGAGCTATATTTTATTTAAAAAAATTGAGATCCTACAATAATTGTTATAATGTAACTCAAGGTATCAAAAATGTACTAATAAAAGTTATTTGGCGTGCGCTGCGAAAACTATTGATGATAAATATAAATAAAATAATCCACATTCTCCTCTATTGATTACCTACCTCCACATTTTATTTCGGCAATAGCCTAATGGTTTAGGGACTGCGAAACATAACGTCGCAGGATCGAGCTCGCCGTTCGACCATTGCCGTGAACCATTTACTGTTGGTAGGATTCCTATACATGAATCCGTATAGGGAAGTACCACTCCAGGGCCAGTTATTCTGCCGTGAAGCAGTAGTGTGCAAACTGAGAACTTATGTCTTAGGGTGATGAGCACAGTGTGGTGTCACACAGAAATTTTCTGGGTGATACAGCATTTGTTAGGGGCAGACGTTGCATTTACCATCAGTTGAACGTTTTGCTCGTTTCATCACTTTATCCAATAAAAAAAACCATCTCCTAGCACAAGCTTTTACGCTTAGTTGTAGTTGTTAACAGAAATATTAGTAATGTTAATATAGCATTGCTAGTTGCTAATAAAGTTTATTTTAAATCGCCGTTGAGTCGTTTCGGCTTATTTTTCTAAGCCGCCTCATATTTAGACTCGTAAAAAAGCAAAGTCTTGTTTATTTCTAAAGTCAAACACATCACGCTGTGTAAACGAAACTCGCTTGACGATCGATGTTCTTAATTTGAATTATTTAAAATGCTATAGTGGGCTCACGTCGTGGCCCACGTGATATGCCATTCGATAGATTTTTTTTTACGTTTTATCAATAGGTAATAAAGTGAAAAATGATATGGCTTCTGACGTATCGCTCTAGACGAAGTTTTTTTTTAAATTCCATGATATTTTATTGCTTGCATTTTTATACTATTTGTCTTCTCTATAATATCATACATATGTTACAGACTAGTTGTTTGCCTCGGTATCACTCGCATAAAATAAACCGACCACATGATTGTAAATAATACAAATATTTACATTCATATCTTCTGGGCCCTGGGGAAATGTAACATAAACGAAAATTTAATTTAACATATCTGTTTTAGCATTCTAGCATTTTTATTGAAATCCGTTGAGCCATTATGGAGCCTTTTCGAGACAAACTTTCAGACAGACACACAAAAATTCTTAAAACGGTCATTTATGATTAGGCGTCGTATAAATAACAGTTTTTGTTTAAACTTTGGCATTTATTTTGAAATCACAGACTAACACTTAAAATTTATTTTTGGCAATAAATAGAAGGTCAAAACAACTGCTTTTTACTTTCTTTTTTTTATATTTTTTAAATCTATTAAGTTTTTTTGTCTCTTGATATTGCGTCATTTAACAAGATTTATTAAATATTTTGGTATATCTAAAATATTTTAATTACTTAATTTAGTTATTTCTCTACTAGAAATCTACAACTAATCAAATATCACGTCGAGTATTTCAACGTCCATCTTTTTTAAATAATTAATCCACAATGGCGTGTATAAACACTGAAAACTAAGCCTTTAATAGTTTTAATTAATTAATAGTTTTTCAGCCGTGTGGCGGCCTAAGAGAATCTACCACCCCACCTCATCCCGCGGGTGTCGTAAAAGTCGACAGAGGGAAAATGAAAACCAGGAGATGGGCCGCAGCATCTTCCTAGAACATCTGAATAAATAAACTGCGGGTGCCAACCCGCCAGCCAGGCGTGGCAACTGTGGCAAAATCACTTCAAAATGAGTGCTACAAAATTTTGTGGCCTTTGTTCATCAGTGGACTTGTGGTAGCCTGAAACGATGACGACGATGATTTGTTTTTTTATGTAGATAGATATTTGACAAAATGGTTCAATGTTCAAACAGGATTCAAACAGACGAACGACACGAAATGTATTGCGCGCGACAAAGTTTCTCAGATTTATGTATTCGCGACTATCCCTGTATATATATCTGTATGTATATCTGTATATATATCCTAGTAACTCCTGCGTGTGGTCGTGGGTCGCGGGTATTAAGTTAGATCGTAGCCAAAGCTACGATTACCGCGTGGTGTCGTGGTCAGAGTACCTGTCTTCTACGCCTCGGGTACTCGATTCGAATCCCAGCCGGAACCAACATTTGTGCAACAAATTGTTGGTTTTTGGGTCTGGTTGTTTTGTGCATGTGAAATTTATGACGAAAACGCACACAGGGCACACGAGAAGGCGTACACTACAGGGCATCGATTTTTTAAAAAGAAAAGCTTATGTGCAACATAAGTGATTGCCTTTCAGGTCTGGTAATTACTGTGATTACTTTATGCGACGAGCGAAGTGTAGTACTGCACAGAAATATTCCAGGTGACACAGAGTTTACACCTACCACATACTGAGCATGAGTACGGCGACTGAATCGTAGAGTCAATATAACTCTATAATGTCTCGTTTTGAGCTGAAACACGTCTCGTGTTCTCGACTTCAGTTGTGTATTGCTTAGTGGTAGTGTTGTAGTAGTGGAGTGGTATCTAGTGGCGGTGGCGGTTGCTTGTGCACGCTTTTTAGGGAGGGCGGGCGGTGCTCTTCACAACCTACTCGTAAACTAGGTAATGCACACCATTTAAAATTTTTACATGCGGACCTTAGCAACTTAACCCTTTTTCCTTTATTGTAACGGATTACCGTAAAGTTATCCCCGATTCTATTAACTTTGGGTTAGTTGTTTTACCAAAAAAATTTAATAAAAATTTCATTTGAATAATAACGAATAACACATTAAGAATTAAAATTTGCTTCCAGCGAACGATTTTGTTAACAAAAACCATTGCAGAAAAAAAAATACCTTCAACACGCAAAAGCAAAAGCGCTTCGTATTATTAACAACGTCGGCAACAAAGATTCCGAATTCGGTATTAGCGTAATGCATTCGTGATAAAAACGCGATTAGCCATCGCAAAAAAAAACTCCGTGTTCAAGTTTAGCACGCAGGCTGTACAAAGTATTGTTTTATTCATTTCTGGATGTATCTATCTATCAACGCTCCTTGCTATTTTTCTACATTGTTAGAGGTCTTTATTGTTGTGTGTGTTAGTAGTAGTTATGTGTGTACGTTGTGTGTGTTAGTTACTTGACGACCGCGGTTAGACCTGATGTTTACGCCGCATGTCCTGGTTTCGAATCACAGCCGCAGTCAACGTTTGTGCAAAAACAATTATTGGTTTTCGGGCCTGCTTGTGTTCTGATTGTCCCCGTGTTTCTGACACTGCATACTAGCCTACCTCCGATCTTACCGGGGTAGGTTGGGTCGAGTGAGTGTTTGTGTGTTGATAGCTTCTGACGGTATTCGGAAGTTGTCGCCATGGTCGGAAATCGGTCAGGGGGACATCATCGATACTTAGTACGTACTTTTAATATAGTTTTAAAAGAAACTTTTGAGACTTGAATGATGATGAATCAAAATTGTTACCATCAAAGTTGAAGAGCGTTCCATTGCCATATTATAATAACGGTTTGATAAAAAAAATCTGTTACCTATTATGTGTTCGACTAAATCTTCACTAGAAATCTTGCTAATATTATTATAAATATTAATTTATATTAATATTCTTAACGACTATAATAATAAAGAATGATGTCATATTACGTACGCAAATAACCTAAGTTCGATCTCCGGTGGCGGCACCAATAAAATTGTTCTGCAATTTTGAGTGCTGATTTACCACGTGATCAGCGGTGATGGAAAGCATCGTGAGGAATGGCATGTCTGAGGAATAATAATATTTCGAAGACATGAACACTGCCAACCCGCAGTGGAGCACCGTAGCGGACTTTTCGCGGCTCCAATTAGCAGAGCGACATTTATAGGCTGCTACTTTACTTTACATTACTTTTTTTATATTAATTAATAAAATAAGTCTCGGCAATAATGGTATTTGACCGCAGAGCTTTGTGGTCAAATCCCTTTGTTAGTATTTGTGCGGGTTTCTACGTTTGCGCGGCAATCAAGACACTAACATTCATCGTAGAAGACCATTTCCGGTAGGCGCAAGAAGATGTCGCCATGTCCGGATACAATCTGCCATAGGGACACTAACAACGGCATTAATAATCATGTTTGTTATATAGTTAAATATATCTTTATTAAGCTCAGCCTTAGAAGCCGTAATAGCTGGGCTAGGCGCTCGCTTCAAATTTCACAGCAAGCGGTTGTCATGGGTTCGATTCCCGATGCCGGCACCACTAAAAATGTTAATTGCGATTTTAAGTGCTGATATACCACGCGCTCGGCGGTGAGTGAAAACATCGTGAGGAAACCTGCATGTCTGAGAAATACTCATATACATGTCTAATAAATAAATATTCCGAAGACATGTGCAGTCCGCCAACCCGCATTGGAGCAGCGAGGCAGATTGTTCCTAGCTCCAAAACCCTCTCAGAAATGAGAGGAGGCCTGTGCTCAGCAGTGGGACATTTATAAGCTGAAATTTTATTTTTACTTTTTTAAGCTCAGCATCATTTGCCTTTTGCTATTGACGTTTTATTGAATACCAAACGGCGTTCCTGTTTATCCTGTGGTCAATCAAAGTGTGCCAGCTGCATATTACATCTGGCTTTTTTTTTGCAAGCTATGTTTTCAAATCTAGGTCAACGTAAATGTATGTAATATCTCATTACTGAGATTAAAGATTCCCCTAACAGTCAGGCAGCTGAGACATATCTTTCAATTTCCTTTTTGAATTGGCTCCGTATTTTATTTGCATTGTAAAAACAATTGAACTCCAACTGACTAAAGGAAACTGATATAAGGAATACATAGAAAGCGACTTTATAATAGTATACCACGATGTATTATACTCGTAATATGCTTACTGAAAGTTATAGAACTACTAGCAATTGCCCGCGACTTCGTCCGCGTTGATATAGGTTTTTTTAAATATCGAGTGTGGTCCGGGATAAAAAGTATCCTATGTCCGTCCACAGGATAAAAGCTATCTCTGTGCCAAATTTCGTCCAGATCGGTTCAGCGGATAATCCGTGAGAGGGTTGACAGAGGGACAGAGACAGTTTACTTTCGCATTTATAATATTAGTATGGATGCTTGGAAAAAAGTGAATGTTATGTTTGTTGTCCACCGCTTACTATCAATGTCGTAGTACTTGGGACAGGCTTCATCTTACATCTGAAGTATACTTTGAGTGTACTAAGATTTTTTTAAGACGAGCAAAATGTTCACCTGATTGTAACTTCGACGTGGCGCGACACTGCGCCGGCCACCCTAAGACATCAGTTCTTAAGTCTCATATGCCCAGTGCTCAGTGCCCTTCAGACCGAAACACAGTAAGCGACCATCGCTGTACATGGACATCCGCAACTTTACTGGTAGAAGGATTCCTATGCAGGAGTCCGTCTAGGTATTTACCCCAGAGCCAGTTATTCTACCGTGAAGCAGTAGTGTGCAAACATTACTGTGTTTCTGTTTAAAGGGCACTGTGAGCTAGCGTAATCACTGGGTATATGAGACTTAAGAACCTATGTCTCAGGGTGATGGGCACAGTGTGGTGTCACACACAAATTTTCTGGGCGACACAGCATTTGTTATGGGCATACATTGCACTTACCGTCAGGTGAACGTTTTGCTCGTTTCGAATTGCGTTTTGTCGGGCTTTGCAATAGTAGCAGGCTCTTTCCTTTAAAGGTCGTATTAATCTAGAAAAACCGCTGGCGGCGGTAAATTCCACAAAATGATCTTGTATCGTAGTTTCAATGCACAAACACCTTAATAAACTGACAGTGAATTTGGTACCAGGCGATGAGCAGGAGAATTTTCCTGAAACATCTGAATAAACAGCGGTTGCCAACCCGCCTGTCACGCGTGGCAACTATGGCAAAATCCCCCAAATTGAGAGCTCCAAATATTTGTGGTTATAAATGGGGGAGGCCTATGTTCAGCAGTCGACTATTAGATAAGCAGAAATGATGATGGTGATGATGACGTATAAAAGAAGATACCAACGAATCGAGAACCTTCTCCTTTACTTGATGTCGGTACTGAATCAAATGCAATCTTATGGTCTACGTATGCCAGACACTAAAAATGAATTTATTTATAGTCAAAAAACTTATTCATAAATGTTAGTTTTTTTTTCTATTATGTACTTATCGACATGCGCAAATACAAAAATATTAATAATTTTGCGTTTTTATTTATAAAGGCATTCATATCATTAAAGATCTCAAGTTTCAAAATAAACTTTTAACTTCGTCAAACTTGATTTATTTGTAGTAATGAAGAATGTGAATGCTGTACATATTTAATTTATTCGGGTATGTATAAGTTAATAACTAGGTTATTAGGTTTTTAGCAAACGTTTTCAGTAACCTGAATCCAGTCATAATCAACCACTTAAGTTATTACTTTATTTCTTGGTTATTTGCCCTACACCACATCGTTAAAACGTTTTTCAATAAATAAACAAAGCATCATCCATAGGAAACTTCCTTTAATTCGTAATAAGGGCGTCATGAAGAGCAGTTATGGCGATGATTTTTATTTAGATTACCGCTTATGTAAGTAAAGATAAACGATGTCACGTCATCATTCATCATTTCAGCCTATCACTAGTCCACAGCTGAACATAGGTCTCCACCGTAGATTGTCACAATATTTTGTAGCTTTCATTTTTGGTAGTCATGATAGATTTTCATTCTATTTTTTCTATTATTAACGTGGTGGTAAATCCCTGTTGAAATAATGGCTTTAATAAATACGAAAATATTATATATTTTTCAATTATATAAGAAAGTAAGTTAATGTTGTATATAAACTGCAGTAGTAAAGTTTAAAAGTAAGTGCCTGTTTTCTATACTTGGCTCTTTAGGAATTTTTTCTTACCTCATTAAACGGTCTGCAGTTGAAACTAGAAATTCGCATTCGTCCATTCCTCTCCTACATACCTCCTATCGATTAGTAAGAGTTGCCTTTAAAGGAATGGCAGCTTTAGGTAGGATCTTTTGTAATAAATACCATTGACAAGCTAGAGACGAATCGTTTTTTATTTCCAATAAATGGTTTTATACTTTTAATTCCAGAATCAAGAAGCAAGAAGCTGTATTTTCGTAGTATTATCTTATTAAACTTATTAAAGACACGTAAATATTTTCCTAAGTGGGAGTTAAAATACAAGAATAAGTTTATATTACTTAATAAAAAAATGTTAGTTTTTTTTTTATTTCAAATTTCGTATTAAATAATCGATTTTGATCTTGACATTTTGTCGCTCGTTTATCGATACATCGGCGTTTATATTATGTAAGATTGAATAAGTGTACGACCGGTTCTGCAGCGCTTTTTTTCCCGTTTGATCTTATTAAAAAGCGCAAAATGAAACGAGTCACGTTCTTTCGTCGTTCGTATGTATGTGTGTTTATATGTATGGACACAGATAATTAGGAATCGATTTATTTGTACTGGGAAAGATCATGGGATGTGTGCTTTTTTCCATGAGACGACATTGCGTGCTGTGAATGTTATCACTATCTTAAACGGGACTTTCAGGACTTAATTATTGTAATTTAGTCATAAATGTGTTGCTTTGGGAGTCCTGGGTTCGTTTTGAGCCAAAGGCAAAATTTTCACTGTAGAAAAGTTTGATTTCCTAATCAGGTATTAATTATGACTGTCACTGCTATAGTATGTCACTGGTATGTATCATAGATGTCGGTAAAAAGTCATCACTGTTGTTTTTCATAACACTACAACTAAAATCTATAGCTGCAATATATTGCCGAAAAATTGAACTCCTCTATATGCAAACCACGGTTCTGGGCCACATGTGTTTATCCAATTTTGCCATGTAGTAGCGGCATATGGAAATTCACCAGCTCATTTTGTCACGCAGCGCAATTCGCAGTCACTAAACCATTTACCAGTGCTGATTTACCACGCGCTTAGCGGTGAAGGAAAACATCGTGAGGAAACCTGCATGTGAAGTCCGCCAACCCGCATTGGAGCAGCGTGGCGGATTCTTCCTTGCTCCAAAACCCTCTCAGAAATGAGAGGAGGCCTGTGCTCAGCAGTGGGACATTTATAGGCTGTAACTTTACTTTTTTACTTTTAAACCATTTACTCCTGCACTTCTCATCGCGGTTCGATGCCCGTGCTGAACAAATATTTGTGTGACCTACAGATAGTTGTTCCGGATCAGAATGTTTGTGTATATTCAATATGAGTTTATCAACCCAAAAGAGAATAAAATGTAGTTAGAGGTATTTATTTTTTATCTACGAGCAGCATGTTCCTGGAACAGCCATTTTTTACTCCAGTTGCAGTTGTTTGTATGCACCAAGCGTAGTAACTATTGAAAACTTAACTATCCACAGTAAAAAGTAATACATTTTGCACACCGGTTAGTACGATGAAATCGGATTTAGATTTTACATATTTACTCCACTAAAACAAACTTTTTCAATAAACTGCTAACTTTGTTTCAATTTTCCCCATTATTAGATTGACGGCCAATTCAGTAAAAGTATCAGATTTTTTTCCACTCCATTGCACGTAATAAAGGGCAGCTTCGAAACACTGAATTAGACTTTTACTTGTTTTGTTCGGAAATTCTGCGTCTATCTAACTTGATATATTTGAGAGGTTATTAGGCACGCTCCGAGGCTCTCTATCATCAACTCTGCCTTCTTTTTCAACAGATTGTCTAAGTTTGTTTATTTTTTTCTAAGAAACTATGTGTAGATATACATTTTGCTAAAATGGTAAGTAGTAAAACTTTTATTGAACTAGTGATTTTTTATCGGAATGACTTAATTTACATACGAGTAGATTTTTTTTTAATATATAGCATAAAGTGATGAAACGAGCAAAACGTTCACCTGATGGTAAGTGCAACGTCCGCCCACAACAAATGCCGTATCACCCAGAAAACCTGTGTGTGACACCACACTGTGCCATCACCCTGATACAGGTTCTTAAGTCCCATATGCCCAGTGATTACGCTAGCTCACAGTGCCCTTCAAACCGAAACACAGTAATGTTTGCACACTACTGCTTTACGGCAGAATAACTGGCCCAGGGGTGGTACCTACCTAGACGGATTCCTGCATAGGAATCCTACCACCAGAGTGAGAGATCTATTAGTATAGTACTCACGACACAGCAGGTACGTTGGCCGCCGAGCATCTAAATAACATTCAAATCTGTACGTATGTACGTACAAAATACATTTTAATTTCATTGTAATGTCGCTCCTTGGTGTTATGTAAAGGGAGTTGTTTCTATTGTGCGTTATAACGTGAAATACAGGGCCGTTATCATAATTTGCCACCCGTTGCGCCTCACCTCGTTGGTGTAAATTTTATAAGTAATTAACTTTTTATGAGTTCGGATTTAGGAGAATATTAAAAGTTTTATTGTTATTGTTATATTAACGTTCTAGGGTCATGGTGTAGTTGGACATATAAATAAAAAATAATGTATTTAGTGTGGTAGCGGCTTCAGAGAATCTACGACCCTATCTCATCCCGTGGGTGTCGTAAAAGTCGATAGAGGGAAAATGAAAACTAGGAGATGGACAGCAGCATCTTCCTGGAACACCTGAATAAATAAATTGCCGTTGCCAACCCGCCTGCCAAGCGTGGCAACTATGGCAAATTCCCCCCAAAATGAGAGCCACCAACTTTTCGGCATTCTATTCGGGAGACATATGTTTAGCAGTGGACTAGTTATAGGCTAAAGTGATGAATATGATGATGATGTATTTATTCACTTTAATATACGTTCATACTATACTGCGGGACCTCTTTCCAATTGGGGTAGATAGAGACCACATCCTTCGCTTCTTCTACTTTCATAAGCCTTTTTTTTACAAGCTCATCGGTTGCGGGTACTTTTGACGTGACCTTTCCTTAAAATTTCTTCGATCTTATCGTGATACATTCGCCTACGTCAACTCTTACGGGTTGCCCATTCTCACTCGCCTCATAAATCTATTTTTTTTTTTGGATAGAGTGACGAAACGGGCAAAACGTTCACCTGATGTAGTGTGAAGTGCAACGTCAACCCATAACAAATGTTATGTCACCCAGAACATTTCTGTGCGACACTGCGTCCGTCACTCTGAGACATCAGTTCTTAAGTCTCATATGCCCATATTAAGGTAACAAAAAGCGGACTCATTCGAATTCTCTGCCAGTCAACTCACAGCGAGGTGAAATGAAGTAGCGGGTGCATTACCTACAAATGTAAGGATAAAGAATAAAACAAATTTTTTTCATTATAAATACTTAAACGTAAAACGAAAAAAACTATACCAATGCACATACAAATACAAATACATGCATTAATACTTATATAATAACACATGACATGACATTAGCATGAGCCACCTGCATCCATCGACTTCCCGCAAAACCGTGCCGGTCGTGTCTCCATCTAGTTTGGGGTAGCCCTACCTGAGTTTTACGGTACAAGGTTGCCACCCTTTCTTCTCCAACGGTTAGCGGTTCTATGCGCTATATGACCAGCCCACAGCCATTTCAATTTGCTGATGCTTGAGGCTGCATATCGTATTCATACATACATACATGCATACATACATACTTATGATTAACAATCCATCTACGTTTTCAGATGTTTCGTTCCTACATTTTGAATAGGAAATACGAGGGGTGATCCAAAAGTAATGATAATCAATAATAAACACAATGAATAAAATAAATAAATAAATTTATTTCTCAACATAGTCTCCTAGCAAGTCTATACATTTAGTCCATCTCTTTTCTAATCCTAAAATTCCCTTAGAAAAAAAATCTTTATCTTGACTCTCAAAAAAGTCCTCAACCGCGGCCATCACGTCGCTATCATCGTCAAATTTCTTGCCTCGGAGGTGTTCCTTGAGTCGTGGAAAGAGATAGAAGTCGCTGGGGGCTAGATCTGGTGAATAGGGGGGGTGTTCCACCAGCTCAAAGCCCGCTTCCTGAATGGCAGCCATGGCAATTGCAGCTTTGTGAACCGGTGCGTTGTCTTGATGGAACAGCACTCCAGCCCGCAGTTTGCCTCGCCTTTTCTCCTTAATAGCCTCCCGCAATCTTCTTATTTGTTCTGCATAGTAGGAGCCTGTAATAGTGGCCCCCTTTTCCAAGTAGTCCACCATGATTATTCCTTCAGCGTCCCAAAAAACAGACGCCATAACCTTCCCTGCTGAGCTTGACACTTTGAATTTCTTCGGCGTCGGTTCATCGGATCGTTTCCATGTCATCGATTGTTGTTTTGTTTCAGGATCAAAATGGTGGATCCAGGTCTCGTCCATGGTCACAAAACGTGACAAAAAATTATCCTTGTCTGCCTGGAACTTTTCGAGATTTGCTCTTGACATGTCGACTCGTTTCTTCTTTTGCTCGTCGTTTAACATTTTCGGTACCCAACGCGCGGAGACCTTTCTCATATGCAATTCGTTCGCAAGGATTCTTTGAATGCTGCCATATGAGATCCCTGTGACCTCAGCTACATGCCTGATAGTCACTCTTCGATCTTCCAATACAACTTCTTCAACTTTTTTCACATTTTCTTCAGTGAGGGACGTCGATGGGCGTCCTTCGCGGTGTTCGTCTTCCGTCGATGTTCTTCACAAGATGTAGGCATCGATTGGTCTCACTCACCATCGGGTTGGCTATGTGCTCATCTGTGAACAAAAATATACAAGATTTTTTAACGAAATCATACTTTTATTTGGATTAAAAAAAATGGTGGTAGAATTCCTATGCAGGAATCCGTCTAGGTAGGTACTACCCCAGGGCCAGTTATTCTGCCGTGAAGCAGTAGTGTGCAAACATTACTGTTTCGATTTGAAGGACACTGGGAGCTGGCGTAATCACTGGGCATATGAGACCTAGTAACTGATGTCTGAAGGTTACAGGCGCAGTGTGGCTACACAGAGGTATTCTGAGTGACACAGCATCTGTTATGGGCAGACGTTGCACTTACCATCAGGTAAACAGTAGTGTGGAAACATTATTGTGTTTCGGTCTGAAGGGCACCGTAACTAATGTAATTACTGGGCATATGAGATTTAAGAACGGATGTCTCAGGGGGACGAGCGCAATGTGGTATCATACAGAACATGATGTTCAAGGAGATACATCAGCTGATATGGAAAAACATCGCACTTACCATCGGGTGAACGAATCGCAAGTCTTGTCACTTTCTGTCTCAAAAAATAATTGAAATGGAATAGAATAGAATTATTTTTTGAATGATAATTATTTGCATAATAATACTCATTGAACGTTATTTTTTTAAACTAAACGGTTCTCAAAAATGAGTTTGTCCTGTTAAGAACTGGCAAAAAACGAACCGGGAAAGTTTTTCTTTTTGCAAATAATTTTAAAAACTGTATAATAAACATAAAGAACAAGAAGTGGCACTGATCTTCTTATTCCCAGGGGTTATTATCATCCATTTATTCTCTAAACTAACTCTTTTTTTCAAAGTTCTTGTTTAATAAAAATGTTTTAACTCTCAGATAGTGAGACTACGCATTTTTAAATTTATTTTTATTTTTAATACTGCTTATTAGTTATGCTGCTTATATAATATATTAATACTATTTTCTTTCTTACTATTCTCTCTATTGTCTGGTATGGTTGTTTTTCTAACCACATATTGTTCTTAAGAATTTTTGACTGATGCTAAATCAGATGAAACGAACAAAACGTTCACCTGATGGTAAGTGCAACGTCTGCCTATAACAAATGCTGTTTCACCCAGAAAAATTCTGTGTGACATCACACTGTGCCCATCACCCTGAGAAATAAGTTCTCAGTACTGAGTCATCATATGCCCAGTGATTACGCTAGCTCACAGTGCCCTTCAATTACCGAAACAGTAATGTTTGCACACTACTGCTTCACGGCAGAATAACTGGCCCTGGGGTGGTACCTTACCTAGACGGATTCCTGCATAGGAATCCTACCACCTACTATATTTAATATTTAATACTTAGTTTATTCATCATGTACTTTATTACTATTTCACTAAGGCTAACACCTAAATTAATGCTCGGTGTGTTCTCATCTCTGTGAACAAATTTGGATAACCTCCATTCTCGTAATCAGGGTTCTCTTTACGCTATACAAAATACAGCATTGTTAGATTGTTACTTCAGACTTGTACTATTTCCCGTATTGTTATACTTTCCAGATACAGCTGACCCATTTATAAGGTACAGTCAATACTGTGCCGCAGCGTGGTTCTATTTCATGATACAAACATAAAAGACGATCGATAGCCTTATAATGAAAATAATA
Organism: Luehdorfia chinensis; assembly: GCA_019845155.1. Lineage (NCBI taxonomy): Eukaryota > Metazoa > Arthropoda > Insecta > Lepidoptera > Papilionidae > Luehdorfia > Luehdorfia chinensis. The sequence continues at coordinate 10,576,017 of JAHVAK010000103.1, forward strand.
GAAGCATCAAAGTAATCAAAATAAACATCGAAGCGATCCACACGAATTTTAGGCGCCAGAACCACTTTATATTTAATAATAGAATGATGAAGTGTCCGAAAAGTCGGCATTCACAATCGGTATGTGCGTGTAACTTCGGTTACTAAACGATTCAACGACTACCTTGTACGAAACCTCAAAGGGAAGCAAAATGAAGAATGTTAATGAGTTGTTAATGGGCCGGTAAGAAAGAAAGAAAGCAGGAAATGACGGTCAATGCTTAGAATAAATTTTGAATTTTTTAAAGACAATCTTTCTTAATCATTCTCATTATTTAAACGCTGTGTATATTATGACGTATTTGGTACACAAGTCCTGTTTTTGTCTAATGTGAAATTAATCGTTCACTGAAGCTCGAAGTCGCTTAACAAGCTATGAAGATGGCTATGCTCGATGTTTCTCTGCGAGATAGAATCCTCAACGGTGACATTCGAAGCATTTAAATAAAAAAGTTAATTATAAATTGAAATAAAACTATTTTTTACGGATTTTATCGCGTTTAATTTATAACTATTTTTAACCCGACGTTTCGGGCGCTTTACAGCACTCATGGTCACGGGAGGACTGAGGTGACAGTTGTTCCGATGTCATAGTTAACCCGGAGTACCTTCAGCTTTTAATTATTATTTTTAGTCCGATCTACGCAGAAAGAGCTTACTGTGTCTTGAAGCCTTGCAGTGGTATATGCTTGGTTTTTGATTTAATTTTATTAATAATAGGATCCCAAGCCGGTGGTAATACCCAACCATCTTCCCTATTGAAATTAGGATGTTTTTTAATTTCAATAGCTTCGCGAATCATCCTTGGTAGGAATCGATGTTCTTTTGCAAGGATTCGCGTAAATAAAAGAAAACAATAGTTAATTATAAAGGTAAAATTAAAAATTATTGAAATATAACTTTTCAATTTAGTGTCAATAAGTCCATATTTCATAAGCACATATGCCACATAAAGTTTCGTTTTTTAGCGAGCATATTTTAATTAATTTTACTGTCTAATACAATATTTTTCTAATAATAGTATTTATATATAGTGTCTTATATTGTATTGTTGTCAGATATATATTGTCTAATACTGTTTTTGTGGTGGTAGGATTCCTATGCAGGAATCCGTCTAGGTAAGGTACCACCCCAGGGCCAGTTATTCTGCCGTGAGGCAGTAGTGTGCAAACATTACTGTTTCGATTTTTCCATCGAATACGATACGAGATCTAAGAACTGATATCTCGGGGTGACGGGCGCAATGTGTTGCCATACAGAAATGTTTTAGGTGCCAACGCGTTTGTTAGGGACAGACGTTGCGCTTACCATGACATTCACGATGTTTCGTCACATTATTCAATAAAAAAAGCGAATCAAAAACATGCGACTACTCCAGACCGAACCGGCAGCCAGTGGCTACACCTGTGGAAGTTAACTAGCAAAATCGTTGCAGAACGCACGGAGCGTAATTTTTTAATATCGCGGTTGTATACATAAGCACCGTCGACTTTCCACTAACGATGTGGGGTGCATTTTAATATTTCTTAGCCGCGTATATTTTTTTCCGAGTCGTTTTATTACGTAACAACTTTATATTTAAAAATAAAACCGGCTAAGCGCGTGTCGGACCACGCACGGTCAAGGGTTACGTAGTGAAGAATAATAGTTTGTAACCGTAAATATTCCATATCTTAAAACCTGCACGACATATGAGTAAAGAAAGTTAATTTGCTTAGATTCGCATGCAAAATATTAAATGGTGTATATTACCTAGTTTTGAGGAGCACCGCCCGCTCTACCACGGTAGCGTGAACGAGCAAACAAACACCGCCACTGGGAACCCGGCAGCTGACTGTCGTAGAGTCAATCTCACTTATCGTTTTGAGGGGAAACACGTGTCGTGATCTCGACTTCAGTGGTGCACATTGCCTAGTGGTAGTGTTGTAGTGGTGGCGGTTCCCGGTGGTAGCTTGCACGTGTACGTTACTATGAGAGGGCGGGCGGTGCTCATCAAAACTAGGTAATATACACCATTTATTATTTTGCATGCGAATCTTGGCCGTTAGGTGGCGGCTGAAGAGAATCTACCACCCCATCTCATCCCGTGGGTGTCGTAAAAGTAGACAGAATGAAAATAGAAACTCGGAGATGGGCAGCAGCATTTTCCTGAAATATCTGAATAAACAAACTGCAGTTGCCAACCCGCCTGCCAAGCGTGGCAACTATAGCAATTGTTACTTTACTCATAATTTATAATAAGTACGAAGTATTGAGATTAATTCTATGTAGTATTGCCAGTTATAGTACTCGTGTATATTCGACCAGGGGAGCATAAACAAGTGAGAAATTCATTGCAGTCAACAGGTAAAGAGCACTAACTATAACCGTAACCTGCCGTTCAATCAAGTCCATGACATACGCAGTGATTATCGCTGGCCCAGATAGCGAGGGACGCGGCTACATTATTTTCTATACGAGTAGATATTTAAATCGTTTCTCTCATAATGTTAACGACTCTTTTAGCTACGAACTCGTTTACTTCTGTTTTTTTTATACTGTCTTCTTTGGTAAACGGGATAGGAACACCAATTATCCCGTGATGATTAAAGTGAAAAACTTCGGGCTTTACCGATTGGTGAACTGGTCTTCAGTGTCCCAACTTTATAGAGGACTACGAGTTCGTCAGTCGAGTCTACGATTACGATGATGACATTTCTTCATTATTTGATTAGAGGGATTTTTTTTATTATTATCGAGAACGGCACTGTCGGTCAGCATCACATCATGGTGTTAGCCTAGAAAATTACTACACTCGCGTTCATCGCATCGCATCGTTCATCGCATTCATTTAATACATACATACATACATAAGTACTCAGAGACTGGGCATTCACTGCAAAAACAGATGACTGCCACAATCCACGTTTCACCAAAACAATATAATGCACTTGGTGTGATAGGTGGTGAGCCCATCGCCACCATGCGCTGTTGGGTGCACAGTGCAGTTTAATTCCTTACTCGCCTTTTACGAGATTCATTGGATGAGATGGAGTGGTAGTATTCTTTTAACGAGTCGCCACCACACGACTTCATTCATTTAATAGTAAAAATATATAATTATCTGCAATGCAGTTGCTGTGGCGGTAGCGGCGTTTGAAAATATGGCACTCATGTCACCAATCCATGACTTCAGATAGATGGCGGAACAAACTTCTAAAATAAATTGGATTTCTTTTCTTTTTTAAAGGTGGCCTGGCCTATGTCTGACAGTGGACTATTAACAGGCTGATAATTAAGTTATAATTATTGTTATTTTAGATTTTTATCTTTTATAACGTATTATTAATACATACAGTCACCAGTTCCCATGTAAGGGATAGGCAGAGGCCACCTGATTAGCCCACTTTTCTCTCCCGCGAGAAACCTGACGGGTGGCGAAACTCATCAGCGCTATTTTCGTACGAGTCAAAATAAATCTTACTCCCCATTGCATTCCCAGGAACAGTAAAGTGACAGCATTGCATATCATAGTGTTATTCTGCACGAATAAAGGCTGTCCGTACAATACCTTTTGTTGTTGGCAACCGATTATTCAGATGTTCCAGGAAGATGCTGCAGCCCACCATCTGGTATTAATGTGGCTTAAGAGACTCTACCACCCCATCTCATTCCGTCGGTGTCGTAAAAGTCGACAGAGGGAAAAATGTAGTATTGGTTTTAAACTAACTTCCCGAGGAGCTAGAAACTTGAAACCTTTAGCTCGCTTTCTTGTCTGTCTGTCTGTTTGTTTGTGTGTTGGGTACAAATTTTTCCGATTGATTATTAACTAAATTCATAACATTTAGTCCGCTGCAACAACGTGGTGCTTATATAAAAGTTTTTTATACGATACTAGTTTTTAATCTATGTTATAACTCCATACATCTATGTATGGAGTGTTGCAACGAATAGAGCTATTTTCTTTCTTTCTCTCTATTACTACAATAATTAGCTCAGGCTTCAGCGCTTGTTTTACATTTCATAGAACGCAAATGTACCTAGTTTCAAACCGCTGTGACCACTTGAATCGTTAATGTCAATTTTAAGTGCTGATTCACTTCGATCTCGACTGTAAAGTAAACGTCGTGACGAGAGCAGTATGTCTCAGCAGTAAAAAAATATTTCGACAACATGTGTGAAGGTCGCCTATGCTAAAGCAGTGCGGAGGACACTTTCCGACGCCAAAACCCTGATCACATTTTTTAATGCACAGTCTTACCTAAATAACGATCGTCATCATTAGTATATATTGACCTTGTTTAAAATAATATTTATTATTTATATTTTATTAGTAGTATCATAATCGTACATTATATCATACAGTATTTAAGTATGTGTATGTATGCAGGTATGTGTATGTAGGTAACTTTATATACGTATATTAAATTAATAATATACTATTATTTTTTTGGTAACCGCCTTAGCCGTTTACTCACTGCCCTAAGGTTGACTGGCAGCGAATGCTTTTAGCATTAAGCCCCCCTTTTGTTACTTCACTTATAGTAAGGTTCAATAAAGAATAAATCAAATAAAAATATAAAACCTTCTCAAAAATGGAATGAGGCGCCTAACAGAATATTCATAGGCCGTAATTCTATTTTTCACTTGTACATACATACAGCTACGCCTTTTTCTCTAATAAGTGGTAGGCAGAGACCACACCCGTATCCCACTTTACCTGCTGAACATAGGCCTTCCCCATAGATTGCCGCAAAAGTTAGAACTCTCATTTTGGGGGGATTTTGCCATAGTTGCCACGCTTGGCAGGCGGGTTAGCAACCGCAGTTTACTTATTCAGATGTTCCCGGATGATGCTGCTGCCCATCTCCTGGTTTTTATTTTCCCTCTGTCGACTTTTACGACACCCACGTGATGAGATTTTGAGGCAACTTTTCTTTTAAACTAACTGAAATATATGAATAAACTTTAATTATGCAGATTTCATTACTGATGGTTTTATTTAAAAAAAAAACTTACGTTACCCTGTTCTTTGATTTTATTCTGAAATTTGGGTGAGTTTCACATGCAAACAACATACGTATCTGGATAAATTCGTGACCATTAGCGCAGTAGCCAATCGCTTAGCCTGAAACGCATCGAACCAATTCAATTTATATTTAAAACCGTATTCTGACCTGGGTGGGTTATTGCTATTTAATTTATATTGTTTTTTTAATTTTTAAACTAAAATAGGTATATTATATTTTACATACTTTTTACTTTCATACACACTTTCTACATACTTTCTACATTTTAGCATACTGCCAAAATACCATCAATCGCTTTTATCAGTTCCGATGTACCACAGTATATTTCACATGGAACTATTTCTCACTTTTGTTTATTTGAAGATCAGAGAAAACTGTGCCAATGAGCGCCATCAGCGCGTATTCACATCACTCTATTTAAAGAATATGTCCGGACGATACTATTCGAATCACACTGGTCGTTGTGTACCAAAAAAAAATTAACTACAATGTTAAGAAAATTTCTGCGATATGTAATCCAGAAGTGTCGTTTATTTAAAAGTAACTTTTTGGTTTTGATTTTAATATTGAAAATATAATAGGTTAATAATTTTCTTACTTATTGTACCGTGGAGCATATAATGTTACATAAATCACAAGGCTTTTCTCCAGCTTTCTAGGCTTGACGAAGGTCTTCCCCAAGCAGGAAGGATACGGCAATAATACACGATGACTAATAATCATTTATATTAATTGCCCTTAATTATCTTCCTTTGTTACTCATTACTCTATCTTAATTAAATTAATGTTAAAGTTAAATACAGTACCTACCTATAAATTTGCTTCGCCTGAAAAAATATTAAGTCATATAACTGCGTCGTTACCTGATCTTAATTACTGTTCCCACACATGAATTGTCACTTCTAACGTGTATTTCTGTATATATGTGTATTGCTTTATTTAGTTTTTTAAATATATTCATTATAAATACGTATATTACCACGATTCAACAAAGTTCTGACCGGTATTTGTAGTTCTATGAAAACCTTGTTTTGTAAATAGTCCTTCAATAATCTTCATTCATATTTATTTCAAAACAAATTTTTGAATGAATGAAATTGAAAACTTTTGATATTAGTTTATGTGTATTACTTTATTTTCTTTAAAGACGCAGACGTGTTTGGAAAATTATTACCTGAATCTAACAAAACAGCGTCCACTTTGTTTTATAAATGTTTGCTACAGAGAAATAGGTCATAAATTTAATTCACTCTATTGCTTTTCTTTTTATTTAGTCGATCCCATTATTTTACAAGATGCTAGAAAATGTGTAAGGAAGACTATATATATTTGTAAATAAATTTATGAGTTTGTACTTGTAATCGACCGTACAACTCAGCGGTCAGCGTATCTATCTAGTGACTCGGGACCAAGACCCATGATTTTGTGTAGTTCACTAAGTGTTGATTTCGGGTTGAGATTTAAAGTGATTGAGCGACTAAAATCATGCAAATGTTATGTTTTTAATGCTAATTAATTCTAACCATCTTACCGTTTTGGTATTGAAATACGAAAAATTGAGGAAATTTAGTGTGTCGACGAACATCGTCTTTTTGCTACTAAACGGAAAATATTGTAGAATTTAAAAATGGCCAGGCCATCATGGTATTCCATGATATATGCTTTGGTCCGATTCTTAATCATTTTACTCGAATAAATTCCATCATTCTCTACGGATTCTCCTTTGTTTTTATTGTTTATGTATACAGTATTTCTCACTCTGCGGGGTGGCCATTTAGCGACTCTGTCCTACTATTTGGGTCAGTAGCGCAGTGAGGCCTCTGATGACGTGGGGTGTGCTTTATTGTTGCCTCATTTTCGACGTAATGTATCCTGGCGTTTCTTTTCTTTTTATGTTTTACGTTGCAGCAACGAATTGATGAGAATGTGATTTTAGTGTAAATTTTACAAACTAGTATAGTTGTTTTAACTGAAAGGTTAGTTAAAAAACGTAAAGTATAAAAGAATATTATAGGTGCGCGGGCTATAAACCCTATAGCTATCTTTTTATATAAAGCGTTATGTATGATCTTTCATTAACGGGTTTAGTTATGTTGTAGTTATTCCGTGTCTACGAAACTGCATCTGAACGTTCCATCGATCTTAGCGCATAGGCGTTATATCCGGTTCGGGATAATAAAAAAAATTGCGCTAATACTTTTTGAACCATTATTTTCGACGAGTTATATTGAAAGAAAGATAGAAGCTGAAATCGATTATTGACATGAAGGAAATGGCAACACGTAAGTAGTTTATGGCCGCTTCCTCGCCTACGTATCTACTTATGTTTTGTGACTTTATTGAATTACTTTAAGGCTAATACCCTTCGGAAGTACAAAGCACTTCAATCTAATAATAGTGAAAACCTACCAAAGTAACAACTCGAAAATTTACTCTTGTATGGAGGGACATCTCTTTCGAATTATGTTTGAATAAGATGCCGTGGAACTATCCGACAATAAATTACTAACAGACGTAATAAGAAACATGATTTTACATACCCACACGTGGAGGCTCTATTTCCTTTGTTTTAGAACACGCAATGCGACTCTTAGCAGTTCTGTCAAAATTACAAACTGGCATAACGTTTTATTTTTGCACCGATGTCGTTTCAATTCGATGATGCGATTCGATAATCATGTCAATTGGGATAAAGTATAAATGTGAAAAGTTTACAGAAAAAAATGAGGAAGAAAGGGGAAGAGGAGATAATATATAAACGACTTGCTGGGGTAGCTCAGGGACCAAGTGCTTGTAGTAATTATCATAATACTCGAGTGACTGGTGCCAGAAACACGAAAATTATTTATTACAATGGTAGTAATAGTACTTAAGCACTTAAGCTTTTTTTATTGGATAAAGTGATGAAACGAGCAAAACTTTCACCTGATATTAAGGGCAACGTCTGCCCATAACAAATGCTATGTCACCCAGATAATTTCTATGTGACACCACACTGTGCCCATCACCCTGAGACATAAGTTCTTAAGTCTCACATGCCTAGTGATTACGCTAGCTCACAGTGCCCTTCAGACCGAAACACAGTAATGTTTGCACACTACTGCTTCACGGCGGAATAACTGGCCCTGGGGTGGTACCTTCCTAGACGGATTCCTGCATAGGAATCCTACTACGAGTACAACGTACATGGTTGTGGCGCCAAGCTGCACTGGAGCAGTGTAACGGAATCTTTTCAGAAACTCAACGCGGGCAGAGTTGATATTATATTGAGCGGCAACGTCATAAGCTGAGGAGACGTCTTACAGTAAGACGTGTAGGACATTACTTTTTTCGAAGGGTGACAGTGACGAATCGCACAAATCAGTCACCTCATGGTTAGTGAAACGTCTGCCCATTGCAAATGCTGGGCCACCTAGAACATTTTTGTGTACCACACTGTCATGTTCTGGGTTACATCAATTCTTAAGTATCATTAAATTTTTTGAATTGAATTGAATAGAAATATTTGTACGGTTAGGGTGTCATTGACTTACTTAAAGATATCAAATTATTTTCACATTTCGCGTTTCAATTATTAAACATACCAGAAATATCCACGTTACCGGAAATTAAATCCCCAAGTTGTTTTTCTTTCAAAACATGGCCGCAGAAAAGCTTTATTTTATGATATCACACCCTAAACACCCGTTGCCGTTTTTTTTTTCAGTTTTTTCTCAACCTGTTATGTTCTTACCATCGTCATCATAGACATTATCATCAACCACTTACATCCCAGTCCCATGGGAAAATTTGACGTAATCACCACATTTGGCAGGCAGATTGTTCTGACATCACCTCCGCGATCGACTGTTGCTGCGTGATTAAATATGAGTTCATTTGTATAAACGTACGAAGCAATCGATTGGACGATAATAACTCGGTACGGTGTGATCCCGAAGATCGGCCTCATTGCAGCGTTTTGAAGCACAAGTGGCATATCGGATCCGACTATTTTACGACGGGCACAAATAGATATACGTGCGCGCTTCGCCAGGGCGCTACGAGCCCGTCTGATTGATTGCGTATTTTCGGACTTCAAAAAAGCAGGAAGGTTAACCGAACCATATGTCCGTTTTTATTAAATGTTTCTTCGCTGCGTTCACGACTGATGTTAAGAGGCCATAATAGTTAATGAAATACTAAATAACGAATAATTTCCTACTTGAACATCTGCAATCATTCAATACACTTTTGTGTTTCGAATGTTTTGTTGTAGCCTGCTGCTGGTCTCTGTCATCGAAATCTAGTACGTGTCAGTATTTTATTATTATAAAGATTTTTTTCATTCATTCGACTTTATTTTCCACTTAGAAAGTTATTTAATGAAAATGTTTTTTTTTTATTCACCTGATGGTAAGTTCAACGTCTGCCCACAACAAATGCTGTGTCACCCAGAATATTTCTGTGTGACACCACACTACGACCTTCACCCTGAGACATCAGTTCCATAGTCACAAATGCCCAGTGATTACGCAGCTCACAGTGCCCTTCAAACCGAAACACAGTAATGCTTGCACACGACTGCTTCGCGGCAGAATAACTGGCCTGAGGTGGTACCTACCTAGACGGATTCCTGCATAGGAATCCTACCACTAGTAATTACCGAGTAGGGTATTGTTTAATGCTATCTTTGGACACTGAGATAGAGGCTGTCGCAGTCTTAACAATCATAACTAAATCAAAAATGTAATTCAGCTAATCACTTAACTTCTTCATAAACGTATTATATAAATGTGATTGTACAATTTGAATTAATTATTGTTATTATACAATTCAGCATTCTATGATCAAAATCACCTGGAGCTAATAAAAAAATATGTTTAATTATTTTGAGAGCTTTTTGTTGCTTATAAATATGTAAGCCACTGACAAGTACCACGTTGTAGAAGGCAGACAATTAAGTAATGTTCGCAAGGGAATGCTTTGGATAGATTTCATTTGTTTTGCTTTTAATAAAACGTGCTCCCGTCTACGATAACTATTTTCTTTTCTTTAGAAGTTTGATGCTTTGTTTTTTTTTGAGAGAAAATTCTTTTAGCTGTCTGAGATGCTCAACAATAATAAAACTGGTTCAATTAATAAAATTAATTAGCTTAAATTTGAGATCAAACAAAACTTTCTATGAAAATGTAAATTTATTAACGTTTCATATTCTACATTTGTATTGTCTAGTAGGACACTTTTCATTTACATGTCATCAGAAATATACGATCTGAATATTTATTAACGGAAACAACCCGACAGTACATTTGTAATACACTGACACAAAAAAAAAACTATCACAAGAGTCATAGACAGCCAAAACGTTTCGGTAGCTATTCACAGCGGTATTTTAACTAAGAATAGGGCGACTGAATCTTGGCAGATGACCAGACTGTACCAGACGACACTGTTACGTTATTACGCTGCGGAAACAATGGAACTGATGCTTGCGAACGATCTCTAAATTGTTTAGCAGCTATATATTCTGTTCAGACGTTCAATTTTCGTAATAAACGCTCTTGTGTTTTATTTGTGGTAAAATAGACGCAACAGCTGCCCCTTTAGTCATGTTCGTATTGATCTATTCATGTACCATATGGCCTGATTGCTTACAGACACTGTATTCATATCATGATTTAAAAGTCAGTAATAATGATAACAGCTTGACGTGTTAAAGCAGTCTAATAGTCTTCTCTTATATCTATTTTTAGTGTCCAAAGTACTGCGAGTTGGATTACTTAATATCCCACTGAATAATATAGGTTATGCCTAATATGGTTACGTTTAGTGGTAGGATTCCTATGCAGGAATCCGTCTAGGTAGGTACCGGCCCACCCCAGGGCCAGTTATTCTGCCGTGAAGCAGTAGTGTGCAAACATTACTGTGTTTCGGTTTGAAGGGCACTGTGTGCTAACGTAATCACTGGGCATATGAGACCTAAGAACTGATGTCTCAGGGTGACGGGCGCAGTGTAGTGTCACACAGAAAAGTTCTGGCTGACTTAGAATTTGTTATGGGTAGACGTTGCACTTACCACCAGGTGAACGTTTTGCTCGTTTCGTCGCTCTATCCTATAAAAAAAATATATATGCAGGACATAGGACTCGTCATCTTTGGTAGACTCTTATACCACGTGGTATATTTTTTTTTATTAAAAAAAATGCCCGACAGTAGCATTTCTCCTGTGCCGTAGGTGCGTTTTACATACATAAATTTCACACGCACAAACACCGAGACCTGGAACAACTATCTGTAGGTCATACAAATATTTGACCAGTGCGGGAATCGAACCCTCGATCCGCGGCGCGGAAGTCAAGGGCTTAACCAGCCTATATCTCCGTGACACTCGTTTTAATGTAACTATCAGTAATTCTACTTAGAAACTATTTAACAAAATGTACTGAATTTTAGAGCTAGCCGTACAAACTATTTGCTTTTTTAGTTTAGATGAACACAGAGTGAATACATATTTATGATGTAATAAATGAAACATTGATTCCAATGCATTATTTAATCACGAGTAATATAACTCTTTTTATTATGATGTAATCAGTCATTTCGCAGATTTCATCATGATCGCTTCCGCCCACTGTGTCCACCGTTGCGCGTTATTTTCATTTATTACTTTAAACTTTTCATAGTCCACTTAAATATCAAGGTAAAAAGGGGCGGCCTTAATGACCGCTAGTATCCTCTGCCGGCTTTTCTCACAGATTCCTCAAGTTGTCAAAAATATTTGGATATGTATAAGAAAGATCAACGTGATAAAAATGATTTATAAGGATAATTGTTTTTGTGGTGGTTTTGAAAAATAACTTTTCGTTCCAAATTAATTAAAACTTAAGTACAATATGGTTGTATTAAAAAGCGACTAAAGCAATATTAACCTAGATACGGCCAATGTCAACAACGTCAGTGATTACGCGGAGTTACGCAAACGTGCGCGTACGCAGCTGCTGCCCCGCTCGCCCTCCTCTCTCTCATCGCGCATTTCTACCCGCCTACTGACCTCGCTACGTCACTTTCGCCGGCGCTTAAAGTTATATATCACTGGAAGTGGCTTCATATTCCTGTATGATTCGAAAACAGAAATTAATGTAATTTTAGGATAGCAGAGTCTTGTTCGAGCTACAACGGTAAGTTGTCGCAAAATCAAACATCGCAGTTTACTTAACAACAACACGTAATAATAAAATATATATATATATATTTCAACCTATGAATTACTAGATTGTGAGTAAAAGCACTATTTGCTCTGTGGATAAGGAAAACATCGTGGGAAGACTGAACGAAAAATGCTTCGACGAGCTTTGTATTCCTCCAACCCACACTACTCGTATACTTGCAGTGAACTCTTCCCAGTTTATAAACCCCTTTCAAAATTAAGAGGAGGCCTGTGAACAACAGTGAAACATTTGCAGGCCGTGTCGATAAAATAAAAAGTCGTCTCGTCAATCCGGGGAAAGTGAGGTTAAGAAAAATTTTGGTTAAGTCCAGATATTTGTATTCGCCTCATGATAGAAGCAATATTAGTATTCATAGACGTAGTTTCGTTGCATCACTGTTTAATTTGAAGTTCCCGTTTGCATTACATTATTTTGACAACGCCTACCATTTCGCAAATGAATTAATTTGTCATAGGTTACACGGCACTTCTAGGTTTGCTTTAGATCTGCTTTTGTTTAACTAACTTGATTAACCAGTGGCCTAGTGTTTACCGTATCAGGGGGTCAAGTGAAATGAGTCGGTTACTGAGCCTCTCAAAAGAGATTATATATTTTGATTTGGTGTTTTTACTCAACGAACTGAAATTTAACCGTATCGTACCCCTGAAATAAAAGTCGTAATATATTGAAAAATTTCAGTTCACATAAATTTAATACGCTTATATAAAATGTATTTATTTGTAGATTTGTTATATAACAATTAATATAAAGCATTTCAGATTAGTACTAGGTTTTCTAAAGGTTGTATTTAGGTGTGTATTTAGAAGTGTCGGTACACAAAAGTTCTCGATGCTCTCATTTTAAACTAGTCTAATGTTACTAATAACGCTTTTTGTACATCGTTATAACGATTCTATAGATTAAGAATTATGCTAGCAGCCTTTACCTTCAGCGAAACAATTCGCAGCCGATATTACTGTACGAGATTATCCCGCTAAATTGTATTGGTGAATGGATGAACGTTGGGAGCATGTGTAATGAGATTGGTATAATCCAGTCGGATTGTTATCGTTGCTACTTGTTCGGCCACATTGTACGAGGGAATTGTAAACATTACACCGAGCGTTTCGTTTGCCCAGGGTCCGATTCGATTTTCTGTTTCATTAGAATGCTCTAACGTCGTTCGATCGGACACAAGATGCGATTTCGGTTTTTATATTCTTTATGGATGTGCCAGATGTATTTCATTGCTACAGATTTTTCTAAATTAATTTCTGTGGTGTAAGTAAATGAAATGTGGTGAAAGTAATTAATTCATTATCTTATTCACTGTATCTTATACCCTTTTACGTATTATTAAATTTTGACAATATATTATAAGAAATAAAGCTTCGTAGAATATTTATTTATTTATTTAAGGTACAACTACGCCATATACATCTTACATTTACAAACAGACGGTACAAAATCTATTGTGATTTATATGACAATAACAGTGTACACAAGATTTATATGTTTCTCAAAATTTGATGATTATTTATTTTAACAATAAAATAAAGAAAGTTGATTCATATATATATATATATATATATATATTTATATATATATATATATATAGAACTCAGAAAAAAAGCAAACACCGACTAAGTTTATAAAAAATAAACAATCAAAGATGCGTTCTGCCAGATTTTTATTTCTTTTTAACGTTGCTGAATTGTCGTGAACGATACGTTCGTGAATCGTACGTTTCGTTCGTTTCTACGAGTTTCTTGTAATTATTACTATTTTTTTGTTGAATTAAGTGACGAGAGGAGCAAATTGTTCACCTGATGGTAAGTGCAACGTCTGCCCATAACAAATGCTATGTCATCCAGAATATTTCTGTGTCGCACCACACTGCACCCGACCCCTTGAAGCATCAGTTCTTAAGTCTCACATGGCCAGCTCACACTTTTTACACTAGCTCTCAGTGCCCTTCATACCAAAACACAGTAATGTTTGTACACTACTGTTTCACGCTAGAATAACTGGCCTGAGGTGGTACCTACCTAGACGGATTCCTGCATAGGAATCACCGTCGCTGGTCTTGTGTTGGAGGCTTCAATTGAGAAGGCGTGTTGTTACTTAAAAAAAGTAAAGTTTCAGCCTATAAATGACCCACTGCTGAGCACAGGCCTCCTCTCATTTCTGAGAGGGTTTTGGAGCTAGGAAGAATCCGCCACGCTGCTCCAATGCGGGTTGGCGGACTTCACATGTCTTCGAAATATTTTTTATTTCTCAGACATGCAGGTTTCCTCACGATGTTTTTCTTTGACTTTGACTTTAATTATACTGATCTGCAGTACCTTCCTAGACGGCACCCTGCATAGAATTCCTAACACCAGTAAGTTAATTATACTGTCCCTTACATTAATTCAACTTACAATATAAATGTGTCGCATGGGCTACACTAAAGTCTTGTCACAAACTCCAATAAATAAAGTTGCTTAAATTTTTCCATCGCTAGAAAATAAATAGTAAATATGTTTAACCTTGGATATAAATTTGATTAGATCGTCGCATAGACTGAAGCTGGTTTGACACCCGCTTATGAAATCAAGTCTAATAGGTATGCTAATGCATTGTAACATCGCTAGCTTTTTACTACCTAAATAAGGAATATAATCCAAATATACAAAACAGCGGTCGCGTAAAGCCTTTTGCGTCATCACACATCTGCCGGTCTTGTTTGGATTGGCCTTTGAAACGGCCATTGAAACGTGAACGCACTATTATTAATCATTAGTAAACACTGTTCAGAGCGGTATTATTTCCAATCAGTATATCGAATGTGTGTAAGATGTTATCTTTCATCTATCTATATATTTAAAAGATTTACTACTAACAAGTCACGATATCTCCGAAACTACCAGATCTATTGACATGAAAGGCTTATTATGTTCTATTTCCGAAGTAGACACCCACTAAGAACGGATTTTACGAACGTTTATTTATGAATTGGTAAAGGGGCTGGTGCTGTTTTTCTCTATACAGGCTACACGTTTGCACGTCCGTGCGAAGAGGATCAGATGGTTCTATATGACAGCATATTATGATTTAAGAACTACACTGGCGTGCAGTTGTTAATAAGGATATTATTCAGAAAATATAAAGACAATTTGCTGCAAAAAGTTTCATTAAGTAAAAAACACTTTGAGCATTGTGGCCAGTTTTCTTATGTCCCGTATAATATTGATATATGAAAATTATTTACTTGATTTTATGTCCATAATATAAACCCTTAATGAAAACTTATGATGACAATACAATAGGTAAGTATATTTTCACAGGGCAAGAAATAATTGAGCTGCAGAATATCAATAAAAACGTTAATTATTTGTTATGTTCTATCATCTGTCATTTTTTTTGCGATCGCAATGCAGTTCATGCCATTTACTGCGGTCCTGGTCGGGTTGTTAAGTCCTTAACTTTTTTAATGTGTCTATAAACTATTTTATTCTGTATGCCAGTACGTTGCCAGTTTTTATATCGACATGTAAGCCTTTTATGGACTGCGTTCAATTTTATATCACGATTCCTGATTCCATCATTAAGCTTACAAAGGAAAGTTTAAATCCTATTTCGACCGAGCGTCAAGCGGGAAGCCATATTGTAAAGTAGATCTTTTTATAAAAGACGTAGTTTCTCATCGTCTTAACTGTATTTTAAATGTGTTGGAGAATGTACTTCGTATTTTTAAGTTATTTTCTTTAGTTCTGTAGGTAATATAAAACTGATCAACTGTGATAAAGTTTTTATTGGTGCCAGATTTGGATTATATAATTTCACTCGCCGTGTGAAGACGGCTCAAGAGAATATGTCACCCCATCTCATCCTGTGGGTGTCGTAAAAGTCGACAAAGGGAAAATGAAAACCAGGAGATGAACAGGAGCATCTTCCTGAAATATCTTAATAAATAAATTGCGGTTGCCAACCCGCCTGCTAAGCGTGGCAACTAAGACAACATCCCCCTAATATGAGAGCTATAAACTTTTGTGCCACTCTATGACGGAGGCCTACGTTAAGCAGTGGGGACTAGTGATAGGCATTGATGATGATAATGAAAGTTTTTGTTATCAAATACTATACGGGAATATATTATACTGTATATTTAGAAATGTAAGGATCGTCTAAAGATTTCGGTCGCCCTCAGTAAAATTATATAGAATAATATATTTTTTAAATGTCAATGACATATATTTTCTACTGTGAATTTAATCCTTAATCACCATAACATATAGTCTTTAGTAAAATACAAATCAAGTATCTACGTTCTCTGAAAATTTTATGACTAAAGTATAAAAAAAATCCTTCAATCCTTTTACATTTTTACCTATCACCCAAGTAAACAATGTACGTACTGTTTAAATGAAATTTTGCATCGCGAGTTCGATATACGTCTTCAGTCCTCGTAAAAGCCTCGAATGACTACACCATATCCAAATACACTCCAACAATGTGAGTCTGTGAGTGTGTCTCCGTACCGAAATATATTTATATTCCTTCTGGTGTATTCTGATTTCGGTCATAATATTCTTTTATGGCTTTACATCTTAGGCAGATACGAAAACGCGTATCTGTATATTTTATGCAATTTAATTTTTATGAGTGCTTACATTTTACCTTACTTTTCCTAGAAGGTGCTTAAAAATGTCGGCATTCGCACAGGACGTTTTTGATTTTGTGTTTTATTAGTTTCATTTTACGTTATTGGGAATATAACAATTGTTGTTTTGGATACAGGATTCAATTTCTTAGTGTAACATTTGAAGATAATAACGTGATAAAATGCAAATCCATTTATGACTAGCGTCCATTTATTACGAGTTATAAAATGTTGGGCTTTTAAATGCTTAATTTGACTCAGAAAATCGTACTTAAAAAGAACAGAAACTTGTAGTTTTTTTATTCGGAATATTTTGTAAAAGACTATAAAAGAACACACCACTAAATACTAATTACTCATATATTATTATAAACTATACTTTTACATGAATGTGTTGTATTATAACTAACATCGTTTTATTTAATACTTGTCTGTGACATTTTAAATATACAAGATAATTAAAGGCATATTTACACACGCATGTTTTTATTGGAAGATGTGACGAGACGAGCAAAACGTGCACCTGATGATAAGTGCAACGTCTGCCCATAAGAAATGATGTGTCATCTAGAACAAGACTCATATGCTCAGTGATTACGCTTGCTCTTAGTGCCCTTCACACCGAAACACAGTAATGATTGCACACTACTGCTTCACGGCAGAATAAATGGCCCTGGGGTGGTATGTACCCAGACGGATTCCTGCATAGGAATCCTACCGCAAGTAAAATGCGTTTATGAATCTAGTGATTACTACTTCATATACGCTGCAAACATTTGGCGCGATGCCGCTAGCGTTTAAAGCGCTAACGAAACAATTGCGTACTATTTTTGATGTCCAGACGTTAAAGATGCTAGCCACAATTTAAAGATTGAATGTTGCAAAATACAATCATGGATAAAAATATCACGTAACTGCGAATTATATTATAAGTCTGATATTCAGATTAAAAACAATCAGTCCTTGGTTCTTAACCCCACAACATTGCATCTTTTAAACCTTATTCTAATTAAAATATTTAATTAATCATCATAATAATTCTTAATATACTTTAATCTTCGAAACGCACAAACTTTAGAAAAAATCAGAATAAACAAATATTGTTGTCACTTCATTTATTTAATGATTTCTTATATTTACGCGAACACTACACATTTAAATGAAACTGATTTTACGGATTTTATCGCGTTTAATTTTTACTATTTATAACCCGACGTTTCGAGTGCTTTACAGCACTTTACAGCACCTCAGTTCTCCAGTGACCGAGGACTGGGTGACAGACGTCCTGATGTCATAGTTATTATTAACTATTATTTAATTAATTTTTTCATTATTATTTATATTATGTTCATTGTCATTTATTGTTCAAAATTACTCAGTTGCAAATACACACGCCCGAATTCGGCTTTTTATTAACAGCGGAATAACTTTATTGATACAGTCGGAGGATGATTACATTGCAGGATTGGAGACTCGAAGATGATCACAATACATACTAAATCAATAGTTTGCACAATTTTGACTTCAACTCCGATTTGAACGTCTGCCTGCAATTCTGATTCTGATCGCCTAGCTACGCGGAATATGGTTATACTTATTTCACTCTCAAGTAGTTTATATGCACAGCAAATAGTACAATTATGTAGATGTAATAAGTTTAACAAGAACACTAACAACCCCGTCTTAATGATTTCACATAGACAAATATATAAAAATAATAAAACCGATAGGTCCGGCAGAGTAGAATAGCACCTACCTCTTTCCTACCGTGATGTCATTAAAGGCGACTAAGGTGTTGTACGGCCACCCTTTAGTCGTGCAGGATAACACTGGGGAGTAAGAATTTTTTGATTTGGCTGCCCATCACGACTAGCGGGCAGGATGCACGAGCATGTGGCTCACGTGATTGTAAGTGATCACCGCAGCCCATGAACACCTACAATACTAAATTATATTAAAATAATTGTTTCCCGTTTCGCAAATAATGATGAAACCGTAGTTGTTAAATAAACGTCGATTCTCACGAATTCTAATGAATAGCAGACGCAAATACTGTCGACACATAATTTTATCAGCGAAGACCTTGCAGAACCTGTTGTTTGTGGTTCAAGAATCAATGTTGTTTTCAAACGACTGCAAACTCATTGTAACATCAATACTCGCGAACGCGAATGAGTTTGTGTATTTTAAGCATCTTTGACAATTCAAATTTGCGGACTAATCTGACACTTGTATTTTGAATAATCACGTGATGATCTTTTATTGTAAGACAAACATTTGTATTTTAATTAGTTTCGTATTTCTAAAACTTTATTTTTATTTTTATATTATAGTTTTAATTTCTTTTGACTATCTTCGATAATAAGTTCAAGTTCATTTATTTGTAAATGTGTAAATTACCGTATATTTAAAAAGATAATACACTATCGTGATTTAATAAATGAGTATTCAATATTCTAATCACTAAGTGCTACTGTGGATGAATTCTCGAATGACAAGGAAATAAACATTATATAATAAACTTTACATGACTCAGTAATTAATATTTAGTTTTTTGACTTATTTTACATGTTTTGGAGTTAATATAATTGATTTAACATAATGATATGTATATATTTTTTGATCTTATTCAATTGTAATATTTATTTTTTTATTCAATATGTCAATATTGACAGGAATTCTCACTATAATGACATGTTTTGATTGATAGTTAAGACTCAAATTATATAACCGAAATTGTTACAAAATTATATTGTTGAGATTTGTTTATGTCCCATGCATTTAAGTTAATATGTGTTGGATACTATAGAGTTGGACTAAATCATCTTTGTTCAACCCATATAAATTGTATGATTATTATGATTGTACTCCAAATGAATAAATGTAAGAGGCACATATTTCCAATCATCTTTTAAAATACGTTGTTACTTACACATTATAAAAATTATCTCGGGCCACGACGCTATTTGTCATTGTGTATGTACTTGCACGTGTGGACAAATGTTGTGGCATGTTTAAGTTAAAAATGTGATTTATTCTCAATGCAATTTTTCTGTTTTAACATTTTTAAACAACTTTTGGTTATTTCATTATCATTAAACAGTGCTTTTAAAGTTAAAATCAAATATTACTACATTACAACTAGGTAGTCCTCACTTTGTATGTTAATATATTGCAACGATCGCGCAATGTATTTTAATATATCGTCATAGTAGTGGTAAAATAATCTGTTCGACGTTTTAACAATGATTTAGGTACTCGTAATTTTTAAATTTTTTGTTGATATTTTATATTATTAAAGATGAACACTTTATCACAGTAGTATCTCATCGTAACTCCGCTGATGATGCAAAAGTATGAAATTTGGGATAAATTTCATATTTTTGCATTGCACAAATTATTAGTTTTTGGATTTTGATATGATATGACATGACTGTCACTCTCTATATTGCACCTTCTGTCCATCTTATCGCGTAAGCTTTGCATTGGATACACACAAATGAAGACGAGCAGAGACGAGAGCCTCTATCTTTTGCTAGTGTCGCGTTTAAAATCAGTCAGGATACTATCATCGTCAGTGTTAAACACGTTTAAACCTAATACTGTCTTTCTTCTTACCGTAATCCCGTCGAATTTGCAACCTTGGTGGTAAGTCCAAAATAGTGTAGGAAAAAAGTAACTTGATTATTAATGTATTTTTATTTTGCACCAAGGTTATTCTCGAATCTTTGTTTATGTCAGTTTTTACAATAGGACATTATTGTTCGTATATAATATCATACGTATACGTTTCGAAACGTTCTTCCTTCATCAATTAAGTCGGATATCAGAACACTGTCTTCAAACGCGCTATTACTTTACTCCACAGTGGTTTATAACTAGTTACATATATTTTTTTCTTTACAGGTAAGTTCGGTGCGCCTTGACCTGACGGACCAGACCAGAACGAGTCGTTGACTAGAATATAAACATTGGCACATGTTATCATATTGCTAAAATTTATGGAAAAATATTTTTTGTGTACTTTATCTCCTCTTGTATTCGGTTAATTATTTTATCCTCTATTTGTGGTTGGAGATTTGGTGTTTTCCTGTTACTGTACAACCCGGACACAGTATTCAAAATTTAATTTATTCAGTCGTAACTACCCTGTCCCTTATCTGAATTTAAGAGTAATAAGAGCTTCATGCACGCCATGAATTCTGTAAGCGATTTATCTACCCTTGTTACAAATTAGACTAAGTTCTATTCGGAAACCAAACTTCGTTATGTTTTCTTAACATTCCGACCCTTCCAATCCTGTACGAGTATGTCTGTAAATCCGACGGGAGTTTTAACCTTCCTAAAGAACAAACTTTCATCGGACTCAATGGCATCGCGATTATTTTACAGGATTTATTTTATTTTCGGTATACAAGTATGTATGAAATCTTTTGAGTATAGAATAATTATAATGTTACAGTATTTTTCATTCTCTTTCAAACTAGAGCATTATTTCCATAAGCAATTATGTAAGTAGAATTAGGTAAGTGTTCATTAACTATATTTCTTCTATAATTTAACATATTTTTTCCAGTGGCTTGTGTTCCTGCATTTTATTTCTTACCCGCCTTCCGCCTCCCTGAGCGGTTTTTCTAAAGCACTCTTATGAAATGAAAAAATATGACAAATTTTTTTTCACAGCTTTAATTCTGGTATTTTCCCATTGGCATTTAACTACCACAGTTTTTAGCAATTTGATATTTCACTAGATAATGCCCGGCATTCCGAATTAATTTTTTTTGGCAATTTGTTTGAAGTTGGCAGACATATTTATATAATAAATAAGAGACAATCATTTTTTGATATTTAATTTTGCGCAAGTGCCAACAGGAAATGTATAAAGAACTAAATCAGTGAACGGTGACCATATGCATAGAAGACGAACAATTATCCGATACGACTCGTGCGCCACCTATGGTACGTTGATTATATCATGTCGGAAACTTTAACGCAAGTGCCTACAACAGTTGCAACTCGTTCGGATGAACAATACGCGAACGGGTAAGATACGAACACGCAAACATAAATTGTTATATTTATACGACTACATCATTATATTTATTGTTTGATGTTTATCCTAATTGTCTTTGTACGACATATTTAAAGAAATATTGCGCCAAAAAGTTAAAAAATTGTCTGCAGAATACAAACACAGAGTACGTTAAATAATCGAAAAAAATCTATGATGTTTACATAAAATATAACAAATATAAATATTGACACTGTAAAAAAAGAAGAAATGCCATGTCACGTACCACTCGAACAATGGTCGAGCTGACACTCGATTATTTTTTCCTCCTATGATCTATAGGTATGTCAATTACTTTACGTAGATACAGTTGTGTTATTCGTGAGGACCTAAGGAGTTTTTTATTTCTTTTAACATTTCAAATAATCAAAATATATTTTAGAATTTAGATACATAATATCTTACTATAAAAGACTTCTAATACACAATATATTAAAGATTCAATAATATTATATACGTAATGTATCTCGTAACGCCTTTATAGTTACAACAAAAAAATCTGATCTGTTCATATATTCTGTATAAAAATGATAAGCGGAGACAAAATTTAACACTTTTATTAATACTTGTAATTTAATGTTTCAACAGCGATGTGCACGTTACAGTGGTTGATACAGGAAGGGAAGAAGTTAACTTTTTAATATTTATGGTACAAATAGTGTTGACATTTAAATTATTATGTTTCTCAAACATATTCACTTATTGAATTTAATAAAAATATTATGAATGTCTATGTGTCTTTGAAATTCGTATATTGGTTTCATACAGCGCAATTTATTAACTCGGTTAAATTATTTGAGAGCTAGTTCGAGTTCCGGTCAATTTCGGTTTCTACGAATGAAGAGCTGAATGCTAAGTCTGGACACGAAAACCGCAGAAGATAAGTATCAAATGCTTCGGTCGGTCTATGACGCACTTCACTGTGGCTTGTGCACTATTTCTATATCTTCATTGGACACATGTAGCATATACAGTCCACTGCAGATCAAATGTAACAAATACAAACTAATGTAGCTTTTCACCATCAAGGTAGGTACCACCGCAGTGCCAGGTATTCAGCCCGGAATTAGTGGTGTGCGAACACAACTCTGTTTAGGTTGTAGCGGTGTAATTAGAGGGCATATGCCTGATCATGATGACTAGCACAGTGCGATGCTACATAGAATTTTCCAACGCAAAGCTCAAGGTCATATCGCAAACATTGTGGGCAGGCGTGGTTGTATCATTGGGTGAACGTCTTCCGCCACTTGCTTCCATAAAAAACTATATGTATGGTGCATCGAGAACTTGAACAATCGGACAATGATCTCGATACCAAAGATATTTTTTAGATTTTTTTGTACAATTAGGTGACGATACCAATTTTGTTGATCATTTAGTTTAAATTTTAGACAATATCGTATTTAATTTTTTTTTATTAAATATCATATGTAATGTTTTTATTAGTGATTTTATTTATTGCCCATTACCCAGTTAGCCCGATGACAATAGCAATTTCGTTGTAAGGCGAGCCTTGTATTCGTGTCTTGTCTCACTTTATTGGATATAGTTAATGCGACTTCTCTTTTGTTCTCTTAAAATTATTTCTTCTTGATTCACCAACCCTAATCAGCAATTAGAAGCGCCTTGCTATTAACTGCCGTATTCAGAGACAGCTACTCATGCAACTACTTAGCATTTACGTCTCTGCATACGGCAATTAGTGCCTTCTAACTCTTTACATTCATGATACTATAGTAGTTCGAGTATATACAAAATTATTAACGAAAAAAACTGCCCGCTGGGTTCCTTGCCGGTTCTTTGCAGGATAGAGGCATTTCTTTTAAACCAGTGTAGTTTAAAAAAATACTTTCAATGTATTCTCTTCTAAATTCTCTTCTAATTGTGTATTTTCTTCTAAACAGGTCTATATAATAGAATCTTACATAACTGAATGCACTTGAATCAAAACACGTCGAAGTCTCTAGTTGCAAAATATATACATATTGATTTAAATGCTCACTCCTTTTCATTTGTAAATCCATCGAGGCTTACGGAAATATTTGTAGATTTGAGTGCATGCAAATATCTCCTCTGTTAGAACTGTTTCATTCGCGTACTTACATAATGCATTTAACATTTCATTAGAATCAATTCGTCATGGCGTTGCAATTGATAATTATTTTTAGGTCACGTTATAAGAATGTGACCTATGTGGAATTAAAATGCTGATTATTACGCTAAATTGAGAAATTACCATGCCTAGCACTGCTTACAGTTTTTGGGATATACGAGTATATACAAACATTTACGCCTGTTATGTTACTAAAAGTCGTATCAAACAAAAAGAAACTGCCCGCTGAGTTTCTTGCTGATTCTTTCATTCATCAGAGAGTCATTTTTGCCAGCAAAATTTAAAAAAAACCTTCAATAATATAATGTAAATAATCTATAAATATTTGATAGATATTATTATTTTATACCCCACACTGGGATTTCTCTTGTAAAGTGATCGTATGCACAGAAGAACTAGAAAACAAACTCCGAAAAAAATGTACGTTAATAATCGTCTATAATAAGGTCAATTAAATGAAAAACTCAGAAATGAGAAGCTCAGGGGCCTGGTGCTCGCCTTTAATGTCATAGTACGCGAGTAACCTGGGTTCAATCCCCGGTTCCAGCAGTGTTCTACAATTTTAAGTGCTGCTGATTTACCACGTGCTTAGCAGTGAAGGAAAACATCGTGAGGAAACCTGCATGTCCGAGGAACAGAAATATTTCGAGGACATGTGAAGTCCGCCAACCCGCATTGGAGCTGCGTGGCGGACTATTCCCAGCTCCAAAACCCTCTCAAAAATGAGAGGAGGCCTGTGCTCAGCAGTGGGACATAGGCTGTTACTTTACTTTATTTTAAATGAAAAGAAAAGTTTTGACTTTCTAAATGTCACGACATTTCTCACTGTCACATTAAAATATTATAGACTGTACACATATACATATATCTTTCGGGATCATACAACATGTATATTATTATACTGACCGGCTTCCGAGTCAATGTCCCTGTTAAAAATACAATCTTCAATAATTTTCAAATCTGCCGACAATATTGTCTAAAGAAAATTGTATGTAGAAGTAGAATGAAACATAAATTGTTGTCTGTTTATAAACGAGTGGACGTTAAAACTTTTTGGCAACTGTTTGAACGTAAATATTTAAATTGCTTAATTGTTATGGTGTGGAATATGTTGGCAATAAATGCTTTTCGTGTAAATTTCTTTTTGGCGGGATATTTTATTTTATAATTTCTTTTTTCAAGGAAGTGTTTGTTACCATCGCTTATTACATTAAGAATAATAGTAATAAATATGATAATAGGTTTAATTTAGTAAAAGTATTTTTTTTTTCATTCTTTTCAGCTATAACAAGTTCACTGCTGAAAATAGGCCTCCCTTATACCACTTGCATCTATCGACTTCTTGCAAAACCGTGTAGGTCGTCGCTCCATCTAGTGGGGGGTCGCCCTGGACTCGGTTTGCCGGTACGAGGATGCGTCTCTTAAAATCTTTCTTCCCCAACGGTTATCAGTTCTGATAGCTGTAAATATCACCGTTACGGATTCTATGTTGCAGGGGAACTTAGAGCATAGCCAACGAGTTATGGGAACCCATAACTCGTTGAGCGACTTTGAGCGTCCTCATGCGGCCTGCAGTGAATGATTACGTCTCGGTTCCATATGACTTTTATTATAAAATTGTTAATTTAAAACTGATATTAAAAAGTGTTTAGTTAGTGTTTAGTTATTGTAAGCTTACTATACTGTAGACAATTATTACGACGAAGCGTGGAAAGTATTGATCCAGCTTAAAATCAAGAAAAGAAACAAAGCAGACAAGTAGCCGTGGTAGCTAAGGGACCGTGAGCTCGCTTTATTATTCATGGTGCGCGAGTAACCTGGGATCGATCCCCGGTGACGGCATCACATGTTAATTAAAATTTTAGGTGCTCATTGGCCACGTTCTCGGCGTTGAAGGAAAACATCGTGAGAAAACCTTCACGTCTGAAAAATAAAAAGTATTTAGACGACATGAGAAGAACGATAATGTACATTGGAGCGTCGTGGCGTCCCGACCTCCAAACCCTAACACAAATGAGATGAGACCTTTGTTAGCAGTGAGACATTTATAGGTTATTACTTTACGTAACACATGATGTGACAATGCTGTTTTGTGAATAGCTACGCTAAATATGTTTTGTAGGAATATAGAACAAAAAAAGCGCATTGATTTTGTCCGGTTTTTTATATTTAGTTATGTATTTTTCTGTAAAGTTTTAACTCTCAGTTTTTAATAACGTGATCTCTTGTAAGGCGAGGAATAAAATGCTAAGAAAAAAAATTAGGTCCTAATGAAAACGGGGAAGTATCTTATACGCAACGAACCCCACTTGTTTAATTTCTTCTTCCTTTTGTTTTCGTAGGATAACCTACTTCAATTTATCCCATCGCTTCCCTATATTATTGTGGTTTTTTTTAATATTTCTCTTCTTACGATTGTTGACAAGTTGCAAATATGCCTTTTGTCTTAGTTCAGAGCAAACTCCGTGCCTGCTATTTTCTTACAGAGGACTTGAGGATTTATGTAAATCCAGAGTATTACATTTAACAAACATTACTATTAATATTCGCCACGAGTTATGCGCCAACAGATTTAGTAATTTTAGGAGAACGGACAGATAGACAATGAAGACAGATTTATTTAATGTACTAGTTTCGATTGTTGCTACTTAGATATTACAATCTGAGTACTAAAACACCGGTTTGAAATACCTTTAGTATAAATATTAGCTGTGGTTAAAATTAAAGTGGCTGGCTCACTAACCTTTCATAGTCAAAATCGAGCACCCAACTAAACGGAAGGTTGTGTGATATATGCATATATGGGCATAAGATAATTTATGACTCGTCATGAAAATCATTGGGTATAGAGCAATTGGTTTTAAACCTAAACCCACCATTGTATTAGGTTCAAAGGCTTGCATCCTAAACTTAAAAAAGAAGTATTTTTATTTCTACATTTTCATTTCGCTAAACATTTTAATAGTTTATTTCTTACTTGCGTATAATTATACATGTACAGTGTTGCAGAGTAAGTAGTCTTAGAGTAGGTAATATAACAGTACCGTAACAACATCCTAAGTATGTTTAACAACAAATTTTAGATTTACAATTAGAGGTAGGCTCCAAACTTAAAGTCCAAAAATCCTGTTGGGCCTTTATAAATAGCAAACTATCACACGGTACTAATTTAAAAATGATTATACTCCATCAAGCAACGTTGCTTATTAAGGCTGTGGGATCGTCGGCGGGCAATTATAAAACACTTGAAGAATCTTACATTACATAATAGATATTTGTACACTGCACAGTCAAGGTTCGAAGCTTGCTGGCAACCTTATAAGCTGTATGAGGTTAAATGGTACAACCTTGGGCATAAACAACGACTTAACGACGCATCCGTTCGGCGGTTCACAGCAAAAATTACCGGTAATCGTGATCGTTAAAACTTTAAATCGGTAAAAATCGTTTGCTCGAACTCGTACCCGCATACGCTCGAGGGTTCTTTCGAACGACGTACTTTATAACACTTCGTCAAAATAATTGCATGCATTTTTGTGAATTTTATTCAATAACTAAGGCATGTGGTGTATATAGTTACTTGTATTATATATTACAGAATAAGTAATTTTTATTACATTACATATACGTTCTGGTTTGAGCATAAGATCATTTACCACCTAATCTCATTATATGGCTACGACACCCATGGCATAAACCATGGTGGTAAATTTAAAATATATAAACTACTCCGACAGATTTCCTTTGTATTGTGTTGCCTTTGTTCTTAGCCAATATAATAATTTCTTTCTTTTATTTTGTATTTGCCGATTCAGCTTACGATGGTTACTTTAGATTATTAATTGAATACCATTTTTACGAGGACTCCGCAACTCGCCTACATACACACACACGCGCGAATACGCGCGCACACACACATACACACACACGAATACGCGCGCGCACACACACACAAGAATACGGGCGCTAACCCACACACCCACATATACACGCGCACGCACACACCCACACGCACACACGAACACACACACCTATACATGACGACCTCTTGGCCTAGTCAAAAATTCCAAAGTCAATATTTATGTTTTCAGGACAGTGTGGTTGTTCCCGTGTCTCTGACACTGCGTCTTAACCCAGTGGTGTTCGCAATACATAAAATAATCCTGGAAGGTCCTTGGGTAAATATGAAGTCTCTGCGAGAGTAACTTCAGTTTTATATGATCCCGAATATGTACCAATAGCGCAACACTTTCATATTCTGCAAATATTGTATTGGAACGGAATCCTACTAGCTACAATAAGACTGAAATCTTTTGAGCCGCATTGCTCAACAGTAAGGGTGCATATCTACTCTTATTGTTGAGCAATGCGGCTGTGATAAAATGTAGTCTAGGTGTACCGGAGTTAGAACAAATCCAACATAGTCAGAAGAACTTTTTAATGACTAAGCTATATGTAACCCATATACATTTCTATAAAAAAAAAGCAACAATATCACTACAGTAAAATGGGCGTCGAAACCAATTCAAAGGTCGATTCTTGACCCGAGTGGCTAAGAATCGGCTTATCGTTTGTAACGAGCGTCTTTTAATATTTTTTTTCTCGTTCATTCCATTTAACGACACAAAAGCACGAAGCAATCAGTCGAGTCATTACAGAACGGGAAGTTTCATTACAAAACGTAAGGCGTTTGGGCCGACCATGTAATTTGTACCTTAAATAATTAGAAGGTGAATAGGGAGAAAAAACTTACAACACACACACGGTCCGAAGTATCTAATTATATGTGTGGATAAATCGTAATTGTTTTGGCAAGGTTGCCAGTAGCGATAACTATAAATCCTTGTCAGATTGTTAAATGTAAACCTCCTTAAATTATGCAAAAAGCAAACACAGTATTTTTATTAATTAACCGCTTATATAGTAATGATTGGCTTTTAAATTTGGAACACGTTTGTCGAGTATTTAAAAAAGAAGTTGCTAAAAACTTGTCGACATAATTACGTATATGAAAATTATGACGCAACCTCCCATCGTATCGTTTTTTGAGTGAAAGACCTCTGTAATACCAAGAACTCTTATTTAACCATTTTGAATCCTGCCCTGTTGAGCTACCTTCTATTACACCACGTTCAACGCATTCCTAAACTCAGACCCATTATCGCAAATATTTGTAATTTCTATATTAAGTTGTAATGACTATATTAGTTCTGTTCAGAAGCCTAGCATTAACATTGCAGTCTAATAGGCAATTTATTTTCGTACAGATTCGATGATGCGTGGATTTATTTATTTGGGTCAAAAACAAATGTTAAGCCAATACTTTTACTGAATTCTATACGTTAAAAAAAACTATGTAATATATAGTTATAATGTCATAAGCCTCGATGATGTGAGCATCCCAGCCAATACGTTCCAAGTGTAGAGCTATAGCAAAGATCGCAATACTAGCGGCAATTGATACTGACCTCGCAACTCTGAACAGCGCATAAAGCAGAATAACTCGGTTATTCTTTTACTTTCCTGGTATTCTGTGAGGGCGTGGTACTTCCCTCGTAGAGCCGACTCCGAAAGTATGGCGCATACGAGTACAGTCTGTCTTGGGTTCCACCATAGAGGATCAATAGTGTTTGCCATAATACGACGGACGAGTTATTTATTATGATCAAGGAAAGGCTGAGATGTGATGACAGTAAGACACAGAAAGAATACAGTTACAATACATAAAACAGTTTAATGTTTTACAAATATTGGATTCGAATGGAAACCTGGAAACTACTACAGATGCAAATTTAGCGAGACACGAGTAGGTAGTGTAATCACTGAGCAATGCGACAGTGATAAAATGTAGTGTAGTCGTACCGGCAACACGTTGCAAATGCAGAGCTATAGCTATGATCACAATCTTGTAAATACGAATACGTACGTACAGTTTTGGCCAAAAGTATTAGGCACCTCTATAAAACAAAGATTATTAAAAAATATTTAAAAAAATTGCAAATATTTTTATCAAAAGCGAAGCCAGTCGCCATACGATAATTAAGATAATACATAAGATATTTTTATATGCCATAAAACACCTGGTGAGCAAAACCCTAAGCACCTGTACATCGTAAAAAAAACATTTGTATAAATATTACATTTGTATTAACTGACTCATCACTATCCCTCCGAAATTACGAGAACCATTGACTTGAAATTTGGCATACATATTCCTTTCCCGACATCGACACTCAGTAAGAACGGAACTTACGAACATTTACTACTGTGTGCGCTGAAGAATTAATTCCGTGCCAAGCCGGGGCGGATCAGCTAGATTTTTTATACCGGTTCTGCAAACCCTGAACAGCCGCTAGCAGATCACAACAATGTGACAAACTGTGCAGGAATCCGTCTAGATAGGCCAGGGCCAGTTATTCTGCTGTGAAGGAATAGTGTGCAAACATTACTGTGTTTCGGTCTAAAGGGTACAGATAGCTAGTGTAATTGCTGGTCAAATAAGACTGAAGAACTGATGTCTCAGGGCGACGAGCGCAGTGTGGTGCTACACATTATTGTGGGTGACACAGCATTTGTTTAAACGAACGTTGCAATTACGGTAAGCGATTTACTCGTCTCGTCACTTTTTTTAATATTTTTTTTTATCTTTAAACTAAAGCGTGACAAGCTCTAATAAATAAAATAACGTGTATATTTCTTTCAAGATTTAATTAGTATAATTCTTAAGCCTTGTCAGGAGGTGACAAGATTCAAATAAATCAACGGTAGAGTAAAAAATTACCCGGAGGTAATGTAATAATTATATTTTTCACTGCAAATACCAGCCCTTGTTTTTGTTATTGATAACAGGTTGGTAGTAAGTTAAAAAAAAACTGTTGTGAGTTTTAATTTCTTAACTATTTAATTTGTTAATATTATACAACACGAGCTGATGCTCGCGATTTCGTCCGCGTTATTTTTTTATTAAATAAATATATTATTCTATATGATTTCACTGAGGGTGACCGAAATCTTAAGGCGAGCCTTAGATTTCTAAATATACAGTACAATATTATAGGTATTTGATAACAAAAACTTTCATCATCATCATCAATTATGCCTATCACTAGTCCACTGCTGAACATAGGCCTCTCCCATAGTTGCCACAAAAGTTCGTAGCTCTCATTTTGGGCGGATTTAGCCATTGTTGCCACGCTTGGCAGGCGAATTTTCAACCGCAGTTTATTTATTCAGATGTTCCAGGAAGATACTGTTGCCCATCTCCTGGTTTTTATTTTCCCTCTGTCGACTTTTACGATACCCATGGGAAGAGAGTGGGGTGGTGCATTCTCTTAAGCCGCCACCACACGGCACATATTTACACAACATTCTTCTTTCCAAATTGTACAAGTGGTAGGATTACTGTGCAGGAATCCTTCTAGGTAGGTTATGGGCAGACGTTGCAATTGCAATCAGGTTTCCCCGTCATGTCAATTTCTCAAATAAAAAAATGCACATGGTGCACTCTACTAGCTGAAAAATGAGTCTCAGACAAATCTATCCGAATTTGCCGAATATGAACAGTCAGTTACATATATCAAATGCTTTCGGAGCTATTATTCAATTCGAAAGTGAGCGCGTACAAAATCGTATCGCGTAAAAATGTATCTCTTACACAGTGAATATATTTAAAAAACAGCCCATAAATGTCGCACTGCTGAGCACAGGCCTCCTCTCATTTCTGCGAGGGTTTTGGAGCCGGGAAGAGCCCGCCACGTCGCTCCAATGCATGTCCTCGGACATGCCGGTATCCTCACGTTGTTTTCTCGCACCGCTGAGCTCGTGGTAAATCAGCCTTTAATTTTAGCAGAATAATTTTAGAGGTTCCGCCACCGGGTATCGGAACTGAACTCACTCGAGTTAAATTAATATTAAGGCGAGGTTAGCCCCCTGAGTTATCACGGTTTAGCTGTACTACAATTAAATACGAAACAGCACTTCTGTCTGTTATAAAAATAAATGAACTGACCACAAAGAATTTGACGTCGTTTCTTGAAATTATAGGCTATATATATTATGCATGATTCATAGATGATGAAAAACGATTCAGTGCGTTTGGTAATTTAATGTTTACTTCAAAAGCGTATAACCGAGCAATGAATGTAACACTGTCTATATGATTTTGTCAAACGCAAAATACGCGCATGGACGTGGAGTTGCGGAAATCAGCCCGAAGCAATCTACAATCTAAGATTTTGTCATTAAATAATAAGTTTTTAACATCATTATCATCATCATTTCACCCCACCGTATGTCCACTGCTGAACATAGGCCTCTGCCATAGATTGCCAGAAAGCATGGTCCTGAGCCACCTGCGCCAATAATGAAAGGCATCGTCAGTATCGTCAGTGCGTTTTCACAGACATACATTTTAATGCACAACACATCCAGACCCGAAAACTCATAATATGTGTTTTGCACAAATGTTGGCTTCGGCTTGGATTTGAACCTTGGACCTGCGGTGTAGAAGTCAGGTACTCTCGCCCCCAGATCTAGCGGGCGTTATTTATGTCATTTATTTATTAATTATTGACACTTATGCAAGGTTACATCGGGTAGAATATTGTTTATATAATGTAGGTTATCTGTCGTTCATAATAAAATTTAAACGTAAAAAATTTCTAATTCAATTCAAACTAAAACATTAAAATCACTATGTACAGGAATGAGCAAGTTATTCTGCCGCGAAACTGTAGTTTGCAAACATTACTGTGTTTCGGTCTGTAGGACACTGAGAGCTAACATATTTTCTAGGCATATGAGACTTAAGAACTGATGTATCAGGGAGACGGGCGCAGTCTTTTGCCACACGTAAATTTTCTGGGTTACAGCATTTGTTATGGGCAGAATTTGCACTTACCATCGGATGTACGTTTTGCTCGTCTCGTCACTTTCTGTGAAATGTTTTCAAATCACATGACGCAATTGATATACTTACTTAACTTCGTGAAGTTACTTTTGTAATTAAAGAAAACTTGTTTAAGCAATTGAATTAATGTTAATGCTGTTGAAATGAAAAGTTTGAGAAGTATAGCTGGAGTGACTTTGATGGACAAACTAAGAAACAACGTGATAAGAGAACGTTGCTGTGTGGTAGAAGATGTAGTGACAAAGATAGAGAAAGGGATGCTTAGATGGTTTGGACACGTAGAGAGGATGGATGAAAGAAGATTGACGAAACAGATTTATGAGGCGAGTGTGAATGGGCAAGCCGGTAAGGGTCGACGTAGGCGAACGTATTACGATCAGATCGAAATCGTTTTGAGGAAAGGCCACGTCAAAAGTACCCGCAACCGACGAGCTTGTATGAAAACACTAATGAAAGTAGAGGCAGCTAAAGATGTGTGTCAGGATCGTAGCAAGTGGAAAGATGTGGTCTCTGCCTACCCCTATGGGAAAGAGGCGTGACTCTATGTATGTATGTATGTATGTATGTTTAAGCAAATGGTGTAAAAACTTGTCTACGAAATGGTCAACTTGCAATTCAAAATGCCGTACATTGCTTACTACTCGAATTTTCGTTGCAGCGTACGGGAATTTATCCTACTGTACCGTACCCCACCTCCTGTGTTTCGTAAGATGTAAGTAAAGGTATTAATCTAAATATTGGGCATTATGATGATGATGTTCTCCTAGCCGATTTCGACCACGGCGACAACTTCCGACTACTGTCGAGAGCCATCAACTGCGCAGGAGATATTATAGTGCCACAAGTGTACGCGCAAACACAGGGGCACTCAATCGTCCCAACCTTCCCGCGCCCGATGTAACGCTGATGCGATAAGATCGGAGGTAGGCTAGGATGCAGTGTCAGAAACACGGGGACAATCACAACACAACCAGACCCGAAAACCAACCATTTATGTTTTAGCACAAATGTTGGCTCCGGCTGGGATTCGAACCCAGGACCCGCGGCTTAGGAATCAGGTACTCTGACCACTAGGCCACGCGGTCGTGTTGAACGGTTACTCCCCATTTACAGGGAAAGCCTATTTTAGACAGTGGTAACAATAGAAAAGAAATAACGTACCAGAAACCCATTATTAAGTGCAATCTTGTTGTTAAAGAATTTTTATTTCTTAATAAGAACTTCACATCTCACTTATTTGTGAACCAACAACAATAAAAAAATAGTTTTTGTGTATTTAGATAAACCGCACACAAATTGTACCACATAGTAAAGGTGTTAAGGCAGTAAATACGTAGTTCATGGTAGAAAGAAAAACATAAATACAATAAACGTGTTCGAACAAAAACAAAATCTACGTTAGTCTTCCGCTTAACGTTGCTGCTACGTTTAGTTATTTCTGTTTGTGACATTGTTCAAGTCACATTTGTTGTTAAATTAGGTATAGTTACCTAACGTTAGTAAATCACTATCTTCTTTATTATTACGTTGTGGAGGAATTCTTAGTTGTCCGGCAGAGTAGAATAGCAATCACTAAGGTATTGTATATATATGCAATGCTGTCACTATACTGCTCGTGGGCTCCCAATGGGTAGTAAGATTTTTTTGACACGTATCAAAATGGCTGCGACGTGATTCGCCACCCGTCACGACTCGCGTCCCGCGAGGGCGAAAATTGGGCTACGTGAGTGGCCTCTGCCTACGCGTTATAGGGGGAAAAGGGCGTGACTGTATGGATATGTGTATTGTTAATAACTTTAATGATATGGTAATAGTGCATGGTGTATAATATTGTTAATTGCAATACCTATATTTGGAAACGATTATTGTATATCATATTAAAAAAAAACGTTTTTAAAGACATTTCAATACTAAATTGAAAAAAATACTCAAAAGATAATACCTGCGGGGTTTCCCTCTCATGATTCTGTTCCAGACAAAGAAACCTCATTAAGAAAGTGATAGATTGTACAAAATGACATTTGAGAAACGAAATTTATATTTCTTAGATTAAAAATAAACATAAAAAAATCACGTATTTTGAAACGATGTACTGGAACATATTTTAATAACGTTTACATACCCTTTATATATCACCTCAGTCTCGCAACTTAGTGTTGTCATTGTTATCAGTATAGGTACTGCTTACGCTACAGAGAAGATATTATAAATTGTTCGTAAAAATTTGCTGTAAAGTAATAGCCTAAATGTTTCTCGTAAAGTAATAGCCTATAAATGTCCCACTGCTGAGCACAGGCCTCCTCTCATTTCTGAAAGGGGTTTGGAGCTGGGTATAGTCCTCCTCGCTGCTCCTAATGCGGGTTGGCGGACTTCACATGTCCTCGAAATATTTCTATTCCTCGGACACGCAGGTTTCCTCACGATGTTTCCTTCGCTGCTTAGCACGTGGTTAATCAGCACTTAAAATTGTAGAACAATTTTAGAGGTGCTGGCACCGGAGATCGAACCCAGGTTACACGCGTACTATGACATTAAACACGAGCATCGTTTTAAATTTCATAGTACGCGAGTGACCTGGGTTCGATTTCCGGTGCCGGCACCACTAAAATTGTTAAAAATACATCGAAATAAATTGTCATACACGAATACAAATATGTATATCGAGTAACACAAGATACGTTAAAAAATAATAAATATACACAGACTTGGATCCTACAAATATTTAAATGCATGATTGTTCTATTTATCAATTGAGACGCCTGTTCACTTGTCGCGAACAATAAAATCATCTCTGGTTCATTTGATATCGGGGTCACGAACAATTTGTCGTAAAAATAGAACACTTCGTGATGCGAGGATATTCCTTGCTCATTTGTCTAGCAGTGGACGTTTTGTTAAACGATTACAGGGAAGATTAACTTTGTTACCAAGTCCAGCGCAGTAGTCGAGTACAGCCAGCCTTCATTGTGTGCCAGTGTCGATACGAGAAAAAAAGCTCCGATGCGCAATACAAGCCACGTTAAGTAGATAATTCTTATATCCGTTCTAGAATAGAATAGAATAATTTTTAATTAATATGGATTATAGACATTATATTCATTAAACGTATTTTTAAACTACATTAGTTCGCAAAGAAATAACCCTGTCTTGGGAAGAACCAGAAAGAAACCCAGCGGGATTTTTTTTTCTTTTCTGTCTTTATATTTTTATTTGATAAAGAGAAGAAAAAGACAAATCGTTCAACTGATGGTAAGTGCAACGTCTGCCAATGACAAATGATGTGTCACCCAGAACATTTCTGTGTGACAACACACTGCGCCTGCCAAACATGAGTGCAAGACATGAGTTTTAAGACTCATATGCCAAATGATTACGCTAGCTCTCAGTGCCCATCAAACCGAAACATAGTAATGTTTGCACACTACTGAATAACTGGCCCTGGGGTGGTACCTACCTTGACGGATTCCTACATAGGAAGAAATAGCTTGGCAGCGATCACTTTATTCTCAGGGGCTATCATCATCCATATATTGCTTAATATTATAATAACCCTTCTTAAAAGTCTTTGTTTAATAAATAGTTTGAACCTTTTAATTGAAAGACAATGCACTTCCTGGGATTTTGTTGTAGAAACGTATACAGTATCCGATGAAAGAGTTACTGACTCTGTGAAGTCCAATAAGTGGCATTATTAATTTGTGCTTGTTATTGGTATTTATATTATGAACATCACTTTTTATTAAAGTGATATTTATTCTAATGTACATACATAACTAGGCGTGTGGTGGCAGCCTAAGATAATCTACCACCCCATTTCATCCCGTGGGTGTCGTGAAAATCAACAGAGGGAAAATTAAACCCAGGAGATGCTGCTGCCCATAGCAGCATCTTCCTGGAACATCTGAATAAATAAACTGCGGTTGCGAACACGCCTGCCAAGCGTGGCAACTATGGCAAAATCCCCCCAAACTGATAGCTACAAAATTTTGCGGCAATCTATGGGGGATGCCTATGTTCAGCAGTGGACTGTGATAGGCTGAAACGACGTCATACATACGTTTTCATATACATATTGAGAGACCAAGGTTAAGATATTAGTTTCAATTAATTTATCTCAAGGAGACGTTTTTGAGCCAAAATTGTAAATAGCTCGTATGGCCCTGTTTTGCAAAACTAAAATCACCTCTAAGTCAGTCCCATTTCCCCATAGCAAAATACCATAAGACATTATGTTATCAAAATAACCAAAATAAACTAATCTAGCAGTTTCAACATTGGTTAAGTTTTACAGCATAAACTGCAGAGCTAAGTCTACTTGCTAGTTTAGATATATAGGGCCCCATTAAAGTTTCGCGTCAAGAGATATTCTAAGAAAGACAGTAGTATCCACAAGGCTCAACTCTTCCTCATTTACGAGCACATTTACATCTAAGCGTTTAACATTTGGTGTTGTAAATTTAATACATTTTGTTTTATTGCCATTTAAAAGCAAATTGTTAACGTTTAATCAATGTACTACTTATGAAATAGAATTATTCATATCGTCAAATAATAAAAGTTGACGTTCGAAAATCAATGATGTTTCATCAGCAAGTGCAAATGATACTCGTACTATGTCATGGTTTGAATAGAAATGGGCCGAAATTAGAACCCTGCGGAAGACCATCTGTTGAACTGGAAGAACTCGTATTATTGACAACAACTTTCTGCGTTCTATTGCTCAAATATGAAGTAAGAAGTTTAAATGCAGAATTTCTTATACCGTAACGACATGATAACGCAATCGAAGGATTAGAAACATCACAGAAAACACCCAAAGCATCCTACAAATTTTCCCAGGCATCGAATATATTTTTAATTAGTTTAACACCGGCTTGTAGAACGACCCTTTGTTAAAGAATTTAAGTAAATTAAAACGCATTTGATTAAGAACATTTAAATAAAGACATGATATAACTATGTTTTAATTAATTAAAGAATTAAAAATAATGGTTAATTGAGGTTAAATTAAATCTATTATAGACGTAATAACTTCAACCGGCATACCCCATAGACCTGCGGTTCTCTTACAATCAATTGTCTTAAAATTATTTAATATAACATTCGAATCTACCACATGAAATTCAAAATGTTTTTGTACAAAAACATTTTGTTTGAGTAATGTCTCAGCGGCAGTAGGAGATAAATTTAATGGCTTGGTTATGAAAATTGGAATATCAGTAAAAAAAACTTTCAAAAGCTGTAGCAACATCTTGATCAGATGTCATTAGCTTGTTGAAATTTATTTAGTTATCATGGTGGCGGTCCTTGACTTTCCCAGTATCACTGTTAATAACACTCCTAGGCATATTTTTTTCTGTGATATTTACTATTTTGTTTCTTGTGAAATATTATCCATATCAGTGTTTTGAAATGCTCTTGGTTTATTACTTTTTTATGTTTCGTTTCTTGCTCAACAGATGTTGAGATATAAATAATTTGATGCCTCGAAGAACCATGTTGCGGATAAATAATTAGGCTGGATCGGGGAAAGGCTCTCCTCTCTCCGAGTACAAACGCTTTTTTAATCGCATTAGGTATCGAAACAGACAAGTCGATCAACTGATAGTAAGTTTACCTGCCCATAACAACTGTTTCACTGTATAATAATATATTAAAATTAATTTAATTTTAATTAGCATTGTATTCCACAGTTACGCAAGACAAGCAAGTTGCCTAAAGAAATTACTTACAATTCAAATCCAAATTCAAAACGCTTACGACACTGCCGTTTGAGGTCTCATTTTCTTTATTCTTTCTCAAATTACACCATGACCTCATTAAATTTTATGCAAATTTTGAAATTGCACGGAATAAAATTATTATTGGTTTGCTGCTTAGCCTATAAAACAACGAATTTAATGATTCCTTAAGATGAGAAGCATTTTATTTCAACGGTTTAATGTCGGCATTACAATTGCAAATGGCATTGTTTGTTTTAACCTCGGGTTATGAAAATGAACATCTCGGTCGCAGGAGGTCGTGTTTTTGTATATCTGACGCATGCATCAAGTGAATACAGTGCTCCTTTACAAATTACGTTTAGTTGCGATAAGGATTTAAGTGCCTTCTGTCTTATTCAAGGCCTTTGCTGTTGTTATCTTTGTCTATTAGTTAAAAAATTTAGTTTTAAATAAACTCAGCGATATGACTAATGGATTAAAATATTTATCGTAATGGAAACAACAGAATGGATGTGTCTTTCCAGTCTGTCTGTATTTTCGATTAGATACTTTAATATCAACTAAAACTTTTAAAATATATACAATACAAGCGAATAAAAAATAGTAGGCACCAAGCCAAACCCAAATTGTTCATACTAATTTAAGGCGATTGTCCTGTCGCGGTCTTCTCACAATATTCCTCTGTGTTGCCAAAGTTAATCGAAGAGCGAGTGGTAATTTACGTTTATAATTACAATTAACAATTTTAGTTGCGAGTTCCAACTCGAATTGCTTTTTGCTCCAATTGACATAAAGACATTTATTCCGACACTTACATCTACACACATAATACATGGTACAGGTATACATAACACTAAAGAAAATGGTGACCGTGTGGTGGCGCCGTTAGAGAATCTATCACCCCAACTCCTCCCGTGGGTGTCGCAGAAGTCGACAGAGGGAAAATAAAAATCAGGAGATGGGCAGCAGCATCTTTCTGGAACATCTGAATAAATAAACTGTAGTTTCCAACCCGCCTGCTGACCGTGGCATCTATGGGAAAATCCCCTAAAATAAGAGCTACAAACTTTAGTGGCAATCTAAGGGAAGGCCTATGTTCAATAGTGGACTGGTAAAAATTATTAAGAAAAAGAACGATACTATAAAAAATTTGTTTCTGTGTCTCGTGATTAAGCGGCAGAAGGGACCGTCTCAGCCATAGCCTCGGAATCTCAGCGCTGATTTTCAGTCGGCCTCAAATTTCACTAAGGACGAGCAAAGCAAGCGAGGAATTGTTTGTTTGTAAATCATATATGACTAATTAAAAAAAAAACACATAAATTCGATATTAAATAAACTGTAGAGTTATGTGTTTTAACCATATATATAACTCTAATCCTCTGCAAATTTAATGGGTACCTTATATATGTTCAAAACATTTGTGCACATTATGATTTATGTGATATAATTTAACAGTGAATTAGGAAAATATAAATGACTAAGTATTGAATTCTTCGACAGCTGAACTACTAAAACTCTAATCAGTATAAAAAAATCAAATAACTGCAAAGTAGAAGCCAAAATAAATCGCAGCCAATATTTGAATATCAAAAAAAAAATTCTCTTTCGCATCGATTACACTCCTATATAATTCGTTTGATTCATATTTTTTCACTTTTGTGCCGAGTGGTTTTTAATAATTTTTTTTGTAAATTTGACGGATGAATGATCCGATTATATATTATGACCACAGAATGTGTAACACTTCAGTTTCCTCGTGACCATGACTACTACAATGCGTTCGAAACATCAGGAACAAAAAAAAATTAACTCGACAAAATCCTTAAATTTCTTTTTATTCAATTTGACTTTACAACAGTGTGTGTTTTAAATATAAAAGAATGAGACGTAACATCGTACAGTTGATACTCACCTTTCGGTTATTAATTCCCATGGGAGTCTATCCTGTGTGTGACTAGTTGTAGTTACAAAAACGTCTAGTCTCCTTGATATAAGACAAGCTCGAAGATTACAAGTGGATGTTCAGTCAATTTTCGAGCAATAATTACATCCGCTTTAACTTCCACTGCGAGCGCGTCGAGAAGTACGCTTATTATGTATAAGATCACAATGAATTCCGCTTTGTCTCGCTAATGGTGTA
The DNA here is from genome assembly GCA_019845155.1 of Luehdorfia chinensis. Classification (NCBI taxonomy): domain Eukaryota; kingdom Metazoa; phylum Arthropoda; class Insecta; order Lepidoptera; family Papilionidae; genus Luehdorfia; species Luehdorfia chinensis. The sequence goes on from JAHVAK010000103.1 coordinate 10,616,851, forward strand.
ACATTTGATTGCGTTTCCGATAGTAATTTCTTATTAAATAGATTTATTTAATAATTAAATACTGTGCTTATTTTAACCTACATTTTTTTTAACCTACATTTTTTTGTTCTATATTAAAACCACTGAGCTGTGCTCGCGACTTTGTACAGGTGAACTTTAGAATGAGATGAACTTGGGAAATATTTGAGATATTAAAATGAAATGAAGACTAAATTAATTCCAGAGTTGCTGTCCAACCAACTTATTCTGCAACATATTTGCAAATTTCTAGTGTATAGTTTCAGTAGTTTCTATGTCTAGGTAGGTACCAAGGAGTTAATAAAAGTTATTCTGCCATCAATTAGTAGTGTGTAAGCATTCTGGTTTGACGGGAACATTAGCTAGTAAAATGTCTAGGCAAATTAGACTTAATAACCGATGTCTTTATATGACCAGGGCAGCACAGTAATTCATAGTTCTAGTCTAGATGAAACTGCAACTAGAGCAGGCGTGACACTTATTGTCAGGTGAACGTTTTGCTTGTATCGTATTATAGAATCAAAAAAAAAATCAAACGGAAAACAGAGAATTTTTAGTTATCGTTTTTTCAATAGGAAACACGTGTCAGAACTTATATATTTGATAATATTTGTAATTGTTGTTTGTTGTGTTTAAATATTTTGGCTTTGGCCAAACTGATGGTTCTCAGGTTTAGATGTATTTCGATTTCGCTCGTATTTCTGACACTGCTTTCGATCCCTACTTAGATCTAAACGCATTGTTCTATCGGGAGAGTGAGTACGAGTGAGTGCCATTGTGTTCAATCGTACACTTACGGCGCTGTCATATGTTTTGCGCAATTGACAGTCCGCCAATTATGGCAAATTGCTGTCGTGTTTCTAAACGGCCATGAAGATATTATGATGATATATTTGATTATTATGATGGTCCAAACCGGATGACGATAACAATATTATGGCCTGTGGATTCGATGGATGTTCAAGCTATTAACTACCATGCATGGTTCTAATAACAAATCTGAAATTGAAAGTCTTTGTGAAAACGAAAAGGTGTTAATTTATCATTTCGTTATGTCTATGCCTAGGCAATACGATAAGCGCATATGCAATGAGAGAGACGTACAGTATATCCAGATCCGAAAACCAATAACTTGTGAGTTGTTCAAATATTGGCATCTATCAAGGCAAACTCAAGAGCAAAATCTAACCTATTTCGGCAATATCGACTTCATATATTAAATTTCCAAAAACTGTATCACACGCTGGATGTATTATGTGTGTAATAAGAGTTTATAAATTGCTGTCTTCGTAATGTGTACATATAAATGTATGACTAGAAGTATACGATAACGAGAACTATACTTTACGAAATACATACTGAATACTGAATATGTTTTTGATCACTTGCAGTGTTACACTTCGAAGGACTATAATTAGTCGAAAAGTCAATAAAATAAATAATGATATTATTGATTGATTGTGTGATTGTGATGATGTCTAATCAAGACATGATTATACATTCAATTAGTCTACGATGATTGATGATGATTGACGATTTCTGGTTGGATATAATCTGTGATACGAGTATGTACGTAAACTTTAGTCAGTCACACGCATACTTACTGTACTAAAATGTCAGTTAGATAATGTTAAAGGCAGGAATCCAGAAAAAGTTGTTACCACACCCTCATAAAGTAAATAAATAAATTAAAAAACTTACTTGCTGTTTATTATTATACGTGAATTTGACGTGTATTTATAAACAGCAAAAAATAACATTACATTAATGGAAGCAGCCAGAACGGATTTGTAAAGTTTTAAGTTGCAGTTTACGATTATCTTTGATCTGTGCTCGGCAGTATTTCCGAACATATTCCATTCAAGATCTTTTGATAGCACATTCATTTGTCTATGGGTATGGGGTGGACTTTTGCTTTCCAGTGTGGTTTTTGTGGGTTTTTGGGTTTTTTCAATAAATTAAAGAAATATACTCAGCATCACTCAGAAGTCAATTGTCAATTAACAGCTGATGGTACTAACAGAGAGATGCTGCTTATTATTAACATTACACTGCCTTGAGTTTGGTCTTTTTTAATAATGATTGGTAAGCTTATCTTCGATTTTGATATCCACGTTGAATACTTTAAAAATTATATCACCACCAAAACTGATTCAGTATCAAATTTTACTACTTGGTCCAAAGTAAAAACTCTATGCAATTTTGTTTTATGATCATAAAATATTTCGAAGGTCCACGTTATTGAATGTGTAAGTAAATGTTCAATGTGTGTAAAAAACTCTGAAGTCTGTCCGATTCTGATTTCGTTCTTCACATATACGTTGTGCCATCCCAATGGTCCCCTCAAGTCGGTACTTCTCAAGGTCTAATGGCGCATTATCAATATGCAATAACAACATTTTGTGAGCACATCGTTCGATCGTGACCGGACGCCAAAGCCCCGTATTAATATTGCCTTTAGGACTGCGTAGGATTGAGAAAGTCGTGGCGAAATTGCCCTGCTTGGAGTAATATAGAGGTCAGTCGACGCGGTATTGAATATTACGGGTGTAAGGAATACTTAGCATATTTAGCAAGAAATAACATCACACATATTGGTATTGATAAACACTTAACTTGACTTGACTTGACTAACAACTTAATAGCATAAGCAAAAGGAAAACCGACAAAGTTTTACGTGCAGTTTTAATTACGGTACATAATACGAGTATGATCTAATAGACATTTTATTTATTGGTCATGGAAATGAAGTTCAACTTTCGGAAATTCGCCTTAAGAACGAGCGAGTCTAGTTGGAACCTGGACCTGAAACTGTTACGCGCAATTTTGTTGGAATTTACGACAAGCTCTTCGGTGAAAGAGATCATCATCATTTTTAATTTTCCAAACATGTAGGTTTTATGTTCCAAACAAAAGTTTACAACCAGTGCGTGTTGCCACTGATGACATACGGAACAGAGACGTGGTCCTTCACTGCGAGCCGCATGAGGAAGGTCAGAGTCGCTCAGTGAGCTATGGAAAGGGCTATGCTCGGAGTTTCTCTGCGTGATAAAATCCGTAATGATGATATCCGCAGCAGAACTAAAGTAACCGACATAGCCCTAAGGATTAGTAAGCTGAAGTGGCAATGGGCCGGCCATATAGCTCGTAGAACCGATAACCATTGGGGAAGAAAGGTTCTCGAGTGGCAACCTCGTACCGGAAAACGCAGTGTAGGGCGAACTAAAGGGAGCGACGACCTGCACGGTTTTGCGGGAACTCGATGGATGCAGGTGGCTCCGGACCGTGTTTTGTGGAAATCTATGAGGGAGGCCTATGTTCAACAGTAGACTAAAATAGGCTGAAATTATGGTGATGATGATGATATTCTAAGAAAATCTAGGACACTAGGACGCAATCTGCTTTGACATGTCCTCCAAATATTATATTAAGTTTTTTATTTTATTAATTAGCCTTGGTAGGTGCACGCGGGCAACGTGAATTCAATCGACGGTGCCATCACCGCTTACACTATTAATTTCATATAAGGGGCTGATATGCTATATGTTCAGCTGTGAAGAAAAATTCCATGAGAGAATCTACATGTACGAATCTCCGATACGATGTAAAGACCTTCAGGAATATACCCTATTTCTTTCTAAAATGCCGGCAACGCAGCCGTAATTCTTCTGGTATTGCGGATATTAACGGGCGGCAGTGATCACTTATCATCAGGTGAGCCGCTTGCTCGTTTGCCCTCACTTCTATAAACATAAATACTGTGAGATATAATCAGTATTACTCTTTCTGGCTTCAAAAACCTCACGAAACTGAGGGATCTGTGCCCTGCAATTGGAGGTTTATAGACTGTTACTTTCATGGAAATCCATGAATAAATTATTAATGTGTGCATGCATTCAGTTATAGTTCTACACAAACATGGCTAATCCCTGCTTGTACAGAACCACGCTCAGAATATTAAACAGCTTGTTTATAAGATTATTAATTCAGCATCTAAAATATTCAAATAATCTCGACAATCCTAACGATGATGTGCTAATTTATGGTTAATTTCCAGTTTTATTTATTTACCGACAGCCAAATATCAACATCAATAAATTGTACAAATTCGTATACAAACAAAAACTTAAATGTAAAACCTATCTTTACCTAAATATGAATTAAAAAGCAAAACAGTGGTAGTAAAATAACCAAAAGGAATAATTAAAAATTATTGAAATCCTTAAAGTTTTCGTTCTTCTTTGGGTACTACTAGAAGTTATTATCTACCTTCTATATATATATATATATATATATATATATATATATATATATATATATATATATCTATTAGTGCCTGTTCTCACCTTCACGTATCTTATAGAACTACTAAAGAATACTATAAGTGAAAAGATAATGTGACCATTGAGATTTTTACACTTGGTAAAATAAGATATATTTACGAGATTTTCTTAAATGTAAATACACATCCGTCCTTATCCACTTTTTTAGAAATCTATAGCGTAGACATGCCATATAAAATCTGCCGAACCAAATACTATGCTTAAAAATATTGACCTATTAACCATTGAACTGCACTACTTGTGTTGGTTAGTAAGAGCTTTATTCACTATAAACGTTTAAAAAGGAATCTTTTTCCAGAAATGCATATCGTTCTTTATGAGAATATCCAATAACTTAATTTTCTTATACGCATATTTATTAAATATCTTCGAGATATGCAAATTTGAATTATCTCACGGTGAATTTAGATATAAATTTATATTTATAGCACTGAAATATTTATGAAATAATCAATGACTATTTATACACGACTTGAAGAAAAAAAAACTCAACACACCTTAACTCAGGGATTATTAAAACAATAATTTTTTTTAATTTTTTTTATTAATTCAGTTAGGGTATTCGTTGCGTAAATTTGGAAGCAAAAGTTACATTAGTGTCTTTTTTTTGGCAATTCACTCTTTTTCTTAATCACCTTAGAATTTAATATTTTCAAAACTAATCCAGGCTATCGTTATGCTCCAATAAAGCTCATTCATTAAACACTGTCACTTCCATAAACACGATTCGTTCCATCCAAGCGCGGTCTTATAGAAACTATTCTCGATGTTTCCCAATGCTTCATTTATATCACCAACCATTTAATGTTCGAAATGTATGAAATAATAAATGAAAAATACTTCCAGCCTGTTACATGTCAGTGCCTATAATATTTGAACCGACTCATATTACAGCATGGATAAACTTGGTAAAGGGTTCTGCAATCAATTAAGTATACACCTGTTCAAGAATCATGCGGATAGAAGGTCAAACGTTGTTTTAGCCATGTGTGGAAATAAAAAAAAAAGTTTAAACCCGCCGACCATCTGACAATTCCTTTCGCGGAATTGTGGTACGTCCTGGTACGTGATACGAGTCATTATTGTGTACATGTTTGGATCCGTCTATATATGTTTGTGCATGCGCATTCTTATTCCTACAGATGTTGGACATTACAAATTGATCAAGCTTCAAACTAGAATCTCCTGTTCTATAAAGAAATCTAGTTGGACGACACTATTTATCACACGAACGAGAACTTATATGGTTGAATACGGAATATTAATTTGCAATGTATACCCGATGTTAGGCAATATTCTAAAAGTAGCGCTAAGAATGAAGAAAATAATGATATTAGAAGAAAGAAAGAAAGAAAGAAACATTTATTTGTCACACGCACACAATTCACAGACAGATTAACAGTGTATAGAAAAAAAAAAAACACAGAAAAAACAAAATTTAAATCCATCCGTTCATGGTGCAATGCTCCAAAAAGGACGGCCACTCAGGATATGCTAGGATGCATGATCCTACCCTGATTTTCAGTGGCATCCAATAATATATAATACACGCATATATATATATATATATATATATATATATATAATATATTTATTATATATTATGTGTGTATTGTATATATATATATATATATATATATATATATATATATATATATATATATATATATATATACAATACACACATAATAATATATGTTACACATATACATACTACATACACATACACATTTACAGATACATATATTAAAAAATACTTATAATATAGGTAAAGAGGGTACGGGCCAATACTGCTGAACATAATTGTAAACTCGTGCAGTACAAAATATCTTCCGTGTACCGATACCAAGCAGAACAACCCACCATGCGCCGTATTAAGTAGTCACTATAGATTTTGATGCGACTCCCGTTGATATAACTATCAGTCATGCCTCATAAGGAGGAATGTGAATTCTTTATTCGCTAAAGGTTAATTTGTTGTAACGTTTGTAGGGACGATAGCTGTTTTTAAGACTTAAGTTAACTCATCTACAAAAGGGAACGAAGGTCAGAGAGAGGTCGACATTAGGGTTAATATGGTGTTGCGGGAATCTTCCTTATCTGTCCCTGTGGGTATCGTAAAAGTCAACAAAAGGGAAATGCAATGAATTTATCTTAAAGCATCCAACAAATGGCGGAAAAGTCTTCATTTATACCAGACCGAAATTATCAAGACCGGTGATAGATACTAGCGTCTAAAGTGCGAACGTGTGGCCGTATGAGTGCCAGTCCGCCTGCCGAGAGTGGGGATTACGAAAAATCTTCACAAATTCTGTGATGCCAATGTCTTACATTGGATTATTTAGTGGGCGATGTAATGTCAAAAAACGTCACATCTTCGTCTGTCTACTACTGAATTATTATATGTAGATCGTACAGAAAAACGTATCATTTATTGTTATAAATCGTACCGACGGCATATTTTACAATAAGCAAAGTAGTAAAAATTATTAATATCGTCACAACACATTATTTTATTCATAAAATAATTCTTATATTCGTATTGGATAATCACATATCGTCGTCGTCGTTTCAGCCTATCAATAGTCCACTGCTGAACATAAGCCTCCCTCATAGATTGCCACAAAAGTTTGTAGCTCTCGTTTTGGGGGGATTTTGCCATAGTTGCCACGCTTGGCAGACGGGTTGGCAACCGCAGTTTATTTAATCAGATGTTCCAGCAAGATGCTGCTGCCCATCTCCTGGTTTTCATTTTCCCTCTGTCGACTTTTACGACACCCACGGGATGAGATGGGGTGGTAGATTCTCTTAGGCCGCTACCACACGGCACTACACATATATCCTATGTAATTATCAAATTCAATTCATGCTATAATATTTACCAAAACTGTAATTAAAAATAATGTCTTCTATTGATAAGTATATCTCAAAGAAAGGAAAAAGTCTACAACCTTGTTCTCTTTGTTTAAGAAAATCGCAGAAAAACAATACTGCGAAAGCATTTACAAGAGGAAAAGTTACTGGTTTTAATTTAAAAAAAAGTCGATCTCGTACTCGGTACTTTCTTTATTTTAATAAATGTTTTATTGTTTGTAAAAAAGACGCATGAATCTCTATCTGCATGTCACAAGCAACTTATTTAAAAAAATGTCCCTAAATTAGATTATCGTGTAAAAGTATCTTAATTACTTCAGATCACGTACCTTTTAAGTAACAAAGAAAAAAATTTATAGATTACACCGAGATATGATCTACCTCATACTCGTAGATTATTCCGCTTGGGACAAAGTACAGATCGACTATCTGTAAGGTCATTAATTATTATATAACTATATTCACTTACTTACTTCTTATTACAACGTATTATTTTGAAGAGTGACATAACGTTAAGGTTGGCAATGCACTGGATAACAAATTTACTTAAAAATGTCTTTTATTAGTAAGCGAGTTGGCAACCGCAGTTTCTTTGTTTGGATGTTCCAGAAAAATGCTGCTGCCTATCTCCTGGTTTTAATTTTTCCTCTGTCGACTTTTACGACACCCACGAGACGAGATGGACTGATAGATTCTCTTACGCCCATAACGTGCGTGTGGTGGCCCACATGGCCCATTCAAATGCAACTTTTCTTTACTTAAAAAAAGTCGTGTAAGTGATATATGTGAATGTACATTTCACTTACACAACTAAACCAGAAACGAAAGCAACAATTTGAGTTTTTGCACAAATTTTGGCTCCGGCTGTTTTTCCTTAGAAAAAAGACACGACAGACGCTGAATGACCATGTAGCGGAAACTTCAATTTTTTTAAACTTTGAGTTACTCTGGATGTGAAAATTAGACGCAATGTTTCAAACGCTGCAGTAGTCTGTACTCTGACTATCCCTTTAGTTATTTTAGTATGCAAGTAAGTAGTAAGGCCTGCTGTAACAAATTCCGATAAGCATAAGCAGTGCTTTCTTGCAAAATTTATATTCTGCGTTTTAATTTTATTAAATTAATACATAATAAAAATTGAACAACCCTAAATCTTTTGTACCTTTTAACAAACGATCTTAATAAACAAAAGAACATAAAAAAGCCGCGTTACTCGATTATCTTATAAATGAGCACGGCTCGCGGCTTCATACTGTTGATTTTTAACTTGCAAAGCTATCCAGGGTAAGTTTAGATAACAGCTTTTAGTTGCCATAGGACTAATTTTATATCGAACAAATTTCACGGATAATGATGGATATTGCAATTTTATGTGGTCTTATGCAACCTAATAGACATACAAAGCTGGCTGAGATGGTTCAAAATTGCGTTTAGTCATACATTATACCTATATTATAAATGCGCAAGTTAGTCTGTCCCTCTGCCTGTTTGTTACCTTTTCACGGCTAAATCGATCGCGACGAAATGTGTACGCTTTTCATCGCGTTTTATTTATTTTTTATTCTCTGCGTTTCGAGCGCTTTGCAGCACTCATGATCCCGAGCGAATGTATTTTTTTTAAATAAAAAAGCTACTGCTTGACTTCGATCCCTCTCTTGGATGGTCAATGCACTAGTTTAGTAAAACCCTATTCACCCTTCTCTAGAAAACACACATTATAATCAGAATTTTTGTAATTGAAAGTTTTTGTATTGGAAGATGTACTGATGATGGGAATGAATAGTAAATTAACAGCGTTTTGCTTAATTTAAAAGTTAAGGTACCACCCCAGGGCCAGTTATTCTGCCGTGAAGCAGTAGTGTGCAAACATCACTGTGTTTCGGTTTGAAGGGCACTGAGAGCTAGCGTAATCACTGGGCATATGAGACTTAAGAACTCATGTCGAAGGGAGACGGGCGCAGTGTGGTGTGACACAGAAATGTTCTGCGTGACACAGCATTCGTTATGGGCAGACGTTGGACTTATCATCAGGTCAACGTTTTGCTCGTTTCGTCACTTTATCCAATAAAGAAAATTCTGACTCAGTGGTATTAGTATCAGTGTAGTATTAATTCCAACTTTCAAAACTTTTTCATTTTTTAAAAAAAATTACATGTTGTTTTACAAGATTTTTTCAAGCCAATCAATCTTTCATACATATACTTTTTATACTAGAGCAATATACTATTATTATAAAAAACAATTTTAAGTGACAAAATGTATGTATAAATATTTATTAGATACACACATACATGCTATATTGTTGGGGTAGGCAGAGACCTGATACGATCCTGACACTCATCTTTCGCTTCTTCTACGTTCATGTGCGTTTTCTAACAAGCTCGTCAGTTGCGGCCTTTGCGTGGACTTTCCTTAAAACCTCTTTCATCGGATCGTGATACCTCGTTAGTTAACCCTTACCGGCCTATCCATATTCATTTTTAATTATAAATCATCTCATTTATCTAGAACTTTGGCGACACGTATTTTATTTACGCGCCCGAAACGTCGGGTTAAAAATAGTTCTAAATTAAACGCGATAAAATCCGTAAAAAGTAGTTTCATTTATACGTATATATTTATGTTCTAACGAATGATGTTCAGCCAAGGATACTTGACCTAGTTGCCTTATTCGGCAAATATTGTGGACTATCGGGAAAAGCGATCCCGGCCTCCCGAGCTACTGCTGTCTGCTTCTGCTGCTTCCGAGATAGTAGTATCTTACACGTTATAGTTCGTTTCCCAACTTCCCTTTTCTTACCCCAAGTCCATTTCATAGGTAATCCTTTTCCCTTTCTCTCCGCCAAGCTACTGGTTGCCGTGCTAGCTAGCTAGTAGTGGGACCGCAAAGGGGAGCAAGAATTTCAATTGGTACCTGCGGAGGCGAAAATTGGGTTACTTGGTGGGTTGTTAATGTGGTCTCTGCCTACCCCTTATATGCAAAAAAATTGTGATTGTAAGTTATAACTAGCGTACTATGTCATTCGACTCAAATAAGTATACTTATAATAACGGAGACTGCTCCACTCCCTAACCCTATATCTGAGTCACTTATACAATATGATCATACAAATTTTAAACATAAAAAAACTGTATTACATTAGCTTAATTTATGCACCCGGCTGTGATAGTACTAGTAGTTATATTTGAACCTACACTCAAACAAAGCATCTCACAGTTAAAAGCCGAACTAAAATAGTAGCCGACAGATTTTCAAACAAACCGACAAACTTAACTGGCATGTATATACGAGTATAGTACATACCTCCACCGAACTTATTGTGTCTTCTAAAATAGATTACCACTTATACGTTTTTTGTCTTCAATTACTTTGATTTTGAATCGAAACAAATGTACCATTAGTTCAAGAGCAGACTATTAATATTGTGTGTTCTGTTATTTTTCATAACATTATATACCTAAAAGCTTCGTCACAAAATCTATATTCCTTTGCGCAGTTATAAATATTGACGAGTTTTTTGTCCACCGTATCAGGGATGTAGCTTCGTGTTAAGAGATTGTATCAAAGTGATACGATTTCTTTGAACTATGATACGAATGTATACACTAAGTTGATATAAAAAAGCTCTTATCTGAATCTACTAATTTAAAATCATTATGTGTTTATAACCCGGATGTCACGCATTTACCTGTTATTAGATTCTCCCTACTATATATAAATATATAAATATACGATAAAACATAGTAATTTAACACAAGCTATGCTCGCGAATATATTTGCGAGAGCTACGTTGCCAAGATCCACCCTATTTTTTTTTATAAAGTGTCGAGACGAGCATGTACCTGCTTGTAACAGTTGCAGAGTCAACCAGAAATCTACATTGGAAAGTTCTGTGAAACTTCGCACCGCGTGCGTCACCAGTTCAGTGCCCTTCAAACCGAAACGTAGTGCTTGACGGCAAAATAACTTTTGCCTAGGCAGATATCTGCATAAGAATCGTACCATCAGTAAAATATATGATTTCTCCACACTATTCTCGGCCAGTTCCGACCAAAGCGACATCTGCCGATCAACGACTAGAATACCTCATATTCGCTGGATATATCATAGTGCCGTAGAAGCGCAAACACGCACTCGCTCTTCGTCACATCTTCGACTATCCTCCTTCTCCGGTGTAAAGCCTATGATAAAATGCTGTAGCAGAGTCACGAGACAATCACAATTCATCGAGATCCGAACACTAATTATTTGAGTATTGTTTCAACATTGACTTCGGCGATATATCGAACCTTAACGCGGCTTAACATATAGGTTCGCCGACTACAGAGCCGCGCAGTCGTTGAAAAATCTACTTCAAATAAATACTAAATTTAGACAGTTCTTACAGCTTTAGAGGATTTAAAGTTTCGCAAATCTTTTCGAACAGACAGACTTTAAGAGACAATTTATTTTGTTTCTACACGAGTTAAGAATCTACCACAAGCATTTCATCACGTTGGTGTCGTAAAGTTCGACTAAGGGAAAAACCATCGAAGTCCAGTCGCCTCCAATTGATGGTTCAATAACGGCATCAATTATGCGAGACCAGACAGGTAACGGGCAGCAGAGTGCGTAGTCTCTGATACAAGCCGTCTGCCAAACATGAGGATTATGGCATATCTTTCCAACATGAGCGAAGCGAAGGGACTGATAACAAAGAAGAAGAAGAAAAAAGCTATAACTACGGTTTCTTATATTTACGCGCATACTAATATTATAAATGCTAACGTAACTTTCTCTCTCTGTCCCTCTGTCTGTTTGTTAGGTTTTCATGTCTCAACTGTTGAACCGATCATGACGAAATTCTGCACAAAATAGCTTGCATCCTGGAGTAAACTCAAAGAGTTACTTAAAAAACCTAATCCTAATCCACGTGGACGTAGTCGCGGGCTTTAGCTAGTTTAATATAATTTTACGAATTTTATCACTTATATTTTAGCTACTAATACATTACACGACGTTTCGGCCGCTTTACAGCACCCATCAGAGGAGGATCATCGGTCGTGATAAAATCCGTAAAATTTCGTTTTATTAAAAGCCATAATCGTTTGAATTTAATGACATTCAGTGAATTTAATATTTATCAGTATCAGCCTACCAGTAACAACAGTTGTTCACTGGAACCAAACCTCTCCCAAGTTAGAAATCTGAATGGAATTGGAAATGGAATTTGTCTATGAGAAGGTAATAATTGTTTTCAAATAAAAACGAACAAACAAATAAGAAATGGACTTTTAATAGGCTAATTATAAAGAAGAAGAATTCATTTTTGTTTTATAAATACTAAAGATTAGTTTTTAGAATCGTTACTTTTATAACAAGAGGGGATGGTAAGTAATCACCGCGCCCATGAACATCCGCAATACCAGAGGAATTCCGGATCTCGAGAAAGGAGTAGGCTCTTTTCTAGAAGATCCCTAAATCGTATTGGTCCGGAAAAACCGCTGGCGACAGCAGATTCTACAAAGTGGCTGTGTATGGCAGAATAAGCCTGGTTGTGGTGCTACTGTTCCCTAGTTCCTGACATTGCATCCTAGTCTACCTCCGATCTTATCCTAAGAGCGTTACCAGGGGCGCAGATAGTTTAGAACGAACGAGTGCTCCTGTGTTCGCGCGTACACTTACATACATACATAAGATCACGACTGTATCCCATAAGGGGTAGTCAGAGACTGGGCACTCACTGCAAAAACAGATGACTGCCACAATCCACGTTTCACCAAAACAATGTAATGAATGCACTTGGTGGGATAGGTGGTGAGCCCATCGCCACCATGCGCTGTTGGGTGCACAGTGCAGTTTAATTCCTTACTTGCGCGTACACTTGTGGCACTATAATATCTTCTGCGCAGTTGATAGTTTCCGACAATATTCGGAAGTCGACTATAGGACGCAAGTTCCTCCTGAGAAAGTTGCGAAAGGTATGTTTACATAAATTAATATCTCTGTACAAATTTACTTTTAAATGCCAATCGAATGTTGATAATTTTGCAATTCACCATTAAATTGCATACTGGTATTCTTGTCTGTAATTCTTGAATATAAATTATTATTTACTGTTATCATTTGCACGGACACTTGCACTTGCTTTTCGAATAGTTAAAGAGTAAACAAACCAGTCACGCGCGCAAACGGTTCTAACAGCCGACTGATGACGTCAGCGAGCCCTCTCTTCTAAGATCTATCTGCAGATCTGTCCTTCAATTACCATAATGCTAAATGATACTACCTTAAACGAATGAATACCGAATAGTACCATACGGGTCATATGGTTTTTAAGTTGTCCCCACGCCAATTTCAAATATGTTAATCAAAATGTAAAGGCATGACTGTATGTACGTATGTATGTATTCCAAATAAAGAAATTGCAATAAAATATTTTTTATTCTTTTCATTACATATAAAGTCAGTATTAAGAAGTTGAATATTTTCGAATTCCGACTCGGAATTGAAATATTATATAATTGCATTTTTGTTTATTAAATGCTTATTTTTTACACACATACAATCACGCCATTTTCCCAATTTAAGAGGTAGGCAGAGGCAACAATCGTAGTCTACTCTTCGCCCCCGCGTGAGTCGTGACGTGACGGGTGGCGAACCATGTCGTCATTATGGTACTAGTCATAAAATAACTTACTTCCTATTGCGTTACCACGAGCAGTATAGTGACAGCATTGCATATTATGGTGTATTTGTCTGTACAATATCTTAGTCGCCTCTTACGACACTCGGTAGGAAAGAGGTAGGTACCGGGGCTGCCGGACACTTATCAGCCACGATATATTATTCTTAAATCTATTCAAATTGCTACGATATATATTTTTAAATGGGGTGCGTAGCCAGAATTCTTAAAGAATTATATCGATTTATTATAATTATTCCAGTGTGATCTATTGAGTGTGGTGGTTTACTGGTGGTAGGATTCCTATGCAGGAATCCGCCTAGGTAGGTACCACCCCAGGGCCACTTTCTGCCGTGAAGCAGTAGTGTGCAAGCATTACTGTGTTTCGGTTTGAAGAGCACTGTGAGCTAGCGTAATCACTGGGCATTTGGGACTTCAGAACTGATGTCTCGGGGTGACGGGCGCAGTGTTGAGTCACACAGAAATATTCTGGATGACACAACATTTGTTGTGGGCGGACGTTGTACTTACCATCAGGTGAACGTTCTGCTCGTTTCGTCACTGTATACAATAAATAAAAAAAAAACAGTAGACACTAATTTCATATTTATTCTACTAAGGTTCTTTGTCGTGAATAGAGATAAAAATGAAAGATTTTTTTTTATTCTTATTTTATCCCTGTATGTTCTTTAATATTTTTGCAAATTATTGTACGATACGATGGCATGGAAAACGTATGCGGGTAGTTCGTACATTTCAAGGAAACTGTCACCTTGATAAAATATCAACATTACTTCAAAGAGAACGTTGTTATAACTCGCTGTTGTATTTCTAGATATTATATAGACGTAAATGACGTCACTACACACTGTTGTATTTACAATCCGAACTATTTAGAAGCTGTATAATTTTCATGTATGAGTACTATTCCATAAGTTTATACATACATACATTCACGCCTTTTTCCCATATAAGGGTAGGTAGAGGCCACTCACGTAGCGCTCGCGAGAAAAAGAGACGTCGCCGCAATTTTGGTACGAGTCAAAAAATTCTTACTCCCCATTGCGTTCCCACGAGCAGCATAGTGACAGCATTGCACATTATGTTATTCTGCACCAATAAAGGCTGTCCGTACAATACCTTAGTCGCCTCTTACGACACCTCGGTAGGACAGAGGTAGATGCTAATCTACTTCGCACCTATCGGCTATTTAATAATGTTTATAAATTCATATTTAAATACATAATCTCACTTGAAAAGGCGGTTAGCGCAGTGGCTTAGCAATTGTTTTTAGCGCTGCAGGTCGCTGGTTCGATTCTCGCACGGAAACATTTTTGCATGGCTTACAGATAAAGGGTCTGGTTGTCTTCGTGTGTGCAATTAATGATTTTGTATGCAGCCACGATACAGGAGGAATCGTAGTGTGACGCAAAGTGAAAAAAACTTTACTTTCACATTAGTTTATAAATTATCTATATATGACAACTTGTTTAATTTATTGCAATATTCTTACTATTTTAATAAAAATTAAGTCAGTTCGTAAGTATGAACGGGCTAATCTCAGAAAATATTATTGCGATTAAATAAAATACTGTATTAGGAAGCCCGCATATCGAAGAAGGTTACTGATTACAAAAATTCTTGCTACCGCACGCTGAGAACCGAACATCATCGAAAAGAGTAAACAGGTTGCCTTCGCCTCGTATCGGTCACCAGCCGTCAATTTTTTTTTATATGATAAAGTGGCGAGACTAGCAATACGTTCACCTGATGGTAAGTACAGCTTCTGGCCCTAACAATTGCTGTGTCACCAAGAATATTTCTGTGTGGCACCACACTGTTCCTGAGACGTCTGTTTGATTGGTGGTAGGATTCCTGTGCAGGAATCCTTCTAGGAAGATACCACCCCAGGGCCAGTTATTCTGCCGTGAATCAGTAGTGTGAACATTACTGTGTTTCGGTTTGAAGGGCACTGTGAGCTAGCGTAATAACTGCGCATATGAGACTTAAGAACTTATTTCTCAGGGTGATGGGTGCAGTGTTGTGTCACACAGAAGTTTTCTGGGTGACACAGCATCTGTTATGGGCAGAAGTTGTGCTTACCATCAGGTGAACGGTTTCCTCGTTTCATCACTTTATTCAATTTAAAAAAAAAGTTCTTAAGTCTCACGTGCCCAGTGATTACAGTGGCTCTCAGTGCGCTTCAGAGCGTAACACAGTAATGTTTGCACACTACTGCTTCACGGCAGAATAAGTGGCCTGGGGTGGTACCTACCTGGACGTACAGGATACTATTCGGACGAGGACAATATCAAAATCATACATTTTATCTATGGTAGGACACGACCTCCCTCATTATGGGAACGGTCGGACCGTAGTCCGCTCCGCCGGTTTCATTTTTACGTAATCATAAAAAGTAAACCTCATCGCGTCCATTGGGAACGGCTTCGCTTCCGTCCTTTCGTTAATTTGGTATTGAGCGATGAGACGGACGCAGTCCCCGATGTGATTCCCTGAAGCCATGTAAATGATACCGTGATATCCGATATATTTTCATATTTTTTTAATAGATTACACCAAATACAGAGAATACACCAGCAACCGAAAATAAAACGAAAAATTATGGCATTCGTTTCAAAATAGAAATTTTATGAAATTTAAGCTTGCTCAATCTTACTATATTGTAGAAAACATTAAAAAAGCAGCCTATCACTAATCCACTGCTGAATTTAGGCCTCCATAGATTGCCACAAAAGTTCTTATTTTGGGGGTTTTTTGCCATAGTTGCACGCTTTGCCGGGGCGTTGGCAACCGCATTATATTTATTCAGATGTTCCAGAAAGATGCTTCTGCCCAATTTCTGGTTTTAATTTTCCACTGTCGACTTTTACGACGCCCACAGGATGAGATGTGGTGGTAGGTTCTCTTCGGCTGTCACTACGCCAATAACTAATGAATGACTATAATAGAAGTGACATTTTTTATTCTTAAAATTGTATAATTTTGGCCATTTTCATTTGTTTTATTAAAATTTTATCAGACTGGCATGTTTTAAATGTACGCTGTAATAATAAAACAATTTTTTTAATCGAGTTTTTTGTATAAATTTGTAGAGTGCCTATATTTGCACGGCCTGTATCCCTCGTGACGTTGTCTGCCCACCCAGGAGCCCAGTGTGTTAACGGTTAAAAAAAATATTGATTGATTTCTAAATAGCAGACGCCGAAGACAAGACTAGTTATTATGACATTATAATTTCACCCTCAAGGTGGAATTCAGCAGTGTCCCGGAGTTAAATAAAACAAAAAGCATAGTTTTACTCAACTATTTTGTTTGGAGAATCCATTTTCGTTGCGTGTGCGTATTTTGACAGCTCGTGTCTAGGGAACGTTTAAAACATCAGACCGACTCATACAAAATGAGCGCGCGCTTTTTGCAGGGGCTACGGTTAGTCTTTTTTTATTTAATTACTTATAGCGTTCGTTAGTTCTGTTTGTAAAGTTGAATTTACTTAGATATATACATACATACATACAGTCACGCCTTCTTTGCATATAAGGGGTAGGCAGAGACATCCGTAACCCACTGTTCGCCCTCTCAGGAAACGAGACGTGACGGGTGGCGAACCACGTCGCTGCTACTTTGGTGCGAGTTCTGTCTTTGTTTCTTATTCCGTATTTGCCGGAGAAGGCAACTAGATCTAGTATTGCTAGCGTAGTTCGACACTAAATTTTATGAGATAATACTCGTAGTAGATCTAAAAGAACCGACAACGTCCAAAGAATTGAGCTAAAGTGACAACGGACTTGGCAGACTCGTAGCTTGAAGCACTGTTTGGTAAGAAATATTTGGAAAATTCTCAAGTGTGGTTTAAACCATAGACATAGCTTACGTATAAAATCATTTGACGACCGTAGTTTCTAGTGCTCAGAGTCCCAAGTGCAAGTCCTGGGTTCAAATCCCAACCGGATCTAACATTCATGCTAAAACAAATTGTTGGTTTCCAGGTCTATTTTGCAATTGTCACCGTGTCTCTGACATTGCACTCGAACCTACCTCTGATTTTATAGAATGATCACGTTATCGGGCGCTGGTAGGTCAGGACGAGTGTGTGCCTCTGTGTTTGCGCATACTCGTGGCACTATGATATGCCTTTGGAAGCTTCATAGGAATCCTACCACCGTCGACTGATGGCGCTTTCTACAACTAAATAATTCAACTTTATTCACATTAATTTTAAGATATATACATATTTTTCGTCATTAGAGGAAAAAATAATCTTCGAAGTGGTGTATCAAACATTAATTTTCATACAGTATTATGAGAGATATTTCATACCGACAAAAACTTTACTGGTGGTAGGATTCCGATGCAGGAATCCGTCTAGGTAGGTACCACCCCAGGGCCAGTTATTCTGCCGTGAAGCAGCAGTGTGCAAACATCACTGTGTTTCGGTTTGAAGGGCACTGAGAGCTAGCGTAATCACTGGGCATATGAGACTTAATAACTAATGTCTCAGGGTAACGGGCGCATTGTGGTGTCACACAGTAATTTTCACACTTACCATCAGGTGAACGTTTTGCTCGTTCCGTCACTTTTATGAATTAAAAAAAAACACCTTTGAGAAATAATTTAAGTAATAATTATAGACATATATTTTTAAAACCCTTGCATGCCAGTATGAAACTGGCTATCTCTTATTTTTAATTAACAATTATAACTTAGTCACCCTTTATTACAGTCGAAACTCACGCACGGGCACTGTCATGAACTCGTCAAGGTCACAGTGCTTTGTTTATTCAACTAAGAATTTCAAGTAGGGTTAAATACTATTTTGTTTCTTGTATTTTGAAATTACAATTAAACGAGACAACGTCATTAATAAACTTGTTCAAAGGTTTTTGTTTTGGTTTTTCTTAATAGCAAATGACTCATCGGTGACGTTATATTTTCAAGAAAATCAACTCAAATACAATGTTCGTATCTCGATTGTAACAAAAAGGTTTAAAAGCTGCGGACACATGACCTAGTGGCCAGAGAATTATACGCCACGGGGCCCGGGTTCGAATATCAATCAAAGCCAATATTTGTGAAAACACGTTATCTCTGGCTGAGATACGAGTATGTATGTATATGATGCAGATAAACAAAGTATACAACCATCATGGATTTTTCATCTACTGACATCCACTGCGCAGGAGATATTATAGTGCCACAAGTGTACGCGCAAAAACACGAGGCACTCCCTCGTCCTTACCTTCACGCGCCCTATGTAACGCTCAAGCGATAAGATCATTAGGAATGCTAAGATGCCGTGTGAGATTTGAGTTTTGCACAAAAGTTGGCTGCGGCGGGGATTCGAACCCAGGAACCACGGTGCAGCAATTTGGTACTCTGATTACTTGGCCACGCAGTCGTCACAGCCCACACGGCTTTTACAATTTGATTTCAATAAATCAATTCAAATTTATTTTAAGCTTAGGTGGTCCCTTTTAAAAAAATGCGCATAAATAAGCCTCCGGTGCGGCGTTGAGAGTTCGAATCCGCTCGAAATAACAATTAAAGGAATTTGCACATCCCGAATGTCGATATCCCGATTAACAACTGTCTGGAGTCACATCAAAGCGTTTGTTATAGCGGAGGGAATATAATGGCGCCCATTAATACATGTCGAACGGACCGAAATGATTTAGCGAGTCCGAGTGGAATTTTCCCGAATTAGCACGGGTTCAATAAACTGATTACGTTAACATTAGCTACAATGGCATCTGGGAAATCAAATATTTATATACTAGGTAACCCGCCCCGGTTCCGCACGAAAGTTATTGTTATGGTAAAGTCTGTATAGGGAAAAACGGCTCCAGCCCGTGTACCTATTTCGGAGTAAATATTTCTAAAATCCTATTGTACTGGTAGCAGGATTCCTATGCAGGAATCCGTCTAGGTAGGTGCCACCCCAGGGCCAGTTATTCTGCCGTGAAGCGGTAGCCTGAAAGCATTACTGTGTTTCGGTTTGAAGGGCATTGGTAGCTAGCGTAATCACTGGGCATTTGAGACTTAAGAACTGATGTCTCATGGTGACGGGCGCAGTGTGGGGTCACACAGAGGTGATCTGGGTGACACAGCATTTGTTGTGGGTGGACGTTGCACTTACCATCAGGAGAACGTTTTGCTCGTTTCGTCACTTTATAAAATAAAAAAAAGGGTAGGTACCACCGCAGGGCCAGTTAGTCAGTTATAGTAGTGTGAAAACATTACAGTTTCGGTCTGAAGGGCACTGAGAGCTAGTGTAATCACTGGGCATATGAGACATAAGAACTGATGTCTCAGGATAACTGGCGCAGTGTGGTGCCACACAGAAATATTCTGGGTGTGCATTAGCTATGGGCGGACACCGCGCTGACTATCAGGTTTTGCTCGTCTCGTCCCTTTCTCCGATAGAAAAAAAGAAATTTGTATCTAAAATTCCAAGTCAATTAGCTTTCCCTTACCGTGTGGTGGCGACTTAAAAGCAAAGTAGCACCCAATGTCATCCCGCTGGTGTCGTAAATGTCAACAGAAGGCAAATAAAAACCAGGAGAAGGGCTGCAGCATCTTCCTGGAATATTTGAATAAAAAAACTGCAGTTGCCAACTCGCCTGCCAAGCGTGGCAACTATGCCAAACCCCCCCCCCCCCCCCCCCCCCCAATCGGAGCTACTAATGTTTGTGCCAATCTATGGAGGCGGTCTATGTTCAGCAGTAGACTGATGGGCTGAAACGATGACGATTATGACGATGAAAGTCCGTGGTAAACAGATTTTATATTATATATACATACTAAAGAGCCTTAAATATAGAAGAACTAAGTCGCCCTTTACTCCACGCCTACAATGTCAATCGATGCGATAGTTATATGAAAGATCGGAGTAAGAATCGGACGCAGATCAATAAATTGTGCGTTGTACAGGTATTTGCGTCGGCTGGGATTGGAATTAAGGACCCACGACTCCGCAGTCAGGTGTGCTGACAAGAAAGCCATGCGGTTGCCAAAAGGTTTTTACGATTTAATATACGCATACGACAGTATAAACATGTATACGGTGATCGCTTTCAACTTGGATTATCCGGGAAGAAATCTTTTTTGCACTTCAGTAAAGACTGGTACAAAATGTCTCCCACGATGACTTAACTTTGTATTTCAAAATTTTTTTGGTTACAAAAAAGAAAAAAGCCAACTCGTTTCTTTTAATCTACTTGTATAATTTAAAAATGAGCACGGTGTCGTGAATCGAAAACAAAAAAATGCATGCAATAAAGAATTGATAATTCAGTTCAATTCGTGTCGATATGTTGAAATGTATGTATAACGTAATGTATAAGTTCTAGTACGTGTATAATCAATTTAATTGCATATATTAACTGCCTGCAATTCAATTGTACATAAATTTATTTACTTATGGCAGGATTAAAAATTAATTTGCATTTTAATCGCACACGCCACGTTGATCACCGCATTTGAATTTTAAATGCGTCTTAAAAGCATCGCCATTTTACTATTAATCCTGTATTAACCATCGATAAGTTCTTGTCTGTCAGTAATTAGAATTAAAATAGCGTGTTCTAGTCAGTAGTGAAAAAATATTAATAATCATCAAGTGACTTAATAATAAAGGATGAATATTACTTACTAACTAAAAAATAACTGCTCCGTGTCATCATTTAGCCTATCAATAGTCCACATTTGAGCATATGTCTACCCCATAGATTGCCACAAAAGTTTGTAGCTCTCATTTTGAGGGCATTTGGCCATAGTTGCCACGCTTGGCAGGCAGGTTGGCAACCGCAGTTGATTTATTCAGATATTCCAGGAACGTGCTGCTGCCTATCTCGTGGTTTTTATTTTCCCTCTGTCGACTTTTAAAGACTGGATGAGATGGGGTGGTAGATTCTCTTAAGCAGCCACCACACGGAATTTGTTGCTGCTCCGTATAAAGGTAAGGTAAAGTTGCAGCCTATAAATGTACCACCGCTGAGCACAGGCCTCCTCTCATTTCTGAAAGGGTTTTTGGAGCTAGGAAGAATCTGCCACGCTGCTCCAATGCGGGTTGTCTGCAAATGTCTTCGAAATATTTTCTATTCCTCAGACATGCAGGTTTCCTCACGATGTTTTCCTTCACCGCCGAGTACGTGGTAAATCTGTAACCAGATTCGACCTTAAAATTTTACTCTCGTCACGCCTGAACATGTTTCACGTCAAAAAACCTTAATCCATACTAATATTATAATTGCGAAAGTAACTCTCTCTGTCCCTCTGTCTGTTTATTACTTTTCACCGTTCAACCCCGGACCGATCATAAAGGTATTAGTCACAGACATAGGTTTCATCCTGGAACATAGGATACTCTTTGTCCCGGAAAATCAAAAAGTTCTCACGGGATTTAAAAAACCTTTATCCACGCGGACGGAGTCGCGAGCTTCAGCTAGTGACTTTATAACATCTTGCACATCAATGTCTATAGATTTTTTTTCTTTCAGGTACGAGTATGTGAAACCCTTGTTCAAAATTCGAAGTGTCAGTAAATTATGTGGTATAAAGAACTGATAATTTACGTCCTTCGGCCTTAATATCCATTTATCCTGAGCACGTCGTAAAATGTGACTAAGATATGTTGCGGCTATTCATGTAACGAATGCGACGTACTCGCAATCTATCACTTATGCACATATTACCATCGTTTATTAACCCTTTCATGGTGGAAGCACGGTTTTTTATCTCTTATTTTGCCGACAGAGACAGCTATCTTAAAGGATACTTTTTCATAGGCTGTGATCAGACTCGCTTATACGATGTCAATTGGTCGCGTATGTCATACATATTCTCGTATGTTGCAGGTGTAGTAACCCTGTTGTGGTTTCGTATAGTGAGTGTCGGCCTCAAAGAAGCATGTCTGTAAAACGCACTCCCTGCACAATAGAAATCCTTAAGTGGGCCTTCGCTATTATTATTAAAAAGAAAAAATTGTAGGTATGAAGCAATATGGTCCTTATGCGGACCATATAACTTTTTATGAAAGAAAGTGATGAGACGTGCGAATCGGTCATCTGGTCGATTAGCACTTTCGCGCTCATACAACGTCTGCCCATAACAAATGTTGTGTCACCCAGAGTATTTCTGTGTGGCACCACGCTGCGCTAGTCACCTTGAGACATCACTTTATTAGTCTCATGTGCCCCGTTATTATTCAATTCAAACCGAAACACAATTACGTTTGCATACTACTGCTTCACGGCAGAATAACTGGCATTGCGTTAGTACCTATGTTGACGGATTCCAGCAAAGGAATCTAGGTAGGTGTAAACTGAACAGGTAAACTGTGCGCTCGTTTCTCACCACACACAACTGAAGAAAACTCTCATACGTGAGCTGCATTAGAAGAAATAAAGAGATATTTATTCGAACCGATCACAAATAATACAGGTCACAATATAAACACAATATCACAGTTTGCTAATTAATGAATAACATTAATAAAAAAGGAACAAAAAAAAGTTTACATTTATTTATGGATAATAAAAAATTAATAAAAAAACTAAATGAAAGTGGGAAAAAGCATCCAATATATATCCACCTGTACATGGTGAAATGCTTCATAAAGGAACGCCACTCAGGATATGCTAGGATGTATTAACCCAACACAACCTCGCCCTGATTTTCAGTGGAATCCTATATAAGTATTAATATACTTACATAATATTTACATGCATATTTATATATAAATATACACATACAAACACATATATGCACAAATATTGATATATAAATACTGATAATGTAAATTATTTGCGGGCAGAGGGCTAGCGGCTTGCGGTTTCCAGTAATAACAAAAAAAAACATTATTGATGTATAAAACAAAACAACATAGGTGATATGAATACCGCGGGTGTGGAATGTAAAAACTATTTAACTAAATGAACAAGAAATACAGAAATTTGTTTTTAAAGACATTGAATCAGCTGACAATACATCTGATGCCAAATGTGACGCAAGCTGAACAGACAAGCGATAAGCTCAGCCTAAAAGAAAATAAGTTGTTCGAGATATATAAGGTGCGTTTCGTTCTGCTATATAGCTATATTAAACAAAGAACAGTTTAGACAGTACTTAGGAATGTGATAAAATAGACACTGTAGTTAATGTACATACGTATTTTTTTTTATTGGATAGAACGACGAAACGAGAGAAACGTTCACCTGATGTAAAGTGCAACGTTTACCTATAACAAATGTTATGTCATCCATAACATTTCTGTGTCACACTACACTGCGCCCGTCGCCCTGAGACATCAGTTCTTAAGACTCATACGAGTATGTCCAGTGATTACGCTAGTGCCCTTCAAACCGAAACACAGTAATGTTTGCACACTACTGCTTCACGGCAGAATAACTGGTCCTGGGGTGGTACCTACCTAGACGGATGCACAAACCAAGCATAACGATGTTTTTAATTCTCCGCTAGTTTGTGATGCACCTTCACTGATTCATTACCATTCAAAGTGTATGCGGCTAAACAATCGGACGCACACTTCATCGCCGTTCACCGGAAGAGTTGCACTCGTCAAAATGTTCTTTTTCATCTTTTAACGTCATTTATATGTACAGCACAATGTATGAAACGCACGTCCATGTCTATAGTGTCATTTGGTGATTACACCGTCAAAAGCCAAGCGACAAGCATTTGAAACATCGTATGCACACATCTGAAATGAAAATAAGTATCAAAGTACATATTCTTTAGTATATATTCAATCAAACAGCACAAACAGCCAACATTCAAATGGAAAACGGAACAATAGTTGGACATGGATAAATCATAGATTGGCATTACCGAGATGTCAAATCAAAAAAATGTACCTTACATTATAGAACTAGTTACATCTCTACCAGAGAAAGTCACCAAACATCAAATGATGGAGGAGAAAGTGGCGAGACGAGCAAAATGTTAACCTCATAGTAAGTGCAACCATCTGCCATAACGAATGCTGTATCACCCAGAAAATTTCTTTGTGTCATCATACTACGCCGTCACCCAGAGACTTCTGTTTTCATACTACTGTTTCACGGCAGAATAACTGACAGTGGTACCTAACTAGACGGATTCCTGCATAGGAATCCTACCACCATTAATCATAAAATGATCCTCACGTATCGGAATGTCCAATACCTAAAGAAATTAGATTTTTTGCCAAAAAGTCTCTTGCCAAAAAGATTTTTGCCAAATCGTCTGCTGAGGTTAACAGCAGGATGTAGTCGACGAAGAAAGAACATTATGGCCAATAAATCACAAAGGCTAGGACATAATCACCTAGGGGATAGGATCCAAATCACAGTTATCATTTCTACGTCCTTATATCATTTTATATAGATAAATCGATATCATCATCATTTCAGCCTATCAACTAGTCCACAGTTGAACATAAGCCTCCCCTATAGAATGTCACAAAAATTATAGCTCTTATTTTGGGGGGATTTTGCCACAGTTGCCACGCTTGGCAGGCGGTTGGCGACCGCAGCTTATTTGTTCAGATGTTCCAGCTGCTGCCCATCTTCTGGTTTAATATTGCCTCTGTCGACTTTGACGACACCCACGGGATGCGATGGGAAGGTAGATTCTCTTAAGCCGCGTCCACACGGTAATATCCATTAATTACGGGTATCCCAATTTAGAAACGAAAGACAATATTCCAAATTTTTTCTCTTAAGTACTACCACTGTTTAGATTCCACACTAGAACACATCTTACAATTATACTTGCAGTTAGATGTTTATAGCTAAAAAATAATTTTGTTCATAATTTCCGTGCTATCGGCTACTATGTGGTACAGTCGTAAAAGCAAAGGTTTATGTTACGCTTAATCCTTCTGCGTGTTATAAATACTCTAATCTTGTAATGGCATCTTGTTCGCTGTTAGGCCGTGTACGTAATTTTTCACACGATTGTACTTTAACACCTTTTGGAATGTCTCAAGGTTATTAACGTTAAATAATTCCATCTAATGGAATATAAAAAAATGGAAGGATTTTTTTAATGCTCATAGTATCAAAAATTCGAACGAGTTCGTATTATTTTAATGGTGATCAATGACGACACGAGCAAGCCGTTTGCCTAATGATAAACACATACACACAAAGACGCCTTTTTCTCATATTAGAGGTGGGTGTATATTATACACACCGGCACAATTAGCGGAACCTTAAAAAAAGGCAGAGTATAGAAATAATAACGTGTATATTAAAACAAATAATAATCAGACATGAAGTAAGAAACTGATAAACATCGTTTTTTTCATGAAATTTTATTAAAAATAATCAAAACAAAAAAAAACACCTTTTTTCCCCATTGAGTGGGAACACAAACAATCTTGTAAATTAAATATTAATAAGATTTTAACATTAAATAAATAAATAAAAACGTGTAATTCACCCGCCTGCTCTAACTAATGTTTCCATCCTTCTGGGCATGCTGAAAATTATGTTATCTATTGTATATTGGGACAAGCTTTTTTCATCCATTTGTTTGTTTCCCGGGTTCCATTTTTAAATTAAAGTTCTAAATAAAAAGGTAACATAACTGGCCAGTCTTTTATGAAATATTATGAAAAATAATGTTTTTTTTTCGTGTTCCCTAATTGTGGCGGTGTGTGTATAATAAAATATTTAGTATTGACTAAGGACTTGCTGCAGTCGGTAAGGGGTTCTAAGAAGGTGTAAAGTATTCCAGAAAATCTTGTTGCCAGTTATTGTATGTGTGTCCGTATGCCTGCTTCGCGGCCCTGTTTAATCTAGTGATCTTAATGGATTTCGACTAAAACCGACCTATTTAAGTGCTTCAGCAAGCAATCAAGACTACCTACAGTGTAATTATTTGCCAAGTATAATAAAACACATAACAAGACAAATGTACTATTTGTACTCATTCATATGATGTCCTCTTGGCCGATTTCCGAACACAGTCGGAAGCTGTCAACTGCGCAGGAGATATAGTGTCGCAAGTGTACGAACAAACACTGAGGCACTCACTCGTCTAACCTACCCGTGCCCTAATTAACGCTCATGGAACGAGACCGGAGGTAGGCTAGGATACAGTGTCAGAGACACAGACAATCACAACGCAAACGGACATGAAACCATACAATTTGTGTTTTGATCCGTGGCGTAGAACTCGGGTACTGTGATCACTAAGCCACACGTTGGTCACTGATTCATAAACAGACCGACCCCCTTAAACGAGCAGCATTGACCTTCAATGTCGAACTTACGTCGAACAATCTTTATTTGATAAAAGCAAAAAAATTTATCATGATCGTAGACCACTTTTACCACCTTGTGATGATGGGATCCATGAGAAAATTATAAATATCTGTTTGGAGAGACTGCGTTGAAGTCGGTTTTTTGATTAAATAATTATTTCATAGGTTAGGTTCACAAATAAAAATAAAATAGGAGCGAAACGACGAGCGTTTTAAAAAAAATATTGAAGTTCAGCTGTAGAATTGGTGTAGGCTGATGCTGAATTTTAAAAGGTGTTCTATTGTGCCGATAGGTGTCCGGCAGAGTAGAATAGCACCTACCTTTTTCCTACGTAGGTGTCGTAAGAGGCGTCTAAGGTATTTTACGGACAGCCTTTATTCGCACAGAGTAATACCATAATATGCAATGCTGTCACTCTACCGCTCGTGAAAACGCAATTGGGAATAAGAATTTTTTTCTCGTACCAAAATAAAGGCGACGTAGTTCGCAACCCGTCACGTCTCGGTTCCCGCGGATGCGAAAAGTGAACGTTTCATCTGAACGATTCTCCAAGAGGTATAGGTCTCCCCACGGTTGGTGTGTAGTGCCATAAACCGTAGACTTGGTAAGCTACGGAGTAGGAGGTGGTGCTCGTTACTTGTCTGGAATATAAGGTAGGGCATACTTTTAATGGTAATTTTCCCATTAGGAGGCCGTGCTATTTGTACGTCTCTTACGTTGATAGTAACAACTACTGGTAGTAGGATTCTTATCCTAGAATCCATCTGGGTGGGTACTAGTGGAGTGCCAGTTATTCTTCCGTCAAGCAGTCAGTCTGCAAACAATACTGTGTTGAGGTCTAAAGGGCACTGTTAGGTAGTGTAATTACTTGGCATATAAGATTGTCTAACCGGCGTGACTGATTGTCTGTCCTATTCCTTCACCATATCACAGTGCTTAATTTAGATTTAATTATTATTTAATAGATATCTAATCCATTGTCAAAAGTAATCCAAATAATGTAGTTATTATTTGTTCCGGGACTGTTTTAATAATTTCTAATCACCCACCGCCTGCCACTCCTCATTTGAAAGACTGTCAAAACAACCAAAGAAGTTGTGTCTGTTTATGTTGTATTAGGTCGTCGCTTTCGAGCTGTCACTTTACAGTCACATTTTTATTAAAGAATTTCTCACTGAAGAAAGTTCATGTAAGACAATTGACGATCACCATTTTGATTATTAGGCGTAGGTTTTTTATTTGCCCCAAAAATCTTGTATATGTTTCATTTCAACTTCCTTGTCTCTAACACTGCATCCAAATCATCTTATAGTTCTTTTTATTGAAGAAATTGACGAAACGACCAAACCGTTCACCTGATATAGTAAGTGCAATGCCTGCTCATAATAAATGCCGTCTCCCAGAACATTTCCGTATCACCGCGCTCGTCACCCAGAGACGTAAGTCAGTCAGTTAGTACATAAGTATCATATGCTCAGTAATTCGTAATATGTAATGTTAAAGAAAAAGCGTCTCACCCCTTAGATTTTTTATACTGTTTAAAGTAATGTAATGTTACGTCGTGTGAAATACACTACAAAATATACTAGCTGACAATGCTCTTCAGACCGAAGCACGGTAATGTTTGCACACTTCTGTACCAACGTACCAACCTAGACGAATTCCTGCATAGTATTCCTACCACCAGTAAAAGTAAATTAATAATAATGTCAGGCCGTTACAGGTTTCATTTCATAAGACTACTATTAATCTTCTCGTGAAACATCAGTAGTTGTCATGAATAAAGAACATGAATATCGAATATGTTATTACAAGTGGACGCCCTGTAGTCGAAATTCGACTGTAATTCATAAAATTTTTAAGTTTGAACTTTATTGAAGTTTGAGCATTTATTTGTTGGTAGCATTTTAAAATTCTATGGCGATGCAATGTTTGACTACATACCAATATTTGTTTGACATTTGCAGTATGAACGTAAACAAACGATGGACTATCATGTGATTGAGTTGTCAGTATGAAAGTAGAAAAGTCTCTCGCACCTCCGTGCGCGCAATATGCTTAAAAAGAGGTCCGAAGTTTTTTGTACACGTATTAATACATTAATGGACGGATTTATACTCGTATGCATATTTAATTGAGACTTATAATTAAGGGCTTACAATAAATTGCAGGTACCATA
Organism: Luehdorfia chinensis; assembly: GCA_019845155.1. Taxonomy (NCBI): domain Eukaryota; kingdom Metazoa; phylum Arthropoda; class Insecta; order Lepidoptera; family Papilionidae; genus Luehdorfia; species Luehdorfia chinensis. Next base: position 10,646,219 of record JAHVAK010000103.1, read on the forward strand.
ACAACATCATTAACGTGTATGAGCGATGAGCGTGAGGCTCACACAAAAGTTCATGATGTCCGTGACACAGCCTCTTATCGGATGATGTCACCTCGGTACGTGTTGATTGCAACCCATTACAGTACCCCGTGTTTTGGATAATTGAATACACACGCACGCATTTTTTTCTTCGTTATTATTCTTCGTTTCAATTGACCCGTTTTCGTTTTGTAAATATAAAACTAGCTCACGAGTTTGCGGTTTCGTCGGTGTTTGTATTTGCGCTTATCGTTAGGTTTATAATGCAGGAGCGGTCTTGGGTTTGGTTTTGTTGTTTTTATGATCGTATCATGCGGATTACTTCATGTTCTATTCAGAAAATAAATATTCTCTTTAGTAAATATGCTATACTATCAGTTTTTGATTAATTAGCGTTCTCACTAAATTATAAATAACTAAAAATACATATATTACTGCATAGATTTTTTATGAAGTTCGAATAAATACTTTGAACGTTATTGAACGTATTTTTTGCATATGTAACTACTCGTACATCTTTTACCTACAATGATGTTGTAATGTAACCTTACATTTAAAATTACAGAAAATAATTCATCTTCAAAATGTACTTTAACAAAGTAAATAATTTTACGCATAGAACACTTGTCATGTCGATGTGTATACCTAAGTATTGTTTTAAATAACGTATTTTTACATTTCACATGCATACCGTGATTAGCTAGCATGAAAACATTTCACGTCATGAAGTTTTCGTCACCCGCTATCAAGTCAGTTTTATCGGACATCACATAATTTATTGCCCAGCATAATTATTTGATTACACTCACTGCCGACCCTCAGCTTTGTATCTAATCTGCATTCAATTTTCAAAGTTGTTGCATCGTCTTAAAAATCTTTCCAAGTTTTTTTTTTATTTATAAACTGGATTAGAATCGCATGCATTTAGACCGGATCGGTTTTATTCCAGTAATAATCTCCATTGCGGTCGATATGTTGTCGCTGTTACTCTTTCACGGATATTTTTTAATAGCGCACCCCGCGTTCCGTTCGCATATAAAATCTGACGACTGGACTGCAAATCCTTGAATATTCAACCAGTTTGGAAGTCGTATACGACGTATTTCGCAGTTTTTGTTTCGTTTGGTCCATTTCGTTGTCAGAAACGAATCAGACACCAGCTTTGTTTTCATCAAAGCGAGCCGAAGTTTATTTTCATCTAATCAGAATAACATTAATTTTATTCCGAAACTTGAGTATCGTTAATTTAGAGGACATTCTCACCGACTGTTACTGATTTAAGAAAAATTACATTTTTTATTTTTTATTACATTTACGAGTATCGTATTTATGACTGTCGTAGTCATAAACAGTGTTTGAAAGTCTGTACGTTTATGTGTGGCAAAATTGTGATAGTATCTCTAGTAATAATATCAATAATAGTTATTATTTCACGGATTAATGTCGCACTTGAAATTGTGACGTGACAAGCCAATCTTCTATTGAATTAATGTATTTCATTATTTTGACGTTCAACGCATTTAATTACTTCGCATAAGAAGAAACCAAACAGTTTGGAGGCGTATGTAACTTTAAAAAATATGCTTTCATGTTAACGTAAAGCATTTCTGCGATTTCAGACGTGCACAAAAGATTAGGGTATTCAAAATGTGATAAAAACATAGATTAATTACCAGGTTCCCATTTATCACAAACTGTCCAACTCACACACCGTACCTTGCGACACGCCGCGTGTATCAGCCGCACACCCGAAAAGTAAATGTCAAACCACTAAATTTATTTCGCTCAAGGAGTATCTTATTGTAATTTATTGCATGCGAAATAAGTTCCGAGGAAAAAGGCAAAGGGCCGGGGTGAACACGCTCTCAATTTGCAAACATTATGCCTCGCCCGCTTCGTTTCACGATTTACGATGGTATTTTTTATTTGATTATTACGTTTTCGAGGGCCATTGTGTTTGGAGCTTAATAGCGTCGAAGGTAAGAGTTCCGAAAGGATTAAATTGGGTAAATCCTTCTGAGATTGTATTTAAATCTTTTTTATATAATTCCAAAAATATAATGATGTAGCGGATAACGATGACGCTTTAAATATATTTGTTACATAAAAGATAGCAACTTTGAAAATGCCATGAAAATTTAAATTTATAAAGCTATTTTAATATTTCCATATTTACAACGTTATCCAGAAAAGCTTTAAAATCAAAAACTCTCAAAAAAATCAAGAGCCCTTCCGAAATTTTACTGCCAGAGACGGATGGTTAAACATGATAATTATAATTATAATGCAGAGGGCATTGACCTGATTTTTTTGAGCACCGTTTGTAAGAATCCATTACCCATTTCCTTCGTCTGGATGTTGTATACTTAGGGAGAATAGAAAACTTTGTGTTTCCGTGCTAAAGTCGATCTTATAATAATAATAACAATTTATTTATTTCCAAGGACATGGTACAGTATTATTATGACATATTTTTTTTCTATTGAATAAAGTGACGAAACGAGCAAAACGTACACCGGATGGCAAGTGCAACGTTTACCCATAACAAATGCTGCGTCGTCCAGAACATTTCTGTGTGACACCACACTGCGCTTGTCACCCAGAGACATCAGTTCTTAAGTCTCATATGCACAGTTATTACGCTAGCTCTCAGTGTCCTTCGAAACGAAACACAGTAATGTTTGCACACTACTATTTCACGGCAGAATGACTGGCACTGGGGTGGTACCTACATATCCGTCTAGGTAGGTACCACCCCAGTGCCCAGAGCCCAGAGTCCTGCATAGAAATCTCTGCACATTCTGCCCATAATATCCCTTGCTTTTCTTCGTTTACAAACCTAAAGAATTAGGATCCTTTTAGTTAATTTGTAATGGTTTGACGACCGCTTGGCCAGAAGTCACCCACTCACCTATTGGTCAAGAATCCCAGCCGGAGTCATCACAAATCGTAGGTTTTCGGGTCTGGTTGTGTCGTGCACGTATAATATATATCTGTAAAATACACTGACAATACTCGTACAAGTGCAATCCGTCCAATCCAGTTCTTTTATAATCACAGCATTTTATTAAAATTTGATTTGCAATATATTTTTAACTAAATAGCAATTATATTTTTTCTTATACCTTTTAAAAAAATATCATAAAACGTTCTGTGGAATAGAAGGTATAAAACAAATGTAACCTAAATGCGTGCTCTTCATACTGCGTTCACTTCTTTTGCTTGCTCCGCGTCATAATTAAAAAACTAAATAAGTTTCAAACAAAAAATATATTTTCGTTACAAGCTTTTATTTGTAAGGTTATGTCCAGCAGTGGACTTCAAATGCTGCTAGGGCTAAAGTATCAGTAAAAACCAATCCAACGAGCCCAAACATGACAAAGCTATGTAAATATTATTATTTATTATTATTAAATATATTATTGCATTGTCAACAAAGCTACATAAGTATGCCAAAGATTAGCTCAATCGGACACCGTAAGGTAGGTCAAAATTGACTTGCATGATTTGAACCATAATCGTATCGAATGTTATCATAATTTACTGCATTTATTAACAGTATACCAATAGTACGACTACTGCATTGATACGAAGAAATACTGGCAACAGCTCGTCATTGTGTTCGTATAAGGTTAAAGCGAACACGTGGCAAGAGAACCGATAGTAATTCTTACTGCATCCCACTTGCGCCCCCGTCACATCGCTCGCGAGGCAATCGAGTGTTCTGTGTTTTTGACATCGATACGCTGCCAATAAGTGCATTAGTGTCTTTTGAAACGGTGATTCATGCAATGCTGTTCCATTATTTTTCTGGAAGTAAGTAACAACTCACGTGAGTCGCTAGCTCGTTTGTTCCCTCCTCTATTAAAAAAAGTGTAAATTAGCACTATACTGTATATGTACTGAATACACAAAAACTGGTAACAGAGTATCTTTAATCACCGGCGGTGACATTTTTTTTGTGTAAGTGTCGAGACGAGCGAAACATTCTCCTAATGTAAAGTATATCGTCTGCCCATAACAGATGTTGTATCCCCAGTACAATTCTGAGTTCTTAAGTCTCATATGCCCCGTGATTACACTAGCTCTCATTGCCCTTCAAACTGCTTCACGGCAGAACAACTGTCTGTCGGCTCGGTTGGCGCAGTGGCTAAGCCCTTGGCTTCTGCGCTGCGGGTTCGATTCCCGCACGGAACAAATATTTCTAGCGCCTAAATATAATTGTTCCGGGTCTGGGTGTTTAAAGTTTCAGCCTATAAATGTCCCACTACTGAGCACAGGCCTCCTCTCATTTCTGAGAGGGGTTTGGAGCTAGGAAGATTCCGCCACGCTGCTCCAATGCGGGTTGGCGGACTTCACATGTCTTCGAAATATTTTTTTTTATTCCTCAGACATGCAGGTTTCCTCACGATGTTTTCCTTCACCGCCGAGCACGTGGTAAATCAGCACTTAAAATTGCAATTAACAATTTTTAGTGGTGCCGGCACCGGGGATCGAACCCAGGTCACTCGCGTACTATGAAATTTAAAGCGAGCGCCTAGCCCCTGAGCTACCACGGCTCCTCCTGAGCTACCACTGGGTGTTTGTGCATGTGGAATTTATGTCTGTAAAACGCACCCACGACACAGGAGAAGTCCTACTGTGGCTTCGTTTTTTTTTTAAAAAAGACTGGCCCTGGACTGGTACTTACTTAGACGGACTCCTGTATAGGAACCCTACCACCGGTATCAGGACTACACATGTCGTTGGAATATTTTTTATTTCTCAGACATGAAAATTTCCGCACGATGTGGGACAAAGTGGGACATGGGTTGTTTATTTTAGCCTTTTTATGTTCTAGTAACATTTGACTATAAGTTATCTGCAAAATTTGAATTGTCTGACTGGCAACTCTGTCTCTAGTCTCAAGGTTTTTAATCAATTTGATCCACATCCACAAAAAAATTATTCACACGTATGTACAACGATAAATTTGAAAATAACCGTTATTAATATCAATTTCGACGGTATCCCACGAGTTGAGACTATTAACATATATCACATTACTATTAGTTGCCATTACCGAACTGTAGTGATTATTAATTAAAGAACTATATAATTAAAATGAGCAGTTATGACGGTCAGGATAGCGTCTATAAATGAGGATTAATTGTATTATCTCCATATTTAAAAGACCATAATACCTGAATATCAAATTCATGACTAAATTGTAATGTTTTAGGTTAATTTGTATTATGCCTTTATGTCTGGGCCGTATGGTGGCAGCTACAGTGTGGTGGCGGCTGCCGTGTGGTGGCGGCTGCCGTGTGGTGGCGGCTGCCGTGTGGTGGCGGCTTACGAGAATGTACCACCCCATCTCATCCCGTAAATGTTGTTAAAGTCAACACAGGGGAAAAAACCGAGAGATGGGCATCAGCATTTCCAGGAAACTGAATAAATAAACTGCGGCTGCCAACCCGCCATCCTAGCGTGGCAACTATGGCATAATCCCCCAAAATGATAGCTACCAACTTTGGCAATCTATGGGGGAGGCCTATTTTCAGCAGTGGGCAAGTGATAGGCTGAAATGATGATGTTTTACAAAAATTTCCCAACACCAAGATTTCTTTTATATCATAAGATTGTTTTAAAGATAAATGCGTTTTACTAGTGAACAGCTGCTGATGGTGGAGGCGGGTCTGCTCGAGTTTGCAATATACTTATATATTTAATATTGAATCTTATCTAAAATTTTAACATCAGGCGTGCTTTGGTTTACTTTAAGACTGTTATTTGTAAATTTATTTATAATTTACAGTTCTTTCGCCTGTTTCTTCACCGTCAGAGGAACCTCATTGTGAAACGGCAGTAGTAATGTATAGAAATGAGGTTTGACAAACCAAATTTATATTTATTTCGTAGAAAAATAAAGGATTTTCGTTTAATTTCTGATATACCTGGCTCCGGCAGGTATTCTGATCATTACAAACACAGTTTTGAGGACCGCGTGATCAGAGTACCGGACTTCTACGCGGTGGGTCCTGGATTCGAATCCCAGCCCTAAAATCCCAGCACAAATTTGAAGTATTCGGGCGTAACGATGTTGTGCGTGTGATATTTATTTCTATAAAACACACCCACGATACAAAAGAAATCCTACTGGGGCATCGAATCGCATAGAAAAAAAATAACTTAGTTACTCTTTATAGTGTGGTTGTATTACATAAAAGTAAAAAAAGTAAAGTTACAGCCTATAAATGTCCCACTTCTAAGCACAGGCCTCCTCTCATTTCTGAGACGGTTTTGGAGCCGGGAAGGGTCCGCCATGCTGCTCCAATGCGGGTTCTTGGACTTCACATGTCTTCGAAATTTTATTATTTCTAAGACATGCAGGTTTCCTCACGATGTTTTCCTTCACCGCCGAGCACGTGGTAAATCGACACTTAACATTTCAATTAACAATTTCAGTGGTGCCGGCACCGGGAATCGAACCAAGTTCACTCGCATACTATGAAATTTAAAGCAGGGGCTGAGCCTGAGCCGTCGACTGTAGCTGCCTTTTGCACAGGTTATGTTATAGTGCCGCATATCCGATGAAATTGGGGGAAAATTCTGAAGTGTCGCAGTATACCATTACCGTAACCTTATATCGAAAATGATCAGCAGATATTCGATCTCTAGACCCCATGTCTTTTCGCTTTGAGGTTCGCTAACCACTGTGCAAAGTGGCGATTCTTTTGTTCAGTCTATTAACTGATGGTATTTCCAAAATAAAGTAAAGAACAAAGCATTGATTATCCACCATCTTTGTTAGACCAGAAATCGTGAAGGAGTTTCGAAAGCAATCGAAAAACATCCAAATGCTCATTATAATTATACAAATAAATACTTATAAAATATCCGCAAGTTAAAGGCACTCTCAACGACAAGATAAAATAACGCTAATAACTCGAATGCGCATATGAAAGTGATAACTTCTGTAAAAATGTCGTTTACAATGACAATGCTAAAAGAAGTTTGTATTCAAATTTGGTAATTCCTAAACGAGTTATCAACCCTAAAGATCTGTTCCGGCACATCTGAAGAATTTAAAAGTATCGAAGTTTGCCAATGACATTGAATATCCCTGCACTAACAGATAAAACTTTATTTAAGAACTCTTCACAAACGATGTTACGAAACCAAATTGTAATGAGATGGTAAATTGAAAACAGTTTATTAAAAAAAAATCTGAAGATCTGAGATCTGAAGACTTCGCTTAGCGTAGGATTTCCATCAGATATGCGTGTGGATTGGATGTAAATTGTAACGTAAGTTATGCGAAACTATAATATATAATAAATAACATTCTCTTCTCTATTGGGGATTAAAACTTATTTTTTTTTATATGAACAAAGTAATCATCTTTTGACGACCGCGTGGCTAGCGTACCGGACTTCAACGCCGTGGGTCATGGGTTCGAATCCCAGCTGGAGCCAAGATTTGTGCAAAACACAAATTGTTTGTTTTTGGGTCTGGTTGTGTTTTGCATGTGAAATACGTGTCTGTATAACGCGCCCACGATACAGCAGATATCCAACTCTGAGGCCATGGTTTTCTTAAAAAAAAAGAACTTCTTCTAAATGTATATGAAAGCATACTTACGACTCTCCATGTATATACTTAAGTATATAATATAGAAATCATAAAAAGGTATTTCCATATAGCTGTAAGCAATTAGACAAGAAGCAGATGCTTTGAAATTTTTGATACTGTATTAATATTGAATTTTCCACAATACAACTTAAATTTAGTCGGTATTTATTGCGTAATTGTTTCGTTCTGCCTGAAAAACCCAATTTAATTAACAGTTCAGTTAAACAATACCAGCCGATCTGAATCCGCGAACAATCGATTCGAATGTGATTGGAACAATACGGGTCCTGTAATGGCGTCCGGATTATTTAAGCCTATTAAGCTTTTCCGTAATCCCATTACTATAGTCTCAGATCAATCTTATACATAGCAATGCTTTCGAAGCCATCTTAATATGTGCGTACTCTAACATCTGATACAATAAACCAGTAATTAGAGTTTGAAAACTGTTGCTTCCGCTGAGAAACGAATCCACGACTGGTGATATAGGCTGATCGCGGTATATTATGGGAATAAGTACTTGATTATAACCATCGAGTTACTAAACAGAAACAAGATATCGTCGTTGCAAATGACTATAAAAAAGGAACAACCGATAAACACCTTTCACGATCTTTTTCAACTGACCGTAACCGCCCGCAATAACCGCGAAACGAGTGCTTGTAGGTTTTTATGTAAATCGTTATTGCTATCGACATCTAAATCTAGATGACTACGCGTTTTATTTCACATTCATTTTATTGTGCTTTTACTTACAGCTTTTGACCGAATATTTTTATTTTTGTAGCAAATTCGATATGGACGAAGATTAAGGCCTTTGCACATTTTGTTCTTGTCTTTTTTTACAATGCGGTCGGTTTGGGATATTGAACGGGGGTGAACGGCCAAGACATCGATGTTGAAAATATATGTCTAATTTGTAAGTTATTATGTTTATTTATTTAATACATTTTGACAGCTTTAGTATCATATATAAACCTTAAAAATGTTTGAATAGAAAAATTAAATGAACTGGTTTAAGACGGTATATGTTTTCGGTACTAATACATTAGTTTAACACTAATTACTGTTGCCTCTACGTATAAACTCCTTTCTCTTTTATTATATCAATCTTTTCTAAATATTGTCATTAATGTTTTTTCTTTATCTTAAATGAATAATAAGTGTAGATTATAATCTGCCACTGACTGTTGGTCTCAGTGGCAAATATTACTGTCTGATGAATCGTGATTCATGGATTCGAATCTTAGCAGACGACAACATTTGCCATCATAAACGTCACCAGCATCTTAACAAACCACTGCATTACATAGCAGATCTCTCCCAAGTTTTGATGTTTTGCTGTATTGAAGGTTAAATTGGCGAACAATTAGCTATCGTACCAGATATCTCGAATCGTGTTCAACCACATATAGTTTTTATGGGAGTAAGTGTTTTTTAGTTTATGAATGTTTGGAGTAAGGTGTATTGTACAATTGTTTGTTGTTCCTAATAAATTAAAAAAAAAGTGACGAGAAAAGCAAATCGTTCACCTGGTGGTAAGTGCAATGTCTGCCCATAACAAATGCTGCGCCAACGCACAAGTCTGTGTGGCATCATACTGCGCTGATCACCCTGAGACTTCAGTTCTTGGGTCTCATATGACCATTATTTTTTTTAATTTAAGAAAAACGATGACCCACACTAGGATCTTTCATGTATCGTGGGTGCGTTTTTAAAGACATCGAACCAAGTACTGCGGCGTAGTAGTCAGGTACTTTGACCACTACGCCACGCTAATTATTACACTAACTGCCAGTGTCCTTCAGACTGAAACACTGTACTTCCCGGGGCAGATTCCTGCATAGGAATCCTACCACTAGTATTTCTCGAGATGGTTACAGTGTCTAAGCCATGAAATACAGGTTCTTCCACTAATCGCCTTTCACGACATTTACCTAATTATACAGATGGATTTTTTTTTTATCTCTGCAACATGCCCGTCCCGAATTTAATAAACCACTCGCGAAACAATCCATTTTCGAAACTCCTTATATTTCCATATTCTATAGTCTACTTGAATAGCGTGACATGGTCCTTTAAACAGCGACATGATGGGATCACCAACGGCCGTATAAACCGTCCATTGTCCTGTTAACCGCCAATCGATTGATTTAGTGAACTATGACCGACATCGTGGCTCATACGTCACGGCCATTGTCTGATCCCAATTTTTATAGGCTAGACTTTTTTCTATTTCAAACGCCGTGCCATTGTTGCCTTTTATGAATTCATTAGTACTACATTATACGAATCGTATTAATTTGTTTTTTTTTAATCATCGCGTTGCCGTCATGCTGTTCCCATTATTGAGTCGGAACGTACATTATTAGGCAGATTGAAGTACATTATATAATTTGTATTATACAAGTTTTCTTATTGTTGTATCATTCATTCTTGACTCATTAAGATATCGATTTATGTTTTTAAAAAAATAATATGTGTGCCTTTAAAATAAATTACGTAAACAATACGTTACAAAATAAAATACGTTATGAGTTCGCATTTCTAAATTCTAAAGTATGAGTATGTCATTAGTGTGAACTCATTGCGTTGTAATCTTCAATATTTAATATTGTCTGTTACAAAACATATAATGTTATTTGATTGCTTAAAAATACATTTTGATAATTCAAATAATCTTTATTAGTTTTAAGATTTTAATTTATCGGATTGTGGCACACTCTTTCATATATTACATTATAGCATTGTAGTCTAAATTGTATAATAGTAGTACGCGTATATATAATTTCTAAAATTCCCTTTTTGGATTAAATAATATACTTTTTCTTTTTTCTTTTCAAACAGACTATTAATATTTGTCTGGCCTGTACTTAGGTATAGGCCTCCTCGAATTTAGGGTCTTGTGCCAGACTAAGAGTGAATCATAACTTCTCATTGATTGGGAATGTATAACAAGCAGCATGTTTTTTGATTAACCATTATAGTATCGCAGCCAATCAGCTTGGATAACTATGAAAATAATAATAACGTAAGCATTTTTATTCTCCACTGAGCCTGTCCAAGTTACTTATTAATTATACACACATACCATTACATACGTGCACACATTCATACATGCAAGTTTATACATACAAATATATATATATATATATATATATATATATATATATATATATATATATATATATACTGATGCCCGCCACTTTATCCGCGTGGATAAAAGCTTTTAAATGTCCTGTGAGAACTATTTGATTTTTCGGGATCAAAAGTATCCTATGTACAGACGTACGATACTTTTACTCCAGGACAGAGGATACTCCAGGATGCAAGGTATATTGTGCCTAATTTCGTTAAGATCGGTTTAGCAGCTGAACCGTGAAAAGATAACAAACAGACATGGGACAGAGAGAGTTACTCTCGCATTTATAATAATCATTTATATTAAAAAAAAATACATATGGTGAGTATTACGTAAATTTATAAGTAAATTCGCAATTATAAGACATCAGCAGCCCGTAATCTTCTTTCGTTAAATTAATCAAAACAAAATCTCCTGTGTTTAGTAGTTTTGAAATAATTACTAAACAATACGAAGCGTGGCAGAGATTCGGTTTTTTTAATAAGGGCGTACTTTGCACGATTAAATACACCGTACTCTTTAATAGGGGAGGCGTCCGTGTGTGAGTTTTGTTGTGTACGCAGTGACACCGAATAAGGGCCGGGCTCATCACGACACAAGCAAAGTTATAAGAGATGACGCAGCGTCTTCCACATTCGTTGCGTCATGCCACGACGTTCCTTTTTACGAAATGTGAGACAAAAAATAGTTTATTCATCTGTGAAATACATTATATTATTCGTAAGAATTAATATGTGCAGCCGATAGGTGTCCGGCAGAGTAGAATAGCGCCTATCTCTTTCCTACCGTGGTGTCGTAAGAGGCGACTAAGGTATTGTACGGACAGCCTTTATTCGTGTAGAATAACACCATAATATGCAATGCTCTCAATATACTGCTCGTGGGAAAGCATTAGGAAATAGCATTTATTTCACTCGTACTAAAATGGCGGCGACGTGACTCGCTACCCGTCACGTGTCGTTTCACGCAAGGGCGGAAAGGTATATAGGATTGTGGTCTCCGTTGACCGCTTATATGGGAAAAAGGTGTGACTGTATGTAGGTATGTAAGAATTAATATAGTACCTACATATACGACCGCGTGGTGTCGCGGTCAGAGCACCTAACTACGACGTGCCGAATCCTGGGTTCTGTATAAAAATTGTAGGTTTTCGGGTGTGTTTGTGTTGTAACTGTCTCCATGTCTCTGACAACTCAGATTTTATCGCATGATATTTTCACGAGTCAAATGTAAGACCAGGTTCGCTGAATGTTGATTATAACTTGAAAACAAATATAACCTTACTCAATACTGAAGTCAAGTTAAACTCAGGTTCCCAACTCGGGTTGCTCGAGTTCGAGCAGTAGACTGTGAAAGGCCGATGATGAGGATCTATCAAATTCGCGGGTTTTGATCAGCTTGAACCGTATTTAGGGTTAAAATTAAATTTCAATAAAGCATTATTTTGCATATGACTTATCGATTAAAGTTCTGAGTCTGCTGCAGTTGTATTAATAACAAATTATAAGAACTGAACTGACGGTATTAAGTACAAAAGATACTGCAATGATATTATTCCTTGTAAAATAAATTCACATTGTTTATAACCACTGTTGAATGAATTCGGCTTGTTTGTCGCAAAGCACGGCGCCAATGGAGGGCCGATCCCAGATAAAGACTATTTGCATCTCTAATTTGATATTCGAAAACCTCGACCGTACGCGTTCCCATTGTTGGCGTCCGGTATCGCCCGCGTATTCAAATGACACCCTAATATTAATTCTACCGAGCTTCAGCTGTTCGAACAGACTGTTTGTGGTATTAATGAGGAAGCATTCACACGCATCAGCCACTCATCAATTGTTTAAAAAAAAAATATAAATAGCTGTGTCAGATGATTATTTTTATTTTATGTGATTGTCCATTCAATCATTCTCTTTACAATGTTAATAATTATAGATGGGGTTTTTATTATACATATAATTATCACAAGCGTTCACCAAAATAATAATTCTCTAATCTCTTTTGCTAATTTTGTAAGTCGTTTTGAACTCAAACAAATTCTTTGTTCTTTTACAAATTATATTTTTATTTTTATCAGAGTAAGGTCAATTAATTTTCAAGAAATCTCATCATTTACACAAATCGTTTTAACTACGTTGAAAGTCTAATTTTATTTATATTTAATTTTACGCGACTGGGAAAACTGGTTAAATAAAAAAAAGTATTTACATTAAAATTTCGTGTACACAAAGCTTATAAAGCGCGCGATCGTTTGACGTTGACGTTGACGTTTGAAGTTTCAGCATAGCGTGGTGTTCCGAAAGACAGCTACTCCAATTTTCTTTTGTTTTAATTTGGACGCCGCTCAAAACTGATTTAATTTTAAACCTCCAGAAAATGAGTTATATAAGAGCTTGAATTTCATTACGTAATTGGTTAATTAGTAAAATGTTGATTAAGAGAAAACAGTTTAATTTAGTATGTACATCAGACATATGAAGTCCGGCAACCGCACGTGGCGGTCGGTCTCTACCTTCTCAAAAAGGAGGGGGGGCCTGTGCTCAGCAAAAAGGCAATTATAGGCTGTAACTTTTTACGTGGTGGTGGTAAAGCCACTATGAAGCTCGACCAAGAATCGAAACGTATTCCAGCATAGCGCTGCTGCATTTCGAAAGGTAAGCGGCGAGAACCAGTTACTGATTGAAACGTTATTTAGTCATCAGCATAACGCGGCAATATGTTGGTTTGTCGTTGACGACAGTTCTAACCAATCAGGTACAGGTCAATGTACCCATTTGACACATTTTCTAAATCTAAAAATTTAGTGTTTGTCAGTTTAGTTCATTTATGAATACTAGTGGTCGCCCTATGGACGAAATTGGATCGTAATTCATATTATTCTTAAGTTTGAACGTTATTGAGGTTTGAGTAATTATATGTTGGCAACATTTTAAAATTATATGGCCATAATCTCTACACTGTGCGAGTGTTAAATCACAGACTATTTATTGTGATTGATATTGACAAAATGAACGTAAACAAACGACAGACTATTATGTAAAAGACTGTACTATTATGTAGAAGTCTATTATATAATATAAAAAAAAGTTTTTTTTCAATTTAATGTATTTAATGTATTTGTGCCGTGTGGCCTAAGAGAATATACCACCACGTCTCATTTCGTGGGTGTCTTAAACGTCGACACAGGAAAAATGAAAACCAGGGGGTTGGCAGCAGCGTCTTCCTGGAGCATCCCTCCAAAATGAGAGCTTCAAACTTTTGTGGCTATCTATGGGGAAGGCCTATGTTCAGCAGCGGACTTATGATAGACTGAAATGAACGATGAATGTATTTATAACACAAAATATATATAAACTTCCTCGCTTCTTCTCCGTACAAACTTTAACTATGCGCGCAATATACTTAAAAATGGCACAAAGTTTTCTCTTCACGTATTACTATTACTTTACTTACTTACTTTACTGTTTAATAGTTCTCTACTATTCTCGGTTAAACGAATGAGTGACGGGTAGAACAGAATAAGCTATAATGTAGAAGAAGTTGCTAATTAAAGCCCGCTCCAATTTCACGGCTTTCGGCAAACGGTCACAGTGCGCCAAGAAAATAATAGCAGGCCGGTGTTCTCTTTCACTTTTCCGTTCCATTAAATAAGAAACCACCAAATCACACTTTGATCTATTCGGAGAAATTTCGTCTACATTTTTGTATTGGGAAATGTCCTTCGTCGACCCATTTCATTAAAACACTCTCTGAAACGGCCATTAGTTTTTTAGTCGCTCATTTTCGGACGATTTCATAACTTAAAGTAAACGATCACAATACAACGATCTTGACAACACATATTTAGGTAATAGCCGACATGAGTCCGGCAGAGTAGATTTTTTTTTATTGGATAATGTGTTGAAACGAGCAAAACGTTCACCTGATAAAGTGTAAGTGCAATGTCTGCCCATAACAAATGCTGTGGCAACCAGAAAATTTCTGTGTGACACCACACAGTGCCCATCACCCTGAGACATAAGTTCTTAAGTCTCATATGCCCAGTGATTACGCTAGCTCACATTGCCCTTCAAACCGAAACAGTAATGTTTGCACACTACTGCTTCACGGCAGAATAACTGGCCATGGGGTGGTACCTACCTAGACGGATACCTGGTACCACCAATAGTCCATCAATTCCAGTTTTGCTATTTTCTTTCAAAACCAATGAATGGATGCTAAAGGGGTTTTCATAGGTAGAGAGCTTGACATGGTAGAGGTTATAAGAAAACCAATAAAGTCGTAAAACTATTTAATTCTACGCTGGTGAAGCCGGCCGATAGGTGTCCGGCAGAGGAGTATAGCACCTACTTCTTTCCTACCGAGGTGTCGTAAGAGGCGACGTAATGTATTGTACGGACAGCCTTTATTCGTGCAGAATAAAACCATAATATGCAATGCTGTCACTATGCTGCTTGTGGGAACGCAATGGGGAGTAATATTGCTTTTGACTGGTCCCCAAAAGGTGGCGACGTGGTTCGCCACCCGTCCCGTGCCGTTTCCCACGGGCTCGAAAAGCGGGGTCATCTTGTGGCCTCTGCCTACCCCTTATATGGGAAAAAGGCGTGACTGTATGTATATATTTATTTAATATGGTAATGCCTGTTGCCAAATTTGCTGTCAGACATCAACAATAATAAGTACAATAACATGGTGTTCCCATTTTTGCGTGTAATTGATGATCCTTCTCTCGTCCTAGCTGGCGACAACTTCCTTATACTGTCGGAAGTTATCAACTGCGCAGGAGATTTTATAGTGCCACAAGTGTACGCGCAAACTGAGAGGAACCCACTCGTCCTAACCTTCCCGCGCCCGATGTATCAGCCATCAGTCACAAGGACAATCACCAAACTCGAAAACCGACAAATTATGCTTTAGCACAAATTTTCGCTCTGATAGGGATTCGAACCCAGGACCCGCGGCGTGGTAGCCAGGTACTCTAACCACTATGCCACGCGGTCGACGTCGTTCAGCTTCCTTCAGCTTTTAATTATTATTTTTGCTCCGATCTACGCAGAAAGAGCTAACTGTGTCTTGAAGTCTAGCAGTGGTATGCTTGGTTTTTGACTTAATTTTATTAATTATAGGATCCCAAGCTGGTGGTTATACCCAACCATCTTCTCTATTAAAATTAGGATGTTTTTAATTACAATAGCCTCGCGAATCATCCTTGGTAGAAATCGGTGTTCATTTGCGAGGATTTGTGGTTTATCAAATCTGATGTAATGGTTGGGATGATCCAGAACATGGTCACAGACTGCAGACTTCCTGGAGCGGCGATGCTTCACATCAGCTATATGTTCTTTTACGCCGGTTTTTACTGATCTTTTTATCTTTTTGTTTGCCCTATGTAAGAGAGACCACATTCACAATCCAGCTCGAGCTAAATATCTCTAAAACTCTAAATTGTTTCGTTTTATTTCTTTTAGCTTTGGCTAACTTTTCAAATCAATGGATTACTTTATTTATAAACGATTTTCATTGACAAGTTTATCATAGTTTATTGTAAAAATGTAACGAACATTTTGTTTGTCCACAGGTATATGTGAAAAGTGCTATCAAAGGTTTTGATCCCATGATCTCACCGCGCTTGTGGCGATAACAGTGTCAGTGCGTGGGTTGTGTGGATGTGGAACGCAGAAAGCTGATCGAGCTGGCGTGGTACGGGGCTGGCGGGGGCGCCATGCAGGCGGGAGGGGGGTGGTTCGTCCCTTGGACGATGGGTATGCAGAAGTTCGCGGTGGCGCTGCCGATGGGCGGCGTGGTTCCGTTTGTGCCGCCGTTGCTAGCGGCACTGCCACCAGCCCCTCCACCCTTGCGGCTTATCGCACCTCCCCCTTTGCCACATCAGTCACAGATCGGAAGAAAGGTACGTGTTAAGAAAAATAACTTGTGTTTTGGTTTTAGTCGTGGAAGCGTTACGGTTTGTAATCATTCCTATTTAATTAAAGCTGTAAAATTGAAAAATAAAAACCGGCAAAATACGTGTCACGCGCAATAAAGAGTTCCGTAGTGGGGAATATAATCTTATTAAAATTTTAGTTGAAAGCGTTGTCTAGGTTCTACCACCATTATGTTTTTTTTATTTTTTATTTTTTTTATTTTATTTAACAAAGTTTTTCAGAATTTTCCAAAGCATAATTGAAAAGTTAGAGAGGGACAGACACACTTTTTACGACTTCAGAGGAGCATATCTCTCCAACTATTGGAATAGAATAGAATAATTTTTATTCAACATAGATTATTTACATAATTCTTATTGAATGTAATTTCTTTCTTTTTTTTAACTACACCACATTTTTTTACCAGCTAGAAATCCAGCTGTCTTGGCTTAAATAAAATAGTTACTTTAAAATTGCTTACCTCAATCGCTTATGTTCACGGATTTTTTTTTTCCCAGTTGTATGGAAGGTATTTCACTACACCTTTGTATAGCGGTTCATAAAAACACCTTCCTCCTGAATTTAATCTATAAAGTGCCAATAGTCTCCAAGTAAAATGGCTGTGACATACAGACAGGCAGGCGGACAGGACGATATTACAAGGTTTCCGTTTTTACTACGGAACCCTTAAAAATGGACCTTGCGAAAGGCGTCAGTGCTCCTGGTTTTGGCATATTAAAAGTATTGGTAAACTGTTCGAGCTTTTCACTTCAGCTGTCAGATTTGTTGCGCCATATAAAAACAGTTTTAATCGAAAACGGCTTGAATCGTTTCAGTTTCAGCTTCATTATATTTATAGAGTATCCGTTCCACGCCCGCTTCGCTCAGGATAAATTAAAATTTATAAATAATTAACTCTTTCAGATAACTTTTTTATAAAAGTATATATATACTACCTTTATGCTAAATTTCATTTAAATCCCTTCAGCCGTTTTGGCGGGATTGAATGTCAAACAAACAAACATATAAACATTTATAATGTTATAATGATAATCTTATGCTTAATTAAAGCTGATAATGATAAGCGACTTCTTCAACAAGAGTCGGTCTTCGTAAGTTTTCGTATACGAGTATAATCGTTTATACCTTCAGTGCTGCGCCAGAACGTTCTGAATAGTTTGCAATAATAAAATAAATTTTATATACTTCTTTTTATAAAAACCATGCCCTACCCTAAGGTGTGTGTTCTATACACATACATTTGACTTATACATCTTACACAGACCCACTATTGCCAATACGTTGGCTCCGGCTGGCTTTCGAACCCAAGACCCGCAGCGTACAAGTCAGGTTCTCTAACCACAACGACAACACAGAAGAGTGATTTCGGGTTTCTTTATTGAAGAATGATGATGTAACAATTTGTGATGTGATATGTGTCAAAGCGAAAATTCATATTAAGCAGAAACCCGAGCAAAATCGTGTGCGGTAACTTCGGAATATTACTCTGCATGGATATAATGTACATTTAAATTTCAATGTGCCGTTGTCTCTTTGATGGTGCCACGTCAAAGTTTTCAACATCCTTTGACACTTATTTGTAGCCGAAATGGAATGATAAAAATCTCATTCGGACTTGCGTATATTCGCTTTGCCAGTGAACGCAATATTGATTATTAAGGATTACTGAGTTCGATCCCCGGTACCTACGAGTATAAATAGTTGTGCGAATTTTACGTGCTGATTTACCACGTGCTCAGTGATGAAGGAAAACATCGTGAGGAAACCTGCATGTCTGCATTTGAAATCCGTCAACACGCATTGGGGGCAGCGTGGCCAACTCTTCCCGTCTCCAAGTCCCTCTCAGAAATGAGAGGAGGCCTCTACTCAGCAGTGGGATATTTATAGACTGTTATTTAAATTGTTTTCCTGGTGGATAGTGGCAGGATTTCTATCCAGTACCAGTTATTCGGCCGCAAAGCAGTCTGAAAACATTACTGTTTTTCGGTTTGAAGTAAATTACAGGACTTATGAGGCTTAAGAACCGATGTCCCATGGTGAAGAGTGCAGTGCCATGCTGACACACACAGAAAGTTCGTGGTGACACTGTAACAGTTATAAGCAAGCATGACTCTCGCTATCTACGTCACAATTTTTTTTAGTGCATAAAGTGATGAAACGAGCAAAACGTTCACCTGATGGTAAGTGCAACGTCTGCCCATAACAAATGCTGTGTCACCCAGAAAACCTCTGTGTGACACCACACTGTGCCCATCACCCCGAGACATAGGTTCTTCAGTCTCATATGCCCAGTGACTACGCTAGCTCACAGTGCCTTGTAGCCCACAGTTGTACTGCTTTACGGCAGAATAACTGGCCCTGGGGTGGTAAGAGTAAAAATATTTATTCGATATGAACGGTCCTCCAACCACCAATGGAAACTCACTAAATCTTTTACCCTATTAAAATAATTATGTAATGTGGGATTTTTTTTAAATAATAATGTAAACATCATCACACTCTGTAATTGTGTGGTAACAAAAATTTTAAATGGGTTTTGTTTGTAATTTCATAAAAAGGGACAAAGGTACACATAAGAAGGCTGTAGTTGAGTCCTACATGTAACAACACGAAGACAAAGGATTTAGGCAACCTTAATTCTATCTAATGACACGACGAACGACCACTCGGACGTTGCGATATAAAGGATCTAGCAATTTGGAGTTTGTCCGCACAGAATGGTTATAAATGTTCAACTGGCTGATATATGTTAACGGTAATTTATTTTTATTTTTAAATGTGTTCAAGTTACGAGTCCTAAAAACGTAACAATGATTCGCTATGTTTTATTCTAAGTAAACAAAAGCCGATAGGTGTCCGGTAAAGTAGAATATCACCAACCTCTTTCCAACCGAGGTGTCTTAAGAGGCGACTAATGTACTGACCGACTGTGTGTATTTGTGTATTTATAATTTGTGTTCAAATTATTCATTATAATCAAGTTAAATAAATAATTGTGTAACTAATCGTGGTTTTGTATCCGTTTTGGAATCATAAGTTGTGGTGTTAGTTATGTCCTCCAAGCGGATGGAAAGAAAATGTAATGATAAATGAAGTGTAGCACACTTGTACACAAAATGTAATAACAAACACTTGTATATATATATATATAGTCCTGGAGAAATTATAGGTCTAATATTATTTAAAATACGCCCATTAAATTTTATTACGGCTGGAATAGTTGTTCCGAGCATACCTTTATTGCCGGCCTGCGCGGAATTATATCCCTTATTTTTTCCGAGTTGGAATTTATGTCGTTTTCCGATATTTAATTATCCGAAATCTAAATTCGGTTCGCGATCTTAGATTCAGCAATAGAAAAAGAAGTAATTGTGGAGTATTCGACACGAAACGGAGGTCTCCCTGAATTCCCGTAATCGCGATAAATGAAACGTAGTGTTGCCAATTGTGCCCAATATGTGTATAGCTTTGTCTGTTATTTCTTTAACGAAGGTACATAAATAAATTTACGGAAACCTATCACTCACTTTATACGGAAACCTATCACTCACTTTATACCGCTATAAAAAAAACATTAATCAGACGATAATGTACGTAATTAGTATCAGGTCATTATTAATTTGAAACGGGTTTTGTTATTTTTAGACTACATCTCATATCTTAAAGTATGAGATTTTATCATTATTAAGCAATATGTGTGCATTACCAGTTTAAATTTTACGTTTGTACTGGTAAGTTACTGCCACGTGTTTGAACTGATTGTTACCGGTTTTTGCATGTTTCATTATAAAATTAGTATAGAATTTAAAGTAAGATAATCATTCATCATCATCATTTCAGCTTATCACTAGTCCACTGCTGAACAAAGGCTTCCCCCAAAGATTACTACTAAAGTTCTTAGCTCTCATTTTGAGGAGAATTTTGCCATAGTTGCCACGCTTGGCAGGCGAGTTGGCAGTTTATTTATTATGTTGTTCCAGGAAGATGCTTCTGCCCATCTTCTGGTTTTAATTTTCTCTCTGTCGACTTTTACAACACCCACGTGATGAGATGGGGTGGTAGTCTCTTAAGCCGGTACCAAACGTACCATTTATATTTATTAATTAACAATTTCAGTAACAGGTCTAGTATTTAATTGAACTGAACAGTGAATTCTGTATTTTTTTAGCTCAAGGATTCCATGGAACTTTTGCAAGTAATGTTGTAATCATTTACGTACTTGCTACATTTACAATCGTTTAATTAACTCGACAATTGTATTTGCTGATATAAGTATGTCACCGGTCTAAAAAAATCATACATGCCTTATTATCTTCTTCCCATATGAGAGGTTTTTTCGTAACCTTAATCATAATAATTTAATCGATGGCGCCACATTCCATAGGAAATCTATTATTAACAGCGATAAGTCTTCTGTTTCTGTGATGGAGATTCTACCAATAGCAGAGCGTCGTCGATAACGCTCATACGTTCTGTCCAAATAGAAGCCTTGATTGGCGGGAGTCTTTATGTGTTTTCGCGTGTAATCATTATTATAAGAGGAATAAGTGACTTCACAAGCGCGCTGGACTACTGTGGTGCAAGCTGCAAGGGAATGTGAAACACTAACGGGAAGACCTGGAGCGTGGAATCTCTCGCCGGACGAACGTAAGTGGCTATTTAAGACAAGAGTTTCTGTTAGGGGAGCTGAATGACTTAAGCGCTGTAATTGCAATTCGAATCTGGTAAAGTAAAGTAAAGTAAAGTTTCAGCCTATATATGTCCCACTACTGAGCACAGGCCTCCTCTCATTTCTGAGAGGGTTTTGGAGCTAGGAAGAATCCGCCACGCTGCTCCAATGCGGGTTGGCGGACTTCACATATCTTCAAAATATTTTTTATTCCTCAGACATGCAGGTTTCCTCACGATGTTTTCCTTCACCGCCGAGCACGTGGTAAATCAGCACTTAAAATTGCAATTAACAATTTTAGTGGTGCCGGCACCGGGAATCGAACCCAGGTCACTCGCGTACTATGAAATTTAAAGCGAGCGCCTAGCCCCTGAGCTACCACGGCTTCGAATCTGGTGGTTGCCTCCAAATGTGCAATAAAATCTTAATCGTGCACGGGGGTAGGCAGAGCCCACGTCCGTAGCCCACTTTTCGCCTCCGCATGAAACGAAACGTGACGGAAACGAAACCACGTCGCCGCCATTTTGGTACGAGTTGATATTCTTGCTTCATATTACGCTCCCACGAGTAGCTAGCTTCCCTACCAATTTTCTAACGAGTCTGAAAGGATCTGATCAGACTTACTAATTTTGAAGGTCACTCTATCAACTAACTACAAACTAAGGTGTAGGCAGAAGACACGAAATTATATCTATTATTATAGTCAAAATATGTTTTCAATTATTTGTAAAATTTCACCAGCCAATCAGAACATCACTAAAGTTAATCTGTCACATGCATCGGTACCTGTCTCGCTGATGAAGACGTCGCTGTGACAAGTGATACGACTGAAATAGAGTTGTCAAATGAAAGAAAATCAACGTCAAATTACGGGCAATGAATTCATTCCACGAAAACTTCAGAATACGATTCAATACCGCTTTATACATTGTATCGTATAAAGATTTGGTAGTGTGTAGTTTACGACTTACGATAATCGAACGAACAATCGTCGGTGCATAATCCGATCGTCACTTTGTATAAATATCGTCAAACAGATGTCAGAATCGTTTTACGATATGCTAACAGTATTATGTCCTTCCCTATATCAAATAGACTAGCGACAAATGTTTGTCGGGTTAGACGTTACATCATCGAATAGTTTTATATGGCCTGATGGGTTTGCCAAACAATTTTTTTATAATGTTTGTATGACGAGTAGAGATAAGAAGTGGATAGTACACTGGTGGCTCCACTGTAGATATTTCAGTTTTGTAACCCTTTTGTATTGGAACTTCATACAATTAGGAAATATTTTTCTACCTTACATTTCCGCAAAATTAGTTTTAATAAATATTTGTATATGTATTGCAAACAATATGCACGAACCCAGCAGATAGCAAAATATTCAACAATTTAATTTAATTATTTGACGATTAAAAAATTTAGTAAATTATTAAAATTCTCCGTATATTCATATATTATGACCATTTAAGTTACATTTTTTTAGGTTAATGATCTGAAATATTTAAAAAAAATTAAATTCACTTTTATGTTTTACTATATCAAAATCGAAGGTTTAGATTATCATTGTTATTATTTTATCAACATAGTCAGACCACTTCAATTAGCATCGTCTTTGGATCCGAAACAAGCGTTTTTGCTTCACTGACGTCATTGTGAAATATATTATCGTCAATGTCGTGCAATGTCTTGCATCATTAGCGTTGGCAAATTGAAGATAGTCGAATTTCGATTCTAGTTTAATTGCACGAGTATATTATAAATTTCTTTTGATTTTAAGTATTATATTTTCTTCTACCCGAAATTAACCGTAACATCCACCACTGGTTATTATAATGTGGTTTTCTTTACGCAGAACATAGATACGCAACAAAATAGAAGGGGTTCTTTGTCTTATTCTTCGTCCGATAAAATATACTAGTACTCTAAAATAATAATAGTACTCGTATAACAACAACACTATCTAAAACACTAAAGTTAGTGAGAGATTGGCTTAAGTCGCAATTTAAATCCAGAGTCGTAACGGTTTCTCTACTTTCAAAAGAAAGAGAAAAGGTCTGGGTTATTTTGACCCGTGAGCTATGTGTTACATATGATAAACACAGAGGCACTGACTCCTACCCCGCGTTCAAGTTAGTGGGTCTGTGTTTGCGTGTACTCTTGTTGCACTATGCTATCTCCTGCGCAGTTGATAACTTTCAACAGTATTCGAAAGTTCGCCGTGGTCGAAAAACGGCCAGGAATGGCATCATCATTATGATAATCATTAAATGTGGTAAAAAAATATCTGTTACTGATATGCTCCAGTATAATATACTATCTAGTACGTCCATTATCTAGTCAATTGATGAAATCCCCATTAGGCATCAGTTTTTAAGTCTCATATGTCCAGTAATTACACTAGCTCTTAGTACCCCTCAGACCGAAACACATTATTATTATCATTATTAATTAATGTTTGCTCACTACAGCTTTACGGCCAAATAACAGGCCCTACGGTGGTACCTACCTAGACGGATTCCTACACAGGAATCCTACCACCAGTATTTTAGTAAATAATAAACCATAACATTATAACTTGCTACACGATGTCTGATTGACCGTATGTCTCTATTAGTGTGGTTATCGTTACACTTGCCCATTGCTCGCGGCGCCCCATTTCCATGAACTAATATAAACATGTATCATCCATTCTCAACGATAAACACTAACTAGCAGGCAAATTAATAGAGCCGTAATTTATGTCGGATTTAATCTGGACAGTAGCCTATTCGGGTCTTATTTAATAGCTCTTCAAATCTGGTATACGCAATCTTTCGATTTAAATTCCCAATGCAGATTCATTCGCGTGATAAGGGCGATTGCTTACTTCTACTTTTGATGTTATCGAACCAATCTTAACATGCTTTATTATTTTAACTGATCTGTTTGTATGTGAACATTATACATTAAGAGTCGGTTCTATTTTCTTACAATGATTTTCTCCTGGTTGATTTTTGATTACGGCGACAACTTCCGTATACTGTCGGAAGCAATCATCTGCGGCGTATTTATTATAGTGCCACAAATTTATGCGCAATCACACAAAGGCACTCAATCCTCCCAACTTTCCCGCGCCTTATATAAAGCCCATGCGATAAGATCGATCGCACTCGCAACAGAATCAGACCCGAAAACCAGCCAATTATTTCCGGCACAAATATTGGCTTTGATTAGCATTCTTACCCGATCTGACCCTTGTAACAATTTTTTTTAATTACTATCTGGTATGCTTTTGTTTTTGTAGTTTTCTTCGTCGTATTGATAAACGATTTCTTCGGGTTCTTCTAGCTTTTAACGCAATTATTCGTTGTTGCTGCAACGGTACATCGGTGCTTACATTATCTCCACAGCCTTCTCACTAAAATTTTCTTAGTGAGGTGGAATATGTACCCGAAGGGGTCGCGATAGTGCGTGTTTAAAATGAATAATTTATGTAGTAAGTCTCAGTATATAAACAGTTGTGTAAATAACTAAGGAATTTATACATTGTCCATAGTCGCTTTATCTTTTTTTTTTCATTTCAGCCTATCACATGTTCTTTGCTGAACATAGGCCTCCCCCATAGATTGCCACAA
The DNA here is from genome assembly GCA_019845155.1 of Luehdorfia chinensis. Lineage (NCBI taxonomy): Eukaryota > Metazoa > Arthropoda > Insecta > Lepidoptera > Papilionidae > Luehdorfia > Luehdorfia chinensis. The sequence goes on from JAHVAK010000103.1 coordinate 10,671,227, forward strand.
AAGTTAGTAGCTCTCATTTTAGGGAGAATTTGCCGTAGTTGCCACGCTTGGCAGGCGGGTTGGCAACCGCAGTTTATTTATTGAGATGTTCCTGAAAGATGCTGCTGGCCATCGTCTGGTTTTAATTTTCCCTCTGTCGGCTTTTACGAAACCCACGGGATGAGATGGGATGGTCGATTCTCTTAAATCGCTACCTCACGGCGGATTATCAACGATATGTATTCATCAATTTAAAACTAAACTACGTATCCCAAAAATGCGAGTAATGCTGTTTCTTGAATTTTTACTGTATGCACTTATTTATAATATTCAATCTTCGTAAGTATGTGATATATTTATTTGCAAACTACACCCACATCGTATTATCTTTTCATCAAACTTAAATGCTCATGAGGAGTTATGTTAAAGCATCGCTGTCGGTGGGCGCACGGCCTGAAATTAATCCGTCGTAACTAAAATTAACATGTTACTTGATCAACGCCGGCATACTTGGCAACCTCTTTTAATAGTGGTATTCAAGTTATAAATCACTTTGTAATTGCTACGATGCACCAAGTCTGACGACCATTTGCTAACTCTCCCGCATATTAGTGCCGTCGGCGTTTTATTGCAAACCCGCCACCGTATTCGTTTTCTTCTTGTCGATTCTTTTCAAATAACACAGTCGTGTCCGCTTTGCCCTTTCTATATTTATGCGTACTACAAAGAGCGCACTGCTCAATTTTATGGTTGTGTAATGGCTTCAGTAGCGCCTGTTTTATATGAAGCCGTAACAATTCGGCTATTTTCTAAGCGCTTTTAATTCAATTTTTACGTAATCGTCACAATTTATCTAAAGTTTACTTAAAATAATGTTTCATTTCTTTCGTTTTTATATGTAATCTAACAATAAAGTAAAGTAACAACCTATAAATGATTACTGATCATAGGCCTCCTCTCTACCATTTTAAGAGGGTTTTGGAGTCTGAAATAGTCCGCCACGCTGCTTAAATGCGGGCTCGCTACATATGCCATCGAAATGTTTTGCTTAGAAATGCAGGTATCGTCACGATATTTTCTGACACTGCAGAGGGAGAGATAAATATGTAGAACTATTAATTTATGGGCAATGAGGATCGAACCCAGGTCAATTGCGTTTTACGATGTTTAAGGCTAGCGGCCATGGGCTACTAAAGCTTTAATAAATAAATATTTTTTTATGAAAGTAATATCTCGAATTATAATTATTCGTAAAACAACGAGCGACAACTGTTTGCTAGCACCCGTATGCCAATATAATAGATATATTCTGCGCAGTTGACATGTTTCGGTATTGATCGATAGATGTCGATGCAGTTTGAATTCCGCCCGAGTCGCAATAAAAATATGATACACATAGAGTAGTCATAATATGGATGTTAATGTAACTTACGATTACTACCTACGTTGCGCTTCACTAATGTGCGTTGGTAGACGATTAACACGAAGTATCTCCGATAAATTATTATAGTACTTCTACAAATTCGTTCCACAATCAAAATTAGTATTGGCGAAAACTCGCCCTACCCCCCAATTAGTAGCGGAGGATATAATGGCCGCGACCGCGAGTCTTAATATAACAAACGATCAGTTAATAGAGGCGGAATCGGCCGAACACGATCTGGCGTTAATTGGTCTCATCTCGCGTTAATTTGCTCTTCATTTTACTGCCTACAATTTATACGGTCTTGGATCTTAACGTTTCGATCGCTGTCTGTGATTAAGCGTATATTTTAATTTTGGTATCCGTCCAAATTGTTTTAATGTTTTAATTCTTTCGATCGCATCGAAGTACACGTACATAAGTAACTTAATTTTTTATTGCCCGGCCCCTGAACCACAACGGCTTGTCAATACATCATAATCATTACTTCAGTCTATCATAATCGACTGTTGAACATAGGTCTCCCCCATAGATTGCCCCAAACCTCATTCCTGTGCTAGCAGCACCCATCGACTTACCGCAAAACCGTGCAGGTCGTCGCTCTATCTAGTGGTTATCGGTTCTACGAGCTACATGGCCGGCCCATCGCCACTTCAGCTTGCAATATTAAGGGCTATGTCGGTTACTCTAGTTTTGCTGCGGATATCCTCGTTAAAAGAATACTACCACTCCATCTCATCCAATGGATCTCGTAAAATGCGAGTAAGGAATTAAACTGCACTGTGCACCCAACAGCGCATGGTGGCGATGGGCTGACCACCTATCACACCAAGTGCATTATATTATTTTGGTGAAACGTGGATTGTGGCAGTCATCTGTTTTTGCAGTGGGTGCCCAGTCTCTGACTACTCCTTATGGGATACAGTCGTGATCTTAGATATCTCGCAGAGAAACTCCAAGTTATGCTAATACATATGGCACTATAATATGACCTAAGCAATATGGCTTCTGGTTAACCAGAAGATGACTTCTACAATTAAATGAGCTAGACGGACAGCAAATAGTTTTTTTTATCATTTCATGGACAACGTCAAAGTCGGGATATGAAGTAATCAATGCTTGGTTGTTATCGTTTGCTTAAGGTTATTAAAGTGGACTAATATGCACCGGGATGTTTTGTTACAAAACTACTGCCACTTAATAATATACGCAAACTTGATATGTGTATCTAAAATATTAGTACATTAGCAAAGATTGTTGTTCAGGGTTCGGTTGATGCTGTATGTGAAATTTATGTCTCTCTTTTTTGAAGAAGTGACGAGACGAGAAAATCGTTTACCTGATGACAGCAGCTCCTAAGTGTCATATTCCCAATAATCACACTAGCTTTCAGTGCCGTTCAGACCGAAACACAGTAATCTTTGAAGTCAGAATAACAGGTACTGCGGTGTTACCTACTTAGACCGATTCCTGCATAGAAGTCCCACCACCCGTAAAACAGTCATCTGTAAGTCGCACCTAGGATACAGGAGAAATTCTCGTGTGGTGTTTATGTATTTTTTTTTTGTAAACAACCTTGACTAGACTAGCTTTTTGTCGCTATTCTACCGATCTCTTTAAGATCAGAGAAAGACTGTGACAAGCAAGTGGGTGCTGTAAATAATGGCATGTATAGTAAATAATTCGCAATAAAATCTGTAGAATCTAATTTTATTTAAATCGAACTAAGAAGTAATCTTCTTAGCCAACTGAAAGTTGAGTAGTGAGGGTATTGATGCCAAGTCAGTTACGTCGCTCGACTTTGGGATAGTGGTTCTTAATCACGGTTGAACACGTGTTATATTCTTCAAGTTCGCATTTACCAATGTTATAGACGGCATACAAACCTGGCCTTTACATATTGGAGATTGAGGATTAAAGTTTCATTTCACGATTATATTCTTTCATAACTATTCATGATTTGTATGAATATGAAAGGCAATGACCCACAAGCAGTTCATTGAGCAATGAAGCTGTTATTGACTGACCACGTTCCATTTGTGCTAATAAAATAGCCAAGTGAACATCTTTAATCAACATACAAAGTTGTTTTGAACTGCTGGTTTATTCTTTCTTTAGCCTAAGGTCATTGGCTGGATCATCGTTTATCTTACACCTACAATCAAATAAGTGAGCCTGTATTTAAAAGACTTAATTCATCTTGACATGTCAAATAGGGTGATATAAAATTGTCCTGGAAGCGATTCACATAGTTTTTTGCTTCTTGAAAATCGGTTGTGGTTAAACTATATTAAAGCTTGCAACGGCTAAGATAGAGATCAAATTTCATTAATATTCAGTGTATCATATTTCACGTATTTTTTTATTTTGCTTGGAATGCTGCGTTTGTTGATAACCGCACAACAGTCCACCAATATATCGCCGTAGTGAACTGCAAGCGTTGCGTGAAAATTATTAATTGCTTCATTGATTTTCTGATTTGCTTTTTTCGTAGTTGACATGACGTTAGGACTCATGTGAAGGATCGGTCGACGGAATTTTTTAATGCAAAAATAGCTATTATTTTATCATGTGCCCGTGTTTTATTTTTAACTGGCTCCTGGAATATATCCAGCCAGTTTTAATTGCTACTCGTAAAAATATTCACTTGAGACATATATTTATCCAATTATAAGGCAAAGGCAGAGTAAGTACATCCGTCAATGTCAAACCAACTTGTTCCATTCAACGGTACCTTACCAAGTTGGATAACTAGTAAGCGCATATTCCCTTAGTTATAAGAGTAATTATAGAATGTAGTGTTTTTACCTTTGTTTTGAGAATATGTTGCTAAGCATTGCGAAGATCTTTTTATTACCTCTGTCCGGACTTGACTGACTACTTACTTTATGTTCTATACTTCTTAGTACTCGCTTGTATCTGTACTATAGTATACTATTTGAGTTAAGACTATCTGTCTGTTGAGTTAGCAGACCAACGTCAGCCATTACTGTCTTCATAATTGGTCGCTTTAAATGATTCCTTATTTATAACATGAACCGTATCACCTACTACGGCAGGAAGAGCTGAATTTTTTTTAATTTAATATTTATTTATATATTGACATAAATTACGGATACAATGTAGCAAATGAACCCTCTGGTTCCCAAACTAATTACAACTGTGTCTCAGAAAGCAGCGTCTTCCCCCACTTTTTGAGCTGTTTATGTCTGTTTATGTACCTACACTATATATGGTTAGGACCAAACGGATTATAAAGAATTTTGTCGAAAACAGTTATTATTTTACCTTTCGAATTGTTTGTGTGTTTGACTTGTGTATGTGTGTGTGCCTTCGTGGTGGTACTGTGTAGGTGCTTGTGAGTTTTATATGTGTGTGAATCCATATTGAATTAATATGCATTTTTTTACTGGATAAGGTGACGAGACGAGCGAAACGTTCTCCTGGTGGTAAGTGCTACGTCTGCTCATAATAAATGCTGTGTCACCCAGGATCCTTCTGTGTGGCACCACAATGCGCCCGTCACCCAGAGACATCGGTACTTAAGTCTCATGCCCAGTGATTACACTAGCTCTCAGTGTCCTTTAAACCGAAACACAGTAATGTTAGCACACTGCTACTTCCTGGGGTGGTACCATAGACGGATTCCTGCATAGGAATTCTATCACCAGGAACGTTTGATGTAGTATATATAGCTTTTTAGTTGTTTTAGATACCGGTATCTGTTTTTTGAAGTAGTATCATTTCTGATTTAATTTATTGTACAAGCGTAGGGCTGCAACATTTAAGTGTTTCTGGGTGAATTTATGTCTACTGCGCGGAACCGGGTATCGATCAACCCATAGATTTGAGTCAGGTACGTATTAGATTTAACATAGTTTTTTTTTCCAGTCGCATAGCCAGTCATTCACTAATAACAGTCGTTATTTACCTAAAGTGTCTGGTGCTGCAATCACTGTACTGCATACAGACATCAATGGCATCCGAAATAAGGGCCTGGCTATTTAAAATTCGACACACACTTCCACAGCGCACGAACGCTAGCGTTTTACAACTTTACACAGTGTGTCGGATGCGAAACGAATGCTCGAATGACTCTAAATCGATAATTGTTCACATTCGATGTGTAGTAATTTCGATTTGTTAGTAATTAACAGGCTTTTATCTGCAACGTCTGCGAGTTTTGTTTAATTATATTTATGTTCGCCAGTATTTACCAGTTTCTCAAATACTCTTTAAAAGTAATCAATTTAATGCGACATTAAAATCTGTCAAGAGCTTTAGGAGGATGATCGCGACTACTTTAGTGATAAATATTTGTTATCTCACTTTCGTATTATAAAAATCTGTAAACTTGTTACAATGTTATGCCAGTTCAATGATTTTTCACCATTACCTACGCATGAACTCGCAATTGACTGTCAAAATGTATGATGATTTATTTAATACATACAGGCACGTCTTTTTCCCATATAAGGGGTAAGCCGAGGCTACACACGTAGCCCACTTTTCGCCCCACGCAGAAATCGAGACGTGACGTGTGGCGAACTACGTAGTCGCAATTTTGGTAAGTCAAAAAAAATTACTCCCTATTGCGTTTCCACAAGCAGTATAGTGACAGCATTGCATATTATGGTGTTATTCAACACAATTAGAGGCGTAGTCGCCTCTTACGATACCTCGGTAGAAAAGAGGTAGGTGCTATTCTACTCTGCCGGACACCTATAGAACTTAATGCTTAAAGCATATATTACACAGCTGTTTTGTGTCATAAATACATAATCTTACACCAATCCGTGACGTTATTGTTTGGTATTCAACAATTTTTTTGGTACATTAAACGATTCAAGGTTATTTCCAAGTATTGCAGCGTTAAATTTTAATTGACCTTACGAAATTTGACAAGGATTTTAAGTAAAAACTTTTTCAATAACACGCAATTTTTAAGTAATTAGAACATTACATACTCGCTACTCTATCTAGAAAGATCTAGAATTGCACTATTGCAAAAGTTTTGATGCTTCGCTTAGTAATCATTTATCATAATTTTTTTTGATTTACACTTTAAGAATTACGGAACTATTTCTATTTATCACCATTTTCATTTCAGCCACTATTGAACATAGGCTTCTCGCATAGATTGCCACGAAAGTTTGTAGCTCTCAATTTGGGGGGATATTCCCATAGTTGCCACTCTGGGCAGGCGGGTATACAGATGTTCTAAGAAGATGCTGCTGCCCAACTCCGGTGTTAATTTCTCTCCGTCGACTTTTACGACACTTACAGGATGTGATGGGATGGTAGATTATCTTAAGCCGGTTCTAATTTTTTTAAGCTGTTTCATATCGACTAATTTTTACATAGTAGACAAGAAAGATGTTTACTTAAGTTATAAAAGCTACTTTTTTACTACACTACTTTCAACTAACTACTAGGAAAAGGAGCTGTAAGTTTAATACCCCCTTATATCTTGATTTTCATTTTCTTCAATAGCGCTCTTTATTGTGGATATATTAAAACATAACACTTCTACAACAAAGAGGTGTTCTCTCCTTAAGAAAATTGAATTTTCTGCTCATAGCCGTATTAATTTTACGACTGCTTCGTTTACCCTTAATAAAAGATCAAATTTTATACATTTCAGCCTATCTAGTCCAATGCTGAACAGAGGCCTCCTCCAATTATTGCCACAGTTTGCCATAGTTGCCGCGCTTGGCAGACGGATTGGCAACCGCAGTTTATTTATTCAGATGTCCCAGGAAGATGCTGCTGCCTATCTTCTGTTTTTTATTTTTCCTCTGTCGACTTTTACGACAACCACGGGATGAGCAGAGGTGGTAGATTCTCTTAAGACGCTACGCTTATTATTAAATATTTACGTGGTTGAACACTGCTCCACTGGAGAAGCTACTCTTTCGAATCATCATCGTCATTAACCAACAACTCTCTAAATTGGGTGTGTTTGTAAACACCACGCTTTGCAGGAATTAAAGTATCAGTCTTCGGATCTCTGACTGCATCCTAGCCTGCCCCGATTTTATCGCATGAGCTTTACATCGAGCTCGGGTAGGATAGGTCGAGTGCATTTGTGTTTCCGCGTACACTTGTTGCACTATAATATCTCCCGAACAGTTGATAGCTTACGACAGTATCCGGAAGTTGTCGCTGTGGTCTAAATTTAGCCAGAGTGAAATTATTAAAAAAAAAGACATATTTCGAAATAAATTTTATTATGTTTAATGAGGTGGTGATGTTCTCCTAGCCGATTTCGACCACGGCGACAACTTCCGAATACTGTCGAGAGCCATCAACTGCGCAGGAGATATTATAGTGCCACAAGTGTACGCGTTAACACAGAGGCACTCACTCGTCCCAACCTACCCGAACTGCGTTTAATATAATATATATAAGCGTCCGCTTAGCCTCAGACCTTCCCCGGCTTTTGTCCTTCGTTTTACAACAATTTATATAGCAATTATCTGTTAAATTCAGCATATAAATTTTGTGACATTCCATTTTAGTTTACACAATCACAATCCCTTTTATTGCGACAGAGTATTGCCGGCCCTTATAGGGAGACGCTACTTTGTTATGTTTGGTTTTAATGTAATTTGTTAGGCCAATGCTTTGCACGCGATGCGTCCATGCCTGACCAGTAAATGTGAATATGGTTTGATGATCATTCATTATTATGTATTATTCCGCACCCACTAGTCATATTTTGAACGTCACTCGGAAAGTGACAGTCAGCAGTTGATCTTTCCTGTTTCCTTGGTGATAAAGCTCAAAATGAAATGGTGACATTTTTCTAAAAGCGAAGAGTTATCTTTGTCAAACGATACAAATCACTAGGAGCGTTCGCTGTGCTTGGAAACCAATTTCCGGTTCCCTTTCATATTGAATTGTAAGTGGCATCCTCTACGGTGAATGGTGCGCGGGGTATTTATGTAGTGTTAGGGTTGCACCTTGTCACTGTTTTTAACATGAAATGCATGTTAACTTTATTCTTACTTCATATGTGTAATTGCTGATTTGATTAAGTCGGTAACACTGCTTGAGCAGTGTTTTCAATATTTGTCGAATTGTTAGTTTAATACGTTAAGTACATTAATTTTACTTAAGAAGTCATGTCTTTGAGTGACTGGCGCAGTGTGGTGTCACGCAGAAATGTTCTGGGTGACATATCATTTGTTATGGGCAGACGTTACACTTACCATCAGATGTAAGTTTTACTCGTCTCGTATATATTCTATTGTCATATTATTTCAATGCAAATTCAAATAATCATTTGAAGTGTCGTAGATATTTTTAAATTATCAACAAATATTCTTTTAAGTCTTTTACAAAATGTATTTGCGGTAATTGAAGTACATACCTTTCATTTTATGTTGGGGTCAAGCGAAAATGTCGAGAGTGCAAAGGGTTTATGGATCAGAAATCATAAAAGATACAATTAAAGATTAAAAGAATGCTATATATATATATATATATATATATATTTCTCCTTCCTCATAATATCTATAACAATCATATTACTCACCCAGGCTTCGCAGGGATATCATGTTATGTTAAAATCTATGTAGAAAAAAGCGCACCAGGTCGTTTACCCATTTAGGAGTAAATGTTCGTACAACCTATTCTTAGTCGGGCCTATGTCGGGCCTATGTCGGGAAAGGAATATTTATACCAAAATTTAAGTCAATAGGTATTCTTGTAGTTTCGGAGTTATCGTGATGAGTCAGTGCTACATCGCTTTTATGTATAAAGGTATATTTATTGTAATTTTTATTATTTGTTTTGATCATTTTCATTTGTTCACACATTTGCTCTTACTTAACTTGTAGTAGATTAGAAAAAGATAATGCTGTGTGAGTATTGAAGATTTTCATAATACAAAAAGATCGGCTTGGTTGACGCAGAGGCCAAGTGGTTGGCTTCCGCGCTACCGATTCGATCCCTCGAGGGACATATAAATTTATTTTTTACTATAGTAAAAAGCGACCAGACTAGCAAAACGTTCAGCTGATGGTAAGTGTTATGTCAGCCCATAACAAATGCTGTGACACTCGGAACTTTTCTGTGTTACACCACACTGCGTCTCATATGCCCAGTAATGACACTAAAAATGTATGGTCTACAAATTGTTGTTCCGGGTCTTGAAGTTTGTGAATGTGCAGTTTGTTTAAAATTTTGGAGTAATCGTAGTGTGGTGTAATTTTTGATAAAATAAGTAGTAAAATTCTGGTATTTATGATGATATAGGTATTTATGAATACTGGTGGTAGGATTCCTGTGCAGGAATCCGTCTAGGTAGGTACTACCTCAGGGCCAGTTATTCTGCCGTTAAACAGTAGTGTGCAAACTTTACTGTGTTTTGGTTTGAAGGGCACTGAGAGCTAGCGTAATCACTGGGCATATGAGATTTAAGAACTGATGTCTCAGGGTGACGGACGCAGTGTGGTGTTACACAGTAATTTTCTGGGTGACATAGCATTTGTTATGGGTAGACGTTACACTTTTTTTTCGTTCAACGGGTAACAAACGTTTTGCTCGTTCCGTCACTTTTATGAAATTAAAAAAAAAAGATGATGCCTTTAGGAATGGTTTCTGTCACGGTGATCTAAAATTTGCTATTTGAGCAGGATTACCCGTAAAGACAAACTGATTTGCTAGTTATCGCTTTCCAGTACTCATCTGCTGCAACGGCTATGCTACTTATGATCAGGAATGATAAGATGCAATGTCAGGTTCTACATTTGTCGCAATACGTTTCAGACCCGAGAACCAACAATTCGTGCTAGAAATGTTTTGGCTCCCGCTGGGATACGCACCCCGGACTCGTGACTTAACGTATAGTATATCTGACCATTTAAGTACTCGTACAAAAATAAAAATAAAACTATGTAACTTTGACATTCCTTGTTGCTTCGTCTTTATACTAAGCTAGGGTAACTCATCTATGATATAACAATGCTCATAAGATTAATTTTTTAAGACTTATATTAACTTTTATGTATCCTATTGACAGCCCTAGATTTAGATGTACTGGAGTCTACATAATATATTGAAGGGTTGACGTATTTTATATTGCCTTGCGCGAGTTAAAAAGATCAGCGTGCGGAATTTCCTCTTTTCATATTACCTCGTTAGGAGCAACAGGTCAAGACTTTTGTGGACATAGAAACCTGTTTAGATTCCTTGCCATCTACATACGAGTATATTGTAGTGTAATCTTAAATTGTAGTTATACTTACATTAGATATAAATAATATCGAAAATACACACACTAAAATAAATAACAAGCTATAAATGTCCCATGTTAAGAAAAGCCGGTCTCCTCGACGATATTTATTTTTATCACGATTTTATTCACCGCCGGGCAGGTGATAAAATAACACTAAAAGTTGTATTTTCAATTTTAGTGATCGCACTAGGGATCCAACGCTCGTCGAAAGCCCGGCTCCTGAGCCAACTTGGCTCGAATATTTTAATATTTTTTATTTAGACACAGAGCCGTGGTAGCACAGGGGCTAGGCGCTCGCTTTAAATTTCATAGTACGCGAGTGACCTGGGTTCGATCCCGGTGCCGGCACCACTAAAATTGTTAATTGCAATTTTAAGTGCTGATTTATCACGTGCTCGGCGGTGAAGGAAAAGTGAGAGGAAAGCAGCATGTCTGAGAAATAACAAATATTTCGAAGACATGTGAAGTCCGCCAACCCGCATTGGAGCAGCGTGGCGGATTCTTCCTAGCTCCAAAACCCTCTCAGAAATGTGAGGAGGCCTGTGCTCAGCAGTGCGACAAGCTGAAACTTTACTTTTTTACTTTTATTTGGACATAATGTTGGTTTTCGAAGAAATATATTCCAAAAAATTTGGCTAGGTTACGAATATGGGTGGGTAACGTCTTAACGACTGTCGCTTCGTTAAGAATAAAAAGGGAATCATATATCAAATGATATTTATATGCAGTATTCAGTCGTCATCATTTTAGCATGTTAGCATTACAGTCCAGCAGAACAAAGACCTAGGGGTATACTGTGTAACTCTGATTGGTTTTGTAATCAGTTTCATTTGACCCCATTAACCAATGAATGAGCTTCACTCGCCAAAATAAAATCGATCACGAAACCTACCAGACTTACAAAATAGACCTCCTGCTCTGTAGACTACACGAGAGCTGCGACCATTGATGCTACTCTTTGCGCTTGTATGTGTTTGTCCTCAGTAATACTCGTATAAGTATTTTGATGCTTATTCCCTGGTTTATATTGTAAATTTCCCTTTGTTATTTGCTGGATTATATGTTTAGGATGGGATTCTCCCACGCAGTAAACCTTTATCCGTTCCCTAAAGCCTCGACTTAACCTTACAGCGTTATTGGCTATTTAAGAAAGCTATTAAATCTTCGTCTCACAGTGACAAACTCGCTAAAGAATGACGAGCTAGCCAAAAAAAACCCAGGAATTAAGGTGAATACTACAACAGTAATCATATGGCTACGGCCATAGGCCAGGGACAAGATACAACGAATCTTCAAAAAGCAGTGGTGTTTCACACGCAAGGTTATCGTTGTGATCGCGACGACTTTTTATGTTGCATAATGTCTAACACTAAAACGCCGTTCAACGCCGTGTGATGGCGGAATAAGAGAATCTGCCACTCCATCTCATCCCGTGGGTTTCAAAAGTCGACAAAGGTTGCATAAAAACTAGGAAATGGGCAGCAGCATCTTCCTGGAACATCTGCGAACTTCTTCCTGGAACATTCCTGGAATAATCTGCGGTTGGCAACCCGCCTGCCAAGCGTGGCAACTATGCCAAAATCTGTGGGGGAGGCCTATGTTCAGCAGTGGACTAGTGATAGGCTGAAATGATAATGGTAATGTCTAAGTTCTGACGAACATCTGTAAGCGTTATGTTACAGTCCCGTATGCAGTCGTGTTTAAAGCCTGTATTAAATGCCGGTTGTATGAAAATCATATTAATATCCGATCTACTTAACAAAGAGCGATTAATGGTGACCTCGCGCCCGAAGCAAATTGAAAATGTTTTTCATTGCGGTCTGTTACTTCATTAAACCTTACCTTTTCGCCTATTTGATTTGATAATGGAAATTCTGTTTTATTAATTATAAATCGCCTTATATTATTCGGCGTATAACGTTACAGCGTTTGTCTACGTTATTCGTAAGTTAATATTGTCGGTGTCGTTTCGACGAATATCTTTCTCATTGTTTGAAGTTTAATTGTTTTACCTTAAAAGTTCCATTAGGAGAGAAACGCAATGGTTTGGATCGTTTTCCCGCTTCTATCAAGAGTCTGTCTTTTATGTTGTAACTTCTTTGAACTCGGTGTGTTTTTGTTTATTTTTAAGTTTGATTTGTCTTATTGTTGGTTATTTGCCATGGATGTTTATTAAGTGTTTTGAAATAACATACATGCAGTAACACCTTTTTCCAATATAAGAAGTACGCAGAGACCACATTTATAGCCCACTTTTCGCCCCCGCTTGTACGAGTCAACAAAAGTCTTAGTCCTCATTGCGTTCCCACGAACAGTATAGTGACGACATTGAATGTTATGGTATTAATCTGCACGAATAAAGACTGCCCGTAAAATACCTTAGTCGCCTCTTACGACACCTCGGAAGGAAACAAGAAGGTGCAATTCGTTGCGAAGTGTTTTGGAAAAAGTATGTGTTTATATGCTCTGGCAGTGTTCTCGTACATCTTTAAAAAGTACGTTCTGTTAAATATAATATTACACAATACATACGTCATTTTAGTATCGCTTTGCGTAAACTACCTTTTGTATTCCAAATGTAAATGGTATTACAATCTCGGCTCGGTTGGCGCAGTGGCTAAGCCCTTGGCTTCTGCGCCGCGGGTCGCAGGTTCGATTCCCGCACGGGACAAAGATTTGTATGGCCTACAGATAGTTGTTCCGGGTCTGGGTGGTTTGTGCATATGGAATTTATGTCTGTAAAACGTACCCACGACACACGAGAAATCCTACTGTGAGGCATCGTTTTTTTAATAACAAAAATAACAAAACTTTATACAAAATTACAACCGCTTGACGTAGTGATTGTCATACCTGCCTACTGTATCGTCTCTTGTTTTTGATTCTGCCGATGACTTTGTTTCTGTCACATGAAACCATTCGTTTCTGTCTTTTTTTTTAATATAGTACATAGAATCAGGCGTTACTTTGCGGAAATCCATTATAATGGAAGGGATATAAGGAAAGGAATTTAATTTGCTAAGATCCGCATGCAAAACATAAAATGGTGTATATTACCTAGAATTTGAAGAGTAACGCCCGCCCTCCCACAGTAGCGTGCACAAGCAAACTAACACTGCCACCGGGAACCGCGACCAAATACCCTCCAACACCACAATACTACCACTAGGTAATATACACCACTGAAGTCGAGACCATGACACGTATTTCGCCTCAAAACGAGGCCAAAACGAGGCTTTTTCGAGCGTCATAGACTCTACGCCAAACAGCCGCCGAGTGATACATATTAATATCGTCCATTAAAATACACTCAACCACTTTGTGGAACTGCTTACGACTTCGGGCCTTCAAGAAAAGAGCTTACTCCTTTCTCTAAGGTCGGCAACGCACCCGGATAGCCTCTGGATTTGCGGATATTCATAGGCGACGGTGATCACTTGCCATCAAGTGAGCCGCTTGCTCGTTTGCCAAATCTTAAAAATATACATTATGTATTTAACTCCAAATAGTAAGTGAAGAAACACAAGTTTCGTGTGGCACTGTACCGCGCTTTGAGTCACCTTGAGACATCTATTATTTAGTCTCATATGCTTACTAATTCCACTACCTACAGTGCCTTTGGAAGCAGAACACAAATATGCTTGGACCCTATGCAAGAATCCGTCTAGATAGGTACCACCCCAGGGCCAGTTATTCTGCCGTGAAGCAGTAGTGCGCAAGCATTACTGTGGCATGTGTTGTGGGCGGACGTTGCACTTACCATCAGGTGAACGTTTTTCTCGTTTCGTCACTATACAATAAAAAAAAAACTGGTCCACCTTGACGGACTCCTCTGCATAGAAGTTCCAATACTTTTAAGTTGAAAGTCAATATTTCTTTATTCAATGTAGGCTGTTTTGAAACTCATGAATGTCAAAATTTACACCAGTTCAAAAAAAAAGAACTTTCGAAGAAAAGAACCGGCAGCAAACCCTGGGATTTTCTTTTTTTTTTTCAATGCCATATTACATTTTAAGATTTACATAGAATTTATTAAGTATAATGTCTAAAATGTATTATGTAGTAACATTTACCTATGTCATGGTTATCATTTATCATATCACAGTTCTAGATACTTCAATATGCACTAAATTAAAATAAATCGAGAACATAAAAGCAAATAAACTATTTTTGATAAGGGTCAAACGAACCGCCCTCCAACTTTTTCCCTTTTCTGAACTTCTTCGACAAAACGACATGGGACCGCAACTTTCAATACACGGGCGGCCATGTTTTTGTGTGTAAGCATTAAATGGAGGCCACAAAAGTTGGTGGGAAATCGAAATAGTTTCTCTTTTATGAGCAAGTTTCTTTGGCGGCTAAAATTTTTATTGTTTTAAATAAAAATATTCATAATGCTATATTTATAATAGTACTCAAACTTATTTTGATACACTCGTAAATACATATACTTTATCTATAAAAGTTTCAGCCTTTAAATGTCCCACTACTGAGCACAGGCCTCCTCTCATTTCTGAGAGGGTTTTGGAGCTAGGAAGAATCCGCCACGCTGCTCCAATGCGGGTTGGCGGATCTTCACATGTCTTCGAAATATTTTTTATTCCTCAGACATGCAGGTTTCCTCACGATGTTTTCCTTCGTAGAGCCGTGGTAGCTCAGGGGCTAGGCGCTGGCTTTAAATTTCATAGTACGCGAGTCACCTGGGTTCGATTATCGGTGCCGGCACCACTAAAATTGTTAATTGCAATTTTAAGTGCTGATTTACCACGTGCTCGGCGGTGAAGGAAAACTTTATCTATAATATTTTTAAAACATCATTTACATAATTGCAATTATAATTCTGAAAACTAAATTACAAGTATCTCTAGAATTTGGTTTTGTACGATTTGCTCCTAATAACTTTTGTATCTTTTTAATATTTCAAGCGACATTGGTTATTTAAAAGGTGGTTTTAAGATGATGACGGATGGTGGTATTAAACCTAATGTCACGTAAGTTTTTATGTAATTGTTGCATTGATGTTTTTCTCTTTTAGTTCAAGCTTCTTCGATTAATTCGTCTTACGTCAATTAGTCAGTTCTCTTTTGCACTCGTCGAGTTGTTTTTTCACAAATCTTTTATCGGAATCCCGATTGGTACGCGATTGCCTCCTACATCGCGTTTAAGGTGCAATGAAATTAGCGAATGTACTTCTTACGAACCATTTAAAGCTCCAAAGGAAATCGCTGTCCGAGGATAAAGTTCTTGAATCGATTTACTTTTTACATTCCTGTTAGCGTGAGAGTCGATGGATTGAGAGCATTGATACGAGTGCTTCAGTTGAAATGGTTTTTGCGCGCCAAGTTGTAGGTCGGGGCCCTGTTGTGATAATTTGTAATTCATTCGGTAGCTAGAGTTTTTATCATGTTTTTAATTGCTTATTTCTACATATTTTATGCCATTTGATTGAACGATTATTTGTCATCTGCTTTTTTTGTATTCAGTCCGAACCGTAAATATTGAAATGTGGAATCAAGTATTATCGACCTTCTTAGCTCCATATACTTTTACAACATCAAATTATTACATCAATTAATCATCTCATATCTCATACGAATATGCAAATTTCTTTAATTTGTGAAATGATTTATTATTCTGACGTTCATTTTTGATTACTTAAAGATTTAAGATTTCTTTTATCTATAAATTATAATTAATAATTGACGAAAATAAATGTTACAGCCAATTTTGAAGTAGGCATTTTTATAAAGTCAAAATAAAACTAATCGCATAAAATACAATTAGCAAAAACCCGTCCCACAGCTATATAGTATTACTATTGCGACGCTTTCTTTGTCCACCGTACCGTTTCTCAGAAGAAGCCTTTCTTTATACCCGAGCGGTAACCCAGTCAGCATTATTTTCATTCCTGACGTCGTCACAGTTTAGCATTGTTGCCCCTTTTTTCGGTCGCCTTCGTTAGCGATTTCGTCATTTTCGTTTTGTTCGATTTCGTACCCGCTTCGCGTTTGTTTCGGGGAATATTTTTTTGGTTTTCTTTTTTTCGGCTGGCTTTCGACTCCGTCAGTTTAATGGCGAAGGTGTTCTAATAAGGGTTCCGCTTATCGAAACTCAATACTAGCGATTCGTTTCCGATTTATTTTTTAACCCGTCGTTAATTTTTTTACTGTGATTATTATCAGTGCTTACATTCTTTTCCACGGTTTCTGCTGATTTTTTTTTTATTTCATATCGCGAAGATACATATTTTATATTAAAAATACACCATAATGAAAGTGACTAGTAGCTCAGGGCGCTCGCCTCAAATTTCATAGTACGAGAGTGACCTGACTTCTTCGATCCCTGATGACGGCCATCTAAAATGTTTCTGATTTAACACGTGTTCAGTGGTAAAGCAAAACATCATGAGGAAACGTGCATGTCTATGGAATCAAATATTTCGAGGACGCATAGGAGGCTTTTACACCAGTAGTGGACAGGTCAGTGGGGTTAGTTGTAATAGTGATGATTGCAACAAATGCATAATACACGGATCTACGTTGCGGCATAAATTTCATTTTATTATCCACAAAATAATAAATGACTAGTACGTAAATCCGCTGAGATGAGTTCTCTCACTGTATAATTTATTACTTTAGTTGTTCATAACAAAAGCCAATAAAAAATCTCATAAGAAGTATGTTGCTAATAATTCGCTGTCATTAATTTTTATACTATCAAAAAGGTTTTACGGTAGTTTTTATTTTAGTATATCTTGACGAGCAGCTCCAATTAATCTCTGCTATTGGAATAAAAATCAGTACAAAAACGTGACGAGTTTCGATTTTTAATAAATTCGCGATTCACATCGTCCCGGGCCCATTCCATCCTCTACAGCCTCGGCCACAGCCATAAATCTCTGCTTATTTTTTATTATACCAAACAACGCTTAAACCCTATAAAATATCGCAAGTTTTCTTTGAGTATATTATTTATAAGTTTTGTACTATGTTGTAAAACTCCAAGTTTGTGAACTTATTTCCAATTGACTCACATAATTGACTTCTCTTATAGTCTTACAAATATTGTTCGTCTTCTCATCGTATATAACACTGAAGATTAAACTAATATGCGTAATTTTACCGACAGGCTTGTGTGTGTGTGTCTACAACACCCACGACACCAAAAGCACGCTAATCTTGCTAAAAGGATCAATTTATAAGACGGACATCAATGTTAATAAATAGAGTGGACTGTTATTTCAAAAAGATAATTGAATGTTCATAAAAATATAATAATTTCTACGGCTGTCTTTTTCTCTTCTGTTTTTCCAATAAACCAACAGTAGTTAGATCAAAATAAGTCTACGTATAAGAGTCGTAGACAGCTTAGAACCTGTTGTGTAGGTATACACGAGTATGGCTAAAAGATTGGCTTCATAATATTTTGCGATAGAGTTTGATGCTGCTCAGGACAAATGTTTGTCTAATATACTCTCCTGGTCAGTGTTGCTGTATATGCTTGTAATGTATGTCTGTGAATGCACCCACGGCACAGAATTTTCCTAGTGTTAGACAAAGTATTTTTATTTACTTATATCTTATATGAATTGTCTCTAAAAAAATTTCTTAAATTTATTTTAGAAAGTGACTAAATTAGCAAAACGTTCACCTTATGGAAAGTACAAAGTCCGCTCATAACAAATGCTGTGTCGCCCAGAAAATTCCTGTGTGGAACAATACTGCACCCTCCTTAGACATCAGTTCGTAAGTCTCATATGCCCAGATTACGTTAGCTATCAGTGCCCTTCTGACTAAAATACTGTAACGTTTGCACACTACTACTTCACGGCACTATAACAAACTGATTTTTGACGAATAAAATGACTGTGCATTAAAACAACAACTGGTTAAATTGAAAGCAGTACACTTTAGAACAATATTTTACCCAATAAAGTTTAATTTTTTTTTAAAAGTTCATTGCACATCTTTATTCCATAGCTACTCCATTTAACATAACGTGTTGTTGTACCAGGTGCAAGAGTCGGCTTACATTTCTTAAAATGGTATTGGTCTTGACGAAAACTGCTTTGTTCGTAAACCGGCGAGGTGTAAAACGCGTTGGTTCAAATGATTTTTGTTTAATATCATATTGTTCCATAAATGGCGTATTCTTGTAACTCGTAAAACGGTGTAGGGTGAGTACAAATTACGAACTTAGAGCGTCTTTATTTTAAATGTATTAACATTTATATTAACATTATCAAAGGCCTACAGGAAATATCGTGACTTGAAACGTGACGTGACCGTTGCTTCGAGTGCCTATAATATTACAGTATTTATTACGTACATACATTGAGTCACCTTTTTCCCATTCGGGTAGGCTAGGCCACATCTTTTCACTTGCTACGATCTTGACACACATGTTTCGCATCTTTTACTTTCATTAGCTCGTCGGTTGCGGTTACTTTTGACAGTGGCTTTTCCTTAAATCAATTTCGATCTGATCGTGTTACGTTTACGTACGTCGACCCTTACCAGCTTACCCATTCACACTCGCCTAATAAAAGTGTTACGTCAATCTTCTTCCATCCATTCTCTACGTTTCCAAATAATCTACTCCAATCATCCCTTTCTCTTTCTTTGTTACTACATCTGTTTCCACACCACAACGTTCCCTTATCACACTGTTCTTCAGCCAAACGCAAAATTTTTTTGTACGCGTTTCAAATATTTATAACAAAAGTTCAGCAACAAAGTTAATTTTACTTATAACCGTTTTTAATGCTAGTAGATGACGAGTAGAACGAATTGTTTACCCACGGAAAGTGCCACGCACGCTTTTGATAGTTTCGTTATCATTTAGAACTAAAATCTGCAAGGCCTATGTGACACTGCCCTGCGGTCGTCACACCGAGACGTTCTGGGTTGGAATTTCTGCTGGAGTTCTACATACATCTATAGTCATGCCTTTTTCCCGCATATGGGGTAGGCAATGGTCACCCTCGTAGCCCACTAGTCGCCCCCGCGGGAAACAAGACTTGATGGGTGGCTAACCACGTCGCCGCCATTTTGGTACGAGTCAAAAAGTCTTATTCTCCATTGCGTTACCACGAGCGGTGTAGTGGCAGGCTGACCTAAATAGTTACTTAATACCGTAGTCGCCTCTTGCGGCACCTAAGTATCAAAGAAGTGGTATCGGTTACACGGGTAGGTTGGGACGAGTGAGTGTTCCTGTGTTCGAGAGTACACTTCTGGTACTGTAATATCTCCAGCGCAGTATAACTTCTAACGGTATTCGGTAGTTGTGGCGGCGGTCGAAAATTGGCCACGAGGACAGAGAGAGAGATAGAGATAATTGTTATTTGCCAAGTAATCTCACAGCAACGGTTTTCTGCAAAAACACAGTAATGCTGCACACTACTGACTGGCGGTTGGATAATTGACACTATGGCAGCATGTCTGCCCAGGTGGTCTCTAGCATAGAAGTCGTGCCAGCAGCCTCTGCATAAAAATTCAAATCGTGTTATTACCCAGTTTTTGGACAAGCCTTATTATTTATAATCTATATACTGTCTATACATAAGAGATATTTAAGAACAATTATATGAGGTATCTTTATAACAGTA
Source organism: Luehdorfia chinensis (assembly GCA_019845155.1). NCBI lineage: Eukaryota > Metazoa > Arthropoda > Insecta > Lepidoptera > Papilionidae > Luehdorfia > Luehdorfia chinensis. Next base: position 10,691,480 of record JAHVAK010000103.1, read on the forward strand.
ATAGAAGCCAAAACAATTATCTTTAGAATTTTTGTTTGTCAGTCTGTCTGACTGTATGTTTGTACGCGCATAACGAAAAAACTACTTCTTCTTGTTTATTAGATGCGGTTTCCACAGTTGTATTGCTGGATGTCTAACTTAAAATCTGGTGGTGCGTGTTTCATCTTGATACGCCGCCTTGAAGTCGAGTTATTAATAATGTATACATATAACGTGTGGGGGCGGCTCGTTAAAAGAATACTACCACTCCATCTCATCCAATGGATCTCGTAAAAGGCGAGTAAGGAATTAAACTGCACTGTGCACCCAACAGCGCATGGTGGCGATGGGCTCACCACCTATCACACCAAGTGCATTATATTGTTTTGGTGAAACGTGGATTGTGGCAGTCATCTGTTTTTGCAGTGAGTGCCCAGTCTCTGACTATCTCTTATGGGATACAGTCGTGATCTTATGTATATATATAATAATACCTTCCTACTGCAATAGAAAGAAAAAAAACATATTTATTCGACAAACACTCAGAAACATAACAAAAATAGTGTAAAAAAATAACGAATTGCATAGGGCGATGTCAAAAAGGATCCCGCCTCAGTGATAATCTATGGGGGTACCAGAGCACTGGTTTTTCAGTCAGAACCTTTATTGATCCCACGACCAACCGGACATAGACAAAATACGAAGCAAACTTTTAGAATAACTAACCGCTGTAAGTTTCTGCATTGTAACCCATTCAATTTTTTACGCTTCGGTTGACCTTGCTTCGCTTCTTGACCACACAGAAAACTCCCATGTCGAACACAATCTACGAAGCATTGTGCAACTTGTGATACGTCGAGATATAACCACTCCGTACGAAATATTCTTCTCTAATTCGATGAAACGTAGGTGTTGCGTTGAGAATTTTTACGATCTTTTGTTTGTTCACTTGATACGAATCTCTCGTACATAAATTTTCTCGCATTTATGTGTGTGCGTTCGTTTTCAACTAGAACCTGTCCGAGGTGACCTGAGGAAACTAAACGAGACATTGTTAAACGGTCGTAAGATCGTCGTAAACTGCTTTATGACGAACTGTGCGACAGTTCTCTGGAGATATTACGTGTATTAAATGCTGAACTTCCTTATCTTGTATACTATAGTAACAGGTTTAACCGACCTAGTGGCCAGAGTGTGGCGACTCTATGTCGCCGGTCCTGGGTTCGAACCCAACCGTAGCCAACATTTGTGCAAAAAAAAATTCTTTTTCGGGTCAGTTTATTTTGTGATTGTCCCCGTGTCTCTGTCACTGTATCTTAATCTATAAGCGTTACATCGCGTGGGCAAGTTATGACGAGCACGCACACAGCATCTGTGTTTGCGCGTATACTTGTGGCACTGTAATATCACCTGTGCAGTTTATAGCTTCTGACAATATTCGGAAGTAGTCGCCGTGGACGAATCGGCAAGGAGGACACCAGTACCTAACAGTTTCAATAAACTAGTTAATTAATAAAATAATAAATAAAAAGTTTGTGTTTTGAATTACTGGAAATGCTTACATTATATCCGAACCCAGGCCAGGGGTCTACTGTGTAACTCTGTTTGGTTTCGTGATCGGTTTCATTTGATCCTAGTAACCAATTATTGAGCTTTATTTTGTCGTATGCCTTTCTTTTCTTTTTTTTCTACTAAACTTCCACTATGTCATCATCATCATTATCACGATGATGATAGTTTATTTATTCAGTAGTTCCTGGAAGATGCTGCTGCCCATATTCTGGTTTTTATTTTCCCTCTGTCGACTTTTACGATGCCCACGGGATGATATGGGGTGGTAGATTCTCTAACGCCGCTACCACACGGCTAACACACGGTTAACACACTTTTATTTCGTCTAAAATGTTATGGTATAACTGTATGAAACAATGCGACACCGAGCTCGACGACGCAATGTCGCAGACGCGTCCTAATCGATTGATATTTTTAATGTCTTGTTACTAGCAAAAGCAAAGTGTTTTGTCCGATTATTACAAAGGAAAAAATGCGTATGGAAAAATAGTTGTCTTTTATTATATATAATAGTTGTCTGCCTAATTTTAAGTCAATAGGGTTTCAAAGATATATTCAGAAAACATATCTCTTATATATATTTAGGTTCTATAAATTAATCGTTAATACCGTTACTATCTCCGCAGATTAGTTCGATAAGACTTTATTATTCATGAAATTCTAAGCCATTTCGAGAGTTAACGATGAGACTATTCTGTTTCCAGAATTAATTTATAACAATAACAGATTATGAATGACATTTTTGAAGGGGAGCTTTGAATCTGAAAGATTTAGCCACACTGTTCCGATGCGGGTTGGCGGACTTCACAAGTCTTATACCAATTTTTTTTTCTTACAAATTTGTTGCTCTTTCTTCTCTACGATGTTTTTCTTTTACCGATAAACGCATAGTTAGTCAGCAATATTACCAGCACCGGGGATCGAACCCAGGTCACTCCATTCCTATGACGTTTATGACAAGTGTTTGTTCATATTTGGCGTCTTAAAATAATCTATCACTGTGACTTTACGCCGCCGGTCACGGGTTCGAATCCCAGCCGAAGCCAACATTCGTGCAAAAACACAAATCGTTGGTTTTGCTGTGCATGTGAAATCTATATCTGTAAAACGCACCCACGATACAGAAGAAATCCTAGTGTGTGGCTTCGTTTTATATTACAAAAAAATAGTTCATATAAATTTTAGGATAAGTTTCGGTCCTCAATTTCTCAGAACAACCTCAGTTTCTTACATCATGTTTCTGGAATTTCTTCCCAGGATCGTGTTGACGGGTTTAAACGAGTCATAGAATATCTGGGAAGCAATTCCTGAGTTATGTATACTTCACTGTGAACGTAGAATGTAAATTCCTTACTTGTTTGCGTCAGTAAGAACACAAAGAGAAAAATGTCATAGCGTAAACGTGTTTCGTGATTTATTAAAAGATCCTTAACATATTTTCTGACAAAGCACTTTTTAAATTATATTAATAACAATGAAAATTCATAGTGATATAAATGAAGATCGGAAAGTGCATCTAACTCTGCTACGTGCGGCACTTATATATGCTTTGTTCTTGATTGTTGATTCGTCCCGGCTTCGCACATAAGTTATTGTATAGTGAAAAACAGCCCTTTTACACATTCATACATACATACATAAGATCACGACTGTATCCCATAAGGGGTAATCAGAGACTGGGCACTCACTGCTAAAACAGATGACTGCCTCAATCCACGTTTCACCAGAACAATATAATGCACTTGGTGCGATAGGTGGTGAGCCCATCGCCACCATGCGCTGTCTGGTGCACAGTTAAATTCCCTTACTCGCCTTTTACGAGATCCATTAGATGAGATGAAGTAGTAGTATTCTTTTAATGAGCCGCCACCACACCCTTTTACACATTAAGTGGTAAATGTTCGTATCCGCCTATGTAGGAAAAAGATATTTAATTTGATAGGTGTTCTTATGTAGGAGTCCGTCTAGGTAGGTACCCCAGGCCAGTAATTGCGAGAGGCCAGAGAGTGCAAACATTACTGTGTCCGGCTTTGAAGGGCACTGTGTGCTAGTCTTATAACTGGGCATATGAGATTTAAGAACTGGTGACTCAGGGCGACGGGCACAGCGTGTGGCACAGAAATGTTCTGAGTGACACAGTTCTTGTTATGAGCTGACGTTGTACTTACCACCAGGTGAACGTTTTGCTCGTTGCTCCACTTTATCCAATAAAAAAAATATGTATGCCAAATTTAAAGTCAATATGTCTTATGGTTTCGCAAATGTCGTCAGTCAGTGGTGAATCGCTTATACATAAAGAAAAACAGCACCTGTCCATTTATCCATTTAGGAGCAAATGTTTGTAAAATCCGTTCTTAGTGGGTGTCTATGTAGGGAAAGGAATATGTATGCCAAATTTCAAGCTAACAGGGCTTGTAGTTTCGAAGACATCGCTATGAGTCAGTGGTAACTCGTTTTTATATACATGGATAGATAATATAAGTATAAGTCAGTTCGTAGCTTACAATTTTCCAATATTTTTATCCAGCCGAACTTTGTAACACTCCTTGATTGAAATCGAAAAAAATACTGTCTAAATGAGCGCTCAAGCGTAGTGTTATCGATGTGATATTTATAGCCTTCATCGTAGTCGCAGTCATGTTTTATTTAACCGCTTTCTTTATTTTAATATTAACTTTTTATTAGTGCTACCCAATGATTCTCTTTTTACCTCAACTACTATACATTAAATCATCTTCACACATAAAAAAAGTTTATAATAGGAGAGAGAATCCATGTCTCCCTTTGGTTCCGTAGGTGTAAGGGAAAATGTGCATAATGTTTGAAACTACTAAATCAAATCCGCTTGACAAGCGTGGTGATAATAGCATATTCTATGAAATAAGGAGAAATCTATTTTGTGCCACGCACAACTACTTTGTGAATTGTAGACGACTTAAAGACTTTCAAGAAAAGAGCGTACTCTATCAAAGGCCAGTAGGGCATCCGCAGTTTCGTAAAGCCGCTTGTCTGTGCCTCCTCTTCTATTAAAAAATAGTAATCTGTCTAGATACCATCGATGGTGACTATATTCACTCAGAAAATGATTGATTGATTGATATCTTCATGGCCGATTACGACCACGACGACAACATCCAAATATGATATTATAGCGCCACAAATGTACGCGCAAGTATCTCGCGCAAAAGCACTCACTCGCCCCAACCTACCCGCGCCCGATGTATAAGAATCGATGCCATAAGATCGGAGATAGGCTAAGATGCAGTTTTTAAAACACGTGGACAATCAAAAACCATACCCGAAAACAAACAATTTGTATTTTAGCACAAATGTCGGCTAGCGGCGTAGATGTCAGGTACTCTGAACACGACGCGGATTTGGAAATCCATTCATACATACATAAGATCACGACTGTATCCCATAAGGGGTAGTCAGAGACTAGGCCCTCACTGCAAAAACATATGACTGCCACAATCCACGTTTCACCAAAACAATGTAATGCACTTGGTGTGATAGGTGGTGAGCCCATCGCCACCATGCGCTGTTGGGTGCACAGTGCAGTTTAATTCCTTACTCGCCTTTTACGAGATCCATAGAAATCCATAATTATATTTTAAAAGCGAAAATAACTCTCTCTCTCCGTCTGTATGTTTGTTACCCTTCCACGGTTCAACCGCTGAACTGATATAGACGAAATTTGGAACAGAGATAGTTTGCATCCTGGAGTCGGAAAATGTTAGTCGTCAAGAACTAGAAGTGAAGCGTTTCATTCATCATTTCTCCATAGTTGCCACGCTTGGCAGGCGGATTGGCAACCGCTGTTTATTTGTTTTGATGTTCCAGGAAGATGCTGCTGCCCATCTCCTGGTTTTCATTTTCCCTCTGTCGACTTTTACGACACCCACGGGATGAGATGGCGTCGTTGATTCTCTTACGTCGCTACCACACGGCTATGGCTATTTATATCATTTATACCGAGCTGTTATCTTCTAAACACAGGTGTTAATTGCATCTCCATTAGCAATAAACCGGTTTAGGACGTGATTGGCGTGCGTTGATTTAATTTATCACTGCGTTTCTATCGTTAAAGTACAGTCAGACAAGAAAGCGAAAATGGAGCTACATACTTGTATATTGCTTTCTGATATTGATCTTCTAATATACAAATTCGATAGAGAAATATAAGACAAGGTAAGCTCTAACTACAATAAGAACTTATGTACGTACTACTGCTGCCACCAATAATTTTACATAGGGCATAAACATCAATGTTATACTTGGGTAAATGGGTAACGTGGTTTGCCACCCGTCACGCCTCATTACCCGCGAGGGCGAAAGTGGGCAACTACTACTACTACCAGTGGGTGAGTGGCCTCTGCCTAAGTCTTTTAATTGACAGAGGCGTGTTTGTGGGCATGTATTCAAAACACCACACATAGCTGACATTAATTATCAATGGTCTAAAAAGTCAACAAGTGGTTATGGTCTGGATGGTCCTCAATGTTATATTATATAACATTTGATACATCAATTCTTTCCAAAAGAACACAGATACTGATAGTAGGATTCCTATGCAGGAATCCGTCTATGTAACTACCACCTCAGGGCCAGTTATTCTGCCAGGAAGCGGTAGTGTGCAAACATTACTGTTTCAGTTTGAAGGACACTGTGAGCTAGCGTAATCACTGGGCATATGAGACTTAAGAACCTATGTCTCAGGGTGATAGGCACAGTGTGGTGTCACACAGAAATTTTCTGGGTGACATAGCATTTGTTATGGGCAGACGTTGCACTTGCCATCAGGTGAACGTTTTTGCTTGTTTTATCACTTTATTCAATAAATAAAAAAAATATTACTGCCAAAAAAGAAATTAAGCGGCTAATGAATACATCGCTTAACTAGTCGGTATCTATCTTCCTGATCCCGATTCCGATTTCGACCACGGCGACATTTTCCATATGTTGTCGGGAGGTTTCAACAGCGCAGGAGATATTACAGTGCCACAAGTGTACGCGCAAACATAGATGCACTCACTCGGCCCAACCTACCCGCGCCCGATAAAACTCAAACGATAAGATCGGAGGTAGTACATACAGATTCAGAAATACGGGGACATTATAGGGGGATGTTTTAGCACAAAAGTTGGCTCCGACCGAGATTCGAACCCTGAACCTGCGGCGTAGTGGTCGGGTACTCTGACCACTAGGCCACTAGCCTAACACAACGTTCTCCCCCTGATTTTAGGTGCTTCAAAGCGCTCGAAACATGTAGTAAAGTAAGTCAAACGCTATGAAATCCGTAACTTTATTATTTTTTAAGTTTTCATACCATAACCATGACGCCTACGTAATTAAAAAAAAACAACTACACAGTGTAAAATTATCACATAACATTTATTTTGGATAAGCTTGTAAGTATAAAAATTTTCCTTTGACATTGGGGTGTACATATCGTACACTAGAACTTGACCATATTGAATTATTTCCTTTCCCAATTTCTTGCAACATGAATTACGAAATAACTAGTACTAAATATATATATAACTTGATGTCATAACACGGCGATAATATTGATTTTAGCAGAATTTTGCTCCTACAGTACCTATAACAATATTAATTATACGAGTGTGGCTAGCGTCTCTTTCGAACGCAATAAATCCTTTATGGGCCGTAAAACGTTTTAGTTCTCGTTGAGTTCCTTGAAAACCGCCTATCTTGATGTAGCTTTTCTTACAACTTAGTACTACTATTTTTCTAATACACCTTAAAAAGCAACGGAATTTGTTTCGAATTGTTTAGTATTTTTTTATAATGTCCGAATTTATAGCACGACTGAAATGATGATGATGATGATAAAATAAGATCGAAACTATGCAAGGAGGTCAAAAATTGGTTTTTATACACAAAAGTTGGCTACGGTTGGGATCCGAACCCAGGTCCTCCGATTACTATACCACGCAGTTCTCCTTAAATAAGTGTGGATGAACTGTTAAATTCTTTTTTTTTCTTTTTCTAAACTTCTAAACTAATATTATAAAGAGGAAAGATTTGATTTTTTGTATGTTTGGTTGTATTGATTTAACTCAAAAACTACAGAACCGATTTTAAAAATCACCCATATACAACTACATTATCACCGACTAACATGGGCTGTTTTTAATTTAAAAAAAAACGAGAATCCTACGAAAATTGCTATGATGTAACTCAAGGTATCAAAAATTTACTGATAAAAGTCATTATTTGGCGTGCGCTGCAAAAACTATTAATGATACATACATACATACATAAGATCACGACTGTATCCCATAAGGGGTAGTCAGAGACGGGGCACTCACTGCAAAAACAGACGACTGCCACAATCCTCGTTTCACCAAAACAATATAATGCACTTGGTGTGATAGGTGGTGAGCCCATCGCCACCATGCGCTGTTGGGTGCACAGTGCAGTTTAATTCCTTACTCGCCTTTTACGAGATCCATTGGATGAGATGGGGTGGTAGTATTCTTTTAACGAGCCGTTCTATTAATGATAAAGAAAACAATTTACTATATTTTCATAGTACTCATTATTACTCACAAAAAAGTCCGCGAGACTTTATGTCTTACTATTATATTTAAGTCACAATAACCACGTTTTCTTCAAATTAGTCAATTAAAACATGGGTAGAATCGAAAGATGATGACATTCGTATCATAATATTAATCCTTATCGTACTAAATAGTTCTATAGTCAAGAGGAATATACATGTTATGTACATGTATATTCCTCTTTAAATTATTCGAATCGGACCTGTCGTTTAGAAATTACGACGGGTATAAAAATCCTAAAAGTAAGAAAAATGCCGCGGTGTGAGCGCCAGCGCTACTCGCGATTAGACTAAGTTCTATTGATTACCTACCTAGTCATTTTATTTTTTGGAAACTAGAAACAATTGAATAGTGGTTTATTGTTTAAATTATATTTTTTATTATTTAAAACTTTGAAACGCTCTATAATAAATACAGCGGCTGCGGTCTCTAATGCCGCGCCGCCCGGTTTCATGCGACTTGAGTATCATCGAGGTGCGGGTTGCCCAGCGATCGAGAGCGGTCGTTTTACTCGTATTTTCCTAACACGATATCAAATATTGTTTACAAGGAAGCTCTGAGCCAATAAACTTTCATGTTCCCATAAATAAAACATTATTTTGATAACCTTATATTACCTGACCAGCTGCAGATTCGCCGATGAGCATAGTCGCTACAAAAATGTTAGTGAAGGGATTGTTGTAGTTCTGTGTTGGACACATCCAAATAAAGTACTAATTTATCTTTCTAATATCTATTTACCCGTGCCAAGCCGGGGCGGATCGCTTGTATTGAATAAAGTGATGAAACGGACAAAACGTTCACCTGGTACGAGGGGTGATCCAAAAGTAATGATAATCAGTTATTTCTAGTGCACACAAAAATACAAAAAAATTTCAGTCACTTACTCAGTTAACCACTAGTTCAGGGAAAAAAAATCATATAAATAGGCCACGATTCCCGGGAGCTACATTCATTTGAATACGGACTGTCAAGGAGTGAACATCAAAATGGAAAAACACGAAATCAGAGCTGTCATTAAATACCTCTGCTTGAAAAAAATGTCTACCAAAGACATACACAGCGACTTGGTGGAAACATTAGGGGACTCTTCTCCTCCATATTCCACAGTTGCACGCTGGGCTAAGGAGTTTAAGTTGGGAAGAACATCGACGGAAGACGAACACCGCGAAGGACGCCCATCGACGTCCCTCACTGAAGAAAATGTGAAAAAAGTTGAAGAAGTTGTATTGGAAGATCGAAGAGTGACTATCAGGCATGTAGCTGAGGTCACAGGGATCTCATATGGCAGCATTCAAAGAATCCTTGCGAACGAATTGCATATGAGAAAGGTCTCCGCGCGTTGGGTACCGAAAATGTTAAACGACGAGCAAAAGAAGAAACGAGTCGACATGTCAAGAGCAAATCTCGAAAAGTTCCAGGCAGACAAGGATAATTTTTTGTCACGTTTTGTGACCATGGACGAGACCTGGATCCACCATTTTGATCCTGAAACAAAACAACAATCGATGACATGGAAACGATCCGATGAACCGACGCCGAAGAAATTCAAAGTGTCAAGCTCAGCAGGGAAGGTTATGGCGTCTGTTTTTTGGGACGCTGAAGGAATAATCATGGTGGACTACTTGGAAAAGGGGGCCACTATTACAGGCTCCTACTATGCAGAACAAATAAGAAGATTGCGGGAGGCTATTAAGGAGAAAAGGCGAGGCAAACTGCGGGCTGGAGTGCTGTTCCATCAAGACAACGCACCGGTTCACAAAGCTGCAATTGCCATGGCTGCCATTCAGGAAGCGGGCTTTGAGCTGGTGGAACACCCCCCCTATTCACCAGATCTAGCCCCCAGCGACTTCTATCTCTTTCCACGACTCAAGGAACACCTCCGAGGCAAGAAATTTGACGATGATAGCGACGTGATGGCCGCGGTTGAGGACTTTTTTGAGAGTCAAGATAAAGATTTTTTTTCTAAGGGAATTTTAGGATTAGAAAAGAGATGGACTAAATGTATAGACTTGCTAGGAGACTATGTTGAGAAATAAATTTATTTATTTATTTTATTCATTGTGTTTATTATTGATTATCATTACTTTTGGATCACCCCTCGTAAGTGCAACGTCTACCCATAACAAATGCTCTGTCATCCAGAACATTCATGTGTGAAACCACACAGTGCCCATGACCCTGAGACATCAGTTCTTAAGTCTCCTATATGCCCAGTGATTACACTAGCTCACAGTGCCCTTAAACCGAAACACAGTAATGTTAGCACACTACTGCTTCACGGCAGAATAATTGGCCCTATCCTACCACCAGTACCTCGAGACTTTATCAGTGTTTTAAAAGTTAAAACGTCTCATTTTTTCACATAGTGTTCACTTGTTACTTAATGAAGTAACTAAATAGACGTGCATACATATATTATATACTAAACTATCCTTTAATAATATCATGAACTAAAATGCATTTCGAAAAACTACTAGTTTTAAGACCGAGATCTCTTTACATTTTTCTGAAATAAACAAACGCACTTCGATCATGCGAATTATGAATCATCATTTCTGTTGTCTGTTATTAGGTTCTTACGTTGGTTATTTCAGTAACATAAAATTGAAAACCTGCCTAACCGTTTGTTCATTTAGGTATTACATTAGGGTCTATCGATGCGATGGTATAAAGCAATAAAATAAATGGTTTTACTTTATGAAGCGATAAAGTGAATTACCTAATGTTAGAATTGCACACATCTGATTTCAGAATTGGATCTTTCCGAACTTTATAAGCACTCGTCACGTCAGCTTAGATATTAGTTACAAGTGATAAGCGGAAAGATGTTTTTTTTATTATTATATATTAAACTCAACAGTGTCGGGGCGGCTTAAGAGAATCTGTCATCCCGTGGGTGTCGTGAATGTCGACAGAGGGAAAATGTAAATCAGGAGTCGGCCTGCCTAGGGTGGTAACTACCCCCCTAATGAGACCTACACATTTTTGTGGCAATCTATGGAGGGGCGGGGGGGGGGGGGGGGGCAAGTGATAGACTGCTATAATGATGATGATGCAATAATAATTAATATGTATGTATAGGTGTTCGGCAGAGTCGAATAGCACCTACATACTTATTTCCTACCTAGGTGTCGTAAGACGCCACAAAGATATTGTACGGACAACCTTTATTTGTGCAGAATAACACCATTATGCAATGTTATCATTATACTGCTCGGGGGAACGCAAGGGGGAGAAACAATTTTTTTACACTCAAAAGTTTGTACGTCTAATTTTGGGGGAATTTTTGGCGAAGTATTTATATAGCAACAAATTTCAATACATTTATTTAACTCATGAAAGAGTGCTACGTTTGGCTTCAAATTATAAAATTACAATTCCTCTACACTTCTCCAAATATGTTGGTAACTCATTTATCGTTCAGGCTGCACTGCTCTGGAACTACTTGCCCGATGACATTAGAAAAGCTCAAAATAAGATCTGCTTTAAGATAACCTCTTAAAGCAGATCTTATTTATTACGATTTTATTACAAGAGTATTATTTTAAAGATTGCTTTTAAAATTGTTTGTGGATTCTCTTTCAAATTTATGTCGAACCACCACGTGTATTTCTGTATATGTATGTGTGTATGTATGTTAGTTTATATGTATGTACATATTTATGTATCATTGTTTATTTATCATAGTTATATATTGCTATGTATTTATTTAAATGTATTTTGTGTATTTTTTTTTAATTGTATTTTATATTTATTAGTAGCTTTTAAGGTTCAAATATTAAATTTTTAAAATTTTACACCTTCCACATTATTTCGCTACGCTTTGCGTTGACTGGCAGAGAATGCCAACTGGCATTAAGTCCGCCCATTGTATCCTTTAAGGGGAAACCATAAAGTTTAAATAAATAAATATACTAATATATCAAATCAAAAGTGAGTTGTTAGCTTCAATACGCTAGTATACGTCCATGACGACAGGTCGATCAGTGTAGCCTGCTAATTGTTAATCCTGGGTTCCAATACTAGCTGAACGTAATAATTGCGCTACTTGGAAATGATTCCTGGTATCTGGCGCTGTGATCAACTCTTCTTAAGGACACAGAAAGGTGAGGTTGGGTGAGTGCCTCTGTATTCGGTATTATAACATAACTTGTGGAGAATACAACTTCTGTTTGCTGATTGGAAGTTGTCGCCATGCCGACTGCCCCGGATTGTCTTCCTGTTGGTTTTTTGTCTGTATTTCCCAGCGAAATATTCAAGAAGTAGTGCAAAGAGATATAAAAATATTTATTTATTTATATTCTTTATACTGAGCCGTGGTAGGTCAGGGGCTAGGCGCTCGCTTTAAATTTCATAGAGGTATCCGATGAAGCTCTAAAAGCCGAGAAGGCTAACAGCAATTACATCACCGAAAATATATAAATTTCATAGTACGCGAGTGACCTGGGTTCGATTCCCGGTGCCGACACCACTAAAATTGTTAATTGCAATTTTAAGTGCTGATTTACCACGTGCTCTCGGCGGTGAAGGAAAACATCGTGAGGAAACCTGCATGTCAGAGAAATAAAAAAAAATGTTTCGAAGACGTGCAGTCCGCCAACCCGCATTGGAGCAGCGTGGCGGATTCTTCCTAGCTCCAAAAACCCTCTCAGAAATGAGAGGAGGCCTGTGCTCAGCAGTGGGACATTTATAGGCTGAAACTTTACTTTACTTTACTTTTATTCTTTACAGTATACATTTTATATATTTTTTAATACATGCAGTTTAAAAAAATACATTAAAATAGTATCTATATTTTTACAAAAGGCGGCCTTATTGCTAAACACCGATCCCTTCCAGGCAAGCCTTCGGTAAAAGAGATGATAATAATACAGATTTAAAAATAGAAAAAAGAAGGTATTGTGCAGACTACATGTTTAATAAATAGAAGAAAAAAAACATGCATACAACATGAAAAAAAAAAGAAAAACTACTGTTACTGATGGTAGAATTCCTATGCAGGAATCCGTCTAGGTGGGTGCCACCCCAGGGCCAGTTAATCTGCCGTGAAGCAGTAGTGTGCTTACTGTGTTTCGGTTTGAAGGGCAATGTGAGCTAGCGTAATCACTGGGCATATGTGACTTAAGAACTTATGTCTCAGGGTGATGGGGACAATGTGATGTGACACAGAAATTTTCTGGGTGACACGGAATTTGTTACGGGCAGACGTTGCGCTTACAATCAGGTGAACGTTTTCTCGTTCCATCACTTTATTCAATAGTTTGAAGGACTCAATACATTAAGACTTTCTGATGTGTAACGGAAGTAAATTCCATAGCACTATAGCTTTCACACCAAATGAGGAGTAAAACAATTTTAGTTATGAGCATACGTACAATAAGGTCATCAGCCAGCCGTGAGTGTTTTTGATCTTCGCCCATAAACACAAACTTTTCTTTGAGATTCCTCCGTGTTTTCGGATCATATATTACACAGTACAGTTGAGAAAGAATGTGACCGACGAAGTCTTATTTGAAGCCATGACCTTAGTGTTCCTTAGAGTTCAGTATTACAATGCATTCAGATTTTTAATGTGACTACCGCTTTACTGTTGCGCATAGAATATGTTATCGAGGCGCGTACAGATGGTTTCCAAGCTATTTTGAGAAAGCGACTCCTTTATCAGCAGGCTGCGTGTCTCTACAAACAATATCCTGAGTGTACTGGTTAATAGGTGGAATGCAAACATGATGGAGCACTGGATACGCGTCCATACTGCGCTGCCGGTCAATGGCTATAATATTTAATTGTATTATTTAATTATGTATAACTAACAATAGCCTTTAAGTTTTCAATGCATTTTACTTACACAAATACTCTAAGAAATAAATAATAATTATTATTATTAGTGCGAAACTCGGAAGCACGATCATATTTGCGAGGGCCAAATGTAAACCTAATAGCGAAACTTATAAGACGCTCAAGTTTATTAAACTGCACCTCGGTAATGTAAGAGTTGCATGCATCAGCATAATCACGATTATGAAGTAACAAGGACTGCACTAGTAAAACTCTAGTCGGGATAGGTAGAGAATTGCGTAAACGTCGTAAAGCTGATGCTGTTGCAAACATCTTTCTGTTGTACTCTTTATATGCAATGACCAAGAAAGAGTATAATCAGTATGTAATCCCAGGTCTTTCACAGATTTACTGAAGGGAAGCAACGCCATCGATGAAAATAGGTGCTAAATGATTCATATTAATATTTATATATGTCAACGACAAATAATAACTTTTTGTCTTCACTTATCGTCACTCTTTGCTTATATTCACAAATTATTTCCAAATTTATTTACGGTGTCCTACACTAGGATCTATGGGGAAGCCGATGTACCCGGAACAACTATCTAATGGTCATACAAATATTTATTTGGTGAGGGAATCGAATCAGCGGTCCCTTTATTTGGTGAGGGAATCGAATCAGCGGTTAAGAATCCAATCGCTTAGCGACTGACCCGACCGAGAGCTTCATTAAGCAGTATATACGTTTTATTAAAAAAAACAATCATCCGACATTTCTGTTTGCGTTTTTTATTTTGAATAAGAGAACAATTTTATTTAAATTTGAAGCCAAAAAGTCCATTTAAATTCCATGATTTTTAAAACCGCTTACAAACGCTTTACGACTATCATTTGTGACCATCAACATCGGAGGTTTCTGATATCGCCACTTAAAAGGCGCGGAGTCACGCGATTTTGTATACTCCGATGTCTTTGAACTTGGCATGGGGGAACATGTCGGGTTTTTTCGTCAGTGCAGTGTACACCCGACGCCAATCGCACGATCGATACGTATCCGATTGTATATATTTATTCCGATAAAAATGTACACGGGGCGAACTAAGAAGGTAGCGATTGTGGCTGTGCTGCTTGAATGCGATGCTTACTATATTGTTTCTAATTAGTTTTTGTATATTTAATTAATTATTTAAGTTACAATGTTTAAAAGTTGATAAAATTGTTAGTATTGAATTTAGATATAGTAGAGAAACTAAGTAACATTGCAAAATTAAAAAGTGTGTTTCATCCAATTTTTTAAAGCCTCTTGTGCTTACTTAAAAATATTAATATTCAAATATTGTGATCTTCTTCTTTCCCCTACCTCCATTCATATACTCCATTCATATTCCAAAGTTTTTCGAACACAGCAAAGTGGTGGTGGCGGCCTAAGAGAATCTACCACTCCATCTCATCCCGTGGTTGTCGTAAAAATCGACAGAGGGGAAATGAAAACCAGGAGATGGGCAGCAGCATCTTCCTGGAACATCTGAATAAATAAACTGCGGTTGCCAACCCGCCGGCCAGGCTTGGCAACTATGGCAAAATCCCTCCCAAATTAGAGCTTTACACTTTTGTGGCTATCTATGCGAGAGGCTTATGTTCAGCAGTGGACTTGCGTTAGGCTGAAACGACGAATGTGTTCTACTTTCATACAGAAGATACCCCGGATTAACTATGATATCGGGACATCTGTCACCTCAGTCCCCCCGTGACCATAGGTGCTGTAAAGTACTCGAAACGTCGAGTTATAAATAGTTTAAAAATTAAACGCGATAAAATCCGTAAAAGTAGTTTTATTAAATTTGTAATATTCGCGTAAATATTAGAAATCATTATACCATTACTCTTCCACAACCTCTGCTGTAAATGAAACACACACGCAGAAAACCTCAGCAGGGTGTGATAACGGAGTTTCCTTTTCCGGCCTGCTGGTCCACGGGGGGTATTTTATTTCCCTCGTACACACAGTGACTCCAGGTTTTCCCCTATCTGCGCTCTCGAGATGTGAGGCTCAAGCGAGAGTATTAACGTTGTATTAATAACAATTCTCTATTATTTATGTTATTATTTTCTTTTCTCGATTTTGGCATTAACTCTTAGTATCTTACATGTTCTGGTTTTTCTGCGTTTTCGTTGTCTTTAGAGTATCTGCTAATTGATTAATGTAGAATACGGCGCAAGGTCTTTAATTCAATCATTCGGTATATTTATGCCCTTGATGATATTTTTTTTAAATATCACTACATTTCGCTGTTTATATGCAGAAACTTTAATTATTTTTAAATTTCTCTTATGGTGTAGCAGTATGATGCAGAAGATATGGTTCACACAGTCAGTTGATGTCAGCTATGTTGTCGTGTGGCGGCGGCATAAGAGAACCTACCACTCCATCACATCCCGTGGGTGTAGTAAAAGTCGACAGGGAAAATGAAAATCAGATGAACGGCAGCAGCATCTTCCTGGAACATCTGAATAAATTAACTGTGATTAAATGAAGGAAAGTAAGTTAATTTGCTAAGATCCGCATTCAAAATATAAAAATGGTGTATATTACCTAGTTTTTTGAAGAGCACCGCCCGCCCTCCCTCAGTAGCGTGCACAAGCAAACTAACACCGCCACCAGAAACCGCCACCAGATACCCTCCACCAACCACTACAATACTATCACTAGATAATATACACCACTGAAGTCGAGAACACGACACGTGTTTCGCCATGTGTCATAGACTCTACGACAGACGGCCGCCGAGTGTCGTCATAGACTACGACGGCGGAGCATCTTTATATTTTGCATGCGGATCTTAGCAAATTAACTTACATTCCTTCATTATAATGGATAAACTTTTGAGACAATCTATGGGGGAGGCCTTTGCTCAGCAGTGGATTAGTAATAGGCTGACATGATGATGACGATGTGTTGCGCGATTGTCACTCTATCTAGCTAAGTGGTAAGCTGTTCAATCTTGGTCGCTCATACTCACACGGGTTTTTTCTGTGATAGCCTATTGCTGCTTCACTTTGCAAACACGGAATACTATATCGGTCACCCTGATTCTTGTCTAACAGTTTCAGTTGTCGTTGCCTACTGAACACTAAATTCTTCACCATTACAGCCCATCATAAGGCCACATCGGGAGACCTATGTCGGGAGACCTATGTCCAAACATAGGTCTCCCGATAGATTGATTCAAAGCATTTTTCTAAGCCACCGGCAATCACCGGCTTCTTGCAAATGCAGTTAGTGGCTCCATGTATTGGGGGTCATCCTACAGTGCGTTCGTCGATACAAAGCTTTCACTCAAAAGCGTCTCCTATGGTCGTCAGTACCCAGAGATTCGATCTACGCTTAAAACTAAGCTGTGTCAGTTTTAAAATATTCATGAGAAAAATCACTAACACAATAGCAGTTTGAATTTTAAAGTTGGATTAAACTCTGCTCTTTCGCAACGATAAATCGTATTCGTCGCAGAATAGAAATAGAATCGGTTGAACGGAAAATATATATCTCGGTGACTAATAACGTAGCTGTCGTCTTGTCGGTTTGTGTAGTGACCTCGGTCCTAAGGGGATTGTTTTATATAACCAATGCTTTATAAATCTGATTACCGCTCCGGTCGGCTGCCCATATTTATCGTTGGGATAACCTTTTTCATTTGAATCAGGGCCCTTATCACGATGTTTTAACACGTTATGTCAATTGATTTAAGTGCTTTAATTACTTATTGTGTACAAGTAGTACCAAACTAAGTGATCTTAATATTTATGATCTTCTTCATCATCTTATTAAGGATAAATAAGCAGAGAAACGATCAGCTGTTTAAGAATTCATTACAATATATTCAAACCCGAAAAGCAATAAATTGGGTGTAGCATAAATATGAGCTAAATCTGGGACTTGAACTCAAAACCTATTGCGCATGCAGGTACGCTAACCACGAAGCCTCATCGTAAAATATTATCTTGCTACTAGAACAAATACTGAGAGTTTGTACATTTGAACGCGCTAATCTCAGGCAGTAGTAATCGGATTTGAAAAAAATTTTTTCCCATATAAGGGGTAGTCAGGGGCCACTCACGTAGCTCACTTTTCGCCCTCGTGGCAAACGATACGTGACGCGAAGTTGCGTTCCCACGAGCAGTATATTGACAGCATTGTGTTATACTGCACGAATAAATGCTGTCCGTAAAATACCTTAGTCGCCTCTTACGACACCTCGGTAGAAAGAGGTAGGTGCTATTCGGGGTACTGTATGTTCATCTCTTTTAAATTAATTTTTTGTGAAAAAACTGTTCACAATCCAATTAACTTTTTTGCAAAACCAACAGCTCAAGTGTTCAGGAAAAGCGTAGAAAATAAAAGCACTCTCTAGGCCTTCCTTACGCAAAGACAGACAAATGGTTGTCTTAGGTTGTCCGACAGCGGTCGACTTGGATAAATTGCTTACGGACTTTTGTAAACCGCCTTGTATATTATTTTTTCTGGTTAATGGAATGTGTTTTTGGCTTTTGTCGGATTTTCGAAGACAAATAGCGTTCTAAATATCCGTAACTATAGCATACATACATACATAAGATCACGACTGTATCCCATAAGGGGTAGTCAGAGACTGGGCACTCACTTGCAAAAACAAATGACTGCCACAATCCACGTTTCACCAAAGGATACCACAAGAAAACTAATTCTTTGACTATATATTAAAATAATAAATCTTATCTATCATGGGTTATATATTAATAATAACAACAAAAATAATATATAACAAATAAACTAAATAATATATAAATAATAAAAAAAATTGAATGAATTCCTAAACTTGAAAATTATCTTAATAATATATATATATATTAACAGTAATAATTCTTTATTATCATCAACAAAACACAAAGAGACAAAAAAGCGGACATTATGGTATATTCGAACACAACGCATCCAGAGTCCAAGTAGCGTACCCCAGGAACTAAAAAATAAATAAATAAAGTCCTCCTGGCCAATTTTCGACCACGGCGATAACTTCCGGATATTGTGGGGGTGTTAATTGCGCAGAAGATATTATAGCGGCACAAGTGTACGCGCAAACACAGAGGCACTCATTCGAACCAATCTAACCGTGCCCGATGTAACGCTGATGCGATAAGATCTAGGCTAGGATGCAGTGTGAGAAACATGGGAACAATCACAACGCAACCAGACCCGAAAACAGACAATTTGTGTTTTAGCACAAATGTTGGCTCCCACTGAGATTCTCGAACCCAGAACCCACGTCATAAAAGTCAGGTACTCTGACCACTAGCTCACGCGGTCGTCAAACCCAGGAACTATACGATAAAATGGGCTCATATTATGTATGTACATATTAATTGCATACGTGTTGTAGCGGTCACCGCTCGTATAACAGTAACCTACATTCATACCGTGTCGTCTTACATCTATTAAAAGTTAAACTTCGATGCTTTAATTCACCTATATTAAGTTTAAATGTGCATCATTGAGCTCCAGCTTATTAATATATAATAAATTATTCTTTCTTATTAAAACTTTCTTCCAATTTATTCCCATCATTGTCCTAATTTTTTTTTATTGTATAACGTGACGAAACGAGCAAATAAAATATTACTCGTATTATTGGTAAACAATAATAACAACAATAATAACAATTTAGGAGGGTTGCACTGAAAATCAGCGCTGCGTATGATCGCAGCTCATGCTGAGTGTAGACCCTTTTGTTTTGTCATACTGCAGTGCAGGCATACCTTGGATAGTTTTATATTTTGATGTGCGTATGTGTATGTATATAAATAATTTTTGTTTTTTTTATTTTTCTTTTTGTTAATTCTTACATTTTACTCATTGTGTTTTAGTTTTTTTTTTTTAATTGTGTTTTATATTTTGGCTATGCGTGTACTGTATTGTGATATGCAAATAAACTTTTATCTATCTATCTATCTACCTATCAATTTATTTATTTATAAAAATTTACTGTTGCTAAAATTTCTGTGCTAGAATTTGTCTAGGTAGGTACTCGCTGTGTGGCTTACGAGAATCTACCACACCATCTCTTCCCGTGGGTGTCGTAAAAGTCGGCAGAGGGAAAATAAAAACCGGGAGATGGGCAGCAGCATCTTCCTGGAAGATCTAAAAATAAACTGACATTCCCAACCCGCCTGCTAGGCAGTGCAGTGTAGGCAGCTAGGCGTGGCAACTATGGCAATGTCCCCCAAAAATTAGAGCAACAAACTTTTGTGGCAATCTTTGGGGGAGGCCTATGCTTAGCAGTGGACTAGTGATAGGCTGAAATGATGATGATGAAATCCATTACTGACCTATGAAAATCAAAATAACGCGTATTTATAAATACTTTATAATACTGAAGTTGTTAGCTGAAAGAATTATTATTTTCACCGGCGGTTCGCCCTTCTCTACCTCAACTAATAACAAAATTCGTCCGACTTGTTGAACGTCAGTGACAACACTGTAAAGCAAAACCTCTAATACAGATACACCGCGTTTTTCACGAACATTTTCGTGAGTCGTTTACGATGCGTTTTCGTTTTATTGAAACAAATATAAATAAAGAATAACTAATTTAAATAAAACTGATTTTTACGTATTTTACCGCGTTTAACTTTGTAATACTCGTATTTATAAGCCGACGTTTCGACGTTTTGCTTTACAGCACCCATGTCCTCCCTTGACGATAAAACCAGTAAAAATCAGTTTTATTTAAACGAGTAGTATTCGCACAAATATAAGAATTCATTAGAATAACTCAATTCAACGTTCGCGTAGCGTTCGATATGATATTATCAAAGAAGCCGTGTGGTAGCTTAAGAGTATCTACCGCCCCATCTCATCTCTTGGCTGTCGTAAAAGTCGACAGAGGGAATATTAAAACAAGAATATGGGCAGCAGCGTCTTCCTGGAACATCTGAATAAATAAACTGTCAAGCGAGGCAATAATCTAATTCAAATTATCTCTAAAATGAGAGCTACAAACTTTTGCGAGAATCTTTTGAAGAGGCGTATGTTCAGCAGTGGACTAGTAATAGACTGGAATGATGATGATGATGATGAAGAGATAACACTCACAAAAATAATTTAGTATTGAGTTAGTTATTATTAGTACGAGTATAAGCTACTAGTCTCTAATAATTTACCTTACATGTGTTACCTTAAAACATTAGCGACTAGCCTACTGGGTATGCCATTTATGACATTTATCGCCGGCAATATTCATGCCAAGATGCAATTGTTGAAATACCGCGTTACCATTGAGTTTTTAGTTCTCCTCACTCATCATACGAATCACAATCTAACAGCACTATGCTGCAACTTTACGCTGTTATTCTGTGAGAGCTATTCAACCATTTCATTTACATACTACAGCCATAATTGACGACCGCGTGATCTTGTTGGCGGCAAGTTAGGTAAACTTCAACGCCGCGCGTCTTGGGTTCGAATCCCAATTTTTGTGCAAATACACGAAGTTGTTGGTTTTCAGGTATGGTTGACAGCCCCCTAGCTGATCTTATCGCATAAGCGTTACTTAGGGCGCGGGTGGATTAGGAGTTTGTTTTCGCGTACACTTGTCTTACACATATCTACGGCGTAGTTGATATCATCCAATAGCGTTCGGAAGTTGTCGCCGTGGTCGAAAATCGGCTAGGAAGACACCACGGCCAGTATTAAATGCTATAGCCCTAAAATTATAGAACATGTTTAAAAAAATATAAAGAATTTCATCAACCTTCCGAAATGTAGTTTACTGTCTTAAAAAAAATTGAAAGTATTTGTAACTATTTTTTTGAACAACTCACTAAACGACACAAAAAGTTTTAAACTTATTGTCTTATTATTGTATTTTAATCAATTTATAAACTTCAATCACAAGGAATGGTGGTACGAAATCATTCTTTAATTGAATGTAGCCATTCTAACCTCCCAAGAGAAACATTTGCGCGGTTACATCCGCGTAGCGTCCATCGTAGGTCTACGCCGATTGCATAGGCCGGCTCGTAGCTCGTATTGATCGTAGCCTCAGAGGCTTTCGCGGCTACGTCTCTACGGCCTTTACGTTCGTGCAACCAATTGAAGCTTCAGTTTTGATTGGCTTTCCCGATATTTCCACGTATTACTTTATAACTAAAAATCATGTGGTATTATTATTTTCAATACATACATAAAAGTAATAAAATTGATTACGAGTTTTTAGTCGCCAACCCGCATTGGAGCAGAGTGGCGGATTCTTCCTAGCTCCAAAACCTCTCAGAAATGAGAGGAGGCCTGTGCTCAGTAGTGGGACATTTATAGGCTGAAACTTTACTTTACTTTTTTACGAGTTTTTATTAAAAAAAGTATTATTAATATTAGTTTACATTATACAATGGTGGCGATGGGCTCACCGCCTATCACACCAAGTGCATTATATTGTTTTGGTGAAACGTGGATTGTGGCAGTCATCTGTTTTTGCAGTGAGTGCCCAGTCTCTGACTACCCCTTATGGGATATAGTCGTGATCTTATGTATGTATGTACTCGTATGTACATTATACAAAGTATCCTTTAAAGTTAGCCGATAGGTTTTCCGGCAGACTAGAATACCTCTCTCTACTAAGGTATTGTACGAGAAGCCTTTATCCGTGCAGATTAACAACATAAAATGCAATGCTGTGTAAGTGCAACGTTTGCACATAAAAAATTATGTGTTGCCCAGAGCATTTCTGTGTGATACCACACTTCGCCTGTCACCCTGTGACATCGATTCTCAAGTCTCATATGCCCAGTGATTACACTAGCTCACAGTGACCTTCAAATCGAAACAGTAATGTTTGCACACTACTGCTTCATAGGAGAACAACTGGCACTGGAGGTACCACCCCAGACTACGTAAACGGATTCCTGCATAAGAATCCTACCGCCAGTAATTAAATCGACTGTTCATAAACCAACCTAAACGCAGACAGCTCTTTTGTTTTATTATTTTTAAAACTCTTCTACCGACCGGCGACCGCGTGGCCTAATGGTCAGAGTACCTGTCTTCTACGCCACAGGTTCTGGGTTGGAATCCCAGCCGGAGCCAACATTTGTGCTAAAACACAAATGGTTGTTTTTCGGGTCTGGTTGTGTTGTGCTTGTCCCCGTGTTTCTGACACTGGGTCCTAGCCTACCTCCGATATTATCGCATCAGCGTTACATCGGGCGCGGATTGGTTGGGACGAGTGAGTGCCTCTGTGTTGGCGCTTACACTTGTGGCACTATAACATATATTGCGCAGTTGATGGCTCACGACAGTATTCTATATACTTAAAGAAGTTGTCGCCGTGGTCGAAATCGGCTAGGAGAACATCATCATCGCCTCTTCTAAAATCGGTGCTCTAAGCGTGTAAGAAAAGCCAGACTAATTTATTTTTAAATATCAACTTAATTTGATTAAATTTATGGGTCACCTTTTTTTCTAACTAAAGCCAACTAACATACATACCGGTCGTGAGCAATTGTGTTTAGTAGATTCTATTGTCGAATTAGGCCCGAAGGACGTCACAAATGTCGCGGTTCCATCATTATTTTCTACAAAATAAGGTCAAAACAGAGATTTTTTTTAGAGAAGTTGTTGCTAAAGTTAGAATTAGTACGATCAAAGTTTGTTTTCGTACACTCATTCCTTGTGATTTGAGTTTATAAATTAATTAAAATACTTTGATTCAATTAACAAATTATTTTGAACTGTAGCGAAAACATGCGAATTCAGGATAATGCATAAAATGTTTAACTAATATAAAATATATAGTTATTCTGCAGTAAAGTGGAAGTGCAAACATTACTGTTTAGGTTTGATTGGCACTGGCAGCTAGTGTAATTACTGGACATATGAGACTTAAGAATTCATGGCTCGGGTTGACGAGCTACACAGAATTTTTTGTCACTATTCCCTCTTCTCGCCACTTTCTTCCATAAAGAAGACACAGAAAGGAAAGTTCACAGACGTCAAAAACAACAATCCAATATTTTAAAATCTATCTGAAAACATCGAGCCGTGACATTTATTGAAATATACGATGTGAACATGACAAAGTACCGAAGCGTTGTTTATTCACAATTTTCAGAATTCCTAAACACGTAGTCACGCGACCCTAAAGCCTCTCGTCCGCGGCTCTACTATAAATCATTCCCCGGGTCCCTTTACGTCGTTGAAGCGTACCGCGTATTTCCCCACGTACACATCTGGCGACTGCTACATTTGTCAGGAAGGCGCCGATCGATCTACGTCCATCAGTCAGGCGATGCCCGTTATTGATGGTCCGACGGAAGCTCAACTTGTGCAGTCGCGCGTAATGTTAGAAGAACCCAAACAAGTTCGATGTTGTTTGTCAACAACGTTCGAGAACAATCGATTTGATTAGTGCCGTTAGTGATTGTTGTGTTGGTTTTAGTTTAATTTTGATTTGCTCAATAGGCAATTGTTCAAAATATTTTCTTGATCGAATGATAAACATTGTATACAATAGAAAACTTTACCAAAACATGAAATGTTCAGCAAAATAGAGAACACAGATCACCTTGACAATTGTAATATAATTTTCGTTTTATTGAATAAAATATGTACATTATCAAATATGATGATTCAAATATAATTGCAGACTATATATTTATAAAAAATAGTAGAGGAAAAAGCATATAAGGAATACATTGCGATGAAACAAAATGTCTGAGAAGTAAAAAATATTTCGACGACGGACTCTTCCCGACTCCAAAACCTTCTCAGGAATGAGACCAGTGCTCAGCAGTGGGACATTAACGGCTGTTATTTTACTTTGCTACTTTACTGCTGGACATAGGCCTCAGTATACTTTGAAGATGTTTATCGTAATCGCCACGTTTGGGAGACGGATTGGCGATCGCAGAACAATAATTTTCGAATAGCAATGTAACTATAGCCGAACAAGGTGTGAGGCGCGACATTGTTAAGGATACATTAAAGTGCCTCTGCATTAAAATGATTGATTACATTAACATACTACAATCAACCTGCTTCTGGACATTATTTGAGCTTTTGCTAATCATCATGGGTCTCTATTTTTTTGTCTGATATGGTTACTCCGATATCAGTTTCCTCGACTATAGCAAGCAACCTTAAAAAATCCACATTGTTTCGGTCTGAAGGGCACTAAGAGTGTAACTTCAGCTTGTGTAATTACTGAGCATATGAGACTTAAGAACTGATGAGCAAAGGGTGGGCTTAATGCCTTTAGGCATTTTCTCCCAGTCAACTCACGGAGTGGTGAGATTTTGATAAGGTGCAACAATAAAGACAAGCGGAAGAAAAAAAAACCTTAGTAACTCATAAATAATAAATTTTTCTTTAAATTCAGACGGGATAACGAGAAAAACACAAAAGGGGGCATTTCCATTGAACCTCATTTGGCGAACGAGTCGTTCACGAGACACTCGCGTGAATTGAACGCACGCGTAACATATTTACGTCGTAAACACTTGCCGCTCGAGCAAAATGTTGCCCTTTAAATACGAGGGTGGATTGAAAAGTACTCGGCCTAACCAAGAAAATAAACACATACTAAATCAGTTATATTTTTATTTTTCTACATAATCACCATCAAGTTCAATACACTTTTGCCACCTCCCCTTCCAAGCATTTAGACCGTTAAAAAAAATGATTCTTCCTTAGAGTCAAAATATGCGTCTACAGCTGCTTTGACCTCGTCGTTTGTCGAAAATCTTTGACCTCCCAAGTGCTTTTTTAGGTTAGGGAACAGAAAGAAGTCTGATGGTGCCAGATCAGGTGAATACGGCGGATGCGGTAACAGTTCAAAGCCACAGTTGTGAATTCCAGCCATTGACTGTACTGACGTGTGAACACGGGCGTTATCTTGATGAAACAGGACTTTTCTTCTGAGCATTCCTCGACGTTTTTCTTTTATTTCCTCTCGTAAACGACGTAGTAAGGTGCAGTAGTAATCAGAGTTTATAGTCTGACCCCTTTCAAGATAATCAATCATAATCACACCTTTCGAGTCCCAGAATACTGAAGCCATCACCTTATTTGCCGACAAAATCGACTTAGCCTTTCTAGGGGGTGGTGAACCAGGTCTTTTCCACTGTTTTGATTGTTGTTTTGTTTCCGGTGTACAGTAATGAACCCATGTTTCGTCCATAGTAACAAAACGATTCAAAAAATCATCTGCATCGGCTTCAAATAACTCCAAACAGTCGCGTGAAATAGTCAATCGCGTCCTTTTTTGTTCAACTGAAAGCAGTCGCGGAACCCACCTCGCAGACACCTTGTGGAAACCCAACTCGTTGACAATGATGTTTTGAGTTCGTTCATAAGAGATGCCTATAATCTCGGCTATCTCTCTAATTTTTACTCTGCGGTCTCCCATTATTAAATCAAGTACTTTTTTAATATTTTCGTCAGTAGTTGACGTCGAAGGCCTTCCAGAGCGGGGTTCATCTTTCACACTCTCTCTACCACGCTTAAATTCTGCTATCCATTTTTTGACGGATGAATATGACAGAGCACAATCGCCTAATGTACTGACCATGTCATCATGGATGGCTTTTGATGATAGCCCCTTCTTATGGAGGTACTTAATGACGGCACGCTGCTCGATTTGCTCCATTCGCGGAAATTATGACCGATTACTTTGTTAATAAATTTATAAAATCACAACTAATTATCGCACACGTTTCGAACTTCACACAATGAACTAGTCTGAACTGAACTAAATAATGTGGGTAGATTTGATTTTTAGAATTGAATGGATCTGTTAGGCCGAGTACTTTTCAATCCACCCTCGTAATTCACGAACTTTCATCATTTCTATTTTGCATTCATTCATGTAGCGTATTACGACCATCTTACGTCCGCATAAGATATTGCCAAGGGACATTTTGCTTCCACGAATTTGTGTTCGCCGAACACTTATAATTTCATTTAAAATAACGTAGTAAACGTAGGTTTATTGCAAAAGTGAGCCTCATAAGTGTTTGTCGATCCTAGAAATAAATTTAATACTTCTAGAATAATCCCAAACTAGATTGTACCATCTAGGCATTCATATGTGAAAATATGAAAAATTGGGTACATTTTAAAACGTATAATAAATTTCTATGATTATTGATTGAAACGATAAAAATTTTAAAATAATAATTACAAAGACATATATTTTGATGATGATGATGTTCTCCTAGCCGATTTCGACCACGGCGACAACTTCCAAATACTGTCGAGAGCCATCAACTGCACAGGAGATAATATAGTGCCACAAGTGTACGCGCAAACACAGGGGCACTCACTCGTCCCAACCTATTTGCGCCCGATGTAACGCTGATGCGATAAGATCGCAGGTAGGCTAGGATGCACTTTCAGAAACACGGGGCCATTCACAACACAACCAGACCCGAAAACCGACAATTTATGTTTTAGCACAAATATTGGCTCCTGCTGGGATTCGAACCCAGGATCCGCGGCGTAGAAGTCAGGTACTCTGACCACTAGGCCACACGGTATATTTTACTCTACTTATTAAGAGTATTTATAGTTTATTATTAAGAGTATCTATAGCTATATCTTTAAGTTTCTCTTCTTTTTGGGGTGCAATGCAATAATTAATATAGTATATAATTAGTATATGAAAGCCACACAATTTTTCTTTTTTTTTCTATGTAAGAAATATAAATTTCGTTTTTCAAACGTATTTTTTTCCAATCTATCGCCGTTTCGTAATGAGGTTACTCTGATGGAGAAGAAACAGGCGAAAGAAACTCCGTAGGTATCCTCTTTTTTGTAAATCCTTTTTTATCTCAGTCAAAAATACATTATAATTAAATTTACAAAGAATAGTCTCGAGGAAAGCGAAGAAGGGATTCGATTTAGTCTGTAGTTCTCTACAAAAGCACAGCCGTTATAGCCAGTTTCAATAAAATATAGTCGTGTTATAAAATTATAACTATTTTCATCACGCCGTATTGCAATTAACATTTAGAAATGTTGGTTCTATAATTGTACTACCTATACATTTAATAACACATTAGTACAAGTCAAAAAAAATCTTACTCCCCATCAGTGCAGTTTAGTAACAGCATTGCATTATTGTATAATTCTGCACGAATAAAAGCTGCCCGTACAAAACATTAGTCGCCTCTTACGCCACCTCGAGAGGCAGGAGGTAGGAGGTTTTCTGATAGTTACATAATTCTATTATATATATATTCATTTAATTAATGTACCAATAATATTGCATAAAAATATCAGGGTAATAAATTATCGTTGCAACCAATATTTATCTGTCTCCGTCTGATCTGTTTTTTTTTTTTGATAATTTTCGAAGACGACATTAAGAATTTTCTTTCGAACCAATATTCCCTCCGAGATATTGTGAAAACGTACTCTCATTCATTGTATTTCGATAAACGCCACCTGCTGTGCCGTCGCGACATAAATACACAAGTAGCGTTACATACTGGGCGACTAATGTATTTATTGAAAAAAATACAGTACAATAATAGTAGACTTGTCTGTATGTAGATATTTATATGTTGTAGTTTGTAAGTGCTATGTTCATGATAAATGAATACCTACATAGCGCAAGAAAGTTTATTTGATGGCTTTATTTTTTTCCTGGTTTTTAAGGATGCTCATGGTAGGATTCCTTTGCAGGAATCCCTATAGGTAGGTACCACCCCAGGGTCAGTTTTTCTACCTTGAAACAGAAGTGTGCAACATTACTGAGTTTCGGTTTGAAGGGCTCTAAGAGCTAGTGTAATCAATTCCTTATATTCATTTGCCCAGGCATATGAGACTTTAATGTCTCAGTGTGACTGGCGCAGTGTGTCACATAGAAATGTTCTGGGTGGTACTTTATCCAATAAAAAGGCATTAATTTATTCTTTTTAATTAATTAATTCTATTGAATTGAAAACATATGCAACTTCCTAGTACACACTCATAACGATCGGCTCGTAATTTGAATTAAAATGTAACTGTACTCTACTAATCCATTACTCCGATATAGACATCTTCCGGATAATATTGACCCATAAGTTATCTATTAATAACTGATGCCCGCGATTTCGTCCGCGTGGATATAGATTTTATAAATAACCCGTGGGAACTGTTTGATTTTCCGGGATAAAAAGTAACTTCTGTTCGTCTCCAGAATGCGAGAAACCTCTATGTCGAATTGAGTCAAAAAAAATCGGTTCAACGGTTGGGCCGTGACAAGGTTACAACAGACAGAGGGACAGAGAGAGTTACTTTCGTATTTATAATATTAGTGTGGATGATATACTATAAAGGTCAACTGTGTTTGTGCTAAAACTCAAAGCACTGTTACATGTAGTGCGGTGAATATAACATGACGTGATTCTCTTGACGAAGGTCGAACCATAGTGTATCATAATCAAGTCGACCGGGAGAACATCAATCCACCCTTTCTTCCGGATAACTTAGTTCAATATTAGTTTTATCACAAGAATAATTTTATTTAATTAAAAATAAATTTAACAATAGATTTACGAAACCCGTCAATTTGACGGGTTTTCAATTTTATGCTTTAAATTCTGAACAAATAAATATTATTATTTAGCGATTATATATATTGGTTTTTAATGATATTATGCAGCAAATATATATATCTAGTAGTTCTATCTGTAACACCTATATTTTATTATATCTGGATACTGTCTAGTGTCTATTCGTAATATACCCGTCTCGTCCCGTCCGTCAATGCCCGTAAATCTAGTGTTAAAATAATATAATAGTAAATGAATATTACATTGTTAAACTAGAAACATGAATACTTAGATGGCTTTTGTTTGTTATCAAATGTTTGTGGTTCATCCCTGCTTTGATATGGCCTCGCTATAAGTTTCCACGTTCGCCGTAGTTATCTCGAAGTGTAATCCAGAGGCGCAGGAATGGACAGGGAATGTTGGCTGCCCGCCCCCTTCCATTACGCCCCCTCAATTACGACACCGAAGTCCAGGATAAATGAAATTTTAACGCAATATCTCAGATGGAATGAGCCAAATTAAATATCTCATATTTATTTCTATTACCTGCTCGTATAAGCATCAAAATTATAAAAGCTTTTCAACTTACATCAGTATTTTTTATATGGACATTATGCATTTTGCATTACATTCATTATGACTTACTAGTAATTTTCATTCTTTTTATTTTTTATTATTATTTTTGATGACTGCACGTGAATCCTAATTTTATTAATGGTCCGGACAGAATATCAGCGCCGCAGCAACACTGCCTTAGCATCATGCTGAGTGCTGAAATATATTTATTGTCTACTGTATTGTTATGTACTGTATTGTGGTCATTAAGAGTTTCGAATAAAAGGTTTTCTTTCTTCTCCTTTCTATATTACACTTAACAGTAGTGCCGGTAACTAGAATTACACTAATGTTTCTCGCGGAGAGAGTTCTAAGTCATATTGCTTATAATGCTTCAACAGCCTCTCAAATGCCTAAGTTGGGAGGATTTACCTCGCTACACTTGACAGGCGCTTTGACGATTGCAGTCCCACTTGCACTGCAATCGTCAAAGCGCCTTACGGCCTTGCTAATAAACGATGTAAAGTGGGTGAATAGTTACATATCGATTTCTCTCT
Source organism: Luehdorfia chinensis (assembly GCA_019845155.1). NCBI lineage: Eukaryota > Metazoa > Arthropoda > Insecta > Lepidoptera > Papilionidae > Luehdorfia > Luehdorfia chinensis. The sequence goes on from JAHVAK010000103.1 coordinate 10,722,081, forward strand.
TTCCGTCATCAGTAATTTGACATTCGAAAGAAGAAGACAAAGCATTGTGTAAATATACAACCGCTACATAACGTTTATTAGTAAGGTGATTAGAGTGTGCTGTCTGTCATCGGTTTTTATAATTTAAGTAACCGAATAGTTAACCATCAGGGGAACGTTTTGCTCGTTCCGTCACTTTTATCAATCAAATCAAAGTGCCTATCTTTTAGAAGATGCAGTGATGAGAGTGCCCATAACAAATGCTGTGTCATCCAGAACATTTCTGTGTGACACCACACTGCGCTCGTCTCCCTGACATCAGTTCTTAAGTATCATATTTCCAGTAATTTACTAGCTCTCAATGCTTTTCAGAAAGAAACAGTAATGTTTGCACGCTACTGCTTCACAGCAGAGTGACTGGTCCAGCGGTGGTACCTACCTAGAAGGATTCTTGCATAGGAATCTTACCACCAGTATACTACTCTCGCAGTTTCAGTATAAAAGCTACTTTTGTTTGGGCTTGTATGTTTGGCTCCAATGGCTTTAATGTTTGAGACACCATGGTAGGAACCAGCGTGTCTCAAAAGTCGACTAAGGAAAATGCGAGGTACATCTTATGGCTTCTGATGGATAGTAGAATAACTACTTTAATTATGTAACACCTGAAGTACTAATAATTGTACTAGTATAGTAATTGTACTGTAAAAAAAGGCATGTATTGTAATACATGCTGGTGGTAGGAATCCGTTTAGGAAGGTACCACAGCAGGATCAGTTATTCTGCAATGAGGCAGTAATGAGCTTTTGCACAGAACTGCTTTTTGCATTAATATGTTTTGGTCTGAAGGGCACTGTTACCAATTATCAACACTAGACATATAAGACTTATGAAATATCATAATATCTCGAAAGTAACCTACTGTACAGAATATGGGCGTAACGTTTCGCTCGTCTCGTGACTTTATCCAATAAAAATATATATTTTAGGGCTTGGAAACTATAAAAATTGTCACAAAAATTCACATAAATCCTATTAGTTGTATTCTTCATACGCGTGTACACGTATGTAATGATTTACGACGGAGATTATGTCGCTATATTTCACTTAGTTTTATTTAACCTTTCGCCCGGCTGACTTCGGTCTCTTGGTGACAAAAAAAGAAAAATATCGCTCTGTAATTGCGAATATATTACATTATCACAACACAGACATTTTCATAATGAAAATTATAAAAATAGTGAAATTAAATGAAATGAAAATTATTTATTTTTCAAATTGAGAAATATAAATTTCGCTTGTCAATGTTTCGTAATGAGGTTCCTCTAACGGAGAAGAAGCGAAAGAACCGCAGGTGTTTTTTTTTGTAATTCAAATGTATGTAGTCATTTTCTTCGGTATCTTATGTTAAATGTATCAATTATGGACAATGATAATGAGGGTTTATTTAACAATTTTAATATTTTGGTAATCCATATACATGATATTCCATAAATATTACATTTTATTAACATTTCCCTATGTATTACTTAAGTGCTATGAAAACAACCAATGGCATAAATTCAGGGGTATATTATCAAAGATGACAAAGTCCACTCAACATAAATTTACAAGAACGTAAAAAAACTTCTATTAATCTCATTAGTCCATTAAATATTAAAGTTTTCGTATTTCGGTGAGGCAGTAATCCGAAAACTTTGATATTTAATGGATACGTTCTTGTAAATTTATGCTTATAAATTAATGCTGAATTGTGACTTGGACATACGCTGTTTTTTTAGAAATAGCCAATGATTTGTTTGTGATAATAAAGATAAAAGCTAGAAGATAATAAAGCTTGAAAAGAATAGAGCAGTCTCGTCATCACCATCACCATATCAGCCTGTCACTAGTCCACAGCTGGACATAGGCCTCCCCCAAAAATTGCAACAAAAGTATGTAGCTTCCATTTTGGGAGGATTTCGCCATAGTTGCCACGCTTGGCTGGCGGGTTGGCAACCGAGTTTTGTCTAAATAATGAATTTACGTTAATTTAAACGTTATTTGACAACAGCGTGGATTAGTGTAATGTACTGCTGAGTCCTAAATTCTGGATTCTAATCCGATATTCGTAAAGCACCAAATCAGTTGTATCGAGTCTGGATGAATTTGTTCAGTCTCCCTGGCACCGCTTCCCTAGCCTTCCCGCTATCATGCCGCATATACAGATACGGGAATGTCCTGACGAGTAAGTGCTTCCGTGCATGCGCTAATACTTTTAAAAAAGTAAAGTAACAGCCTAAAAATTTGTCACTTCACAGGCACACTAAATATATTATAGCAATATCTAACTAATAAGTAACTAGTAACTAATCCCATTTGTTCAGTTAAATACCTACTCTCCATTGTCATTGTCCCATTGTGTTGTTACTCTTTATTTTTTGTTTAAATTAAAACATTTATTTGGATTCTATAATGATTAAACAATCGCATGAATGAACTAGTTTACAAATTAAATTAGATAAAAATATCCACATTTAGAGTGTTTGTTCTTCACTAATTCCATATGCCACTTTGCTCTAAAGCTCTTACTACTGTTGCAATGTACGAGTATTGTTTTGTTAGGTTATAGGCATACATACATACATACATAAGATCACGACTGTATCCCATAAGGGGTAGTCAGAGACTGGGCATTCACTGCAAAAACAGATGACTGCCACAATCCACGTTTCACCAAAACAATATAATGCACTTGGTGTGATAGGTGGTGAGCCCATCGCCACCATGCGCTGTTGGGTGCACAGTGCAGTTTAATTCCTTACTCGCCTTTTACGAGATCCAATGGATGAGATGGAGTGGTAGTATTTTTTTAACGAGCCGCCACCACACGGCATAGGCATACGACCACGGCTATCCTCTAAACATCACTATGAATATGTATTAAACACATTAAATTAATATATCATGTAAGTTGTTTATGTAATAGACGATAAATATTGAATAGTTTGTACATAACAATTTCAGATGAGAATATTTTCTAGTTTCATACTTTTTTCAGCGTGATTTTTGGTATTTTTTGTAGAGTAGTCGGATTTTAGTTTTTGAACTTACTATTTTTATTACCAATCAATTATATATTATCAAATTATAGTGGTAAATATATAACCATTCAGAGCTGTTGCGTAAACCATGTTTAAGTAACTAAATACGAAATGATTTCATATTCCTTTTATTTATCTATTTAATGAAAGAACAAACTGACAAGACAAGACGAGCAAATCGTTCACCTGGTGGTAAGTGCTACGTCCGCCAATAGCAGTTCATTTGTCACACAAAAAAATAAACAGCAAATTTCTGTGTGACACCGACACTGCCCTCGTCACTCTGAAACATCGAGTACTACTAGTATACTGAAGCTGCAATTATGTAATGGTAATCTACGTCGGCGTGGCCTAGTGGTCGGAGAACCTGTCTTCTACGCCGCAGGTCCTGGGTACGAATCCCAGCCGAGTCCCCGGCCAATATTTGTGCTAAAACACAAATTGTTGGTTTTCCGATCTGGTTGTGTTGTTATTGTCCCCGCGTTTCTGACACTGCATCCTTTTTTTTTTTTTTTTTTTTTTTTTTTTTTTACATGGGGAAATGCCTAACGCATACCCGCCTTCACGGGGGGAAGGACGGGTTATGTCGGACTTGCACCGACTAAAACCCCATGATGTTCCGCCATCGCCGCATGTTGGCAGGGCCACGGGAACGCTCACGCACACATCCGCGACCCCACCGGCGCCGGCCGCCCAACATCGGCGGCCCCTTCTCGGGAGAGGACAGCTCCTCCCCACTCCCCTTCCCAGCAAGGCGCGCCGGAACACAGGACGCGCCCTCCAGCACGGCCCCCTTTGCGCGCGCAACGGACCCCCCCGAGTCCGCCACGCGGAGGCCACGGGGCCAGGAGACTTGCACTCGAAAGCACCAGTCTTCCTGGCCCCGGCAGCGGATCTGGTCTGTGGCTCCGCCGCCAACCACGCTACGGCCGCGGAGGATAGGGAGAGAGGCAACGACACACCAACACTCCTCTCCCTCCGCGGCCCCACCACCGCCGCATCCACGGTGCGGCCCCGCCAAAGTCGCGGGGGACAGGGAGAGAGGCAACGCAACACCTACACTCCTCTTCCCCCGCGACTCCACCTCGGCTGCGAAGGACAGGGTGAGCAGTGTCGACTCACTCCTCCCCCCAGCAGTCCACCATTACCGCATCGACGGTACGGCCCCGCCAGAGTCGCGGAGGATAGGGAGAGAGGCAACGATACACCTACACTCCTCTTCCTCCGCGACTCCACCTCGGCTGCGGAGGGCAGCGTACTGCTCCCCCCAGCAGTCCTCCCATTCGCGTCCGGAGTGGGCTTGCGTAGCCCACTCGGAGCGACCTCCTCGGGTCAGCCCGTCGCCACAGGCCGACCATGTGGGCTCCTCTTAGCTTCACCGTGGGTGACCAAGCCACGGTTACTAAGCCCCCCCGCCACGACAAGGCGAGAACCCATTGGGGGGGGGGGGGACACTGCATCCTAGCCTAACTCAGATCTTATCAGCGTTACATCGGGCGCGGGTAGGTTGGGACGAGTGAGTGTCTCTGTGTTTGCGCGCATACTTGTGGCACTGATCTCCTGCGCAGTTGATGGCTCTCGACAGTATTCGGAAGTTGTCTTCGTGGTCCAGATCGGCCAGGAGAACGTCATCAAACTGCATATTAACAAACTCTTAAAATTCCATTCGAGAGTAAAAAAAACTTCTTTTATTTTTGCAGGGTGAAAAGGACAATGGAAAGAACTGCATTCTGTCATGCGAAAAAAGAAAAGCCGATGATACAGACCTCAACAAGGACTTGAAAAAGGTTTGTTCATTTTTTTTTTTTTAATTTTACTGGTGGTAGGATTTATATGCAGGAATTCGTCTAGGTAGGTACAACCCCAGGGCCAGTATTCTGACGTGAAGCAGTAGTGTGCAAACATTACTGTGTTTCAGTTGAAGGGCACTGTGAGCTAGCGTAATCACTGGACATATGAGACTTAAGCACTAATGTCTCAAGGTGACGGGCGCAGTGTGATGCTACACAGAAATACTCTGAGTAATACAGCATCTGTTATGGGCAGACGTTGCACTTACCATCAGGTGAACGTTTTTCTCGTCCCGTAACTTTATCAAATAAAAAAAAAATCGTCGGTGGTGGCGGCCTAAGATAATCTACCACCCGATATCGTCTCGTGGGTATCGTAAAAGCCGACAGAGGCAAAATTATAATAATAAATTATATTATTATAATATCCAAACAAATAAACTGCGGTTGCCAACCGGCCTGCCAAGCTTGGCAACTATGGAAAAATTCCCCAAATGAAATTCTATGGGGGATGCCTATGTTCAGCCGTGGACTATGGATAGGCTCAAATGATGACGAGGATATGATTGACGTTTTACAACAGAAAGAAGGTCAGGTCAACTTTAGCTGGCAGAGAAGAAAAATGTTGCCTAATAAATAGAGAATCGAATGAATTTTACATACATTACGTTCAAGCAAAAGAATTTGCGTAATTCAGTCAAGTCCAAGATATATTTCAGTTTGTTTTGATAATGACGTATATAAGTGTTTCAATATAAAGACTGTGTACTAGTATTCTATAGCAGAGAATATTTTATTGTCTACATTCAATAGAATTGTTCCTTTCTTTTTACGGGTTCGGTAGGATTACTATGCTGAAATGGAATGGAATCCGTCTCAGTTGGCACCAGCGCAGTGTTTTGTTAGTTACTATTGCAAACGTTACTGTGCTTCGGTCTGAAGGTCACTGATAGCTGGTGTAATAAATCGGCATATGAGACTTAAGAACTAATGTCTCAGGGTGAAGAGCGGAGTGTGGTGCCACACAGAACTTTGTTATTGAATGTTTTGGGTAACCGAATTTGATATAGGACGTACCGTGTTGGTAAATGTAGTCCGTCTAGGTAGGTATCATCCAGGGCCACAGGCGCAGTGTGTTGTCACACAGAAATATTCTTGGTGACACAGCATTTGTTGTGGGCGGACGTTGCACTTACCATTAGGTGAACGTTTTGCTCGTTTAGTCACTTTACACAAAAAAAAGTATCGTCAGTTCGTTCCGTCACTTTTTTCATAAAAGAAAAAAATATATTTTAAACATTTTTAAATATATATTTAAAAATATATTTTTTTACATACTGAAAAACAAAAAACCCAAAATACACAGTTCCATACAAAAATCACTTAAAAAACCTCCTCGGTCGATCATAACATAAAAATAAAGATCACAAATTCCGGTAAACACAAATTTAATTTCACGACTTTTTAAATGAAATCGACTATCGTTCCACGAATATTTTACTTTTCAGTCGTTACATGGCACGGCTGACGTGATGCTAATCGAAATAAGCGCATTGTGCGCTTTTATTTTTGGCGACGTTTTTGAGACGCTCACTGTATTTAGCGTTTTTTTGTATATTAATCATCCTAACCATTAAGAAAGATAGTTAATAATAGTAGAGCAGTATGTTAACTGTTAATAGTTTAGAGTTACGTAAACGTTTCGGTTGCACACTGTGTCAGTGTTGCAGTTGCACTACGCGCTCTGTTTAGTATTCCTTGTTACCGTTGACGTGAACGTGTATCGCTTTTAAAATACCGCAAAGAAGGGACCACCATCGTGTTTCTGTCTAGCCAAAATGCACATAACGTTTATCTCATTATTTTAATTTATCAGAATCTATCACATTACCAGAAGCCTTCAACCCTAGTAGTCGTCGCTGACTGTCACCGGTTTTCAATATTTCTATCAGGCATTTTTAGGAATGGTTATTCTCCCACCTGTGTGAAGTAATGAGATCTTTCAGACATTTCCCTTAGTTGACTCTTACGATGCCCACGGGGGATGAGAGAGTGGCAGTTATGTTACGCTGCCACGGCTGACTAGCCATATACTTTAATGATGATGATATAATAAGTTCCTGTTGTCCCTTAACAGGGGCATAGGGCTCGTAGAAGGGTCTTCCACTGCTATCGATCTTTGCTTGGATAGGTGGCTGTTTGGTCTCCGCATCACATACACAATCTCGGGATCTCTTTGTTCATAGGCTTCGGGTCAGTAACCTTCCAAAGTCTCCCGGTAGGAGATGGTTTTTGGCCAGTAATTTTTTTTATTTTTTCTTTTTGTTGCATAAACTGATGTAACGAGCAAAACGTTCACCTGATGGTAAGTGAAACGTCTGTCCATAACAAATGCTGTGTCACCCAGAAAATTTCTGTGTGTGTCCTAGTATGCGCCGTAAACATTTATTTATTTATAAACCTTATATGTTGTATTAAGTATAGTAACTTACTTCTTAAGATTATTGTCAATCTACTATGTACTCATGTGGAGGTAGCGCTTCCATTTGATTTTGTTAGCGGTGTAAAAATTGAGTAATGGGACTAAAAACCAGAAGATGGGCAACAGTGTGTGTTCTGTGCGCGGAAAAAACAGCTATTGCCGAAAAGTAGTTCCCTTAGTTTGCATGAATTCTTACACGAAGAGGCTTGTTGACAGATAGACTATGACAATGAGGATTATTAAAAATATGTCTGTATTATATGTTATTAAAAGAAAATAGCACATTAATTTCTAGTTGAACAAATTTTGGAAACGCTATTTTTAAATTCTCCGCGACACCGAAGCGACCCAGTTATGGTTTTCGTTATCATTAATGTCGTTTCGTGACATTAAAGGCTGGAATGAGGTTAATTGCACTGAAAACTGACTACAACGATTTGCAAAACACTAATTTTTTAAAAGACATTTGACTTGTAAAATTAGTAATGCATCTATTTTACGAACAGTTTTAACGTAGAAACGTCGCAGGCGTACCGGCACAACTATTCAAGATTTATTCGTACGTTTTATTGTTGGGAGTCACGCGAACCGACTGGCCTCTATAAACAAGGATAGGTGACCTAACTCATGATTATAAAATATGCAAACGTTACGTTCACTAATTACTTTGTTTTATTTTCGAATTGGGCCATCATTTGAACCCCACAAATTTTTCAAAAAGTAATGTTTTCATTGAGTTGTATTAACAAAAAGACTGTAGTTTCTAGAGTCTCTTACTCTAGAAACTACAGAAGCAATTTTTTTATACTTTGAAGAAAGTGACGAGACAAGCAAATCATTGAGCCGATGGTAAGCGCTACGTCTGCCCATAACGAATGCAGTGCCACCCAGAACATGTGTCTGCCACCACGCTGTGCTCGTCACACTGAGACTTCAGTCCTTAAGTCTACACTAGCTATCAGTGCCCTTCAAACCGACTCACAGTAATGTTTGCACACTACTGTTTTACGGGAGAATAACTGGCCCAGAGATGGTATCTACTTGGACGAATTCCTGCATGGGAGTCCTACACCCAGTATAACACGCCCTCACTGAATACAACCGTAAAGTAACAACAGATAGCTTGTGAGTGAAGAAAACTCGTGGAAACGAAATAGCAAGCAAGAACTTTAACTCTTACCAAAATGGCGGCGACATGGTTAGCCACCCGTCATGTCTCGTTTCCAGAAGGCTATACTAGGGAAATAGGCGTTAATGTATGTAAATAATATATCAAAGTAAAATGATGCAATGAAAATCAAGAATATTTTGTACAACGTCATAATACTGCTAATTCTAAATGGTAAAACTGTGAACTGAGTTCTACAAAATCTTTAAAAAATCTTCCATTAATTATTAATTAAAATTATTTTATTACATTCGGAATTCGTACGACAAACATTATTTTGTTAAATTAAAAAGATATGTGATTAATATAAAAAAAATAACTTCAAGGAAAAATTATTAGGCCAGGATTAAAAAAAAATTTTTTGTTAAAACTTATCGTCACGTAAAAAAATCAATAATTAAGAATTTATGCTTACAGATTTTGTCCTATAAAATTGCTTTTCTTGTGTTATTAATTTTGTTTAGTAGACCCAAACCTTAAACAGCACTCGAGGTTGTTAAAGAATATTGGCTTTTTTAAATAAAACATCACTTAATTTAATAAAATGTAAGATTTTATGTTAAAAATTATAGGTTCAAACAGATAATGTATCTTTAAAAAAAATAGTAAACTGGTAACAGGTAAATAACATGAGAAAACACTTTACTGGTGATTCCTGTGCGGGAATCCGTCTAGGTACGTACCGCCCTAGGGTCAGTTTTTCTTCCGTTAAAAAAGGAGTGTGCAAACGTTACTGTGTTTCGGTTTGAAAGGTAGTAATCACTCGACATATGGCACTTAAGAACTGATGTCTCAGGGTGACAGGCGCAGTGTGGTGTCACGCAGAAATGTTCTACGTGAAATAGCATTTGTTATAGGCAGACTTGCACTTACCATCAGATGCACGTTTTGCTCGCCTTGTCATCAAATCACTGTCGCTTAATTAAAATGATTTTAAACACATACATTTAGAATTAGCTCAAGTCCACAGTTTACGGGGCTTATCGCTTCTAACGTCGGGTCATTTTGTTTTCATTATTATCACAAATGGCGAGTAGGGGTCGCCTCCAATTTACGAGGAGGCGCCGCGCACTCCATTCTAATTTAAATACATTACCCGCTTTGAAAGAACCATGGCGGCAACTTTTAACTTTCAAAGTTACTAGACGGGTCTATAATTGCAGTAGAATTAAGTGCTAGGTTAACTTTTTTTTATAAGAAAAAAAAGTGAACGTTTTGCTCGTTTCACTACTTTATCAAATAAAAAAACCAACAAGTTGTTTTAATATAACATTATCACTATAAAGTATATGTATATGATCTAAACCGTTGTTCATCCCAGAAACCCTCTCATCTCAGATCCCTTTGTTTGAAATGAATTAGTGTGGATGTTTGAGGGAGTTGCGGCATTGTTGTTTGCAGTTTCCATTTACGAAATTCCCCATAAGGACCGCTACGTTGCAAAGATCCCATATACAAGGTAAATGTCTCTACGCCTAAACGCCTCGCCGACTAAACGTGGAGTTTCATTAACTTAATTGTGTCATCATCATTCGTCATTTCAGCCCACAACTAGTCCATTGAACAAAAGCCTCCCCAAAACATTGCCACGAAAGTTGGTAGTTCTCAATTTGGGGGTATTTTACCGTATTGTATCACGCTTGGCAGGCGGGATGGCAACCGCAGTTTATTTATTCAGATGTTCCAGGAATATGCTGCTGTCCATCTCCTGGTTTTTGTTATCCCTCTGTCGTCTTTTACGACTCCCACGGGATGAGATGGTGTGGTAGATTGCTCTTAAGCCGCCACCACATGGCTAAACTTAATTGTGTGGGCTAATTAAATATATCTTTAATGACTGAAGATAGTTGTGGACCTAAGAAAAATTTTGTAATTCCTTGATTGCTATGTAGATTTAACGTAGCTTGATCAGGTGGATTTCGAATCCTAGCTGGAGACAATCTCAACAAAGGATTTGTCGTAATCTTCCTTCGTCTTCCTTGATCCAATAACATTTAAAAATTTGAAGTCGTGCCCAATAGCAAATTATATATATTTTTCAATAGACAAGAAGTTAAACCTATGTTTTTTTTACAGTTAAACTATTTTTTGCATCCAGCACGGAAGTGTCACTTAGCCATTTTTTGAATTACGACCAGCTAGTTATTATTTTATAATTTATTTAAGTCACTAGCATAAAAGTCGGCCGCACGCGTTAATTTTATGACGACATCGCTAAAATTGTTAATGGCAATTGTATGAACTGACTTCTGAAATACTTGCACTGAAGTAGCGTGGTTAATCTTCCCCAGATCCATAACCCGCTGAAAAGTTAGAGGGTGTAAGTCGACAGAAGAAAAATGAAAACCAAGAGATGGACATCAGTATCCTCCTAGAAAATCTGAAAAATCAAACTGCGGTTGCCAAGCAGGGCAACTAGGGCAAACCCCCCAAAATGAGAGCTACAAACTTTTGTGGTAATCAATGAGGGAGGGCTTTGTTTAGCAGTTGACAAGTCATAGGCTGAAATGATTAAGTTACATATGTAAAGGTGCGCCCGTGTGGTGGCGGCCAGAGAATCTACCTCCCCGTCTTTTCCCATGGGTGTCGTGAAAATCGACAGAGTGAAAACTAAAACCAGAAGATGGGCAGCAGCATCTTCCTGTCACATCTAAATAAATAAACTGCGGTTGCCAACCCGCCTGCCAAGCGTGACAACTAGCAAAGCAGCTGGCGAAATCTCCCAAAATTAAAGCTATAAACTTTTGTTGCAATATATTGGGGAGGCCTATGTTCTGCAGTAGACTAGTGAAGTGATGATGATTTAAACTTGTGTGTACTACTTGTACCCAGCGCATGATGGCGATGGGCTCACCACCTATCACACCAAGTGCATTATATTGTTTTGGTGAAACGTGGATTGTGGCAGTCATCTGTTTTTGCAGTGATTGCTCAGTCTCTGACTACCCCTTATGGGATACAGTCGTGATCTTATGTAGTATATCGTAATAAGATGCTTTAGGTAGGTGACTTGTTTTCCTACACTGACAAGGGATGACTTGATGACTGACAACTTTGAAAACAAATTAAAATAAGCGCCAGCTACCACAATCTTTGAACTGCATTTCTTTTTTTAGAAGAAATAACAGTTGAGATTTTTTTTTGAGAGGTTTTTGGCAAAGCCTCGAGTTTAACACTCGAGGCTTTGCCAAAAACCGTTAGATTTTTGAGTCACCTAATGGCACTGCAAAATACCGATTAAAATCATTCATCTTTCATCTGGTAATGATAACTTGAAAATAATTGAGTTACTTAAACCTTAAAAAGAATAGCTGTGATATGAATTAAAAAGTAACATCTTAAATCTAAACAAATTATGAGATTACTTCAAAAATAAAGACACGCTAAAACGTACGACGCCTATACGAGGATAAATAAAAAGCTCGTAACACCCTGTAGATTGTTTCGTTTAAAAAAACTTTTCTCATTTCGCCGCCAGGCGAGCGTTCCGACGGTGAAAACTTTTTATAAGCGTTTCTAAAGCTCAATTTTCACGAATATTCTGTCAATTCAATATTTTCCAAGGATTATTCTACCCTGAAAGCACATTTTCTTAAACAAGAATCTTTTTCATTATAAAATTCTATCTTTCCAACATAACTAGTCTTTAATTTAAAAAGTTTCGATAAATACTAGAGAATGTAAAATTAAAAAAGACTTAGTCTTATTTTTTTACATCACTGCTGACGTTATCATGCGGTAGTAATAATATGCATATATTTTTTTAACTGGAGTGTTGATTCGGCATCATTACCTAGAAGTGGTAATGATGCCGAATCAATATATGCTAGAGTTCAATAATTAGCCTATTTTGTATAAACAAGGAAATTGTGTCATGCGAATGCTGTGAAAAAACTAGAATATACTTTCTGGAAATCGGATTATCAAAATTATAGGCCTTCTTAATATTGCTAATCCGACTTTACGAGTTACAAAAAATCGTTTCATTTCATTTCTTACCTTTTATTTTTATGCTGTGATCGATCTCCAAAATATGTCCTGTATTGAAAGTCTTCTTAAATTATTAAGCGTATGTATTCGAGCCCACAGATGACGAGATCTTCTTCACTCAAGAAAAATATTACCTTCCTAGTCAAAAAATGTTTTGCGTCTCTAATAAAAATCAAAAATTTGACCCTAGTTTATAAAGATACCTCTACAGAAAAACGTTGGTTTTTCAAAGTAATACAATTACGTAACCATGTTGATTATACATTACTGATTATTTAATTGCTTTCAAAAGCTTTTAGTTAAAAGAACAATCAGTTTTAAACAAATCTAAAAAGTTTTTATTTAATTACAATATGATTAACACTAGTTGTATTTCCAGGCAAAACTAGAAACCAAAGCGTTGAAAGCAAAAAGGCCAGGTTTCACAGATGACCGATACAATGAGACGTCTTACTACATTGAGAATGGTAAGAAAATATATTTTTTTCTTTAAATTATTTAGATAGATATTTGCGTCATCTATTCATACATTTTAACTAATGTCGGTTTATGGCAATATTGAGATCAAAACATTTAAATAAATCCTTGAAATCTTGCTTTATTTCGTTCGTTTTTTCTTTTTTATCTCCTTATCACCGGATATCAAAAGCCCTGTCGAATGCACAAAAGACCGAATTAAAAATCGTCTTTAATTATTTCTGTCCCAAAATGTGTTTACTACATATTGTGCAAACAACATTAATTAATTATGCATGATAATATTTAATACGCGTATGCTTATTTAATTTAAATACTTTTAAATTGTCTTGAAATACCATTTTACATTATTCATCTGTTTGTAGTTTTACTTATTATGGATGCGTATATTATTTTAATGGTCTTGAATTGAATACAAACCTCCCGGTAGTCAAATTGTATCAAAGCATTTCTCATTACGAAACTAATTTTCTTTCTTATAACTTTACTGGCCGTAATGGCAACGAGTCACTATTTTGTTGCGTACTTCTTATACATTAACTTACCTTACCGCATTGCTGTGGTCGACGTCCGATACAGCTCATTCAAGTCTTTAACTGCAGCTCCGTTGAGGTTTTCGTGGTAAACGTTTTCGATTTCTTTATACACCCAATCTACTTTACCTTCATCCATCCTCTACTTCTGAAACCATATCTTTGTTACAATTATGCTTAACTTGTCTCGTTGTTTAAATATTTCTAATGTCTATAAATTATTATATGCAATTCTATATCAGTCAATGTTTTTATTTTTGCATCTATACCTCTATAGTCTATACTTTTTAGTGTATATTTTTTATTTATGTAGAAATTTAATTAAAATCTTCATTGTTTATAATGTTAACATATTTTTAGGTCTCAGGAAAGTGTATCCCTACTATTTCACGTTCACTACCTTCACTAAAGGCAGATGGGTCGGGGAGAAAATACTGGACGTCTTTGCAAGGGAATTTAGAGCTCATCCTGCAGCGGAGTACGAAAGATGTATTAGAGCCGGCACTCTTACCGTTAACTATGAGAGAGTCGACCCCGACTACAGGCTCAAACACAACGACTTACTTGCCAACGTTGTACACAGGTAAAACTTTAACTGCGTTCAGTCGACACTTCGCCTCTGTTAAATAATAAACTTAGTCAAGAACAGGATTTCTTTTTACAATATTCATACTTTAAAAAATTAGTTTATGGTTACAACACAACTTAGTCCACATGTAACTCATATTTAACAACTACGAATCAAGCCCAAATACATGACATGGACGATGAAGAAACCCTTGAATCCTTGTTAAAAATATTAACTCTTCTGTATGACTCTTACTTATCTTTAAAACATACTAAAGCTCTTAAAAACTATGTGTAAGACCGGTGTGGTATATATCATGAAACTTCCAAACAAAATTAATTTTAATTATTCTAGTATCTATTGTAGATGTAATATCAGATTGTATAGAATTAAGCCTTAATGCAGCGATCGCAAAGTCTAAGCTTGTTTGTACATACAGGCCTCTTTAGATTGGATAACTGGTAAAGAATCTTCGGCACCGGATGAGCATGCGAGTGCACTGTTTTACACATAACTTTGGCACAAGAAGAAAATAGTTGTAAATTTGTTACTCAGTGCTTCGTGATGACTCTTGATTTTGATCGGTCTGTAACTTTTTACTCAATAACTTATTTGTCACGTCGATACCTGTGGTATTACTTTCGCTCACGCATGTTCATTTGTTGTTGTTTTGTTCTCGTTTTATCTGTATATCATACGGCACGAGAATCAATTAATGATACGACGGACTCTGAGCAATTTACTTATACTACTTCTCCTATGTGAACACGCCTTTTCAATTCTCTGTTCCTCTACAATCAAGTGCCAGCTCAGCAATCTCTACTTAAACTTTACTGATCATTTCTATTTAACACTAAACAAGTTTAAAACTCAACACTTGTAATCCACGGTAGTGTGAACAAATTTGATTCTTTACTAATAACTTTTCTATCTTTCTGGTGTTCTGCAGCCTCAAATACTTTATTAACGTTGTCATTACGTCGGATGAATACTACAAGTATATTAAAGACTTTGCTTCAATTAATTCTTCGACTCTAATTTTAATTTAATATGTTCGGATAGTTTTGAAATACTTTTTACTAAATTAACAATTAATCTTAAAACTCTGTCGGTAAAATTTGCTCAGCGTCCGAGGCACTTTTAGGCCAGAAGCCTGACGTGTGTATCGTTGCAGGCACGAAGTACCGGTCACCAGCCAACCGATCACCCTCGTTCATATCGACGAGGAAATTGTGGTTGTCAACAAACCAGCCTCTATCCCCGTAAGTGGCAATTGAGACAGCCATGTTGTGTGTAACGCTTCAGTCACTCTTATTATTTTCCTTTTATTTCCTTTGTTGGTGATGCATGATGTCCTTTAAATCTATCAGGTACAGTAGATATAGTATATGTTTGTACGTTATTACTACTAGCTTCTTGACCTTTAACATTTATATTTCCAATCTTACGCAGCTACCATAGTCATACTATATGGCCAGACTGCTTAGAGAATGCGTTCCTGACAGGTCTTCATTGACATATTAACTTTGAAGTGAAAAATTTAAAATAAAAATATTATTATCGTTTACTTGCCATACTAACGAATAATATCATTAAAAATTATGTAAACTTACAAAAAAATCTATAAATGTTATAATTTTCCGCTAAATATAATGTTAAATAAACA
Source organism: Luehdorfia chinensis (assembly GCA_019845155.1). NCBI lineage: Eukaryota > Metazoa > Arthropoda > Insecta > Lepidoptera > Papilionidae > Luehdorfia > Luehdorfia chinensis. The sequence goes on from JAHVAK010000103.1 coordinate 10,737,814, forward strand.
AGAAAAGAATACAACTGACAAACGTCAGGAAGGCATTCTCCCAGCGGCCGAACTGTAATCATTACACTATTTTCTCTACAAAGACTAAACATTATCATGTTTTAAACAATTACAATATTTTACAACAAATATACATTTGTGTCATAGAAAAAAAAATTGGCATATAATTTACTTTATTCTCTATAGTAGATTTGACTTTTGTATAAATTTGACTTATTAAGAAAGGACTTGAATACTTAGTAAAGACTTTAATAGAAAAAAATATTTTTTTTAGTTTTGTGTCTGTTTTCTATTTAATCTGTGCGACTCGTGTAAATATTATGAATACTTTGCATTCATTCATGTCTCTATACTGAAAACATGAGAAATGTAATACATAATACGTAGAACAGTGTAAAAGATAGTAGCTTTCGAGTTTACTCACTCTTAATGCTCCGCTTCTTTAGCAAGAAATATTCAGACGTATTCTATGATGAAAGGCCTCTTACGTTATAAGACGTCCTAATTCACGTTGGTTTTTGCTTCTTAGACATTGGTGTGGTGACGCTTTGAGAAACATTAATACATTAGACTGGGCGCTGAGAGTCTAAGCGCGTCTTGTATTTATTCACTCATGTAATCTCATGCAGGCATCACTTAGGTAAATGACATTTGTAGGAACTAATTAAAAAAAATATATTAAAAAAAATTAAAGAAATCTTTAATTTACATAGATAGAATAATGCAATTAATTCAAAAACATTTCACTTTAGTTTAACTTGTACGTTAAAAATTATATAAGTACAGGTAATATGAAAACATTTATGTGGCCCTTGTTCTAGTAGTCAGAGTACCTGATTTCCTCGTCGCGAGTTCTGGGTTCGAATCCTAGCCGGAACAAACGATTTGCGCAAAATCACAAATCTTTGACTTTTGAGTTTGGTCGTGTTGTGCAACTGTAGGTCTGTTAAAACGCACATTCCCGTCCCGCACATCCCGATTCGACAGATATTTGGAGGATCTCAATTATGGATATGCTGGCTTTCTTGAAAGATCTGAATTATAGCCATGCTGGCTTTCTTGAAAAGGCCAGTCGAGAACTAGATAAGGAAATGCTGACGATCAATGATAATCAAATGTAGGACAGTATAAAAGAAATAGCCCATTTACTAAAGAGCATATCCTACATTAAAGATACCACACTTGAATTACAGACTACAAATATTATATTAAAATTAAGTAATGCAATGAGTAGGTAAACTTAGTTGTATAAAAAATATTCTTTGAAATGCCATCGATTCTGAAGTAGTAACTGAACTTCTATTGCGTTTATTTCAACACACTGAATCAATCAAAGTCATGTCAATGGCGTTAATAATCTGAATGATAATAATTATCAAAAAATTCTACAGGCTTAAAAATATGTCTTGATTGGTCGAAATATTTACATCATTCGTCACTTTCGCTTGTACATTGCGGTGATTTTTATTTTTTACTAATGGGCCTACTGACCGCCCGTGTCCAATCACTTTGATTGATATAACACCACAATGGGAGGTCCCGAAGTGGCCATAAGTTTAGTCAAAGTGATATATTATAAGATTTATCGTGAAAAAAAAATCAACCCCATTTTGATTTGGAAGCGAATCATTGATTTCGCGCATGTTCACTGAATGAACTGATTGCTTCAAAATTACAACATAATGTTACAAACATTGAAAATCATAGAAACAGTTACAATTTAATATAGCACATTTCTTAACAACATTACTTAAAAATACCTACTCTTTTTGTTAAACGATTACAATTAATTGAACTATACAGTTATTGTACTTACATCATATTACGTGTAAACAGTTTTTGATCAATTGTACACAAATATGCTATGCACTGTAGTATTTAGATCATCTATGGTGTTGTGATGCATTTGGGTAGACTTGCTTTCATCAGTCCTACGACTTAATGTTATTTTGAAATATTCGTGGCTCATTGAGTATGTGGTATGTTTAGCCTGGGAAATTTACCACATTATTAAAGCTTTATTGATAATTTCTTATTTATGAAACATTTATATTTGTAGGTCCAAATAAGTGTGACCTTACAGGTGACATAATTTCAAGTTGTTATAAATTGTTATTCTCGCTTTTACGAGTATATATCAAACCAGTTCATTGAATTTTGCATAAAATATTATTAATCGTATTACGGTCATGCTTCTATTAGAATAATATGAGTTTAGGATTTTATCGGTTTTCTATAAACCTCAATCACCACTATCGCATGGTGCAACACTATTATAATGTATAAATGTTCACTTTTCGTTCTTAAGGAATAGTTAAATAGCAGTTATTGTTACTTTTTATTCTCTTCGTTTATTAATTAAAATTATTTCTTTAAATTGTTATTATTTTAAAATTTATTTCACATTAACATTGAATAAAGGTTCTCTAGTAAAATGACATGGTTTTTCCTAGTGTAATTTATTATGTTGAATTAAAAAAAATCTTTTAAATTTATTAAACGGATACTATAAATCATTCACTATATGCTTAGTGATGCTAGTTAAGGCTGCTTGTTTCCATTTCAAAACTGTTAATAATTAAAATGTTCTTGTGATGGGACTATGAACAAAATACCATAATTAATTTGAATGCTAAACTAAAATGTCAATTGGTAATCACTACCAAACGCAAATGCAACATCATAGGACTATTTCATGTCCTTAATGAATTATTCTGTCCGTGGTGGGCCAGGCATGAGACTCCAGTGCTCGCTAGTCCCTTGCGCATCATACACGTGGATGAGGAGCTACTCGTGCTAGACAAGCCTTGCTCGCTGCCGGTGAGTCATCGCGTGAAGACCGTCCCTATCTCTGTCAGGCTCTGGGTCTACTGTTGGATTATTTTTTCCGTACATCATATTGGCTTCAATTCATGTCCGGCAGGAGATTGCAGTATTCTTAAAGCGCCATGCTTAATAAAATTTACACATCGTGGTTTTTTGTCTGACCCGAAAAATCCAGTACATAAGATATGGCCAACCAATGCCAGTTGTTATAGTGTACAGTCCATGGCTGGAAACAGCGCTGTTTTCGGTTTATTACAAGAAAATTTTCCAACTTTCGCAGTTTTATAAGAATCCGCTACCAGGGTCTGACACGAGATTGTAATCTGCACAAAAGTTTGGACCTGTGAAAAACTCCAAACGGATCTGAGAAAATGTGCGGTCTGGCTGTGAATGCCACTTGGAAGTGGACTAAAACTTATAAGCTTGCGTGCCCCTCGTTTGAATTTACACCCTTTTAAAGAAACGGGATTTTATTATATAATGTTTCATTATTCTCTCTTCAATTAATGACATGAAAACAAATTAACTAGTATTGTAAAGAAATTGTAACTGTGTGATTAAATGTTTAGTTTTAGTATCTTCGTCGAACTTTCATTAAATAACAAACGTATATTTTAGTCATATTAAATATTAACAAACATATAAAAAATAATCAAATATCTATTCGAATAAAAAGTTCTTGAAGGGAGAATTAATTTAGTGTGCTTTCAGAATTCTAAAAACATTCTAGCGCCATTTCTTTATACGAATTATCCCTGTTTTGTTTTGTCTTATTTCGCATGTCGAGAGTGATGTTATCATGTTATGCTATTTCTAAAATGCACCATACTTTCCTGTTGTCTAATTGAATTCTTAATTTGCCTGCACAAACTACTGGCATGTCTTATGTGGTTTGATATATGTATGCATACATATTTTCTCGCGTTTCTTACTAACTTATTACCAAGCTACCTCGTCGTGAATATTGTTAACATTTTCATGTTGTTTTATTCACATAGCTTTATAGCACTGCGTTTCATAATAATGATAAAAAACTTAAGATAAATAAAATATTTAATAAAACTTTCTCTACTATATTTTTTCCATCCACGGATTTACATAAATTGAACAGTTCAATTTTGATTAAAGGACGTATTTTAAAATTAAACAGGGAAAATAATTAACAAGTTTTGATTTAACAGGTTCATCCATGTGGGAGATACCGACACAATACCGTCGTTTTTATACTTGCCAAGGAATACAATTTGAAAAATCTAAGAACAATTCACCGATTGGATAGGCTAACATCAGGTAAGGCTAAACTAATATTTAGTGGTAAGAACTCTTTAAAAATTATTTTAAAATCGTATTAATTAATTTTGTAATTTAATATTCCTTAAACGAGTAATTGTGACCATATTGGATAAGTTTGAAATGAAGCCGTGTTCACGTTTTTTAACCGACTTCAAAAAAGAAAGAAGTTCTCAATCCTACTGAATATTTTTTGTGTGTTTTTTACGCAATTGTGAACCGATTTCAATGATTCTTTTTTAGTTGAATTGGTTATACTCGAGGTTGGTCCTATATGGTTGGTCCTATATGGTCCTATATGGTTGTCACCATGAGTCATCATCACTTAGATCTCATTTGCCCTGCAATTACACTAGCTTCAGTGCCCTTCAAACTGAAACAGTGATATTTGCATTTAACTGCTTGACGGTAGAATAACTGACACTGCGTTTTTACGGCACGGTCAAAATTTCAAAAAACAAAATGCCAACAATTTAGAATGTTCAAGTCGGCTCATAATATTAATATTAATTTGGAGAATTCTAACGTATCTTTTGAAAATTCAACTGTATTTCTTGGAATCGCTATTGATTCCAAGCTACAGTTGGGAGCACATATTGAAAAAATGGCCTCGAAATAAGGTTCTGCCACTTTTGCTTTATTAGAAGGATCAGACAGCTGATTAATCTACAGATAAAAGTTATTTTGCATACTTCCACAGTATTATGTGCTATGGCATATTACTGTGGGGAACCGCAGCTGGATTAGAAACAATGGAAACAATAATCCTTTTTATCAAAAAAGGGCGTTTGGAGCAATCTTTGACTTAGGTCCTCGCGAGTCGCTACGAGAACTATTCAAGAATACGAATATTTGGACACTTTATCGTTTTATATTTATGAAAATATAATGTACGTACGGAAACACATGAATTTGTTTAATTAAAAGTGACTGCATTCTGTAGAATGGGCCGAGGCGACACGTTAGAGGTTCCTATGTTTACGTTGGCCAAAACTAGAAAGTCTTATCTTAGAAGATCCATAAATTTTTTATAACAAAATCCTAAAAGTTTGACGCAAAAAACTGATATAGAATTAAAAAAACTTGTCAAGAAGACATTATTAGAAAAAGCGTATTAAAATAGACCATAACATAGTCGACAAAGCTGTGTGAAAATAACTCTTACTCTGCACTTGCTAAATTCCCCGTGGCTACAAAGTATGTGATATTGTAATTAAATAATTTATTGTATACTTGACATTATGTAATATGATATTAAAAAAAAAAGAAAGACCCCAGAGTTTCTTGCCGGTTCTTCTCTGAGAAGGAACCGGTGTAGATTTTGACATTCATAAGTGCCTAATTTATACAAGCCTAAACTGAATAAAGAAATTTTGACTTTGTCAGTAGGCGGACGCCTTTGATCTTATTGTAAATGCCGACAACGTCTAGACAGTGTCGCGACAGTGCACGGAGGCAAGGGTTATCACAAGATAACCATATTTATATATTTTTTTCTGATTAACATTATTATTATAAACAACAATATCTATCAATAAAAATAACAAAATTGTAATGAAAATTATACGCTGAATCATTCAGTAAGGTATATGGTATTTTTAAAATTTAGAAGAACCCCATAATGACGGAGATGAGCTTTCAAAATTGTCATAACATGATCACATAGTCACTACGAAAATAAGAGGATTTAGAACCGACATTATGGGGCTGCGCCCCAATAGTCTATTTCACTCATCGTGAATACAAGAAAGAGATAGCAAAAATTTGAGTGTTGACAATTTAGTCAGAATAAAATTTTACATACATGTTTAAACTAGGTGTACATGTAGTACACCTAGGAATGTGCTGATTTAAACTACGAAGAAACCGTCACGTGAAGTTAATAATATGACAGGATCAAAATTATAACTCTCTTTCTTGTTTTAATTTTTAATTAAAGGAAGCAATAGCTTAACAAGTGGCTTGACACTAACTTTCAAAAATTTTGTTACTTTATTACAATGAGACTGAATTGGAATTACTGACATGACATACCTTTCTTCATCATGTGGAAACGGATGATAACTCATTTCTTTATTTATTTTTGAAGACGACTCACAATTTGTCTTTGTTGTAGTTTCAGCCTATCACAAGTCCACTGCTGAACATAAGCCTCCCCTATACATAGCCACAACAGTTTGTAGCTCTCATATTGGAGGGATTTTGCCGTTGTTGTCACGCTTGGCAGGCGGGTTGGCATCCGCAGTCTATTTATTCAGATGTTCCAGGAAAATGCTGCTGTTCATCTCCTGATTTTAATTTCCCTCTGTCGACTTTTACGACACCCACGGGATGGGATGGGGTGGTAGATTCTGTTAGGCCGCTACCCCTTGGCGATAATTTGTCTTATTACTCTCTTATTACTCACACGTGGTCTTATTATATTCATAATAAGTTAAAAATAATATTTATTATATTTTATAAAAAAATACTGAATGTACTTCAATAAATAAACGGCTTTATAATATTGACTATACGAGAGCGCAACTCAGCATCCTTTCAACATAGGTCCCATACTAATAAGGACAGTATGGGTCGCTGCCTCACCCTGCGCTTCCGAACACTGTCTAGACGGCTTCGTCGCCTCTCTGTATATAATCTTTCCTCTGTGGTATGGTGGTGGAATCCTTTCACCATGTATCTTTAAAATGATTGCATTTTAAAGATACATGGTTTGCAAACTGAATACAATACTCATTATGTCTACTTTATCCTTGCACTGATAAACGACAAATAACAAGTTTTTTTTAATGTTCTTACACTATCATTACAATTATTATAATTCTTATACTTAGGACTTTTGCTGTTTGGGCGAAGTCCGAAAAAAGCGAGACAGATGGAGCATCAGATAAGAAACCGACAGGTGCAAAAGGAGTACGTTTGCAGGGTCGACGGCAGGTTCCCTGAGTGAGTCTGTCTTCATCATACTTAATAGGTTGCAAGTTACTGAATGTAGTTAATGCTATCAGTATGCTAAATTTCTTTTTTGAAATACAGTGGTTTTACATTCCAGATATTATAATTCGTTTGAAATAATTACATTAGATTAACTTTTGATTCCAATCCATTTGGTTTCAAGCTAGTGTTTTGTTATTTTACTACACACTAAAATAATTTATTGAAGGACACTTGTGGAATAAAATTTATATATTGGTAATTTAGTGCATTTATTATATATTCTGTAGTCATCCAAGTAAAATATATCATTTGTTAAATGTTTAGAAATTTGTGTTATATATTAATATATTAATATTTTTTTATAACAGTGACGAAATAGAATGTCAAGAACCAATAGAGGTTGTAAGCTACAAGATTGGAGTTTGTAAAGTATCGCCAAAGGGGAAGGATTGTTCCACGGTATTCAAACGGCTAGGCTACAATGACAACAACAACACAAGCGTAGTACTTTGCCGGCCGAAAACTGGACGGATGCATCAAATCCGAGTTCATCTCCAATATTTAGGTACGTTAATAATTTTATTTGACTCTCAATTACTGTAAATTCACAAGATCAACCATCATATTTCAAATGTTCTTTTTTTACACATAATCCTATCAAAACCAACTATTACTTCTCTAAGTTTTTTAACTGTTTTATTTAAAGTATGTCATTATTTCGACTTATTAACATGAGATAAAACGTATGAAATTTATTTTAACTCATCTGTTATGATAGTTAATAGAACCAGGCGTTATTCCATCGCAGTAAAAGAGGGAACTAAGTAAATTTTTCAAGATCTGCATGCAAATTTAAAAATGGTGTATATTACCTTGCTAAACTACTACTGCCGGGAACTGTCACAAAATGCCCTCTACCAATACAACATTATTACTTGGTAGTACACAGCAGCACTGAAGTAGAGAACACGACAAAGTTTTCGCACCACAACGAGGCATTATCAACATATAGACTCTACGGCAGACCACCCGACGAGATCTTAGCAAATTAACTTTGTTTCCCTCCTTTACTCGTCTAATATGCTTTCTGTGCATTGAATTTGAATCTGTAGCATTTAAATCTGTAGTTTCTAGGAGCACATTAGATACAGTTATTAAGATAAAATGATTTACCAATTTGATTATCTGCTTGGTACAGGCTATCCAGTTGTCAACGATCCTCTTTACAATCATCCAGTATTTGGACCCCTTCGTGGAAAGGGAGGAGACACGGGCGGCAAAACTGACGAACAACTAGTCAGGGACCTCATTGCTATACATAATGCTGAAAACTGGCTGGGTGTAGATGCAGCCGATGACGATTTATTGTTTTCGAAACCAGCGTCTGATGATAAAGGTAAGCAAATACAACATTCGTATGAATTGCGATGTTTATTGAAAATGTTTTTTATTTGAATATATTAAATTTACAGTTGGAGAAGACGAATGTGATACGGGACCAACATCAAGGGAATCGTCTCCAAGACTAGAGTCTCCTGCGCCTGGTTTAACTCCATCGTCGGTCATGACGCGTACGTTGTGACATTATACTATATAATCTTATATATAATCTTATTATACGAGGGTGGATTGAAAAGTACTCGGCCTAACCAAGAAAATAAACACATACTAAATCAGTTATGTTTTTATTTTTCTACATAATCACCATCAAGTTCAATACACTTTTGCCACCTCCCCTTCCAAGCATTTAGACCGTTAAAAAAAATGATTCTTCCTTAGAGTCAAAATATGCGTCTACAGCTGCTTTGACCTCGTCGTTTGTCGAAAATCTTTGACCTCCCAAGTGCTTTTTTAGGTTAGGGAACAAAAAGAAGTCTGATGGTGCCAGATCAGGTGAATACGGCGGATGCGGTAACAGTTCAAAGCCACAGTTGTGAATTCCAGCCATTGACTGTACTGACGTGTGAACACGGGCGTTATCTTGATGAAACAGGACTTTTCTTCTGAGCATTCCTCGACGTTTTTCTTTTATTTCCTCTCGTAAACGACGTAGTAAGGTGCAGTAGTAATCAGAGTTTATAGTCTGATCCCTTTCAAGATAATCAATCATAATCACACCTTTCGAGTCCCAGAATACTGAAGCCATCACCTTATTTGCCGACAAAATCGACTTAGCCTTTTTAGGGGGTGGTGAACCAGGTCTTCTCCACTGTTTTGATTGTTGTTTTGTTTCCGGTGTACAGTAATGAACCCATGTTTCGTCCATAGTAACAAAACGATTCAAAAAATCATCTGCATCGGCTTCAAATAACTCCAAACAGTCGCGTGAAATAGTCAATCGCGTCTTTTTTTGTTCAACTGAAAGCAGTCGCGGAACCCACCTCGCAGACACCTTGTGGAAACCCAACTCGTTGACAATGATGTTTTGAGTTCGTTCATAAGAGATGCCTATAATCTCGGCTATCTCTCTAATTTTTAATCTGCGGTCTCCCATTATTAAATCAAGTACTTTTTTAATATTTTCGTCAGTAGTTGACGTCGAAGGCCTTCCAGAGCGGGGTTCATCTTTCACACTTTCTCTACCACGCTTAAATTCTGCTATCCATTTTTTGACGGATGAATATGACAGAGCACAATCGCCTATATACTGACCATGTCATCATGGATGGCTTTTGATGATAGCCCCTTCTTATGGAGGTACTTAATGACGGCACGCTGCTCGATTTGCTCCATTCGCGGAAATTATGACCGATTACTTTGTTAATAAATTTATACTTACATATTTTGAATTTAATAGATTTACTTCTAAAACTTTTTTGCTGAAACCGGTATCTCAAGATATTACTTTGAATATAATTAAAAAACTAAAATCTAATGCACTAGGAGTTGATGGTATCACCCTGAATATGTTATTAATGACCCTTCCACAAAGTCTGGAAACTATTACCGCGTTGATTAATCTATCGATAACCACAAGTACATTCCCTGATATCTGGAAACGAGCCTTAATACGACCTCTTCCAAAAATTGCCAATCCTGCTACTGTGACAGACTTACGGCCCATAAGTTTGCTACTCTGTATATCTAAAATATTAGAAAAAGTTGTGTGTCAACAATTAACATCATATCTGGAAAATAATGCTATACTGCCTGACCTCCAATCGGGTTTCAGAAAAGGACGAAGTTCTGCTACTGCCCTATCTGATGTAGTAGGTAATATATTGGAGGCCCAAGATACAGGTCAGGGGACTATACTCGTCTTATTAGATTATTCCAGGGCTTTTGATACCATAAATACCGCCTTTGCTTCTGTCCAAAATGTCGTTTTACGGATTTGACCCTAGGACTATAAAATGGTTTCACAGTTACCTCAGTGGACGTTCACAGCAAATTACAATTCAATTAAATGGTCAAAATTGTATGTCCTTTCCGCAGCGGATCACGCGTGGTGTTCCTCAAGGATCGATTTTGGGCCCCGTACTTTTCGCGTTATATACATCAGACATTAGTAATTGTTTCAAACATTGTAAATACCATTTATATGCGGATGACACACAGATTTATAAGTCTTTTAAACCTAGTCATACTGCAGAAGCGATTAATGGACTCCACGAGGATTTGGATAGAGTAGTAAAGTGGTCAGAAAGAAACTGTTTAGTGTTGAATCCATCAAAGACAAAGTTTTTAATTTGCGGAACGAAACAACAGATTCAAAAAATAAATAAATTTGTCCCAACACTGTATATAAAAGGCACGGTATTAGAAAGAGTCGATAAAGCCCGTAATTTAGGAATCATAATTAGTCCTGATCTCAGATTTGAAGATTATATTAATAACATTGTTAGGAACTGCTTTTATAGGTTAAAAATCTTGTATAGAATGCGTGAACACATAAGTATGGAATTACGAAAAAGACTATCGGACACCCTAGTACTATCAAAATTTAATTATGCTGATACGGTTTATGGACCTTGTTTGCTGTCACGTACCGCACATCTTATTCAACGGGTCCAAAATGCTTGTGCTAGGTTTTGCTTCGATATACCGCCAAGAGGTCACGTAAGCCCATTTCTTGACGACAATAATATTCTTAAAATGGCTGCCAGACGCAAACTTCACTTAGCTTGTGTACTTTTTGGCGTCATACAGACAACAAACCCAAAGTATCTTTTTAGTAAGCTAGACTGGTCTCGCGAGCATAGCAAGTATCTCACCCGCGCTTCATCTTATAATAGGCTCCGTGTTCCGCAACATTATTTTTCAGCCTTTCGAGGTTGTTATAAGTATGCAGCCTCCCACTGCTGGAATAATTTACCTCCTCCACTGCGTGACCTAAACACATTAGGCACGTTTAAAAAACGCTTAAAATATCTTCTAATAAACAAACAGAAAGGCATAAATGCAAGTTCATAAATTACTTCTATTTATTTGTTAAAGAGGTATTAGCTATTGATTTTCCGTTTATATAATATTAATTATGCTATTACATATTATTATTTATAACAAAAAGCCTATTAAATGTATGTATGGGTAAATATGAATGTGTATGTATATCTATGTATATATATATATATAATATAAATGTATATGTATGGGTGTATGTATAAAACAAATTTGATATAATATTACAATTTTATAATATACACTGTTAAATTTATGACACTTACCAATATTCACGTCACGTCACACATAGCGTTCAGCACAACTACACAATACATATCTTCCATTTTCATCATCATTTGTTATTCATCAGTATATTCATCAGTTGTTATTATAATAAGTATCTACTCGCTAATGCTAATGTCGACACTTACGGCACGGTCTCCTTAAGACCGTCTGGGGCCGACTGAAAATCAGCGTCGCTATCCCGCGGCTTATGCTGAGGCGGTCCTTTACGACACTTCATCTGCTTCGACTTTATATTAATTAATTGTTGTTAAACCCTTTATTTTCTCTTTATTTTATTTTTTTGTTCATTGATTTTCCTTTGTTTTTTTTTTTTTTTATTATTGTATTCCTATTTTTATTAATTTTGTTTATTCACCTGTATTGTATGTACCTGTATTATTCAACTGTGTTGTGTATTGTAATTTGTGAATGAAATGAAGTGTCGGAATAAATGTCTTAAATGTTAAATGTCTTAAATAAAATCACAACTAATTATCGCACACGTTTCGAACTTCACACAATGAACTAGTCTGAACTGAACTAAATAATGTGGGTAGATTTGATTTTTAGAATTGAATGGATCTGTGTTAGGCCGAGTACTTTTCAATCCACCCTCGTATAATCTTCTATTCAATAATTTATAATTCAAGAATCAATTTTTTTATGAAAAAAAACAATGGTTTTAATTAACTCACAATGAATTTTCCATAGCAACGCTTCCAAGTCCGTCGAGTGGAGCAGAAGCACCAGTGGAGGCGGCCGCGTCCTCTCCCGCTCCTTCATGTACTCTGGCACTATCGCCGGCCACGTCACCAACTCTCAATGATGACTCCAGTGATGCAAAGGTAAAAAAAAATGATTTTGCTGCTTGTAAGCATAGAATTTATTTTATTCTATAGTTACTTGCTACACCTTCATTATTTGTCTAATATACTATTGTTAAGTCTCGTAGAACGCTATTATTAGACTCTTACATATGATAAAGTAGCATCAAAGGTGAGAAACAGTGAGTCATCTACATATATTTCAACAAGATGATTGCCTAAAGCGTGGTTAGCCATTGGTTTGATTTAAGTCTTGCATATAAAAGTGTAATTCATAACATAATTTAAACGGTGGTCACGTTTATTTGCATAAGAATCTTACCGTTCGCTTAGGGAAAGTCTTTAACTTAACTAAATGCTTGAAAATCTATATTCGAACAAGTTTATACAGTACAAGTTAGCCATCTAACATGCTGCGTCACCCAGAACATTTCTGTGTGACACCACACTGCGCTCGACACCCTGAGAGTTCAGATCAATCAGTTGTTAAGTCTCATATGTCCAGTGATTACGCTAGCTCTCAGTGCCCTTCAGACTGAAACACAGTAATGTTTGCACACTATTGCTTCACGGCAGAATAACTGGCCCCGGGGTGGTACCTACCTAGACGGATTCCTGCATAGGAATCCTACCACCAGTAAAAACTTCCTAAGCTTCACTGCTCTCAAATCTCTCTGATACGATTTTACTTCAACTTTTGTATATGTACCATGCACGTGGGCTAGTTCGTCCCATAATTTCTTTAATTTCTACCTGTAGTAGTATCTACCTGTTTACTGCACAAGGATTTTTTTTATATTGAAGAGAGTGAAGAGACGAGCAAAACGTTAACCTGATGGAAAGTGCAATGTCTGCCCATAGAGATTAGGATCTACGAGTACGTCTCTATGGTCAAGTCGTGTCGATTGACTTGGGCGATGTGAACCGCCCGGGTGCTAATGCTTGATGTGGCGTAGTCGGACAAAGTGACGGTGGCGACGCAGACGGGTTGCGGCGCGGCTGCTCGGGTGGAGGGCACGATGGCGGTGGGCGGTGCTGCGGGGGGCACGGGCTCGGCGGACGCGCTGGCCGCCGACCCGCACTGCTACGAGTGCCGCGTGCGGTACCGCGATCCGCGCCCTCGTGACCTCGTCATGTACCTGCACGCTTGGAAATACAAGGTACCGACCACCCGAAAGTACTAAATACTAAAATTTGCAGGAATTTTGATGAAGTGAGCACAAGCCGTCACCCAAGCAACCAGTTCCGAATTAGTGATAGCTTGACAGTGTACGGTGATTTATAACGCGATAAGTATTGATACACATCCAACCTACTTACTCATTCCATTTCCGGTGGCAAACTTAAAAGATACAATCGGTAGGATTGAGTGCTGTGACCAAACGAACATTCCCAAGATCGTAACACCCTACTAAATTACTTAGATATGTTATCTTTTCAAGGGTTTATAGCCGGCCACTGCTTACCTACTAGGGTATCAAATTTCCTAGACCACTTCGTGTTGAAATTTGAGGCCAATAGAAGAGTCTCATTTATATCTGTCCTTGAAACGTCGGTTACAGACCACTATTTGCTGTTACTGAATAATTATTTACAGAAAAACAAAATAATAGTGGACTATGATCGAGCCTTGGAGACTCTAGCACAAACTTTAAAAACTGTAAAATCAATAACACAGTACAAAAACTCTAACAGCATACCTGAAAAGTTAATAAATGTAATAAAAGAATCCATTTTAACCAACACAAAACCATTAAGATCATTAGGAGTGAGAGGATAAGTAAACCATGGATCACTGTTATCATTGGCATTCTAAGGTGCATAAAAATAGAGACAAAATGCAGAAAACTTTACGATTAGATCCTGAAAATGAAATTCTAAAAGTCACCTGTAGAAGCTGTCGAATTTAATAAAAAAGTTAAAACGTAAATATAAGAGAGACTAGGTCGAACACTATTAATACAATTGCTAATTTTGAACCTAAAAATGTTATAACGCTGATTTACATAAGATAACACCTTCTGTTTATGAATCTATTAACGAAATTAATACTTATTTTTCTGAAGTCGGGACCAATCTAGTAAATATATCAATGACAGGACTAGTTGTTCACCAATGTGATACACACATTCCTCCTCAATCTCATACGGTACCAGATACTGCGTGGAAAGCTCTCAGCCCAATATACAATAACGTTTCAGAAAGACAAAGTAAATCTTCTTTGACACTGACAATGAGAAAGTATATAGCGTCCTCATGAGTCTTAAACAAAGGCACAAAATCATACAGTTCCAATCATTGTTCATCTACTTTTACTATATATAAATGAACTATGTAACAGCGTAATCCCAATATTAAATTAAATTTTCTGGAAAATCAGGGGTTGATGTGAGAAGAACTGCTGAAGAAGGACTGATCAGAATAAAAAACGGCTAATGCCAATCTGGTCACTTTGCATATTAAAAATACTAACTACATCAAACGGTCTCAGCCTAATAATAACTATCAAATCAAGATACACGATTGTGACAATCCCAAAAGAAAAACATGTTCTTACCTTCCTTTTGAACGAGTTACCACAACTCGATACCTTGGAGTTATTATAGACTTACATCTATCATGGCATTCACAATTGGAGATGCTAATGAATAGGATAAGAACACTGATGTGAATATTTAAAAAGCTTAGACACACACACACACACACGCTTATAAAATTAACATACTTAGATAAAAT
This sequence comes from Luehdorfia chinensis, assembly GCA_019845155.1. NCBI lineage: Eukaryota > Metazoa > Arthropoda > Insecta > Lepidoptera > Papilionidae > Luehdorfia > Luehdorfia chinensis. Next base: position 10,753,095 of record JAHVAK010000103.1, read on the forward strand.
GAAGTGTCAGAAGTACAGGACAGTTGTAATAAATTCAAATCCATAAATCAATTTTTGCTCGGTGCAGATACTGGCTTCGCCTAGGATCAGTCTGTAAGCCATATGTATGTTAATCTAGAACTGAAGAACAGAAGGTTGCTGTGATCGGAAATCATAAAGGCGATTGTGTCAATCAGTATAAAATCGTAAAAGGAAACTATCGAAACTCAATACTTAATTCTGGTAATTAACAATCGTTTTTAAAAATATAATACGAGTAATAGTCTAGTAACGGATTTTAAGGTAATGATTTGAAATTCATTACGTGGTGATACTACGGCTTTATTGGTAGCAACTATGTATAAATAATATAATATAAAGAATAACACTTAATATCATATCATTATTGAAACTTTGTTAACCAGGGACCTGGATGGGAATACGAAACTGAGCTTCCTCAATGGGCGAACGTCGATTGGGAGGAGCAAGAAATCTCATAGTTGCACGGACCAATATCACTGCAAAGGCGTCTCGCTACGATGCACATTTCTACAAAACAACCCAGTGAATTATACCAAGACAAAAAAAAATACTACGGAAGTCAGAACTGTACTTGTAAAAACGCTGTTTAATCGCAATACATGTTATATATTAGTGATAAATTTAAAAACCGGTTTCTATAATGTAACAGTGTTATTTAATGTATGTATGAAATAGTTAATTTTCAAGATTAGTTACATAAAATTTTGTAACAGTATTTATTACACATGAAGATATACGGTAAAAGAATGCTAAATTGGTTTGGTAGAAATGTAATCCGTGACGCGAAAGTAACGCCATGGTTTTGAAAACATCATCTAACCCTAATGAAGACAACGGTCGAAACTGTACTGTTATGTAAGTATCTTACAGTGCTGAGGTAAGTTTTATAATTAATTTAAGACTTAAGTTAAGAGTAGGTTACATTCTGTGTTGTTCTTCCCGCACTTCGGACTTATGTTATAGATGTTTCTGGGTTCCAGCAGAATTTGCAGAGCTTCTCGGTTGCTAAGTGTTTCAATTTTAGTTGGTATTTCGTCAACCCTCAGTTCCTATCGGCCTATGTTTCGTCAATCTTGTTGTAGCGTAGTAATAAGGGTATTTAACCGTTAATAATTATTGTGAAACTATTATCGGTACCGTTTTAATAGATATGTATATTGCTTTAACGAGGCAGGGTCAGAACAACAATCATTAATGAATATTTATAATGAACATTCGAGTCATTTTTAAAATCACTCAGTATATGAGATAGCTCTTCTGAGTATATAATTTCAACTTTAGTACTTATTGGTGAATGAAAAATTGTGTAGCAGTTATTTCAATTTCACAACTGCAGTTCTTCCGATGGAATAAATAGAGCGCTTAAAACCTTAACATTCATTTTTTAATCTGTAATTTATGCAAACTTAATTACTAACTTTTTTTTTATAACTTAACTTGAAATTTCCCTTTCCACAAATCTTGAACTATTAATATATTTTTTTTAATTATCTTTAAATATTGGACCACTCTTGATAAAAATATGTTAATAGAAAAGCTATCTCTGTAATTTTAAAAACGTGTAATTACAATGAATGCATGGGGACGTAAAGATAAAGTTTTAAATAATATCACATTTTAGACGGCGTTGTTGCTACGTATTTTGGCTTCCATAGATTTTGAGTAGGTTGTTTAAAAACGAGTCTTTATGGATTCTCGAAAATTTTGTACCTACTAATAAATAGAGTATTTTGCTACAATGGAATTCGCCATTTTCTGTATTCATCATCAGTATCTCATGATTTGTTCATAGGATCATACTGGCCAATGTTATATGCATTTATCGTATCTATTTTATGTTTCAATCCGCGATCATTCTCTATTTAAAAGACAGCTATTTCATGTTTTATATCTGACGTTTTATCAGTTTTTTAACGCATTAAAAACCAAAGCATTCGTGGAGCCATTTCCTCCAAAGACATTTTTTTTATTTTTAACAAAGTAGAGTGAAGGTTTTGAATCAGTCAAAGCAGCACATTTAAAGACATGAATAAGGATTTTGTTTGTTATTTCATATTTCATAAGTTTTGCGTGTTTTCTTTTAGTTGTTAAGTACTTTCAAAATGTTTATACAATTTACTTTTGGACTGTTATTGAAATTCGTTTAATTCAACTGACATTTCTTATAAAAAATATACGTTTTTAATCCCTGTTCATTATTATCTAGTGTATGTAGTAGTGAGTATTATAATAAAAGACAATTCTTGTAACACTAAAACATTTTCACGAGCTTTTATAAATTAGTTTTATATAAAGTATATATTTTTCTTACTTGATAGTGTTAGTGGTACATTGCAGATATTTTCCTATCATTTTTAGTTATTTTCGCAATAGCATATTATTATTGAGTAAACGAAGAACTAGAGAAAGACGAGAATTGCCTTTGCAATCCACTTCTTACCCAATATATAAAAATGTTGTTAACTAAAACATCGGCGTTGTTGTCTATAAGATATTGTGTTGTATAATTTAAAAAAAAATCTCATATTCCATTATTCTCACAAAACGTTCGCCCCCGATTGGTGCACTCTATCGCTGTATGTATCAACTTTAAAAACGCTTGTTAGTTCATGTGCCATTAGATATTGTGACATTCTTAAAAATAAGAAATAAAACAATGTAAAAATTACTATCTGTTTTGGGATCAAGTTGTGTTTTAATCATGGATAAGTGAGGTGTGAACAGATTGGGGTTGCTATTGCAAAAAAATGGTTAAATAAATATTTGGGTAACGCAGCTGTTTAACTTGGATATCCAGTATATAGAAGAAACCTTTTTTGATAACATTTTCTGTATGATATAAAAGTAGAATGTACAAATTAAGGTTTTATCTGTGGCATATCACCTAAGGTATCGCGGTACCCTAACGCGAAGCTTAATTGACTTGATAATTCTAGAGTCACGTAGTCAAATGAGTTTTCTTTGAATATTGTTGTATTTTTATATAGTATGTAAGAGCATGTTCATATTATATGTTATGTATGTATTTTATATATTGATATTGTAGTAGAAAGCCGTTTAAACTAACCTAACTAGACTAATCGCCGTTGCTAAGTACAGTGATGGACAAACATACTCGTATTATCTCTTTATGTACGTACCACTGCGTTTAAAATTGTTACGAATACAGTTACGTTGATTTGAATCAGCTTCTTAGTAAAAATGAAGAACTTATCGCCGTGCACTAGGGTTTTTGATTTATTCATAAGAACTTTTCATGTGCCTTCTCAAAATAATAAAAAAAAAAACTAAAGATAAATTCGAAAGGTATGTTTTTCATTACCGTTATTTGTAATTGTTACACGGTCTTAATGTAAGTAGGATTACACTTGGCACTTGGCGTTTAGAAAAACTATTGCGTGATAAATTAAAACATATTATTAAGAAAAAAATACATAAATCATTTTCTTTTACGTTAGACCATAACTATTTGTGCTGGCAGGTTAATCATATTCTGATATATTTCTTCTTTTTATTTTCTACATTCACGCATAAAAATGAACTCACGGTAGTCACAAATCCTGGACTTAATGTTGACTTTTTTTTGCCTTATTTTGTTCAAAGTTTTTCTATTACTAATAGATCAGGAACGTGATGTAAAACGAATCGTATTACGATTTGTTTTGAAATGTACATTTCTTCGAATTTAACATCGATAATTTGAGGGACAACAACATGAAAGACATTTTGTTAATTTGTATAAGTATTTAGTAATTAAGAATATAATAGTGTTTTCTTCTTTAGATTCGTGTTATAATAATTCATGTTTCCACGTAAATTTACTTAGAATAAAATTCATCATTGAAAATATTGAGTCTTATTTAATCCTTCCTTTATATGTTGTACAATTTGTTACAGACACCAACATTGTTCTTACGTACATATACAAAACCCGCCAACATTTTTTTTTTATTGGATAAAGTGATGAAACGGGCAAAACGTTCACCCGATGGTAGTGTAACGTCTGCCCATAACAAATGCTGTGTCGCCCAGAAAATTTCTTTGTGAAAACACTGTGTCCATCGCCCTGAGACATAAGTTCTTAAATCTCATATGCCCAGTGATTACGCTAGCTCACAGTGCCTTTCAAACCGAAACACAGTAATGTTTGCACACTACTGCTTGACGTCAGAATAACTGGCCCTGGGATGGTACCTACCTAGACAGATTCCTGCATAGGAACCCTACCACCTACCTCTTGCTAAACATAGCGATACATATTAATATTACAGCCTCCTTGAGAAAGGTTTGTGCCGAGCAGTGAACTTATTAGTGTGTAGTTAAAAAAATAATATTTTTGTAATAACTTAGAAGGCGCCGGCCATATAGCTCGTAGAACCGATAACCGTTGGGAAAGAAAGGTTCTCGAGTGGCAACTCGAACCGGCTAACCCAGTGTAGGGCGACCCCCCGCTACATGGAGCGACGACATGTACGGTTTTGCGGAAAGTTAATGGATGCCGGTGGCTCAGAACCGTGTTTTGTAGCGATCTATGGGGGAGGCCTATGTTCAACAGTGGACTATGATCGGCTGAAATAATGATGATGAATAATTTAGAACCGCCGTTTTGAGGCGACGGACGTAAGTAAATCTAACATAACGAAATGATTGGAAGGTCTGAAACCCGACTAGTTACTGGATCACCGTCTCCGACGGGCAGCTACGGTACTGAAATCACCAATCTGCCAAGAGTGTTGTTTAAAGCAATTCCTCCTTTATACCGAAGGCTGTACCAACACTGATGGAGAAAGTATTCAGTTCTGCGGTAGCGACACCGGAGCAGTTACATTACAGACACAATTTTACTGGTGGCAAAATTCCTTTGCAAGAATTCATCCAGGTGGCTGCCAACGCAGTGCCAGTTATTCTGCCTCGTAGCAGTAGTCGACAGAGGGAAAACTAAAACCTGAAAATGGGCTGCAGCATCTTCGGGTTTTATCTGCATAAATAAACTGCGGTCACCGACCCGCCTGCCAAGCGTGGCAACTATGGCAAAACCCCTACCATAATGGGAGCTGCAAACTTTTGTAGAAATCTATGGGGAGGCCTATGTACAGCTGTGGACTACAGATACGCTGAAATGATGATAATGAAGCAGTAGTTTGCAAACATCACTATTTCTTTTTGAAGGGTGGCCATTATAATTACTGGTCATATAAGACTTTTGAACTGATATTTCAGGGTGACGAGTGCAGTGTCGTGCCACGGCATTTATTAAAGGCTGAAAAGAGGTAGGTGCTATTGTACTCTGCCGGGCACCTATCCAAAAAATAGGCCCGCTGAGTTCCTTGCCGGGTTTTCCTAGATCTTAAGAAATAGTGTTAGAATAAAAAAATAATGACATTTTGTTGTGTTACCTTTGTTATTTAACAAGTGCTATTAAAAATTATTTGCATTGGATAAAATTTATTCTTTTCTATTCAGGACTCAGATGGTAACTGATGAAATGGCTCTTACGGTGCTTTCTAGGCTGTCTGCCGATCGCATCGACTAACTAATTGATCGGATACGGTATGGAGAGAAATATTGAGTAGTTGCATTTCCATGTCATACTGCAAACAGAACATTTTTGCTCATCTACATTTTTAGCCGATAGGTGTCCGGTAGAGTAGAATAGCACCTACCTCTTTCCTGCCGAGGTAAGATGTTTCACTTATCAGGTGAACGATTTGCTCGTCTCGTCACCTTCTACCATAAAAAATCATCTATGTCCCTACGCTTGTTTCGTGTGGGAATAGAACCTTCGACCCGTAGCTCTAAAGCCAATCGCTTAGCCACTGATCCAACTGACCTAGAAGTCGTCAGGTTTGGTGGTGGTTTGGCGAAATATTGCCAAGGAAAATTATCCAATTGCATGATCCAATTTACTAAATTTACCGTAGTGGTTAAATAATTTAAGTCGTAGGATAATAGCGTTTTTTTTTTTTTAAAAATAGCCTTCATTAAAGTTAAAGAACGCTTTTACACTTCGAAGGCGAAATGAGGTAATAACAAATCGACCCACATGTCTCATTCGTTCTCTGGCTTGTTTTTTTTAAGCCCGACCTTTATGATAAAATGTCAGCGATTCGGTTGGCTGGTCATGCGTTTCGTATAGCGAACGAGTAAAGAAGTTCCCCCAATTGTACTCGCACAAGTTTATTTCCGAAGCTACTTGTTTTCCTTTTTTTTTTTGATACCAAAAATAAACACGAACACAATATAAAATTTCATTAAAATTCTCCTTATGTACACATAAACTTTTAATGTATGCATAAGCTAATTTTATACAATCAAGCACATTACTGCGATTTTTTTTATTGCAAAAATTGTTAAAACGAGCAAAACGTTCACGTGATGGTAAGTGCAACGTCTTCCCATAACAAATGCTGTGCCTCCAAGAAAATTTCTGTGTGACACTACACTGTGCCCATCACTTTGAGACATAGGTTCTTAAGTCTCATATGCCCAGTGATTACGCTAGCTCGCAGTGCCCTTCAAACCGAAACACAGTAATGTTTGCACACTACTACTTCACGGTAGAATAACTGGACCTGGTGTGGTACCCACCTAGACGGACTTCTGCATAGGAATCCTACCACCAGTTTCACCAGAATTACTTCAATTGTGTTTTCTTAGATTGGTATTTTAGGATTCTTGTTATTCTTTTTAGAGAATTCATGATTAAAAAAAATTGTCTATATTTCGTAATATAAGTATTTTATAGCAACAGCCTATAAATCTCCCACTGCAGGAGACGGCTTGTCTGTTGATGTCCCGGGTTCGAATCTACACAAAGGCAAATTTATGTAATACACAAAAAGTTTGTTTTCGGTCCGGTAGGTGTTTCTTTATTTCTTTCCATAGGCAACCAATAGACCTTACTGGTGGTAGGATTCCTATGCAGGAATCCGTCTAGGTAGGTACCACCCCAGGGTCAGTTATTCTGCCGTGAAGCACTAGTGTGCAAGAATTACTGTGTTTCGGTTTGAAGGGCACTGTGAGCTAGCGTAATCACTGGGCATTTGAGACTTAATAACTGATGTCTCGGGGTGACGGGCGCAGTGTGGTGTCACACAGAAATATTCTGGGTGACACAGAATTTGTTGTGGGTGGACGTTGCACTTACCATCGGGTGAACTTTTTGCTCGTTTCGTCACTATATATAATATAAAAAAAAGAATGTTCAGTGAAGGCTGATATCGTGGTACGAAACGTGCGATCCGTCAGCCGAAACTTCGTATTTCGATTTTCGTAGTAGACCCTCAGAAGTCAGTCGCTTAGACACGGCGTCGTACAACCGTTGAAATATCTGTATTTCTCAGACAAGGTTTCCTCACGATATTTTTCTTTACCGCTAAGCAAGGGTTAAATCACCACTTAACCTAAAATTACAAGAAATAATTTTAGTGGTGACAGGGATTGGACCCAGATCTTTCCCAACTATACAATCAAATACATACCATCAAAATTTTAAGTTGTGACCTGTTATTTGAACCTAGTAGGTTAAGCTGGTTGATTCAAATAATATTTTATTCCATTTCTTTTATTGAATGTAGTGATGAGACGAGCTAAGCGTTCACCTGATGGATAAGTGAAGACTTCCTTCTTCTTCTTGCCACTTCTTGCCACTGCACTTCTTCTTGCCACTCAGAACAGTTCTGAGTGGCACCACACTGCGCCCGTCAGCTTGAGACATCAGTTCATATTCTTATGTCTCATATACAGTATTGATTACACTCGCTCTCCGTGCCCTTTTGGACCCAAACACAGTAATATTTGCACACTACTGCTTCAAGGTAGAATAACTGGCCCCGGGGTGGTAGACGGAATCCTTCATAGGAATCCTACCACCAGTGAAACCACAAAGTGATTACCTACTTAGACTTATTACTCGTTATTCTTAAAGTTCCATGTTTTATTTTAATTCTTCTTTGGGTAACTTAAATTTGTCATGAAAAATTGCTTTGTGATAAAGTTCTAAGAAATCTTAATCAATTCTATTTATAATTCGTAAGTTGAAATAACGATTAATTAAAATTATGAATGATATTTTAACTGTAGGGCGCTTAATATTTCATATCGTTCCTTCGTTAATTATTCAAAATTGTTCGAAATAAATTAGTTTTAGCTACTACACTGAATGAGTTACATCCATTGCGATGGCTTGACTAAAGTTTTATCAAATTTCTGTTCCGAAGTTGAATATTTAATGTTATGCGATAATATACTTTTTTATTTTTCTATTTTTGGGTATTAGAATCACATTTTTCAATTGATGCAATTTGGACATTGCCCTTTATAAAAATACATGTCTATTAATGTATTTTTCAAAACCGACATTACATAATATAAAAGGTGTGGTTTCCATAATAATATTATAACATTTTACTAATAAACTAATAAAAACTAATAATATCCGACATTTCTTCTGCCATATGAGCGTTATATCGGGCGCAGTAGGTCCGGACGAGTGCCTCTGTGTTTTCGCTTATGCTTGTGGTACTTTAATATCTCCTGTGCAGCTTGGCTTCGGAAGTTGTCGGAGAACATCACATCGGATACGGCAAGATGAAAATATATATGCCTTAGTGTTTGCCGATCAATTCTGAGCAGTCGTTCAAATAGGCCTCAAGTACATCATATTGAGAATTCATGATTGCCATGTTTAAGCATCTAAGTCGAGTTTCATCATCTTCATAATTTCAGCCTATCACTAGTCCACTGCTAAATATACTTCTCCCCTTAAGATTGCCACAAAAGTTTGCAGCTCTTATTTTGGGGGATTTTGCTGTGGTTGCCACGCTTGGCAGGCGGGTTCGCAACCGAAGTTTATTTTTTTAGATGTCACAGGAAGATGCTGCTGCTCATCTCCTGGTTTTCATTTTCCCTCTGTCGACTTTTACGATACCCACGGGATGAGATGGGGTGACAGACTCTCTTAAGCCCCTACCATACGGCAAAGGCAGCAGTAGAGTTTGTAAGATTCTAAATTAAGGCTAGTCCCTGGGCCAGGGATTCCCAAATTATGTTTCGAAGAACACAAGTATTCCGTTAAATCTCAATAAGTGTTCGCCAACAATTTGAAAAGTAAATACACTACAGTAGGTACACATTTAAATATCTTCTACTTTATATCGAATGGCGGGTTAGCTAATTGTTCCGCAAAAAACTCCGTTTGATAAGTGTTCCCCAATTTCTGGGTTCGCGAGTGTTCCATTGCAGAAAAAGTATGGGGAACGCTGTCCGCCCTTGGCTAATGTCCTCCGTACATACAATTTATATAAAACTTAGTCGTCGTCGTCATTGCTGTCCATTATAAATTCAAGACTGAACACAGGAGTCTTCGAGAGTACTCTAAGAGTCCCACAAAAGTCCGGAGCCACTTCCAACCATCAACTTCCCGCATACCTAACGTGACTATACGACCCGCTTTGAGCGGTACAGTCCTGCTTGTAAGCTATGTGTCCCGCTGTCTCCAAAATAACAACGTCCTGCTATGTCGTAGCACTAACCACTCAAAACCACAGTTCCAATCAATTTAAAAAATAAATTCATGTATTATAAAAAATTTGGACACTGGAAAATATAAAAATTCAGCACACCAGATTACACAAGGTTAACAACATAACACGCACCACGACGCGCGACCGCCTTAGAGAGTTGTTAGTGTAGTAGTCCGCCGTTGTACGGACATTCTTTATTCGCTCAGAATAACACCATAATATGCAATGCTGTCACTATACTGCTCGTGGGTACGCAATGGGGAGTAAGATTATTTTGTCACGTACCAAAATGGCGGCTACGTGGTTCACCACCCGTCTCGTTTCCCGCGAGGGTTGGCTACGGGGGCTACGGGTATGGTCTCTGCCTATTCTTTATATTGGAAAAAGGCGTGACTGTATGTAGGTATGTTATTGATCGCCTAATTTAACCGTACGAGTACGAGTCAGGAAATTCTTACTCCTATTGCGTTATATAGTATCGGTACATAGGTGGCTACTGTATCTTATTGTGACTACTATATCACAAAATGACGATTGAATTTTTTTCATTATCTCTACCATTTTTTAATCCAAAAAAATACGTGTTATAAGTTTTTAGTCCATTTTTCTCACTATCAAATCATGTATCTTTTAAAATTTTCATACCTATATTAAAGTTAAATATTTTTCAATATAGAATTTAAGGCGAAAAAAAAATTTCTATTTTTTACCCAAAAACATCGCACAGATAACAGTCTCAACAGAGACAGCAAAACAGTTGGTGACTCAGCTGTGGACTTTAAGATACAGAAGCGTGTAATCATACTTCACTAAATGGATTCAGTGTAGGCTTATCTATATCGCTACTACTTTTTTTTATTGGATAAAGTGACGAGACGAGCAAAACGTTCAGCTGATGGTAAGTGCAACGTCTGCCCATAACAGTTGCTGTGTTACTCCTAATATTTCTGTGTAGCACCACACTGCGCCTGTCACCTTGAGACATTAGTTCTGAAGTCTCATATGACCAGTGATTACGCTAGCTCTCAGTGCCTGAAGGGCATCCTTCAGTTAATGGAATTAGACGTTATTTTACGGAAATCAGTTATAATAAAGGAAATACTTGATAAGGCATCAGGCACAGGTAGTGTCCTCGACTTCCTTTAACAATTTTAGTGGTGCCGGCACCGGGAATCGAACTCAGGTCACTCGCGTACTAGTGAAATTTAAAGCGAGCGCCTAGCCCCTGAGCTAGCTGGCTGAGTGTGGTGTCTACAGAAATTTTCTGAGTGACACACCGTTTGTTATGGGCAGATGTTGCACTTACCATCAGCTGAAAGTTTAAATTGTAATAAATAAAAATAATTTCGTATAATAGCCCTGAGAGAGCTGCTCTGTGCTATTCAAAGGGTTAAAATGAGGGTCGCGTGACGTAGAAATAATTTATGTTACTGTTGGTAGGTGGTAGGTTGGTAGGTACAAGTATTATGATGGATGTGCTTTTAAGGTAGTCCGAAGCGTGACGTGTAACGTTTACTTCCGAAACGTAACAAAATAAAGTGATCAAAGAAAGCTTAACTGCCCTCCACTTTCGAGTGTTATTGCACGACTCATGGCGCGAACCGGCGTGACATAGTGCTCTATAGCCGACATGTCAAGGTCAAACGATTAGGTTGTCTTCAAATGCCTCTATCACAATTATATTGCAGATATATGCTACTTTTAATAAACTCACATCAAGAAAACACTTTAATTAATTCATTTAAATTATTTTGAACAATCATCTAATATTGCTACTTTGAAAAAAAAATGGTTGAAAAAAATTTGACGTCGACGTCCGGATTTTTTTAGGTATGTGGTCACTCCCAAAAAAATTGACCTATCGAGACTTTTTTTCGAGTTTTTTTTTATCATGTCCAGAATGTTAGGTTTCTTAATTCATATCAAAAGTGAGCACGTTCTAGCACTTGTAGTTATTAAGAAAAAAAATTTTTTTTTATTGTTTTCATCTGAAATGGAAATTACACGAAATATTTGAACCCCTATACGATTTTTTTTTCTTAAGAGTTAAATGAACGTCATGAGACGTGCACTTTTGGATATTCCACTTTTTTCCTATTATATTGCAGTATTTCAATTATCAGAGGCTGAATTAGCGCAGTTGCTGCGGGATTGACTTCTTCATTTTCTTTTTTCCGAGGATTTTATGGATATTAAATGATCTACATGTAGCGGTTTTGGGTGTGGGTGTTTATGCCTGCGCAGTTTATGTCTGTTAAGCAAGCACACTATGTACTGTAGCAACGTTTATTTTTTTTATTTTGTACAGCAAGCTTTACCATACTCACCATTTACTTAAGTAGTATTCCTATTACGTCGTCGTTGCAGCTTGATACTAGCCCACTGCTGAACACAGGCCTCCCCCAATAGATTGCCACAAATATTAGTAGCTCTGGTTTTGGAGGGATTTTGCCTTAGTTGCCACGCTTGGCAGGCGGGTTGGCAAACGCAGTTTATTTATTTGGATGTTCCAGAAAGATGCTGCTGGCCATCTCCTGCCTTTCATTCCCCGTGTAGTGGCGGCTTAAGAGAATCTACCACCCCATCTCATCCCTTGGGTAAGAACTGATGTCTCAGGGTGACGGACGCAGTGTGGTGTCACACAGGAAATTTGTGGGTGACAATGCATCTATTATGTGCAGACGTTCCACTTACCATCAGTTGAAAGTTTTGTCTCGTCACATCATCAAATAAAAAAAGCCGTTGCATAGCCGTTGCCCTTATTGAATCATGGGGAACTTTACGAATTAGGAATCTCCCTCTGAATTTTCCCTCTGTCGACTTTAACGACACCCACGGGATGAAATGGGATATATTCACTTAAGCCTCATCGTTTTTTGGTATAACCCTCGAAAACTACTTTTTTGCTTATTATTAAGTCTAAATTATTTCAAAGTATCGTTTTTATGTTCTCGTATCCGATGTGAAGCTAATGCGATAACATCTGTGAAAGTCTCAGACGGGTATAGGATCCCCGTAAATTAAAAATCTAAAATAATTATTATGTGTGTTTCACTCACATTGTCTTCGAGAGGGATTTGAATTCAGCAAAGACACATCATCCATGTACGCTATCCACCGAGCCATTCGGTCGTAAAAATATGTAGGTATAAACAGCGTTATGTTTTACATAGGCATTTATTGAAGTCGTAATGAACCTCTAAATATATTTATGGCCCAAAACGGCAAAAGAAACAATAAACGGTATCCTTAGCTCGAAGTAAGCGTTTATGTCTGAAAATTTTAATATCCTGCGATATAATATTAACTTGCAATGTTTCAACGCGAGATATAAAGAAGGCTCCGCTCAAAGCTTCTCTTCATTTACGAATTCGACATATTATCTACAAAAGAACTAGGGCGGCCGATTTATATCGAATAGGATTATCCCTTAGGATTAGTAAGCTGAGCTCTTGGAACCGATAATGTTTGGGAGAGTGAGGAAACCAGAATGTCTGAAGGATAAGAATATTGCGATATGTGAAGTCCGCCAACCCTCATTGGAGCAGCGTGGCGGACTTATCTCGGCTCCAAAACCCGTCAGAAACGAGAGGCCTGAGATAAGGAGTGTGGCATTTATAGGCGGTAACTTTACTAGTCTAATCATGGACAACTTAGATGACGCCTCGGCTAGTCTATATCTGTGGAATGGCAAAGAATGCAGTCAACAGAGGATAGTGCTTTGTTGTAGTTTTTTTAAATACAAACACAGATATAATTATAATAATGGCGACAGTAGTTCTTTTGCAAGGATTTTTGGTTTTTCAAATCTGATGTAATGGTTTGGACGACCCAGAACATGGTCACAGACTGCAGATTTCCTGGAGCGACGGTGCTTCACATCAGCTATAAAATAAAAAGTTCGCATAAAAGAACATATCAGATTTGATAAACCACAAATCCTCGCAAAAGAACACCGATTCTTACCAAGGATGTTTCGTTAGGCTATTGAAATTAAAAAACATCCTAATTTTAGTACAGAAGATGGTTGAGTACTACTACCGGGTTGGGATCCTATAATTAATAAAATTAAATCAAAAACCAAGCATACCACTGCAAGACTTCAAGACACAGTTAGCTCTTTCTGCGTAGATCGGACCAAAAATAATAATTAAAAGCTGAAGGTACTCCGGGTCAACTATGACATCAGGGCATCTGTCACCTCAGTCCTCCCGCGACCATGGGTGCTCAAAACGGCGGGTTATAAGAAGTACAAAATTAAAGGCGATAAAATCAGTAACAATTAGTTATATTTAATTACGTAGAAGTAAAAAGTCAGTAGAGCGCATAAAAAAGAATAGCTTTTTAAAACATTGGAAGAGTGTGTGTCAATAAGGACGGATGGATGATGAAAGCAGATAAAACTGTGTTTTAATAATTGAAAAACATTTCTCCGATCCCATTTTTTGCTAACTTCAATTATTCGACGTCTTAGTCTTGAAAGTTATTTAGCGCCTGTTAAAATATAATAGCATTACTCTTCTTAAAGCTGATGTAAGAAAATAAATTATGCAGCTAAGCAACGCATTATACTGAGCGAAGCGAACTCCTCTTTTAACTTTTAACTTGACAGTTCGATATTTCGGCTGTTTTTTTCGGCGTTTTCTTCATATCTCGCATGAATATTTCTAGGAAGTCATTCAAACGTCGAAGCAAGGATTTGTTGGAGGTTACTGTTCACATACCTACTAGCATACATTCTATAGCTAATGTATAAGGTGATAAATGTATTCGTTAAAGGCATACTACGAGTATAATGTTAATTATTTAAAAATGTCGTTGCTTGCCATTTTAAAATATTAGTTTTTTAAATGCACGCATCGCATTTGTGTCGATTTGATCTTGTTGTGAAATTATTGAAGCTGAATACAATAAATTACTCGACATTTTAGTTCATTAAGAATGAAAATGACAAATTAAAAATGGTATGGGCTTCCATATCAGCAAAAGCATTATTGGTCCGTATTTCTTATAAAAAGAAGAAGGAAATAACCTAACTGTGAACTTAGCGATATACGTGAAATGTAGCGAGAGTTTTTGATGTTACAGTTACATGAATTGAAGGATACAACAACAGGACTTGAATGCAACTAGATGGAGCAACATTATCATCATCATCATTTCAGTCTATAGCTAGTCCACTGCTGAACATAGGCCCCCAGAGATTGCCGCACAAGTTTGTAGCTCTCATCATGGAGGGATTTTTCCATAGTTGTTACGCTTGGCAGGCGGGTTGGCGACCGCAGTTTATTTATTCAGATGCTCCAGGAAGATGCTGCTGCCCATCTCCTGGTTTTAATTTTGCCTCTGTCGACTTTTACGACACCCAAGGGATGAGATGGGGTGGTAGATTCTCTTAAGCCGCCACCACACGGCAACAACGGCAGCAACATGCCATACGTCAAACATGACTTTACCGATAGTCAAAGATATGTTTCCGATCAAATTGATTTCTCGAAGACGTGATCTTCCATGGCGTCCGAGAAGCTCGGATCTTACACCTTGCTATTGGTCTATTAGGGATACCTGAAAAGTCGTATGTGTCTAAATAAACCGTCGACAATATCCCAATTAAAATAGAACATCCAAGATGAGTTAGCCGCGATCCCCCTCAACATGTCAGTGAGTTTTCCAAAATGTACGTAGTCGACGAGACGTCTTGACAATGTCATTTTGAATAAATAAATTGCACTAGATGTTTGTTACGTTAAATAAATGATCGACAAAATATCAATTGTAGTTTGATTTCAAGTCAGAATAACAGATATTTCAGTAGCCTAAATTCTAAAGTTATAGTTCGCTTTACAGATAAACCTCTCAGAAGTGATTATAAATAACTTCAGAAAATGACTGTAACGGATGTTGGAAAACGTTATAAACTTTTAGCATTTCGTCTACGGTATTTAGTGTTGTATTATTTACATTAAGGTTTCGATAGGTTACTAATTTTCTTTGGAATTTTAAATAAATTGAAGATGCTGCTACCCATCTGCTGGTTTTTATTCTCCCTCTGTTGCTTACGGCGGTCTAATTTTCCCTTTATTGTTAGCTATTCTGTTTTTTGTAAGCAGATATAGTAACTGAATAACTGACCATCACAAGGCGGGTCATCATCATCATCATCATTTCAGCCTTTCACAAGTCCACTTGTTTTGGGGAAAAAAATTTGATTTGCATGATTTCCCTTATTTGGAATTGCATTAGGAAAATCCTCAAAATTGAGAAATGATTATGTGTGACGATGATGATTTTACATAATAGGAGTCAATATTATATATATATGTTAATCTGTGGTCCATCACAGATTAACATTTAATAACGTCCAACAGAAGGGTCACGTTATTACGTTACAATACGTATACAATATCTCCTAAGTACCTTATTTTGTACGACCTTTTACCGAATGAAGACGCTCGCTTCCAATAATAATAGTATGAGACTAGCTCCGGTTCGATAACCAGTGCGGGTATTATTTTAATTGTAATGAACCATTTGCAACCGCTTTAATGATTTTCATGGATCGCATCATCAGAACTTGACCCGATTTATATAGGTACCTTTTTACTAATAAAAAAAGAAAGACTCCGACGAATTGAGAACCTATCCTTTTTTGAAGTCGGTAAAATATAAATAATTATAGTTTTGAGTATATTTGTGATAATAAAAAAAATCCAGATCGTATGAAGTCCGTGAACTTGCACTGGAACGTGACGGATTCTAGAAGCGACTTGTAGCTACGGACGTTTTTCGACTGTTCCTTTAGGTCCGATAAGGTCCTTCCAGAAAAAAGAATTTAGGGCTTCTTTCTGAAAATACATACATACAGTCACGCCTTTTTCCCAGATAAGGGATAATCCGACACAACATCCTTAGCCCACTTTTCGCCGCCGCGGGATACATTTTGGTACTAGTCAAAAATTCTTACGCCCCATTGCGTTTCCACGAGAAAATAATCAAATACTTTTTCGTGGGAACGGAATGGGGAGTAAGTAACACGGCCGCGTGGCCTAGTAGCCAGAGTACCTGACTTCTACGCGTCGGGTCTTAGATGCGAATCCCAGTCGAAGCCAACATTTAGACAAAAAACCAAATTGTTGGTTGGTGTTTCTGTCACTGCATATACCTACCTGGCACTGCGATTTTATTGCATCAGCGTTAGATCGGGCGTGGGTAAGTTGGGAAGTGTGAGTGCCTCTGTGTTTGCGCGTACACTTGTGGCACTATAATATCTCCTGCGCTGTTGGTAGCTCCCAATAATATCATCATCATCATCATCATTTTTTTTAAACAGTGTAATGATTGTAATACTGTTAAAACCAATGATTGTTAATTCAAATTTGTCAAATTTGATTGACTAACGTAGCGGGGCTGAGACTGAGTAGCGCTGATTTTCTGGTAAATTACATACCTTCATATTTCGTTACTGTTTGGTGTTATTTCCATCCTTAATTTACTTACAACTTAAATAGCTACCCAGGGTTACCACCTGTCCCGATTCTGACGGGACAGTCCCGATTTCGATAACCGCGGTCCGACGACCTATTAATATTATCCCGATTTTTAATACTACGCAACGATTGCTCAATTCACTTTGGCTTTTGTTTACTTTTTGCTTACTGCTCACACGACTCTGGTCACATCAGACGTCATGGACAACATCAACACGGACATGTCTTGTTCGGATTTCATAAATATAAATATAAAAATTACGCGGAATTAATGAAAACGGCCCGTAGTAACAAGAAATAGGCATGAAAAAATAAAGCAAAGTACACATAAAAACAAAAGCGTTCTTGTTTATCCTTCAGTTAAAATTTCCAAATCGGAACGAACTCCGATCGTCTTCGATGACCGACCGATTGTCCCGACTTTTTTTCCAAAAGGTGGTACCCCGCTGGTACCTGCAGCTCAAAGCGGGAAGGTTGGTAGCACTGGACCATCAGTCGCGATGTGCATCCTTGCACATAATGTCATCAGTCGGTCGCCAGACCTTCGTTTCTCCACCAGCAGAGTCCACGTGCAGGTGAGGGTATTTGGAGTAAATACAATGACCGCGTGGCCCAATTATTAGAGTACCCGACTTCAACGCCACGAGGCCTGGGTTCGAATCTATCATTTGGTGGCCATCAGACTTTACTGGCATTTCCCTTAGTCGAGTTGTACTACGCTCACAGGATGAAATGGATCAGTAGATTCTCTAACGCTTCCGTCACGTGGCGAGTGCGGTAGTTAGATTTTTATTTTATTTACTCTATAAAATTGATAGTTAAGCTATAAGTAACTACCGTTACTGTTATATTGGATGGTCAGAACAGCAGACGATCAAATTTAATGCCATAACTCATTTCACTCCCATTTTTCCGCATATTATTTATTTAGACTTTATTTGCACAAAAGTGTACAAAAAGGCGGACTTATGAGGCCGTCTACCTTCGGGTTGAGCACAGCACTTCTTAGAGTGCTTAGTGTGTAGTACGTATAAATCTATATACATATATAAATGTATATATACATATTACGATACTTACGATTCACAAAGTATAGTAGGTATGTATACGTCAATAATACATACCTACATGATGAATAAATTTTACATTCCAGTATACATTTTTTGGCTCGGCTGGCGCACCAAGCGATTAGCATAGGCGCTACGGGTTTCCGAGTCGAAACGAATATTTTCATGATACAAATCTATACCTAGATCCGGATCTGGGTGTTTATGTATGTGCAATTTATGTATGTAAATGGACCCATAACAGGAGAATTATTTTAAGTCCGAAAAATAAGTATAAAAAACCTTTATTAAGGAACACAAAGTAAAGCTAATTTTATATTGTATTTACAAATATATAAGTAGTAGAAATAAATCGTAGTTGATTCCAATATAACAAATTGAACACATCAATTACATTGAACAAAATCTTGCACGCACCTAGTGTAACGGAAAAAGAATGTTTCCCGGAGGCTTCTTGAATTCTTAATACAAAATAAGGCGACGCGATATTGAAATATTTAGCTTGTAAGATCGAATTTCAACCTTAAGTGTAAAACGTCTGGGTAACTATTACTGGTTTAATGTAAATGCTAACCTCTATTCGTCACAATATAAGTTACTCATTGGATCCAGACACGTTAGAGTAGGTTTTTGTTTGATTAGAACAGAAGTAAGCTTATTAGATTTTAGATTAAGCTTCAGATCTTTTTCAATATTTGAAATCGTAAACTTTCGAACGAAACACCAGAACATTATCATGAAATTCAAATGTAGGATAACAGTTTTTGACAATATTGTTTTAAGTTATTTCCAAGAATTATCTTTTTGAAGCTGTGACTGATTGAAAGTAATCATTGAATAGAATAGAATAGTATATTATATATTATTATATATTTATATATATATAGTATAGTTGACTCATTGATGGTCATTTTTTTGAGCAATACTGGTTAAGCTACATTATGACTGACAACAGCTCTTTTACAATCCGCTGTTAAACATAGGTCTCAAATAGGATTCGTAATCACCACGCTTGTCAGGAAGATTTAATTAGTGTGTTTTATATATTTTTATATGGAATACCAGACGAGAAAACTATAGATAATACCCATTCCAATAATAATAACGATATATGAAGATTTGAGTCGCTATAAATTTAATATAAGTATATAATCTGCAACATATTATGTCTAACCGTGGCACGCACATGTCACAACGCGGCGGGTGATAACACGACAAGCATATAAAAAATAATATTGTATTAACGTACAGCGATATCCGCAGAAGAACTAGAGTAACCATTAACGCCCAAAGGATGAACAAGCTGAAATGACAATGGGCCGGCCGTGTTCTATAGGGCCGCACTACACACTAGACACGTTACTGGTGGTAGGATTCCTATGCAGGAATCCGTCTAGGTAGGTACCACCCCAGGGCCAGTTATTCTACCGTGAAGCAGTAGTGTGCAAACATTGCTGTGTTTCGGTTTGAAGGGCACTGAGAGCTAACGTAATCACTGGGCATATGAGACTAGAGAACTGATGTCTCAGGGTGACACAGCATTTGTTATGGGCAGACGTGACACTTACCATCAGGTGAACGTTTTGCTCGTTCCGTCACTTTTATAAAATAAAAATGGAAGAACGTCTTCAACCGTTTTGCGAGAAGTCGGTGGATGTAGCAACCCGAAAGACCGTGTTTTGCGGCAATCTGTGGGGGTTAGCAGTAGACTAGCGATGAGCTTAAATGATGATGACGTTAAATTTTTGTAGAGAATAATATTTATTGTACAATATACTAGGTGGATTGAAAAGTACTCGGCCTAACACAGATCCATTCAATTCTAAAAATCAAATCTACCCACATTATTTAGTTCAGTTCAGACTAGTTCATTGTGTGAAGTTCGAAACGTGTGCGATAATTAGTTGTGATTTTATAAATTTATTAACAAAGTAATCGGTCATAATTTCCGCGAATGGAGCAAATCGAGCAGCGTGCCGTCATTAAGTACCTCCACAAGAAGGGGCTATCATCAAAAGCCATCCATGATGACATGGTCAGTACATTAGGCGATTGTGCTCTGTCATATTCATCCGTCAAAAAATGGATAGCAGAATTTAAGCGTGGTAGAGAGAGTGTGAAAGATGAACCCCGCTCTGGAAGGCCTTCGACGTCAACTACTGACGAAAATATTAAAAAAGTACTTGATTTAATAATGGGAGACCGCAGATTAAAAATTAGAGAGATAGCCGAGATTATAGGCATCTCTTATGAACGAACTCAAAACATCATTGTCAACGAGTTGGGTTTCCACAAGGTATCTGCGAGGTGGGTTCCGCGACTGCTTTCAGTTGAACAAAAAAGGACGCGATTGACTATTTCACGCGATTGTTTGGAGTTATTTGAAGCCGATGCAGATGATTTTTTGAATCGTTTTGTTACTATGGACGAAACATGGGTTCATTACTGTACACCGGAAACAAAACAACAATCAAAACAGTGGAGAAGACCTGGTTCACCACCCCCTAAAAAGGCTAAGTCGATTTTGTCGGCAAATAAGGTGATGGCTTCAGTATTCTGGAACTCGAAAGGTGTGATTATGATTGATTATCTTGAAAGGGGTCAGACTATAAACTCTGATTACTACTGCACCTTACTACGTCGTTTACGAGAGGAAATAAAAGAAAAACGTCGAGGAATGCTCAGAAGAAAAGTCCTGTTTCATCAAGATAACGCCCGTGTTCACACGTCAGTACAGTCAATGGCTGGAATTCACAACTGTGGCTTTGAACTGTTACCGCATCCGCCGTATTCACCTGATCGGGCACCATCAGACTTCTTTCTGTTCCCTAACCTAAAAAAGCACTTGGGAGGTCAAAGATTTTCGACAAACGACGAGGTCAAAGCAGCTGTAGACGCATATTTTGACTCTAAGGAAGAATCATTTTTTTTAACGGTCTAAATGCTTGGAAGGGGAGGTGGCAAAAGTGTATTGAACTTGATGGTGATTATGTAGAAAAATAAAAATATAACTGATTTAGTATGTGTTTATTTTTTTGGTTAGGCCGAGTACTTTTCAATCCACCCTCGTACTAGAAATAACACACGTTCTTTGCATTTTGTCCATAATACGAATATTACGGATTTGAACTATTTATTTACCGACCTTTTGAGCGCTTTACAGCAACCATGGTCACGGGGGAAAACGTCCCTATGTCCTAGGTGTCATAGGTGTTAGATGTCTTTATGTCATAGTTAATACAGGCTACCTACAGTTTTTTAATTATTACTTTTGGTCCGATCTACGCAAAATGAGCTTACTAATGAGTGTCTTGTAGTCTTGTATGCTTGGTTTTTGATTTTATTTTATTAATCATACGATCCCGAGCCGCATAAATACAGAATAATTACATACAGTGAGATAGGCATTACACTATTTACAACTTGACCAATATACTCGCTGATTATATAATATTTATGATTATATGTATATGATAATTATATATATATTTTTGATTATTGAAGATTATATATATATATATATATATATATATATATATATTAACTAACATTATTGTATATATTGTTTATTAGTCCAATCAAAAAGTTTTATTAGAATATTCGCTAGATTACGAACGAATCGAACCATGATTGCAAAGTAACATTGCCGCGTTTTGACGATAAGAGTTAACTCGGACGTAGTGTACATACTCGTATTTACTATGACGGCCACTCTGATGGTACTCGTGTCGTGGAAACCGTTTATCTGAGTACATCCGGACGATATGTTCGTTCGTAGTGAACTCACTATTTTCAGTTTGAATTTTTTCTTTAATTTGTGTCATTTTCAGTGTTCCGTAGTCAACTAGGAATATAGTTTCGCCATGTCCGTCGGTCCGTGCATACGCGGATAAGCTCAGATGTTCCATTTTATAACTCATTCTTCAGTTATCATCGTCCTATGTGGGACCGTTTTTAGACGCTATTAGTCATGAAATCAATTATATTAATATGTTCAAAGTATCAAACACAAACCTCCTCATAACTCATCCTTGTAACGGAAAACTACGGAACCCTACACTGCGCGTGGCCCGACACGCACTTGACCGGTTGTTTTATTATTGCAGTTAATGTAGCAAAGCAGTGTTAAATAAGGCTGATAGACACATAAGTGAAGCTACAAAATGTCTCAGCGCGACAAAATACCTTTTGTGGAATTGTGCTTAGCGCTCCGCTTTGGAATATTAGGTTGAAGAATTTTTGTAATTCTTCAACTTATCTTTATATATTATTTATCATTATATATTCTTTAAATCGCGAGGGTCGTCATTACAGAGAATCATAGAAAATTTCAGTATGCCAAGCATAAGTAGTGCAGAAGTATTAAAAAAATCTTTTATACTACGAACATTACATACGAGTAAACTAACTCTGTTTTTGTACACTCCTACAAGTCAATTATAATAGTCAAAACGCGGAACGTAGTTGATCAACACATTTTTGAGTTCAATTTGTTTTACTAAATTCCCTTGCATATAAGTAACACACCTTGAGTAGTTGATATACTGATTTCATTACGATTCCGGTATGTTAAATTGTTTAATATTTATGTTTTTTTTATTTCCTCATAAGACATTGTTACCGTTTAAGCTGTAATCAAATGGTGATAAAAAAACTACCCTAAAGATCCATTCCCGTTCTTAAAAAACGCAGCAATTGTACCGATGAAATATAATGTTTCATTGAAATTAGGAGACATTCTGTAATAAATTATTTTCACTTAATTGCTGTTAATAAATGTAAAATCTAATGTAAAGAATCTTCGTATTAAGCACATAAGATGAGTCAAACAATACCCTCTGGTGCCTCTATAAAGCGAAACTTCAAAAAAATAAGCCTAAGCATGCGTAAAACGGTATTCAGCGCCGAGCTCATATAAATGTTATTTTTGGGGACTTTGTTTTTCTGCATCAGAATGACATCATTGTACATACATACATAGATACAGTCACGCCTTTTTACCATTCAAGGGGTAGGCAGAGGCCACACACGTCGCTCACTTTTCGCCCTCGCGTGAGAGGATAGCAGATTTTTTTATTCTATGCGACGAAATTACACACTCAATAGCAGCTTACTTTTAAAAAAAGATTCGTTACATTAGGATTTCTCCAGTATCGTGGGAGCATTTTAGAGACATCAATTTTACATGCACAACACAACTGAAAACCAACAATTTGTTTTTGCACAACCGTCGTCTCCGGCTGGGACTTGAACCCAGGACCCGCGGTCTTTTCGGTCGACACTTTTGGAACAATTCCTACACTGCAAAGGACTATAAGAAATAAAATGAAATATATTTATTCTCTGACGTAAAAAATTCAGATTTCGTTTGTCAAATGTCATTTTTTACAATCTACCACCGTTTCTCAACAGTCATTTTTTAATGTCCTTTGAGAATAATCAGCAAAAATATATATATTAAGAGTAAAAAAACAATATTATTGTTTTGGTGAAACGTGGATTGTGGCAGTCATCTGTTTGCAGTGAGTGTCAGTGTCAGTCCCAGTCTCTGACTACCCCTTATGGGATACAGTCGTGATCGTCGTATGTATGTATTAAGAGTAAAGTTATGAATAACTACTGGGTATATAAAAATAGTTGTGTCGTTTTCTACTGATTAAAAGAAAAAGCTTTTAGTGTAACTTATGTTTGCGTGAGTCACTAAAATAACGCTATTTCACTTTAACGGATTACAATCAAGATTACCATTAGTCACAAATTGAACAAGCCATATAGAATTAGTAAAACTATTAATCAAAACTTTATTTCCAACTTCTCTGGAAAGAGTGTTAGTAAGGTTGCTATGTTTTTATACAAATCACAAAAACCCATTGATGGCTCTTTACTGGAGCTGGGATTCCTATGCAGGAATCCGCCTAGGTTCCACCGCAGTGCCAGTTACGCAGCGGTCAAGCAGTAGTCTGCAAACACCTATACGTCTTCGATTCAAGGTAACTGTAAATAAAGCAAAGTAACAGCCTATAAAGGTCCCACTGCTGAGCACAGGCTTCCTCTCATTTCCGAGAGGGTTTGGGAAGTGTCCGCCACGCTGCTCCAACGCGGGTTGGCGGACTTCACTTGTCCCCGAAATCTTTTTATTACTTAGAAGACATGTAAGTTTTTTTTCGAGGAGGATACGGGACGAGCAAAACGTTCACAACGAAAAGTACAACGTCTGCACATTACAAAATGCTGTGTCACCCAGAACATTCCTGTGTCCACTGTGTGAGGAAATGTTTTACTGGTAGTATGATTTCTATGCAGGAATCGGCCTAGGCAGGTTGCACCGCAGGACCAGTTATTCTGCAGTGAAGCAGAAGTTTGCAACATTACTGTGTTTCGGTTTGAAGGGCACTGAGAGCTAGCGTAATCACTGGGCATATGAGACTTAAGAACTTATGTCTCAGGGTGACGGGCACATTGTGGTGTCACACTGTTCTGGGTCGCACTGCCACATTTTTTCCATAAAAAAATTAATTACTTTATTTCTGACATCGTCTACACAGTGCAATACAGTACAATATACTTGATCTATTATTTTCTAGCTGAAGCCCGCGACTACGTCCGCGATTTATGCTTAAAAAAACGAAGGAACTTTGTGGGTTTCCGAAACAAAAAGTAACCTACATCCGTCTCCAGGACGCTGTCTGTGCCGAATTTCGTCTAAATCGGTTCAAAGGTTGAGGCGTAAATAGGTAACAAACAGACAGAGAGACGGAGAGAGTTGCTTTTGCATTTATAATATAAGTTTGGATTACTTTATCTTTTATTGTTTTATGTATTGTGGCACGCCAAAAACAAATTGTGCCCATTAAAAGTTATGTATAAAATTGTTACACAAAATTTTACAATTATGGAAAAAAAATGTTAACTAGTTGTAAGCAGATCTACGAAAAAAGAAAGACGTATTTATAATTTAATTACATTAAAAAAACCCTTAAAATAGTTGACTAGCGATTTAATGTAATTTCTCGCACCCATTTCGTTTTTGATAATCACATAAATAAAGTAAAAGCCTAATATATATCCCACATGCTGGGTTCAAGCCCCTCTCACATTTTTGAAAGGTAAAATTACATGCCGTACATCAAATTCACGTAATGTAAACTTCGTATTTTTTACGATTTTTTTATATTAAATTGCATCTGACATAATTTTATCAGTTGTTTATTTTATATATGTGTTAATGTATATATGTTGTGTTTTTTATTGTATAAAGTGACGAAACGAGCAAAACGTTCACCTGATGGTAAGTGCAACGTCCGCCCACAACAAATGCTGTGTTACCCAAAATATTTCTGTGTGACACCACACTGCGCCTGTCACCCTGAGACATCAGTTATAAAGTGTCAAATGCCCAGTGATTACGCTAGCTCACAGTGCCCTTCAAACTGAAACACAGTAATGCTTGCACACTACTGCTTCACGGCAGAATAACTGGCCCTGGGGTGGTACCTACCTATGCAGGAATCCTACCACCAGTAAAATGTTGTTTTGTATATCAATGTATGTTAACCAAAATCTAAGCTTGTAGTTGACGAATAATGTGTCAAATAATTTACCTAATTCAAAAAGGACATTTGTTTATTGAAATTTTTTGTATATATTTAAATATTTTGAATAATAATTTTTATTTTTGCAATCTGAGAAATATTCAAAACCTTTTTTGAACATTTTTGAATATTTCTCGTTTCCACAGATGGCATAGATGTTTATTTCTTACTAACGCTTTTGAATATGTGGTGGCGGCTTACGAGAATCTACCACCCCATCTCATCCCGTGGGTGTTGTAAAAATCGACAGAGGGAAAATAAAAACCAGGAGATGGGCAGCAACATCTTCCTGGAAGATCTGAATAAATAAACTGCGGTTGCCAACCTGCCTGTCTAGCGTGGCAACTACGGCAAAATCCCCCCAAAATGAGAGCAACAAACTTTTATGGCAATCTATGGGGGAGACCTATGTTCAGCAGTGGACTAGTGATTGGCTGAAATGACGATGACGATGACGATGACGATTCAATGCATGTTCTCTTTTTTCAAATTTTGTTTTTCAATTTATATGTTTTTCATGTTTGGAGTCTAGCCCAGGTGACATATATTTGAATTACCCAAAAAAAACCTCACGGTTGTGCCGTAGGCGGGTTCGGCTTTCATTGCCGCAATATAGCGGAACAACACATGGGCACTCAAACGCATTTTCTTTCTCGAATCCGGGTACGGTCATCCTTTACATTATTCGCGTTGATTGGGGCATTGGTGGAAGGGTCCGAGATACGAGGACAGTAAAAATACATCCCAGACCCGAAAACCCATAATATGTGTGTCCCGCAAATATTAGTATCGGCTGGGATGTAGATAAAGTAATATACTCGTACAAAATTCGCAAAATCCGAGGGAACGAAATAACTTCCGAGCCATTCCCAAACATTCTGTGAAAATATTTTATGACAAATATGTGATTAAGCGTGAGTTCCAGCCCTGAGTTTCAATGCATTATATTTTTTAATAAATGAAATCTCAATTATAGATTTTATCTTAAATATTAGATTTTAATGAAATTCTATATTATTCCTGGGCTTCTAAAATAATTGACGAGTTCTGAGGGCATACGATTTTATTTTATGATTTCGTTTGAATTTCTACGCCGTTTTCATATAAATAAGATACATATATTTTAATATTTGTAGTGAGTAGTGACTAAGTCTAATAATTACAAGGTACAGTTTAATGATTCATCAGTATAACAAGCCTTTGTCAAAGCTTAAATACAAGTTAGAGCTAACTCAACTGCAATTAACTTGAGTGATTCAGATCCCTTTTGTTCGACGCTTGTTCAATTTAAGCCTTACGCCATGATACGCAATATAAAAGCTGTTAGAAATAAGTAATGCTGTTGAATGCGATCACATGTTAAGTCTAATGTTATAAAATAAAACAGATATGTATGTATTAACAGCTTATCTAGTACTCGTAAGTTGCCTGAGAGGGATATACTTTGTATGAAGAATCCGTGTTACATTCTCGTGAATAGATTTCTAATATCCTTAATCTCATCCAGTAAAACGATTGCGCAGCTCAGCAGCTACCAAATCTGCCTCATGAGTTGCGGTTCCGGAGGTTAAATTCCAGCCAAAGCATTCAAGACATCAAATACTCGATGGAGGGTGTTGATGATATGTATTGAAATAAAATATTTTGTTTTTTGGTACAAACCAAAAAAGTGGTGTGAAGCTGGACAGGTATCGACGGTTAAGTCCGCGAGTGTTGCCCTCGCTGGATACCACCGGGGACGCTTTCAAAACCGCTTAAAGGTATTTCGTATAAACAGTGGACATTTCTGAAACGGATATGCGCACCACCACACAGACCCTAATACATCAATGTCACTTGTAACTTCAGGGGGGAAGCTGCAGAGGTCGAACATTCAAAAAAGCCAACTATGTGAAGTAAAAGCAGATTTATATTTTTCTTATGTTTCTCTGTTCCTTTGTATTTCCTAGTTACATATAACTGGTATTGAATGTAAGTACTCCGCGTATTATAGACTAGATTATCTATTTATTTACTACAACTTTTATGCACAGAATGCTACATACGAAGGACTTCATGACCAAAAGTAAAGTAAAGTTTCAGCCTATAAATGTTCCACTGCTGAGCACAGGTCCCCACTCATTTCTGAGAGGGTTTTTGGAGCTAGGAAGAATCCGCCACGCTGCTCCAATGCCGGTTGGGGCACTTCACGTGTCTTTAAAATATTTTTTATTTCTCAGACATGCAGGTTTCCTCACGATGTTTTCCTTCACCGCCGAGCACTGTGGTAAATCAGCACTTAAAATTGCAATTATCAATTTTAGTGGTGCCGGCAATCGAACCCAGATCACTCGCGTACTATGAAATTTACTACGGCTCTAATGACTAGAGCCATAATTAATTAAATATTATTTTTAAATGTCAAATACGGCAAAAACATAATGCATTTCAATTCTGTAATATGATCGGTATATGACTACATCGTCAGAAGCTGGAATTACTATGCAATTATTAACAAAACCAAAAGGCAAGCCAAATATACTTACATATAGATCGAGTCTCCATCACGTCAGAAAGTTCTTAATCGTATTCTACGTTGTCACAACTTTGCGTTTTCGTCTAAAGTTACGTAGCTTTGATTACATTAGGAAAGGTACAGATAGAACTTGGGGAAAATATTTTGTCTTTTAAGTTTTATGGAAGGTAAGAATAACAAATGATAATAATATCAGCTTAGGGGCGTTTCAATATAGGTGGCCTCTTTTAATAATAATAAATATTAGAGTATTCCGTATGTACGTACGTATTAAGTACGTACTACGCTTCGTTTAACCACTGTGGACTGTCCAACTTTATACAGCTTTGAATATTATGTACTCGTATATAATAATTATCGCGGCAAGATAGGGGTCTATTCATCGATAGTACTTAGATTTATGATCGTATTACTCTAGGCGTCTCCAAAGAAAGTCGGCTGCGTGCAGGACCATCGTTGAATGGTAGTACTACACTCGAGATCATTGGTCGGAAAAAGAAGTGCAGAGAGAACAGGCTCTCGAGTGGTAATGATCAGATGCAATGACTCATATTTGCAACAAGTACGTAATACAGCGAACTGAGATACCCCACTCCCGGCTCTGCTACAAGTACAAGTAATAAGAAGACACATCGGCTGATGTGTCTATTGTGAATGTATCATGCAGCATCACACACAATTGCTTCGCCTCTCTCCCATGGAAGTTAAAGTCATCAAGTGTCTTGCCATCCTCTGTAAATACTCCAAAATGCAAAAGGGACCATTTATAAAGGCTTAAACTCTCTGAACGATGTTGTGCTTGCAATCTAGTTCTGCGTAAATGATTATGTTGCATAGTTAATAGAATCAGGCGTTACTTTGCGGAAATCCGTTATAGGTAAAGGAGAGAACGTAACGTAACCTACGTACGAAGTAATCAAAAAACCACTTCCATGTAGCAACTCCAAACCAGCCCTTGCGAGTTTTATGATTTTCTCGTGGATTCCATCAATGTAATCCAAATTTATAAAAGACCACACCTTACAACACCCCCTTTCTAATAAAAAACTAAACATTAAATTCGGTCCATAAACAAAGAAGTTATGCCCGAACATAAATTAAAAATATATTTACAGGCAAATCGGAAACCTCGTTCTTTGAAGTCGATAAAAAATCTATATAATCTACTCGAGTTCAGGTCAGGCATAGGAAAATATTTACAGGGAATATCTTCACTGTCGAGAGTTAATTTACCTTTTTTAAAAACATATCAAAACCGCGAGTGGCCGTACGATTCGTCACGACTAAAATTGTTAATTGCAATTTTAAGTGTTGATTTATCTCGTACTCGGTGGTGAAGGAAACATCGTGAGCATGAGTATATCTGAGAAATAAAAAATATTTCGAGGACATGTAAACTTTACCAACCCGCATAGGAGCAGCGTGGCGAACTTACCCTCCGCTCCAAAACCCTCTCAAAAATAAGACGAGGCCTATGTTCAGTAGTGGGACATTTATATGTTGTAATCTGTAACTCGTTAAAAGTCGAGCACACAAACAATGCGGTCGCGCGGCCGTAAAATCCTTTTCTCGATAGACCAGACATCAGTTCTTAAGTCTCATATGCCTAGTTATTACACTAGCTCTAAGTGCCCTTCAGACCGAGACACTGTAATGTTTGCACCCTACTGCTTCACGGCAGAATAACTGGCCCTGCGGTGGTTCCTACATAGACGGATTACTGCACAGGAACCCTCCCACAAGTGAATGTTAAATTTTTTAGGTAAACATCTCCTTTACTCGCCATTATATATTAAACCTCACTTCTCCCACCCTTCAACACCCTTCAACTAAAGCTTTAACAATATTAGAAACTAAAGGTAGAAATAAAAAAAAATCGAAGACGGAATTTGTACGGACTCCGTGTTGAAAACCAATTTACGCTCGCTTGAACGTGTTTCGCTGTGTAAAGTATATTATCGCACGTGCTTTCGTGTAATCTGCAAGAAATTGTAAGTTGCAAATATATATCGGACAAAACTGACTTCTCTTTTAATGGGCTGTGGCAATAAAGAAAAACTACTCATTTTTATCTTACACCTTTTTCTCCTTTTTTCGCTAAGATCACACAACGGTTAAAGCTGACATCTCTACCTAATCAGTTTAAAATACGAATGTTTTACCTTGAATCAGAAATGTTACTGATCTTAAGACCAGGTCGAGATCTACATCTCGTATCTTAGACAAAGCTCCATCGCTGTACTGGGTATATTAGATTTAGCACATTTAAGGTCTTCGATTTCTTTCTTGGCGTTACTTTGCGGAAATTCATTATAATAAAGCATCAATGCGGAGGTTAGCAAATTAGATTGCTTTCGTTTGTTATTTGAGATCTTTCCGTGCATCCGTGCCGGAGGCCATAATTTCCTTACATTACCTATAGTCGACTACCCTACCAGAACCCAAACAGTTGCCAAGCGTTGCGATTGTGGCAATTTGAATTTGAATTAATCGTCCTAACTTGGATAAAGCCGATGTGCAGTAGTTGACTTTTTACAGCCTAATGAAGAAGAACATAATTAATAATAGGTTAATTTTAAGTATCATTAGACTAAGATCAGTACTCGTAACAAGATTCCTATGCAGGAATCCGTCTAGGTAGGTACCATCGCAGGGCCAGTTATTACCCGGTGAAGCAGTAGTGTGCAAACATTATTGTGTTTCAGTCTGAAGAGCACTGAGAGCTAGTGTAATTACTGGACATATGAGACTTAAGGACTGATGTTTCAGGATGACCGGCACAATGTACTGCCACACAGAAGACATGAATGACACACCATTGGGAATGGGCAGACATTGAACTTACCATCAAGTTATGCTCTTTTCCCAAAATATGTCAAATATCAAACAGTATCGACACAAAACTACGAAAACGTCGGGACATATTCTGATATGATGACAACCTGTGCATCTATTCGCAACCCACTTTTCAGTTAAAGTTTTATAGAGAGGTAGAATAAATTTCACTAACTTTTCGGAATTTATTTCGGAAAAGCTTGTATAACACGAAAGGAAAGAACATAGGAGAATAGTGCTAATATAAGGCATCAAAAACCTTTTACCCTGACTACGTTTTATTAACAAGAATTCAGAAGACGTAGAATTGCTAAAAGAGATCGTAAGAATACACATATGTATGTATGTGCGTAATCGATTCTTTATAATGTCTTCATCGAATCCTTTTTTCTCTATACGATCGTTGCGAATAAGTCGGAGTCCGGTAATGGAATGAGACAAACAATGCCAACGCAAATAAAACAAAGAGGAACGTCACGCAAATTAATTTTATTTATGAAACTGTAATGAAAATAGTACTTGCAGTTACTGGATATTTTATGTATGAGAGTACATACTCTATAAAACCTTCATATCCTTTAAATCTGATTCAACCATGTTAATAAACTACCAAAGCCAGTACCATTTATACTTCCGGAATGTCCACATGCGGCCATAAATCAACATATGTGCGGATTTCCGGAAGCATGCGTGACTGTACTGCACAGTGACAAAGGCCTCAATAATTGTTGTATTTAAACAAAATAATGTTATCAGTATGTTTGTATGTTATTACAATTTGTTATGCATTTATAACCTCTATAAGGTTTCAAGTAACGCAAAAAGTATGATGAGCATTAACGCTTTGATTTGATTATATGTATATATTACAAATTGCATTACATAGTACATTTATAGGTCATGTTTTATATAAGGGTAACCAGTGTTCGCTGTTGGTCATCTTTGAGTTCTGTATTTCTAGCTTTCGGAGTAGTATTATACTGTTATTTTGCAAGAACGGAGTGCTTCCACTGATAACGATGTCCTTCTGGATGATTTCCGAACTTCCGATTACTGTCGGAAGCTATCAATTGCACAAGACAATTTATAGTGCTACAAGTGTACATAGAGCAGAGGCACTCGTCCTGACCTACCCGCGCCCGATGTAATGCTCAAGTGATGATATCGGAGGTAGAATATATGATGCAATGTCAGGGACACGATACTGATGACAGGGTTACTGGTGGTAGGATTCCTATGCAGGAATCCGTCTAGGTAGGTACCACCCCAGGGCCAGTTATTCTGCCGTGAAGCAGTGGTGTGCAAACATTACTGTTTCGGTTTGAAGGGCACTGTGAGCTAGCGTAATCACAGGGCATATAAGACTTAAGAACTGATGTCTCAGGATGATGGACACAGTGAGGTGTCAAATAGAAATGTTCTGGGTGACACAGCATTTGCTATGGGCAGACATTGCACCTTACCATCAGGTGAACGTTTTACTCGTTTCATCACTTCATTCCATAAAAAAAAAACACGAGGATCATCACAACACTGCCAAATATAAATTAGTGATTTTGCACAAATGTGGCTCCGCTTAAATATGTGGTTATGTAAAGCTTCAGTCATATTCAAAATCGGCTAGGTGGACAAGCTGTTCGATAGCTATATACAACTTCCATTTTGTAGAATGCATTTCTAGAAAATAATAATAATAACATTAATATATCAAAATGATTTATGCAGTGTAATCACAAGGAACCCACATTAAAGCTAAACAAACTTTAAAAAAATATTTATAGCGACATCTTAATTTTCCAATAATTAAATACGGCTGACCAAAACACTTCCAGAAATAATCGAAAACATAGAATTAAAGCAAAAACTAATTTTAAAAACGTATCTTTTTCTGTTGATACTATTGCAAAAGTAACAATTAATGAATCTAATAATGTCAATACAAATATATTTGAAAGCAATAAAAATCGCGTGTGATGTAGAAAAGTCCTGAAACCGAAGTTCTTTTGAACAAATAAAAAAAAATGATAAGAAATATTGATATAGACACAGATATCACTAATGCAACAGATGTTATTCTTACAGCCTCCAGTGTTTTAATAAAATCACCCAATACAAAGATTAAGGCTTCCTCGATCAAATGTATTATTGTAACAGCAGAGTAGCAGAATGCTGTCAGTTCTTTTGCTGAGTAAATATTTCTTTTAAGAAAAATATCTACGAAAGCTTTAATGGATAAAGACAATGTCCAGAACGGTATCAACAGCTTTACGTAATTTTCGATTTGTTTTAACACTGCTTGAAATTCCTTTGCATTTATGAACGTAAACGATATCGTGATACAAGTTTGATGTAACAAACCAAAAATGTTATGTTTTAAAATTAAATAGCTTTCTATGCCATTCTTTCTAAACGATCGAAGAACACACGCCATAATCACAAACACGGCATAAGCTGTAACTGTACCGCACACCAATACCTCCACTAAAATAATTTCACTGTCAGTTAATTCCTCGATTTTCCCCGTAATTGTTTCAGTAACCGTATCATAGCCCCAATAGTCTTCGTATTCTGAAGTAGTTGTCGTGTTCATATTTTATTTTTCTCAATAATTCTGTTCTATACGTTTTAAATTCTAAATACGTTAGTTTCAAAAATGAATCACACAGTATTAACATGCAACTTATTTCTGTAAAGCTTTGATTTAAACTCAAATTTATCACATTATTTTTCTACTAATGAGGTCGGTTAATTATAACAATGAAATATACGAGTATGTTTATTGTAATCTTATCAGTAACGTGTTATTGATTTCCATTTTATTCATCGTATGTAATGTTATAGTGATAATTTTTATTCTATTTGTTACATGACTATTTATCAATAACTCACAATACGAGTATGTACCAAATAATATGTTATAACTTATATATAAAATTTCATTAATTTTTTTTCCGTATGTCTGTCTGTATGAACGAATTTAACTCGAGGACTAAAGCTATTGACAAAATCCCAAATCTCCGATATGCCGTGTGGTGGCGGCTCGTTAAAAGAATACTACCACTCCATCTCATCCAATGGATCTCGTAAAAGGCGAGTAAGGAGTTAAACTGCACTGTGCACCCAACAGCGCATGGTGACGATGGGCTCACCACCTATCACACCAAATGCATTATATTGTTTTGGTGAAACGTGGATTGTGGCAGTCATCTGTTTTTGCAGTGAGTGCCCAGTCTCTGACTACCCCTTATAGGATACAGTCGTGATCTTATGTATGTATGTATGAAACTCTTTCAATTACTTTATGATACTGATATCTAACATGTTTGCATTGAAAAGTATGATCTTTAGTTACATTTTATAGATTCTGCAATATTTTAACGTTTATGTATCTTAAGCTTCAAAACTTAAGCTACTGTTTTTAATAAAAGGCTTTACTGGGTAAAATAAGGTTAGTGTATAAATATTTTTACAGGCACGTATCAGGCGATAATGGCGGCAGTCAGGAATTCTTCAAAAATAAAATAAATTAAAGTCCAAAACATTAAATGCTCGTAAATTACACGATTCATATTTTCAGGCTAAACTGTTTTAAGTATTTTCGTGTAAAAACCATCCATCACATTTTTAAAGTTAATTATTTCTCCCTCAAACCTTACAAAAAAAGTAAGTTAGGTTATGTTGTTTATAAATAAAATGTCATATTTCAATTTATATGATCGAAATGACTACTAAATTAAAATGCTGACTTTCTAAAAATAAAACGTTCAAAGAGTTTAATTAAAATAAAAATGAAACTTGGCCAGAAAATATTGCCCCTAAGAATAACACAACGTTGACCTGTGAAGTTATATCTAGTTAAGTCACGATTTAAGTACAGTCTTCTCGTATCTTTTTGTTTAAACCCTCTAACGTTTAACGCTTAAGACACTTCAAAGAACTTTGACTAAAGCTTCTGAATTTTAGAGCTCAGTTCCCTTTCCCTTTGTTATATATCTTGGTTTAACGAAACCATCTTAATTTGCTCAATTAAAAAAAAATATATAATCCTCATTTTACGAACAGACTCACACAAGACATGTTCTTCAGCATAGGCGGATGGACGATTGCAATGTTACATATCAGATGTCAGTCCTCTATGTCACACCGGCGACTTCCACTATATATTTCATACACGGAAAATAACAATAAGAGACCGATTAAAATTTCAATGCCGTGTTTTGAATGATGATTATCATCAATTTTTTAAATTCTCAACTTTGATGATAATCATAATCATCATGTCAGGCATTCACTAGTCCACTGCTGAACAAAGGCCTAATCGTAGATTGCCACAAAGCTCTCATTTTGGGAGGATTTTACCACAGTTGCTACACTTGGCAGGCGGGTTGGCAACCGCAGTTTATTTATTCAGATGTTCCAGGATGATGCTGCTGCTCCCTACTTTGTCCCTCTGTCGGTTTTTACGACACGTACGGCATGAAATGGAGTGGTAGATTCTCTTAAGCCGATGCTTTATCGTCTTTGACAATTATAGCCCAAGCAACATATCTACATAAATATCACATATCTACAAAGTTCGCTACAGATAATTGTTGCACTAAGTATCTAAAATAAAGTGTTCACAGCATATGATGATGATGTTCTCCTAGCTGATTTCGACCACGGAGGTAGGCTAGGATGCAGTGTCAGAAACACGGGGACAATCACAACACATCCAGACCCGAAAACCAACAATTTGTGTCTTAGCACAAATGTTGTCTCCGGATGGGAATCGAACCCAGGACCCGCGGCGTAGAAGTCAGGTACTCTGACCACTAGGCCACGCGGTCGTCTCAGCATGTACTCGTAAGCCTAAGTGTGCTCTCCAATTTAGCGCGCGTTTATTACATTATTTTCATTAAAATCAAAAGTTATTTTCATGCCTGCGAACGTCGACCTTTCGAACAGTCGAAGTTTAAATCGTAACTTTACCTGAATGACAATTTATCTCTGTAAACTAAATTATTAATTCTTCACGTTTCACAATGCTTCGACAATAACTTGGAAACATTTTCTTTCATTTTTAATGTTTCACTTTTAAGTGCAATTTGTAAATAATTACAAATTCTTTAATAAATGTTAGCAAGACGATCTCTCCAAATGAATGTTTTTGTAGATATTTTAAGTCTCAAGTTGTCAACGGGAAAAGTTAGTTATTAGTTAAAAATAATCTGGTGGTAGGAGGATTCCTAGGAGGTATCCGTCTAGGTAGGTTACCACCGCAGAGACAGTTATTCTCCTGTGAAGCAGTAGCGTGCAAACATTACTGAGTTTCCGTCTGAAGGGCACTGAGAGCTAGCGTAGTCACTGGGCATATGAGACTTAAGAACTGATGTCTCAGGCTGAAGTTTAATATACCACAGAAATGTCTTACATAGAATTTGTTATGGGCAGACGTTGCACTTATCATCACATGAACGTTCTGCTCGTTTCGCCATTTTATCCAATGAAAAATAAAAGGAACACATGACCTCGAAATATATTTCATTACTTCGACAAACAAGTTTCTTTCACAAGCCGGTAAGAAAAATTATTTATGTTTCACAATATGCCACCACAGAAACAACATTCTGTTTAAAGTTAAATTAGGATCCAGAATTGAGAACAAGTTAGACATATAGTGCACATGTTACTGTGTACATACACACGTCGGTTTATTGGC
Organism: Luehdorfia chinensis; assembly: GCA_019845155.1. Lineage (NCBI taxonomy): Eukaryota > Metazoa > Arthropoda > Insecta > Lepidoptera > Papilionidae > Luehdorfia > Luehdorfia chinensis. The sequence continues at coordinate 10,789,837 of JAHVAK010000103.1, forward strand.
AATGGGCATCTTCCTGGAACACCTGAATAAATAAACTGCGGATGCCAGCCCGCCTGCCAATCATGGCAAAATCCCCCCAAAATGAGAGCTACAAGCTTTTGTAGCAATCTATGGGGAAGGCCTATGTTCAGCAGTGGACAAGTGATAGGCTGAAATGATAAAGATTATTATCAAAGTTTTAAATTCTTTTAACCGTAATTATTTATTCTAACCGCGGCATAGAAATTTCAAGCGGTCTCGTCTCTGATTGTTATTTTTTCGTGCATGAAATATAAAGTGAAAGTCACCGTTGTGACATTGAGCTCTAACATCTTACATCCAACATGGCAACCGTCTACCCGCCTATGCTGAAGAATATGCCTCGTGTGAGTCTGTTCGTATACCGAAGATTATGATTTTTTTTAAATTAAGGAAATTAAGACGGTTTCGTAAAACAAAGATATATAACAAAGGGAAATAACAGAGCTTTAAAAATCAGAAGCTAGAGTCTCTCGGAACTCTCTTAAACACTAAACATTAGAGGGGTTTAATAAAATGATACCAGAAGACCCTGTATTTTATCGTGACTTAACTAGAGATAATTTACAGTTTAGGGTTGTATTATTCTTCGGGGAAATATTTATTGATGCGTTTCTTTTCTTTATTTTAATGAAACTCCTTTAACATTTTATTTCGTCAGCATTTCACATTAGTATAAGCAAAAAATCTCAAACCATATATATAGTATATTATACTACTACTACATTTACGCCGATAATTTTTTTTTTCTTAATTATTGTAAATAGCGCGTAACTCAGTAGTCATTTCGATCATATAACTTGAAATAAGACATCATATTTATAAAAAAAAGGAAATTAACCTAACCTAACTTACATTTTGTGTAAGGTTTGAAAGAGGAATTAAAAACTAGAGGATACCGTTTATTCATCGACCACTTTGTTTATGGTATTATTCGTAAGCCGATAGTTGACCGACAGAGTAGAATAGTGCCTACCCCTTTCCTACCTAATGTCGTAAAAGGCGATTTAGGTATTGTGCAGACGTAAGGCCTGGATTTATTCGTGAGGAATATTATCATAATGTGCAATACTGTCACTGTGCTGCTCGTGGGAAATAACATTTTTTTACCCTTACCAAAATGGCAAAAACCCGTCACGTCTCGGTTTCGTCTCAGGTCAAATGCTCGGACTTATACGACGTAACACAAAAAACTTCTGGTAATTGCAAACCAAAGTTGTGCTTTTTTATGCACTGGTGCGAAGCCAAGGAATACGCGAGCGTCTCGTCGAGTCCCTGTCCATTACAATCGTCATTCGCAGCGTATTTATTACAACCACTCAGCGCCCCTTCACCAGATCTCTTGCATTTTCATCGCGGGAATATTCCAAAAGATGCTTCTAAGACAAGCGTTTGTCTTTTTTTAAGTTACTCTCTCTCAGAGACAGGAGAAATCTTTCGACAGAGGGAAATTACCAACCAGGAGACGGGCAGCAGCATCTTCCTGAAACATCTGAATAAATAAACTACGGCTGCCAACCTGCCTGCCAAGCTGGGCAAGTATGGCAAATTCCTACCAAAATGTGAGCTACAAACTTTTGTAACAACGGGGGAGGTCTATGTTCGGAAGTGGACTATAATAGGCTGAAACGATGATGATTGTATCTGTTATTTTGTTGTTGCTGTTCTGTATTATGCCATCTTTTTGTACCGCCATTGAGTTTTCTACTATCCTAAATATTGACTACTATAGAATGCACATAGCATTAAGTCCGCCTCCAGTATCTCTTTTAGCAATCTTGAGTAATCTTTATTGACCAAATTTTATATGATCAATAAAAATTAAATAAATAAATATGTGTCATAATCGCATGTTTTATTATTAATTTTTTTACGCTGTCATTTTCTTATACTTATTTTTTTGTACTGTGTCAAATTATAAAATCAATTAATTCATCAAATTTACTTTTACATTATTTTATTGTTGTTTCATCTCATTATAATCATCATTTCAGCCCGTCACAGTCCACTGTTGAACATAGGCCTCCCCCATAGATTGCCACAAAACACGGTCCTGAGCCACCTGCATCCATCGACTTCCCGCAAAACCGTGCAGGTCGTCCGTGCATTTGCCACTCGATAACCTTTCATCCCCAACGGTTATCGGTTCTACGGCCTATCGGCCCATTGCCACTTCAGCTTGCTAATCCTTAGGGCTATGTCGGTTACTCTAGTTCTGCTGCGGATAACATCATTAAGGATTTTATCTCGCAGAGAAACTGTGAGCATAGCCCTGTCCATAGCTCGCTGCGCGACTCTGAGCTTCCTCGTGCGCCCTGTAATGAAGGACCACGTCTCGGTTCCGTATGTCATCACTGGCAACACGCACTGGTTGTATACTTTTTAAGGTATACTCGGCGAGTAAATGAGACGCAGTTTTCCGAACGCTGCTCAGCCGAGTTGGATCCGTCGATTGACTTCGTGGTCGAAGTTGGACCAACCTAGTCGGACCAACCTAGTCGGACCAACCTAGTCGGACAGTCTGTCCTAGATATATACATATTCGTCGACAACTTCGATCGTAGTGTTCCCGACAACAACCGATTTAGGTGTGACATGGACTTTAGACACGATCTCCGCCTGGTCCATGTTCATCTTATGACTTACCCGTTGGGAGACACTATTGAGGTCATTGAGCATAGCGCTAAGGTCCTCCAGCGATTCTGCCATTATGACTATGTCGTCGGCAAATCGAAGATGAGTGATGTATTCGCCATTGATGTTAATATCGTATCTTTTCCAGTCCAGTAGCTTGAAGACATCTTCCAATGCAGCGGTGAAGAGTTTCGGGGATATTACACCCTGTCTTACATCTTTCTGCAACAGCATCGGTTTCGTATTTTGGTTCTGTACTCGGATAGCCATCGTAGCATTGGTGTACAAGCACTGCAACACATCGGTATACTCACAGTCAATTCGGCACCGCTGAAGCGACTGCTGCACCGCCCAAATTTCAACGGAATCAATGGCTTTCTCATAGTCCACATACGCCAGACATATCGGGAGACTGTACTCGTCGGTGTTTTGTACAGTCTGTCGAAGGGTATGTATGTGGTCGATAGTACTAAAGCCTTTTCGGAATCCGGCTTATTTGGAAGGCTGGAAGTCGTCAAGTTTGCTTGCGAGACGATTCGTAATGACTCTCGAAAACAGCACGTAGACGCGACTCAGAAGCGATATCGGTCTATAGTTCTTAGAGAGGGCGTTGTCGCCCTTCTTGAAGAACAGGACAATCACGCTTCTACTCCACGCTTCCGACGTAGCGCCACCCGGGATGAGGGAATTAAAGAGCTTCTGAAGAACTACTAGTACCGGTTTTCCACCCGCTTTCAGAAGCTCCGCTGTAATTCCATCCTCGTAAATTCCATCCTCATTAAGCTGTTTGAGAGCAACTAATCTCGCTCACACTGACGTCCGAGATATCATCGGAATAGTATCGGATGAGACTTGCTCTCGTTACTCACACTAGTCTGGCTCCAACGATGATGTGTACAGCTGTTCATAGAATCTCTCGATTACACTCAAAATCTCTGGTCCAACAGAAATGACGCACCGCTTTCGGTCCTCAGCTTCAGTTGACTCTTTCCGGTAGACAAATCCCTGGCAAAGACCTCGGAGCTTGTTAATACTAGGGCTTTTGGTTTTGCTCTATCGCTTCCTCAATACGAAATGTATTGAAGTTGCGGAGGTCTCGCCGCAAACATTTGGCGATCTGTCTGTTCAGTTGCCAATATACTGACGCATCAGTTGAGGACTGCAGCCTCATTTCACGCCTAGCCTCCATGAGTATGAGAGTGTAGTCGGAGAGTTTCTGGATCTTTTATGTGCGGTGAGTTTTGCAAAACTAATAATAAATGATAAATAACAAATAATGCAGGTTTCCTCACGATGTTTTCCTTCACCGCCGATTCCGGTTCGATTCCCGGTGCCTGCACCACTGAAATATGTTATGTTAATTGCAATTTTAAGTGCTGATTTACCACGTTTCCATCTATTTTAATGTAATTATTTTCTGCAATTATTCTTTAATTTCCTTATTTATACCAAAACCGTTAATCATTTCTGTCTGTAAAGACTGTCTATACCTGTTTTAATTAAACATTTATTGAATATGCCTATGTACTGATGTATTACGTAATGTAATAAATAAATAAATTAACCTTATAGTACTTTCACTTTTACGATTATGTAGCTTTTTGTAAACTAACGTAGCGCCAAAATCAATTCAGTATGAGGAACTAGCGTAGTAAATGCGAAGTTCATCCCACTGTAATCAGAAAAAAAATCAAAAATCGCATACTAACTTCTATTTGAACACGATGTTTTTACGCCGATATTTCTATTGTCTTTTCTGTTCTACTCCATTTTATTATATTACTTAGGTGTTGAAGAAAATTTAAAAGTGTATATCAAGAACTGTCCTTGCAATACGATATACATAAATTAAATACGAGTAGATATATTACTCAACCGTTCGTGTGGTAGCGGCCTAAGAGAATGTACCACCCCATCTCATCCCGTGGGTGTTGTAAAAGTCGACAGAGGGAAAATGAAAACCAGGAGATGGGCAGCAGCATCTTGCTGGAACATCTGAATAAATAAACTGCGGTTGCCAACCCGTCTGCCAAGCGTGGCAACTATGGCAAAATCCCCCCAAAACGAGAGCTACAAACTTTTGTGGCAATCTATGAGGGAGGCCTATGTTCAGCAGTGGACTATTGATAGGCTGAAACGACGACGACGACGACGATACTACTCAACTAAATTCTAGTTATTACACAATATTATATATCTCATAAATATTAATTTCTTCGAAATGTTTTTATTCGCCGGACATGCAGGTTTCCTAACGACGTGTTCCTTCACCGCTGAGCACGTGGTAAATCAGCACTTAAAATTGCACGGCACCGGGGATCGAACTCAGGTCACCCGCGTACTATGAAATTTAAGGCGAGCGCCCGGCCCCTGAGCTGCCACGGCTTTTAAGATCCACGATATTTCAAAGAAATGTGCAATTCTAGGCCTAGGCTCAACAGTGGGACATTTACTTTGCTTATTCCTTTAATTTGGTAAATCACAACTGCATACCATCAAAACATTACTTAAAAATATACTAATTACATGAGTTCAACGTAATGCATTACACAATTATAGTGACTAAACTTTATTGCACAAAATAATAGAACGATATAGACACCAAAAAATAACATTCAAAAATCCGTAACAACTGCCAGCAATAAAAATAGAACATGAGATATAATTGTGCTATTTAAAAAAAGCGTAGGTTCCACCGAGACTTGAACTCGGATCGCTGGATTCAGAGTCCAGAGTGCTAACCATTACACCATGGAACCTGTTGGTAGTATGACTCAAAAACGTAAGGTAAACAGAATGTTTGCGGAAGAAAAAAAAACATTATTAAAGTTTTTAGAAAAAAGATGTGCAATTCGCCACACATTGCACGTCGCAACTATATCAAAATTAAAAAAAAATAAGTTGTAAAAGTGACAAAAAGCGTGTTGTGTTAGAAATATACAACACGCTTTTTGTCACTTTTACAACTTCAATTTCTTTTACACAATTATAATAATCATTAATGATAGAATTTCACTGTAACCAGCAGTCGCAAGTAAACGTGTTTAGCGACGAAAATAAGACATCTAAAAACTACATGTTATGCTTAATGCGATAACATCGCTATGTGATCAGTGTGCGGACGTTTTAAATCACGGTTCGTGGGTTCGAATCTCAGCCGAGTACAATATTTGTTCAATAAATTATCTGCATCCGGTAGTACCGTGTTTCTCCCTTGCACTACATCTACTCGTTTCCCAGATTTTATCACATAGGCATTACGGGCACGAGAAGGTGAAGGAGAGTGTGTATTTCTATTTTTAACACTAATACTGTACAATTATTAGTCTTAAGCGTCGTGGTTTTGTTATAGGGGAGACTAAGTTTATTTTATAAAAAAAAACCGTGCCCCACAGTAGGATTTTTTCTGTATCGTGTGTGTGTGTGTGAACGGCAGCGGCATGTACCAGCAACACCTGAATCCCCCCCCCCCCCGCAACACCACTGTACGCATTGGAAATAAATTACCGTGTTTTAAAACAAAAGGGTCTCTGATAACTAGCCCCCTACATGAACCCCTCAAAGCTTAAAAGTCGTACTAATACTATTTTTTACGCGGGGGCGAAAAGTGGGATATTGTATGTTACCTACATACAATAATTCCTGTGATGTAAAGATGTCCCTGGGTCGATGTAATTACTTACCATCATGTGAGCCGCTCGCTAGAGTGCCCCGTTTTCTACAAAAAAAAAAAATATTATAATTACTATTCATACACATAGTAGAACGTGATAAATTCCTTGTTCTTTCTAATATAGATTATCCCGTTGGGAAAAATTAAGTGCAATCTTGCAGCGAAGAATGCCTTGTGAACTTAACGTATAAATCTTACTGGATGTAGTATATCACCTATAGTGGCTTACGAGGTAAATGAGGCTGTATTATAAGATTTTTATGATTTTAATTTCGATGAGCAAACCTTCCCGCATAAAACTACAAGATAGTATATACATACATAAAATCACGACTGTATTTCATAAGGGGTAGTCAGAGACTGGGCACTATCTGCAAAAACAGATGACTGCCACAATCCACGTTTCACCAAAACAATATAATGCACTTGGTGTGATAGGTGGTGAGCCCATCGCCACTATGCGCTGTTGGGTGCACAGTGCAGTTTAATTCCTTACTCGCCTTTTACGAAATCCATTGGATGAGATGGAGTGGTAGTATTCTTTTAACGATAGTAACGATAGTAATAGCAGCAATATATTTTTATTCCTCGTCGTCGTCGTAGTCGTCGTCGTCATCGTCGTCGAAGGAAAATCCCTCCAAAATTAGAGCTACAAACTTTTCTTGCTAGCTATGGGGGAGGCCTATGTTCACCGTGGACTTGTGGAAGGCTGAAACGACGACGACGACGACGTCGTTTTGCCATAAGTAGAAGGGATTTGCCATAATTGCCACGCTATGCATGCGGGTTGGCAACCGCAGTTTATTTATTCGGATGTTCAAGGAAAATGCTGCTGCCTATCTCCTGGTTTTGATTTTCCCTCTGTCGACTTTTAAGACACCCACGGGATGATATGGGGTGGTAGATTCACTTAGTCCGTCACCCCACAGCAATCATCTTTAATCATATAGATGATTGCCGTGTGGTTAAACTGATACATTTACGAGTATGTTAAACTATCGGTATAACCTGTGCGAAGCCGGAGTGAGTCGCTAGTTACTAATGAAGAGAATGAAAATTGCTCTTAGCAAAAAAATATTAATTACGACATGCGTGACAGCCGAACTGCCAACTGAACGTTAATTTTTTATTGAAATTTTAATACAAAAATACCATCCAAATTTCCGACTTTTCCATTTGATTTTCCAAATATTTTCTTAAATACAAACCTTGTCCTTATAATTACAAAACAACAAAAAACATCAGCCAAATCGGTCGAGCCGTTATCAAGTGATGATCTTTCATACCTGCGGCAATTGATTTTTATTTATATAGATATAAAGAATATAGATATTTAGATTGTTTTTCTTTTAAATAAAATTCATAATTGCAATTTTACTTGCTCGGCGGTGAAAGAAAACATCGTGCGAAAACTAGCATACCAGAGCGACAAAAAATATTTTCATTGAAATCCGCACTGTTGCACTGTTACGACGTGGTGGATTCTTCGGTTCTAAAACGCTCTCAGAAACGAGAGAGTACACAGCAGTTGGACTTTGGTAGGCTATTTCTTTGTTATATTTTTACTCAGTAACAGTTATTGAGGGGAATCACTTAAAAAATCAAAGAAACAAGTTAGTATCATTTACTTCATCATAAGTGGCATATTTTACCTGCTTTACTTTAATTTTGTATTATTATTTCTTTGTTCAAATTTTACGTCATTATTGAAAAAGTAGTGGCGTAAGGCACTAGCTACAAACTCTTTGATTTAGCGAATGTGTAAGATTTAATTATTTCAATGAATTTATATGTCTTAAAAATAATAAAAACAAAAAATAAATCTTCACTTATTAAAAAAGAAGTCTAAAGTATAGCTACATTTTAGATTTCACCCCCTGAAACCTGAACTGTACGTTTCTTTCAGTACTTTAAACATAAACAAGAGTCTCAACCAGATCTTTGCTCTTGAATAAGAGCTGAAATTTTTATTTACCTTAAACACTCGCTTACCTCGTTCGTGAACGTGTCTGGATCCGTTAAAATAGTTAAGAAAAAATCACTCTGAAATCTTTTCTCGGCTTTATTTTCTTCAGGTTAAAGTTGAAATTCAATTCTTTGATCCGCAAATTTAAATATTTCTGCTTTTTATCATCTGATAAGTATTCAAAGAGCTTTCGAAAAACATTTTTTCTGTTCCGCTAGGCGCGTGTTCGATTTCGTCTACTATATTCATGAATGTAAGCCAAATTCACACTCAGGAATTTACATACATGCAAATGATATATTTTTTTCTTACGCATTTTTAACGAAAACTGCTTTGGAGCTGCTGTTAAAGATAAGTCAGTTTTACAATCTGTCAAGTGTAATGTCCCTCTACAAGATGCAGGAGTAAACAAGCTACTCGTATATTGTGAATGTGGTCTCTCTTACACAGGACCAACAAAAATATCTATAAAAACCCGCGTAAAAGAATACCTAGCTGTTAAGCATCGACCCTCTAGGAAGTCTGCAGTATGTGACCGGGTTCTGGATCACCCCAACCATTAAATCAGATTTGATAAACTACAAATACTTGCAAAAGCACACCGCTTCCTACCGAGAGTGATTCGCGAGGTTATTGTAATTAAAAACATCCTAATTTCAATAGAGAAGATGGTTATAAATTATAAAATTAAATCAAAAACCAAGCATACCACTGCAAGACTGCAAGACACTGTAACCTCATTTTGCGTAGATCGCAATAAAAATAATAATTAAAAGCTAAAGGTACTCTGGATTACTATGACTTCGGGACATCCGTCACCTCAATCCCCCCGTGGCCATGCTGTAAAGCACTCGAAACGTCGGCTTATAAATACGAGTAGATTAAAATTAAACGCGATAAAATTCGTAAAATTAGTTTTATTAAATATGTTATATATGCGTAAATGTAAGAAATCATTATTATTTTAGGATAGTAAAGACAAGGTGTGAAACTTCTTAGTTGGCGTATATAATTAACTATGTACATTTAGTTCATTTAACCAGTAATTGTGGCAAAGGTACCGTTTCTAATGAATTGTGTAATTGACTGAATTTATTTAAGGTGAACTTTTTTGCCGACAGGTAGAGGTCCAGCCAAGTAGAATAGCACCTACCTCTGTCCTACCGAGTCGTAAGAGTCGACTAAGATATTGTTCGGACAGCCTTTATTCGTACAGAATAACACCTTAATGTGAAATGCTGACAATAGTGACAACTATACTGCTCGTGGGAACGTAATGGGAGTAAGAATTTTTGACTCGTACCAAAATTGCGCTGACGTGGTTCGCCAATCATCACGTCTACCCCTTGTAACGGTAAAAGGCGAGATTGTATCTGGGTGGATTGAAAAGTACTCGGCCTAACCAAGAAAATAAACACATACTAAATCAGTTATATTTTTATTTTTCTACATAATCACCATCAAGTTCAATACACTTTTGCCACCTCCCCTTCCAAGCATTTAGACCGTTAAAAAAAATGATTCTTCCTTAAAGTCAAAATATGCGTCTACAGCTGTTTTGACCTCGTCGTTTGTCGAAAATCTTTGACCTCCCAAGTGCTTTTTTAGGTTAGGGAACAGAAAGAAGTCTAATGGTGCCAGATCAGGTGAATACGGCGGATGCGGTAACAGTTCAAAGCCACAGTTGTGAATTCCAGCCATTGACTGTACTGACGTGTGAACACGGGCGTTATCTTGATGAAACAGGACTTTTCTTCTGAGCATTCCTCGACGTTTTTCTTTTATTTCCTCTCGTAAACGACGTAGTAAGGTGCAGTAGTAATCAGAGTTTATAGTCTGACCCCTTTCAAGATAATCAATCATAATCACACCTTTCGAGTCCCAGAATACTGAAGCCATCACCTTATTTGCCGACAAAATCGACTTAGCCTTTTTAGGGGGTGGTGAACCAGGTCTTCTCCACTGTTTTGATTGTTGTTTTGTTTCCGGTGTACAGTAATGAACCCATGTTTCGTCCATAGTAACAAAACGATTCAAAAAATCATCAGCATCGGCTTCAAATAACTCCAAACAGTCGCGTGAAATAGTCAATCGCGTCCTTTTTTGTTCAACTGAAAGCAGTCGCGGAACCCACCTCGCAGACACCTTGTGGAAACCCAACTCGTTGACAATGATGTTTTGAATTCGTTCATAAGAGATGCCTATAATCTCGGCTATCTCTCTCATTTTTAATCTGCGGTCTCCCATTATTAAATCAAGTACTTTTTTAATATTTTCGTCAGTAGTTGACGTCGAAGGCCTTCCAGAGCGGGGTTCATCTTTCACACTCTCTCTACCACGCTTAAATTCTGCTATCCATTTTTTGACGGATGAATATGACAGAGCACATTCGCCTAATGTACTGACCATGTCATCATGGATGGCTTTTGATAATAGCCCCTTCTTATGGAGGTACTTAATGACGGCACGCTGCTCGATTTGCTCCATTCGCGGAAATTATGACCGATTACTTTGTTAATAAATTTATAAAATCACAACTAATTATCGCACACGTTTCGAACTTCACACAATGAACTAGTCTGAACTGAACTAAATAATGTGGGTAGATTTGATTTTTAGAATGGAATGGATCTGTGTTAGGCCGAGTACTTTTTAATCCACCCTCGTATTTTCAGGGAGTGGTACTATTTTTAATTTTATTTACTAAGTTTTTTAGTAAAATTAAAATCGAAAAGACCCAGAATAACACTTAAAAATATTTTTTTTTTTCTATCAAAAAATGCAAGAGTTTTAATACAGTTACATCACAAGCTTTAAGTAAATCGACCACTTCAACAAGGAAATACCATTATGGTGATAATTCATAATAAAGTTTTTCATTGTCTTATATTCAAAGAAGCAACAGTTTTAACATAGCACAAACATCAAAATAGTCAACCTATACAACCTATATATTAACTAGCTACAAAACTAAAACTGATAAATATTATAAAATATAATATATAGTAGGCGCAGATTGTGTCGCTCGCTTGTGTTTAATCCACCTTGTAATGTTATATCGAGATATAAAGACAAGAACGTAGTTAATATTAATCAAAGTATAGGTTTTTTTATAGGACTAAATGACGAGACCAGAGAAAGCATTCACCTAATGTTAAATGCAGTAATTACACAGGCTCTCAGTGCTCTTCAGACCGGAAATACAGTAATATTTGCACACTAGAGCTTAGGGCTTGTATCGGTTTCGAAAAACCGGTTAGTTTCGGTCAAATTTCGGTTAATAAACCGTTCATGCATTTACAGGATTAATCTGTTAAAAATTAACCGAATCGATTACGCATTTTTAACCAGTTACTACACAACCGATTAATTTCAGATACCCTTTTAGCAGCTGACTTTTTAGTGTGTCTGTATTATTGATATACAACAAACCTAGAATAGATAGATAGACAGATAGAAATTTTCAACGAAAAATTATACAAATATCACTTCTAAAAATAAAAAAGGTTAGAAGATATACCTAATTTCATTAACTTGTAACGCTGTGTGCGTACGCATAGATGATTTAATTTTTTTTTAAGGGTAATTTGTCCGAAAATTTTCATATCCTGTTCGTCTATACGACTGCGTCCAACGGAACAATAACAGAGGGAACTCGACATGACCATCCATTTAAATACGATTTAACCGGTAAATTTCACGCAACGAAACCGGTTTTCTTATTAACCGGTGAACAGAATCGTAACCGAAACCTTAATCAATAATCATTTCCGTTCGGGGTCAATGGTTCGAAAATTTAATCGGTTTCCGAGCCCCACTAGTGCTTTACGGCTAGGCTAGGCTAGGCCTTGCGGTGGTACCTACCTCGAAGGTTCCCTACATAGGAATCCTACCGCCAGTAAACAAAATCCGGAGTCATCGGAGGAGCATTCCCTATTCTAAAGCTCTCCTAGGGGTAAGTCCCCTCAGGATATGAGTAGCTTGTATAGGTTAAGAATTTTATACAGCACAACGTGAAGTTTTTACTTTGGCGTTTTTACGCCCCTACCTAAACGATTTAGTTACCAAAGTCTTAAACCACTTTAAAGGACTACATCATTCAAGAATTTTCAACTTAACACATGAATAATTCTGGTATCCAAAGGGAAAGTTACTATGCTTATTTGTATTCAAATGTAAATGCTTCGAGTTGAACGTTGAACAGTTTTGTTGTGAACGAACTGCATTATTTGTGTTTTGCATTTATTTCTGGGTGTACAAAACTGTAAAGTTTAACGTGCGACGGTAGTGTCGACTAATTAACATAGAGTACTAACACAAGTTTTAATATACAGCGAAATAAGAGCTTTTAAAGTTAAAGTATTCAGTTTATGGCTGAATTAAAAACCTATACTGTATTAAACGCCGTGTGGTAGCGGCCTAAGAGAATCTACCACCCCATGGCATCCCGTGGGTATCGACAGAGGGAAATTAAAACCAGGAGATGGGCAGCAGCATCTTCCTGGAACATCTGAATAAATAAACTGCGGTTGCCAACCCGCCTGCCAAGCGTGGCAACTATGGCAATTACCCTCCAATATGGGAGCTACAAAATTTTGTGGCTATCTATGGGGGAGGCCTATGTTCAGCAGTGGACTTGTGATAGGCTGAAACGACGACGACGACGACGACTGTATTAAAATGGTAACAAATTTTAAAGAATTTATCGTAACCCCAAGAAAGAAGTGACAAAGCCGGAAATGCTAGCATTAAAAACATCTCCACAATTATTACATTCTTAAATAAAAAGGGAAAAAGGACAGGTAACATATTAAAAAGTAAATGTCAATAAAAGATAAAAATTGGAAAAAGTTGTAATCGAAATGTTTGGTTGACGATATGTCAAATAATTATTTTATCACTGTTTTACGCGCGGACTTGTCCATTGCAAGTGCACAACTGGGCATACCTCCACAATAAATTACAACAAAGTACGATACAGTACAGAGGAAGCCCTTGAGCTGGAACAATGATAACGGATGTTGGCGCAATTTGATTCGCTAATATAGTATAGCTACTTTCAGTTATGTGATTAAATAAAAACTAATATTGATGATTTTATAAGACAGTACATACGTACATACAGTCACGTCCTTTTTCCCTACACGAGGTAGGCAGATGCCACTCACGCAGCCCACATTTCGCTCTCGCGGGTAACGAGACATGACGAAACGAAAGATTCTTACTCCCCATTGCGATCCCACGAGCAGTATAGTTACAGCATTGCATATTGTGGTATTATTCTGAACGAATAAAGGCTGTCCGTACAATACTTAAGTCGCCTCTTACGATACCTCAGTAGAGAAGAAGAAGGTGCTATTCTACTCTGCCGGACACCTATCGGCTAAGACAAGACAGACATCCGTAATGATTAGTAAAAGCTTATATAAAATACATATAAATATTAGTAGGTACTACTTTCTTATAAAAATCACAATTTTGAAGATACAGTGAGATGTTTTGTAATCAAATAAAGAAATTTTTAATTTTCATAGATGTGTTAACACTAGCAGGCGCAGATTGCATATACGACAGTCACCACAACGCAAACTGTCCACTTACTAAATTCACACGCTCTAAAAGCGTTTTACGTTTGAAGAGCGCAACGTCAATTAATGTCTACAAACTAAGCGATGTGTTCCTACAGAACGAGAACATTCCGTTTCGCGGCAGATTTCAACACCACCTTGCACAAATAGACTAAAAACTAACAAATATAGCAATAGTAATTCATTTTACCTTGTTTAAATTAATTATTTGCATAGACAGAGTATTTATAAATAAAATGAGTAAATACAAGAGATCCGTTCGTTCCCTCGAAGAAAAAAAAAATGTTTTAATTCACAGGAATCCGTCTAGTAAGGTACCACCCCAGGCCGGCTATTCTGCCGTGAAACAGTAGTGTGCAAACATTACTGTGTTTCGATTTGAAGGGCACTGGGAGCTAGTGTAATCACTGGGCATGTGAGACTTAAGAATGTATCAGGGTGACGGGCGCAGTGTGGTGGACAGAAATGTTCTGGTTGACACAGCCTATTTGTTGTGGGCAGACGTCGCACTTACCATCAGGTGAGCGTTTTGCTCGTCTCGGCACTTCTGCTAATAAAAAAAATATCATTTACTGGAAGGTTATCGTCTGTAAATTATAAATTAGGCAATATTTCTATCTAATAAAAATAATTTAAAAAATACGTTTGCTAATAAACTAGAAAACCTAGTCTGAAAATAATAATTATGTTCTTGTAATTGAAATTCATTGTTTGAATGATCATGTTTAAAACTTGTCAAAAAAAATACGTATTAAAAACATTTTAATCGTTGTTAAATCGTTTTTATGTTTTGCAATGCCAGTTTGAATAGCTTGCAAATTTTCTTTACTGAAACTACGGTTTTTGTAGCATATTAGCGGTTGTCACGCCAGAGTAATCCCAAATAGAAGATAAATTGCCAGTAATAAGTCATCCAAATATTAAAAACAAATCTAAATGGCGGATTGTTAATAAGTGCTTTCAGCATATTATTTTTTATCTTTGCAAGTCTATTTGTTGTATTTTTCAATGTTTGAACGATACGTTCAGGGACAGTTTTGCTATTTTATTTTAAAGTTACTAACGAAGCTCGGCGTACATTACCGTTATTGGCCAGTAAATAATTACAGTATTTGTTGACACCTGCTATTTTTTTCTTTTCATTTTGTATGACTGTTTTAGATTACTTCGGGCCGATTACCGCAACTTAACTCTCAAAGTCTACGCGCGAATTTTTCATATAACATATCTATCCATTTAGTCTAAAGCTACCCGAAAAAAAAAAAAAACACCTTAAGGCAGCGAATGCGGTGTCCTTCGCACTGCTACACTACACTCACGTCCTGTATCTTGACCGCACGGCCCACCTACTACCTCGTCCGAACTCGTTGTTCATACGGATATTTTATTACTTTTTAATACGAGTAAAAAATAATTTGAAGCACCCTCACAACAAAATACAGGCATAGTTATAAAGAAAACACGGAAAAATGGAACAATTAATTAAATAAAACAGTCTATAAAAACACCGACTTGTCGACCGCGTGGCGTAGTGGTTAGCGTACCTGACTTCTGCGCAACCGGTCCTGGGTTCGATTCCCAGCCGGAGGTAACATTTGTGCAAAAACACAAAGTGTTGCTTTTCGGGTCTGGTTGTGTTGTGCATGTGAAATGTATGTTTGTAAAACGCACCCACGATACAGGAGAAAATCCTAGTGTGGGCCTTCGTCTTTTTAAAAAAAAAGAAAAAAAAAGAAAAAGACACTGCCATAGTACAACTATAATAATAATGTGTAAAAAACGAATTTAATTGATGTACGATATAATGTGACTAGGACAACATATGGCAAATATCTGATTTTTAATTGATTGAAGGAAAAAAGTACATAAACATTAAAAAAAAACAACCAATGTCCACCTGTACACGGCGGAATGCTCTAAAAAGGAATGCCACTCAGGATGTGCTGAGATGTATTGATCTAAGACAACCTCGCCCTGTTTTTCAGTGTCATCCTAATACGGAGATTAATATCTCATAAATAATATACACACACACATATGTTTTCACACATCCATACACGGATATTTATTCCATTATATAAATATTACCATTATTTTAAGGTGTATAAAGTTCTTTGAGTAAAAAATAAAAATGTAAACTTTATACACCCTGTGATATAATAAACGCAAGAGTGCAAATATCCCTAATTACACTATTTAGTTAGAAGTACGAGTATAATACAAAAACAAAATCTAACTGTTCTTGTAAGCGAAACTTCTTCAGACGTCATGAGAGTAAAATGATACGTTGCCGCTCTTCCAGCTAAGATTGCTACAGCTACCTACCCTGGCCAGCTTTCAGTATATCTACCGTAACTATTTGATACTATTCAACCCTTCCATCTAATATCATACTACTACTACATACTAATATCACTTCCATCGCAACCTTCATTTGACCACGACGACATCTTTTGGTTAAAACTACTAACGTAATACTATTCCTAATGTATTTTCATATTCTTAGCTAACAGTTAGCTAACACTATACTCGTATTTTAGCTACGTCTTACGCAAGTGTACATCCGAAAATCACCAATGGTATTCAGTCCATGGAATTCTATAAGCAGTTAAACTGGGTTCAATTTGAATTAAGATTTGCATTTCAATACAAGCGGGTCGATTGAGCTTTGCCTCGTGTACCGGACTTAGATGGTGTAACCTTTCAATCGACGGCTTTAGCATCAATAGGGTGAAAATTGTGTACATTTCTCCAACTTTTTCCACGAAAAGCAATTAGCTTCATTTACTAACAGCTCCTATTAATTCCAAACAAGACATTGAATGCACGTAGAAGATTTATCAACCGTTCTTGTCTAATAGAATAAGTAATGGTCGAGCGGGATTGTGCATGCAGTTTTTTTTTTTTATAGAAGAGAGGGCAATTAAAATACGCGCTAGACATGGAGTTGCGGAAACTGGCCCGTTCCAATCTACAATCTAGAAGAGGGGGCAAACGAACACGCGGCTCACCTGATGGTGAATGATCTTCGCCGCCAGGAATAGGCTGATAGGAATTCCAGGTTCGTTTCCGGCTTATGGTCAAGGACTAGGCTCTTTTCTTGCAGGCAGTATCGGTCCGGTAAAACGCGGCACTAGATTCAAAAAAGCGGTCGTATCACAGTGGTGAAACGCCAGTCATCCCGGAACCAGCATACGTGGGGAACACATATCTTACATAAGAATTATATCTAAATGGCTTATAATATAAAATAATATTTAATCCCTAATGAGAACTAAAATGTTTACAACAAAATACCTAAATTTGTATAGACAAACATTACTATTAATCTCGCCGTGTGGAAGCGGCTTAAGAGAATCTACCACCCTATCTTATCCCGTGGGTGTCGTAAAAGTCGACAGAGGGAAGAGAAAAAAACCACGAGATGGACAGCAGCATCTTCCTGGAATATATGAATAAATAAACTGTGGTTGCCAACCCGCCTGCCATGCGTGGCAACAATGGCAAAATTCTCCAAAATGAAAACTACAAACTTTTGTGGCAATCTATGGGAGAGGGGTATGTTCAGCAGTGGACTAGTGATAGGCTAAAATGATGATGAATACTTTTTTTAGTATTTATTCAACAACGACGATGACTGTGTAGAACTTGAAGCCAGGGAGGGCAAGGAAATGCGTCCTCGTGCTAAAAAAACTCTACACAACTGCGCCTTTATGGCGCTGTGAAAGGCATGTACAGGCAAGGGAAACGTCTTGTTCACTAAGACGACGTAACGAGCTGCATTCAGATTCCCAGGCTTTCAACATCAAAGAGCCGCAGGGTGCGAACATAATTCTATGAGCAATTCGTCGTCATATTCGTCTTAAAATACAAAACAGCATGTCAATGAACTTACTACGTTGGAACTTATAAAATTCGAATGTCTCCTGTCTTCCTCGCATTATTGGATCACAATATCTAAAAAGTTCATAGCAGCATTTATAAATTTATTGAAAACTATGTCTCATCATTTTGTAAGGTGAAGAACAGACATACGGGCTGTAACGTGTAAATATAGCGGGTGGCTGACCACAGGGAACATCAGCATAACCTTTCATAGTGTAAATGACGAGAACTGGAAACCCAATAAGACGGATCGGTTGGCTTACGCTGCGAGTCCCGGATTCGATTTCCGCACGAAACGAACATTTGTATGGACTATTATGGCCGAGGTTCCGTCTATAAGTGTTTGTACTTGTACAATTCATGACTGAATCGGTACTCGAGGAGTCCCGTAAGGAAGAAAAGAAAAGGATTTACTTGCCATAAAGCATCCCATCGCAGTCTTCAAGTGCGACATCGCAATAATTTCCCCGGTATAAAGTAAGATCGTTTGACTACACATTACATTGACGTCAGTGAAATTTGGGCACAATCTGCCATAAATCTAAAAAAAAACAACAAATAGAATTACGTTTTCTATTACCTTAAACTGACCCGATCTGCGACTTCAACCACGTCCTAAATTCTCATCGATTTTGGATGTACAGACTACGATGACGAGTTACCATAAGTTGGACGGTATGATCATTTGACATAAGTTGTTTGTAAGTAAGGGTTATCTAAAACATGTAGGTTTAATTTATATTTAACAAAAGTGAAATAAAATGCAGAAATTTGTTGAGTATTGTACGAATATCACAAGAAAATTATAAGTATATTATGTATGCTTTCTAATTTAATCATTATTATTTGCGTAGGTTAATTTTAAATTTAAGAAATTTCAACAACTGTTTACTCTGTTTATTTTTTTTTATATTATAACTACATATTAATTAAGCGGCAATTTTAGAAATGTGCTGCTTACTTTTGTTTATTTATTTGTTTATTGAACGTTATACATACTATTTATTGTGACTACAAATCCATACTACTTAAAACCAAAACGTATTACCGTCTAATTAGTAAAAATCCGTAATTAGTAAAAGTAAAATCCGAATGTGATTAAAGCATAGAAACACACCAATCGCAGACTACAATAATAACGGCACAAAAATGCAGGAACAAACAGTCTATTAAACACAATAATAAGTTAATTCCTACAAGAAAAACTAAATTATACGCTTGCCTGCATTCATTCAGAAAAGCGCGGGCCATGCTCCTCTCTTTTATTTTATTTATTAATTGAAACAGTTGTAAACTTTCTTCCAGTGTCATATCCAGATATAAATAAATAATTTTTAGATAAATAGCACTCTTCAAGCTGAAAGACTTTAAAATTTTAATACCCACTAAAATGATAGTTGACTTTTACTGAAGATTAGCTGGACTGAATTTTCCAATCCCTGTACACTTTAACGAGCACTTGCTGCATAAGAAACTATTATATTATATTAAACATCAAAACCATAAAAATACATAGAAATTACAAAATAAAATAAACGTACTACCAACTCTTTTCGAGTTGGCGATAAAAGTCCTTCTTGTCTCTTGCTCATTTCCGCCAGCAGCATTTTTTTAATTCTTATTATGTAGTCAAAGTGGTCAGTCTTTATACGCTTCCCGCATTGTTCTTGACTTTAAGTATTAATAAATTAGTCAAGGTCTAATTCGGGACAAGAAATAATATTTTTTTATTCCAAAACAGTTCTTCTAGTTCTTTGTACATTTATGAGCACTGTCCTGAAATTTTTTTCGTTGCGTGCTGACTAAACCAACACTACTATCACCGGAAGGTAAACAACAAGTTAATATTGTAATCATTAACCAATTAGAAAATAATAAAACTCCCCGCGACCCGTAATGCATAAGCCAATGACACAGCTGCTGCACCAAACGACCCAACAAACTATAACGACTTTATTATAATGATTTATTAAACAAGCAGCAAGCTTCGGGTTCCGCGCCTACTTCGTATTGACCGAGTGAAACCGGCCACCGTCGAAGCGTGTAACCTGCTGTTCTACCATATATTAGAGGAGGCACCGACTAGTTGCTATACCTTGAAGCGGGCTTCCATGAAAAACATTCTTTAAGTCGCCGAAGAAGATAATCCAGCTTTTACCATCTGTTAAGTGTAACATCCCTCTACAAGATGCAGGAGTATACAAGCTAGATTATGAGTGTGGTGTGTCTTACATAGGGCAAATAAAAAGTTCAATAAAAAACCGCTTAAAATGAACATATAGCTGATGTGAAGCATATTCGCTCTAGGAAGTCTGCAGTTCTGGATCATCCCAACGATTACATCAGATTTGATAAACCATAAATCGTTGCAAAAGAACACCGATTCCTACCAAGGATGATTTGCGAGGCTATTGAAATTAAAAACATCCTAATTTCGAATAGGGAAAATGGTTGAGTACTACCACCAAATCCGTAAAGATTAGTTTTATTTAAACCATTTTATTGCTACCTAGTATCCCAATTTAAATATTTAACTTCGTTTGAAACATTTATTATACATTTTTGAGTTGTAGATACGTATGACAGTTTTATTTATTTCAACTTGAGCTCGATTTATTTAGAGGAACACGAAGAAATAGCAAACTTAGAAAGAAGTCGCTGTTCTTTCGATTGGCCCCTTTTTGTGCCGAAGTTTAAACAATATTTTGCTACCTAGTAACCTTATTTAAATATTTAACTTCGTTTGAAACATTTCTTATACGTTTTTGAATTGTAGATACATATGAAAGTGTTATTTATTTCAACTTGAGCTCGATTTATTTACAGGAACACGAAGAAATAGCAAACCTAGAACAAGTCGCTTTTCTTTCTGTTGGCCTCTTTCTTGTGCCGAAGTTTAAACAATATTTTCCCTCTATGGGAGTTGAGTATCTATTGTGTCTGCCAGAACATTACAATTTATTACGAAGGGATTAAATGCCAGCACAATTATATGAAAGTAATATTAATGATCTAACTAAAAGATAAAAACTTTTGATTTAAATTCAATGCATAAAAAGTAATCGAATTAGTAATTACTACGTAATAATATAAAGTTTTATTGCGCAGTAACATTTAAACAAAGTTAATTATGTCAAAAAGCTACAGCGAAAAATACATAAACAAATTATTCCTAGCGCCGTGTTTTTATTCGTTTTACTTTAACGTATTTTAGTGAAATAGTTTCTCGCAGGTATTTGTGAATAGTCTAAAGTACATGGCATTCTAAATAAATGTTTCATAGACCACAGACTCTCACAAAAGGCACTTTATAACAAAAAGAATGATGAAGTCCTAAAATTCCAATGTCTAATTACAAGTGCAATGTTTTTTTTTTATTTCTTATTCTATAACTAGAAAAACATACGCTGCTATATTAAACATATAAAATAGAGCATCATTTTCAGCTAATGGAAAGACATAATCGACATTTTTTTTTAATTTTTGTCATATGACTGTAAATTGAAAATGGAATGATTTTTCCTCATAAGAATCTTAAAGGTTATTGGAAACTTTGGGTAGTAGATTAAAGAATGTACTTTATTAGTATATTTCGTACCAGCATTCTCTTTTCTTCCAAAGTTTACAGAAACACGTTTATGTAAAAAAGCATTAAACCTATTAAAATTTCGAAAAAAGTAATTTTATATTTTCCGCAGCAAAAATGTTTCCGACGAAATTCAATAAATAAAATTATTTTCTTGTATTGAGATGCACTTCCCTAACCACCTCTACAAATTCCTCTAGGTTATTACATTTTAGCATTTCCAAGAATTTTAATATGGGACTGCTTGTAGACGCTCGTTTTCTTGCACTTTTTATTTTTCAGCTTTTTCGGGTTGAAAATGTTCCCTTTTAACGTATTTGTAATAAAAACAGTTAACAGAATGTTTGAAAATAAAGCAATAAAGAGTATATGAATAATTTTAATAATGCTATTGTCAAATAACGTTTCTGAAAACTGTACTAATTGTGATCACGTTTAATCACGTCTACTGGTGATAGATTTCCGGTGCGGGAATCCGTCTAGGTGGGTACACTGCAGCACAGAACAATAATACTCTACAACGAGAGCACCGCAGTGCCCACCACTGCTTCATGGCAGTATTATTTTATATTTATTTACAATGTGCGTTCTTTGTAAACGCATAAATATAGTAATATCATTATTTATTTAATAATAATAATAAAAATATACCAATATACGATACGTTTATATATTTTACAGGTGGTAGGATTCCTATGCAGGAATCCGTCTAGGTAGGTTAAAGCATTAGTGTGCAAACATTGCTGTGTTTCGGTTTGAAGGGCACTGAGAGCTAGCGTAATCACTAGGCATCTGAGACTTATGAACTTATGTCTTAGGGTGATGGGCACAGTGTGGTGTCACACCGAACTTTTCTGGGTGACACAGCATTTGTTATGGGCAGACGTAGCACTAACCATCAGGTGAACGTTTTGCTCGCCTCATCACTTTATTCAATAAAAAAAACGTTATATATAAACAAGAGGAGTGGAGATGTCATGAGGGCTCAGAACCTGATGCTGGTGACCTATTTGGGAAACTAGCCGGGACCTTTGCAAGACTGACTCAATTCTCTTTGGCGCTGCATTGGCAGTCTGCCCTTATTGGTGCGAAACTTCCCTAGGCAGGACAGGATACTGATCAAAGTAGCGCTATACCAACATGGGGAAGGAGGATTGAGGACCGTATTGCAAAGGCAAATGCCCTCATCGGCAGACTGATAAGTTTCATGTCGGGCATTAATACCTTCGGAGAGACGTTTTCCGTAAAGAAGGCAAAACAATATTTCGCAATATGAGAGATAAGCCTTTTGGTTTTCGGGGCTAGCCCCGCAGACGTTGTCCTGCCCGTTCGGGTATATAACTGCTGTCTTCGATTTCTGAACTACATTTAAGTGATGACATGAAATATCACAGCCACACGATCAAAGCGTCCACCTACCGGGTCGGATTTTGTAATTTTACATTTTTGGTTTTCCACTTAAATTTTAGAATTATATTAATAATGCTACGCTAACTAGCATTATTAACGATTCTCTACAGTTTGAGGCTGCCTTGAATAGGTTCTACATTAAAAAATGTCTTTACGAGTTCAATGTACAATGTACTAATGTAACTTCTAGTTATCTTTCAATAAATAAATATTCTCCACACTAAGTAATTAAGTTTTAATTGTTGCACAAGTCCCATAAGTAACAGCCACTTAGAAGTTTATGAGAGGCAGCTCCGCGATACTCTGGCTGCAGTTAAGTCGGTGTGTGGGGGTGGGTTATCGCTCCTTCGTGCTCATGTTTGCACAAGTAATAGCTATTCTCATTTTTCGACCATTTAGTTATTAAAGAAAGATTTAGTGAATGCCTCCGGGATTCCTTAAAGTTTAAGCGTTGTGCGCAGTTTTATAACGAAAACGATGGATCAGTACATTAAAAATATTTATTTACTTAAGTGTTGTTGTAACAACTTGAACTGTTACAAAAATTTAGTTGGTAAGTCAGTATTTATGTTTATGACAAAGACAGCGGAGTTAATGACCGCTGCCCAGGGCGCCTTAAGTTACCAGGAATGACAATGATGATCCTCTTGGCCGATTCGATCTTGGAATTTCGACAACGACGACAGCTTTCGAATGCTGTTGTAAGCTTTCAACTGCCAAGGAGGTATTATAGTGACGTCCTAGCCTACCGGCGCATATATATTTTTTATAAATTTACCATATAAGTAATGTAGACAAGATTAAGACCCGATCTAAGGACCCGAGACTAAGGACTATTAACAACTTCTAGAGAGAAATAAACTGGCGGATCCCAATCCAGGTACAGGCAGCGTTCCGGAAATTGCATAACATATTATGATCTAAATCTAATATAATTAATATAACCCTACGGAACCTTGACGTGGTCTTCTTTCCATTCCTAAAAATTATGCTTAATCTCTTTGCAAGCTAAAGAAAATATATACATAACAAGTCAGACCCGGATCGATTTTGCCAGTTTCCACGCTTGGCATGCGGGTTGGCAACTGCAGTTTATTTATTCAGATGTTCCAGGAACACGCTGCTGGCCATCTTCTGGTTTTAATTTTCCCTCTGTCGCCGTTTACGACACCCACGGGTTGATATGGGGTGGTAGATTCTCTGAAGCGGCCACCACACGGCGTTGATTTAATTGCGTCATATTAAAAACAAATTTAAAAAACTTTGCCGAACGATAGTTGAGATCATTAAAAAAGCTACTTTATGTTGTGGGCATAAGACTACAATTGTGTTTATTGAATCGTAATTTGTGATCTTTGTCTTCATTTTTGTTTTGATCGATCGAGGACGCTTTTTGACGTGATTTTTGTATGAGGTACTGTAGCTTGAGTTTTTGTATATCTATAATTCTATTCTAAGATGTATAATAAAACATAATTTGACTCATGAAAGAAAATATAGTTAATTTGCTAAGATCCGCATGCGTTAATTAATTTGCATGCGGATCTTAGCAAATTAACTTTCTCTCCTTCATCATAATGGATTTCCGCCTGATTATATTAACTATAATTTGACTCATTAGGTTTTACTATACATCTTCGAATTGAAAAACAATTGGATTTATTATAATAAAAATAAACACGGATACATGTTCCAAAGTCATGGGAGCACAGGATTGGGCGGACGCCCTAATATTAATAGTACACGGATGACTTGGGTTCGATCCTGGATGCAGGCAAAACGTACAGTCACACCTTTTTTCCCCATAAGGAGTAGGCAGATACAACATCCGTAGCCCAATGTTCGCCCCCGCGGGCTATTAAAATTATTAAATGCAGTTTAAAATGCTGATTTAAGACGATCTCGGCAGACCTTTTCCGGCTCCGAAGCCTATATACAGCAAAGCAATATTTATGAGCTGTAACGTTACTTATTTTATGTTCTAGAAATTTCAAGAAGGAGGCAATTAAATTAAATTAAGTTTAGTTTTAATAAATCTAAGAAGCGCACTGTCGAACCTAAGCTATTAAAATTTCATTTTCCTAATCCTATCCAAAACTCCAGGCTTTCTATATTCACCTTATCATAGACTTGTGTTCCTATTAAAAGAAAATAAATTACATCAGTATTTAACCTGATGGTAAGTGCAATGTCTGCCCATAACAAGTGCTGTGTCCACCAGAAACATTTCTGTGTTGCACCACACTACGTCCGTCACCTTGAGACATCAGTTCTTAATTTTGCCTACATGCCCAGTAATTACACTAGCTCTAAGTGTCCTTTCAGACCGAAATACAGCAATATTTACACACTACTATGTCACGACAGTACAACTGGCCCTGTGGTACCTACCCAGACGAATTCTTGCATAGAAGACCTATCACCAGTTTATACTAGTTTAGAATTAGTAAGAAAACGCTATCGTATACATTCGGTACATCATCATCATCATCATTTCAGCCTATCACTAGGCCACTGCTGAAAATAGGCCTCCCCCATAGATTGCCACAAAAATTAGTAGCTCTCATTTTGGCGGGGATTTGGCTATAGTTGCTACGCTTGGCAGGCGAGTTGTCAACCGCAGTTTATTTATTCAGATGCCCAGGAAGATGCTCCTGTCACTGTCCTGGTTTTTATTTTCTCTGTGTTGACTTCTTTTACATATATTCTTTTACATATATAAGCCTATTTAATTATTCTTTATGACGACCAGAAACGTGGTAGCCTAGTAACAAGAGGACTAAGCGTACACTAAATTGTACAGTATGCAAGTGTCCACGAACCGAACCCTTTTTACTAATCGTCGTCTATCGTTTCAGCCTATCACTAGTCTGCTGCTGAACAAAGGCCTCACCCACAGATTGCCACAAAAGTTTGAGAACTAATTTCGGGGGGATTTTGCTTATAGTTGCCACGCTTGCAAGCGGGTTGGCAACCGCAGTTTATTTTTTTATATGTTCCAGGTAGATACCGCTGCCTATCTCCTGGTTTTTCTTTTTCCTCTGTCGACTTTTACGACACCCAAGGAATGAGATGTGGTATTAGATTCTCTTAAGTCGCCACCACACTGCATATAGTGTTTACTAATACTATATATATATAAATATATATATACTATGTATAATTTATTAAGTGCTCGGCGGTGAAAAAACCTTAACGTTTCGGAAATAAAATATAAAGATTAGTTTATGAACGAAATATGAAGTCCGCCATCCCCCGCCTAAAAACAGGGCTGTCTTTTCGGCTCCTTACCCCTCATAGAAATGATAGGAGGCTTGTCCTCAGCAGAAAAGCATGTATATTGTTACTATTTTGCATTGAAAACGCAACTATTTCGGATAGAAGTTGGCCGACAGATAGCATCGTGCTCCTTCATTCAATTTATTTGTCTATTAGAAGTTCGGACAACCCGTAATTATAAAAAAAAGGCAAAAAAGTCATATCAGGTTCCACCGAGACTTGAACTCGGATCGCTGGATTCAGAGTCCAGAGTGCTAACCATTACACCATGGAACCGTGTATTAGAGACTTTGAAAATAAGACATGAATAGCAGTGGTGAATTAGTATCACACAAAATAAACAATACAAATAAAATTCAAATAAAAACATTGTTTTTCAATCAGACATATCCTTCACAAATTAGGAAGTAAAATAAAAAAAACCCTTGATTGGCACCTATTTGTATCGATAGTTTAAAATACCAGTGTACCTACAAGAGCCGTGGTAACTCAGGAGCTGCGCGATTGCCTTAATTTTCATAATACGCAAGCTTACTGGTTCGATCCCAATGCCAGAACTCTAGCATTTTTGGACTAAATATTATTTAATGATGTCTTATATTTTCGCGAATACTGCACATTTAAATAAAACTAGATATTACGATTTTATTTTCTACGTAGAAACCGTACCCGAAAGCGTAACACCATGGGTGCTGAAAATCGCTGGAAACGTCGGGTTGTAAATAGTAAATTAAAGGCGATTCATCATCATCATCATCATTTCAGCCTATTTTAGTCCACTGTTGAACATAGGCCTCCCCCATAGATTGCCACAAAACACGGTCCTGAGCCACCTGCATCCATCGACTTCCCGCAAAACCGTGCAGGTCGTCGCTCCATCTATTGAGGGTCGCACTATACTGTGTTTGCCGGTGCAAGGTATGCCACTCGAGAACCTTTAAAGGCGATTAATCCATTAAATCTAGTTTTAGTAAAATAAATATTATTTGTATGTTGTGAATGCGTTACATTGTATTGGGCTCACTCTAGGATTTCTCGTGTTACAAATACCCAGACCCGAAACAACTATCTGTAGGCAATACAAATGACTGTAAACACTCGCTTCGTACGGGAATCGAACACAGCGCAGAGAACAGAGAACAGAGCTCAGCCAGTCCACCACTCTAGCCGATACATTAGAACCGTAGGTTCTGCATCGCATTGTATACTACATTCATTTTCTTAACTAAGAAATTGACAGTCAACCATGAACTAAATTTTTCAATCTACAAGAAGAACTCGTCTTGTACGGGATATGTAATAGCCTCACATTAGAGCAAATGATGTCTAAGGGTGACGGGCGCAATGTAGTGTGTGTATGTATGTTATGGGTGTTATGTAGTGTTATTGGCAGACCTCGCATTTACCATCAGGTGAATGTTTTGCTCGTCTCATTTTATCCAATTAAAAAGAAATGCAGAAGTTCTCACTCATCTAGATTGAACGAGTTTAATTTCCAGAATCATTCTAATGGATAATTTCGGCTTTAATTTAAAAACATTTCGCAAGAACACGAAGGAAATTACTTATTAAATGACAGGAGAAAGATGCAGGAACTTATGTTGTCCGGTAGATTCAGAGACAGATTCCGGATAATTTATCAATGTTAAAAATATGTAGTTGCTGATTTACACCCAAAGGGCGCAACATCTCAAGTCAAACCTGGACAAAAAAAATATCAAATTAAGCGGAGCTAAATATAGATTTAGCTCCGCTTTGCTCAGCTTTGCCATAGGGCAACAGAGATGATATCGAGTTTGAGTGGCACTTATTAGGTAATAAAACATGATCCAATACTTCCACTTCAGCGGATTTTTATTTAGAAGTTTACCAGAGATTCTATCTACCTCCTCATCCCGTTCAAGTCGTTAAAGTCGACAGAGGGAAAATCAAAACCAGGAGATGGGCAGCAGCGTCTTCCTGGAACAGCGGTGTAAATAAACTGCGGTTGTCATCCCACCGGCCAAGCGTGGCAACTATGGCAAAATCCGCCAAAATTAGAGCTACAAACTTTTATGGCAATCTATGGAGGAGGCCTATTTTTCAGCAGTAGACTAATGATAGGCTGAAATGATGATGATGATGATGATGATGATTACTGCAAAGTACCTGGCTGCAAATGTTTTAAATCTCTATCAGAAAACGAAATCATGTTTAAAATCTTCAATCACTTAATAACATTATTACATTAATTGTACTTATTTTTACAGTGTTTTTCAATCTAGCAATTTCAGGAGTCTTCGACTTTAGCTTAAGGGGTAAATATTTTTGATAGTTGGAAACACTGGGGGACAATCACATTATATCCAGTTCCGCAAATATATTAGTTAGTTTTATCTCATTACCGCTGTTAGTTACCGCTGTGCGAATATTGCCTTCTACTACATAGATGCAGAAGCAACTCGGCCATCTTATTAAACTAATAAAAAATTAAACGTATTTATGCATTTTATTGACACCTTCATTGAATACAAAAAATAATATGATTTGTTTTGTCAATTTAAAAAATGATTATAGCGTCTTGGCTTTCATAGGCTAGGTTCCACCGAGATTTGAACTCGGATCGCTGGATTCAAAGTCCAGAGTGCTAACCATTACACCATGGAACCACAGACACGTTGACTGAATTTGGTTATTCTATTAAAGTTAAGACTAATTATTATATTAACATATTTGCACACACCTATAATGACTTATGAGCTAGGTAAAGTTCCAAAACTACAACAGATGCAACACCCCGTGATGCTTTATCAATTCTGCCTATCACTAGTTCACTGCGTAACCTACCTACCCATAGATCTAGACCTTCCCATAGATTGCACGAAAGTTGCAGCTCTCATTTTAAGGAATGTTGCCATAATTACCACGCTAGGCAGACGGATTGGCAATCACAGTTTATTTTTTCTCATATCCCAGCAACATGCTGATGCACATCTCCTTTTTTTATTTATTTTCCCTCTGTTGACTTTTACGACACCCACGGGATAAGACGGGGTGGCAGAATTTCTGAAGCCGCCACCACACCGTAATGCTTATTATATGTAATTATTGCTTTCGGTTTTGGATGCATCCTGTGCCTCGTGAATTATTTATTATAAATAGATAACCTATATTAAAAATCAATTTAAACGCTCTTAGTTTATAGTCAATAGAATCAGGCGTTACTTTGCGGAAATTCATAACAATGAAGGAAAGTACGTTACTTTGCTAAGACCCGCATGCAAAATATAAAAATGGTGTATATGTGTAAACTAGGTAATATACACCATTTTTAGATTATTTTACAATAAATGTTTAATTGAAATATTAATCCTGTATATTGTCTAATTTGACTTATGTATTCTTTAAGCTGCATTGATATATAATACAAATTGATAATGTCGATTTCGAGTTTAAGCGTCACTAATGTTTTTTTTATTGTTAAGTAAAACCTTGAATTACTTTTATACTTAAGCCTATTAATGTCCCACTGCTGACAGGCCTCCTCTCATTTCTGGGAGGGTTTTGGAGCCAGGAAGAATCCGCCACGCTGCTCCAATGCGGGTTGGCGGACTGCACATGTCTTCGAAATATTTTGTTTATTTCTCAGACATGCAGGTTTCCTCACGATGTTTTCTTTCACCGCCGAGCACGTGGTAATTCAGCACTTAAAATTGCAATTAACAATTTTAGTGTTGCCGGCACCGGGAATCGAACCCAGGCCACTCGCGTACTATGAAATTTAATGCGAGCGCCTAGCCCCTGAAGTAAACAAAAGAAAAATACTAATTCAATTAATACTCCAATCGCACTAGCTGTTATCTAGGTTATTTTATAACTATACTTGCAATTTTAAGTGCTGATTTACCTTGTGGTCGACGGTAAAGGAAAACCTTGTCAGGAAACCTGCGTGTCTGAGAAATGAAAAATATTGCGATGAGGTGTGAAGTCCGGTAACCCTATTAAAACAGCGTACTATTCCCGGCATCCAAATTGAGAGAATGGTCAGTAGTGGATCATTTACACGCCGATTTCCAAAAAAACTAATGCTTCTCTAAAAATGTAAATAAACAGCAATAGCGTCAATTTCTAGATACTAACTTGTTTTTACTCTTGTACGAGTACGAGAGTACCTACAATTTCTTTTGCGGACACTTTGAAGCATTAAGGCTACGTTCACACAGTATTATATTTTCCCTATACCGTATACGTGATTTTATCGAATATAGCAGTGGCACTATAAAAACTTATTATTGTTCACAAGGAGTCTTCGCGGGAAAATCTCGCGTTCGATACATATTTTTTTCCCGCATACCGTCCGAAGTTGTCACTGAGGAGGCCGCATCTCGAACGATTTCATCGAATACGACACGCAGTGGAACTTATGTACATGTTGTATGGTTCACACGAAGAAACTTGTCTCTGGTATTCTGTTATTGGTTTCTGATCGTCGTGTGAACGACTGCCTCGTATATGTGAAAAAATCGAATCGAATAATAGCCGGGTGAACGTAGCCTAACTATTCATCTTTCAAAGCACATTTTTTGAAATCCAGCACAAGCGTATCGTATTTCCTATGACGATTCATACATTTGAGTCTGATTTTAAATCACATATTTCGAATCAGTATTTTAAGCCTTTGATTAAAAATCCTTTTCATTTCATTACTTATCTTCATCATCCATAACATTAACATCATAAACAGTATATCGTTATGTATATAGCATATAGATATGTTTGCCGATAGGTGTCCGGCAGAGAAGAATAGCCTCTGACAGCACCTGGGTAGGAAAGAGTCCTACCCAGGTGCTGTCAGAGGTAAGGTATTGTACGGACAGCCTTTATTCGTGCAGTACAACACCATAATATGCAAAGCTGTCACTATACTGCTTGTGAAACGCAATGGGGAGTAAGAATTTTTTGATTCCTACCAAAATGACAGCGACGTGGTTCGCCACCCATCACACCTCGTTTCCCGCGGGGGCAAAAAGTGTGCTACGTGAACGGCATCTGCCTACCGCTTATATAACAAAAAGGCGTGACTGTACGTATGTATGACAATAGACAGTAAATACGTAATTCCAGGGTAAGGTAAGCGTATTTAGTGATTTGCAATTCGGTCCGGCGACAGTATGTTAGTAAAATTTTCTGTTAGAAAAGTTCAATTTGGATACACACTAGTCTCTTTTTTGGACTTCTGTAAGCTGTGCTATAGTTACCTTAGCTGCATATTAATTTATTTCGGTTGCAAATCAAATCTCGTTTGAGTAAGTTTTTAAGTTAACTTCACCCCTATATTGGGGTCTACGATTCAAGCTTGAATCGAAAATACAAGGTTCGACCTCAACAGTACTACATTTCCGGTGCTAATCGAACACCTGCCAACCGGGGGCGACCGTAACGCCTCATGGTTGTTTTATCACTGGCGTCCCTTCAGCGTAGCTGGCAACCCGAACTGGCGGTCATCCCTCGTGCCACGCAGAACCACAGAGGAGTACGTCAGCCGAAATTAGGAAGGCCACTACACCCACGACTTACTACATTTTTTTTTAATGAACGTTATTTATTGTGTTGACAAGGGTAGTTATTATTCTATTACACCGGACACCCTAAAATGTCACAACACGTAAAGAGGACAGATGAAAAAAGATTTATGTAACAGATTTTTACTGATGGTAGGATGGTATCACCCCAGGGCCAGTTATTCTGCCGAGAAGCAGTAGTGTGCAAACATTACTGTGTTTCGGTTTGAAGAGCACTGAGAGCTAGCGTAATCACTGGGCATATGAGACTTAAGAACTGATGTCTCAGGGTGACGGGCGCAGTGTGGTGTCACAAAAACTTTCTGGGTGACACAGCATTTGTTATGGGCAGACGTTGCACTTACCATCAGGTGAACGTTTGCTTGTTACGTCACTTTTATGAAAAAAAAAAGATTTTTGGCCAGTGTGAATGGGCAATCCGTATTACGATCAGATCGAAATCGTTTTAAGGAAAGACCACGTCAAAAGTACGCCTTACTGACGAGCTTGTATGAGAACATTAATGAAATTCTTAAATGCGAAAGAGGTGTATCATCAGGATCATAGCAAGTGGAAAGATGTGGTCTTGTGGTGCCTACCTCAACGCGAAAGAGGCATGACTCTATGTATGTATATTTTCTTAAACGTCCACGTCTTACCAGCACCAATAACCCTCGATATTGTTTTCAAAATTGTCTCCAAAAACGTCTATCTTGGGCAGGAAATTCTAATAGGCATATGAGATTTAAGAACGATGTCTCAGTGACGAACGCAGTGTAGTGCCACGCAAAAATAAAAGACATACCTTGCACTTACTATCAGACGAACGATTCGCACGTGTTCTATAAAAAAAACAATCGCGGTAGCGACGTAAGAGAATCTGCTACTGTGTGTCTTATTCTCTCTCATACTTAAGAGTGTCCGTACTTATCAATTTTGTGTGGATCTGATGATGGATTACAGATGTTTTTACTGTCTTCAGCAGTGCACTATAACGGATTAAAATCAACATCATCATTTCAGCCTGTTACAAGTCTACTGCTGAACATAGGTCTCCTCCGCAGATTGCCACAAAACACGGTCCTGAACCACCTGCATCCATCGACTTTACATAAAACAGTCGATCGTCGCTCCGTTTAACTTGGAGTTGCCCCACACTGCGTTTGCCGGTAGAAGGTTGAATTAATATACCCCTTCTGATTATAAAAATATTTCATCTTCCTATCTGAGAATTTACAGACGTGACAAGAACATACATTATATAACATAATTACGTATTATGTGTCTTAAAGCACATTACGTGAATTGAATAGATGATGTTTATCTATTCAATTCACACCGAGACTTAATCCATTACGACAGTACAAATCCATTTCTGTAAATTCACACACAATTACGTTAGATCTAGAAAGCCTGGAGCGTTAACGTGATTGTTTTAACGTGTTTTAATAGGTAGGCGTGGAACATAATTTCAGTGTATTAAGTTATCAATATCCCTGCATAAAATATCTGTAATAGCTAAATTAGGGTTTCGAATTAAGAAATTATTTTAAGTCTATAATTAATTAGATGCCAATACCAGTATGTGTAAACACATTTACGACTTGATTGGCGCACTGGCGAAGCAACTGGCATCGGCGCCAAGGATCGCCGACACGGAACAATTTTAGTTTTGCCTTCAAATAGTTGTTAGTATTTTTGCAAGTGCAATTAATGTTAGTGAAACGCTTCCACAACACAAGAGAATAATTAGGATTTCTAATTACTCCGGAGGAAACCTAATGTGGAGCAACATTCAAAAAAGTGTTAGACATTTAAAACCAATTCTCAAATATAGTATTCAACGTCTTTGTATTTCATGACAAATATCAATGAGACACAGATAGTGTTTGTGTATGTTTTCAATCAATCACTCAACGCACTGCGATACCGTGACATTAAAAACAGTTATTATATAACAAAACTAGCTGATGCCCGCGACTTCGTCCGCGTGGATATAGGTTTTTAAATATCCCGTGGGAATTCTTTGTTTTTCCGGGACAAAAAGTATCCTATGTCCATCGACAGGATGCAAGCTGCCTCTGTGCCGAATTTCGTCACGATCGGTTCAACGACTGATCCGTGAAAAGGTAACAAACAGACAGAGGGACACTCTCTGTTCACTTCTGTTAATTAGTAGTTACTTTCGCATTTATAATATTAGTATGGATTATGTTCAATGTACGGCTTTGTGATGTCGTTGCTTAATGTACAAATTGTTTGTGTAATAATCGTTCGTTCATTATCTATTTTAATGCACTTGTGTATGTGTGCGTAATATTAAACATTAAATTTTTCTTACTTTTTTTCTTTCTTTCAATTTTTTAGCATTCCTAATCTTTAAGAAGACGTAATGATGATGGATGAACTATACTGATGTGATAAAAAAATAAAAACTTTCCTTGCCGGTAATGGGGCTTACGGTCCTTTTTTTATTGGTAAATGTGACGAAACGAGCAAAACGTTCATCAGTGTGTGCAACGCCTGCCCATAACAAATGCTGTGCCACCCATAACATTTCTGCGCCCGTCACTCTGAGACTTCGGTTCATATCCCAGTGATAGCTAGCTTACAGTGCCCTTGAAACCGAAACATAGTGATGTTTGCACACTACTGCTTCACGGCAGAATAACTGTCCCTGGAGTGGTACCTAGACGGATTCCTGCATATAAATCCTGTCACCAGTAAATGTATGTATAGTACGCTGTTAGCCAGACGGCTGTCACAGCTTCGTCGGAAGAGATCCATGATCAGAAGCGAGCATTTCGCGGTCGTGTCCTATATACGTGTTACCGCCAGTGATTGTTCGTGGTTCTATTACCAACTAAGCCTTTGAGTTAGTTTTTATAAAGCATTTCAACGGGAACCAGCTGTTTATACTAAACGCAAAATGTAATTAATACGATAAAAGAATGTCTTTTAATTTTTAACGGAAATTACTATTTTGTGTTATCGTAAACGAAACTGCTTATAATAAATCAACAATAAGAAAGTAAATACTCAATATTATAATAAAAATTCTATTTATGTAGTTTATTGATTCTTTTTATCAAACATTATGTACTCCGCCGTCTTAGTGTCTTATATTTCAGTTTTGGTCCACCCAAAGGTTGCCTAAAAGTAAGTGCTTTCAACGATAACCAGGCCGCCCACTGTATTTATCAAGTTTTAATTTTTTTTGTATTTTTTATTTTATGTGCACAATAAAGTAAGATATTTAATTTAATTTAAAAATTCTTCAATTCCTTATATTCTAATAACATTGAAAGGGACATTGTACGTGCTCGCGCATTTCGATGTGAAGAATTCTCGTCATCTCGTGCTACTCGAGATAAATATCAAAAATGTTTTCATGTTTTTTTTTTAATTTATTGGGAAAAACAAACAATTGTACACGATTGTTACAAAGTGGTAAGGTAATTATGTAAGCCATTATGTACAATCCATACCGTTTTCCACATATTGCTAAGGAGAACAGAAACAACTATGTGTAGTCAACAGCAGGTTGACCCAGTGTACGTAAAGGCTATCAAAAGATCTTTGTATAAAATGTATTAGTTTTGGGAATACCAACTTCCTCCCGACTACCTATCGAGGACAATCTTACTTATATTATTAAATGAACATAATAAATTATTAATATAGATTATAAATTTCAGAAATGTAATTTTAGTTTATGAGTTGTATTTAAATTTCTTGCTTTAATATATTACCTTATACTATTTTTTTGTATTTGCTTGATGAGGTACTAAATAAGTCTGTGTTACTGAGCTTATCATTGTATAACTGGCACAGACGCCTTAAGGGCGCCCGCAAACCAGCATTAGTACGGCAGAAACCAGTATCAAACAAGCGGTGTGGGCGCGTCTCTCGTTGTAACCCTCTGGGTACTCGGTATTTTATTTCACCAACAAGATCTACGCAGTCGTGCTTGTGATTACATATGCCATGGAGAGTCATGGCACCTAGAAGTTTACGTCTAGAAGCAAGAGAGAGAAGACCATACCTGTCGAGCAATCGAGTGTAAGACGCACGCGAACGATAACATCTATAAGACAGTGCAAGCAGGAATCTGCGTTGCACATGTTCAACTTGTTCAATGTGTTTATTGTAAATAGGATCCCATATTTGTGAAGCATATTCTAAATGTGGGCGAATCAGACTATTAAGTAAGTGAATATATGAGGACGGTTTTTTAAAATCCTTACTAGATCTCATAACAAATCCGTACATTTTGAAGGCATTGTTGACTATTGTATCAATATGTGTATTAAGATGAAGTTGTGAGTCGAAAAAAACACCCAGATCACGAATCGTCAATAGTTTGGTTAACTGAACTGCCCACAGTGAATATGCAAAACTAAAAACATGCGTTTTTTTTTTTAGTAAAAGTTATAGTGTTACATTTAAAAAGATTTAGATGTAGTTTATTGTTAGCACAGTAAATAAATAGTCTATTAAAGTCTTGTTGTAAATTAAGACAGTCTTGTAGACTATGAATACCAAGGTATATTTTAAGGTCATCGGCGTATAGCAGGAATTTAGAGTATTTAAAACATTGGTTGATATAATTTATGAATATTAAAAATAACAAAGGCCCTAAATTAGACCCCTGTGGAACGCCAGAAGAAGCTAAAAATGTGTCAGATTCATAGCCATTAAGCACAACTCTTTGCGTCCTATTCGTTATATAAGAAACAAACCAGCGAAGGAGATTGCCCTTGATGCCATTATAAGCAATTTTGCAAAGCAGGAATTCATAATCTACCTTGTCGAAAGCCTTACGGAAATCAGTGT
Organism: Luehdorfia chinensis; assembly: GCA_019845155.1. NCBI lineage: Eukaryota > Metazoa > Arthropoda > Insecta > Lepidoptera > Papilionidae > Luehdorfia > Luehdorfia chinensis. The sequence goes on from JAHVAK010000103.1 coordinate 10,826,252, forward strand.
ATACTGAATTGACTTGCACTCGATCATCCATTTGCTTAAAGAAATATGATGTATAGAGTAACAAGTTGGTTACAGTAGATCTTCGCTGTACGAATCCATGTTGTTCTTTTATGATTTGAGTATGAACTATGGGATAAAGATGTACGTGTACTAGTATGTATGTGAAAGGTACAATTTATTGATTCAGACAACAACTTTGAAAACAATAAGTAATAGTCTGTATTATTTTCCATGGGTTATTATTACTGAAAGCTTGCCAATGTGAAACATAAGTGCGTAAAAGGGCATAATTTGACATACTAAAACGATGGAATGCTTTTAATATTGCTTATATTCTAATTAAAAACTCTAACCATCCAGAGGCTTCTGCTACGAGATGGTTCACGAGGGATGCTAGGTCGTGTAACCTCCTCGTGTACTTGATTGTTGCTAGTCGCGTTTGATACGTCCGAGAGGAACAGCAACATGTTGAGCCGATACATCTTGTGCAAAGATCTGTAACTCAGACGCTGCCATCAGTACCGGTCTGTGTATTTAAGCCATCTCTTGGAAACTATGAAATTTTCCTGGCATTTTCTTTAGTTGACTCTTACAACACTCAAAGTCTAAGATAGAGCGACAGATTTGCGTACGCCACCATCAAACGGCGATAAACCAACAATTTAGATACAAATCAATTAAAATTATACGAATTGCAAAAAAACAAATCTGCACCGAGCCTTTTTAACTATAAGAAGATACAGAGTCGGATAACTGCATTGATACCAAAAGCGAATCGTTCATTTGTTCATGTTATGTCTAGACGTTCATGTCGTCGCAGTCAATTGTTTAAGCTACAAATTGTTTTGAGTTAGTTTCATTAGATTCTTTTACTTTGACTTTTAATTGGACTCGAACCTTAATTTTTTTTATAGCAGTATGCTTCATTGCAAATATTTGTTGTACAGCTTTTTAACTAATATTAACTTTTACTTTAGAAATTATGCAAATAATTACTACTCTGGAGGTGAAGCCGTAAACTTTTTGAATACATGAACACCAGTGCCATCGGTTAGCAATTCCACTTTTACGAGTACAATTACAACTTGTAAAACTTTCCCCTCTAATTCGTAATCACGATGAACCTTCCCATTGGATTTAGCAATACACTGAGGAAAACATACACGTATATTTATTTTTAACAGTCTCGCAGAGTTTCCAATGTGACGGTTATAAGGAAAGAAGCTATAATTTGCTAAGATCTGCATGCAAAAATCTTAGCATGCAACATTTTATTAATTCTTCATTAACTTGCCTAATTATAATGAATTTCCGCAAAGTCAGTCCTGACTCTACTAACTATATTAATCTGACGGTATTCAATACGTTGCATTTCGAGAAATGCGAATTACAATTGCTCATCCCTCTGTCCCCATACGGGTCCAATAACAAGACGCAGACATGTATTACATTTCATTTTTACGTGGTTGATGTGCCCCGGGTACGGACAAACAGTTTCGCGCCTTCGTTTCTGTGCGTACAGCGATTTAGTGGAACTCTTTGCTGACGTCGGTCTTCCCAGACCAGTATAATATGGGAATCATCATGTCTTCTATGATTATCGTAGATCGTTTCACATCCTTATACTTATACCTTACTATACCAGGTGGGATCCTAGTCAAGTATTAGACTATTCACAACAAAAAGAACAACCCTATACAATCATTTATTCAAATGCATGCATTTATATAAACCACTCACATTTTGTGTGGTGACAGCTTAAGAGTGTAGATACTCTACCACACCATCGGAGAGATGGGGTGGTAGATTCTCTTCCCTCATCTCATCTCCATCCGCTGGGTTTCATAAAAGTCGACAGAGGGAAAATTAAAACCAGCAGATGGGCAGCAGCATCTTGTTTTAATAAGGCCAACCCGCCTGCCAAGCGTGGCGACTATGGCAGAATCCCTCTAAAATGAGAGCCACAAACTTTTGTCGCAATCTTTGGCGGATGTTCAGCAGTGGACTAGTGATAGGCTGAAATGATAATAATGTCTCACATTTTAACAAAGCTTTCTTTATTACATTTATTTTAAAAATTAAATATATTTGTGCATTGGAAAAACTGTCTCTTGCAAACAAAAGGTTAAACGGCAGTACATTTTGTAAGAGGTCAGGTGTGGAAAATAAATGGGATCGCTAACGGTAAAACAGTCGCTTTATAGATCTTTAAAGTTTTCTGTATTTTGCAGTTGGTATTTTGACTTTAATCATTTATGTAGCTCTCGGACTCATAACAGTTTTTAATATATTTTTTAAAATAAAAGTATCGATGTAGTGTAGTATCGATGCCTCACACTAGTATTTTCCTGTATCGTACTTTAAATAGAAAACCAACGATTTATGTTTCTGCACAACTGCTTGCTCCGGCTCGGAATCGTACCCAGTACCCGCGGCGTAGCAGTCAGGTACTCGGAGCATTAGGGGACAATCGCCGAACAACAAACAAAAGTTCTTATTTACACCAATTTATTTATTCAATATTTATTGACCTTATAAGAGTATAGGTACTATAGGCTGACTTTACTCTATATTCATTCATATACTAACCAAACTTAGGGATAGCAGAAAAACTCAATGGCGGAGAAAAAAAAACTTTACAAAAAAAAATTACAATATGAATCCACATGTACATACATAAATGCTTAGAGTCAACAAATACATGAATAAAACACACACACAAACATGCATACTCACACATGCAGATATATAATAGCTATGATAATAAAATATGTTAAGAATGAGAGTTTGTAGGTATTATATATATTATTGCAGACCCTATGTTTAAAGGTGTATTTGCTTGTAGGTGTCTTCATATCATTCGTAAGTTCGTTCCAAAGTCTTGGAGCTTGGATAATAAAGGAGCTGGACATAAAACCTGAATGGTGAAGGAGAATAATAATAATAAAAAATATCGCAAAAAGAATCGTAATGATTTAGTAATATAATTCATTTACCTTAGGATAACACAATAACAACCCACAATATTTACATTTTAATCTCAATACCTATTTATAATCTATTCATTTCAGCTGTACAACATTTGTTCTGCTGTACCACCCCAGGGCCAGTTATTCTGCCGTGAAGCAGTAGTGTGCAAACATTACTGTGTTCCGGTTTGAAGGGCACTGTGAGCTAGCGTAATCACTGGGCATATGAGACTTAAGAACTTATGTCTCACGGTGATGGGCACAGTGTGGTGTTACACAGAAATTTTATGGGTGACACAGCATTGGTCATAACATCAGGTGAACGTTTTGCTCGTTTCATTACTTTATCCAATAAAAAAGCTTGATACAAAGTATAAATAAAAAAAACAATGTTTCTCGAACTTTAATTTCAATATTATTTTTTTTAAGTGATCGCCTTTTCTTTGGCGAAGAATAAGAACAAATGCTGCTTGGTCCAGGTTCACTCATGTTTTAAAAACGAAAATACATAAACAAAAACGAAAGAATGATGAAATAACTAAAAACGTAACGCAACAAGATTAGCGCAGAGAACAGCACTCTCATATTGAGTTGATCGGTAGTAAAGATAGCGGGTGTAACCCGACCGAAGACAAAACATCACTGTACGCTATAATTCGGAAGTAATGAAATCCAACTTTTATAATCACCTTTGTTTACCTTTTGTCTCTGAATAGACTATAGTTTTCAAGTAAATAAACTTTCTTGACTGCCTTCACGGGTGGCAACGCACCTATTGTGTATGTGATTCTATGTATAGTGGTCAGAGTACTTGATTTTTACGCTGCAAATCCTGGGTTCGAATCCCATTCGGTGCCAAAATTTGTGCAATTCACAAATTATCTGTTTTTGGGTATGGTTGTGTTGTGCATGTGAAATTTATATCTTTAAAACGCTACCACTATACGGGAGAATGTCTAGTGTGGTACGACGTTTTAAAAAAATAAATGAAAGAATGAATAAATACAGGGGCAAAACATGAAATGTCACACAAAATCCAAAAACGAGATAAGTGTAACATTTCATAGATTTTCATGGGTATTTTAATGTGACATCAAACAAAACTCGTAAAAACAATCGTAGTCCCCCGTTCCATGAAACTTCTAAAACCCTGTACAGTTGTAAAACTAGGAATGTCCTTAGTGTTACGAGGAATGTCCTGTCCATTCTAACTGTCACTGTCAACTTTTAAAAAGAATTTCGGTTTATTATTGGCAACATAAATTAAAATGATAAAAATATTAATAATATATCAGTTAAAGATATGAAATAGCGCAAAAACCGAGAATAATAGGCGATGTCATGAAAGAAATTACAGTTTTGCGGATGTCGCCAAGGAAAAGGGTAGCTACTTGCCAGATCGGGTGGTCTGATCTGGAGAGGAGACGCCTCCAATCAGTAATCTTTAGAAATCGTATATATAGTTCGCATCGGTGAAATTTCAATAGCGCATTGTTGCACTTTTGAGATATTTCTTTAGCTTCTGATGCGGTGACATAGATGTCGCTACAAGAGTATGTAAGAACGAGCCAGAAGACTTGTAGGTGCGCGAGACTAAATTGTTCTGATAGAATTTCATCCGAAAACTTCCATTTTATTCTGCATCTAAGCAATTACAATTGCTCATGGGAAAATCACTTTGTCACAAAAGTTGTATGAACAACTAACAATGAATTTGAATTGCCAGATTTTGCTTTCCATCAGTGCTGACAAGCACAAGGACCATACTGATTTCAACAGATTTTGTTCTGCTGTGACTCAAGCCTATTTTATTAGCAATAAGTAATTATTAGTACCAAGTTTGGACAATCCCTGTATAGGTTATGTTGGACATTCCTACTTATTGTACTTTCTAAATGTTACCTACATCAAACTTTTTACAATTTTTTTTTGGTTTTTAATTTAGCAATATTTTTTTGTATCAAAACAGGTCTCTGTAAACTAAACTTCTTTTTTTAAACTTCCAAGCATAAGTTTTTTGTGACATTCCTTATATTGCCCCTGTACCCTGCAAATACAAAAAAAGCTTGAATTTCAAAACCCACTAGTCAGCGCAATGCTATTAAATATATACTCGACTCGCGTGATGATGATGGCGACTACGAAAAAATATTCCAGTTACACATTCGTAAGAACTGCGTCGGAAATTACACACCAATATCGATTTTATCTACGCTGGCCACAGTACCGGAATCTCTAGTTTGTCCTATTATACAAAACTATTTCAAAAAGTTTATGACTGATCATCAACATGATCATGATTTGTCCCTTATAGATCCACAAATTCGAACTTAGTTGAGTTCAACGAGACTCTTATAGAATCTACGGATAGTAATTAACAATCACTCTATAAGGATTCCAGTGCTTGTGTCAGGATAAACGGTGCTTACACAGACTGGTTTAACATCGAAAAAAATATTAGACAGGGAAGTGTGGCTTCACCGTGGCTGTTTAACCTATTTACAGACAATTGCTTGAAAGATCTGAAAGAGAGTGCGTTTGGATTAAGAATGAATGATCTGACCGTCAAATGCTTCCTATACGCCGATGATCAGATTATATTAGCATCATTGGAGGAGGAATTGCAAGCGATGGTTAATATTATGCATGATGCTTAACAAAGCAAAGGAATGAAAAATAATGTAGATAAAACGAAAGTAATGGTTTTTGAAAGAGAAGAAAGTATGTCGGATTGCAGAATTCTGATTGAAGGAGAAAGAGTGGAACAAGTGAAAGAGTTGTATATTTGGCTAAAAAAAACGAGAGACGGAAAGTACGTCTGTGATATTGAACGAAGAGCGTTAGCAGGAAATAAATTATATGGGGCTCTGCATAACTTTATGTGTAGCCAGAAAGTATCTAAAAAGGCACGACTAGCTATACATAGAGGGGTACTGGTCCCCACACTTATTTACGGTAGCGAATGTTGGTCCTGGCAGAAGAAGCATGAAAATAAAATTAATGCTGTTGAAATGAAAAGTTTGAGAAGTATAGCTGGAGTGACTTTGATGGACAAAATGACAAAACAACGTGATCAGGGAACGTTGCGGTGTGGTAGAAGATGTAGTGACAAAGATAGAGAAAGGGATGCTTAGATGGTTTGGACACGTAGAGAGGATTGATGAAAGAAGATTGAAGAAACAGATATATGAGGCGAGTGTGAATGGGCAATCCGGTAAAGTTCGACGTAGGCGAAAGTATTAAGATCAGATCGAAATCGTTTAAGGAAAGGCTTCGTCAAAAGTACCCGCAACCGACGAGCTTGTATGTAAACACTAATGAACGTAGTAGTAGTTTTACTGGTGGTAGGATTCCTATGCAGGAGTCCGTCTAGGTAGGTACCACCCCAGGGCCAGTTATTCTACCGTGAAGCAGTAGTGTGCAAACATTACTGTGTTTCGGTTTGAAGGGCACTGTGAGCTAGCGTAATCACTGGGCATATGAGACTTAAGAACCTATGTCTCAGGGTGATGGGCACAGTGTAGTGTCACACAGAAATTTTCTGGGTGACACAACATTTGTTATGGGCAGACGTTGCACTTACCATCAGGTGAACGTTTGCTCGTTTCAGCACTTTATGCAATAAAAAAAAAGTAGAGGAAGCTAAAGATATGTGTCAGGATCGTATCAAGTGGAAAGATATGGTCTCTGCCTATCCCTATGGGAAAGAGGCGTGGCTCTATGTATGTATGTATTAAGTAAACGTTTTCACAATAAATAAACGTTCACATTAAGTAACCTTAAATGATGGAGCCATCAATTTAAGAGAAGAAGAAGAAGTAAACCTTTTAGGCCTGACATTTTTCTTTGAATAGCTCAGAAACCAAATTGATTGCCTGCAATTACTTGGTAGAATTCGCATTAGAGCTCCGGATAGATACCCTCGAAATTGACTAGCATCTTTTTCCCCTCCCCTTCGAAGAACTGTTCTTGGCTGAATGCCTCCTGTATCGCGTTTGAGCAGGCTATATATAGCTGCAGTGCTTCCGCTGGCAAAGACATATATTTTGACTCACTGGCTAAGTTTTGAAAACATATGGTGGTGGCGGCTTAAGAGAATGTGTCACCTCATCTCATACCGTGGGTGTCGTAAAAGCCGAGAGAGGGAAAATAAAAATCAGGAGATGTGCAGCAGCATCTTCCTAGAACATCTGAATAAATAAACTGCGGTTACCAACCCGCCTGCCAAGCAACTATGGCAAAATCACCCCAAAATGTGAACTATAAACTATTGTGTCAATCTGTGGGGCGGCCTATGTTCAGCAGTGGACTAGTGATAGGCTGAAGTGATGATGATGATTGTAAATTTTATTATAAGTACTAAACATTAGTTCACTTAAGACGAATATTTCTATTTGTTATCTAAATTTGTGTCTGGTGTTTACTGTGGATTTGGTGTTTGCCTACAATTGGTTGTGCTTTAACTTATATTTGTTAATACCACTGTTTCTGTAAATTGTATCAGTGTAACATCTATTGGTGAGATGATCCGACGTAGACAGCCCCAGTAATGCATTCAATTTCGCAAAGAAAATTCTACATACCACTTTCTTACTTAGTCATTTTTAAACCGGCCAACGCAAGACTTACCACTTATTTTACTGAGTGCTCTCATTTCGCCTGCATCGAAATGCTTTCATGTGCTTTACGGAAAACCTATACCACACCTATCTTACAAAAATATTATAACTGATAAACAAAACTATAAAAGCAGCACGTATTTTGTACTTATTTTAGTTTATTAATACATCCTAAGCAAATGTAGACTTAATAATATCTTAACTCGGGACAGAGGAATTGAGCACTTTCTTAAGAACTAATTTTTCTTGGTAATATCATCCACCACCAATGCACATTTTTTTAGTGTGAGTACCATTAATACTATGTCAGTCAAAAAGCACGACTCTGATTTCACTATACATCGACTTTACAGAAAATAGGATACATCGTCACTATATCTATAGTCCATTCGCGTTAGGAAAATAGTGAAGCATCGTTGTCCGCCGCACTGGCCACGCCCCCCAGCCAATTAGAATGCTAGAAATTAGAAAGTCGAGTTCACAGTGACCAGCTGTAGTCAGACCTTCGAACAAAACGGTTGTGTATTTGTGTATTTTGCGTGTGACTCGTTCAACATTACATTTTGAAAATATATACCTCACCCTATTCGAAAGAATAAAAGTGGATCAATAATCTATAGCGGAGAGAGACGCATTATTAGACGTAAAATTATTAAATGATGCAATAGCGTTAATAGACGCTAATCGTTAGAAGAAACCGTGTGGTGGCGGCTCGTTAAAAGAATACCACCACTCCATCTCATCCAATGGATCTCGTAAAAGGCGAGTAAGGAATTAAACTGCACTGTGCACCCAACAGCGCATGGTGGCGATGGGCTCACCACCTATCACACCAAGTGCATTATATTGTTTTGGTGAAACGTGGATTGTGGCAGTCATCTGTTTTTTCAGTGAGTGCCCAGTCTCTGACTACCCCTTATGGGATACAGTCGTGATCTTATGTATGTATGTATGTTAGAAGAAGTGATACGCGAAGAATATACCATGTCTTTCATTATAATAATGTAACTGGAGAATCTAGCGATATTAAAAAATTTTTTGAATTCTTACTCCACTGTGAAAACTCCCTTACCCTGTAGTTGCACACTATTTTCTTAACGCGAACGGACTATAGTGGAGAATCGTTCTTTTGCATACTTAGATAGAGGATACTTCTTTCTTCCCCTACGATTAACTGTTCTACGAGTAATGTGGCTGACTTATCACCTATTTGGATATCAGGATTCCGTGTTGTGAACCTCCGAGTAGCTTCTTCATATCGAATATATCTCGGCTTCGTAAGTCTTTATTGACAACATGATTAAGTTATGAACCACAGATTTGCGAATGTGACCTGAGCCTACCCCTTATGTGAGGGAAAGGCGTGACTGTAAGTATGTATGTGTATCTTTATATTCAAAAATATCTACGTATATACATAAATTCCTGCGTAGTAATTCGACAGCGAATGAAATACTATTTATTCGTGGATAAAACCAATAATCAAGATGTCATCTATCAAATACTGTCGTCAAAAAAGTTATATCCGCTAAGGAAATCGAGTCTAATGCGTATCGGAATGACTACACGGCGCGGCGTTTAATTTAAGAGATTAAAGATAGCGAAATGTAAAAGTTATATTTCTGTGCATACGGTAAGTAACAACGATGGGATCTTCATATTGAAAATAGACTAGTCATTAAGTGAAGTTTCCCGTGATGTTAAGCGGTGATTTTACTGCCGCCGATGACACCCACAGGCCAGTGATGGATTACCTTATGCCGCCACCTCACGGCAAGAGGTGAATGAATAAAGACATATTTTCATCATCAATAGTTCAACTCAACGGTAGACCTCTACTTCGTCTTCGGTACATTTGGACATATTGTCGCTCCGTCTGTTGCAATCTATTAAACGACAGAGGCTGGCTTATATAAGGTATCCACTCCAGATCTTTTCTGTTTTCGGTAAATATGTATTTCAAACTATGCCTATATTTATTTTTGTTTTCCTCTATCGCTTTAAGATAAGAGAAAATAAATATAAAATAACGTGTTTTCTGAAACAAGTTATATAATATCTATTTCTGCCATAATCCGGCCCTATAACACGTCTATCCGTTAGGAAAATTTTATTTCCCATACAAACTTCACCACCCGCTTTCATCCTTTTCGCAGGAATTTCCCAAAATTCCTCCTTAGTGTTCTTCTAGGGTACTCAAGCAATTTGTCCTCCAAACAAATCTCGAGGTCAACTGGTTTAGTCTGTGCATTGTTTGGCAGTGAATATATATCTATACATCAAACACTGTATGCTGTAAGTGTGTATATCAGCTTCTTCTTACATTCAAAGAAATAAAATACAGATACGTAATTCAAAATTCCTCGCGTACGAAATCGCGTTCAAAATCTAGTTTCCGAGATAAAAAGTAGCTCAGATTATTCTCTGAAAACTTCTGTCCTTATGCCTGCCAATGAAATTCCCGTCAAAATCGATTCAGCCGTTTCGGAGATTTGCCCGGATAAACAGACAGATACATTTTTAAAAACGCGTCTTGCAAATTACCATATAAGGTTATGAAACATTATTTATATTAAATAACGGCCGTGTGGTTATTAAATGGGCCGTGTGGTAGCGGCTTAAAAGAATCTACCACCCCATCTCATCCCGTGGGTGTCGTAAAAGTCGACAGAGGGAAAATGAAAACCAGGAGATGGGCAGCAGCATCTTGCTGGAACATCTGAATAAATAGACTGCGGTTGCCAACCCGTCTGCCAAGCGTGGCAACTATGGCAAAATCCCCCCAAAACGAGAGCTACAAACTTTTGTGGCAATCTATGGGGGAGGCCTATGTTCAGCAGTGGACTATTGATGGGCTGAAACGACGACGACGACGAAATAACGGCCACTGTATAATGTTAAAAGTAATCAGTACTAAGTACCTATATTTAATAATATAAACACATATAAATAAAATATATTATTTGTGCTTTTAATGTTAGTCTCAAACCAACTAAAGTCCCTTAAAGTCAGTTATTTTTTGGTTCAATATATTATTTATTATCTATTTGTAAGTGCACAACCTATCAGAAATTAAAACAGATTTAAACAATATTTCAGCAATAATCGGCTGATGTGGGATTAGATAATGTGAGATACACATTTTATGTGAGATGATATACTTGGTAACATCGGGTTATTCACGTTCACAACTAGAATCTGAAAAAAATATGTAAAGAACATATTTTTTTATATTTAAACCAAACACGGTATATTTTACCCAATTTCAAGGTTTTGTGCGATTGGTATAAACCCTTTTTTGTTAGTCACATGCCGTAGTCCGCAATTACATAAATACACGGATTTCCATTTCCTTTCATAATAAAATGTAACAAAACCTAATTCAACTTAAATTAAAAAATATTTTAATTAAGACTACTGGTGTAATTTCAAATAATATTCCTGACAACCCATGAGCTTTATGTTACTTCGTTTGTTGTTTATACGTAACCGAGGTTTTCGTTAAACCTTATAGCATTTTATCATAATTAAAACGGTTGTTGTTTTTGAAAGAAAGAAAGATCATTTGTTCACAGCACAACTTTAAACTAATTTAACTTCAGATTAAAAAAAAATTGTAACACTTACAGAATATCAGAAAAAAAACAGGACTATACTGAGGTTTTGTTTTATCTGTGCTGTAAAATTGCCGCGAAACTGTGGGAGTTTAATATTTTTTAGGCAAAAATATTTTCATAATTAAATTTAAAACTATTATTGTATTATGTATTTAATATTTATCAGTAGTATTTAAAATGTAATTTTTAGTTATTTAAGTTTAACACATGCCACATTGTTTCGCTACGCCTTGGGTTGACTGGCAGAGAATGCCAACTGTATCCTTTAAGGGGAAACAATAAAGTGTAAATAAATAAATAAATATTTCCGGTATTAGCAGTAACAGTTTCGGTAATAACAGGTAACATGTTATTTATTTAAGATGATGAGTGAAGAGTGACGTTTCTTATATAAGTCTAAGAATTTCGTCCTGTTATACTATTTAATATTAAAAAGCACAAGTTATTATTTTATACGAACTGAAAGTAATATTGCGCTTCAGCACTTAACCGTCGTAAGAGTCATTATAACGTGCTTTTAAAAAATCTAAGACTGCGACTAGTAGTCGCTTTATTACTGTTAATAAATAATGAGGTACGAAGAGAAAATGTCCATGGATATGCCAATTAATTATAGAAATGTGTGTATTCTTTTTATAAAACGATTCATGTAATTTATTTATGCGCAAAACTTTATATCTGAACTACTACTACTAGAAATAACAATTTAAGCTAAATATTTAAAAATAAATTACGATTGAAACATCACTGCAATTTCAGTTTTATTTTGCTATTAGTAGTGGTAAGATTTTACAGAAGCATTGATCCGCTGTGATCTTGGATGTCATCAATGATTAGGTATATATATTATATCGAAAATCAAAAAGACTACAAATTTGATAATCCTTTATTTTAGTCTCTATTGCCTTGAAGATATCTTAATTTTATGATACCAAACACGAACGCAGCAACAAATAGTACTTTGAGATATTTCATATATCTATGTATTCTTGAAGGCACGGTGCGAGGGCACTAACGAGAAACCGAGAATTTAATTTTTAATCTAACATGAAGTTATAATCGGCCTAAATTCGCTTATGAAATTATGGTATATAAATAAATTAATATACCATAATTTCATAAGCGAATTTAGACCGTCTAGGTAGGTAGTGACTATTCATAAATTAGTTACTGGTGATAAGATTCATATGCAGGAGTCCGTCTAGGTAGGTACCACCGTAAGGCCAGTAATTCTGCCGTGAAGCAGTAGTGTGCAAACATTACTGTGTTTCGGTCTGAAGTGCACTGAAAGCTAGCGTAATCACTGGGCATATGAGACTTAAGAACTTATGTCTCAGGGTGACGGGCGCAGTGTGGTGCTACACAGAAATATTATGAGTAACACAGCATCTGTTATGGGCAGACGTTGCACTTACCAACAGGTGAACGTTTTGCTCGTCTCGTCACTATATCAAATAAAAAAAAGACAAAATATTTACGCTTACTTTGTCCTCCGTAGCCGAGGTGGAATCGCGGCGGAAGTGGACTTGTGGTATAGAGATTCGCCACTCATCCTATCCTCCTTTGGCGCGGTCGCGAAGGAAGAAGAGTAATGATATTACGTTGCGCTGCTCTCTCTTACCATCCTGGGCCGAAATGTGGTGGGCGATGGAGCCCCGGTGAAAAAAGTCAATTTCGAAAATTACAGAGAGAAACGTTAATTTACCAATTATAGGATACACTTATACTGGTTTCATAAAATTGTTATCCATCGTCGTTTCAGCCTATCAATAGTCCACTGCTGAACATAGGCCTCCCCCATAGATTGCCACAAAAGTTTGTAGCTCTCATTTTGGGGGGATTTTGCCATAGTTGCCATGCTTGGCAGACGGGTTGGCAACCGCAGTTTATTTATTCAGATGTTCCAGCAAGATGCTGCTGCCCATCTCCTGGTTTTCATTTTCCCTCTGTCGACTTTTACGACACCCACGGGATGAAATGGGGTGGTAGACCTTATGAGGTCGTTCAGCTGACGATGAAGTCAATTCAGTTTATTAAATAAATATTTCATGAAATGACTAGTGTAAATGACGAGTGTGATTACTGTAATCAATAATGACGGAATTTCACAATGTATGACTAATTCATATTGCCTACAATCGCAAGTATAAATTAAGTACTTTTTTTATTTTTACTTACGAACAGCGAACTGCTGACTGCCAGTCTGCTAGAGCAAAACGAATTAAATGTGGCTCCGTACAACATTTTTTTTCTGTTTATCTGCGCTAGGCGAGATAATTTAAAAACTTGTTTTAATCAGCAAAGCTCTGTATTCTTTTTTGTTAATAATAGCTAATGTTCTTTAGTTCACTGTTTGTAGGACTTTTTTGCAAGAGTGTGTTTCGGTTTGAAGGGCAGTGAGAGCTAGCGTAATCACTGGGCATATGAGACTTAAGAACGGATGTCTCAGGGTGACGAGCGCAGTGTGGCGTCAGACAGAAATGTTCTGGGTGACACGGCAATTGTTATGCGCAGACTTACCATCGGATGAACATTTTCTGGGAGCGAGAAGAATGAATAGGTTGCCTTTAATTAATGTAATTGGTTCCAACCGTGTTAATTAAAGTAAAATAAATAAATAAATAAAAAAATATATAAATAAATAATTAAATTTTACTCGGTTCGACATTTTATCCAAAAAAAAAGACAGACATTATGTAACTGACCTCTCAAGTTGACGACCGCAAGAGACCGTCAAGATGTGACCATCAAGACGTTAAACATAGGAGTGGAATCTTCCGTGCGGTGTAACTTGCCATAATGAAATACCAATCACTTTTTATGCACTTGTATTTATTTATTTAAACTTTATTATTTACCTTAAAAGGATACAATGGGCGGACTTAATGCCAGTTGGCATTCTCTGCCAGTCAACCCAGGGCGTAGTGAAACATTGTGGCAATTGTGAAATCCTAAGAAACTATTTACCAAAAATTGCCATAATTACCAAAAAAAATTAATAAATATAAAATTCAATACAAACAATACTCAAAATATATATTAAATAAATACATAGCAATATATAAATATGATTTAGTAAAGCTGTGACGGTGCTGTGACCAGGGCGAAACCGAGACTGATAAGTACTCAGTAGGTTATGTTTATATAAGAATGTAGAGATTTGCTTGGTATACACAAGCTTCCAAATCTTTACACAGAAAAGATAAAATGGATATAGGCCGATATTGAGACGGAAGTTGAGAGTTGGATACCTTAGGAAGAGGAAGTACAAAAGCTGTTTTCCAGACTTCTGGAAAATGACTTGAGTCGAGAGAAAAATTTATGATATGAGTGATGGCGGGAAGAATGTATTCTAAAATATTGTGTATCATAAGTCTACTAATCTCATCGCAACCCACGGCCTTAGATTTAATAGCGAATAGTCTTCTCGATCTCATCCTGATCCACTGATGAGAAGTGAAAGACTGGAATGGACGGGAAGCTATATAAGCTATTGTTTGAAAAATAATTGCGGAGTCCATTGCAGTAACAGAAGCATTGGAGATTAATGACATCACAAGAAATAGAAGGACCGCAATCCATAGTGGATGTTTTACCCACCCCGAGAGATCTAAGGAATTTCCAGACTTCCGCTGGCGAAGAATGGATGATACTGTCTTCATTTGATTCTTGATCTGGTTGTTCATTTATTTCGAGACAATTTAAAGGATAACCAATTGTCATCGGTACGATCCCTCTTAAAACGCAGAAAGGCCCTATTCCGCCTTCTCATTGCCATCCGTACACCCTCAGTTATCCAAGATGCGGGTGGTCGCTTAAGTTTCACCTTACGGATAGAAGAGCATGAGCATCACATAGACTAAGAATTAAATTACGAATTAAGAATTAAGAATTAAAGGTGATCGCCGCCAAGCCATTTCTACATCTTTATAATACTGCTGTTATTGTACATTATTTTAAAAATGACCAAAAAAAAAGCCCGCTGGGTTTCTTACTGGTTCTTCCCAGGACAGAGGCATTTTTGCGAACCAGTGTAGTTTAAAAAAAGAAAAAAAATGACTTTCAATAAGTATTATGTAAATAATCTATATTGAATAAAAATGTATTCTATTCTATTGTATTCTTTTCTATTCTATTATTGAAAAAAGATACCTTACCATCAACTGTACAGGCCGTCGCTAGTGGACTTAAATTTAAGTTTGAAGCATCACTCCTAAGTTTATCCATATTAAGTCGGGAGAAGTTGCGTAAGTGCGAAGTAGTAGGAGAATATTTTGGAGGATTAAGCTTATAAGAGGCGTAAATTAGGCGTGTGTCATTTTAAATTTGCAACTGGGCATGACTACTTCTTCATCTTTCTGCTCGAAATTTTCTAGAATGATCCATTTTTTATCACTTGACATTACTTAGTTTAGTGAGTTTCCTTCGAACGACATAAAAGTAAGGGCATTTGCGTTTCGTAATAATAATAGTCATCATCATCAATATCTAAACAATCCATAGATGGACATAGGCATTTTTTTTCATGCGTTAGCATACACGCCATCGCGGTGACAAGGACGGGTTATGTCGGACTTGCACCGACTGAAATGGTGTTTCGCCTTCGCTGCATATTGGCCGCGGGAACGCTCGCGCACACCTTAGCGACCCTACTGGCGCTAACCGCCTGTAATCGGCGACCCCCCCTCGGAAAAAAACTGCTCCTCACCTCTGTCCTTTCAGTAAGGCGTGCCGAAACACTCGACGCGCCTATCAACACAGTCTCGCTTTGTGTGCGCAACGGACCCCCGATTCCGCCACGCAGATGCCACGGGGCCAGTTATCTTACAACAATAACAGTTGCTCATCAACAAACCACATCCGCCGATGCAGTCATGAAGGCAGGAGCATCCGAATGATAGTTTTTCCTCGCCCCATATATGGGTGATATTTAAGGTAGTTATTCCGCCTTCTGTCGGAAATCCAGTGATTTTTTTGCGTTTCTCTAAGTCGCCTAGATTATTTATTCGCCGACACTGCAAGGCAAATTTCATAACACCTTTCTTTAAACATAAAGCTCTTAAGATTAAGTCAGAAGTCAAGACTCTCAAAATTTCCTTCACTCTGTCACATAGCGCTTTCGTGGGATGCTTTAATAAAAAAGATACACAAAGATTCCTCGAGCCACTTAGCTTGAGGTGAGACTTAAGATGAATTTAAGATTCAGTGTTTAAGCGCTTTATTAAATGGTATATACTAAGAACTTCATTACAATATTATTCATGTATTCGTAAACCTGGTACGAATAATTTAACACTGTTTACCGTAATGATAATCTAGCTCTGTTGAACGCTTACTGCTGTGTGGTGTGCAAACTTTTAGTATTGTTGTAATTGTTGTGTAACTTCAATGTCAATATCTTAGATATATATTCTACCCAAGTTTGACATTTTAACGATTATTGTTGACCTGTAACCATTATTTCCTGTGACATATTTTAGGTAAAGCACATTGATATTATTGTAGAAATGATGATGATGGCCGTGTGGTAGCGGCCTAAGAGAATCTACCACCCCATATCATCCCGTGGGTGTCGTAAAAGTCGACAGAGGGAAAATGAAAACCAGGAGATGGGATGAATAGCAGCATCTTGCTGGAACATCTGAATAAATAAACTGCGGTTGCCAACCCGTCTGCCAAGCGTGGCAACTATGGCAAAATCCCCCCAAAACGAGAGCTACAAACTTTTGTGGCAATCTATGAGGGAGGCCTATGTTCAGCAGTGGACTATTGATAGGCTGAAACGACGACGACGATGATGACAGAAGAGTAACATTTTAAATTTAAGTTAAAATTGATAAACACTTAAATGCCAATAATGCCGAAATATTTGATACTTTTTAAATAATTTCCCACCACTAAATATACTATATTTCATATGAATGCAATTACAAAATAAATAAATTACGTTAGCGTTATTTGATTTTATGTCCGATTGTGTATCCTGATGAAAACCATTATTTTTATTGAAAGACAAGCTTTTATTTTTCTTAGTGCTCACCTACGTTATTTAAGAAACTCCTTGCCTTGCCGAACGCGTTGCCTAGTGGTTAAAGTAAGTGACTTCTACGCCGCGGGTCCTGGATTCGAATCCCAGCCGAAGCCAACATTTGTGCAAAAATACAAATTGTTGGTTTTCGAGTCTGGTTGTGTTGTGATTGTCCCCGTGTCTCATCACAGCTTATCTCTGATCGTAGCATACCAAGTGATTTCAAATTAGATGAAACAAAACAGCGAACTAAAAAGAGACGAAGATATACATCTAAACATCTATAGAATAAAAAAAAGCATGCGAGAGAATAAAATAGAATACAGTGTACAGTGTTTCCTATTACATTCATATTTTCGAATTCGTCGAAATCTTCGATTTCTTTGTAGATTTTCCTCTATTTAACTCGACAACAAGATCAAAAACAGTATTTAACGCTGCATTGCAAAGACATATTGACCATATCCAAACCAACGCATTTATTTCATACTTTAGTCACCATAAGCCACTCGTGTGATTTGTTGAAATTTAAGCTTTAAAACTTTGAGTCTGTATAATATGTAATGTAATATAATTATGTAGAATAAACTGTAAAATAATTATTAAACTTGGTAACAAAATTATAAAAAATAAACCCTACATTTATCTTTCCCCTGATACTTGAAGTAGTTTTCTGAAGGTTTCACTTCCGCCGTGTCTGAACTGTAAATAGTTGTTTTTTCTTATACTAAATAGTTAGATGTACAAAAAGGCGGACTTAATGCTATAAGGCATTCTCTACCAATCTATCTTCGGGTCGAGCAGAAGAGATGTAGTGGGTGCCGAGATCATACAAAAAAAATCGTCCACGTATTTAAACGTAGACATTATTTATACGGATCACATTACTTGACGTGTTGCAGCATAGGACTTGTCTGCAATCATTACTAAAAAGTGCTTTGTAATTGTGTGTATATGTTTAAAAAACGTATATATGTATTTTAACTTCGCTACCTGTAAAAGTTAAGCCTACGTCTAGTAGAGGAATGGTGATGGAGTAAGTAAGTAAACCAACCTCTAACATGGTAATGGAGCATATTATAAAAGTTGCTAGGTTGAAAATTAGTAGAAGGTACCGCAGACATTTTCAATTAAATTGATGGTTCTACACAAAAATGTTTCCATTTTCCCTTAAACGGCATCTTCTAATCTGAGAATTCACATACGTTAAACTAATTCAGTACATAATTACGTATTTGTGCCTTACGTAACATCTATATAATTCACACTTGGGTTTAATCTTACGCGACATGAGAAATACATTTCTGTAAATTTACGCAAAATTACCTAAGATCAAAAGCCTAAAGCGTTTACATAATTCATCCAAAATGTTTTAATAAGAGATATGAAAAGTACTGAAGCTTAAATATCCTGGCATGAAGTATTTTCAGGATGTGTGTTAAGCAATGAAAATTACGAATGAAACGGCTTGTATTTGTTAATAGGCATTCATGACAATATTTTATACTGAATTATTCCAGAAGTCCATCTATATACTGTTCGTTTTCACTGTAATGTACCCCATACAGTAAGGACACAAAGCAACTGCTTCACTGGTGGAAGACTTCCTAAATAGTTACCACCACAGTGCTAGTTACACCGTTAAGCATTAGTGTGCAAACATTACTGTGTTTCTAACTGAACGGCACTGAGAGCTAGTGTAATTACTATACTTAGGAACTGATCTCTCAATGACACCGGCGCAGGCGTGGTGCCACTCAGGAATGTTCTGGGTAACACAGCATTCGTTATGAGCAGCATCTTCCTCGAACATCTGAATAAAGAAACTGCGGTTGCCAATCCGAGTGCCAAGCGAGGCAACTATGGCAAAATCCCCCCAAAATGAGAGCTACAAACTTTTGTGGCATCTATGAAGGAGGCCTATGTTCAGCAGTGGACTAGTGATAGGGTAAAATGATGATGATGATGACGACGTTGCACTTCATCCAATAAAAAAAAGTTAAACTGTGGAAATTGCTTCATGATATTTCAGCATAATATACAGAAACATTTGCACAGATCAGTTTCACGTAATCTTTACTCGAGGGAGTAGTAAGCACATATGCCACGATTTACGAGTAACATAAAATCCGCCGTAGTTTATTCTGATATTCTTCGGTTGAACATACATACTTAACCGATATATAATTTTTGATTATTATTTCATTATTTGTACTAATATTTTTTTTTGTGCTGTGTCGCCCAGAAAATTGTTCTGTGACACCACACTGTGCCCATCACCCTCAGACATAGGTTCTTAAGTCTCATATGCCCAGTGATTATGCTAGCTCACAGTGCCCTTCAAACCGAAACACAGTAATGTTTGAACACTACTGCTTCACGGCAGTATAACTGGCCCTGGGGTGGTACCTACCTAGATGGATTCCTGCTTAGGAATCCTACCACCAGTAAAATATTATATTATTCTTATATTCAATATGTAATAAGTTAAAATATGTAAATTTTTTGCCATCAGAATAATTACAAAAATATAGAGCACGACTTCGGCAGTGATTCGCAGAACTGAATTACCATTCGATTTGTTGATTTTGATTATGAAAAGTTTTGTGATTATTTACATATACTTACGGATAATAGATAATAGTAGTAGTATCTGATTTTAATAAATAATACTTTAAATAATTATTAACAGATGTAATAAATTTTTTACAAAAGTCAGGAGAAAAATACTGGTTTAAAAAATATTTTAAAAATATCTGTTTTTTTTAAAAACCAGTTTTCAAAAATATATATTTTTTGATAAATACTCTAATTTACACGCACTAATCTACACTTAATTATGATTGCTGACGTAACCATGAAATTCCCGATTTCATGATCGGTAGTTTTTTTTAAATGTTTTATTACGTAAACGACTACTACGTAACTACGTACTACGTAAACTTTTTATTATAAAAGATAACTATAAAATATAAAGACCATTTTACATTAAAAATTGTTTAGAGTCCTGAATTCCAATAACGTTAAAAGTTCCTGGAAGTGATATTGCACATGCTCCTGCATTTAAAGGTGAGGAATGCTTCCGTTGGATGACTAAAAGAGATAATACGAGGTGCAGATGGAGTTAAATTTTAAAATGTATTAATGTCATGTATATTTGGGAAATATACAACATGTGGATCCATATCTTTGACTTTTTTTTAATATATTATATTTTTTTAAATATAATATCGTCAAATAGTATCATACTATACTATTTGACGACATACATAGTATATGACGATTAGAATCAATTGCGATCTAGATAATATTATAAAGCAGATTGTTCCTGGAACATTAAATATTACCAATCTGTAGCCAATGTGCCAAAATGGAGACCCGTGTTCACAAGTCAACTTGCGTCAACAAGATACTTGAATAATAAAATAAGACGCCATAGAGTTGTTGACAAGAGTTTAACAAAGAAACATAAAGACAGTATAATGACTGATTCACACGAAGTCATACCAATGGATAGTAATACGGATCAGCGGAATGTTAAACAAGGAAGACGGTATCAGACCACCCCTTGGACGACGATTCTAGAAACAAGGGACATATGAATTCCACCGGTATAAAAGCAGCGCCAGTCGAGCGACACGAGGAATTCATTAGAATCAAGGCATCGACATAGTTACTCTGTTCATTGGACTTGTACAAGTCCAATTTCAAATATTTTATATTAGTATTTAGATTAAAGTTTGTATTTGTAATAAATAAATATTTTTTTAGGAGGAATATCGTTTGAGATATTTTGACTGGCGCCCATTGTGAGGCTCAGTAGAAGCAGTTCTTAACTCCAGGAATCGATCAAGAGTTCAAGATTTTTGGAAATAAACCCAAAGTCGCTCGAGAAGATTACCGAAGGATTACTGCGTGACTCTCAAGTCTTAAATACTGAGAACCATACAAATAAATTTGTCAAAATACCAAAAATTATGTGGATTTGGAAGGTGATCATCAGCTGGCAGTTGTGAGTACTTTCGTATTATCCTAAATACTCCAAAATTCCGCTCCTAAGATCCCCGATTCTTGTACTTAAAGATAAGAACTGTATAACTAGAATGCCTAACTCTCCATTCGTCAGAACTGAGAGTAATATTAACTACGTGCCATCTGCACCTAGTACATCACAGGTCCCTATTATTCAAACAAATATGGACCCAATTAAATTGATAGGCTTCGTCCCTACGTACGACGGAGACTCATCAAGTCTTTATAGTTATTTAAATAGTGCAAAGCAATGGTTAAAATTTGTAGGAGAAAGTCCACAGAATGTTATGTTATTATTAAGTAAATTGACAGATAGAGCAGCAATAGCTATATCTATGATAGACCATGATTTTAAATGGGAAATAATTGAAAGTAATTTAAAAATAGAATGTGGAGATAATAGAGAATTTAATACTTTATTAATTGAATTATCTAATGTAAAGAAAAAAGGTAGTTATAAGGATTTAATTTTTGAACTTAAACAAAAGTTATTTTTTATTAAAAGTAAATTACAAGATAGATATAGTGATATAAAATTAATAGAAGGTATAATGGAACCATATATAAATACAGCACAAAATACGTTAAGAAGTAGTCTTCCCTTTCATGATCAAATTCACGTTAGTAATTGTACTTTTAATGAAACAGTGCAAAGAGTTTTACATTTAGAAGCAGAAGGACGATTTTATAATATATGACAAAAAATTTCAAGCGTTCTGCCTACCCCAAAACCCTTTCATAACGTGCAAATGCATAAGCAATACTTCAACGTGCCAACACAAAGGCCCATTAATAATTTTTCAACGAATCGTTCCATGAACACACGAAGACAAAACATGCCATTTAATACGCGACAGACATGGACACCTAACCCAAACAATGTGTTCGCGAGACCTAAACATGAATACTTCGCGCGGTGATTTGAAAATTTTCCACAACGTCCGCAACCGCTTGAGACAGGAGACGTGTCGATGAGAACGGCTCCCGCGTTAAAACCCGGTCAAATAAATTTAGGTAAAGGATTAGTGGCTGAAGAAGTGTTCTATCATCCCCATTCACGTAGTGGCGATGTAAATAAACGTTCAGAGAGTGTTCCTGAGCAGTATAGTGGTGAGTACTTTAACTCAAACTCTAATCCTTATAGTAATAAAAATAGAAATGTAAATTTTTCAAAGGCCAAGACAAGAGACGGCATATCATAGAGTTTAATCACGTTAAGTCTTTTTTACCGTATTTCGAAACGGATAATCCTAAGTTAAAAATATTAATAGACACAGACAGGTAGTCAGCGTTCATTCATAACGAATAAAGTGCAAAAGGAATTTTTTCCTGAGTTTTGGAAACCAGAGAAAAGAGTGTTAGGACGTCACATAATATAACGTCACATAACGGTATTATAGAAACTCCTTTTTGGTGTAAATATTTTGGTGAGGATAAAGGAATTATGAAGTTCTATATTTATGATTTTAGTAATAAATACGATATTTTAATGGGAACCGAAATGTTAGAACAAATAAATGCGATTATAGATTTAAAAGAAAGAAAGTTAACGTTACCAGATAGGGAGATATTAATTTTCCACGTGACATACGATAACAATTTAAACATTAGAGACTTATGTAAAACGTATGAAGATTTATTTACGGAAGATATAACAAATAGTGCCACAACTAAAATAAAGCACTGTATTAATTTAATAAACGATGAACCGATTTATCAGAGACCGTTTAGGTTGCCTCAAATACAACAAGAAGAGGTTCGTAAGCAAATAAGTAAATTATTAAATGAAAAAATAATTAGAAACTCGGAATCCCCATGGTCAGCACCCGTTCATTTAGTTCCAAAAAAAATCGATCAATCAGGAATTAAAAAATGGCGTATGGTAGTGGATTATAGACGTTTAAATGAAAGAACTAAGTCAGATAAATACCCTCTACCTAATATAGAAGAGTTATTTTCGAAGTTGCAAGGAAATAATTATTTTACAACTTTAGATTTAACGTCAGGTTATAATCAAATAATGATGGATGATAAATCAATTGAATTAACAGCATTTAGTACACCTGATGGTCATTATGAATTTATGAGAATGCCATTTGGTTTAAAAAATGCCCCAGCTACGTTTCAAAGAATGATGAATAATATATTAAATAACGAAATAAATAAAGATATATGTTAGTTTATTTAGATGACATAATTATTTACTCGAAAACAAAGCAAGAACACATAAACACGCTTCACCAAGTTTTCGAAGCATTAAGAAAAGCTAATTTAAAAATAAATAAAAATAAATGTGTATTTATGGACGAAGAGATTGAATTTTTAGGACATGTATTAAATAAAGAGGGATTAAAACCCAATAAAAAGAAAATAGAAGCAATACAAAAATTTCCTGTCCCTAGGACACTGAAAGAGGTTAGATCATTTCTAGGACTAGTAGGTTATTATAGAAAGTTTATACCAAACTTAAGTAAAATAATAAAACCGCTAACGGAAGCAACTAAAAAGAATGCTATAATTAATATTAAAGATAAAAAATATTTGGAAGCTGTAGAAACATGTAAACGTTTATTAACGAATAGTCCGGTATTAGCATTTCCAGACTTTAATAAAACATTTATTATTACGACAGATGCGTCAGATATTGCAATAGGAGCAGTGTTGAGTCAAAACAACCATCCTATAGCATATGCTTCAAGAACATTAAGTAACTGTGAGCAAAAATACAATACCACAGAAAAAGAATTGTTAGGTATAATATGGGCAGTAAATCAATTTAGACCTTATGTCTATGGGAGAAAGTTTATTTTAAGAACTGACCATAAAGCTTTAATATGGTTAGCTAAATTAAAAGAACCAAATCAAAGATTAACTTGGTGGAAATTAAAATTACAAGATTACGATTATGAAATAGAACATGTTAAAGGAAAAGACAACTATGTTGCCGACGCGTTAAGTCGAGTAGAAATTCATCACACGGAAGGAACTTCCTCGTTGAATAATTCTAATAATTTAAATAATTCTAATAATTCAAATAGCTCAAGTATGCGTGCTAATTTAGGTGATAACTTAAGTTTGTCAGAAATGTCACAAACTAGTGAATCAAGTGAAACAATACATTCGAATCAAGAAAATAGTGATGAAGGGATTCCTATAATAAATGCGTACCCCCCTAAAAGATTAAGAAGGGTAATATTTGAAATAGCTCCTTATAAAAAGGCAGTTAGGGAAAATAATATTTGGTATTTTTATATTCCCCCAGAGGAGGAGGAACAAACAATTAAAGAATTTATGTTAGAATATTTACCTAGAGAAAAATATGCGTTTATAATTCCTAATGATGAATTATATTATAAAGTATCAGAAGTATATAGAAAATATTTTGATCATACTAAATTTAAGCCTGTAAGATATATTAAATCATTAATAGAAGTGGATAATAAAGAGGAACAACTTAAATTAATTAA
Organism: Luehdorfia chinensis; assembly: GCA_019845155.1. Classification (NCBI taxonomy): domain Eukaryota; kingdom Metazoa; phylum Arthropoda; class Insecta; order Lepidoptera; family Papilionidae; genus Luehdorfia; species Luehdorfia chinensis. The sequence goes on from JAHVAK010000103.1 coordinate 10,850,984, forward strand.
AGAATATCATTTACTAAATAATAGACATGCAGGTATTGAAAGCGTTTATAAACAATTAAAAGAAAAATATTACTGGGAAAAAGCATATTAAGAAATATATATTAACGTGCGAGTTATGTCAAAAAGAAAAATATAATAGGCACCCTAATGTAACATTAGCATTAGAAACGGAAACTCCACGCGAACCAATGGAAGTGTGGCATATAGACTTTATGTCATTAGAAAGAGACTGGTATTTAACAGTCATCGATAAATTTTCCAAATATGCTATAGTAAAACAATCAGAAAAAAGTAAAGTTTATGATACACTAGCAGAAATTTTTGCAATGATAGAATATATATATATAATATAGATAAAATAATTCATGATGGAGAGCAATCATTTTGTAGTGAATTAATTAATGAATTATTTAAAACCTATAATATTATAAATCACACAACTACACCGCAACATCATAAATCTAACTCGGATGTAGAAAGATTGCATAGTACGATTCAAGAATTATTTAGGTTACAAAAGGATTCAGACCTAGATAAAAATCAAAAAAATAAATTTTATAACACATGCCTATAACAACACAACACATAGTGTTATAAATATGTCTCCATTTGAGGTACATTTTGGTAGGAAACCAAAAATATGAAGTTTCGATAATTTAAAAGTAGTTATACAAAGTTATACTAATCAACAAAAAGAATTTATGAGTATAGATATTTATGAGCATAGAGTTAAATAAAAATAATGTGTTAAGAGAAGAAAAAGTTAAGAGAAATGAAAGAATTAATAAAAAGATTAAAAATTGTAAAACATTTAGAATAGGTGATATGGCATATTTAAAAAATAGTAAGGCAGATAGACATAAAACAAAGTCTAGATTTTTAGGACCTTATAAAATATTAAGTTGTAAAGATAACAATAAGTATAAGTTAAGTAACGGTCGAACTTATCATGTTGAGGAACTTTGTGTTACAGATGCCTCATTACTTTCAGATACAAGTTCAGACCGCTCAATCCAAACGAACACATAGTGTTGGTGGAAACAAAACACACTCGTGTAATCGAGGGAAAGTGGACAATTATTCATAAGTTAGATATGAAACCTATATTAGAGAGTAAAGAATGGTTATTGAATAAAATTAGTACCTTTATAACAGATCCTAAATTGGATGATGTTAAACATATTTATGATAGAATACATATTATAATTAATCATGTACAAGAAATTTGTAATCATTTAAATATACAAAGTAGAGTTAAAAGAGGTCTTATTAATGGATTAGAATCTATAATTAAATTTATTACAGGAAATCCTGATAATGATGATCTTGTAAAAATCCAAACGGATTTAGAAACTTTAAGAGTTACATATAATAAGCAAATTGCTATAACAAATGATATATTAGAAGAATACAACAATCAAATAAATAAAATAACAGATATTCAGAAAAGAATTGATAGTCAATTTACTGAAATTGTATCTAGTAAAAAACAACAAAGGATAGCCTTAAGTTTTTTGTTACAAGCACAAACGTTACAAGACGTTACAGAAAGATTAGCAACTGCGATTACCTTTGCAGAACATCATATGTATCATTATAGTATAATACAATCACATACTTTACAAGAAACCTTGAATATTATACCAAAAGATGTAATGATTTCTAGTAATATAAATAACATTGAACCATTTATTAATGTGAATTGTAAAATTATAGATAATATTATATACTTTATGTTACAGATACCTTTGGTTAAGCCTATTGTATATGAAACAAGAAAAATTGTACCAATAATCCAAAGTTATCCTTCCTGTTCCTTTCCTTTAATGCGAAAAGTCGCTCTCGCATATACGAAAAGTGAAATATATGAAGTCGAAGATTGTATGGAACTCGACGAATTAATTTGTAAAGGAAGTATTTTACAAGAAAATACTTGTGAAACAGAAATGTTAAGAAATAAAAATACAAACCAATGTAATATTGTACCGATTAAATGTCCAGAAGAGGATTTAAGGGAAATATCATCTAATGTAATATATATTTACTTAAATAAAACACAAGAAATTAAAATTAAGTGTGAAGGAAATAATGAAGAAACTTCGTGGATAAAAGGCTCATACTTGTTAAACGGCGAAAATTGTGAAGTCTCTATAAGTAACATCAAGAGGTTTAAGACAAAGAAAAAAAACAGAAGATAAAATAATATTTGCAAACTTAGAGATAAAGAATAAAGAAAATATACCAGAAATCGAATTAAGCTATGACAAAGACAAGATGACTGCTAAGTTAAAACAAATACAAGAAATAAAAGAATTGAAGACTCAAGAAAAACATAACTATATTCAATATGGTATATTAACTTTAGTCATGATTGTTATACTCTTGTATGTACTTTTAACATTTTTCAGTACTAAGGTTTGTTGTAAACCTAGGACTTCAAATTTAGTGGGGGAGAGTCAACTTGCGTCAACAAGATACTTGAATAATAAAATAAGACGCCATAGAGTTGTTGACAAGAGTTTAACAAAGGAACATAAAGACAGTATAATGACTGATTCACACGAAGTCATACCAATGGATAGTAATACGAATCAGCGGAATGTTAAACAAGGAAGACGGTATCAGACCACCGCTTGGACGACGATTCTAAAAACAAGGGACATATGAATTCCACCGGTATAAAAGCAGCGCCAGTCGAGCGACACGAGGAATTCATTAGAATCAAGGCATCGACATAGTTACTCTGTTCATTGGACTTGTACAAGTCCAATTTCACATATTTTATATTAGTATTTAGATTAAAGTTTGTATTTGTAATAAATAAATATTTTTTTAAAAGGAATATCGTTTGAGATATTTTGACTCACATATCGGAATTAAGCGATGACTATTAAATACCAATGACTTGAGTTATTGACTTGACTTGACTAGAAAATCATCTTCTGGAGATCCTTAACTTCATGCCACAGTGCAACTAAACTTTCAATATTCTCTTTCTCGTTTATATAAATATGCCATACAAAAGAGCGTATTCCTTTCTCAAAGGCTGACAACGCATCTGCTATTCCTCTGATATTGTAGATTTTCATGAGCGGTGGTGATCACTAACCATCAGGTGAGCCACTTGCTCGTTTGCCTTCTCTTCTATAAAAAAAATTAGTAATCGATGGTTACTCAGCTAGTTTTAAATCTATAAACGCTGGACTTTATCACTAATCAGTTCCTTTCTAATTTATGGCGAGTTTTCACGCCTACGTAAATAAAATTTTATGACTAGGCTGTTGGCAGGAAGGAGGCCAGTTATTCTGCCGTGAAGCTGTAGTGTGCAAATATTACTGTGTTTTGGTTTGAATAGCACTCAGAGCTAGTGCATATTCTCTTATGCACTTGCCCTTAACAACTAATGTCTCAGGGTGGCAGGCGCAGTGTGGTACCATTTTTAGTGACGCAGCATCTGTTATGGGCAGACGTTGCACTTACCACAGGTCAACATTTTGGGTATTTCGTCACTTTATCCAAAAAAATTATGCTATTGCAGGTTCTGCTGATAAAGTAGCTGCTTTAAACTCGAGGAATGCATTAACTATGTGGTCCAAGAGTCAATTTCCGTGTTTTTACACTGAATCTACTTCTCACATCATCATTGTTATTAACATTATTATTATCAAATCAGGCTAACGAACTGCGATCTATTCGCCGCTAATGTATCAAATAATAATATTATGAGCCAAAATATAACAATAAAATACATTACTAAAAAAATTCACGAAGTACTGCTAAATTTTTACTTCTGTCGCTCATACTAAACTCAATTTCTTCAACAGATAAGACTTTCTTGATGACGGCTTTGATTGATGACAACTTATCTTTTTAAATCTTTATGATGAGTTTTATACCATTTTCATTGTATAATAGTGCCCTCTAATGTGACTGTTGATGTTCATTGAACTTTACTTTTGTAAAAAGTAAAATATTAATGAATAAGTCGCCGGCGAGCACGAGCAAAATCAGAACTATAAACTGCAATTAACAATTTTCGAGCCGTGGTAGCTCAGGGGCTAGGCGCTCGCTTTAAATTTCATAGTACGCGAGTGACCTGGGTTCGATTCCTGGTGCCGCCGGCACCACTAAAATTGTTAATTGCAATTTTAAGTGCTGATTTACCACGTGCTCGACGGTGAAGGAAAACATCGTGAGGAAACCTGCATGTCTGAGAAATTTTGGGACATTTATAGTCTGAAACTTTACTTTTACTTTACTTTAACAATTTTAGTACTGCTGTGAAGAATCATGGCGGACTATGCCTTAAAGCAGTCATTTTAAACATACGCAGGCCTCATGTGGCCAGATAATAATAATGCGGCCCGTGAATCCTTAATCCAAATCTCAAGAATTTTACACGACAGGCAATGCCGCAGGCGAAAATTGTGCGCGCTCTTCTTAAAAAAAAATTTGGATTACTATTTTTAACTTTTGCTGAATCTTACCACAAATTTTAACAGTCGTTCAGAACACTTTTAAACAATCCTTTTGATTTTACAACAGGTACCAATTCAATTGCATGTGGGATTGATATATCTCCTATGTGAGTGTTACAAGGGACACTTTAAAAGAGGTAAACACTAACTCATTTTATGTACAGTACTTCAAGAGTTTCGATAATTATCCGTATATAATATAAGCATGCAGCACGAATCCTGGGTTAGTTCGGTAGTTCGTATTATTCTAGATAACAAATATACCAAGTAATTTTTTTTAGTGCCACCTGTAAAAGTGGACGTGTTAATTTGTCAATTACAGATTAGTGACAGAGACTAAAGCGAATCTAAACACCAAGTTTTTTATAGTGCCTATAAGTTGAATTTAGTTTTGTTTTTTATTTATAACGTATATAACGTGTATATAGTAGATGTATATACATTTAAAATTCTCAGTTATTAATAACTAAGTATTTTAAAAGACAAATCGTCCGGCAACTGTTCGATAAACCATAGTATTAATATAACCATTCGTAGTAACAATAGTAATAACAGCGTTGTGGCAACACTGCCAAAGCAATATGCTGAGTCGACAGCCTTTTCGTTGCTACGCATTCTACTCAGTCTGTGATTGCTACAACCCAACGTACATATGTGAATAAAATACTATATATGTAATTGTTACTTATCATTTGTATTAATATTACTTTCTAATGTATGTTATATTATAGTCATGAATAAAGTCTTTCTTTCTATTTATACGAGCAGATGTTTTCCATTATGAAAATTAATAACAACAAAAATCGCTCACGCCGATGGCTGAACACCTCTAGTCTATTCTGAAAATAACTACCACGAATATGACCTCCGACTGCAATGAGATTATTAGAAACAAGAGAAGTCAAGTTTCCAAAACCTCGACAAGTTAATATGCTTATTCTTTTATTATAAATAGAGAATATCGATGTTTGTTACCTAGTGTTAGTTACATTATGTATATATATTCCTAACCCAATAAAGATATTAACAATTTAGTATGTGTTTAGTTATTTTGAGTTTGGCCCGCTGACACACTCTAAATTTTGTAAATGGCAATTTAGATAATCCAGTCTAACGCCTTAAAGGTTGCATGTCTCCACAATATGATATATATAAGTTAATACTATTATTATTAGTTTAGATAAAGTTAAGATTTAATTTTTGTCTGTTTTCCAAAAGTTACCAAAAGAACCTAACTTCTTACCATCAATGTTTTCACAAAACAAAATGCGATTAAGAAGTTTCTGGAACTTCGAGATTCGCTGTATGCATAAGTGAATTAAGCTTAATATTTCAACAGCATTCAAGATAGCGTTCGCGTTGCAACGCTTCTGAGTCCTTTTTAAAAAGCTATGTAACTGAAAACCGAATACTACTAAAAGTCCCTAAAATGTTTTCGTGATTACGAGCAAGTGCCCGGACAGCTTGCTTTAAATTTCATAGTAAGCGCCATGACCGCGGTAAAATATATTAATTTAGATTTTATCTGGGGTATTTAACACGTATGCGACGGATGTACACGTATTGGAGGAAAGTGATTTAGCAAACAAATTAAGTTTGCCATATAGATCATTTCACCTTTCAACGCACCAATAAAGCACTTTTTGGATAACAATTGGAATAAAATTGAAGCTCCATTTCCTTCATACAATTGCATTAAGAAAGTATGAGAAAGTATGCATTAGAGGAGACATCTGAACTTGAATATTTATAAAACGAGTGCATGCAAACTATTTACGATCGATGTCGAGGGTTTGCGGAAACGACAATTTTTTGAGTGATAAGTTTCAATTAGATAAAGAGTTTAAACAACTCGAGAAACACAAGTGATAACCATGGAGTGATTTTCAACCAGGATGGTCACTTTATTATCGAAAACCACATACGTTCATACATACAGTCACGTCTTTTTTCCATATAATGGGTAGACAGAGACCACACATGTAGTCCACATTTCGCACCCGCGGGAACTGAGACGTGACGGGTGTCGAACCACGTCACCGTCATTATTGTACGAGTCAAAAAAAAAATTACTCCCCATTGCGTTCCCACGAGCAGTGTAGTGACAGAATTGCATATTATGGTGTCATGCTGCACGAATAAAGGCTATCCGTACAATACCTTAGTCGCTTCTTACGACACCTCGGTAGGAAAGAGGTAGGTGCTATTCTACTCTGCCGGACACCTATCGGCTTATCGACAGACGCAAATAATATTTTTTTATCAATTAGCATCAACAGCCATGTTTCAATTAAATCCATAGAGCAACAATATTTCTATACGCAGACCTGACACTATCGACGTGTAATGTTATATAACTACATACTTAATAGTAAAAATAGTATTGTCTGGGTCAAATGCTAGATTTTGAAAATGGTATCAAACGCTCGGCAGTTTTGGCTTATTGTAACTGGAATCTTCCCTACCAAAATAAAGAAAACTGAAAGTCACTCACGTGCTCGATACCGCCTATATGTCCTACCAAGGGCAGCATCCTGAAATATTCACCAGAGTCCAAAACGTATTGCCGTCGAATAAAGCAGATGGTTGAAGCATAAAAATACACCCATTGCAGTCTAATCAATAATAATGACACAAGAATGCAGGAAAAAACTGTTTATAAATTAAAGTAATAAGTTATTTCTTACAATAAAAACTAAATTATACACTTGCTGGTAACTTTTCATTCTGAAAAGAGTGAGCGCTGTTAGTTTACTTAACTAATTCCCTCCATCTTTAGTCTTTACTGTTTTTTAATTTCTAATATTTTTTTATTTAATTTGAAGTGGCCAGTCTTATTACATATTAGTTCCGTTCCGAATGGCGCGTGAGTTTGAGCATTATAGTCATGTTTTGAATAAAAAAAGATCATTCAGCAAGTTTGCTACTGACCAAGAAAGTAACAAAAATAAAAACAATTATTATATATTTATTACTAATTGTTTTTTGAGGACCAGGAACTGTCCTCTTGACCCCTCTCTTCGAATCTTACATATATTTACGCTGAAACAGATACGTTTTAAATTTTACAGTTAATAGTTCCCCAACTTTTTGCTATTGAATCTGGTGTAATACATCCTAAAAAAAATGTATGTGCTGGACACTGTGTCTTTTACGTATGCTATAATAAATCCGCCACGGATCAGACAGACTGTTGGCTTGAGATCCCTATTCCATTCCGTATTAGATGTTTCATTACACATTGAATATGTAATACGAATTTTAGCAATTATATAAACAAACATATTTTTCTTTAAAAAAATCAATTTACATTAATTATTAATTTTTGCCAAATTTATTTCCTTTCATAAACTATCTTTATATGCATATTTTCTGTACAAAATAATTTCAATGTTTCACATCTGCCAGGCGTCCCGCGACGGCTCATTTTTTATCATATCGTCATCTTACCAAGCCAATCAACGAAAGAAACATGCAACATACGTGGTAAAGAGAAATCATTGGATTACGGCCCTGGATGTTTTGTGACGTTGTGATTGTGTGTGTCTGTTCCTCCGATAGTTGCGCGGATGTTAGGCGGATATTAAGACGTACGAGTGCCTTGTGCTTATACTAAATCTCTTGCTCAGATTCAGAGAGCTCAAAAGAGAATCTATGTCATCACATGAGAAGCTTAAGAAACTGCTAATTCGTCCTGCATCGTGTTATTGAAGTTTCATGAATGCTAACCATACATACTAAATCTTAAGATTACTAGAAGGAGGAGACGTTCTTCCCAGATTAAATCACCCGATCTAGCGGGTGGCTTACCCTTTTCCTTGGCACACCATCTGCCAACACAATAACGAAAATGTTTTGGTATATTTCACTGCTCGGAATATTGCGAATATAATTTATTTTAAAACGAACAAAAATTACTGCAATTACTTTTCGTCATTAAATACAGTTCGTCAATTATCTACTTTTTATACAAGAGGGGAAAAAGAGCAAGAGGCTTTCATGATGGTAAATGAACAGAGATTTAAAGAAAAATACAAATTAACTATTCATAGATAAACTTATTTGAAACGTAAGTATGTATTCAAGTAACTCCATAATATAAAAGTACGTTTATTAAATACATAATATGAGATTATCCCCTAACCAAATGAGCAGAGCGAATTATTTTACATGATGACATGAATGATGCTAATGGAAATTACATTAAATTACATGAAGAGTATTTTTTGAGATATTAGATAATGAAAATTTATAATTAAATTTTCATTATCATCATCGGTACCTGTATCTCGTTGACACGCTACCGCCGCGCGTGCTGACTCGCCCATGCCTCGCGTCCTCACCGTAATATTGTCAGAATGTATAAAGTTCTGTGAGCGAGGAGAATGAATAATTTGTCTTTAATTAATGTAATTGGTTACAACCGTTTTAATTGAAATAAAAGTTTGTAGCTCTAATTTAAGGGAATTTCGCGATAGTTGCCACACTTGGCCGGCGAGTTGGAAACCGCAGTTTATTTATTCAGATGTTCCCGGAAGACGCTGCTGCCCATCTTCTGGTTTTGATTTTCCCTCTGTCGAATTTAACGATACCCACGGGATGAGATGGGGTGATAGATTCTCTTAAGCCGCTAGCACACTGCGTACATTTACAGTTACTTACACTTACATTTGGCACACTTACAGTTATTAGTACGTTTACAATTAAACTAACTAGAGCGATCTTTTAGGCATGCCGAGGTGAGGAGGTGGCCCTTCTCCTGGTTTTTATTTTCCCTCTGTCGACTTTTATGATACCCACGGGATGAGATGGAGTGGTATATTCTCTTAAGCCGCTACCATGCGAATATATATATTATACCATTGAATTATAACTAGTCTGGCCATAAATACTGTTACATAAAAACTTTTCTTTTTTTCAACTTTTTAATTATTTTGAATTTGGAACACGTATATTATTTTAAAAACTTCTTTCGATTTTGCGCCATTTCACATATTTTTTCGTGTTTATTATCAAATTACAATATGGAATGGGGTATTAAAGAAAATAGGTTTCCAGTGATCGCCTTGCACAAAGTGGGTATGGAGCCGTCGGTCATATTCCAGACACTTCAAAAGCTTTGTATCAGCCGTATGATCGTATATCGTTCTATCAACAGATACAACAACACTTCCTCTGTCGAAGACCAGAAAAGATCGGGGCGGTCGCGTGCTGTTAGAGCTACAAAGGCTGTTAATGATGTTAAAGCAAGAATTCGTCGAAACCCCATTGGGAAGCAAAAAATCTTATCGCGAGAAATATAGATTCCCGCTAGGACTCTGTCGCGTATTATAAAACAAGACCTGAAGCTCGGTGCTTATCGTCGATATACAGGACATGCCCTAAATCAATCTTTACAATTAAAGAGAGTGGATCGATCAAAAGGCCTTCTGTCGCGATACGCAGGTGAAAGGCACAGAAATATCCTCTTTTTTTATTTTCACGATTGAAGAACACTACAATTAGCAAAATGATAAAGTTTACCATCACAGTTCTAAAAAGGTGCTCAAATGGTCGGAAAGGTACAACGTGGTCATCATCCTGCGTCAGTGATGGTTTGGTGGGGCGTGTCTTATCAAGGAGTCACAAAACTACATTTTTGTGAAAAAGGAGTGAAAACTTCAGCCAAAGTGTATCAAGATACAGTCTTGGATCATGTTGTGAAACCTCTCAGCAATACACTTTTTAAAAATATACCGTGGACTTTCCAGCAGGACTCTGCACCTGGTCACAAGGCACGAACTACCCAAGCCTGGCTTGAAACCAACGTTCCGGACTTCATAAGAGCTGAAGACTGGCCCTCATCTAGCCCAGACCTCAACCCTTTAGACTTCAAATTATGTCAATTATGTCAGTTTTAGAAGACATGGCCTGCTCTAAACGACACGGCGACATTGAGTCTCTTAAAAAATCTTTGGAGCAAGCAGTGGCGAAATTTCCCTTGGAAACAGTGCGTAAATCCATAGAGTCGTGGCCAAACAGATTAAAGGCCTGTATAAAAGCCAAATGTGGCCATTTCGAATAGAATATTTTTTTTTAATTTTTAGCTGAGACTAATAAATATGTAGGTATAATTTTTTTGTAATAGTATTAAATTACTTCATTAAAAAAATGCATTTTCTTTTGTAACAGAACTTATGGCCGGACTAGGTATTTATGTCTTTCTGTCTTCGATTAAGTGTTTACTAGGATAATGATAATAGTCAACATGATTTTGTATGTTTATTAGTACATCAATATTTTTACTGGTCGCTGGATTCCTATGCGGAAATATTATTAAATATTCATCTAGGTGCACCAATGCAGTGCCAGTTATTCAGCCGTCAAAGGCAGTTCGCAAACATTGTTCCGGTTTCAAGGGGCATTGATAACTAGTGTAATTACTGGGTATATGAGACTTGTGAACTGATATCCCAGAGTGACGAAGAAGTGTTCTAGGTGATATGGCATATGTTATGGGCAAAAGTTGCACTTACCATCAGGTGGAAGATATGCTCGCCTCGTCACTTTCTTCCATTAAAATAGATACTAACCGATTTGTAAGTGCTGCGTTTGAACTTCAGTGAAGCTAATTTCGGGCCTTCGGGTCAGAATCATTATTTGAAAATATGAATAACTGTAGAAAGAATATAACTACCACTGCCGTGTTAGGCTCAATAATTTAAAAAAAAATCCTTGTTGCCGCCTATAACACTCCTGTTCGCGGACCTTCGGACGTCTATTTTGTTCCGTTTATCCGTATATTCTTCTTTGCTAATTTACCTTTTCAATAAAATACTAGTTACATTGTTATACGGGTATATTATTTATTTCAACAATAACTATCCTATATTTATTTGAAATTACGAGAAATCTTTCCTACCAGGAAGAAACTCTTTATCCAACAGTGGACTGTTGAAGAATGATGATGGTGACGACTGTCGATTAGTTTAATATTAAAAATAAAGTATTTAATTAAAATAAAACTACACTAACTGAAATGATACTTTTATAATTGAAATTTCACAAAGGTTCAAAGTGCTTCGTCAAAAAATCACGACCTCAAATATATATTGAATAAAAGCTAAAGCTATACTTATCTAATATTCCTGTTTAACCCCTCCAACGTGCCCAGGTCCGGTGAGCTACTCGTATTGCGACGAAACAGTTTAAGCATTGACATTAAGCAAAGTAGATAAATAGCTATGGGCATTACATTTAAGGTTGAAAATCTACTTCGCTAGCTGCAAACATAAATACGGCATCGTCTAATTTTCCATTAAGAATTCAAGAAGCCTCCGAAAACATTTTTTCAGTTTCACTAGACGCGCTACATTTTATATAAGGTAATTGAAGGTCAGTGATAGCTAGTGTAATTGATGAGCATTATTTTACATTGGCATAAACTGCGATCGACGCAATGTTATAGAAAAGGCAAAAAAGTTATTTTCTAATATGAGCATGCAAAATTTAAAATTGTGTGTATTACCCAGTTTTTGAAGAGCACCGCCCGCCCTGCACAAGCAAACTAACACCACCACCGGGAGCCACCACCAGACAACCACCATCACTACAACACCTCCATTAGGCAATACACACCACTGAAGTCGAGATCACGATACGTATTCCACCTCAAAACGAGGCACTATCTAGCAATATTGACCCCATTATGTGTGCACGGTGAGTGTGTGTTATTAATACGAAAAATTATTCATCAAAATCGAGGATATTATTATCAAATATAACTTTTACTAGTTATTGATTTTAAAATTAGTAACATTTTTATCAAGGTAGTTAAGTTTCGGGAGCGCCGCTGAAGGTTTTTAAAAAGACAACTTGTCTCTAGAAATGTTTAATTAAGACTTAAGGCTACCATATTTAATATGGTTATTTATAGTTACAAAAATGCTTACTAACTAATACATGTTTGTACATGAGGCTCTTAACTGTAATTCGAAGCCAGACTCTGTCTAATCATGACATGTGAGAATGGAATCAGCGTCGCCCACACGCAGTGTAATGCGGTGCTGTAAAACAAAGTGTCTTAGCTTTTTTTTTCCAGCTTATCACTAGTCCACTGCTGAACATAGGCCTCCCCCATAGATTGCCACAAAAGTTGTAGCTCTCATTTTGGGGGGATTTTGCCATAGTTGCCACGCTTGGCAGGCGGGTTTGGCAACCGCAGTTTATTTATTCAGATGTTCCAGGAGATGCTGCTGCCCATCTTCTGATTAATATTTTCCCTCTGCCGACTTTTACGACACCCACGGGATGAAATGGGGTGGTAGATTCTCCTAAGCCGCTACCACACGGCTACCACCTGTCTTAGCTTTGCTGACTAAGAATTTGGTTTAGCCATAACAGGATGTTATTCATACATGTCTTAAGTTACTAATCAACATGTTGTTATGTTAGGTCCAGGTGCACGATGTGCTGACTGTATAACTAGGTATTAGGTATATCAATATTTATAATTCACAATATTCAATAACAAATATCATTGTTTGATTGTTATTTAATCACACTGTAGTAAAATTTTTGGAAATTTCAGTTAAGATGTCTGAATATAATAACGGACTAGTAAATAAGTTAACTTTTTCTCTCTTTCTCTCAATTACTCTCTTATCTTATAACTAAAATTCTAAGACAGTGTCAGGATGAAGTCTAAAATTCATAACATCTGGTACTCAATCGTCAATCCGCAAGCACGGTAATTACATTTTTTCCTTTTCCTTCTCAAGTTTCTTTGAAATGGTTTCCTTTGTTGCTGATCACGTGGTAACAAGTGGTAAAAAGTTAACTTATTTACTAGTCCGTTATTATATTCAGACATCTTAACTGAAATTTCCAAAAATTTTACTACAGTGTGATTAAATAACAATCAAACAATGATATTTGTTATTGAATATTGTGAATTATAAATATTGATATACCTAATACCTAGTTATACAGTCAGCACATCGTGCACCTGGACCTAACATAACAACATGTTGATTAGTAACTTAAGACATGTATGAATAACATCCTGTTATGGCTAAACCAAATTCTTAGTCAGCAAAGCTAAGACAGGTGGTAGCCGTGTGGTAGCGGCTTAGGAGAATCTACCACCCCATTTCATCCCGTGGGTGTCGTAAAAGTCGGCAGAGGGAAAATATTAATCAGAAGATGGGCAGCAGCATCTCCTGGAACATCTGAATAAATAAACTGCGGTTGCCAAACCCGCCTGCCAAGCGTGGCAACTATGGCAAAATCCCCCCAAAATGAGAGCTACAACTTTTGTGGCAATCTATGGGGGAGGCCTATGTTCAGCAGTGGACTAGTGATAAGCTGGAAAAAAAAAGCTAAGACACTTTGTTTTACAGCACCGCATTACACTGCGTGTGGGCGACGCTGATTCCATTCTCACATGTCATGATTAGACAGAGTCTGGCTTCGAATTACACACGAAAAAGAAACTTTTTTCCTAAAAAGTCATTTAAATTCGAAATACTGAAAACAGTGAAAATGTGATTTTTTTACTTAAAAGCCTTACGTAATTAAAAGTGAAGACACTGCTTTCAATCCAAGAGCTTTTAACCTGTAGCGTAATATTTTGGTATGCTTTACACTATACATTATTTAAGTATTTTTTAATGAGAGCCTATACCTATTGGAACAAAATTTCTCAATATTTTTTATACGTTAAAGGACTCTTATGATTTCTTATATTCACGCGAACACTACACGTTTAAATGAAACTAATTTTACGGATTTTATCGCGTTTAATTTAACTATTTATAACCCGACGATTCGAGCGCTTTATAGCACCCTTGGTCACGGGAGGACTGAGGTGACAGATGTCCTGATGTCATAGTTAACCCGGAGTACCTTCAGCTGCTAATTGTTATTTTTGATCCGATCTACGCAGAGAGAGCTAACTGTGTCTTGAAGTCTTGCAGTGGTATGCTTGGTTGGTCGTTCATGACTTAGTCAACTTACGATGCTCACAGGATGAGAAGGGATGGCAGATTTTTTTAAGCCTTACATCTGGAGTTTATAACAAATTATTGCGCTAAACAAATATTTATTTTTAAAATGCCTAGTTCTCTACTCACCGAAAAATTGTTTCGGGGTTTGAAAGCATGGCATATTAAATTATATTTTTGGGCTTTCATCATTTTAGCATTGATTTATAACCAAAAAAAATGTGATAACTAAAATTATGAAACTAAGAATTCCTTTTCCATTACAAAATCCTTAAAGGATATCTTCTGTAAAGAAAATCTGAATATTATATTTAACACGAGAGCTTTAAAAGCTTTCGAGTTATAAGTCATCTCCTTTTAAATCAACGCTGAAGTGTCTTATAATCATGGTATTAATAATTATAGTAGTAGTAATATTGCCCTCCCGATTGCAGTAACTGACCGAGCCGAGACCGGCCCCCTTGGGCACCCTCGAGTCTGTTACTCTCGCGAACAGGATGACGGTCCAAGCCGAGGTCCCCTCTCGGGGGCCCTTGCGCCAGTCATCCATAAATAAAGGTTTCGGCTAAGCGCCCTCAGCGCTATGCCACCTTTCAATCCGGCGAAGCTGTAAAAGCCTTCGGGCTAACAGTGACCATCAGTCCAAAAAAAAAAAAAAAAAAAAAAAAAAGCTGAAGTGTCTCGTTCTCGTTCTATAATCTGTTTCAAATGTAATTAATGTAATTTTTCAACATTTCTAAACTTTGTACTTTTTGTAATCAATAAACTATTTAATGTTAACCTTATACAACTCAGCATCAAAAAACAGAGCCTACAGTAAGTAAAACCTAAGTACCTACGCCTTGGTTCGAATTTCAACTAGAGCCAAAAATTATCCAAAAATACAGTGTTAGTGTTTGGATCTGATTGTGTTGTGGCTGTCCCCGTGCCTCTGACACTTCATTCTAGCCTTCCTCTAGGTAGGTATTGAGGAGTGAGTGCCTTGTGTTTGCGCGTATAATTATGGTACTATCATATATTCATTTTCTGACAGTATTTAGTAGTTCTCGTCATCATTAAGAACATTCACTCGCCCACGCTTCGCTAAGTGTTAATCTTTTTAAATATTTGTTTTTTATCATTGAACAAAGCTCTTATACTAATATTAGCATCCATCGGCAAAAAAGTAAGTTAACAATGAACCAAAAACGTAGGCGCTGTCTAAAAATATATATACATTCACCCAGAATTATATCCAGGTATCAAACATAATAACGGTATCAGGCTGGTGTTCGAACCCAGATTGCGCGGCGCAGGAACCAGCTGCGCTGACAATTAGGCCTAGCGTTCGTCATAATATATTAATCATATGAATGTTATAACCAATAACGAATAAAACAATCTTAGAGCTATTCACAAACCTCCTATAAAATATTTCACGAAAAATATGTGCCTCAGCGCGCGTGGGACAGGTTACAGCGTCAAGTTTAAATAGATTTTGTTTCAGTAGATTTTTATCATGGAAGGAAAAAGTTATCAAATAAATGAGAACAGCAAAAAAAGTGTTTCGTTGTTTCCTGTTCTTTGCTTTTATTTTCGTCATGTCAAATATAATCATTGAAAAAATTTCTTAGTCTTCAACATTCATTATTATATTCCTTTCACCAGCATCTTATATTTCTTAATATACATAAGATTATCATAAAATACGGTGGTTTGGATACGTAGAGAGGATGGATGAAAGATCAGGTTGAAGTCGTTTTAAGGAAAGGCCACGTCAAAAGTACCCGTAATCAACGATCTTGTATGAAAACACTAATGAAGGTTTAAGAAGAGAAAGATGTGTGTCATCGATCAATTGGATACAGGATCGTAGCAATTGGAAAGATGTGGTCTCTGCCTACCCCAATGGAAAAGAGTCGTGACTCTTTGTATGTACGTAATCATAAAATATAAATAAATAGATTCAGTAGAAGGCTATCTATTTTAATGCGAATTAATATAAGTATAAATAGGTGAAAACTTTGCTCAACTAGTCAACTCACAGTTTGCTGTCATGAAAATGTTCCAAAATGTTCTTTCATACAAACAATGTCCCGACAATTATGAATACAACAAAAAAAAATCAGTCAAATCGTTCGAGCCGTTCTCAAGTGATGATCTTTGCAAGCTTCAATTGATTTTTATTTATATAAAAGAATAAGATGAGATAATAAGATTAAAGCGTATACAAACATAATGGTTTATTATATTTGCGCGAATACTACACATTTAATAAAACAAGATTTACGGATAATATCAGATTAATTTAACTATTCATAACCCGACGTTTCGAGCGATTTACAGCACCCATGCCTGACATAAGATCAAGCGGTCACTCAAGTGGTCAAGTGTTAAGTGATTTTAACATGAAAAAATAGGCATGATGATATGAACATTTATGAGAATCTATCAACCCTCCTACCGCGGGTAGACAGAAAAATCGCTTAAAAGCTGAAGGTACCCCAGGTTAACTATGACATCAGGACATCTGTCACCTCAGTCCTCCCGTGACCATGGGTGCTGTAAAGCACTCGAAACGTCGGGTTATAAATAGTAATAAATTAAACGCGATAAAATCCGTAAACTTAGTTTCATTTAAATGTGTAGTGTTCGCGTAAATATAAGAAATCATAATTTTTATGGATTTTATCGCGTTTAATTTTGTTAACTATGACATCAGGACAACTGTCACCTCAGTCCCCCCGTGACCATGGGTGCTGTAAAGCACTCAAAACGTCGGGTTATAAATAATAAAATTAAACGCGATAAAATCCGCTAAAATTAGTTTCATTTAATTGTGTCATACAATAATTTGAGTGGATATCTACAAATTATTTACAAAATATATAATTTAATTTAATATATATCTTATAACAACTTAGTTGGAATTCAATAATAATTATACGAGCTACTATTTATAACCAATGCATATTTTAGGTATTGTTTAGTGCTATAGAGATACGTTCAGACAGAGAGACCAAGGTATTTATTTGACCAAGATTTTTATTTTTAACATCAGATGTAATATTTCAGTGCAGGTGTAATACATCAGATAAAATAAGAAATGAACTACGAAATATGTGTATCACGGGATCACAAAAAAGGTTGATAAAAGATAATTTACGGTGAAAATCTACATATGTATGTACGTATTCATATGTAGCGTCATCTTTGTCGTTATATGAGAAGTCATACGTCCAATATCGCGCTAATGAAGTTTTTTAAAATGCGAACAACATCTAAAGATTAGTAAACGTCCTCAGATCAGACCATCTGGTAGCTCTTTCCTTGGCAATATCATCAAAGGTTGAAATGCGATTTATTCGTAGACCTGTTAACAACGTGAACGTGCGCAATGCGATAGATATTACACAGGTGCTTTCGCGGGACACCGCAACTGTAATGGGCAGCCGTGGCACTTGTTACCAAGCTTTCTGCTTTCGCTTGGAATTCTATTATTAATAAAATTAAATCAAAAACCAAGCATACCACTGCAAGGCTTCAAGACACAGTAAGCTCTTTCTGCGTAGATCGGACTCAAAATAATAATTAAAAGCTGAATGTACCCCGGCTTAACTATGACATCAGGACACTGTCATTTCATTGCCCTTGTGACCATGGGTGCTGTAAAGCGCCCGAAACTTTGGGTTATAAATAGTTTAAATTAAACGCGATAAAATCCGTAAAAATAGTTTCATTTAAATATTTAAAAGTTTTCTGCCGTTAAGCAGGGGTGTGCAAACACCATTGTGTTTCGGTTTAAAGGCCATTGAAGCTAGTATATATACTCGTATAACTACGGCCATTTACGTCTACAAAAAAGTCTGCCATATATAAAACGTCTCGCGATTTTTCTGTCTACCCGCGGTAGGAGGGTTGATAGATTCTCATAAATGTTCATATCATCATGCCTATTTTTTCATGTTAAAATCACTTAACACTTGACCACTTGAGTGACCGCTTGATCTTATGTCAGGCATGGGTGCTGTAAATCGCTCGAAACGTCGGGTTATGAATAGTTAAATTAATCTGATATTATCCGTAAATCTTGTTTTATTAAATGTGTAGTATTCGCGCAAATATAATAAACCATTATGTTTTTATACGCTTTAATCTTATTATCTCATCTTCTTCTTTTATATAAATAAAAATCAATTGAAGCTTGCAAAGATCATCACTTGAGAACGGCTCGAACGATTTGACTGATTTTTTTTTGTTGTATTCATAATTGTCGGGACATTGTTTGTATGAAAGAACATTTTGGAACATTTTCATGACGCAAAGTTTTCACCTATTTATACTTATATTAATTCGCATTAAAATAGATAGCCTTCTACTGAATCTATTTATTTATATTTTATGATTACGTACATACAAAGAGTCACGACTCTTTTCCATTGGGGTAGGCAGAGACCACATCTTTCCAATTGCTACGATCCTGTATCCAATTGATCGATGACACACATCTTTCTCTTCTTAAACCTTCATTAGTGTTTTCATACAAGATCGTTGATTTCGAGTACTTTTGACGTGGCCTTTCCTTAAAACGACTTCAACCTGATCCATCCTCTCTACGTATCCAAACCACCGTATTTTATGATAATCTTATGTACGAGTATATTAAGAAATATAAGATGCTGGTGAAAAGAATATAATAATGAATGTTGAAGACTAAGAATTTTTTTCAATGATTATATTTGACATGACGAAAATAAAAGCAAAGAACAGGAAACAACGAAACACTTTTTTTTGCTGTTCTCATTTATTTGATAACTTTTTCCTTCCATGATAAAAATCTACTGAAACAAAATCTATTTAAGCTTGACGCTGTAACCTGTCTCACGCGCGCTGAGGCACATATTTTTCGTGAAATATTTTATAGGAGGTTTGTGAATAGCTCTAAGATTGTTTTATTCGTTATTGGTTATAACATTCCATATGATTAATATATTATGACGAACGCTAGGCCTAATTGTCAGCGCAGCTGGTTCCTGCGCCGCGCAATCTGGGTTCGAACACCAGCCTGATACCGTTATTATGTTTGATACCTGGATATAATTCTGGGTGAATGTATATATATTTTTAGACAGCGCCTACGTTTTTGGTTCATTGTTAACTTACTTTTTTGCCGATGGATGCTAATATTAGTATAAGAGCTTTGTTCAATGATAAAAAACAAATATTTAAAAAGATTAACACTTAGCGAAGCGTGGGCGAGTGAATGTTCTTAATGATGACGAGAACTACTAAATACTGTCAGAAAATGAATATATGATAGTACCATAATTATACGCGCAAACACAAGGCACTCACTCCTCAATACCTACCTAGAGGAAGGCTAGAATGAAGTGTCAGAGGCACGGGGACAGCCACAACACAATCAGATCCAAACACTAACACTGTATTTTTGGATAATTTTTGGCTCTAGTTGAAATTCGAACCAAGGCGTAGGTACTTAGGTTTTACTTACTGTAGGCTCTGTTTTTTGATGCTGAGTTGTATAAGGTTAACATTAAATAGTTTATTGATTACAAAAAGTACAAAGTTTAGAAATGTTGAAAAATTACATTAATTACATTTGAAACAGATTATAGAACGAGAACGAGACACTTCAGCGTTGATTTAAAAGGAGATGACTTATAACTCGAAAGCTTTTAAAGCTCTCGTGTTAAATATAATATTCAGATTTTCTTTACAGAAGATATCCTTTAAGGATTTTGTAATGGAAAAGGAATTCTTAGTTTCATAATTTTAGTTATCACATTTTTTTTGGTTATAAATCAATGCTAAAATGATGAAAGCCCAAAAATATAATTTAATATGCCATGCTTTCAAACCCCGAAACAATTTTTCGGTGAGTAGAGAACTAGGCATTTTAAAAATAAATATTTGTTTAGCGCAATAATTTGTTATAAACTCCAGATGTAAGGCTTAAAAAAATCTGCCATCCCTTCTCATCCTGTGAGCATCGTAAGTTGACTAAGTCATGAACGACCAACCAAGCATACCACTGCAAGACTTCAAGACACAGTTAGCTCTCTCTGCGTAGATCGGATCAAAAATAACAATTAGCAGCTGAAGGTACTCCGGGTTAACTATGACATCAGGACATCTGTCACCTCAGTCCTCCCGTGACCAAGGGTGCTATAAAGCGCTCGAATCGTCGGGTTATAAATAGTTAAATTAAACGCGATAAAATCCGTAAAATTAGTTTCATTTAAACGTGTAGTGTTCGCGTGAATATAAGAAATCATAAGAGTCCTTTAACGTATAAAAAATATTGAGAAATTTTGTTCCAATAGGTATAGGCTCTCATTAAAAAATACTTAAATAATGTATAGTGTAAAGCATACCAAAATATTACGCTACAGGTTAAAAGCTCTTGGATTGAAAGCAGTGTCTTCACTTTTAATTACGTAAGGCTTTTAAGTAAAAAAATCACATTTTCACTGTTTTCAGTATTTCGAATTTAAATGACTTTTTAGGAAAAAAGTTTCTTTTTCGTGAAATAGTTTGTATTTCTTGTTGAATGTGAAACTGCCTTATTCTAATAAGTTATATTCAACGTCGAATACACAAACAACAATGTTAAGGTAATACAATTGTGGTCCAGAAAAATGTTATTTACGGAAATAGCATTTGTTCGGATAGGGTTCCGAAATCGATTTTTCACGTCCCTAGGCACATTCTTGTTATGTAATTTCAATGAAACTATTCAGAATATAGTAATATACTTATGTCTGGAAACATTGTCAGATACGATTTCGACAATAGACATACATACATACAGTCTGGCCTTTTCCCCCATATAAGGGGTAGGAAAAGGGCACTCACGTAGCCCACTTTTCGTCTTCCAGGGAAACGAGACTGATTTGATTCTGAGAGAGATTTGTGTACGAGTCGAAAAAAAACTTACTCCCTATTGCGTTCCCATGAGCAGTATAGTGACAGTATTGCACATAATGATGTTATCCTGTACGAATAAAGGCTGTCCGTACAATACCTTAGTCGCTCTTACGAATCTTACGGTAGGATTCGGTGCTATTCTACTGCCGTATACCTATTGACTATAGTCGTCTCTGAATTTTTGAAAAGGTTTATATGACTATTTTTTATGAAAACAAAATTAAACAAAAAAAAGTTATTTGCACCTACGTTGTTAAAAAACAAACCGTTTAAAAAAAATTCATAAAAAGCTTAAACATTCAACAACAAACACTATTATTTTTCCAATTAAACAAAAAAAGCGATGTTTAAGAACATTTAATATTTGAAATAGATTTTGAAATCATCCGTTACATTTGTTTCGGATTTAGTTGATGTTACGGATATTTTGTTAAATACGGATATCCGATAGTTTTATCTTTATTTATGTATCGGTTAAGGAGCTCCTTTACGTTTTTGACATTTAGTGGCTTCGCTCGATATATATATATATGTGTGTGTATCACAACGGGCTGTTCAAAAACATTTAAAACTTGTTTTAAATTTTAGTTTGATTTATTCGCCGAAAACAATTTGTTGTAGATATTTTTAAAGAAATATATTACTCCGTGCGGTGCATTTTCTAGGTATTTTAAGATAAGACAGAGGTAAATGACAGAAAAATATCATAGGTTAGTGTCAAGTGTCAAAATAATCATTTTCACCAAGGAAACTCCTTGCTTATCTCATTCCATTACCTTCTTTGTATTTGACTTCAGCGTTAAATATTTTTATTTTTACGGGCGACGAGTTACGTTTGACGAGATTTCCTTAAGTGTAGTAAATAAAGATTTTATTATTAAATTATGGATGTCCCCTAATTCTTTGCCCTGGTGCAAAGAATTAGGGGTCAGTAGAAAAAGCTCAGTATCTTCCAAAACAATGATGCCTGTCTTTAAAAAAATATCTTTACTAGCTGTGCTCCGCGGTTTGACCCGTATAAAATAAACCGACCACTTCATTTCGCCATACAGGATGGTATCTTGGTTCGGTTCTCAACGTGCGGCCCTTTAGCCCGTAGCATGAAGTTTTGTAGCCTAAAAGTAGTCGTAGTAACTGGCTATCTAATGCAAAAGGAATTTTTCAAATCAATTGCAAAAGAACAAGCTTTATTATTGTAGTAAGATTACATGGTATTTATTTTTAAATAAAACATAACCTTATGTTTTAAACGTAATATGCTATTTATTCATTCTTAAGCAAAGGGCTACGACGATGGGCGGACTCAATGCCTATACGCATTCTTTACCAGTCAACCCTTGTCGTGGTGAAAAAAAAAACTGCATTATTTTTGAAACACCTATCCAACGACATCCCACAGCATGAGATAGACAAGACACAACAACAAATACGTCGCCACTTTACTTACATACGATTTTATATATTGAGACGTTCTAGAAATATAATGCTGACCATCTCCAGGTTTTCCCTCTGTTGACTTTTACGACACCCACGGGATAAGACGGGGTGGTAGATTCTCTTAAGTCGCTACCACACGGACATGTCGAAACTATAAGGGTTCCTTGTTAACTACGGGATCATAAAACCTGACAAATTATTAATTTCTTAATAAAAAAAGCTTTTCTGACAATCTTTTATTCAGTCTTTATCGTCAATAAATTCATTCAAGGATATAATTTCCATTTCGCTAAATAAAGTTCAATATTTTTTAATCATTTGGGCGATTTAACTCGAAGGAATTTATTAATGCTAATGATCGTTAGATATCCGGAGCAGCTACAAAACGAGTAATACTCGGATTATCGTAGTCGTTAATATTTGTGAGACGTCATTGTTATTTATTTGGTAGCAACATCAAGGTCTTTATAATGGAATTTAATATACGATATAGTACATTCTATTATAAAGACCCTCTTATTAAAGATTTATAGAAAATGTTTTAAAAAGTATGCAACCAAATTTCATAAGCTTAATATTATGAAAGCAGAAGATATAAGACGTAAAATCATCATCATCATTCTATCACATAACTAGTCCACTACTGAGCATAGGCCTCCTTCACTGCATCCATCGACTGTCCGTAAAACTGTGCAGGTCGTCGCTCCATATAGTAGCGGCAGGCTGGTACGAGGTTGCCTTTCGAAACCTTCCTTCAGACTTAACAGTCTTTTTAAAAACCTTCAGCGGCGCTCCCGAAACTTAACTACCTTGATAAAAATGTTACTAATTTTAAAATCAATAATTAGTAAAAGTTATATTTGATAATAATATCCTCGATTTTGATGAATAATTTTTCGTATTAATAACACACACTCACCGTGCACACATAATGGGGTCAATATCGCTAGATAGTGCCTCGTTTTAATGTGGAATACCTATGGTGATCTCGACTTCAGTGGTGTGTATTGCCTAATGGAGGTGTTGTAGTGATGGTGGTTGTCTGGTGTCGGCTCCCGGTGGTGGTGTTAGTTTGCTTGTGCAGGGCGGGCGGTGCTCTTCAAAAACTGGGTAATACACACAATTTTAAATTTTGCATGCGCATCTTAGAAAATAACTTTCTTTCCTGTTCTATAACATTGCGTCGATCGCAGTTTATGCCAATGTAAAATAATGCTCATCAATTACACTAGCTATCACTGACCTTCAATTACCTTATATAAAATGTAGCGCGTCTAGTGAAACTGAAAAAATGTTTTCTTGAATTCTTAATGGAAAATTAGACGATGCCGTATTTATGTTTGCAGCTAGCGAAGTAGATTTTCAACCTTAAATGTAATGCCTATAGCTATTTATCTACTTTGCTTAACGTCAATGCTTAAACTGTTTCGTCGCAATACGAGTAGCTCACCGGACCTGGGCACGTTGGAGGGGTTAAACAGGAATATTAGATAAGTATAGCTTTAGCTTTTATTCAATATATATTTGAGGTCGTGATTTTTTGACGAAGCACTTTGAACCTTTATGAAATTTCAATTATAAAAGTATCATTTCAGTTAGTGTAGTTTTATTTTAATTAAATAGTTAATTTTAATATTAAACTAATCGAAAGTCGTCACCATCATCATTCTGTCAACAGTCCACTGTTGGATAAAGAGTTTCTTCCTGGTAGGAAAGATTTCTCGTAATTTCAAATAAATATAGGATAGTTATTGTTGAAATAAATAATATACCCGTATAACAATGTAACTAGTATTTTATTGAAAAGGTAAATTAGCAAAGAAGAATATACGGATAAACGGAACAAAATAGACGTCCGAAGGTCCGCGAACAGGAGTGTCATAGGCTGCAACTTTAGGATTTTTTTTTAATTATTGAGCCTAACACGGCAGTGGTAGTTATATTCTTTCTACAGTTATTCATATTTTCAAATAATGATTCTGACCCGAAGGCCCGAAATTGGCTTCACTGAAGTTCAAACGCAGCACTTACAAATCGGTTAGTATCGATTTTAATGGAAGAAAGTGACGAGGCGAGCATATCTTCCACCTGATGGTAAGTGCCACTTTTGCCCATAACATATGCCATATCACCTAGAACACTTCTTCGTCACTCTGGGATATCAGTTCACAAGTCTCATATATCCAGTAATTACACTAGTTATCAATGCCGCTTGAAACCGAAACAATGTTTGCGAACTGCCTCTTGACGGCTGAATAACTGGCACTGCATTGGTGAAAAAATTCAGTTTTTCCTTGATACACTTTGAAGTTTTCACTCCTTTTTCACAAAAATGTAGTTTTGTGACTCCTTGATAAGACACGCCCCACCAAACCATCACTGACGCAGGATGATGACCACGTTGTACCTTTCCGACCACTTGAGCAGCTTTTTTAGAACTGTGATGGTAAACTTTATCATTTTGCTAATTGTAGTGTTCTTCAATCGTGAAAATGTTTTCATCGATGAAGAGGATAGTACTGTGCCTTTCACCTGCGTATCGCGACAGACGGCATTTTGATCAATCCACTCTCTTTAATTGTAAAGATTGATTTAGGGCATGTCCTGTATATCGACGATAAGCACCGAGCTTCAGGTATTGTTTTATAATACGCGACAGAGTCCTAGCGGGAATCTATATTTCTCGCGATAAGATTTTTTGCTTCCCAATCTTCGACAGAGGAAGTGTTGTTGTATCTGTTGATAGTACGATATACGAACATACGGCTGATACCAAGCTTTTGAAGTGTCTGGAATACGACCGACGGCTCCATACCCACTTTGTGCAAGGCGATCACTGCAAACCTATTTTCTTTAACACCCCATTCCATATTGTAATTTGATAATGAACACGAAAAAATATGTGAAATGGCGCAAAATCGAAAGAAGTTTTTAAAATAATATACGTGTTCCAAATTCAAAATAATTAAAAAGTTGAAGAAAAGAAAAGTTTTTATGTAACAGTATTTATGGCCAGACTAGTTATAATTCAATGGTATAATATATATATCCGCATGGTAGCGGCTTAAGAGAATATACCACTCCATCTCATCCCGTGGGTGTCGTAAAAGTCGACAGAGGGAAAATAAAAACCAGAAGAAGGGCGTCCTCACCTCGGCATGCCTAAAAGATCGCTCTAGTTAGTTTAGTTGTAAACGTACTAATAACTGTAAGTATGCCAAAAAATGTGCGTTGTGTGTTAGCGGCTTAAGAGAATCTACCACCCCATCTCATCTCAATTTAACGATACCCACGGGGTATCGTTAAATTCGACAGAGGGAAAATCAAAACCAAAAGATGGGCAGCAGCATCTTCCGGGAACATCTGAATAAATAAACTGCGGTTTCCAACTCGCCTGCCAAGTGTGGCAACTATCGCGAAATTCCCCTAAATGAGAGCTACAAACTTTTATTTCGATTAAAACGGTTGTAACCAATTACATTAATTAAAGACAAATTATTCATTCTCCTCGCTCACAGAACTTTATACATTCTGACAATATTACGGTGAGGACGCGAGGCATGGGCGAGTCAGCACGCGCGACGGTAGCGTGTCAACGAGATACAGATAACGATGATGATAATGAAAATTTAATAATCAATGAGTTATAATATATTTTACAGTAGCTCAAAAAATACTCTTCATGTAATTTAATGTAATTTCCATTAGCATCATTCATGTCATTATGTAAAATAATTTGCTCTGCTCATTTGGTTAGGGGATAATCACATACTACGAGTATGTATTTAATAACCGTACTTTTATATTATGGAGTATGGGATATACTTGAATACATACTTACGTTTCAAATAAGTTTATCTATGAATAGTTAATTTGTATTTTTCTTTAAATCTCTGGTATTGCGGATTATGATGAGTAGCGGTGTTCATCTACCATCATGATGCCATTTTTTTCAAAAAGCTCTTTTTCCCCTCTTGTATAAAAAGTAGATAATTGACGAACTGTATTTAATGACGAAAAGTAATTGCAGTAATTTTTGTTCGTTTTAAAATAAATTATATTGAATCTAAATTATATTGAATAAAAATTGAATCTGGACGTTAGTTCGATAATACCATCTTGTGCCAAATCACCGAAGTTGTATGGGTTACCAAAGATACACAAACCAAATGCTCCACTACGTCCAATAGTGAGCCAGATCGATTCACCAACCTACAGATTGGCTCAGCATGTGGCTAAAGTACTCTCACCACTCAGAGGACACACTAGAGCACACACAAAGGATTCATACCATTTTGTCAGTGAGATTAAAGACCTACACCTGACTGACAATGAAACTATGGTCAGTTTTGATGTCCAGTCTCTATTCACATGCCTACCAGTAGACGACTGCATCTCAATTGTATCTAGGAAGCTAGCTGAGAACAACATGCCAGCGGAATATGCAGAACTACTAAGACATTGCCTTACATCTGGCTATCTATTGTGGAAGGAACAGTACTACAAGCAAGTAGATGGTGTGGCGATGGGCTCCCCAGTATCTCCCATTGTCGCCGACATCTTCATGGAAGACTTTGAGGAGAGAGCCCTCCGTACTTCTCCAGTAAATCCAAGATTCTACAAGCGGTATGTAGATGATACTTTCACAATTTTACCATCAGATAAAGTAACTGCATTTCTAGACCACCTTAACTCCCTAAACTCTAAAATTCAATTTACAATGGAGTTAGAGGCAAATAACTCTTTAGCTTTTCTAGATGTTTTAGTAATTCGAAATCCTAATAACACCTTGTGTCACACTGTGTATAGAAAAAAGACCCATACTAACAGATATTTAAACGGTGAATCTCACCATCATCCATCACAGTTAGCTACCGTGGGTAAATCCTTGTTTCAGAGAGCACGAGGAATCTGTGACAGGAAACACCTGGCCGCCGAGCTTCAACATGTCAAGCAAGTTTTGCACGACAACAAGCTTCGGGTTCCGCGCCTACGTCGCAGTGACCGAGTGAAACCGGCCACAGTCGAGCGTGTGCCTGCTGTTCTACCTTATGTCAGAGGAGTCACGGACAAGATTGGCTATATCTTGAAGCGGGCTTCCATAAAAACATTCTTCAAGCCGCCGAAGAAGATAAGTCAGTTTTTACCATCTGTCAAGTGTAACATCCCTCTACAAGACGCAGGAGTATACAAGCTAGATTGTGAATGTGGTCTCTCTTACATAGGCCAAACAAAAAGATCGATTAAAACCCGCGTAAAAGAACACATAGCTGACGTGAAGCATCGTCGTTCTAGGAAGTCTGCAGTCTGTGACCATGTTCTGGATCACCCCAACCATTACATCAGATTTGATAAACCACAGATCCTTGCAAAAGAACACCGATTCCTACCAAGGATGATTCGCGAGGCTATTGAAATCAAAAAACATCCTAATTTCAATAGAGAAGATGGTTGGGTATTACCACCAGCTTGGGATCCAATAATAAATAAAATTAAATCAAAAACCAAGCATACCACTGCAAGACTTCAAGACACAGTGAGCTCTCTTTCTGCGTAGATCGGACCAAGAATAAAAATTAAAAGCTGAAGGTACTCCGGGTTAACTATGACATCGGGACATCTGTCACCTCAGTCCCCCCGCGACCGTGGGTGCTGTAAAGCACTCGAAACGTCGGCTTATAAATAATAAAATTAAACGCGATAAAATCCGTAAAATTAGTTTCATTTAAATGTGTAGTGTTCGCGTAAATATAAGAAATCATTATGTTAAGGTAAGATGTTTATTTCTTCAACAACAACATATCAGCAATACATTTTGATCAATATTAATATAAGAAAAAACTACAACGAAATAATAATACTCCAAAAAATTGTAAATTGTGTTATACAATTATTTCTTATATTTACGCGAACACTACACATTTAAATGAAACTAATTTTACGGATTTCAGCGCGTTTAATTTTATTATTTATAACCCGACGTTTCGAGTGCTTTAGTGAACCCATGGTCACGGGGGGACTGAGGTAAAACATGTCCCGATGGCATAGTTAAAGTCTGCAGTCTGTGACCATGTTCTGGATCATCCCAACCATTACATCAGATTTGATAAACCACAAATCCTCGCAAAAGAACACCGATTCCTACCAAGGATAATTCGCGAGGCTATTGAAATTAAAAAACATCTTAATTTTAATAGAGAAGATTAATAAAATTAAATCAAAAACCAAGCATACCACTGCAAGACTTCAAGACACAGTGAGCTCTTTCTGCGTAGATCGGAATTTCTTTTTCGCCAACCTTTTGAGTCGTCTTTATCATCATTAATTTCATCGAAGTTTTGCTCTTACATACCACGCTGAGCAGTTCTGATACCTTCGCACTGGTGACATTGCTTCCTACCACTAGTCAGTGCGATTTGTGTTGGTAATTTTGGACGGATTTTCCGCCATCAGTCGGTCGTCATAGCCTCGTTTGTAAGCGCTCTGGGTGCACCAAGTGCACGTGAGGTTAACGTTTTGGGTTAACTAGGTATATTCCCTTTTACACACCGTCAGTAATTTAAGATATTCTTACTAGTTAAAAAATTATTAAGTTAGGAATTTATTAAATATTTTCATTACTATTTATTATTATTAATTTGAAAAACGTGAACAACAATATAATAGAAATAATTAGCTTTAAGGATTTTAATAATTTACACTGGTGGTAGGAGGTGATAATATTTCTTTTGTCGGTGACGAGACGTTCACCTGATGGTAAGTGCAACGTCCGTCCATAACAAATGCTGTGTCAACCAGAACATTTCTGTGTGGCACCACTAGGGCGCCTGTCACTCTGAGACACCACTTCATAAGTCTCATATGCCCTATATTCAGACCGTAGCACAGTTAATGTTTGAACTCTACTGCTTCAGGGTAGAATAACTGGCACTGCGATAATTTCTACCTAGTCGGATTCCTAGATACGAGTAGAAATACTACCACCAGAAAAAAATATACATTAATGTCAAAAACTATTTTAGTACTATTGTAAGGAACTGTCAGCATTAGAAAAATTATCAGCTGAAATGTTTAGGCGTTTCGGCGAAAACATTCGGGACTCCATATATAGAGTAAGAGCTAAGCTTTACTTATCTAATAATCCTACTAACGTACCTAGATCCAGAAAGTCACTTGTATTGTGAGAAGACAGCGTATCCATTTGTCTAAAGTATAAACCCATGTTTACTTACATATAAGGTTGAAATTCTGTTTCACGAACAGCGAATGTAAATAATGCGTTGTCTTATTCTGTATTAAGAATTCAAGAAGCCATCTAAAAAGATTTTTTCGTTACAGTAGGCGCGTGCTAGATTTTATTTGTGTCGGAATAAACTATGTTCCACGTATGGTACATTATAAATTAAGCAGATGTTCTATAATCAGTTTAGAAAAATAAAGTTGGCTTCTTTTTTCATTTTATTTATATTGTTTGTTATTGGCTAACAGCAGTTGGTGGCCAAACGTCAATGATCGTAGCTTCGGGTCTTATGTCAGTAAAACGCAAGCATGATACCAGATAAATTCTAGAGCAATTTCATTTATCTATTACATTTTTAGTTAGGTAACCTTACATGTTACATTTTACTTATTTGTTTCTTTTGTTGAAAAAAAACTTTTTTAAATGTCATCAAAACCAGCCAGATACAAATACTACAGCCAAAGAGATTTATTAGCCACTGCATGGCCTCCTCACATTTTTTTTGAGTGGACTTTGACGAGTCCGCTACGGTGCTCCAATGCGGGTTATCTGACTTCACCACATGTCCTCGAAACATTTTTATTCCTCAGACTCGGAACTTTCCTCACGATGTTTACCTTTACCGCTGAGCACATAGTAAATCAGTACTTAAAATTGCAGAACAACTTCAGAGGTGCCGGCACCGGGGATCTAACTCAGGTTACTCCTGTGATATGAAATTTAAGGCGTGCGCCCGGCCCCTGAATTACCGTGGCCCGGGAATTAACTGAAGTTAAATCGTACGATAATTAGTTTTCTAATTTTCGTGCAGAATCCATTAGACTTACCAAATATGTTTTATTTCAGATTTTCTGTAAAGTAAAGTTACTAAAGCTTAAGAGACATCCATGGATTATATTTAACGTGTAGGTTCTTAAGCAAACGAGATTAAGAGCCTCGTTCGTATGAAAATCATTTGCGTAGATTTTATTTTCTGATCACATTGTATTATCTTTTTTGTCTGTTGTATACTGCGTCGGACTTATTTATTTAAGCGACGTATATTAGACGCATAATAGAGAAAAAAGTGTTCTTGAGTTCAAGCCTAGCAGTAATAATACCTTAATAAAAAAAAATAGGATTAATTGACGAGACGAGCAAGACGTTCACCAGACTGTAAGTGCAACTACCCAAAAAAAAGCTGTGTCATACTGACAACGTCAGTCACATAAAAGTCTGTCGTTTATTTACGTTCATGCTGCCAAACAGCAAAGATAATCAATATAAATGACTTTTGGCGCCAACTCGAAAAGTGGCAGCAGTGATTTTATTTAATTTCGTAATTTCTGTGTAAATTTGGAGTTTTGATGTTTAATATTGATAGTTTATAATGCAGCAAGTGGTCCTGAAAGTGTACAGTGATTGTGAAATTCAATTCAAGGCCAAAATTGTGCTTTTCGTTTTGTCTCCACCAGTCCAGCAAATCTTCAGTAAAAGTCAACTATCAATTTACTGTCGATCAAAATTTTGTATCTTGCTGCTTGAAGATTGTATACTTGAATATGTTACTTGACACTGGAAAATAGTTTATGACTATTTCCAATAAAAAATAAATAAATAAATCAATATAAATTTTTTGACATAATGTTAAATTAATTAAATAATCAAGATTCATTAAGCTCAACCGCTGAGATAACCATTAGACATTTCCTGAAGTATGTCTTCTGTAGAGCGAACCCAAATTTTCCGTTAAAGGCTCTTAGATTATAAGTACCATTATCAATTTTAATTACATTTTACGTTTCTATGTCAAAAATCTAATTTTAAGGGATATTTTCTCTTATTTCAAAGAATTAATGAATATTAAAGAATTTTTTTTTTTCATTTAACTTTATTGTACTCGGTAGGTTAGGTTTCAAAAGGCCCAGTGAACATAAGCTTGGTGTGAGACGGCATTCAGAGCGTACCGAGTATTACGTTACTTTAAGACGACAGGTCAATGATTTTATTACCGAGACTCAATGTGGAAAATATGAAGAGATAGCATTTTACCTTAGAGAGTCAATGTATATAGCATTTTGTAATTTGTAAAATTAGCAGATTGTAAAATTATTCTGAATGCACCTTATAAATTTTTCCTATAATCTAAAAACCGTACCTAAACCTCAGGTCGTTAAGAACTTATATATATGCTAATGCTAGCTGATGCGCGCGACTTCGTCCGCATGGATATACTTTTTTAAATATCCCGTGGGAACTCGTTGATTTTCAGGGACAAAAACTAGCCTATGTCCATCGACAGGATGCAAGCTGTCTCTGTGCCAAATTTGCCAGACAGAGACAGATAAAGTTATTCTGTAATTTTCTCATTTATAATCCATACTAATATTATAAATGCGAAAGTAACTCTCTCTTTCCCTCTGTCTGTTTGTTACCTTTTCGCGGTTCAACCGCTGAACCGATCTTGAAGAAATTTGAAACGTAGATAGTTTGCATCCTTAAGATGGAAATAGGATACTTTTTATTCCGGAAATTTAAATAGTTCCCACGGGATATTTGTAAAACCTATATCCACGTGGATGAAGTCGCCGGCATCAGCTAGTAGTTTATATACATCAAAACGTCGGCGTTTTGTATATCAAAAGGTTGTGATTTTCATCGTTGAAAATTCATCACAAATAAAATAGCGTGTGCAACTCAGTACACGTGAGAGAAGTGGAAAATTCTTACATTTATTAGAAACTAGCTGATTCCCGGGACTCCTTCCGCGCTGATAAAGGTTTTTCGAATATCCCGTGGGAACCGTCTCCAGGAATCAAGCTATCTCGGTGCCAAAATACGTTAAGATCAGTTAAGCGGTTGAATCGTGAAAAGGTAACAAACAGACAGAGAGACAGAAAGAGTTATTTACGCATTTATTATAATAGTATGGATTTCATTAAAATAAATATAAATAAACCTCAAAAAAATTAAAATAAATGAATTAATAAAAATATATCTCACTATGAAATAACTGCTCAGTACATGGACATATATTATTTAATTAAAACTAAAAAGAACACATTAGTATCGCTATTAGCCCGGTGACTTTCACAGCTTATTTTTCTCTCTCTGTCCAACTCATCCAGCGGGCGTCGTAAAAGTCGACAAAGGGAAAATAAAAACCAGGAGACTATCGGGGTCACGTCGTTGTCACCATTTTGGCGGATAATATTGCCAAGGAAAAAGGTAACTACCCGCCGGATCTGTCGTCTTACGAGTATCTGGTGAGGACGTCTCCTCCAACTAGTAATATTTACATGTTGTATTTATATAGTTTGCATCTCAGAAACTTTCATAGCGCGATTATGGATTGTATGAAATATTTCTTGAGCTTTTTATGTGGGCGGCATAGATGTCGCTACAGGCAGCACAAATTAACTGCGGTTGCCAACCCGCCTGCCGAGCGCGGTAACTTTGGCAAAATCCCCCTAAACAGAGAGCCACAAACTATAGGGGAGGCCTATGTTCAGCAGTAGACTAGTGATAGGCTGAAATGATAATGATGATGTAGAACTTGCACTGAAATTCGACGATTATAATTTTAATCTCACCGCACCCAAAGAAGTATCACTTCGAAAAACCTTACATTTTAGAGTTTACCCGGTCTAACTAAATAATGAATTCGTAGGATAATCATTTACCCATCTCAACCCGTCAGTGTCATATGTCGACTAAGGGAATTAATGAACTAGGAAATGGAAGGCTATATCTTTTTACGCAATCCATTTATCATTGCTTTTTTTACAATAGCACAATCATTTTTTTTTTTCAATAATTTGATATCGCTGTTTTATAATGCCGTGTGGTGGCGGCTTGTTATAAGAATACTACCACTCCATCTCATCCAATGGATCTCGTAAAAGGCGAGTAAGGAATTAAACCGCACTGTGCACCCAACAGCGCATGGTGGCGATGGGCTCACCACCTATCACACCAAGTGCATTATATTGTTTTGGTGAAACGTGGATTGTGGCAGTCATCTGTTTTTGCAGTGAGTGCCCAGTCTCTGACTACCCGTTATGGCATACAGTCGTGATCTTATGTATGTATTTGATATCTCCACTGCCGTGATTAATCACGGTTTGAAATTGTTGGCTATCCAACAATTTCAAATTTTTTGCACAAAAGTTATCGGCTGAGATTCGAACCCAGGACTTGCGGCGTACCAGTCAGGTACCGCGACCACTAGGCCACGCGGTCGTCGAGTTATGGCACAATTGTAAATTATGATTGATAAATGGATGGCCGGAATATACTTCTCCGTAGAGGGGAGTATTTACCGTCATTATCATGGATGAGCAGGCTGATTGGCGATTGCCGTACCAGACGTACTACCGAACTGTATTTTCAGTCAGTCATTTTTGAAAATAATCTGCCGCCGACAGGAGCAGTCAGAAGACCGAGAAATTTCCTTGCACTTCCCTTAGTTCAAGAGTCGAGAATTAATGACTCTTATGGCACACGGGGCTCTTATTACGAGGTGGCAAAGATTCTTATGCCGCCACTAAACAATAGTGATAATAACTTGTTAATCATACTTACATACAAAAAAAGAAGTACCTTTTTGGTTTGTCTGTTTGTACGAACTTGAGGATTACCCAAGATATTGACATGAATTTCAAACAGATTCTAGATAATAACACTGGGACCGACTTACACTTTCATCGTGTTCGTTCCTCTGGTTCCGAATATGTGAACATTTTTTCGATTATATATAAAGAATACCATATTATATAAGAGTAGTGGAACCCTTAACTATTGAAAACATTCCATTGCAAAAATTCCAGTCACTCTGAAACATCAGTTCAACAGTTCTTATGTCTCACATGCCAACATGGCATTGGCAACAGCAGTTTATTTATTCAAATGCACCAGGAAGATCCTGCTGCCCATATCTTGGTTTTTATTAGGGAGAACATGGGGTGGTAGATTCTATTAAGCCGAATGGCTGCTGTAAGGTTTTAATGAGTTGAACGGTCTTCAGGTGGCCCTAGCAGGAACATCATCACCATTATTGCATTGTCATCAGGTTTATGCACGAAAGTCAAATTTTAGCCTATTCGAGCTATGAAAAAATTCAACACTCAAACTTAAAATTTAGTTGCAAATTTTGACCTAAACAAACAGACAAATATTGCATGCTTGTAAAAATATAAAAGTCTATATTCCACACAAATTCTTGTGATGTGATTGTGATGTAGTTCCTACATGATACTACCTAAATATTTATTGCCGAGCAGACAGACCGTCGGCGGCAATAAATATCATCGCTTGATAATGCCTCGTTTTGGGGCGAAACACGTGTCGTGTACTCAAACTAGTGGTAGTATTTTAGTGGTTGGTGGAGGATAACGGATGCTGTGTTAGTTTGCTTGTACACGCTACTAAAAGTTGGCGGACGGTGCTCTTCAAAAAATTAGGTAATTGTAGGTGTGTGTGTTGGTATTTTCACACAATAGGACATGATTGTGACTTTGTTGCGACCTGAAGTCTGGTGATGAACTAAGAAAAAATTTGTTATCTTTTTTGAAACTTCAAAATGCTTTTGAATTAATTTGACGCCTCCGTCCATACATACAGCTAATAATTTTATACCTCTCTATTTTTTTTTTATTATTAAATTAGTTTATGTAATATTTTAAGGAAAATAACTTAGTGTTGAAAATTAACACAAAATTAATTTTTGTGATTATTATTGACGCTACTAAGCGTGGCAACTATGGCAAAATCCCCCCAAAATGAGAGCTACAAACTTTTGGTGACAACCAATGTTAGAGGCCTTTGTTCAGCAGTGGACTAGACTAGATGGGCTGGAATGATGATGATGATGTATACAAAAACACACTAATATGGGCTAAAGTCCGTCACAATGATTTTTTTTTAAGTAAGAAATT
The DNA here is from genome assembly GCA_019845155.1 of Luehdorfia chinensis. Taxonomy (NCBI): domain Eukaryota; kingdom Metazoa; phylum Arthropoda; class Insecta; order Lepidoptera; family Papilionidae; genus Luehdorfia; species Luehdorfia chinensis. The sequence goes on from JAHVAK010000103.1 coordinate 10,886,964, forward strand.
AACGAGACGTGCAAATCGTTAACATAATCGTAGGTGCAAACTAAGAACACAAATACAAAAATGTTCTTTACTTTTTTGTTTAGTACCATCGTTAATTAACGTCATGTGTTACGCGCTCCGAAAATATAATAGTTTTTGATAAGAAAACAGTATTTAATTGTAATCGTATATTGTGACAGTTTACACTAAAGTGAGATACATTGTACACAGTGTTATCTAGTGTTTACATTCAGTTTAAAGACTATAAAACTGTTGATTTAATAAAACTATTTAAAAAAGACTTTTTGCTCTACCCGACACTAAAAATAAAAAACATTCTTTACTGAATTAATTATTTTTAAGGTGTAATAAAGCAAAAAAAGGTGCGTTGTTTCAACCAGGGATCATAGTGCTACAAATTACAACATAAAGACCATTTCATAAAAATCGTACGGACGCCATCTGTTATAAAAGCGCTGTGTAAATTTTGGGTATAGGTACATTACACGATTAGTAAAAATGCCTACAGAAAGATGCAATAGTTGCCGTAAATTCATGACGCCTAGTGAAGGCGTTAGGTGCAGTAAATGCAACTTTCCGCACCACAAGCTGTGTGTGGCGCTGCCGACAAAGGGTAATGTACCTTCCAGCTGGCGATGCCCCGAATGTAAGAAGGGTGAATTTAGAGACAACAAGGATGACACCCCAGTTCGGGGCAGATCACCATACGTAGGTACTCACAGTAATGAGGGAAGTCTGAACACCAGCCCGTCCCAAGCTGTCACTACGCTGCCTTTTACACAGGAAGAGGACGACACAAACATGGAGTTCACTAATAAAGACATCATTGTGGAGATACGAGCAATGCGCCTCGACTTCTTAAATTTCCGCAAGGAAATTTCAGAACTGAAAGCCGAGGTGCAGACTTGTAAAGCTCGCATGGGTGGATTGGAAGCTCGGATGGGGTCTTTAGAACAAATCGCCTCAATACAAAACGCAGCGCCTCTGGAAGTAAATAAAGAGATAACTCAACTCAGAGCTGATTTGAATGACCGTGACCAAGATCTCCTTGCAAATGACATAGAGATTAGGAATATCCCGGAAGATAAAGCAGAAAATCCCATGCACCTTGTAGGTTTGATCGCAGCGAAGTTGGGTATTAGCTTGGAACAGCGAGACATCGTGTGTGCGGAGCGATTTGGCGATCGTCATCTTAACGCGACAACCCAGGATGGAGCTTTGGAAGCGCGTCCCCGAGCGATCGTAGTCCGCGTGGCGAGGCGTGACCTGCGCGACGAACTGCTGCAGAGTGCACGGGTCCGACGCACCGTTAATACTGTCGATCTTGGACTGCCTGGAAAACCGCTACGCCTCTATATTAACGAACGCCTAACCAAGATGAATAGGCAATTATTTCGTCTGGCACGCGATGCGGGACGTCGTCATGGTTGGCAGTTCGTATGGACGAAACGCGGCCGCATTCTCGCCAGACGCAGGCCGAGGGATACCGTACAGGATCCGGTCTGAAAAAGACATCGTTGATAACATTGGCTCTCTATCGGATATTGTTTGATGTCTCCTATGTGATTAAGCTGTTACTATGTCTTTTATTTCCGCTGGGTTTGGAAATTGTGCGCTGTATAGGTGACCTACTATATATAAGAATTACTATGTATGTATATAAGGGTTTTATGTATATAATTACAAACCATTTAAATGTATTTACACTATATATTTTTATACAATACACACATAGGACACTTTTATACACATTGAACACAAAATTGGATCATTTACATATCGGCAGTAACTATTTATTGCCAACTATACATACAACACCCCATAAGATGACAAACAGTGAAAACATGAGTATTAATTTCATTCTCAAATATGTTTCACATTTGAATAATATAAAGAAAAATATTAAATTAATATCAAGTAATTGTGGTTTATATAGACTATTCTTTTATTTATTATATTCAAATAAAGCACTATTATGCAAGGAGGGGATAAAAATGGTACACAATATACATAATATCATTTTAAACATAATATACCTCTTAACTTTTAGGGATGAAACATCTTCCGCTATAGTACCCAAAATTAAAAACCTTATTTGTCATATTTCAATAACATCAAGCAGATCAATTATATTTTTATTAAATCATTGTAGTGTATGTGAACTGTTTGTTCTTGGATTGTACATAAATTATATATTTTTAAGCATAATAAGGATTAAAGTGGTATACAATATATACTTTATTTCAAACATCTACTTATTACCCTCAGTCCATGAAATATTGCATATGGTTTCGAAAGTTGAAGGCAGATATAATAATTCAAGCATTATATACTTATATATTCATTTCTTAATTACTAACACTGGAGTATTGTATGTAGCAATAATTTTGTTTATAACAATAGTGTACAAATGATTAAAAATAAATACTTAAAGTTTGGTTTGTTGAATGCAGGCTCTCTTGGAACCAATCATGATGAGTTTTTGATTGCTATGAACAAGTATTCAGTGGACATTATGGCAATAAATGAAACTTGGTTGCGTCCTGGTGAGGAGGGTCGGGCACCTGTTGTTCCAGGATACAAAATGAGACATGTGCCGCGATCTGAGTCTGTACGAGGAGGTAGGGGGGGAGGAGTTGCTTTTTACATCAAAACTGGTTTACATGCAAGGATAAGAACTCACCCCGAGCAGAGAGATGTTGAACAATTATGGATATCTCTTAACCTAAATGGTAAAACAATTTTAATAGGGACAGCCTACAGACCACCATGGTTTGACTTTGAAGGCTTTCTAAATGGAATAACTGCCAGTACAATTGCTTTAGCACCATATGATAATATTATTTTGTTAGGTGACTTCAATGTAAATTTATTATATGGGAATAGTACTAACTCAAAAAGATTTAATGAGTTCCTTAGTTACATGAATCTCAAGCAAATAGTGCAAGCACCCTCACATTACACAGGACATAGCTGTTCTCTCATTGATGTGATATGCACAAACATAATCAGCTATAAAGTAGAAGTGGATCACATAAATGAACTCAATCAACACTCATTTATTACATGTGAAACAATTATAAAAAAAGACAAGCCAAAGCCTACTAGACTGGTTACATACCGTCCACTTGCAGATATAATATTGAGCACTTTTGAGAAGAACCTTGACACTATTTCATGGGAAGCGATATGTAATACTACTGATGTCAATGTTATGGTCCACATGCTTAATTCACATATCATAGAACTATTTGACTTGCATGCACCAACAAAAAGCAAAATATTTAAAACTCAGCAGACACCATGGATTACAGAAGTCATTAAACTAATGTTTAAACTAAGAGATGAGGCTAGATGTAGATATAAAAAGACAAAGTTAGAGGCCCATAAGCAATATTACTTGGATCTTAAGCACCAAGCTTCAAAAGCTTTATATAATGAAAAGAGAGCTTTTTTTACTCAACATATTAATAATAATATAAAAAACTCTAAGCTTTTATGGAAAAATATAAAAACAAATGCCCTTCCTAACCACAAGGAAAGCGAGCTTCCAGCCCACTTTAATGACCCAGAAGCAATTAATAAAGCATTTGTAGAAGTACCGAGCAAAGATAGTATAACCACCCAACAGCTCACATATTTTGAGCACAACAGGCACAGTCAGTCGAGCTTTTCCTTACAGACAGTAACACAAGATCAAGTTCTCAAAATACTAAGAACACTAAAATCAAATGCTCTGGGAGTGGACGGCATTAACATAGATATGATAATTGATTGCTACGTTTTGCTTGCACGATATAAGATTCGCCATCGCCATTATGATATCTATTTAGAGCTGTAGCAAACCGTATGTATTCGGTGCCGAGTAACGAGTACGCCATCTAGTACCGAGTACCGAAATATATCACTCAAGAAATCATACTCAAGAATGCATTTCGTTATTTCGTTACTTTCGTATTTTCGTACTGATATTAGTTTGATTGAATTTTTGCAAGTACGTTCGTTGCGTTGATTATGCTTGAATTGAAACGGTTTGCTGATAGTGCGTTATACGCATGCGCGCGCTTATTTCGTGATTTTAAATACGTACGTTACAAAGGACGCTGTTTGTTTACTGTTTATTTAGTTACTTTAAGTAAAGGAATGGTTTAGACAAAGTTTGGGATTGGAACAGAAACAAGGTACGTAAGTATTTTTATACAAAATATTAATTTATGTAATAATATAATATAGATTTATGTTTTTGTTTTATACTATTGTCCATTAGTTTCACTAAAAATAATACTATAAGAGATATTATAATAAAGCCGTTTTAATGAGATGAGATTTAATTGTTTTTTGATTAATAAAGGCTTACATATTCTCAGGGATAAAATATTCAAACCAGTAAATTCTGTTTAGTTTTCAATTAGATCGTTGTGGTAATTAAATTACAGTTTACTTGTAGTTCTACCCACTTCCATATAAAATCAAACTAAATTTAGATTTACATAATATACACAAGTCAGGTTCAAAAAATTGAAAAGTTAAAATATATACATTACGCAGCTAAGTATGTAACGTATTAAGAATGTATTCTACAAAGTAGATACGACCGACGCGACGTCGTCGATGCGATGTTATTTATTAGGTACTTAACAAAAGTAACGAGTAACGTAACGATACGATAGTAATGAGTACTGATAGTTACAGTAACGAATATATCCGAGTACGCTTTTTTTCGTTACTTTTACACCACTATATCTATTGTTAGGAATTACTATAAGTGTCAGAAGGCTACGTATTTATTTTCAAAATTTTATTACTGTTTTATATATTATTAACGTAATATTGTAATTATTTATATATTTCATATTATTTTATTTATTTTCTTTAAACGACATCGGAGTGCAAATGGGGGTTGACACTGAAAATCAGTGCTGTGACGGAATTCGCTTCCGCCGCAGTGTATGCTGAGTTGTCAACCTCGTTTGCTAGGAGTACGGCGTACAATTTCCAAACTTTTATTTTTAGTATTATTTGTGTTTTAAGTTCTCTCTCTTTTTTTATTTTTTGTACTGCTATTTTAATTTTTTTATTATGTATTACTTTTGTGTACGTCTGCTTCAAGCAAATAAATGATTTTTCTTTCTTTCTTCTTTCTTTCTTACCACACTGCTGTCACTTTGAGACATCAGTTATTAAGTCTTATATGACCAGTCATTTCCATGCAATATACTATATAAGACGATAGGCTCGCCTTTCGCCTTATATAGTAGAATACATATGAGGAGGGTCAGGGGTGCTTTAGAGACGAGCTTTGATGGTTTAAGGTGATGGACTAACTTCAGCATCTCTCTTTGGATTGCATGTGAATGTGCTGAGCGAGCAGCGTAGTGGTATGTATAAGACGTGAACTACTTCGTTAACTGTATATAAATAAACGACGACCGCGTGGCCTAGTGGTCAGAGTACCTGACTTCGGAGCCGCGGGTCCTGGGTTCGAATCCCAGCCGGAGCCAACATTTGTGCTAAAACACAAATTGTTGATTTTCGGGTCTGGTTGTGTTGTGATTGTCCCCGTGTTCCTGACACTGCATCCTTGCCTACCTCCGATCTTATCGCATCAGCGTTACATCGGGCGCAGGTAGGTTGGGACGAGTGAGTGAGCCTCTGTGTTTGCGCGTACACTTGTGGCACTATAACATCTCCTGCGCAGTTGATGGCTCTCGACAGTCGTCGGAAGTTGTCGCCGTGGTCGAAATCGGCTAGGAGAACATCATCATAAATAAACGAAGCTACACAAACGACTAAGGCCAGTTATTCTGCCGTGAAGCAGAAGTGTGCAAACATTACTGTGTTTCGGTATGAAGGGCACTGAGAGCTAGCGTAATCACTGGGCATGTGGGACTTAAGAACTGATGTCTCAGGGTGAGGGGCGCAGTGTAGTGTCACACTGAAATGTTCTGGGTGACACAGCATTTGTTATATGCATCTTTTATGGACACTTACCATCAGGTAAACGTTTTGCTCGTTCCGTCACTTTAATAAAATAAAAAATAAAATAGCATAGCACAGCTGAACAGATTGTTGACAGCGTTTTAAAATTTCAATCTTCACCATGATATTTCATTCCACGCTAAGTAATCACACAATTTCAGAAGGTCGTGAATGATTTAACGTATAGTAAAATGCAACAAAATAACGGAGATGCGTAATCGTACCGAAAACGCTGATTTTTTGGGTCATTTTAATTTATTAATTTAGTACAAGATGTATGGGTAAGTATCCTTTAAATACTAGTTTATTACTAAACGCCGCATGTTGGCTTTGAATCTGTAGCCGGATATCTGACATAACTTTAAAAAGCGTTTTTTAAAGCTTTTGTTGTTTGTACGCATTTTACGACACCTCGGTAGGAAAGAGGCAATGTATTGTACGGACAGTCTTTAGTAGTGCAGATTAAAACCATAATATGCAATGCTATCACTATTCTACTCGTGTGAACGCAACGAAGAGTCAGATTTTTTTTACTCGTACCAAAATGGCGGTGACGCAGCTCGCCACCCACCACGTCTCGATTCCACGTGGACTAAAAGTGAGCTACATGTGTAACCTCTGCCTACCCCTTATATGTGAAGAAAGCGTGACCATATGTATGTATATTTATGATTTTGTGCCGCTGGTGTATTATTTCTATTACATTATTAATCGAATATTGATATAAATCGATATAATTAATACTTATATCGTATAAATTCTATAAATTGCTACTATTAAAATATTAAAAGCAAAAACCATTTTGAACAATGATAGATCTCTTTTTATATATCGCTGTAGCAACTGTCGTAACATTGTTAATGACGGGTTAAACGGGGTGTTAGAGAAAAATTGAGGTTTAAATACTTAACAAATATTCAATTTAAACAGTTTTTTAAGAGTCGGTGAACTTCAACCTAATGCTGCTTGCTCCCTTGAATTTTCGTAATTTGTATATAATATGGGAGTCGTACACTGTTTCATACAAGCTAGAACATGCTAGTACTAAATTTGAGATTATGGTATCTAAGGCTGGTACCAATACCATGCCAACTGAATGCTGGCAGTATTTAAAAGCTTAAATAGCAAGAATACCAGGCAACAAATAACCAAGACGTGTCATCCTTTACGCTGCCGTATTTTCAGAAACAAGCACCGACGGATGCGCTACCGTCTGATCTAAGAATTTCGTCTCACTACCGCGCAGATTATGTTATGCCCTTACACCGTCATGGTCATGACAGCCCTAGTAAAACCGTCCAAGTCTCTTCTAGTTATTAAACACTAACAAAGGTTAAATATTTTAAGATGAACTAATGTTAGCTGCTAATTACTAACATAAGGTAAATTAAATTGTTACTAACAAACTGGACCCATTTTATATCTCAAAATTAGATTATTATTAATAAATCCATAAGCGAAAAATCGCGTCTCGATTACTTAGGTCATTCATTAAATGAATAAACATGAAAACTTGATAGCCCATATATCAATCGTGGGACTTTTAGATAACGTTTTTTTTATTATATTCCATTCAACACTTTGTACATCTTTCATTTTCACTATGTCGTCGCGATAACCACTGACCTTTTTCAAATTAAATCGATTAATATTAACATGATTCGATCGCGTGACAACAGAAAATTACACTCGGCGTCAAAAAAATCGCACATCCGAAAAAAATAATTTAAATACTATTTTAACACAACAGGCCAATGGCAATGTTGTGGTTTGAGGGTATCATTTGAAAGGTAATTTCATTAGCTTTCAGGAATTTTAATTGAATTTTACTTTTATAACGAGACGGAAATGCTGCCCCAAAACATACACGAGCCACCCCCGTATTCGACGGATTTTTCGAAGCAGAGAAGAGTACGGTCCGCCACTGTTCTAGAGTCCACTCGCAATGATTGCGAGCAAACTCTAGGCGATCTCTGCGATGCTGTGCAGTAAGTTTTGGACCTTTAGCAGGTCTATGGGCTGTTAAACTATTTTTTGTAACTTTCTTCTTATCGTAGAAACACTCACAGATGTTCTCCGAGTTCATCGAAGCTGTTGTTGCAACTCAACAGCATTTGTAAAACGGTTTCGTAAAGATGTCGTAACGATGAAACGGTCATCTCTTTCTAATGTGCACCGTTTTCTTCCAGATCCCGGTTTTCTAACATAACCACCAGTCTGCTCAAAACGTTGGAACACTCGTCGAACTGAAAAACGGGACAGGTTCAACTATCGAGCAACGTCACACTGCCGCATCCCCGACTGCAAAAGGGCAATCACTTGAGCGGCTTCTTCAGAGCTGGTGTCCATCTTTACTTGTTCTTACTTGGGTTACTTGTTCACGTGTGTTCACTGCAAAGTCTAAATTACGACTGGCCCATATTTCGTCCAGATCGACCCTTTTATACCCTTTTTAGGTGGTGTAACTAGCGTCCTTTCTAACGAGCATTTGACAGTGTTTATTTTTGACGCTCTATAATGATAAATGTTTTAATGATTTCATGATTTTTTTATTAATAATGTAAAGCTATTCAAATACCCATTTCAAACATACCAACATTTATATAAATATAATTCGTTTCTAGCCATTACAGCCATTTTTCGCGCAAACTCAGAGAGGTGCGATTTTTGTGACGCTGAGTGTATTATTACTAGTGGTCCACATGGTTTTCGACCATAAGGTGGAAATTCGACGGCTATTGATAAAAAGTTTGAGTAATTATTTGTTTTTAAAAAAATCTGCGACCGTGATTGATTGTCCGTATGAACGTAAATAATGAATGTATAATATAGTTTCCTCGCTTCATCTTCATACAAAGTTTAACCATGCAAAACCGTTTACTCTTAACGTGTTAACATATAGAAGAAGTTTTTCTAAAACGCAGAACAGAAAACAAATATTAGACGATAAGAAGGAAGATAAAGTCAAAAGCAGTCCTTAGAAGCCAATTAGCTTATATAAGGGATAACTCATCATCTTATCAAAGACATTTCTTTAAAGCAGGCCTTTGGGCGATATAAAATTTGGTAGCATCAATTATAATATTAATTATAATGTAGTATGTTGCATTTAATATTAGGGTTTTCTTGAGGACACATTTTTTTATAGATGAGGGGGCAAACGAGCAAGCGGCTCACCTGACGTTAAGTGATCGCCGCCGCCCATGAACATCCGCAACACCAAGAGAGTCGCGTTTGCGTTGCCGGCCTTTGAGAAATGAATAGGCTCTTTTCTTGAAGGTCCCTAAGTCACATCGGTCCGGAAAAACCGCAAGTTCCACAAAGTGGTCGTGTGGGGAAGAAAATTCCTCGAAAAGCGCACAGTGGTGGAATGCCATCCATCGAGGTGATATGGATTGAATTTGGTGCTTTGCCGCGATGTACGATGGTGAAATTCAGCGGCTGGTATGATTCCGAACAATTCCTCGGAACACTCCCCAAAGTATATACGGTAAAAAACGCAAAGAGACGCAACGTCTCTTCGCAAGATCAAGCAGAAACACAGTGGAAATATGGTGCTTCATTTCCATTAAATATCCATGGGTCAAATGCATAGAGTGATAAGCATCTTCACCTATTCGATGTAATACTTATGCGATGACAGAAGATGTCAGATTGTATTTTGTATAGGCAACTTTGCAAATGTTGAAAACCACACGTGACCGAGGAGAGTTAAGTTTATGTTACTATGCAATTGTAAAAAACAAAAATGGAAACTGCCAACCGCACCATTAATTGAATCTGCTACTTCTACATGTAACATAATATGTCATTACACTATGTATTTACACGATATTTGTTATGCAAATTTTAAAATGTTACTTCGCTTTGAACTCGTTCATCGAAAACTGTGCCTCATGTGGTGTTTACTACTATATCAAAACAGTTAAGTTACAGACTATAATTGTCCAACTGCTGAGAATGGGCATACTCAATTTTTTCTGAGGTATGATAACCCTATTACATAATATGTATTTATAAATTCTTTATTTAGGAGACCGCGTGGCCTAGTGGTCAGAGTACCTGACTTCTACGCCGCGGGTCCTGGGTTCGAATCCCAGCCGGAGCCAACATTTGTGCTAAAACACAAATTGTTGGTTTTCGGGTCTGGTTGTGTTGTGTTTGTCCCCGTGTTTCTGACACTGCATCCTAGCCTACCTCCGATCTTATCGCATCAGCGTTACATCGGGCGCGGGTAGGTTGGGACGAGTGAGTGCCTCTGTGTTTGCGCGTACACTTGTGCCACTATAATATCTCCTGCGCAGTTGATGGCTCTCGACATTCGGATTCGGAAGTTGTCGCCGTGGTCGAAATCGGCTAGGAGAACATCACATCATCATCATCAGTATTTAGGAGAATACAAACATTAGGCATGGATATGAAATTCTGTCGAGTTTCTTTTTATAACAATGAGAGAGATTTTAAGATGGGCACCAAATGTTTGAAAATAGCAACGCAATTGTGTTTTTGGAAATTAAAAATTATACATTGCTAGATAAAATACTATATTTACACTATATTTTAGTCACGATGGAGCACTTCACGGTTAACAATTTTGAAAAAAATTACGTTTTCTTCCTTACTCTACGAGTCCTGTTTAGAATTCAATATGGATTACGTCGTACAATTAAGTGTCCAAGTGTTAATTTGTTAACTGGTTCAACGACGAATATTAAACAAACTCTGGCAATACCAAAGAACTAGTCTTCGCCGAATTTTGCAAGTGAACCTCAAACTTTCCACCCATACAAGCTTCAAATTGTGCAGGTGGAAGGAGGTGAAACCAAACGATTATATTCAACGAAAGTTATTGACTGACACTATGATAGAGCGATTTTCGAGCATTGAAAACGTATTGATTACGGACGAGGCCCATTTTCAAATCAACGGAGACGTCAATAAACGATTGTCGCTACTGGAGCAAAAAAAACCCACTTCCTTTACCCACAGCGACAGTATGGATTGTCATATTAGCAAATGGCATAATTGGTCCGTATTTCTTTAATAATAACGTAAATGGGAATTCAGAGGAATGCATGAAAATATTGCGAGAGTTATTGATGCCACAGTCACATGGATTTGAAGGATATAACAGCAGCTTTTTACTGGTGGAGGATCTAGGTAGGTACCACCCCAGGGTCAGTTATTCTGCCGTGAAGCAGTAGTGTGCAAACATTACTGTGTTTCGGTTTGAAGGGCACTGTGAGCTAGCATAATCACTGGGCATATGAGACTTAAGAACTGATGTCTCAGGGTGACGGTCGCAGTGTGGTGTCACACAGTCATTTTCTGGGTGACACGGCATTTGTTATGGGCAGACGTTGCACTTACCAACAGGTAAGGTTTTGCTCGTTCCGTCACTTTTATGAAATAAAATAAAAGCTTGTATGCAACAAGATGGAGCTACTTGCCATACGTAAAACGTGACTTTACTGTTGGTCAAATAAATGTTTCCGAACTAATTGATTTCTCACAGAGGTGATATTGGCCATGGCCTCCGTGGAGCCCGGACCTTACACCTTTCGATTTTTTCTTGTGGGGATACCGTAAAGCCGTGTGTATCTTAATAACCAGACGACAATATCCCAATTAAAACAGAACATCCACGACGGGGTAGTCTCGATTCCCCGCAGCATGTGTCAGCGCGTTTTTCAAAATTTCCTTAGTCGTTTGCTGTAGTGCCTAAGAGATGGGGCACGTCACTACGATGTCATTTTTAAAAACAAAATTGCATTAGATGTTTGTAACGTTGAATCAAATTATCATTGGTAGTTGTAGTATCATTCTATTCATGATTCAAATGTGCAAAGTTTTTTTGCCCACCAGTTATATGAATCGTTAAGGTTAGCGCTTAGATAACTAAGCTAAGTTGAAATTTAATTGTAGTGTCGTAATGTGAGAAGCCCAACATTAGTACCGGTACTAGAAACTACTGTTGGTCCTTGCTGATAAAACAAATCGAATTTTGATAAGGAAATGAATTTAAACAAAATCGCGGCCATCTTCGTGACGTAAAACCAAAATCAAGATATCATTGATCAAACGCTGTCATCAAAAAGTTATATCCGCTGAGGAAATCGAAGTTTTTATTGAAAATACTACGCTGCGTTTTTCTTCGCGAGATTAAAGGCAGCGAAATATAAATCTTATATTTATGCATATGGAATATGTGGCTAAGGAATATTTGTTAATTGTTAATACGTTTGCCTAACGTTTAACTAAAATTTTACCTGACGTACCTTCCTTAGCACATTTAAAGTAGGCCCTCTCTTTTGTTGACGACCTAGTGGCACAATCAACAAACACATTTTCTGGCAAAATAGCAACAATAAGTAAAAGCACAAACAACAATAAGTAAGTGCACAAAGGCAGTGATTTTACGGAATGGCTTTGAAAATTACGTACGGCAACAGCAAGGGAATAAATAAAGGGAAACAATTCATGAAAAAATTGACGTACGCACATCTAAACAAGTTTCAGCCTGGGAATAAATAAGCCGTTTATAAATAAATTGACAACATCTGGGTATGGAGATATTGTTAATTTAAATAAATGCCGGGATAGCCATCACTTTAGTAATAAGATATCTCTTGAATGTTTAAATATAAATTATGACACTTATATAAGAAAAAACATTCATACATATATACATACATACAGTCACGCCTCTTTCCCATTGGGTTAGACAGAGACCACATCATTCCACTTGCTACGATCCTGACACATATCTTTCGCTTCTTCTACTTTCATTACCGTTTTCATACACGTGCGTCGGTACTTTTAACGTGACTTTTCCTCAAAAGTACTCCGATCTGATAGTGATGCGTACGCCTAGGTCGACCCTTACCGGCTTTCCCATTCACACTCGCCTCATAAATCTTTTCGTCAATCTTCTTTCATTCATCCTCTCTACGTGTTGACTGGTGGTAGGATTCCTATGCAGGAATCCGTCTAAGTAGGTACCACGCCAGGGCCAGTTATTCTGTCGTGAAGCAGTAGTGTGCAAACATTACTGTGTTTCGGTTTGAAGGGCACTGTGAGCTAGCGTAATCACTGGGCATATGAGACTTAAGAACTTATGTCTCAGGGTGATAGACACAGTGTGGTGTCAGACCGAAATTTTCTGGGTGACACAGCAACTGTTATAGGCAGGCGTTACACTTACCATCAGGTGAACATTTTACTCGTTTCATCACTTTATCCAACAAAAAAAAACCATCTAAGCATCCCTTCCTCTGTCTTTGTCACTACATCTTCAACCACGCCGCAACGTTCCCTTATCACGCTGTTTCTCAATTTTCCAAAGTTAAGTTAGAAAAACCATTCATAGTTATTAAAGTCCCTACCGCACAACATAACAAGCAAAACTTCTGGGCAATTTCAACTAACGTTTTAACTACTATTTCATTTGCATTGGTTATCTATACAAATAAATAAAAATGATATGTCTATCTGTAATAACAAAGTAACAGCTCAATGCTTATGATAGTACATACAGAAAAAAAAACATTTTTATTTTTTTTGTGTCTGTCTGTTTCTTCCGGCTAATCTCTGAAACAGCTGGACCTATTTTGACGGAACTTTCACTGACAGATAGCTGATATTATAGCGGGTAACTTAGGCTACTTTAATTTTAGAAAAATAATTAGAGTTCCGCGCAAAAAAATATTAAAAACCTAAAATCCGATACAAATCGGTAAATACATATGAATATCATCGATCGGGGTGAATGTTTTTACGCGGGAAAAACCGCGGGGCACAGCTATTATGATATAATACTACGAAAAGAGATCCAAATTTATCTACAAACACATCAGTAAAAACTAACTAACACGTAGGTTGATTCGAATTTACTAAATTGCAACCAACTTATAGTTAATGTTATACTTCACTATCCAATTTCCTGCTACGTAAATTTCTCGAAAAGATTAGCAATCTCAAAACTATGCAATGCTGCTAAAAATATAACTTCGAAATGCTATCCCATAATTAAATCACTCATCTAAGTTATGAATATTCATCATGTCTTGCTCAGCCTCTAACAAAGAATATTTTGCGAATTATGAGAACATTTCATGAATATTCAAAATGCGACAAGCTTAAAGTTTTCCTACATTGTATCTAAAACATAAATTACTTAAATATATAAACAATGTTGTAACAGAACGTGCATGTTCATAATTCAAATGTACAAAAGATTGCATTGTCACGCACATTGATGAGTAAATAGTAAATCTATATATTACTTAATACGTGAAGAAACATCTTTGTACCCTCTTTTTAAGCATATTGCACGGAGTGTGAGATTTATGCGTAGTTAAAGTTTGTATGGAGAAGAAGTGAGGAAGCTAAAATTTCTAATATATGTAACATATCCATTATACACAATAAAATATAACATTCATTATCTACATTCATACTGACAATGTCAATCACATAATATGCTGTCGTTTGTTACGTTCATACCTACTGCCAATGCCAATCACATAATTAGACTTTTTTTTTTAATTTATCGGGGAAAAAAAAAGAATTGTACACGATTATTACAAAGTGGTTAGGTAATTATGTAAGACTATATGTACAATCCATACCGTTTTCCACATATTGCTAAGGAGAACAGAAACAACTATGTGTAGTGTAGTCAACAGCAGGTTGACCCTGTGTACGTAGATGCTATCAAAAGATCTTTGTATAAAATGTATTAGTTTCTGGAATATCAACTTCCTCCCGACTACCTATCGAGGACAATCTTACTTATATTATTAAATGAACATAATAAATTATTAATATAGATTATAAATTTCAGAAATGTAATTTTAGTTTATGACTTGTATTTAAATTTCTTGCTTTAATATATTACCTTGATGTAGTATTTGCTTGATGGGATACTAAATAAGCCTGTGTTACTGAGCTTATCATTGTATAACTGGCAAAGACGCCTTAAGGGCGCCCGCAAACCAGCATTAGTACGGCAAAAACCAGTATCAAACAAGCGGTGTGGGCGCGTCTCTCGTTGTAACCCTCTGGGTACTCGGTATTTTATGTCACCAACAAGATCTACGCAGTCGAACTTGTGATTACATATGTCATGGAGAGTCATGGCACCTAGAAGTTTACGTCTAGAAGCAAGAGAGAGAAGACCATACCTGTCGAGCAATCGAGTGTAAGACGCACGCGAACGATAACATCTATAGGACAGTGCAAGCAGGAATCTGCGTTGCACATGTTCAACTTGTTCAATGTGTTTATTGTAAATAGGATCCTATATTTGTGAAGCATATTCTAAATGTGGGCGAATGAGACTATTAAATAAGTGAATATATGTGGACGGTTTTTTAAAATCCTTACTAGATCTCATAACAAATCCGTACATTTTGAAGGCATTGTTGACTATTGTATCAATATGTGTATTAAGATGAAGTTGTGAGTCGAGAAAAACACCCAGATCACGAATCGTCAATAGTTTGGATAACTGAACTGCCCCCAGTGAATATGCAAAACTAAAAACATGCGTTTTTTTAGTAACAGTTATAGTGTTACATTTAAAAAGGTTTAGATGTAGTTTATTGTTAGCACAGTAAATAAATAGTCTATTAAGGTCTTGTTGTAAATTAAGACAGTCTTGTAGACTATGAATACCAAGGTATATTTTAAGGTCATCGGCGTATAGCAGGAACTTAGAGTATTTAAAACATTGGTTGATATCATTTATGAATATTAAAAATAACAAAGGCCCTAAAATAGACCCCTGTGGAACGCCAGAAGAAGCTAAAAATGTGTCAGATTCATAGCCATTAAGCACAACTCTTTGCGTCCTATTCGTTATATAAGAAGCAACTCAGCAAAGGAGATTGCCCTTGATGCCATAATAAGCAATTTTGCGAAGCAGGATTTCATGATCTACCTTGTCGAAAGCCTTACGGAAATCAGTGTATACTGAATCGACATGCACTCGATCATCCATTTGTTTAAATAAATATGATGTATAGAGTAACAAGTCGGTTGCAGTAGATCTTCGCTGTACGAATCCATGTTGTTATTTTATGATTTGAGTATGAACTATGGGATAAAGATGTACGTGTACTAGTCTCTCGAAATGTTTCGACAAGGCAGATAGAATGGATATTGGACGGTAATTTTCCACATCAAATTTGCGTCCACTTTTGTAGATAGGTGTAATGTTTGCTTGTTTCCATATATCCGGGAAAAAGCCTTTCTGAATGCATTTATTAAATATGAGGTGAAGAGGAATGCAAATAGAACATGCAGTGCGCTTTAAGAAAGAAGGGGGTGTTGTATCAGGGCCCGGGACTTTAGTCACGTCAAGTGATTTTAATTCTTTCAAAACGTTTTCAACTAAGAAAGATATAGTGTGGATGCTAGTGTTAATTTGTGAATAGTCTTCGGGTGGTTCCCATGAGTCTTTTTCAAGAGTGGAAGTCTCATAAACAGATTGAAAATAAGATGAAAACATGTTACAAATAGTCTTAGGTTCACTGGAAGACTTACCCCTATAGTTCATCGTTAAAGGTAAGCCAGTATTAACCTTGCGATCAGCAATATAGTTCCAGAAATATTTTTTGTTATATGAACACCTTCTTCGACGTGAAGAATATAGCGATTAAAGCACTTTTTTGACTCAATTTTAAATCTTTTACGATATAGGGAATATATTTCGTAGTCACAATCGTTACCGTACTTTTTTCACTTTATCCAGGCTGCATTTTTAGCATTATATATGTGAATAACTGCTGGAGAAAACCAGGCTGAGGAGCAATAATTTTTTGGGGCACAAACAGGAGTATGTGATTTTATAATGGAGTATATCATTTCATAAACTATTTCAACAGATTTTTTGGTAGGTTCATTAAAGCAGTGAGTACCAGTTAAATTTTGAAATGTCTTCGTTAATTTGAATATAGTTTGCTTTATTGTAAGATAATTTTCTCTGAGTATTTCTATGCATCGCTTTACTTTTTATTTGGAGGTTTAATGTCAAAAATAAGAAAGGATGATGTATAACTTCTGGTGATATGGGACTAGGAGGAGTTACACAAGTGCAACGAATATCAGACAGAAATAGGTCGAGAATACGACCGGTTAGAATTTTTATTTAAATTATATTGTGAGGAATTAGTAGAAGCTAGAAACTGAAGAAGATATTTCCCTGCGCGACTGGTATTATTACTTAGTTTTGGTATACAGTTTTGGCCCGTTACTTGCCATTCGATCGTTGGAAGGTTGAAGTCACCTGCTAAACAATGATGAATTATGCTATCGGAGGTTAGTAAATCGCTGAACAAATCGAGATACGTGACATACATATCGTAATGACATTTGTCTTGGTAGGCAGGCAGCTCAATAATGACGTAATCAATGCATCCTGGAGCGGCACCCAGCAGCAGGCGGCGCACGGGTTGCAACCCGTGCCTCACCGCCACAAGCACTCCGCCGCCATCCAGTTTACCAGCAGCTTCTCGGTTACGGTCGCAAGGAACACAGTATATCGATTATCAATAAATTCATTGTCCCCTATACTTGGAGTTAACTATGTTTCAGTTTAAATAATAATGTCGTACGAGTAGGATAAAATATTCATGTAGGTAGTGTTTAATTTAGTTCGAATTCCACCACAATTTTGGTAGTATATTGCAAGCTGATTTATCGCAGACAAGGAGGCAAGGTTCTATAATAAATCAGTATTAATTTAATAATGTGAAAAATAAGTATCTGATTTAATATCTGAAAAGTTTTGTCTTTGGTCAAAAAGTCAAACAGAGCAGAGATTTTCACCAAAGAATTTGAAATGTTTTCAAACTATGTGAAAATGTGAAATGTCTATTTTAAAATGTGTTCAAACCTATAAATCTAATGATTTGCGGTCTTGAATTTCCACCACTAGGCGACCACCAGTAACTATTTATTTCAACAAAAACTAAGCACCTGCGACGATTGCATACACTATTTATTTAAAGTCGTAATCATTAGTTTATACGTATTTACTAATGCGCTGTATTAGATTAGCTAGATTATATTTTATTAACTAGTAGAAACATAAAAAATACGGACCAATGAGTACAAAAATTAATTAATCAAAAAACGCAATTACAAAAACACAAAAAGTAATTAACTATAATATTGTTTAATGTTACAAAACTGATTACTCAGCATATAAATAATTATTAATTAATTGATAAATATTAATTAAGAGTAAGGGAAACGTTGCATCAAAACGCTGCACTCAAATTCCAAAGTAGCTTTAGTTGAAAACTGACGTTAGAATAGAAATTCGAAAAGAAACTCGGTCTTATTTAAAAAATGCTTTTCTAAAAGCGAGCGGTTTGATTTTACCCACATCAAAAATACAACTTAAAAAAAACATTATGTGAATTTCTATGTAGGGGAAAGTTTGTGGAAGTTTTGTTTTTTCACTTGTGGAAACGGTTTTCAACGGAAAACTTTATTTCAATGAAGTGCTTTATCATCTAATTCTGATATTTAAATAAATTTTGGCGAATTGGCTTACTATGTTGTATGTGTAATTGTTTGAAAATATTGTGTATATTTTCTAATTCAGTAAAAGTCATCGAGCACTAAGTCCATCCGATGGTAAGATGTCACTCTGGACCATGGTCACATATCTTTCCCTTAAAAATGATTGTGCACTAAGATACATCATCCTGATTATTTCATCCTGTAACTAGTCCACTGCTGAACATAGACCTCCCCCATATTTTGCTAAAAAGATTGTAGCCCTAATTTTGGGGGGATTTCGCAATAGTTGCCAAGCTTGGCTGGCGGGTTGGCAACTGCAATTTATTTCATCAGATGTTTCATGAAGATGCCCATCTTCTGGCTTTAATTTTCCCTCTGTCGACATTTACGACACCGTGGGTTGGTATAACGCCGCCTTTTTACCAGTAATTGGGTCGCCGGTTTTATTTGTTATTTTACTACATCAGCGTTCTTCTAACTTTAAGCTATGTTATTATACCATTTGAATATCTACAGCGTAAAGTAAAGCTTGACCTTGTGATCAGACTACCTGACTTCTACGTCACGGCTCTTAGATTCGAATCCCAGCAATCAACATTTGTTATAAAACAGAAATAGTTACTTTTCGGGTCTGGTTGTGTTGTGATTGTTCCCATATATATCCGACACTGCATGCGACGCTACATCGGGTGCGAGTAAATTAAAAAATGAATGCCTCTGTGTTTCCGCGTACGTCAGTTTGCAGCTTCCGATAGTATTCGGAAGTTTTCATTGAAAAACGGCCAGAGCATCGTATCGTATGACGTTTTTCTTTACTGTTCGTGCGCAGTGCTTCAGTGGACGAACGGGAACTATTTGTATTTATGTGCTAAATAACTCTAAAAATAAGAAATCATTAAATTTATTTTTTTAAGTCAATATAACACATTAAATAAAATTAATTTTATGGATTTTATTGCGTTTGATTTTTAAATTCGTTTAAGATATTTAAATAGTCCGGGTTATAAATAATGCTTCCACGAATATGCGTCACACACTCAAATTTAGACCAAATAACTTATCGAATAAGATCCAAACTCTAAAAAAGATTTGCTATTCTGTCAACTCGGAGTTTCTCTGCGAGATAAAATCCGCAACGATGTTATCCGTAGTTGAACTAGAATAACCGACATAGCCCTTAGGATTAGCAAGCTGAAGTAGCAATGGGCCGGCCATATAGGATTAAGAGTTGTGCGAATTAGTTTTTGAGATTAAGACAGTAGTAGATAATAAAAATAACGATTGCGGAATTAATAAAAAAAATCTGAAATAACGTATATAAAGTATAAGTGAAGGCTGCTCCTACTAAAGGGCTTCGCCGACATTAAAGTAATTTTGATGGGGTTTTAAAAATATTTTACCGGCGCCGGTCGCTTTATTACTGTTAACAAGGATGTACTAAGGGAGGCTCATGACATGACGTATAGACTTAAACATTATACAGCGCGAAAGGGGTGATAATTATACCTAAAAATTGTTAAAAAAAATTGTTTAGATATACGATGAATGTAATTAATAATTTATACACGAAATCTACAAAACGACAGAAACATCCATACAGACTAAGATAATTGTTTAAAGGAATTCATAACAATTTATTTATATTCAATATAGATTATTTACATAACACTCAATGAACGTCATTTTTTTTAAACTACATTGAGAGATAATTCGAGATAATGTTGTAATAAATTAATTATATCTTAAACTCAACAATTTTAAATTATTTAAATGAAACTAATTTTACGGATTTTATCGCGTTTTATTTTTATTATTTATAACCCGACGTTTCGAGTGCTTTACAGCACCCATGGTCACGGGCGGACTGAGGTGACAGATGTCCCGATGTCATAGTTAACCCGGAGTACCTTCAGCTTTTAATTATTATTCCTTGTCCGATCTACGCAGAAAGAGCTTACTGTGTCTTGAAGTCTTGCAGTGGTATGCTTGGTTTTTGATTTAATTTTATTAATTATAGGATCCCAAGCTGGTGGTAATACCCAACCATCTTCTCTATTAAAATTAGGATGTTTTTTAATTTCAATAGCCTCGCGAATCATCCTTGGTAGGAATCGGTGTTCTTTTGCGAGGATTTGTGGTTTATCAAATCTGATGTAATGGTTGGGATGATCCAGAACATGGTCACAGACTGCAGACTTCCTAGAGCGACGATGCTTCACGTCAGCTATATGTTCTTTTACGCGGGTTTTAACTGATCTTTTTGTTTGCCCTATGTAAGAGAGACCACATTCACAATCCAGCTTGTATACTCCTGCATCTTGTAGAGGGATGTTACACTT
The DNA here is from genome assembly GCA_019845155.1 of Luehdorfia chinensis. Lineage (NCBI taxonomy): Eukaryota > Metazoa > Arthropoda > Insecta > Lepidoptera > Papilionidae > Luehdorfia > Luehdorfia chinensis. Next base: position 10,907,816 of record JAHVAK010000103.1, read on the forward strand.
GACAGATGGTAAAAACTGACTTATCTTCTTAGGCGGCTTGAAAAATGTTCTTATGGAAGCCCGCTTCAAGATATAGCCAATCTTGTCCGTGATTCCTCTGACATATGGTAGGACTGCAGGTACTCGCTCGACTGTGGCCGGCTTCACTCGGTCACTGCGACGAAGGCGCGGAACCCGAAGCTTGTTGTCTTGCAAAACTTGCTTGACATGCTGAAGCTCGGCGGCCAGGTGTTTACTGTCGCAGATCCCTTGTGCTCTCTGAAACAAAGATTTGCCCACGGTAGCTAGCTGTGAAGGATGGTGGTGAGATTCACCGTTTAAGTACCTATTTGTATGGGTCTTTTTCCTATACACCGTGTGACTCAAAGTGTTATTAGGATTTCTAATTATTAAAACATCTAGAAAAGCTAAACAGTTATTTGTCTCTAACTCCATTGTAAATTGTATTTTAGAATTTATGGAGTTAAGCTAAGGTGTAAAGCACTCGAAACGTCGGGTTATAAATAATAAAAATAAAACGCGATAAAATCCGTAAAATTAGTTTCATTTAAATGTGTAGTGTTCGCGTAAATATAAGAAATTTTAAATTAGTTTTATAAACATTTTCATACAAATCAAAACGCGTTATCGTATGTATAAAATATTATAGAAAAATATTTGCCGCAATTGAGAAGAAGTGCTTCTAGTGTCCATGTTTTCGGCAACGAAGGACACGACGCCTTAATTTGCCGAGAAACCGAAATAAATTTAACATTTAATGTGCCACTGTGTAATTTACAACATTTTTGGAAATGACTTCGCATAATAAAAATATTATATCTGGCAACATTAAAGTAATCTTTGATATGCCAACGGCATACTCATGATGGCTGAATCACTAGCAGGTCTCAGAATTATAAGTGTATTTAGACGCACGAGTAGTGAAGAGCCTTCGTTTGTCCATAACGTTTCCTGACTATATGCAGTGCCATCTTAGGCCATGTAGAGAGTTTGACACTCCTTTGGAAAGCCTCAGAAAATGATATGAAAACCTTAGAAAGTACTATTGTTTATGCGTTGGACTAAGAAACCAATGTGTTTTTTCTTTCGTTTTGCTACGATCCTGGGACACCTTACACAGAATTTATAATGGGCAGATATTACACTTCAGGTGAACTGTTTCGATCGTCTCATCACCTTTTCTTGTAAAAAATGTATTTAGAGCTGTAAATAATGTGCTGTTTATCTTGGTTCATTTTAATAAACATAATTGCTTAGCACCATACAACTCAATTCATATATTCTGAAAGGGATACTAAATTTGTAAGGGCTCTTGCAAGACAAATATTTGAAGTTCTCCGTGCCTATTCAGAATCAGGGATCGACGGAAATCTATTGAACAAAGGAGATTCACTGAAACAAATGAAATAAATACGTTAACAAAATGTTGACAAAGCTATATAAATCTTCACTTTCTTAGTTACGAAAATCTGACCTTTATGTAAAGGATCTTTTCATTCAATTTAACTTCTGTCTGTCATCAATAATTAATCAAATCATGGCCATTCACTGGTGATAAGTCAGTTTTTATTGAATACGGTCTGATCTTTGTTATTGGTGTAGTCGTCATCATTGCAATCTGTCATTAACTTACTATTGAGCACAGCTCTCATATCTGTGTCATAATGACATTTTATTTCTACACAACTATTATATATTTATATCTATAGCGTAGATCGTAGCTAAACAAATACTCAAAAGCTGTTGATAGCCCCGTACATTGGGTTTATACTAAAACTACCTCTAATAGTTCACTATAGCGCTATATACATTACCTATTTCGTCATGCCTATTGCCACGATGCGCGGTCTTAATCCACCTACATCCATCGACTTCCCACATAAACTTATAATTCGTACTATAGAATTAAATACACTGTTACTAATAGTAGAGCGGACTATTGTAATCTTCGGTTCAAATCCCAACATATAAGAAGTGTACAGTATTTCTGTAACGTTATAATGATTAGTTTTTAGTTAATCTTAATCATGTTTTGAATTGAACGATTTGCTTGTCTCGTCACTTTCTTCCCTTAAAAATACGCGGTAGCTAGTAAAGTCTTTTGATTGACTGTCTCTGGTTTATAATTTTAAAAAATCTATTTAACCGATCTCGACCAAATTCAAGACTGAGAAAATCAAAGAGTCCCACGGTATTTTTAGATACGCTAAATCTTCGCGAACGTAGTTGCGGCTATCATAAGACTTTAATTTACAAAAATAAAACACCATTCTACAATACATATAATTTATGTTCCTATACGACAACTACAGTCATAAGTGTATTACATTTTTTTTCTCTTCATTTATATCACTAATTTCCTCTAGAATTTATATCAAAAAAAAACTTACGAAACTAATTTATCAACAAAATTTCCCTAACAACTTTCATGTTTTGCGTATCATGGCGTCTGGCATAAATTGAACAAGCGCCGAACAAAAGGGATCTAAATCATTCAAGTTAATGGAACTCGAGTTAGCTCTAACTTGTATTCAAGCTTTGACAAAGCCTTGTTATACTGCTAAATCATTAAATTGTAATTATTAGACTTAACAACAAAAAAGTTTAGTAACTTGGACATTAATTATGTGAAAATGCGTTAATATAAAATAAACATTTTAATAATTATTATTTAAGTAAACACAACAGGCTAATAATTCTTATTAAAATATTTATGTAAACGTCTTTAATTTTATCAATTTTCTGTCTCCTGAATTGGAGCCGGGAGGAGTTTGCCACGGTGCTCCAATGCTTATTAGTACTCTTCACACGTTGTCGAAATATTTTTATTTCTCAGACATGCAGGTTTCCTTACGATGTTATTTATATGTTTGTACGCGTCAATAAATGATCGCGCTCCATAACTGATGCCGGAGTTCAGTTTAATTCAATACATATACAGTGCTTGGGAGGTATCTCAGAATACTATTGGCGTACTCTGTGATTTATCTAAAACATTTGATTGCGTAGATCAAAAAACTCTGCTTTGTAAGCTAAAATATTATGGTTTAGAAGAGCAAGCTCTGCTTTAGTTGGATTCATAACTTAGTAATGGTTTAGATTAATGGTTCTAACTCAGTGAGTTACTGTAATGGATGTACCACAAGGATCTATTCTGGGCCCTTTTCTGTTTCTAGTCTATATAAATGATCTACCATACCTAGTCCAGAATCTTACAAATATATTATTGTTTGCAGATGATACATCACTGATATTTAATGTGTCAATCGAAAAACTGAGAACCTACATGAAGTAAATAGTGCTCTGAATAAAATTTGCAAATACAAACAATTTAGCCATCCAAAAAAACAAATTGCATAAGTAATGTTAATCTGTTTGGTAGACTTGAGTATGCCATGCTCGCTTTAATGTCTCTGCTTGCGGCGACGTCGTGTGGCGGGTCGTCCACTTCCCTTTGAAATGGTTGAGGAGGGCGATCGCTGGCACATGCGTTATTCTTATTAATCTTGTCTAAGATTTGAACATGACTGAGCAAAAAAGGATTTACAAAACAAGAGGACATAGGAGAATTTCAAAAACGACAGAGATTCACTGCAGACCGGTATATTAAAACTGTTTGTTCTCTACTCCCCAATATACATATACAAAATGATATTATTTTTTTAATACCGGCATAACAGTTACCTTCACCTCTAAGCACATGGTAAAACAGCACTTGAAATTGCAAAGCAATTTTAGGTGTCCGGCTGAGTAGAATAGCACCTACCACTTTCCTACCCAGGTGTCGTAAGAGGCGACTAAGATATTGTTAGGACAGCCTTTATTCGTGCAGAATGAGACCATAATATGCAATGCATATACTGCTCGTGGGAAAGACTCGTAACAAAATAGTGGCGATGTGGTTCGCCACCCGTCATGTCTCGTTTCTCGCGAAGGCGAAAAGTGGGCTACGCGAGTGGCCTCTGCCTACCTCTGACATGGGAAAAAGGCCTGACTGTATGTAAGTAATAACTAGTGGTGGTAGTGGTTTCTGGCCAACACCGGGGAGCGAACTCAGGTCACTTGCGTACTATGTAATTTAAGGTGAAAAGCCTGGCTCCTACTATTGCTCTTATACTAAGGTATTCTCGAAGTTCTTGGAAAATAAAGAAAGGTGTTACACGGGTTAAAGTTTCGATACTAAATATTTTCGGAGAACCACCAGCGTCTATAGAAACTTTTATACGTGTAAACCAAGTATCAGGGCACACTTCTTCCACTACTGGCTCGGATGGTGTTAGTGAATCTTCCAGTAATGAAAACTAGTTTACTTTTAACTTTTTTTTATATAAGAAATATAAAGAAGGTAGGAAGGGAATATATGGAAGGTAATAATCGTCCAATGTGTCCGTTGCTATCCAGAAAGAATAGTACTTTATTTTTTTGTAAAATCTTATTAAGGTTTAACTAATTTTCTTTAACCATGTTTTGCGATTGGAGGGGAACTCTACTTAATAGGTTTATAAAAATGTATATAAAATTAAACTAATTTCGGATAATAAGTTTAATATAAATAAGTAATGAAGTTCCGTGTTACTGATATTCAATGCATCTAGGCCAAGACTACGCTTTCAACTAAAACACCTTGATGCGGTTGTGGTTTCTAAAGACTACCTTATCGATCTGCATACAGACTTTCTTTCTAAAGACTACCTTATCGATCTGCATACAGACATCTCACATGTGCATGGAGTATTTTTACTATTTGTTGTTTTCTTTTTCAATTTTAAGTTTCCGATATATGCCACATTGTTGTTATAATGATGTTTTTTTCAACGAACTAATCAACGAACTATGTAGTTATATCCCCAAACGTGCTGACTGCCCATATAATCTAACTTAGTTATAAATGTTGTTAGGTATGCTAAGTTAGAGTTAAGAGTCGTCAGCATCACTATGAGAAGACGATTCGCCATCATAAGTTAGTTTTAATTAAATATATTTTTTTATTTATTTAAAAACTTTTTTATTTTATTTTTGTTTGATAAAGTGACGAGACAAGCAAAACGTTCACTTGATGGTAAGTGCAACGTCTGCCCATAACAGATGCTGTGTTACTCAGAAGATTTATGTGTAGCACCACACTGCGCCCGTCACCCTGAGACACAAGTTCTTAAGTCTCATATGCCCAGTGATTACGCTAGCTCTCAGTGCCCTTCAGACCGAAATACAGTAATGTTTGCACGCTACTGCTTCACGGCACAATAACTGGCCCTGGGGACCTGGGTACCTACCTAGACGGATTCCTGCATAGAAATCCTACCACCGTCTACACTTATACACCTTAAAATAAAGGTAATAATAGGCAGACGTAATAGATTAGAGGTTAAGAGAGGTTAAGAATTTATTTATTTTCCATAAGAAATTAATTCACTCACATGAGATAAGATTATTACATATATCATATAATCTAATTAAGGCATTCTCTGCCAGTCAACTCATGGCGTGGTGAAAATGCAGTGGCAGGTGTATTATTTATTAATAAGAAAATACTTATAAAAAGAAATGTGTTAATCGAAATAGATGAATGATATTTATAAACATAAATATACATAATAACTATATATGGGCTCATCTGTAATCTATACTAATACTAAAGTGAAGAGTTTGTTTGTCGTTTTGTTTGAACGCGCTAATCTCTGAAACTACCAGACAGATTTGAAAAATTCTTTTTGCATTTGATTAGGAAGATTATAGGCTACTTAACAACAACTACTGCCCTTATAGCGATTGCTTTTAAAATAAACGGAGAGTGAAACCGCGGAGCACAGCTAGTATTATATATGTAAAGAAACTGTTGTTCTTTAATAATTATTTTTATGTGAAAACTTCTCCGTAAACAGTTTTCTTTACTTTAGTTTTTCTATACAACCTACTTTGTGAATAGTAACCGTAATGTTAATTGTTTTTTGAAAGATGTCAGAGCAGAACTCGCCGTAATATAATTCGAAAATAATAATACAAGAATTGACGAAATAATAAACTTTTAAATGTCGTTTCTTTCAGGTGAGATAGTGATGGTTTAATAAGTTAAGTTAATAATAAGTTATGTGCGAGTACTAAAATAAATTATCCTCTTTCAGAGCAAGCAACGCAATTTGTTTATTTGAACAATTAGTAAAAAGTAAAAAGTTGTCTTATATATATATATATATATATATATATATATATATATATATATAAGACAATTTCAACATATGTATATATATATATACACATACAAACAAGTACATTCTCAATCATACATATGATGGTAGCACGCAACGGTTTGATAATCATTATGAAATAGTATTATCCACAGTTTTTAGAAAATGTCCCTTAACTAGTTTCTTGAAAGAATTCTTATTTCGTACTATTCTAATAGCTTCGGGCAATGAGTTGTATTGCCTGAACAGTAAATAAAGCAAATGCGGTGTGATGGAATAGTTATCTTAAGATTAGATCCATCGTGAGTTAAAGAAAGAAGCTGAAATTTATCCTGAACATTAGAAAGTGAAGATACATAATTTAAAATGGGAAAGAGAACAAATAAAATTCCTGAGTGATGCTTCTGTTGGATAGTAAGCCATTTAAGGCGAATAAGATATTGAGAGATACGGTCATATCTACGAAGACCGAAAACAAATCTAATACAATTGCTAAGGAGGCGCTCTAGTTTGTTCAGAAGACTTTGATTGAGCTCTGGGTAACAAACATCAGCATAATCAATAGTGGTTATGACTAGAGATTGCACAAGCATAAGCTTTCTCTTAAATAGAATGGAAGGTGGCAGAGACTTTACGGCTGATTTCATTGACCTATTTTACCCAGTGTCATATTATTGTCCAAATGTAGGCCAAGATTTTTAACAGAATCAGAAAACGGGATTAAAATATCATTGTAATAAATGAAAGGCAAACTTAAAAAAATATTTTTGCCAGCATTCTCGAACTACTTACGATCATAGCTTGAAATTTCGTAGGATTTACAGAAATTCCGAAACACGATGACCAGTTATAAACTGGTTTTAGGTTGTTATTCACTTTCGTTACTGGGTTTATTAGGTCATCGATATATGATTCCACATAAATTTGAAGGCATACAGATGGTACGCACAATCAAAAGTGGAATTAAAGCTAACCATGTTTATCCACAAGATCAGAAGAAGCAGTATTAATAAGATCAATCAAGGAGTCTTCAAACTTTCTTCCATATCCGTATTGCAAGATACTGTTATGGATAATATATATAATATTATATATTATTATAGTAGTGGCGATAACTTTACAACTTGTTTTTATTCACTCATGTATGATTTCACAGCATTTATGGTGGTCAGACAGCGGATCCGGCGAGACGGCGACGCAACGCTAGCGCGATGTGAGCAGTTGTAATTTATTAATTTATACAGAAATTGTCACACCGCACCGACGCGCTCGGCGCGCGGTTATCGGGCGCGTCATGTCGCCGCCGCGCCCGGCGGGAATACAACAGGACCGCGGCGGGACAGGGCGCGAGTTCGGCGCGGATGCGACGCGTCGCGTTTAGTTCTATGAGTATTTATTGTAGTAGTCAAACAGACAGCGAGGCGGAGCATTATATTTAATTACAAAAATAGACAACAAAAAAGTGGAAAAGCTCATTGAATTGTTCGAGGCCACCCTTTTTTTATATTATAATATATTTTATTGTATAAAGTGATGACACGAGCAAAACGTTCACCTGATGGTAAGTGCGACGTCTGCCTATAACAAATGCTGTGTCACCCAGAAAATTTCTGCGTGACACCACTCTGTGCCCATCACCCTGAGACATAAGTTCTTAAGTCTCATATGCCCAGTGATTACGCTAGCTCACAGTGCACTTCAAACTGAAACACAGCAATGTTTGCACACTACTGCTTCACGACAGAATAACTGGCCCATAGTAAATTTTTGTATGACCACCTGCAATACAAAATATAATAATACTAAAATCGACAATTTGTGAATCAATAGGAAAAAAATGCTCGAGAAATCACGCTGAGTACGACGGGACGGCCGACGCGACGCTGATGCGACCGCCACGTTCGCTGTCTGACCAAACCTATTACATGTTTTGATTATTGATGTTGAACGTTTTTTATTAATGTTTATATGTTAATCGGCGCACGAGCATCGGAAGTCATTCGACGATCACGCCACCTTAGTACTGACGTTAGTACTCGCCTCACCGCTCCAATGGCCTCGCTCGGCAGCCGAACGGGCTTCAATCAGGTGTGAACTCTTGAACATAAAAACATGTAACCAAAAATGTAAGAGGGTTACATGTTTTTATTCATTTTTATATTCAGGTTCGTTGATTTTCTCTAATTAAATGATTTATTAACTTGTATCATAGGTTTTTAAGTTTAATATTTTATATAGCCAATAGAATTAGGCGTTACTTTGAGGAAATCCATTATAATAAAGGAAAGAAAGTAATTTTTTTAATATAATTTTAATTGTTAATTTTGCATGCGGATCTTAGCAAATTACCTTCTTTCCTTTATTTTTCTATATTTTGTGTTAAATGCTAGCTCAGGGACTAGGTGCTCGCTTTAAATATCGCGAGTGACCTGGGTTCGATTCCCGGTGCCTGCACCAATAACATTGTTAATTGCAATTTTAAGTGCTGATAATTTACCACGTGCTCGTCGGTGAAGGAAAACATCGTGAGGAAACCTGCATGTCTGAGAAATAAAAAAATATTTCGAAGACATGTGTAGTCCGCCAACCCACATTGGAGCAGCGTGGCGGATTCTTCCTAGCTCCAAAACCCTATCTGAAATTAGAGGAGGCCTGTGCTTAGCAGTGGGACATTTATAGGCTGAAACTTTACATAATATCTCGATTGCGTTATTCATTACCAACCCACACATGATTTCAGTTACAATCTTGTCAAAGGTTGTCTGGAAAAAATCCCTTTTAGTGATAAGACCGCCCACTGTACTGGCTTATACTTAAAGTATGAATTTGTAGTTTTTTTTTCATTGTTTTGGTGTGCAATAAAGTATTATCTAACTATTCATCTATAACAGCTGCGCTATTTTTTTAACACCCCATCTCATCCCGTGACGTAAAAGTCGACAGAGGGAAAACGAAAACCTGGAGATGAGCAACAGTATCTTCCTGGAACATCTGATTAAATTAACTGCAGTTGCCAATTCGCCTGCCAAGCATGTTGCCATGCCATGCCATATGGCAAAATCCCCCCAAAATGACAGCCACAAACTAACGTGTTTTGTGGCAATCTATGGGGCAGATCTAGCTGTAGTCATAGACTAAAATGATAATGATAATGATGATGATTTACCTGTAAATACAAAAACATAACTACACTTTGATCTTAGCCAAAAGGCTGAGAAGCGGACCCGCATTGGAGCAGCGTGGCGGATTCTTTCTAGCTCCAAAACCCTCTCAGAAATGAGAGGAGGCCTGTGCTCAGTAGTGGGACATTTATAGGCTGAAACTTTACTTTACTTTTACAAAAACATATTTAATTTACTCATTAGGTATATGCGACTGCTGTATACTATAATTTACCAATTTTAATGCATAATGTAGTGCTTCTGAAGTAGTTAATGAATCTAGTTACATCTGCAACAGATTGCCAGCGCTGGAATAAATTAAGAGCTCGCTGTTATCTGTTTTACGTGTTCCCGACAATGCTAATGAATAACTTAACTGTCGGCTCCTTTGACGCAGAGGCTAAGCGATCGGCTTCTGAACCGTGGGCTGCGGATTCGATTCCCGCACGGAACAAATATTCGTATGGCCTACGGGTCTGGGTGTTTGAGCATGTGGAATTTATATCTGTAAAACGCACCCACGACACTAGGATTTTAAAAAAAACTTACTCTTAATAATAAAAAAAACAAATTGATTATACTTAAATTTTTTGCCGAGTTGTGGCTGTGTTAGAAAATCTGTAACCCCTTTCAACCCGTGTCGTGAAAGTCGACTAAGGGAAATTCCGCTGATTATTGGCGGAATAATGATCCCAGTTACACCAGACCCAAATTACCCAGACCCGTTACGGGCACTGAATCAAAGCTTAGCGTAGCTGCTTGGGACTACTTGGGAGAGCTTCAGTCTCATACTGCCCAGTATATTACTTTAACTATCAGTCCCCTTCAAGTCGAAATACAGTAATGCTTGCATACTACCGCTTGATGGCTATAGACGGATTCTTGCACAGTAATCCTACCACCCATATTTATAAATATATATATGGTGGTCATTGACGAAGACATTGGTTTTAAGAACAAATGTGAAAGTGAATTTAGAACCATTTCTGAAGCATACGATACATACAATCACACATTTTTTCATTTTAGGGGTAAGCAGAGACCCCATACACATAGCCCACTTTTTGCCGCTGCGGACAACGATACGTGTCGGGTGGGAATCACATCGTCGCTATTTTGGTAAAATTTAAAAAAAATGTTACTTCCCATTGCGTTCCCACGAACAGTAAAGTGACAGCATTGCCTATTGTGGTTGTTATTCAGCATGAATAAAGGCTGTCCGTAAAATACCTTAGCCGCGTCTTACGACACCTCGGTAGGAAAGATGTAGGTGCTATTCTACTCTGCTGGACATCTATGGGCTTATCGCAAACGATACTAGAGGGAATAGTCAATAATTTGTCTTTAATTAATGTAATGCATCATCACATCATTTCAGCCTTTAACTAGTCCACTGCTGAGCGTAAGCCTTCTCTCACATTTTGAGGGGATTATGCCATAGACGCCACGTAATGTAATAAAATAAATATCCTCGCAGTCGTTCGGGTATCACTAAGTTGATAACTACGAGGTAACTGAATCGAACAATAACTGAACAAAAAGATACTTGAGTCATTCAAGATAATGGAAGTGGATGCGCCACTAACTCGTATTAGTCTTTAACAAAAGATTCATTGTTATGCTAAGTAATCGAATGCTTATCGTCAGATTTAACAAAAAACCTATAATATATTTATAACTATGTATACACACATCCTCGTTCACGTGGACCATGTTTTCAATAGTCGAGGTTTCTGGTACTTTCTTGGCTGTATGATTTGGAAATTTTATCAAACGCCGGGCGAGTTCGACTTTTATAGCTGGAATCTTAACGTACCATATTACAGATATAGTTTCACTCACTTAGTCGATAGCGCCTGTATGTCCTACCAAGGGCAGGTAGCTTTTGTGGTAGCCATTTGAGATAACAGAAATATAGTCACCAGGTAGAGACATAAAGGTATCACCATCCAATAACCCACGTCGTTAAAGCAAAGAAACACACCAATTGCAATCTAAACAATAATAACGACACAAGAACAAGCAGTTCGTGAAGCACAATAATCAGTTATTTTTAGCAAACTAAACTATACGTATGCCAGTATTTATTTTATAAAGCTTGAATACTGCTCATTCGCATTTTTTTCTACTTCCCGCCAAATGGTACTTTTTTCTTTCCTATATTTTTATATTATTTCACAACGGCCAGACTCTATTACATGTCGCTGGCTGTGCTAATGGCGCGTCAGTTCAAGCATCATACTCATGCTTTGAAGTAATAAAGAATCGGCCAGCAACAGTTTTCAACCGGCCAAGATAACTACTATACCAGAGCCAGAGATGTTCTGAGTGACACAGCATTTGTTATGGGTATACGTTGCACTTACCATAAGGTGAACATTTTACTTATCTCATCACTTTCACAAATAGAAAAATCATCTATGGTATACGGAAAAGAATGAACGTTCTATGGAATACTATCTTACAAAATGTGATAACTTTTATTTCATATCATAACACTTTAGTGGAATAAAAGTTGATAAACTGATTAACATATAAAATTCATCACCATTGCATTTGACTCAGACTCAGTCATTTGTAGCCTCACACGTCATTCTTTATGCTTCCGATTTGCGTAAGTTCACACTTTCGCTGCAGCATGAACGTACTCTGTAACTTTGTACTTTAATCAGTAAAATTACCAAGAATGTTCTGAATTCTGAGATTAAAAAAATTACTGTAACTAACTTTGACTTTCACACAGAACAGTTTTCGTTTGTAAAAACATACCGTGTAACGATTTTTGTGAGATGTTTTCGTGACAAGTCCTGTGCATAGTGTTTACCTGCGAACTAAAATCCTTAATGATATCCGCATCAGACCTAGAGTAACTGACAAAGCTCTAAGGATAGGTTAGCAGAAGTGGCAATGGACCGGCGATATAGCTCGTAAAACCGATAACCGTTTGGAAGAAAGGTCCTCGAGGTGCAATCTCATACCGGCAAACGCAGTGGGCGAGCCTCCACTAGATGGAGCGACAATCGCACGATTTTGCGGGAGGTCGATGGATGCAGGTGGCTCTGGACCGTTTTTTTTTTTTTGGACGAAGTGATGAAACGAGCAATACGTTCACCTGCTGTTAAGTGCAACGTCTGCCCATAACAAATGCTGTGTCACCCAGAGAAATTCTGAGTCACGCTGCTCCAATGCGGGTTGGCGGATTGCACATGTCTTTGAAATATTTTTATTTCTCAGTCTTGCGGGTGTTTTCCTTCACCGCCGAGCACGTGGTAAATCAGCACTTAAAATTGCAATAAACAATTTTAGTGGTGCTGGCACCGGAAATCGAACCCAGGTCACTACTGTTTCACGGCAGAATAACTGGCCCTGGCGTGGTACCTACCTATGTATGTTATCTAAATATAAGTTTCGCGTTTACATATTCTCTATTTGTCATTGTGGTTTTATGGTATAAAATAAGTACATACTCGTAATAATAGGAAGTACACAATAAGAAGTAGCAACAGTCTTTAAACATCGTACATGGCAAAGGTTTCTTCTCATTTTGATAGTGTAGGTAATGGAAGAATTTGCGTGGTTTTGGTTCTTGTCTTTGTTTCATTATCTACACCGTCATTTCAGCCTATATATCCACTGCTGAGCATAAACATCCCCATAGATTGCCACAAAATTTTGTTGCCTTGAAATTGTTCTGCATCTTTAAGTGTTAATTTACATCGTGCTCAGCGGTGAAGGAAAACATAGTGAGAAAACTGGCTTGTCAGATGTCAGATGTCTGAGGAATATAAAATATTTCGCAGACATGTTCGTCAAACCACGTTGGAGCAGCGTGCCGGACTCTTTCCAGCTCCAAAGCCCTCTCAAAAACGAGAGAAGACTTGAGCTCAGCGGTTGGACATTTATAGGCTGTTACTTTACTTTTAGTCGTGTGCGGCTTAAGATAATCTACCACCCCATCTTATCCCGTAGGTGTCATAAAAGTTGACAGGGAAAATAAAAACCAGGAGATGGTGAGCAGCATCTTCCTGGAACATCTGAATAAATAAACTGCGGTTGCCAACCAAGCGGGTCAAGCGTGGAAACTATGGTAAAATTCCCGTTCAAAATGTGTTAAAAATATTAAGGGTCTAATTTTTGTGGCAATCTATGAGGGAGGCTGAGATGATGATAAGGACTTTACTTTTTTTACTGAAGAAATAAATAATGGGAATTGCATTAAATTTTCCTTGTACCAGACTTCGATCATGTTTCAACGTCATGCAATAATCGACGCGTCAGTGGCTAGTTCCGCAGATTGAGTTGTGGTTGTCAATGAATATTCGAGGGTGTGACGATTGACTATTGTTGACTGCACGGGTGACATGATTGGTAGGACGATTTGTGGTATTGTAACAGTCTTGATTGGTTATCATTGTTAATGTACAAATAATTTTGGGCACTGTCTCTTACATTATAATTTTTTTAATACGCCACATTTATGTCGTGCCTATTCAGAAAATCGTCTAGGTAGGTACCACCCCAGGGCCAGTTATTCTGCCGTGAACCAGTAGTGTGCAAGCATTACTTTTTTTCGGTTTGAAGGGCACTGTGAGCTAGCGTAATCACTGGGCATTTGAGACTTAAGAACTGATGTCGTCTCAGGGTGACCAGCGCAGTTTGGTGTCATACAGAAATATTCTGGGTGACACAGCATTTGTTCTGGGCGGACGTTGCACTTACCATCAGTTGAACGTTTTACTCGTTTCGTCACTATATACAATTTAAAAAAAATCTACGTATGCATGACTTTGTTGAATTGGTGCCAGTTAGTAGGCAGGTAAGTTGTGCGCGACCGTCCCGAAGGTTTAATATACAATCTATTAAAAAAAACCTAAATTAAAAATAGGAATGTACTATCGCCGTTCATTTTTATTCTACAATATTTAGTAGTTGTGTATTTTCACTAAACAATTAGTCGTGCACTGTGTTGTGGTATAATGGACTGCCTGGGTTAGTATATGTTGCATTTACAATGAAAATATTTATTTAGAGATGTTGAAATAATCTCGTCTAAGTATTTATCTTTAATTAATAAAGCTCACGAACATAAATCATTCAAGCGTAACGAAGTCATTTTGTTCAGTCAAATTTTGAGCAACGGAAAACTTTAAGCTTTTGAACTGACATAAATTTTAGATAGACTCAACCATTTACTCTTTGAATAGACATAAAATTTTGATGTAGCTGTGAATTGCTTAGAAAATGGCGGCAAATTTTTGACAATACTTTCAAATCAAAAAGGGTTTATTTAATAAAGATAATATCAGCATTCTAACAAATGACAACGATGAATATTATATTTTTTAAATTTCTGTTAACTTGCATATGTTATGCTTGTTAGTTCCTATAAATAGCGTTATGCTAGTTGGTTGCTAGTTGCTAATCTTTTAAATTAATGAATTAATTGAATTATTGATTGTTTTTTTATTTCTTATATTTCAATGCAAGTTACATATACCTATGCTATGACGCTCGCTGACTATGTACCTAGAACAGTTGCTATGTAAACCGACAGGAAGGCCGGCGCAGCAATTCAAGCCACGTGCCGGGTGTATAAAATATCACGTAGGTACTCAGTTACACCAATCCCATTCTGTTAGATTAATTAGCTATAGCTACATATTTTCTATTTTTAATTTTAAATATATTTTATAAGTAAATATGTTTTTTTTCGAACCTCCGGCCGCAGCTAACGTAATTTGCATAAAACAAAATTTAGGGATTTTATGGCGTTTGATCTTGATTTTTCATGCGCTTTGAAGCTGTTATACGTATTACGTTAAAAAAATGTTTGTGGAGGCTTTTCATTTTAAATTAGGATTATTTTTACTATAGTGGTAGTGTTGTAGTGGAGGAGGGTATCTGGAGTCGGTTCCCGATGGCGGTGTTTGTTTGTTTGTGCACGCTGTTGTGGGGTATTTTTTTGTATGCGTATTTTAGCAAATTAGCTTAATTTCAAAAGTTATTTAAATAACTTTACTTGTAATATGATAAAGTTGTTTAAATATTTTTAATTGTACACTACAATGGAAAAGAATAGCATGTTGAGTGCGATCAATCCCAATGCGATCATAAAGCGAACTATTTTTATAGCTTATATGCCAACGTTAGGCCTTAAGTCCATTTGATATTAAGCGATTATAAGGTACTTAGATTAGAATATATGATCGCATTCTTTAACAATAGTTAAAATTAACATAAACTAACATTAAATATAATTAAGAGTTACATTACTAATTATGTCACCTCCTTAAGTAAAAAAAATATTGTGGTGTACACAATTAAAAAAAAGAGTAAAAAAATAAGAAACTTATGGAATTGACCCCCCATTTTATAGTAATTTTTCGTTTATTAAAAAAATATACATATTTCATGTGCAAATACATATTGCGGGAATTTTTATACATACATTCACGAACACGTTGGCGTAGGCTAATTGTAATTAATTAAGGGAACTATGGTAGAGCTATTTTTATATAAATATGTTGATTATGCCCTCTTCGGGGCAACAAATACCAAAAACTAAGCAGAAAATATTTATCCATTAACTAGTTTATTTGCGAGTTGTTACAAATCGGCGAGCACTTGGAAACTTATTTATTACTGACACCCTTGTGAATTACGCAGTTTTCTAGTGTACTCGTAATTCATTCGCTGCAGGGACCGTTTTTAATGACCTACTTAACGAGTCCCATTTAAAATGTATATAATTTTCTTTTAAGATTATTAATTGAGTTATATTTTAAAAATAAACCCATTACTTTTACTTTATAGAGTAAAACTGTAAAGTAAAGTTTCAGCCTATATAAATGTCCCACTGCTGAGCACAGGCCTCCTCTCATTTCTGAGAGGGTTTGGAGCTAGGAAGAATCCGCCACGCTGCTCCAATGCGGGTTGGCGGACTACACATGTCTTCGAAATATTTTTTTTATTTCTTAGACATGCAGGTTTTCTCACGATGTTTTCCTTCACCGCCGAGCACGTGGTAAATCAGCACTTAAAATTGCAATTAACAATTTTATTGGTGCCGGCACCGGTAATCGAACCGAGTTCACTCGCGTACTATGAAATTTAAAGCGAACGCCTAGCCCCTGAGCTACCACGGCTCGTTTTATAGAGTCTTGGAGGGGAAAAACATGATGCAATACTATTAAATTATTAAAGAATAATTGAACCATCTCATATTGGAGGTGTCTTAAAACTAAAACTCGACTAAGAGAAATGACAGATTTTTTGTGTGTTCCTTAAATTTCTTGACAACTGTTTGTGATCGTTGATAACACATTTAATATGCAAAAAAGTATTATTTTTTTCTAAATATTAGCAATGCGATAAATCTTGTTTAGATAACGACTTCTAGTTATTGATCGAAAGTAGCCGTGGCCGAAATTCTGATAAGTGGTATTAAAAACAAGTTAAAAGTAACTCGACCTCAAAAATAAAGTTCGTTGCTATCTATGCTTTTATGCTATCAATATGAGATAAATTTATGACCGATATTGTGACTTTTGGCGCCAACTCGGAAAGTGGCGGTATTGTATTTATTGAATTTTGTAATTTCTGTGTATATTTTGAGTTTTGATGTTTAATACATAATAGTTTATTATAAATTTTAAACATCAACACTCCCTCTGCTCGTGAAAGTGTACAGTAATTGGAAAATTCAATTTAAGACCAAAATTGTACTTTTCGTTTTGTCTCCATCCAGCAAGTCTTCAACTCCATCATCATTCATCAGTCCAGCAATCTTCAGTAAAAGTCAACTTTCATTTTACTGTCACTCAAAACGAAGTTCTTGTTATAATTAAATTATTACTCGATATTGGCAAAAAGGGCTCGATTTGGTAGGTGATTGCCAGGATCATAAAGAAAAAGAAGAACCGACATCGGTAATAATTATGCTTGATTTTATTATATTCGATTACAGATTCATACAAACTAGCTAACCCGTGCCAATATTTCGCAAAGTATCATGATCATGAACAGGGAGATCTACCTTCTTTAATAATGTAAAACAACTCCAACCGCAAGCTGTCATGTATTAACGTACGAGTAGTAACTTAGTCAGCAAGCGTTTTGGTTAAAAAGTGCCGTCACTTTTTTTATGCTAGGTATCTAACTTGCAACTTAGAAATTTGTTCACTCAGACACACCCAATATGTTATGATATGTACATACATACATAAAGCCTTTTTCCCATATAAGATGTAGGCAGAGACCTACACACGTAGCCAACATTTCGCTCCCACGGGAAACAAGACGTGGCGAGTGGCGAATCGCCGCCATTTTGGTACGAGTCAGTCTAGTGTCTGGGCAAAAAAAATCTCATTTTCTCACCTAGCATAAAAAAGTGACAGCTATTTTCAATTCTTGCTGAATAAGTAGCCATATTTGTTTATGTTAACGTCAGTACGTAACCTCATCATTTAAAAAAATTAAATTACGATAACAAGATGTAAAATTGATTAAAAAATTATATTCGGACGTAAAAATAATTGCATAATTATTTTTGTGTCACTTTGTTCTCGGCATTGGTTACGATGACAAGAATGATACTAAGATAATCGATATTCTGAGTGTCTAACTTACTCGCGTACTCAGAACTTTGTTTTCCCAAACACACCCGAATATCGAAATATGAGGCCATGCAAAAAGTGTTACGTAACTACATTTTATATCAAACTTGAAATACTCTTAACGCCGGCTTAGGCACGTACTTGTTACAAAATACTTTCCAGCAAGTAATTCGGTTATATGGGGTATAGTACATTTGGTTTAACAACAATATTCTAATCCCGAATTTATTTTGGATAAAATTATTCGCGAAAACATGATTTTCGTTTATTTCGTCGTCGTCGTCGTTTCAGCCTATAAGTCCACTGCTGAACATAGGCCTTGGCCAGGCCGAGCCTAGGCCTCACCCATAGATCGCCACACCATGTGGCGATCTATGGGGGAGGCCTATGTATATGATACAATGGTCCCATTTTGGGGGGATTTTGCCATAGTTGCCACGCTTGGCAGGCGGGTTGGCAACCGCAGTTTATTTATTCAGATGTTTCAGGAAAATGCTGCTGCCCATCTCCTGGTTTTCATTTTCCCTCTGTCGACTTTTACGACACCCACGGGATGAGATGGGGTGGTAGGTACTTTTAAGTATCTAGGACCAATATGAATTTATATTTCGTGTTCAAAGTGATTCAAATGATTTTAAATAGAATGAAAATTAACGTCAATGATATCAAAAAAGCTTGAATAAGGACATCGTTTTGCTTAGTCTAATTGGTCCCACCGTAGAAGTAACCAACACGTACTCTGGTTCTTCTTCTTCTTTGATTCTAGCAATTAGCTACCATGTATTAAAAAGCCATATTTGTCAATGTCGATTAATAATTTAATTATAACAAAGATTTCATTTTGATCGACAATAAAATGATACGAGTAGTTGATGAAGATTTGCGGTAGTGATGGAGACAAAAGGAAAAGTACAATTTTTGTGTTGGATTGAATTTTCCAATCCCTGTACACTTTCACTTGCACTCGCTGAATAATAAACTATCAACATTAAACATCAAAAGGAATTAAACTGCACTGTGCACCCAACAGCGCATGGTGGCGATGGGCTCACCACCTATCACACCACACGAGTACATTATATTGTTTTGGTGAAACGTGGATTGTGGCAGTCATCTGTTTTTGCAGTGAGTGCCCAGTCTCTGACTACCCCGTATGGGATACAGTCATAATCTTAGGTATGTATATATGTATGTTTTAAAAGTTCTAACACTACAAATATTCCTGGAACTTTTCTCGAACTTTTCAGTTATGATATATTTTGCCCACACCTAGTTTGCAATAACGATGTCTGTTCGAGTTGAGAAGCGTATGAAACCAATCCAAGTATAGGATAATTCAAGATAAGGAGATTTTATGTTCCCAAACATTCCCTGCTGCGTTTCTTTATTCAATTTAAGTTTGTTTAAAGCTCTAATTAATGTTAAACTCCAGATCGGTTCGAAAAATTTCACGTTCTCAAAGAAGAACGGCAATATAGTCAGTGATCTTTCTTTTTATTACATAATGTCATTACTAAGTTACAAAAAAAAATTACTACATATGTTTGTATATTTGTTAGCCAGGGAGTTTGTTTATCTATTCTGCTGCATTTGAGCACCTAAGATAGATTAACGCCTACGCTGCTCACCTGCTGGCTATTGGTTTGAGAGAGAAACAAGCCCGAGGAGTTGTCCTTCCCATGGTTGCTGCCCGTTATTAATCTGGTTCACTTGGAAACAGATAAAACTGAAACACTCAGATGACCCACAGTCCATCCCTACTTCTTATCCACACCCTCCTCTACCTTCCTTAATCCCATTCCCAAATTCCCTGTACCCCACTGATCCGCCGAAGAATGTTGGCGTATCCGGCGGACTATAACACCTGCGCTAGGGCCTGCGCTAGTAGAGCACAGTAAGCGAAGATGACGGAGTCCTGGATGGTTGAGCCGATCGTCACATGGGGTGGCGTTAGGCAACACGCCCTCTTTGGTCCCGATTTCAAGCGAAACGGATGCCCTGTCTGCTAATACCGGATGAAGAAATGGCCACGTGTCCCGTCACAGGGCCACAGGCGAAAGGCGTGGGGTCCGTAAGGGTTACTATTGTAGCCAAAGCGGTGGCAAAAGCCATGCTGACGGAACAAGTGAAGGCTAGTTGTAGGCAGTAGGGATGGGCCTTTTTCGGACCTATCTGCCAGCCGGATCGAGCACCCGATGACGCGCTGTAAGCCAGCCCTGCGTACCCATATTCCCCCGGTAATCCTAACGTCTGAAGTTATAAAGTAGTACGTTACCAAAGGTGCGGGCTCCATAGAGGGCGGGAAGCCAGGGGGACGAATTTCTAAAACAATAAATGGATGGTTCAAGGCCCAAAAAACCCAATTTCACACTCTGGCATCACTGGTACGAACCAAAACAAGACGGGAATAACAGCTCGCTGGAAATCCCATCATGACATATTTTCATTTATTATGTCATCGCTTTATTGAGAGATCGACCGAGATAGGAAAGCATTCCCTTGTCTTCGATTAAGTGATTACTTCCATCAATTAGACGTTAATTAATTTCATTAAATCTCAAACTATTAACTATTTGTTACTTATTCTTATATTGTACATTAAGTAGAAATGAAAACTTGTAAATATATTTTTTAACTGATAAAATTATTGACTTACTTTAATTTATTTGTTTCTTAATCTTATTCAATCTGCTTTTTATTTTTTTCCACCACCATCTTTTTTTTTAGCTTGTCAAGTTGGAAGGACTTGCCATAGTTTTCACACTTGGCATTCCGCCTGCTAAGTGTGGCAACTATGGCGACAGGTGGTACTAG
The DNA here is from genome assembly GCA_019845155.1 of Luehdorfia chinensis. Classification (NCBI taxonomy): domain Eukaryota; kingdom Metazoa; phylum Arthropoda; class Insecta; order Lepidoptera; family Papilionidae; genus Luehdorfia; species Luehdorfia chinensis. The sequence continues at coordinate 10,928,591 of JAHVAK010000103.1, forward strand.
ACGCTTACACCGTGCTCTTCGTCTCCGATTTGAGTATTAAAGTTGATATACTGATTATTCCGCGATATTTCAATAGTTACATTTCTGACATTTCCTTTGTCGTTTACCTTTTATTTTATTATGAGAATATACAAATTTTGTTTACCACACTTCCATTCAATTGATTTGTTTTTTCACTTTACTTTTAAACCAAAACAAATAATAGGAATCGAAAGTTAATTTGCTAAGATCCGCTTGAAAAATATAAAAATGGTGTATATTTAGACACCTGCATCTCGGCCGCTTCTCGGAGACTGTTTGTCGTAGTCTTATATCACTTGTTAATGCTACGTTTTGAAGTGAAACACGTGTCGTGGTCTCAAGTTCAGTATATATATTGCATAGTGGTGGAGGGCCTCTGAAGGCGGCCCCGGTGGCTTTTCTCGGTGGCGGTGTTAGTTTGCGTGTGCACGCTATTGTGAGAGGGCGGGCGGTGGTCTTCAAAAACTAGGTAATCCACGATATTTTTATATTTTGCATGCGGATCTTAGCAAGTTAACTGTCTTTTCCTATTAAAATTTATTTCCGCGAAATAATGTCTGATTCGATAAATGATGATAATCAATTTTTGGACATACTTACTGTCAAAACCCGGCAAACGTTGTCCTATATATAGTTAAAATATATATAATACTCGTATGTATAAAAATACGCGCGTATTCGATGGCAAAATTTCAAACATATTGGTGAACAACTTTCTGAGATTTAAGATTTTGAAGAAACGTACATTAATATTTTACTTACATATTATGTTGTCAAAAAAGTGGAAATCCGCTTTCATGTCTCAATCATCATTTTAATGTATTTCACATAAAAACATGTAATGCATTATAAGATGTAAAAGATATGCCATAAAATCTTCTGCAGGGTCGAAGGCAGCCGCAAGGGAAATCTTTACGCTCGCTCTTTTTCTGAAATGATGCTTAAAAATCTAATATTGCAATAAATATTTATTGAGAGATTAAATCAAAAATCCATGTACTATTAGTTTGATATGGTCCGATACAAATTTGAAGGAAATCCCAGATTGAAATCCAAGACTGGTAGAAACACTAATCAACTTATACTTTAAATTAACCATGATCTTTTAATTAATAAGCTTCTAGAAGTGGGTCTATACGGCAATCTCCTTCGATGGATAGATTCCTACGTCCGTGATCGCTGTCAGGGTGTCTGTGTGAAAGAATACTGTTCATTAGATTCTTAATTATTCCTTCGGGCATTCCACAAGGTTCTCATTTAGGACCTTTGTTATTTACACTATATATCAATGATATGGGATCCATTTTTAAAAATTCCATGTTCTTACAATATGCCGATTTTTCATTTGTAAGGTCTTTATTGGATTTTGGCTTCAGCGTATGGAATCCTAATTACAAAAAGCATATTAATCGCAAAGAGAAAGTAAAAAACAATTTATAAAAGTTTTTAATTTCCGCAATGATTTAAAAAACATTTCATATGAAGATTTGCTCAAAGAAATTAATTTACTTAGCTTAAAAAATCGACGTAAGTTATTTGATATATATATACTTCTGTATAAAATTATTAATTTAAAATAGATTATTTTTATTTACTACCTAAAATATAATTTAACGTGAGAGGCGAGCGGGAGTCTTGCATGTGCTATACATGTTATCCTATACTTGGATTGGTTTCATACGCTTCTCAACTCGAACAGACATCGTTATTGCAAACTAGGTGTGGGCAAAATATATCATAACTGAAAAGTTCGAGAAAAGTTCTAACACTACAGATATAGGAATATTTGTAGTGTTAGAACTTTTAAAACATACATACATACATACATAAGATCACGACTGTATCCCATACGGGGTAGTCAGAGACTGGGCACTCACTGCAAAAACAGATGACTGCCACAATCCACGTTTTACCAAAACAATATAATGCACTCGGTGTGATAGGTGGTGAGCCCATCGCCACCATGCGCTGTTGGGTGTACAGTGTAGTTTAATTCCTTACTCGCCTTTTACGATATCCATTGGATGAGATGGAGTGGTAGTATTCTTTTAACGGGCCTTAGTTTTACTTTTAAAACACTGGAAGATATAAATAATATTTAATAGAATTTTATATATATACTTCTGTATAAAATTATTAATTTAAAATAGATTATTTTTATTTACTACCTAAAATATAATTTAACGTGAGAGGCGAGCGGGAGTCTTGCATGTGCTATACATACATGTATCACACATATGTACCACCCCAGGGCCAGTTATTCTACCGTGAAGCAGTACTGTGCAAACATTACTGTGTTTCGGTTTGAAGGGCACTGTGAGCTGCCGTAATCACTGGGCATATGAGACTTAAGAACCTATGTCTCAGGGTGATGGGCACATTGTGGTGTCACACAGAAATTTTCTGGATGGCACAGCATTTGTTATGGGCAAACGTTGCACTTACCATCAGGGGAACGTTTTGCTTCTTTCATCACTTTATGCAATAAAAAAAAAGTCTTACACTATTTTCAAATTATTGAAGTGTTATATGTAATTAAGGTAACCTTAAACTATTACTATTTACAAGTTACAACAACTTTTATTTTAGTCAACACAAGTTCACTTAAACAATAAATTGTTATCCAAGTGTTATTATCAATTAATTGTTGCTTACATAAATCTTATTAACTATGAAATGACTATTACAATACACAGTAATTTAGTTTACAACTCTTAATTTATTATTTTTAAACATAATGAACAGGCTTGCGCCGATATGTACGATTTTAAAACAAAATCTCACAAAGTGCACAGTCTTTTAATTAAAAAGTTCAATTTTTTAATAAACAAAAACTTCATAAAAATTGTTATTATAATATTAATGATTACACGGATGATGATAACCCCTGGGATTGAGGTGATTGCTGCCAATCTCTTTCTACATCTTTATAATACTGTAATTGTACATTATTTTTAAAATTACTTTAAGAAAAAAATATTGCCCGCTGGGTTCTTTTGCTGGTCCCAGGACAGAGGCTTTTTGCGAACCAGTGAAGTTTAAAAAAATGACGTTTAATAAGTATTATGTAAATAAACTATGTTGCATAAAAAAGATTCTATTCTAAAAATAAAATCTATCCCGCTGAGGGCGATTTTTTTTAGGGTGGCGATATCAATCACATCCGGTGTGTGTCCCAGTGTGTGCGGGAAGTGGGTCAGTGTTATAGGCGCAGTCGCTTTTGTAGATGCTATTTGTACATAGCTCTGGTTTTAACCAGCGGGAGTCGTATTACTTTTGAATAGAACTTAATTAGAGAACATAGGCTTCGTTGGCATATGGTTTAGTGATTAGCTTCTTGGCTACGGGTAACGAGTTCGAAAAAAAAAATATATGTTTGTTCTACAAATAGTAATGAAAATGGAAGAAGCGAAAGATGTGAGTCAGGATCGTAGCAAGTGGAAAGATGTGGTCTCTGCCTACCCCAATGGGAAAGAGGCGTGACTCTATGTATGTATGCACAAATAGTTATTCTTGGCCAAGTTGTCATCGTCATCATCATAATTTCGGCCTATTTTAGTCCACTGTTGAACATAGGCCTCCCCCATTGATTGCTACAAACCACAGTACTGAGCCACCTGCATCCATCTACTTCCCGCAGAACCTTGCAGCTCGTCGCTCCAATAGTGGAGAGGGTACCCTACACTGCGCTTGCCGGTACGAGGTTTCCACTCGAGAACCTTCCTTCCCCAACAGTTATCGGTTCTACGAGCTATATCGCCGGCCCATTGCCACTTCAGCTTGCTAATCCTTAGGGCTATGTCAGTTACTTTAGTTCTGCTGCGGATATCATCGTTACGGATTTTATCACGCAGAGAAACTCCGAGCATAGCTCTTTCCATTACTCGCTGCGCGACTCTGAGCTTCCTCAAGCGGCCCGCAGTGAAGGACCACGTCTCGGTTCCGTATGTTATCACTGGCAACACGCACTAGTTGTAAACTTTGCTTTTGAGACATTGAGGTGTACTCGACGAGAAGATGTGACGTAGTTTCCCGAACGCTGCCCAGCTGAGTTGGATCCGTCGATTGACCTATTGGTCGAAGTTGGACCTACCTAGTCGGACAATCTGTCCTAGGTATACATAATTCGTCAACAACTTCGAGAGTAGTGTTCCCAACAACAACCGATATAGGTGAGACATGAACGTTGGACATGATCTTCGTCTTGTCCATGTTCATCTGAAGACCTCCCCGTTGGGTGACACTATTGAGGTCATTGAGCATAGTGGCCAGTCCCACCAGTGATTCTGCCATTATGACTACGTCGTCGGCAAATCGAAGGTGAGTGATGTATTCGCTATTGATATTAATACCGTATCCTTTCCAGTCCAGTAGCTTGAAGATATCTTCCAATGCAGCGGTGAAGAGTTTCGGGGATATTACATCGCTCTGTCTTACACCTTTCTGAAATTGGATCGGTTTTGTACTATGGTTCTGTACTCGGATACCCATCGTAGCCTTATTTTACAAACACTGCAGCACTTCGATGTACCGACAGTCAATTCGGCAACGCTGAAGTGACTGAAGCACCGCCGAAAATCTCATAGTCCACATATGCCAGATATAGCGGGAGATTGTACTCTTCGGTCTTTTGTACGAGTACAATCCGGCGAAGGGTGTACGTGGTCTATGGTACTAAAGCCTTTTCAGAATCCGGCTTGTTCGAGAGTCTTATAGTCGTCAAGTCCGGTTGCGAGACGATTCGTAATGACTCTCGAAAACAACACATTGTCGCGGCTCAGAAGCGATATCGGTCTATAGTTTTTCCCGGGGGCATTATCGCCCTTCTTGAAAAACAGGACAACCACGCTTCTACTCCAAGCTTCCGGAGTTGCGCCGCCGTGGATAACGGAATTGAATAGCTTCTGAAGGACTAAAAGTACAGGTTTTCTACCCGCTTTCAGAGGCTCCGCTGTAATTCCGTCCTCACCAGGCGCTTTGCCATTCTTGAGCTGTTCGAGAGTCATACTAATCTCGCTCAGACTGACGTCCGGGATATCATCGGAATAGTGTCGAACGTGTTTTGCTCTTGGGTCGTAACTCACACCAGTGTGTGGCTCCAACGACAATGTTTACAGCTGTCCATAAAATCTTTCGATCTCACTCAAAATCTCCTGTACAGCGAAAATGACTTTACCGCTCTCGGTCCACAACTTAGTAAGTTGGCTCTTCCCGGCAGACAGATCCCTGGCAAAGGCCTTGGAGCCTTGTTTTCGCTTAATCGCTTCTTCAATACGGGTTGTATTGAAGTTGCGTAGGTCCCGCCGCATACATTGTGAGATCTATCTGTTCAGTTGCCGATATGCTGACGCGTTAGTTGAGGACTGTAGCTTTATTTCGCGCTTAGCTTTCATAAGACTTAGAGTGTGATCGGAGAGCTTCTGGATCTTCTTTTTGCGGCGGGTTTTGCAAAACTTTAGCCCCACCGCCTGGACAGTTTCCACGAGCCTCTCGTTCATATCGTCCACTGCAACGCAATTATCTAGGCACTGAAAACGATTATGCAATTCGAGCTGGAAACTCTCGGGGTTTTGGAGATGGACGGAGCGCAGACTTCACCAGACGATACCTATCCAGCTTAATATTTAAGTTCAATGTGCCTCTTACCATTCCGTGATCACTGCCGGTTTTCACCCTAGTGATCACACAGATATCATTAAACAGCTTTCGTTTGGTCGTTATGATGAAGTCTATCTCATTTTTGACCAAGATGTAGTGTATGTGCAGTGTTATTGTAAAACCACACACGACATCTTACAGTTGGACAACTTTTTATATTGGATAAAGTGACGGGAAGAGCAAAATGTTCACCTGATGATAAGTGCAACGTCTACCCGACCCCCTCCCCTGTTTTTAACAACCTCAAAAAACCTATCTAATCTATAGATATTATGTATTGTTATGTAACTAAGGCTATATAGTTAACACATCTCTATTTTCTAGGAATGGCCTTGCAATTTCTCGCAATATATAAGTTATGAATGGGTGCCATGTCTGATCAAAAAACAGTAGAAAGTAAGAGCTTTTAAATGTCCTACTACTGAGTACAGGCCTCCTCACATTTTTAGGTTTTTGGAGCCTGGAAGAGTTCGCCACGGTGCACCAATACCCTCCAATTTATATTCCTCACGCATGCAGGTTTCCTCCTGATTTTTTTCTCCAGTTTGCAATTGAAGAACAATTTAAGAGGTACCGACAATGCAGGTCACTATTGTGGTATGAAATTTAAGGGAAACACCTGACGCCTAGGCTACCATGGCTCAAGAAAAAGTATAAAATATATTTTTAATTATATAAGATTCACCGATTAACACGACACTCTTAAAGTGTACAAAGAAATAAGTAAGCTGATATTAAGTTTTCTTATGCAAAAACTGGTCTACAAACTCTATCAAATAATTATCAATCTGTCTTTGTCGCCGTCAAAAAAGACGTATCTGAAAAAAAACCGACAGCGCAACCATAAATATTCGATGAAAATTCCAACGATGAGGCTTAAGAGAATCTACCACCCCGTCTCATCCCGTGGGTGTCGTAGAAGTCGACAGAGGGAAAATAAAAACCAGGAGATGGGCAGCAGCATCTTCCTGGAACATCTGAATAAATGACTCCGGCTGCCAATCCGCCCGCCAAGCGTAGCAACTATGGCAAAATCCTCCCAAAATCAGCTACTTTTGTAGTAATCTATGGGGGAGGCCTACGTTCAACAGTGGACTAGTGATAGGCTGAAGCGACGACGACGACGACAACGAGTAGCTATTTTTTTTAATAGTTTTTTCCGTAATAGTACTTACTTAATTGTGAGCACAACATATTTTTGTGTCGCCCAGAACATTTGTACTATCACTTGTACTACAGAGCGCCCGTCACTCTGTGAATTATTCAAAGAAAAGTCATTATCTAATATAAACTATCAAGAAAGGCACCAGTTAACACCACCAGAACCCTGAAACATCAGTTCTAACTGCCAGTTAGAACTGATGTTTCAGGGTGACAGGCGCGTCTGGTGTCACACAGAAATGTTCTGGGTGGCACAGCATTTGTTATGGGCAGACGTTGCACTTACCATCAGGTGAACGTTTCGTCACTTTATCCAGTAAAAATAGATTTTCATTATTGTGTAACATACACCCTGTATTATTATTAAATTACATTGCCAGCTGACAATGAATTTTCCTGTTCCGCAATCTAACGATGCACCGCAAAAACAAGTCATTGTTACTATAAAGGGTGTATTAAAGTCATTATCATTAATTGTATATTCAATTCAAGTTGATCAAGTCGCAAGATTGACAATTAAAGACATATAACACATACACGAGACATAAGTAATATACCCAGTGATTACGGCATACATTTTTTTTGTATATCTATTTGACCCACTTTCTTTTTGAACAAACTTCGAAAAATAGATCTCAGCGAAAATGCCAAAAAGACGCCAAAGCGGTACAAGGTTTTGCAACTTTAGAATACCACTTTGTACGTACGGGCTTATAAACACACAAAAAAATTAGTTAAAACCTAAATTTAAAAAAAATCGATTTGTTGGTTTCATTATGTGAAAAATTGTCTACAGGCTAAATTTTAGATTAAAAACTTAAAACAGTTTCTGTCTGATCAGTCTGAACTAAAAAAAACGTAATACTTTCAATATGCTAAACGTAATACTTTTAATAATTCATTGACAACACTCGTGATAAAAAGTGAAAGCTTAAAAATAACCTACCTACGTAGTAATGTACCTACGTAGATAACGCGTTATTAACGAACGCGAGTTAATGAAAAACAATAAAATGTTTTTAATGTACGATGCAGTTATATCACAACAAAAAATGTCATGAAATGAAAGTATGTCTTTTGATCATGGTCTCGTGGTCGATTTTTTTAGAGCGACATCTTCTGTTCTTTTATTTAGTACTAGCTGAAGTCCGCGACCATGTCCTCGTGAATTTTAGTTTTTTAAAAATACCGTTGTATTTATTAGATGTTCCGGAATCAAAACTATCCTATGTTCGTCTCCAGTTTGTCTGTCCCGAATTTCGTCGTCGCCGTGAAAAGGTAACAAGCAGAGGAACTTAGAGAGTTACTTTCGCGTTTGGTAAATTACATATAAATATATATACTGGCTTGACCCGTGCGAATATTATCACAGTATCGTGATCATGAACAGATATTCAACAGATAGCGCTTTCTATAATTAAATCAATTAATTCAATCATTTTATGATGAGGTTATGATAATGATGAAGTGATATTTGTAGTGGCGGCGTAAGATAAGGCGTAAGACAAGATAATCTGCCACCCACTCTGGGTGGCAGATTATCTTGTTGTTGTCATAAGATGCGACGCAGGGCAATCCCAAAGATCCCATGGCCTCCGACAAGTGGCCGAATACTCATCTCGAAAAATGCCACACCGACGACGCGCAGCAGCGGTTTCTAAATCTCGAATGGCCAGTGATTACACTAGCTCTCAATGCTCTTTAGATTTAAACTATCAAGAAAGGCACCAGTTAACACCACCAGAATCCTGAGACATCAGTTCTAACTGCTAGTTAGAACTTATGTCTCACGGCGCAGTGTGATGTCACACATAAATCTTCTGGGTGGCACAGCATCTGTTAAGGGCAGACATTGCACTTACCATCAGGTGAACGTTTCGTCACTTTATCCAATAAAAATAAATCTTAATTATTCTGTCACATACACCCTGTATTATTATTAAATTACTGACAATTAATTTTCCTGTTCCGCAATCTAACGATGCACCGCAAAAACGGTCATTGTTACTATAAAAGGTGTATTAAAGTCATTATCATTAATTGTATATTCAATTCAAGTTGATCAAGTCGCAAAATTGAGAATTTAAGACACTGAAAGAGAATATTGAAAATACTCTCAATAAACGGCAAACTAAAAAGAAAATTATTAATTATATCATAGAAATTGTTTGTCACAAAACCTTTTTGCGGGGACAAGAGAAATAAATATATTATGTCGATGGATACTATTACCATTTGTACAAATATTTGTAGACAGAGACACTGCACTATCCAGTAACCTTCTGAGACGAAACTTAACCACAAAGTCTGTTTGTTACAGAAATATCTGCTTCGGCTGGTATTCAAACCCAGGACTCTCGACTCAGCAGGTAGTTACTCTGTCTGCTGAGCCATGCGGATGTCAAATAATACAAACAGGATAGAAAAAATTGTAAGAAGAAACTAATAGAAGTTAGAATTATCGGACGTTAAGACAAAATATGAATAATACATTCTTGCACTAGATTCTAAAACGAATAACGTCAAATTAAATCCGATAAATGATATATTCAGGAAGCCGTAAAGATTCTGCGGGATCGCGGGTAACCTCAGGGGAAATCTAAGACCAGTGTTTTTGCGTAAATCACATATTAAATATCTCCTTTTCCGAATAAATATTTTCCGAAAGGACGGGAGAATGATTTTTTTATCTCTTATTTCAAATTTCTATTAAATAGACAGACAAACAAAAAAGAACCTATACTTAAAAGGTTATTTAAAGAAAGCTTAAAATAGAAATAAACATATCAGTCAGCGAGTGTGATAGAGGTGAATACGTCACCCACTTGCAAGTGCTGTCTAACTACTGAACTATTACAGTTAAGCTATAACTAACTATAAATTTTCATTTTAACACACTTATTACTTTATGTAATAATACTGTTATATTAGATCAGGCCACTGGCATTTACTGGTGGTAGGATTCCTATGCAGGAATCCGTCTAGGTAGGTACCATCCCAGGGCCAGTTATTCTGCTGTGAAGCAGTAGTGTGAAAGCATTACTGTGTTTCGGTTTACTTATTTTCGGTGATGTGATCGCTGTTAGCCTTTTGGCTTTTACAGCTTCATCGGATGCTGTGCTCGCGGGCCCGGGGCCCGCGTGCCAGGTTTGGTTTGACCCAAAACATAGATACATAAATATAAACTCCTACTAAACATCTAAGTTCGGACCGTTGCGTTCGCTAGCGTGCTTGCGCTACAGTGAATATCTCCATAAATTTATTATATGAAGTCATCTAATGACCGTCCGAGGGAGACTGCGGGCCTCCGTTCGGACTGTCGACTTGTGTGTCGGAAACTCTGGGCGGTGAGAACCGCCCTGGAACACGGGTGTATCTGGTGTACGCGGTGTTATGAACGATAGCTGTGCGTGAGACGTCCGTGTCGTCTAGCACATTTCGCGGTCGACGTTTGCGTTCGGTCGCGTTTTTATTAGATCGATAATTAGCTGCTTTAACCACCAGCGGGTTTGGATGAACCGCGGCTTTTTCGAAAAACCGCCGTGATACTTCTCTGAAGTGTTCAGAGAGTACGGGCATTTCACAGTCGCTGTGAATCGTTTCGGTTTGAAGGGCACTGTGAGCTAGCGTAATCACTGGGCATTTGAGACTTAAGAAGTCTGATGTCTCAGGGTGACGCGCGCAATGTGGTGTCACACAGAAATATTCTGGGTGACACAGCATTGGTTGTGGGCGGACGTTGCACTTACCATCCGGTAAACGTTTTGCTCGTTTCGTTACTTTCTGCAATAAATAAAAAAAAGGCTGCCCTCTGAGACTCCTGTTTCTAAGGCAGATTCAGTGCAGCCCATAGCGTTGTATACATAACAAATAATTTTACTGGTGGCACAATACTATGCAAGAATCCGTCAAAATTGAATTTAACAGTGGAGTGACAGATATCGGCCGTGACTTTTAGGAGCACTTAAGTTAGTGGAATTACTTGAGATATAAGAACCGACCAATGGATCTCGTAAAAGGCGAGTAAGGAATTAAACTGCACTGTGCTCCCAACAGCGCATGGCGGCGATGGGCTCACCACCTATCACACCAAGTGCATTATATTGTTTTGGTGAAACGTGGGTTGTGGCAGTCATCTGTTTTTGCAGATAGTGCCCAGTCTCTGACTACCCCTTATGGGATACAGTCGTGATCTTATGTATGTATGTATGTATAAGAAACGATGTCTCATGGAGACGAGCGCAGTTCGATGTTACACAGAAGCACCTTCTGGGTGAAACCTTAACTTTTAAGGACAGGCGTGTCACAAACCATCATGAAGAGTTTCTTTACTTATCAACCACCCTTTTAGCTTCTTTAAGAACTCATTATTACCACATACACAGTCTTGTCTTATGGGTGTGATAATATATTCGAGCGCTCAAAATACTTATGTCGAGCGGCTAGCCTTATATGTATTATGGTTATAGGCTTTACCACGTGTACTTCAAAATAAGTTGTACTGCAATCTAGTACTGGAGTTTTTCTTTTTTATTCTCAAACTTCGACTTAATCGGGCAAGAGTAGATTAAGTTTAGAGCAAACTGGCTGTGACAGACCGACAGACAGACACTTGAGTGATCCTATAAAGGTCCGTCCAAGAACCCTTAAAAAAAATACGCGACATAAATCTAAAAAAAGTACTAAAACATTAAAAAACTAAACTATTCTATAATAATATTATTTACAAAAAAAACTAAAAGTTTGTATATAAAATATTGTAGTTTCTTTACAATTTTCCATTATTTTGTTTTACCCTAAGTGATTATTTTAAAATTGTTGTCCGTTTTTGTTTGAGAGGTATGTCTATTATCAGTTACTTAGTAATTCAAGACTGAATCGGCTAGATAATGATGTGTAATAATATGCTAAACAAAGTAATCATAAGTAACTAAGCACAATAAGTTTAGCAATGCTATTTAGTCGTGGTAGAACCTCTATGCCGTAACATCACAGTGTCAGTAATTGTGACGCACAACTGTTATGTGCATTACTGTGTTCTTGTTCCTGCGGTACTGTTGCATGAAATAAACAGCCTATAAATGTCCCAATACTACGCACAGGCCTCCTCTAATGACCATGAAAGGGCTATGGGGCTGGGAAGAGACCGCCACGCTGCTTCAATGCAGGTTGGCAGACTTCAGTCCTAGAAATATTTTTATTCGTCAGACATGTAGGTTTTCTCATGATGTTATCCATCACCGCTAAACACGTGGTAAATCAACACTAAAAATAGAGGCGCCGGCACCGGGAATCGAACTCAGGGCACAAGCTTACTATGAAATTTAAGGCGAGCGCCAATAGCCTAAGTTACCACTACACTACTACAGTATAAGAAAACAAAGACTAAATATCCCTCATCTCGAAATGACGAACGCAGTGCAGTGCTGCATTTTGTGACTTTTTTTATTGAATAAAGTGATGAAACGAGCAAAACGTTCACCATGGTAAGTGCAATGTCTGCCCATAGCAAATGATGGGTCAGCCAGAACATTGCTGTGTGACACCTCACTACGCCCGTCACCCTGAGACATCAACTCTTAAGTCTCATATGCCCAGTGATAACACTTAGCTCATAGTGCCATTCAAACCGAAACACAGTGATGAAACATACTACTGCTTCACGGCAGAATAACTGGCCCTGGAGTAGTACCTACATAGACGGATTCCTGCATAGTCTGCCCTCTATCAAATTTTCTCAGGGGGCCCTTTTTAAAAACAAACAAACAGTTACATTTACAAAATAAGAAACTACTATACATAGGTGTGTATTATAAAACTTTAAAGCAATATTTCTAGGATTCAAATTAGTCGAAAAGACACTTTTCTTGCCTTTTTTTCTGCAAACTTATTTATTAAAACATTCATAGTTGAACACGATTTCAGTTTTTCAAGATATTCTACTTCTATAGACAGTATTTGCTAGGGGTAGGATTCATATGCAGGAATCCGTCTAGATTATATTCTGCCGTGAAGCAGTAGTGTGCAAGCATTACTGTATTTCGGTTTCAAGGGCACTGTGAGCTAGCGTTATCTCTGGGCATTTGAGACTTAAGAACTGAGGTCTCAGGGTGACGGGCGCAGTGTGGTGTCACAAAGAAATATTCTGGGTGACACAGCATTTGTTTTGTTGGCGGACGTTGCACTTACCATCAGGTGAACGTTTTGCTCGTTTCGTCACTTTATACAATAAAAAAAATACTTTTTTTATAATCGTTCTTGTCCCATAGAAGTTCTAAGATACATTTTAGTCCGGTTGAGCCGGAAGGATCAAATTATAAAGACAAATATATGTTCACTACGGGCCTCTTACTCGTATCAATAATAATTTGAGGCTGTGTATGCGTGTGTGTGTGTTACATCTATCGAATCTTTGGTTAAACACTTCGGGGCTCCGTATTATTGATATGGCTGATACGGCGGCAGCAAAGCCCCTGATATATATAGTCCCATCTCTTCCCTATTGGGGTAGGCAGATACCACATTGTTTGATTGATTTATTTACTACAATACTGCAACATTTCTTATTACCATTTATGTTACAAGCCTGATTAATATTTATTTTAATATATTGCAAACAATGTCAACATGCGGTTTTAACCACAACTACAATTTATATACGTAAGTCTTTACAAAATGTAGGTATTTATAATTGCGCGGCACTAATTACTGACTCATAAATACTCGTAATTAATGGTTTAAATGTAAAGATAAGGTTAAGGTACTCTCATCATAACATAATATTCTATACACTTTTTAAAACTGACAAGTTCAATTCCCTAACAGCAGAATTTAATTTCAAGTTCACTCAATATTATATATTTCAAACAAGTCTAATATTCACGTACTTGATTGATTTCACAATGTTTTAACAGGAGGTCTATTTTGTAACTCTGGTAGGTTACGTGATCGGTTTTATTTTGGCGTATGAAGCTCATTCATTGGTCAATGGGATCAAATGAAACCGACTAAAAAACCAACCGGAATTACACAGTAGACTCCCAGGTCATGTATACTGTAACGTTATCTCCTCGTACATAAACTACAACAGAAAAAAAACCAACCGGAGTTACACAGTAGACTCCCAGGTCATGTATACTGTAACGTTAGCTCCTCGTACATAAACTACAACAGAAAAAACTCAGTACACGTGACGAAAGCCAAACTTATACCTAGTCGGGTCATACATAAGTTCTGCCACAAACACTATAAGTGTTACATTAAATAAATTGTTCGACTTTTGCTGTTTGTATGAAACATATATGAAAACAAAAGTGGCTCAATGTACTATACATTTTTTAATTGTAAGGCCATTCATGTCTAGATCAGCTACTGCTTTAATTGGGGATGCTTTGAGAGACTCAAAATTCTGTTGCGGTTTAGCGCAGGCTTTCTCCTCCAAATGTTGTGATATTTTGTAATCCAACAAGCTCCGGACTGGACGAGGGTCGTGCCTGATGAAGTCGATTCCATGGGTGATAAGCCAGTTTTGCGTGCTTGATGCCCGATTAGCTGGCGAATGGTTGGCTGAATCTTTTTGGAATAGTCAGTGTCTATTTTCGAACATTGTTTGAGAATGATGTACCACGGCGTATGTAAGAACTGTATTTTTGTACACAACAGCGCCAGTTTCACACCTTTTTCACAGAAAAACACTTCAGTTCCTATGCAGGAATCCGTCTAGGTAGGTACCACCCCAGTGCCAGTTATTCTGCCGCGAAGCAGTAGTGTGCAAACATTACTGTGTTTCGGTTTCAAGGGCACTGTGAGCTAGCGTATTCACTGGGCATATGAGATATAAGAACTGATGTCTCAGGGTGACGGGCGCATTGTGGTGCCACACTGTTCTGGGTGACAGCATTTGTTATGGGCAGACGTTGCACTTACCATCAGGTGAACGCTTTGCTCTTTCCGTCACTTTTATTAAATAAAAAAAAAGTTAGGCCTGAATACGAGACTCCAAGCCAAACCATAAATAATAAAGGATAATGCTCACTCTGAATTCTCCGAATACGCCTGCTCGCTTCGCCCCTGTTGTAGGTACACGCTTTATCATTCTCATTGTTGCAACTTTCTTCGACGTTAAACATTTTATCATCTGAAAAAATGATTTTGCGGCATTTTTGTAAATACCGCCTTAACTTAGCCCGGGATCTCTCGAGCGTTAATTTTTACAAACGCTGATTAAGATAATTTTTCGTCGATGACCTCGGAGTCTCAGGTCTTCATTTTGGATTCTTTTGACCGTAGTTCTACATAACCCCAATTGAAGGGCTAACATTTTTTGCTTGCGGACGGGATTTCGTTGGATTCGCGCGCGCACTGCTTTGATGACCGCTGGTGTCCTAACCGTACGAGATCGGCCGCTCCTTTTACGGTCCTCCAAGTTCGAATCTTTACTAAATCGTTTGATACGAGTAGATACAAACCTCAGCGTTATTTCAAAGATTTTGCAGAAGTTTAAAAATCTCAGCTTAAAAACCGCAGCAGCGCAGCGCAATAACCCCGACTCTATCTTCCTTTTTCGTCCACTCCATTTTTTTTAATGGAACAAAATCAATTTCTTTTTTTATTTTAAAATGGCGCAAAAGTTCCTTATTTAAAATCGGTTCCAACATTTCTGGCCAGTATTCGAAATTTAAATTAAATAAGGATGTGACAGAACTTATGAGCCGACTAGTTTTATATATCAAAAATATGATAAAAATAAAATTATAAAAAATATGATAAAAATAAAATATGAATCCCTGTAAAATAACTACTCAGTATAGACAATTACTAAGTAATCGAAAAATCTAGATTAAGAATATATATCAGAAACGTTATCGCACTTAAATTCGAAGTTTCACTTCAAATATATTTAATTTTTAAATATCATGAAAATATTTACGATATTACCGTAAACTAAGAACTTAAAAAAATACATAATTAATATATATTAATAACAAAACGTTTTCAACACGCGGAATGTCAATTGTGTCGAATGTGATATTCGAAATAAATATGGCAGTATAAAATGCAAATTCAGATAATATATCGAAACGCAAATGAAAACAGCGAAACGCACAGTTGATTATGTAATTCTCGACCTCAAACCAACAAATAAGAAAGACGGAGCGCTGTTATACAATAAAGTACAAAAAATTTTCATGCTTTCCCAAAACTCCTGTAATTTGGGCTTTTAAGGAGCAGTTCCAACTCGCATGTTGTGGAGCATAAACCCCTAATATGAAGATGCAAGTAAGGCCAACCTTGTACCTCACCCAGAGGAGTCTTTTAGGCTCACACAATCAAAGTCAGTCATCATTTATTCTAACAGAAAGCAGTACACAAACGCCCTGACAGCACTGACAGGCTGTGCAGGGTCCATGCGAGGTGTCGCGTCCTTTCCGCTTGGTCTCATTCACACAAAGAACGCCAATCCGTCTTGCGCTCATCAACTCACATACTTTGGTAATTTTATCACTCATACCTCCCCCTAACATTCAAAGATAGGCATCGATATAGCGATATAGCTTAATAATATCTTTATAATTAAAACTTCTGCTGATTTTTGTAATCATTTTTGCCCAGATTTTTTACAGTTTTATTTAAAGTTTATAAACTTGCTCTTAAAGATTATTTTAGTTTTTAAAAGATCAATAACGAATTAACAAAATCAAGCTGTACAATTTAAATTACGAAATACATAACTAGCCCAGTTCAAGATCCGCATAGCACCGTTATCGGCCGGTCTGTATATTTAATAATATAACTGATAACAGTTAACCGGATCTCCTTGAACTGATGACCCGGAGTAACAGACATCCGATCGCCTCATACAAAATCATTTATATTACTACGAACAGATTATTATTGATAAGTATTGCATAAATCACACGAAAATACCGCGCTCGACTAAAATTTCATAATACGCGATAATCAGAGTTCGATCCCCGGTGCAGCAAGTCTAAAATGGTTCTTGCTATTTTATATTTTATAAATGCGCTAAATATGGTAATTAGCGGAATACTAAAACTCAAACACGCATTTTAAAAATCTATCCGTCCGTCTGTCTTTTTTACTTGTCTGACTTTCATTGGCAGCTAGAGAACTTCTCAGAAAGTAATTAATCTACTTACATACTTTTTATTTCGGAAATATTTAGAGTTCCTGCGTAAAATTTTTGAAAAACTGTAGAAATTAGGGGCTTAAAGGGGTTTTAATTTGCATTTACGTTACCGAGAAGTACCGAACTAGGGCTACTCAGGGCGGCGAGGTACCATGACGTATAATTCAAGCTACAATGCGCTGCGGGGTACAGCTAGTACCACAATAAATAAAATTTATAACGATTTGTTTTCGTTTTTTAATTGTTTTTTTTTATTTGTTTTCGTTTAAGAAAACGATGCCCCCCAGTAGGATTTCTCCTGTGTCATGGGTACGTTTTACAGACATAAATTCCACATGCACAAACCACCCAGACCCGGAACAACTATCTGTAGGCCATACAAATATTTGTCCCGTGCGGGAATCGAACCCGCGACCCGCGACGCAGAAGCCAAGAGCTTAGCCACTGCCGAATATGTCAAACTAGTATTACCCACACCGGAGATAGGCATTAACGTTTATGGTGTGAGATGCCTAGTACTACCATCACCAACCTGCATCCTAAGCCTATGGATTACGGAAAATCTTTTTATATATATACACTCAGCGTCACAAAAATCGCACCTCTCTGAGTTTGCGCGAAAAATGGCTGTAATGGCTAGAAACGAATTATATTTATATCAATATTGGTATGTTTGAAATGGGTATTTGAATAGCTTTAAATTATTAATAAAAAAATCATGAAATCATTAAAACATTTATCATTATAGAGCGTCAAAAATAAACACTGTCAAATGCTCGTTAGTAAGGACGCTAGTTACACCACCTAAAAAGGGTACAAAAGGGTCGATCTGGATGAAATATGGGCCAATCGTAATTTAGACTTTGCAGTGAACACACGTGAACAAGTAACCCAAGTAAGAGCAAGTAAAGATGGACACCAGCTCTGAAGAAGCCGCTCAAGTGATTGCCCTATTGCAGTCGGGGATGCGGCAGTGTGGCGTTGCTCGACAGTTGAACCTGTCCCGTTTTTCAGTTCGACGGGTGTTTCAACGTTTTCAGCAGACTGGTGGTTATGTTAGAAAATCGGGATCTGGAAGAAAACGGTGCACATCAGAAAGAGATGACCGTTTCATCGTTACGACATCTTTACAAAACCGTTTTACAAATGCTGTTGAGTTGCAACAACAGCTTCGATCAACTCGGAGAACATCTGTGAGTGTTTCTACGATAAGAAGAAGGTTACACGAAAAGAATTTAACAGCCCATAGACCTGCTAAAGGTCCAAAACTTACTGCACAGCATCGCAAAGATCGCCTAGAGTTTGCTCGCAATCATTGCGAGTGGACTCTAGAACAGTGGCGGACCGTACTCTTCTCTGATGAGACGAGGGTCTGTCTCTTCTGCAATGACAGACGTAGAAGGGTCTACAGAAGACAGGGGGAGAGGTTCACACAACTCTGCTTCGAAGAATCCGTCGAATACGGGGGTGGCTCGTGTATGTTTTGGGGCGGCATTTCCGTCGACGGGAAAACGGAACTTGTGTGCGTTTCCCGGACTCGGGGTGGCCGTGGGCAAGGGTCATTAAATGCTGGTCGGTACATTACTGAAATCCTGGAGGAACATGTGGTCCCGTATGCTGGTTATGTCGGTGATGGATTCATGTTAATGCATGATAATGCTCGTTGCCACACCGCGGCTATTGTACGGGATTATTTACAGGAGGTCGATATCCCTGTTATGCATTAGCCAGCACGAAGTCCAGACCTTAACCCAATAGAACATCTCTGGGATGACTTAAAACGACGCGTGCGAGCTCGAGATCCAGCTCCAGCCACTCTTCAAGAGCTCCAAGATGCGGTACTTGAAGAGTGGGAACAAATACCCCAAGAGGCTGTTGCGATCCTTGTAAGGTCCATGAAAGATCGCATGGAAGCCGTTTTCAAGGCAAGGGGGGGTAACACTAGGTTTTAAGAACTTTTTTTGTATTTATTAAGTTTTTTTTTAAATTATTAATTTGCAAATTTGTACATACCCTGTCTTTTTCTTTAATTTCTCTTTCGTCTCGTTATAAAAGTAAAATTCAATTAAAATTCCTGAAAGCTAATGAAATTACCTTTCGAATGATACCCTCAAACCACAACATTGCCATTGGCCTGTTGTGTTAAAATAGTATTTAAATTATTTTTTTCGGATGTGCGATTTTTTTGACGCCGAGTGTATATATATATATCTTCGGAAGATTTTCCGTCTTCGGCGGTTTAGGTACGAACTTTTTCATGAATTTCAAATTATATTTAAAAACACAATAATATCTCCTTTTGATCAGACAGCTCAAAAATTAAATTCATATTTCATAAATGTTGAAACATTTATTAATAAAATTAAGATTACATTGTCAGCTTAAACTACAAATTATAGTACAGACGCAGTAATTAAGTAAATATTGTGTGTTTACCAGTTGGTCAAGGCCTCAATCGTTTCCAATCCAATCTCGAAAATCTATGGTCACGCAGCCCGATATTGATCCAGATAGTTTTCTAAAGCTGTCGTCTTCTGACCGACTGGACGACTACTTCTCACCGAGCCACCGGCGATAAATAGGCGATTTATAGTCCTCTTATAATTCAAACATTGTACAGTTCAACTTATTACAAGAAATTTACAGTCCGCTTTATCTTTTATTTACTAAGCTATCGAAGAAATAGTTCTTTAGATAAACTTTGTATATCAGACACCAGACTGACAGCAGTCGGTTATTATCAATGTCATTGGACATCGTCTTATTTACAACATCAACTGATGGTTAAAAGAATACTACCACTCTATCTCATCCAATGGATCTCGTAAAAGGCGAGTAAGGAATAAAACTGCACTGTGCACCCAATAGCGCATGGCGTGACGTGGCGATGGGCTCACCTATCACCAAGTGCATTATATTGTTTTAGTGAAACGTGGATTGTGGCAGTCGTCAGCTTTTGCAGTGAGTGCCCAGTCTCTGACTACCCCTTATGGGATACAGTCGTGATCTTATGTATGTAACTGATGGTGGGATTCGTGCACAGGAATCCGTCTAGGTACCCCCGGGCGAGTTATTCTACCGTGAAGCAGCAGTGTGCAAAAGTTACTGTGTTTCGGTTTGAAGGGCTCCGAGTGCTAGCGTAATTACTGGGCAGGGCATATGAGACTTAAGTACTGACGTCTCGAGGTGACGGGCGCAGTGTGGTATCACGCAGAAATTTCCTTGGTGACACAGCATTTGTGATGGGCAGACGTTGCACTTACCGTCAGGTGAACGGTTTTGATCGTTTCGTCAATGAATAAAAAAAAATCATTATACTAAAATGGATTCATTGATCTAGAATAATTCCTGTATCCAAAGAAGTTTCTGAACAGTTTAGTGAGCAAGGGTCGGTTTGTATCGACATTTTGTTCCTTATGCCAATACCTTTTTCTACTTTTTGTGTATTATATATACAAGGGATTTTAAACGCTTCATTAAGTTGTATTTCTCCTTCGTGTATATGGTTCTGTACCATTTTTTATTAAAAGGCGAGCGCCTGGCCTTCCGATTTACGATTCCCGAGAGCCGATTTACTTATCCAGATTTAAATTATTCAATTATTATTATCATCCTGAGACTTCTGATGTTTTATTAAGTTTTATTAATAGTAACTATAATTCATTTTTCCTGGCCACGTATTTTGTAAAAATGTATTTCGTAAAAAAAAACAATTTAATTGAAATAATACATAAAATTAACGGACACACAAAAGCAAATAAAAAAAAAGAAAAAAGAAATACAATACAAAATTAAATAATTTTTGCTTTTGAAAACTAACCACAAATATAATACATATTCATAAGATGCACATTCTATAAAAAAAGGGTTGAGAATTAATTAAATAATTAAAAACGTTTTCGTTAAGGTATCCTAATAATAACTAAACAAAGTACAAATAAAGGTTAAATAATAATTTGTTTTGATTACACGGATATATTACGTATATCAATTTTATTATACAGATATACTGAAGAATGTACTAATGAAACAAGAATAAGTTAAAGTCATAATTATTACTGATTGATCATAATTATTGAACATGGATTATATACAATAATTCGATATATAACTATAGTAATATAACTAAAGCTTTAAAAATGTTCAAGGTATAAACAGTGAATATCTATACTAATATTATAAATGCGAAAGTAACTCTCTCTGTCCCTCTGTATGTTTGTTACCTTTTCACGACTCAGCCGTTGAACCGATCTTTACGAAGTTTGGAGTTTAGAGAGGTAGCTTTCGTCCTGGACACGGACATGGGATACTTTTTAATCCAGACAATTTAAGAGTTCCCACAAAAACCTAAATCCACGCAGACGTAGTCGCGGGCTTCTGCTTCTAAATAACTAGCTCATATTTTTTTTTTCAATTGCGATAAAAACTACGATGACTTTGTAAATCGTTTATACGCTTTATAAATTAATATATGTTATGTAACCTGTAATTATTTATCAAAAACACTTATCTACTTTGTAATAATATCAAAAGATACCAAAATATCATTCATCTAACACCGTGTTGATTGAATGATTCCTCAAAAAGGAAAAAAAATGTTATATTATGCACAAGTTTGTATAAGTAAAAAAAAAACAATAAAATGATTCCTTCGAACATCCAGCAATTATGTTTGTCCTTGTCTCCATAGGCTTCGTTTGCACAACTTTGAAACTGAACAAGAAAAATAACTTAAATCGTTATTCTAACCCGGAATCCTTGGAGTAGAAGTTAGGTACTCTGAACTCTAAGCCAGACGGTCGACTGGTATTTAACCGAAAAAACAACTTAAGCTATTGGCATAAGATTTCAAATCAGTAGTCTCTGAGTCCAGTTCAAGTTATGTAAAAACTTTCTAGATTCGAAAGTAAAACAAGGACGTAAACGTATCTTAGGCTTTTAAAAGTAGAGAGAATGTCAATGGTCAGCACGTTTGAGACGATAATAAATTATGTTCATCTTAAATGTGTACCAAGCCTTAGATTACAACTACATGAACTATCAGATAACTCGTCGGAGTCCGTTTACGAGTACGACGAGACGAGTCACAAGCTCACAAGTAATTAGTTCATTTAACGACACGCACACGCAGTCAATGGCTGGACGTTGGTTAAAGTTGACGTCTGTCGACTTTTAATTTTTATTTTTGTTTCAATCAACGCGGCAGTCACGATGTTGTTACCAGTTTTCCATTTGTTTGCTGCTGCAATCGATTCGTATGTGATGTGGTACGATCAGACGTACGTGGAGATACCTTTCGAAAACGAATTGGTCAAGGAGTTGCCGCTGAAGTCTCGAAGTATGTTTTTGACCATTTGGTGCCTTGTAAGTACGAGTATTTGTTTATTTTAATCAAAAAATACTTTTATTACTGTCTATTTGTACGATAATTTTCATTCTGTTCGTAAACCACACTAAAAACAACTACCTGATACCCGCAGCTTATTCCGTTCGGATATAGGTTTTTTAAATATCCCGTGAAAACTATTAAATTTTCTGGGATAAATAGTATCCAAAGTACGTCTCAACGATGTAGGCTATCTCTGTGCCAAATTTATTTAAAATTATTTCAGCGGTTGAGCCGTGAAAAGGTAACAAACAGACAGAGGGACAGACGGAGACTTTCGCATTTATAATATTAGTATGGATTATATTAAAATAAGAATTGCCTTGGAAACAGTAACGATTAAAAGTAGAGTCTTGTGACAAAGGAACGGGGCACTCGCCTTAAATTTTAAAATACGCATCAAAAATTCAGTTATGGCGGCGTCTTTACAATTTAGAATCGCTTATTGCCGATGAAATTGTTGATTAACCACGTACTAAGCGTTAAAAGAAAATATTGTGAAGAAACCTGGAAGTGAAAAAAATTAAGGATACTCCCATACCAACGAATTTTTTAATAACCTTTACGTGATTACCCACTCATACGAAAGTCCAATATCGAGCGATTAAAATTTATATAATAACTCTACTTATAATTTAAACAATAATTTATACAAAATAAACAAATAATTAAATTGTTACACATATCTACATGAACTTTTGAAAGTAAACAAACACATGGTTTCGGCGGAAATATCGATATTAACATAATTCCTTTGAATAGTCCTTGTCTCTCCGTCTGTTTAATCAGATATACTCATAAACTAGAAACTACTAAGGCAGCAAATCTTTATATACCAGCATAGTTTGTTCATTCTTCATCATCACATCATCTTTTCAGACGATCACTAGTCCACTGCTGAACATAGGCCTCCCCCATACATTGCCACGAAATTTTGGGGGGATTTTGCCATAGTCGCCACGCTTGGTAGGCGGGTAGGCAACCGCAGTTCATTTAATCAGATGTTCCTAGGAAGATGCTGCTGCCCAGCACCTGGTTTTAAATCTTTTTTTTTCTTCATCAATCAGCTACATTATATATTGACTAGCTGATGCCCGCAACTTCGTCCGCATGGTTATAGGTTTTTTAAATATCCCGTGGTAAATTTTTGATTTCCCGAGATAAAAAAGTACGTTATGTCCGGCTCCAGGATGCGAACTAGTCTCTGTACCAAATTTCGTCAAGATCGCTTCAGCGGTTGAACCGTGAAAACAAACAGACAGCGTGGCAGAGAGAGTTACTGTCACATTTATAGTATTAGTATGGATATCTAATTAACTCTATTGCAGGGATACATAGCTTATTTCTTTACTGTCATGTATTCTTATTCTTAGGTCGTTATACTATTGTATGTTGTGCCGATATGTGTCCGGCAGAGTAGAATAGCACCTACCTCTTTCCTGCCGAGGTGTCGTAAGAGGCGATTAAGGTAATGTACGGACAGCCTTTATTCGTGCCGAATTACACCATAACAGTCAATGCTGTCACTATACTGCTCATGAAAACGCAATGGCGAGTAATAATTATTTGACTCGTACCAAAATGGCGGCGACATGTTTCGCCAGCCGTCACGTCAAGATTCCCGCGAGCGTGAAACATGGTCTACGTGAATGGCCTCTGCCTATCCCTTATGTGGAAAATACGCGTGACTGTATGTATGTATGTAATTACAAGTGCATATGTAGTAGTCGGTCTTGTAACAGAATAAAGTTCTAGCTGGTATCCTGAAAATGATTTACCTTTTTTGTATCGAATAAAGTGACGGGACGAGCGAATAGTTCACCTGATGGTACGTAAGTGCAAATTCTACCCATAGATAAAGCTGTATTAATATTAAAATAAAGATGTTCTTCGCGGATAGCAAATTATGGAAGTATCGGAAATCGTACACACTTACATACAATCACGCCTTTTTCCCATATAAGGGGTAGGCAGAGGCTGTACACGTAGCCCATACATACTAAAATCATTAGCGACCTGCGAATGAATGATAGCGAATGATTAAACAGTTTTTTATTTTTATTTCATGGAATATAGTAACAACTTAGTCGTCTTAGTGCATCACCGACATCATTACTGACCCAAACTTACAAGTTCATCGTCTCTTTACCTGCAGGTCGACTCTTAACCCGTTTCACCACCCGTTCGTCGACTGCAGTACTTTCTAAAGTAAATGTCGGATAACATATTTTTTTTCGTATAAATTGTCGAAACAAGCAAAACGTTCACCTGATGTGTGAAACGTCTGCCGTTAACATTAATGCTGTGTCACCTAGAACATTTCTGTGTGAGACAGCATTTGTTACACCACACTGCGCCCGTCGCCCTTAGACAGCAACTCTCAAGTCTTGTATGTTCAGTGATTACACTAGCTCTGAGTGGCCTTTAAACCGAAACACAGTAATGTTTGCAGACTAATGGTTCACGGCAGAATAACTGACCTTGGGGTAGTACCTACCTAGACGGCTTCCTGCACAGGACTTGTAGACCCACTAGATAACATTTAAAACCCCAATAGCCTAACGGTTGAGGGTAAGAACTGCGAAATGTCGCAGGAGCGAGTCCGTCTAAGTAGGTACCACCCCAGGGCACAGTTATTGAGCCGTGAAGCGGTAGTGTGCAAACATTGTTGTGTTTCGGTTTGAAGGGCACTGTGAGCTAGCGTATATCACTGGGCATATGGTGATGGGCACAGTGTGGTGTCAGACAGAAATTTACTGGGTGACACAGTATTTGTTATGGGCAGACGTTGCACTTAACATCAGGTGATGCAACGTTTGCACGTTTCATCACTTTATACAATAAAAAAAAACGCTTAGTTGGAGTTGTTAACAGGGACATGTCATCCCTTGCTTGTATTCTTTAAAAAAAATAACGACCCAACTATGTGGACAAGTTGACTGATATCTGCTAAGAATCATACTCGATGGTATGGATATAGATGGCCCGCCCTCTTTTGAGGCGTTTTCCAAACTAATAATTTATGTTATTGTTGTCAGCCGATAGGTGTCCGGCAGAGTAGAATAGCACCTACCTCTTTCCTACCGAAGTGACGTAAGAGGCGATTATGGTATTGTACGGACAGCCTTTATTCGTGCCTCTGTTGCGTTCCCAAAAGAGAGTCAGATTTTTATTTTTGACTCGTACCAAAATGGCGGCGACATGGTTCGTCACCCGTCACGTCTCGTTGTCACCTCTGCCTACCCCTTATATGGGAAAAGGCATGGCTATATGTATGTGTGTTGTTGTTTAAAATGTTGACTCCGGCTGGAATTCGAACCCAAGACCTGCGGCGTAGAAGTCAGGTACTCTGATTACTACGCTGGGCGGTCGTAATATATGTACTGTAATATTATTTCTTACCTGCCCTGTGCTAAAATTTTGCAGGTCAATATACTTCAGGTCGTAAACCTTTACATAGAGGTTATAAAGACAAATGTAATGGATTAAAAATAAAATAATTTTGTTCTCTTGGCTATAAATAAACTTTTCAATTGTATAGCGTTAACAATAGACAGGTGATTTGATGCTAAGTATTTTTCAAGGCCCATAAGGCCCATTATTGAAATCCTTAACTTACTTACTTACTTCACATAATAGATTGTCATTATCCATTAATGTTGTTTTTTTTTTAAACTATAATTTTTTATAATATTTACTATTACACGATTTTACTATTACAGTACATTTCATTTAAAAAATGTTCTTATTTTGTAAATAATATCACTCAAGAGGTTAAACACTTACACAAACATACTTACATACTATAGTTACCAATATCTCCGAATCGGACATATCTACAATACTCGTATATTATAAATTAAAATGGATGTGTGTATGTCTGTTTGAGAATAATAGACTTCGGCGCTGCTTGACCGATCCCCATGAAAGTTGTCACATATGTGTATATTTTCATAGAGGTTTTTATGCTATCTGCTTTGTTGTAATTCGCCACTAGATGTCGTTGCAGCACATCATACTTCTACATCGTTCAACCGACCGCTATGAAAATTGGTATATATAGGTATTTGAGCACGGATAATATTTCGCGCCATACTTACACGAAACAGATAATAGAGCATATGTTGACATAGATATCATAGATATATCATGATATGTTGAGAAGAAAATATCTATATTACATTTTCGTTACTTTTAAAACAGACTTAGAAACAAGGAGGAATAATCATAAGAAAAACTGTCGAATATAACGAGTCTCTAGAATATTTTCGTTATACTGTGTTTACTATTTTAGTCACTTGTTTTTCTTGGGTTTCACATTTCGGTTTTTCATTCAATTTTTGTTAAGTTTAAATAAACTTTTCTTGCTTTCAGATGATACAAATCGCATACCACACCGTCGCTCTCCTAAATGATATGTTTGGATCAAATGCGCCATCGCCAAAGAAAAAACCAACAATACGCTTGATAAAAGACTCACTCTTTAGCCTTGCGTTTCCAGTGGCAATGTACGTGTCCGCCGCATTTTGGGGTATTTACGTAGTGGACAAAGGAGCTGATATTCCCTGAGAAAATTGAGAAACTATATCCGCCGTGGGTAAACCATGTTATGCACACAACGGTATCATTGTTTATGTTTGTGGAGCTTTTTATGACATTTAGAAACTATCCGAGAAGAGCAGTAGGCCTTTTCATAATATCAGCATTTAACTTGACATACACTATATGGTTTTTAATCATTTATTTTAAAACTGGGGCATGGGTCTACCCCATCTTTGAGTCATTAAACTGGCCGTTTAGAATAGTATTTCTTATAGCCAGCTGGGGTGTTACGGCCAGTTTCTATATTTTGGGTGAAAAGATTAATTATTTAACATGTCCTAACACTGAGGTGTACGCCAACGGCAAGCACAAAAAACGCTGACCTCGTGAAAAAACTATAAATCAGTAATAATAGCAAAGAAAAAAATACTTACATTAAGATGAACGATATTTGTATTCTGTTATGTTTTTCACTGTCTGCGAACGATTTCTTCGTAACCATTATTATAATTAAAGGGGAAAAATAATCATAACGAATTATCTAAATACCTTAAATTTCATATTAAATAATCTAAATAGTTAATTATCAATTAAATATTATTAGATAATTGATAATCTAAATAGGTTATTAGATAATCCATTGTGATAATTAATCACTACTGGTATCAGTAATTTATACTTTAGTTTTTAAGTATTTATAAATGTTCAAAGAAAACACGTAATTTTTTTTGTTCTCAATGCCTAGTTTACGAAAATACGATCTAATTCTGTAATTATAACCGGTTCCTATAATTTAAAGCTAATTGCAACCTCAAACTGTATAGTGTCGAAATGTTTCCGCTTATTCCATATGTATTTTTATGGAATATCCACTTATTGTATGGAAGATATTCTACAATATTTGTATAAAAGTTTTACAACGGATTTAGTAAATGATAAAGTTTTCACTTATACAGATCTAATTAAAATATTATAAATATTATTGGCCTACGTTTTGATGATTAAATTAAGATATAAGTGAGTTTGAATAAGTGAGTTTGAAATTTTACATTATTACGCCCTAGTCTGAAATTACGAAATTTAACAGAAAATCAAAAGAAACAATATAAGACAACTTACAAAACATAACTTTCCATTGACAAAAACTAATAGTTAACAAATACAGGATACGGAAATACTGCGCCCCCTAAACGATCAATTATCTTGCACTGTATTATTTACCGTTCAGGGTTAATATTGCACCATGATTGACCAAAAGTTTGAGCGAGTTTAATTTTTATTGCATCAATTTTTTCATTGCACCGTGTAGGATTAGTACGAGTATAAGACTGCACGCGCGCAAAAATGGCGGGGTGACCAATAAAATTTAAAGAAAGAGAGTTCATTGTCGAATGCATTCATCTGTAGGTATATAGAGACTAGCCGCCTCTGTGGAATGTGCAGAGTAAGGAATAATCACGATCGTGAAAAGAATGCTGCTTACGAAGCATTGTTGTCTGAATACAACGAAATGTTTCCAGAGGCAACTGCGGATAACGTGAAGACAAAAATTAATTCTTTATGAACTACCGGGAGGACCTCAAAAACACCTCTAGTCGATGAAATCAGAATCTACTACAGATGATATACATATAGCAACGTTTTAATTTTTTTTTACGTTTAGCCACAAGTAGTAACACGACAGCTGCAGTCAACGGTACTTGCTCACGCGAAAATGTTAACGCATATGAGCCGTCAATATCTTTGCGTCAATATGATTGATCGTTTGAGTGCAATGATGCAATTATATTGCGCTATAAAAATATCGGTCAAACTTATTGTAGGTCTAGGGCGCGCTTTAGCATTCGTTAGAATAAAACTTGTTTTTTTTTTAATGGATATATTTACGAGGCGGCAACGTTCACCCGATGGTAAGTGCAACGTCTGCCCATAACAAAGGATGTGTCACGCAGAATAATTTTGTGTGGCAACATCGAAAAACGCAGTAATGTTTGCAGTAGTCTGCAGTCTGCTTAAGTAGTACTGTACAAAACATATATACATATATACATTTTTTTTAATATAAATAGGGCGAGCTCTTGGTCAATTTCGCGTTATTGTCATTTCATATATAGAAAAGATTTAAGATTGAACAACCTAATAAAACTCTTGATATAGTTAATATCCAATTATTTCATGAAAATAATTAAATTTTAAAAAGAAACGTGTTTACGATTTACGTCGTTTTATTTTACAAAATAATGATTATTTGTAAACTAATTAAATAAATCGGGATTTATTTAACTAGCTCCAGAGGTGTTCAGGCTTAACATGGACAAACAATTAAATCATTTCTGGGCAATACCATTTTACAGAAAATGTCAAATTATGCAATGTCAATAACTGACGTCAATAACGAAACTGATACAAACACAAAGTGCGTATTTTATATTAATATTGAGGGTAACCTTTGTACGGAAATATTTTAAGGCTAGCCTATTGTATTGTAATTGTTAATATTCGATTAAAAAAAAGAAAAATACGACCGTAGTTTCTTGCCAGTTTTCTGTGTAGATCTTAGTTTTCGAACTTTTGACATTCATAAAATTTTATGGAGAATTGCCTTTGACTTCAATAATGAGATAATGATGACAAGATAAAACAAATGTTAAATAAATAAACAAACAAACCGCCGGCGGTTTTTCCGGACCGATACGACTTAGGGATCTTCAAGAAAAGAGCCTATTCCTTTCTCAAATACAACGCATCTGCTATTCCTCTGGTATTGTGGATGTTCATGGGCGGCGGTGATCACTTACCATCACGTGAGCCACCTGCTCGATTGCCCCTAATCTAAAAAAAAATTGTGTAAAGTAAAGTCGTAGGGAGTAGTAATTAATTTTAGTCTCCAGAGTAAAGTAACTGTCGTAATGTCAGTCAATAGTACTTTTGACACCGTTTTACCGCGCAAAAACATCGGATGTGAAACGAAGGATTAGAATTAGTACCTATTTATTTACACTATTTCGTTGAGTAATATTACATATACCGTGCAGATAAATGCTTTCTGGTTAAAAAAAAATACCTGGACATTAAACTTTATCCCATTTTGGCTACGAAATAAAACTATTTCAAGACAGTCACTACAGCAAGTCTGAAATAAAACGGGATTAGCATTTAATAGTCATTTCACATTGTTGCTTCAAACCAGATCACATCGAAGAACAGAAATGAACAGAATGCCACGTCATCACGGTCTCGATCATCAAAGGCCCTTTTTTGGTTTAAAAACTGTCTGGTCAAATACAGCAAGCGTAACAATCACAACTTTTTTGTGGGTCTAGTTCTTAATTGTTTTTTTTCTTCGTACAATGTATAGTGTGCTCTTAGCCAGAAGACTTTTACAGCATCAGTCGATAGAGACTCGCGAGCAGAAAGCCAGCAAGTAGAAAGCGCAAACGACAGTGAACACGAAGCGAGGACGTCGGCAACGTCGTCCCGCTATCCCGTTGCACACCGACCCCTTTTAGTCAGTATGGTTACTGCACTAACGAAAGGCGGGGCTCAAAGTGGTCCAAGACCCCTCTGAAGGAGGTCGAAACCTCGGCTTGGATTGGGAAATTGGTAAGAGAATCTTAATTGGGGAAACTTGTGTATCTGTAGTAGTTTTAATAAACAACGAGTATAAATGAACTCGAAAGCGTTTATTAGATAAAAATGTTCTTAATTTGAAATGAAATTTAAAACTTAAACAATTTAGTCAATGTAAAACGTGCTTCGGGCATTTGTTTCTTGTCGTTCGTGGAGTTGTTTCTTGGCGTGTAAGTGCTGTATTCGTAGGCAACCCTCCTGTTAACCAACGTTGCTATATGGAGGACATCAAGACTCGCATAGAACTCGTCAATCGCCTTGCAAAGCTCTTGGATCATGAAGGAACCAAAAACGTTGCGATAGGATAAGTAACCTGAAAAATATATAAGTATTTCAAAGTATCGTTACAAATTGACGATCATTTTTGTCTTTTCTTTTTATTTTTTGTTGAAATTGCACATGAAAAAATGTTAATTATAAATATATTTAAATTATTATACTGGCATTTAGCAAAGGCTACAGATAGACCTATACATTTAATTCAAAGGGAATACTGCCATAGTTGCTACTGTTTGAACTTGAGGGGATGTTAATGAAACTCGAGAATCGTTCTTGTAGTCGGTGTAATGTTTCTAAGCAGATTGACAAATTTAAAATGGCACAATACATTCGCGTAAGTGGTAAAAATTGAAGTAGTAATGTAGGTGGTAAGAAAAAAAATATAGCAGAAAAATATAGCTGCGCCTGGCGATTTGCATACAGCAAATTGTATATATATAATAATATAATTTGTCTTAAATTTGACAGTACATGAGTGACCTCAGTTCGATCCCCAGTGTACCTCTAAAACTGTACTGCAGTTTTCAGTACTGATTAACCACGTGCTCAGCGATGAAGGAACACATCGTGAGGAAACCTGCATGTCTGAGTAATAAAAATATTTCGAGGAAATGTGAAGTCCGCCAACGAGCATTGTAGAAGCGTGGCGGCATCTTCCCTGCTCCAAATCCCACTTAGAAACGAGAGAAGGCCGATGCTCAGCAGTGGAACATTTATAGGATTTTACTTTACTTTTTTTGTATTATATAAAATATTGCGATATATACAAAAAAACTTTGTGTCAGATCAGCCTTCACTTTGTTATCCATATTTTCTTTGAGTTTTTTGATCATAGTTAAGACGCTGTTTGTCGATACTATAGGAAGGTATAACATTTTTACTATTGATAAAAAAAAGGTCAACAAAGAAGATACCGGCAGAGTTTCTTTAGACTGTAACTTCACCAGTCGACCAAATTTAAAAAAAAAGGTGGTTAATCATATAAAAAGAAGTCTACAAATACGAAATTAAGTCTCTCACATTGACATTCATCACAAGTATAAACAATTTTCATTTCATGTCATAGTTACAGTGTCCATACCATACCTTCTATCGTAGAGTACAGAACAAAAAAGTCGGCATGCGAAGGAACGTGGAAAATGTTGCTTCCGTCGCCGTCAATCTGAACTTTTCTACCAGAATCCACCTCCTCACCTCGGCATGCCTAAAAGATCGCTCTAGTTAGTTTAGTTGTAAACGTAGTAATAACTGTATGCCAAAAAATGTGCGCCGTGTGGTAGCGGCTTAAGAATCTACCACCCCATCTCCTCCCATGGGTAACGTAAAATTCGACAGAGGGAAAATGAAAATCAGAAGGTGGGCAGCAGCATCTTCCTGGAACATCTGAATAAATAAACTGCGATTGCCAAACCGCCTGCCAACGCGTGGCAACTATGGCAAAATCCCCCCAAAATGAGAGCTACAAATTTATGTGGCAATTTATAAGGGAGGTCTATATTCGGCAGTGGACTAGTAATATGCTGAAATGATGATGCCAAAAAAATTAGAAGAAATTGAAGTCACAATTCCTGGTCCTAAGGATTGCGTACACTGCGATTGATTAAAAATAATATAAATATAATGTCGTTCGGATTCATATGCATGAATACGTCTAGGTAGGTTCCACTGCAGTAAAAGTAAAGTAACAGCCTACCTCACATTTCAGAGAGGGTTTTTAGCTGATAAAATCCGCCACGCTGCTCCAATGCGTGTTGGCGGACTTCACATGATGTCGAAATTTTTTTTTAATTCTCAGTCATACAGGTTTCCCCTCGATGTTGTCCTTCACCGCCGGGCACGTGGTAAATCAGCACAAAAAATTGCAATTAATAATTTTAGTGGTGCCGACACCGGGAACATTACTGTGTTTCGGTCAGAGAGATAGTGTAATCACTGGGCTTATAGGACTTAAGAACTGACGTCTCTGGGTGACGGGAGCAATATGATGCCACACAGAAATGTACTGGGTGACATAACATTTGTTATGGGCAGACGTTACACTTACCACCAGTTGAACGTTTTGTCTCGTCACTTTATCCAATAAAAAAGAGTAAAGGAGTACGCAAACGATTCGGATGGATTTGAAATTAAAATACGTAAATTTTACATACTTTTAAAATTCAGAAGCATTTCAATGACACAAGTTACCTGAAAACGTATTTGTTTGTTTCTGAATATTACCGTATTCTTAGTAATTTAGTTAAGCTAATTTAAATTTTTCAAAAAGATTAAATTAGTTTTCATTTAGTTCCACAAATTTTTAAAAGAGAAAAAATACTTAAATAAAAAAGACTATTAGCAAGTTGGTACCTGGATAAAAAAGAGTTTCGGTTTATTAACTAAACTCTGGTGTCCGTTTTCCAACATCCTTGTGATATCATTAAACTTGTAGGGTCGATCCGCGGCATAAAGTTCGCCACCCTTGTCCCCGTGAGTCAAAATAACGACGCATAAACAAGATGTTGCAGAATGGTCCATTCGGCTTACTGAAAAGTTTGCACCAATGCTAGCAAGGCATAACGATAAGGACTATCACGTTCTGGACTCTACTGTGTAACTCTGGTTGGTTTCGTAATCGGTTTAATTTTATCCCATTAACCAATGAATGAGCTTCTTACGCCTATATAAAACCGATTACTAAACTTACCAGAGTTACAAAATAGACCCACTGGGGGGCTACTGTGTAAGTCTGATTGGTTTCGTGATCGGTTTCATTTGATCCTAGTAACCAATTAATGAGCTTTATTTTTGCGTAAGAACAATACAGTAACAGGTTTTCAAGTAAGTGACACCTCAGGCCGGTTACGACCACATTTAATAACCAAAAGTGCAACCGCAACCGATGTTACACCGTGTTGTTGCGGCTTAAGAGAATCTACTACCCCATCTCAACCCGTGGCTGTCGTAAATGTTGTCAGAGTGAAAACTTTAATCAGAAGATGACCAAGCGTGGAAACTATGGCAAAATCCTCCCAAAATGAGATCTTCAAACTTACGTGTTTTTGGCAATCAATGGGGGAGACCTATGTTCAAAAGTGGACTTGTGATAGGCTGAGGAGACAGACCCGATGTTACTCCATTGTGCTAGCTGTGTGTCGGAGTAAGGGCAGAAGCAGTGCCAGTGATTAGACAATCGAATAGCCAAACCCGAAAACCAATCACATTGTGTTCAAAGTTTAATGATTTATTTTTAATATTAAAAGAAATATGTTCTTCGCGGATAGCAATCCTTACCTTACCCTACGACATTAACACTCCAAATAATATTTTTTATTTTATTGAAAAAGGAGACAAATCTTTCACCTTATAGTACTCGTAAGAGCAACGTCTGCCAATAGCAAGTGTTGTGTACCCCAGAATATGTCTTGAACATCTTGGAACAGCAGTTAGTCTCATTAGTCCAGGAATTATACTAGCTATCAATATCCTTTGATCTGAAACACTACTGTTTGGTGGCAGAATAACTGGCACTGCGGTGACACCCGCCTAGACAGATTCCTGCGTAGGAATCCTACCACCGGTAAAATGGATATAGGTTGTGATAAACAACTTTATTTTCCATAATTATCATGCTTTGCTGGCTGATTATTTTCGATCGCAGTGTCGATCAGATCAATACTAAGTAATTGCTTATGTCACTGTCAAACGTCGATGAGTTCCGCAGTTAATAGCTTTCTTTCGTATCGCATCACACGAAATCTTTTTCACACAGTAATGACGACAAGCAATGAAATTCTCTTATAAGACCTCACCCCCTAATTAGATGTTCTCCTGGCCGATTTCGACCACAGCGACAACTTTCGAATATTGTCGAGAGCTATCAACTGCGCAGGAGATACTCGTATTATAGTAACACAAGTGTACGCGCAAACACAGAGGCACTCACTCGTTCCAACCTACCCGCTGTAACGGCTCATGCGATGAAGATCAGAGGTAGTCTACGATTTAGTGTCAAACCCACGGGGACAACACAACCAGACCCGAAAACCAACAATTTGTGTTTTAGCACAAATCTTTTCGTCGTCACTCCATAACGTTAAAGGACGATAAAATGTCTCAGACTCCCAGACTCTTTAATTCAAAAAGCGACCATACCGACATGGATTTATTCTCTACCGCTATTAATCCACTGAAGCGTATCTTGGCGGCTGAGCTTCTGGAATGTTACAATGATGTATAACTTTCGATCTTTTCGACCTATATATATATATAAATTTACCATTACCATATTTGTGGAAACTTGTAAATGGTTAATGTCATTCTATGTTCAATGTAAACAAATGTTTATTTAATAACTGTACGTTTTCCGAATAAATAAAATAAAATAAATCTTACTTTCAAGCGCTTTATTAAGTATTTCTCCGTGGTCGTAGTCATTGTACGATAAAATTTTATATCCCAAATCAAAGAACGTTTTCTTCAGAGCCTTTACGTCTTCTTCTGTCCCTTTCCTTGTTGTGGGTTGGTGAAAACTAAAATCATTTGAAACAACTTTTTTATTATCGTTATAACAGCAATCTATCCATTTAAATGTAAAATATTAGTGTGAATATAGTTTTACTTGATTTCACACGAGCGTTTGATACCATCAACACCACATGACTGATATCGAAACTGGTTTACTATGGCTTCGATGGGGCTGCAGTTAAGTGGTTATTTAGTTACATCACAGGACGCTCTCAAAAAGAAAAGGTATGTAATGATGGGCATACTAAATGTGTGTCGACTACCGCCTCTATAAAAAGAGGAGTTTCACAAGGCTCAATCCTAGGACCGGATTGCATAAAAGATAACGAACATCATTTGTACGCCGATGATTTTTAAGTGTATAAATCTTTTAAGCCTGGTGAAACATTAACTGCCGTAAATAAGTTAAAATTTTAAATAAGACGCAGAATCCTCAGCATTTATATGAAAAGCTAAACTTCACAGAACGACAACGAATGCCTTTACGAATGAAATGTCCGGCACACAGCACAGCTGCATTTCGTGGAAGTTTTCGCTATTCTGCCACGAAATGTTGGAATAATATCCCATTTCAGATATCAGAACATCGCCTGTCAGAAAGTATACTTCAGTCAAGACATTCAAATACAAAACCTATTTATTACATTTACAAAAGTTGCAAACCGTAACCTAACTGTGCTGTGTATATGAATGTGTACGTAATAACTGTGTGTAGTAATGTTTGATATATGTTTGAAAAAAGGTAGTTAATAGTTTAAATGTCCTTTTTTTCTTATGTTTTATACTGCTATAATGATTGCTCATTGTTGCGCACCTCTCTAAAGGCAACCACAGAAGACCAGCGTCGAGGCTGAAATCGGTCAAGGCATTATGCTGAATGGAGGACTTTTGGTACCATTTTTAATTTAAATTATATTTTATTTATTTTTCTTTTTTTAATTATTCAATTGTACAAATATTGTTGGTTTGTGTGTTTTTCTTGTTTTTTTTTGAATGTATTTTACTGGCACCAATAAACTTTTCTTTCTTTCTTTCTAATATAAGTTTAACCAGAAGATGAGCAGCAACATTTTCCTGGAATAAGTAAGCCCGCATGCAAAGCGTGGCAACTATGGCAAAATGCCCACAAAATGGGAGCTACAAACTATTGTGGCAATCTGTGGGGGAGGCATATGTTGAGCAGTGGACTAGTAGGCTAAAATGATGATGATAAAAACAATAAGTTAGTTAGTACTTAGTTGTACAAAAAATTTTACTGGTTTCCTGGGGTTCCTACAAGACTTTTAACACACTGTTTTAGAGTACGAAAGAGAGAAAGAGCTATTTTTATGCCTTTTATGGATGCTCTAATAAATTGACTGATTAAATGATCACATGATATTCGCATGCTATGTATGTTTATCAAAATCGCCACATTTGGACGGCAGATTGGCAGTCGCAGTATCAGATACATCACGCTACTTTCCGCCACCGGTATTAGGGTAGTTTATGTCTAGCATATTGGATAACATTGTTTTCCGTCTATAGTTTTTTATGATCCTTTGGCTTGATGAGAAGAGTAAAAAATACTGTGACATGTACTCGTATTAGGTATTTTATTATAAAAGTAATTTAATATAAAAATGTGGTGACAATCTCGAGAGAGAGAACAGGAGCGCCACAGGTGGCAACTCTGGGAATTTTTTTTTCATGCTTTATATTAGCTTCACTTGTATGTTTGTATGTTGTATGTTTGTAACCGACTCCTTAGGGCTCGATTTTCTCCTACTTTGAACGATCCGATTTAATTCAAATTTTGCACACCTGTCAAAGACCAATGACAATGCAATAATTCGACTAGAAAATAAAAAATAATAGTTTAAAAATACTAAAAAAATACGCTTTTATAGAAGATCCAACAAAATTACTCAATAGATGGCTCTAATATATTCCTGTTATAGAGGCTATCGTCTTAAATTAGATTGTAACAGAATAAATAAAAGATTAAAAAACACGCTTTTATAAATAAACCAAACTAAAAAGAAGAAAATAAATAATAGTTTGAAAAAAACTAAAAAATGCGCTTTATATAGAAAACCAAACTAAAAAATAGAAAATAAATTTTAATAAATTTTTTATAAATGAATAATAGTGTAAATAAGAAAATAAATGTTTTATTTAAAAAAAAGCGTGCTTTTTTTAATTTTTTAGTTTGGTTTTCTATATAAAGCGTATGTTTTCGTTTTTTCAAACTATTATTTATTTAAATTATTGAGCCTAACACGGCATAGGTATTTACATTCTACCTACAGATACTACTATCTCACCACACGGGGATATGATGAGGTTTCATATCTTATCTATATTTCATATTTTCTTTATTTTTTAACGTTGCTCTTCACCGGATGGTGGTGAGTGCAATTAACAGATATAAACTGCACATGCACAAACAAAACCAGACCCGAATCAACTATGTAGGGCTTACAAATATTTGTCCCATGCTGGAATCGAACTCGCGACGCATAGCGCAGATGCGATTGACTTATTCCCCCTATGCCAACCGAGCCGATAAAGTAATTCTTATTTCTAAACCACAATATATCGCCGTGTATAATATAGTAATACGCTGTGTGGTAAAGGTCCAATCTTATGTCACGGGTGTCATAAAAAAAATCTTTAGGCCTCCGACAGATGGCGGAATAAGCATCCCAAATATGCCAGACCTGAAATATTCAGATCGGTAACGGGCAGCAGAGACTAAGGTGCGAGATGCATGATTCTGCGATCAGCAATTCGCATGCCAAAAGTGGAGACTATGGCAAATATTACCTTGGAAGAGTCCTATAGCCCCTTATTAAAAGGCTGTTGATGATTTGTAAACAATTAATCAAACTTAGAATCTTCGTTCAGAAGAATCTTAATTCGATTAACTGTTTACAAATCATCAACAACGTTAGGTAGTAATCATGTTACGTCGTATCGATAAACAAGTAGCATCACTACGACTTATCACATCACTATCTGTCATCGATATTAAGAAAAGACTTTAGAACACATAGCATAAACACTTACTTGAAATAACGGGTACTCTTAAAAACTGTGTGATTAAATATTATGAGATATTTATCTCCGGACATATCATAATATAAGTCATCCGGTTTGAACTTCAGTTGCATTTTATCCACTTTCTTAACTTCATTATTTGTGGTTCCATTGTTACTGTAATAAATAGTAGTAATAGACGAAACTTAATTAGTTCAATGTTAAGATCTCTCAAGTATAGGATTTTTAGAATATAAGTTGGATTCTGGCCATGGGCGCATGACGTCTGCAAATGCATCCCCCTGACATAGACGTCAGGCCAATCCTTATGGTCGTCCACAGGTGGATAAAACGGGGTGGCTTGACCAATAAAATCTGGGTATTCACCTATCACTTGCTTCTTTTTTTTAAAAAATCTACTGCCATGTGGCTGCCACATGGCAGTAGCCGATAATTAAATATAAATTATAGATGCACATGATTCTGGCTGAATTCGGCCATTTACAATCTTCCACAAATAGTCCTCTGTGCAGTATGTATGTGGCACAGACATTTACGTTAACCAAAGAGCACTCACTTGTTATCTATCCGTATCAGATGTAATATGATATGACGCACGATCGGTAAAAGATCACACTGTTTTCAGTGAAGAGAATAGCAAATCGTTCACCTGATGGTAAGTGCAAAGTCTGCTCATAACAAATGCTGTCACCCAGAACATTATTGTGTGGTTCTTAAATCGCATATGCCCAGTAATTACGATATCTATCAGTACCTTTTAGATCGAAACGAAATTTTAAAATCGAAAGTGTTTGTAGACTACCGCTTGGCGCCTTAATAACTGGCCCAGCAGTGGTACCTATCTAGAAGGATTCCTGCGTAGACATTCTACCACCAGTCCACCATACGACATCCTGACCCAAAGAACAATTATTTTACATTTAGCTCAGTCTTTTTACTATAAAAAGAGACGTGGCGAGCAAATCGTTCACCTGATAAGCTCATAACAGTTACAATGTTACCCAGAACTTTGAATTGAAAAATCTTTTGGATTTGTATAGAGATCGTTACGCAGATACACCGGTTGTTGTCTCATATGTCCAGTAATTTCACTGGTTGCATTGTGTAATTTGAGACTAAAGCTAGCGGCCGTATTTTTAAAAGAAAGCAAAAGTTTATCACGATAAAAATATTGATCGTTAAAATGTTAGTTGATAAGGCTTTCGACTTAGTATAGCATGCCGGATATTGAACTGGGCATATAATGATACTTACTTTAATATATTTTAATAATAATATTTAGAAAAAAACATTATTCATTAGGATAACTTCAGTATCGTTGGTGCGTTTAAACATTAAATGCGCGTAAATAAACACCGGAATATCTGTAGGACACACAAATTATTTGTTCTGAGCAGGAACTCGTAATGCAGAAATCAATCGTTGACCCACTACGCAAACAGTTTTTATTTCTGTATTAGTATAAAACAATTATTATTACCTTGATGAAGGATTTGCGTCCGCAAAACTTACTTCCATATCGTTGATTTATTTATTTTTTTAAACTTTTGACTAGTTACGAATGAATAACATTACATTCGTAATGTTACACAAAAAAAAACTATATTTAACAGTTGAATCAAGTTACACACGATTATTTAAGAACGAAAAAACGTTAGAAATATTTAAATAAAGGAATCGTTGTGTAAATCAACGCTTACAAAGCAATACTGCAACTTCGAACGATAAAAATGATAAGAACACGCTGTCTGACTAATTCGATAAGGAAACCGCGTCCAAAATTGTATAATATATGTAGCTAAAAATAACTGACATTTAGGCAATCGTTTTGACAAAACTAACACTATATACTATTTCAATAAAATTTTGACGATGTCTTTAATAATTTGTTTCAGAATAAGATTTAGCAATGAACGTAAATATATATGTATATTTTTTATATAATAGTACCACGTGTAATTTTTTATATAATACTTAAAGGTGTAATTACCGACATCAGCATGGAATTAAAAAGAATTTGCTTTGAAAAAACATTTTCCCGTAAGAAGTTGAAAATTAGGCAATAAGTTTTCACTAAAAAGGTTTTTGAAATTTAGTAGACTAAATTTTTTTCTTTGGTTTGTTCGCTTTTTTTTTTAAGGACTGATGGTCACTGTTAGCCCGAAGGCTTTTACAGCTTCGCCGAATTGAAAGGTGGCATAGCGCTGAGGGCGCTTAGCCGAAACCTTTATTTATGGATGACTGGCGCAAGAGCCCCCAAGAGGGGACCTCGGCTTGGACCGTCATCCTGTTCGCGTGAGTAACCGACTCGAGGGTGCCCAAGGGGGCCGGCCTCGGCTCGGTCAGTTACTGCAATCGGGAGGGCAATATTACTACTACTATTATTACTATTATTATTAGATAAGTTTACCACCAATTCGGAATGCGTTTCCGCTGGAGAAGAAATGGCGCAAGAAACTCCAGCGACGCTTCTGTTTATGATACTACTGCTAGGGGAGAACCGGCCTGAGATGCGGCGGCATCGCGAATAACTTTGTCTAATACGCCCTCGCCGACGGCGGGGGCGGTATGATAGTGATGTTGTGTGTTTGCGTAGTGATGAGTAGAGCGCTTGGGCCCTAGTGGTCGCGTCGTCTTTACGCATGAATCGATTTTGTATTACCTGAAGTCGGTGAATTTGACGCGGGGAGGCATGCGCAAATACGGGGCTTGCGTATGTCATAATTGGCCGTATACAGGCTTTGTAAAGTGTAATTTTATTACGTAGGGACATTTTGCTATTTTTATTTAGTAACGGATGTAATCGACCGAGGACGAACGCCGCTCGGTTCCTTACTCGGTTAATATGTGGACCGAAGCTGAGTCTCGAGTCTAATAGGACGCCTAAGTATTTGACTGTCATTTCCCAGGGGATTGGACGATCGAATAACTCTATGGTGGGGAGATGCTGCGTTATGCGCCGCGAGAAGTACATGGCTGCACTTTTGATTGGGTTGACCTCGATCCTCCATTTCCGAAACCAGTTCCCGAGGGTTCGGGCTGCAGATTGGAGGCGTTTAGAGATAGTGTCTGGATTACGTCCAGACACATAGAGGCAGGTATCGTCTGCGAAGAGGGCGAGTTCGACGCCGCTGGTGTGCGGTATGTCGTTCGTGAAAAGGGTGTAGAGCACGGGACCTAGGACTGAGCCTTGTGGTACGCCGGCTAGGATGGGATGTGGTTCGGATCGCACCCCCTCGACGCGGTAGCGGAAGGTTCGACTGCGTAAGAAATCTCGTATGATGAGTACGAGGCGACCTGGCACACCGAGTCCGTATAACTTGTATACGAGCCCGTTGTGCCAGACCTTGTCGAACGCTTTCGCCACGTCGAAGAAGAGCGCTCCAGTATGAAGCCCGCGTATGAAGCGGGATTGAATGTGCTCCGTTATGCGGTGCACCTGCTGGGTACATGAGTGTTTGGCTCGGAATCCAAACTGCTCGTGGATGGGGATCCCTCGAGACTGCATGAAGTCTCTTAAGCGGGCGAGTAGTAGGCGTTCGTATATCTTGCCTAGAGCCTTGAGGAGGCTTATAGGCCGATATGCGGTGGGATCGGACGGGTGTTTAGAGGGCTTTAGAATCCCTACGACCTCTGCCTCTTTCCAGATGTTCGGAAAGATTGCGTTGGCCAGAGCTGCGTTGTAGATTAATACCAATAGCTGAATGATGGTAGTAGGCAGGAGCTTAACTACTTTGTTAGTGATACCATCGGGACCGGGAGATTTCCTCGGACGGAGGTTTTTAATAATAGATTCTACTTCGGTGCTGTTAACCGGCGGTATGGAATCGCGGAGCGGTAGGGAAGCCTTCCGATCGACCTCGCTGTCGACTAACGCGACGTGAGCGGAGTCGACCGGTAAGGTGCTTGGGGAGCATTGAGTTTTTAGACTGTCAGCTAGACATTCTGCCTTTTCTTCATCTAGGAAGGCAGGCGGTTGGTTGAGTCGTACTAAAGGGGGCATTGACCGGGAGGTGCCTCCTTTTAGTGATTTTGGAAGTCGCCAGAAGGCGAGGTGAGACGGTTCGATGTTAATGAGACTGTTATCCTACCGAACGTTTCTGACCTCCTGCATACGTGTTCGAACCTCACGTTGTAGGGTGCGTAGAGTTGTTCTATTACTGACGGTAGGATATAAGTCGTGAGCGCGAGTGGCTGCGTTTTTGCGCCTCATTAGGTCTCTAATGTCGTTAGGCAGGACCCAGCGGTGGTCGTCCGCCACTGGGACCTGTCTCGAGGAATCCTCGACGACAGTTTGGATGTGCCTAGTGAGTGCATGAGCCGCAAGGTTCGTGTCACCGACTGAATTGATGGTGGATGGAATCGCATCAAGGTGCGGAGAAGTCTGCTCAAGTTTTTCGGCTAGCTTTTGCCAGTCGACTACGGTTTTTGTGGGTAGTGAGGCTTGGACGGAAGGTCCTAGCCGAAGTAGAACGGGGCGGTGATCAGATGTTAGTTCGTGGATCACCTC
Organism: Luehdorfia chinensis; assembly: GCA_019845155.1. Taxonomy (NCBI): domain Eukaryota; kingdom Metazoa; phylum Arthropoda; class Insecta; order Lepidoptera; family Papilionidae; genus Luehdorfia; species Luehdorfia chinensis. Next base: position 10,971,476 of record JAHVAK010000103.1, read on the forward strand.
TATATCGCGGATGGCGAGATTTATGTTGCTAAGGATGGCTATGTCAAGCACATCCGGCGTGTGTCACAGTGTATGCGGGAAGTGGGTCGGTATTGTAGGCGCCAGGACGTCGAAGTCGAGGAGGTCGACTAGCGAGTCTAGGGCCACCCCACGCGGGTTGGTTGTTATTGAGTTCCACCGGGTGTGCTTGCTATTAAAGTCACCGGCAAGGATAGTTGAGCTCCCGAGGGAGAGAAGTGCTTCGAAGTCGCTGCGTGTGATTTTGGCGTCATTTCTACATGGTAAGTAGACAACATATACACGCGATAGTAATGGGGGAGTGGCCGGTCATGGCTAGCTGACAGACCGATGCTTCAAGATGGCTGAGTGGCGGTGTGACGACTGGTACGCAGTGCAAGGACTTTTTGTAGTAGATAAGAGTGCCGCCTTTCGCAGCGGTAACTCTATCGTTCCGAATGATGTTGTAATTTGCGATTTTGGGATCGCGAGTGTGTGGTTTCAAAAAAGTCTCTTGCACGAGTAGTACGTCGACTTGGTGATCGCGAACGAAATTGAAGATTTCGTCGCGCTGGTTTTTTAAGCCGTTAGCGTTAAAAAACGCTACGTTTAGAGAGCGCGGTTTCTCTCAGCCGTTGTGAGTCATTTTTATGCCCTAAAATTGACTATAGCGTTTATGAAGCTTTGGTACCGCACCGCCGCGGGGATCCTCTCATTAGGATTATTGTTGGTGTTTCGGAGAGCCGTGGCGAGGGCTGTAATGTCGGCACCGTTGAAAGCGGTGGCGAAGCGACAGACGAGGTCTAGATCGCTCTCTGACCGGTCGGCTCGCGACGGGTGCGACTGGTGCGACCTGTGAAGGTGCCGGTATGTTCCGCGGGATCGCGACCGGAGTAGGCGCGTTTGAAGTTGCGCGGGTCGGAAGTGGCCTCCATACGGAGGGTGGTGGGGGAGGTACTATGTACCTTTGTGTTTGGGCCTGTTTAGCCGCAGGCCTTTTAAGTTTTGGGGCCTTCGGGCAGCCGAGGTAGTTGGCCGTGTGACCTTCTGCGTTACATAGTACGCAGGCAGGCGGGCCGAAGGAGGCTAACAGAGCTTTGTCCTTTGGACGAGGACAGTCTGCTGTGGCGTGATCGCTTAGGCACTTGATGCACCTGGGGCGGGCGTAGCAATTTCTTGCTGAGTGGCCGTACAATTGGCACTTATGATATTGGCCGGGAGGGCCGTTTTTGTGTGGGGCCTCAACTGAGAGCCCCGAAAGGTTGCAGCAGGTCCGCAGATTAAATAACTGCTTCCCTGCCGGGGAGCGGTCAAGTGCGACTAGCACCATGTTATAGGGCACCTTAGTGCGCCCGCTGTACATGCGGTGTACAGCGACGACGGGGAGGTTTTGCGCGATGAGGTCTTTTTTGACCTCTTACGCGCTGATTTCCTTGGGTAGGTTCTTGAGAACCACCCTTAGTTGCCGCTCATCGGCTGGAGTGTATGTGTGGAAGTACACACCTTTTTCCGACAGGTAACGTGTTACCTGGCGGTAGACCTCAGTGGTCTCCACCTGTAATTTAATGCCGTTTGAGGTAGAAACGGCAGTATATTTTAACCTGGACATGGCCGATGTGAGCTCTTGCCATCTGTCCAGAGCCCGAATGAAGGGAACTGCGAAGGATTGCGCGGGGCAGCGGGGGCCTGCTGTGAAGCAGCGGGGGTCTCTTGGGAGGCTACAGGGGCGACCTGCGGTTGCGGGATAGGCGTGCTATCACTGGCTTTGGCAGCCTTGGCGTGGCTATCGGGCGTCGGTGAGGCGCGCTTCTTGCGCTTCTTTTTTGATTTCTGCACTTGCAGAAAACCAATGTCGTCGCCGGTGTCGCCAGTGTCGCGGCCGGTGTCGCGGGGGTCCTCGGGTGCCGAGGGAGAATCGAACTCCATTTCAGAGCCCGAGGACGAGGCCCTAGAGGGGAGCCTAGATAGCGCCTTACATGCTGAGGCGAAACCCGTACAGGTCGCAAGCTGGTGGAATAATTCCGGCTGCGTCTCCTGTATGTCCATCTTTTTTTTTTCCAATTTCTTTTAACCTAATCTTACCTATCTAACCTAATATCTCTAATTCCTACTGGGAAGTGGCCGCCGGTGGGATGCCGGGGTGTGTGGCCTAACTTCCCTCCCTGCCGGGTATAGGCAGGGAGCATCCTCCCTGTCTATACCCGGCAGGGAGGGAAGTGAATGCCTAGGTGTGTAGCCCTAGTGCGTCCTTGTGTGAATCTTTTTTTGCACACTCGGGTGTGCTTAAAACTAATTATGGCTACGCGTGGACTTTAAAAGTCAGTCGAATAAGGCGACCGTCAGGCGTCGAGCGTCGAGTGCAACTGGTTTGTTCGCATTGACCAAGTTTTCAATAGTCATAGGCTTGTTATGGGTTTTGTTACTGTACCATAGATGGCGTTCTATGGAATTTAATCGAAATGTTCATAGATTGAATAGTGAAACAAACACAATGAAACATAGTCGCTCAAAGTTGCTCTCAACAAAAAAAAAGGTATATTATACCTACTCGAGTCATAAGTTCTGTCACAAACACTTAATTAAATAAATTATACGACTCATTGTTTGTATTAAATATATATATGTGAAAATAAAAGTAGCTTAAGTAGTTTTATATTTTAGTAAAGTTATTCGAAATGTCGTCCTTGATTTTGAATACAGGTCCTCAACCTCCGAGGCCAGTTGTCGACCGCAGTACGCACAATGATCATGTTTATGTCAGCGACTGCTTTAATTGAGATGCTTTGATAGACTCCAAATTCTCACGAGGTTTAGCGCAGGTTCTCCTCCAAATGTTTCCATATTGTTGCAATCCAACGGATTTAAGTCTGAAGAAAAGCTAGAAGACAGCCACTCGTCATGCCTGGATGTCGATTCCATGAGTGATAAGCCAGTTTCCCGTGCTTGCTGCCCGATCCGCCGGTGACTGGTGCTGAATCTTGTTGGAATAACCAGCGTCTGTTTTCGAACATATTTTGTGAAAGAGGCAACATTTGTGGGAACGGTATTTTGATACACAACAGCGTAAGTTTTCACACGTTTTTCACAGAAAAACACTTCAGTTAAGCCTGAATACGATACTTCCAGCCAAACTATAAATGATGAAAGATAACGCCCAAGCAGGATTCGCGGGATACGCCTGCTCGCTTCTTCAGTTTTGCGGACATACACTTTATTATATAATTTCGGTGATGTAATTGCTGTTAGCCTTTTTGGCTTTTACAAGCTTCATCGGATACTGTGCTCACGAGCCAGGGGCCCGCGTGCCTGGTTTGGTTTGACCCAAACATAAATACTTAAATAAACTCCTACAAAAACATCGAAATTCGGTCTGTGTCACTTTCGCTGCGTGCTTGCGCGATTTCGAATATCTCAAATGATTTTAAGTCGTCTAATGACCGTCCGAGGGAGGCTGCGGGCCTCTATTCGGACTGTCGACTTGTGTGTCGGTAACTTTGGGCGGTGAGAACCGCCCTGGAACACGGGTGTATCGTGTGTACGCGGTGTGATTGTTGACTGCTGCGCGCTGCTCTCTACGGCGGTCGCGCGTCGTGGTGCGTGTTATATTAAAGCTATTAACTGTGTGTACAGTGTAGCCTGGACTGACCGTATCGTGGTCAGGGAGTGCTGAGACGTCCGTGTCGTCTAGCACGTTTCGCGGGCGACGTTTGCGTACGGTCGCGTTTCTGTTTGGTCGGTAATTTGCTGCTTTAACCACCAGCGGGTTTGGATGAACCGCGGCTTTTTCGAAAAACCGCCGTGATACTTCTCTGAAGTGTTCAGAGATTAAGGGCATTTCACAGTCGCTGTGAAAGTCTACGTTGCGTTGATACCAACCGGCTCCGGTGGCAGTTCGCAAGAATCGATTTTGAACGCTCTGTAACTTCTTCAATTAATAGCCCGTCGCGTGAGCGAAAGCGACGCAAGCATAGTCCATTACGGGTCTTATGCAATTCTTATAGAAGCGAAGTTTGTGTCTTAAGCACATTTTGCTTAAAGAGCAAGTTAACGGATATAGTCGGCTTGAGATAAAAGCCGCTCTATTTCGAACGTTTTTTATGTGTGCAGCGGACGACATCGCTGCGTCTAAAGTGACCCCGAGGTATTTGACGCTCTTTTCCCAGGGAATAGAGCGTCCGAATAGGGTGATTGTGCCTAGTTGATTGTTGCCGATTGTGTGAATTCATCTAGCGGGCTTTGGCGTGCCCCTCGAGAAGTATATCGCTACACTTTTCTCGGGGTTCACCTCTATTCCCCATTTCCGGAACCATTCGCCTAGGCGATCGGCTGCGGCTTGGAGTTGAATCGTTATGCGGCCCTTGTACTTGTCGGAATAGTACAGGGCCGTGTCATCTGCGAAAAACGCAAGATTGACTTTCGGGTCTTTAGGAATATCGCTAGTATATAGCGAGAAAAGGAGTGGGGAGAGGCAGGAGCCCTGAGGGACACCCGCTCGGAGAGGGCGGCTTGAAGAGCGCGTTCCCTCTACCCGGAATCGAAATAAGCGGTTGGACAGGAAGGCTCGTATGATGTTCACGAGTCTGTCCGGCACTTTAGTGTGATACAACTTGTAATACAAGCCGTCGTGCCAGACTTTGTCAAATGCCTTTGCGACATCAAAAAATAAGGCTCCTGTGCCTACAGGCTTAGGACGGTCGTTTAAATTCTCTAAAATGTGCTCCGTTAAGCGGTGCACTTGATGAGTACACGAGTGTTCGGGGCGAAAGCCGAACTGCTCGTCGGGAAGAATGTTATTAGTAAGAACATAGTCTTTTAATCGACTGAGTATAATTCGCTCATAAATCTTAGCCATCGAGTTGAGTGAGGAGACTTATTGGGCGATAATTGGACGGAATGTTCCTAGGCTTGTTAGGCTTTGGAATGCCTATAACGTCGGCTTCCTTCCAACCGTCCGGAAAGGAGCAGCTGGAGAGGAGCGCGTTAAAAATAGTAACTAACAGACACAATAGCGGCGTAGTTAGACATTTCATCACCCTGTTGTTTATGCCGTCGAGGCCGGGCGCGGATCGGTTTTTAAGGTTTTTAACTATGTTAGTGACTTCGTCGAGAGTCACTGGAGACAGTGGTTCGCCCACTGGTGGTATTGCAGCCCTGCGTTCGAGTTCCGCAGCCACCTGCTGCAGGTGGTCGGGATCCGCAGGCGCGAGTGCATTGGCTCTCTAGACTGTCTGCGAGGCATTCGGGTTTTTCGCTATCGTCGAAGGCAAGCGAGTTGTCGAGTGATCTAATGAGCGGAGGCGTGGGTGAGACTTGCTCTGCTTTGAGAGATCGTGCCAACTGCCAGTAGGCAGTGTGCGACGGCTCGATTTCTCCAAGCATAGTGTCCCAGCTGTCTTGACTATACTCAGATAAGCGCTCTTTAACATCCCTTTGTAGGAGGCGCAGTCTTAGTCTATTTGCTTCGGTTCTATATCTATCGTGCGCTTTAGCGGCGCGATTCTTTTCTCTTATCAGGCGTCGGAGGTCCGCCGGCAGGTTATAGCGTCGATCACTCGACACCGTAACCGTCCGGGAGGATTCTCCGACGACTATTTTGAGATGAGTCGAAAAAGATTTTATCGCTCGGCAGGCTACCTCTGGCGAGTCGATAGTATTAGGAATTTCGTCTAAGTGCTGAGAGCTCGTAGCCTCGAGTTTGACTCCGAGGGTACGCCAGTCCACAATGGTTTTGGTCTTAGTGACCTCACCATTTGGCTGGCCCAGCTTAAAAATTACCGGACGGGGATCCGACTCGAGTTCGTGAAGCGTAACTATAGAGTCTATTGCTAAGTTCACATCCTTAATAATTGCTACGTCTAGAATATCCGGCTGCTGATGTAATTGCATCGGTACTCTGGTTGGGGTTTCGGGAGCTATAACGTTTACGTTAAGTCTCTCCGCTATGTCGTACAGTTTATTACCGTTCGTGTTATTAACGTTGGAATTCCAACTGCCGTGCTTGCTGTTTAAGTCTCCGGCAAGTATAACAGAACAACCTAAATCTAATAGAGATTTTAAATCTGACTCTAATAATTGTCTGGATGGCGAGAGGTATACTGATGCTAGTACAAGCGGCCTGTGGCCGGTCATTACTAACCTACACGCGGAAGCTTCTATATTAATTAAGTCGGGTGTATCGAGCGCGATACAGTGCAAGGACTTTTTATAGTAAATCAGAGTGCCGCCTTTCGCGGTCGCCCTGTCATTACGGATGCTTTTGTAATTGGCTATCTTAGGATCGCGCATACTAGGTTTTAAGAAAGTCTCTTGCACTAGCATAACGTCGATGTTATGATCACGAAGGGAATTCGCGACTTCAACCAACTGCGTCTTAAGACCGTTTGCGTTAAAATACGAGACAGTCGGAGAGCGGGGTTTAATCCTACCTATATGGGACGCCATTGGTAACAATTAAAAATGTATATACGACGCGGCGCGTGATGTTTAGGCGCATTGAAACGTCCAAATCGCGTCGATGACGTTCATGTGCTCTACGGTAGCCATGAGTCGGTCTTGAGGAGACTTTGCTTCGCGGATTTTGCGTGCTAAGCTTGAAAGTTCGGCAACATTAATGCTGCGCATGAAAACGCAAATTAGCGAGAAATCTGCGGCGAAATTTGACGAGCCCTGAATTTTAGGCGTTGTGATTTGAGGCGCGGGCCGTGAAGCGACTACGCTCTTCTGCGTCATGGGCTGAGGTTTAGTCTAGGCGTTTGGCGCCGATGCAGCGCTCTGGCTTTGGCTCGACCCGGTAGTCCCGTCAGAGGGACCGAGCTTCGCTGCGGCCGGGGCGGACGCGGGCGCTGATGCGGTTTGAGGCGCGGATGTCTGCGCGGGTTTATTTGCCGGCTTTGGAGCGGGAGGCTGAGGCTGCGGGGCCCCGGCGCTCTTCCTACGGCCGTTTTTCTTGGCGCCCTTACGCTTCTTACTTTTCGGCGCTCTGTCACACTCGCGGTAGTTCGCAGGGTGTCCCAGCTCGCCGTAAAGTATGCAGCTAGGGGGTTCTTGTGCCTCGGGTGTACGAGCGCAGTTCGCGGTGCTATGATCCCCGAGGCATTTAACGCAACGGGGTCGAGCGTAACAATTTCGGGCCGAGAGTCCGTACAGTTGGCATCGGTGGCCAGTGCCACATTGGTCAGTACCAACGATGCCCCTTTTACGGGGTGCTTCTACGGATAGGCCTGAGAGGCCACATATCGACTTGACATTAAAAATTTCTTTGCCTTCCGGAGTTAGCTCCAGGATGGCAAGAACTAGGTCGTAATATTTTCTGTTGTGGGGGTGATGCATGCGATGCACCTCCAGTACGGGAATATTCTTAGATTTGAGGTCACTTAAGATGTGACATGTCTCTAATTCTTTTGGCAAGCCGCGAATGACTACGCGGAGTCTACGGTCTTCCGCGAGGGAATACGTGTGGAAACTAATGTTCCTAGCACGTAAGTGGCTGGTAACAGTCCTAAAGTCGCTAACGGTGCTTAGGTATACGCGGATACCTTGCACTGCCGTTGGTGCTTTCGGGCAATTAATTTTCTGATTAGTCAACCAGATTGACAGATCGTTCCACTGCGCCTTGTCTTGTAGTATAATTGGATGCGTCGGCAGCGATTTCTCGATCGGCTTGCGTGTGTTTGACACTCCTTTCTTTGCCAGGTTCCGTGAGGCGGACGGCGATGTGGTTTCCGAGTTACACTCGGTATCCCTTTTCGCGGCGCGTTTCTTAGCTTTTCTCACGACGTCGGTGAAGCTGTCATCGTGCCTGGCTTCCTCCTCGCAGTCCATGTCGGATCCAGAGTCCGAAAGGGCCGCGGGCCTAACAATGGGTTGCGATTCCCGGAAGGAAGGTGCAGGTGCGTTAGTCGCTGTATTGTTCGATGAATTGCACTCATTAGTGTCGGGTTTATTACTCGCAGGTGCAGATGGCTTACGCCGTGCCGACTCGGTCAGCGCGGCGGTTTTATTGCCGGCTATTAAGCCGCTAATTGACTCGCACACAGGTGCGGATGAGTCACCGTGCATAGGTGCAGGTGAGGCGGGCTCTAAATCCGGCGATGACGGGCCGTCGGAGTCGAACGTGACCGTGGGGCGTGGCTCCTTGGGTGAATTAAGCTCTCCGGATGAATTTCGGGGACGTCCTCGGGCGTGAGGCAGTAACACTGAGCCCAGATGTCAGGGTACGCGAGACGCAAAAACTCCCCTAGTTTCGATAGCTCCGTTGCTGGAGCACTGGTTGACGCCATTTTGAACGGTCAATTTGGCGGTGTGTGGCACAAAAATATGAAATTCTCCCTTCGTAAGCAGGGAGGTGTGTACTAAAATAAATCACCTACAGCCTTACGCTTTAGGTGCGAGAGGGTGTGTACCTGGCAAAAATAACAACCTGGCAAACTGGAAAAAATACAATAGCCGCCTCTGAGGCGAGAATGTGTGTGTAATATCTACTCACGATTTACCCGCAAGGGGACACAACACAGCACTGACGACACTGTCACGTACGCACACCACGAAACACAACACTTCCACTTCGTGGGAGACGATCGGTGAAGGCACGAACGATGAAAACCAAACACACCGCTACGGGAGCGGGTGTTGGCCACTATCAATAACAATGACAACTTGCTACTACAGACTGCGGTCCATAAAGTATGCGGGCTGTCAACTTGGTTGTGCATAGAGCGCGGTCGGATGTTTTTTTTTCGTGAAAATATGAACGTGTGTAATAACTAACAAGGTAAAGTGACTGGAACTTGTTAATAGATATTATTACTTTGAAAACAAATGTAAACGTTCGATACGTACAATATCTATACTACCAGGAATACTGAAGGAAGAAAACAACTGCGCAGGAAATATTACAGTACCACAAGTGTACGTGCAAATAAAGAGACACTCACTCGTACTAAATTTATATTTTAGTACGATTCGAATTTCTAAATTTTTAAAATTCTTCGAACGATGTAATCGTACTTACTAAGACTATACCGATGCTCATGCGAAAAGATCGGAGGTAAGCTAAGATACAGTATTGAGATCACGGGGTCGATCACAACACATCCAAACCCAAAACAAACTATTTGTATTTTCGACAATGTTTTCTCCGGCGGGGACTCGAGCCCTAGAAACGCGGCGTAGAAGTCAGATACTAGGAACGCGGTTTTTGCTTACTCAAGTGTTTTACCGTATTAGTGACAAAGTATAAGTGGCAACCCTAGTTCTCATCGAACAGTAACGACTTACAATTACTAACCAGTCGTAATGGTCACAATCAGGATAGGTCACCGGTGGTAGGATTCCTATGCAGGAATCCGCCTAGGGAGGTACCACCCCCGGGTCAGTCATTCTGCCGTGAAGCAGTAGTGTGCGAATATTACTGTGTTTTGGTTTTAAAGGGACTGAGAGCTAGCGTAATCACTGGGCATATGAGACATAAGAACTAATGTCTTAGGGTTACGGGCGCAGTGTGGTGTCACAAAGAAATATTCTGGGTGACGCAGTATTTGTTATGGGCAAACGTTGCACTTAACATCAGGTGAACGTTTTGCTCGTCTCGGTCACTTTTTCCAATAAAAAAAATGGTAACCATCATCCACTATAATGTAAATTTTTCTGGTTTATACATCAGATCACGACTGTATCCCATAAGGGGTAGTCAGATACTGGACACTCACTGCAAAAACAGATGACTGCCACAATCCACGTTTCACCAAAACAATATAATGCACTTGGTGTGATAGGTGGTGAGCCCATCGCCACCATGCGCTGTTGGGTGGTGCACAGTGCAGTTTAATTCCTTAATCGCCTTCTGGTTTATATGTACCATAAGCAGAAATGTTTTGTTTCGTAAATCTAGGAAATTGTTCATAACTATAATTTTCCATGGCTCTTATCAAATTATATCAGTTTTCTGAAGTTTTTTTTTTAAATTTTATTATGCCCTGGAAATGTTTGCAAACATAAATTGCACATACACAAATATCCAGACCAGTAACAACTACCCATAGGTCATATATATGTTTCGTGCGGAAATCAAACCCGCGACCCACAGCACAAAAGCCAAACAGCCACTGCACCAACCGCGCCAAAATTAATCAAATTGCTTCAAAAAAATTAAACACAAGTGAAAATGTAAAAACTTTATGTACAAATGTAATTTAGATCATAACATTGGATTCAAATCCTTCAACAATAAATCTAATGTCTTCATTGTCAACAGCATTTTTTTTTCGTCTTGATCTCTTTTTACGGCTACTCCATTTTACAGTTGTAAGATTCATAACATTTATGCAGCTGTTCAATATATGGCAAATACTCTTATAAAAAATCAATACACTTGTAGCACCTTTGATGTACTGTTCCATAAATTTAATAGGATCGATTTGATTCTCAAGTTTTAAAGCTATGTTGTAAATAAATGTACCATTATAGCATTTAGAGTATGTTGTACACTGAAATGGATTCCGACACAAATTATTTAAACTGTTGAACTGATGTAAGCAGCACTGGAATTGAGCAAATGAATGTATCTTTCTTACATCATAACTTTTCGGTCTCTTTCTTATACTGTCATCAATTTCAAAATGCTTCAACAATACACTTGCGGCTATAAGACAGTCCTCATATTGTACTTTATGCTTGTTCAGAAGTAGCTGCTCTTCAATAGAAGTTTCAGTTAGTGGTCCCTTCTTTAATTCTTCAAGTTTTCCTGCATGTTTATTATTGAAAAAGGTGTACCCACGGAAAGTTCCCGTCTTTTCATCTACAACCTCCAAAAATATATAGCTTATAATCAAACTGTGAATGTGAGCAAGGGGCACATTGCAGTTGGCTACCCACCATAACATAGATATCATAAACAATTGAAAGTTTGAGGGCAATAATTCTATTAAACTGTAATCTATTGAGGGTAGTTTTTGATCAAGAAAATGATAAAAATACTTTTTTAATTGTTCACTAGACAATTCACTGTATGATGTTTCTGATAGTCTTGATATAGAATATTCCTTACATACAAACATTCTCTTATAATTACAATCAGTTTCCCTACTAACATATGTAAAATTTTCATGTGAAAAATCTGTAAGAATATCAAAGGCATATCTCATTATAGGTAAGGCACATAGAAATGAATCTTTATCGGTATAGTCCTCGGCTTGTGGTGAACAAAAATGTAAATGATGTGTGTAAAGATTTATATATGATTGCGGAATATAGTTAAGTCGAATACCATCAGCGAACCAGTCTGGGATGCATTCAAGATCACCATTGTCAACATCATTTTGTTCAACGGATGAGTCATTTTCTTCTTCGTTTGATGATATATTTGAATTATTATCATAATTACTATCCTCATTTTCACTTAAACCTTCATCATCATTGTTGTTTTCAAGGTCTGTACTTTCAGGCATTTTTAAACCTAAATCATTAGTTGTCACTTCTTTAGAGATATTAAAATATTTTAATGATCTACAATATTTCCTATGGTAACCATTTATACTTTTTGTAATTATAGCAAAAACTCTATTTTTCTGATTTTTTTTTAATCTCCCTAGTATTTTAGCTATTGCAGTATCAAGAGTTTCATTCTGCAGCCATTTGAACAAAGCGTGAATACATTTTTGTTGCTCATTCTTCGTCTTCCTACTTTTTAGTAACTTTAATTGTGAAAAGAATTTTCTAAACACTCTCTTTTCAACAAAGTCATTGCCAAGTAGAGTTGCTAACAGTGGCAACATTTCTTCATTTAAGCCGCCAAAGTTAGTGGCCAAGTATTCTACTCTATATATCTTGCATTCCATAACATAAACTTTATCATCATCAACCATTATCTGTTTTGATTTCATATCCAATGTATTAAAAGGAATATAAAGTACATTAAAAATAAAAAAATCTGAATCGTAACTGAGTACAGGACAATTAAGATGCCTCGCCATGGCAGCTATTTCATCATCTGCTTCAAACTCACAGATAGTATAAGGTGTTTTCATTTCTAAGAGTACTTCTTTAAAAACATCACGTAAAAGGTATGGAAATATCTGCAAGCTTGTTTGTGTAACTGGGTCTAAACGAGAAGCACCATTAATTTTTGATTTAAGTCGATTATATGCTGTTTTCAATTTCCTCATTTCGTAGCTCCCATCAAAGAGAACATACGGTGTAATTTTACATCTTCGCAATTGTTTGAAGAACGTCTTTGTGTATGACGCAAATTTATCATAATCACCGCCAAATGCTGAGAAAGCATTCAACGATCGGTACAGCTGTGCACAGAGACTATGACCATCGATCACAAGATCAGAATCATGAAGATAATGACGACGTAAGAAAGCATCCTGATTACAGTTTATATATGTTGTTAACCCTCTGACTCCCATATTAAAGATGCCTTCAACTTCTATTCTGTATTCACTTCTTTTATCGGCAGTTAAAAACCATAGAAATTAACACTTTCACGAACATAACTATTACCTTTTGCTAAACATAAACACGTTCGTTTTAAAGTTTTAAAAGTAGAGGTTACAGTTTGTTTCAAGTAAATTTGATGTCTTGTCAAGTCTATTTAAATTTATCGTTACAGCTAAATGAAACAGGTATCATAAAGTACTGTGACTGTGACTGTGACAAAGTAACTGAAAAACAGTTCCTGTTCCACGAGATAATAAAATCCTGTAGACGACAATCACAACCTCTTCTATCTTCTCTGTTCATGCCTAAACCTTAGAATAAGATTAAAAATGTTAGATGTTACACTGTCATTCTGTTACAGTCGTCGCAAAGATTTAACACCTTACAAAAGGAGGGCGCAGTTTTTTTTGGGCTATTACTGCGATTGAATAAACACACATCTTTACGGAAAACTATTCGATTGCATTTTAAATCATGTAGTCTAGGATGTTTCTAACTCATTTTATTGGGAATAAAAGAAATATGTTTTTAGTTTTGATTACACATGTTCTATATTATATTTATTGCTCCAAATTGATAGTGTCAAGCCTGTAACAAAAGTATGAAGGATTCAATAACTGAACCACCCCTTCTACTTCGCAGACTATATATGTCAGATAGGTTTATATTAAAAACTTCTCAACTTTCATACCATTCACTTCTCTCAAGACTGCGCACCCTCTCCCAGCTAGCTAGAGAATCTAGATATTGATTTCATAAAGATCTATCCTGTCTTTTAAAAAGTTACCTAAAACTAATTTACATACAGTCTCTAATTTCCCAAACAAGTAAGAATCCACTCTTGTATCTGAAATTGGCATGATTGGTTAATTATGTACACTGATGCATCTAAAATATCGAATCAGGGCAGTGTTGGCTTTGCCGTTTGGATCCCAAGGTACAGAATAGTTTTAAATTTTAAATGCACACCCAACAAATCAGTTTTTACTGGCGAATCTTTGGCTATACTTAAAGCCGTGTGGTAGCGGCCTAAGAGAATCTACCACCCCATCTCATCCCGTGGGTGTCGTAAAAGTCGACAGAGGGAAAATGAAAACCAGGAGATGGGAAGCAGCATCTTGGTGGAACATCTGATTAAATAAACTGCGGTTGCCAACCCGTCTGCCAAGCGTGGCAACTATGGCAAAATCCCCCCAAAACGAGAGCTACAAACTTTTGTGGCAATCTATGAGGGAGGCCTATGTTCAGCAGTGGACTATTGATAGGCTGAAACGACGACGACGACTTGAAGCCATTCTTTATTCGGAGTCACATAACATAAAAAAAATATTAATTTTCTCTGATTCTTCAAGTTGCCTTAAAAGTCTGTTGTCAAACCCGTTTCGTCCCAACATTAAAAGTCCTATTGTACTCAATATTGGAACTGCACTGTATAAATGTAATATGAAAGGATTACATGTTGTTCTGGCCTGGATCCCAGGCCACTGCAGCATTCATGGTAATGAATATGCGGATCTTCTAGCAAAAGAAGCCACTAGAACTGGCACCCATACGTAAGTATGGGTGCCAGTTCTAGTGGCTTCTTGCGTAAGACCTACTTGTGTGATCTACTACCTCTGGCCAGTTCTGACCTCATGGTCTCATGGCGTGACGCATGGCGCAAATCCAAACTTGTCGCGGGTAAATACTATGCTACCATCCCAAATAAGCCTTGGTTCTTTTACTACCGTAACTCTAGCCAAAAAGTTACAGCTACCGTTTGTCGCCCTCGTTTTGGTCATACCTGAACACCAGTTCACTTAGCTAATATGAGGATCAGGGACAACTCAACCTGCCAATCTCTGTATGATTTTCTCCCTTCACGTATCCCACGAACCATGAATATGGTAACCCTGTTATCTTTACTTTACTTTTTTTTTTTTTTTTTTTTTTTTTTTTTTTTTTTTTTTTTTTTTTTTTTTTTTTTTTTTTTTTTTTTTTTTTTTTTAGGACTGATGGGTCACTGTTCGGCCCAGAAGGCTTTTACAGGCTTCGCCGGATTGAAAGGTGGCATAGCGGCTGAGGGCGACTTAGCCACGAAACCTTTCTTTCTGGATGACTGGCGCAAGGGGCCCCCGAGAGAGGGAACCTCGGCTTGGACCGTCCTCCTGTTCGCGAGAGTCAACAGACTCGAGGGTGCCCAAGCGGGCCCGGTCTCGGGCTCGGTCAGTTTACTGCAATCGGGATGGGGCAATTATTACTACTACTATTAATTATAATACCATGATTATTATTAGATAAGTTTACCACCAATTCGGAATACGTTTCCGCTGGAGAAGGAAATGGCGCACGAACTCCAGCGGACGCTTCTGTTTATGGACACTACTGCTAGGGGGAAAACCGGCCTGCAGCTGGCGGCGTGGTTATCGCGAATAACTTTGTCTGATACGCCCACGCCGACGGCGGGGGCGGTATGATGGTGATAATGGGTGTTTGTGTAGTGTTGAGTAGAGCGCTTGGGCCCTAGTGGTCACGTCGTCAGGGTCCTCGAGGACGTGCCTCGGTCTCCTTTTTCCGCGGGTCGAGTTTTGGTGTATCGCGAGGGGGTTGTAAGTGGCGGCACTGACAACCAGTGGGTTGGGGTGCGTGGCGGCAGAGTCGAAGTATCGGCGAGAGGCCAACTTTAGATATTGGGCTATGGTAGGAAGCCCTAAATCGATATGAAGGTTAGCATTACGCACGAACCACGGTGCTCCCGTGGCTTTACGCATGAATCGATTTTGTATTACCTGAAGTCGGTGAATTTGACGCGGGGAGGCATGCGCAAATACGGGGCTTGCGTATGTCATAATTGGCCGAATACAGGCTTTGTAAAGTGTAATTTTATTACGTAGGGACATTTTGCTATTTTTATTTAGTAACGGATGTAATCGACCGAGTACGAACGCCGCTCGGTTCCTTACTCGGTTAATATGTGGACCGAAGCTGAGTCTCGAGTCTAATAGGACGCCTAAGTATTTGACTGTCTTTTCCCAGGGGATTGGACGATCGAATAACTCTATTGTGGGGAGATGCTGCGTTATGCGCCGCGAGAAGTACATGGCTGCACTTTTGATTGGGTTGACCTCGATCCTCCATTTCCGAAACCAGTTCCCGAGGGTTCGGGCTGCGGATTGGAGGCGTTTAGAGATAGTGTCTGGATTACGTCCAGACACATATAGGCAGGTATCATCTGCGAAGAGGGCGAGTTCGACGCCGCTGGTGTGCGGTATGTCGTTCGTGAAAAGGGTGTAGAGCACGGGACCTAGGACTGAGCCTTGTGGAACGCCGGCTAGGATGGGATGTGATTCGGATCGCACCCCCTCGACGCGGGTAGCGGAAGGTTCGACTGCGTAAGAAATCTCGTATGATGAGTACGAGGCGATCTGGCACATGTGTGGATTGATGGGGATTTGAGCATTTGTGCTTTATGGCCTAAATTCCAATCAACTGTATGAACGTATCCCCGAACTGTATATTAACCTAGGGTTATCTTTACTTTACTTTACACTCATGTAGAAGTTTTGTGTAATTTCATAGTGTTAGTAATATAAATATTAATGTATATGTCTAAACAAGCTGATGGTTTCTATGTGTGTAGTATTTGTTTGTTTTGTTTTAGATTTCGGATTCTCAAATGAAATTCATATTTTCTTTATTACACTGACGCTGTTGTCACTCCCATAACTGACTTGATATTGGCAGAATTCTTTTAAGAGCAGCCATTAAACAAAGAAGAAGAAGAAGTATGAAGGATTGTTTTCTATACCTACAAGATAATTCATATCTTTTTTTAATTTATATTATACCTAATGTTTGCCCTGCTACTTTACATGAACCACTTATGAACAGCTGTTACAGTAAACAGGTGTGGTAGCAGAGAACACATAATATTTTTTTTTTCCACAAAATATGAAATAACAGACTGTTATTTTGAAATATGTTCTAGGATTACGTAGAACAGGAACAGACGTATCAGATACGAGATTTTAAATGTTCAACCCACTCCTAGATTTAACGATACAGGTAAATACAAGTATATGTAAGTTTTTACTGGTGGTAGGATTCCTATGCAGGAGTCCGTCTAGGTAGTTATTCTACCGTGAAGCAGTAGTGTGCAAACATTACTGTGTTTCGGTTTGAAGGGCACTGTGAGCTAGCGTAGTCACTGGGCATATGAGACTTAAGATCCTATGTCTCAGGGTGATGGGCACAGTGTAGTGTCACACAGAAATTTTCTGGGTGACACAACATTTGTTATGGGCAGACGTTGCACTTACCATCAGGTGAACGTTTTGCTCGTTTCATCACTTTATGCAATAAAAAAAAACTTTTCTTTCGATACCAAGTACTTTTGTAAAAGTACGAGTCAAAGTATGTATCGGTTAAAAGTACTTGTATCGGTACCCGCTACGCTTTAGAACGTTTACGACGAAAGAAATAAGTAGTAGGATGGTATTACTTCATTTTACTCTATAATATATTATAATTTCGTGTGCACCTTTCCTACTTTCACGTAGTAGTTGGAGCCCTTTTTGTGAATGTCAGAGAAAACAACAGTTTGCCAGACGTCTTTTGTCAATCAATGAATCTAATCCTAAGAATCCTAGATTTTTAAGAAGAAGATTGTTAAGAAAATGGCCCAATATTTAAGAACCTTGTTTTCAAATATCACATATCAAATATCGACACGTCTATCACAGAGGCTTGGTTGCGCAATGACATTCCCGACACTGAGCTGTGTAATTCCGATGGATATACCCTGTTCCGTCGCGATCGTGGCGCGCTCGGCGGTGGAGCAATGATCGCCTGCGCCGCCGGACTCGGTGCTCACTTGCGCTCTGACTTTGACCATGACGATCTGGAGTGCGTACGCATAACTATTCCGTCGCATGCGCTTAGCACACAACATAATTTAAATATTATATGCGCCTATATCCCACCTGACCGTGCACTCGGATCTCGTACGAGGAATATTACACAAGTTCTATAGTTAGTTCACAACTGGATGAATACTATATGTTGATTGGTGATTTACCTTTTATTGATTGAAAATTAAATAATCCTATAATGTTTATCTAAGCGTTTATCGAGACTCACGCGAGAGAGTTGCGCCGTCAATTTAATAAACACGGCATATTATTTCGGTTTATCTCAACAAAATTGTTTATTTAATGCATATGGTCATATGCTGGACTTAATTTTCTCTAATATTCCTTTTATTATAGAAAAGTCTAAGAGTCCATTACTAGTGGAAGATGTTTGTCATCCGTCTATTAATATTTACGTAAAAGACATAAATATACATACAATTGAACTTCCGACCAGAAAATTAAATTATTTTAGGAAAGCATATTATTCTAAACTAAATACTTGTCTAATTACGACTGGTCTTTTTAAAAGTCAAAGGAACTACAAAGCACAATTGAAAATATTTATACATTATTAAACACGGCCATTTCTAAGTTTGTACCACAAAAAACCGTTTCGCATATCTATAACTACTTAAGTACTTAAGTAAGGCTTAAGGTTAGAAACAAATTAGAAACCCAAATGATTATGACTCCTTTTCTATACTACGATCACGACTTAAAAATCTTGATAATTATTGTTATTCTTCTTATATTAATTATTCACCGAAATTATTATGGTATTACATAGAATCCAAGAGCAATCACAATGCAATACAATAATGGTACTTTCTCTTCTGCTTAAGCTTTATGATCTGGGAATTTTTGGGAATCTTCTCCGGTGAGTAGACTCGTATTAGCGTAACCGTTCTCAAGCTGTTATAGTGGCTGGGCACCGTTCTGACTTCGTAGATGTCCCTTTTGGAGTGCCGCAAGCTTTGCAACTACTCTCGTGTAAGCCGTATTAATGTTAACTTTTCTAAATGTTTTCAAATAAGCTTCACCCGTAAAATATATAAAATTTTATATTAGTATAAATTGGACAACAAACCTTTGGAATGAACATGCAAAACTAAAGATCTCGGGTCATATTTGAATCTAAAATGCTAATGGCAGATCATGTCTCAGTCAGTGGTTGCAAAGGCTTTTAAAAACTAAGAGTTGGTTTTTAGAGTGAGTAATCCGTTTCAGATTCTGAATGTATTAAAGTTTTATACTTGTTATGTTGTTATGTTGTATGTTGTAATGTCTGCAACCCAATTTACTTGACTTACTTAACCAATATCCTGTATATTGAGCAAATTCAAGCTAAATTTATAGAAGCATTAAATTATCGTACCCAACATAAAAAGTAGTTACGAGGTATCTTCTGATCACCATTATTTATTACAGTTGTAAGACCGACGTATATTTCTACAAATGTTGTTTTTACATGATGTCTGTAGTCTGTAGTAATAGAACCAATAGTCTTGAATTGACATCCAAGATTCTGCAATTCAATACACCCTTAAAACGTACCAGACTTACATCTCTCTTTCATGTTCCCACTAGTCACTCTAAATATGCGCGGAATTCAGTCATTTGCCGGTATAATAAGAACTTTTCATCTATCTATATTTTTCATCACAGTAAAGCTTCCTTCAAGAATCAAATTAAACTAACCTTTAAAAAGTACAATAGAATAGAATAAGAAATTTAATACATATATAAATGCGTATTTATAATAATTTAAATATACATAAAACACTTCTTTTCGGTTATGTTAAAATAACGTTAAGTTCTCATGTTTAGGGGATTTTCTATATGAGTTTATTTATTTAATAATAGTCATAGTTTAATAATATTAAAATGTAGTTGATTCTATACAGAATAAATTAAAAAAAAAATCCTTCCATATTTCGAAATTACGGATGTTCATTAAAAAAATCTGCGAACATTCTTACATTTCTTATATTTTCTTATTAACTGTTACTTTTCGTATTTCATAAAAACAATGTAATCTTTCTTGTGAAGGATAGCATCTTTTGTCACAGTTCCATAATTTAATATAGTATCTATGGGTCACAGCTCACAGCCAGCTCGCAACATTGCTTATAAACGTCATTTACTTTGCTCTCACTCATATTGAAAAGAATTGGAAAGAAAATTAAAGCACGTGTTTATAAAAATTAACTATACTGATACAAGTTTCTTAAGTCACATATTTTATCACACGTGTGATATTTATATATACTTCAGACTTGAAATAAAATCTGTAAGTAATAACAATGTATAACAATAATTTCGTCACATTTTTGCGTTATTTCTGTGTCACAAGATTGACGATAAAACAAATGCTTTATTACATCTCTGCAGACATTGCAACAATGACCGAAGAAAAGGAAGTCGCCACTGAAAATAATGGTCAAGAGAATGGTAAAGAAAATAATTCGGAAGAAGAAACTGATTTAGAAATTGCTATCATCCGACAAGTGGAGTACTACTTTGGTACGTAAAATTTTACACTGCGTTAAATTGTACGATGTTCTGCTACTCAAAATGAGTTTGTCATCACAAATGTTTCTAGCTTATGTACTTTCCAGTTGCATAATTAAAACAGTCATCTTTTTACATTATTTTTATAGGACATTGTTGTTTGGAGCCTCAAATAATAAAATTCGTAAATAATTTTATATAATTCCTTGTACTATGTATGTATTGATGTAGCTCCTCATTCTTAATTTTTAATCAATGAAATAATTGTCATTTATTTGAAATAATAACTTTCCCTTCTGCTAAAATAATTTTATTCTTCAGTAAGTCTCTTCAGTCTCCTTCTCCTTAACCATTTTGCATGTTTGTTAGTGATTTTGTACACACATTTTTATAACAATTTTACTGGTGGTAGGATTTCTGTCTAGGTAGTTACCAACACAGGGCCAGTTATTCGATCACGAAGCTGTAGTGTGCAAACATTACTGTTTAGGTATGAAGAGCTCTGAGAACTAGCGTAATTACTAGGCATATGAGATTTAAGAACTGATGTCGAGGGTGCAGTATAGAAATATTTTGGTTGATTTTGAGACAGGATTTATTATGGGCAAATGTTGGTCTTACCGTGAGGTTAATGTTTCGCTGGTCTCATAACTTAATCCAATAATGGAGGAAAGGAAGGATATTTGCTAAAATCCTCATCGCTTCAGCCAATCACTATTCCACTGCTGAACATAGGCCTTTCCCATAGATTGACACAAAAGTTTGTAGCTCTCATTTTGGGAGGATTATGCCATAGCTGCCACACATAGGTGAAGCAAATGCGGTTTTTAATTCAGATGTTCCAGGAAGATTCTGCTGCCCATTGCCTGGTTTTAATTTTCCCTCTGTCGACTTTAAAGACATTGAGATGGGGGGGGGTAGATTTTATTACACTGCCACCACACACAGCTCCAAAATATGATATGGTGTATATAACCTAGTTTAAGAAGAGCATTGCCACTCTCCCACAGTAGTAAACGAACACTGCCACGGTGAACCTAGTCACGCGACGGCTCTCTGTCATAGAGTGAATGATAATGTTGAGGTGAAACACATATCCTGGTCTCACTTCAGTGGAGGGTATCTAGTGGAGGTTTTAGTTTGCCTGTGGTAATATACACCATTTTATATTTTGCATTCGGATCTTAGCACATTAACTTCCTTTTCGTCATTATAATAGATTGCCCCAAAGTAATTGATACTATTAACTATATTAATTCAATAAAATAAATACATGTTTTATGATGAAAATATAAGGTTTTATGTTCAGTTATTCTGTAGTTTCCAAAAATACTCAGCATGTAGATTACAGATTGCAATGGGCCCGTTTCCACAACTCCATGTGTAGCATGTATTTTTCGTGTGTGACTCAGCATGTAATATTATACTTTACCTAAAATATGTTGAAACTAATTGTACAGGCGATCTCAACCTTCCGCGGGACAAATTTTTACGTGAACAAGTTACACTAGATGATGGCTGGGTGCCACTTGATATCCTGATCAAGTTTAACAGGCTTGCAAAACTATCAACGGACATTGAAGTCATAGCAAATGCCCTTGCCAAGTCTACTTCAGGTCTTCTTGAGGTTTGTTATTATGTAATTCTCTTAAACAAATCAAAATAGAAATTTCTAAGTAAACTCTATGTAGAGATGATAAGCTCTTTGGTTCTCGCACAGTGTCATTTAAAAAAAAACTCGTATCTGTGTTTAATTGTCACTGCTTGTGAAATGAGGGCTAGCTTTTTCCTTGCAAGAAGATTAAGTAATAGCATTCTTTGAGGATTTCTTTGGAAATTCTGCTAGTGTCTAAACATTATGCCATAAGGAGGGCAGTGTATATATTAAAATTGAATAATTCATTATCCATAAGATAATATATGGGATTGTTTTGTTGATTTTTTTGATAAGTTGGTTAGTGGAAAATTGAAAACATAAGCATATTTTTTTTTTAAAGAATACTAGCATTTAACATTACATATGTGTTAAGCACCCCAGATAGTATAAAAGCTTGTACTAGGATGTGGGTACCAGTGATAGCTAAATGGCATCCTGCTATGTCAAGTTTTGCAGTCTGTACCCTAAACCATTAGGCTATTGACAGTGTTATATTGCTGTGTTAATTATAATCTAAAAATAGAAGCAATTACTGAAGAAAAAAAGCTAAAATATATATGATATGTAAATAACGAAAATATTAGTACTGAAATTTTTACTGACTCTCAAGAAAAGTCGAGGGACTCATTCCAATGTTTTTAAATAACATCCACAATTTTCCATGTTTCAGATAATTTTACAAATGTAGTTAAAGTTATGATTATAATCTCCAAAAAGCCACCTCATCTAAAATATAATTATTTCAGATTTCAGATGATAATAAAAAAGTAAGACGGAGCCCGGAGTTACCAATACCAGAAATGAATGAGGAGCGCCGTAAGGAACTATCAAGCAGAACAATCTATGCAAAAGGTTTTCCTAAGGATTCAAGTCTGGATGACATCCTGAAGTTCTTTAAGCAGTTTGAAGAGGTTGAGAATGTTATTATGCGAAGATATCAGGAACGCCAGACAAAGAAAAGGCATTTTAAAGGATCAGTTTTTGCCACATTCAAGACCAAAGAACAAGTAAGATTTTTGTTCTTTAGTGTCTGAATTCTAAATTTGTCTTGAAATATATGTCCCAGAAACTGAATACAATAAGTGTCTTGTTCAGCTTTCTGTACACATATATTTTAAAGGAAATAAGGGTACAAATATAAACACAGTTTGTTCCTTTGCATTCCTTATTTTTTTTTATTGTAAAAAGCAAATGCTCACCTGATGGTAAGTAAAGTTGTCTGCCCATAACAAATGCTGTGTCACCCAGAACATTACTATGTGACACTACAATGCGCCCGTCACCCTGAAACATCAGTTCCTTAGTCTCATATGCCCAGTGATGGAACCAACTCTCAGTACCTTTCAAACCGAAACACAGTAATGTTTGCACACTACTGCTCCACGGCAGAATAACTGGCCTTGGAGTGGCACCTACCTAGATGGATTCCTGCATACATATATTTTGCAATGATACTTTGATGAGTTGTTGTGCCATTTTACAATAGGTGGTGCGCGAGTTGTAACAGATAATTGTTTGTCATCTATCCAATCGCACATTGTTCATCCTATTGAGTTAAAACTTTGTACAGTTGTTATTGGCACATGTGCAAACTTAATGAACATAAGTCATACTCTTTTATTTATTTTGTACGTCTACTTTGTACCTACTTAAATTAAATTACAAAATATTTAAAAAATCATTGCAACACAGGCTGGCCATTTTTCATTTTTTAAATTGATTTCAGGCTGAAAAATTTGTCAACAACAAAGATGTGAAATACAATGAAACAGATCTACTTATTCTTTGGCAAGAAAACTATTTCCAGCAAAAGCAAGAAGAACATGCAGCAAAGAAAGAACAGAAGGATAAAAAAAATAAACAAAAGGAAGTAAGTGTGTCTAACATTTGACCAGGATGGAATCCTTGGTGTTAAGTAGTGATTAGGTTTAAAATAGAGTCTACAATATGCATGCGCATCGCTGTGCGAGATCCAGAAATGATGACAAAACTGTTAGTAACGGTCCTGAGGCATGTTGACACCTAATTCAATGGCTATATGAGGTCACTTGAGATAAATATCACAAAATTGACTATGTGAATGAATTTAACTGCACCTTGTTGGCATAAATTGCATGAAGCCCTGCAATAAAATTATGATGTGTGACATAGTCTAAAAGGGTTTTAAAATATTTTTAGTCACAGTCTATTATTGTCCCACTGCAGTGCTGAAATCGCCACATTGAGCCAATTTAGGTTCTCCACCATCACAGAATAAAATAATTGTTATTCAATACAGTATTCCATAATACTCATTGAACATGATTTTTTTATAACTACACTGACTCATAACAATCGCCTTGGTTTGGGATAACCAGCGAGAATCGTGTCAGCAATTTTTTTTTTCCTTATTTAATAACATTATTATGAAAGAATAAGACTTTTTCTTTAACAGTAGTATCATAAGACATACAATGAGCCTGTCAGCGATCACCTCATTCCCAGGGGTTATCATCATCCCATGTATTGTTTAATTTTATAATTACCATTTTTATGAATTTTTTCATAAAAAAGAAAATTAAACTTTTTGATTGAAACACCACACTTTCTAGGATTATGTTGTAATAATACATGTAGCATGCAAGTTGCATGTATGGCATGCAGAATGCATGCAAGACATGCAGGTGTTACCTTCTCTGCCAAACTAGTAGTAAATTAGCACTAAAAATTACAAAAAAAAACTTTAGCAAACTAAAACACCTTTGCCAATTTAACATAGCTAGCAAGGAAGCATAACATGTTGCCTTTTTTAATCTGTTTTTTGATACTTGCAAAGCACCATTGCCCACTAAACATATTTTTTTATTGTGTAGACAAAAGAAGAAAAGGAAGATTTCAAATTACCGACTGGCACTGTGGTCCACTTCAAACAAGATAATGAAAAGATGACCAGAGAAAATATTAGAGATGCTTTGACAGCTTTAGGTATGAAAATTTGATTAACTCAAGTGTTTGGTGTGCAAAATTTTATGAATTTATATATTGAAAAGTAAAGGTGTCCGGCAGAGTGAAATATCACCTACCTCGTTCCTGTCGAGATGTCATAACAGGCGACTAAGGTATTATACGGGCAGTTTTTATTCATGCAGAAAAATACCATTATATGCAATGCTGTCACTATACTACTCGTGGGATCGCAATAGGGACTAAGAATTTCTTGAATCGTAACAAAATGTCGGCGATGTGGTTTCTGTCACGGCTCGGTTCCCGCGGGGCTTAAAGTGGGCCACGGTTGTGGTCTCTGCCTACCCCTTATATGGGACTGTATGTACGTATGTATCATTAAGAAGGTGATGGTGGTGATGATAATGGTTCTGGTGACAACTCATTTTTATTTTTATATTGTAGAGTTGTGTGTTCTCAAACAGAAGAACTATCAAACCAAACGAAACCCGTGCATGCCTTACTTATGACACAATAATATCTCCTGCACAGTTAATAGTTACCCACAGTATTGAATATTACTGCGAATGTCGATAATCAGGAGGACATCATACTATTTCACCTGGCTTTTCATTTAAAATAAATCACTGTAAGGGTCGTAGCGTGATGTTATATAGTCTATAGCCTTCCTTGATAAATAGGCTATCGAACACTAAAATAATTTTTCAATTCAAACCAGTGGTTCCAGAGATTAGTGTGTTTAAACAAACAAACTCTTCAGCTTTATATTATTAGTAGATAGATTCACGGTATAAATGTAGGTCCTTTTTATTGAATTACTCACATCATATTTAGACATTCACAGCATACACCAGGAATTTGTTTTATATTAGATATATTATATTAGATAGTTCACTCTTAACTCTTTTTAGTCACATTTTAATCGTTCGTGCAATTTAAGGTGCCGAGATAGCATTCATAAGCTACAGTGTTGGTAACACAGAAGGATGGGTACGACTAACTAAAGAGAATGCTGCTAAGGAGTTAGCGGAAAAGATACCCGAAGGAAAGTTAAAGATTGAAGATACAGAGGTTGTCTTTAGAGTGATAGAAGGTGATGAAGAGAAGGCCTATTTAGATAAAACAATAGATGAAATGTCTAAACGACGTAAGAGCATGAAAAATTTCAAACACAATAAGGGTAAAAACGCTAAAGGTAAACAGAATAGGAAAAGGAGACAAGACCAACACGACGATGCACCACCTGCCAAAGTCAAAACTGACAGTTAGTTGCATTGCAGATTCTGACTGCAATATATTCATTGTTCCAAGGATCTTAATTATATGAAAAATAATAGCTGTTACACTACTATATAACCATGATGGCTAGATAATGAATCACAGTCTTGTTGCAATGTTGCTCCAGTATTTTCGAACTTGTAGAAGAATAATGGATAAGTGATTACCAAATCTATTAACAGTTGTAGAATCGCACAAGCAATAATTCTTGTTTATCTACAAATAAGTATTGAGAGTAATTATCAAAAATGGTTATTTTTATACCATTTCTTAAGTGCATGTATATGCACGTTTGTTAAACGTAGCGACATACAGTGTTAAAATTTTTGGGATTCGACTGAGGAACAAAGTTCCTTTCTGTAATTCGCTAATGTGTACTGTTTATTAAAAATTACCTTGTAGAAAGCTGGTTTTACTTAACACACCTACTACTGCGAAATTGTTACCGATAAATAAATTGCAATTTGAATGTTACATACCACTGCAAAGCTATTAGGCTATTTTATGTTCAATAGCATATGCGCATATATACAGCATATGCGTCTCTATCGGATATCGGCGCTTTTATGTACATATACTTTTATTTCATATACAAAGGGTGCTGACCGGCTTAGAGCATCTACCACCCCCATCTCTTCCCGTTGTTTGAGTAGAAGATTGCAAATGAAAATAGGTCGCTGATATAACGTGTAATAATTAGGTTAATTTACAATTATGAGGAACAAGTGCTGCGTAGGGCAGTTCGATGAGAAAAGGAGTGGGTACGCCCCCTCGCGTCGTGTCCTACGTCGCGTAGTCCCGAACGGTGTTTCTGTAACACCCGTGCATATCGTGAAAATCGACAGAGGGAAAACCAGGAGATGGGCAGCAGCATCTTCCTGTAACATCTGAACTAAAAATTACGTTTGTCTTCAGCAGTGGACTAGATATCTAGGCTGAAATTATGTTGATATACAAAGTCAGGTCGTATTGAATTCTACCTGTTACTCGTTGTTCCACCCGCGTTAAATAAGCCGACCACATGATTGTCGTTGACCTGAGCATTTACATTTCGATTTAACTTGTTAATGAAATCTTCGATTCGCAGCGTAAGGTACTTTATATACTCTTTGGCGTAAGGCTTTAGGGCCGTAGCTTAAATTTAATTATTTATTTATTCAATACATAATGAAAGTGTTCACAGTTAATTTGGCTGAATGAAGTTATAAGCTTTGTAATATAAGACAGTCCTTGTACTGATGAGACTATAAAATTTCTCATAATCTTATCTTTTTTGGGCTACATTATAAATCCATAAAATAAGCAACAACTATGCCAGGTTGGCTACAAGTAGAGTATAGCTGGCCTAGAACTTTCCATAATAAAGGGGCATCTAATGCCGTGATCATGAAAAGCCGTTGACGGCAGCAAATTCCATAAAGAGGTTATGTGTGCCTAAACATTCTGCGAAAAACGCAGTGATGGAAAGCCAACCATCAAGGTGGTTAAATTCAGCGGCTGGAATTAATTCCAACAGTTCCTCGGAACACTCCAAAAAGAACTGCCAAACTGAAATGGGATTGGGCAGGTCACGAGAGTCGGATGCACCCAGTAAGATAGGCGACCAGACAGACCTTCTGGTTACCAAAAGAAGAGAAAAGGCGTCGAGGACGACCTAAAAAGAAGTGTCGACGACCCCGACGCTTTCAATATAGAGTAGATGGCAGGATATGGGGGAGACCTTTGCCCAGCAGTGGGGCAATATAGGTTAATAAAAATAGATAAATTTAAAAGAAACAAGATATTATTCAAATAAACAAGAGATTATTTACAAAAATAAACGAGAAAAATAGTGCTGCTTTTATTCTAGTTTCATTTTATCTGTGTTCTAGATAATCTATGTTTGATAACAATACTTCTGTCAATGTCAATATGACAGTCTAGAACATCTGTGTTTATCCTTACTCAACTCAAGTTTTTTGTTTACTTCATTTTTGTCTAATTGTTATTAATTTATTTCGTCAATAAGTTAAATTTACAAAAATGAAGTCGGATCCTGAATCAACCAACGACCCGGATAACCCGGTAGTCACTGGTGATGTCATAGGAGATACCGCATACAGCGAACGTTTCGTATTAAAAATATTATTGAAACTAGCCAATTTGGACTCTCTAAAGGATGAAATAAATGAAAAATCATTTGAAGACGATATCTGCACCCTGTGGGACATGACTGTTGAGAGAGACGTGGTATTGTTCCTGTTAAAACACAATGTGTTAAACCTTTTCAACTTTGCATTGCCAGTTATTGAATTGCCGCGTTATGTTGAGATCTTCGTGGGCATAATAGGAAATATGTGCTGTCAAAAGGAGGCAGCAAAACTACTATTAAATATGGAGAAGTTGTTATTTTTACTGCTTGAGTATATAAAGACTGATGACAGTTTAGTACTGATTCAGTTGCTTCGTTTAGTAAGCTCCAGTTTATCTACTACTGATAGTGACGATATACTTGTTTGGATTAATATGTTCAGTAAAGTTGGTTATTCCAATTCGTTATATTTTATTCTAAAAAATTCATCTAATAAGCAACTTCTCAAAACAGCATTAGAAAACTTTAATACAATATGTTCATATTGTAATACACACAGATTAAGAACTAAATATTTTGACCATTTTGTTACAAAAGATGCTCTTTCATCATTGACCACTGCATTTACAGAAATAACTGTTAGTCAAAAAGAGACATGTTCAAAAGATGAACTTGAAAGAATTATTGTCATAAGTTTGCAGATGGCATTAGACTTGGTTAGCTTTGATAAACCTGTAGAAATATTTGACAATTGTAAAGAAAATGTATCAACAATGATAAGCACTGTTCTAAAATATTATCAAACTAAACTTGTACAAGATAAAGAAATTGATTCAGATCTGGTAGATCTTGTTGACAGCATAAACACTATTGCCAAAATTATCCCAATAAGTGAAAACAGTGAACCAGATAAATATTTTGATTGTTGTTATAGTATGTGGAAAGCTTTACGATCCATAACAAATGTAAACCAGAATGGTGATAGTAACTTTGAAGAAGTTGATAAAGAAGAATTCCAAGATTTTGTAATAAATATGAAGTCACCATTGAGTATTTTAATGTGTGTTTATATGCAGAAATGTTCCCAGGAAAACCTATTGAAAGTTCTGGATAACATTGGTGGTGAATATGAAGACATACTAATGTCACTTGCAGATACCGATGTGAAAGTGGCTGTTTCAAATAGAACCTCCGATTATAGAACAAGAATAAAAGAGAATGTTCATTCCTTATAGGTCTTTTGTTAATTGATCAGATGACTTTTTAAGGACACTGGAATTTGGACTGCAATAATTTTTAATTCATTCTATTATCAAAATGATTTATCTATTTTCATTATTACAGTCCAGATAAATTTTCTATAAATTTTAATTTGAGTTAGTGAACTAGTGTCACTAGCCCTGATTGTTTAAAACCCTTTTTTACTATTGTAATTGTTGCCATGGTAAAGAATACAATTGTTATACATTAAACCACAGAAACCAGAACATGGAATAAAATGTTGCTGCTTCTGCAGATGTTTGTAATAAATGAATGGTTTTTAGAATTTTATACAACAAATGATTAAAGTGCATTCTTTTGAAACATTTATTCACATTTAACATTTTTAACCTTAAATTGGGACCAAAATGGGTTATTTTTGATTAAAAAATGGAATATTTTAAGAAGTAAGATTTAAAATATTAAACTCTAATGACACATATAGTCTAAAATATTCTGTATTTTAATATAGATCAGCATAGATTTTTGAAAAAAAAAAACAAATGTAGTAAACCAATTGTAAGACCACTGGCCTCCACCCATAGAATTCCATGAAGTACAGCCCTGAGCTTCCCGCCTATATAAATTTCTTCCAACATTAGACAGGAGCTCAGTCTTGGGGAGTCATCTAGGTTGGAGAAACTTCACTTGCTCTTGTAAATTCAGCAAGCTCTGTGGCCGACCTATTTATTCTTTAGCCTTTCCATTCCTTAGTGCAAGGTTATCTTTTATTGAATAAAGTGATGAAACTAGCAAAACGTTCACCTGATGTTAAGTGCAACAAATGCTGTGTCACCCAGAACATTTCTGTGTACACCACACAGAATGGTCATGGTGAGACATCAGTTCTTAAGTCTCATATGCCCAGTGATTATCCTAGCTCTCAGTGCCCTTTAAACCGATACACAGTAATGTTTGCACACTACTGCTTCACGGCAGAATATCTGGACCTACGGCGGATAGACGAATTCCTTCGTAGGAATTCTACCACCAGTATAGATACTGGGAATATGGTTTTGTACGAGTATCTGAATAACGCGATAGCGCTGCTCATAATTTGCCGCAAAATATTTTCAAATTTTTAACACAGACTGTCCAAACTATTCATGAACATCTATTTGAAGAGAGTAGAGCTACTTATCTACGCCTATGATTAAATACACCAGATTCCTGGGAGAGCCCAAACGTTACCAACAGTATAAATCTTTTGTGATCAATTCTCAAAAAGAGAAAAATAAAACCGGCCAAATGCATGTCGGACCAAGGACAGTGAAGTGTTCCCTAGTGAGGAATAGCGTGTAACCTAAAATAACCTATATTAATACATAGTTTTCTAACATTTTTTCAGAATTTGACTCCGCATAATTAATAAGTTAAAGGGACTGTAGAAGCAAGTATTGGCTTAAATAAAATAGTTATTTTGAAACTTCTTTATCATTTTTCAAGACATAATAAATTGATAGCGTATTGTAGAAATACGCTCACACTATCAATATTTTTTTCTAACTTCTATAAGTACCACTGTGAACGGCTCGTAAAGAAAATCTTTCAAAATTTCATCTATTTGCCTAGTATTTTCGTCCTGTCGGTTACACGAAAATGATTTTTAAACAGTTTAAAAAAAAAGAAAAAAATAAGACTAATTGTTTTGTTTCTTACATACGACAAAACCATCTTTAATGGCGGGATTTTTTCGGTATTCGGCGTAACCTAAATATATACCTGAACCTCTAAAAATTAAATACTACAATTTAAAAAAAATATATTTTACCGTTCATGCTAAATTCTCCGTGCTCCCACTAAAATATTGCAATATGCTCGGCGATGAAAGAAAACATCAGGAAGAAACCGTCATGATTGAAATAAAATAGCAATTTAAGACATGTTATGCCCGATGACCCGCAATACAGAGGCTTAAGCCGAAGCTACCGAGCAGTGGAAAATTTATAGGCTCTTGTTTTACTTTTTTTGCCTACTAAATGTAATGTTTGTAACAAAGAGTAGTTTGTAATTATGACTTTTGGCCTAATTTTAGTCGTTTTTAGATGATAACACGCATATTCCGATTATCTGTCAGAAAACCATACCTGTTTAATTTTTGTCAGTTTTAAATATTAATGAACATCGTCAGCAAATTATACTTAATTATGGCTGTCCTTAGCAAGGTAGGTAGATCACAAATACGCAGTTTTCAAAGATAGAACTCAATTCTTTTTATTCCAAAACTGCGTAAAAGTGAAACTGCAAATAGAGTGATCCACCCAAAGAAAAAAACTCTTAAATGGTTGACGTGGCTAATGGGATCACTTTCAAACTAAAAAGACACATAAGGACTGATTAGAAAACTATTTATTTTAACTTAAACATTTTTGAATTTACTTTTGATGAAACCTAATCATTATTAAATTTATTTATAAAACAAAAGTTATGTCAGATAACTTGACATGTTACTTCTTCAAGTGATTTTCACAGAATTAATAAAATATGACAATTCAATCTGAACAAATAAAATTGACATTCCAAATTTAAAGTAATTCAAACAATACCTAAAAATCAAAACCAGAGTTAACATCAAAAAAGTATGTATAATCTGAGATTACTAATCAACAAAAACTTAATGTCATTTTAAATGGTTACAATAAAAATCTTCGACTTGTCCTGACTTGTTATCTTTGCCGTGCAATTTAATATATTTTTCTATATTGTATGAATTTTTAATCTTGATTAACATGTTTTCAGTTTGCACGATTTGTTCAGTAACCGTTGGTATGCAACCGTGTAAATCAATACGTAAATGTAATGCAGAGATCACATCCATAGCCCACTTTTCCGAAAAACGACGTGACGTACCACATCGCCGCCATTTTGGTACGTGTTGAAATTCTTAGCCCGTAATTTCGACCTCAGGAAATGGGCAGTAAAGTGAAGTAAAATATAAAGTGTAGGATACTATTTTCTCGGAAGGAGCAGGAGGAGACAACAGTAGCTCCTCGGAAGTACCGTATTTGCCGGACAAAGCAACTAATAGTTCGTGTTCGCAAAATAGTGAGTCATCGTTGTCCGCCGGCCTGGCCACGCTCCCCAGCCAATTAGAAAGTCGTGAGCACAGGCAGACCTTCGAACAAAACGGTTGGGTATTTTGCGTTTTACTCGTTCTACATTAAGCCTCACCTATTCGAAATAATAAAAGTGGATCAATAATCCATAGCGGAGAGAGACCCATAATTTACAATGTATAAGTTCTTTAAACTGTAATTTAAATGCGTCATGGAACTGGCAGAACCATATTCTTTCATAATAAATGTAAATGGAGAATCTAGCGATACGGATTACTGATTTAAGTAATTCTAAGACCATTTTTTTAATTTAATTTATAATTTTTTTTTGAAAAAAATTGATTGAATGTTTATTACACTGTGAATACACCCTTACCATGTAGTTGCACTGATTGATTGTAGACTCACTATTTTCTTACGCGAACGGACTATAGTTCCAATACTACTGACAACTGTAGTCTAAGCTGAAGATCAAGAGATCCAGTAACTGGAAGTCAATCCTCTGTAATTCAACCTCATATAAAGCAGAAGTCGCACTAGACGTGAGGAAGTGGCAGCATTTTTTTTTTCTAATGTTTTTTTTACTAAATTTCCCGCCTTTGTGTGATGGCTATAAAGCGATTAGGGTTTGTATAGTTAAAAAATAAAACAACTGTGTATATGGGATTATATATTTTGTAGACATTATAAAGCAACATTTACATTACCATAAACGAGTTTTATACCGTCGCGAGTGCGGCGGACTAAAACTATTCGAATGTAACAGTACATCGTAACAAGACTCGCACGCGGCCATCTTGGCCTCGCTCAATACACATTTGCTCCTCACATAAAAAAAACGTACACCACAAATACTGAAAGGGAGAACAGAGATTAATAACTGTATATTTTACATTAAATGTACTTATACACTAACTAACCACGAGCCTACTTGCCCCACGATCGGGGCGAAATCGCACAATTTAAATATCAATTCGTAAATATTTAGATATTATACCGTTAAAGAATAAAAACAGGATAAAGACTAGACTTTACACTGATCAACGACAAAATGGCTAACAGCAACATATCGCGAGTGGCGCCGCTCTGCGGACAGCGGGAGCAACCTAAACTTAAAAATAAACCAACGCGCGTAGCGTTGCCTCTGGCAACACAGACACAAACACACTATTCAATATAATGTTGCCAGCAAATTGTAACACCACGACCGATGGCGTCTGTGTTGCCAGGGCGTTACTCAAATAACTGAGCGAACAAATAATATAGCATCCTTAAAACGTAACATGTGACCGAGTCGCACCACCGTCCGCAGATACTATAATATATACACTACAAAACATACTTGATACCTACTCAATAAATTACATAAATAATCTGAATTTAAAACAAATCTTAGGCTTCTGATAAACTTATTGTTTGTCGAGTACCGTCACTAATCCCATTTGCGCTACGTTTAAACATCTCTGCACATCACGACTGTCGAATAAAACTGGGTTGTAATTACCACACTAGATAAATTGCTTATTATAAAATTATATCAATTATGCAATGAAACTTGTACATTTCAGTAAGACAGAAAAACGCGCAAAGACAAAGGAACGAGAAAAAAATATTTACAAATAAACGTAGCCAAAAGCCTTCTAGTGATATGAACGCAAACAAGCCCCCATTTGTACTGGCAGGGATATGTATTTTGTATAAATTGTGACATCGAACAGTTAATATATTGCATTATTCTTATATATTTCATCCAATCTACATAACGTTATCATAATAGAGGAAAAGTTAATAATTTAGCTTGATTTCAATAATTTTTTTAACAATTTATCTAAATCCACTTTATGTTTCGTCAGTAAAATAGCGAACTACACAGAGAAAATGTGTAAATACTTAGCATATAGAGAAATGTTAAATTCCAACAATACTTTACGATAGCCAAAACCCATTCTATTGTGTATATTTTTTTGAAATGGTCCATTTTTGGCACATAAACGACCAAATATGTGTAAATAATACTATGCGACGCGTGGTATGGCAACATCCAACGCTGCTTCTGCAGGGTTACCGCAAATGATTAGCCACGCTTTTCATTTCGATAAAATACTCCATCGAACTAACACAGATTACATTTTTAGTACTCTTGCTTGTTTTACATGTATGTAGTAACCCTACATATAAGGTCCTGTTTCTAATGTTCGAATAGACATTTAGACATACATACAAGGTATAATTTCATTCAACGTTATATGTTAAAAGTTTTTTTTTAATAACGTTTCAAAATAATACTTTTTGACTGCTTATATTTTTAATCCGTTATTATTTAGTATGTCATTTAGGTTAAAGTTCTTTATAATAAATATATATAGCCTCTTCGAATTTCTAAATCAGTCTATATAGGTAAATGTGCGTGTTTTAGAAGATACTTTAAATTTGTGTAGTACGCAATAATGTAGTTAAGAAAAAAAAATGTCTGCTAAACATTCGAAACAGGAAATCGCGATATCACTCTTACGATTAACATCTTTGGTACATATTTGTGAGCAAAGACAATTGATTATTTATCATCTGTTATGTTTGAGTATAATATTAATGACAAGCCCTAA
Organism: Luehdorfia chinensis; assembly: GCA_019845155.1. Classification (NCBI taxonomy): domain Eukaryota; kingdom Metazoa; phylum Arthropoda; class Insecta; order Lepidoptera; family Papilionidae; genus Luehdorfia; species Luehdorfia chinensis. The sequence continues at coordinate 11,006,185 of JAHVAK010000103.1, forward strand.
AGCGATAACGCGGATACACCGTATCATATGATACCAAATACTGTCGTTGCCAATAAATTAGAATGAACGTTACGCCTATTAAAATAGGTTACTAATTCCTTCGATTCATGTTTGATTACGGCCGATTGTAAGGACCCTTAGGCGATCACTGGAATGTTCACATCGACACCAACAAACCGAATATTTCCACGGCTAGGCCACAAAAATACATATTGCTTTCGTTTAAGCGTATTAAATCCGAGTAGGTACGACACATTCATTTTGTACTTACACGAACACATCTAAACACGATTAAATATATATATATATATATATATATATATATATATAAATATAAAGAAACAACCTAAGTCCCCGTTTTCGTTGTCTTGAACGGACAGCTGTGTTGATAGATAGGTTCGCTACGGGGTCACACGAATTAATGAGTCATAGAATAAATTCAGGAATAAATCTACACAGTCTGTTAATACGGCATGGTGGTCACAAATGGTCATAATTGCATATCAATATATTTACGACGGATTACTGAAATATTAACAGTAATATTTGAGTTGAATCGCAACAAAAAAACATATATTTCAATTTTATTATAAACCTTTATGATGGCAAAGATTATGGACGATTAAATTTATCGAGAGATCCGAGAAAACTATCTATTTTGACCACCAGTGCCGGCATATACAATTTGCATTACTTCGTATGACGTACAATACATGACGTCATTTGCATCTCATTAAGAAACTGCACACACGTTCATTTCGAAAGTATTGCAAAGAGCATATTCTCACTATACCGTAACTCTAATGCATGCTAATATAATATACCCTTGAAATAATGACATAATATAATATACCTTAAACCTTTTATGTGGTGTTATTATATATAATAACACCACATAAAAGTTTTCAATGTCTAAAGCGTTGAAATATAATCAGATTTAACGTTCAATTCCAACCTTTTTTTAACTCCAAAGAGAACTTAACATTTTGATTGTTCAAAAAAAAATATAATTACAATCATGTAATAGTTAATTGCGCTACGTTTTATCCGGCACTGATTATTACATTATATTAAAATTGGTGTCAAAGCACACACTAGAGTTACATTCTCGGCTCTAACGCACCGCAGGACATCACTACAACATTAAACTCGGGGATAACATCGCAACAACACAATACAACGAGATTATTCTCCGTACTGACGTCCGGTCGGTCCGGACTTACGCTCCCGAGAAGCCGTACACCTCGAGGACTCGTATCTCGAAGTCGCCACTTGGACACAGCGGAGGGTTGTTGAAGGTCGAGCAGCGGTCGGTTTTGCCGAACCTAATGTTCTCGTCCATCCAAATCGCTTGGCCGTCACTGTAAATATCGATAATTCGTGTTAGAAATAGCTTTGGATACAGAACACATATTAACCCCTTGTGGAATCCAAAAAAAAACGCACAACTATAGACTATACACAAATAAGCAGTCCGTTTCATCACCAGAGACAATTGTCGCATGGTAACCAAAAATATAGCTCAAAATATAAGAATCACCTGTTAAACTAGTCGACTTATACCAGTTCAAATGGGAAAAGAATAGGTTATAGATTTAGCCTCCACTACCACTAATTGGTTACTAATTACTTATGACTTCCTTGCCAATTTGCGCGGCGAAAACTTCGGAATGCTGTCGGCAGCATTGAGGTGTTGAATGATTGAAAAATAGTAGCAAACCTCAAAAAAAGCGCAACCACTATTCAATTGCGACGACCAGCAAACATATATTTAACTCTTTTACTCTAGTTCGCTAGCATGGCGGCTTGACGTGGATTTGATAGAGATGGCGATATTGCTTGCACAAACTTGGTGCTGACTTAAGTCGCGTATATGGCTGTGGCCATATGTTAACGCTTTAGCACGGTGATTGCTAATCAAGGGAAGGTCTAGTCTACCCACGCCCGATGTTAACGCTTTTGCTATAAGACCGGTAGTACGCTAGAGTATGGTGTCTGAGATATGTGAAAAATCACAACACAACCAGAGCCGAAAATTTACAATTTGTGTTTAACATAAATTCAAACCCAGAATCTGCGGCGTAGAGGCCAGGTCTGCATCACCTCTAGATCAGCGTTAATGAATATAAACACGATAAAGAGTTTTCTGGTCGTCTACGACTTGCTTCCTATATGCTGTCTTCTTGTGCAATATATTCCTAAATAAGAGCTGAATCGATGGTACACCTGCCGATTCTTATTATTATTTATTACGGCCGGACACTTACCTTCTTTTGCCAACATCTTCTGCACATTACCAATATCTTCTGAAAAAACCTCACAATCCATCGGGTAAGGTTATGTTTAGCAAAGGACTTGTGTGTGCGATCATAGCGATCTTGCGGAACGCCATAATTTAAAACACGCCACGGGATATATAAGGCTAGAAAATGACCTACGCCGACAAGTCTGTCGTGTGTGTGATTTGGGGAGACATAAAAATAAATCTACTAGCCTTAGCGCTAAAATTGATAGAGTAGAGAAATAGTAGAGAGTGGAATAGCGCCAGAATTAACTATCCTGAATAACAATTTCAGAAGATTGCAGGCTCAAATCAAAAGTGAGAACCGTTTTGAATTAAACTGAAAAAGATCATTTTTCTCTTTATTACTAAAACAAATTGATATAAGGGTGTTCCTTTTTCATAAGCCATTATTTTTAGGTAAATAATTTCTGTATTTTATGTGCCTTAACTTTGCGGGAAGTCGATGGATGTCGGTGGCTCAGGACCGTGTTTTGTGGCAATCTATGGGGGAGGCCTATGTTTAACAGTGGACTGGGACGGGCTGAAATGATGATGATGATGTACCTTAAAGTTTCTATATTGAAACATACCTTCTTTAAAATAACAAAGGTGAAACGTATACACTGCATTTATCTGTAGATTGTATAAAGGTACATGTACGATAAACGATATCCATGCAATTGACCTGAATATAAGAAAATTGCTGAGCAACGGCATGTCGTCAGTAAATCTTTTGCATATTCCGAGCATAAGCTTGTGGAACCATACCCTCCTCCGATGGTGATCATGGTATTATCGGCGGCCATGAACAGGGAATTCGCGTGCGAAGTCCTCGGCTCCCCCACGCCTTCATCCTGAAGGCACCCGACCCACGGGTACTTCGCCCTCACCGGGTGTAAGCTGCAACGTTATTGAATGAGCGACTGACCCGCCACCGATGGTGATCATCTTGGAGTCTGCGGCCATGAAGAGCTCGGAGCCGTGAGCGACGCGTTGCTCCTCGCCCTTGCCGTCCGCCCCCGCCGAACAACCCACCCACGGATACTTCGCGCGCTCCGGGTAAAGGCTGCAATACGCATTTCCACGCACGTGTATACACGCACCTCACTTGTGTGTACACGTGCGTGTTCGTTCTACGTGGTAGAGTGTACACGGTGTATGGTCGTAAGTGTTAATCTATGGCTCTTCTAAGTGTCCCACTACAGCTAAAGCAATAAGGTCGATTGTCATATACATGTATATAAGTGCTGTATGTACTAGTGATGAAACAAATATGCGAATATATTTCATATTTGACTTAAAAATTGTGACAATAGTGATGACTAAAAATACTAACATGTGTGGAGGTCACACGTGGTAGAAGCGAAACCTTCAGAAAACTAAACTTCTAGAAATTGAGACGATGAAACGAATAAGCGACACTAAAAGGAGACAAACATATACAATCTAGATTTAACCTGCGAGAGAATGAGATAGAACAGTATACAGTGTGCTATTATATTTTTATTTCCGAATTTGTCCAAATCTTCGTTTTATATATAGATTGTGCTCTCTTTAGCTCGAGAACAAAATCAGAAACAGTCATTTCATAGATATGTTGATCAAATTCGAACCAAAGCATTTATTTAATACTTTAGTTACCATAAGCCACTCATGTCATAGACAAGTGGCGCCAGATTTGAAAATGTATATTCGCAGTGGCATTCGCGAATACTTAAAAATGTACATTCGTTACATCACTAGTATTTACGGTAAATTTCATCTTGAGTGTTTAGAAATTCTCAGGTACTTTTTACAGTTTAGACGTAACCGAGTATGATGTAAATTCGAAAAAGGTAGCTAACATAGCAGTGTTAGTTATTCAACCGTACAAGCAGTACTATGTTTCGGTTTGAAGGGTACTGAAACGAGTATAATTTCAAGGTATATGGTACTTAACCATTGACGTATCATGGCGTAGAGCGCAATGCGATGCTACACAGAGATTTTTTAATGAAAAATTTTGTTGGTACGTCGTCTCGTCACTAATTTCCAACAAAAAGAAACCTATAGTCACTTAAGTCATCCATTCGATTGACAACGAAAATAGTCCTTATTGCTGTTGAAACACAAAGGAATTTTGAGTCAAAGGTAGCAGCGATTAACACTTATTTCCGCATATGTTCGTCACATCGACGTTTGTTTGTTATCTTTGATCATAAACTATTAAAACCAAATCGGTTATTTGTAAATGAAAGAGGATATAACTGTGAAAGTCGTGACATACTTGGTTTTACTGTACCAAAGCATAATTAATATATATTATATTCTATTTATTGTACGTGTTATATGTCATTAATATTAACTATAATATTAATAGGAAGGTACCTTAAACCATATATTACTTTTAAATCAAAAAGAATAACAGTTAAGGATGTTAGCATTAGAACCTGTTAAGGTTATTGATAGAATAAATATAATATTTTGTTAGCAAGTTTAGTATCAATCACCGTAATTTAAAGAAACAAAACATTAATGACGAACGGAAAGTATCAGTTCTCATGTATAAGGAAAATAAATAATGTATTTAATTTTAACAACCACTTATCCAGCGCTATGGAATGTATGTTGTAAAATATCCTTTGTTTATTGAACCATTTTAATGATTATTATTTCTTCCTCTATCCATTTCTTTTCTTTAGATACCGGACCTAATAGTTTCATACATAATATTTGTATGATGGTATTAATTTGTCTTTTTTCAATTGTGGAAAAATAAAAAACCTTTTTTATTCTTACACTAAATAATACAATAATGCTTAAAAACATAAGAACATAATAATGTTCTTAAATACAGAAATTTAATATTTTTTACCTTTAATAAAGTACTAGTCTAACTAATATCTATATAAATAAAAGAAAACTACTTAATATATTTTACTGTGGTTGTGTGGAAAGATAAACATCAGTACCTACTTCAGAAAGCGCGAACTGAACCAAGATAAATTTGCGTAAGAACTAGAATAGCAGCCATAGAATAGAAATAAGCTTTACTCGAAGCGCCCGAAATAAAGAATATATAACAAGCCTCAGATGAAACAGAATCTTTAAAATAGTGATATATTTAAAAAACGAAAGTAAAAATGTACTAAAACAGTTGACCGGTCAAGTCGGATTCCGTTTCTGAGGCTAGTTTAACATCTGAACTTTAAAAAGAAACCACATGTTTTATATTGGAATCACAAATTTCGAATATCATACAATTACTTAAAATTTGTAATTTATTTTTTAAGTTCAGGTTTAATTAATATAGTGTGAGAGTTATTTGGCGGATGGCGGAAAATTTAAAGACAATGTGCATTTCCATTAAAAATTACAATATGATCTATACAATAATAATTAGCTCATGTTTAAAACTCAATTTAAACACAATTTAAAACAAATTACACAATCTAAAGACGGAAAGAAATGAAACAGATTGAACACATAAATAATAATGGGTGATTTACAGGATAATGAATTATAAAGTGTAAGTGTAGACAATCTATGACAGAAAAAAGATAATGGAGAGTAAAAAATATTTAACTGAAAGAAAGATTTTTATAAAAAAAAAAAAAAAAATTATTTTTAATTTAGGCGTAATAAATATAGTTTGTGAGTTATTTGGCGGATAGCGGAAATTGGAAAACAATACGAAATAAATGCTCTACAACAATATGATCTATTTAATTATAATTACAAAAAACTACAATAAAATTAATATTCCACTGCAGCATGCAGATTAGCGTAGCATATATCGACAATTTAAATGTTTATAATAAATCGCAAAATAATAATTGAACTGAATATAAACTGTAAACTGTAACTGTAATATGTATAGTATTAATTAGCCAAGCATTAAGATACTCGCTTTCAATTTCATAGTATGCAAGTGAAATTTTAAGTGCTGTTTTGACACGTGCTTGGCACTGAAAGAAAACATGGTGCGGAAATCTGCATTTCTTAGAAACATAAATTATTTCGATGACTCTCTGCACCAAAACCCCTTGAAACAATAAGAGAAATGTGCTCGGCAGTGAGACAAAATAATAGGCTCTCACTGTCTGTTGCAAGAACAGTCATGGAACCATATATTACATACACAAAACGCCTCGGTTTCCCCCGCGGGAAAAGATACGTGACTTGTAGCGAACCACATCGCCGCCATTGTTGTACGAGTCAAAAAATCCTTATTATCCATTATCCATTGCGGTCCCACGAACCGTTTAGTGACAGCATTGCATATGGTATTATTCTGCTCGTATAAGGCTGTCCGTACAATACCTTAGTCGCCTCTTACGACACATCGGTAGGTGCTATTTTACCACCTGCCGGACACCTATCGACCAATATTAAATAATAGGGAATGAAAGCTTGTTACGTTATAAGTTTAGTGTATGATGTGTGTGTGGTTGTGTTTGTTTGTTACCTGAAGAGGAATGTCTCTCCGGTGCCGAAGTACGCCTGCCGGTTGCCGCGCTCGTCCTTCTGGTTGCGTTCGAACCATCGCGTCGAGCAATACGCACCGAACACCTACAAAGACGTTATATCATTTCTTAACACTAAATTTAGGAATCCCGTCAATTTGACGGGTTGTCAATTTTATGCTTTAAATTCTGAACAAATTAATATTCATCATCATCATCATCATTTCAGCCTATCACAAGTCCACTGCTGAACATAGGCCTCACCCATAGATTGCCACAAAAGTTTGTAGCTTTCATTTTGAGGGGATGATGCCATAGTTGCCACTCTTGGCAGGCGGGATTGGCAATCGCAGTTTATTTATTCAGATGTTACAGGTAGATGATGCTGCCCACCTCCTGGTTTTCATTTTCCCTTTGTCGACTTTTACTACACCCACGGGATGAGATGGAGTGGTAGATTCTCTTAATCTCTTTTTCTATAGCAATAGTATGTATTGGTTTTTAATGATATTATGCAGCGAATATATATATATCTAGTAGTATTATCCGAAACACCTGTATTTTATTATATCTACATGATGTCTACCTATTCGTAAAATACCCGTACCGTCCCGTCCGTCAATGCCCGTAAATCTAGTGTTAATGACGTCCTGACCGATTTGACGGCGTGCTTATCTTCTGGTTTTGATGGTAGGATTCCTATGCAGGACACCCACTAGGCAGCCCGTCTATTCTGTCGTGAAGCAATAGTGTGCAAACATTGGGCGTATGCGACTTAAGAACTGATGTATCAGGGTGACGAGTGTGGTGCCACACAGAAAAGTTCCAGGTGACACGCATTTCTTATGGGCAAACGTTTCAGGTAGGTACCACCCCAGTGCCAGTTATTCTGTCGTGAGGCAGTAGCGTGCAAGCATTACTGTGTTTCGGTTCGAAGGGTACTGAGAGCTAGCGTTATCACTGGAGAAATGAGACTTAAGAACTTATGTCTCTGGGTGACGAGCGCAGTGTGGTGTACACAGAAATAATTCTGGATGACACAGCATTTGTTATGGGTGGACGTTGCACTCACCATCAGGTTAACGCTTTGCTCGTTTCTTCACTATAAAATAAAATTAAAAAAAAAAACTTACCATCAGATGAATGATTTGAACGTAAATCACTTTTTTCCAAGACATCGTACTTATAAAAAGCTAGAATAAACAAGATTTGCTCACCTCGTTGTTGCACGTCTTGATCATGAGCAATGTGGGTTCATGATGTTCCACTCTCACATAAAACGTGGTAAGTGAACAACCATGCTCCTCTGTTGTATACAACAGCACCGGTTGGTACATCGTGATGCGGACGGGCAGCCACGACCACAATGTGAACAGCTGGAATACATGTTCATACGTTATATGTTGGACAGGTGATGAGACGATGATGAAATGATCAACTAGATGATACTATCTACTAGAATACGCTATGGGGCTGTAATCTGTAAATTTGCTACAGTAAGTAAGCGAAATAAGTATGACGTGAATGGTCTAAACAAGATAAAAAAAAATCAGCGTGAATATTGTAATTGACATTTTAAATAATTAACGTTATAGGGAAACGCTGTAGTTATTAAAATTACAACAAATTAAATTATAATATGTTAACCGAACTATTTTCGATTGTAAGAACTGTAGGAACATACAGACAAAATTGCTAGTAATAAAATATAAAACAATCGACAAACATTAAAAAGAAAAAGACGATACAAAAATTAGTTGTGTCAAATTAGTTGACATCTACGAGTGCTGAGTGCGTGTGTCCGTTTCTTATGATACCACATTTAAGCAACTCTCGGATGGTACGAGCCATACATACAGACGAACATCGCATGCAATATTAACAACGAGAAAACTATACAGACATTTGAGAAATATATACATTACAATAATTGTCCAGCTCAATCTAAAGAACTAAGACAACATTTCAAGTCATAGATTAAAAATGCTTTTTTTTACGTAATAATGGATCTTCTGTCAGAAAAATTATACATATAATAAAACTAAATTTTACCGATTTGATCACGTTATCACGTTTTAACTATTTATTTCATGAAGTTTCGAGCTTTACGAGTTTTATGTCCTGATGGCTATCGTCCTGACGTCGGAGGAAATGAGGAAATAAATAGTTAAAACAGACGCGATAAAATTCGTAAAATTTAGTTTAACAATATTCGCGTAAAATTATGAAATCATTATAGAAAAAATATTGTTTAGATGAGGTCTATAATTATTATATTACTTGAATTTGATGCAAATGGTTCCACAAATGAGGCAAGTGCATTGTAAATTAAAAAAAAAACTATCTATGTATTTAGACCAATTTTCTACATACTAATACTTTAAAAAAAACTAGCAACGCACACAATGTGTAAGTAAATTAAGAGAACTACAGAGTTTATAGTGAATAATATCGAATGGTGAGCTTCTTTTAGTGTCTACATATACTAAGTATTTGCGGAACTATGTCGCGGTGACATTACAGTAAGTCAAAATCAAAAATAATAAAATAAACTTATTAACGAAACGTTTTGTTACAAAAAGTTTAAAAAGTTTGTACTTTAAGGAAAATATAACAAAACATTTCTTCCAACAAGCACATCACTAATTTCGTCAAATAAGCACATCACTTAATTTACTAATTTATCTGTAAAAATAAGTAACTATTGACAACAGTAGCTGCAACTTAATTAAATTCCATATAAAGCTTTAATTGTGATTTGTTTTGATAATATGAAAAAAAAAATAACGCAACGCAGCGTCTGTCCAATGCCGCCGCGACACCTTCATCCCAAGTTAGTTGTATTAACATCAACCCTAGTCCGGCAAACCTTCTGCCTGAGGTCGGATGAGTGCTGGCGCTGGTCCTTGAACACCGCGTTAGGGAATGGGAACCACAGGGCCAGGTGGGAGGAGCGTGGGCTCTGTGAACACCGGGCTGTATGATGTCAATGGTGGCAACATAGCTAATATTCGTTAAAGGAATATAAGGGTTTATGTGGTGTTGTGAATGATCTGCTTATCGATAACAATTTAATGTGATGTGATATCTGTTATAACGTCTATAATGATGACGCAGAATCTGAGCAGTTATGATAATGACGTGATATGAAGCGATATGTTTATAATCCCTTCCGGATGTAGTTTATGGTATGAAAACGTATACATAGGTGTGATAAAAAAAAATCGAAATTCAATAGTTACGAACCGTAACCATTGAATTTTATTCATAGTTTCCCAGCAAAGTAATCTCGGCACAATATTTTCCGTATCAACTGATGCTAAACGGGTTAGTAGTTTCAGAAATTTCATGTTTACGCGATAAATCATTTTCATTTATTAATGTTAAATTTAAAGTATCCGAGTAAAAACGGTTTCAAATTTCATATGGCGGAACAGTACGTTGGAAATATAACATCAAAAGATACTACAATATGTAATACTCTTCGTGATTTTTTTCTGTCATAGCACATTATATATCATATTGAAACGTTAATGGTGTATCAACCTACGTTTTACGAATATGCCTAATTTAAACAATATTTAAATTCGAAAACAATTTAGGGTACCAACTGACATGAAATGTAATAAATAATGAAAAAATAGCAAGCTACATACAGGGGTAAGAAAGGGTCTAAATTTCAGAGACTTTTTATTGCGTCTTAGGGTTGATGCTCATTGATACTAGTAATAATGACCCAGTAAAATCATATTAATTTTTCAGCAGACAGACACTCACAGAATAATGTATTACAAAAATAAACATAAGGAAAAATGTTACATGCAATAACATTATTTATGGTTGATACAGACTGTGTGAAAGAATTTCGAGAAATATTTGATACAACTAAAGTAAAAAAAAACACATTTCGGAGCAATTAGAATCTGAACCAACCATTATAATATACTTGACGCGAAAAAGGTAGCAAAATAAAATTACAACAAAAAAAAATCGAAGCGACGACGTCAATCTTGAAGGTTCCTTGTAAGCTAGGCTAGAAATGAAATAAATAAAAACACCTAAGTGTTAAGCGGTGCATCTAAACATCGATAATGTCGCAAGCTACCAACGGAGCGACACTTAGGATTTGTGACTTAATACTACTTAGTCTTACTTCGCTCTGGTCAAGAATCTGCGACTTGATCGCTTGAATAGGATAAACGCCCATCGATAGGGCGCGCGGGCCCGGCGAATGTGAGCCCTAACGGGAAAATCGACACACTGTTAGCACTCACACAAATCGACAGCATGCCATCGTCACATCACTGTAATGCCCTTACGAATGTTAATTTTAAAAGCTATATTCATTGGCTGTTATTGTGATAATTACTTTCTGGTCAAACTTTAATAAACTTATCTCACACACATGCCAAGTTTCGCAAACACAAATTCAAATTTCAATAACGTTTAAATCGATTTATGTCACCTCACAGAAAGAAAATATACTTAAAAACAACGAAGAAAACATGAAAATAAAATAGTAATAAATCTGACATTCAAAGCCGGTGAAATGAACGTTGAATTTTAAAAGTCGCATTTCGCAAAATGTAATTTCAGTCTCTGTGAGAAATACTTGAGTGGAATGATCACATCGAAAGAACACAACATTGTCATCCACAAATCTCTCGCTACACAGACTGGAACATAACATAACTTCGTGTATCGACAAAGAAAGGACAAAGATGTATCTTACAATAGATCACGACACATTACGATCAATGTTTTCATCGAATCTGTACTCGAATCCGATGGATCTGAAGTTAGTCGTGTTAGAAACGCAATTGAATGATTGTATGAGAAAGAAAAGCCAAAGCCACGCCTAATGCTGTCATGTACGATACCATCTGTTTGCACGTTTCCTCAGACATTCTCTGCAAATCAAGTAAAACAATTTCTAATACACAATTTACATTAAGTTTTTTGTTTTGTTTCATGTTGCGTATGAGTGCAGTGTGTTTGTTAAACATGTATTTTTATATTCGTGGTTAGATCAGTGTGGATAGCGGCAGAAAATTATCAACTTTGAATTTATTGTCTAATGTGAATGTTCAGAATAGATATTTAGGTGACAAATTATACTTTTAGGTAGCCTAAATTAAATATCTCCTTTACAAATATATATCTAGTATGCTCTTATATCTGAAATAAAAGACTGTAAAATAGCATTAATAAAATAGAAATGGTGTACAGTCGACCGCATATCAAGCGTAACATCTCACGCGGAAGATTATTTGTATTTAATTTGCAGTCGACTGGACGAAAGAAAACTTTGTGTCAGTCAGTTTTATTGCTAACATCTCTGCGGTAAGATTGCTGCTCTCACCTCGCGTATTGTCAGCGTGTGCGACATCATCTGTATGTTGACCTGCGACTGGCTCGTGGGCAGGTTATCGGAAGAACGGGAGCGGACCAGCCGCGATCCGGTTATCACTTGCTTCGATTTCAGTGTCATCTCCGTCTTTATGAACACCCGTGATATGTACTGTGAACTGTTAAAAACGGTTTGGTTATTTTTATAGGAGGAAGCGATGAGACAAGTGAGACGTTCAGCTGATGGTAAGTGCAACGTCTGCCCATAAAAATGCACAGTAATTACACTAGCTCTCAGTGCCCTTCAGACCGATACACAGTAATTCAAGATTCCTGCATAGGAATCCACTACCACTAAACAGTCTTTACGCTTGTTTTCTTTACCTAGTTTAACAATAGAATTAATAAAAAATACTATTAAGGCCCATCGTTCTAAGATAGAAATATTTTTTTTATAAATTTTTATTCTTTAAGGTCGGGAACCACCACGACCATCGTCTTCATCGACGACCACTTAAAGTTTACGTGAAGTAGCTAAAATACGGTGACCCAGGACCGTGCTTTGACCCGGGCTAGTTATTCTGCAGTGAAGCAGTAGCAGTAGTGTGCAAACATTATAGTGTTTTGGTCTGAAGGGCACTGAGAGCTAGTGTCAATCACTCAGTATTTGAGACTTAGTCTCAGGGTGAAGGGTAGATGTAGGCGCAGTGTGGAGCCACACAGAAGTGTTTTGGGTGATACAGCATTTGTTATGGGCAGACGTTGCACTTACCTGTTGGTGAAAGTTTTGCTCGTCTCGTCACTTTATCCAAAAACGGCACTATGAAAAGGGTTAAAAAGAAACTCTTGATGCGCCATTGAGTTAAGGTAATAAAACATTGACAAGGATAACTCTTGCAATAAAAGCATTTGTAAACCTAGAAGTCGTAAAGATCACACACATCGACACATCGTCTAATATTATTTTAAAAGAAAGCAGAAATAAAAAAATGGTGTTAAGAGAGTTAACGACTTAAAACCCTTATGTTGAATTCGGGTTAAGTATCTTGTCATGCTCTCGTCGCACAGAAGCGATCGTGATATATGGCTGGCGATTAATAACTATTGGCCTCTTGCGTCAAATATTGCATGTTTGAATCTTAGTAGTATGTTGGTTCGTTAATCTTTGCGTGTATTTTGCATTGCATCCGTGTCTCACCTTACTTGCTAATCAGATATCCATGTATTTTATCAGCTTAAGAAATATGTGGATGAAAAAGTGCTCTTCTGCGTATTTAAGCAGAGAGCAACATTTAAATGAAACTAAGTTTACGGATTTTATCGCGTTTAATTTTATTATTATTTAAAACCCGACGTTTCGAGTTAGTAGTTAATCGCGATAAAATCCGTAAACTTAGTTTCATTTAAATGTGTAGTGTTCGCGTAAATATAAGAAATCATTAGAGAGCAACATATTACTGATATTTTAGAATATTACAGATATTGGACATTAATGGAAAAATATGAAATAATTAACCTTAGAGTATACAATGAAAAGTACTAACCTCAAAGCCCTGATACTGAAAGCAGTCCTGAGCAGCTTCGTTGGTGACGACGGCATATTCCTGCAGAATTTGTCAATGGCGTGATCAACGCCATTCTTGGTCGCTTCGGCGTACCACTCGGAGTTCGTGTTGGTGGAGTGCTTGTGGAATAGAATCAAGATAGCCAATGCTACCCTGTAGAACACCTGGAATAAAGTGTGATGATGAATCACTTGACAGACATAATTGTAACGTAAAGGGTTGGAGAACTTAAAAAATACTAGGTAACGAAATAAATAGATAAGTGCTGTTGTAGGTTCTTTCTTTTCTACTTCTTCATTGAAAGGTCCACTGCTGGCAAACTTGAGGGAGGCATATGCCTCCCTCAAGTTTGCCCAAGGAGGATATGCCATAATCGCAACGCTGGGCAGTTGGATTGGCGATCCTAGTAACAGACGCTTATGCCAGTCGCCAGTCTGGATAATGTAAGTCAAGTCATCTGTGCCATCAACCGGAATGCATGAGATTTTTTCACTTAGTCGACTTTAACTACATCCGAGACGAAACGAGGGTGGTACCTTATTTAAAAACATTATGTAAGCGAAGAACAAATAAAAAAAAGCTTATTTACTTCACTTCCTATAAACAGAAGAGCTATCTGTCAGAGTATCTGCCTTGAGAAGATAGTTATAAATTTCAAATATATTTTCATTCATCAAGCTTACCTTAATTCCCTCGTTGAAAAAACAATCAAGTACGCGTACGAGGTGGGGGAAGGGTAGCGCAGGCGAGGATCCACCACTGCCAATCGGCGTAGATGCGCTCGGGGCCGATCGCGCCGGACAGTCGCGAGAGGTGCTGGGCGGCCGACTTCTGCAAACAATGCGCGCGTTACGGGAATTGGTTTTTCCTTCCCACCCACTGTTTATAATGCATGATGTAAGGTTAGCATTTGAGGGACAACTACAGGGTAATAATTGCCTTAGCGCAGTAAATAAGTATGTTACTGGTGGTAGGATGTCTAAGCAGGAATTCGTCTGGATAGGTGTCGCTGCAGTGCCAGTTATTGTGCCGTAAAGCAATAGTGTGGAAACGTACTATTTCGATCTATACACACTGGGCATTTTGAACGCAGTGAGGTGCCGCCAATCAGAACTCACTCTCTGTTCTGTGATATGACACTGTATTTGGGCAGACTTTGCTGTTGCCGTCAGTTAAACGATTTCAACGTCTCGTTACGTTCTTTGTTAAAAAAATAGTGCTTTAGCACTGATTAAAAAAAATCAGTAACGACCGCGTGGTCCAGTGATTGGCGCTCCTACCAGCTGATTGGTGGATCCTGGGTTCGACTTCCAGCCGAAACAATAGTTTGTGCAGCATGCAAATTATATGATTAGCAGACCTTTCATATTAGTGACATTGAATTACACTTTCTTCGAGCTTACTACATAAGCTAATATCGAGTGTAGAAATGGAAAATGGAGAGAGTCTCTGTGTTTGTGTTAATTTTTGACGTTATTATAATATATTCAGCGCAGATAATTATATTCTAACCGCAAGACATTGATCTTTTGTTACATAGTTGATATTAAATTTATTGAAAATATATATGTAAAAGGCGAGTAAGGAATTAAACTGCACTGTGCACCCAACAGCGCATGGTGGCGATGGGCTCACCACCTATCACACCACACGAGTGCATTATATGGTTTTGGTGAAACGTGGATTGTGGCAGTCATCTGTTTTTGCAGTGAGTGCCCAGTCTCTGACTACCCCTTAAGGGATACAGTCGTTATCTTATGTATGTATGTATGAAATTATTCCCCTACTATTCGTGACATAATTTTTATAGCATTTTTAATAGTGCGGAGGTGAAATTAAGTTCAAAGGTACTCAAATCGATTTCTAATTCCGTGTCGTTCACCCAGGAATCGATATTTGCGGTCAGTACGGCCGCCTTTGGCCTTTCGATACTCCACCGTTATCAAATATTTATGCCCATGCGATTACGTTCAAACAGTTGTATGTATTATTTATATGGACTAGCTTTATTTATGTGAAATTAAGTTGCTGTTTTTTAAGTAAAGAAGGGACTGGTGGTAGGATTCCTATGCAGGAATCCGTCTACGTAGTTACCACCCCAGGTCAGTTATTCTACCGTGAAGCAGTAATTTGCAAACATGAATGTGTTTCGGTCTGAAGGGCACTGAGAGCTAGCGTATACACAGGAATGTTCTGGGTGACACAGCATTTGTTATAGGCAGAAAAACATATGCTTATAAATCTGAATGAGCATAAGCTGAATGGACGGGATCAGGTATGTATACCAGCGGGACCTTTTACAGCAACATATCGGAATACATAGCCGATAGGTGTCCGGCAGAGTAGAATAGCACCTACCTCTTTCCTACCGAGGTGACGTAAGAGGCGGCTAAGGTATTGTACGGACAGCACTTTATTCGTGCAGAATAACACCATAATATGCAATGCTGTCACTACACTGCTCGTGGAACGCAATGAGGAGTAAGAAGTTTTTGACTAGTACCAAAATGGCGGCGTACGTGGTTCGCCACCCGTCACGTCCCGTTTCCATCGGGGGCGAAAAGTGGGCTACATGTTTAACTTCCGCGTACCGCGTTTTTTTATGAGAAAAAGGCGTAACTACATGTATGTATGTATCGGAATACAACGAAAATCAGAACAAACGATATCGTGCATTGTAATTCACAATAAATTCAAGAACATATTTAATGTATTTACGAAAAAGTGTAGCCATATTATTCCAATTTCAGTATAGTGTTATTATCAAACACTGACTAAATGCTTTCGTAATTGTACATAATACCTTTTCGGTCGGATAAGTTCTAAAAATACCCAAATTATATTAAAAATCAATGTAAAAACATCTTTAGAACATGCGTTGCGTGTTATTTAGGTAGAACCGATAAAGGCTTGCACTGTACGGCTTTGTCACGCAATTCCCTGCGTAAAGGCTATTTTACATTAGAAGGTTCGATAAAAATGATGTTAGTCGACGTTACCGTGTGCCTTTTTTGCCTCCATCGTATCTTACTTAAACTCAGGTTCATAATGATGAACTCAAATTACATCTCCAGTAATAATCCGCACAATAACTTCTTTCTTATTCTCGCTTTAAAGGTCCAAAATCTCGCAGCTACACGCTAGGTGTTGGCTTCTTTTGCATCTTGCCAAGAAGTCTTTGAAATGCCAATATGATCATGCAGAATATTCGAAATTGATGTTTCTGATATTCCAAACATCCGGAAATTGATTTTTTTTTAAGCGGGCATGTTCTAATACTATATATAATAATATTTTAACACATTTTCCGCAGAGGTTGCCTCGCCTGGCCGCACGCCTTGGGAATCGTCTTCCAACGAAACTATGCCTTGCTTAAACGGGTTGTGCTACTTGTAAATCATGGTTTTCCCACGGCCAGAGACCCATAGACGGATGTCATCTCTACCAAAAGATTTGTTAGTATTTCGTATTTATAGCTCATTAATGAGTTTTTTAAAATTAATGAAGTTATAAAAAATCCCCATATAACCCCTTCATTCCGCGAACTTATGGACCCGCCCTCGTATGAGTTTGAAACAAAGAAAATATCTATTGTCTGTTTATTGTGTGTATATACTGGTTGTGTGTTTATATTTGTTTTAGAATTGTTACAGTATTATATTCATAGAGTCAAAAATAATTGGGGAAGTTATAATATTTCATTAATTTCATAAAAATTTAAATAAAGTGTGACCGCGTCCTAACCTGACCATAGCAATAAACGACATTCTGTAAAGACATTACTTTTATACAGCTGCGATAAGAAGTCGGCTCGTTGAATTATAGATTTTCCCTAAGCTGCTTGACCTTATGCGACTTTTTCTTGGTAGCGTTTTGACGATGTTAATAGATACTGTTTGTCAAAATTATGGAATTTCGATCAGCAGAAACTAATTTTATAGTCCTTAATGTACCGCACAGCGCTGTAGAAAAGTTATTTTTTTCACATTATGATTTTTTAGGATTTCATAATCATTTGTGTTTTGCACAAATTTTAGCTCCGGCCGTTATTCGTGACTCTAGACCCGCGGCATACCAAATCAGTAACTCTAGGCCAGGGATTCCTAAAGTAATCGATATCGACCCCTTGGGGTCGCAATCAGTTTCCCAGGAGTCGACCAAAACTGATAATGATTTTGGGGGTCGACGAGGTCTAAAAATCGACCCCTATTAATTAATACAAGGTCTTAATTGAAATTTTCAAGATACTATAAAAGTTGTGTTACGTGTAACAACTTGAATAATATTTTAGTAGAAAGAAACAATGTTGTACTTAGTCCACCTCTTAGCTTAGACCCAAAAGACTCCCCACACCTGAGCCTCCTGCATCCATCGACTTCCCTCAAAACCGTGCAATTCTTCCCTCCATCTATTCGGGTGTCGACAAATACTGCGTTTTCCGGAACAAAGTTGCCAATAGAGAACCTTGCTTCTCCAACTGATTATCCGTTTTACAAGCTATATGGCCGACGCATGGTTGGTTCACTATATTATAGTTGAATGTTGTTGATACTATGACAGTACTAAGGTGTGAAGTACTCAACAAACCTTTATCAACAATCCCATATTGAATTATTAATAATCCTTACAAATACTATTTAAGAAGAAATAGATACACAGTTACACTAAAATGGAAAAAAAGTTTAAGCTTGAAACTTAGTAGACGACCATAGCCACGGGCTAGAGTAGGGATTTCCAAACTATTTTGTAAAGGGCAAAAGGGGTCCTTTTACAAAATGAACTGATACCTCTGTTCCACATAGCCAAATTACTCTAAAAATCCGTTCTCTAGTTTTTTCCTGTTGATACAAAATACTTACCAATTTAACAGAGCAAGTCAAAACGTGCCCGAAAGACTTTTACGCTCCAACACATTATCTTGCACGAACTTGTCCACGCTTATTGACCTGCCGAGCTTTTCATCTTGTACGAACTTGTGCATGCCTGTCGCTTTGAGTTTATGGGCGTTGCACTTACCATCAGGTGAACGCTTTCATAGTCACTTCACTTTCATCAATTATAAATAAACGTTCTCCTTTAGACTCTCGAAGGGTAGGACTATATTTTTACCCTGACTACGGCGTAGCTAAAAGGAAGGTTATGATTTTTGTGGCAATGTATGGGGGACACCTATCCAGCAATGCCTTTGTTATGGGCTGTAATGACGATCAGTTTCAACACACACGGATAATTAGGATAACAATAGGAGTATTGTAATATAAATATTGGGACAAACTGGTGGTTAAAAATCACCATAATTAAAAATACGATTGATCAGATTACAGTGGAAGGCAAATACGCTATTCTATTAGAGAGAATATATAATTAAAAAACAGTCTTACGGCATGCTTCTTGGCGATCTGCATGACTGTTTTCCAGGTGACCTCATTATGCAGCTTTGTCTGTGTGATGAACATCTTCTCTTTTGACGCCACCAGACTCGCCATGCAGTGATAGCATTCCTCCTCTGTGAACAAAAACTAATTATGATGGACCTTTATATATCATTCTCCACAGCAGTGGATAAGCGATTCGATTCTGCGCTATGGGTCGCGAGTTCGATTCCGGCGCTGGTACAAATATTTGTATGGCCTTTAGAAAGTTGCCCCGGGTTTGAATACAGCTAAATACACACCGTATAACCACAGCGAAAGTTTCAATATAATTAAGTTAAAAATATAATACATTTTCACAATAAAATTAATAGTAATATATAAGCAACCGCCTACCGACAGCGTAGCCTAAAGCTCACAGTACCTGACTTCTACGCGGTGGATCCTTGGGTTCAAATCCCAGCCGGAGCCAACATTTGCACAAAAGCACAAATTGTTAGTTTTCGGGTTGTTTCGTGCATGCGAAATTCATGTCTGCCAAATGTATACCCATACAGAAGAAATCTTAATGTGAGGGCATCGTTTTAAGAAAAAAAAAACAGAAATTAAATATGTGTATGCTGATAATAATTCATCCCAATCCTAAAGTAATAAGGGTCGGTAACGAACACATAAAGCATTTATAAGGGTAGGATCGAGTATAGAACGTTATTCATAATTGGTATAACGTCCCGGCAGCTACCCATGCTACTTTGATCTGATAAACACAACAGTGAAGCTTTAAAGACAAAATTGAATACTAAAAATGTCCATACAAAACTTTAAAATTATTTATTATATAAAACTTTACGCGACCCTAACTCAATAAGTCGTTGCCCCGAACCAGACAAATTCAAAATACGTTTTCTACTCCATTTAATTTATGTTACGTAATACTAACAGATTTACTTCGCTACATTTTTACTTAAGCCTTATGTTATCCTAGTACTTGTGAGTTCTTTCGATGGCAGCTCAATGGCAAAACTCCTCAATTAAATTTATGAGTTCATTGCCTCGATCAGCTGTATAACAGGGTAGTCACCTACGAGTTTTAAGCAAATTCTTTAAGTCGACATATCTCCCACAGGTATCACGCTACGAGGCTCATTATATTTTTTGGGGAATATACACATCATCCCTAAGCCCAGCCTGCCGGGATGTATAGGACATTACGAACGACCCTGTATATTTGTTTAAGTAAATTTTTAGTAGACAAAACAGGCGATGAACAAGGAAAATAAATTGTAGATTCAATTGAAAAAACCAACAAACATTGTAGTCCCAATTCTTTTACAAATACATCGCAAGAAAAAAATCCAATTTCACGCAACAAACAGCCAGACTGTTCCCTAGAGCATCACAACACTGGGAATATCAAAGGTGCGAAAAGCAATCTTCTGAAAATGGATTGAATTAGTGCGGCAGCTCGTTGGGAACGACAGGATATCTCGAACGCGTCCAATGCAATCAACATGAACGTACGAGGAGTATGGATGTCAAATATTTTAGAATTGAAAGAAAGAATATATGTATTTATTTCTTTGTCTACAAGTGTATGGACGAAATAAAAAATATAATATAAATGCAATATTAATATTGACGCTAATTTTAATACTTTTACAATGTTTTAGTAACTTTAAAATAATCATAATTGTTTTTTTTTATGTATTTTAATTAAGATTTATTATTAAGGCCATTCGGTTGCCCCTTTTTTCATATTTACTGTTACATGCATACAACAACGCATTTTTCCCATATAAGGGGGCAGGCATCCGCCCATCCACTTTTCACCCCCGCAGTAAATGAGGTAAATGAGTTACCTCATTTTGCCGCCAAACCATGTCGCCGCCATTTTAGCGCGAATCAAGAAATTTGTACTTTCCATTGCGTCCTCATGAAATTTTTGTAACTGACAATAGTTTAGTATTCTTCTGGTTGTGGTCATGGTTCAGGATATTGGTATGTGGAATCCGTTTCGATTCTGTTTTATAAAACAGGTTCACCAAATCGTGACGTCATCGAATTAGACAAATGCTTTATTAACAAAATGAAGGCATCAACTAAGCGTTCATTCTCGTTCTTTAAAAAAAAACGTTGCCCCACAGTAGGATTTCTCATGTGACGTGGGTGCGTTTTACATACATAAACTCCACCCAGACCCGGAACAAGAATCTGTAGGTCGTACAAATATGTGTCCCGTGCGGGAATCGAACCCGCGACCCGCGGCGCAGAAGTCAGGGGCTTAACCGCTGCGCCGACCGAGCCGACAATTATTTATTTATTCTATTTATATATCTTCGTAAATACTGGAGAGTTTTATGATTTTATATTTTATACTAACAACCGAATCAACTTTTTTTTTATATTAGTTTTTAGCTATCAATGAGATCGGTAAAAATACACCTATGCCGCGATCGAGTGCACAGTGTCAGACCGCAATGCAGCATCGTTGCAGTTGCAATCAATATGCAGATCACTTATCGCCAATGCTACAAGTATAGTCCATACAATAAGTTTCTTTGTGCGACACAGCTAGAGTTGCCAACATTTTTGGCAACCTTAGCTTTTTAACTGTCCCTGGGTATGTTTAGTTTTTGTAAAAAATTTAAGTCAGTTCAAGAAAAAATAGTATTTCAGACCACTATTAGAGTTGTACGACCACGTGGCGTAGTGGTTAGTGTACCTGACTTCTACGCAGCGGGTCCTGAGTTCGAATCCCGGCCGGAACCAGCATTTGTGCATAGCACAGATTGTTGGTTGGCTCTGGTTGTGTTGTGCATGTGAAATGAAGGTCCGTAAAACGCACTCACGATACAGGAGAAGTCCTACTGTGGGACATTTAAAAAAAGTAATAGATGTACACCTATGTAGAATACTCTATTTTAGAGTTCGGCTGGCAATTCTAGACCCAGCGTGACATTACTATGAGCTAAATTGAACAAGTAGATATGTGTTTATTTTCTATACAAACTACATAATTATTATGCTAAAATGTTACTGAATTAAATACAGACTCTAGTCTGTATCTGACAAGCATGTTGCCGAGTCACTTGTGTGTATTCCGACGTTCAAGCAAAGTGGAAAATAAATTATATAATAAAAACAAATAGCAATAATTATTTACCATTAACCCATTTTGCGTCTCGATGTTTTTAATAGCCGTGTGGTGGCGGCTCGTTAAAAGAATACTACCACTCCATCTCATCCAATGGATCTCGTAAAAGGCGAGTAAGGAATTAAACTGCACTGTGCACCCAACAGCGCATGGTGGCGATGGGCTCACCACCTATCACACCGAGTGCATTATATTGTTTTGGTGAAACGTGGATTGTGGCAGTCATATGTTTTTGCAGTGAGTGCCCAGTCTCTGACTACCCCTTATGGGATACAGTCGTGATCTTATGTATGTACGTATGTTTTTAATTGGGTTCGCTCCATTAGGACTAATCATTTATTTATAGTTTTTTTAAAGTAAAGAAAATTTGTGCAGTTTGATTTTACACACAGTTTTCTAAAAAAAAGGATGACGGTCCAAGCCGGGGTGCCCCCTTGGGGGCCCTTGCGCCAGTCATCCCATAAATAAAGGTTTCGGCTAAACACCCTCAGCGCCACCTTTCAACCCGGCGAAGCTGTGAAGGCCTTCGGGCTGACAGTGACCATAAGTCCTAAAAAAAGCTCATCTCTCTATCGGACGGGAGCTAATCCAGAGCGTAAAGCGAAATTTTTTCGAAAGTGTAGCCGTTTTTGTATTACTCTTGTTGAATTGTTGTTTTGATCCTCGACAGGGAAGGTACACTCAATTAGAAAAACAACCGGGTTTTTATTCGGTCAACTTTATTTTTGATTACCCCGATAACTTTATTTTGTGCCCCGCGGTTTCACAAGCAAATAAGAGCCGACCCTTATACATGATATACATATGTACTTCCCTATTTGAATCGGATTCTGGGGGTTTAATTTTTTTGCGCGGAACAATAATTAATTTTCTAACTTATACCCGCTATAATATCAGCTCTCTGTCGGTGAGTATAACATCAGAGTCCCGTCAATATCGATCCAGTCGTTTCGGAGATTAGCCGGAACAAACAGACAGACAAAAATTTTAAAAATTGTTTTTTTATACACTTTCATTAGCATTGAGTAAAAAGCTGTTATTTTGTTATTACAAACAAACACTTCTTATTTATTTGTATAGATTATATCTTTTTAGCCTTGTGCGAGCGACCGGTGGTACGCGCCGGCGTAAAAGTGTTCAATCTATTTTATAAATTTACCGAAATAAGACCGAAATAGAAAATAACCTTAAAATGTAAAAGCCTCTCTCTAATTTTATATTTCAAGTTAACAGACAAAGGAAAGGGATTCCCGTAGCAATTTAACGTTGTTAGTGGAACCTGTGACACTGAGTGCTCGGTCGCAAAGTGATTCAGACCCGCAGGGAGGCGAATGTAGCAAAAAGGCGAACCGTGTCGTCCATTAGGGAAGAACAACTTCAATTAATTATATTGGCAAAATCGACATCGAAACGTAAAATGATAAAATACTCTTAGACATAAGACTAAGATAAAATACTTAGATTTTTTGAAAATTGCTTGAGTTATTAGGGTACATGAAAGTGGCGTGAGTTCAATATTTAACAATCACTTATAAGTTCTAACACAAGAATGCTATCGAAAATATAAATATACTTACATAGAAGATTAGCACATTAAGGAAAACACTTACACGCTTTACTATTAAATTAAATACAACTTACTGTAAACCAAAAATTAAAAATATAAAAAGGAAAGAATAAGGTAACTTATAAGTACAATGCCTTATCGCTGAAAGCGATCTCTTCCAGGCAACCTTTGGATCGATAAAAACTGAAATATAAGACATTAAGGCGGCGGTGTACATTCAATAAAACGTAACAATAGCAAAGCTACATGAATTAAATTTAAATATACCTGCATAGAGAAAAAAATCGTAGCTTCAAAATATAATACAATATTTTTATACTGACATAAATACGCGTATATAATAAGATATATATCGAATATAAATATAATAAGATATAATCGATAATGTGTCGAAACGAGCAAAACGTTCACCTGATGGTAAGTGCAACATCTGCCCATAACAAATGCTGTGTCACCATTCAAATGTCCAACATTTCTGTGTGACACCACACTGAGCGCAGTGAGCTGCGGGTATCAGCTAGTGTGATTTATGTGACATATAATAAATGATTTTTTAACATGTAGACAGCGGTAATGGTAAGAAATGCCTACAATTTAGAATACAATAGACCCTGAATTAAACAAACTGGTGCTTTAAAGGAAAATTAATGCCAAATGCGAAGGAAATCGAACAGCGCATTTGGTCATGACTACGTAACGTAGAAATGTACGAGTACAAACATGAGAAATACCGAACGGCCGAGGACCTCGTTTCGCATTAACCACAGGAATGACCTAGGTCCGCGGAATCGATGCGTAATATGTTATTAAAATCGATCTTATTCAAGTTAGACTATGGTTTTTAGTCTACTTAAGAAAAAACGAAGGAATAAAAATCTATTGCAAAAATAATGTTTGCATTTTGATGATAAACATTTATTACTTCTTCTGGTGATAGGATTATTGTATCAGAATTCGTCTAGTTAGGTACCAACGAAGTGCCAGTTACACTGTCGCCAATCAGTAGTTTGTAAAAATTACTGTTTCATTCTGAAGTCTGGAATACACTAGCCAAAAGTGACCTTTTAGCTAATGTAATTACTGAGCATATGAGACTGGACGAACTGATGACTCGGGGTGACGAGCGCAGTGTGGTGCCACACAGAAATGTTCTGGGCGACACTGCATTTGTTATTTGACGCTGCACTGACTAATAGCCGAATGGCTCGATTCGTCACTTTATTCCATAATCAAAATTTGATACCTATAAGAATCAATTATTTTTCAAATACCAGTGATTTTAAAGATGTGTATAACAATTTCGACTACATAAGTCGAAGGAAACGAATGCAACAAATCAATCCTCGTCGATGTTGTGAATGGTGCAATATCTTTTTATCAGATAAAGACCTCTTTACATGTCCTAGGTCGCCGATAAACGTTTGATTGTACAAACATAAGTGGTAGAGTACTTGTCTCGAGTAAACTACTCGTATGGTCGTATGTTGCCGGACGTTTATTGCCCGCCTCGCCCACCAGAGGAAAGGAAAATATCGACGCGCACACCTCTAGCAGAACCTCTTTATTGCGTTTCAAAGAAAATAACCGTTGTCAAGTTCTGTTACAAAGTAGTAATAATAATGCTACTTAAGCGTATCTCCTCGGCTTACAAAGTTGTTGGCTAAATAATAAAAAAAAATTGATTTCAAATCGTTAAGGTTCCGTAGAAAAAACGGAACACTTATAATTTCATTCTGTCCGTCTGACCGTCCGTCGGTATCTCACAGTCGGCATCTCACAGTCACTCGGCAGATCCCAAGTCTGCAAGTAAAACTACTTGCAGACTTTTGACCCTACATAGACTAAAATTTGAAGGAAGATGTGTTTTTAGAACCACTGTACAATGCTGTAGTGACCAGCAAAAAGATCAGTGCCCTATTTATCGTGTGAGGTACGAGTATATTTAGGTCTTGAAAAATGATTAAGATGTTTCAAAACAAATATTTTATTTAAGACTAGTCTAAAAAGACGACCGCGAACGATGATATACATCAAACACTTATATACTTCTCTATTTGTTTCGGATTTTGAATTTTAAATTTTTTTGCGCGGAACCCTAATTTTTTTCTAAAATTAAAGTAGCCTAGAGTACCTGCTATAATATCAGCTAGCTGTCAGTGAAAGTCCCGTCAAAATAGGTAAATTCGTTTCGGAGATTAGACGGAACCAACAGACACAGACAAAACAATTTAAATTGTTTTTTTCTTAGGAGTACCGTATATAATTTCATAAGCATTGAAATATACATATGTATATATATATATATATATATATTTATGTATCACGGGACTTTATGTTTATATATATATATATATATATATTATCTGTTATTTCGTTATTACAAACAGACACTTCAATTTTATTTAATAGAGAAAAGATGTGAGGTACGCGTTTCTATTTTTTTTAAAAGCGATCCAACCCTGCCCTCTCTACCTCTACCTAGAAAAGAATATCAAAGAAAATTGGTTTGAATAAGATATGTGTCGTTTTCCAGATGTGGGATATTTTTCATTACACGCAATTCTCTACTTCGGGACCCTTCACATTGTGTGGTCCGACACAAACTTGTCCGGTTTTCATCTCTTTAAATTTCGTTATAATTTTCTAAATTTACGTCCGTGTTGGGACTATCCAACCTTACGATTGACAGTGACGGTAGACTGACTGGCCAATAACACCATATAAAATATACAGAGGACTTGATCGTTTTGTAAAAGATCTTTAAGAACGGACCGTTCATAGTGATCCTTAATACCGTTCAGTCCTTAAATCTGCACTGGTGGTAGGATTCCTATGCAGGAATCCCTCTATGTAGGTACCAACCTAGGGCCAGTTACTCTGCCGTGAAGCAGTAATGTGCAAACATTACTGTATTGCGGTCTGAAGGGCACTGAGAGCTAGTCTAATCACTGGGCATTTGAGACTTAAGAACTGGATGTCTCCGGGTAACGACCGCAGTGTGGTGTGTAGTTGTAGTGGCACAGAAATATTCTGCGTAACACAGCATCTGTTATGGACAGACGTTGCACTTCGTCAGGTAAACGTTTTGCTCGTCTCGTCGCTTTATCAAATCAAATAAAAAAAACTGCAGAGAAGAAACACGGAATATAACATTCGAAATGATAATAAACAACAACATTCCTTTCCGTTACATCATTTACATCGTTGAAAGACTGCAATTGCGCAAGTGTTGCATCACCCAGCGCAAAAAGTGGAAACAATCAACTATGATGCGGAATTGAGCAGAGTTAAATTATATATATTTTACTAGTTATTTTTATTTAATTATTTATTCCTCACTGCATAGCCTTAGTAGAAAAAGTCACAAAAGGCGGACTTAATGACTATAGGTTAGTTATTCTATAAGTAACGCTCGGCTGCAGTGTCGGAAACACTGGGACTGACATCCATACTAATATTATAAATGCGAAAGTAACTCTCTCTGTCCCTCTGTCTGTTTGTTACCTTATCATGGCTTAGCTAGTAATCTATATAAGTGGATCACTAAAGCGAGAATGCTTTAGTGATTTTTCGATGTAACTAACGATTATTTCTTTACTTTACCATACTGTTTTAACGTTCAGACTACTCTTTGGGCGTTTCCGTATAAGTATGTGCATTATTGATACTGTAAAATAGAACTATTTTTATTCAATACTAGATGATTCCCGCGAGTTCGTCTGCGTGGATAGAGGTTTTTTAAAAATCCCATTGTAACTTTCAGTTTTTCCGGGATAAAAACATAGTAGGATAAGTCCTGCAACAATAACCCTATGTCCGTCTCCTGGATGCAAGCTCTCTCTGTGGCAAATTTCGTCAAGATCGGTTCAGCGATTGAGCCGGAAAATGGTAACGAACAGACTGAGGGACAGATAGAGTTACTTTCGCATTTATAATATTTGTATGGTTAATTTGCACATTACTCTTTTAAAATACCTCTGTCCTGGGAAAAACCAGCAAGAAACCCAGAGGGCAGAATGTTTTTTTTTGTTAGACATTTTAAAAACAATATGATGTACAATTACAATAGCATCATAAATAAAAAGATGTAAAATCGCTTGGCAGCGATAACCTCATTCCCTGGGGTTATCATCATCCATGTATTCAAATAAATATTATAACAATACGTCTTAGTCTTTGTTAAATATACAATTTCAACTTTTTAATTCAAAGACTGCACTTTTGTTGTAAAAATGTGTACATTGCCCAATGACAGTTACTGTTATCTGTGTAGTAGAGTAACTGACATTATCCGTTTGTGCTTGTTACTGGTATTTACAATATGTACATTACCCTTTTATTTAATAAAGTGACGAAACGAGCAAAATGTTCACCTGATGGTACGTGCAACGCCTACCCATAACAAATGCTGTGTCATCAGAACATTTCTGTGTGACACCACACTGAGCTCGTCACCCAGAGACATAAGTTCTTAAGTCTCATATGCCCAGTGATTACGCTAGCTCTCAGTGCCGTTCGAACCAAAACAGTAATGTTTGCACAATACTATTTCACGGCAGAATAACTGGCACTGGGGTGTTACCTACCTAGACGGATTCCTGCATAGAAATCCTACCACCAGTTACCTGTTTTTTTATATTTTTATATGCATACTGAGAGGCCAAGAGTAAACTACTATTTACTTTAAATTTATCTCTGAGATATACTAGAGTCAAAATGTTATTTTTATATTGGCTAAAGTGATGAAACGACCAAAACGTTCACCTGATGGTAAGTGCAACGTCTGCTCATAACAAATGCTGTGTCACCCACAACATTTCTGTGTGGTACCACTATGCGCCCGTCATCCTAAGACTTCAGTTCTTCAGTCTCATATGTTTCAGCTCTCAGTGCCCTTCAAACCGTAACACAGTAATGTTTGCACAGTAATTGGTCTTCACGGCACAAAAACTGGCCCTGGGGTGGCCACCTACCCATACGGATTCCTGCACAGTAATTCTACCACCAAAGAGGAATCCTAAACGGTACAGTAAAATTATTATCCCTTCGGTACATTAAGCATGCTCAATGATGACGAAAATAAATACAATGCTTTATAAACTCAAGCATGTTAACAATCAAAACTATTCTGTTTATTGTACAGATATTAGTATTAACTGGGATTCTATCACCAGATTCGTATGGGGACCACACATGCGGTCATCTTTCGCATTTTAATTGCCAGTGCAAAAATTCAACATCGCCAACGACGATGACACCGCAGGCCTAGGTTAAAAAAAGAAACATTTTTATATTAACGAAATAGACAACATACATAACGTGGTGGTCAACGACCTGAAACTATAATTCATGGATACACTAATGCTGGCCGATACGCACATTGATATAAATGTCAACGAAGCCTTCACCGTTGCTTAACATTTATCTATTGTGATTTCTATGCACGGGTAGTAAGGTCGGAAATTACGTACTCTATGAGTCGAATAAAGGTGATCGCACGTAATGACAGCGGGTTGGAAAACAATTGACCAAAAGTAGTACTTTGCATTAATTTCATCAACAATAGACTAGACTAAACTTTGAGGAATACCATTTTCTTTTATCATATAATATGTTAAGCGAGAGGAAACAAAACCTAATACGAGGGTGGATTGAAAAGTACTCGGCCTAACCAAGAAAATAAACACATACTAAATCAGTTATATTTTTATTTTTCTACATAATCACCATCAAGTTTAATACACTTTTGCCACCTACCCTTCCAAGCATTTAGACCGTTAAAAAAATGATTCTTCCTTAGAGTCAAAATATGCGTCTACAGCTGCTTTGACCTCGTCGTTTGTCGAAAATCTTTGACCTCCCAAGTGCTTTTTTAGGTTAGGGAACAGAAAGAAGTCTGATGGTGCCAGATCAGGTGAATACGGCGGATGCGGTAACAGTTCAAAGCCACAGTTGTGAATTCCAGCCATTGACTGTACTGACGTGTGAACGCGGGCGTTATCTTGATGAAACAGGACTTTTCTTCTGAGCATTCCTCGACGTTTTTCTTTTATTTCCTCTCGTAAACGACGTAGTAAGGTGCAGTAGTAATCAGAGTTTATAGTCTGACCCCTTTCAAGATAATCAATCATAATCACACCTTTCGAGTCCCAGAATACTGAAGCCATCACCTTATTTGCCGACAAAATCGACTTAGCCTTTTTAGGGGGTGGTGAACCAGGTCTTCTCCACTGTTTTGATTGTTGTTTTGTTTCCGGTGTACAGTAATGAACCCATGTTTCGTCCATAGTAACAAAACGATTCAAAAAATCATCTGCATCGGCTTCAAATAACTCCAAACAGTCACGTGAAATAGTCAATCGCGTCCTTTTTTGTTCAACTGAAAGCAGTCGCGTAACCCACCTCGCAGACACCTTGTGGAAACCCAACTCGTTGACAATGATGTTTTGAGTTCGTTCATAAGAGATGCCTATAATCTCGGCTATCTCTCCAATTTTTAATCTGCGGTCTCCCATTATTAAATCAAGTACTTTTTTAATATTTTCGTCAGTAGTTGACGTCGAAGGCCTTCCAGAGCGGGGTCATCTTTCACACTCTCTCTACCACGCTTAAATTCTGCTATCCATTTTTTGACGGATGAATATGACAGAGCACAATCGCCTAATGTACTGATCATGTCATCATGGATGGCTTTTGATGATAGCCCCTTCTTATGGAGGTACTTAATGACGGCACGCTGCTCGATTTGCTCCATTCGTGGAAATTATGACCGATTACTTTGTTAATAAATTTATAAAATCACAACTAATTATCGCACACGTTTCGAACTTCACACAATGAACTAGTCTGAACTGGACTAAATAATGTGGGTAGATTTGATTTTTAGAATTGAATGGATCTGTGTTAGGCCGAGTACTTTTCAATCCACCTAGTATAATTAAATATGTAGCATTCTTTTTCTTTGTTCACTACATCTTCTACGATAGAGAAAGGGATGCTTAGATGGTTTGGACACATAGAGAGGATGAATGAAAGAAGATTGACGAAACAGATTTATGAGGTGAGTTTGAAGTGGGAAAGCCGGTAAGGGTCGACTTAGGTACGTATCACGATCAGATTGGAGAACTTTTGGGGTTTTAAAGGACACGTTAAAAGTACCCGCAACCGACGAGCGTGTATGAAAACGGTAATGAAAGTAGAAGAAGCGAAAGATATGTGTCGGGATCGTACTCGTAGCAAGTGGAAAGATGTGGTCTCTGCCTACCCCAATGGGAAATAGGCGTGACTGTATGTACGTAATGTTCTTTTTTCTCTATCGCAAATGCGGTTTTAGATCATAGGTGGATAATAAAAGTGGATTATTTCGGAAAACTTTCACTGCTATGATGTTTTGACTATTCAATTCAAACATTATAGCAGTGGAAAAGAGAAACAATCATAAATATTGTTGTGTTAGATAGATATTTCTTTTTATTTACGTCGTTTGCGTCACAAATACATTTTTACTTTCTGTGTTAATGGACTCGAGTATGCAAAATTATCACTGTGCCAATGATATACACTACTTACGTTAGAGATAGAGAAAAAATATATCTACGTCGCTAATCACTTGGCATACGAGATTTAAGAGGAACTCGATGGATGGAGGTGGCTGGACCGTGTTTTGTGCCAATCTATGGGGGAGGCCTATGTTCAACAGTGGAATATGATAGGCTGAAATGATGATGATGATGATAATGATCACGGGGCGACCGCAATGTGGTGCCACACATGCCATAAATGATCTATGTGACACAGCATTTATAATGGGCAGACGTCGCACTTACCATCAGGTGAACGTTTTGCTCGTCTCGTCACTTTATCAAAAAAAAAAAACGCTCTATGCATACCTGTATTGTGTTTCAACGCTACGGTGTCGGTCAGTGGTCGGTGCACCTGAATTTTAATTCTGAAGCTAACGCGTGCCAAGCCGTGCAACTAAGATTATTGTTATTCGGATCTGTGTATTTCTCTAAACTAAAATCTTAACTTTTCTGATAGTAGGATGTCCCGGTGTCCTTCTGACAATCAGTCTTTTGTTCGGAAGGGCACTGTTAGGTAGTGTAATCACACAGCATATGAGACTTAAGAATTGATGTCTCAAGGTGGCGATAGCAGTGTGATGTCATACACAAATGGCTGGCGTTGCACTCATAAACTGAACGATCTGCTCGTCTCGTCACACACTGCCCTAAAAAATTAACTTATCTTGGCCACGTGCTCGAATAGAATCCATAGAATCCATGTTATTCTCAAATTATTATGCCCTTGGTATCGGTAGCATTATTTTCATTTGAAATCAATATAACGATATACTTTGGTAATCTGGAGGAGGAGAATGGAGTATTCCGAGTCCTAAAATTATAAAAAATACACTTTGATATTTAAAAATGAGTAAAGTAGAGGATAATCGCGGGTATTTCGCATGCCCTTCGCTAACTGCCTATAATTTAGTAGCTTCTAGAGTTTCTCTCTGCCTTTGCTTTACAGATATCATTACAGCTCCTCACTAGACCACTGCCACAAAATTGTAGCTCACATTTTGGGAGGATTTTGCCTGGCTTTGGTTGGCAACCGCAGTTTATTTATTCAGATGTTCCGGGAAGATGCTGCTGCAAATCACCTGGTTTTCATTTTCCCTCTGCCGACTTTTACGACACCCATGAGACGAGATGGGGTGGTAGATTCTCTTAATCCGCCACCACACTTTACAGATCGGAGGAACACTTATTATTTAACTATGATAACTTATGGTAATGAATCATTTAATATAACTTAATTTTTTCCTGTGCTGTACCGGTACATTAAACTCGTTACGTAATGAAGTAATTCATTATTTATCAGGTTGGTCTATAAAAAAAAGATTCGGTAATCTAATCTCCTTTCCTTTACCCTTATCAGGTTACGTATTTCAATAACAAGAGTATTCTCATCTTATCGCGCAAAAGCTACTGGAACATAAAAAAGTCGGCACTGACATAATATGCGGACGGCCAAATATACGAGTATCAAGTGTGTACAAAAATATCACGATCTTTGACCTGCTCGATAAAAGTTGATTATTCATCGAGTGATTTAGCGACGACCTTAGGCGAGTGTTTTCCAAGATGTCGATACAAGACGCACACGCGACATGACTAACAACAGATAATTGTTGAATTAATTAACGTGTTTCCGCTTCTATTATCAACTGTTTTTTATATCAATCTTTATGTAATCGGGTTTGTCTGAAGGAAAAAATTGTTTACAGATAACGTTAGAGCTGCGCCCGTAAGTTGTGTAACTGATATTTTTTTAACATGCAAAGAAATGTCATAACTGTATGCACATTTCTTTACACTGTCATAGCTGTTTCCGTATTATGAAATGCCTACAAATTTTTAAATAATATCTTTGAACCACGCGGGGTCATTAGTTTGTTTTTACTTATTATAAATAGTTTACTTTTTGTCTAAAACTTAAGGACAAAAAAGCAGGATATTTATCACACATATATTTTACTAGCTCATGCCCTTGACTTCGTCCCCTCGGATATAGGTTTTTTAAATATTCCTTAAGAACTATTTGATTTTACGGGATAAAAAGTATCCTGTGTCCGTCTCCAGGATTCAAGCTAGCTCTGTGCCAAATATCGTCAAGATCGGTTCAGCGCTTGAACCATGAAAAGGTTTGTTACCCACAGACAGAGGGACAGAGAGAGTTTCTTTCGCATTTATTACATTAGTATGGATTTACGCTTATGAAAATACGGTGGATCGCTCTAATTTCGATCTACTTTAGAAATGTCATATGTTTGATGAAGTGCGGAAGAAATTTCTAGAATTACTATCCGGTAAGTGAGTTGTTATCTAAATCCGATTCGCCAGCGTGATGTATGAGAAACCAGTTACTACTATCGTGATCGTGATACGTCAATATCAAAGGAGACAATCTGACGCAAGCTTTATATGATCATCAGGTATCTTTTATATTAAATGTAGAATAAAATTCTGAAGTGATTGACGTGATTTGTAACTTTAACTCAGTAAACTTGTAAAAACTTATTTGAATGAGTTTAAAACCGGTACATTCGTAATTTGTAAGTGTATAATACTCGAACTTACTAGGTTACTGAACGTTTGAGTAATTGACATAAAAAATACCAATTCCATTTTCATAAATTGTCTTTTTAAGATTGACTTGTACTGGTGGTAGGATTCCTATGTAGGAATCCGTCTAGGTAGGTACCACCCCAGGGCCAGTTATTCTGCCGTGAAGCAGTAGTGTGCAAGCATTACTGTGTTTCGGTTTGAAGGGCACTGTGAGCTAGCGTAATCACTGGACATTTGAGACTTTAGAACTGGTGTCTCAGGGTGACGGGCGCAGTGTGGTGTCACACAGAAATATTCTGTGTGACACAGCATTTGTTGTGGGCGGACGTTGCACTTACCATCAGGTGATCGTTTTGCTCGTTTCGTCACTTTATACAATAAAAAAAAAAGACATCAAAAACAATATCTTCAAAGCAAGCTCAGTCCAGAGATTCAGCGCAAGAAAATCGTCTAATATATGATAAAGCATTGGAGGAGTGGAACTACTTTTACATCCGTTCATAACTGATATATCCGAACGGCCTTAAGTCAGGCAGGGATAGCCTATAAGAGAGGCTCCCAAACTTTTTCTGCAATGAAACACTTCGCGAACCCGGAATTTTAGCTATCACCCGCCAATCGATATGAAAGTTATAAGATCTTTAAATGTGCACCAGTTTTCAAATTGTCGCGTGACACCTATTTAGATTCAACGAAACACTTATGTTCCGCGGAACACAGTTTAGGAGCCTTTGACCTAAAAAAAAAAATAACACAAACTAACTCCCGCGTAGAAGATTGTAGAGTAATATGTATGATGTATGTATTTTTGTAATTTATCCTACGTTGCGAGTCCAGCCTTACTAAAAAAAATCCATTGTATATATATTACACTGCCTAGGCAAAGGTCCTTCATTTTTCGGGAATAGGATTTCGGAGCAAGGAAGAGTCCGCCACCGTGCTCCAGCGCGGCAGACATTTTCCGGCTCTAAATTTTACTGACTTCATATGTCCTCAAATATTTATCAGACATGCATGTTTCTTCACGATGTTTCCTTCACTACGAAACACGTGGTAAATCAGCACGTAAAATTGCATCTAACCATTTTAGTGGTGTCAGCATCGCACTGAGATAGACCACAAAAATAGGGTAAGCGCTCGTTCGTCCCCCGACCGAATACTGGAGTCCTAAGCGCGTGCAGAAAAAATAAAAGATCACATAAAACAAAATTACTACTTTATAATTTTATTTATTAATATTTATTTATTTATTTTTACTTAACTATCACTATACATATTTTATCATTTTGTCTTTTCTCTTTTTTTTTTTAAAAAAAACGATGCCCCACAGTAGGATTTCTCCTGTGTCGTGGGTGCGTTTTACAGACATAAATTCCACATCCAGACACCCAGGCTCGGAACAACTATCTGTAGGCCATACAGACATTTGTCCCGTGCGGGAATCGAACCCGCGACCCAAGAAGTTAAGAGCTTAGCCACTGCGCCAACCGAGCATTTTTGGCAAGGTCTCTTAAAATTCTGTGGGCGATTACAAAATTAATTTCTTATTGCAACATGGTCAAGAGTTGACGGCAAAAGTACAATCTCAAACAATTAAACGTGTAACACAATTATGTCATAGCCGATTATAGAGTAAATTGGCACGCGCTGAGTTTAATTGTATGAGACAAGAGAATTTATTCATCCTTTTAATTATTTCATAACAGAAGCTGCTGTACAAATTGCTCTTAGGTCTTTCGATGATACTGCTGTATAGAATATAAGATCACAGATAACATTGGATATTGAAAAACGATGATGAGCGAGTGTGTGTGTCCGCGTCAATGTATATTCTGTTCATTCTCAATTTAGATTTGATAACATACACATACACAAGAATCAAAGGGAGAAACCTGAAACTTGAAAGCGAAATACATTTCGTTGTATTTTAGCAGCGGTCGTAAAACATTGGCTAAAGTT
Source organism: Luehdorfia chinensis (assembly GCA_019845155.1). Taxonomy (NCBI): domain Eukaryota; kingdom Metazoa; phylum Arthropoda; class Insecta; order Lepidoptera; family Papilionidae; genus Luehdorfia; species Luehdorfia chinensis. Next base: position 11,042,010 of record JAHVAK010000103.1, read on the forward strand.
CAACACAGTATATCCCTGACACTGTTTCAGTAATTTTGCTCTTAGCTTTCAATATAACAATAAAATATTAATTCTGAGCCAACTACACAGCGCCAGGCGGACATATACCTTAACGGCACAGCAAATGCCTTATTTATGCATAATGGACTGCTATGGTATCCACGTTGTATATTATAAATGACTTATCGGAAGTTAAATAAAAAAATTGGTTGTATGGCGATACATATAGACTCGAAAAGTAGAAATGCAGAAGTGTGGCCGAGACTGTTTCATAATAGAAAGGGCTGGACCTGGTAAGGCCTATATTTTATAGAAACTACCGATAGACGGTTCGATACTAACACCGCAACCTTCTTCTTCTTAATGTTTTCTTTTATTTACGCGAATATTACACATTTAAATAAAATTATTTTTACGGATTTTATCGCGTTTAATTTATAACTATTTTTAACCCGACGTTTCGGGCGCTTTACAGCACCCATGGTCACGGGAGGACTGAGGTGACAGATGTCCCAATGTCATAGTTAACCCGGAGTACCTTCAGCTTTTAATTATTATTTTTAGTCCGATCTACGCAGAAAGAGCTTACTGTGTCTTGAAACCTTGCAGTGGTATGCTTGGTTTTTGATTTAATTTTATTAATAATAGGATCCCAAGCCGGTGGTAATACCCAACCATCTTCCCTATTGAAATTAGGATGTTTTTTAATTTCAATAGCCTCGCGAATCATCCTTGGTAGGACTCGATGTTCTTTTGCAAGGATTTGTGGTCTATCAAATCTGATGTAATGGTTGGGATGATCCAGAACATGGTCACGGACTGCAGACTTCCTAGAGCGTCTTTCTTCTTTTAATTCTGGCCTCTTTCAATAGAATTCTGCCAATGTCAAGTCAGTCACGAGAGTGACAATAGATAATTCAAAATGTCGATCGACAGTAAAATGATAGTTAACTTTTACTAAAGATTTGCTTGACTGATGGCGACAAAACGAAAAGTACAATACTGGTCTTAAAATGGATTTTCTTATCACTGTACACTTTCATAAGCACTTGCTGCATAATAAACTATCAATTTTAAACATCAAAACTCAAAATATGTACAGAAATTAGAAAGTTCAATTAAAACACTACCGTCACTGTTCGAGTTGACGCCAAAAACCACCGCAAACTTTTGATACATTTGAAACCGTCGTTTTGTTTTGAAACTTATTCCTCATATTGTCTGCGACACGGGTATTCCACGGTAATATACTCGTATCGTCGTAACAGTGACCAGTGACGTAGCTGTCATCATACGTGACGCTTCACACGATCCGCTTCGTTTGCTCTTTATCACGGAATCACGTGCTTTGTATTTTTATGACGTATACGACTAAAAATTACACTCGCCGATAAAAACAATTCAATTAGGAACGTCTCAGACGCACTATTGGTATTCGTTTGGCAATTTCTGCTCGAGATAAGATTTCTTATGTGTATGTAAAGTGATATCAATATTAATTGGAGTTACTAAATATTTCTGGTCATTATAACAATTCTAGTAAATACGTAGCATTCGTGTTTCCGCTTGGTGATTTGGACCTATAAAAAAGGGTTTAGTTATTTTTAGATTAACACAAATTAACTGAAAGTTTATGAACATATATTAAAATATGATGAAATAACCTAAAGTCTTAAATTTACACAGAACAATAATGGTTTTACGTGTGTAAAGATAACAAAAGATAATACTTTGTTACTGATGGTAAGATTCCTACGCAGTAGTCCGTTTAGGTGGGTCGCCGTCAAGCAGCAGTGTGTAAATATTACTGTTTCGGTTTGTAGGGCATTGAGAGCAAATACAATTACAGGGCAAATGGGGACTTAAGACCTGATGTCTCAGGGTAGCGAGCGCAGTGTGCCTGGACACTGAACTTTGCAACTGGTTGTTCTGGGCGACATAGCAACTGTTATGGCTACGCGTATACCTTCAGGTGAACGATTTGTTTGTCTCGTCACTTTCTTTTATAGAAGAAACACAGTCCACACCTGATGGTAACTAGTCATTGTGTCGGATGGACACCTTACATTCATTTACGATGATGAATGAAAATTTACGCTGTGACCCCCGAGGACTGAGAAGAAATTCCTCACGCAGAAAATTAGGGACCTTCAAGAGAATAGCCTATTCCTTTCTAAAAGGCTGGCAAGCACCCGTAATTCCTCTGATATTGCGGATGTTCACTGGGCGGCGGTGATCACTTACCATCAGGTGAGCTGCTTGCTCGTTTGGCCTCTATAAATTACATAGAGAAGTGATATCATATGAATATATACAGTCACGTCCTTTTCCCATAAAAGGAGTAGGCAGAGGCTACAAACGTCACCCACTCTTCGCCCCCGCGAAAACGAGACGTGACGTGTCGCCGCCATTTCGGTACGTGTCAAAAAATTCTTACATTGCGTTCCCACGAGGAGTATAATGACAGCATTGCATATTATGGTGTTATTCAGCACGAATAAAGGCTGTTGTAAAATACCTTTGTCGCCTCTTACGACACCTCAGTAAAGGAGAGGTGCTATTCTACTCTCCCCGACCGCCAATCGGCTAATTTTGTGAGAGCGTGATGCTGTCTCATTTGATCCGGAATATATTACCTTATGTACTTTCTAATGAGTACATAATCGCATGCGTAATTCAATTTACCATCTTTTTTTAAAATGATGACGCTAGCCGATAATGTACATACGTGCACGATAACAGTGAATTGTACTTCAAACGAGCGAGGTAAACAAAAGTAAAAATGGATACTTGGATGCCGACGAATAGACTTTATAGTATATCAAACAACACATCTTTGTACGTTTATATGCATACACACAGTCACGCCTTTTTCCCATATAAGGGTAGACAGAGGCCGTTTTTGGTACGAGGGAATATATTATTCCTCCCCATTGCGTTCCCACGAGCAGTATAGTGACAGCTTTGCATATTATGGTGTTATTCTGCACTAATAAGGGCTGTCCGTACAATACCTTAGTCGCCTCTTGCGACACATCGGTAGGAAAGAGGCTGGTGGTTTTCTACTCTGCAGGACATCTATCGGCTAATCCGATTACTAATCGGCTTGTACGTTTACACTTAATAGCAAAACGAAGAGAAAATAAGAAAATCGCGTTGCTTAGTAAAATGCGTGACACGGCCTTCTGAATCTGAATAAATAAACTGCGGTTGCCAACCCGCCTGCCAAGCGGGGCAAATATGGCAAAAACCCCCAAAATGAGAGCTACAAACTTTTGTGGCAATCTATGGGAGAGGCCTATGTTCAGCAGTGACCTAGTGAAAGACTGAAATTATGATGATGACATGAAATGTTTTACATGTAGCATATAGTAGTTTTATCTCTTAGAGAAGAGGACGCCACATCAATGCGATTTGATACATTGATGTGGATACATTGATTCACTTTTATAATGTGGATTGTGCATGTTATTATGTCCTAGTGTGGGATATATTCTTTAAGAAAATATAGAGATAGAATTATGAAACTTAGTAAGGCAAGGCTAACGAAGCTAATCCTGGCAACAAACAAGTAACGAGTAATATTTAAGTTCTTGGCTATTCGATTACTGTTGGCGACGACTTAAGCAATATTTCGTTTTTTAACTAGATTTAAATTTCCGAATAAAAAACATCAAATACATCATTACAGCAAGTTGTACTAAACGCCACGGATACTTGACCTAGGTTGCCTTGTAACCTCTCTCCCCCCAATGGGTCCTCGCCTTATCATGGCGCCCCCCACTTAGTAACCGTGGCTTGGTCACCCACGGTGAAGCTAAGAGGGGCCCACATGGACGGCCTGTGGCGTCCGGCTGGCCCGACTAGTTCGCTCTGAGAGTGGGCTACGCAAGCCCACTCTGGATACGAACAGGGGGACTGCTGGGGGAGCAGTACGCTGACCTCCGCAGCCGAGGTGGAGTCGTGGGGGAAGAGGAGTGTAGGTGTATCCTTGCCTCTCTCCCTATCCTCCGCGATTTTGGCGGGGCCGCACCGTCGATGCGGTGATGGTGGACTTCAGGGGACAGGAGTGTTGGTGTAGCGTTGCCTCCCTCTCTATCCTCCGCGGCCTCAATGTGGTTGGCGGCGGAGCCACAGACCAGATCCGCCGCCGGGGCCGGGAAGACTGGTGCTTTCGAGTGCAAGTTTCCTGGCCTCAGCGTGGCGGACTCGAGGGGACGCCGTTTTGGAAGGTGCGTTCGCGTTCCGGCGCGCCTTACTAGGAGACGGAGAGAGAATAGGAGTTATCCTGTCCCGAGGAGGGGCCGCCGATGATAGGCGGCCGGCGCCGGAGGGGTCGCGGATGTGTACGCGAGAGTTCCCGTGGCCCCACCAAAATGCGGCGAAGGCGGGAACACTATGGGGTTTTAGTCGGTGCAAGTCCGACATAACCCGTCCTTACCCCGTGAAGGCAGGTATGCGTTAGGCTTTTGCCCATGTAAAATACGGTAAAGTACGGAGTAAGCGCCCCTGGCCTTCCGAGCTATTGCTGTCTCCTCCTGATCCTTCAGAGATAGTGAAATCCTTCACCTAATAGTTATTTTCCCAACTTCCCTACCCCAAGTCCGTTTCCTACCTAATCCTTTTCGGTTCCTCTCCGTCAAACCAGTGGTTGCCGTGCCGATGCCTAGCTACGTGTCGTAAGGTAATGTGGATGCAAGAATTTAAACTTGTACCAAAATGGCGGCGACGTGGCAAGTTTCTCTGTTTTTATGGAAAACAGGCGTGATTGTATGTATGGATGGATTTTACTTTAAATTTTTAGGGTTTGGGAACCCTGGACTTGCTTTCACAGAAGTCAGGTACTCTGTCCACTATGCCACGCGGTCCTCAAATATTTTTTCTGTGCGGGTATTAAACTCTCGACTCGCAGCGCAAAAGCACGCTGCACACCAACGCCGACCGAGGTTTCTTTATAATCAATGTTATAACAATGTTTAAGATACACTTAGGCACTTTGAATAGGAATCACGAAAACACTTAGCGTACCTACATGGTTATACAACTAATTGCGCGAGTTGGTGGTGCGGAGAAACATTTGCGACGTTTGCGTGACTGGCGTCATGTCTGCAACAGGCGGTGACAGAGTCCTTAGTAGTAATTGGGTCAGACCTCGACTGCTTGCAGGTGCACACAGTGGGTGTATCTGTTGAGACCTTGACACCTTTGCAGTTCAATTCGTCGTATTAAGGAAGTTTTTTGAAAATATTTTTTTATTTGTTATGATACCGCAAGCAGTAGACAAGAAAAGCTGGGCATAAAAAGAATCAGAATTAATTTCAACTTTTTAATGCGTCTTACCTAAACATAAACGTAGGACATATTAAAAAAACTTATTAAGAGTTTGATGTGGCGTCGTAGAGAATAGAGATGGCAGATTTTACTGCGCATTCATAAATTGCCAAACGACTACCCATAACAAAATTATCCTAATTTGCGTTTGCCGTTAAAACTTCGTTTTGTACGACGAACACTAAAATTCTTTGTTCGTGAAGGTATTTAGAGCGACTACCGCACAAGCTGGGTTTTCAAATAGCGAGTGTAATGTATGAATCTGAAACCGAACGTTAATCACAGAGTTTTAATTTTATTGCCAGTCACATGAGGTGCCAACGACCTCTACATTTTCGAAGACGTGTAAAAATACTCGATGTAGCGTTTTTACACATCGCACAAGCGAGATACGTTATGTAAATTAAACTGTCGAAGCTAACCTTAGATAGATAACTCAAATGACTAATCCAAACAATGATGAACGATTTTTTTATAGAATATAATGACTAGACGAGCAAATCGTTCGCCTGATGGTAAGTGCAACGTCTGCCCATAACAAGTTATTCCGCCGTGAAACATTGGTGTGGAAACATTACTGTGTTATGGTTTAAAGGGCACTGTGAGCTAGCGTTATCACTGGGCATATGAGACATGAGATATGACTGATGTCTCAGGATGATGGCGCAGTGTCTGTTTTGGGTGACATAGCATTTGTTATTGGTAGACGTTGCACTTGACATCAGGTGAAAGGTTTGCACGTTTCGTCGCTCTATACAATAAAAAAAAAGAAAAAACCAAACACTGTGTCGCCCAGAACGTTGTTCGTCATTTGGAAGAACACCACACTGCGCTCGTCACTCTGACACATCATTTCTTAAGTATCATATGCCCAGTAATATCTCTCACTACACTAGCTCTCAGTGCACTACAGACCATAACATAGTAATGTTTGCACACTACTGCTTCACGGTAAAATGTCTGGACCTACCTAGACGGATTCTTGCATGGGAATCCAACGATCAGTAAATTTTCTGTCTTTACAACACTGCGTCGATTTAAACATATATGTATATAATAATTTGATCCCGTGGCATGTGTCGGGTAAACTTTAAAATTCATGTTACTCAAGAACCTGGGATTTTCATTTCATAATAAAATCAACCGATCTCTACTGGCCGCCTGGTAGGTCTGGGGCTGGGCGTTTGCCTTAAATTTAATAAGAGTACGGTTCCCGGTGCCGGCAACTCTAAAATTGTTAGGCAATTTTAGGTGCTGATTTACCACGTGCTCAGCGGTGAAGAAAAACATCGTGAGGAAATCGGCATGTCTGAGAAATTTAAAATATTTCGAAGACATGTGAAGTCGGCCAACCCTCACAAAAATGAGAGATGGCCTCTGTCCTTATCAGTGCGACAATTATGCTTTACTTTCACTGAAATCACAGCAATCAGCACTTGGCCGGCTGAGTGGCGATAGTACGAGTAGTAGAAGACGCCTCGCATTATAAATGCTGCTGTCTGCCACCAGTCGGTCGACCGACCGTTTCAATTTGTTAAATATATGTACAGTGTTTATCGAAATAGTTATTGCGTCACCTGTTCGAAGCCTTTTTGTAGGACCGGGTGGCAAATTTTGTAATACAAATGTGTGACATACATACATATAAATGTTTGCGTCTGTTGTGCGTGTTTGTGAAAATTTTCTGTATACGTAAAAATACTTATTTTCAAAAATTCCACTGCCACCAACAGAATAAATCTCAATTATTTATTTACCTATACTTATGTAGAAAACACTACTACATTGCAGAAATAACAAACATACAAACATACTAACTCGCATTTACAAGAACGCATACAGCAAAAAAGTAGATCGTTACAAGTCCTTGTGTATTTACAAGTCGAGCCTAAGGCCAACCACCTACATAGTACAATCGGCCCGCTGTCACGTGCGTATCAATGAATCACGGCCTCAGGCTCCGATGGCTGTGATAAAATCGTTTACGGTCTATACTATAAAATACGCTACAAAAGCTATGAAATTATTATTGGTTTCATCAGATTTCTTCATAAATATTTAGAGTTTAGTATTGCGTGTACATAACAAAAATAGGAGTGGATATCAGAAATACATACATACATACAGTCACTCCTTTTGTCCCATATTAGGAGTAGGCAGAGACCGCGTCCGTAGCTTAATTTTCGCCCCCGAGTGAAACGAGACGTGACGGGTGGCGAACCACGTCGCCGCCTTTTGGCATGTGAATGTGAATTTTCGGGAACGAGTAGAATAGTGACAGTATTGCATATTATGGTATTATTCTGCACGAATAAAAGATGTCCGTCGCCTCTAACGACACCCAAGATTTATTCAGATATTTCAGCAGGGCTATTGCGTATCGAAAGTGATGATCACTTATAAAAGTGTTGAACGAATATCTGCTAAATAAGTGTCTGCATACTGGTTATGATTAACGAAATAGACGTCATATGAAAAATAATCGTCATTTTCATTAACCATAACCAATATTAAACCATTAATTGACAGAAATTCGTTCAACACTTTTATAAGTGATCTTCACTTTGGATACGCAATAGCGCAGGAAGATGCTGCTGCCCATCTCCTGGTATATAAAGTTATTTCCCAACCAATCCTTTTAATGCCAGCATTATTTTTAGTTCCGACTGAGGAAGGGTGACGGCAGTAAATCGTCTTGTGTGATTAAATGATCATCGGTGCTGGTCGTGCGACGGTGATCGGGCGCCGTTCGCGGTCCTCGGCGCTCGTAAAACGCGGCGAAGCTTTTGATGTTCGGGCGCTTTGTTTACCACCCACGTAAGCTTTTACAGTTCGGTTTTACGCAAGGACGTCGACGATTCTAGATTTTGACGGTGAAATAGCGACCTAACTGAAACAACGTCGCGAGCGGAAGTACAAACGGAAGTTGCATAAATACATACAGTCACGCCTTATTCCCATATAAGAGTTTAGGCAGAGACCACTCACAAAGCACACTTTTCGCCCTCGCGGGAAACGAGACGTGACGGGTGGCGAACCACGTCGCCGACAGTTTTGGTTCCCACGAGCATTATAGTGACAGCATTGCATATGAGTGTTATTCTGCATTAATAATGGCTATCCTGTGTAGGAAAGAGGTAAGTGCTATCCTACTCTGCCGGACACCTATCATCTTCGCAGTTGCAACTCTACTCATTGGGCGAGCTGCGCGTATTTTTGCTAATGTGAGTAAGCAAGACAGAGTATTAAATAATTTGCCTAATATTTGTTGCATTAATAATATTTCAGTAGTTAACCTACTTTATTTAATTATATGTAAATTTGATGAATGTACAATCTTTAAGTGATATTTATTATTTGAATTTTAAATTATAAAGAATAAAACGTTTCTGGTGGTTTATTTCTGCAATCAGCAATTTTATTTAGTTTTTCCAGATTATCATTAATAAAAATAAGAGGACAAAAAGCTTCGCTTCTGTCAGGTGTCCTACGACACCTCCTAGTTTTTTTTTTTTCAATTTATGTTGAAGTCGCAGGCCTTAAAAGCGAGGATTTCTCCAAGAAAAAGGGTTTCCGGTGTGGTTACTTGCCGCATATTGTTGAATACATGCCAATGCAGTTCGCGTTTAAGTACTTAAATAACCGCATTTAGAAGAACAATTCGTTTGAAAACATGTTTATGATGATGCCACTTGGCCGATTTTCGACCACAGCAACATCTATCAACTGGGCAGGAGACGTCATAGTGCAAGTAGGGTATGCGCAACCACACTCACTCGTCCTGACCTACCTCCGCTCGATAACGCACGATAACTCTCATGTGATAAGATCAGAAAACGGCTACAATTCAGTGTCAGAGACAGGGAAAATTACAACACAACAAGACCCGATAACCAACAGTTTGTTTTTTTAGTTGGATCGGGCTTGGATTTGAACCCAACACCTGCGGTGCAGTAGTACCTACTTGGTCAATAAAGCGAAGTATCATCTATTTCTATAGAAATAAAAAGTAAGTATAGTTAATAAGTCTTAACAGGTTTCTTCGCTGACGAAGTAAAGATTTATATTGCATAAGCCGGCTAAGAGTGCGCTCAGAGTACCGAGAGGATTGTGGGGAGGTTCTACTTAGTGAGGTCGTGACCTATATAGTGGAAACGGCGCCCAGCGGGATAAAATGTGCCTCGTGAAATAGAAATGTTCTTTGAGTGCTTAACGCGAACGGAGCGCGTATTGAAACGTTTTAATGAGATTCACGGGGGGTTAGTAGTAAACCTATTCAATACATTTAAATGAAACTAATTTTACTTTACAGTACCCATGGTCACGGAGGGTCCCCCCGTGACCATGGGTGCTGTAAAGCACTCGAAACGTCGGGTTATAAATAATAAAATTAAACGCGATAAAATCCGTAAAATTAGTTTCATTTAAATGTGTAGTGTTCGCGTAAATATAAGAAATCACTATTCAATACAACTAGTATTAAGTTACCGCTTCGCTAGGTGTAAATAAAAATTAACAAATTATTGATTTTTATAGTAAATAGAATCAGGAATTAGTTTGCGGAAATCCATTGTAATGGAAAGGAAGTTGATTTGCAAAAATCCGCATAAAAAAAGTTAAGTAACAGCCTATAAATGTCCCACTTCCAAGCAAACTAACACCGCCACCAGCTACCCTCCTACTACTGCAATACTACCACTAGGTAATATACACCACTGAAGTCGAGACTGCGACACGTGTTTCGCCCCAAAGCGAGGCATTATTAGTGTTGTAGACTCTGCGACGAACGGCGGCCGACTCGGCTTCAAAAACTAGGTAATATACACCATTTTATATTTTAAATGCGGATCACAGCAAATTTACTTCCTTACCTTGATTATTGATTATTTTAATTGTAATTACTATGCTGTGTCCCCAGGAAATAATCTCTTGAATCTGTCTCTAGAATCCAACTAAGTGTAACTAGTTGAGCGTGATTAAGCAACAAACGATGGCAATATTTCGAGGACATGTGAAACCCGCCAATGTCGATACATTGGAGCTGCGTGGCGGACTTTTCCCGGCTCCAAAACCGCATCAAAAATGCGAGGAAGATGGTAGGACATTTATAAGCTTTTACTTTGAGCAACAAACGTCCACACATGTAAATATTCGCATTTACAATATAACTACGAAAATAAGAAGTTTAGAAGACAGGATTAGATACATAACTATACACTTATTACAAGCGATTCAAACTGAAACACTTGTAGAACTGATGAAGAAATATCGCCAAATACTTCACAATGGCCGGCCTAAATCGGCAACGTCACGTACATACAATCTGAACGAACCAGTCCGAAATGTCAAGTTTTTTATTTCAAACGACACAAAAGGACCTTACAACAAAGCAGACCTGACGTCTTAAAAGCGATAACAACATCAGTCTTTTGAAATCATTGCACGTGTGTCGGAAATCTGAAGACCCGGAATTTATCTTATAAGGAAACTTGTCCCGCATAGTTAATAATTGTACTACATTGACGTGTACAGGATGTGTTCCTGGCCGGTTTTAGACCACTACAATAACTTTTACCTACTGTCAGAAGATTTCTAGTGCCATAATTGTACGCGTAAATAGAGGCACTCGAAGTTATTTATCCGTACGCGATATCGCTCATGCGATAAAGATAGAAGAGGTAGGCATACACGCAGTGTCAGTCAACCACAACATAACCAGACCTGTACAACAATCTTTATTTGGCACGAATGTTGGCCTTTTGGGATTCGAACTCAGGATACGCGACGTAATAGTTAGGTTCGTCACATGACAAATATCTAGTTTTTAACCGACGAAAAAACGGAGGAGGTTCTCAAGTAGAATCCGTCTAGGTAGGTAGGTACCACCCAAGGGTCAGTTATTCTGCCGTGAAGCAGTAGTGTGCAAACATTACTGTGTTTCGGTTTGAAGGGCACTGTGAGCTGGCGTAATCACTGGGCATATGAGACTTAAGAACTTATGTCGCAGGGTGATGAGCACAAAGTGGTGTCACATAGAAATTTTCTGGGTGACACGGCATTGGTATGGGCAGACGTTGTTCTTACTATCAGGTGAACGTTTTGCTCGTTTCATCACTTTATCCAATAAAAAAAGACCCGTATTTTGTTTTATGTGTGTTTTATAACAAAGAAGTTATGCGTGGTCGCATAACTTCTTTGTTTACGAACCGATTCTAACGATTTTTTTTACTAGAAAGGGGGTACCATAAGTGTTGTCCTATACAAGTTCTGATGATGGGATTCATGTGAAAACCACCGAACTCTTAAATTCGCATAAACATGTTTGGAGCTGCTGCAATGAAGTCGGTTTTTTAATTAAATAATAATCCATACTAATATTATAAATACGAAGGTAACACTCCCTCTGTCCCTCTGTCTGTTTGTTGCATTTTCACGGTCAACAGCTGAACCGATCTTGACGAAATTTAGCACAGAGATAGCTTGCATCCTGAAGACGGACATTGGATTTTTTTTTATTCCAGGAAAATCTAAGAGTTCCCACGAGATGTTTAAAAATCTATATCCACGCGGACGAAGCCGCATCAGCTAGTTGTTTATATTTTACAGTAAAAGGTAATACGAATAAAAAATCCACCGTTTTGGGATTTTTTGTATGTTAAATTGACGACGCAATGTAGTATGACCACCCCAGGCGATGGACCAATAACCTACCCAAGTGCGTATGGTGTTAATGAACGCAGGTAACTCAGGACCGGGCTTTGTGGCAATCCATAATGGACGCACATGTTCAGCAGTGGACTTGTGATGAGCCTAAACGATGCATTATGCTCTACTATATAGGTGTCCGGCAGAGTTAAATAGCGCCTACCTCTTTCCTACCGGGGTGTCGTAAGAGGCGACTAAAGAATTGTACTGTCAGCCTTTATTCGCGCAGAATAACACAATAAAATGCAATGCTGTCACTATACTGCTCGTCCGAACGCAATGGGGAATTAGAATTTTTTTACTCTTACCAAAATGGCAGCGACAACACCCATCACGTCACGTTTTCCGCGGAGGTAAAATGTGGGCTACGGATGTAGTCTCTACTTCCCCATTGATATGGCAAAAAGGCGTGACTGTATGTATGTATGTAATATTTGAAACAGTCCGATACAAAGAACATGTTAAATGAAATCCAAAAACTGGTAATTGTGATACATTTTCTCCGGTTTGTTAACTTAGTCTTTTTTATAAGGATTAATACAATTAAAATATTTGATAGGTAATGACGTCATAAAATTAACGAACGAATATTAAAACTTTGACTACAAATACATCAACGGCTACTCAAACGACCTTAATCTTATCTATATATTTCCCACGGAAGTGTAGTGAACTGGTGCGTACGGCGCTATAGGCTACTTGTGCGAATTGCAATATCGGATTGGAAAAAAAGATGGTAAAAACAAAGGAAGATTGAATCCTTGATACACAAGCGGTGGCGCAGCGCAACAATGCGCCGGACCGCGACAAAAACTGACGGAGAACACTAAGCTTTCCATTGCTTATTTTTGACGTAGCTGTATGACTACGATGTATTGAGATGAATACAATGCTTTATCATTTATCATCTTCCAAGTTACAAATATAGGATACTAGATGATTCTGACTTCGTACGCCGAAGTAAAAAGTTCCTTTCTAAAAGGCCGGCAATGCACCCGCATTTCCTTCTGGTATTGCGAATGTTCATGGGCGGTGATCACTTACCATCAGGTCAGCCGCTTGATCGTTTGGCCCCTCTTATATACAAACCAGAGGTGGTAGGATTCTGTACCACACAGAAATGTTCTGAATGACACAGCATTAGTTATGGGTAAACGTTGCAATTACCATCAGGTGAACGTTTTGCTCGTCTCGTCACTTTATCCAATAAAAAATATATTTTAGAATGGATTAAAGTTCATGTGTGTGTCACAGACACACACATGTAGAGTTAAATACATACTATTTCGAAAAAAATAGATATCACCATGAATAATCACGGGATCACCAGTTTTATTCTGTGTACATAAATTTCATATCATAAAATTGTAGTTTTCGTTAGCATAAGACATTATTGAGAAACCGAAAATACGTAACCGTAAATGCGACGTAAAAATGAAAATCAACAAAATCTAATTCGGAAACGGACCTTTTTTATATAACGTAGTGATGAGACGAGCAAGTCACCTGATGGTTTCAAACCAAAATGGAATGGTGTTTCCACACCACTGTTTGACAAAAGAATAACTGGCTTTGGGGCAATACCAAAGAGGTATCCTGCATAGATGCAGGAACACCAATGGACACTTTTGTAGTGACAGCGTTGAGCAGTTTTAAAGAATACAATCTATATATTATTTTTAGAGGTGTTTTGTCGGTATGAAACATCGTCTTTAATACTACAGTTTTGATACATCAAAATTAACGATTGATACGCGCTTTTGAAGATTAGTTTACCCTTTAATGACGAAAAATAAGTAATAGTTTTAAAGTTTTCTATGAATAAATTGAATTAATTTAATAGTAAAAAGCGCCATCTATTGACAATCTGTTCAACTAACACGCACGACAGCTGTCGGCTGGAGTTGTTTACATTCTTTAAAGAAAGCAATGACGCTATTTGTTTAAGATCACGATACTGTACGAAATATTATATTGTGATAAATTTGCAAGTTTGATGTACGAGTATTTGTTTTTCCATAAGAAACTAGTATATGCCATTTAAACGGTTTAATATATGTCTAAGCGGTCATGTCTTTTAAGTCGTCGTAACATCGTAATATTTATTATTAAAGAACTATGGGTAATAAACCCAGTACACATTCCATAGCAAGTGGTCACCGGTGAGGATTACAGTCAAATAAATGACTCGTTGTCAATAATTTCGTTTTCTTCCCTTTCAAAAAATAGTATTTCTCCTGTATCCTGAGAGCGTTTTATAGAAATACGAGTAAATATCACACAACATAGCCAGACCCATCAATTTGTGTTTCTAAACAAATGCTGGTGCCGAACCCAAGACCAGCTTTAGGTCCTCGGTTCTCATCACTAACGAAACATCATTACGCTGGTATTTTTCGCTGGTATTACGTAACAATTTTATTATATTACTTGAATCTATCCCCACTTTCATACAATTGTTCACAAATGGATAAAGAAAAATCTTATATGTCCTAATATCTAGAAAGTTTTACAAATTGTTCCCTGTTGGGGTTGCTGGGCGTGTCTACTAGCCCAGATCTAAATTATGTCATCCGATACTCGGGAGGCGCCGTCTCTGGGATAATATACGGGTTATTACATCTAGTAGCGAGGGTACGGGCGGGGCGGCCATGAAGTACTTCGAGGCTGGAGATAAGACCATATCCTATCCCATTTTATTTTACTACGAGCTCGACACAACAATATCGAAAGTCTTTGCTTGACTTTCATAAATTATGGAAGACTATACAAAATTCGAACCGTAAGAAAAGGTTGTTAATTTTTTTATGGAGTATACAAATGTTATTCGCTTTGGGTACCGGTGGTAAGATTATACAGATACAGGTATCCGCCTAAATATGTACCTACCGCAAATTTTACTGGTGGTAGGATTCCTGTGCAGGAATCCGTCTAGGTAGGTACCGCCCCAGGGCCAGTTATTCTGCCGTGAAGCAGTAGTGTGCAAGCATTACTGTGTTTCGGTTTGAAGGGCACTGAGACCTAGTGTACTCACTAATATGAGACTTAAGGAGTGATCATCTCAGAGGGACCGGCGCAGTGTGATACCGAACAGAAATGTTCTTGGTTTAGTTATGGGCTGGCATTAGTTATCCATTAGTTGGCCGACGTTGCACTTTGCATCAGGTGAACGTTTTGCTCGTCTCGTCTCTTTCTCCAATAAAAGAAAATGCAACCTCTGATTTACTTCTGCTATGTCACAAGAGAAACAGTAACGTTATAATAAATAAATCTTAATACACGTTAAAATAGATTATAGAAGGAAAAATCGAAGGAAGAAGAAAGAGGTAATCACATGTATGTCACAAATAACACGGTGGTGGTAGGATCCCGGCGCAGGTAATCCTCTTGTATTCCTTTCTAGTATACTCTCAGTTTCTGCATCCATCAATGCAAAGTTCTGAGAGACTCGGCCACTGTTATGGGCAGATGTGGCACCCGTCCCGTTACTTGGTTCAATAAAAAAACAAAAGAAAGTGTTGTCGTATCAGGAGGAGGTAGAGATACTTGGAAACTTCTCCACCAAAAAGGGCTTAACCCTTACATGTGTTAGGAAACTCTGAAGAGAATATTATTTATATAGAATACACTAACGTTTGACGACCATATAGACGACTTCTCTATCTTAGATCTCATCGATTTACATTGAAAAGATAAACCTTGTGACCTCTTTGCTATAGAATAAAAGAATCCTATTGAACTATAGCGACGATAAATTCAGGGTGAGCACATTTGCCTCATATTATACGCGTGGAAAACTAAATCGTACTGGTAAAACAATCTACAGAAAATTTTCTGCATACTGACGTAGTTACACTTCAGTTCACATACTCGTATATTTTTTTGTAAAAGGTGACGAAACGAGCAAAACGTTCACCTGATGGAAAGTGCAACGTCTGCCCATAACAAATACTGTGTCACCCAGAAAATTTCTGTGTGACACCACAATGGGCCCGTCACCCTGAGACATCGGTTGTTAAGTCTCATATGCCCAGTGATTACGCTAGCTGTCAGTGCCGTTGAAACCGAAACACAGTAATATTTGCACACTACTGCTTCAAGGCAGAATAACTGGCCCTGGGGTGGTACCTACCTAGACGGACTCCTGCATAGGAATCCTTCCACCACTAGAATATTAAAAAAGTAATAAAATAAATAAAAAAATCAAATTTATATATTTTTATTATTTTCTATATTTATTATATTATTTATTTACATTCCATCCCTAATGACAATAGTTATGTAAAATTACTACACGCGATGTACTGATAAGAATCGAATTGCGTGCAGGACTTCAAAATAAAAAAATCATAAAATATAAAGCGACCGACTTAACCATTATGTAATAACAAGGCTTTAGCGGGGCTAGGGCTGAGGAACTAAAAAGAGACAAAAATTCAATACTGGCATAATAATTAATAAATAAACATCCTTCCAATGTTGCCAACCCGCCTGTCAAACGTGGCAACAATGGCAAAAGTCCTCCCAAAATGAGAGCTACAAACTTTTGTAGCAATCTATGAGGGAGGCTATGTTCAGCAGTGGACTAGTTATAGGCTGAAATGATGAAACATCCTTCCAATTATTATAGCAAGCTCGTCTTAATGTAATGACTACTCGAACACTCTCAAAAACTACTGACACGATTCTAATATTTCTTTCACTGACTGATAGCCAGTGTTCTTCCATCAATTACGATTATACATCGACGAACACGATTATTTGCTCATCTCATCAATGTCTTCCAAAAAAAAAAAATAACTTCTCATTCACAAAATTTAGTCGACTTTATGTCAAACATTATTTTTACTGACAACCCTACGTTTTAGACGCAGCTAACAGGCAGCTAAAACGAGGGATCTGTCTTTCAAAAGCACGAGAAACTTTGAATGGGGTGTAACAATTAAGCCGTATCCACGTTGAGTGGAATAGATTGTTTGTGTAGCACGAGACCGGAACAGGAAGCTCGGCGGTCTCGGTCGAGCGCCCTCAGAGTATCAACAGAAGGCATATAATGACCGTTTTATTCGAACTTTTTGTTCAGCCCTTTAGCCTTTGTGGTATCGTGCTGTTTAGGCATTGCGGTTTGGACATTTAATTAAACTAGTGGTCGCCCTGTGGTCGAAATTCATATTTTTGTACGACTGTTTGGCCACATAATATTATGTGTTTGACATTGGCAGGATGAACGTAAATATTGAATGTTTTATTTTATTCAATTTAACGTATTTGTAACACACAATATATATAAATTTTAGCTTTCACGCTTCTTCCCCATAAAAACTATGCAAAATCTTACACTCCTTCGTGCGCGCTTAAAAAGGGGTACACATACATGTTCGGAAATTTTACTGTGGGAGGTTCTTCAGTCGTTCGGTCCTTTCAACTTTTACATAAATGCGGTTGATTCGACCATTTTTGTAGTTAAACGTTTCTTCGTATTATATAGAAAGGATGAAGGCAGATAAACCACAATTTATACGATGATTTGGCTAATACAACCTCACTATCTACCATATCACTAATATCGAATTATCTAGTGATAACCTCATACCGGAAAGGCAGTGTAGTGTGACCTCTTACTACTCGACGACCATATACTGTTTTACGAGAGGTAGATGGGTACGGACCCAACATTTGTGTGAAATTTGTCGACCGCGTGGCGTAGTGGTTAGCGTACCTGACTTCTGCGCCACCGGTCCTGGGTTCGATTCCCAGCCGGAGGCAACATTTGTGCAAAAACACAAATTGTTGCTTTACGGGTCTGGTTGTGTTGTGCATGTGAAATGTATGTTTGTAAAACGCACCCACGATACAGGAGAAAATCCTACTGTGGGGCTTCGTTTTTTAAAATAAAAAACTAAATAAAAAAATACACAAATTATTGGTTTTCAGGTCTGGTTGTGTTGTGAATGTTCCCTCATTCACAACACAACGGCATTCTACCTCCGATTTTATCGCATGAGCGTAACATCGGGTACAGGTAGGTAAGGACGAGTAGCGTAGTCTAATCTGCCTGGAGAACATCATCATCATTATGTTCATAAATCTAATATAATTTAACAAAATAGCTAAAGCGTCAAAATTACTATCTTTCTCATTACAATAAATGAAACAGAAGTTACAGCATCGGATAGCAGACACTAAGGCTCCACTGCGTAACTGAACGTTGGTATTAATCATCAAATCAATAAATTTGGAATGCTTTAACACGTCATAGATGAAAGGCGTTACTACAACAGAATTAACACCAAACTATGGATTCCAAATACATAAGGAGCTGTCGAAGTTATCCTAGATAACCGATAGGGATAGATAAGGCGAATCAACAAGTTCACGTAACAGTTACAAATGTTACCCTTTTTACACTTATGTTGCCATTCAATTCAGACTTAAACAAATTTGTTTCCTGCTATCGAGACTTTCGATTTAAAAATGTTAGCATAACCAATGCAATAACAACATACTTAATTTTTCATGCGACGAAAAGAGTATGGGACGTTCGTCGATTTGGATTAAATAATTTATACGGGTAGGCTTGTAATTAGTAAAATGTATATCTATTTTCAACTTCGTCCGCATAAATTTTTAATATTCCGTGGAAACTATTTAATCTTCCGGGATAAAAAGTATCCTATGTCCTTCTCCAGGATGCAAACTATCTCTATGCATTGTGAAATTTTTGTCAAGATCGGTTCAGCGGTTGAGCCGTGGAAAGGTAAGAAATAGTCAGAGGGACAGAGAGACCTACTTTCGCATTTATAATATTAGTATGGAAGTATGGAGTAGTCTGAAAGCCTACCTAAAACTATCTTCACAAATCGCAAATTAAATACGCAAATAACCAGGATGTTTTATTTTTCATATTTACTCGCTTGACAGAGAAATAGGTGAAAGTACGAGTAAGCCAAAGTTACTGGGAACATAATACATTTATCTGTATTAGACATATACAACATAGAAAGAAGGTAAAGTGAAAATATCATAACGAATACGCAATTCGTAGTTTAGAGAAAGTTTTCATATTTCGACTAATGGCAAAATCAGTTATTTTTCTTTCAGAAAAAAAAATGTGCAGCGAACACAACTTTATAATAATAAATAAAGTAAGACATTGTCGTTTTATTACTATTACAAGTGTTCATTAATTCCATACCGCAATAACTACAAATTGAATTTCGTGACGGAGTTTTGTTACAATTACAACAAATTTGTTGTGAGAAACGTATTTCAGTGATTCTTTATTTCAGTCAGCTAGGTTTACTTTTACGAAGACAGCTACTTACTAACTGCAGAAAAATGTCGCTAGTAAAGAAACCATGTGGTTGCAACGGTATAACAAGCTCACCCACGACGCTCCGGTTACCGCCAGATAGCGATGACCAATGTCAGGGGCGTGCTCATTGGAGCGTTCGGAACTAATAACCCGAGCGGCATTGACACGCGATCTACGACAAGAACAACTCGGGACGCGACGAAAGCGATTCGAATGTTTTCAAACGCGCACGTGCGGTGTCCGTGCGGTGTCCGTGCGTCGCCGAAGTAATTCGATTACGGAACATCGCGGCCACTCTGTATGCTTTTATTAATTACCATACATACATATCATCACGCCTTTTTACCACATAAGGGGTAGGCAGAGATCACATCCGTAGCCCAATTTCGCCCCCGCAGGAACCAAGACGTCACGCCTGGCAAATCACGTCGCCGCCAATTTGATACGAGCTCAAATTCTTGCTCGCCATTGCGATCCCACGGCACGGCAACCACTGGATTGGCGGAAAGGAAGGGAAAAATAATTAGGTAGAAAAAGGACATTGGGTGGTTAATGGAAAGGGAATATTAGGTATACGATACTACTATCTCGGAAGTAGCAGGAGGAGACAGCAGTAGCTCGGGGGGCCGGGATCTCTTAACCGATACTCTACCGCATTTGCAGGACAAGGCAACTAAGGCCGTGTACCCTGGCACTAATTAATTAAACAATAAAAGTTTTATGTATGTAACAGTGACGAACCGACCGACGAGCCCAGTGGTCGGAGCAGAGGTGAGAGGGTCCTGCAAATCACAGCCGCAGCCCACATAAGTGCAAATACACTAATAGTTGGTTTTATGGTTTGGTTTTTTTAGGACTGCTGGTCATTCTTAGCCCGAAGGCTTCCACAGCTTCGCCGGATCGAATGATTTGGTTATTGCACGCATGTGAAATTAATGCCTGTAAAAGCGTACACACGGTACAGGTGCAATCCTGGTGTCGTTTAAAAAAAATAACACAATATAAAAACCAACGAATAAACACAGTTTCAGACACTTAATAATTAACAATTAACTAATAGTAAAACATTCAGTCGTACTTGAAGAAAATAAATTAAATATATAAATAAACATACATAGTATATTACTGCTGTTATATTTTTGTTGATCTTACCTAATTCGATTGAACTATCAGGTACGTAAGCTTTTAGTCACTCAATTTTATGTATGGAAGTTGTATAAGCACTCAGACATATTAGCCATTTTGATATTGTTTTGTTGATTACACAACTACAATATTGGATGGAGAGTTAATAAACACCCAAACCTCAATAACGCTTAACCTCACAATATTAAGAATTACGATCGAATTAGGACCACGGGGCGACCAACTAGTATGCTTTTATTTCCTATAGATATCCGAAAAATAAATCTATATTCTCGGAAATGTAACGCAGACGGAATTCCGTGTACTTGTTTATAGCCCGGCTTCGCACGGAAGTTATTGTTATGTCAAAGTTTATACAGAGAAAAACAGCAGCCGTCTATTTACATATTTAGGAGTAAATGTTCGTAACATCCGTTCTTAGTGGGTGCGTATATCGGAAAATAAATATGTATGCCAAATTTTAAGTCAATAGGTCTTGTAGTTTCGGAGATATCGCGATGAGTCAGTTGTGAGTCGCTTATGTATATATAGATAGCTGTATTAAAGAGAATTAAGACAATAATAGCCAGGATATGGTACTCCATCACGATTATTAATGCCCACGAGGGTACTTGTTCCCATAACGGGGTCTAGCAGGAAACAGCTTATTTGCTTGCGATTTATAGCCATTCTTGTATCACTTACAATTTTTGACAGACATACTGAGATACAATTATCCTCTGAACAGTTTTGAAAAAAGTGTTAAAAC
The DNA here is from genome assembly GCA_019845155.1 of Luehdorfia chinensis. Taxonomy (NCBI): domain Eukaryota; kingdom Metazoa; phylum Arthropoda; class Insecta; order Lepidoptera; family Papilionidae; genus Luehdorfia; species Luehdorfia chinensis. The sequence continues at coordinate 11,063,255 of JAHVAK010000103.1, forward strand.
ACATTATGCGATACGTATTAACATTGATTTTTCTTTATTAAAAAAAAACAATGCACCGAGCTACAATGGCCCCCTGTGTGCATTTTACAGATATAAATGGCACACGCACAAACACCAGTTATTCTGCCGTGAAGCAGTAGTGTGCAAACATTACTGTACTGGGCATACGAACCTTAAGAACTGATGTCTCAGGGTGATGGGCGCAGTGGGGTGTTACATAGAAATTTTCTGGGTTTGCTATGGGCAGACGTTGCACTTACCATCAGGTGAACGTTTCGCACGTTTCGTCAATTTATCCAATAAAAATATAATAAAAAGGTAAATATTAATCAATAACCTTAAGACAATCATTTATCTGCACCGTTGTTTCCAGTATAAGTAAATAAAGAGCTTCGCATCGCGGCCATTCATCCGTCAGAATCGACGTTCGCAACTATAATATAATCAATTGAAGGATTGAACCTCCCCCGGAAGCAGCGTCGTGAATATCAATTACTGTGCCGTTTGGATTCCGTTCTCATCGATTCTATATATTACTGTGGCTTTTTTATACAAAGATTGCTCGCGTAGGGTTCGGGCGCTCGCTTTAAATTTCATAGTGTCCGAGTGACCTCTAAAATTGTTCTGCAGTTTTAAGTGCAATATTTACCATGTTCCTCTGTTTGCGCGTTGCACTTATAGCACTATAATATGTAATGCGGACATCATTGTCAACGTTGGCACGTTACGAGGTGAACAGTCATTTGTGACACATACCATACAAAAAAGACACGCAGATTACGTCGAAATAACGAACAAGTGGACTATGAAAAGGTGTGAAGATGACAGTAAGAAGGAAATGGATAGTTTCCGCGCCATCCGGCGGACAAATTGACACTGCTGATTACCGACACCTCGCATGAGAATCGACGTCCGCAACAAACAGGTGTCCGACTCCGCACTGTGTGTATAGTTGACTTACATTCATAAATATAAGAGGTAGGCGAACTACATCACCGCCATTTTGGTACCAGTCAAAAAATTCATCCCACGAGCATAGTGACAGCATTGCATATTATGGTTATTCTGCACGAAAAGAAGGCTGTCCGTACAATACCTTAGTCTCCTCTTATGACACCTCGATAGGAAATGGTATTCTGCCGGGCACCTATCGGCGAATATATAATAATAATGTATTGTTGATAAACTAAAACAAGTGTGTTTGTTATTTATTTAGTCGAATTCTAAGCAATTATGCGAAAACGTGTCGCCTAAAGAGTAAGACGTACGGAATTGACAGCGCGACAAGCGCAATTCAAATCTGTGGCGATGCGGCGACCATTTATCGTACCACGTCAACTCGGTCACAATAGATGGTATCCCATTAGATACTTTATTGCCGAACTGGAGAGTTTAATACAGATTCAAACAAAATAGAGCGAACAAGAACATCACGTACGATTCATATCAGCCTTTATGACGTTTGTGTTAGAGGTTAAAACCAATCAATACAGATGAGACAAAATAGGGCAAGAAAGAATATTACCATACAATTGATATCAGTCTTTACAGCGTTGCGTTAGAAGTTAAAATCGGTTGAAAGGGAGGTAAACTACAAGTTGGATAGCCTGCTCCGGCAATTTGCCTATTGCTGTGTTCAATTATCGCCCCCCGCACTCATTACTGTATTAAGGCGAGAGCGGCAGTAAATTTAGTGACGCCTCTGCAATTCCTCTGAATCGAGAGGAGGATGTTATCTGACGTCTCCCAAATAAATAAATTGCCGAAGTTTTATTGGTCGGGATTACCATAAGTCAAGAAGATTGTAGATGAATAACTAAAAGCTGCAGTTACAGTCAAAATATTCGTGGCAGAATTAGTTTCGTGTTGAATATTTGAGAGGGAGAGGACGAATGTAAGAAGATTAGTGAAACAGATTTATTAGGCTAATGTGAATTTATTAGGCGAACGAGCAAGCCGGTAAGTGCCGACGTAGAGCGAACCTATCAAGACATCAGATCGAAGCCGTTTTAAGGAGAAGCCACGTCAAAAGTACCCGCAACCGACGAGCTTGTATGAAAACGGTCATGAAAGTAGAAGAAGCGAAAGATGTGTGTCAGGATCGCTGCAAGTTTAAATTTGTGATCTCTGCCTACCTCAATGGGAAAGAGGCGTGACTTTATAATTGAAACCAACTGATCGTTTTTTGATTTTTCCAGCAGCTTATTTCTGAAAAGCGTCCCTTCAATAGTGCGTCACGAAAAATAAAGATACTCGTATGTGTCATAAAAGTTAACTAAGGAAATGCTGAAAAATATTAAGCCCTCCAACAGACGGCGGAATAATCATCTCAAATATAAAAATGTAAAGTAACGGCCTGTAAATGTGCAACTGCTGAGCACAGGCCAATCAATTAAAACAGAGCTAGACATCTAAGGTCTGAAGTCTCTAGTATTGCGATTTGAGAGAGACACGTGCGGCCGACGTATCGATGATCAGATTGAAATTATTTTAAGGAAACGCCACGTCGAAAGTACTCGCAAGCGATGATCTTGTATGAAAACACCAATGGAACTAGAGGAAGCTAAAGATGTGTGTCAGAATCGTAGCAAGTGGAAAGATGTGGTCTCTGCCTACTCCTATGGGAAAGAGGTGTGACTCTATGTATGTATGAATGTACGGCCGATTTCTGACTGACTTTAGAAACTCATGACGATGATGTAAGACATGTTTAAATCCAAATCAATACTTTCATGATATACGACTCCAGAATTAACTGCATTTGGAGCACGGGTAATGACAATCTATAAAGCGATCGCTTCAGAAGCGTATAATTAATAAAGCGAACGGACCGCGGCAATAAAATTAACGGCACCAATCCAAGTCGGAACTCGAGCGCGATTGAAGAAAGCAAATGGGCTTTAAAATTAATAGCGTGTTTAACAACGCCTTGCATGTTATTATAGAGTATTAATAAATGTACTGGATGAACCTTAACTCTAAGGGAATAAGATTTAGACGTGTTATGCAAAAATTCGTTGCCTAAATCAGGGGTTCACAAACTTTTTCTACAATGGAACACTTCGCAAGCCCGGAATTTTTGGCGGAACACTTTGATATCAATCGCCATTCGATAGAATATCTGTAAACGTATACCAGTGTATTTACTTTCCAAATTGTCACGGAACACCTTCAATATTCAATCGGATACACAATCGGTATGACTCAAGGGAACACTTATGTTCCGCGGAACATAGCTTGGGAACTTCTAGCCTAAAGTACTACTATTGATTGATATATGGACGGTGGTTCAAGATGAAAGCGTCAGGCAGACATAATGACACAATAAATGCGTATTTTTTATTTGTTTTTTTAGAGATAATAGTTTTAAGAATTTATTTTATTCATGTGTTCATTGAGCTATCTCTATAAGTACTTTGTCTTTTTTTATAAAGTTAAATTATGTCTACTCTGTACATTCATCTCTCTCTCTCTCCCTCTCAGATCATTTTGTTAAGGAAGACATGACTTGTTGAGGACTAATAAAGTATATGCAGTATGCAGTGTCTCAACCACAGCAGGAAGGAAGCAGATACGGGTTGACTCTTAAAAGATTTTACCCACATCCGGAACAAAAAACATTTCGCTTCATTACCCAATAGTTTCGTCTTTTCGAATGGAACAGGAAATGTCTTTTGACTTTATTTATTAAGACATCTTGATTTATTAATTTCGACCGCGTTGCCTAGTGGTCAGAGTAATTAACTTTTACGCTGCGGGTCCTGGGTTCGAATACCAGCCGGAGTCAACATTTGTGCAAAAACACAAACTGTTTTCGGGTCTGGTTGTGTTGTACATATGAAATTTATGTCTGTAAAACGCACGCACAATACAAGAGGATCCTACTGTGAGGCATCGTTTTTTCGGAAAAAATATTGCCCGTATAGTTTTTTTATAGCGACTATTTTTTAAAAACGATAGAGCGGCCATTTAACAACTTTCTAAAAGCATAATAACATGATAGGTCATAAACACTGACATTATACTGATATACATTTATACATATCTAAAATTATAAAATACTAGTTGACACCCGCGACTCGTCCGCGTCAAAAAGGTATTTCAAATATCCCGTGGGAACTTTTTCATTTTCCTGGATAAAAAGTATCCTATGTCCCTTCTCAGTGTGCAAGCTATCTCTGTGCCAAATTTCGTCAAGATCGGTTCAGCGGTTTAACCGTGAAAAGGTAACAAACAGACAGAGGGACAGAGAGAGTTACTTTTGCATTTATATATTTGTATGGAAGTATGGATTAACAACCTACAAAGGCTACAATACTGAGAAACAGCTTCCATTTGTTTTTGAGGTGCTCTTAGATTTTTTTCAGAGTTTTTTACCCAACATGCATGTTTCGTAACGATGTTTACCTTTAGCGACTGAAATTCCTGACAATGAGCCTGTCCCCGAACGGCCCTGGCCCGTTATAATGAAGCACAATTGACTAATTTAAAAAAAAACTAAACCTATACTAGGATATCGTGGTTGCGTTTAATAGACACAAGACCCGAAAATCAACAATCTGTATTTTTGCACAAATATTGGCTACTGTTGGGATTCAAACCCAGGGCCCGAGGCGTGAGAGTACACTGTCAAGTAGAAGAAAAGTCAAAGAACTTACCAGGCATAAAATGCAGCAGCGCCGCAGTGATGGGGTACAAGCTGGGGCTGTACGTGATGTCAGGGCAGGCGTAGCCCAACACGGAGACAACGCGGTCGGCAACCGCCCGACCCTTGCGGGTCAAGTGGTAGCCGAGGCAGTGCGTCGCCTCCACGAAGGGCGGCAGCATGATCGGCTTGTCCGGCAGCTCCACTGTGCCGAACACCTGGAACAAAACTTTGGAGTTTAGATGCGCCCATTAGCGAGACAGCAATTTGGTTTGACTTTGTCTTACTATGAAATTCACTAACTTATACGTTTGTCTGGGTATCAACAGATGGTTTCTACGCTGGATATTTTAGTAACACAGAAAGTGACGTGACTAGACTAGTAGAACGTAAAATAACTGACACTGCGGTGGTACCTACCTAAACAGATTTTTGCATAAAAATTCTACCACCAGTGACCATCTTAGATCACATGCTTTACTCGACGAATTATTTGAAAATCATTGAAGCATGTTCGACTCAGACTCAAACGACTCTACCGGCAACAATTATACATATTTGTGTAGGTGTTCGTTCAAGATCTCTCACGTGCACAACTGCCACGTCGAGTTTTGTTATAATATAGTTAATAGAACCAGGCGTTACTTTGCGGAAATTCATTATAATGGATTTCCGAAAAGTAACGCCTGGTGGCTTAACTGGCGGTGGCGGTGGATTAACTTTCTTTCCTTATTATTGAAGGAATAAAAGTTAATTTTTGCTAAGATCCGTATGCAAAATTTTAAATGGTGTGTATTACTTTCTTTCCTTTACTTTTGTTATAATTCCGTTGTCTTTATTATTGGTATAAACAAGTCAAAGAAGTAAATTTTGTATAGTTACTTTACATTGATGAATGATGAAAATACAATAAGTTTTATAATTCGTTGTGTATTACATAAATAAAGTCAGTTCCAGGTTATCCAAAAATAATATAAATTTAATGTTAGCTTCAGCCGTTTTAGAATTCGGCGACTAATGGATGGGTAGAATTAAAACATCAGATATGGTTTTGTATGCGAATGTACTACAATTTGAAAAACTTTTATTTCTATTGGCGAGGACTACGTGGGCCACAGTACATTATACCCGCGGGTGCTAGGGTCGAATCACAGCCGGAATAAACATAAAAAACTTAAATTGTAATTTCCCGGGTCTGACTGTGTTGTAATTGTCCTAATACTTATTTTTCTGATAATATTTTATTTAAAAAAAAAACCAAGCCCCACAGGGTTTCTCCTGTATCGTGGGTGCGTTTTTCAGACATACATTTCACATGCACAACGCAACCAGAAATCCCCGAAAACCAACAATTTTATTTACACAAACGTCTGCCTCTGGCTGTGATTCGAACCCAGGACCCGCGGCGTAAATTCAGGTACTCTAACCACTAGGCCACGCGGTCGTCATCATCTGGGATGCACCTCCTACTGCCTACTGTCCTAACGAGGACAAGTGAGCGCCTCTATGTCTGCGCGTACATGTAGCACTACAACACTTCCAGCGCAGACGATAGATTACGACAGTATCGGTATCATATACATACATACATACATAAGATCACGACTGTATCCAATAAGGGGTAGTCAGAGACTGGGCACTCACTGCAAAAACAGATGACTGCCACAATCCACGTTTCACCAAAACAATATAATGCACTTGGTGTGATAGGTGGTGAGCCCATCGCCACCATGCGCTGTTGGGTGCACAGTGCAGTTTAATTCCTTACTCGCCTTTTACGAGATCCATTGGATGAGATAGAGTGGTAGTATTCTTTTAACGAGCCGCCACCACACGGCTATCGGCTCATATACAAGAGACTTAGAATTGCGCATTCCCATAATTTTTCATAATGTTTTTCTATAAACTAGTGCGCAGAGACTTGAATTGATTGAATAAACACATGTTAAACTTGTCGTCCACCTGTAGGCAAATTCGCATGTCTCGTCGTGATTATCCACTTTGCGGGCGAGGTCACAGAGCTCTAACAGGCTCGAACGGCTCTAAACGATGTTTCTATCTAACTAAATGTCTAAATTGTCGTAGGAATTGTGTATAGGATCAAACGAATATATTGTAATATCACTGGTGGCGTTACTATCCCGCACAGGAACACATCCCGTCTAGGTAGGTACTAAGGCAGGGCCTAACGACCGCGTGGCCTAGGCCACTGGTCAGAGTACCTGACTTCTAAGCCGCGGGTCCTGGGTTCGAATCCCAGCCGGAGACAACATTTGTGCTAAAACATAAATTGTTGGTTTTCGGGTCTGGTCTTGTTGTGATTGTCCCCGTGTTTCTGACACTGCATCCTAGCCTACCTCCGATTTTATCGCATCAGCGTTACATCGGGCGCGGGTAGGTTGGGACGAGTGAGTGCCTCTGTGTTTGCGCGTACACTTGTGGCACTATAATATCTCCTGCGCAGTTGATGGCTCTCGACAGTAGTCGGCAGTTGTCGCTGTAGTCGAAATCGGCTAGGAGAACATCATCAACGCAGGGCTCGTTATTCTGCAGTGAAGCAGTAATGAGCAAACATCACTGCGGTTCGGTCTGAAGGGTACTGAGAGCCAGTGTAATTATTGGGCATATGAGACTTAAGAACTGATGTCTCGGGGTGATGGACACAGTGTGAGCACCACACAACACATAATTCGCAATAAGGTATGAGATTATTTTTAATAGAAAATGAAATTAATAGTTGCGCTGGTTTAAATGCTAACTGTATGCATTAAATACTATTTCCATTGACGCTTGGCTTAAAAGATTATAATTAAAATTATAGTATATTTATAGCGTTTATCTTATCTACGAATTTCAAAGCATAGTCGATAAAAAAAATATATTTATAGAGACCATATAATAAACTATAGAGGATACATTACTACATACTACACTGTAATATTGGTGTAAAAATGTATTTTGCAGTGGAACACTAGAATATTTTAATTTAATTACAAACCAACCTGGTGATCAGAGAAACAACAAGTTGAGATACTTAAAAAAAACCATCAACAGCGTGTTGGACCACGTTTGGGGTAGGGTTCCGTAGTCATCCGTAGACACTGCGCAGTCTCTCTTTCTTTGTCTACAAAATAGTCTTAGCAAGATACAAAAAAAATTTAGAGTTCGGACCTGCAATAACATAGATGATTATAAGTTTTTATTGTAAACAATTCAGAATTTACAATGATGATAAAAATACAGTATATCTTGTTAACGGTGCGGTAGATAAAAATACTGTATGAATACGAACTCGTTTGAAAAGCGAACGCTCAAAAAAAAATTCCACTTTACATGACTAGCAAGATACATGTAAGTTACTTGCATACATAATATATTAATACATTACGTTCCATAACTATAGACCCTAAGACAGACGGACAGATGGATGAAAAGGGCGATGTCGTAAGAGTTCCTTATGGTCAGACCACGGAACCCTGAACAGAATATTATAGTCAAACAATCATTAATGTTATTAGCAGTTCCCAGTCCTCAGCAAACACTAACGTTGATCAATATTTTTGTCAGCGGATATAAGAAAAACTTGTTGCATTAAGACGCGTCTGTTTACTGACGTAACTGCAAATAGCTTTTTAAATTTTCGTCCATTGCATCATTATGTATGTATGCACATATAAAATGCAGGTGCTTCGTGCGCTTTTAAACCCGAATGGAACATTAAAGTGGTGTCTGTGAAATTTAATCATCAGCCTGAACCTCGTCATGCTGACGATAGGCCTCCCCTATTGATTGCGTCAAAATGTAAAATTGCCGAAATAGTAAATAGGGTACTTATAAATTCTGAAAGTTAAAGTCTACCCCTCCCTAATTCGCAATGAATATCCGACACCCTTTTTTATTTCATTAACTGTCACATCAGAGTCCTGTAGAGCGAATCATATGCGATAGCAGCAAGCAAAGGAGAGTTAAGTGATGTGTAGAACTGCCCATACATTTTCAGTTTTCAATTATTGTTTATGGTTATTTTTAAAATAATAAAATGTAACATTCCTTTGTCTCTTCCTTCCTGTCATTTTATTATAAGTATTTTTTTTATTTTACTTTATGTAATGGAATTGCTTTAAAATACTAATGTAAAGCAATGATTTAATGCTCATCCTTTTTTTTAAATATTTTTTTTTAATTTTTTTTAGGACTGATGGTTAGCCCGAAGGCTTTTACAGCTTCGCCGGATTGAAAGGTGGCATAGCGCTGAGGGCGCTTAGCCGAAACCTTTATTTATGGATCACTGGCGCAAGGGCCCCAAGATCCTGATCGCGTGAGTAACCGACTCGAGGGTGCCCAAGGGGGCCGGCCTCGGCTCGGTCAGTTACTGCAATCGGGAGGGCAATATTACTACTACTATTATTACTATTATTATTAGATAAGTTTACCACCAATTCGGAATGCGTTTTCGCTGGAGAAGAAATGGCGCAAGAAACTCCAGCGACGCTTCTGTTTATGATACTACTGCTAGGGGAGAACCGACCTGAGATGCGGCGGTATCGCGAATAACTTTCGTCTGATACGCCCTCGCCGACGGCGGGGGCGGTATGATGGTGATGTTGTGTGTTTGCGTAGTGATGAGTAGAGCGCTGGGGCCCTAGTGGTCGCGTCGTCAGGGTCCTCGAGGACGTGCCTTGGTCTCCTTTTTCCGCGGGTCGAGTTTTGGTGTATCGCGAGGGGGTTGTATGTGGCGGCACTGACAACCAGTGGGTTGGGGTGCGTGACGGCAGAGTCGAAGTATCGGCGAGAGGCCAACTTTAGATATTGGGCTATGGTAGGAAGCCCTAAATCGATATGAAGGTTAGCATTACGCACGATCCACGGTGCTCCCGTGGCTTTACGCATGAATCGATTTTGAATTACCTGAAGTCGGTGAATTTGTCGCGGGGAGGCATGCGCAAATACGGGGCTTGCGTATGTCATAATTGGCCGAATACAGGCTTTGTAAAGTGTAATTTTATTACGTAGGGACATTTTGCTATTTTTAATTAGTAACGGATGTAATCGGCCAAGGACGAACGCCGCTCGGTTCCTTACTCGGTTAATATGTGGGCCGAAGCTGAGTCTCGAGTCTAATAGGACGCCTTAGTATTTGACTGTCTTTTCCCAGGGGATTGGACGATCGAATAACTCTATGGTGGGGAGGCGCGGTGTTAAGCGCCGCGAGAAGTACATGGCTGCACTTTTGATGGGGTTGACCTCGATCCTCCATTTCCGAAACCAGTTCCCGAGGGTTCGGGCTGCGGATTGGAGGGTTTAGAGATAGTGTCTGGATTACGCCCAGACACATAGAGGCAGGTATCGTCTGCGAAGAGGGCGAGTTCGACGCCGCTGGTGTGCGGTATGTCGTTCGTGACAAGGGTGTAGAGCACGGGACCTAAGACTGAGCCTTGTGGTACGCCGGCTAGGATGGGATGTGGTTCGGATCGCACCCCCTCGACGCGGTAGCGGAAGGTTCGACTGCGTAAGAAATCTAGTATGATGAGTACGAGGCGATCTGGCACACCGAGTCCGTATAACTTGTATACGAGCCCGTTGTGCCAGACCTTGTCGAACGGTTTCGCCACGACCAAGAAGAGCGCTCCAATATGAAGCCCGCGTATGAAGCGGGATTGAATGTGCTCCGTTATGCGGTGCACCTGCTGGGTACATGAGTGTTTGGCTCGGAATCCAAACTGCTCGTGGATGGGGATCCCTCGAGACTGCATGAAGTCTCTTAAGCGGGCGAGTAGTAGGCGTTCGTATATCTTGCCTAGCCTTGAGGAGGCTTATAGGCCGATATGCGGTGGGATCGGACGGGTTAATGCTAATACTTTGCAGCCAGAGATTACTTGGAGAGGCGGATAATTTTTTCTAAAGGATCAGTGGATCGCGCAAAAACGAAGCATATGCACTCTAAAAACTTTGATCTCAATGTTCTACGAGAACATCGATTTAAAAACTGAATATAAGGAATCAAATATTATGTAAGTCATTTTCTTTTGTTTTTAAATAAATCATGAGCAAGTGTCATAAACAAAAAAATAGTAAATAAAATTTAGATTCTCCTCGTCACAGAAAGGTATTATACGTGGCATTTGCAAAAACTATTATATCTTTCTATACTTAACAATAAATTTACTTACTGTACCATAATTTTTATGTAAAGCAACAGGTATTAAGAACTCGTATGCATTAAGAGTGCGAGCTCAATTTATCTGCTGAATGGTACAGCAGCTTTTGGTATTTATAAATGTATGCTCAGTCAGTGGCATATAATATAATATATGTTGGTATTATTTAATTATAACTAATTATTATTATAACTAAATATTATTTAAAACATTTTTTTTTCTTACACGAGCACAATAGAAAAACGTAATTTAAAAGTAGAAGCGATATTAATTCAAAACTCAACTGTTCGAAATGTCAATCGTAATAGAAATTTGTAAGCGTCACGCCACAAGTTCAACGAACGTCGTATCTTAGATAAGGACATAGGAAATGCAATTCCAAGTGGAATTTCTGTGAACCGAACGCTGCGCTTCAAGGAGCGATGACCGTGTCCAATGTTTGTGTGGCGACCCAGTGATAAACAACATAAATACATGCAATAATCGTTTGTCACGGTGACAGATTTCCGACTGGATCCAACCGGTCGCCGGTGCCAGGTCGTCTATATTTAGATGTCAACAGAGCTCGCACATTCGCGCATGTAGCGTGATTGTGAATAAAAGCCCACTGGCAATTCTCTTGATAATTTTGGTCGGATTATAAAAACGAAACGACTGTCAAAAATATAAGAGACCGAGACAAATGAAATTTTATGCCAGTTTGACTTGACTGAGTAATTTAAATGTGCAATCGTTAAACATTGTTAAATTGTGAATCACAACGAAGTACGCATCGTAAATAGAAAATATAAAGCCGGAACATTTTACATTGAACTAAATATACTCGTGATACAATATTTGATAATCGTGATAAAATAACAAAATAAACATGACCAGTAATAAATTGTAGTTCATGACGAATGTGAACAAATATTTGGGTTTTTTTAAGCGACACACTAGTTCTACTCCGTACAAACAAATCCAACAATTTGTATTTAAATGAAACTGATTTTACGGGTTTTATAACGTTGAATTTCTACTATTTCTAACTAGTAAATATATAGTATATTGTGTTCGCGTAAATATAAGAAATTAGGCCAACAATTTGTGTTTTTGCACAAATCTGCTACGGCTGGAATTCGAACCCGAGACCCGTGGCATAGAAATCGAGTACTCGGAATCACTAGGCCACGCGGTCGTGATTACTATGATAAGTCTAATAATTAATTAGTAATAATAATACTAAAACATATAAAACCATTAAAGATTTTATTAATCCAAAACGATACCATTGAAACTGTCCAAATCGTTTTATTAATTTGTTTCAACAACAATTACTCGGAAACGCAGGAAATACACTACCGAGACTTGTGGACGCGACCCGAAGTTACTATTTCCATCGCACTTCGCACCTGCATTTCATAAATAAACCAATAGCGTATTCAGAGAGTAAACGATGCCCGTTTTAATTCGTTCCGCGTAGCATCGCTAGGGCTGCACGATGTATAGAATTCTATTTAAATAAAATTGTAAATGTTCGTTTGCTCAAAATCTTAAGTCACAGAAAGTTCTTCACCAATTCCTTTGAAATTTTAACACTACGTTGGTTTTGAATAGGTAAGGCGTTGACTTGAAATTTGGCTTATATATTCCTTTCCCAACATAGACACCCACTAAGAACAGATTTTATGAACATTTGTTTTTATTGGATAAAGTGACGAAACGAGCAAAACGTTCACCTACGTCTGCCCATAGAAAATGCTGTGTCACCCAAAACATTTCTGTGCCACTACATCTACACACCACACTGCTCTGCTCTGCTGGGTCGTCACCCTGAGACATCCAGTTCTTAAGTCTCAATTGCCCAGTGAGTAAGCTAGGTCTCAGTGCCCTTCAAACCGAAACACAGTAATGCTTGCACACAACTGCTTCACGGCAGAATAACTGGACCTGGAGTGGTGTAGTGGTGCAAGACGATTCCTGCATAGGAATCTTACCACAAGTATAATTTACTGTTTTTATCTATACAGACCAACATAACAATTACTTCTGTGCGTAGCCAGACCGCGTCTGCTAGTAAGTAAATAAATTTATTTTAATAAAGCTAAAATTAGTCTTCGTTGTGTCCATGTGGCATATGAAATGGTGTTACACTACTCGTGGGAACGCAATGGGGAGTAAGAATTTTTTGACTCGGAACTAAAATGGCAGCGACGTGGTTCGCCACCCGACACGTCCCGTTTCCCGCGGGGGCGAAATGGCTATGGATGTGGTTCCTACCAACCCTTTATGTGAGAAAAATGCCTGTATGTATAAAATTAAATTGTTTTCACTATTGGTAGTTGTTACTCACTACTTCACTACTGTGTCAACATTTTTCCATACTGTTTAAAGCAGATCTGGCAACCCTGTCACAAACCGGTCGGATTATAGAATGTAGGCATGCGCATCAATAAACCACTCACTCAAAAAACACAACACACTACTTCGCTAGTATCCGCTAGATAGCTCTTTCGTAAACAAGAATCTGAGTTATCGATCTAAGACTAGCTTCTTTTCTATTGTTATAAACTTTGTAATAGTGTTTCCTTTGATGTAGCGTTTCGTCTATACCAGTAAGTTCTTCTTCGCAGTGACTACCACAATATACAAATGATTGTTCAGGCACGACGTCTATAATTATAACTAACAATGTTATATATACATTATTAGTGACATCGTTATATATATATACTAGCTGGAGAATATAGGTTTTCTAAATATCGCGGGGAACTATTTGATAAAAAGTATCCTATATCCGACTCCAGGATGCAAGCTATCACTATGCCAGATTTTGTGAACATCTGTTCAGCGGTTGAACCGTCAAAAGGTAACAAAACAGACAGAAAGACAGAGAGCTACTTTTGCGTTTATAATATTAGTATGGATTACTGTACACTGTGTATTTAGATGTACATAAGTAAGCCTGTAATATTAAAAATTGTTATTGTTATTCGATAATATGTATTATTAAAAAAAGCAACATACAAAAAGGCGTTTCGGAACGCAGGGCTGTAATTCGCGACACACCTCCTGCTCGGGGACTCGGCGTCCTTCGCTCAGTCAAGGCCGCCAACACACAGAGCATGCCATCACGTAGCTTAAAAACAAAACCTTTTAAACCGGTTCCACGCCGCTACATTTGAGAGCATATGCCCTGAGATAAATAAATTAAAACGGTCGCCGTGAAAACGTAAATATTTGAGTTGCATATTTAAGGAAAGCGAAACAGTTGAAGTACGCGAGCGAAATGTAAACACAGGTATTATTACAGAAAGCATGTAAAGCGTGTAAAATATAAATGAGACTAAAATCTGTCGGACTACATCTGTAGCTCAAAATTTAACAGAAAACGTTTTCAGTGATACAAAGTTGCATTATGGTTGTCTATGACATACACTCAGCGTCACAAAAATCGCACCTCTCTGAGTTTGCGCGAAAAGTGGCTGTAATGGCTAGAAACGAATTATATTTATATAAATATTGGTATGTTTGAAATGGGTATTTGAATAGCTTTACATTATTAATAAAAAAATCATGAAATCATTAAAACATTTATCATTATAGAGCGTCAAAAATAAACACTGTCAAATGCTCGTTAGAAGGGACGCTAGTATAGCCATAGACCTGCTAAAGGTCCAAAACTTACTGCACAGCATCGCAGAGATCGCCTAGAGTTTGCTCGCAATCATTGCGAGTGGACTAGAGTCAAAGTGCAACAGCGGCGGACCGTACTCTTCTCTGATGAGACGAGGGTCTGTCTATTCTGCAATGACAGACGTAGAAGGGTCTACAGAAGACAGGGGGAGAGGTTCACACAACCCTGCTTCGAAGAATCCGTCGAATACGGGGGTGGCTCGTGTATTGTTTGGGGCGGCATTTCCGTCGACGGGAAAACGGAACTTGTGTGCGTTTCCCGAACTCGGGGTGGCCGTGGGCAAGGGTCATTAAATGCTGGTCGGTACATTACTGAAATCTTGGAGGAACATGTGGTCCCGTATACTGGTTAGGTCGGTGATGGATTCATGTTAATGCATGATAATGCTCGTTGCCACACCGCGGCTATTGTACGGGATTATTTACAGGAGGTCGATATCCCTGTTATGCATTGGCCAGCACGAAGTTCAGACCTTAATCCAATAGAACATCTCTGGGATGACCTAAAACGGCGCGTGCGAGCTCGAGATCCAGCTCCAGCCACTCTTCAAAAGCTCCAAGATACGGTACTTGAAGAGTGGGAACAAATACCCCAAGAGGCTGTTGCGATCCTTGTAAGGTCCATGAAAGATCGCATGGAAGCCGTTATCAAGGCAAGGGGGGGTAGCACTTGGTTTTAAGAACTTTTTTTGTATTTATTAAGTTTTTTTTTAAATTATTAATTTGCAAATTTGTACATCCCATGTCTTTTTCTTTAATTTCTCTTTCGTCTCGTTATAAAAGTAAAATTCAATTAAAATTCCTGAAAGCTAATGAAATTACCTTTCGAATGATACCCTCAAACCACAACATTGCCATTGGCCTGTTGTGTTAAAATAGTATTTAAATTATTTTTTTCGGATGTGCGATTTTTTTGACGCCGAGTGTATGTACCCTACATTTTTTAAATGATACGCCTCACTAGGATTTCTCTTGTTTGAGTGACATTTTAGCATGCATATTTTTTATGGAAGAAAGTGAAGAAACATCAAAACTTTTGCCTGATGGTAAGTGCAATGTCCTCCCATAACAACCGCCGTGTCACTCTAGAATGTTCCTGTGTAGCACCACACCCACCGCGCTCTGAGATATCAGTTATTAAATCTCATATGGCCAGTAATTTCACCAGACAACCGTACCGAACTGTACCGAAATACAGTATTATGATTTCTTATATTTACGCGAACACTACACATTTAAATGAAACTAATTTTACGGATTTTATCGCGTTTTATTTTATTATTTATAACCCGACGTTTCGAGTGCTTTACAGCACCCATGGTCACGGGCGGACTGAGGTGACAGATGTCCCGATGTCATAGTTAACCCGGAGTACCTTCAGCTTTTAATTATTATTCCTTGTCCGATCTACGCAAGACACAGTAAGCTCTTTCTCTTTCTAGAAATACAGTATTGTTTGCACACTACTGCTTAACAGCAGAATAACAAGTACTTAGGTTGTACCTACCTAGATATAGATTCCTGCATAGGAATCCTACAGCCAATATGCAAGTTGTATTACTAGTACCTACCACCTGGATTATATATAATACCAGCTAGGTCAGGTTAGGTTTTTTTTTTAAATACCGTGAGAACTCTCGTATTTTCTATGGAAGAGAAACTCCTGTCCGTCTCCAGGATGCAAGCTATTTCTAAGTCGAATTTCGTCAAGATCAAATCAACGGTTAAGCCGCGAAAAGATAACAAACAGACAGAGGGACAGAGAGAGTTACTTCTACATTAATAACATTAGTATGGATATACGAGAACAAATCATGGAGTTTTGCAAATGAAATCCTCCGTCACAATCGCAAGAGCCATGTTAATACATGAAGGGGTAAGAACAATAAAGCTTACTAAACCGACGATCCGTGGAGATTCATAGTTATCGTTTCTTGCGCACAATAAATTAACGTAAACGTAAACAACTTAGACAGTTGACCAGAGCCGAAGAATTAGAGTAAAGTACTGCATATACATCTGTTATTGCTGGAAATCAACACAATAAGATTGCACTGACTCTTAACCTTGATACAGATTTGAATATTTTATGCGAAAGTATTAAACGCTTTTGACACGCTTTTCATAAAACTATAAGTTATTGAGATTAGACAAACGAGGTAATTACAACTAATGAATTGAATACTTTTATATTCCGGTGTATTGAAGCAGGAAACAAATTAATTTTGTTTTCGTTGAAAAATTAAAAATTATCATTAAACGTGCAAATCCTGCCAATTTAACGCAGGCACAATAATAATGAGACGAACATGAAGCGAGCCGGATTATAATCTGTAGTGAACAATAGTACGTGGGCGTAGCGCAAAGGCCCTAATTAGTGCAGACCCAACCTCGACGCGACCTCTTGTCGCTGACAATCAACGCTAATTGAATAAAATGGACCGACAACTACGAAATTGCAAATTTGGTATGCACTTTGTTATACGTACGTCAACGTCGAACTACGGCCAAAGTTTTGATTTTGCTGTGTAAAATTAAAATTATGTTATTAAATTTAAAATTACGTTATTACGTCAACGAGAGTCCTTCTTTGTAGTTCGTGAAAATGTACCTACGAGTATTACTTTCGACTTTATGTGGTTGCTTTTCTAGTATCCAATATGATAATAGCCGCAAATAAAACTGATCGTAATATGTTTTCCAGGTCAGTTAGGCCCCGTAATGGATTACAAATGTGATGTAGCTGTTATACCACATTTGAAGAAGCGAAATGATTATTCGATTGCAAAATTTCGCCGAAATAACGTTGGATAAATAAATACGTGGCCGACGTTGTTCCCCCTCGCGAATAAGATCGATGATACTATTTTTGGCGGAGCGGCCACAAGGCGGATTCCGTCGGAAATAACTCCGTGTTTTACCATCACACGGCGCTCGATTGTAAATCTTTCGCGGCGGTAAGTCGATTGTGAAAAACACTCTAGCTATCTTGGCAGCCACAATACAGTCGTTACGTCATTGGACAACAATCTACGCTGTAAACAATGAAGCGATAATAATGCAATCAATTGCAATTAAAATTAAAACGCGCACTAAACGTAATGTTGTACCAATTGAGCATATTAAATACTAGAAGCTCTAAGGCTCTAGTTCAATCCGAATATATCAAGCGATCGTTATTTGATACAGAAATAAACATCACAAGCTGTGAAGCAGCGGCACGATTTGCATGAACAAAATAAATAGATATGGGAAAATAAAGAGAAACTAAAAGTCACCGATTCAGTCGACGATGTTTATCCCATGGCGCGTAATTAGGCAAACGTTGCCATAGATAACACTATCAGCGCTGATAATGAAATGCGCTAAGTAGCTGAAGATCCGTAGTGAAAATATTGTCAATTTAATGCGCGATGTTAAAACAGACGTTTTAATCCACGACTTTCTTTCCGTGGTAAACGACAACATGTTAAACATGTCAAACATGCCAGTCATAAACTTTATCTAGTCAAAATTGTGACACCGCTTTGAAAAATATATTTTTTGTATTTTTCACACTTTGTATCAAAGTGGCGAGACGAGCCAATCGTTCATTTGACAGTTAGTGCAACGCTGTGTCACCTAGAACATTGCTGTGTGTACTCTCGTATGCCCAGTAATTACACTACCTAGACGTGCCCTTTAAACCGAAACATACTGATGTTTGCACACTACTACTTGACGGCAGATTAGCATGCACTGCGGTGTTATCTATCTAAACGGATTGCTGTGAAAGTTAAGTAACAGTGTAAGCAGATTCCATTGGCACGTTTGGATAAATATTACAAAGTGTTTAAATGGGCCCGTTCGAGAGAAAATTTTCGTATCAATCTAGTCTTTAATAATAACAACGCTAGGCGATAACCTCGTCAGGAGTCAGGCTTGTTTACAGCGCCTAGTTTGATTGACAGTGTGATACTAGCGAGATATAAGTTGACCCATGAGCTATCGGTAATTGCGAAGTATAATAAGATTTCAATAGTTTCTGCACAATTTATCCTGTTTCATTATCGGTGTGCTAGTAAGTCATATAGGGTTATGCAGTTTTCACGCATCAAAATAAAAGTTGTTTTAAAAAAATTGTTATAAATAACGGAAAGCATACAATAGAATAAATTAAATTGACAACACATATAGAACATTGACCAAGGACCAAATGAGCAGACACCCAAAAAGTTAAGCGAAATAAAAATGACTGAAATGGTAAAAAAAAACATGGAGATATTACATAAACTAAAACAAAACCATGAATGCAATCTGAGAAACACTCAACAAAGTAATAGTTTGCAGAAAATTTATTTACTGATGATTGATTGATGTAAAGTTAAGATTTACTTGTCCGCTTAAAAGGCTTCGGATGGCTGATTAATATTCAATCAAATTCTTAAGTCTTAATGCTGAACTAGTCCTATTTTCATTTCTGTTAGGGTTTTGATAAGGCAAGACATGTCACGCTTTATTAGCTAGTATTATATAGTCACATTGCATCCACATCTAATTTCCACTCACACCTTGTATTGAAATAAAAACCGGCCAAGTGTGAAACCACGCACAGTGAAGGGTTCCGTAGGGAAGAATAGCATAAAACCGGATATATAAATTTTTAGAAAATATGTCATATATCAAAAACAACAGGACATAATTATGGAGTGATAGTTATAGGCGGACAGGACGTTATTATAAGTGTTCCGTTTTTACCACTACTTACGAAATCCTATAAATTATAAAACATTTACGAATATATACGAAAGGTTTAAAATTTAATACAATAAATCGGCGAGTCGAAGGATGACCGAAGGATTTGAAAGGTCGGGTGAATAGATGGCAAGGCGGACAATGAAACCCCACTGAATGGACCCGTCTCCACGTGAACCCGGCGATATTGGTAACCGGGAAAATTAAAAAAAATTGGTGATATTAAAACGATCGCACGGAACGGGAATAGATTGACCTAATAAAACGGAAGCGATTGTATGTCCCCATTACGTAATATCATCTCCGAAGCGAGTGCAAGTAACTCCAGAGATTATTTCACAATGAGAGTGCATTAGTACTCGTACAAAACGTCTCGAACGATCGACATTGCTGACTGGCGAAACATTATGTCCAACGTATCTGGAGTTACATAAATAATAAATAATAATAATAATAAAACTTTTTTTATTTTCTCCCACATACATTACATTAATAGGTAGTTTAGTTAACAAATTATAGTGAAACAACAAAAGTTTCTTATTTTATAATGTGGGAGACAGGAGCCCAAACTAGGTAACCCTGTGCTATGGGTCTCCTGGCTCCCCCTCTTGGAAGTTAATGCTTTTTTGTTGACAAGTATGATTGATTTTTAACTATTTTACATGTATTAAGTAATATGAAATTAAATCTAAATATAGGATGTTTAGTGTGGGTGAGTGTTATATGTGTACGAGTGTATTCATGAAAATATGCTGTTTTTTTATGTTAGTATTCTATCACCAGTGATTTAGTTTTTGATGTTACTATTATTGTTTTTGTTTGCCAATCGTTATCTTGTACCTTGCAATAGTCTCTCAGTCTCCTCATAGTCTAATCCCAAAAGCCAGTCTGTTATAATTTTTTTACATGCGGTTTTTGATAATTGGTATATAGAGTGTTCTTTGTTTATTATATTGTACAGTTTACCACTTCTAAAGTCATAAAACTTTTGTGCGAACATGCTTTTTACTGGCACAATTTTACATACATTGTAGTTCCTTCTATTATTATCATGCTCGGCATTGGGTAAGTATACCATATTGGAATGTCTTTTTAAGATAATATTTAGTATATAGAGTTTTCTGACCGTTAAGACATTTGCTTCTTCATAAAGTTTTGTGGTGGGGAACATTCTAGGTTTATGTAGGGCTACTTTTAATATAATCCTTTGAGCTCTTTCGATCTCTAGCATGAGTGTTTTATTTGAACCTCCCCAAACGGAAATGCAGTATGTGAAAAGAGATTGACATAAAGATTTATAAATATTTTTTAGCAAATGCCAATTTGAGATGTATCGCAGATTTTTGAATATATAGATTAATTTTCTCAGTTTTTGTGTTAAAGTTTTAATATGCTCTTTGAAATTTAAATTTTCATCTATTATTATGCCCAAGTATCTGATTTCATGTGCATTGCTTATACTTGGACAGGAACAGTGTATATTAGATGTTAGATGACATGCATGAGCTTTTATATTATATTTGTTATTATTAAAGTTTGAATTCCGAATAGAAAAAGTTATGTATTTTGTTTTCTCCGTGTTCAGTGTTAGGGTATTAAAAGCTAACCATTTGCAAACGGCATTGAAGCCGATTTGTGCAGTATTAAAGAGATATATATAGATAGAAATATAGCGCAATAATAATCGAGCCTAATGCAGTGCAAAGGTAAAATTAATTTTTTTTCTACATCTGAATAGGTACCGGAGTATTAGTTATATGCAGCAAAGCATTACTGTATTCCGTTTAGGAGGACACTACGTCTAACAAAATTACTGGAAATAAGAATCTAAATGACTGACGTTTTAATGTGACGAGCGCAGTGCAGTCATATACAGGACTTTTCAATTCACAGACCTGGACGACACTGATAATGTTAAGAAAGATCTGGCGTTAACATCAGGCGAACAACTTTTTCGTCTGGTTAATCGTCGTCGTTTCAGCTTAACATACTCGTAAGTCCACTGTTGAACATAGGCCTCCCCCATAGATGGCCACAAAAGTTGGTACTCGTAGCTCTCATTTTGGAGGGATTTTGCCATAGTTGCCACGCTTGGCAACCGCACTTTATTTATTCAGATGTTCCAATAAAATGCTGCTGCCCATCTCCTGGTCTTCATTTTCCCTCTGTCGACTTTTACGACACCCACGGGGAGATGGGGTGGTTTCTAAGGTCATTCTCTTAGGTCGCCACCACACGTCTGGTTAATGACCTAATTTAATTTAAAAATATATTAAAGATGATCTGTTCCTGGCCGATTTTGATTATGGCGACATATTCCGTTTTCCGAAGTTGTCAACTGCGCAGGACATTACAGTTCCACAAGCGTACGCGCAGACAGTAATTCGTCCGCACATTTTTATCGATGTAGTGCTTATGCGATAACATCGAAGGAAAGTTCAAAAGCAGTGTTAGAAACACAAAAGAAGTTTTATATAAAATCGAAAATCAATTTTTTTTGTGACTGCGGAAGTGAAAAAGTATACAAATGATTTTTGGCGCCAATCCGAAAAATGGTGGTAATTTTGTAACTTCTGTGAATATTTTGAGTTTTGATGTATAATATTGATAATTCATTATGCAGCAAGTGCTCGTGAAGGCGTACAGTGATTGGTAAATTAAATTCAAGACCAAAATTGTACTTTTCGTTTTGTCACATCAGTCCAGGAATCAGATTCAAATTTTCATCCCCATTATCGTTCATCAGTCCAGAAAATAATAAGCAAGAGTCAACTATCATTTTACTGTCGATCGAAGTGAAGTCTCTCCGTCTAGGTAGGTACCACGTCAGGGTCAGTTATTCTGCCGTGAAGCAGTAGTGTGCAAACATTACTGTGTTTCGGTTTGAAGGGCACTGTGAGCTAGCGTAATCACTGGGCATTTGAGACTTAAGAACTGATGTCTCAGGGTGACGGGCGCAGTGTGGTGTCACACTAAAATATTCTGGGTGACACAGCATTTGTTGTTGACGACCACGTGGCCTAGTGGTCAGAGTACCTAACTTCTAAGCCGCGGGTCCTGGGTTCGAATCCCAGCCGGAGACAACATTTGTGCTAAAACATAAATTGTTGGTTTTCAGGTCTGGTTGTGTTATGATTGTCCCCGTGTTTCTGACACTGCATCCTAGCCTACCTCCGCATCATCATCTTATCGCATCAGCGTTACATCGGGCGCGGGTAGGTTGGGACGAGTGAGTGCCTCTGTTTGCGCGTACACTTGTGGCACTATAATGTCTCCTGCGCAGTTGATGGCTCTCGACAGTAGTCGGCAGTTGTCGCCGTGGTCGAAATCGGCTAGGAGAACATCATCATCATCATCATCATGGGTGGACGTTGCACTTACCATTAGGTGAATTTTTTTTTGCAGTTAATTGCCAGGATGAATAAAAAAGAATTATATCAATTAAGCGCAAACTTCACAAAACTGCTGATGAATGAATGATGCTGCTGCTCACGTCATCATAAACTTAACCATCATTAACCGTCCTCGTAGAGGCCGTATTTACATTGTTTATCGCGATAATATGATACGAAATATACGAGTACATATGTTGAGTTAAGGATTAGTCCGTTTCTGCATCGATAATAGACATAATCGTAAGGTTTCAAGTAATTTTTTTTTCTCAAAAAACGAAACCCCTCCGTATCGTGGATGCGTTTTACAGACATAAATTTTACATGCACGGGACAACCAGACCCAGTTTTTGCACAAATGTTGGCTCCGGCTGGGATTCGAACCCAGGACTCGCGGCGTCAGGTACTCTACTAACACTATTAGTTTAAAAAAATTATGTCAAAAAATAATCCGCGCATAAGCATAATATCTGACTCGATGATAATTTTTAGACAAGAAAAATCGAAAATTTTAATATTAAAAATATGAAACACGATAAGTACGTATATAAAGTTTTATTCAATCTTTGGTTATGTCAATATTAACATATCTGTAATGTCGTAAGACATATATCAACATTTAAAATTTAAGTATATAAAAAGCAAACAAACACAGAAATTACACGTTTCAGATAAGATAACAGTGAATCAATGTTATTCTGCAATATAATGTAAAAAAACAAAAAGAGAACTATAGAGAAAGTATTTTCTTTCATATATTCACGTCATACGAATGATCGAAATGTAACGATAAAGAAAAGAATGCGGTTCGATGTTGAACCGGGACTTCTTGCAACTTAGCTTCAGTACACTATCGTGTTCTGAGGATACCAACGGTGAAGCCAGGTTATTATTACAATACTTAACGGATACACGTTAATTATATACAGCCTCATCATCATCATTTCAGCCTATCTTAGTCGACTGATGGACATAGGCCTCCCCCATATATTGCCACAAAGCCTCATACATAGCTGTAATATATAAGGCCTCACCTGTATGAGGCTTATGTTCAGCAGGGGACTTGTGATAGGCTGAAACGACGACGACTTTACTAAAGATTATTTGGTAGCTTTTTTCATGATAAAGAATCACCTTATTGAGTTTACACCAAGAAACGAACCTATTGCTATCATCCTGAAGCTTCCATCATAAACGTTTATTTTTGTTTTTAAATAAAAAGAAGCAATTCGATGTTTTGAAACCATTTACCACATCTTTTATAAAAAAATATTGAACTGGATTGGTTCTAAGTGTGAACCTTGCAGGACTATGAAGCGTTGCTTGCCAATAACCAGCCGACGGACGATGCTCTACTGGCCGACTGATGGAAGGATATTCATCGCAATATTCTAAATAAAAATCCCACAAATTCATAAAGCGTCATCAGTGTGATGATACCGGAACACCACCGGAGCTGAGTACGTATATTTGTTATAGAAATGCATGCCAGTTTTGATTAATTTTAGCTATCCAGCAGTGGATTTAAAATGGTTAAAATGATCGAAATCGATGTCTATCAATCGTTTCTGCCACAAAAAACACTCTTACACTTTTACTTACTATAACAGTGAAATGTTGTATTACTTTAACTTTGTTTTGTATAACTCGTGTTTATATTTATCATAAAGCTCATTGTTTATTTAAGAAGAATCTTTACGGACGTGTTTATGCACCAAAAAGGACAGAGATAATGTAACGACGCCACAGACACAACACAACATCTAGCTGGGGTAGTTTAATCAATAAATAACAGCAATAATGAGAATCGATATAACTCATGATATCATTCAAAACGCGAAGGCGAGAAAGGTCAGTGACCTCTGGCAATGACAATTTATTGTTAATTAAATCGTCGGCGGTAAACTTCTCGGAGACGGTAAGTACGTGAAATTAACATAACAACGAGCACATAAGCGCGTTCGTAATTATGTAACATTAACATCGGCTCCGGTAGCGATAGTTAACGTAGATTACATCAGAATACAGTGTAGACTTGTACTTAATTCCTCCATTTAATGCCTTACGAATAATTTTTTTCTGGAAGAAAGTGACAAGACGATCAAATGCCCTAACAGTAAGAGCAACGTCTGCTCCTAAGAAATGCTGTGTCGCCTAGAATATATCTGTGTGACAATACACTGCACTCGTAGTTTGTAAGTCCCATATGCCATGCCTAGTAATTACACTAGCCGTCAGTGTACTTCAGACCGAAACACAGGAATGTTTGCTCGCACACTACTGCTTGTTAGCAGTACCTACACCTACAACCACACGGATACCTACATAGTAATTAAATCACCAGTTATAATTCATTTACTATGTTGAAGAGGAAGGCGTTAACTTAAGAGATGTTTCAGAGTATAGTAGTTAAAAATTAAAGGTAATTTTTTGAAAGCTTTATTGATCACTGTAGAGCAAACATTGCCTGCGTGCATTCGATAATAATAAAAACATTGAGATGCTTACTATTGAGATAATATAAAATAACAATAGTAACTCAATAGTTATTTTATAGCAATGATAATAAATAACTATTGAATATTTCAAGATACGCGTGTAACAAAAGCATCGAATGCAGAGCGTTTCACAAAGTTTGGCACGAAATGTATCTCGTTAATAAAACGCAAATAAAGAACTAAATAAAGAAGCATATTAAGCGTGTGATTATATTAATAAAGGGTTGCAAAAAATATAGACTTTAGGTAAGATTCGAACCTACGCCAGAGCAGGGGGGAATACGCTGCTATTTCAATTATCGTCATCATCATCATCATTTCAGCACATCACAAGTACAGACATTAATACGGTGTACATCTTAGTGTATCATACAGACACGCCTATTTCCCATACAAAGTCTCGGCAGGATGCCACCCCCGTAGCCCACTTTTCGTCCCCGCTGGAAATGATACGTGACTGGGTCGCGAACCACAGTCGCCGCTATTGTGGTACGAGTGAAATAATTCTTACTCGACCCACGATCAGTATAGTGACAGCAATGCACATTATGGTGTTATTCTGCACGAATTATTTGATAAAGTGACGAAACGAGCAAAATGTTCATCCGATGGTAAGTGCAACGTCTGCCCTTAACAAAAGCTGTGTCATCCAGAACATTTCTGTGTGACACCACACTGCGCCCGTCACCCTGAGACATCAGTTCTTAAGTCTTATATGCCCAGTGATTACGCTAGCTCTCAGTGCCCCTCAAACCGAAACACAGAAATGCTTGCACACTACTGCTTCACGGCAGAATAACTGGTTAATCTTAGTCGCCTCTTACGACGCCTCGGTAGGAAAGAGGTACCTGCTATTCTACTCCGCCGGACACCTATCGCATCATACAAATACCTACTCGTATATAAAACACAAGTACCTTTTTCGTCAATCGTGTGTGATCTAAATTTTAAAGTATTGTTGCTTGAAGATTTTTTCTTACCTAATATATATTTACAACTGGATATTATGTTACTTGACACTAGAGTAGAGACTTGACACGCAGTATACGACTGTCCAAAAATAAACATATAATAAAATATAATACGAAAATTATCGTTCGTACCTTGGCAAAAATGGCTCCAATGGTAGTCCAATTGTCGCGATCGAAAAAAGAAATAAACGGTGTTAAAAAAAAGGCCACACAACGTTCCAGCCTATAAATCAAACGAAGAGGATGTAATTAACGCAGGAACGCAGCGGCGTTCGCACCGGATCGGATGCGATCAATTAATTACGTTCGTCGCGCTGGCTTGCGGATGATGCGGTTTCGCACGATATGCGGTGCGCGCAGATTACGCGCTCGCTTGCGTTTGTCACTCATGTCATGTTAGGGAATTGCGGTAGCCGCATTGTATCTTGTTTTATTTACATATACGAGTATCTATTTTTTAAGTGCAACGTCCGCCCACGAACAAATGCTGTGTCACCCAGAATACTTCTGTGTGACACTACACTGCGCAAGTCTCAAATGCCCAGTGATTACGCTAGCTCTAGCTTCAAAGCCGAAACACACCAATGCTTGCACACTACTGCTTCACGGCAGAATGACTGGCCCTGTGGTGGTACCTACCTACCTAGACGGATTCCTGCATACTTTATGAAACGCTCTGCATTCAATTTTTTCGGTATCATCTGCGATCTAATTGGGAAAGCATAAAATTAGGTGCGGGAAAGAAAAGGCAATTGAATAACTCTATCGAGCTAATAATTGCTGTACTAGAATAAATCCTATGCAGAGACAAACTTCTAGACGTAGATTCCTAGCAAGGGCGATACCGCTCCCCAGTGAGCGCTGGAAGCTTCCAGATATAATAGGTATAGATATTATACAACAATATTAAAATGTTTCTTAAAATTTATATTATACACTACCTGAAGCCCGCGACTACGTCCGCGTGGATTTAGGTTTTTGAATATCCAGTGGGAACTCTACGAATGTCCGTCTACAGGATGAAATCTAGGTAGGTACCACCCCAGGGCCAGTTATTCAGCCGAGAAGCAGTGGTGTGTAAACATTAACAGAAATTTTCTGAATGACACACAGTTGTTATGGGCAGATGTTGCACCTACCATCAGGTGAACGTTTTGCTCGTTTCGTCACTATATACTCGTACAATAAAGAAAAGGCTATGAAAAGATAACACAAACAGAGGGACAGAGTGAGTTACTTTCGCATTTATAATATTAATAAGGATTTAATCGACTTTTACGGATTTTATCGCGTTTTATTTTTAACTATTTATAACCCGACGTTTTGAGCGGTTTACAGCATCCATGGTTACGGGAGTATGGTTTATTAAATAACTATAATATCGGCTAGGGCGCGTTTGAATTATTTTTTCTGCTAAACACGGCGGTGGCAGCCAGGCACTAACGTTGGGAACCTCTGTTTCTAGATGTGAGCAGTAAGATATCCTAATGGGCCAGCAGTAAATCAGTACATTTGAATAACCTCAACGTTCCAACCTAAAGAAATGTAAAAATAGATAAAGTAAAAAAAAAATACCAACGTACGACCCGCCAACTTCGCTGACGCACCCATTAATGTTACCAGCGTTTCAAACCAGTATAAATCGCCGGTGCTGCCACGAATTAATCTAATAATGTAAAATTTAACAGTGGCAACACAGAGCGTACAGAACGCACGTGACCACAATGTTACAGTGGTAGGTGAGAAAGCGAAGTGCTCAGCTATTTTCGGATTTGGCTCGCGGCCATCGCGCGCGCCGTAGTTACCTATGTAAGACAATTATTGCCTTCTGGGATTTTGTAAAGCGCCGTCGATAATTAGTTTTTACATCATATTTGGTGCCAAAACTAAAAAAAGAACTTGAACAAAGTCTCGAGCTGGATCATTACAAAGGTGACGCGTCAACTTCCAAACACTGCCGCAAGCTATCAACTGTGCAAGTGATATTTATAGTGCCATAAGGGCATAAGCACTCCCAAAATAAGCCTGATGCAGTGACAGAGATCCGAGGACAATCAGAGCACAACCGGATACGAAAACCAACAATTTGTCTTTTTGCACAAATGTCGCTCAGAGAAGGATTCGAATCCAGGACTCAAGGAGTAGTAGTTAGGTACTTTCACCACTAGGCCGTGGTCAAAATACAGTGTGATTGTTCTCTCCCTCCCGAAAAAGTTAGGGTGTGATAGGTGTATGGAATAAAAACTATACACGGTATTATTAATTGACTATCTTTGGCTTTACTAGAGTCCCGTACAGCCAACAAACTACATAAACCTAAGACATATTACCCTGCAGAAAAAGAAAAGAAAGAAAGAAAAGTTATTTTATTTGACATCACAAATACACAATAAAATATTAAAAAACAAAAAAACGAAAATGAAGTGAGAGAAAAAAAAGGTGACAAAAAATAATAAAAAAAGAAAAAAATGTGAAGTCAAATAAGGTCTCTATTTCAGCAAATTGCGGCAGCACTAAGATGCTGCAGCGCTGATTTTCAAATAGAGCCTGATATTGACTTCACGGGCGGAAATACGTTCAATTACCAAGCGTGTATGAAAAAATAAAAAAAACATTAATCTGCCTCGCAACTACTGGCAAAGTCACACACATCACGGTGTATATCGTTTTGCTTGTTCCGTCAAGTAAAATAAATATCTGTGACCATCTGTAGTCTGATCCAACAAGGGTAAAATGACACCTCAAAAAAAAATAAGAACAAAATAAAAAAATAAATAAAAAACTGCAGCGGCAATAAATAAAAAAAATATGTAGAATAAACATGCCACAGGCTTCTATTTCACCTACCCAGCACACCCTACTTTTTCTGACAAGGAGTGTACGAAAACCCTGTATAAACAAGTGAAGATAATACGGTGAACAAGTTCCCACGCGTTGCAAAGGAAAACCGAGTCGTCGACGTTGCTCTAGGTCAAGTTGTAGGGAAAACAACGCCGTATTCACATCCGCATTAATGGAAGTGCTAATTATAGCTCGCCCTAATACAGCTTTTTATATTTATTTATTTCTTTACAAGGGTAACAATGGGCGGACTAAATGCCTTGTGGCATTCTCTGGCAGTCGGTGAAAAATATTTGGCAAGTGTGAAAAAAATAAACAGATAAATATTTACACACATAATTAAACAGTACTTACTTAGGTTGTAGGATTCCTATGCGGAAAACCGTCTAGGTAGATGGTGCAGTGCCAGTTATTCTGCCGTCATGCACTAGTGTGCAATAATTACTGTGTTTCGGTCTGAAGGGCACTGACAACAATTGTCATTAAAAGGCATACGAGACCAAAGAATGCATGTCTCAAAGTGAAAATGTCAGTGCTTTGCTACACGGAAATGTTTTGGGTGACAGCATCTGTAATGAGCAGACGTTGCACTTACCGACGGTTAACGATTTGCTTGTCTCGTATATTATCGTACCGTATCGTACAATATTGAATTAAAAAATAGTACAAATATAGGTACGAAAATGCAAAACAAACAGCAAAAAAAAAAACTAAAAAAACTAAAAAGTACACAAACAAATTCGTCAGATAATATGTTTGTCTAGAACAAGTATCGTATAAAAACTTTTTAAAACGGACTAAAAGTATAAAGTAAGTTTATAATAAATTGCAAACCACGCCGTCATCAAATATCCTAGACCAAAAATAACTAAACCGAACGAGGTTACTCGTACTCCACCGCCTCCTCCTTTCAGCCATCACAAGTCTACTACTGAACATAGGCCTCCCCCGTAGATTCTAGGAGGAGGCGGGTTGGCCACCGCAGTTAATTTGATGGGATGTTCTAGGAAGATACTGCTGCCCATCTCCTGGTTTAAATTTTCCCTGAAATGGGTGGTAGATTCTCTTACGCCACCCTACACACCCTACTGCAAACTAGTACTGTGATTGTCATTCTCAATTCTAAGCAGTAAACTGTTAATGGTGGTTGGACAACTAATGGTAATGTTCCTAAGATTAATGTAATTATTGGAACAAAATTGCAAGATCGTTTACTTCAACTACGTTATTTATAATATTGTACACTCGATATACACACATTACGCTTGCAATGCAATGCATGCTTGTATGTATTTAGTCAAAATGATGTATAATGGAATAAAGATATCGACCTCTCACAATGATGTTAAGCTAACGATTGTCATTGATAAACTTATTGCTTACGTGTTGATGTTGCCGGCGAGTAAAATGATCAAAGCTTAAGCAATCGTATTGCATTTCACAGATTTCTTTACCACGCCATATTTATTAACTAGTGTGAAAGTAAATCTTAACATAAATGTATAAGTGAAAAGAGCACATACAGATAACATACACACGCACACACCCACACACGCAATATATATATATATATATAAACCTGACAAAATACTGGAGAAGTATATTTTGAAAAAACGTATTGGAATGTCAGCACATTTATCTCGGTTGTAAGTTCAAATTTAGAATATGTACCAGTTTCATTACGCGTGTATACAGTTTATTGCCAATATAAATGAGAAAATTATTTCGCTCGGTAATTTGGTTCGGACGTGTGATACGATCGAGTCATTGATTTCAGTGGCCGTTCAACACGTTATTTTATACGGTATGTACAAAGTAATTATCATAAGTGAGCTGTCGTCAAGTTTGCGCGAATACGAGCGCAACAAAAAGTATTGTACACAGGTGAGGAAGGAATTGCGAGCCACTTAAATGAACTTGTTAACCAGCGCGCAACCACCCGCAGTTAGATTCACAAGTTGCTTGCTTATGATAATTAAAGAATATTTAAAACAATAGGTGTCTGGCAGAGTAGAATAACTCTTACCTCTTTCCTATCGAAATCTCGTAAGAAGTGTCGGGGGGTCGGGGGGGTGTTAACGGGGTTGTAAGAATTTTTTTACTCGTAATAAAATGGCGGCGACATGATTCTCCACCCGTCCAGTCTCGTTTCAGTCAGCTACAGGTGAACAAGGATATCAACGAAACTTGAGTAACCGATACAGCTTCTGGATCACCAAGCTGAAGTGACAATGGGACAGACCACATATCTCGAGTGAAAATCTTACACCCGCAATAGGCTTTTGATGGGCTGAAACATGATGATGAGCATAAATGATTACGTTCAGGTCTTACGTGATATATAAAGTTACCGTTTCTCTAATTCGTTATCCGTTGACATCTGTCAGTAATTCTATCCCATAGGACGAAATCCCATAGGGGTGAGGATCGAACGCAAAGTAATGGACCAACAAGAACTTCTTGTGGTGGACTACAGAACTTGCTATGGTGCGACCATAGATTAATCGACACATATTATTTCCCAAAGATGTTTTTTTGTCTATCTTCCTTTTAGACTGTATCAAAATAAATGTGTAATACACCATTTTGTAGATTATTTTTTCCTCTTTTGACTAAAAATAAGCAGATGTCTTAAAATTAACGTTAAAAATATTGAAATAATTCATTCTTAGAAACTGCTGACAATCTGCTCAACTAATCAACTAACACGCACGACACCTGTCGGTGTCGTTTACATTTCCTTAAAAAGGTAGATGGCGCCATCTGTTCATGATCACGATACTGTGCGAACGTTCACACGGGTCAAGCTAGGTTAACTTTATTACTTAATCTATTTTAGTATTAATTAACAGACGAAGTTAGAAAAAGTTAAAGCCCGAGTGTTTACAATCAATTTAAAGAATACATTTGAAAAATAACTAAAATTGGTAATTTCTTTATGTTATGAATAGTTCAGTACCTGATGTGGCCGTCGTAACAAATTAATAAGACATACGAAAACGAGAAATCATAATTAAGCCGAGTGCGTTAAAATAGAATTCATCAACGTTAGATTTAGCAAAGCTCCGGGGGTTCAATTAAAGCGGCACCTCGCTCCGCCCGCCCTAATCGGATTTGCTCTAATGGGATTATGGGAGAGACAGACGTAAACCGGCTGAGTGACCTTTGCGTTGATTCATTTAATACCTGCGTCTTCGCAACATCGGGATACGTTGATAACATAACATCAATCTGACAGACTTATATAACAGTAGCGGCGAATCTCTTGCTTTTATTACACTACAAAAAAAAGTAAAGTAGCAGTCTATAAATGTCCTCCTTTTTAAGAGGGTTTTAGAGTCCTCCACGCTGCTCCAATGCGAACTGGCGGACTTCACATGTCCATGAAATATTTTGATTTCTCCGTCATGCTGGTTTCTTGACGATGTTTTCCTTCACCGCTGTGCACGTGGTAAATCAGCACTTAAAATTGCAGAACAATTTGAGAGGTGCCGGCACCGGGGATCGAACTCAGATCACCCGCGTACTATGAAATTTATAGCGAGCGCCCGGCACATGAGCTACAACGGCTAGCATTCAATACAAACTAGGAATTTAGTACGTTATTTCGTCATTATCATCACAGCCGTGCTTGAGTGGAGGCCTAGAGTAGGGCATAGAAATGTAGACAGGCAACCGATGCGTTGGACCGACGACCTTTTTAGAGAGGCCGGAAAGGACAGGGTGCGAAAGGCGCAAAACCGGGAAGAATGGCGTGCATTAGAAGAGATCTACACTCAGCATTGGGTGGTGAAAGGTTGAAAAAAGAAATGAAAAATAAAAGACCACAGCCGTAATCGCCACGCTAGGCCGGCGATTAGGGATCAAAGTACCAGACGCTTCGCACCGTACACGCTGACCGTCACGGGTTTGTGAACATAGTGTGGTATGTTTTGGAATGGTTATTCCGTCGCTAGTCGAAAGCAATGAGATATCTCAGGCCTCTTTCTTAGTCGACCCTTACGACAGCCACTAGATATTTGGAGTCGCAAACCGCCACCACACGGTAAGGTATTTCGATTAAGTAAATTAACCTTATTTTATAATCAAACTTATATTTCAAAATTGTTTGTTTATATTTATAATATATGTTGTAGTTTCAGATCTCTTTTAATATAAACAAAAATTACATAATGTTACTAACAACGTCTTGCCTTAAAATTTCAGAAGCTCATTTTAGTCTCAAAGACACAGTCAACAAGTGAAGATTATTTTAGAATGATAAAAAAAGAAGTTGGTTCACTAGATTTAGAAAAGAGTTATTTTGACGCCGCATTCTTTTTTCTTAATCTCAAACCCCATGCTACATGTTGAAAATTGTCCGATTTGATTATTTCGAATGCATACATACATACATACATACATAAGATCACGACTGAATCCCATAAGAGGTAGTCAGAGACTGGGCACTCACTGCAAAAGCAGATGACTGCCACAATCCACGTTTCACCAAAACAACATAATGCACTTGGTGTGATAGGTGGTGTGGTCGAATGCATGCGCTAACTAAAAGCTGAAACGAACCTTTTTAAATTAGCTTGGCTCTTAGACATAACCACTATCAAAGAATTAAGACGCACCTATCATTAGGGAGTCTATGAGGGAATGCCTGATGGTATGTTCAACATCTGCCCATAACATTGGTGGAAATAACTAGAAATCGAAATGCTGAATGCGCCTATTAAACTAAGGACGACAGGTAACATTGATAAGAAGATCTGCTTATTGCTATCTTAATTTTGTATCTAGTCCCATAGAACGTGAGGAAATCTTGCATGCATACCTGGCCGACTAGTGCGGGGCAAGTCTAATGTGTGTAAATTCCAATGCTCTGTCACCCAGAACATATAATATATATATATATATATATATATATATATATATATATATATATATAAGGTTATTACCGATAAATTCGACCATGGTTACTATTCTAGATATAGCAGCAATTGCAAACATGTCATCGCGATGATCCCCAAGGCGCGGTTAATGACAGCGTTCGGCGTGAGGTCAAGGCGCAGAAGTCTTTGGCATCGCATCAGATGTTTCGGTTGACAAGTGATTGAAACGCAGCAAGAAAACGCCTGCTTGAGTAATATTGTTACGTGTTTTGAAGAACTTCTCTTCATTTCGTTTAATATATTTTAACTTAGCCTTTAAGCCGTTTTCTGCTTGCCCGTGTGGTAGCTGCTTAAGAGAATCTACCACCACCCTATCTCATCCCGTGGGTGTCGTAAAAGTCGACATAGCGAAAATAAAAACCACAAGATGGGCAGCTGCATCTTCCTGGATCATCTAATTAAATAGACTGCGGTTGCCAACCCGCCTGCCAAGCGTAGCAACTATGGCAAAATCCCCCCAAAATGAGAGCTACAAACTGAGGCAACCATTGGGGGAGGCCTATGTTCAGCAGTGGACTAGATAGGCTGAAATGATGGTGGTGATAGCTTTTAATATCTTCATCATCGGCATCAGCAAACCTACTGCTAGACATAGGCTTTTCTATTTGATCACCGCGTTCACTTACGTCGCAAATGGTAAATTGGGTTAGAGGTTTTTAGCAAAGTTGGATTCTATATTTAACAGACTAATTTAAATTTAATTTATTTTATCTTACAACCAAAATCTTTAAAAAATCTTTCTTGTGGGAAAGTAAACAGTTCATGTCGCACTATATGGCTGCCATGTATCACCCAGTAGGTGCTTTTAATTAACTTTTACAGGAGAGCGCAAAAACATAAAATTTGCAAAGCTTCATACTAGGTTCATTATTGGTTTTAAAATTGTATACAGTATATACACTTACTAGATTTAGAGGTATCTAAATTATTTGTAGTCTTTTTACAGTCCAATGAGAAAGTGGTTTACTGGCGGTAGGATTTCACCTCAGGGCCAGTTATTCTGTCGTGAAGCAACCATTACTGTGTTTCTGTTCGAAGGGCACTGAGAGCTAGTGTAATCATAGCATAGGGAATATGAGACTTAAGAACTGATGTCTCAGGGTGACGGGCGCAATCTGGCGTCACACAAAAATGTTCTGGGTGACACAGCATTTGTTGTGGGCAGACGTTGCATTTACCATGTGTTCGTTTCGTCACTTTATCCAATAAAAAAAAGTATCCTTACTTGGTTGATATGGGGCAGACGCATAAAAGGAAATAATAGTAATGAGTTACAAAAGGAAATAATTAATATGCAGCCCAAAAACTTGTAGTTAGCACGACATACTCCTTTTACGTATCTAGTTGCTGCCAGATTATAATTGCCTTGGAACTATACACGTTTGTAGAACCGTAAGACTAGTTGGTCTTCGGATCACGGGACGATCACAAAGGAAAGCGCCTATTTTCTTCGATCATATCGCATACGCAGACGAGTCCGCCACGCTGCTCCTAAGCGGGTTGGCGAACTTCACATGTCCTCGAAATATTTTAATTTCTCAGGCATGCAGGTTTTCTAACGATTTATTCCTTCACCGCCGAGCACGTGGTAAAGCACTTAAAATTTTTATTAACAAGTTCCCGTCCCCGGGAATGAGACTCAAGTCGCTTACTATGAAATTTAAAGCGAGCGAGCTGGCACATAACTTACATACACCTATTTTGTAATGTGAATTTAAGGACTTTTACCAGCACGAGCTATTGTAGTGTAATTATTAATGTATTATACACTGTGTGTTAAGGGTAAAGGGGATTCAAGTTTTTGTTGGCATAACCTTTAAATATTGTAACTTTTTGGATGGTAACCTGCTTCGTGTGTCATAATAATAAGAAAAAAGAATCAAGTAAAGTAAATTAATGTGATATATTCGCCCGATATACACCCGATCGACACTTGGCCGGCTTTTTACATTTATTATTCACCTTCTAAATTGTGACTATTTATAAACGGTGCGCGATCCCTCGAGTTACTAGGCTTCGTGTTTATTCTAGCCGAAAAGTTTGTTTTTCTTTCATTCCAAATACTACATTTATATAATAACAGTAAATTAGGATGCGGGTAACGCGTGTAGATCCGAGAGAATGTATGTATATAATGTGAATATATATACTAGCCGTGCGGTGGCGGCTCGTTAAAAGAATACTACCACTCCATCGCATCCAATGGATCTCGTAAAAGGCGAGTAAGGAGTTAAACTGCACTGTGCACCCAACAGCGCATGGTGGCGATGGACTCACCACCTATCACACCAAGTGCATTATATTGTTTTGGTGAAACGTCGATTGGGGCAGTCATCTGTTTTTGCAGTGAGTGCCCAGTTTCTGACTACCCCTTATGGGATACAGTCGTGATCTTATGTATGTATATATATATACTAGCACTAAGGTAAACTTTATTATTAGATTGATCAATAGTTTGCTTCTTCATTAATAATGCGTACAGCAAAACACTAGAATATTTTGCCTGCATCAGTCTATCCGTCTGATTATAATGTAGGTGTCTCCCAGATAGAATAGGCTTTTATTAGTGTCCTTACCATCGAGTATTGTAAAGCGACTTACCTTCAGATGATGCTACTGTTCCAGGTTGCTCAGGAATGTGCTTTGTGGCAAATTGACGTCGGTATAATCCTAACTCTAGACCATACTAGCATTATAAATGCGAAAGCAACTTCCTTTATCCCTCTGTCAGTTTCTTACCCTTTCACGGTTTAACAGCTGAACCGATCTGATGACGAAATTTATGGCACAGAAATAGCTAGCACCCTGGAATAGGATCTTTAGACTTGATTCAAGAATATCAAACAGTTCCCAATGGATTTTTAAAAACCTAAATCGCCGCGGACGAAGTCGTAGGCATGAGCTAGTCGTAGGACAGTAGCAGTATAAATAAACAATTGTATTACCGAGACTGTTTCATGTGCAGGAAAACGAAGAATGTTATATGATTAATCTCTGACAGCGTGAATAGCGACATCGGAAGTTGAGGAATTATTTGCGAACAGGAAGCGGGGGTGACATCACCGGCATCACGTTATTGGAAGGGGATATTTTGAGAATTGCATTCCTACAGAGCTTCTGAGAAAACCGGAATATTGGCGAGTGTGGCCTTTCAGCGGTGCGACCGCCACGTGGCCAGAATCCTTCTATTTGAGTCATCATTTGTATTTTGGAGGCGGTATTAGTCACGGGATGTAAATAACAAAATATTTACTTTGTTTATGAATGGAAAGCGCTGTTTTTGCTAATTACTTTGTTTCGGTCTGTGTGTCTGATAGTAAGTGTAAACTGGACATAACAAACTTAAAAAAAAACGATGACAACAGTGTTCGCCGCGCCGTACCTATATTGAATTGCAGTAAGGAAAAAAACCCGACTAAGCATTATCATCATCATTTCAGCCTATCACTAGTCCACTACTGAACATACGCCTCCCCCATAGATTGCCACAAAAGTTTGTAGCTCTTATTTTAGGGGGATTTTGTGATACCACGCTTGGCAGGTGGTTTGGCAACCGCAGTTTATTTATTGAGATGTTACAGGAAGATGCTGCTGCCCATATCCTAGCTTTTATTTTCCCTCCGTCGACTTTTACGACATCCGCGGGATGAGATGGGGTGGTAGATTATCTTAAGACGCTAACACACGCATGCTACAGTAAATTTGCCGCAATTGTTATTCCGTCGGTACCACTGATTAGGAACCTAGCAGGAGCTGTCAGACAACTACAAATATTCTGGAGCTTTCTAAGCTATGTATAACAACGTTAAATCGTAAAATTATAACGTAGGCTAAGGAATCGTTGTGTAACGTAAGTACAATAATAATTTTAATGATAATATAAAGACAACGTATGACTGTAAAATTTATTTGTGGTACATAGCGCTGCACGTCTTCAACTGAGCATCACAGAATACACTCAGCTTTAGTTTGCTCTCGTTTTACACAAACATTTTCACCAATAATCTAAACATGTGTATGTATATGTGCTGGTATACACACACACAAATGCCTATATGGGTTGCGATCACGCGCACAAGCGAAGGTGATCGGGCACAGTTGACGCCGTGCCAATCGCGCACGCCGAAACATTAAAGTACATAATGCACTCGGTGGCGAAAACACGCCTCTAAACCCAAATTACTGCCAACGCGAGATTTCATCGTATCATGCGAGCACTCGAAGAGCTAAACGTTCCGAACAATTCAAGGCGGTTCGAAGATAGCGAATTGTCTATAAGGCCATAAATCAATATATAAGCCGTTCACATGCCAAATGGATTACCAACATAAATAAAATATTACATTATCTTGTTTTGAAAACTGGAATGTATAACAAGCTCCCATGTAACTACACATTTATTATTTTTAAGTAAAAATTAACATGATCACGAATCTGAGCATTGAATATAGGCATTTTCCAAGAAGTGAGGATGAATCTGATCGATGGGAAATTACTGCCAACGCGAGATATCATCGTATCATGCGAGCACGAGCACGAGTGAAGAAGAATGACACAAAAAAAAACAAATTTATTTAATCATCATTTTGAAGTTCGTCGAGTTTTAAACCCGACAAGAGTGGATTTCACAAGTCCGAACCTGAATAGCAGTCAGGGTTGGATGAACATTCGAAAATATATATAAGTAATTCTAATAAACTAATGAAGTGTGAAGTGTGTAGTTTAATAAAAAAATGTGTTACAATAGAAATGAAAAATATGACGACGGGAGGAAAACTTTTTATCTTAAATCTTTTTATAATAAAAAGTAACAAAATGGGATGTTATTAATGTATTTATTATAAGATCAGATCGAAATCGTTTTAAGGAAAGGCCACGTCGAAGTACCCGCAACCGACGAGTTTGTACGAAAACACTAATGAAAGCAGAGAAAGCTAAAGATGTGTGTTAGGACGTAGCAAGTGGAAAGATGTGGTCTCTGCCTACCCCTTATGGGAAAGAGGCGTGACTCTATGTATATAAGTTATAACGTAAGTTGTAGTGGAGCAACATGGAGGAAATGTTCTAAAACTCTTTTATATGGTATTTGTAGTTGAACGTATAACGGCAGTATGTTAATTTTATTTCGAATTTAATTTCTATTTCATTTAATGTGCCTACCCCTAGTTAAAGAAAGTTTAAAAAAAATTGTTATATATTACGTACGAGAAGTAATAGAACAGTTTATTTTTGATCAAACTGCTTTAAATCCGAAAATACTACAGTAGCAATCTAACGTTCGGTCCGCTTTTGTATGTACTGAACGGTCCAATGCCATTTCCATAATGTGGGAATTCCACGGATTATGAGGCTTACTGTGGGATTTACTTGAAATATTGGAACATTTCAGTAAACAGTAGTTTAATTTTGTATTCAATTTATTTGGGTACAAAATAAATAGCAATAGTGTACTATTGCTATTTATTTTGTCTTCAACGTCAAACTATGACCACATCTTTTGTTATATGGATCAGTGATCAGAGTACCTGACTACATGGTACCACGATTCCAGCGTGGTACTTCACCTCGAAACCCAGCCGAAGCCAGAATTCATGAAAAATTTTTGGTTGTATTGTGTTTGTAACGTGTCTCTGACACTGCTCCTGACCCATTCTCAAATTTTTCCGCATTAAGAGTTAATGAAGACAAGTGAGGACACTTGGGGTCCGCAAGCTAAAGAGGCAATGGGCCAGCCATATAATCCGTAGAACCAATAACCATTGAGGAAGAAAGGTTTTCGAGTGGCAACCTCATACCGGCAAAGGCAGAGCGATGCACCACTAGATGGAGTGACGACCTGCTCAGTTTTGCGGAAAGTGGAAGGATGCAGGTTGTATCAGTATGGGATAGGCCTATGTTCAGCGGTGGGCTTGAGATGAGCTAAAATAATGATGATGAGTGAAATCACTGAGGTTTGAGCAGCACAATAATTTATCTTGACCAGATAACATCTTCTGGTCGTTTCTATTACTCTAAATCGTCCAGGACAACCTTAAAAGATACCTAGTTGATTTCAATACGCAAAGTATAAATAAACAAAACAAGCTCCGTTTATTTCTCTAGCAATTAAGTGTTACAGGTGATTGTGCGGGGTCTCACTCCATGACGTGGCCTTAAAAGCCGGCAATAGTGGATAAATATGTAATTATATTTACCGTAGGTAATAACAAAGTATCCAGAACACGCAATGTCTTAATACGAACGATTGTGTAAATGCCATGTAATTACTTCGCTACAGATTAATAAAGTAGTTTTTTAAGGCGACAAAAACTTTCTATTCTCTGTCGCACTCCAGAACCGCTCCGTGCATATTATTTTATTATGGCCCCATAAATATAATAGTTTTAATTTTTAGGTTATGAGTAATTCCAGTTAAAAAATGTAATGTTATAATTAACTTAAATTTATTTTACTGTATTCATAAATGTGTATTGATATATTCATAAATTCGAAGAGTGTTGGCAGAAAATCAAGTATATGGGGTCCTGTATAATTTTATGAGTAGCCAGAACGTATCTAAAAAGGCCACGACTGGCTGGACATAGAGTATTACTGGTCCCCACACTTAATACGATAGTAATTGTTGGGTCTGGCAGAAGAAGCATGAAAATCTGATTAATGTTTTGGAAATGCAAAGTTTGAGAAGTATAGCTGGAGAGTCTTTGATGGACAAAGTGAGGTACAGCGTGATAAACGAACGTTTGGTGTGGTTGAACTGTGTAGTGAAAAAGATAGAGGAAGGGTTCTTAGATGGTTTGGACACGTAGAGAGGATGAATGAAAGGATATATGAGATTGACGAAACATAATTATGAGACGAGTGTGAATGGGCAAGCCGGTAAGGGTCGAGCAGGTAAGTAGGCGAGCGTATCACGATCAGATCGAAGT
The DNA here is from genome assembly GCA_019845155.1 of Luehdorfia chinensis. Lineage (NCBI taxonomy): Eukaryota > Metazoa > Arthropoda > Insecta > Lepidoptera > Papilionidae > Luehdorfia > Luehdorfia chinensis. The sequence goes on from JAHVAK010000103.1 coordinate 11,104,035, forward strand.
CGTTTTACTCTCATACACACACACGGACACACACACACACACACACACACACACTATATATATATACACACATAAATACTAGCTGCATTTCCTGTATTTTAAATATAAACGGTAATTTTGTATTATATTTAAGAACCTATAATGTTGGGGAAGACACTCTCTGCTGCGACACAGTGAAAACAAAAGCAGCAGGCAGGGATTCCATCGCAGTATTGGTTAGAGTTTGTATGGAAATAAAGATTTTTGTACGTTAAAAGTACCCGTAACAAAAAAAATTGTACCAGCATATTGCGCTCACGAAGGATTGTGAGATTTGGCATAATTAAGTTCTTTATAGTTAGTTGTTTATTGCTGTTGATCCCTTGTTGACCCATAGCGCAAAAGCGAGCTTAGCATCAACACTAAATGACACGCTAATTACTAACGTTTGCTATTTATTATACTACTTCGTTTAGATCGAAGATTCCCAAGGGAAGTCCATATCAGCGAGAAATAATTATTAATTAATAAGTTTAGGAAATTTCAATACCACACAGGAGGTATACTCTAAGCAGAAAATCAGACAAATGATCTACGGGGTGAAAAATTTGGGAACCTCTGGATTAGACTTTGTGAATATAGGTAATGGGTGAGGCCGGATTGGAAGCAATAAATTCGCCTACACATAAAGTAAGCTAGTCGCTCTACCTCATGACGCAATTCGTAGTGCGCTAGTCTCTAAATGCGTCATCAGAATACTGACAAGAAGTAAAGAGAAGACAAGAGTGTGCCACTGAAATAAATTATAGCTACGTTCTGAGAGGCCCACGCTTTGCAGTGGGGCAAATAAAAGCCGTGGTAGCTCAGGGGCTAGGTGCTGGCTTTAAATTTCATAGTACGCGAGTGACCTGGGTTCGATTCCCGGTGCCGGCACCACTAAAATTGTTAATTACAATTTTAAGTGCTGATTTACCACGTGCTCGGCGGTGAAAGAAAACATCGTGAGGAAACCTGCATGTCTGAGAAATAAAAACTATTTCGAAGACATGTGCAGTCCGCCAATCCGCATTGGAGCAGCGTGGCGGATTCTTCCTAGCTCTAAAACCCTCTCAGAAATGAGAGGAGGCCTGTGCTCAGCAGTGGGACATTCATAGGTAACTTTGTAGTGTATTTGTAGGTAACTTAACTTTTTTTACCAATACTTTAAATGTCTTTAGACCCACCGGAATTTTCTAGAAACCTGTCTAAATAAATCCAAAAGTGCAGTCGAGAATGAAATCGATATTATACGAGTATATAAAAACACAGAAAAGTCCACATAATATGCAATCGACAGTTACGTGCTTCACGTCGGTGCGAGTAATTACCATGATGCCGTTTCAAAACACCTGTTTCTAATTTTCGTTCTGACATAGCTATTTACGTTATACAAGATTTTTGAATACATTATTACATTATATGGTGTTACATTCAAAATGAGCCATAATCCATAATATCCATTCTAATATTATAAATGCGAAAGTAACTCTCTATCCCTCTGTCTGTTTGTTACCTTTTCACGTCTCAACTGTTGAACCGATCTTGACGAAATTCGGTACTGAGATAGCTTCCAGTCCAGTAGCTTCTTTTTATTCCGGAAAATCAAAGAGTTCTGACGGTATTTTTAAAAAACCTTTATCCACGCTGACGTAGTCGCGGGTTCAGCTAGTAATATTATAAATGCGAAAGTAACTCTCTGTCCCTGTGTCTGTTTGTTACCTTTTCGGGACTTAACCGTTGAACCGATCCTGACGAAATTCGGCATAGAGATAGCTTGCATCCTGGATACGAAAATAGGGTACTTTTTATTCCGGAAAATCAAAGAGCTCCCACGGTATTTTTAAAAAACCTAAATTCTATGTATTCACACTGGTTGTACTGGGGCTTTATTTTAATTGTTTGGGGCCGCCAAACAACCTTACTGCGTGGGCGGAAACGTATAAAACTAAACTAAAATTATAAAAAGAAAAAGTTTTACTAACAATATAAATTTTACAAAGTGGAATAGTATCCATACTCGTAGTAATATAGTGTGATTGTCCCCGTGTTTCTGACACTGCATCCTCGCCTACCTCCGATCCTATCGCAGTAGCGTTACATCGGGCGGGTAGTTTGGGACGAGTGAGTGCCTCTGTGTTTGCGCGGACACTTGTGGCACTATAATATCTCCTGCGCAGTTGAAAGCTCTCGACAATATTCGGAAGTTGTCGCCGTGGTCGAAATCGATCAGGAGAACATCATCAGATGGGGATTTTTTTAGTTAAAAGTAATAAGAGGGCTCATGCTAATCTGTACGTAAATTTCGTTTAAAACATCACGAATTCAAAGCGAAAACTATACTTGAAATGTATACAATTTCGTTCATTTCCCCGAGGCGAGCCTTTTGTGTCCCTTTGTTTTATTCATTAATTCGTCTGTTTACGTAATCTGAGTTTGCGTAACTGTACAAAACCATTGTACGCTAAATTCATACTTGAATTTGGTCGGAAAATGGGAGCGACGACCCGAAAATTATTTGATTGCATTTTCCTCGTTAGGTTTTTTTTATTTTATTTTTTATTTTCCTTATAAAATATTAATTATAACTTAGTTCCCACGGACATCTTCACCTTCAACAAGATTAGTTATTATTTAGCTTTATAACAATGTATAATCTTACTTTAAAAATACTATCAAATATTATTTAATCAAAAAACCGAATACGACACTGCAGCTACAAAATTTAAGTTTTATGATTTTTTTCGTGGATCACATAATCAGAACTTGACCAAATTTTTATGGAACCAACCTCGACTATAACTAATTCAGCCAAAAAAAGAATCACTGAAATAGGCGCAAATTTGGCGAAGATACGGCGTAACAGACACACCTTTTTTTAAGCCGTTTAACAATCTTATCTTACTACTATAATAAAACCGGAGAGTTTCTACGTTTGAGAGCGCTAATCTCAGGAAATACTAATCCGATTTTTTTTAGCCCGTTTATTAACGAAGGTTTCTAGGCTATTAAACTTCATGCTACTAATCCTTAAGTAGCCGCACACATGACAGCGAAGTATCATACCGTACGGCGCAATAATGATCGGCTTATTCTACGCAGGTGAAACCGCGGCGCATAGATAGTGTATTTATATTCTTCGAATTCTTTAAGGGAAAGAACTAAAAATATTTAGCACTAGGTTTACGAAACTGTTATATATACTGCTATTTTATTATATCTAGATGTTGTATTCGTTGCTATTCGTAATAAACCCGTTCCGTCCCGGCCATCAATGCTCGTAAATCTAGTGTTAATAGCTTCGCACATACTTTTCATCATCAATTTTTCAATTTTTGAGAGTATATACGACGTATAACCTACTGTTCTGTACTGGTAGGTACCCTATGCAGGAATCCGTATAGGTAGGTACCGCTCCAAGCCAGTTATTCTGCCGTGAAGCAGTAGTGTGGAAACATTACTGTGTTTCGGTCTGAAGGGCACAAGACCTAATGTAATCACTGGGAATATGAGAATTAAGAACTGATGTCTCGGGCGCAGTGTGGCGCCACACAGAACAATTATGTGTGACACAACATTTGTAATGGGCAGACGTTACACTTACCATGAGGTGAACGTTTTGCTCGTCTCGTCACATTATCCAAAAAAAAAAAAAAAAAAAGTTAACTGTCATGAAACATTCGTAATCGTTGAAATATTTTCAAATGTATACCATTATCTTGAATGATTTTGTTAATTTTATGCATGCATACGCATAATTATTTTATGCGAACTATCTCTGCGTTTTCACCCGCGTATTTAGCCAGCGTGCGGCTCCTTATGACCATAGCAAGTTTTATAGCCCAGAACCTTTAGTCTTAATAAACAGGCTAACTAATGTTATTCCCTGAGCTTAGTGAGTTCGAAAATTCAAACAACAGCTTTATTATAATAGCAAGAGGTGCGAAATAAGACTTTTTTACTTCGTATGATTAGTGCAAGGAGGCATTTCTTCTCGTTTATTTTTTTTATTTCCTTGAACGCATATTTTGTCACACTTGAGATGAGATGGAGTATTGTACTCTTTTAAACTTCCATAACACGACATTTACTTTCGCATTTTAAATCACTATAATCATGGTTTCAGCTCGTCCACAGTGTAGGCAGAACATATGCCTCTTAATTAGAATGCCGCAAAGTCCGGTCCTGAGCCACCTACAAGGTAGCTTGTAGGTCGTCGCTGCATCTCGTGAAAGGTCGTTATCGTCGTCATATTGAAAATACAAAACACAATCAGACCCGAATACAAACCATTAGAGGTTTCCAACAAATGGGGGCTCCGGTTGGGATTCGAAAACAGGACCCGCTGCGTATAAGTCAGTTACTGTAATCACTAAGCCATGTCTTCTCAACGTTTTTCTAGAAAATATTCCCATTCACATAATTTGATAAATGTAAAAAAATAGGACAAACAATAACAAAGATTTTAGTAAGGAAGAGACAATATTCACTATGTTGATTTAAATTTTTCATTTCTTTATTGCAGAATGTTTTTTTTGAATAAATAAAATACTAAAAATGTATCATTGCTATAACACAACAATTACCTGTAATTTATGAATGAATGAAATTCGTGAAGTTGAATGGATTAAGAGCAGAATTATTGAGTCATGTAGATAAAAAAAAAACGTTTTTAGCTGCATTGTAGCGGAGACAATGAACTGTTCGAAAAGGTAAGGTTGCAATTATCGTTACACAAAAGCTGTTCCATGTAGGGCACCAAAAACAGTTTTAATTGTTATTTATAGATATTAAAAAAAGGACTGCTGAGCACTGCCCTTGACTTTTTGAGAGGGCTTTGGAGCTGGGTAGCCGAGGTTTTTTTTTTCTCAAAATATTTTTATTCCTCAGACGTACAGATTTCCTCCCTTTGTCCTTCACCTGCCACAGCGGAGGTAGAAGCACCAGAGATCGAACACAGATCGATCTCGTACTACGAAAGTTGAGTGGGTACCTACTCCGCCGCTGAGTTACCACGGCTTTTAAAAGATTTTAATTATAACTAACAGAAAAATATAAAACGTTGTAGTGAATTCTACATTACAAAAACAGAAGCCCACGAAACCGTTTTTACATCCTGCATCGCGCTATCGAAGTTACATCGATGCTAACTACATATACAAAAACCACCCGATCTAACTAACTTTATTCGTTTTCACCTCATCTGCCAAAACTTCAACCCCGACAAATCTTAAAACACATTTTCTTCATCGATATTTTAACATGTCAATTATAAGGGTGTTCACACTTACCGTGTGACCTCGTATTAATTTTAAAGTAAACTATTGATTGGACGATGAAAAAACTGTCATAACAAATTCTGCGAGTTTCATTACGTATATTGCTTTTGACCTAGCACAGTCGACTGAATAACTTACAAACCGTATGTAGAGGCCGTCAGCTGAGTATTGTTAGCAAGCGGGGTTATTGCGATGCTAGAGTCGCACTAACCGTGGATGCGCGCTCGTTGATGTCGTACACTAGGACCCGTCGTCAACCGCGTTACGTAATTAGAAACTAATCGAATTAGATTAAGGTTTTTTTAAATATCTGTTAAAAGTATATACGTTAATTTTGCCTTAATATGCACAATATGGAATCAAAAAGAAACTTGAGAAAAATTGTAAATATTTCAAAATTCCTGTTATCAACCAACAGAGCGAGTAAACAAAGAGATTTTTTTATTCATAATTGGGATTTGATGCCTGAACTTACACGTACGATATTGTAATCTCATAGGTTATTTACGCGAAGTTACCGACATGTTAAACTAAATCCATTGTCGACAAACGGAAAAATGTTAGAAAATATTTTCGGCGACCACGTGACTCTTGGTATAAAATCTAATTCCTTCTTGAGCTGACAGTCACGTACACGGTTACTAAGTTGACAATGTGAACCACTCACACGCACTCAAAGTCAGCGAAACAATTTTAACCATAACGCGCAGCATATACTACTACCATTAAGAGCGAAAATCGCTTGCAGAAGTTGGCGCTGTGATATTGTGTGGTCGTATTAGGCACCATTTGTAGGTTGCCTGAATGATTTCGTTCTTGATTCCACGACCTTGGTCCGAACGACACCTTATCAGGGGGCGCGATATCTTACAAACATTTGGACGACGACGAACAAAGTAAATACACACGACCTTGACGTCGTTTGGTACACGTTTTCGCGAGATAAAATTCTCACTATCACCATACTGATCACAGTAAAAAAAAGGAACAACTAAAGATCACTGACCTGCGTAACCATATCCCAGTAAAAACCGTCGAGCATTGACTTTCCATGTTGGTGCTGGCGGCATAGCGCGGGCCAGAGAGATGCACGTACGGGGCTGTTGATAGGCCAAGAGTTCTCTCTGATGATCAGCTTTAGCTCGCGCTTGCGGCCCTGCTGAAGTAGCGGCTGGACTTCCTCGAAGTTCTTGAGGGGCGCCTTCTTGCCTGCGAATAAAGGTGTCGGTAAGCACTGCGTCCAGATCGGCGTGGGTTCGCTTTGAGCGAGCGATTCGTCGCTTGGGGCGCGGAACGCGGCCGGTTCTATATACATTGCGGCACGATTGCATCGCACATGCTTTCTGTGCGCGCGCGCCTGCGGCACTGCCGCCCGAGAGCCGCCAGCCTCCGGAAAACGCGATAGCGCCCCGGCACTGTCACACTTCGATTGTTTATCTGACCGTACGAACGCCGCTTCGGTCTTTTAGGCCGCCGCACGATTTAATTGTCTTTTTTCCGATTGATGGCAGATATTTTAAACGCACTTAACCCATTTAAAATGGCAAGAAATAAGGCTTTTACCAAAAAGCGGACAAACATAATAGTAACAAAAACTAATTAAAAAAGAAGTTAAAAACAAAAGAACTAACAGAACTTACATCACATTAGATTTTTAATTTAGAAATGTAATAAATAAAGCTGTAACAACAACAACAACCCATTAAAAGTGAATAAATTTAACATAGCCTGATGCATTTTCAATTTGCGTATATAATAAGCAGTGTTTATCTACTCGTCGTGCATTCATAAAAAGGTCACGTAATGTTCTAATTGCGTCGCGTTACCTAATTACTTGTGTGTATAAAGAAAATCGTCGGAGATATTGACAATGTCGTGTATGTGTCAACACATACGCTATGTGTATCAACATGCAGAAATACAAAAATAGTCGTCAAACTATAGCAAAAACGCACGCAAAGCGCTGGACGGTCGCCAGCGGTACAGTTTTGTATCGCGTGAGAGGCGTGAGCGAACTGTGAGTAAATTTATGCGAACAAAAACTTACCATTTATTTTAAAAAAATCAATTAATTTAGACATAAGAACCGATCTTCGGTTTCACGCGTCCAGTTTCTGCCAGCCCCCCTTGAGCAGATCCTCGCTAGATCTAGCAAGGGGGCGCTCTACACTAAACGTACCTAAACGCGACTCCCTTCTTGGATTTAATTTAAGCAGTCATTGTATGATAACAAAATTAAAATAATAATCACGAACATCGTAATACGCTAAAGGTTACAATAGGCTACACAGAACATACCACCTTTGCCCTTTACAAACACCCTAGCCCCTTTACAAGCCCACTAGTGAACATGACCTTTCCTTCAACTGTCACTAAGCTTGATTCTAAGCCGCCAGTATGTTCATTTTCTACGAACTACGAAAAGTTCGCCTATTGCCAATTCAACTGACTGATCTCATATAAATATGTCTGATTACAAAAATTTTAAATTACTTTGTCAGCACTCTTATTATTAAAATCTGGAATCAAAAACTGTCTAAAATTAACCATAAGCGGTTAACATATCTGCTAATGACCTCATGTCCCACTCATTATTAATTGTAAGATATGACCGCCATATTAGATTTTACCCTTTACCCGGTACAGTATGAAGCTGTATGACATTATGTAGGACATTATGTGAAATAAATAGTCAAAATACCTTGCTGCCGAGATGCGGGTTCTGAATTTGTAACCCTCCAGACTCTTGTATTTGTTTGTGTCATCTGAGAAATATGACACTATATCTGATTCTTTCTCCGACCTTATCGCATTAGCGTTAAATCGAACAAGTGAAGGTGACCATGAGAAAGCGCCTTAGTGTTTGCGCACACACTATTACTGAAAAGTGCATTAATTTTCTGTTCGTGCCGAGAACTATTATTTTCGGACATTATTTTTTAAACCGATTAACTGCATATTTTCAAATAGAAACATAAATAGATACATAACTCGGTTACTAAACCGTCATATGTTAGAATTATCTTCTTCTAAGCGCGTGCAACGCCGAGGCAGAGGTGAAACTTATTAAATTTATTAGAAATTTGATAAAAATTAAAATAAGTGAACACGAATTATAACAACGCTACCAAAATTCGACTTTAAATTATACTCTCATTGCGCCCAATCCTCCCGATTGAAGTAGTGACCGAGCTCCTACGAGACAGCTAGCCATGCGCACCGCGTAATGGTCCAAGCCGAAGCTCTCGAAGGCTCGTTATACCGGTTAACCATAAACAAAGGTTTCGCCCTTCTTCTAAGCGCCCTCAGCGCTTGGCCACCGGCTCTCAGCTTTCGAGATAACGGTGACAAACAGTCCTTAAAAATAAATCACGTGCAAAGAAGTTGCAAAAAGTCTTGATTATTCAAATCATATTGGTAAAAATACTAGAAAATTTTTCAAAACTGCCTTTGAGGGCTCATTAGCCCCGCAATCGCGTTGGTGTTAAGTGAAACAACAAAAGATAAGACGAGGTTATCTACGCGTAACTGCAGTCTCGGACGGCGAACCGATTACTAACCAAGTTAATTTTAAACCATTTAATAGCGCAATCGCGAATTCGTTATAGAGTAAGTTTATAAGTGGTGGGTGATTTTTTAATTTTATGAATCGATTCTAAAAAAAAAATCATTGTAAGGATGGTTAACTATTTCAGATTAAAATGATAGACTTCGTTTTTGCCTAAAAAGTAGAAAACTTAACAATTCCACAAAGAGAAGGTGGGTTACCCAACAACATCAATTACTCCCTTTCTGAACATAAGCTTCTCCAAAAAAGAAACTCGGACTCCTCGCTCCTTGCGTTTTCGGAGTCACGGATCACACCCAACAGTATTAACCCCAAAAGTAGTAGTAACCCAAAAGTATTTTACAGGTGGTTAGAATATTCGTTGGGTGGGTTGGGTCGGAAGCCATGGGAATTTTCCATTCAGCTTAAATATCCTTTAGTCGACTCTTATTGAAATTTTCCAAATTTTCTGACTTCAGCGACACGCGATACGGCAAACGGGGAGGGCGAAGTGCTAGTTAGTTACTTTTCTTTTTTTTTAATTATTTAATAAAAGTGACGGAACGAGCAAAGCGTTCACCTGATGGTAAGTGCAACGTCTGCCCAAAACAAATGCTATGTCAACCAGAACAGTGTGACACCACAATGTGCCCGTCACCCTGAGACATCAGTTCTTAAGTCTCATATGCCCAATGATTACGCTAGCTCACAGTGCCCTTCAAACCGAAACACAGTAATGTTTGCACACTACTGCTTCACGGCAGAATAACTGGCACTGGAGTGGTACCTACCTAGACGGATTCCTGCATAGGAATCCTACCACCAGTTAAATGTATTAAAGTTAAATTCTGTAATGAACATTAGAAACCATTTTTTATTGGAAGGATTGGCAGCTATACTAACACTTGAAGCGTTATTATTAACACTTTCAGAATAAAAGATTTTTTTTTATATTGTATTAAAACCATCCTGAGACATCGGTTCTTAAGTATCATATGCCCAGTGATTACGATAGCTCTCAGTGCCCTTCAAACCGAAACAAACAGAGTAAAGCTTGCAGACTACTGCTTCACGGCAGAATAACTGGCCCTGGGGTGGTACCTACCTAGACGGATTTCTGCATAGGAACACACATGACTTCCCGTTGAGATCGTACGCGACCCGAGAAGACGTAGTTTCGATTGCGATTTCTGAGACACTGAATTAAAGCCACTGTTACATACAAACTGTTTATTTTGTATATAACACAAATATTGGCTTACTAAGACCATAAGAAGAACCCAATAGGCTTGCTAGACCGCTAAGTTCAGACTATAGTCGATGTTCATTTTATCTTATAAGTAACTGCATCCCGCAACTTCGTTCGCGTAGACTTTTGCATTTGTTAAAAAAGTTATTAAAAAAAAGTGACGTAAAAGCATATATTGTAATTATTAGATAATCAGCGAAAATGGTGCTGTTTGAAATCTTTTTCATAAGCAAATTTACGTGACCGATCTTAGATCATCGATTAGTATTCATTCTGGCCTGCTTAGTGCCTTCCTTATCTTTTATTCTATTCTAGACATATTCTTTATATGCAAAGTTCCTACTATTTTAAGACATTATAATAATGTTTTTGTCATTAATCGTTCGATCTAGCATTTCTGCCAACGGCAAAGAGGATTCCGAGATAGCTAGCGAGCTGTAAGCACGGGCTTACCGGTATGTAGTAGGACACGTGACGTCACTGCGTTCATTTTTTAGAAATAAAAGTATGAAAAAACATCATGAATTCTTAATTATACCGTACATACTCTTTTAAAATTGTTCCATGAATACTTTCAAACGCAGAAATAGAAATACATAACTTCTATACAAAGTCAAGTAGCGCTGTATTATACTAACTATTCATAACAAAACAACTTAAGACACGCTGCTACTCAACTAAACTATTACAATTCTAGGTCTGCTATTGAAATGTAAATGACTTATCCTAGATATTATTACGATATCCACAATGTTATCATGTTAAGAACGTTGGCCTACATGCCAAGTATTTGCAAATGTATGGACAACGCAGTCTAATGAACATTAATTAGGTGCTAAAGATGTGTATCGTGACCAAAAGAAAATAATTAAAAACCGTGTGATTATGGTGGAATGTCCGTCAGATTGTCTTTAGTGTATGCGTACAAGTCACACACTGACCACTAGGCCACGCGGTCGTCGTTAGCCTGACTACCACGCCGCGGGTTCTTAACGGTTCGGTTCAAGATTTTTGCAAAAAGCGTTGGTGTTCGGGCCTGGTTGCGTTGTGATTGTCCCTGTGTCCTTTTTTTATTGGATAAAGTGACGAGACGAGCAAAATGTTCCCTGATGGTAAGTGCAACGTCTGCCCATAACAAATGCTGTGTTACCCAAAACATTTCTGTGTGACACCAGACAGCGCCCGTCACCTTGAGACATCAGTTCTTAATTCTCATATTCATAGTGATTACACTAGCTCTCAGTGCCCTTCAAACCGAAGCACAGTAATGTTTGCACACTGCTGTTTCACGGCAGAATAACTCGCCTGAGGTGGGATCTACCTAGACGGATTCCTGCCTAGGAATCCTACCACCCGAAAATCCTAGACTACTTCTGATATTATCGCATCAGCGTTACATCGGGCACGGGTAGGTTGGGATGAGTGAGTACCCATGTGATGGCGTGTACTATTGTAGCTCTATAATATCTCCTGCGCAGTTAAATTCCGACAATATTCGGCAATTATCACTGTGGTCGAAAATCGGCCAGAAGGACATCATATAAATAAAAAAATATACTACAATTACATCTTTAAGCGTAGATATGAGCGACCGCTATGTGGGTTATCAGTATGAAATCGTTTGGGTCGATAACACCGCTCATTGCGTAACATATCCACATTACATTGCTTTAACTTTTTTACTCTAAAGATTACGACAATTGCATGTATTTGTAAGAGCATTGTGGAGGGACAATGACCTAGAGCAAACGATTTTTTTACTAAAAATTTAACAAGCATTATTGGAGGTATCCAATGTGAGTTCAGTAGGTGTAAAGGCACTACATTTCTGTCTCTCATACATATAACAAGGTTTTGTCGAATTGCCCGCCTTTTTTTCTTCAGTTTATTCCATAGCCTTAGTTTTTAAGAGTTCAGTAGTGAAATTAAATTTATTTATTCATCAACGTAAGAAATATAAATTTCGTTAGTCAAACATCACTTTTTTACAATCTGCCACTGTCTCGTTATGAGGTTCCTCTGACGGAGAAGAAACAAGCGATAGAAACTTCGTAGGTATCCTCTTTTTTTTTATTATAGTCACAAGTACATCATAGACAACCGATAAATCAAAAAAAAGTAAAAACAGAACCCTTATAATTTCGTCCTGTCACAGACTGACAGACTTTAGTTGGAGACTATTGACACCATATAAAGTTTTTATTAACCATAATTGTTTTTTTATAGCAGTGCCGCTATACGATGGTGTAGCGAAATAACGAAAAAAATAGGCGAGGCACACCATGGTTATGAATAAAAAAAAATCAGTGTTAGTCGATAGGTAGGTATATTTTCATCAGCATCATTACCATCATTTCAGCCTATCACTAGTCAACTGCTCAACATAGGCCTCCCACATAGATCGTCACAAAAGTTTGTAGCTCTCATTTAAGAGGATTTCTACGTAGTCGCCACGCTAGGCAGGCGGGTTGACAACCGCAGTTTATTTATTCAGATGTTCCAGGAAGATGCTGCTGCTCATCTCTTGGTTTTTATTTTTCCTCTGTCGACTTAGGGTGGTAGATTCTCTTAAGCCGCCACCACGCGGTATAACTACTTTATTTAAGATAACAAGTGCTTATAAAGTCGTAAAGTGTGTTATTTTTGTGGCCAACAGATATCTGATAAAGGTGTTGTTCATGTTAAATTTATGCCTGTTAAATGCTCTCGACTTTTACGACACCCACGGGATTAGATGGAGTGATTAGATTCTCTTAAGCCGCTACCACATGGCGTAAAAGTCGACAGATAGGAAAACGAAAATTAGGAGATGGGCAGAAGCATCTTCTTGAAACATCTGAATTAAATAAACTGCGGTTGCCAACCCGCCTGCCAAGCGTGGCAACTATGGCATAATCGCTCCAAAATGAGAGCTACAATCTTTTGTAGTAATCTATGGGGGAGGCCATTGTTCAGCAGTGAACTAGTGATAGGCTGAAATGATGATGTAGAGTAAAGTTTCAGCCTATCAATGTCCCACTGCTGAGAACAGGCCTCATTTCTCGGAGGGAGGGGAGGGATGTCTTCGAAATATTTTTTATTTCTCAGACATGCAGGTTTCCTTACGATGTTTTCCTTCACCGCCGAGCACGTGATAAATCAGCAATTAACAATTTTAATGGTGCCGGCACCGGGGCTCGAACACAGGACACTCGCATACTATGAAATATAAAGCGAGCGCCTAGCCCCTGAGCTACCACGGCAATGATGATGATGATGATTAAATGCTCTCACGCTTCAGGAGTTTTTTGAAAAGAAATAAATAAATAATGGAAATAAACAAGTAATGTAAATAATGTACTAATAAGGTAACCGATTTATTACAAAACTACTCGGTCGTGTACGTTATTACTTGCTTAACAATACCCGATTAAAATTAAAATACCCTAAATCAAAGCAACACAGTACAAAGAATTTGAGTTGCACTCGACGCTCGACGCCAGACGGTCGCATTGCGCCCCGCTACGACCCGCTCCGGTAATCCGATCGAAGCGTGCAGCTACCTGCGCCCAACCCTTCCGGGAATTAGTCAAGGCGACTTTCGTTGTATTGTACTAATTTCCCAGAATTGTTTCCACGTCATTTGCGAATCCACCTGTTGTGGTTACACTAGCAGATACCTAACGGTGACAACGAAACTAGTGTAGGCTAGCCCCGTACGCCCGCGTTTGCCCATCTGGGAAACGCGCAATCGGAAGAAACCCACAGAAATTGGCCTTGGGTAGTGCCCTAGTCAATGTGGGTTTACTCGACCGACTCAAAAGTCCACGCGTAGTTGTAATTAGTTGTAAGCACACACCCGAGTGTGCAAAATAAGATCCACACGAGGACGCACTAGGGCTACACACCTAGGCATTCATCCTCCCTGCCTATACCCGGCAGGGAGGGAAGTTAGGCCACACACCCCGGCATCCCACCGGCGGCCACTTCCCCGTAGGAAAAAAGAGAAGGAAAAGTATGTCGGAGGCGTTAGCTAACGCACTCTTAGCGGCCCAGGCGGAGCAACCGGAATTACTCCGGTCGCTACTAACCGCTCTGCCGTCAGTAGCCTCAGCTTTTGAGGCGCTATCTAGGCCCCCCTCTAGGGCCTCGTCCTCGGGCTCCGAAATGGAGTTCGATTCTCCCTCGGCACCCGAGGACCCCCGCGACACCGGCGACGACATTGGTTTTCTGCAAGTGCAGAAATCAAAAAAGAAGCGCAAGAAGCGCGCCTCACCGACGCCCGATAGCCACGCCAAGGCTGCCAAAGCCAGTGATAGCACGCCTATCCCGCAACCGCAGGTCGCCCCTGTAGCCTCCGAAGAGACCCCCGCTGCTTCACAGCAGGCCCCCGCTGCTTCACAGCAGGCCCCCGCTGCTTCACAGCAGGCCCCCGCTGCTTCACAGCAGACCCCCGCCGCTTCAAAGCAGGCCCCCGCTGCCCCGCGCAATCCTTCGCAGTTCGCTGCACACTCTCGGCGGCCACCGCCTATCTTCATTCGGGCTCTGGACAGATGGCAAGAGCTCACATCGGCCATGTCCAGGTTAAAATATACTGCCGTTTCTACCTCAAACGGCATTAAATTACAGGTGGAGACCACTGAGGTCTACCGCCAGGTGACACGTTACCTGTCGGAAAAAGGTGTATACTTCCACACATACACTCCAGCCGATGAGCGGCAACTAAGGGTGGTTCTCAAGAACCTACCCAAGGAAATCAGCGCGGAAGAGGTCAAAAAAGACCTCATCGCGCAAAACCTCCCCGTCGTCGCTGTACACCGCATGTACAGCGGGCGCACTAAGGTGCCCTATAACATGGTGCTAGTCGCACTTGACCGCTCCCCGGCAGGGAAGCAGATATTTAATCTGCGGACCTGCTGCAACCTTTCGGGGCTCTCAGTTGAGGCCCCACACAAAAACGGCCCTCCCGGCCAATGCCATAAGTGCCAATTGTACGGCCACTCAGCAAGAAATTGCTACGCCCGCCCCAGGTGCGTCAAGTGCCTAGGCGATCACGCCACAGCAGACTGTCCTCGTCCAAAGGACAAAGCTCTGTTAGCCTCCTTCGGCCCGCCTGCCTGCGTACTATGTAACGCAGAAGGTCACACGGCCAACTACCTCGGCTGCCCGAAGGCCCCAAAACTTAAAAGGCCTGCGGCTAAACAGGCCCAAACACAAAGGTACATAGTACCTCCCCCACCACCCTCTGTATGGAGGCCACTTCCGACCCGCGCAACTTCAAACGCGCCTCCTCCGGTCGCGATCACGCGGAACATACCGGCACCTTCACAGGTCGCACCAGTCGCACCCGTCGCAAGCCGACCGGTCGCAGAGAGCGATCTAGACCTCGTCTGTCGCTTCGCCACCGCTTTCAACGGTGCCGACATTACAGCCCTCGCCACGGCTCTCCGAAACACCAACAATAATCCTAATGAGAGGATCGCCGCGGCGGTGCGGTACCAAAGCGTCATAAACGCTATAGTCAATTTTAGGGCATAAAAATGACTCACAACGGCAGAGAGAAACCGCGCTCCCTAAACGTAGCGTTTTTTAACGCTAACGGCTTAAAAAACCAGCGCGACGAAATCTTCAATTTCGTTCGCGATCACCAAGTCGACGTACTACTCGTGCAAGAGACTTTTTTGAAACCACACACTCGCGATCCCAAAATCGCAAATTACAACATCATTCGGAACGATAGAGTTACCGCTGCGAAAGGCGGCACTCTTATCTACTACAAAAAGTCCTTGCACTGCGTACCAGTCGTCACACCGCCACTCAGCCATCTTGAAGCATCGGTCTGTCAGCTAGCCATGACCGGCCACTCCCCCATTACTATCGCGTCTGTCTACTTACCATGTAGAAATGACGCCAAAATCACACGCAGCGACTTCGAAGCACTTCTCTCCCTCGGGAGCTCAACTATCCTTGCCGGTGACTTTAATAGCAAGCACACCCGGTGGAACTCAAGGACAACCAACCCGCGTGGGCTGGCCCTAGACTCGCTAGTCGACCTCCTCGACTTCGACGTCCTGGCGCCTACAATACCGACCCACTTCCCGCATACACTGGGACACACGCCGGATGTGCTTGACATAGCCATCCTTAGCAACATAAATCTCGCCATCCGCGATATAGAGGTGATCCACGAACTAACATCTGATCACCGCCCCGTTCTACTTCGGCTAGGACCTTCCGTCCAAGCCTCACCACCCAAAATAACAGTAGTCGACTGGCAAAAGCTAGCCGAAAAACTTAAGCAAACTTCTCCGCACCTTGATGCGATTCCATCCACCATCAATTCAGTCAGTGACACGAACCTTGCGACTCATGCACTCACTAGGCACATCCAAACTGTCGTCGAGGATTCCTCGAGACAGGTCCCAGTGGCGGACGACCACCGCTGGATCCTGCCAAACGACATTAGAGACCTAATGAGGCGCAAGAACGCAGCCACTCGCGCTCACGACTTATATCCTACCGTCAGCAATAGAACAACACTACGCACCCTGCAACGTGAGGTCCGAATACGTATGCAGGAGCTCAGAAACGATCGGTGGGATAACAGTCTCATTAACATCGAACCGTCTCACCTCGCCTTCTGGCGACTTCCAAAATCACTAAAAGGAGGCACATCCCGTTCAATGCCCCCTTTAGTACGACCCAACCAACCGCCTGCCTTCCTAGACGAAGAAAAGGCAGAATGTCTAGCTGACAGCCTAAAATCTCAATGCTCCCCAAGCACCTTACCGGTCGACTCCGCCCACGTCGCGTTAGTCGACAGCGAGGTCGATCGGAGGGCTTCTCAACCGCTCCGCGATTCCATACCGCCGGTTAACAGCACCGAAGTAGAGTCTATTATTAAAAACCTCCGTCCGAGGAAATCTCCCGGTCCCGATGGTATCACTAACAAAGTAGTTAAGCTCCTGCCTACTACCATCATTCAGCTATTGGTATTAATCTACAACGCAGCTCTGGCCAACGCAATCTTTCCGAACACCTGGAAAGAAGCAGAGGTCGTAGGGATTCTAAAGCCCTCTAAACACCCGTCCGATCCCACCGCATATCGGCCTATAAGCCTCCTCAAGGCCTTAGGCAAGATATACGAACGCCTACTTCTCGCCCGCTTAAGAGACTTCATGCAGTCTCGAGGGATCCCCATCCACGAGCAGTTTGGATTCCGTGCCAAACACTCATGTACCCAGCAGGTGCACCGCATAACGGAGTACATTCAATCCCGCTTCATACGCGGGCTTCATACCGGAGCGCTCTTCTTCGACGTGGCGAAAGCGTTCGACAAGGTCTGGCACAACGGGCTCATATACAAGTTATATGGACTCGGTGTGCCAGATCGCCTCGTACTCATCATACGAGATTTCTTACGCAGTCGAACCTTCCGCTACCGCGTCGAGGGGGTGCGATCCGAATCACATCCCATCCTAGCCGGCGTACCACAAGGCTCAGTCCTAGGTCCCGTGCTCTACACCCTTTTCACGAACGACATACCGCACACCAGCGGCGTCGAACTCGCCCTCTTCGCAGATGATACCTGCCTATATGTGTCTGGAAGTAATCCAGACACTATCTCTAAACGCCTCCAATCCGCAGCCCGAACCCTCGGGAACTGGTTTCGGAAATGGAGGATCGAGGTCAACCCAATCAAAAGTGCAGCCATGTACTTCTCGCGGCGCATAACGCAGCATCTCCCCACAATAGAGTTATTCGATCGTCCAATCCCCTGGGAAAAGACAGTCAAATACTTAGGCGTCCTATTAGACTCGAGACTCAGCTTCGGTCCACATATTAACCGAGTAAGGAACCGAGCGGCGTTCGTACTCGGTCGATTACATCCGTTACTAAATAAAAATAGCAAAATGTCCCTACGTAATAAAATTACACTTTACAAAGCCTGTATTCGGCCAATTATGACATACGCAAGACCCGTATTTGCGCATGCCTCCCCGCGTCAAATTCACCGACTTCAGGTAATACAAAATCGATTCATGCGTAAAGCCACGGGAGCACCGTGGTTCGTGCGTAATGCTAACCTTCATATCGATTTAGGGCTTCCTACCATAGCCCAATATCTAAAGTTGGCCTCTCGCCGATACTTCGACTCTGCCGCCACGCACCCCAACCCACTGGTTGTCAGTGCCGCCACTTACAACCCCCTCGCGATACACCAAAACTCGACCCGCGGAAAAAGGAGACCGAGGCACGTCCTCGAGGACCCTGACGACGCGACCACTATTGCTCAAGCGCTCTACTCAACACTACACAAACACCCATTATCACCATCATACCGCCCCCGCCGTCGGCGTGGGCGTATCAGACAAAGTTATTCGCGATACCGCCGCATCTCAGGCCGGTTTTCCCCTAGCAGTAGTGTCATAAACAGAAGCGTCGCTGGAGTTTCTTGCGCCATTTCTTCTCCAGCGGAAACGCATTCCGAATTGGTGGTAAACTTATCTAATAATAATCATGGTATTAATAATTATAGTAGTAGTAATATTGCCCTCCCGATTGCAGTAACTGACCGAGCCGAGACCGGCCCCCTTGGGCACCCTCGAGTCTGTTACTCTCGCGAACAGGATGACGGTCCAAGCCGAGGTCCCCTCTCGGGGGCCCTTGCGCCAGTCATCCATAAATAAAGGTTTCGGCTAAGCGCCCTCAGCGCTATGCCACCTTTCAATCCGGCGAAGCTGTAAAAGCCTTCGGGCTAACAGTGACCATCAGTCCACACACGTATCCCACATTTCGCCCTGTGGCAAACGAGACGTGACTGGTGGCGAACCACAGCGCCGCTATTTTTGGTGAGCCACAAAAAAATCTTACTCCCAATAGCGCTCCCGCGAGTAGTATAGTGACAGCATTACATACTCGTATTATGGTATTGTTCTGCACGAATAAAGGCTGTCCGTACAATACAAAAGGCGCCTCTTACGACACCCCGGTAGGAAAGAGGTAGGTGCTATTCCACTTTGCCGGACACCTACCGGCTATTGACAGACGAGTTACAAATTATAATTTATATTATAATAGGTTGAAGTAAAAGCGTTACTTAAAAAATAATCAACTCTTAGTGAACAGCACAACGACACATTGCAACGACTCGACTGTAAAGTCTTCTGCAAATAACAGCTCATGTATTACTGCCCCTACTAGCCCCTACTGCTGCGCACAAGCCTTTAGTGACATATTTTTTAGAGAGCTTCGAAGCTGGGAAGAGTCCGCAACGCTGCTCCAATACGGTTCGCGAACTTCACTGACATAGATACATACATACAGTCACGCCTCTTTCCCATTGGGGTAGGCAGAGACCACATCTTTCCACTTGCTACGATCCTGACACACATCTTTAGCTTCTTCTACTTTCATTAGCGTTTTCATACACGCTCGTTCGGTTGCGGGTACTTTTAACGGGACCTTTCCTCAAAAGTTCACCGATCTGATTGTGATACGAGAAAGAGATGCTAAAATGGTTTGGACATGTAGAGAGGATGAATGAAAGGAGATTGACGAAACAGACTTATAAGGCAAGTGTGAAGGGGAGGGAAAGCCGGTAAGGGTCGACCTAGGCGTACTTATCTTCACTGACTCGAAATAGTTATGTTCTTCAGACAACATGCAGGTTTCCTTACAATGTTTCGTTTTACCGTTGAGCGAACGAAAAAACGTGGTACGTAGTAAATCATCACAATGTTGCAGAAGAATTCAAGTGGCACCAGCACAGGGAATCGAATTCAGGTCATTGGCGTCCGATTAAATTTTAGGCAAGCGCCTGACCCTTCAGTTACCACGACTTTTATATAATAATATACTACATTCTATAACATTATAAATTTTCAAAGGAACGTATCTTTTTGGAAGTATTACAACAACTTGGGTTTTGTTAATTGTTTTGTAATAGAAATACTAGGAAACTAAAGGGCGAAATCGTTTTTACTGGTGGTAGGATTTCTATACAGGAAAGCCTCTAGGTAGGTACCACCCCAGACCGTGAGGCAGCAGTGTGCAAGCATTGCTGTGTTTCGGTTTGAAGTGCACTGAGAGCTAGCGTAATTACTGGGCATATTTTTTTTTAATTTTTGTTTTTATTTTATAAAGTGACGAAACGAGCAAAACGTTTACCTGATGGTAAGGGCAACGTTTGCCCATAAGAAATGCTGTGTCACCAGAACATTCTGTGTGACACCACACTGCGCCCGTCACCCGGAGACATGAGTTCTTAAGTCTCATATGCCCAGTGATTACGCTAGCTCTCAGTGCCCTTCAAACCAAAACACAGTATTGTTTGCACACTACTGCTTCACGGCTGAATATCTGGCCCTGGAGTGGTACCTACCTGCACAGGAATCCTACCACCAGTAAAAATATGAGATTTATGAACAATATGAGATAAACGAAAAATATGTGATATATGAGACTTAAGAACTAATGTCTCAGGGTGGCTGGCGCTGTGTGGTGTCACACAAACGTTACGCACTTACGATGGTAGAAGCACGTTATGCCCGTTTCGTCACACTATCCAATAAAAAAAGTGTAATAAAATATACGAGAAATTCAATGATGACAAAAACAACGCATTAAAATTAATAACACGTGCAAAAACTGTAAACGTAACAGAACTATATTCGCAATAACAACAACAAAAGTCGATTCGCTCAGACAGAGTATCCGAACGTCCCACTAAAAACAGGGCGCGAAAGCTGGCGAGCGTCAACCGCCCGACATCTACCGAGGTCGGTTGTAAAGCAGCATAATTAAATGTACTAACTAGTTACATTCACAAAGCGCGAGCATTGATTTCCCGTTGCCACTGAGAGATGGCACCGCTGTTTATCGAATAACAGCAGAGCGCAACGTAAACTCACACGATATGGTTGCGTAAGGGAAAATTGTGTGGTTTCCTATAATATACAACCTGAATATCAAAAAAGGTAATAATGTCGATGAGGAATCATGTCTAATATAAAAAGAGCCTATTGTGAAGATTATCCAATGGTAATAATTCCCAAAGCGAATTATGTGACCACCGCCACCACTGTAACTAATTTCCAATAGTATCCAATATATATTTTTTATATAATATAGGAGAGGGGGCAAACGAGCAAGCTAAAAACACGGTAGAAAATGCAAAGAGATGCCACGTCTCTTCGCAAAGCCAGTGGATCGAGTTGATCAGAAAGAACTCGGTCGTTGACGATTCGAGCCGCTCTTCGTTGGATTCGGTCAAATGGAAGGAGCTGGCACTGGGGTGCCCACGCCCATAAATAAAATAAAAATAAATGAAATGAATAATAATGTCCAATGGACCTACCGCCCGGTTTGAATAACTTTCAATAGAGAAAAGAGTAACAGTTGTGAATTTACACATACAAATATACAAAATTTAACGTAAAGGTATCGAATAATTATCTCCCTATCACATATCATAAACTATGAAACTAAGAATAGGAAATCTTACACACATACATATAAATGTAAGTAGAACATACTCGCATCATTTAAATTTAACGAAAATTAAATGAGTACATTACTTTGCTTCCTAACTTTTTTAATATTAAATGGAAAAATTGTTATCGATTTTACGTTAGATAATATTCTTCACTATTGCATTAGCAATGTTTGATATTTAATAAAATCAATATAAAGGAGAGTGATTTCGAAAATAAACTAAAATGTTTGATATACGACACTTACGCTTTTTGCATAATACGCTTTTCGCAAATAATATTTTATGATATACAATATTCAGTATGGTACTACTCGTGCTAGGATTTCTTTGCAGGAATTCGTCTAGGTAGGTACCACCCAGGGCCAGTTATTCTGCTGTGAAGCAGCAGTGTGTAGACATTACTGTGTTTCGGTTTGAAGGGCACTGAGAGCTAGCGTAATCACTGGGCATATGAGACTTAGGAAGTGATGTTTCAGGGTGACGTGCGCAGTGTGGTGTCACACAGAAATGTTCTGGGTGACACAGCGTTTGTTATGGGCAGACGTTGCACTCACAATCAAGTGAACATTTTGCTCGTTTCGTCACTTTATCAAATAAAAAAAAAGTATAACCAACCCCACTTTCAACAAATTTAAGTGTGAAAAATATTACATTTGCACATATTTATAATAAAGACCGAATTAGAAAGTAAAATTTTTACATTGACTTTTAATTTATAATAATTAAATGACGTCGAAAAATTTGTCTAAGAATTCAACGCATTTTAAACATTCAATAGTAGTTAGTATCAATGTTATTTGGACGAATTTGTATTTCGACTCCACTGTCGCAATTGTCATTTGGATTATTATTGGAAACCAGTCTAAAATATTTTATTACCACTTAAGCTTGGAACGGTAAGTGGAAACGTGGTCATACTTACGTAAACCGAAAACAAATCGTATACAAATGCTTCAACTTGTCTAGATGATTTTGTGATAGGTCTGGGAATCACACTTCCGCGTGATAATGGATTAAATTAGAGAATAAACAAGCAAAAGCTTATGCTCTATATGCAAGCCAAGATTGTTTACAACGCTAGAGTAAGGAATTATAGTTCCATTATATAATCCAGAATCAAGGCTCCCATAATAATTCCTAACTAGCATCCTCTGACTGCCTACAGCCATAACTTTACATTGCAATGGGTTAACAGATACACCATGTCTGTGTAAAACAGTATTGCACACAAAGCTGAAGATCGTCAGCATCGTGATGGTACTTGCAATTAATATGTGAGGTAACAGAATTAATAAAAAGCGGATAGGTGTCCAGAAGCCGATAGGTATTCGGTAGAGTAGAATAGCACCGACCTTTTTCCTACCGAGGTGTCGTAAGAGGCGACTAAGGTATTGTACGGACAGCCTTTATTCGTGCAGAATAACACTATAATATGCAATGCTGTCACTGTACTGCTCGTGGTAACGCAATGGGAATTAAGAATTTTTTGACTTGTACCAAAATGGCAGGGACATGGTTCACCACCCGTCACGTCTCGTTTTCCGTGAGTGTATCTCTTACATGGGAAAAAGTCGTGAATGTATGTATATATGTATGATAGAATTAAA
The DNA here is from genome assembly GCA_019845155.1 of Luehdorfia chinensis. Taxonomy (NCBI): domain Eukaryota; kingdom Metazoa; phylum Arthropoda; class Insecta; order Lepidoptera; family Papilionidae; genus Luehdorfia; species Luehdorfia chinensis. The sequence goes on from JAHVAK010000103.1 coordinate 11,127,208, forward strand.
AAACAAAGAAAAGATTTTGGGAGAGAGTATACAGCCTTGAGGCACACCTGTTTCAATATCAGCCCAAGCAGAAACCGCTGTCTTAATCTGACTGCTGGCGGCCACAAAGATAGGAAGAAATCCATTCCAAGGCTGGGGATGAAAAGATAAGTAAGGTAAATAAGAATGTCGTGGTTGACTGTGTTAAAAGCATTTGAAAAGCCCACAAGTACCACTACAGTTAGCTTCTCTGTGACTTTAATCCCGATTGAAAAACATTAAGTAGGTTATGTTTACTTATAAATACTGACTTTTGCTTATGAACACAGGCCTCTATAACTTTAAACAAAAATGGTAGGCTTTAGACAGAAATTTTACGAAGATGCGAAGGCAGTGAGGGATTAGGTGTTTTAAGAAACTTCTAATCCCTCACTGCTGGATGTACAAAAGTTTTTTTCCACTGGGTAGTGACCAGGGTCCAGGGAGTAATGAATAATATGACTAATTGTGTTCGTATTTATATGTGTTTATATTGTGACCTGTATTATTTGTGATTGCTTCGAATAAATATCCCTTTCTTTCTTTCTTAATTGCAGGTAGAAGGCACTCAAGTATCAAGTAACTATTGCCTTGCTAACATCATCACTACAGCCTTGGATTTGTTAACAAAATCAGTTTTCTTGATTTCATCGTGGATCACGCGTGATAATCGAAAATCGAGAATTGAAAGAGCAAAAACATTAAGAGCTTACGGGCGAGTGCCTGTACTAGAGTTCTTTAATTATTCTTGTATATCCGAAAAAAATGTAAGTTTGGAAGATTTTCTCTATGCTGAAAAGTTAATGAGATGTATATAATATGTCATATGTATATGTACGTTCTTGGCGTATAACATATAAACAGGTAAAATTTTGAGACATTACTCGAATTATTCGAAACTGAAACCGCGTGAGTTTTTTTTTAAACATTTATATCGGATGTGTAATGCTTATTGCTTCAATCTGTTTAGAAAAGTTGGCAACAACGCGTTGAAGTATGTGACAGATATGTTTCTTAATGTCTTTTGTATTATACGTTATTGAAGGGCAACACAATAACAAACTGTCACTTTGACACGTATACCGGATTTTTAGCAGCGCGTACATAATATAGGATAATTTTATTTCAATTAGGCAACACAAACACTATATTCATTGACTTACATACTTATTATAATATAATACAAATTATTGGAGAACACAATCACACCGTTTGATATTCCACTCCACCAGTAGGTACCTACCATGATATTTTTAAAAATCACAGATAATATGTTTTGTGGATATATTTTTTAACGAACAATGTAGGAAAAACCTCGACTCTGAAACTCATCCAAGAAGTGGATTCACTCCGCATGCTTCACATGTCGCGGTCGATGCCTCATCCGATAAATAAAAACACTTAAATGCATTGGAAAAAAAAACTAAATTACTTAAAACAGCAATATTTGGATTTTGTTAAATGGAAAGTATGTGAAGCTGATTACGTTGTCAAAATAGTTGTTGGTTTTGTGATCAAACGCTGCTTTAAATTTACCACTAAAAATTGTTTTTAGATCATTTAAATTATGATGAACCATATGCCCATATTCGTCAATTTTTTTTGGAATATTTATATAATATGCTTTTTTAAAATCTCAAAAAAAGTAATATGTCCACCTAACAATCGCTTTTTAATGAAGAAAATTCGAAAAATAAAACAATTATAGAGTATGTTATTTGCCCTCACTTCAATTCGTATATGAATTTTATAGTGTTAACCACTGCAAAGTCTTTGGCATAATGAGATGTATCACTAAACAAAATTTTAAGTTTTTACATCGCAAAAAATCTTTGATAGTCCCAGTTATCTTATAATACGGTACGAAGCCCAAACTACGGAACTAAACTAAAACAGATCGAAGATAGATATGATGAAATTTCATCAACATCACCTGGATCACAAGTATTCCACCACAGTGCGCTTTGCCAGAAATTTTCTACCACTCACGCCCACTTTGTGGAATCTGCTGCCGCCAGTGATTTTTCCGGACCGATACGATCTTACTTTACTTCACAAAGACCGGTAACGCATACGGGATCCTTCTGTTAATCCCAAAATTCATGGGCAGCAGTGATCGCTTACCATCGGTTAGCCGTTAGCTCGTTAGCCACCTCTTTTATAAAAAAAAATACCGATAAAGAAAAATACCGAAAATACATTTCAGTCCTTTACATAGGACTTGCCGTAATCATCACAAAATGGCAGACGTATGGACCATCAAAGTTTTAGTTCCTTCGCACACCCCAGAGTCTGTTAGAAACTCTACGCTTTGTCGAATTATGTCATGGATAATTGATAGATCGAATATTGAAGCCGTAAATTAAACAAGTGGAAAACGTAAAACATTATTATTTCTGTCAATTAAAACTTTCCTTAAAAACGTGATTAACGGAGAATTATCCCCGTCGGACTAAACGAACTACTTACTTTTATTCTATTAAAAATAATATAAAAGAATCACAGTAATTATTTGTTGAAATTCACATAAATATTATTTAAAAACTAAAGTTTTTTTTTTATTTAAGAAGTAACGAGTCGAGCAAATCGATCACTTGATGGCAAATACAACGTCTGCCATTATTGTATTTACAGTACAGCACACTGCTCTCGTTACCCTGAGACATTCTTAATTGCCCAATAATTACTATCAGTGCTCTTCAGACCGAAACACAGTAAAATTTTGCACACTACTGCTTCACGACAGAATAACTGGCCCTGGGGCGCCACCTACCTTGCGAGCTAATGTTCTGAGGACATAGAATTTGTTATGGGTAAACGTTGCATTTACCTTGCTCGTCTCGTCACTTTATCCAATAATACAAATAAAAAAGCTTATATTAAACAATTTGTAAACAAGTCGTTTTTTTATATAGGAGAGGGGGCAAACGAGCTAGTGGCTCACCTGATGGTAAGTGATCACCACCGCCATACCAGAGGAATCAGGGTGCATTGCCGGCCTATGATGAAGGAATAGGCTCTTTTCTGGAATTAGGGAGTCGTATCGGTCCCGAAAAACCGCCGGCGACAGCCGATTCCATAAAGTGGTCGAGAGTGGCAGAAAATTCCGCGAAAAACGCATTGTAGTGGAATGCCAACCATCCAGGTGGTGACGATGGAATTTTGTGTTCTGCGGCAAAGTGCGATGGTGAAAACCAGCGGCTGGAATCATTCCGAACGATTCCTCTGTACATTATTCTATGTTTGTAGCCCATTAATTGATTACGTTAAAATATTTTACTATTATACGTAAGAATCTTCAATATTTTCATTGTCAATAAAGAATTTATTGCTCGCTATTCAAGTTAACAGCTCTTTGTTCATTAATCTCGGAATTTTATTACTCCAATGTATCTCCGGTGGATCGTAAACACGTGATGTCATAATAACGTTTGGGATAAAGTCCTTTATTATTTCCTTAGCTCGCAGCAAAATTAAACGCATAATGTAAATATGAAATTGAAAAGACGTCATTGAACAATATTGCAGTCGGTGACTGCAGTTGCTATAATTGAGGAAGTGTCGTTCCTAACAAGCTGTCGTGAATGTGGCAATTGTCGATTAGCCCTTGATTTAATAACGTTTGCACTCAGATTTCAATCATTAACAACACCTCTCCGCGATCTCCAGTAGCTGCTCAGTAGAAGTTATTATGTCATAAAAACATTTAATTCTAGTTATCTATTCAATCTGAGAAAGTGCAAAAATATGCATACGAATAAACAACAATGAAAATAATTAAGTTTAGTAATTTATATTTAACAAAGTATTTGATGGTCATTGCGATTAAGCATGGGAGCATACTTTGAAAGGTAATCAAATCGACTAAGGAACGGACGGCACATTAAAACCAAAAAAGTATTAATATACCAAACATTTCTTAATATATCTATGTTACCCGGTGTAGCCAAAGCTGCGCAAAAGCTAAAATGCGTAATAGAAAAATGCAACGCAATACGCAGATCGCAAAACAAAAAAAAACGCAAACTAAGAAAAAGGGTTCCAAATTGCACTCCTTTCGCCAGGTGGCGTGTTTCCCCCACCTTGTGTTAGCACATTCTATTGTACATGATGCCACATAGCGCGGTCGGCCATAAACAAAAATTGGCAAAAACACACCTTAATTACACGCTATAAGGTATATGATGATGTAAGGTGTACGGAATATGTTCCATGTAAATTTTAAATTAGCAAAAAATGCGTCTTTCTAATCACTGCTAATTGCGTGTTGCTCAGCAGTCTCGTGTGACAGAATAATAAAAGCGCAGAATGTGCGTTTTATTTATAAATCTAAACACCTACGTCTCAATCAAGATTGGTATCGCATCGCAGCGCCAGTTACACTGTGTTTCGGTTTAAAGGGCACCAAAGCTAGTGTAATTACAGGGCAGTGAGATTCAGAACCGATGCCTTACGGTGACAACATCAACACACAATTTTAAAATTCAAAGTTCTTGGTAACGCCGCAATTGTTATGTGCAGGCGTTGCAATTACCATTAGGCTGCTTTCGGCTGATTTTTTTTTATTTGATAAAGTGACGAAACGAGCAAAACGTTCACCTGATTGTAAGTGCAACGTTTGCCCATAACAGATGCAGTATTACTCAGAATAGTGTGACACCACACTGCACCCGTCACCCTGAGACATGAGTTCTTAAGACTCATATGCCCAGTGATTACCTACGCTAGCTCTCAGTGCCCTTCAAACCGAAACACAGTGATGTTTGCACCCTCCTGCTTCACGGCAGAATAACTGGCCCTGGGGTTGTACCTACCTAGACGGATTCCTGCATAAGAATCCTACCACCAGTTAAAAGCGTGGTCCTTCCCTCGTAGAGCCGACACATACCCCAGCCGGTATATAACTACAGCGCGCCCTAGAGAGCCGTCCTGTGTCCTTCCACTACGCTTCACACTTCACGGTATAAGGTCAACATTCAAGAACTTCTCTTCCCCAATGTTTGTCCATTGCCAATGTAATGGAAAGATAATTCTCGCGGAGAAACTCTGAGCATAGCGTTCTTCAGCGGTCGCTTGGCGAATTGATGCTTCCAATTACGAGTAGTGAAACACGTCTCGTTTCCATGAGTAAACAATAGCAACACGAACTCGTAGATTTTGAGTAAATTTATGATCACAATGTTGAAGACTTTTTATGAGGAAACAAGTGACGAGACGTGCTAACCATACGCCTAACCCGGTAAGTGCAATGTCTGCCCATAAGAAATGTCATGTCACCCAGAATGTTTCTGTGTGGCACTGGTACCACATTGCGCACTTCAACCTGAAACTTTAGTTATTAAGTTCTATTACGCAGTAATATACTAACTAACACTTCTGTCCGAAGCGACCATGTTTGCGCACTACTGCTTGACGACCAAATAATCCGTCTAGGTCTGATCTGGTGGCCTAGAGGTCAGACTATCTGACTTCTACGCCGGGGGTCCGGCGTTTGAATCCCAGCCGTTGCAAACATTTGTGCAAAAGCAAAAATCGTTGGCATTCGTATTCGGATCCGATTGTGTTGTGCATGTGAAATTTACTTCTGTAAAACGCACCCACGATACGTAAGAAATCCTATTGTGGGGTTTCATTTTTACGTTAAGTAAGAGAAGATGAAAAGCTCCGTGATTAGTACTAATGGATTTAACCTTGTGGCTTTTCAGCTTTCAGCTCCGAGAACCGCGGCTCCATCAAGCGCCCGCGGAACTTCTCGTGAAAGTTAAGAAACATGAGTACACAAACTGTGATATAAATGCAATTATGATCCTCGGCGCTTTTGAGATATTGTGTTGGTTTTTATATATAGCCTTTTTAATAGTCCACTGCTGAACATAGGCCTCCCCCATAGATTGCCATAAAAGTTTGTAGCTATCATTTTAGGGCGTATTTTGCCACAGTAGCCACGCTTCGCAGGCGGGTTGGCAACCGCAGTTTATTTATTTAGATGTTCCATGAAGATGCTGCCCATCTTCTGGTTTTTATTTTCCCTCTGTCGACTTTTACGACACCCGCGGGATGAAATGGAATGAAATGCCGATCTACTGAAAAATGTTACCACTTATCAGCGGTAGTAAATCTTAAAATAATTTTGATAAAACGTTACAATCGTACACCTTAAACGAAGCCCTTTGCAAATCTTTGCACAAAGATAAGGTCTCAAGTAGGCTCTCGCGATTAGATTAGTTTCAAGATTAGTGACAGTCTCTCCAGTTTGCTGATTACTCAAGTTAATTAAATTTTCCTATTCCTTCACTACGTTCAACATTAAGTGGCTAATTCTGAAAGGCTACATAAAGTTCATATAATGTGACATACCAAATAATGTTGCTGTCAACTGCGCAGAAGACATTCATCATTCAGCCTATTACTGGTCCACTGCTGAACATAGCCCTCCCCCATAGATTACCAAAAAGATTGTAACTCTCATTTTGGGGTAATTTTGCCATAGTTTCCACGCTTGGTAGGCGGGTTGGCAACCGCATTATTTAGTCAGATGTCTGGTACATCGTACGTTTTTAAATTCCCTCTGTCGACTTTTACGACGCCCACGGGATGAGATAGGGTGGTAGATTCTCTTAAGGCGCCACCACACGGCATACATATAATGCCACTAATGTATGACCAAACGCAGAACTCTACCACTACTACTACCCACGCCCGATGTATTGTTTATGCAATTAAATCGGAGGAAGGCTAGGATGCAGTGTCAGAAACACGCGGAAAATCACAACCAGGCCCGAAAACCAACAATTTTTGTTTGAGCAAAATTGTTGTCTTCATTTGGGATTCGAATCCAGGACCCGCTGCATAGTAGTCAGGTACCCTGGCTACTTGGCCACATGATCGTATAAAGGAGGTTAAGAGAATCAGGCGTTACTTTACAGAAACAAAGCGTATTTGCTATTCAATGCTATGCCGCATGCAACCAAGGTTAGCCTTTTGAATTTGATTTAGCATCTTTCAGCCTATTTTTAGCAAATAAACGGGTCTATTTTCATGATCAGTCTGTCGATAATGTGAAGAATTACAACTATGAATTTACAAGTATGTTGGTGTTAGCTAACTGTGAGGAATCAAAGCCGAAAAATTCATACTTAATATTCTAAATGCGAAAGTAAGCCTCCCTGTCCTTTTGTCTTTGTGTTACTTTATCACGGCTGAACCGATGAACCTATCTTGACGAAATTACGACGGAGATGGGCATAGGATACATTTTATTCCGAAAAATCAAGGAGTTCCCACGGTATATAAAAAAAAACAGAATGTACGCGGACGTTGTTGCTGGCTTCAGCTAGTTAATATATATTCAAGTTATTAAAAGAATTTATCATCTGTTTGGGTTAGTACACCACAGTAATGCCGTTAGTCTCGCCATTGGTGGCTCACTTAATACGGCAGTCGGCAATCAGCGGCCCGCGAAGTTCGCACCGCAACGCACGTGACGGAAAATATTAAAAACAACGGAGTGAAAGGGAGCGAGATCGCACCGCGCCTCGTTCCGTCTACGATTGCCAGTAGCGCATATGGCCTTAGTGCAGCCTACACTAATCCCCGCGTAGAATACTAGAACAGGTTGCCAAGCTATGGCCAAAGAGACTGTCACTGATAATCCCGCCACAACAGCCGAATATACGAATCATATAAGAGGCCTGCTACATTGCGGCATAATAATCTCAAATAAACCTAAAATACCAAGAACGATGACAGATATTTTTACTGGTGGTAGGGTGTCTATGCAGGAATCCATCTAGGTAGGTACCACCCCATGGCCAGTTATTCTGCCGTGTAGCAGCGGTGTGCAAAAATTACTGTGTTTCGGTTTGAAGGGCACTGAAAGCTAGTGTAATCACAGGGCATACGAGACTTACTGCCAGTACGGGCGCAGTGTATTGCCACTCAGAAGTGTTCTGGGTGATACAACATCTGTTATGGGCAGAGGTTGCGCTTACTATCAGGTGAACGTTTAGCTCGTCTCGTCACTTCGTCAAATAAAAAAAGCAGCACGCAGCAGCGCCTAAGGTGTGAAGCGACTCGGGCCGCTAACGCGTGGCTTAGTAACCAGCGTACCCGATGGATGGATTATGAGTCACGAGGTCGAATCCCAGCCGGAAACAATGTTTGTGGGTTTTTAACCGACTTCAAAAAAGGAGGATTCTCAATTCGTCGGATTCTTTTTAGACGGTAAGGTGTGTGCGATGAATTCTTTACCGCGTAGACCAATTTCGATGATTGTCTTTTCAAGTTCTGATGATGAGTAAATCATCAAACTCTTATATTCGTATAAGTAACCCCTAATGGAGATGAGATATGCCTCCATTGATAACGATCGTGCGTTGGCCTACATAGCACGAGGAAAACGGGCTACATTGGTCTACAAAGAGATAATATATTGAGTGTCAGTTGTACCCGCGACTTCATTCGCGTCAACTTTTGCATTTCTTTAAACAGATTATTAAAAAAACTAAAAAAAATATGTTGGAAAGTGACACCACGATTAATACGTTCACCTGATGGTGTTTTCCCATAACAGACGCTATGTCACCGAGAACATAGGAATATTCTGAAACACAGTAATGTTTGCACACTACTGCTTCACGGCAAAATAACTGGCCCCGCTGTGACTCTAGATGGATTCCGGCATAGAAATCCTACCAGCAGTAAAATTATGCGCTATAAAATGTTATTCAAAAGCAACTTTACATAGACTAAGTTCTATAGTCAATTCATCATCATCATTATCATTTCAACCTATATATATTTATATCTATTTCTATCTATACCTATATATATTTATATCTATTTATACCTATATATATCTATATATATTTACGTTATATCATAAATGGCGACATAGGTTTTCTTAAGACAAGGGAAGTCTGTTACTTTACCATACACGGCGTTCTAATAAATTTCGTAACTCGGATCCGGTAAAACAACCGTGATGAAACATAATCAAAGGTTTAAATAAAACTAATATTTACGAATTTTATCGCGTTTAATTTTAAACTATTTGTAACCCGACGTTTCAAGCGCTTTACAGCACCCATGGTTACGGGAGGACTGAGGAGACAGATTTCCTGATGTCATAGTTAACCCGGGGTACCTTCATCTTTTAATTATTATTTTTGGCCCGATCTACACAAAAAGAGATAACTGTGTCGTCTTGAAGTCTTGCAGTGGTTTGCTTGGTTTTGATTTAATTTTAATAATTATAGGATCCAATTCCGGTGGTAATACCTAACAATGTTCTCTATTGAAATTAGGATGTTTTTATTTACATTTCAATAGCCTCGCAATTCATCCTTGGTAGGAATCGGTGTTCCTTTGCAAGGATTTGTGGTTTATCAAATCTTATGTAATGGTTTGGATGATCCACAAAATGGAGCGAAATTAAACGCGATAGCGACGTAGTATTCGCGTAAATATAAGATCATTATAAACAAAGGTCCTAGAGTATAACATGTGTAAATTCAGGCCAGCTTACGTAGTTCTCGAGTTAAATCCGTTTATACAGACAGACAGAGAAAAGATATATCAATGTTATGTATATTATGTATGGTTCCAATGTCCCTAATTATTACTCAACAGAACTACGAGTAGTTAAACGTCCTTGAATTTGATGGTGCATTATGCAAACCTAATGTTAGTCGCATTGTATTATGCGTTTGGTTATTGGTTGTAACCAATGCGAACCTATGGCTCAGTAGTCAGCGTATTTTATCACTGAACCGTGGGTGACAATCTCAGGCGAATATTATTTTCAAAGACGTTCGCCAATTTTTGTGGTTTTCTGTTGCGTTTATTGTGACTGTCCAAATTCCATGAAACTGCCCTTAAAGCATATTGTGCGTCACCGTTGAGCGCTGGAAAGTGTAGATTTGTTTATTTACTTGTACTAAACTCGTAATGTAAACATTTAAAATCGGAACATTAACATTTAAGCGACTCTTAAAGATATGTTTAATGTTTTTTTTATTATATTACATAGAGAGAAAAACAATTTAATACGCTGGGACGGTGATAGTAAACAAAGTAAGATTTTTAAGGTTGTAAAATAAAAACAATAGCTTTTGCGCTAAGATCGCCCTATAGCAGATTCTGCGCGAATTGATGGTTACCTTACTTACGTCGCATTGGTCATGCCGGCCTAAATTACGTCATCGTCATCACGTTTTAGATATTCTTTACTGAATTACGTGCTAAAAGTTATAACATCTAAGTACTAGGTACATAAAACAGTATACTACTGATGCCCTACTTCGTACAAATTTATGGTCTTATTCATAAATAAAAAAATACTAATGATAGATCTATAACATATAAAATTGAATAATTATAAAGCTAATTAGGCCTACTAAACGTATTATAAAATTCCGCTATGGGATACATAAACTTGGTTATGTTGTCGACCTAATCAAATTTCATATCTACATAGGTGAAACATCTGTGAATTCGTATATATTTGGCTGCAAACATCAAAATGAGTAATCTCTTTGTAACAAGGCTATAAACCTTCTTTAATTTTTATGAATAACACCGTTAGTGTAGCATTAATTAATATTAAGAGAAGCGCTCAGTAAGTCTGTCAATACTATGCATTTAATAACAATTACGAGACGAGCAAAACGTTCACCTGATGATAAGTGCAAGGTCTGCCCATAACAAATGCTGTGTCACCCAGAACATTCCTGTGTGACACCACACTGCGCCCTGTCACCCTTAAACATAAGTCCTTAAGTCTCATACGCCCAGTGACTACACTACCACTCAGTGCCCATCAAACCAAAATACAGAATTGTTTGCACACAAGTGCTTTACGGCAGAATATCAGGCCCTGGGGGACCTAGACGGATTCCTGCATAGGAATCATACCACCAGTGAAATTATATATTATGTATTAGAATAGACAGTCTTAAATGATAAATGTGCGGACACGCAACGAATGCTTATCGCATCGCTACATGTGTGGCGAATCCATGTTTACTTAGAACAAAAATAAAGGAAAGTTTATCAACAGCCTGCTTGCGTTGCTTTCACGCAATCGCTCTTGGGTTCTGTACAAATTTCGAAGCGAAATTATCACGTTGCGTACTGTCATGTAATTAGCCAGTGAAAAGCACGGTTAAGTGCCTAAATAAAAGTGAAAGAAACTAACAACCGACATATACTTTCCGTTGGTGTTATAACGTACTTCTTATCGCGGGTCCTGGTATCAAATCCTCGCCGGAGCCAACATTTGTTCAAAAACATAAATAATTGGTTTTCGGGTCTGATTGTATTGTGCATATGAAATTTAGGTCTGTAATCTTATATGGAGCATCTTTTTTTTTAAAAAGGCACTACTTTGGTCATGACGACGTCTCTTCGTAAGTCCAGTGAATAAAATTGATCGGAAAAACATATTCGTTAGTTGCTGGTTGCTAATCAAAGATGTCACCGTGTTGAGGAGACCTTATGTCTCAGGGTGATGGGCACAGTGTGGTGTTACACAGAAATTTCCTGGGTAATATTGCATTTGTTATGGGCAGGCGTTGCACTTACCATCAGGTGAACGCTCTGCTCGTTTCATCACTTTATGCAATAAAAAAAAAATACAATATGAATGCTGTAGATTTACGACACATATCACTTTGTGTACTCGTTATATAAACGGACATTCAGACATAGTTACGCAAAACAGGAAGGACAGAAACCAGGAGATGGGCAGCAGCATCTTCCTGGAACATCTGAATAAATAAACTACGGTTGCCAACCCGCCTTCCAAGCGTAGCAACTATGGCAAAATCCCTCCAATATGAGAGCTACAAACTTTGGAGGCTATATATGGGGGAGGCCTATGTTCAGCAGTGGACTTGTGATAGGCTGAAATGGCGACGCAACGCTTATGCGTTGATTATTTTTAATCAAGCACTTAAACACAGGGCTCTTATTTAAAAAAGTATCTGCGAAGCATTTTTTTTTAGGATTTATGGTCACTGCTTTCACAGCTTCGCTGGATTGAATGATGGCAGAGCGCTAAGGGCGCTTAGCGGATATCTTTATAATGGGTAACTAGCGCAAGGGCCCCCGAGAGGGGACCTCGGCTCGGACTGTTACCTTGTGCTCGAAGTACGCTGACTCGAGGACCGAACCTCGGCTCGGTCAGTTTCTTACATCTGGAGGACGTTTCTAAACATTTATATTTACCACCAATTCGGACGCATTCCGAAGCTGGAGAAGTAATGGCGCAAGAAACTCCTGCGGTGCTTCTAATCATAGTTACAGATAAGAAAAACCAGCTTGAAGAGCAGAATCGAGAAAGATTAATTTGTATGTTTCGATGATAGATTGTGCGTGTGCGCGCGTGTTTGTGTGTGTGTGTGTGTGTGTGTGTGTGTGTGTGTGTGTGTGTGTGTGTGTGTGTGTGTGTGTGTGTGTGTGTGCGTGTGTGTGTGTGTTTATCTGACCGCGGTTCGTTTCGGTTTCGGTGCCGTGGGACAGAAGAGGTAGTTAGATTAAGTAAAAGACATTATGTAACCAGAATAAAACCTGCAAGTATATATATTATAATACACTACACACAAACGTTATGATGCACTATGCTATATGTAAAACTTCTTGAACAGCGTAAGTAAAGGATTCACCAGTAAGGACATCACCAAAGGATTTTCCGTAAACGCCACAGGCGGATTTGCGATTGATGTGCCTGTTTTGTTGGTGGTAGGATTTCTATGCTGCGTTTCGGTCTGAAGGGCTCTGAGAGCTAGTGTAATCGCTGGACGTATGAGACTCAAGAACTGATGTCTCTGGGTGACCAGCGCAGTGTATTCGACTTTTACGAAACCCACGGTATGAGATGGGGTTGTAGATTCTCTTTAGCCGATACCATACGTCTCACGCAGTGTATTGCTACACCATATACATTATTTTATCATATAAAAAACGTGACGTCATTGAATTGGCAATAAAAAAAATGCAAGCAAATAATTTCATTTCATACACATATTTACATGGGTGAGCCTTCAATTGCTCTGGTATTTATAGTAATGAGTATGTGAGTAACTGTTATCTAAGGTACATACAACAATGTTATCATTATTCCAACAAGTTTTGTTTATTAAGTTTTACAAACTTCCGGACTCTATTTTTAATACATCGTGTTATGTGCAAACTATTTGTGCACTGTTGGTAGTTAATTTTAATCTTAACATTATCCGCATCAGATGGTACATGCGGAATACGATATCAACACATTTTTTCATCAACAACGACATCAACTTTTCAGCCTAAACCTAGTGAACTAGCCACTGCTGAACATAAGCCCCCCCCCCCCCCCACAGATTCGCCATAACTGCCACGATTAGCAGGCGGGTTGACAACCACAGTTTATTTATTGAGATGTTCCAGGAAGTTGCTGGTGCCCTTTCCTGGTGAGTTTTCCCTCTGTCGCCTTTTTACTCATCAGCGGTTTTCCTTTTCTTTTCTTTTCTCATCGGCCGTTATAAAATTAAAAATAACAGTGTCAATTCAAATTTTTAACCCAAGAGTAAAAAATATTTATAAGGCTTAGATAATACTTAAAAAATTCATTTTTTTTTAATTGATTAAAGTGACGGAACGAGCAGGACGTTCACCTGATGGTAATTGCAACGTCTGCTCATAACAAATGCTGTGTTACCCAGAACATTTCTGTGTGTCACCACACTGCGCCCGTCACCCTGAGACATCAGTTCTTAAGTCTCATATGCCCAGTGATTACTCAAGCTCTCAGTGCCCTTTAAACCGAAACACCGTAATGTTCCATATTACTGCTTCACGGCAGAATAACTTCCCTGGGGTGTGGTGCCTACCTAGACGGAATTCTGCATAGGAATCCTACCACCAGAAAATATATGTACACTGTATTTTTTTTTAATTCACCAATAATTATTTCGGTTTTAGCAGCGTCTAAGATACGAACTATAAGACGTTGACATCCGCCAATCCGCGGGACAAGTGTGTTGATTCCGGAAAACCTCCTATGTCAAACTTGGAGGAGGAGGAGTAGAACCCACCATCTGTCGGAGGCCGAGAGATCTTTCTGCCATGTCTATTTATTTATTTAACTTCTTATACATACATGAGACAATGTACATAAGAGAACTTAATGCCTCTTACAGTCTACCTAAGGGTGGTGCCGAGACACGTTGGCGTAAAATGGAAATTATTATGTGAGAATAAAAATAATAATAAATCAAATGCGTACGTGACACACATTTCTCTTAGAAGACTTTTTGCGATGATAGATTCCCTAACACCGCAACCACACAATTTATCTATATCGTAATCAAATTAAATACAAATGAAAGCTATAAGTTTTACTAAAATCATTTCCAATACAAAAGAATCACAAAAGGCTACACTACATTATCTGATAAAATGTAAACAAAAGAAATTATTTGTAAAAAAAAGGAAGACATGACGCTTCCGCTTTCAAAAGTCAAGGCGTACCGGTCGAGACCAGGTCGAAGTACCCCGTTAAAGATATCGCCAATTCATTGCGATATGCGAATTTTCCTTGTTTTCAACAATGAGAATTACATACTCGTTTTTAAGTATAATATTCCATTCAAATAAATAAATTATGAAAGTGACCAACTTTCAAAACAAATCATCACTTTTTCTAATCTTTCTTAACCTTGATCTTGACAATTGTTAAAGTAAGTAAAATTACAACCTATTTTTTACCCCACAGGTAGGATTTTTCCCGCATCGTGGGTGCGTTTTACAAACAAAAATTGCAAATGCACAAAGACCCAAACTAAGAACAACTTTCTGTAAGGTCATAGCAAAACAATGTCCTCTACTGAAATTGCAGCCGCAACCCGTAGCGCAAAAACCAATATCCTAGCCACTACACCAAACGAGCCGACTATGTAATAAAAGCAAGTCTTAATAAGGTTATTTAAGTAGGTACCTACTTAGGTTATTTAAGTAGGTACTTACTTAAATAACCTTATTAAAAACCTCGTATTTAAAGGCCTTTCAGATAAGACAATATCGACATTTAAAGGCCTACAGATAAGACATTATCGACATTTAAAGTGTTAGAAAATTAAGTGTAGTAAATTTTCAATTGAATTTTGTAAATTTTGCCGGAGAATCTCAACAAAACTTGACTGTCTATCCCTGATAGTATTACAGTGGTGACTGGTAGTAGGATTCCTATGCAGGAATCTGTCTAAGTAGGTACCACCGCAGGGCAAGTTATTTTGCCGTGAAGCAGTAGTATCAAAACATTACTGTCTTTCGGTCTGATAGGCACTGAGAGCTAGTCTAATTACTAGGCATATGAGACTTAAGAACTGATGTCTCAGGGTGCAGTGTAGTGCCACACAGAAATGTTCCGGGTGACACGGCACTGGTTATGGGCAAACGTTGCACATAGCATTAGGTGAACGTTTGCCCGTCTTGTACTATAGTACTAGGATTTAAAAATGTACGATCTAAAACTAACTTGGGTTAGCTGTTAGCGTCCCTGCGTACTAAGCCACGGGTCCCGGCTTTGAATCGTATCTAAAGCGATACACAAATTAAAGATCCTTCAGTGTCGTTGTAGTGACGATTCACTCGCCTGGCTTAGGCATTCGAATAAATATTGATAGGTGAGGCTTTAGTCCGTCTGCTTTTGAGAACGCTTATAGCGCTATACCATGCGCCTATCGCCTTTGCCTCCATCAGTGGACTCCTTATAGATTGGTTAAATAGAAGATATAGACAGTAAGATGTAAATTTTACCCACTTCTAAAATTAAAATAAAAGTGGTGAATTATATTTTCACTCCATCAATGAGGAAATCCAAAATTCCAAGAGGACGTATCTTAGGGGTTATGGCGGACCGCCATTGTTTCAACGTTTGATTGCCGCGATGTAGATAAAACACGGCTACGTATTTCAAAAACAATGCGAAACGACATCGACCCGTAATGTTTCTGAAAACTATATACGGCCGTCGGAAAGAAAGGCCTGGCAACATTGTAATAATAAAAAAAAACTTGAAAACCTGCAACTTACCCTCAATATGATGTAAATATACAGTGTAAGTAATGATTTTTCTAATTCTTTGAACATGTTACTGGATCAGTAACGAATGTTCTGGAATTATTATAATGAAAAATATGGGAAAATTTATACAGTCAAGTTGTTGATCTGATATGACCATTGTCTTCTGCAACAGTACCTTTTAAGACAGAACACAGTAATTCTTGCACACAAAAAGTTGGCTGCAGAATAATTGGCAGTTCGGTAGTACTCAGCTAGACGGACTCTAAGATAAAAGCCATACCATCAATAACATACTGAAGAGAAGAAACCTTTCCTTTGCAAACTATAATTAAAACTTCCTACAACCCCGGCCGGAGGGCCCGAGGGCCCGAATCCTAACATTTATCATTACAAAATGTAGTGAAATTTAGTAGTTTTTTATTTTTTAATTAAACTAATTTTACGGATTTTATCGCGTTTAATTTTATTATTTATAACCCGACGTTTCGAGTGCTTTACAGCACCCATGGTTACAGGGAGACTGCGGTGACAGATGTCCCGATGTCGTAGTTAACCTGGAGTACCTTCAGCTTTTATATTTGTTATGTATTAATTTCAACTATGATGTTGGCATTAGCACTTTTTCTGAACAGAAAGCTCGAAAAAAAGATTCATTTAATGCAATACGTTTTTTCAATTAAAAGCTACTAGAAAATCAACGAAAAGCTGAGCTTCTTTACAAGGATGAGAGAGAGCCCCCTCTTTGTAAAAAAAGCTCAACCATCGTCAGTTTCTTTTTAATAAATCACTCTGTAAAGTATACCGTAAGTACAAACGCCATTATAATTATTGTGCGAATTTTTAGTTGTATTTCTAGTAACTTTTAATTTAATACCCGATGAATTTGCCACGGGATTCAACGGTATAGTTACGCCAATGTAACAAGTAGTTACTCGGACACAGTAGTAGCCTTAATCATATGTAAATATACAGTAACGTGACACAAAGCTATACCGCCCTTTAATGTAAACTTCGATTAAACCTACTTGCAGGATAAAATGTAATATAAACGCCGACGCAATTTGTCAATAATATTTTTTTTATTTATTTATTTATTAAGGATAACCAACAGGAGTTACAATAAAGCATGCGAAAAAAAAATGATTTATAAATACTAGGTTAATTGTACATCTAATTACAGGTTATCACGACGTGCACAATTACTGTTTGCTTACATCAACTGCTTACAATTATTATTATACAAAATGTGACAAATTTAATCATAATTGAAAAAAAAAAACAATGTTATTTATGCCTTTCAGGTGACATTTCGAGACACAGCTAATCCACCATAATTGTAACCATTACTACAGATTTCACATATTTACGCGAATACTACATATTTAAATAAAACCAATTTTACGGATTTTATCGCGTTTAATTTTGAACTAGTTCTAACCCGACGTTTCTGGACACATGTCACCTCTGTCCTCCCGTGACCATGGGTGCTGCACTTGAAACGTCGGGTTAGAAATAGTTCAAAGTTAAACGCGATGAAATCCGTAAAAATCAGTTTTATTTAAACCATTATTATCGTTTAATATTCTTCCAGAGCACTTCAGAACAGAGACCTCCCACATTAAACCCATAAACGGTGTTGATCATATTTGCCATTATTGGCAGGTGGATTGGCAACCGCTCACTCTCTAGCTCACTTTCGAAACTCACAAACCGAGAAGGGGTGATGAATTATAAGTCACATCACGCTACTCACTCATACCTCCTTAAAATTCGGTCAGAAATCTTCTTAATTTATATAACTGCCATAAGCTCTTTAAAATTATACAGCATAATACATATTATATTGTTCAACAAATTCATTACGTAATAATTACAAGCGAAAAGCTAGTATTAAAGCATTTATCCCTTCGTTGGAAATAATAAACATGCTCAAAACATGCTCAAAGTCAAAAGTCGCAAAAAATTTTATGATTCCCCACAATTATTAAAATGTAAATTCCCCGGCCCAACCATCTGGTGGTTACAAAGTTCCCGCGAACGCATACTATTGCAACGTGTGAAAATGATCGGCTTACACAAGCAGGTACGCCGCAATATTCCAGGAATTCAACTATACCGCGAAATACAGAGAAACGGGCGACCTATTCATTTATAATTACATTGGGATAGGTTAGTTGATGCACCTAGCACATAATGAACGCTGAAGTCGAAATCACGCAAATTCGAATAAAAACGTTAGATTCGCATCGATCTTACAAGCAGTACATTTTTTTTTGGATTAAGTGTCGAAACTAGCAAAACCTTAACCTAATGGTAAGTGCACCGACTCCCCATAACAAATGCTGCGTCACCCAGAACAATTCTGTGTGACAATATCACTGTCACCCTGAGACATCAGTTCTTAAGTTTCATATGCCCAGTGATTAAGCTAGTTCTCTGTGTCCTTCAAACCGAAACACAATAATGTTTGCACACTACTGTTTCACGGCAGAATAACTGGCACTGCGGTGGTCCTACCTAGACGGATTCCTGCATAGAAATCCTACCACGAGTGAACATATACATATAAAATAATATAATACATATAATACAATACAGTATTACTAATATTAGCCCAATATCGCCCGCAGAGTTTTACGATCACGTTTTTTTTTTAAATTTTCCTCTGATTTCGGATACGGAAAGGTGAAAGCGAATGTATGGCTCGGTTTTTAGTCTAACACTTGCGGGCACTTTACTAAATCTTGCGCACTAATAACTTCTTGATTTAAGGTACACGGTAGGTTTTATTGGCGTCGAGATCGTCCAGGAAGACGTCATAATCGTCATCAATATCAATAGGCAGCATGTCTCGGCTACGTGGTAGTCAACAATGATATCACACTAACATTGTGAATCCGGCTTTTTTAATATTTGTAACTCCTTACCGGCAGAACGAAAATAATCATATTGTTGTTTAAAAACTAAAAAGAACACCCTTGAGAATGACGATCCCGGTGAGAATACCAGCAGGGTTATATTGCGTATCCAAAGTGATGATCACTTATAAAAGTGTTGAACGAATATCTGCTAAATAAGTGTCTGCATACAGGTTATGATTAACAAAAAAGACGTCACATGAAAAGTAATCGTCACTTTCATTAACCATACATAATCAGTATGAAAACAAATATTTGCGAGAAATTCGTTCCAACACTTTTATAAGCGGTCTTCACTTTGGATACGTTATAGCCCCGCAGGTCACATTTAAATTATTGTGTTGTCATCGGTACATAACACGTGCGCAAAATTTTCAAATTATTCAGACGTAGGGAAGTGGTTGAAAACTGAATTGAAATACATACAGGTCAACAGTGGCGTAACTATAACATTGAGACCCGTCGCAAATTCATCGCATGGGGTCGGTCCTCTCTCAATGTAAAGAAACTCAACCAACGTTCTAGTTTCTTTTTAATAAATCACTAAGTACAAACGCTACAAATGCTACAAACGCTACAAACGCTATTATAGATAAATCTTGATACATTTTTTTTTGTTTAATTTGTGTATGTACTTTAGTGTGGTGGCGGCTTAAGGGAATCTAGCTCCCCATCTCAACCCGTGGATGTCGTAAAAGTCGATAGATGGAATATAAAACCAGGAGATGGCCACTGGGCAGCAGCATATTCCTGGAACATCTAAGTAAATAAACTACGGTTGCCAACTCGCCCGCCAAGCGTGGCAACTATGACAAAATCCCCCCAAAATGAGAGCTACAAGCTTTTGCGGCAATCTATGAGAGAGGCCTATGTTCAGCAGTGGACTAGTGATAGGCTGAAATAAGAAAAAATATTTTTCTTAATAACTACAAGTGCTAGACTTTTGATATGAAATAGGAAACCAGTAGATAAAATTCTGGACACGATTAAAAACCCGGTCACAATACGTCAAATTTTTCGGAAGTTATCGCATCCCTAAAAAAATCCGGACGTCCACGATAATTTTTTTTAAATCTTTTTTTTAAGGAAGCATATTATTTTAGATGATTTATAAAATAACTTTAATGAATTAATCAAGTCTTTTCTTGATATGAGTTTATTCAAATTAGCATATAAGCGCAATATAATTGTGATATAGGCATTTGAAGACCGCCGAATCGAACTATCTTACGCCGCTTCGCCCCATGAGACGTGGAAAAAATACAACTTTTTGTAATAATAGATGTTAATACTTTCCTTAATCCATTCCAGTGCTATTCCAACCAAACACAGTGGAGTTTGGACACCACTGTTTGTCCGCAGAATCAAAGACATTTTAACGGTACCTACGTCGGCGAATTCTTGCATGACAATCCTACAGTCACATATCGCGCAGATTTTGACGTGGTAGAGTCACGCAGCAGGTAAATGGATCGGCACTGTCGGAGAAGGGTCATATTTTCACAAAATAGTTTGTATTGTGAGAGAAACCACTTACCGATTCAAACAAACATGTCATTCTCAATTCATTCAATCGAGTGATATAAAAGATTTTATGTCTCACTCGATTGAAGTAGAGAATGAGAGCTTACGCGTACGATTTACCCATTTATCTTAACACCACAATAAAGCTGGAGAGTATGTTTGTTTGAACGCGCTAATCTTAGTAAATATGAATCCGATTTGAAAAATTATTTTTGCACTAGAAATCACGTTTACTGAGGAAAGTCCTAGGCTAGGAAACTCCATGCTACGGCCTCAAGGAGCCGCACGCTGCTAACCGAACATTACCGAGAAGGGGGCGAACTGTGAAAGCAAAGTACCATGCCGTACGTCGCAATTATGGAGTCGGCTTATTTTAAATAAAGATACAGAGAACTGTGATATTACATATGTAAGTACCACATTTTCTAAAAACCCATTACGTGCTACACACTTTTTTTTTATTTGATAAAGTGACGAAACGAGCAAAACGTTCACCTGATGGTAAGTGCAACGTCTGCCTATAACAAATGCTATGTCACCCCGAAAATTTCTGCGTGACACCACACTGCGCCCGTCACTCTGAGACATCAGTTCCTTAGTCTCATATTGCCCAGTGATTATACAAGCACACTACAAATGTAGTTGGCTGAGCGTTTCACCGTGGCGACGCTGATGCTATTTCTACATGGAGCAAGTATTCGTATATCCTATAATTTTTTTCTGCAAAACTTCTCTGTAACTCAGTAGAAATGTCTACAGTGGGGTAAAGTATTTTTTTAATAAATTAGTATGGTCTTTCATCCAAATTATTATGATATTTAAGTTGCTTAAGGTAAGCGAATCTAATTTGCGACATTACTGATCATAAATACACTCACGCCATTTAATTACTAATATTTATGTTTATACGAAAAACACATGCTTCCGTCGCAATTAATTTACAGAAAATTCTCAAATTATGTTTACATGCAACATGCAAATGGCTTTCGTCTGGTAAAGCGTGTAAATCATTTATGTAAAAAAGATATTCCCCAGCGATAGCGAGAGCGAAACTCCGCTCGGAGTTATTACGCACAATAAATGTTTTATATTTATTTTATTGCTGAACTAAAGCGATTCTAAAATAAGGATTATGTTCAACGTGCACAAAGAGCACATTTGAACTGTTTGAATGCGAAAATAATCAGAATTTATACTAATTCTCGAAAGCTGTGGTAGCTCAGATAAGCCGTAGTAGTAGCGCTCGCTTTAAATTTCATAGTACGCGAGTGACCTTAGTTTGATCCCCGGTGCCGGAATGTCCTGCATTTTTAAGTGTCGACTTCGTCTTACTACGTGTTCTACGGTGAAGGAAGACAGCGAAGAAACCTGTCTGAGGAATAAAAATATTTCGACGTGTAATCCGACAACCCGGATTGGAGCAGAATGGCGACTCCTCCCGGCTCCAAACCCTCTTAGAAGAGGTCTGTGCTCAAAAGTGGGACATTAATATTATGTGAGTTTACTTTTTAACTTTATACAATAATACTGTTTATTAGTAACAAATTACACACACAAATGAATTTTCATTTAATTTTTTTTTTATCGTTTAAAGTGACGAAACGAACAAAACGTTCACCTGATGGTAAGTGCAACGTCCGCCCACAACAAATGCTATGTCACCCGGAATATTTCTGTGTGACACCACACTGCGCCCGTCACCCTGACACATCTTGTTCATCATGTTCTTAAGTCTCAAATGCCCCGTGATTACGCTAGCTCACAGTGCCCTTCAAACCGAAAGATAGTAATGCTTGCACACTACTGCTTCACGGCAGAATAAGTAGTATAAGTAGTATGAGTAGTTATGATGAGTTTCATGATATACTCATGGATAATCAGAACTTAACCAAATTTATATGATACCTCTAAGGTACCCGTTTTAAGAAAGATTTCAGAAAAGAATTCCGTTTTAAGAAAAGAATCGCCGAAATAGGTTTACGTGGTAAAGAATTAATTATATACATAAAAGACAAGATTGCGATGAATTAGGAACCGATGAATTTTTCTAGACGAAGAACCATACAGGTTGTCCTTACTATAACCTGAGTCGCCTCTTACTACATCTCGATAGGAAAGAGGTAAGTGCTATTCTACTCTCCCGGACACCAATAGGCCGTAAAAAAAACATTTACGAGAATATTATAATGCACTATGCTGTATGTAAAACTTCTTCAACAGACTGATTGAAGTCCAGTGCTGGAGATAGGTCATCACCCAAGAATTTGCTGCAAACACCTTTCTCGAGAGACGGATTTGCGAATACCGTGCCAGTTTTAGTTATGTTAGGATTTGTTTGCAGGAATCCCGTCTAGGTACCACCGCTGGGCCAGTTATTCTGCCATAAAGGAGCAGTGTGCGAACGTTGCTGTATTTAGTTCTGAAAGGCACTGACAGCTAGCTTAATCACTGGGCATATGAAACTTAAGGACTGATGTCTCAGGGAGACAGAGAGTGTCACACAGAAATGTTCAGGGTAACTCAGCATTCGTTATGGGCAGACGTTGCACTTACCATCATGTGAACGTTTCGCTCGTTTCGTCACTTTATCCAATTAAAAAAAATGTACTGCTGGTAAGATCAGTGAGATGTAAATTTAAGTGGTAAAGTAAATTCGAATGTAACGTTTTTTCTATTCGAATTTGCGTGATTTCGACTTCGTACTGCGTTCATTGTTCGCTAGGTGCATTATTGTCGCCTCCTAAATAGACACTTCGCACCTTAAGACGCTGCTGCCCGTCACCGGTTAGGATAATTGAGGTCCGACATAATTGAGGCTGTTATTCCGTTTTCGCTCGGAGACTTTTCTGAGATTTTTCTTACATTTCCTTTGGTCGTCTTTTACGACACCCACGGGATGAAATGGTCGATTCCCTGACGCCGGCACCACTAGGCTTTCTTTTTACAGGCGAGAGTGACGTGACGAGCAAAACGTTCACCTTACGGTAAGTGCGACGTCTGTCCGTAAAAAATGCTATATCACCCAGAACAATTCTATGCCTGTAAATAATCATAAAATACATAATGCCATAAGCCCGCACGCACGCACTTTCGCACGCACAGGGACGAAAGAACGAACGTTCGGAAAGTCCAATAAACGAATGAAGACATACATACATAACGCACGCAACACGCACACATGCAAGCACACACGCACGCACTCAGGTACACACAGACGAACAAACGAATGTACGAAAAACGAAGTTTTATTATCATTTAAAATTGTTTTTTTATGTCCATATGCATTATCCTCCCATTTATAATGTACTAATTGTAAATTAAAAAATAAACTATGATTTTACTTTTTTCTAAATTTTGGAAATTCTGTAGATTGACATTAAACTAGGAAAGTTAATTTTTTAATACTCGTATAATTTGCTGTACTCTACATTGAATAAAAATATGATAATTTTTACACCGGAGGTCCTTAATTCCTTCCCAGGTTATATCAATCAACTACAGGGCTTTCAGTAAAATTTATTTCAACATTATTAATTAGTAAAGACCAAATATGTGATATTATTTTTAAACTCAAGTTAATTTAACTGTATGCAGATTGAATAAACAAAAACTTTACTGTAATGCCATAAGTTAAAAACAATGATACCATTAATAAATTGGAACAACAAGATTATTATAATTATTTGTTCAGACAATTAACATAGAGATAAGGTGGGCTCTAAACTATAATTCAAATTATTTTTGATTATATTACAATGATAAGATAACCCTTATAGAAATCAGTTTACAACGGCAAGAGTATTTAATCTCCAGTGAAAATTGTACTTTAATAACGTAGTTACCGAGATGTGTGCAAGTTGTTCAGTTTATGAAATCATTTGCAACGTTAAATTGAAACGCTTTTCTTTCAAATATCAAATCAGATAACTATATATAACAATTTTAGATATAAAACTAACCTGGTGGGCTCTCGGTCAGGATTGTGATACCAGTAGGGTCAACATGGGGAGGGAATGCCTCATATAGATCTGGCTCCTCTTCGAGCACAGCCGACAACATGGCGGAGGGCATTCCGGTTCGGACAACACTCACGCACACTCACTATGACTAGACACTACACAACACTGCACTGGACGCACTGAATGTTCTTAGCTCACTCGGAACTCAAACCAATGAGCCTCCCTGAGCCATTCCTGATCATCATCGGTTTGTATGTCAGTGTTCAATGCACCTAAGTCAAATCTTGCTGCACCATTTTTAAATCTGAAAAAGAAAATAGTTATTGGTCATGATTTTGTGTGGCTTTGTATATCTCATCTTATTATCTACCGAAAAAGTTCTTATTTTCATTAATGCCTTGATAATTCTCGATAAAAACGTAGTATAGACACCCAGGTATTCATCTGAAACCTGGGCGACTATTACAAATTATTAATTACAATTAATTTAAGTATTGTTCCGATCAGCTGATTGCGAGAAGCCGCTGCCAGAAGAGGTTCAACATTATACATCTATTTTAAGAATTCATGGCAGCTGATCGGACACTCTTCAATGTCAGAAACGGGCGAGCGACGCCCGATTTCTGAATACGTGAAATATGAACCGCAATCTAGAGCGTATACTCACCGAAATCCTGACGATAAATGATGCGAAGCAGGATTTGCGACTCCGTATTTACCGCTTTGGTGTCCCTGCGGCAACTAAGCCAAGTGGCTAGTTCCCGACCAAACGTAATCACGATTGGGATAATAGTTTCGAGTGGGAGCCGACGCTTCTGCTTTGTCACTTAACCGAGCCACACTGTACATCACACAGTTATATCAGTAACTGACCATGTACACGGATACATTTTGAGATCAATCACTGATATGCGGGATGATTCCACAACCCTTGTTTCGTTTAATCGAATTATTGATATTTCCGGTGAAAGTCGTTTATGGATTTTATTATGAAATATTTTGATGGTGCTGTGAATATATTGGTTCAGTCTACAATATTCGTTTCAGTTGTAAAAATGTACTGAGTGAAGGGAGCGGCACGTCTGTTTTATCCGGGATTTGCATGAACGTGAAATATTTACTACAGATACATATATATAACGTAGGTATCTAGTTTGCCTTCGTATGGTGTAGAAAGGCATAGACTAGTAGAAAGAAATGTAATTTAAAGTGTTATTAGTTTAATCATAAATTTTAGTTAATTCGCATATTACATTCATTTTTAATAAATTAAATTAAAAAAGCTTATACTTTATGGGAAAATTATTTTTTTTGAATTTCAAAAGTCTTAGTAAATTATTTGAAAATGTTGGTTATTATTTTTAAAATCCACAGCATTGCATCCGATTTGTATCCATAGACAACATGCGATAAAATTGATTCATTTTTTATTATTAAAATATCACTGTGTTCATTTTTTGTTCATGATTTCCGTTACTTTTCTAATAGCTCTTGTATTAAATTGAGTATTAAATTGAGTAAAAGCGTTTTTTTTTGTAAATGAACACAAAGTAATTTATTTGTTACTATATATATTACATACATCTTTTTTTTAATTTTGATATTATTTTTAGGCTGAATTCGGAGAGTTCATTTTTCTTAGATAATTGAAATTCTTCAAAAGCTGTAAAAAATGTGGCATTTGGATAATACGAATTTCCTAATACTAGCTAGGTAGCTAGCAATACAAATTAGCAGCCTTTTACATTGTCATCTGCTAACTGTCAAAGCAGGATGCACGGTGTCACTTTTTTGTATCGATACTTTACATCGATCTGGAACACTAAGTATAATATATTAAGTTTTATTTTGCAGGAATTGTTTCATATTTTCTTTTACACTATACGCATCTACAAAAAAATTTTATTGCAATAAATAGACATAATAAGTGAAATGTACGTACCTACAATAGGAATTCCTGAACTATATAGCTAAGTATTAGCAAATTTTTATGACACGGGCAATTATGGTAATTGAGATATATTAAACATGTACTTTATATATGTCGGGGAAAATGATGTCGTCAAATATTAAGTTGCTCATTTGATTATTGTAGTATTGAGGAAGTAGTAAACACCGTGACGTCACTTGTTGGCAACCCCGAACAAGAAGTTGCTGGTGATAGGATTCCTATGCAGGAATCCATCTAGGTAGGTACCACCCCAGGGCCAGTTATTCTGCCGTGAAGCAGTAGTGTGCAAACATTACTGTGTTTCGGTTTGAAGGGCACTGTGAGCTAGCGTAATCACAGGGCATTTGAGACTTATGAACTGATGTCTCAGGGTGACGGGCGCAGTGTGGTGTCACACAGAAATATTCTGGGTGACACGCATTTGTGCTGGGCGGACGGTGCACTTACCATCAGGTGAACGTTTTGCTCGTTTCGTTACATTATACAATAATAAAAAAAAAAGTTGCAACAATACGATCCCCCAAATATCGTACCGGTTCAAAGACTAGCTAAGGTGCTAGACATAATCTATATTTAGTTTAGATCTATGTAGTCCGCAGAAGAGAACGAAGCATGTATTTCGTTTTGTTTTGATCGATTGAAAATATCTAAGTATCGTATGATGTCGTATCGATACAACATCATACGATACTTCGATATTTATAATGAAATCGGTCTGACTGTCAATTCGATGTCATTTGACGTTTTATTAATGACATTTTATTCTTGTCAACTTACTATTGAATTTAATCTCTGTATTAATTTGATATTTGTGTAATTTTAGACGAAAAAGGATAGTTTAAACTATAATATGAATTTTACGATATCATAGTATTTTCGATAGATCTTGTAAGCAACAAAATGACGTCAACAAAATCAGAGTGTTTGAAAGGTGAATTTGAAATAAATATTAATTATATATGTGTATTTATGTGTACATACATAAACGACATTGATTTCTTCATTTATAGATACAGTGACGGTGTTAATTAATGCTATTGGTGATAACGATAATTCCGTCAACAATGTTGTAATAAAATCTCTAACGAAGATAGCAAACATGTATCCAAACGAAGTAATAGAAATATTTTGCGAGTTTTATAAAAATACTCGTCAAAGTCAACAATACGCAGCTGAGTAATATAGTGAAGTAAGTAGTCTTTAAAATTTTCATATGCCAACTTATAGTTAAAAAGGCTAGTTTGTTTTTCCATAGCTAGGGACAAAACATCCTTATTAGTTTTGAGAGCTTGAACTTATGGCTTAGTAAATTATATAAATAAAAAAAAAATGAGATATAACAAAGTTTATCTGTACTTTCTTTTGAATTGATGAATACTTGTCTTTAAATACATTTTTGTGTATAATTCTTATGGTGCATTGTTGAGTGTTTTTTTAATTATTATATATAACTTAAGCACTAGTTGGGTTTTATGTTACTTAGTTCTTCATTTCATTTGTTTTGCCAGAGGCACAAATTTGAAAGGGGAAAACATATACAATAATTATTTTATTATGTTACTTACCTTTTACTCACTTTTACTACATAAGTAGACATATTTAAATGTTAACATTAAAATTTTAAATTGTTTATACCTTTACATATTATAGTATTGCCGATGAACAAAGATTCATGTAAGTTTTTACAGACTATTTCTACTAACATTAATGCAAGACAGATATTATATGTTCAATAATTACCAAGACTCGGGGGTTGGGCTTAAATTCCTGTCCATACCAATGTGTCTATTTAACAAATTTTCCAAACCATTCTGTAATAATATTTCTTAAGCTTTCCAATATATTGTGACTGTGTTTCTGCGATTATTTAGTGCTGATGTGTAGGCTCAGACACTTGGTTCTAAAACAAAAATGTTGTTAAAGTTTTTAATATTCTTATAAGTATATAGCAGCAGGATTCTGTTCTTGTTCCTCTATGGCAGTTTTGTTGTTATCGCAAATGTTGTGTAGAATGTGTTCTACCATTTTAACAGCTGAGCTGACTAGAACTGGACTTTGCATTAAACAGATTATTGTGAAAATATACAGGATTATGTAATGTTTTTGAAATTGAAAAGATATTGGTAACAGTAGTTACCCTGTTTTTGTATTTTAGTATAAAATTGCATAACATAGAAATACTGAATCTTTTCAAAATTAAACTTGCAGAGTTTTAGAACAAACATGTGTGAATCAAGTGAAAAAACTCAATTCACAAGCAGCAGCCGAACTTGTGAATTCAATGCTTCGTGCTATGACAGAGAATGCATCCTATGACCCCGTAGCACAAATGGGGGCTTCTTCTGTGTTGGTTGCTGTGAGTCATGAGTATTTGGATCTGGTATGTACTGGTTTAGTTAATGAAGTATTATGTAAAGTTTTTTTTTAATGTCATTTTGCTCCTCGACTGCACCTTTTACATATTTTATTACTTTATACATTTAAAAGAGTAATATCAATACTGAAATAGTGAAACTGAAATGTTTTGGGGAACAAATTTACGAACAACAATTACAATTACACTTCAAACAAATACAATTATTTGCGACCCATAGCACAAAATATTGAGGTATTGTGCCCACCTCAATATCTTTTTTCAAAAAACCTATAAAACAATTAAATGTTAATAATTTATGTTAATGTCCATTGACACTCAAAGCACCACCATGGTAAAACCTGTTTAAACCTGATAATTATAGCAGTCTTACTTATATCGTCTCTTGTTACTAAGTAGTAATACCAACTAATAATGTATAACCAGAACTCTTTTGTTACATAGGGCATTATCTGTGAATGTATCCATGTTTTTCCTTACCATTTTCATGCTGTTAACATTTTTCGTTCTGCAACAAAGATCAAACATTTCATTATCATCATTTCAGCTTCTCACAAGTTCTCTGGCTATAGGTCGTAGGTCACATGACCTCCCCATAGATTGCCACAACATTGTCCTGAGCCAACAGCATCCATCAACTTTCCACAAAACCTTCCAGGTTGTTGCACCATCTAGTGGGAGGTCAACTTACACTGATTTTGCCAGTATGAGTTTGCCAAACTGATATTTCCCAACAGTCATCCGGTTCTACCAGTTATAAGACCAGCCTTTGGACATTTCAGCTTTGCTGATCATGATCATCAGGGCTATGTCGGTTACTCCATAATCTTTTGCTTTTGTAAACCTATAGTCATTTGCAGTTATTACAAAAAAACCTTAGTCAGTTCCTTGATTACTATCTGTAATCTATTCAAATTCAATCTCAGTAGTACTTTCCAAGTTTGGACATGAGGTGGGAGGAACAGGATAGAACTGACACATCAATTTGGTTTATATGATCACTTTTTACTGGTGGTAGGATTCCTATGCAGAAATCCGTCAAGGTAATTACCACCCCAAGGCCAGTTATTCTGCCTTGAAGCAGTAGTGTGCAAACATTACTGTGTTTTGGTTTGAAGGACTCTGAGAGCTAGCATAATCACTGGGCATATGATATTTAGAACTGATGTCTCAGGGTGACGGGTGCATTGTGGTGTCACACTGTTCTGGGTGACACAGCATTTGTTATGGGCAGATGTTGCACTTACCATTAGGTGAATGTTTTGCTTGTTCCGTCACTTTCATCAAATAAAGAAAATAAAAATTTTCAACCAGATATTTTTAAATTTAATTTAATGAAAATAGTAATTTAACAATTAAATTAATAATTAAATTACGAAAAGTACACGGTTTGTTTTATTAAAATTGATATTGCATTTCCTGATTGTATGAAATATTGTTGGTATGAATTAATTATGTTCTTACATTAATAGTGGTCTAAACCGTAAACATTACCTGCAGGTGCCTTAATCATCTAAAGTAGACAGAACAATCTCCAACATGGCAGAATACACACAAAAAAGCCTACTACTGGGCATAGGCTTTCTCTTCTTTTTGAGTGCCTACAGTATGCAAACTTCATATGCTTTTGAAAAAAAAAAACATCTTAACCATGGTGCTATCCCATATAATTTTGATATATTTAAGTGGTCCTGGCACTAGAAACTCAACTTACATGCATACTATGAAACCTTAAAGCGGGCCCTACTTCTGAGCTAGCATGGGTGAATTGTATTTCTCAATACTTTATAACATAACTTTTAAAGAAATCATCCAATTAAAAGTGAATGTTGCCAATACCTGTTTATTTTATAACATGACACATACGTAGATAGCATAAATTAATAGAGGTTAAGATAAATATGTTTTCGTTCGCAGCTCTAGAACGGACTGCATGATTCATATGCAAATGTAAATAAATTGCCTGTGTTTTGCCATGTGCTTATATGATTGCGTTATCTTTATTGAAATATATAATAAGCTAGCACTGAGTTTAGTTATAGTTTTTATAATTTTCGTCAATTACTAATTTATTTACTTCTGAAAAGTTATCTACTATTTGTCCCAGTGATTTAGTTTGGATGGCTTAGGATTTACATGTATTAAAAACAGATATTATGATGAGACATATATATATATATATATATATATATATTTATATATATATATATATATATATATATATATATATATATATATATATATATATATATATATATATATATATATACAGTCACGCCTTTTTCCCATAAGGGGTAGGCAGAGGCTACACCCGTAGCTCGCTTTTCGCCCCCGCGGGAAACGAGACTTTACGGGTGTCGAACCACATTGCCGCCATTTTTAAATAAAAAAAAAAAAAAAAAAAATTTTGGTATGAGTCAAGAAATTATCACTCCCATTGCGTTCCCCCGAGCGATTATGATGAAACCAAATCAAAATTTATACAATATAGTAAATTTTATTTTATAAGCCGGGCGAAAGAAAATCTGCCTGCCAACCCGTCCAACACCGTGGGTGTCACAATTCGTGAAAAATGCCAGACCTTGGTTAGAATTCGATCCCACAACATACTGTACATACATACATTTGTAACATAATTGTTTACATTCACATTAGTAAAAAAATATTCTGCAAATGTTCTAGGTCCTCAGATTACTCATCGATCAGCTATCCCCAGCGTCGGTACCACACTACACTATTGTTCACACCCTGGGTACCCTCGCTGCCGTAAACACTCATGACGTGGTGCCTCATATTAAGGAGATTCTCAGCAAAATGCTTCCATTGCTGCCTCTTGTTAAACAAGATGGCGTGAAACAGGCCTTCGCATATGGTATGAACTGTTAATATTAATATAATTGGTATTAGTTTTGACATTAACTGTTTTCAAAATTAAACCCATTTATCTAGTCGTCTAGTGTCGAGTTAGTTTACAGATAACCATTTGATATATGCATGAGACTTTTTCTTCTTGATCCTGAATGATCTACACAACCAATAGCATAACATTAAAAGTATTTTTTTTCAACAGCATTCGGTCACTTCGCAGTCGCTGTCGCGGAGCAGATAGGTGACAATGTCGAGAACGACAATATAACATCTATAAAAGAAAATTTTGTCACGGAATTCTCCATAATATTTGATGTACTATACAACCAGTGGCTTTCATGTTATGAACCTAAAGTATCAGAATCAATCTTAGAAGCACTTGGACCGATAACGAGGCTAATATCAGAAAGACAGTTTAACGAAACCGTCAATAAGTTTGTACTTTCATTGCTGTCTTTATACCGTAAACCAACAATAAACTTCTATTACATAAGTCAATGTATTTCGTATCTTCTTTCGCCGTCGTCTTTAAATCCAAAATTGTCTTTAAACGATAGCGTAATAACTTCTATAAACCACGCTTTGTTTAATTTGGTCCTTCTTGAGCCAGATTATGATCAGCCGCATACAGTAAAGAATCATTTCGAAGTTCTTAGATGTTTCGATCATATGGCTGGACAGTTCTCGGAGCAGACTATAGAGGGTCTATTACACCAGTGTAAAAATAATCAAGAAAAAGAGAGAATGAAAGCAGTGATAATACTGACGCATCTGACAACGTCGTCACATGTTTTCGTCGAAAATTTCGCTGGTAAATTCATTACTATACTGAAAGTTATGACTGCTATGGAACAAGGCGTGAAAATGAAGAAATTACTCGTTAAAGCAATCGTAGGATTGGTGTACAGAAATTGTATTACAACTGCTGAAGACTTTACTATGATCGAGTTTATAATCAAGCACTGCGCCTATGAGGGATCACCTAATGTCCTAAAACATGAAATTGTAGATTTACATGACACTTGTAAAAGTTCGTTAATACTTATGTGCAATACAGTAACTAGCGTGAGAAGGCAATTATGCAATATGTTACTCACAACATTAACTGTTGAGGAATTCACTCCTTCCATGTCTACCGTCAGCCATTGTTTGACTTCGCTACTACAGAATAATTCAAACGTCATCCTTGATGAACAAACTGACAAAGCGGTCGAAATAAAATGCTGCCCAGATCTGGTTTTTGTAAGATGCTTAACCCATATTGTGGATCCGGACGAAACAGAAAGAAATAAAAACTTATTAATATTTCTAGAGGAATACTCGGGTGATGTTCATAAGAACTTAAAGAGTTCATGGACGGTGGAAATTCAAAGATTGCTAAAGTTTGTGGAAAAAAATGAGTCGAAGGATCAGTGGCATGATATGTTATTGGACCTATTGGTGTCTGCTATTGAGCAGGTAAACAACAATAAATGGGTGGAGACAATAGCAACGCTACTTTCTCAGCAGGTTCTCAGCAAGAAACAGTCACCAATGATTAAAGGAGTATCGTTGCAGTATTTGGCTGTTTTATCCTGTCACATGTCCAATGCTGCGGTCGTGGAGAAAGTTTTAAAAATAATATTATTTGCTTTAAAATCGATTCCAATGGAAAGCTGCGATTACGTTAGCAAAGCAATAGGTATCGCATCTAGACAACATGGTGAAGTAGTTTTGAATGAACTCGACGCGATTTATAAAGAGAACGAAGCTAAAAGAGGCAGTAAAATTTTTAACTTCCTATCCTCTAGAAATTCTAAAAGTGAAATAGAAATAAGCGTAGTTAAATACGCCGCTATAACTTGTTACGGTAAAGTTGCAAACGAGTGCTTAGACGTTCATGTTCTAGCACGGTTGGGTGAGAATGTAACTTCAATTATTCATGAAACGCTAAAGTCCAGTCCCTCATTCGAGCTATGCAAAGCAAGCGTGACAACTCTTTACGAGATTAGTAAAGCGCTGCATCCCGCCTCGCACCATAACGTTACGTTAAGAAATCGCTGGCAGCTCTTAAACGCTGTTCTATCTCAAATTTACAATTCCAATTTGGACGGACGTAACGTGGAACTATATCCTATAATTGTTAAAGCTTCAAAAGCATTGACGAAGCTACAAAAGGGGATATTGCCGGAAGAAAGGAATACCATAATCCGAGTTTTATTAAGCAGTATCTTTGGAGAGTTGTCTTCATTCAAGCGCAAATATGAAATTGAAGGCAATGGAGACAAAAACGACTTGCTAGCGAAAACTCTGAACGACTCATTGACTCTGCTTCATCATTTGATAAGAGAACTGATAATACAGTCGACGTGCTTGAGCACAATAGACGATCTAGTCGGTCTGTTAGAGGAATGGATACGTAATGAAAACGACGAGATCCGAACGGCGTCGATGTTAATTCTACAAGTGGTATTTGACTCTTACATAAAAAATGTGAAGCTTAACTACGAAACGCCAAGTAAGTTCGGGCAAATGGGTTACTTACTAGGTATCCTAGTACCCGGTGTAGCCGACACTAACTTCCCCGTGAGACTGACGACAGTGGACTGCATCAAACTGATCATTCAAATACAGGATCTATACGAAGGTCACATCATCGAAGCTGATGACGAATGCATGGCCAGTCTGGCTAACCTTCAAAACAATATATTGACAAATGATTTGAACATGATATATGATTATTGTATGATATTGTCTGACACTATATCGCCAAAAATTCCGCATCACCATACAATGCAGTTCATCGAAAGCCTGTTAGAGGGGTACGATTGTCAGGAATATAGAAGTGTCGGTATAAGTGCGGTGCTGAATGCTCTGTTCATAAAGAAAGGTAAAGATTTATATCAAAGTATTGAGAGGATTGTGGAGGTGATGTTGGCTACCATGGACGAAGTAAGCGAGGACGCCCGTTCAAAGTTGATGTTGCCGCTGACGTCACTGACAAGACACCACTCTAATGCTGTCACGGCTGTTCTATTGGCGCAGAAACTGCCTTTGAAACCGTAAGTTTTTCTTCTTTTTGTGCCAGTATACTTTTATTAATTACCATTTTTTTTTTCATAACCGTCAGCTTCTTATACATAAACTACTTGATGTAGGCGTCTCCCAAGATGTAGTGGCGATTACCTTAAATAATTGCCGTAGTCGCTACGGTCAGCAAGCGAAGTACACCTCGCAGCTAAGGAACTTCTTCCGTCACCGGTCAGATCAATTTAGGTCTCGCATGTCTTTGATCGTACGTTGTATTTTCTCTAATCTCTTTAATTACCACCACACGAAAAAAAGTTTCATTTAGGTTTTAGTAAAATTTATTTCCCAGCCAAAGTTAATCGTTCACCGTTACGTAGGACGCGGAGCCTAGCGGTCAGACTACCTGACTTTTTCGCCTTTCGCCTTGCCGTGAGTTCAGAATTATAGTAACTAGCCGCTGGTTTAGTGGGTCTTGTTCTATTGTGCATATGACATTCATGTATGTAAAACGCATTTAGGATAACTGACAGATCCAAGGAGGAATCGTTTTAAAAAAAAGGAAAATCGTTTAAAAAAAATATCTTCCGGGTTCCGAATTATAGTCCTAGCCGCTGGTTTTGTGTTTCTGTTTCTATTGTGCATATGAAATTCTTGTCTGTAAAAGACGTTCACGATACCTGAGAAATACAAGGAGGAATCGTTTAAAAAACCAAAAGAGAATCGTTTTAAAAAAATAATATTTCATCAATTAAAGTTGATTGCTAATTAACGAAGAGCTTTTTTTATTATGATAAAGTGATGAAACGAGCAAAACGTTCACCTGATGTTAAGTGCAACATCTGCCCATAACAAATGCTATGTCACCCAGAACATTTCTGTGCGACGCCACACTGCGCCCGTCACCCTGAGACATCAGTTCTTAAGTCTCATATGCCCAGTGATTACGCTAGCTCTCAGTGCCCTTCAAATCGAAACACATTAACGTTTGCACACTACTGCTTCACGGCGGAATAACTGGTCCTGGGGTGGTACCCAACTTGACGGATTTCTGCATAGGAATCCTACCACCTCAAAAACTCTTATACACGTTTTTAAAAAGCTAGTTGCTAATATTAAGACTATTTCTTCGAAATCGTTATAAGCTAGCCTGAGTATGCCTTTCTTTCAGATGCGTCGTATCTTGTTGGCGATATTTAGCACGGGACGAGAGCCTTGCGGAGGCGATTATAGATAACTTCCTCAGATTAATGACGTCCATTGAATTATACGAGGATCCTTATCATATTACCGAAACCCACATCGCGGCGCTCCAACCGTTGACAGTGAGTATAGAAATATTTTATGTAATTGGAAATTGCCTTGAGTTTATAACCCACCCCCTCCCTCCGCCGCCCCATAAACTATGACGATACTTTAGTAAAAACTTATATGTAACTACAGTACTGAGCACGAGCCGTATTTTCGGGAAGATTATGAGACAGAAGGAAGGCGTTAACGGACTACCCACACCCACATCCCAGAAATACTTTTTATTTCTCCGTTATTGAGATACCAAAAAAAAACTTTCACGGCGTTTTCCCTTATCATTTAGTACACCACTAAAAGTGTCAGCACTGAGGAATTGAACATTGGTAGCTTGCAAATTTAAGATGAACGCTCTTACTGATGGTAGGATTCCTGTGCGGGAATCCATCTGTGTAGGTACCATCGCAATGCCAGTTATTCTGCCTTGAATCAGTAGTGTGCAAACATTAACTGTTTCGGTCTTAACGGTACTGATAGCTAGTGTAATTACTGGACATACGAGAGTCAAGAATTGATGTCTCAGGAGGACGGGCGCAGTGTGGAGTCACATAGAAATGTTTTGAAACAGCATTTGTTATTGGCGGACGTATTTATTATCAGGCGAACGTTTTGCTCGAAATATTTTTATTCCTCAGACATGCAGGTTTCCTAATGTAGCGACATCTATGTCGCCACATGAGAAGCTCAAGAAATATTCGCATACGTCCATAATCGCGCTATGAAAGTTTCCTGAGATGCGAACTATATATACAACATCTAAATATTACTAGTAGGAGGAGACGTCCTTCCCAGATCAGACCACTCAATCTGGCGGGTAGCTACCCTTTTTCCTTGGCAATATCATTCGCCAAACCTAACGATGTTATGCTTCACCGTTAAGCACGGGGTAAATCGGCACTGAAAATAACAATTTTAGAGATGCCTGCACTGGGATCGAACTCAGGTCAATCGCGTAAAAAATGAAGGCCAGACGCCCGGCCCCTGAGCTACCACGCCTCAAACATATACATGTTTGATTCCAGCTAATAAGTGCACTGGGCGAGATGCTTCAAGTGGAGGCGATAAAACCAATCTGCATCGCCAAGTTCCCGGAGCTGTTCTCGGTTCTGTACACGACGCTCGCGTGTTATTTGGAAGCCGAGGCCCCGGCGTACACTGTGCCACCGAACAAGGGCCAGGAGCGGTTCGGGTTCATACCGAACAGGGAGGCGATCAGGTTGTCCCCTGCTAAGATCACCGTGAACACTTTCAACGCTTTCCTGGAGCAGTCCGATTGCCAAAAGGTCAGTATTGTTGTATAGGACAGTAGCCGATGGTTGTCCGGCAGAGTAGAATATCACCTACCTCTTTCCAAACGAGGTGTCGTAAGAGGCGGTTAATGTATTGTACGGACAGCCTTTATTCGTGGAGAATAATAATATTATGCAATGCTGTCACTGTACTGCTCGTGGGAACGCAATGGGGAGTAATTTTTTGACTCGTACCAAAGTGGCGGCGAAGTGGTTCGCCACCCGTCATGACTCGTTTACCGCGAGCGCGGGGGCTACGTGATTGGCCTCTGCCTACCCCTTATTTAAAAAGACGTGAGTGTATGTTAGGTGGGACACTAAGTTGATTGTGTAAATTGCGACCTGGTGGAGAACGCTAATGTAATATTTTATAATAATAATATATAAGGTAATGTAATATTTTAGATTTATTTTACAGTATTGTATAATTTGCGTAACTAAACAGTGTGGTGGCGGTTTAAGAGAATCTACCACCCCATCATCCCGTACGCGTCGTAAAAGTTGACAGAGAAAATGAAAATTCCGGAAACTGGTGGTAGGATTCCTATGCAGGGATCCGTTTAGGTAGTTACCACCCCCGGGCTATTTATTCTGCCGTGAAGTAGCAGTGTGCAAACACTGCTTTGTTCCGGTTTGATGGGCACTGTGAGCTAGCGTAATCACTGGGCATATGAGACTTAAGAACTTATGTCTTAGGGTGGTGGACACAGTGTGGTATCACACAGAAATTTTCTGGGTGACACAGCATTTGTTATGGGTAGACGTTGCACTTACCATCAGGTGAACGTTTTGCTCGTTTCATCACTTTATCCAATAAAAAAAGCGTTTTCCTGGAACATCATAATAAATAAATGCTAACCCAACTGCCAAGCAGGGCAACTATCGCGAAATCCCCCCAAAAAGAGAACTACAACTTTTGTGACCATCTATAGGGAGACCTGTGTTCAGCAGTGGACTAGTGAAGCTGATTATGACAATGAAACATAAATTTTTTTATAAAAAATTTGACGTTGAAAAAAAAAATAAAAATGCATTACTACCATTGCCATTTAGGGAATTACTGTAAAGAAGGCGCTTTTTCTACGTTAAAAAAAATAATGGCGGGATAGATAAAACTTCTTGAAAGTAATTATTTTTAAACTTAAACGTAACTGGCCGCGTGGTGGCGGCTTAAGAGATTCTACCACCCCATCTAATCGCGTGGGTGTCGTAAAAGACGATAGAGGGATAATAAAAACCAGGAGATGGGCAGCAGCATCTTCTTGGAATATCTGAATAAATAAACTGCGGTTGCCAACCCGCCTGCCAAGCGTCGCAACTATGGCATAATCCCCCGGTAATGAGAGCAACAAACTTGTAGTGATCTATCGAGGAGGCCTATGTTCAGCAGTGCACTAGTAAAAAAAAGTAAAGTAACAGCCTATAAAAGTAAAGTAACAGCCTATAAAAGTCACACTGCTGAGCACAGACCTCCTCTCATTTCCGAGAGGGTTTTTTAGCTGGAAATAATCCGGCACGCTGCTACAATGTGGGTTGGCGGACTTCACGTCTTCGAAATGTTTTTTATTTCTCAGACGTGCAGGTAGCAAATAGATGTTTTCCTTCACCGCCGAGCACGTGGTAAATCAGCACTTAAAATTGCAATTAACAATTTTAGTGGTGCCGGCACTGGGAATCGAAACCCAGGTCACTCGCGTACTATGAAATTTTACGCGAGCGCCTAGCCCCTGGGCTAACTAGGCTCCCCTAGGCCCTGAGTCGTGGTAGTTCAGGGACTAGTGGACTAGTGAAAGCTTGTTCTACTTTCATTAGCGTTTTCACACACGCTCGTCGGTTGCGGGTACTTTTAACGTGACCTTTCCTCAAAAGTTCACCGATCTGATTGTGATACGTACGCCTAGGTCGACCCTTACCGGATTTCCCATTCACACTTGCCTCATAAATCTGTTTCGTCAATCTTCTTTCATTCATTCTCTCTACGTGTCCAAACCATCTAAGCATCTCGTTCTCTATCTTTGTCACTACATCTACAACCACACCGCAACGTTCCCTTATCACGCTCTTTCTCACTTTGTCAATCAGAGTTACTCCAGCTATACTTCTCAAACTTCTCATTTCCACAGCGTTAATCTTACTTTCATGCCTCTTCTGCCAGACCCGGCATTCACTACCATACATAAGTGTGGGGACCAGATCCCCCTATTTACAGCTAGTCGCGGCTTTTTGAGATACGTTCTGGCTACTCATAAAGTTATGAAGAGCCCCATTCACTTGATTTCCTGCCAATTCTCATCTCTCAATATCACACTCATACTTTCCGTCTCTAGTAAACTTAGAACCTAGATACACAAACTCTTTTACTTGTTCAACTCTTTCTCCTTCAATCAGAACTTTACAATCCGACATACTTTCTTCTCTTTCAAAAACCATTACTTTCGTCTTATCTACATTAATTTTCATTCCTTTGTTTTGTAGAGCATCATGCATAATATTAACCATCGCCTGCAACGATG
Source organism: Luehdorfia chinensis (assembly GCA_019845155.1). Classification (NCBI taxonomy): domain Eukaryota; kingdom Metazoa; phylum Arthropoda; class Insecta; order Lepidoptera; family Papilionidae; genus Luehdorfia; species Luehdorfia chinensis. The sequence continues at coordinate 11,167,001 of JAHVAK010000103.1, forward strand.
CTAATATATAGCATCCGATGATGCTAATATAACCTGATCATAGGCGTATAGGAGGCATTTGACGGTCAGATCATTCATTCTTAATCCAAACACACTCTCTTTCAAATCTTTTAAGCAATTGCCTATGAATAGGTTAAACAGCCACGGCGAAGCCACACATCCTTGTCTAACACCTATTTCGATGTTAAAACAGTCTGTGTAAGCCCCGTTTACCCTGACACAAGCACTGGAATCCTTATAGAGTGATTTCAGTGCTCGAATCAAGCTGCCGTTCACCCCATACATATGCAATGTCGACCACAATTCATTCCTCACTACCCTATCATAGGCCTTTTCCAAGTCCACGAATGCGCAATACACCTTTTGACTTTGTGCCAAGAAGTTTATGGCTATGCTTCTTACTTCTTCGTAAGGAAAAGACCTGATCCATGCATCCCATTCCTCTCCTGAAATCCCGCTTGTACATCCCATATCTTCTCTTCACTTTCATTTATCACTCTCTTAATCGAAACCTTTGCATACAGTTTGCCGATTGTGATTTGATGATGATTAAAGGTAACGGTAAACGTTAGGTCAGAGAAGCGTGCTCGCTGTGCCTGTCAGTGGAACACGGGGAAAGCGGCGCCACGCTGGCGGAGCTTGCGGCTCTGCTGAGCAGCGCTCTGAGCCGCACGCAAGCGCCTCGCCTGCCGGGCTGCGTGTCGCGGCTGGCGCGCTTCGCCCGCGCTCCGCTGCCGCCGCAGCGCTGCGCAGCCGTCGCCCTGCTCGCCGATCTGCTGCACTACCGGTACGTTGCCTACGCCTGCTTCGCCGCTACAGCGCTGCGCAGCCGTCGCGTCGTTCGCTGACCAGCTGCACTGGTGATAAGATTCCGTCTAGGTAGGCCCCAGGTACTGTTATTCTTCTTTGAAGCAGTAATGTGCAAACATTACTGGGGCACTGAGAGCTAGGGTAATCACTGGGCATATGGGACTTAAAAACTGATGTTTCAGGGTGACGGGCGCAGTGTGGTGCCTCACCGAAATATTCTAGGTGACAGTGGTGATGGTGGTATATAAAATAGGTACATTTACTATAGCTATATTTTTTCAATTGAAATGACGACAACGTCATGAATAATAACCTAAATATATTTAGTATAAACCACATTTAGAGTGCAATCGCTCTCGTCTTTATCTATAATAAAAAATATCCGCCTTGATCTATTGCTCTGTATCAATACAGATGCAAAATGTACCTTGATATTGAAAACAAATCGATCGTTTTGGTAGACAAACATTGCGAGATAAGGGCCGAATTTGAGAACGCGAATGTCATTATCGCGATCTCCTGCGTGATGTTCTGTATGTGTCATTATGTATACATTTTTCAAAAAACTGAACTTGACGTGGAACTGATCCTAGAACTAAAACCTACTTCCCACGCAAGCTTCATAGACGCGTATCAATTATCTAAACATTCTTCACTTGTTTGCTGCCTATTGAAAACTAATAAAACATTTGCGGAAGCGACGAGCAAATCTATCATCTGAGTGGTATCACTATATATAGCTGCACATAGTAAATGTTGTGTCACCCAGAACATTTCTGTGTTGTGAGTGGAAACTATTTGTGTAAATGTAAAACCTTATCGAAGTAGAATAAAATATATTTGAGTATGTTTTGTAAAAAAACCATGTAATATGAACGTTTTTCTCTATTATACTTTCTATATTTTGTTTAGTTTTTCTTTTCTGCAAATATTCTATAAGGTGTGACGTCACAACACCGTCTACATAAAATAAAGTACAACCCTATATACGAGAATCGAATATGTGTAATTATAACGTAAGTATCAAAGCATTTTTCATCATCGCTGAACGTCATTTGCCTGCTGAAACAACTAAACATTTGCAGACAAGTCTTGTACTTGCAGAGTTGATCTAAGAGAAAATGTAAATTTTGATTGTATTATGATAATATTAGCCCTGCAGATATCGTAAAAGCATTTCGGGAGCTAAATAAAAAAGTAAAGGTCTTTGAGAGCTCTCGATCTCGGCAATCAATAAATTAAAACCAGAAGATGGGCAGGAGCATCTTCCTGGGACATCTGAATAAATAAACTGCGGTTGTAAACTCGCCTGCCAAGTGTGCCAACTATCGCAAAAACCCCCTAAAATGAGAGCTGCAAACTTGTAGCAATTTAACGGGGAAGCCTATGTTCAGAAGTGGACTAGTGATAGGCTAAAATGGTGGTGGTGGTGAATGTAGCTCCAATATTAGCGAGGATAATGTGTGTTGACTTTTGCGTGCTCTCCGATCTCAAGAAACATACTCGTAGTAAAGTTGTACGATTTTTAAAATCGGATAGGATACTCTCCTATCCGATTTTAAAAATCGTAATCCTTACCAATCCCCGTCTCTTTTCTTTATTGCCAGCATTAAAATTAACGTTAAATTTAATGAACAGAATTTTAAATGAGAAGCAATTCGGCTTTTCCAAATGAAGGTCCATGACTAATATCGGCGTAAAACTAATCTCAAATTTTCTAAGGCATGGGAAGATTACACGGTCGGTGTGTTTTGTGATTTCTCAAAGGCATTTGACTGTAAAGAGCTCAATCATTTTATTTCCAAACTTATCTACTACGGAATTCGTGAAGTCGCACTGGATCTTTTATTTACTTACCTTACAAATAGATAGCAAAAAGTAGCCATCAACGGTGTTATGGCATCGGGTTGTCGCGCACTAGTGGGAGTTCCACAGGGATCGATCTTTGGTCCATCTCTGTTCTTGGTTTACATTCATGGTCTTCGCGTTTCGGAAATAATTCCGTATTTTTATATCCACGGTATAGGGATGGACAGAGTCCGTTCAGTAACTTGAGTCGATCTCCGTCCCGGCAGATCCAACGACAACACGGTGGTGACGGAGACGATCCTGGCGACCCTGGACTCCGGCTGGAAGGACGAGAACGGGCGAGTGCGCGCGGCCTGCCTGCGCGGCGCCGCGCACGTGGCGCGCCTGCCTGCCGCGCTGCCCGCCGCGCTCGCCGCGCTCAGCCAGGCAGTCGACGCGCACACCGCCGCGTCAGTATGCACTATACGCTGCCCACCTTACCTTCTAGAACAGACCTTGACTGACCGCCGCGCTCAAACAGGCCATCGACGCACACACCGCCGCGTCAGTATGCACTTTACGCTGCCCACCTTACCTTTTACTACAGACCTTGAATGACCTCGACGACCGCGTGGCCTATTTGTTAGAGTACATGACTGCAACGCGCGTGTCCTGGGTTCAAATCCCAGCCGGAGCCTAACTTTTGTACAAAAACACAATTTGTTGGTTTTCGGGTCTGGTTGTGTTGTGATCCTTGTGTCTTTACCTCCGATCTTATCACATGAATGTTACGTCGAGCACGGGTAGGTTTGGGACGAGTGAGTGCATCTGTGTTTGCTGGTACATTTGTGGCACTATATTATCTCCTACGTAGTTCATAACTTCTGACGGTATTCGGTAGTTGTTGCCGTGGTCGAAAATCGGCCAAGAGGAATTCATTGGGCTACAATTGATTTTAGCAATCGACGTAACTGTACTTATAATCAATGTTCGCATATTACTTCATGAGAAATAGTCTTTAACTAGTTGAATATTTTAGGTCACCAATTGATAACGTGCCTCTAGCAGCGATTCAAGGACTGAGCCGACTGCTCATGCAGATAGAAAAGTTGGATAAAGAATTCGACCGTGAACTGCTCTCGATATCACAAAAGATACGTCCCGTTCATGAACACCGACTGCGCACAACTGAGGGAGTGCTCTATAAGACTTTTTGGAATCATTGCGGGGAGAGTTCATTCGGAAGCTTTGGTAGATCAGGCGGTCGGATCGCTGCCTTGCTTCTTATTGCATTTGTGTGACACCAATCCTGCTGTTATAAGGGTGAGCAAAACCTATTTATGAATCTTTGTACCTTTGTGTATCTTTGTACCTTTGTGTATCTTTGTACCTTTGTGTATCTTTGTACCTTTGTGTATCTTTGTACCTTTGTGTATCTTTGTACCTTTGTATATCTTTGTACAAACGTCTCGCGTCTGGTTTACTGAGTATAGCTGCAGCAGAGCCTACCTTGCGAGCAGTTCTCGAAACATGCTACGGCGCTAACGTGTCAACACAAGTCGCATCCCAGACCACAGTGCTTCCGCTTTTCCAGGGAATGAGCGTTGTCCCAAGGAAAAAATGTAGCCTGCCGAATCAAGTGGTCTGAACTAGGGAGGACGTCTCCTTCTACCAGTAATATTTAGGTCTTGTATATATAGTTAGCGTTGAATTAATGTTAATAGGACGTTGAAGGGTGTACGTGCTATCTCTTTGATCTTCTCATGTGTTGATGTAGATGACGCTACAGGATGTGTGGAACAATGCGTCATACTTTTTTCAGGCAAGCAAATTCACCCTCCGCGAAGTCTTCAAGACTTTTAATGTGAAGAAGTCGAATGATTTCGTGCAAACGCACTTGCTCGACGAGGGCCGGCTCTACTTAGACGAATTCCTGTCGGCGCTGCTGCGACATCTTGCGGAGGAAATGCCAAGCTCGGTAGTGAAGTGCCTGCAGTCCGCGGTCAACTATCTGCACTGTGCCAGGGACGAAATTAAACCGCACCCGCCTCTGCTGCTCGGTCAGTTCACGCACAGTACATTATCTCAGATTAGACTGCTCACTGATTTCATCTCGCAACCATAAAAACAGCGCTAATAAACTTAAGTCACTTATTAATCTAATGAGAGCCGTGGTAGCTCAGGGGCCTCGCTTTAAATTTTGTAGTTCGCGAGTGACCGTGGTTCTGTTCCCGGTGTTATTGTTAAATGCAATTTGTAGTGCTGATTTACCACGTGCTCGGCGGTGAAGGAAAACATCGTGAGGAAACCTGCACGTCTGTGAAAAAAAAATATTTCGAAGACATGTGCAGTCCGCCAACCCGCATTGGACTGCTCCAATGCGTGGCGGATTCTTCCTAGCTCCAAAACCCTCTCAGAAATGAGAGGAGGCCTGCGCTCAGCAGTGGGACATTTGTCGGCTGAAACTTTAACTTATTAGTCGAATTGCAAAACTTTTACAATTTGAAATTTATAAGATTTATTTTTATTTTTGTTGTGAGAGCGTTTTGGAGCAACGGACTTGTACATTTCGTTTAAATGTTTTTATTTCTCAGACGCGAAATTTTTCTCACGATGTTTTCCATCACCGCCGAGCAAGTGGTTTAATCAGCATTTAAAATTGCAGTTATTTAGTGATGCCGGCACCAGAGATCGATCCCAGTAACTCGCATATTACGAAAATACGAGCACTGGTGGTAGGATTCCTATGCAGGAATCCGTCTAGGTAGGTACCACCCCAGGGCCAGTTATTCTGCCGTGAAGCAGTAGTGTGCAAACATTACTGTGTTTCGGTTTGAAGGGCACCGTGAGCTAGTGTAATCACTGGGCATTTGAGACTTAAGAACTGATGTCTCAGGGTGATGGGCACAGTGTGGTCTCACACAGAAATTTTCTGGGTGACACAGCATTTGTTATTGGGCAGACGTTGCACTTACCATCAGGTGAACGTTTTGCTCGTTTCATCACTTCATCCAATAAAAAAAAAACATAGTGGACGAGTCTCCTGGTCCACTATGCGCTCGAAGCTGATGGAAAACATTAATATAGTTAATAGAATCAGACGTTACTTTGCGGAAATCCATTATAATGAAGAAAAGTAAGTCACTTTGCTAAGATCCGCATGCAAAATATAAAAATGGTGTATATTACCTAGTTTTTTGAAGTGCACCACCCGCCCTCCCTCAGTAGCGTGCACAAGCAAACTAACACCGCCACCAGGAACCGCCACCAGGTACCCTCCACCAACCACTACAATACTACCACTAGATACGAGTAATATACACCACTGAAGTCGAGAACACGACACGTGTTTCGCCCCAAAACGAGGCATTATCAAGCGTAATAGACTCTACGACAGACGGCCGTCTACTAACTTACTTTTCTTCGGAAAACATTAAGACAAACCCTGTTTTTTTTCATCATCATTTAAGACTATCACTAGTTGACTAATGAACATAACTCTCCCCCATAGAGTGCCGCAAAAATTTGTAGCTGTCATTTTGGGGGGAATTTCGCCATAGTTGCCACGCTTGGCAGGCGGGTCGGCAACCGCAGTTTATTTATTCTGATGTTCCAGGAAGATGCTGCTGCCCATCTTCTGGTTTTAATTTTCCCTCTGTAGACTATTACGACACCCGCGGGATGATATAGGGTGGTAGACTATTACGACACCCGCGGGATGATATAGGGTGGTAGATTCTCTTAAACCGCTACCACACTGGAGGTCTTTAAAATAATAAATATTTCAAGCACGACCAGCACTATATATTTTCGGTGATGTAATTGCTGTTAGCCTTCTCGGCTTTTACAGCTTCATCGGATACTAGCTTCATCGGATACTGGACCAGCACTGGAGTAGCGTGGCAGACCATTTCCGGATGTGTGTGTGCCCAGCAATGGGACAGGAAATAATTATGTATGTTTAGTATTCCAAGACTACACTGACAATTATAACAAAGAACGTGACAGATTATTATATATTCCCTCTATTACATTTTCATTATGTTCGTTATAAATATTGTAAAAAATGTTTTATTACAGATTTACTGTATCTCTGAGGTTGTAAATAGTGTGGGTAGTTTTTGTCTCTGTTAGTCTGATTCTCTTAACTTTTATTATTCCAGGCCTCCTCTACGCAGAACTGTATCGCATCAAACAGAAGACTTCCGAAGACACGGACTTAGACCCGGACATAACGCGGAGCGCCCGGACTCGCTTACTGCAGCTCATCAAGGACCCCAACCCTCTAGTTAGACAGAACTCCGCTTTGGCTTTGGCAAACATATGTTTAGTTTGCGCGCACGATGGATGACCAGGCGAAGAGATTTCGAACGTAACGGTACTGAGAATGGTTGAATTGAGAGACGGAAGGTATTTGATGAGGATGAACGAACGTGATCTAAATAGTTTGCATCGTTTGCGGAAGTAATGGCGGGAAAAATGGCGTTTATGAAGTTGTTGAGTGCGGCTTTCGCTTCAATTCAAATCAAATATTTCATATTTATTAAACATATACGAAAAATTATAACGCAACGCACTTATATTGTATATTATGAAAAAAATTACTTACTAAAGTAAATATATAAAATATGTGTTCGCAACACACTTTTGCCTTAAATTAGACCATTACAAGTAGAATATATAATCAATATGAGAATTATTAGATTGGAAATGAAAATGGATTAAGATTTATTGTTATGCCCAAATAAAGGTGAATGAAAACATATGAATTTTCAGGAAAAAAAATGGCGAGTATATGCGGCTTTAAACTTGTACATTATTTATCACCAAAATTAAAAAATAATGCAGCTTCTTCTCAGTCTCCGAAGTATTTGATTAGAATGTGATGACAGACGAGGTCGTGGACGAGGACACCAGTGATGGCGAAGCTATGACCTGCGTAGGCTTTATAAATGACCCACGCGTTGATTTTTATAGTTTTTATTTCATAAAGAGAGAAAAGAAACTGACTTACCATCAGCTCGTACTAAAAAAAGTTATGAACAAAATTTTACCTACTTCTCAAAATGGTTCGCCATCACTGGCCTATACTAACGGATGAACAGAATAAACAAGTTAAAAAAAAACCAATGTAAATCGAAGTTGATGTAAAGCAGTTCATTAAAGAAACGATTAAAGAGAAGAGACTGAAAGTAAAATCATAAATAATTCAATTGTTGTAATTGTAAATCCTAAAAAAGAATAATGATAACTATAATCGTATGTTCACTTTCATAATTATATATAATGGAATGTACCATAAGCTACTTAAAGGTTAACAATAAACCTTGAAGTAGCTTAAGGTACATTAAGAAGTTTAATTCTTTTAATATAAAAGATTTATATGTAATTAATAGTACAGTTAAGATTAAACTATCATTAATCATTCCGTGTTATCATTATCAATGAAATATTGTGATATTTGGTTATAAGATACCTTTTTCGATTTATACGTTCGGTCCCATATACAAAAACCCAAGATACACAGTTCCATAGAAAATAACTTCAAAAAGCGTCTTTCTCGATCAATCAAAACAAGAATAAAGACAAAATACGATCCGATTTAAATGTAAAAAATATATGCCAAGCCTCGCATCGCAACGATTGTACCGTAAAAACTTGTGAAATCCCATATTATTATTATTACCATACAATTATATTATCGTATTATACATAATTTACATTACCATACCATTATATTATTGTATGGCGATATTATTTTACATTTGCTGATTACCACAAAACACGATACTGTGCCATCTGCATATCTCGACTTCCCGTAAAACCGTGCAGGTCGTCGCTCCGTCTAATGGCAGGACACCCTACACTGCATTTATCGATATATATAATTTCGGTGATGTAATTGCTGTTAGCCTTTTTGGATTTTACAGCTTCATCGGATACTCATTTGTCTATGTAAGACGTGTGTAGCTCTTTAGTGAACCTGTTTACTGTCCCGAAACATCAATTTTATCCCAAATGTTCCGAAACAATGTTTCAGGCGGTCAGTGACATTAATATTTCTGTTCTATGTAACCAAATGCGATCCGTTTGAGATTAGAAAGAAAGAAAGAAAGAAATTTTTTTTATTCAATATTTACAATACAATACAAATTGAGCCGTGGTAGCTCAGGGGCCTGGTGCTCGCCTTTAATTTCATAGTAAGCGAGTAACCTGGGTTCGATTCCCGGTGCCAGCACCTCTAATATTGTTCTACAATTTTAAGTGCTGATTTACCACGTGCTTAGCGGTGAAGGAAAACATCGTGAGGAAACCTGCATGTCCGAGGAATAGAAATATTTCGAGGATATGTGAAGTCCGCCAACCCGCATTGGAGCAGCGTGGCGGATTCTTCCTAGCTCCAAAACCCTCTCAGAAATGAGAGGAGGCCTGTGCTCAGCAGTGGGACATTTATAGGCTGAAACTTTACTTTTTTTTTTTACTTTACAAATTGAGTCATTTATGCCAATAAGCTCTCACACGGTGTTCCAAATTTTCCAAATGAAACATATCTCTGATCGGAACTTAACACTGTTCCAGATGCAATTCTTCCAATCTCGCTAAAGATGCACTTTTGTCACGTCTAATAGGTGTAAATGCTACGAAGTTGCCACTTAAGCCAGAGTGTGAATATCTCTTTCTCTTTTTTTCTTTCTAAAAGAAAGAGTCCACAATATATCTACGTTTTTTACCCCTCAAAAACTAGAGCTACAAACTTCTTTAGCAATATTTGGGAGGCCTATGTTCAGCAGTGGACTAGTGATAGGCTGAAATGATGACTTTGATGAATATATGATACAAATAATAAGTACGAAAAGTAAAGTTTTATACAGTTATGACAATAGCAGACAGGAATACTACAATTGTTTGTAAACCTGTATCGTATCAACCAGACCGAAATCGAATTCTATACAAATACTACCTTTGTTTGAGATCAAAGTAAACGAACATGTATCGTATCGTTTTCACCTTCGCGTATTTCTCTTTAATTAACCCGGTCAATGGTATAGGCGGTCTAAGTAGAAACGCTACGATATCGTATGTAGATGTTCACATTAAAGGTAGGCACACACGAGACACATTTTTAGTGAAAAATGCGAGAGCTATGGAGTCTTTGTCTCTGCGTCCTCAAACAATTAGGCAGGAAACTATTGCTTCTTTCGCACATTTAGCGGATTTACCTTGCAACGTAACTTACGAAGATGCTACTCCAACAGTTTTAATTGGGGCAGAGCATTGGCATTTGTCAATCAGCAGCGAGGTAAGGTGTGGTGGTAAGAATGAACCCGTTGCCTGTTTAACTGCCTTAGGCTGGGTGCTTTATGGAATCGCGACCAGTAAAACTAAATTAGTGGAGTTTGTTAATCACGGTGTGTGTATCGAACCTTCCGATGAGGAAAAATTAGACTCTCTTATTAGGGAACAATACAAAATTGACTCGTTAGGTATTTCTAAAAAAGAAACCCTACATTCTAAGTCAGATAAACGTGCAGTCGAGATTTTAGAAAAAACTGCTAGACGTCTCCCCACTTCTGGGCGGTTTGAGGTTGGTATGCCGTGGCGTGACGATATACAGCGCGTTCCCGACAGCTACCCTCAAGCCATGTTACGATTTTTAAGTCTAGAAAGGCGCATGGCTAAAGACGCTGACTTTGCAAAAGCATATGAAGTGTTTATTTCAAACATGATCGCTAAAGGTTATGCAGAAGAATGTGCTCCTGAGTCATACTACGCCAACCACATTAAAGAGAAACAATATTCTTTTATGAGGCTCTATTTACCCCATTTTGGCGTGTACCACCCTCAGAAACGCTTCTCGTCTCGCGGTCACCATTAAGGACAGTCATAGAAAACAACCGGCACATACTTTCTTTTGGACCGATTCTATGACAGTCCTTCAGTGGTTACGTAGTGACGCGCGCTCTTTTAAGCCTTTTGTTGCCCATCGTTTAGGCGAAATTATTGAAAACTCTTGCGTCAGAGACTGGCCATGGGTACCAACAGGCTTGAATGTTGCCGATGACGCTACCAGAACGCGATCAATCAACCTCGACGCGCCCCACAGATGGTTTCGCGGTCCATCTTTTCTTTTTAAATCGTTGAGGACTGGCCTACAGAGGCAAGATATACCTCACCAAACACCGATGAACTTAAGACCAATAGTTATGAGTTTGTCGGACTTACTTCCTTTGTCGAAGAGTTACCGACTCCGGTCACAGCCACTTTTGCTAATTTTAGTAATTGGCAGCGCTTATTACGTGCCACAGCCCGGGTATTTCAAGCTGCGGCAAAGTTTGGTGTAATTTTGGCTTCCATTAGAAATTCTAAATTGAAAGGCGAATTTGTTTGTGCCCGCCATCCTTCAGCGTCCACTACTCTACCACCTCTTATTACAGATTTTATAAAGACCGCTGAAAGGCAAATTCTGCAACGAACACAGCTCGAGAGCTTTTCCATAGAATTTTTTCATTTCCTGAACTCGAAGCCTATTCCTCCGAACAGTCGTCTCAGAAAACTGTCACCCGCTTTGGGAGAGGACAAATTACTGCGGTTAGCCGGAAGAATAAAAGCCGCAGAAGTCATTGACCCTGACACACGCTTCCCCATCCTTCTTGACGGTCGTCACCCAATTGTACGTTTATTGGTACAATTTTATCATCGAAAAGCGGGTCACGCAAATTATGAACTAGTCGTGAACGAATTAAGACAAAAATTCTGGTTGTTAAGGCTGAGGAACACAGTGAGAACAGTAGCAAAACAGTGTCTACTCTGCAGAATTAGAAAGTCCTTGCCGGTGAACCCGAAAACAGGAGATCTGCCACCTGAAAGATTAGCTCACCATCGACGGCCCTTTACTTTTACGGGCCTGGACTACTTCGGCCCCGTAAGCGTCACTATCGGGCGCAGGCATGAAAAACGTTATGTGGCCCTTTTCACCTGTTTAACTGTCAGAGCCCTTCACCTAGAGATGGTACATAGTCTATCGACTAACTCTGCTATCATGGCTATTAGAAGATTCATTGCAAGACGGGGCTCTCCAAGCACTATTTTCTCGGACAACGGAACCTGCTTTGTTGGTGCCAATCGCATTCTCAGAGAGTTCTACGGAGAAAATGTCGAAAATTTCACAAGCACTCAAGGAATACTCTGGAAGTTCACCCCACCTGCGGCACCTAATTTTGGAGGATGTTGGGAGCGCTTGGTACGATCAGTAAAGGTGGCTCTGAACGCAACATTAACGAACGAGCTCCAAAAGAAGAAACCCTGAGCAGGTTACTAGCCGAGGCAGAAGCCATTGTCAATTCACGTCCATTAACTCATGTATCTACAGATCCTGACGACCCGACAACACTCACACCTTTTCATTTCTTAATCGGTTCTTCGTCCGTGCAGACCCTACCTACTGCCTTGAATGATCACGATTTGGTCAGCCGTTCCGAATGGAGGAAAGCATTGAGGCTAGCGGATCATTTTTGGTCGCGTTGGATGCGCGAGGTTCTCCCGACCCTACAACCACGTGAGCAGACAAGAGGCAACAGCAGTTCAACAGCTCTTCAAGAGGGTGACGTAGTAATTATTGCTGACTTTAACTTGCCCCGCGGAACATGGCCACGAAGACGTGTTGCGAAAGTGTACCCTGGGAAAGATGGTGTGGTAAGAGTAGTGGACGTTGCAACACCAGGGGGAATGCTACGCCGACCCGTGCGAAAGCTGGTTAGGCTCTCCACCTAAGGCCTTGGCTGACCTTGGTTTGTATAACCAGTTTGTGCTTAGCTGCACGAGGGGGAGGATGTTGCGGACCTCTTTGCTATTTTGATAGCTGATGTAGTTTTTTATTATTGTTCTTTTTTGGTTTTTTGACGTTGTCTGTTCGATTACCTATTTCTTTCTGTTTGCTTGATTTTCTGTTTTTATTAAAAAATAATCATTCTTCAACTTGTATCATCGTTTTATCATTTGCAGAGATTAATTTGGTTTGTTCATTTTACACATCATGAATATACATTTTTTTGCATTTAGAACATCTGCAGGGTTTAGTTATTTTTAGAGTAATTTAGAGCATTAATTGCCTCATGATATTAAAAAATGCAATTTCCACCGTCAGCAGAGGGTTCTGTACCATTTACATTTCCTTATTTTCGTATTGCAGGCGATTGCAAATAAAATTATAAGTTAGTGACATTGTTTTTAAGAATGTATGTAACCTAGTACTTCGTAAAAAAATTTTACCAGGTAGATAAAATTCTCCAGGACAATATGACCATAAAGTATAAAGTTGAAGACGTAATGCATTAGTTACATTTTATAATTGATTGAATATTTAAATAGAAATTTGAAAAAAAGAGAAGTCACTACAATATCTGTTAATCAATTTTCAATTAATCAACTAATTTAAGTTTTAGGCATCTACGTCGAGTTTCTATTAAGCCAAAAGATTTGTGTCGCGTCGCAAAAATCGCGCGTCTGATTCCTGTCCCATGAAGCTGATGTCATACGCCATTCCGGCGACACGTATGATGGTGTGAATTGCGGCAATGTTATCTGTAAAGTTTAAAACACCTTTAGGTTAGTCCAAAGACTGCGGCGACACCTTCACTACGACAGCTGCCTGATGATGCGTTGATTTTCGGGGCACGAAACCTTCATCGGAACATTCATACGGTCGTATTTTAGACACAAATCTTCCTGTAGGAGTCAGTTTGTTACTTTTTCCCATACATTCCACCGCAGAACGTAGATCTCTGCCAACTTATGAAAATTTTCCGTACTCGCCGCGCCTAACAGTCGGTTGGTAATCACTACCAGATCTCTTGCGTCTTAGACGCTGCTATCCATCATCGATCTGGACAAATAAGGTCTTAATTTCTAGTAAAATTTCCCTCAGTCTCCTTTTATGACACTCTTGGGTTGCCGCCATACGGATTATGGCGAGTAACAAGACAAAATACTCAAATAAAACATCGTGCTTGAATTCGTCAATGACAGTCTGTCTCAATAAACATAATATGGTAAAACTAGTATCTGTCGTATGTTCAAATGTGATCGTGGCATCTTTAATTGGAAAAGGCTAAAACGGCATTCATTGATTTTAGAAGAAAGTACAATATGCCAATTGAAAAAAGTATAGCACAGTTGCTAGACTGTATAAGGCCTTTAAAGCTTTTTATTTTTATATCATTGACAGCGAATCAGATTTTTTACATTGAATTGTCAAAAAACGAAATACTACAGACGAAAAAGAATCTCACTTTAAGTCTGTGGGACTGCATTAGTAGTAGTAAATGGATTGGAGATATAAGTATATTTTCTTCCAATTTAGAAAATATTAAACAGCATCAATACGTTATGCGCTTGAATGAGAATACTCACCGGTCTCGATGCGGCGTACCGTCCCCGTAGTGGTGTTCTGACACTGGACAATGCGCAGCTATGGCCGAACTGTGTCATCACTTGCGTGGTGTACGTGTCATCCACCAACAGCTTTCGCTTCCTGAAATAATTTTGAAAATACATTACCAGCTTAAAGACAAAGTATTATTTACTTTTTAAAAATACTTAAACTAAAATACTTTTTCAATTTTGCATACATCGAAAACCAATTATAGGATCCGTATTGATGAATACCGCATTTTGACAATACGAATCAAAATTAGGGCAACTAAAAGTTATCGATTTTCAGGTATGTATGTACTGGGTCACGTGGTCAGTGGGCTTGAAAGCTGTGGGCTTTTTATGTTAGACCTCATCAAGTGCTAAGAAGTACTGCCGGCAAGAGTAGGTACCACTAAACAAGTTCAAATCTACAATAAGTAACTACAACAGAATTGTTTCAAAATCTATAGAAATAATATTTACGACAGCTTATCACTGCCAAATATTTTGGGAAATGAAATTATATTTTCTGGCGGTAGGATTCCTATGCAGGAATCTGTCTAGATAGGTACCACCCCAGGGCCAGTTATTCTGCCGTGAAGCAATAGTGTGCTGTTACTGTGTTTCGGTTTGAAGGGCACTGAGAGCTAGCGTAATCACTGGACATATAAACTTAAGAACAAAAAAGACTAAAGAACTGATGGCTCAGGGTGACAGGCGCAGTGTGGTGTCACACAGAAATGTTCTGGGTCACACAGCATTTGTTATAGGCAGACGTTGCACTTATCATCAAGTGAACGTATTCGTAACTCGTTTCTATAAAAAATATCATTTTCTAATGCACGACATTATTGCGTTTGTCAAAAGGCGTTTTACGATCTATCATCGTTTCTTAAGAGTCCTCTGTCTAGAGAAGAAACAGGTGTTACTGGTGGTAGGAATCTTATGCAGAAATTGATCTAGGTGGATGTCCGATATTCTACTGTTATACTGCAGTTAGCAAACAACTATTGTGTTTCTGCGGGAAGGGCACTGACAGCTAGTGTAATTAATGGGGATCTAAGAATAAAGAACTAATAGTTTCAGGGTGATGGGCGCAGTGGGATCCCACACGGAAATGTTCTGGATGACAACATTTGTTATGGGCAGGCGTCGCAATCAATATCCCTCAGACCGAAACACAGTTATGTTTGCACACTACTGCTTCACAGCACAGTAACTGGCACCGCGATGGTACTTATCTACACGGATTCCTGCTTAGGGACCTTACCACCAGTAAAAATAGGTAAACTAAAGGTCTGCTTACTCTAGATCTCCGACGTCATCTATGCTAACGGCTGGTGTCATGACAAGCCGGGGTCTAGTGCGTCGTATTTTGTCAATTTCCAAATCGAGAATTCTCTCCTGAAAACGTAAAATCTTTGTGAATGAACTTATTCCCTTATTACTATTACTATTCTTGTTTCTTTTATTGATTATGCAGACTCAAATAAAATGCTCCATACATATATTTATGTGATTTTGATAAATTATTAATGAATACGTACATATGGCTTTTGGATATGGTGAGGATTTGTACGGACGATCTGTTTTTGTTCAATCATTAAACTGAACGGCACGGGAACATTTTTCCAATCCGACATTGTGTGAATATATTTAATAGGCGGTTTCATCGTTTCCTTCTTTGGTGTATGCTTACTTTTATACACTGTTTTCATTTGTGGTCTGTGATCATATTTCTTGAAATCGGTATTAGCGGTGGTCTCGTAATCGAATACCATGGAATCAATATATTGCTTGCGATCAGACATTGTATAATAATATATAATATTCAAAATCTATTTAATAAAAATGTTTTAAACGTTATTCAAAAATAAAATGGTCAAAAACTATCTTTAGTGTCAGAATCGCAACTACAAATTGACAATTATTGACATATTTTTTATTCAATTTTTTTAATTTTCAAATAATTTAAGTTTTTAATTTAAATGACTTACATTTAGGGATAATTGTGTTTTATTCAAGACCGCAGAAAAAATGTCTTGCTATACATCTATGACTATATTAAAGACCAAAAGAATTGGAAGCAATTAAAAATATGCCGTCGTAAATATCGTTAAAAATGTATTAGATAGCCTGCCCTGGTAGTCACAGAACGTACTAAGTATATTAATGAATTTGATATACTAAAGAAGTAGATCATCACGTTCCTCCTAACCTAACACATCCTTTGCCATGGAGCAATAGTTACATATTTCATTAGACACAAGCTCCGCCTGCGAGTTTCTTCGCGAAATTAGAGTCTTATTGACATGATTACAAAAATAATATTTTTAAACCTTGCTCACACTCTATTGCACGATTCCGCCGCCGACTGCCGAGCGGATGTCATTCTTTTAGCGGTCACATAAAGACCGTAGGCCGTGTGGTAGCGGCTTAAGAGAATCTACCACCCCATCTCATCCCGTGGGTGTCATAAAAGTCGACAGAGAGAAAATCAAAACCAGAAGATGGGCAGCAGCATCTTCCTGGAAAATCAGAATAAATTAACTGCGGTTGCCAACCCGCCTGCCAAGCGTGGCAACTATGGCAAAATTCCTCCCAAAATAAGAGCTGCAAACTTTTGTAGCAATCTATGGGGGAGGCCTATGTTCAGCAGTGGACAAGTGATAGGCTGGTGTGGTGGTAAAGAAAAACTGTTTTTGGTGTGGGCAAATTTGTCAAAACCCGTGTTCGCTGTTTGCCAAATTCTGAGTTGGCATTCATAACTTGCTTGCACACGAAACCCCAATAAATATTACAAAGAAGTAAATAAATAGGGTATACACTGGGGTTCTCTTATGGGGCCGCATCAAATCCTTTGAGATCTTTTATTGTAATGCCAACTTGCCAATGTCATGCCAGCGAAAATTATGATATAATTTGTAGTCCGAAATAAGGTCGATGCTATTTTGACAAATAATTGAGTCCAAATTATTTCCTTTAATTTTACATTAATAATAAATAATTAAGCGACGGGACGTGCGATACAAAATATTTTTCCAAGTTATCTCATTCTGTTGGTAAAACTCGAAAATAGACAGAATAAAGAATAACCATTTACTGGCGGTTGGATTCCTATGGAGGAATCCGTCTAGGTAGGTAACACCGCAGGGCCAGTTATTCAGCCGTGAATCATTAGTGTACAAACATTACTGTGTTGCGGTCTGAAAGGCTCTGAGAGCTAGTGTAATTACTGGGCATATGACACTTAACAACTGATGTCTCAGGGTAACGGGCGCAGTGTGGTGCCACACAGAAATGTTCTGGGTGACACAGTATTTGTTATGGGCGGATGTTGCACTTACCCATCAGGTGAACGATCTGCTCGTCTCGTCAATATCGAGCCTAGTGAAAGGGAGTTTTGTCACATAACATCGAGTTTTTACCACTTATTGAGCCGTGGTAGCTCAGGGGCTAGGCGCTCGCTTTAAATTTCATAGTACGCGAGTGACCTGGGTTCGATTCCCGGTGCCGGCACCACTAAAATTGTTAATTGCAATTTTAAGTGCTGATTTACCACGTGCTCGGCGATGAAGGAAAACATCGTGAGGAAACCTGCATGTCTGCGGAATAAACAAAATATTTCGAAGATATGTGAAGTCCGCCAACCCGCATTGGAGCAGCGTGGCGGATTCTTTCTAGCTCCAAAACCCTCTTGGAAATGAGAGGAGGCCTGTGCTCAGTAGTGGGACATTTATAGGCTGAAACTTTACTTTTACTTTTTTTTTTCCACTGGCCAAAAATCTCATGTTATGGAGAACTGTTTCTGATTTACGGGGATATCTTATTTCACTTACTCAATAATGCTTCACAGCCACTGTGAGAATCAACTAATCTAAGAAAATGCTTGTAATAATTTTGGGCCTTCGATACAAAAATTCGATTGCTAATATAAGAGCTAAAAATGCCTTATATGTCACTAACTGTTCTACATGCATGCTTTCAAGCGGCTTGATCGTGGCTTGATCGGAGCCCCTTAACTAAACAGACGTAAAAGTTGCGTTAATGGGAAAGTATTAAAAATCTTAGACGTACTGCTGTATTCATTGGTGTTGATAATCCAATGTTAAATTAACCTTTTAATAACTCCTGTGTATCGGTAATCTCTTAATTATTTTTTTTCTTTTTTTTTAAAAAAAACGATGCCCACAGTAGGATTTCTCCTGTGTCGTGGGTACGTTTTACAGACATAAATTCCACATGCACAAACCACCCAGACCCGGAACAGCTATCTGTAGGCCATACAAATATTTGTCCCGTGCGGGAATCGAACCCGCGACCCGCGACGCAGAAGCCAAGAGATTAGCCATTGCGCCATCCGAGCCGACAAATCTATTATATTTTCCAGAAAAACCGTCAAATAAAAAAACATAAATAAAAACATATTTATTAACATACACAAAATTAACCACAATTACAAATAAAATAGAATTAGTTGTAATTAAATTTATTACAACAAATAATTAAAGTAATATAGTAAGAAATTATTAATTAATTCATAAACTTATCAAAATATTTCATTTAAATGACATTAGCGTATACTACCTACGTTATGTTATATGGTGACGGTGAAAGGGGTCTACCACCCCATCTCATACTGTGAGATGTCTTCATTTTTTTTTCACACCGTACCAATTTCCTGTTGTGACGTCATAACATGGCGCTCAGCCGGCCCTGTTCTTATTGAAATCGGATTATAAGCTTATTGAAAAAAAATTCGAACCGGTTACGGTCAGCTGTGTCTAACATACTCGTAAGATGAGAGTTTCCGGGTTCTGACATGGCTAACCCGTCTGCCAAGTGTGGTGATTAGGGGAAGCTGCCCCCTCCCCCAGAGACTAAATTTGTTTATGTAACGCCAAGTCATTTACTGCCCGACTAGGTCTGGAGGTCGTGACCGCGTAAAAAAGTCGACCACATGACCACATGCGCCGTAATATCCCGCGCAGTTGATTACTTACAACAGTATTCAGTAATTGTTGCCGTCGAAAATCGGCCCCCCACTCTCTGACGACACCCTTGTGTCTTACAGTATAACGACGACGAAAACTAGTATATCATTGTATCATATATAATTTAATGCGTGTTTACGTGGACACCTACGGAACTATAATAAAAGTTACTAAAGTTTCTAACCTAAAGATGGCACCGAAATTGAAGTCATCGCAATTAGATCGGAAATCGATTTGTAAAGTATATTTACCTTTAAAATCGGTAAAGAAGTAGACAAAACAAAATACCAAAATATAGTGCAGCATCGCAGCCTGTCTTATTCTCAAGAATAATTTAATAAGTCACGTCGAAGCCAGAACTCCTTGGTGGGTTTGCAGTGGGCTCGTAACTGTTTTCTGTCCCATTTCGCTGACTCGAAACGCCATTCAGGAGACACAAACTGTGGCGTCAGTTTTTTAAGTGTGACCTATGGGTTCAATTTTTTTTTATCTACTTACTTTATAAGTATATAAGTACTTGGATAATTTTAATCATTTTACTAAAAGTGAATGTGTGATTGTATACATAAATCTTTTTTTTTTCAATTACGCTTTTTTTCTAAACGGTATGTCTTTAGTTGTACTGTAGTAACGAATATTAGTTCAATTAAGTTGAGAAAATTTAATAAATTGTGCTTTAAAAAAAACGGTCATGTGCGTGTCGGGTCACGCGCAGTGTAGGGTTCCGTAGTTGCCCGTCACAATATACGGACTTAGAAGGAGGCTTTTTGTTTGATACTCTAAACATATTAATAAAATTCAGTCCACGGTCTAACGGCTAATAACGTCTAAAAACTAGCCCACGTTGGACGACGGTAACTGAAGGAGTTATAAATCCAACATCACAAGGGAAGTTAGAAAAAATATAATATCTATTTGAGTACCACCGCATGTAGAGGCAAGCGGTTGTAATGAAGATTGACAATAACCACCGTCACGTACTAATTTGAATACTGCAGTATTGTACCAAATATTATGCAAGGGTTGTTATGCGATAAAAAATTGCTTACAAAATCCACATGGTTCATAAACTTATATTTACTAGCTGTTTTACACAACTAACCACTTCACTTAAGTAATTTTCAAGAAAATTTATACGACTCTTTTTATATTACACATTTTATAAGTTGATCTATTACTCGTTAACTTCTAAAGTCTACTTAGCTGTGATAGTTTTTCCTTTAACTTTGTTATATACTCAAGAATATTCATATCATATTCAAAAATAACCATTAAGCTGGCAGGGGCACCACCCCCTAGCTGGCAGTGGGTGGTGACACTTGAGTCTAACAAAAATTGTTCTTTCAAATAATTGTACCACTTTGTCACCGTTATTAATATTTATTCCCGTACCATATTACAGCTTTCTTATACTAAGAATCTCTGAGCTAAGTCCCGGACGGACGGACAGACGGACATGGCGAAACTATTATGTTTCCTTGTTGACTACGGTACCCTAAAACATTTTGATTGTTCGATGCATTGTGTTAGGTGTGAAATATGTAGTTAAATAGATATAATAAATAAAATTAGAGAGTAACTATCTACAAAGTATTAAAAAAAAGAAAACAACTAAAACCTTGTAAAAGTCTAAGTTAATTCAATTAAAATATCTACTTTCATATCCCTAGCGGCTCCTATACTCACGGAATTGCTGGGCGTTAGAAGGGAAGGTAAGGGTGCTCTTATATCATAACAGCCAGGTACTGGCTCTTTGTAGTCGCGACGAAAATTGCTGGAATATATGTCATCCAACAAAATGTGTCGCACGTGCAGATCTCCAATGTCGTCTATGCTGACGGCAGGGGTCATAACTACGCGCGGGCGCGTTAGTCGACTTTGATCGTCATCACTTTTCGTCAATTTTTCTTGGATCTTATTAATCTAATTTAAAGAAAAATAAAATAGATACAAAACATTGAATTAACAGCGAATTGACTTTTGAGTTACGCCGTGGTGCTCAAATTTGTTTTGACAGGATGGCAGGTGCTACAAACCACAGACTATCAGATGTACCTACAAACGGTTATTTAATTTTATATTGATGTCACGAGACCAGCCGAGCATCTCTGGGGTAGGGCGATGTACTTAAATTTTATATAATGCTAGTCTTTGCTGGTGGTAGGACTCCTTTGCAGGAATTCATCTAGGTAGATACCACCCAGAGTTAGTTATATTGCCGTGAAACTGTAGTGTGCAAACATTACTGTGTTTCGGTCTGAAGGCACTGAGAACTAGTGTTATTCCTGGGCGTGTGTCGGTGACTGGCGCAGTGTAGTGCCACACAGCAAAATTCTTGTTATCACAGCATCTGTTATGGGGATACGTTGCACATACTATCAGGTGAACGTTTTGCTCGTCTCGTCACTTAATACAGTAATAAAACCCTGTACTCAGTGGCACAGGGTTCTAGACCCTATACGTAGTGACAATCGACCGAAAAAAGCGACAAGCAACGACGTTTTTAGAGGAATCCCCACTCGATCCGATAGAGCTACGACAATTTAAACTGTTGTTTTCATTGTCAGTTTTATTTATGGGGTAACACTATCGATTATTGCACCGTGCGCCACCCATGCTAGTTACGCCACTGCTAGGAATCCCCGTGTAGGCACTACTAAAACTGTTCTTAGTACACTATTTACAATGTGTTCGGTGACGTGCGGTTTAAATTGATTCCTAATTCTTCTAAACATGAATACATATTAACTTACATGTAGACTCTTACTGGGATTAGTTCTTACTATATCTTTTTGAAAGTGCATCAAGCTAAACGGTATCGCTTCTCCCTTCCAATCTGTCATCGTGTGTATATTTTTGAGAGATGGTGGTTTCTGCCTCACGTGAGTCGGCTTTGTTTTGTTGGTTTTGTAAACAGTTTTAGTCGATTCCCGTATGTCAACATTGCGAAAGTCAATTCGGTTGGTTGTTTCATTATTAAACAACAAAGACTCAATATCATCTATTCTTTTTTGCATTTCAAAAAGCGACAGTTTTATTTGGAACGATAACTGTCACATAACTTAATCTGTACAGCTAGCTGTCTATAAAAGTTCAAATGTCAGTGAAACGAATAGAATGTAATCACCATCATTACTAAGACGTAGAGTTTACTCTAAATCACTACGTTACAATGAAACGATTGAGAAGTGTTCGAAAATTACCAACTACAAAGTCCAGTCTAAATTCTCGCCAAGAACGAGTCAGAAAAAAAGAAATTGCGAAACTTACTTCTTCCTAAATTTTTCACACCGTCGACGTAATTTAGTTCTCTCTGAACTAAAATTATATATTTAAAACATACAAACTATAACTTAATAAACATTTATAATAAAATTCACAAATACATATTTAAAAACGAAATGCATAATAAAGAAAAATGGAAATGTACATGATAGGCCATAGACAATATTGAATAGTCGCTTTATTTATCCGGAGAAGCTGTGAAAGTCTTCGGGCTAAGAATGACCAGCAGCCCTAAAATAATCACTTCATAGCTCCTAGGTCATTGTCAACTATTATTACACAAGCTCCTTGCGCATATTTTTATATTTCCATTTTGTAAAACTAGCGTATTGTGAAACAATTGGGATGTGTTAAGAGTACTCTCGTTTCCATATATTAAAATGTAGTTATTTTGTAATTAGAAACGGTAACTTTATTTGAGATTTTATGTTTAGCACTTTACGTTAATGAAAAAAAAAGGAAGAAAAAGAAAAGTCAATAAATACTGGATTCATACTTTTCACGTTATCCAAAAATTAGATTCTTTTCAAATAAATTCTACCAATGCTAGAGAACAGAATGTTAGTGAACTCATTCGATGAGCTCACTGTTACACGATGAATATTTTAATGTTTTATTGTGTGGCTGTGTTCCAAATACATTGGTAATTTTCTATTACTATAATTAAACGCTCGGAATCTACCAGTGTTTTTAAAAATATTGTTTAAAATGTAAAAAAAACAACACGTTGCTACAAAATACAAAATCGTATTTTACGTGTAGAAACTAAAATGTAGAAAATCAACACTGCTTTTTTCAACAGTGATAAGAAGGACTTCTTACCTCGACACGATATATAGTTCAATTTTTCCTCGATATTTTTTAAATGACAATAAAAATAGACAGGACGAGAAACGTTTAGTCATAGTTCTCGGGCACTTTTAAATTATTTGAGTAAAGCTATGGTGTTTTCGGGCATCGAGAATATAGTGCTTGTGTGGTTTTAAAGTATATAATTATGAAATTATACACTTTAAAATAGGCATTTTATGGTCTCTTTCTGAGATTGAGTAAGGAGACAACTAACCGGAGAGTTTCAAAACCAGCATCCTTCTTTCATTACTTTTTTTGGAGTAAGCTCCGCGCTAAACTCTCACATTGTACGAACGATGAACACACACAAGTTGCGCATACACATACACCCACAGACCCACTTTAATTAGTTTTTTAGGATCCGATGGTACGATTGATGATTCGCCGGATTGAAAGGTGGCAGAGCACTGAGGGTGCTTAGCCGAACCTTTATTTATGGATGTCCAGCACAAAGGCCCCAGAGAGGGGACCTCGGCTTGGACCGGCATCCTGTGCGCGAGAGTAACTGACTCGAGGGTGCCCAAGGAGGCCGGCCTCGGCTTGGTCAGTTATTTCATTCCGGAGGGCAGTTATTACTATTATCGTCATTGAATGGGCAAGCCTGGTAAGGGTCGACGTAGGCGAACGTATTACGATCAGATCGAAATCGTTTTAAGGAAAGGCTACGTCAAAAATACCCGCAACCGACGATCTTGAATGAAAACACTAATGAAAGTAGAGGAAGCTGAAGATGTGTGTCAGGATCGTAGCAAGTGGAAAGATTTGGTCTCTGCCTGTCGTATGGGAAAGAGGCGTAACTCTATGTATGTATGTATCTTTATCTGAATTAACTATATTTACCGCCTATCCGGAATGCGTTTCCGCTGAAAAAGAAATGGCGCAAGAAACTCCAGCGACACTTCTAATCATGACATTACTAATAGTAGGTGGAAACCGGCCTGAGATGCGGCGGTATCGCAAATACGTTTGTCTGATTCGATTATGTTGTGTG
This sequence comes from Luehdorfia chinensis, assembly GCA_019845155.1. Lineage (NCBI taxonomy): Eukaryota > Metazoa > Arthropoda > Insecta > Lepidoptera > Papilionidae > Luehdorfia > Luehdorfia chinensis. The sequence goes on from JAHVAK010000103.1 coordinate 11,191,133, forward strand.
TGTGTGTGTGTGTGTCGTGTTGAATAGAGCTCTTGGGCCCTAGTGGTCGCGTCGTCCGGATCCTCGAGGATATGCCTCGGTCTCCTATCCTCCGCGAGTCGAGTTTTGGTGTAACGCGAGGGGGTTGTATATGGCGGCAATTACAAACAGTGGGTTGGGGTGCGGTGCGGCAGACTCGAAGCATCGGCGGGAGGCCAACTTTAGATATTGGGCTATGGTAGGAAGTCCGAGATCGATGTAAAGGTTTGTATTACGCAGGAACCACGGCGCTCCCGTGGCTTTGCGCATAAAACGATTCTGTATTAACCGTAAGCCGGTGACTATGACGCGGGGAGCACAGTCCCACACCGAGAACAACTTGTATGTTCTATTGTAAGCCATTCAAATATTTTTCAACGGGTTGCTGGTGGGAATGACCACAGCAACCTGTTAAAACAAAATACTTACGATACGCGAAAATCCATGCTGTTAGCGTGTAAATGACAATAAAAGGGAGAAGATACGAGTGCAAGCCATTACGACCAAGATATGTAACTACAGTGAAATAAAATAGATTGATCAATTTCAATAATTTATTAAGATTTCAATAATAAACATAAATTCATAACGATTGATAGTATATACAATAAATGAAAAGGTTTATATAAAAATAAATTATTTTTTCTATCACATGTTTAGGTAAATTTTGCGGAGATCTATGGATGCTTTCCTAAATCATTGATTACTTTTTAAAATAGTTGCACGTAAAAAAAAACTAATAAAACATGAAATAGAATAAATAATATTACAACACATTTACAGCAATTCATATAACATTGAATGGTAGGAGTTTTGGAAAAAATACGCTACGATATAATTCGTACAAAAAGGCTACTCTATTAAAATGTTTTCTTACTTTTCTATTTAAAATGCCTGAAACCCAAAAATGGAAAACTGTGGTCATAGACAACATACCTAGTGATGTTACTTTTGTTTTGTAAATTGGTGACCGTATATTCGCTTCTTATACTAATACAAAAATATTAAGTAGACATTTTAAAATATTTCTGCACCTAATAAGAGTTTTTTTTTAAATCACACGTTGCAAAGTGAGTTACGATCTATCACTAACATATGTAATACTCAAGTGATTAAGCTAATAAGGAAAATCTTATCAGGTACGCTGTTTCGATATTTTATTTAGATATCTTTTACAATCTGGTAACGCACACTACTTGTTAGACTAAGAATTGATTCGAAGAACATGTCTATTTACAGATATTTATTTAACATCAATAAATTATTATCTATGAATCGATATAAAGTCGAACACATCACTAGAGATCGCACGATATAGATTAAATCATTTTGTGACGTGGTCAATATTTAAAAATGCCTATAATACTTTACATTTTTTATGATTAAATTTATTTTTCCACAATATATTATTTATTTATACATATATTTTTATATACTTGCGATAAGATAAGACAACTTTGGAAACGCAAATAATGGCAACACTAAATTAAGTAACTATCCGGTAACAAAAAAAGTTCATGCGGTTTTAGTCGTCGCTCGCTTTACATATATAGACATGTTTTGACCAGTTGTGATTTCTAGCGGACAACATTTACTATCAACATGACGTGCACAGACTCGTCAGTTTATTGATGCACTCCATGTTAACACGTTTTTCGTATGCAAATTATTTTTGTCTTAAATGTCAGTTAATACTTGTGTGATTCGGGCTTTTTTGGTCTACGAATTAAAACACTAAGGCTGTAGAGGCGTCTCATAAAATATCTGCAGCATTGGGTGAAGATGCAGTATCAGAACGCACTGCACAAAAATGGTTTAAACAATTCTTGTCTGGTGACAAGTCGCTTGAAGATACACCTCGTGCGGGAAGACCCTTTATTATTGACAATAAAGAATTACGAGCTGTCATAGAAAACAACACTAAATTAACTTGCCAGGGACTTTCGAAAACGTTTGGTGTAAGTGATGAAACAATTCGTTTCCAATTACATCAGTTAGGTAAGTCATGGAAGTTAATTAAATCTATAAGACTTTGATTTTTATCATAAAAACAGCACGAACTTTTTTGGTTACCAGATAGTAAACTAAGGCAGCTGGAACGACAGATATAACAGGGAAAAAAATATGACCCAAGAAATAGTTATAGGATATACAGACGTGCCAAGTCGTTTGTGTGCAATGGCGTTTCAAACACCGGCAAGGATGTAAGGATAGATCACATTATGGAGAGTGCAGGAACTACATTCGTCGATTTCTTCATCTGCGTCCAGACATCGAGAAACATGTAGTTTATCCAAAATAAATAAACGTTGCGAACAAAGTTTTTGTTTTATAGGTTCTGATGCCTCAAGAGAGGATATTACGAGTATACTCTTTAACAGCGTTGGTTTTCAGACTCACACTCATGAAGGCGAGGCCTACAAGATGTTTATCCACAAACAATTTCTAGATACTTACCAACTTACACCTCATCACCGCTTCATTTTGGATTGGAGTAAGGTTAAAGCAATATTATAACCGTAGGCTAAAACAAAGTCACGAGTATTTTGTTTACTGTAACCCACATACGACTAGCTGAAATTAATCCCTTCTGCACAAAATGGCGGCTTGAAGTCATATGTTAGTCGGTGACCCATGGCATAATATAAGTCTTCATACAATTTTCATAAATTTTTACCTAAACTCCAAAATCTATGTGGTCAGCATTTTACGATACGATTGTATCTAGATACCATATTTTACATTACCTTATGTGTCCGGCAGAGTAGAACAGCACCTACCTTTTCCCTACCGAGGTGTCGTAAGAGGCGACTAAGGTATTGTAGGGTCATCTTTTATTCGCTATGCTGTCACTATGCTCGTGGGAACGCAGTGGGGAGTAAGAATTTTTTGTCTCGTACAAAAATGGCAGCGTCGTGCCAGTTTACCACAGGGGCGAAAAGTGACTGTATGCATGCACGTATTTTACATTACATGTGTTCTGTCTGCTTGCAATGACTGTTTACCCCTCTGCCATCTATTTCGGTAGAAAAAGACAAATGCTGTTCAAAATAAGCAGAGGTATACCTATTTATGTTTAGCCACGTCAAATTCATGGTTTACAATTGGTAACTGGATATAAAAAAAAAAAACAATTGCTTACTACCGCCAACCCACATTGGAGCAGAGTGGCGAACTCTTTCCGGTTCCAAAGCCCTCTCAAAAATTAAGAGGCCGGTGCTCAGCAGTGGAACATTCATACGCTGTTACTTTTCTTTTTTACAGCAAGTGCGATTCCTTTTAGTCTCATTACTCCTTACATCTACGTAAACAATTCATAGGTGAGGTCTTACATTTTTGTATGTAAAAGGTAAGTTTATATAACGCATTACAAAAGTTACCTAAAATTACGGGCAGGAAGGAATTGGTCTATTTGATAGTATATGCTAAGAAAAAATACTAAAAAAAAACAGTTATCTACTTTAGATCCCAAAAGAACTTTTTTGTATTTGGCCTCATTGATCTTAAGGTCTACAAATAAAATCTACACAGATGTGGTAAACATTTTCAAATATATGCATTATTTAAATGCAAATTAATTAATTTTAAAAGTACAAATTAAGATATGTCTCTATACTTTACTTCATAGAAATGCACACAAACTCTAAAATCGAACACGATAACTAAATTTTTAACACACAGTGCTAACCGGTAGTGGATCCCACGTAGGCTTTATAAGAATCGATTTTGACTGTAATATGTGATATTAAGAAATAGCGGATATATAATGAAATTTTAAAATTATTGATATATACAAATTGTCGCATGACGATTTTGGATATCTCTAATAGTTTGCCAGAAACTGCATAAGAAACAGGATAAGCGAGATAAATATATATTATTGACGACCGCGTGGCGTAGTGGTTAGCGTACCTGACTTCTGCGCCACCGGTCCTGGGTTCGATTCCCAGCCGGAGGTAACATTTGTGCAAAAACACAAATTGTTGCTTTTCGGGTCTGGTTGTGTTGTGCATGTGAAATGTATGTTTGTAAAACGCACCCACGATACAGGAGAAAATCCTAGTGTGGGGCTTCGTTTTTTAAAAAAAAAAAAAATTTCGTAACGCAACTTCGCAGATACAAGTTACGCGAAGATGAATGAAGCGGTTATTGTGGATAGTCATGACAAAATAGCATTTAGTTAGTTTTATTGTATTTTAGTTATGTTTGAATTAAAAATAATTTTATCGACATTGAGATGTGGCGCATAACAATAACAAATTAACCTCATATGTAAACCAAGTCATGGTCTTCGATGTATTTTATCTTTGGCTTGAGTCGAAACGAGCAAAACGTTCACCTGATGGTAAGTGCAACGTCTGCCAATAACAAATGCTGTGACACCCATAACATTTCTGTGTGACACTACACTGCGTCAGTACTTAAGTCTCATATGCCCAGTGATTACACTAGTTCTCAGTGCCCTTCAAACCGAAAAACAGTAATGTTTGCACACTACTGTTTCAGGGCAGAATAACGGGCCCAGGAGTGGTTCCTACCTAGACGGATTCCTGCATAGGAATACCAGTATAAATAAATATTAATCTTTTTACATTCTAAAAGACTCAAATCAGTTTTTTTTTTAATTAGAAATTAATAAACCCCAAATATCAGTAATTTTACATCTAAAATATTTTACATTTTACACAAAGCAATGAAAAATTAAAAAGGTTAATTACATATTTATAGTTATTATTAGTATAACATCATAACTAATTTCAAATAATTTAAAAGTAGAACAATTTATCCAATATATAACATAATTTTACTACTTAAACGATAGTAAGATATAATTTTAAAATAAACTAAAAAGGCGCCAAAATTGACGTATTCATGGCCGCCTTACCTCAACTGTATTAAATATGTATGTGCATCAAAATGTTAGGAATTGAAACAACAAAAGTGATGCAGTGGTGACGAAATAGTTTAACGTATTCTTTTTACCATAGGTATTCGTAAGTTTTTGTCAATCTGGTACCTTTATTTCGGCCCAGATGGGACAGTAGGGTGACGCGGGTCCGCCCCAAGACCAGCCGCGCGGTATCGCCAGGTGGCTCAGACCTGATTTGATTGCGCCGGCGTGGCCGTTCAAGTTGCTGTTGGCTATGATCCCAGCACTTAAAATGGAGCTCAATCCCGTGCAGTTCGCGTCCACCATTGTAGTTATCGATTCGTCCAGTACCGATTCGCAGTTCTTCAAACCTGAAATAAATATAATATAACTGATATAATTTCATTAAAAACGTCACTATTGAAAATTCACTATTAGTTGATTGTGGAAAAAACACTAAACTTTTTTTTATGAGATAAAATGACGAGGCGTGCGTTACTTTCACCTGATAGTAAGTGAAAAGTCTGCCCATAACAAATGCTGTTTTACCCACTTTTTCTGTGTCACTCTAACATATGTTCCTAAGTCTCAAATGCCCAGTGATTACACTGGCTTTCAGTGCACTTCAGACCGAAAAACAGTTATATTTTCATAATACTGTTTCCGCGGCACAATAACTGGCCCTGCGGTGGTACCTACCTAGACGGATTCCCAGAGTCGTACCACCAGTAAGAATCTATTTCTATCCACTGGTTCGAAACAACACTGTTACTCGGTTTAAGAGAATAATTTTATTCCTTAGCAAAAATATCCAGAATCTGCTGACTATTTACTTTTTCATTATCATCATCACTGTACTGGGCCCTAGTGGCACTTTGACATAACTGCCACGCTAGGCAGGCGCTAGTTGGCTATATCGCTCCTCTATACTTACATCTAGATAGTCCGTTACTGATCAGGATAATTTACATCTGGCATATTTTTTTTATCGAATAAAATTAACAAAAGGGCAAATCTTTCAGTGCCTTTGATGATAACGTCTGCCCATAACAAATGCAGTATTACGCACGATTCTGCGTAGCACAACACAGCGGCCGTCGCCCTGAGACATCAGTTCTTAAGTATCATATACCTAAAAATTACATTAGCTATCAGCGCCTTTAAAACCGAAACACAGTAACATTTGCACACTGCTGGTTCACGGCCGAATAACTGGCCCTAAAGTGGTACCTACCTAGACGGATAGGAATTTCCTGCATAGGAATCCTACAACCAGTTAATGGTTATTCCTTATTCCGTCTATTTTTTTGGTCGAGTTTTACCAACAGAACGAGATAATTTAGAAAAATATTTTGTATCGCACGTCACGTCGCTTAATTATTTATAATTAATTTAAAATTAAAGGAAATAATATGGACTCAATATTTGTCAAAATAGCATCGACCTTATTTCGGACTACAAATTATATCATAATGATATAATTTAATATTTTGGCATGACATTGGCAAGTTTGCATTTCGAAGGTGGCAATAAAAGAACCCCAGTGTATACTAGGGTATAAGGTATAAACTTCAATAGTAATATACTTTTTTTTTAATTTATAATAGTGCTTTAACTAAAACTTGAATTATTTTAAGATCATTGTAATATTGCCGGTCTTTTTTAAATCTTCGTGACGATGCCGCTGAAAAAAAAATCTATATTATTAAAGCAATTTGCAAAAATGTGTTTGTGTTAAGTTTGGCTTCGGAAAGTCGTGACACTTTCATTTTCGGTATAAATAGAAAACATCATTCAAATACTTTCTCATATAATAGTACAATCATTACGTTATCATTATAATGTAACTGTTATCAAATCGCAATTATTTGCTTACGAGACACTTTCTTCCGTTACCCGGGGAGATATCGCGATAAGACTAGTCGTGTAGTCACAACCGCTTAACTAGTCGATATCAGCGAACTGCAGAGATTTCCTTTACACGTCATTGTAGAACAATAAATGATATGTTTATTCTCATAATGATTTCTTATATTCACGCGAATACTGTTCATTGAATAAAACAAAATTTACTGATTTCATCGTGTACAATTTCACTATGTATAATCTGACGTACCATCGAGTCGTCACTACTGCTAAACCTGTCGATGATATCAGCGATCCGCAGGCTCGACGTAGTAATATTACATTCATATAAAAATATAGTTCAAAACTTGGTACTTAAAAGTACCAGCTAGATGACAGTAACGTCCGCGTATAATTCCCAGTATTGTAGAAAATAAAAGACTTTAGAAAAGACCTAGTAGTTTTTTTGGTAAATGTACAGTAGTACATTGTTGTACCGGTGCCTTTACAGTTTCGGAAGTCTCGCGAACAAGGGTCAGTAATGGCGCCCACAAGAATCAAATACATACTAAAATCATTAAATTTGTATTTCAGCTGTGACAGCAATTCATTTTATAAGCAAATTCTTGTCATTTTGTAAATAAAATGGTTCGCAGCTAAGCCGAAATACCCGGTACGTGTCGGTATCGCTGAAAATCAGCACCGAGGCTGTAATATCACAACCGCGGCCATTGCTGAACGAGAACCGTTTCAAGGCAATGCTGCAGCACAGAAAAAGCAGCACCTCAGTATAGTTCTTTTTTTATTTTCACTGTATAGTCTATGACAACTATTGGCGCTATCATTAACCCAGTTTTTAAGTTAAATATTTTTTTGATATTTACGTTGTATTATTATTTTATATCTTTTTTGTATGTTTTTTTTAAATTATTGCGTTGCATTTTGTGCCGGGACTTTTTCATTTTTCTTTCTTTCTTTTAAATGTGAGAGTGACCATCTCTGTTGGTTAACGTTTCACGGCTCCACAGTTCAACCGATCTTGACGAAATTCGGCACAGAGATAACCTGGAGACGGACATCGGATACTTTTTATTCCGGAAAACGAACGGAGTTCCCACCGTTTTATTTTAAATTGTAAACTTTAATCCACCACGCGGATGTAGTCGCGGGCTTCAGTTACTTATTTTATACATGTGTCGCAGCTCGGTCAACAGCGCATTATGCACAGTCATGCCCCTTTTATTATTTGCTAGAGTTGGCAAAGTTCAGTGTTTTAATCTAACTTTATTGGCCAAAACTAATTTCAATAACGTGCAGACTTCTAATAGAATCATTTATACTTATGTAAGCAAAATTTAACTACATAGTATGTGTGTTTTCACGCAGCATTGTACGTATTGAAGACAAAGATAACAATCAAAATACGAACCTTCGCGTAGTTCCTCCGAAGTGCGTTTCCAGACCTTCACCTCAACTTTATATTACTGTACTGACCTCACTGTAAGTATATTCTTTCGAATGAAAAAACCCAATCGAAAAAATAGTCGCATTCAGAACCTCCAACTTTTTTAAACCATATAAACTCTACGGATTTCCGTCAGTTTGTCGCGATCGTTATGATAATAGTATTCTGGTTTAACCAATGCAACCATTACGGCAGTAATAAATATAACACGTGATACAAGAAGATAGCCGATAATTGTCCGGCAGATTAGAATAGCACCTCTTTCCTACTGAGGTGTAGTAAGAGGCGCCTAAGGTATTGTACGGACGGTTTTTTTTCCGTGCAGAATAACACCAGAATATGCAATGCTGCCACTATACTGCTCGTGGGAACGCAATGGAGTGTAAGAATTTTTGACTTGCCATAATGGCAGCGACGTGGTTCGCCATCCGTCACGTCTCGTTTCCCGCGAAGCTCTGTGTGAGTGGCCTCTGCCTGCCCCTTATTTGGGAAATTGGCAAGACATGTATGATAATACAAATGTTTGAAAAAGACGTAGTTCTTCAGTAACCGTCAATTGTCATATACAATGCGGCTGCGATACATTAGTCCCGCTATCGCAAATGAAATAAGCCCGATAAGCATCGGACGAAAGAACGAGTCGCAGAACGTGAATTGTAGTCATCAAAGTCACGTTTTCAAAATTTCTTCATCACCATTTCAGCCCGTCAAGTCTTCTACTGAACATATGCCTCCCTCATAGATTGCCAAAAAACACGGTTCTAAGCCACCTGCATACATGGACTTCCCGCAAAGCCTTGAAGGTCGTCGCTCCATCTAGTGGGTGGAAATATTTCTACAGCAATGGTTATCGGTCCTACGAACTGAACTGAGCATCCAATTATACTAAACACAGTTGCACCATCATTGCAAACATCTAAATAGACTTATCTAACAATTTATATTATAAAAGCTTGATTTATTTATATAATCTTTATTTCGTCGTCGTCGTTTCAGCCTATCAATAGTCCACTGCTGAACATAGGCCTCCCTCATAGATTGCCACAAAAGTTTGTAGCTCTCGTTTTGGGGGGATTTTGCCATAGTTGCCACGCTTGGCAGACGGGTTGGCAACCGCAGTTTATTTAATCAGATGTTCCAGCAAGATGCTGCTGCCCATCTCCTGGTTTTCATTTTCCCTCTGTCGACTTTTACGACAGCCACGGGATGAGATGGGGTGGTAGATTCTCTTAGGCCGCTATCTTTATTTGCGTGCACAAAAAGCGGACTTAATGCTACAAGGCAGTTTCTGCCGGTCTATCTTTGGGTCAAGGAGGTGTAGTGGGTGTCAAGTTCAAAAAAAGGACACAAATACAATTAAAGTACTAAAATAGAAAATATTCTTATTCGAATAATTCACAGCGAAATAATTAAGTTACAGCTGCATTGCAGCTGCAAATGCAGATGGCAAACACGTTATCTCGCCATTAAGACGACGAGTCTTTCTTTACTTAAATTATTATTAGCACACAGATCATTACAATGCAAAGCCGCTTGTTAATTGCTTTATCAGTTAGACGTGTGATGCACGTAACAAATGATATGAAATGTATTTAATTTATAACGTAAGAAGATCAAATTTTGTCAAATGATTTCTTATATTTACGCGATTATAACATTTAAATAAAAATATTTTTACGAATTTAATCTTGTATAATTTAAATTAATTAATTCTCTTAATCTTAATTCTCGTATAATTTTAACTATTTTTACTGGTGGTAGGATTCCTATGCAGGAATCCGTCTAGGTAGGTACTACCCCAGAGCGTGCACAGTGTGCAAGCATTACTGTGTTTCGGTCTGAAGGGCACTGAGAGCTACCGTAATCACTGGCCATATGAGACTTCAGAACTAATGTCTCAAGGTGACGGGCGCAGTGTGGTGCTACACAGAAATATTCGGAGTAGCACAGAATCTTTTATGGGCAGACGTTGCAGACTTTTACCATCAGGTGAACGTTTTGCTCGTCTCATCACTTTATCCAATAAAAAATATATGTATATATATATTTATAACCCGACGTTTCGAGCGCTTTACGGAACCCATGGTCACGGGAGGAAAAGAAACGAAATTAAACCAAAAACCAAGCATGCCACTGCAAGGCTTCTAGACACAGTAAGCTCTCTCTCTGCGTAGATGGAACTAAATAATAAAAAGCTGAAGGTACCCCGGGTTAACTATGACATCAGGACATCAGTCACCTCAGTCCTCTCGCGACCATGGGTGCTGTAAAGCGTATTCGCGTTAAATATAAGAAACCATTACGATTATTACATATTTAAAAAACTTATTTTAGGGATTCTATCACGATTAGTTTTCGGATTATTTATAACACGACGTTTCGAACGCTTAACAGAACTCATGGTAACGGGACGACTTACATAGGTGTCAGGCGTCCTTATGTCATAGTTGATTTTTTTTTTTTTTTATTGTATAAAGTGACGAAACGAGCAAAACGTTCACCTGATGGTAAGTGCAACGTCCGCCCACAGCAAATGCTGTGTCACCCAGAATATTTCTGTGTGACACCACACTGCGCTCGTCACCCTGAGACATCAGTTCTTAAGTCTCAAATGCCCAGTGATTACGCTAGCTCACAGTGCCCTTCAAACCGAAACACAGTAATGCTTGCACACTACTGCTTCACGGCAGAATAACTGGCCCTGGGGTGGTACCTACCTAGACGGATTCCTGCATAGGAATCCTACCGCCAGTAAAACATAAAATCCATAACATTCGTTTTATTAAATGAGTAGTATTTATGAATGTGTTGGCTGTGTGGTAGCGGCTTAAGAGAATCTACCACCCCATCTCGTCCCGTGGGTGTCGTAAAAGTCGACAGAGGGAAAATTAAAAGCAGAAGATGGGCAGCAGCATCTTCCTGGAACATCATAATAAATAAACTGCGGTTGCCGGCCCGCCTGCCAAGCGTGGCAACTATGGCAAAATCCCCCCAAAATGGGAGCTACAAACTTGTGGTATGAATGTGTGTCACAGCATATGCAAGGTGCACAGACGAATTTGTACTTTTTTCTTCGCGATGCAAACACTAGAAGCATTTCGAGCGAAATGTTTTAGATATAACTTCAACGGCCTGTTAATATAAACGAATAAAATAGTCATTCGCCTTCTACGTCTGTCCAAATTATTAGAACTCAAAATTTACTTTATCATATGCGTACATTACGCATATGATCCACCGACTAGATAGTAACTTTGAGACTAACTGAGTATTTGTGTCGTCGACATCAGTTGTAAAGTCAACAGGCCAAAAAGTCGTGATTACAGCTTTGTTTTCAATAAAAAATATTGCCAGTTAGTCGAAACTCCACTTGAACCGTAATTAATTTCTTACAACTTAGCCCGCACATAATGACTAACATCCAAGTTGTTTTACAACAAAGGACGTAAACATCAGTGTCTAGAACAAATAATGACCCACCGATAATTGACGAATATAATTGCACTACAGTGACTTAACGCGACCTACAACTAGAAGAGATATTTATCGTAAACAGAAATATGGAATTATAATCAATATATTATTTCAAAACAACCAAAAAAAAATTACATATGAGAAAAGATTATTATAGACAAATGAAGTTTAGCAAATTGACCTGATGCGATTTAGAAGAATAATCAATTATAACATACATACATATATACAGCCAAATATGGCAACCGCAGTTTATTTATTATGATGTTCCAGGAAGATGCTGCTGCCCATCTTCTGCTTTTAATTTTCCCTCTGTCGACTTTTACGACACCCACGGGACGAGATGGGGTGGTAGATTCTCTTAAGCCGTGTGGTGGCGGCTCGTTAAAAGAATACTACCACTCCATCTCATCCAATGGATCTCGTAAAAGGCGAGTAAGGAATGAAACTGCACTGTGCACCCAACAGCGCATGGTGGCGATGGGCTCCACCACCTATCACACCAAGTGCATTATATTGTTTTGGTGAAACGTGGATTGTGGCAGTCATCTGTTTTTACAGTGAGTGCCCAGTCTCTGACTACCCCTTATGGGATACAGTCGTGATCTTATGTATGTATGTACATATATACAGTCACGCGTTTTTTCCATATAAGGAATAGGCAGAGGCCACTCACGTAGCCCACTTTTCGTCCTTGTGGGAAACGAGACGATATGGTTGACAAACCATGTAGCCATTTTGTCAAAAATTTCTTTCTCCCATTACGTTCTTAAGCGCAACATTGCGTATAATGATGTCATTCTACACGAATAAAGGCTGTACGTACAATACCTTAGTCGCCTCTTACTGATATCGCGGTAGGAAAGAGGTGCTATTCTACTCTGCCGGACACCTATGGGCTTATACCTTTACCGATTTATAGGCTAGCTTATACGTATCGTCATCGGTCCATTATAATTCTAAAGGATATAAGGTGAACTGTAAATAATATGAGCTAGTGAAGATCTGATGATGCTTTGTATATATTTATATTCCGCCAAAGTACTTTTAATGATTATTTATGTACAAACTTTTATTGAAGAGAAGCTAGTCTCACGATTGTGGAAGATGCTTTATGGCGAAATACGTCACAGTTTCGTCCTTACGATGCAATCACGGATGACAAATGCATTTCATGACAAACGTATTAATTTTTAAAGACTACAGCGTATCGGCAGTATCACCCGTATGCACTTGGCAGCGAAGAACAAAATAATAGAATGCTATGTCAGCATATTCTACAGACTAAACTATTCCCATTCTAAGGCCAGTTATTCTTTTGCAGTCAAGCAATAGACTTCATCATCATCTGAAATTAAATGATTTTCAGCCTACCACTAATCCACTGCTGAACTGTGCCTCCCTCATAGACTGCCATAAAAGTTAGTAGCTTTCATTTTGAGGGGATTTTTGGCAGGCGGGTCGGCAACCCCACTTTATTCAGATGTTCCGGGAAGATCCTACTGCCCATCACCTGGTTCTCATTTCTCCTCTGTCGAATTTTACGACACCCACGGTATGGATTTGTGTGGTAGATTCTCGTAAGCCGCCACCGCACGGCAATAGTGTGCAATTATTACTGTGTTTCAGTTCGAAGTGCACTGAGAGCTAGTGTAATCACTGGGCATATGAGACTTAACAACTGATGTCTCAGGGTGTCGGGTGCAGTGTGGTGTTACACAGAAATGTTCTGAGTGTCTACCACCCCATCTTGTCCCGAGGGTCTCGTAAAAGTCGACAGAGGAAAAATGAAAACCAGGAGATGAGTAGCAGCATATTTCTGGAACGCCTTGAAAAAATAAACTGCGGTTGCCAACCCGCCTTCCAAGCGTGGCAACTGTTGTGAAATCTCTACTAAATAAGAGTTACAAACTTTTATGGCAATCTTAGTGCCCTTCAAACCGAAACACAGTATTGTTTGCACACTACTGCTTCACGGCAGAATAACTGGCCCTGGCCCATCTACCTAGACCTATTCGGATCCCCTACCTAGATCTATTCGGACCTAGACGGATTCCTGCATAGGAATTCTACCGCCAGTAAAAATCAGCTGCGTCTAAGCTAGTGCAAGTCACAAATTTAACTACCAAACGGTACAATATCAGAAATTTCTCTCAACAAAAACGTAGAGGCTTATTTCCAGCAGGTGAGACTTTAGAGACGATAAAACAAAACTCACAGTGAACATTGTCCCAGTGCTGGAACTCCCCAACGAAGACCATTGGCAGCTTGCAGTTTACCGCGAGAGTCGCAACATCGTTCATCCTCGCGCAGTCAGCGTCGCTGAGATGTTTCCGACACTGCACATTCACGATAATCACCAGCCGACCGCATATGAGGAACACTGTGAACAATAGAAAAGTGAAACTTCTTCGGCGATCTAAATATCTTAAATGTATAAGGGGTAGAGCAGAGATAGATAGATGGAGAGAGAGATAGGAAATAACTTTTAGTATTTATAGGATTTAAGGATAGTATTTAAGCGATCAAAAACGAACCCATCCAATTATATAGCATTGACCTCCCTTTTTCTTTATCTGGATAAGTACCTATCTTCTGTCTTTTTTGCGTTACGTTACATAATGGACCGTCGCATAAAGAAACGTTGCACTCCAATTCCTCCTTATAATTTTACTCTGATCGCGCACAAAGAATCACTTTAAATAATCATATTATAGTTTAAAAACTAAAAAAACTCGCTTAAGCAGGCATTGGGCTGATGATCCTGGAGTGAAAACCAGGTCAAAATCGAATTATTGTATTGTCATCTGTCCATAACTTGTGTTGTAGTGGGCGAAAATTGATAGTTTTTATTACATTGGTTGTTACATGTAAACATGCTACAGGTCAAGCTTACAGAGTGTTAACAGGGCGGTTCTAACCGCCCAGAGTTACCGACACACAAGTCGACAGTCCGAATGGAGGCCCGCATATTTGAGATATTCGAAATCGCGCAAGCACGCAGCGTACGCGACAGTCCGAATTTCGAGGTTTTTATAGGAGAATTACTTATGTATTTATGTTTGGGTCAAACCAAACCTGGCACGCGGGCCCCTGGCCCGTGAGCACAGTATCCGATGAAGCTGTAAGAGCCAAAAAGGCTACCAGCAATTACATCACCGAAATTATATATACAGAGTATTAATAAGTATCACTTCAATAGATACAAAGTATATACAAGGCTCATAAAACGAACGAGCTACGAATGACGTTAGTAGACTAAGCAGTTTACGTACATATTTAAATACATCGCAATCGTTATGCTTCTACAAAATTAGTTACTAAAAATAAACGTGTACTTAAAAATAGTATTAATGAATAGACATATCGGGCACCAAAATGTATTGGGTTTATAATATACAGGGTAAAAATATTAAGATTACGATTTTAGATCATTCTCCATCCACGGAAGGCATGGAAACAGCCTGTGTATGGCACCCACTACCCTCTCGATCCGAGGAACTAGACGCTCGTACTGCTTACATTACCTAACCTACTCACCATTGGGACATTATTACCCTATAAATACATATGTATTTATACAAAAATAAATACAGAAGCAGTTACATTGATTAAAAAATCTGAAATATAACATTATAAAGGATGAAGTATTTTCTCAGCTGATATGATATCAAATGATAACTACATTGCTATTATTATAGTCATATACTTTGCAATGTCAACGTTACACAATAAACCAAAGATAGCAATACAATTCAGAATAGTTTATAATGGTTTACCGCGTCAAAAATAAATTGAGCTTGCAACTGTCAAATAACAGATTAATAAAGGAAAGAAACTTAATATGCTAAGATCCGCATGGAAAATGTAAAATGGTGTGTATTACCTAGTTTTTGAAGAGCACCGCCCGCCAACCCTCAACAGCGTGCACAAGCAAACCAATACCGCCACCGGGAGCCTCCAACACTACAACACTACCACTAGGCAATACACAACACTGAAGTCGAGAACATTGTTTCTTTCTTTCTTTCCTTTATCATAATGGATTTCCGCAAAGTAACGCCTGATTCTATTAACTAAAATAACAGATTTTTATATCACACTTAACTTAATATACATACATTGTATAAATTAACATTAATTCAACTCTCGCGGGAATCCAACTCTCGACCCACAGCGCAGAATTCCTTAATGCATGAAAGATTTCGGAAGAGCTATAGCACGTTTTCAAACGTATATATTAAGACAAAACCAATATTTTGTGTGAATTGCAGGGAAATACGTACAAATATTAACATCATAAAATCTGTTCAAATGGCATTGCTTTCGTGTAACAATTCTAAATGCATAAAAGATATGGCCTAACTAAATGTGACTTCCAACCGGGTCAACGAGGCAATTAGTTGCTCGTCAAGTTTTCATCTGGAAGCACTGTCTAATTCCTTACAATTAGACATTTTGTACCTATTCTGACGGTATAGTCACGACTGGGAATTAATGTGGGGTAGGATGTCCCGCTCGTATGTTAATCCTTAAAGAAAAATAGTATTGAAGGACTTCTTATATTTTACCGAGATCGGACCATGGATATAAAAAATATAAGGATGTAAAATCCGTAACATAATAAATTTAAATGGCTGAAGCGATTTTAAAGAAATAACGCATAGCAAAACACAGTAATGTTTGCACACTACTGCTTCACGGCAGAATAACTGGCCTTGGACCATTTGGATTCCTGAATAGGAATCTTACGACCTGTTAAACGCTTTTTACGCTAATGGAGATTTGGCAATCGCTATATGAAGATTTCCACAAAATGAAGCAGAAAGATTTACATGCTTTAATAGCCGGAGATAAACTGTTAGTATATAATTTCCAAAGTAATTTGCAGAGTTAGTAGAGTGTAGAGTCGCAGGAACAACTTGTTTACAATTAGTACATTCCACGCCGTACATCGTGCCACGCGAACATAGTGTATTTGCGTTCATTGTTCGCAGTGCAGTCAAACACAGAACGTATGCATTATCGGTTTTTCTTATCGATCTCACAAAACCGCTTCCGTTTGCTATAAAAAAAACAGCGTTCAAATATCATTTCACTAGGGTTTGCGGAACGTTAACTCTGAATGATTAAATTATATATAAAATTATCTTTCTACATACATACACACATAGAGTCACGCCTCTTTTCCATTGGGGTAGGCAGAGACCACATCTTTCCACTTTCTGGGATCCTGGCACATCTTTCGCTTCTTCTAATTTCGTTAGTGTTTTAATACAATCTTTTCGGGTACTTTTGACGTGGCCTTTCCTTAAAACCACTTCTATCTGTTCGTGATACGTTCGCCTACGTAGACCACCTCATAAATCTATTTCATGTTTTTTTTTCATCCATCCTCTCTACGTGTCCTAACCACCTTAGCATCCCTTTCTCTATGTATGCTAATTACCTTTCTATGCTTGTCTAATAGAGAAATTAAGGCAACCCTTAATTACTATTTCGTTCTACTATATGATCATAAGATAACATTAAAAATACGAACATTGTTACATGTTACACAGTTCAATAGTGATACGAGTCAATACCGAGTAATTAGGGGACAATGCTTCTGAGTAATAATTTATGTATGCCTATACAAGTGTAGTGTATTGTTTATAGGTGATTTTCAATATCTTATCTATACGTTATCTACAGTATGTTGCCATGGTAATTGTGATAATATGGAAACATATGGCCGACTAGATGATTGCTAACCGATGTGAGATGAGGGATGCTTAGGTAGGATATACTTACACGGTCACGCCCTTTTCCCATATAAGAGGTAGGCAGAGGCCACTCACGTAGTCCACTTTTCGCAAACTAGACGTGACAGGAGGCGAAACACATCGCCGCCATTTTGGTATGAGTCAAATAATTCTTATTCCCCATTGCGTTCCCGCGAGCAGTATAGTGACCGCATTGAATATTGTGGTGTTACGAGGGGTGATCCAAAAGTAATGATAATCAGTTATTTCTAGTGCACACAAAAATACAAAAAAATTTCAGTCACTTACTCAGTTAACCACTAGTTCAGGGAAAAAAAATCATATAAATAGGCCACGATTCCCGGGAGCTACATTCATTTGAATACGGACTGTCAAGGAGTGAACATCAAAATGGAAAAACACGAAATCAGAGCTGTCATTAAATACCTCTGCTTGAAAAAAATGTCTACCAAAGACATACACAGCGACTTGGTGGAAACATTAGGGGACTCTTCTCCTCCATATTCCACAGTTGCACGCTGGGCTAAGGAGTTTAAGTTGGGAAGAACATCGACGGAAGACGAACACCGCGAAGGACGCCCATCGACGTCCCTCACTGAAGAAAATGTGAAAAAAGTTGAAGAAGTTGTATTGGAAGATCGAAGAGTGACTATCAGGCATGTAGCTGAGGTCACAGGGATCTCATATGGCAGCATTCAAAGAATCCTTGCGAACGAATTGCATATGAGAAAGGTCTCCGCGCGTTGGGTACCGAAAATGTTAAACGACGAGCAAAAGAAGAAACGAGTCGACATGTCAAGAGCAAATCTCGAAAAGTTCCAGGCAGACAAGGATAATTTTTTGTCACGTTTTGTGACCATGGACGAGACCTGGATCCACCATTTTGATCCTGAAACAAAACAACAATCGATGACATGGAAACGATCCGATGAACCGACGCCGAAGAAATTCAAAGTGTCAAGCTCAGCAGGGAAGGTTATGGCGTCTGTTTTTTGGGACGCTGAAGGAATAATCATGGTGGACTACTTGGAAAAGGGGGCCACTATTACAGGCTCCTACTATGCAGAACAAATAAGAAGATTGCGGGAGGCTATTAAGGAGAAAAGGCGAGGCAAACTGCGGGCTGGAGTGCTGTTCCATCAAGACAACGCACCGGTTCACAAAGCTGCAATTGCCATGGCTGCCATTCAGGAAGCGGGCTTTGAGCTGGTGGAACACCCCCCCTATTCACCAGATCTAGCCCCCAGCGACTTCTATCTCTTTCCACGACTCAAGGAACACCTCCGAGGCAAGAAATTTGACGATGATAGCGACGTGATGGCCGCGGTTGAGGACTTTTTTGAGAGTCAAGATAAAGATTTTTTTTTCTAAGGGAATTTTAGGATTAGAAAAGAGATGGACTAAATGTATAGACTTGCTAGGAGACTATGTTGAGAAATAAATTTATTTATTTATTTTATTCATTGTGTTTATTATTGATTATCATTACTTTTGGATCACCCCTCGTATTTTGCATGAAAAAAGTCAATACCTCAGTCGCCTCTTACGACACCTCGGTAGGAAAGAGTTGGGTGCTATTCTACTCTGTCGGACGCCTATTGGCCTAGGTAGGATATAGAGAATGACCCTAAAGCAACCAAACCTGCCGCAAGCTGGGCCTTGCTCACACGGCGGGTCGGCCCGCACATATAGCGCGATAAGATAAAGAAATGGCGGTAGTTACATAAGGCGAACTGAAACCACTTAAAGGGATTGGCCGTAGTACAGTTTTCCGGCGCCTCGGACGAGGAGAAGAACACTAGGCAATAAGTTAATCTATTTTCCGAACTTCAGCAATCAGATCCAAAAACCAACAATTTATTTTTTTGCACATGCGTTGGGTCCGTCTGGGATTCGAACCCAGGACCCGCGACGTAGAAGTCAGGTTCTCTGGCCACTTCGCAACTAGGACCGCGCTCATCGGTACGTAGTAAAACGTACGAAAACAATGAAATTGGCAGACGTTGGACACCCCTATTTCAATGTCAACCAAAGGTCTATTACGAAGGTATATTACGTATGAAGACGTAATAAAAGAAATGCCGATTTTTTTTACAATTTAACAATATTTTTTTTATCTCCTGACAATATTTGTATTCTTTTATGATTGACTAGTGGAAAATTCCACAGAGTATAACTTGGTTCTTATCACTAATGGAAAGTACAAAAATTACGCTTTAAAACAATTCATAAAAAATACTTATGGTAAATTTATAACACTGAATAATTGTTAAGCAAATTAGGCCTACTAAACGTGTTTTAAAATTCCGCTATGGGATACTTCAACATCTGCAATCTGCATAGGTGAAACATCTGTGAATTTGTATATATTTGGCTGTAAATCTCTTTGTAACAAGGCTACAAACCTTCTATATTTTTTATAAGACCGTTTTAATTTAGCAAACTGTAAAAATAATGTAACATTATTCATGATTTTTTTTTTGGAATGAAGTGATGAGTCGAGCATAACGAAAGCTATGTCACCCACCGGTGTCACCCACCTGTAGTGTCACCAACCAGGGTCTGCATAAGCCCTTCGTTTACTTAAACTTTTCATAAGATTACCTATTCATTTAGGTTACCCAAATCAATACGTTATCAGATCAACTGGGTAACCTACCCAAAAGTCCCTCATCTGTTTAAGCCCAAAAGATAATAACATCTTCGTTCGTTTCAAATTTTTTAGGGTACAGGGTAAGCAAATGGGCAATCTTGTATAGGTAACACTTTTTTTGATAGGATGACAAAGATCATGACTGAAGTTCTAAAAAAATTCACGATTAGTATGGTCTTCAATTTTGGCTTAACTAATAGACAGCTAAGCTCATTTTTATAGTGCATAGGCTGACGTTTGATCCAGGTATTAAGTGGTGATATGATCCAAGATGTCAGCCTAGAACATGTCTATTAACTCTTGCCTTCAAGAGTCCCATGTTAAGGTGGTCTGGGAAGTCCGACGCCGGTAAAGAGTTCACTCCCTCGCTGTGCGCACTAGAAACGAAGACGCTATACGCGCTATAGCGTCTCCGTTCCATGGCATAATTAGGACGAATGAAACACATGTGCATTTTCACAATTTTTGCTATCGTTTTCATGTCTTTACATTAACACATATGTATTTGTCATACAGTTGACATTGCGCCAGGCAATGGATTCATTGCACGCTCGATATGGAGACTAATCCAATTTGTTCTATTTATACGACGTCTGCCTCAATCATTATACGTATTCGCCGAGTGACTGCGAATGCGAATTTCTCTCTTTGTCGTAGTGAGAGCATCTTATATGTATGCAAATTTTTAGCCATGTATAAAATTCAGATACCATAAATAAAAGTATTTCAATTAACGCGCCTTTAAACCATAGTAACAAGTAGAAAACAATTATAGCAATAAATCTAACTTCTTACATACCAAGTCAGTGACATTGCTATTTATAATGTTGATATAACATTTGTTATTCTTTTCTCTCTGTCGACTTTTACGACACCCACGGGATAAGATGGGGCGGTAGATTCTCTTAGGCCGCTACCACACGGACACGACACGACAGAGGGAAAATAAAAAACCAGGAGATGGGCAGCAGCATCTTCCTTGGAACATCTGAATAAATAAACTGCGGTTGCCAACCCGCCTGTCAAGCGTGGCAACTATGGCAAAATCCCCCCCGCCACCAATTAGAGCTACAAACTTTTGTGGCACTCTATGCGGGAGGTGGAGGCTTATATTCAGCAGTGGACTAGGTATAGGCTGAAATGATGATGATAACATTTGTTATTGACATAACTAGAAGTGTGGTCTTAACAACGCAAGAATCGTTGTTAATATATGTTGTCAATGGCTTTCTGGCGTTTATTTTCATCATCATCATATAGTTAACCGCCTGCGAAAAATCTCGTGATTTCCAATAGACGGCGAAATAACCAATTCGAAAAATGCCAAACCGAAAATACACAGGCCGGTGACGGAGTAGCGTCTACGGTGCGTATCCGCCGGTCACGCGTGCTGATTACAGCAAATCCATTCTTCTTAGGAGAGGCCAATTTTTTATTGGTAAAAGTGATGAAATGAGCGAAACGTTCACCTGATGGTAAATGCAACGTTTGTCTATAACAAATGCTGCTCACCCATAACACCTCTGTGTGACACCACATTGCGCTCGTCACTCTGAAACATCACTTCTTGGGTCTCATATGTCCAGTGATTACGCTAGCTCTTAGTGCCCTTACGGCAGAATAACTGGCTCTGCTGTGGTACCTACCTAATTTTTCGGATAGGTCTAGGTAGGTACCACCACAGGGGACAGGTATTCTGCAGTGAAGCAGTAGTGTGCAAACATAACTGTGTTACGGTTTCAAGGGCACCCCGAGCTAGCGTAATCACTTCACATGAGGCTTAAGAACTGATGTCTCAGGGTGGTGGGCGAAGTGTGGTGGCACACGGGAATGTTTTGAGTGACACTGCATTTGCTATGGGCAGAGGTTGTACTTACCATCAGGTGAACGTTTTGGTCGTTTCATCACTTTATCTAAAAATTTTAGGCACTATACATGTGGAAAACCGCTTATCCGTGTACGCTGACCAATTCGCTGACGTCGACATGAAATGCTGTATTTTGGTCTATATTTTTACTGAACTTAACGGAATAGCTCAGCCGTGGTAGCTCAGGGGCTAGGCGCTTGCTTTAAATTTCATAGTACGCGAGTGACCTGGGTTCGATTCCCGGTGCCGGCACCACTAAAATTGTTAATTGCAATTTTAAGTGCCGATTTGGAGCAGCATGGCGGATTCTTCCTAGCTCCAAAACCCTCTCAGAAATGAGAGGAGGCCTGTGCTCAGTAGTGGGACATTTATAGGCTGAAACTTTAAAGGAATAATTAATAATTGTTAAAACATAAGTTACATACAACAAAATGTTTATAAACAGCAATGAGTATTTGTTGAACCTGCTCATTTATACGAATACATGAAAATCATTCACTATTTTCTTGGTTATTCATGATATTGCTTTGTTATCTTAACCAAGAACTTCAATTACATTTCAAGTTTAACAAGCGCCATAGAACCTCAACTTAAGAGGTAAGAAAACCATTTATCTGGTTGGTTAGTTTTTTTTTTTAATTTTATTTTACAATTTTTCGGAGAACTTTAACCTTTATAATATCTACATGGGTACGCTTATAGATACGGAGGCTACTTGTTGTTACCACATATTTGTAGCTTAATGAAAAGTTGTTGCATAAAACAGTTTACAGTATCAGTACATTAGAGTTATATACATTTTAGTTATTGTTTATAAAATTTAGATGTAAAAAAAATTATCCGGCTAAGTGGTTTTCAATCGCGCACAATGCTTGACTTAATAACTCAATAACTAAATAATTAATAATTATAACTAAATCTGTGACTATCCGACATGCAAGGCCAAGAGTTTAAGATGCCCAAGAAGCATGAAGACGCTCGTAATAATTATAATTCATACTTTTTTTTAACAAAAACACTAACATTTATAAAAAACACAACATTTTTTATAAACCTACTTCAAAAAATGAGGAGGATGTTCGTCTGTATTTATTTAATTTTATGTATGTTCACCGATATTTCGATTTTTTATTTAAAGATATAATCCCGATAATTAAAACAAACAATACATCGACAATATATTCAACATCACTGTCTAGAACAGAATGCTGCTGGTGATCGAAGAAGTCATGTAGATACACTTTTGATAGGGTCGTAGTTTTCAAACTTTACATGGCTAAGGTATTACTTTTGAGATGGTACTCAGACGGTTACAATCTAAAAGGTGGGTGAGGGACTTTTGTCAAACCCAGCTGCTCTAGAATTTCACGGATCAGATTTTTTTTGTGTGAGTACTCACGTCGTCGTGAAAAAGTGGTATGCTTTTAAGAACAGTCTGTTTGTAATCCGGTTGGTATCAGAACGCCTTGAGATTTCAAGAAAATAAATAGCAAAACCTTGCCAAGGTACAAAATTAAGGTGATACTTCCGCGACGTGCCGACAACGCGTCTTATTCACATATCAATGTAAGCGGAAGTTACTTAGCAGGGCGAGAGCTCCGCGTCACTTTAATTTACTGTAAGCAAGGGTCCTTCGTAACTGACTCATTCATATTCTTCTGTAGACAAATGTATTCATCGTATGCAGATAGGAACGTCACAGTCTGAACAAATACAAGTGAAATTACTCGTGTGAATGTTGACCTTTATCTAAACTAATATTATAAAGAGGAAAGATTTGATTTTTTGTATGTTTGGTTGTAATGATTTAACTCAAAAACTAATGAACCGATTTTAAAAATTCTTTCACCTATATACAATTATTACATTATTATATACATACAAACATTATTATCAAATAACATGAGTATGCAATTTAAAAAGAAACGAGATCCCTACGAAAATTGCTATGATGTAACTCAATGTCTCTAAAATTTACTAATAAAAGTCAATATTTGGCGTGCGCTGCAAAAACTATTGATGATAAAGAAAATTAGGTACTACATTTTCATAGTACTCATCATTACTCACAAAAATGTGATGATATTCGTATCTTGATATTAATCCGTATCCTACAAATAGTTTCATAGTCAAGGATGATTTTGTACATGTAAAGTCCTCTTTAAATTATTCGAATCGATCCTATCGTTTAGAAGTTACGATAGGTATAAAAATGCTAAAAGTAAGGAAAATGCCGCGGTGTGAGCGAACAGCCCCTTCGCTCGCCCACGCTACTCGCAAATAGACTAAGATCTATTAATTACCTACCTACTCATATTGATTTTTGTAAACTAGAAACAACAAACAATTGAATAGTGGTTTTTAATGTTAATTATATTTTTTTCTATTTAAAACTTTGAAACGCTCAATAAAAAATATAGCGGCCGCGGTGTCTCTCGAACGCCGCGCCGCCACCCGGCTTCATGCAACTTGGGCATCATAGAGGTGCGCGGCTCCCTTTGCGCAGTGATCGAGAGCGGTCGTCTTATTTTTCTACAACGACATCAAATATTCGCTATATTTCATGGCTTATGCTCCCATAAAAAAAAAACATTATTTTGGTAAAATAACGTAATCTTATCTGACCAGCTGCAGCGCCGCCGATGAGAATAGTCGCTACAAAAAAATGTTAGTGTAAGGAATTGTGGTTGTTCTATTTGTCCAAGTAAAGTACTAATTTATCTTTCTAATATCTATCTACACGTGCGAAGCCGCGGCGGATTGCTAGTACTTTCAATAAAGTAAAAACAATCTTACTATGTGCAAAACTTCATTACTATGTGCAGAAAAACACAAAAATAAGAGTATAAATTATGTATGTTTTTCTATAGAAAAGTTTCTTATAACAGTATTCATTCGATTTATAAAAATATTTCGATCTATCGGAAGGTTGCGATACAAACGTGTGTATAATCGACGGAATCGAATTATTGTAGTTCGTTCCATTGGCATCCAAAGCGAGGAAAAGCTCAAAGGGTGTAAGTATTTAAACGATTCCAAATTAATATATAATCGAGTAAATTTTATGTCGGTCTGGCAGTAACGCTCCCGCCAAAGAGTGTTTTCCCATATCAATAAAATATGGACTTGCAAAAAAAAACACAATTAAGGGTCACCTATGTCGTTGTTAATGCCATTTTGATAACACTACATTTATTGCCAATAGTTACATTCATATTTAAAAAGTAAACCTGATATATTAAAGTAAACTAGTAGTCGGTAATTCATTAACTTTTTTATTGAATTTAATATATTGGTAACACATATGCTATATAGCTATTATATATTAACTTTAAATTTAGAAATAATCTGCTACAAAGATTACATATGGAAATTATCAGCTGTATCTTTGTAAAGACATTAGCTAAGCTATATTCCATTAGCAATACGTCGTTTTTTGCCATTTGACATTTATTATGTTTGACATAGTCGGTATAAACGTAAACAATGAATGTTTTATTTTATTAAATTTAATGTAAATGTGACACATATTATATATAAATTTTAGCTTCCTCGTTTCTTATCCATACAAACTTTAACTATGTCACACTCCTACGTGCGCGCAGTATGCTAAAGGGGTACAAAGTTTTCTCTTCAAGTAATTAATATATAGATTTGCTCATCCGAAAAGCAGACAAAGCCAGCCCGCCATCCACAACATCAATCATCATCAATAAATGGTCACGATAGTAATGACGTGATCGTCGAAACGAAGCAGAATTTTTAAAGTAACAATGATCAATCGAGACTGACCACTGCTAGTATTGAAATAAGGTTAATATATGTGCCCAGGGTCAACAGCACTCGAGGACGGTCGCACATTATCATACTCAACGTTTCCGATTTATTTATATCTTCCGATTTATTATGTGAATATACATGCATCGAAAGCTTATTTATTTTGGGAAAAAAAAAAACTAAAAATAAAACACGATTCGATTTTCGACCACGGCCTTACGGATTATATTATGTTATGTGTTAGGATGCAGTGTTTTAGATGTTTATTCCGCTATCTAACGGATGCCGCGAACTTTTACTGGCATTTCCTTTAGTCGTCATTTACGATATGTACGAAACGATGTGATGAATATGATGGATGATCAACCCACGCAGTGATACACTGTAATCTATACTAATATTATAAATGCAAAAGTAACTCTTTCTGTTCCTATGTCTGATAGTTGCCTTTACGCGGCTCAGACTCGGCTGAACCGATCTTGACGAAATTCATCAGAGACTAACATAGATTTTGGAACATGAAAGAATTCCCACGGTATTTTTAGAAATTTTAATCCACGCGGACGTTGTCGCGGGCTTCAGCTCGTATATAATACATATATTACAGCCTATAAATGTCCCACTGTCTCACAACTCTCGTTTCTGAGAGGGTTTTGGAGCCAGGAAGTGTTCGCCAGGCTGCTCCACTCCAGTGTAGGTTGGCCCGACTACATCCGTTGAAATATTTTTCTTTCTCAGACATGCCGATTTCCCCACAATGTTATTCTTCATCGCCGAACGCGTGGTAAATCAGCAATTTTAAAGTTGCCGGCGCCGAGAATCAACTCAAGTCACTCGCGAACTATGACATTTAAAGTGAGCGCCTAGTCCCTGAGCTACCATGGCACAATACTTAATACATAATATCAATCACGCCTTATTCTCATACAAGGGGTAGGCAAAGACTTCCGTAGCCCAATTTTCGCCCCTGCGGGAAACACGTCGCCGCCATTTTGGTAAGAGTTAATAAATTCTTACTATCCATTGCGTTCCCCCGAGCAGTATGACAGCATTGCGTGTAATGGTATTATTCTGCACGAACAAAGGCTGTCCGTACAATACCTTAGTCGCCTCTTACGACACCTCGGTAGTAAAGAGGTAGGTGCTATTCTACTCTCCCGGAAACCTATCGACTCAATACTTCAAATACTTTTAATTAATATAACAATTACTTATCACCATATAACGACACGACTTTAATCGTGAAATGTGAAGGCGCCGAGCACCCGAGGTATCCTTTGCCTTGAACGCGTAAAAACCGGTCGGAGTTCCGACTTAGCTCGACACAGTTTTTTTTTATTCGATATACAAGTGCAACTCATTATAACGGTATGTTAAATTTAATGTATGAATTATTGATACGATGTAAATGTGAAGGTAATACATTTATGAGTGAAAAAATATTAAAGCATTCAGGATAGTGATTGTGGATGAAAGACTGAGAAAGAAAGTGCTAGACACTCGGGCATGCCGCGGTGTCGGCATCAACACAGATCACTTTCTGGTGTTAAGCCGACTAAGAGGGCTCTTTAAGCGATGGCGGCATCGTGTGCATGAACCTATTAGTGTACTAGAGCGCATAAAAGTTGAGAATTTGCAAGAGAAAGAGGTGAGAGAAGAATTTGTTAGTAAACTGACCAAGCAGTTTGATACTTTAAATGAGGAATGTGAGGTTGAAAAAGTATGGAAGCCGTTTAAGCAAGGAATTGTGGAAGTTGCTATTGAAGTGTGTGGTATAAGTAAAAGAAGAAAAGGGTGTAAGTTAAAGACTGTGTGTGTAGAGGTTCAAAAGGCAGTGTCCGAGAAGAAGAAAGCTTGGCTGGACTGGTTGGCTACAAGAGCCAATCAAAGAATGCAAAAAGCAACGAATGAGGACGTAAGCATGGCAAGGAGTGAGTATAACAGGTTAAAAGGTGTGGCAAAAGAGGTTGTGAGAAGAAAGAAAGAGAATGACAGAGATGAATTTGATACGAGGTTATCTGACGACTTTCAGAACAACATCAAGTTTTTCTGGAAGTCCATAATAACAGCTAGAGGTCAAAATACGACCTCGCAACTGGACAAAATCAGAAACCAGGATGGAAGTATTGTAAGAGGTGAGGAAAGCATTCTAAAGACATGGAAGGAATATTTCGAAAGCTTATATGAGAAAGAATATATACGAGCACAGGCCCCATCTGGGGACATGAATGAAGGTTGCGATGAAAGAGATATTAGTATGGAAGAGATTGTGGAAGCGATGAATAGTATGAAATTGGGAAAAGCTGCAGGGTATGATAGAATTACGATTGAGATGCTGAAAGCTGGACAGGGCGTGGTAGCTAGTCAGCTGTACCGCCTTTTCAACCTTTGCTGGAGGAGCGGCAACGTACCAGTAGACTGGTGTAAGGCCGTTATCGTACCGCTTTACAAAGGAAAAGGGTCGCAGCAAGACTGCAAAAACTACCGAGGCGTTAGCTTGCTCAGTATCGTCGGCAAACTGTATGCAAAGGTTTTGATTAAGAGAGTGATGAATGAAACTGAAGAGAAGATATGGGATGTACAAGCGGGATTCAGGAGAGGAATGGGATGCATGGATCAGGTCTTTTCCTTACGAAGCATAGCCGAAAAATTCTTGACTCAAAGTCAAAAGGTCTATTGCGCATTCGTGGACTTGGAAAAGGCCTATGATAGGGTAGTGAGGACTGAATTGTGGTCGACATTGCATATGTATGGGGTGAACGGCAGCTTGATACGAGCACTGAAATCACTCTATAAGGATTCCAGTGCTTGTGTCAGGGTAAACGGGGCTTACACAGACTGGTTTAACATCGAAAAAGGTGTTAGACAGGGATGTGTGGCCTCGCCGTGGCTGTTTAACCTATTCATAGACAATTGCTTAAAAGATTTGAAAGAGAGTGTGTTTGGATTAAGAATGAATGATTTGACCGTCAAATGCCTCCTATACGCCGATGATCAGGTTATATTAGCATCATCGGAGGAGGAGTTGCAGGCGATGGTTAATATTATGCATGGTGCTCTACAAAACAAAGGAATGAAAATTAATGTAGATAAGACGAAAGTAATGGTTTTTGAAAGAGAAGAAAGTATGTCGGATTGCAAAGTTCTGATTGAAGGAGAAAGAGTGGAACAAGTGAAAGAGTTTGTGTACCTGGGTTCTAAATTTACGAGAGACGGAAAGTATGATTGTGATATTGAGAGAAGAGTATTAGCAGGAAATCAAGTGAATGGGGCTCTGCATAACTTTATGTGTAGCCAGAACGTATCTAAAAAGGCACGACTGGCTGTACATAGGGGAGTTCTGGTCCCCACACTTATGTATGGTAGTGAATGCTGGGTCTGGCAGAAGAAGCATGAAAGTAGGATTAACGCTGTGGAAGGATAGATAGATATTAGAAAGAAAAAAAATTGTAGGTCTCGTTTTGGATGATGTTTGCCATAGTTGCCGCGCTTGGCAAGCAGCTTGGCAACCGCAGTTTATTTATTTAGTTGGTCCAAGAACTTTATTTGGCCAAAGAGAACAACCGCAATTCCTTACACTACTTTGTAGCGACTATTCTCATCGGCAGCTCTGCAGCTGTTCAGAAAAGATTACGTTATTTTACCAAAATAATGTTTAATTTATGGGAAGATAAGCCATGAAATATAGCCAATATTCTATGTCGTGGTAGCAAAATAAAACGACCGCTCTCGACCGCTGCGCAAAAGGAGCCGCACATTTTTCTTACTTTTAGCATTTTATATCTATCGTAACTTCTAAACGATAGGTCCGATGCTAATAATTTAAAGAGGACTTTAAATGTACATAATCAACCTTGTCTATGAAACTATTTTGTAGGATAAGGATTAACATCATTATACGAATGTCATCATCTTTCGATTCTACCCGTGTTTTGATTGACTAATTTGAACAAAAAGCGGTTATTGTGACTTAACTATAATAGTTACACACATACAAATACATATAGCCTCCCAGACTTTTTTGTGAGTAATGATGAGGACTATGAAAATGTAGTTATTGCAGCGTACATTATTTTCTTTATCATTAATAGTTATTGCAGCGTACGCCAAATAATGACTTTTATCTGTAAATTTTTGATACCTTGAGTTACATCAGCAACTTTCGTAGGGATCTCGGGTTTTTTTATAATTAAATACAACTCATGTTAGTCGGTGATAATGTAGTTGTATATAGGTGAATTTTTAAAATCGGTTTAGTAGTTTTTGAGTTAAATCATTACAACCAAACATACAAAAAGTCAAATCTTTCCTCTTTATAATATTAGTTTAGATTAGATGACATCAGGACATCTGTCACCTCGGTCCAGTAAAATATAGTTTTATTTAAACTACAAGCAATTCAATTATCTTTGATTTTATGTCTAAATTCATTTTATAAGTAAATTTTTGTCATTTGGTAAATAAAATGGTTCGCAGCTAAGCCGAAATACACAGTACGTGTCGGTCTCGCTGAAAATCAGCACCGAAACTATAATATCACAACCGCCGCCATTGCTGAGCGAGAACCGTTTCAAGGCAATGCTGCAGCACAGAAAAAGCAGCACCTCAGTATAGTTCTTTCTTTTATTTTCACTGTATAGTCTATGACAACTCTATTGGCGCTACCATTTTTTAATACTTTTATGTTTTATTTTTATCTTTTATGTTTTATTATTTTATATCTTTTTTGTATGTTTTTTTTTTTTAATTATTGTGCTGCATTTTCTGCCGTGAATAAAACATTTTTCTTTCTTTCTTTTAGCGTTAGTTTTTGAGTTAAATAATTACAACCAAACATTCAAAAAAGTCAATTCTTTCCTCTTTATAATATTAGTTTAGACAACAATATCAATATCTTTATAAAATTAAACGAATTTTGCGAATTTCATTGCGTTTCATTATCTTAATTTCAGCCTTTCACTAGTCCACTGCTGAACATAGGCGACCCCCACAGATTGCCACAAAATATTGAAGGTCTCGTTTTGGAGGAATTTTGCCATAGTTGCCACGCTTGGCAGGCAGCTTGGCAACCGCAGTTTATTTATTTAGTTGGTCCAAGAAGATGCTATCGACTTTTACGACACCCACGGGATGAGATGGGGTGGTAGATTCTCTTAAGCCTCCCATGTCTATTTTACCTATTTATTATCCGACTTTTCGAGCGTTTCAAAGCAACCATGATCACGGGAGGAATAAGAAGTTTGATGTCCTGATCTCATAGTTAATCCGGGCTAAATGCAGCTTTTCAGAGGAGATTTCCTTCGCGTCAGAGCTCGTCATAAATCTACTTTTATATATACACTTTAAAGTTTGTGGGGCCGTTCACCATTACACTACCGTAAGCTAGTTTTAGAAATACGTGAAATACTTATTAATATTTTACTAGAATAAGATTAGAAGAATTAATTGCGATCTTCACAAAATCCTAATATTTTTTTTTAAATTAAATATCGAAAAATAAGACAGAAAACGAATTTTACTTATAATAACAACGTCGCTCATCCAAGAATCTATGTTCCCGTCCCGGTTCCGGTTTAAAATTGTAGAACAATTTTAGAGGTGCTGGCACCGGGGATCGGACCCAGCAACTCGCGTACTATGAAATTAAAGGCGAACACCCGGCCCCTGAGCAACCACGGCCTCAATTTCAATAATTCTGAATGGCGCTCAAATTGAATCAATTATGCAAATATATAGTACACTTAAGGCGATCCATTGTTCACCGACAGCGCTTCGTGCACTCCGCTGCATAATAACAGCATGCGAGTTATATTGGATTTATTAAACGTTATAAGACTGTAAATGTCCAACTGCTGGGCGAACACGCCATAGCAGCACAAGGGCCGGTTACTTCCAAAATTTCATGCTTCGTGTTTATATTCTGGAGAAAGTAACGGGTATGTGCAACCTCTGCCCTTAACAAATGCTGTGTCAACCAAAACATTTGTGTGTTGCACCACACTGCGATACTTGCTACACTGATAACACTAGCTCTCACGAAACACAGAACAACCGGTGGTAAGTTTCCGATTAAGGAATCCGTCTGGTTAGATACCAAAACAGTGTCGCTTATTCTGCCGTCAAGCAGTAGTGTGCAAACATTACTGTGTCTCAAGGTGACGAGCGCAGTGTGGTGCCACACAGAAATGTTCTGGGTTTGTTATGGGCAGACGTTGCGCTTGTTGGGATCATCATCGATCACGTACTACAAAGGTTAAGGCGAACGTCAGGCCCCTGCTACCATGGCTCGCTGAGCTACCTGTGGTATACCACATGATAATTTCACCGTGAAAGCATTCTAAGACAGCCTCGCTAAAGTTGATTTACGATAGCGATCGCCCCATTCGGCTTCCCGCTTACTCCTCCGAGCATTAATGTATGCGCAGTTTTTTCAATCGTGTGAAATTCTTCGCGTTGCGATTGTAAACTGCGCGCCACTGTTGCGTAACTGCAGCCCATACAAATGTACACTACGGATACTGCATGCGTTAATAAAGGAACTAGTTTTCTCGCAAGCGAATGTATCAGACATTAGAGACCTAGGAGTAAAATCAAGGTTCATTGGGTAGGTTCAGATAGTCAGTAGCCTACGCCATAAGTTATCAAGTCACCAATGTATTGGCAACGGTAATTATAATTTACGTTAAACTCCGATTAATTGCGAGATTTTGAGAGACAAGATTAATTTCAATACAAATGTACACAACGGATACTCTAAACTTTATATTATTTGTTCAAGTACTTTTTTGTATTAGAGTATGGGATACGAGCAAGTACTTATTGTGACATAAACAAGTTTTTGATATACTCGACGTACTGTCGTAGGAAACTTTTTTTTTTATTGGATTAGGTGACGAAACGAGCAAAACGTTCACGTAATGGTAAGTGCAACGTCTGCTAATAACAATGCTGTGTCACACGGAAAACTTCTGTGTGACACTACAATGCGCCCGTCACCCTGAGACATCAGTTCTTAAGTCTCATATACCCAGTGATTACACTAGTTCTCAGTGCCATTCAAACCGAAACACAGTTATGTTTGCACACTACTGCTTCACGGCAGAATAACTGGCCATGGGGTGGTACCTACCTAGACGGATTCCTGCATAGGAATCCTTACTGGTGGTAGCACCACCATTATTTTATGAAAATCATAATGATGGTGTACTGTAACTGTTCATCATAATAATTTCAGCCTATCACCAGTCCACTGCTGAACATAGACAGCGGTCATCAATTGATAGCACTAAATTAAATATCCTAAATCTAAATGTTTAAACTGTTACACATAGTGCAAAGAGAATTATAAATAAACTAGAACACAGTTATAAGTGCAGTGGTAAAATTATATGTATGAGCTACAAAACATTAGTTAACTTTAGCAAAAACCTATTTTCCTTTTACAACTGTACAAGGAAACAGCATAAATATGAATCGGTAAATTTAAATCAAATCAGTTGGCAACAGCAATTTATTTAGATATTCCTGGAAGATGCTGCTGCCCACTTCCTGGTATACATTTTCCCTCTGTCGACTTTTGCGATACCTACGGGACAAGATGGGGTGGTAGATTCTAAGCCGCTAACAATTATAATCAATTATTTATACTCAATAATTTTACTATAATACATTTATTTTTATAATACATGCATATATTTCAATCATCATCATCATCATTTCAGCCTGTCACTAGTCCATTGCTGAACATAGGCCTCCCCCACAGATTACCACAAAAGTTTGTAGTTCTCATTTTAGGGGGAATTTGGCCATAGTTGCCACGCTTGGCAGGCGGGTTGGCTACCGCAGTTTATTTATTTAGATGTTCCAGGAAGATGCTGCTGCCCATCTCCTGGTTTTTATTTTTCCCTCTGTCGACTTTTACGACACCCACGGGTCGTTTACTTGCGAAAAGATAATTCGAGTCTTCGAGTAGATTTCACACAGTAATGAACTCACAACAACCTATTTAACCGCCCTTGACTCTCGGTAGCAAATAATTAATTTAGAACCTCTTGCGCCGGCCCCACTTACTAAGATAGCTCTGTACACACACACTCACACACACACACACACACACACACACACAAGCCCAGTTTAAGTGTATTTCAAGAAGCCAGACTGCTAAAGAGACTATTTCACATAAAAAATAATAAACAGTATACATTTACGTATAAGCACATCCTGCTATTTATATCGTGGCCGGCTGCATGCGTTTTATAAAGGAACTAGTTTTCTCGCAAGCGAATGTATCAGACATTAGGGGCCTAGGAGTAAAATCAAGGTTCATTGGGTAGGTTCATTTAGTCAGTAGCCTACGCTATAAGTTATCAAGTCATCAATGTATTGGCAACGGTAATTATAATTTACGTTAAACTCCGATTAATTGCGAGATTTTGAGGGACAAGATTAATTTCAATACAAATGTACACAACGGATACTCTAAACTTTATATTATTTGTTCAAGTACTTTTTTGTAGAGAATGGAGAAGGTTAGAATGCTTCTATGCCGCGGACCCTGGGTTCGAATCTGAGCCGGAGCCAACATTTGTGCTAAAAGATAAAATGTTTTTCTGACACTGCATCCCAGCCTACCTCCGATCTTATCGCATCAGCGTTACATCGTGCATCTCCTGCGCATTAGATAGCTATCGACAATCAATTCGGAAGTAGTCGCCGTGGTCGAAATCGGTCGAGAGAACATCATCATTCTTCGGCATCTCACTTTTTTATGTAAGTCGTATGTGCCAACCTTAGCACTACGGCCGAGTGTGAGTATAAAGTGAAGTATATACATGAGCTTTACTCTCTATTATGTGATTTTACAGGCCAAACACCAACCTTGCGGTGACGCCAGACAGTGGTCGCTGCGTAACGCCGCAAGCGCTTCGCTCAGCAGTCGCGCGTCCGCCGCCTCCGACAGCAAATGCAGTTGATCCACGCCTACATCCTCCACCGTCACGCCCTTGTGTGAAGCCTCGTAGATGAATCCCAACGATGGGCTGCAACAAGACGACCTTAAGCAACAGAGTAACTGATAAAAATACAACGATTAATGTCCTCCTGGCCGATTTGACTAGTGGTAGGATTCCTATGCAGGACTGGAATCCGTCTAGGTAGGTACCACCCCAGGGCCAGTTATTCTGCCATGAAGCTGTAGCAACAGTGTTTCGGTCTGAAGGGCACTGAGAGCTAGCGTAATCACTGGACATATGAGACTTAAGAACTGACGTCTCAAGTTGACGGGTGCAGTATGGTGTCATACAGAAATGTTCAGGGTGACGCAGCATTTGTTATGGATTTTGCACTAACCATAGTGAACGTTTTGCTCGTCTCGTCACTTATTCCAATAAATAAAGAATCGATAACGGCGACAACTTCCGAATGCAGTCAGAAGCTATCAACTCCCCAGGAGAAATTATAGTGACAAGTATACGCTCTTGCAACTCAAAGGCACTCGTTCTGACCTACCTAGGTCTAATCTGAGAAAGGGTAGGATGCAGTGTCGAAGACGACACCGTCTCACATATCAAGACCCGAAAACCAACAATTTGAGTAATGCACAAATGTTGACTCGGTCTAGAATTCGAATCCAGGACCGTCAGGTACTCTGGCCACTGGCCCATTCGGTCATGATTATTAGTGAAATTAAGTTTCTTACATATCTAAAGAGGGTCATCCCTGAGAACTATGACAGAGTTTCTTATATTTACGCGAATACTACACATTTAAATAAAATCCGTAAAATTAGTTTTAATTAAATTTATTTAAGACCCTTTTAATATAAGATAGATTGGAAATTGAAACAGCTCTTTCTTATAAAATATAGACTGATATTAGAACAATAACATTATACCAACCGTTATTGCTACTAGTACGAGTATCACCTCCTACACCGTGTGGTGGCGGCTCGTAAAAAGATTACTACCACTCCATCTCATCCAATGGATCTCGTAAAAGGCGAGTAAGTAATTAAACTCCACTGTGCACCCAACAGCGCATGGTGGCGATGGGCTCACCACCTATCACACCAAGTGCATTATTTTGTTTCTGGTGAAACGTGGATTGTGGCAGTCATCTGTTTTTGCAGTGAGTGCCCAGTCTCTGACTACCCCTTATGGGATACAGTCGTGATCCTATGTATGTAAGTATGTATCACCTCCTGGGGCAAGTGCATTCTGCTGTCCGCTGTGATAAACGATTATAGTAGCATCAAGAGAAGCAATCCCCATTAAATTTACAACTTCATAAAGGAACACATAAGATCTTTATAATAAAGTAAAATAAACGTTATTTATAGCTCAGGCTAGGCGCTCGCTTTAAAATTAATAGTACGCGAGTGACCTGGGTTCGATTCCCGTTGCCGGCACCACTAAAATTGTTAATTGCAATTTTAAGTGCTGATTTACCACGTGCTCGGCGGTGAAGGTAAACATCGTGACCTGCATGTCTGAGAAATAAAAAATATTTCTAAGACATGTGCAGTCCGCCAACCTGCATTGGAGCAGAATGGCGGATTCTTTCTAGCACCAAAACCCTCTCAGAAATGAGCACAGGCTCAGCAGTGGGACATTTATAGGCTTTCAGCCTTTACTTTTTTTACTATTTAAACGTTATTTCAAATCTTCAACCATTACGTGTTGCCAGTGATTTTAAAACGAAACCGAGACGTGGTCCTTCAGTACAGGCCGCTGGAGGAAGCTCAGAGTCCATCAGCGAGCTATGGAAAGGGCTACGCTTTTATTTTTTTTAATGAACTGGGGGCAAACGAGCAAGCGGCTCACCAGACAACTGATACCAGAACATAACTATATTGTCAAATACACGGTTTCTGGAAGTCGATTGATGCAATTGGCTCAGGACCGTGTTTTGTGGCAATCTATGGCAGAGTCCGGCTGGGATTCGAACTCCGGGACCCGCGGCGTAGAAGTCAGGTACGCTAACCGCTAGGCCACGCGGTCGTCGCCTCTGTCTATTCGTTACCTTTTGAAGGCTCAACCGCTGAACCGATCTTGACGAAATGCACAGAGATAGCTTGCATCCTAGAGACGAATAAAGTACGATTATAGTTTATAGAATCAGGCGTTACTTTGCGGAAATCCATTATAGTAAAGGAGAGAAAGTCAATTTGCTGATATCCGCATGCAAAATGTAAAATGTACAACCAATAGATTTGAGGTGAAACACGTGTCGTGTTCTCGACTTCAGTGGTGTGTATTGATTAGTGGTAGTGTTGTAGTGGTGGAGGGTATCTGGTGGCGGCTCCCGGTGGCGGTATTGGTTTCCTTGTGCACGCTGTTGAGGGACGGCGGGCGGTGCTCTTTAAAACTAGGTATTACACCACCATTTTACATTTCGCATGCGGATCTTAGCAAATTAACTTTCTCTCCTATACTAGAGTACGATTTTTATTCCGAAATCCAGAAGAGTTCCATAAAACCTACATCCACGCAGACGTAGTCGCGGACCTCAGCTAGTTTATTATAAAATGAACAATGCAAAAGTGAATAGCGTTTGATAAGAAAGGCTAACGGAATTTTTCTTAGTGCAAAAACGATAACAGAACTGTTACCTTTTGTGATATCGAACTGAACTGTTAGTATAAATACTCGACCCGATTCTGAACATCCATTCCCTAAATATCAAAGTTCCGAGAATATCTCAACGTTCTTTTGATGTAATAGAACAATATGAACTAGTATTTCCTACGACAGTTAATTTACACGGATTATTAAATTAATACGTCTATTCTTGACTAAAACAATACAATAAATGCTTCTAGCCGACGCCGGTTTTGCTTTCATTGTAATGACAGTACAGAACATATGTATGTAATGTTAACAATGCGTGTTGTGTACAATATTTTTAATAGTTAATAGAATCAGGCGTTACTTTGCGGAAATCTATTATAACTGTGTACCATACATACATAAGATCACGACTGTATCCCATAAGGCGTAGTCAGAGATTGGGCACTCACTGCAAAAACAGATGATTGCCACAATCCACGTTTCACCTAAACAATATAATGCACTTGGTGTGATAGGTGGTGAGCCTATCGCCACCATGCGCTGTTGGGTGCACAGTGCAGTTTAATTCCTTACTCGCCTTTTACGAGATCCATTGAATGAGATGGAGTGGCAGTATTCTTTTAACGAGCCGCCACCACACGGCCCTATAACTGTGTGCACCTTTTTAATGTTGTATGCCGATCTTAGCCAATTAACTTTTCTAACATACATTCATTACTTTGTTAAAAAAAAACAATACCACAACACTCAGAACTGTCTGTGGCCATCTGAGATGGAACACATCATTAAGGTACGAAGCCAATACAAAAATGCAAATTGTTGGTTAATGGGCATGGTTGTGTTGTTATTGTCACCGTATTTATGACACTACATCCTCGTTACTTCCGGACCTTGTCGCATGAGCTTTACATCGGGTGCGGGTAGGTTAAGACGAGTGAGTGCTTTTGTGTTGGTGCGTGGACTTGCGGCACTATGATATCTCCTGCGCAGTTAATAACATTAGGATGTTGTTGTTGTCAGGAGCATATCATCATTAAATTTAAACTAACACATGTACAGATTATATTACGTAACGAACTCAAATATTTACAAGGCGACAATCATAATTAACCAATTTGCTCGGTGCGGGGCCGTAACAAATCTTCTATGCAGTTAAAAATAAATCTAAATTGTGCAAAGTACACTCTGACTAACAGCTCGGATAACAATAGAATTGTATATAACAACAGAATGAGACGTTCTTATTATTTTACCAGTGTCAGTTTGAACGTCCGTTCGCAATGATATGTTAAGGATAAAGTTCACATAATGGTTTCAGATAAAAAAATATCTCACAGAGACATATCGTTATGGATTAGTGCAGTGGTGGAGCGATCTTCTGTGCTATGTGTCGTGATTTCGATTCCAACACATAACAAATATTTGGATCGCCTAGAGACAGTTGATCTGGATTTTGGTGCATGTACTTACAGAAGAAGCATGAAAATAAGATTAATGCTGTGGAAAGGACAAGGCTGGGAAGTACAGCGAGAGTGACTTTGTTGGACAAAGTGAGGAACAGCGTGATAAGGGAACGTTGCGGTGTAGTAGAAAATGTAGTGACAAAGATAGAGAAAAAGGATGCTTAGATGGTTTGGACACATAGAGAGGATGGATTAAAGAAGATTGACTGACAAGATTAATGAAGCGAGTGTGAATGGGCAAGCCGGTAAGGGTCGACGTAAGCGAACGTATCACGATCAGCGGGGCTATTGCGTATCTAAAGTGAAGATCATTTATGAAAGTGTTGAACGAATATCTGTCAAATAAATGTCTGCATACTGGCTATGATTAACAAAAAGACGTCATATGAAAAATAATCGTCATTTTCGTTAACCATAACCAGTATGAAAACAATTATTTGACAGATATTCATTCAACACATTTAAAAGTCATCTTCACTTTGGATACGTAATATCCCCCAGATCGAAGTCTTGTGGGCCGTGTGGTGGCGGCTCGTTAAAAGAATACTACCACTCCCATCTCATCCAATGGATCTCGTAAAAGGCGAGTAAGGAATTAAACTGCACTGTGCACCCAAGAGCGCATGGTGGCGATGGGCTCACCACCTATCATACCAAGTGCATTATATTGTTTTGGTGAAACGTGAATTGAGGCGGTCATCTGTTTTTGCAGTTAGTGCCCAATCTCTGACTACCCCTTATGGGATACCGTCGTGATCTTATGTATGTATGTATGTATCGAAGTCCTTTTAAGCCACCCAAAACCGACGAGCTTGTATGTCAAAGTCATATAAGTATTAGAAGCGAAAGATGTTTGTCAAGATCGTAGCGAGTGGAAAGATGTGGTCTCTGCCTACTCCAATGGCAAAGAGGCTAGAGAGTATGTACTTTTTTGGAATACATGCGAATACTGCGGCTAACTGGCCAATTCTTTTTTGCTCGAAAACCCATCAATAGTGCTGTGCCTAGCAGTGGGACTTTAAGCTGTAATTTTTGTATATTTTACAACAGCTTAAAAAATATATTTTTTCATCGAATTGTCAAAACACAATGAAGTTTTTGTGTTGGTGGCCGTGACTGCAGACCGCTGTGAAACTATGTGCCGCAAAGCGTCCCAATTAATCTTTAACATGTGCTGAAAATCAACTAAGTCAAACAGATTAATTAAATCAGGTTAAAGACCCCCACAAGTAGAACGTCAAAATTAAGTTAATCACTTAATTTGTTATTAAGCGCGAGCTGTTAATAACCTCATTCACGTGACAATTCTTACATCAATATCAATATAATGCGTTATGTCAAATATTAGATGAAAATTTAAATCATGACAAAACATGGTAAAGGATTCGGACAGGGAGATTGTTTTTAAAAACATGTCCCGCAGTTGTATTTCTCTGGCATAATGGGTGCGTTTTTATAGACATAAATTTCACAGGCACAACACAAGCAGACCCGAAAACCAACAATTTGTTGTTTCTACACAAATGTTGGCAGCGGCTGGGATTAGAATCTAGGACCCGCGTCGTATAAGTCAGGTACTGTGACCAGTAGGCCACGCGGTCGTCACGTTATTCATTAAAAGGCACATGTTTGAACTCCAGATACTCGTAAACAGTCATCATGATCATCATCAGCGTGAGATCACATCCTCTGACATCCTCTGAGAATAGACCTGACATAAGCAGGGAGGTTAAGGGGTACCACCGTATCATACTCGCGCCGTATCTTAGCCTCTGCTGCGCCAGACCTATATTCAGACTGCATGTCGACTTTTACGATGATATATTTATAATGAAATATTGACTGATATTGCCCGCTGGGTTTCTTGCTGGTTCTTCCCAGGACTGAAGCATTTTTTGCGAACTAGTGTAGTTTAAAAAAAATACGTTCAATGAGTATTATGTAAGTAACAACTGGATATAACACTGGTTTAATCCAGTACGATTTTTTGCTCCTTCAAGCTCCGTTTCAGAATTTAATCGTAGTAAAGTAAAAAAAGTAAAGTTTCAGCCTATAAATGTCCCACTACTTAGCACAGGCCTCCTCTCATTTCTGAGAAGGTTATGGAGCTAGAAGGATCCGCCACGCTGCTCCAATGCGGGTTGGCGGACTTCACATGTCTTCGAAATATTTTTAATTTCTCAGACATGCAGGTTTCCTCACGATGTTTTCCTTCACCGCCGAGCACGTGGTAAGTCAGCACTTAAAATTGCAATTAACAATTTTAGTGGTGCCGGCACCGGGAATCGAACCCAGGTCACTCGCGTACTATGAAATTAAAAGCGAGCGCCTAGCCCCTGAGCTACCACGGCTGAGTAGATGGAACAAAAAATCGGAACAACATCAGCATCGTCCTTTCGGATAACAAAAATATCAGAAGAATTGTTTGTATCATACAGACATGAATGGATACTTCAGAACCTGATGATTTATTTTTATAGAATACGTGATAAAATAGGCCTAGGAATGAAAATAAGACACTTAAAAAAAACTACGGCCGCCATTTTGTATACAAAAATTTTAACATTCAGGCAAATCGGAATCGATTTGCAGGATTGTTTCTTTCTGTGAAGACTTTGTGTGTAGATTCATTAGTTTTGAAATCATTCTTTCATCATCATCATTTCGGTTATGTTAATCCACTGAACATTGGCCACAAGACACGGTCCCGAGCCCTCAGGTCGTTACAACAACTAGTGGGGTGTCGCCCTGCACTGCGTTTGCCGGTACGAGGTTGTCATTCCAGAATCTTCTAACGGTTATTGGTTATAATTCTTTTTTGTACACTAAATACACAACAAAAAAGTATTAAAATACATTTCATTAAAATAAAATTCAGTTTAAAGAAGTTGATACGTAAATTGTAATGGAATAGATATAAAACAGTTGGGCAAGAAACATATAATATTCAAAAATCCGCAAAAATGAGTATTTACTTTTTTTAAGAACTAAATCAGTTTTTAACGTGCACAAGTGCACAAACCTAAACTTGCCGTGCTAAGTAGAGCAGGACAGTACTTCATGCCGGCCCACCGCTTGCGACTTTACAAGACGCAGGTTCGGCCTCACATGGAGTACTGTTTTCACCTTTGGGCGGCGGCACCCCAGTACCAGCTCCTTCCATTTGACCGTATTCAAAGAAGAGCGGCTCGAATCGTCGACGACCAGGTTCTTTCCGATCGGCTTAATCCACTGGCCTTGCGAAGAGATGTTGCATCTCTTTGCATATTTTACAGAGTATATACACAAATTCCATCGTCACCACCTTGATGGATGGCACTCCACCAAAGTGCGTTTTTTCGCGGAATTTTCTGCCACGCACGACCACATAATGGAATCTGCTGCCGCCGGCGGTTTTTCCGGACCGATACCACTTAGGTACTTTCAATAAAAGAGCCTATTCCTATCTCAAAGGCAACAAAGTCAACGCACCAGCGATTCCTCTGGTATTGCGAATGTCCATGGGCGGCGGGGATCACTTACCATCAGGTGAGCCACTTGCTCGTTTGCCCTCTCTCCTATAAACTGCCACACAATGAAATCGGAGCGTGCTCTTAGCAAATAATCTTGGTTTGCTTTCCATATTGTTATGGATTTCCGCAAATAAACTAAAATAGTCTAATAACTAAAACATTTAAAACGTAGAAAAATTAAAAACACAGAGAGACATTTCTATTTAATTACTTTGTGTAAGTGAAGAATCGACTTTTTGGCTTCAATTCGAAAAGTGACGGTATTGTTTTAACTGAGTTTTGTAATTTCTGTGTGTATTTTGAGTTTTGATGTTTAATATTGATAGTTTATTATGCAGCAAGTGCTCGGGAAAGTGTACAACGGTCGGAAAGATCAATTTCAGACCAGAATTGCACTTTTCGTTTTGTCTCCATCAGTGCAGCATATCTTCAGTAAAAGTCGACTAACTACCATTTTAATGTTGATCGACATTTTTAATTATCTATTGTCACTTCCGGGACTGACTTGACATTGGCAGAATTCTATTGAGAAGCCATAATTAAAAAGAAGAAATAATGTAATATCTACAATTACATAGTAAACCATATTACACAACGACGCGACTCCCGGTAGCAGAACTGATATTCGAAGTAGATATTGAAGTCGAATGCTAATAAATACTGGTTAACAAAGCAATCAATCAAACGTATTAACAGTTCAGGGGCGAACATGTTTATTATCAGCAGGTGTAGGCGACCGTCCAAAGTTCGAATTCGGCCCGAGTGACACTATAATTTTAAACAATATTTAGTAAGAAAATCTGCAGTGCTCTACGAAGTTACAAAAAGAATCGATTATATAGTAAAGTAAAGCATAAAGCATACAGCCTATTAATGTCCCACTGCTGAGCACAGGTCGCAGCCGGGAAGATTTCGCCACGCTGCTTCAATGCGGGTTGGCGGCCTTCACATGTCCTCGAAATACTCAGGCCACTCGCGTACTATCAAATTTAAGAGGAGGTACCTTTTTTATAACCTATTCCTAATACCCATTAGGTCAGTAATGACGAGCAACAAAAGATAAGAACAGACGTTTTAAACAAAGACGTGTAGTATCATCGTACCAAAATGGCGGCGACGTGGTTTGCCGCCCGCCACGTTTAAATTCCCGCGAGGGCGAAAAGTGGAGTACGTGAGTGGCCTCTGCCTGTATGTATGTATAGTTTCATTTTAGATGTGACCATTTCGTTATAGTGTTTTGTTGTATGGGTTGTGTTGGAAACCACCTTAGCTCGGGCAAAGTCCATTCTAAAGGGTTTCTCATTATAACGGAGTTCGTTATAAAGAGTTTCCACTGTATTAGAAAACTTTGTGAAACGAAGCGTATGTCCGCAGTCACTACAGGACCACCAGTTAGAATGATATGGACGCCACATCGTATCAAGAAGATCACCTTCCGATAAGGGTTATCAGTCTTAGCTACATACAATAACTGTAAAAAATACTTAGGTACTATTTTAATAACTAATAACACGTTCTACAATGCAATATAAAGTTAAAACTTAGTAAATAAATTCAGTCAATTTAATCATCATTACTACCACACTACACTACACTTCTCTACACTTCATTAAATAAATTGACGACTTTTGTTGTTTGTATTATATTATATATGTATGTATGTATGTATTATATATGTATGTGTGTGTATATATATATATATATATATACATATATATATAAACGAATAAAGCTAAATGTAGTTTGAAATTTTATTAAAGTTATTCGAAATACTTTCTTTGATTTTGAATACAGGTCCCCAACCTCCGCGGCCGGACGTCGAAAACATTTTCGAACATTGTTTGAAAAAGAGATTCCACAACGTGTGTATGAACGGTATTTGATACACAACAGCGACAGTTTTCACACCTTTTTCACAGAAAAACACCTCAGTTAGGAATACGAGTCTCCAAGCCAAACCATGAAGCCAATTGAAATGGCATAAGGATGTGACAGAACGCTTATAAAAAT
The DNA here is from genome assembly GCA_019845155.1 of Luehdorfia chinensis. NCBI lineage: Eukaryota > Metazoa > Arthropoda > Insecta > Lepidoptera > Papilionidae > Luehdorfia > Luehdorfia chinensis. Next base: position 11,235,419 of record JAHVAK010000103.1, read on the forward strand.
CACAAAACCCAGTATTTCATAATTCAAAAATATTCTTACAGTACTATTTCTAAATTAAAGAGATGAAAATTATCGAACCACATCATTTATGTAATTATATGAATATGTTCTTACAATATTGTGGTGGCTTCATGTTTTAAAAGTAAATAAGTTTTAAACAAAATGTTTCTGCCTATGTCCAGCAGTGGACATGGTGGAGTAATTGTTAAAACAAATCTAACGAGCCCAAACATGACGGACCTATCTTGCATACTTGAAGAGTTCCTATGGCCAACTTCAGACTAAATAAAATGTGTCTATTTTAAAAATTATGTTTTTAAAATTGGTTTTATATGTGAAATCAGTGTGCCTTTTGTACACAATGGGAATGAACTAGGGCGAATTTTCGTTGATATTTACGATCGCCACAGACTTATATATATAAATTTTGTGATTTTTGTGTTGTCTTTAAGGACTTTATTGCAACTTGCCTAGACCCCTGGTGTTGAAATAGTTGGGCTGTTAATGAGATTATTCGGATTGTTTAATTTTATACAGGATTAAGTTTTTCGACCGTAAATCAGCTGCATTACATCGAGCTTATTTTCCGATTTGAGCCTTTCAACATCGTCTGAAGTCTCCATTACTGCAAATTTGAAAGTCAATTGGTTTTAAATTGAGACAAGCGGTAATTGAACGGGACCAAGACCTGCCGTTGCGTGTTCTGGCTTGTTTTGTTACGGCGGTACTAAAATCAGTTGATCGTTTTTATTTTATTTCCTTTGGCAATATCGATGTTACAATGTGACCTCTCGCTAGCCTTAAATTTTGTACTGATGTCAGACTACATTGGTCCTTTATTGGATATCTAATCAGAAACAATATTTTTATTTTCTAATTCCAAAAAAAATATCATAATTTTTATTGTTAATGTCACCTAAAAAGTAACGCTTTGAATTTTGGCGCCAACTCCCAAAATAGGCGGTAGTGTTTTAATTTTGAAATTTCTGTGTATATATTGAGTTTTGATGTTAAATATTGATTTTTTTTTATATTTGATAAAGTTATGGAACGAGCAAAACGTTCACCTGATGGTAAGTGCAACGTCTGCCCATAGCAAATGCTGTATCACCCAGAACAATTCTGTGTGACACTACACTGCGCCCATCACCCTGAGACATCAGTTCTTAAGTCTCATGTGCCCAGTGATTACACTTGCTCACAGTGTCCTTCAAACCGAAACACAGTTATGTTTGCACACTACTGCTTCACGGCAGAATAACTGGCCCTGGGGTGGTACCTACCTAGACGGATTCTTGCATAGGAATCCTACCACCAGTAAATTATGCAGAAAGTGCTCGTGAAAGTGTACAGTAATTGGAAAATTCAATTCAAGACCAAAATTGTACTTTTCGTTATCTCTATCAGTCCAGCAAATCTTCATCTTCATCACCATTCATCAATCCAACAAATCTTCAGTAAAAGTCGTCTATCATTTTATTGTTAATCGAAACGAAGTCCTCATTACAATTAAAAATTATAAATAAATAAACATGTGGGTAAACAAAAAAAAAAATTAAAATTATTACTCGACATTGGCAAAAATGGCTCGGTTTAGTAGCCGATAGAACTCTTTATTATAAATTTACCCACTCATAAGTTTATCCACAAGCAACACACAAGCTGAAAATACAGCAACAAGTCCCCCTTTTAACAGTATTAAGTTTTACTAAAGATATATAAGAGTTTGAGGTGATGCTTGAGACTGCACTAGGGAAATTTATTTGACTAGTACAGTCTCGCTGGTTAAGAGCTGTGGAAAAAAGTACAAGAAGCATTAGAGTAGTTATTTCGAATTCTATTGTTCAGACATTAGTATTGAAGTTTCATAGCCGGTTAAGAAGGCCTCTACTTGTTAGTGGCTGGTTAATAAAGTAAATTATACCTATTCTGCAGCTGCTGCAGGCTGCTTTTATATTACTACATGAGAGATAGATATACTCTCTTATGATGCCGTCTAATTAGACTTGATGGCCAGTACGGAAACTCTTTAACAACATGGTTCTGTGAAAAATAGTAATATTATTCATTTAGATGAAGGCTTAAGAGAATCTACCACCCCATCTCATCCCGTGGGTGTCGTAAAAGTCGACAGAGGGAAAATGAAATCCAGGAGATGGGCAGCAGCATCTTGCTGGAAACTCTTGCCAACCCGTCTGCCAAGCGAGGCAACTATGGCAAAATCCCCCCAAAACGAGAGCTACAAACTTCTGTGGCAATCTAGGGGGGAGGCCTATGTTCAGCAGTGGACTATTGATAGGCTGAAACGACGAGATGTATAATAGTGTAGTTCAGTTCTGATTTAATGCCAATGGTTAGTGTTTTTTTAAGCATTATTACAGCTTCACATGCTACGTAGAGTCTCATTACTTTAGTCATAGACGTAACGATTAAGTTAAAGCTTTTAAGGTAATATTCTGAGCACGGAACGAATAAAAAAATCACAGATAACAAAAAAAAAACTTTATCTAATTGATTAATTAGATAACAAACAAACAAGCGGCAGTCAATTGTTAGGTGATGGTGCAATGTTGAAAATCCTAACTTTTTCTCAACGACTTCTAAAGAGATACTTAACGAGTCCCTAAACGTACTAGTAAACTTACGGTAACTATGCGTGAAACATTTATCTCTAATTTATGCACATTCACAGTAAAATCAACACCGCACTTACAGACACTACAATAATTAATAATTTACCATAGTAATTTTAATAATTTCATTCCCTGCACAGCGGCTGAAAAATGGGCCATTTAATGTTATAAGAAATATAGATATTTCATGTGCCGTGTGGTGGCGGAGGCGGAGGATGTAGTGTCATAAATACGGTGACAATAACAACACAACCATGCCCACCAACAATTTGCATTTTTGTATTGGCTTCGTACCTTAATGATGTGTTCCATCTTAGATGGCCACAGACAGTTCCGAGTGTTGTGGTATTGTTTTTTTTTACGAAGTAATGAAAGTTAATTGGCTAAGATCGGCATACAAAATTTAAAAAGGTGCACGCAGTTATAGGGCTTTGTGGTGGCGGCTCGTTAAAAGAATACTACCACTCCATCTCATCCAATGGATCTCGTAAAAGGCGAGTAAGGAATTAAACTGCACTGTGCACCCAACAGCGCATGGTGGCGATGGGCTCACCACCTATCACACCGAGTGCATTATATTGTTTTGGTGAAACGTGGATTGTGGCAGTTATCTGTTTTTCAAGTAAGTGCCCAGTCTCTGACTACCCCTTATGGGATACAGTCGTGATCTTATGTATGTATGTATGATATTTCATTGTAGAAAATTAATGTGGTAACTTTTCAAACACAATAAAACTTAACGATGTGTAAAAGTATTATAGATGCTGAATCGTAGAATATAACCTGTACAAACAATGCCCCATGCCCCCAATGCAGTTCTTAACCAGCTATTTCGAAAACCTGTACAGCCATAAAACAGACATAAGACAGCTCAAGGCTGTTTAATTTGGGGCCTCTTAGCGTTTCAAGGGCTTTATAGCTGCCTACTCAGCTCTTGTGCAGCAGGTCTAAGCAGCCTTAAGTTTCGATTGTATCTTTAGTCCAGCTTTAATCAGCTAAAGTGTGTAATTTGGGTTTATTCTGAGCGTTGGGAAATTGTTAAGTTACCGGAAGTACGATAACACACAGCACTAACAACAAATAAAATACCAAAAGGATGTATGGATGGATTGCAGTACGTTGTTACGACACGGAATTTTTTTTTTCTCTAATTAAAGACGAAAAGACACAATTTTTAAAGGAAAACTCGAAATAATCCAACTATATCAGCAACATTTACATTTGTAATTTGTTTCGCAAAAGTAATGTTTTTCATGATTAGACAACGGCAAATATTTTAAAGTGCTTGGCAGTGCCACGCTTGGCAGGCGGTTTGGAAACCGCAGTTTATTACAGATGTTTCAGGATGAATCTGCTGCCTATCTCCTGGTTTTCATTTTACTTCCACTTATTCCTTCATAAACAATCTAGACATCAGACTTAAATCTTCATTAATTGCCTAATAAATCATGTGTGATGTAATTTCCAGCCATCATTTTAAATAATTCATTATTCACATGTGAAATGTGTGCCTGTTACACTTTTGAACTTTATATGCATAATATAATGGGTCTCCATACTGCGCCCGTCACCTTGAGACGTCAATTCTCAAAAGTCTGATATGCCCAGTGATTCCATTATCTATCAGTGCCTTCAGACCGAAACACAGTAACGTTTGCACACTACTGCCACACGGCAGAACAACTGGGCCTGCGGCGGTACCTAGATGGATTACTGCATAGGTATTCTACCACCAATCAAAATATCTGATATAATACTGATGATGAAATATAAATATTTCCCATATTACACAATTTTAACAAGCCAACAACAAAAACAAAAACGCCCCGCACTGGGATTTTTTCACCATTGCGTTCCCACGCTTAGCATCTCGGATATCTTCGTTACAGATTTTACCACGCAGAGAAACTTCGCGCAAAGCCCTTTCCATAAAAAATGTATCTGCATAACATTTGGCTATGAATCGAGTCTATTAAGAAGCAATGCATCTGCACCTGCCAACTTTCCACCATAACATGGGCTGACTGTTAAAAAAATACACTAGGTATTAAGTCGGTCCATTGTAGAACTTTGCTTAAGGTGTCAGCAGTGAAGAATAAAATTAATAAATATATAAATGCTTCATGGTATAATTCTTTCCGACAACTTGTAAAGTGTTGCAATAACGTAAACCGCCGCAACTTTGCCTTTCATACTCAACTTTGCCTAAAACAGAAATATCCTAATAAGTCGTAAACGTTGCACACTTGGCAAACCAAAATATAGTAGATAAAAAGATGTTTTATCAGAGTATTTACGTTTGTTAAACGTTACAGAATTTACGTAATTCGTTGTTTCAGCCTATCAATAGTCCACTGCTGAACATAGGCCTCCCCCAATGATTGCCACAAAAGTTTGTAGCTCTCGTTTTGGGGGGATCTTGCCATGGTCGCCACGCTTGGCAGACGAGTTGGGAACCGCAGTTTATTTATTCAGATGTTCCAGCAAGATGCTGCTGCCCATCTCCTGGTTTTCATTTTCCCTCTGTCGTCTTTTACGACACCCACGGGATGAGATGGGGTGGTAGATTCTCTTAAGCCGCTACCACACGGCACGTAATTCGCTGACAAACAATACCTGGCATGACCAGATTTTTTTTCTTGTTCAAAACTTTTGATGTAACTTGAACATTTTCATTAATTTATTATAGATTCTAGCACTTTCATAAAGCTAACACATTTCTTCATAACATTCAATAACTCATGTATGCAATATTCCTGTGAAATTAAAAAAAATACACTTTTGTAAAGTTAGGATATGTAATAGAAACAATAGGTCTTAGTGTAGGGTTGTCACGTTTACGTAACTAGTAGAACAAACAAAGGAGACTAATGATTTTCACTTTGATGTATGCGAAACAGGTATTTTGAGAGCACGTAGAACCCAAATATTTTAAAAATTAGTGACGAGTATGTTGATTTCGGCAGTTACGTTTTTTGGTGACAAATAATTCCAACATATACTTCCACCAATTTGAAAAAAATTAAACCCAGTTTTAATGATTAATACGTTTTAATAAATCGCTGTAAACACTGTCTTGTTTCGTTTGACAACCCTGAGTTCTATTGAATGCTTGTATGAAAACTATAAAATTCTGTCCCAACTTTGCCTCGGCATATACACGACGATGATTTCGTTAAATTAATAACAATCAAATGGTTTAACGTGGTAGCTCAGGGGCCTGGTGCTCGCCTTTAATTTCATAGTAAGCGAGTAACCTGGGTTCGATCCCCGGTGCCAGCACCTCTAATATTGTTCTACAATTTTAAGTGCTGATTTACCACGTGCTTAGCGGTGAAGGGAAACATCGTGAGGAAACCTGCATGTCCGAGGAATAGAAATATTTCGAGGACATGTGAAGTCCGCCAACCCGCATTGGAGCAGCGTGGCGGATTCTTCCTAGCTCCAAAAACCCTCTCAGAAATGAGAGGAGGCCTGTGCTCAGCAGTGGGACATTTATAGGCTGAAACTTTTAAACTTTTAAATGGTTTAAAGCTTTAGGTACATTGTGATTTGGAAATCGAATTAAAATATGATGTTTCAGTCTATTTTAGGGTAACAGGCAAAGTTATGGTTAACTGATCCTATCATTGCCTGCTCACAAAGGTGGTTAAAACATAGAATTCTGTAAAGATACATTGCAAGGCTTAGCACTATAAAGAAGTTTACTGGTGGTAGGATTCCTATGCAGGAATCCGTCTAGGTAGGTACCAACCCAGGGCTAGTTATTCTGCCGTGAAGCAGTAGTGTGCAAGCATTACTGTTTCGGTTTGAAGGGCACTGTGAGCTAGCGTAATCACTGGGCATTTGAGACTTAAGAACTGGTGTCTCAAGGTGACGGGCGCAGTGTGGTGTCTCACAGTAATATTCTGGGTGACACAGCATTTGTTGTGGGCGGACGTTGCACTTACCATCGGGTGAACGTGTTGCTCGTTTTGTCACTTTATACAATAAAAAAAAATGCTGAATTAAACATTATTTCGCAAGCATTAGAATGGACTACAGTTTTGTGAATTTTGCGATATAGGTCAAAATATTCAAAATTCAGACAATGTTGCGGCAGTTTACGGTAATCGTTACGATGGCGCATCACGTGTTTCCCTAAACATAAATCTTCATCACGTTAAAAAAAAACAGCCAAGTGCGTGATACCAGCATCCCTAACACCGGTCATCATTAAATTGCTATTATTGTATATTAAACGTCCAGTAAGTTTTTTAGTCGATAAATGGCTATTAAATCAAAAACAAACTGCAAACAAAAAGTGTCGTTTTTCCACTAGATTTACCATATTTTAATTTGGTTATACTGTAGTCATAATGTAGGAGGTTTTTTTTCCGTTGCGCTTATCATTGGGTGAACGTTTTTGTTGTCTCGTCCCTCTATCTATTATTTATCACTCTATATATAAATAAATAAAAATAGTTTATCGACTAGACTGATATGCGATGTACTTTGTGATCCGCCAAAATAAAGTTATTCGCAACTCCATTCTGTCTGTTGTGTTACGAAAATAGTCCATACTATCGGCCGAGTGCAGTAAGCTTATTTAAAATAAAAAAACAACCAACTAATGTAAAATAAATAAATGCCCCACATTAGTATTTCTCCTGTTACGTGAGTGCGTTTTACAGACATACATTATACATGTTAACACAACCAGACCCGAAAACCAACGATTTATTGTGTTATTGCACAAAGGTTGATTCCTGCTGGGATCGGAATAGAAGTCAGGTACATTGCCAACTAGGCCACGCAGTCACCAATTCTTGTGCAGTATGCGACCACACAATACGAGTTTAATAGATTCCCAGCCTCTTTTCACATGCATTCGAACGACAGGAATTTTTATTTTTATTTTTATTGTATAAAGTGACGAAACGAGCAAAACCACCTGAACCAAATTCACCTGATGGTAAGTGCAACGTCCGCCCACAACAAATGCTGTGTCACCCAGAATATTTCTGTGTGATACCACACTGCGCCCGTCACCCTGAGACATCAGTTCTTAAGTTTCAAATGCCCAGAGATTACGCTAGCTCACAGTGCCCTTCAAACCGAAACACAGTAATGCTTGCACACTACTGCTTCACGGCAGAATAACTGGCCCTGGGGTGGTACCTACCTAGACGGATTCCTGCATAGGAATCCTACCACCAATAAATGACCAATTAGCATCCACTGGGACCGATCCTTTTTCACGTGAGATTACAGACAAATAGATAACGTTACTTATTTTAATATTAAAACAGTATTTTAAGCGATAGCAGGCATTAACAAAATGTTTGTTACCATTAAGAGAGCTCAGTAATTTATTAAATTCAATGGTAAACTAATCCAAAGTGAATGAAATAAATTAAATGTTGTACCAGCGCGTTTTCTATTTCCTTACCAGTTAATACATCTATACATACAGCCACGCCTCTTTTCTATCGGGGTGGGCAGAGACCACATCTTTCCACTTGCTACGATCCTGACACACATCTTTCGCTTCTTCTACTTTCGTTAGCGCTTTCAGGTTGTGGGTACTGTTGACGTGGCCTTTCCTTAAAACGTCTTCGATTTAAACTTAATACGTTCGCTTACGTCGACCCTTACCGGCTTGCCTATTCGCACTCGATCATAAATCTGTTTTGTCAATATTATGTCATCCATCCTCTGTGTCCAAACCATCTAAGAATCCTTTTTCTCTATCTTTATCGCTACATATTTTACAATAAAAAAATATTTTAATCCATACGAAGATAATTGAAATACATATCATAATGAATCGAATTAGAAGGCGAGATTTTCCGTAGATATTTCTTAATTTTTAATTAATATAGGATCGTGAATCATACGTATAGTCAAGTTTTATAGCAATGAATAGAACAATATTTTAAATAAAATTGCAGAACAATTTTTGTGATGTCAGCACAAGGCACTGACAAGGCAGGGCACTATGAAATTTAAGGCGAGTTCCCGACCTTCCTACCATGACTCCACATCCGTTGATGTGACGAAAAATGGGTTAGTTAGTTATAATTTTGGGAATGTGGTAGCTGCAGAGGATTCACCGGAACCAGCTAAATTTTGAAAGTGGTCTTTGAGAAAAAAAGTCTGGGAACTTCGTGTCATCATCATTATGGCAGCCTGTCACTAGTCAACTGCTGAACATAAGCCTCCACCATAGGTTGCCACAAAAGTTTGTGGTTCAAATTTGGGGGGAATTTGCCATAGTTGCCACGCTTGGCAGGCGGTCAGGCAACCGGAGTTTATTTATTCAGATGTTCCAGGAAGACGCCGCTGCCTATCTCCTGGTTTTCATTTTCCCTTTGTCTACTTTTACGACACTCACGGGATAAGATGGGTTGGTAGATTTTCTTAACCCGCCGAAACACGGCGTGTATCAAAAAGAGAATGAATGAATGTTGCCTATGCAAAATACGAGCCGTGGTAGCTCAGGGGCTAGGTGCTCGCTTTAAATTTCATAGTACGCGAGTGACCTGGGTTCGATTCCCGGTGCTGGCACCACTAAAATTGTTAATTGCAATTTTAAGTGCTGATTTACCACGTGCATGTCTGAGAAATAAAAAATATTTCGAAGACATGTGCAGTCCGCCAACCCGCATTGGAGCAGAGTGGCGGATTCTTCCTAGCTCCAAACCCCTCTCAGAAATGAGAGGAGGCCTGTGCTAAGCAGTGGGACATTTATAGGCTGAAACTTTACTTTTTACATATGCAAAATATAACAGTTGAAAAACGATACACCGTCGTTAAATAGTAACATCAGAAAAATAAACCTAGATGAAATTAGATGATAAGTGTCCGATGTAAGAATAATATAAAGCGGCACATTCACTCACCCGTCAGTTACTTCAGAGCAGCAATAGTCCCACTTGTGACTGTTACACCGCCATTCACGCACCCTCCTTAGTGCTGGTGAGTTTAACTCATCGCAGATTACCTTCAGAGCTGTCGGCTCTAACACATCTTGAATGGCTGTTATTGACAGTCTGTCAAACAAACAAGGATATTAAGTTTAATAAATACAAATAAAGAAAATAGACGGTTTTTTGTCGTGAACACGTAATGCTGATATTACGACAGATAGCTGGACTTGGATGGCGTCAACTCGAAAAATGACATAATCAGATACCTAATTAGAAACAACATTTTTATTTTCTAATTCCAAAAAAAAATATCGTAATTTTTATTGTTAATGTCACTTAAAATGTATCGCTTTGTCTTTTGACGCCAACTGCGAAATTGGCGGTAGTGTTTTAATTGAATTTTGTCATTTATGTGTATATTTTGAGTTTTTGTGTTTAATATTGATAGGTTATTATGCGTGCTAATGAAAATTCAATTTAAGACCAGAATTGCACCTTTAGTTTTGTCTCCATCGGTCCAGCAAATCTTCAGTAAAAGTCAACTACGAGATCATTTCACTGTTCATCGAAATTTTGAATTATCTATTGTCAATTCCGTGACTGACTTGACATTGGCGGAATTCTATTTAGAGAGGCCATAATTAAAAGAAGAAGACAGAGAGCTGCTAGGAAGGAACCACCCAAGGGCGAGTTATTCTGCCGTGGAGCAGTAGTGTGCAAACATTACTGTGTTTCGATTTGAAGGGCACTGAGAGCGTAATCACTGGGCATATGAGACTTAAAAACTGCATTGGGTGAAACTGCATTTGTTATGGGCAGACGTTGCACTGAACATCAGGTGAACGTTTTGCTCGTTTCGTCACTTTATCAAATAAAATGTGGTGGTGATACTAGTTAGCTTGTACACGCAGTCCTGGTAGTGAGTCGGTGCTCGTCAAAAACTAGGTAATACACACCAGTCTAAGTTATGTATGGGGTTCTTAGCAGATTAACGTTCTTTCCTTTATTAAATCCTAGAACTCATGATGATGACGACCGCGTGGCGTAGCGTATCTAACTCCCGCTAACTAAGCTGTTCGGGTCTGGTTATGTTGTGCATGTGAAATTTGTGTCTGTAAAACGCACCCAAGATACAAGAGAAAATTCTACTATGGGGTTGTTTTTTTAAACAAAATATAAATAAACCAAGTTTTTCTTAAGTTAACGAACCCATCGTTGTTTAGTGACCCGTGTTCGATCCCCGGTACCGGCTTCGCTGTTTTTAAACGCTAATTTCCCAGTGGCTCTACGGTGAATGGGCTCGGATTAGCTCGTACGCTATTGGTCGCGGGGTCGACTCCCGCACTGAGCAATTATTCGTTAGGCCTACAAATAGTTGTTCCGGGTCTGGATGTAAGTGCATGTGAAAGTTATGGCTATCGAAACGCACTCACTGGAAAATCCTAAGTGGGACATAATTTTGTTATAAAAAGAAAAAAGAGAATAATGGATTGTTTTTTATGGGGAAATGGTAATGTCTAAGAAATAAAAAATATTACAAAGACATTTCAGCGTAGCCAACGCGCACAAAAGCGCTTGGCGTGTGGCGGACTCTTCCCGGCTCAAAAACTCCACAATGGTGAAGGCCTGTACACTCCTACCGTATTGGCGGCGACGTGGTTCGCCACCCGTCACGTCTTGTTTTGCGAGAGGGCAAAAAGTAGCTTACGTGAGTGGCCTCTGCCTGCCCCTTATATGGGAAAAAGGCGTGACTGTATGTATGTTGAAATTCTGGCAGAAGAATGACGGCATAATAGGTATCAAAATTTCTACAATTTCTGGAGTCAATATATTACACACAAACCGATATTTTTAATAAGGCATAGGGCAAACATTAAGATCGGAAAGCCGGTAATGGTCGACCTAGGCGTACGTATCACAATCAGATCGGTGAACTTTTGAGGAAAGGTCACGTTAAAAGTACCCGCAACCGACGTGCGTGTATGAAAACGCTAATGAAAGTAGAAGAAGCTAAAGATGTGTGTCAGGATCGTAGCAAGTGGAAAGATGCGGTCTGTGCCTACCCTATGGGAAAGAGGCGTGGCTGTATGTATGTGTAGTTTATAGTAGCAGCCACATCCAGTGGATGGTGGTATGTTCAAAAAACGAAAACGAGCAATTTTGTTGCTATAACGAAAAAAAAAACTATATCAACGCGAATTCTACACATTTAATAAGGCATAGGGCAAACAAAAAGATCGGTAAAAACCCGCGTTAAAGAACAAATAGCTGATGTGAAGCATCGTCGGTCTAGGAAGTCTGCAGTCTGTGACCTGTTGATGTTCTGGATCATTCCAACCATTACATCTGATTCGATAAATCACAAATCCTCGCAAAAGAACACCGATTCCTACCAAGGATGATTCGCGAGGCTATTAAAATTAAAAATCATCCTATTTTCATTATAGAAGATGGTTGGGTACTACAACAAGCTTGGGATCCTATAATTAATAAAATTATATCAAAAACCAAGCAAACCACTGCAAGACTTCAAGACACAGGTAGCTCTTTCTGCGTAGATCGGACCAAAAAGCTGAAGGTACTCCGGGTTAACTAAGATATCAAGACATCTGTCACCTCAGTCCTCCCGTGACCATGGGTGCTGTGTAAAGCGCTCGAAACGTCGGGTTATAAATAGTTCAAAAATGAACGCGATAAAATCCGTAATAATTAGTTTTATTTAAAAGAACTATAGCATAACCATAAAGTAGAGTTCGTAATCATTATCATGACTTGAATTGTGTGATGTACATCATCACTTCAACCAATTAACCCCTGAACATAGGCCTCCCCCATAGATTGACACAAATCGCGGTCCTGAGCCACCTGCATCCATCGACTTCCCGCGAAACCGTACAGATCGTCGCTCCATCCAGTAGGTGGTCGCCTTGTAGTGAGTTATCGTGAACCTTAAAGTCAACTGATTTGGAGTTTCTTAGTGTTTAGGTACGGCATTCACCACCCCACTACTCAATGCCCTCCCTCTTTAGTTACGGACCCGCTGTATGTCGTGTGTCTGCGGAATAACTTAGAGTAGGGGTTGCCAAACTGCCATTCGATATAAAGTGGATCTTTAAATGTGTACCAGTGTATTAATTTAACTAATTGTCGCGGAACACCTATTGATTTTCAAACTGGCGCTTCGCGGAACATAGTTTGAGAACTATGTCCAGCCTTAAAGAAAACATTAATTTTACTTTCTAATTACTTTTTCTTATTTTAATATGAATCACAGTTACTTTGATAATTTATCTAAGTCCTTGAAAAGTAATCTGTAGAGCAGATATTTAAACGAAATGACATACATGATATCTCATCTCAGACCCTAAGCGTAATCAGTGATAAGCTATCAATAATTGTCCAGAAAATTACTATCATAGGCGTAGTTACAAGTTGGTTAGCAGTGTTGCTAGATAAAGGCAAAAGACTGTACAACATTATTACGTACACAATGTTAAATATGATTATGATAAAGGAAGCGTTCATTATTGTTTAAAATATCATATACCTGCAAAATTCATGTAACAGTAGCTTTTTATCCTTATGTCTCAATGATGAATCAAGAATTAAGTCGTCGACTCGATTGGCGCCGTGGTTACCCGATTCGCTTCGGCGCTAATGATCGCAAGGGTTGGATTCCCGCACGGGACAAATATTTGTAATACGATAGTTGTTTCGGGTCTGGGTGCATGTGGAATTGGGAATGCGCACACTTACGGCGTCGTTACAATACACTTATATATGTATGAACTAGCTGAACTCCGGGGTTTTTGTTCGTTTGCCCCTCGAACGGTCATTAGACGACTTAAAATCATTTGAGATATTCGAAATCGCGCAAGCACGCAGCGAACACGACACAGTCCGAATTTCGTGGTTTTTGTAGGAGTTTATTTAAGTATTTATGTTTGGGTCAAACCAAACCTGGCACGCGGGCCCTTGGCCTGTGAGCACAGTATCCGATGAAGCTGTAAAAGCCAAAAAAGCTAACAGCAATTACATCACCGAAATTTTATAAATTATATATTACCCGTTTGACTCATAAATTAGTATTTATATGTAATATACAATTAAATATGAACTTTTTATATATATAATAAAAACCGAAAATGAGATAAGCGGAATAACGTTTATGATCATTTAGGTAATGTTCTCGAATTTTATTTCTTGAATATGTTCCGATTAGGAATTGTTTTGATCTTATCAAGGAGGGCGTTCCAGAGGAGTGTAGCTTGAACAGTAAAAGAAGAGTTATATATATATACGAGGAGGGATCAAAAAGTAGTGAGAACGACATACTCATTGGTAAGAAAAAAAAATACTGGCAGGCATAGCTCAGGTACATATTTGTAATATTAATAAAGAAAAAAATCTTCGATTCTCTTTTGTTTTTTTCTGAATGTAGTCATTTGTTTGCTTCGTGTCGGGACGTGTTCTTGAAAATGAAGAAAAACAATGTGCGAGCCGTTATTAAATACCTCTGTTTAAAAAAGTTAACGACGCAAGAGATTCATTGCGATTTGGAGGCAACATTAGGAGAGTCTGCTCCGCCGTATTCCACTGTCGCAAGGTAGGCGTCTCTATTTCGAGTAGGGAGAACTAGCACGGAAGGCGAACATCGTTGCGGCCGTCCATCGACGTCAGTCGACCAAGAAAATGTTGCGAAAGTCGGGAAATTTGTACAGAGCGATCGAATAGTTACCATCCGATAGTTAATTCAAGAAACGGGCATTTCATATGGAAGTATTCAATCCATATTGAAACAATCTTTGAATATGAGAAAAGTCTCCGCAAGATGGGTGCCGACAATGTTAACCGACAGTCAGAAACAAAATCGACTTGACATTTCAAAGATATTGTTGGACAAGTTTCAAGAAGATTCTGAAAACTTTTTGTCTCGTTTCGTAACAATGGACGAAACATGGGTCCATCATGTTGATCCCGAGACAAAACAGCAATCTTCGCAATGGAAACAGCCATCATCACCGACCCCGAAGAAGTTTCGTGCCGTGGAATCGGCTGGCAAGGTTATGGCCTCAATATTTTGGGACTCAGAAAGGATATTGTTGACCAGTTATTGTGTGTGAGGCAGGAGCGTGGAACCACTATTACAGGCCAATATTATGCAGCTTTAATTCCCAAGTTGAGGAATGGCATCAAAGAGAAAAAGAGAGGGAAACTTCGAAGGGGCGTGCTGTTTCATCACGACAACGCACCCGCGCACAGGTCGGCAGTTGCGATGGCTGCAATTCAGCAAGCTGGCTTCGTATTGGTTGACCACACACCTTATTCACCAGATCTGGCGCCTAGCGATTTTTAACTGTTCCCTGTTTTTTCCTGTTCCTGTGTTTTTTTGAAAGGGAGCCTTGGAAAAGCGCTGGACTCTGTGTGTAGAGAGACTCGGAGACTATGTAGAAAAATAAATTATCAATAGTCATTTTATTCTATCTCATTCTCTCTACTTTTTGATCCTTCCTCGTATATATAGGATACTCCGTTATTATGTTGTGGAATGCGAATCTTAAGATGGTTTACGGAACTAGGTACTCGTATATTGGACGGTATTCTTAAGATGATGTTTTATGATTAAGATAAAATTAAAAGAATTACAAAAAAGACGATGCCTTCGGAGTTTCTTTCGCCTGTTTCTTCGCATGTGAAACCTCATTACAAATAGGTGGAAGATTGTAAATAAACTGTTGTTTGACAAACGTAATTTATATTTCTTAATCTTTTTCCAGTCTTTATTTTTTATAATGAGAATTTCTTAATGTTTATAAAAAATTAGGAATTTTTTCATTTCATTTCACTAATTACGTCTGTAACATGTATACATGACACTGAACGAATCCTGGACCATGCAACATATTTATATAAAGAAAACGAAGTTAGCCCCGGATAATTCTTAGCTCTTTTTTGGCGAGATTAGGGAATCGAGAGTTCGGCTGATTCTGTGTGACAACTGTGTGACACTGCACTGCGCTCGTCACCCTGAGCACCAGGGGTCTTTGTAGGTTGTGGTCCATTGATGGTAGGATTCCTATGCAGGAATCCGTCTAGGTAGGTACCACCGCAGGGCCAGTTATTCTTGAAACAGAAGTGTGCAAACATCGCTATGTTTTGGTCGGAAGGACACTGACAGCTAGTGTAATCACTGGGCATATGAGACTTAAGAACTGATGTCTCTGGGTGACGGGCGCAGTGTAGTGACACACAGAAATTTTGTGGGTGACAGAAGTTGCACTTACCATCAGATGAACGTTCTACTCGTCTCGTCACTTTATCCAATAAAAAAGGTAGGTAAAACTGCAAGGCCAGTTACTCTGCCGTGAAGCATTTGGGACAAAAAGTGATGTCTCAGGGTGACGGGCGCAGTTTGGTGCAACACAGAAATGTTCTGGGTGATACAGCATTTGTTATGGGCAGACATTGCACTTACCAACATGTTTTGCACGTCTCTTGAATTTATCCAAAAAATAGATTAGATAAGGTGCTCTTCAAATTGTGATACAGTAGTATAACTGCTGCTTGATGGCAGAATAATTGGCACTGCGGTGGTACCTATGTACCTAGTCAATATGTACAGGAGTCCTCCCATGTAATAGTTCTATCATGCATAAGGATATGCTCAGAGTTTCTCTGTGAGATAAAATCCGTAATGATGTTATCCGCAGCAGAACTACAGTAACCGACATTGCCCTAAGGATTAGCAAGCTGAAGTGGCAATGGGCCAGCCATATAACTCGGAGAACTGATAACCATTGGGGAAGAAACGTTCTAGAGTGGCAACCTTGTACCAGCACACGCAGTATAGGGCTGACCCTCCACAAGATGGAGCAACAACCTACACGGTTTTGCAGAAAGTCGATGGATGCAGGTGGCTCAGGACCATGTTTTGTGGAAATCTATGGGGGAGGCCTATGTTCAACAGTGGACTATGATAAGCTGAATTGATGATGATGATACTGGGGCATGATGTTTCTTTTAATTTAGATCTTAATCAATTCAATTGATGACTGTTTTTCTTCTCTCTTTAGACACCCTAGGGATGAGATTGAGTGGTAGTGTATGCATAATGTAAATTTTCCTACTGCAGTGGATACCTTTTTGTTGCTGCAACTGGACACTGGGCAGCAAAATCTTTGTGGATCGTCTGAATAAATTATTATGCATAAACAAAATAAGTTATTTGTTATTATTTTTAATAAATCCAAACTTTACTTATATGTACTCTTACATACATTTATATTATAAAATGAAACTCACTTGTTTTCCAAAATAGTCCTGCAAATCACCTCTCTAACACCGGGATTTGTTATCTTATCTACACTAAGCTGATGGAGGTTCCACGATGCAAGGCGGCAACATCTTATGCCATCTCTTTCATAAGTAAATAATTCCTCTACTATGGGTCTGTGAGAATATGCTGATAGTAAATCTAGGATATCATTTACTGGAGCAGTTGCAAAACCATTGGGCAATGTTATTGGTAGTTTTGTTGGCATGGATAAACTCTTTCTGTGTGGTGTTCTTATAATATCATTGATGCCATTCAAACTAGACTCATTTAAGGAGTCACCAGTCCAGGCATAGGCATGACCGTTCGCTAAAAGCTGAACACTCTCACACTTCCTTGGCTCTAAACTCAAATGATGTTTAACTGTACTAAGCCTAACTATATCCATTCCTCGCACTTTGATCAAATCATCAAGAGACTTAAAAGGCCCTTTTTTATTGCGATGGTCCACAATATTTGCTGCTATTTCTTGATTAAGTCCGGGAACACATTGCAATTGGAAAACACTTGAAGAGTTGATAGAGCATAATTTATTTTCACCTGGCAATCTTACACTGTCTAATGAGTGTGTGCATGAACTAGCACGAGATATTTGTTTTCTTATACTTGTACATATTTCTGGCCTCAATAATTCTAGTTTCTCAGCTCCAATGCCTAAAAGTTAAATATTACATTGTCAAAACATGATAAAGCTATAATAAACCCTACTCAAACAACTTAATAATACATACAGAGCAATAAAAATGTTAAGTAGAAAAGGCCTGTACAGCCATTAAGTAGAAAAGAAGTTTAGTTTCAGAATAAACTCTGTGGAATATTTATATATTTATGTATCTTTCGCTAATGGACGAAAAGATAATAAAATATAGTTAAAAAACTCACCTGAGACTAATGCAAGGTCATCAACGCGCTTAAATCTTCCAATCATCTGTCGATGACGAACGATTTCCCGCGCCTGCTGTCTATTTACACCCGGCAGCGTCATTAACTGCTCTTCGGTTGCGGTGTTCACATTCATCAGTTCTGGATACTCTTCTGAGGGTGGCAGGCTGAAGGTGTGACTCAAACTGGATTTGTTTAGTTTCGCGCGCCTGACGAAGCCGCGAAATGATCTTCGACTAGATTTACTCCTCACTGAACTCGGACTTTGCCCCATAATTATACTAGCCACTTCAAAATCAATCGATCATAATACATGTAAATTTCTTATATGATTTGATAATTAAGAAAACTTTTATTTATGCACTTGTTCTTCAAAAAACCGTTTTCAAGAACGTTTAGCACAATCTGTCACTAATTCAGTTTTAAGTCCTTATCTTCCTTCTTATATTAACGTTATCACGATTCTGGGTACAGTTTTCTCTAAATAATTTAACAATACGGTTCTTCAATAACTAGACAAATCACTCGATTGACTGACGATGACATTTATTTTAACGTCATTTGTTCTGTATGACAGTAATTGACAGCGCTGATTGCTAAATGTTGCAATAATCAAAAATCTTTTGAAAATATAACGTTTGGAAATATTTAATTAACTTTTAGTGCTAAATAGCCGAAATTGGGTAAAAACATCAATAACGACGATTTTGGGCACACACTTGATTTCGATTGAGTTACGAAATGCCCTTGCTGCTATTTATATTGTATAATTTTGGTGGATTTATATGCAATATAACTTGGTTAATGAATTGTGAATTTCGAGTTGCCCCACATTCTACCTCTAATAAAACTTGATGTCAATTCCAAAGTCACATATGGCATTGATTGGCAGCACTAAAGACAGTTAATTATTTATAGGTCCACTCATTGCCTCCAACTTAAAATGGGCAAAATGTTCTACCTTATTAGTTAAGAAAACCGGTCCCTTTCATGTTTTACGCAGATATTTTCAAGCACTAACGGTGGCTAAAAGCTAAAACTTATCTTATTTGAGTAACTTTCAACTAAAGAAGATGTTATTTCTGCCACCTCAATAAAAACAATTTAAAGGCACATAGATCTGCTCGCTACTTTAACGCAAACAAAATAGTTACAGAGTGAAAGTTCAAGTAGAGTGAAAGGCATAGCAACTATTTTTTTATAGATTTAGTTATTAATATATAGACTAACTAATGATCTGCAAGTTGACGCTGGTTGACGGTCATTCGCATTATGTTGGTAAGGAGTTGCTGTGAGGAGAATCCCACAGTCTCCATACAGGCTCTGCACAAAGGGCTGTCTGTAACACCTAAAGTAAACATATGTTTGTTAAATGATCCATGTCCATTTATAGCGATACTGATCGTTCTGATTTGGGGGTTTATTCAGACGAAGTAGCGCCTTGGAGATGTGACTGTTGATTACAGGCAAAGCAGTCTTTGCCTGTCTGCACTCTGGGTGATTCGCCCAGATTTGTACATGTTGGTTCCTAGTGCGCTCTCAGACTAGCGAGCGAACATACCTGAGGGCAATATAGCAGTATAGGTTCTGGGACCACATCATACTGGTTAGAGCCTCCGCGAGCAAGTTCGTCGGCCGCGTCGTTGCCCCTAGATCCACTGTGTCCCTTAATCAATTGTAGAGTTATTTCATTGAATTGACATACCTCATTTAATTTCTGGTAGCGTTCGTATATGAGCCCTGAGTTCATAACATTGCTTTTGAGGGCCAGTAGTACCGACATGCTGTCGGAGAGTATTCGGATGGAATAGTCTTTTACCTTATGTTTAGGTCCTCTGAAAAAGTTCCAGAGCCTGTACCTGACTCTGTTTTGGAACCATCCGTGAAGATTCTAAGTTCCCTAGGGTTTAGTCCTTCAGTACGATGGTCCTCGTGTAATTGTATTTTATACTTTTTGTCGAGTACAAATTGCTTTAGGATCCTATCATACACAGCCTGTAGAACGGGCATTTCTGCAAACAGTTCTGTAAGTATGTTGGTTTGTGGGATCTTGTTTTTACTCCAGAGATTCAGTGTTTTGAGCATTATGGCTGCAAAAGCTGCTTCCTGTTGGTTGTATAGGTACAGCGGTGGCAGATCCAGCATGGCTTCTAGGGCCACTGTGGGAGTGGTTCTCATACATCCCGTCGTGGCCAGACATGCTAGCCTCTGACATCTTTGGAGTTTGTTGATAGCAGTAGTTAATCTAGTTCTTGGCCACCAAACTACTGCACCGTCATTTCAATCATTGGGCAAATAATTATCTTGTATAGCCACAGGATGAGTTTAGGTGACAAGCCCCAGCGATTGCCAATCATCCTTTTGCATTGCCAAAAGGTGATAGTTGATTTTTTGATTTTGTTTTCAATGTGATTGTTCCAGTTTAGTTTGCTGTTCAGTATGATGCCTAGGTAGGTGTGGCATCTCAATGCGCAATTAATTATATTTTCGTTATTCTCTATGAGCCTCTTATCAATAAAAGAATTTAAGGTTGTCTTTGCTTACACTCGTCGGGGCCCTTGTGGCTTGGAGGTACCGTATCATTGTAACAGCTGAGACGGCGGAAGATACGCTCCTGGGTCACAAAAAAATTACGCGCTTACGACCGATTAATTAACTATGAATTTACGTATTTGCTTATTGTCACATTATGAAGTACAATGTGTATACTTTGCACATATATTATGAAATTAAGAGAAAGCATTAGTATGTAAATAATTGGTCGTTTCATGTGTGGATGTTTTAGTAAATAAGTTTGCAGAAAAAAGTTAAGAAATCTTAATATCCTAAATATACTTTCTACCCAAAACTATCGAAATTTATTTTGATTTTAATGTAGTCCTAGCTATAAATGTATATCAAAACTGAAAAACTTAGTTATTTTTGTGTTTTGTAAGTGAACGTAAATGAAACACACATTCAAAGAACAATTTCTGTGCTATTTTATTCGAAATCCTGTACAATAATCGCCAATAAAGCTTAGAATTAAGAATTGCAGGCTACAATAATGGTATAAAGCAATACACTTCGCTTACCCTGTAAAGCTAATTCTTTACGGAGTCGAGTGTGCTGTTGCAAATTTAATCTAAGAAAATAAACTGCTTGTTGTTATAGACTGAAAATTTGACTGAATATGACTCCCAACTGTGTGTATTCATTTATTTTAGTTTGGCAAATTTTGCCATTTCAAGCAGTTTAAGTTCTAGAAAAGAATTTTGACAAACATGAAATTTATAGAAACATCCATAATTATTAAATGGAAAACATACGAAGAATGTTACCAACATATTATGGATGAATTCAGCGGGAACTTTTATAGGTTAAACTTACATTTTAATCATCACCATCAGGAAAATAAATTTTCTCTTCTAACAGTTCTTAAAATTTCGAATGGGGATAATTATAATGTAAAATATTATTTTATTAAATTTTACTGGGTAAATTAATGATCAAGTATTAAATAGTAACAATTTCCAAAATTTATATAGTATTAGTGAGATTTTGCTGATGCCTATTCATTCAGCTCGGTATCTGTAGAAAAAAAATAATGGTTGCTTAAAAAAATGAAATTGTCAGTAATGTAAAGTACATGAAAAAATACAGTCGAATAGAGCATTTTATATTAAAATGTTAATTAATTATAAATTATGGATTTTTATTTCAACATATGTGGTTTCCTATGCAATAATGCGATATCTCCTTAATATTTAATCAAGCAAATGTAAAACTTGTTATGTAGACTCAAACAATCATAATCAACAATTAACTGACTCAATTGACTTGAGAGCAAGACGTTATTTTATTACTGTGCTGGAAACTTAGGAATGTTCATCCTGATACTTAAAATCGTAATGTCGCATTATATTGTTTTTTTTTATAGACTGATGTATATACGTTAATAATGTTCGTAATTATATAATAATATCAAACACTAAAAATCAGTTTTATTAATAGAAATATAGACCTAAAAGTTTAATCATAAATATTTTAAAATAAAACTACAAAAGCGTAAATAAACTACCCACTGAGAATTTATTACTATATCACTATGCCTTTTTAAAAGTAGGTTCAATAGAAGTAACATTACAAACAAAATTGCATTCTGCAGTGCGCGACAACAGTTGTCGGTTTTTACTTTGATAGATTTTGAATTCTGTGAAAAATTAACGACCGTTTACTAATTCTAATTAAATCCGTTTAGTAATTCTAATTAAAAAAAGCCATATTGTTTTCAAAATAAGCTGCGAAAAAAGAATAATATTGAAAAAAACATAATATAGAACAAAGAAATATGAATTTCATTTTATTAATTACAGACTTGTTTTTTTTTAATTATGCCTATATTTGAGGATGTTATGTGGCTAATTACGTGCACGCAGGTAATACTATTTTGATCTATAAAATCATATCACAGAGAAAGACGCAATAAATCATGAAAACTACCCATAAATCCAACTGATAATTTGACTAGTACATAATCTGTAGAAATAAATGATGAGCAATCAAACGAATGTTAAACAGTATGTTTTCCACTGCATTACAAAAAAAACAAATTGCAAACCATTGTATGGAATGATAGCTACAGCGGTTTGCCGTTTTAAAAGATGAAGAGTACATTTCAGAGCCACTTTCAAGAAGAATCACTTATTTTGTACCAATTTTTTGGATAATAATTATTATAATGAATATCTTACGTACGATTATATTATGCCCACATTTCTTTTACAATTAATTCGACGTCCTTTGCAAAAACCTATCTCAGCTTAGCTCCTAAATCCCCACCAGAACCTACGACTTTTTAGATTGACAAGTAGAAAATTCCTTAAATGGTGTCCACAATATTTACGTTTATTTATGACGTTTAGCCACCTAACATTTTACCCCATTACAAAAATAGACAATCAAGCAGCCTTTCCTATGCCATCATTACTTCGACATTATCTAACTTCATTATAAAACTTGCCAAATCCTTCATATAATATTGTTATACTTCGAAAGATCACTTAATCTTTGACAAACTTATTTACAGTATCATTTAATTTCACATTTTGAACTGAATTATTATAATAGTATTGTCATATGCGAAATACTGGGTAGAGCTGAGAACTCGCGTTATCAAGATGCTAATTATATTGGGCATCCCTTTTTCACTACGAATACAGTCATCAGTGTATTTAGTGTTACTATACGAATAATACCTACATGCAAATAGACTATTTCTTTAGAGTAAAACACAAAAAAAGAGTGGTTCTCACTGCTTTCAATATACATATAATGTACTGTGTAACTCTTAGTCTATAAGGCTAGTTGTAAAACCTTTACGTAAATTAAAAAGGATTAGCTGCCGTTAATCAACGATAGGATATTTATTTCGCTAGCAACACTGATGCCGTATCTCTAAATAAGTTTGTCATAATAATAAATAATACTACTTCATACTACCTATATTACGCAAGATAATAAGTTACTCAAATCATTATTCCTTATAAATATTTAAGTTAAGGAAATGTATTTGGAAACGCTAGGCCCACTTTTTAGATGAATTATTATGATTTTTTTGTTGTTGTTGTGAAAATTACGAGATTATTTACGATTTAAGTACCTACGATATGGTCTGTGGTCTTCTAAGTGTTACTTTATAAGTATAGAATTTCAATCTTAAATAATAATAAAAAAAGTTTACAAATAATAATAGTGACCTTTAATGCTAAAATAACAAAATCACTAACCAAGTTTTTGTGAAGAGAGCGAACGGGCAAGTGAAATTTTAAATGAAATTCCAAATTGTATTCGATAATTTTACTATAATAATAAGCACCAAACCATGTTTGGAATGTTCTGTATTGCACCACAAACGAACAAAATCCGATTTATAAAAAAATACACTCGTTACAGTACAATTTCCATCAATTGCGGTAGATGAGAAAAAGTAATCTCTATTAAATTTATTAGTATATTTTAAATAAATAAATTCGGTTACTACAAGCAACAATAAAGGTCACCATTAATTCCAATCTCAACTAATTAACACGAAATGAGCGAGTTAAATATAAAGTGAACGGATAAAATTGTTTAACGTAAAATTGCGTCTTTGATAAATGTCTGTCCGAGCTATAGTGAATGCTGTATTGTCGAATTGGCACAAGCCGTCCCACAATCGGCTCACATAGTTCTTAACATTCTATAAATATTTCTAGACAGCTGCCAAACGGCACGCAACAGTCAAACATTTAACAGCGACGGGACAGGAACGGCAACAATCACAAATATCACAATTTTGTTCAGCACACACACTGTCACTTCAAACTTACGCATTGGTGCAAATACAATTCCAAAAAAGATATCACTTTGCAATAGTCTGTTATCTGCGTCGGGAATTGGATGCTTTTAAGGTACGCGAAACTCGAAAAAAGATTTATCAAGCTATTAGACGTATTTTTTTGTAAAAAAAAAGTAAAGTTTCAGCCTCTAAATGTCCCACTACTGAGCACAGGCCTCCTCTCATTTCTGAGAGGGTTTTGGAGCTAGGAAGAATCCACCACGCTGCTCCAATGCGGGTTGGCGGACTTCACATGTCTTCGAAATAATTTTAATTTCTCAGACATGCAGGTTTCCTCACGATGTTTTCCTTCACCGCCGAACACGTGGTAAATAAGCACTTAAAATTGCAATTAACAATTTTAGTGGTGCCGGCACCGGGAATCGAACCCAACTCACTCGCGTACTATGAAATTAAAAGCGAGCGCCTAGCCCCTGAGCTACCACGGCTCTAGGCTTTTTTTGTAAGTTTAGATGAAACTGAAAACAAAAGCTTAGGGTACTCTGACAAAGTGTTGTCAGTTCACTTAGTTATTTTAAAATAAATTTAGTGTTGCCATTTAAAACATTTGTTACTACTTGCTACCGACATGTAAGTTTTAATGAGCATCGCGTATAAGCTGGACTGACGGTAAATAATAGTTGTTGCCGTTGTTCGTAACAAAATCAAACGATTTGTACAAAAAAAGTGACTTCATTGTGCATGAACATGCCCCTCGAACAGGCCAGTCTTCACAGAAGATCACGTGTTTTGGAACTCTCCTAATCTCAGCAGTTCTAAACCATTCCTGGCATAAGTACAGCAAGCCCGTCGTGCCAGTGGTGTTTTTTGTCATCAGTAATTACTTCGTTCTATGTAATGGTATTCTAGTTATTTAGTAAGTCATACGCCAAACTAGACCGAGGACACAGTTTTTATTATTAATGTAAATTATTTCAAATGGAATATTTAAATATAACTTCCAAAGACACGACGGATCAGCTGCATAAAAATTATTGACGGCTCTTTAGGTCTGACGTCGATGCGGATTTTTGTGGTTAAAATCCAAGTTATTATTAAAAACGTACTGTTGCCGTCACATAACCTTAAAATCACGTTCCAATTACACTTGAGGCTAACTAAATAAATACTTAATTAATATCATAAAACAATTACTGAATTAGGAAAGAATATTCTCGATTTAACTTCACTGTAGTAAAGTAAAAAAAGTGTAATGGAAATGTATTACAAAATTGCTCCTATTTGTAGGGTAGAGTGCATTTTTCGCATAAATAAAGTTTGAAGCTAAAATCAATAATAAGATATTAGTTAATTTACTGTTACGACATTTTAATACATTTATATAATTGGTGAACATTGAATATTTAATTAAATAAGGAGATCAATAGAAATATATATCATCTCCTTTTTCCTCCAATACATGAATATAATATTTCTCCTATACAATACAGTATAAATAGGACTGAAATGAAAGTAAGTTTATTTCGTTATGGGAAAAATGCCTCTAATTAGGACCAAATTCAGTTTTCAACACATCTAATCCTTTATATAACCAATACATTAAATCACTCTTTGCCGGTATTTACGAGAAACGTCCGCGATGACGTTACGTAAGTATCAATTTCGGTCAATTGTAATCGTCCGTCGAGTTGAACCGACCAATCACAACGCGTTACGGTAGCGTGTGTGAATTCCAAATTGCCAATTGCAAGCGACACCACGGCATACGGATGAGTACTCATGTACGAAGAAGTACATTATGCAGTCGCCTGTATAGATATAAACGATTTACAACGACGCGTTGACACGAAGTACAAGCCAGCAATGTGTAGACTAAGGTTGAAACTTTATATGACGCGGTGCGCAAGCATCGCTCTCGGAAAGGGCCGGAGCTACACTGAATTTGTATTCGCTCGCCGCAAGGATGTGGTATCTGTAAGAGAAATAAATTATGATTATCGGCTTTTCAGGACGTTTTCTTATTTAGATAATTTCTACTAAATTTTAGTTTTGGATGAAATGACACATATTAGGTAAATGGAGTAAAATTTTATTGTTACTTGAGCGCTGGGTGCATTTGGTAGGGATAACTTT
Source organism: Luehdorfia chinensis (assembly GCA_019845155.1). Taxonomy (NCBI): domain Eukaryota; kingdom Metazoa; phylum Arthropoda; class Insecta; order Lepidoptera; family Papilionidae; genus Luehdorfia; species Luehdorfia chinensis. The sequence continues at coordinate 11,261,630 of JAHVAK010000103.1, forward strand.
GCGCTTTTACAGTTACTGTAGAGAACAGAATTCTTACATTCATGATATTTTATTAAAATCAAATTATTAAGTCAACGAAGTCGTTACAAAATAATAGGCCAGTTTTTACGTTTCTCGTTCATGATCATTAACTAACTTTGTATGAACGTACTAATACGAAATCGGAAAGTCGAATACTTTTAGTCAAATAATTATGAAATTATTTGTAAACAAAAGCAATTAGTGTAATTAATAAATCGTATTAAATATTTAATTTTAGTAAAAACCTCTCCAAAAACAATTTATCCTGCATTGAACGAAACATTAGGACTGTTGGATCCTAGGGCAGGAAATGAAAGTAGCAATCGGACTGTAACTATATTATATAATAATTTTGAGATGCCCGTTGGTAGCGAGTGCTTGCGCGGAGGATTATTGAGGTCAAGTGGAGGTCGTCGTCTCGGGCCTCGTACGCTGCGCCGACGTTTCGGTTCACGGGTGAACAGGACGTTGATACATTATTATGTCACACGACATGTGGCCGTAGAGCTGTGACGGCTTGAAACCTACCAAATCGATCAATATTCCAATAAACGAAACTGAGCTACCGATTATATTTATTTATAATACAAACATTTCAATTTGTGTTATCGACTGAGAACAAATATTAACTGAATAAAGTTATCCATTTAAAAAAAACTACATGTTCACTTTAAAAAAATTGGTAGAAATAATGAAGATAAAAATGACAGATTTAGCAGAGTGGTTAAAAAGGAATGGCTTTGAATTTGAATTGAGTTTAGTAAAAACGGAGATTTTAAAATTATTAGACAGAATAAACCTGCAAAACAAAGATTCGAAATAGATGAATTGAGATTTGATCATGGACATAATATTTAATCAAAAAACCGACTTCAACGCGCCAAACAATTTCATTTCAAACTTTTTCACTAAAACTATATGGGACCACCCTTACGGAACTACCTTTGTAATTAATAATTATTAAAATCGGTTTATAAACAAAGAAGTTATGCCTGAACACATATAACACAGCCACCATTCTCCACAAAGAAATAGTGACTTTATTGAAATAATCTTCTCCTAACGTCTTATAGGATAATTGGGCAAAAGTAGTGAAAAAACATAAAAACAATAAAGGAAGTTTTTAAACAAGATGTTAATTAATCAAAAATTAATTAAATTGAAAATGCATTTATAATTTATACGCTACTGAACTTTACTTTTGAAGAAACAAAACGTGGAGCTATGGCGGGACGCATAAGTCGACCGAAGAACAAACCACGCGCCATTAATGGCATAGCCTCTATTATCTCCGTCGTACTGACCAAGAAGGTCGATAAATCGACTACGGAAAATTTATGTTTTTCTTTTTGATTTAATAATTTATCGCCACTTATTTCATCACATAAAGCTCGCTTTTCTCCTATTATAATCAAAACTTAAACTAATCGAGATAATATTAACTTTTACGCGCGTTCTAATCTATGTAGATTTGAGCAAGGTAAACGGTCTGACTTGCGACGAATCGATGTATTGCTTTCTCGCTCGTACTAAGGTGGAGCGGAGCGCGGAGCTAGCAGTCGCAGGCGCAGTCGCGCGCTTGGCGCGGGTGAGGCGGGCGAGTGAGGCGAGTGAGGCGAGTGCGGCGGTACGCACCGGGCGCGGAGCTAGCAGTCGGAGGCGTTGAGGTCGAGCGGCGCGCGCTTGGCGCGGGTGAGGCGGGCGAGTGAGGCGAGTGAGCCGAGTGAGGCGAGTGCGGCGGTACGCACCTCGCGCGGAGCTAGCAGTCGGAGGCGTTGAGGTCGAGCGGCGCGCGCTTGGCGCGGGTGAGGCGGGCGAGTGAGGCGAGTGCGGCGGTACGCACCGGGCGCGGAGCTAGCAGTCGGAGGCGTTGAGGTCGAGCGGCGCGCGCTTGGCGCGGGTGAGGCGGGCGAGTGAGGCGAGTGAGTCGAGTGAGCCGAGTGAGGCGAGTGCGGCGGTACGCACCGGGCGCGGAGCTAGCAGTCGGAGGCGTTGAGGTCGAGCGGCGCGCGCTTGGCGCGGGTGAGGCGGGCGAGTGAGGCGAGTGAGTCGAGTGAGCCGAGTGAGGCGAGTGCGGCGGTACGCACCGGGCGCGGAGCTAGCAGTCGGAGGCGTTGAGGTCGAGCGGCGCGCGCTTGGCGCGGGTGAGGCGGGCGAGTGAGGCGAGTGAGTCGAGTGAGCCGAGTGAGGCGAGTGCGGCGGTACGCACCGGGCGCGGAGCTAGCAGTCGGAGGCGTTGAGGTCGAGCGGCGCGCGCTTGGCGCGGGTGAGGCGGGCGAGTGAGGCGAGTGAGTCGAGTGAGCCGAGTGAGGCGAGTGCGGCGGTACGCACCGGGCGCGGAGCTAGCAGTCGGAGGCGTTGAGGTCGAGCGGCGCGCGCTTGGCGCGGGTGAGGCGGGCGAGTGAGGCGAGTGAGTCGAGTGAGCCGAGTGAGGCGAGTGCGGCGGTACGCACCGGGCGCGGAGCTAGCAGTCGGAGGCGTTGAGGTCGAGCGGCGCGCGCTTGGCGCGGGTGAGGCGGGCGAGTGAGGCGAGTGAGTCGAGTGAGCCGAGTGAGGCGAGTGCGGCGGTACGCACCGGGCGCGGAGCTAGCAGTCGGAGGCGTTGAGGTCGAGCGGCGCGCGCTTGGTGCGGGTGAGGCGGGCGAGTGAGGCGAGTGAGTCGAGTGAGCCGAGTGAGGCGAGTGCGGCGGTACGCACCGGGCGCGGAGCTAGCAGTCGGAGGCGTTGAGGTCGAGCGGCGCGCGCTTGGCGCGGGTGAGGCGGGCGAGTGAGGCGAGTGAGTCGAGTGAGCCGAGTGAGGCGAGTGCGGCGGTACGCACCGGGCGCGGAGCTAGCAGTCGGAGGCGTTGAGGTCGAGCGGCGCGCGCTTGGCGCGGGTGAGGCGGGCGAGTGAGGCGAGTGAGTCGAGTGAGCCGAGTGAGGCGAGTGCGGCGGTACGCACCTCGCGCGGAGCTAGCAGTCGGAGGCGTTGAGGTCGAGCGGCGCGCGCTTGGCGCGGGTGAGGCGGGCGAGTGAGGCGAGTGAGTCGAGTGAGCCGAGTGAGGCGAGTGCGGCGGTACGCACCTCGCGCGGAGCTAGCAGTCGGAGGCGTTGAGGTCGAGCGGCGCGCGCTTGGCGCGGGTGAGGCGGGCGAGTGAGGCGAGTGCGGCGGTACGCACCGGGCGCGGAGCTAGCAGTCGGAGGCGTTGAGGTCGAGCGGCGCGCGCTTGGCGCGGGTGAGGCGGCCGAGTGAGGCGAGTGAGTCGAGTGAGCCGAGTGAGGCGAGTGCGGCGGTACGCACCGGGCGCGGAGCTAGCAGTCGGAGGCGTTGAGGTCGAGCGGCGCGCGCTTGGCGCGGGTGAGGCGGGCGAGTGAGGCGAGTGAGTCGAGTGAGCCGAGTGAGGCGAGTGCGGCGGTACGCACCGGGCGCGGAGCTAGCAGTCGGAGGCGTTGAGGTCGAGCGGCGCGCGCTTGGCGCGGGTGAGGCGGGCGAGTGAGGCGAGTGAGTCGAGTGAGCCGAGTGAGGCGAGTGCGGCGGTACGCACCGGGCGCGGAGCTAGCAGTCGGAGGCGTTGAGGTCGAGCGGCGCGCGCTTGGCGCGGGTGAGGCGGGCGAGTGAGGCGAGTGAGTCGAGTGAGCCGAGTGAGGCGAGTGCGGCGGTACGCACCGGGCGCGGAGCTAGCAGTCGGAGGCGTTGAGGTCGAGCGGCGCGCGCTTGGCGCGGGTGAGGCGGTCCAGCTCGGCGGCCGCGTCGGAGCGCGCGGCGGCGGCGGCCGGCGAGGCGTCGGTGGCGCGCACGCCGGGCGAGCCCGTCTTCTTGTACAGCAGCGAGTTGAAGAAGTTGGCGAGCACGCCCTCGTTGCCGGGCGTGCCACCCCCCATGCTGATCTTCGTTCCATCCAACTGTAATTGGAAATAATTAAGCGTTATTGAATTATATTAAAAACATATTGATGGATGACATTGAAACGCTGAGCTAAAGGGGTGACGGTGCGCAGTGCAGTATGCAGCGGAGAGAGTGTACTTTAACTACTCAATAACAGGAAAACGACCACAGACTATAGTTCGGAGCCCATTGCCGGTCATCTCAAGAGTCTCAGAGGATTCTTCAGTACCACAGAGGCCTTATCTGATCATCCCAAAAGCAGCTCGCTACAAACTGTGGTTGGGAAAATTGCCCACCGCCACAAGAGTTTGTGGTGGTGCGCTGCGCGGTCCGCAGCTTTAAGGGAGAGGTTACTTTACTGGTTAGGGATAAAGCTTATGTTTGAAAGTGGCAGCGCGAGATACCTGCGCGGCGGTGCGATGCGCGGTCCGCAGCTTTAAGGTAGAGGTTACTTTACTGCTCAGGGATAAGGCTTATGTTTGAAAGTGGCAGCGCGAGATACCTGCGCGGCGGTGCGCTGCGCGGTCCGCAGCTTTAAGGTAGGGGTTACTTTACTGCTCAGGGATAAGGCTTATGTTTGAAAGTGGCAGCGCGAGATACCTGCGCGGCGGTGCGCTGCGCGGTCCGCAGCTTTAAGGTAGGGGTTACTTTACTGCTCAGGGATAAGGCTTATGTTTGAAAGTGGCAGCGCGAGATACCTGCGCGGCGGTGCGCTGCGCGGTCCGCAGCTTTAAGGTAGGGGTTACTTTACTGCTCAGGGATAAGGCTTATGTTTGAAAGTGGCAGCGCGAGATACCTGCGCGGCGGTGCGCTGCGCGGTCCGCAGCTTTAAGGTAGGGGTTACTTTACTGCTCAGGGATAAGGCTTATGTTTGAAAGTGGCAGCGCGAGATACCTGCGCGGCGGTGCGCTGCGCGGTCCGCAGCTTTAAGGTAGGGGTTACTTTACTGCTCAGGGATAAGGCTTATGTTTGCAAGTGGCAGCGCGAGGTACCTGCGCGGCGGTGCGCTGCGCGGTCCGCAGCTTTAAGGGAGAGGTTACTTTACTGCTCAGGGATAAGGCTTATGTTTGCAAGTGGCAGCGCGAGGTACCTGCGCGGCGGTGCGCTGCGCGGTCCGCAGCTTTAAGGGAGAGGTTACTTTACTGCTCAGGGATAAGGCTTATGTTTGCAAGTGGCAGCGCGAGATACCTGCGCGGCGGTGCGCTGCGCGGTCCGCAGCTTTAAGGGAGAGGTTACTTTACTGCTCAGGGATAAGGCTTATGTTTGCAAGTGGCAGCGCGAGGTACCTGCGCGGCGGTGCGCTGCGCGGTCCGCAGCTTTAAGGTAGAGGTTACTTTACTGCTCAGGGATAAGGCTTATGTTTGAAAGTGGCAGCGCGAGATACCTGCGCGGCGGTGCGCTGCGCGGTCCGCAGCTTTAAGGTAGGGGTTACTTTACTGCTCAGGGATAAGGCTTATGTTTGAAAGTGGCAGCGCGAGATACCTGCGCGGCGGTGCGCTGCGCGGTCCGCAGCTTTAAGGTAGGGGTTACTTTACTGCTCAGGGATAAGGCTTATGTTTGAAAGTGGCAGCGCGAGGTACCTGCGCGGCGGTGCGCTGCGCGGTCCGCAGCTTTAAGGGAGAGGTTACTTTACTGCTCAGGGATAAGGCTTATGTTTGCAAGTGGCAGCGCGAGGTACCTGCGCGGCGGTGCGCTGCGCGGTCCGCAGCTTTAAGGGAGAGGTTACTTTACTGCTCAGGGATAAGGCTTATGTTTGCAAGTGGCAGCGCGAGATACCTGCGCGGCGGTGCGCTGCGCGGTCCGCAGCTTTAAGGGAGAGGTTACTTTACTGCTCAGGGATAAGGCTTATGTTTGCAAGTGGCAGCGCGAGGTACCTGCGCGGCGGTGCGATGCGCGGTCCGCAGCTTTAAGGGAGAGGTTACTTTACTGCTCAGGGATAAGGCTTATGTTTGCAAGTGGCAGCGCGAGGTACCTGCGCGGCGGTGCGATGCGCGGTCCGCAGCTTTAAGGGAGAGGTTACTTTACTGCTCAGGGATAAGGCTTATGTTTGCAAGTGGCAGCGCGAGGTACCTGCGCGGCGGTGCGCTGCGCGGTCCGCAGCTTTAAGGGAGAGGTTACTTTACTGCTCAGGGATAAGGCTTATGTTTGCAAGTGGCAGCGCGAGGTACCTGCGCGGCGGTGCGCTGCGCGGTCCGCAGCTTTAAGGGAGAGGTTACTTTACTGCTCAGGGATAAGGCTTATGTTTGCAAGTGGCAGCGCGAGGTACCTGCGCGGCGGTGCGCTGCGCGGTCCGCAGCTTTAAGGGAGAAGTTACTTTACTGGTCAGGGATAAGGCTTATGTTTGCAAGTGGCAGCGAGAGGTACCTGCGCGGCGGTGCGCTGCGCGGTCCGCAGCTTTAAGGGAGAGGTTACTTTACTGCTCAGGGATAAGGCTTATGTTTGCAAGTGGCAGCGCGAGGTACCTGCGCGGCGGTGCGATGCGCGGTCCGCAGCTTTAAGGGAGAGGTTACTTTACTGCTCAGGGATAAGGCTTATGTTTGCAAGTGGCAGCGCGAGGTACCTGCGCGGCGGTGCGCTGCGCGGTCCGCAGCTTTAAGGGAGAGGTTACTTTACTGCTCAGGGATAAGGCTTATGTTTGCAAGTGGCAGCGCGAGGTACCTGCGCGGCGGTGCGCTGCGCGGTCCGCAGCTTTAAGGGAGAGGTTACTTTACTGCTCAGGGATAAGGCTTATGTTTGCAAGTGGCAGCGCGAGGTACCTGCGCGGCGGTGCGCTGCGCGGTCCGCAGCTTTAAGGGAGAAGTTACTTTACTGGTCAGGGATAAGGCTTATGTTTGCAAGTGGCAGCGAGAGGTACCTGCGCGGCGGTGCGCTGCGCGGTCCGCAGCGGCGAGTCGGCGCGCGGCGCGGGCGCTCCGGCCTGCAGCGCCGCGAGCTGCCGCTGCAGGAAGGCCTGCTCGTCCTCTGCGCACACCTCCGCCTCGCGCAGTCCGCCACTCTACACACACAAACACACATGCACATTTGAAAAAGACTTGTACCAAAGATATCACATCGCTTACAGCTAGAAAAGAAATAGTAAAAGCTAATAAATTCAGATTTCGTTTGTCAATTTTTTTTTACAAACTAGCACAGTTTTTTAATGAGGTTCCTCTGTACGGACAAGAAACTACGCACGTATGCGAATGAAAGTTTTAGATTGACAGCTCATCAAGATTGAGTTTGAAGTAAGGGATTGTAAGCCTACCACAATACGCAAATACACCCTTTTTGATGGAAGGAAGAGACGACACGAGCAAATCAGTGAGCGGATTCCTATGCATAAATCCGTATAGAGAGAGCAGTGGTGTTCAAACATTACTGTGCTTCAGTCTAAACGGCACTGCGAGCTAGCATAATTTCTGGACATACGAGACTAAAGAACTGATGTATTTGTTATGAGCAGACGTCGCACTTGCCAACACGTGAACAATAAAACAAACAAACATGTTCATGGGCGGCGGTGATCACTTAACATCAGGTGAGCCTCTTGTTCGTTACGGGCGTCTTCGATAAAAAAAGAAACAACAGGGGACCCCAAGGGAGGCTTGAGGAACTCAACTCAAACAACTCAACTAACATAATTGCTCGATCTTTCATGGACCTTTGTAGGGGGCTATGGGAATCTATTGACATTGAATTGATCAAAAACATCATGCATTATCAACTTAGTTATGTGACATAATTTAGAAATTGGTCTTCAGTTTTGAACATTATACGCCTTTATATATTGTATGTTTTATCTGTTTAAGAAAATTACTCACTTTCCTTGATGCCGGCTGCACGATGATATCTCTGTAGTAATCGTCCGGCTTGCACGACTGCATGTTCTCATATAAAATGCTGATCTTCTTCATACTGTCCCATCCAGCCGGTCTGTGATGGAAGTAAATAAAGTTCAATGATATATCGACGTGTCTGTTGACATTGTTTTAAGTCAGTGGTTCCCAACCTTTTCTTCGCCAGAAACCATTAACACTTTTTTGTTTATAGCAGGGACCCAAAGGGTATTTTCAAATAAACTTCGAACGAGACTGACCGGGTGTGACCCACAGTTTTAAACTGATACAATTCTCAAAAACAATAGCGATTTTTTCATACCGTTTTCTCAATTTATTCACCAAAGTTTATATTCAAATCAAGTACTTTTGAATACTAATAAATATAATAAACTTTATTGTTACACGTTAATGCAATTAATGATAAGCGACATAAGTTATACTATAAGAAAATAAAGGGACGGGGTCCTTTACTGGGTACCTGTCGCTGCGGGTTACTCAGTGTCACTCTGCAGGGTAGAATCGATAACAAGAGTGGCTTCAGTAGAACCAAAGTAACCGAAATAGCGAAAAACATCCGTAAGCTAAAGTAGCAATGGGAGGCAAGACTATTGAAAAAAGGCTCTAGAGTGGCAATTGCTTTGTGTCAAGCGACCGGGTGGCCTAGTGGTCACAGTACCCGACTACTATGCAGTTGGTCCTGGGTGCGAATCCCAACCTGAGCCAATATTTGTGCAGAAACAGAAATTGTTAAAATGCACCCAGGATACGGCAAAAATTCTAGTGTGGGGACATGATTTTTTTTGTGTGCTGACCAACCTTATTAAAATTGGCAAATTAAAAAAAGTTTGGCTTGGACCCTAATACTTAGGATATTCACTAATACTACGAGCATTGTGCTCATGCAACTATCGATCACTAACGTAAACGTGATTCACGCTTGCCACAATACATCGTCAATACACAATGAGTCACTATTACCGCAATCTGTAATGTAAAAGCATCTTCCTTTGTCCATTTCTCTTATCTAGGTTTATATAAGTTCACGTGCCGAGTACAAAGTTTAAATAAATAGATCAAAATGTATTGTTATTTTTATCTCTATTTATATCATCCATCAAATATTTGTTTTGTTTTAATTTAATAAAACCGACGGATTCCGTTTTAAACTGAATCTTAAAATCTGGCCAATCCTTGAACTAATGGTATTCTCAAAGAAATAGCAAAAATCACAACAACCACCACATTTTAAGATAACAAGTAGCAAACTGTAATTGTTCTACTGCTGAGCACCAGCCTCCTCTCATTTCGGAGAGAGTTTTAGAGCCAGGAAGAGTCTCGGTGTTCGAATGCAGTTTGGCGATCTTCACATGTCCTCGGAATATTTTTTATCTTCAAACAATCTGGTTTCCGCACGATGTTTTCTTTTGGATAAAGTGAAGAGATGAGCAAAACGTTTCACCTCATTGTAAGTGCAACAACCGCCCTTAACACATGCTGTGTCACACAGAACATTTCTGATAATTCTGAGACATCAGTTCTTATGTCTCATATGGCAGTGATTACACCAGCTCTCAGTGCCCTTCACACCGAAACACAGTAATATTTGCACACTACTGCTTCACGGCTTCACATCTACCTAGACGCATTCCTGCATAGGAATCCTACCACCAGTAAAACAGTTTTTCTTCACCGCTGAGTTGAGGTTTCGGCTCCGGGGATCCTACTCAGGTCGATCGCGTGCTATGTAATTTAAGGGGGAGAGCTCGGCCATAAGGTACAGCGGCTCTAATATAACAAAAGCGACCAGATAGAAACGCGACCGAACGCAAACGTCACCCGCGAAACGTACTGGACGACGCGGACGTCTCAGCAATCCCTGACCAAGATACGGTCAGTCACGATCCAGGCTACACTGTACACACAGTTAATAGCTTTAATATAACACGCACCACGACGCGCGACCGCCGTAGAGAGCGGCGCGCAGCAGTCGACAATCACACCGCGTACACACGATACACCCGTGTTCCAGCAGAGTTACCGACACACAAGTCGACAGTCCGAATGGAGGCCCGCAGCCTCCCTCGGACGGTCATTAGACGACTTAAAATCATTTGAGATATTCGAAAACCGCGCAAGCACGCAGCGAACGCGACGCAGTCCGAATTTCAAGGTTTTTGTAGGAGTTTTTTTAAGTATTTATGTTTGGGTCAAACCAAACCTGGAACGCGGGACCCTGGCCCGTGGGCACAGTATCCGATGAAGCTGAAAAACCCAAAAAGGCTAACAGCAATTATATCACCGAAATTATATAACAAAAGAAACCTATATTTATGAAAATTGCACTCACATGAGCACGGCATCCTTTTCGACGATGAGCGCGGGAGTCCTGAACGGCAGCCCGTATATCCGATGAGTGAGGTACTTATAAAGCAGGTCGCAGTTCTTGTCTTCTTTCGCGCTGGTATAGAACAGCGCCGCGCCGAACTGAAGGCAGAAACGCCGGATCCACTGCTGCATGAAGTCGAAGTGCTCGTCGCGGTAGTCGTGTTCCTTCTCCAGCGTGGTCATGTAGTCAGTCTGGTGGTTAAAAATTGAACTCTAACTTAATGGGGGTAGTAAAGGAGTTATATATAATACAAATAACTCATTATTTTTCTAATAAATAAATAAATGATGGTATGGTATCCAATCAATGATCTGAGTCGGTCACCGATGGGCAAGATTTGTTTAATTTGTTTTATTGCATAAAGTGACGAAACGAGCAACACGTTCACCTGATGGTAAGTGCAACGTCCGCCCACAACAAATGCTCTGTCACCCAGAATATTTCTGTGTGACACCACACTGCGCCCGTCACCTTGAGACATCAGTTCTTAAGTCTCAAATGCCCAGTGATTACGCTAGCTCACAGTGCCCTCCAAATCGAAACACAGTAATGCTTGCACACTACTGCTTCACGGCAGAATAACTGGCCCTGGGGTGGTACCTACCTAGGCGGATTCCTGTATAGGAATCCTACCACCTACAGCCAAACCTACCGGGAAAACTCCGTCCTCAATTGTTTAATTACTAATTATTCGATATTTTTTACAGACTAGATTTCGCCCATCTATTTAATTGTAATAGTAATCGGTATCTATTCTAACTACACTAGATGTCGCTGTCGTCATGAATTTGCATTAAATTACTACCGGTGTTGTTTTTTTCGTGAAGTGTAATCGCGTGTACGCCGATAAAGTTTCAAACTTTTGTATCGGTTTTACTCTCACCTTTGTAACAACGACGACAATATCCAGACCGAGGTTGGTAGTGAGCACGGCCTCCGGTAGCGGGGCGTCGTCGTCGTCGTCGTCGTGTGCCAGCTCGTCGGCCAAGTTCCTGGAGGAGCGCTTCATGGGCGACGCGGCCGGCTCCAGCTCGTCGCCCGGCTCCGTGTACCGCTGCCACTTCTGCGTCTGCGTCTTCTTACTCCCCAACCTTTGTTCTGTAATTTATGTTCGCGTGAGTAAACGTGACCAACTGGCATTCCGCCACCAATCGATCTTCGATGTAGGATTTAAGATTATATTGGTAGTAAGTTACCGCCGCAGTGCCAGTTACTCTGTCAAACATCATCATCATCAAAATCAGCGGAAAACAACAACAAATCTATATACAGATATTTTGTTGTGTTCTGTGCGACGCAGCGTTACCGGCCGACGTTGCACTTACCATCATGAGAACGTTTTGCTCGTCTCGCCACTTTATTCTATAAAAAAAAATAAACGTAGTAAATAAGTAAAAAAACTATGAATTAAAATGTCACGTGAACTGTTGTAATAATGAATCAACTGGAAAACCCACAAAAATCGCATGATAGGTAAATATGACAACATCAAAGCATGTTTCATGTTCTTAACGTAACTACAAATCATGCCTAAAGACGTCTTTTTTGATTTTATTATAAACCCCCGTAAGTAATTAAGTTTCACCCGCGTAAAAAAGCCGACCCCAATCTACGATATACATATATACTTTCCTATTTGAATCGGATTTTGGGGTTTTAATTTTTTTGCCTAAGTTGCCCGCTATAATATCAGCTATCTGTCAATGGAAGTCCCGTCTAAATCGGTCCAGCCGTTTCGGAGATTAGCCGGAACAAACAGACAGAAAAAACATTAAAAATTGTGTATTTCTTATAAGTGCGGCATATACTTTATATCCGTGTGGTAGCGGCCCAAGAGAATCTACCACCCCATCTCATCCCGTGGGTGTCGTAAAAGTCGACGGAGGGAAAACTAAAACCAGAAGATGGGCAGCAGCATCTTCCTCGAACATCTGAATAAATAAACTATGGCAAAATCCTTCCAAAATGAGAGCGACAAACTTGTGGTAATCTGTGGGGGAGGCCTATGTTTAGCAGTGGACTAGTGATAGGCTAAAATGATGATGATGATGATGGTACTTTCATAAGCATTGAGTAAAACGCTGTTATTCAGTTATTACAAACAGACACTTCAAAACAAACAGTTTTTATTTGTATAGATTTGAGTAAATCTGAAACTCACGATAAAACTCTAAGTTAGTTCTAGTTTACTATTTACAAATATCATATCGATTGCTTTCGTATTCTAAGTTACATTCGTCCGGACAGGCAGACAGGCGAAACTATTACATAGGTATCGATGATTAAAAAACGACTTGGGGAGTTTGCTCTACAAATTTGACAGAGGCATGCGCTTCCCGCGCTCGAGTACTTTCACGAATAAATTACATTCGTAAATTGCTCGCCTACATTTAGAGAGCCGAAATGTACGAGTGCGCTTTTAATATCTAATCTTTCAAGAGCTGAAAAATATTAACGTAGTTATAACTGTAAAAATGTGCCGAGTGCCCGTGAGCCGTTGTTCATGCGAACTTTCACGAAGTTTTTCATTGCAAATAATTTATCCACGCTAGAATAAATTGTAACCAAAACTAATAACACCGGGAGCTGAAGCTACCCCGGATAAACCATTTCAGGACGTCAAGTATCTCAGTCCTCCTCCCGTTAAACTGGGTGCTTTAAGACGCTCCAAACGTCGGGTTATAAATATTCAAAATTGAACATTACAAAATCCGTAAAATTAGTTTTATTACATGAGAAAAATTTTCATTCAAAACCCTCTGAGAAATGAGAGGAGGTCCGTGATAAGCAATGTCCCATTTGAAGGCCGATCTTTAACATAATATAATGTATTGAGAAAGTAAAATTTCTATTTTTTTAAATAATATTATAAGCTTCATATTAAATGAATAAAAAATTGGTTGGTGTAAAAAAGGCATGAAAAGATGATTTTAAAATCGTTTTTGTGTACTACATATTTCCTCTAAAGTTAATGATATATGCAATGGCTGTCACAATACAGCTCGTGGGAACGCAATGGGTACTAAAAAAGTTTTGTCTCGTACGTGCGACGTGCGTACGGGCGATGCCACCAGTCACGTCTCGTTTCCCGCGGGGCCAAAAGGCTACGTGTATCGCCTCTGCCTACCCCTTATATGAAAAGAAGGCGTAATTACGTGACTATGTTAATAATATCCATAATTACGCGAGTAACCTGGGTTCGATGGTTCGATTTTAATATGTTGTGTTTTCAATTATCTGTTATCAATTCAAAATTTATTACCAGACATTGAATGATTATATACGAATAGAATAACATATATGAAACTTTCATAAAACAATAAGCGATACGACAGTTCTGTACCTCAGAAGTATACAATAGTAACTCTCTATTGTGAAAATTTGATTTTCATACTGATGTGATCGTAAGAACCAGCTCTACTTGTGTAAATATTTTCAAATACAGCTAATCTAGTACAAAATTTTCTGCTTAGACTGTCACGTACATAATATTACACATTTAAAACTAGCGTCGCGAGTTTTCAATGAATTTATGCCTGTCCCGTAAAATTTGTATTTTGGCGTTTAATACCGTTTACCTCTAAGGTACAGAGTTGTAAATCGTGTGTAAAAACACATTAAAATATTTATCAAAACTGATATAATCTGTGGTAATCGAGTCACTAAGCCTGCTAGCTTTAAGTGTGGCATTGATTAAGTAACAAGACGACGCTGACGTAACATATGAGTCACCATCAAGAAATAAACACTATGGGGGACCTTAACATTCTACTAGTGCTTCTGGATTACAATTCACATCAAAATCTGCGATCAATTTGAAACTCTGAGCGTCAAGCTTTTAAATGGTTTATTGCGTGGCAACGAATCCGGATGTTTCGAATGACTTAACGAGAACTTTGTCAACAAAAGCAATAAAATAATTATACATACATACCGTAACGACTTTTTACCATATAAGGGATAGGCAGAGGCCACTCACGTAGCCCACTTTTCGCCTTGACGGGTGGCGAACCAAGTCGCCGACATTTTTTTACGAGTCAAAAAATTCTTACTCCTCTTTGCGTTCCCAGGAGCAGTATAGTGACAGCAAAAATATCATATTATATAAATATCATCATCATCATCATCATCATAGTGACAGCATTACATATTATGGTGGTTTCTGCGCGAATAAAGGCTGCCCGTACAATATATTGGTCGCCTCTTACGAGATAGGTGCTATACTACTCTGCCGAACGGCTAAAATAATTCTATTTATAATTCCCGCTCGTTTTAATTGCAAAATAGCCGGATAAGAAACTCGACTAAGCCCTTAAGATTTGTAACATTCACAAATCTTTAAAGTCATTGCAAGATTACTCTTACGTTCAGTATCATCAATATTCTATACGAATATACAGGATGTCCCGTAGCAGATTTAGGATTTGAAATTCGAATATTATTCCAAAGTTTGCGCGTGGGACCGGGGCCGTAGGCCGTACAGTTTGGCGCGGCATTCGGGCGGATTGGTCAGTCACGATGTCGCAGTGGACTAGCGCGCACCGCGCTTTTGCAGATGAAGCGTATTTTGAAACTAATCTTTCATGCACATTTGCTCGCCGGAGATTTTGTTCTCACTACAATATTCGTCGCTTAAGTGAAGCACCGAGTGAAAATTTGATAAGGACGTGGGTCCAGAAGTTTCGTGCAACAGGTTCAACAGTTAATGAGCCAATTCCAGGTCCCAGCCAAATGTCGAGGACTGCCCAAAACATTGAACGTGTTGCAAGCAGCGTGCGAGAAAATACCCGCCAGTCCGTACACAAGAGAGCGTCAAGTTTGCGGCTGGCGAAAACCACGGTGCACCGTATTTTAAGTACCTTAAATTATTACCGTACATTAAATTCCACCCCTTCAAGATCTAACTGGTACGGGCACTCAAACCTAATGACTACAGAGAGCGCAAAGAGTTATCTGATAACATGTTGAGCCGATTCCGAACTGTTAACACAATTTGGTTTAGTGACGAAGCTCATTTTCATTTAAATGGATTTCTCAATAAACAAAACTGCCGCTATTGGGCGCCGAGAGGACTAAACCCGCGGTTAAAACACCAACAAGCATTGCATAGCCTGAAAGTAACCGTTTGGGCAGCTGTTTCTGTCAATGGAATAATTGGATTGTTGTTCTTTGAGAATTCTCGCCGCATGATAAGCGAATATTTTATTCCGAAACTTAGACACATCACTCGAACAACTCTCACACGTGGTTTCAACAAGATGGCGCCACGCCTCGCACAGCAAGAGCCACCATGAGCCTTCTTCGCGAAGAATTCCCTGGAAAATTGATTAGCCGATTGGCTTGATGTGGGGACATCGCATGGCCACCCAGATCGCCAGATCTCACCCCATTAGATTTTTTTCTGTGGGGGTACTTAAAGGGAAAAGTGTACGACAGCAACCCGAGGGATCTGTCGGATTTTAAAGAAAATATCGCGCGAGAAGTGATCGCTATTCCTCGGTTAGTGCTGCAGCGCGTCGCTCAGAATAATCTCGAAAGATTCCGCGAGTGCGTGCGTCGCGATGGAAAACATTTGGACGGAGTGATCTTCAAAAAATGAAATCCGCATGTCTCGCCTTTCTTTTTATGTCAAATATATTTATATACTAAAATAATAATAAATTATATAATAAAATAAATTATGAATAAACCTAAATCTGCTACGGGACATCTTGTAGTATAAGGTTCTCTGTATGAATGCTTGATCTGATTTAACTTAAAATCTATTTGACGGATTTTGATGACACCCTTTTAATTGTTCCTTATAATTCCAGGAGTGCTGTAGGGTATGTATTATTCAACTTTTTAAATAAATTTTTGAGAAAATCAAAAAAAAAATAGGTTTCTTTACTACTTGAGCTATCGCTGAGACCCACCATCGCCCCACCCCTTATTTGTATTCCGATCGCCCGTAGGTTCAAGGTATGTGATATAGAGTATGTATACATGTAATACGGGCAAACATGCGCGAACGAGCATCCTGATTTATAGGGCATCCTGATCTATGAAGCATCCTATGCGGATATCTTCTGTGAATGTGAATTTTTCAACCACTAAAGAAATAAATTAATCGGGTATTTCTGCTAGTGTATGTTCTAAGTATTTTGTCAATACAATAATATAAGTTATATTATAAAATATGGTAATAGTTTAAGTTTAATATACTTCCTAAAGATAATGTTTCCTACTATAACACAAATTATTATTATTATTTTATTGGATAAAGTGATGAAGCGAGCAAAACGTTCACCTGATAGCAAGTGTAACGTCTGCCCATAGCAAATGCTGAGTCACCCAGAACATTTCTTAATGACACCCCACTGCGCCCATCACCCTGAGACAACAGTTCTTAATTCTCATGCCCAGTGATTTTTATTTTAATTTTTAAAAAACGAAGCCCCACAGTAGGATTTCTCCTATGTCGTGGGTGCGTTTTACGGACATAAATTCCACATGCACAAACCCACATGCAAAGACCCGGAACAATTATATGTAGGCCATACAAATATTTGTCCCGTGCGGGAATCACAGCTCACAAGCTCACAGTGCCATTCATATACCTTCCAGGGAGAACAGAACCGGAGAGTGGAAGATTCTAGTTAGTACAAAAATAAATGTTATTGTATACTTGTATAAGTTCAAAGATAAGTGTCATTATTAAAATGACCTATAGACTATTTGTAATACAGATACGTCTTCTGGTTGACAACTGCGCGGATATTACTGTGTAAGTGTACTCACAAACCACTGATCTCTATAACTAGACAGAGGATCCCATAGTTTACAATTGGTATAATCTGATGCATATACTAGCGACACCAAATGAGTGGATAGAACTAACGGTGAAGCGGCGCAGGTGCGAAGGTAAAACAGACTGAGAATGGAAATTTAATATTGGCGAAAGCGCACATTTGTTATATTTAGAGCCTATCTACTCATGCGGCGGTCCTGGGGTGGGATTTCAGTCTATCACTAGTCCACTGCTGAACATAGGACTCCCCAATAGATTCCCACAAGTTTGTAGCTCTCAGTTTGGAGGGATTTTGCCATAGTTGCCACGCTTGGCAGGCGGGTTGGCAACCGCAGTTTTTTATTCAGATGTTCCAGGAAGATGCTGCTGCCCATCTCTTGGTTTTAATTTTCCCTCTGTCGACTCTTACGACACGGGATGAGATAGGGTGGTAGATTCTCTAAGGCGCCACCACACGGCTTTAATATTCATACTTTACGCTTATTCATAGTTTACGCCATAAGGATTCTCTATATAAATGTACCCTCACAAAAACACTGAAGTTGAGGAGAACCTTTAATGTTTACGGCAACAGTCGTTAGCTTTCTGCCAAAGTAGCATATTCAAGTATCATAAACACAGTTTTAAGTAACAAAGACTTCAAAGTTTAATGAAGGAAAGATAGTTAATTTGCTAAGATAATTTAAAACGGTGTGTATAATCTAATTTTTGAAGAGCACCGCCCTACTTCACTAGCGTGCACAAGCCAACTTATAACGCCATTGCGAGCCGTCACCACATACCCCTCCTCCACTACAACTCTACCACTAGGCAATACACCACGCTGAAGTCGAGAACACGCCACGTTTTTCACCTTAAAAACGAGGCATTATCAAGTGATATCGTCTCTATGACAGACAGCAACCGATTTTCGCAAAGTAATATTTTTTTTTCATTTTAATCAAACTTTCCCTTGTATTCTTCAACCTTGACATTGGCAGAGAATCATCAGTGAAATGATTGAGCCATCAATTTAAGAGAAGAAGAAGAAGAAGAAGAAGTAATGCTTGATTCCATTAACATTCAATTGTTATTATTGACATGTATCCTAAATTTGCCTCCATTTTTTTCAAATCCATGGATTAATGGATATATGCATAACAAACCCTTTACTACTTTTTTACATTTTTTTTTTTAAATTAAACGTGACGAGACGAGCAAAGCGTTCACTTGATGGTAAGTGCAAGGTCAGCCCGTGATATATGCTGTTGGCGAAGTAGCACGGTATAGTAACTGGTTTTGGGGTGGTACGTACCTAGACCATTCCTGCATAGGAATCCTTCCACCAGTATGAACCTGCCACTATGAGTCAATTAAGCGAAAATGAAATTACTGGTGGTAGGATTCCTATGCAGGAGTCCGTCTAGGTAGGTACCACCCCAGGGCCAGTTATTCTACCTTAATGCAGTAGTGTGCAAACATTACTGTGTTTCGGTTTGAAGGGCACTGTGAGCTAACATAATCACTGGGCATATGAGACATAAGAACTGATGTCTCAGGGTGACGGGCGCAGTGTGGTGTCACACAGTAATTTTCTGGGTGACACAGCATTTGTAATGGGCAGACGTTGCACTTACCATCAGGTGAACGTTTTGCTCGTTTCATCACTTTAAGCAATAAAAAAAGAAATGTTTCAGCATTTCACGATTGGAGGCTGATAGCGAAATAACCATCTCCTACCAGACCAAAAACAAATATAAAAAAGGGAATATATATACATATATAAGTTACATAATATCTGGAACTGGAAAAAATTATGGACAGGAGTGAACCTGAGTTATCATCATGTGAACAACTTGCTTGTCTCATCACTTACTTCCAATGACGGCCGTGGGAAGAGTTGAGGTGGATAATGCTCTTAGGTCGGCGTGGATATAGGTTTTTTTTAAATCCCATATGAACGATTTGATTATCTGAGATAAAAATAATCCTATGTTCATCTCATGGATGCAAGCCATCTCTGTGCCAAATTTCGCCAAGATCGGTTCAGCGGTTGAAGTGTGAAAAGTTAAAAAAATAAGGACAGAGAGAGTTACTTTCGCATTATAATATTAGTATGGACAACCCTTGAAATAATCGATTCCCTGTTTCATCAATTTTACGTTCAGTTTATGAAAGTTTGTACACAGTGCTATCGGTTAGTAAAGGGTTTGTTATGCATAAAGAATAAGTGTCAGGCAATGTACCATCGATCCATGGATTTAAAAAAAAGGAGGCAAATTTAGGATACCTGTGTCTTTAAATAATAACAATTGAATGTTAACAGAATCAAGCATTACTTTGCGGAAATCGGTTGCTGTCTGTAATAGTCGATATCACTTGAGGCATCAAGCCTTGTTTTGAGGTGAAACATGTGTCGTGTTCTCGACTTCAGTGGAGTGTATTATCTAGTGTATTGTCTAGTGTTGAAGTGGTGGAGGGTATTTAGTGGCTCTAGGGTGCACATACACACTGTGCAGACAGTGCTGTCTGAAGAGCACCTCATCAAAAACTGGATAAAACACATTATTTTAAGTTTTGCATGCAGATCTTAGCAAATTAACATTCTTTCCTTGATAATAATTGAATTGGTGGGTAGTACAGGTAAGCTAGCTACTGGCTAAGTATGATAGACTTGCTATCCAAAGTACATCCTCCAGTATTTTGGGGGTTGTAGTTGTCGGTTGGAGTGTTAACCCACTGTAACACTCCACCCATGTAAAAGAATTACACTTGTTTTAAGACATATGATATTATTAATCCTTTTTTCATTGTAATTTTTCTTTATTGTCTATGGCAATAAAAGTTCTTCAACAGCTGAATCGGTGTACATTATGAAGCACAGTAACTGATTTATTTGAACTGCATGCTGATATATAAATATAGACTATAAAATACTTTAATGTCACTTACCGGGACTGAGATCTAATTTATCTATGTGGTCACCGAGCACAGATGCCCAGCTTTGCAGTTGATCTAGTATACCCCATGGTGTGGTCATGGCCACTGTGAGTAATACTAGGGTATGTGGGAATGTGTCTTCATTGAGTGCAAACTTGAGCAGATTTGTATGTCCTGGATCACCATCCAGCACCCAAACACTGAGTCTTGTGTGGTCTAAAACAAAAAAAATCTTTAGAGATTGATTTGCTCTTATTTGTTATAAGTTGAGCCAACAACATTGTTTGTCTTTACTTTAGAATTGATGTCACTCCAGAAGTATTTTCAATATTAGAATGAAACCAAGACCAAAAGTAAAATAACAGTGTATAAATTCCCAAAGCTGAGCATAGACCTCTTCTTATTTCTAGATATTTTCAAACCAGGAAACTTCTACCACACTGCTTCTTTTTGTAGCTTGCGGCTTGGTGGATTCATGCATTCAAATTTCATATATATTTAATAGTTTTTTTAATGTAACTTTTACAATTGTTATTTTGACTGGTGGAAGGATATCTATGCAGGAATCCGTCTAGGTAGCTTCCACCCCACGCCAGTTATTCTGCTGTGAAGAATCCGGGTGCAAACATTACTGTGTTTCGGTCTAAAGGGCTCCACGAGCTAGTGTAATCACTAAGGGCATATGAGACTTAAGAACTGATGGCTCTGAATGACCGGAGCAGTGTAGTAAAGTAAAAAAAGTAAAGTTTCAGCCTATAAATGTCCCACTGCTGAGCACAGGCCTCCTCTCATTTCTGAGAGTTTTGGAGCTAGGAAGAATCCGCCACGCTGCTCCAATGCGGGTTGGCGGACTTCACATGTCCTCAAAATATTTCTATTCCTTGGACATGCGGGTTTCCTCACTATGTTTTCCTTCACTGCTAAGCATGTGGTAAACCAGCACTTGAAATTGTAGAACAATATTAGAGGTGGTGGCACCGCGGATCAAACCCAGGTTATTTGCTTACTATGAAATTAAAGGCGAGCACCGGGCCCCTGAGCTACCACGACTTTAAGCAGTGTAGTGCCACACAGAAATGTTCTGGGTGACATAGCATTTGTTATGGGCAGACATTACACTTACCATCAGGTGAACATTCTGCTTGTCTCATCACTTATTCTAATAAAAAATGACTATTATTACAGTTTATTTTATTTATTACAAATTATTGGTATTTATTATTTTATAATATATGTGGTGGCGGCTCGTTACAAGAATACTACCACTCCATCTCATCCAATGGATCTCGTAAAAGGCGAGTAAGGAGTTAAACTGCACTGTGCACCCAACAGCGCATGGTGGCGATGGGCTCACCACCTATCACACCAAGTGCATTATATTGTTTTGGTGTAACGTGGATTGAGGCAGTCATCTGTTTTTGCAGTGAGTGCCCAGTCTCTGACTACCCCTTATGGGATACAGTTGTGATCTTATGTATGTATGTATGTATCTGTTTTTGCAGTGAGTGCCCAGTCTCTGACTACCCCTTATGGGATACAGTCGTGATCTTATGTATGTATGTATGTATGTATATACTATGCAATCTTCTATTCCATCTCTAATTATATCTCTAATTATGTATATTCTAATCTCTAATTACAAAATGTTCCTAATTGTGGATATGTAATATACAATTAGGAAGACTTTTGATGCTGTGATAACATCCAAATTTTTATAAAATACTAGTTGATGCCCAAGACTGCTTCCGCATGGATATAGGTTTTTAAATATCAAAAGGATATAGGTGGATAAATAGTATCTTACAGCTCCAGGGTGCAAGCTATCTCTGTGCAAAATTTCACTAAGTTCTGTTCAATGGTTATAATGGTAGAGATAGTTACTTTCGTATTTCTAATATTAGTATATGTGATTAGATAAGGACCAAGTGTCTAATAAGTAAAAGTAAAAAAAAAATTCGAAATCTATACAGTAGTTTTTGCATGATACGCGCACAACTGCAGACCTCTGTTACAAAACCGTAGTTTCTTAAAACTTCAATAATATAAATTAATAATAATAACTGTAAATTAAATGAGGATATTGTCATAATTATTTGATTAGACAAGAACCAAGTGTCTAAGAAGTAAAACTAAAAAAAAATTGATCAAAATTTATTCAGTGGTTTGATGCGAGCAAACGGCAGATCTCCATCATTTTATTTATATAGTAGATGTTAAAAATTTTAGTGTGCATGATTGATTTTGAGCAAAGCAACTATTGAAGATAAAACTAATCACCTACATGTTTCAATCACAAACTATATTTTAAAGTATTTTATACCCCTAATCCATTATGCAACTCCATTGTTTCTAGTTTTAACATGTCAATGATATATTGTTTATCAGACATATGCATGTTTCGTCATACAATTTTAGATCTCTGCCCTCTGCATCAAGAATTTCGCCTCCTAAATAATCAAGATTATTATTGTGTCTGATATCACTGTGGCACACACAGCACAGCACTATTACCTGTCATTAACTGTTCAAATCTAAAATTCTCACCATTTATGGATTTAAAATTGATTTATGGACTTTATTTATATACTTTTAATTATAATTTTTGGTCTTATTTATGCAAAATGAGCTTACTGTCTTGAAGACTTGCAGTGGTATGCTTAGCTTTTGATATAATTTTGTTAACAAAAACAGGATCCCCAAGCTGGTGTGATGCTGGTTGTACCAAACAATCTTCTCTATTGTAATTCAGATTTTTTTTAATTTTAAGTCTTGCAATACATCATTGGTAAGAATAGAAAAGGAATCTTTTTGTAAGGTTTTAGATTATGGTAGACAGTTACAAGTGGAGGAAATAGTTTACCTGATGGTAGAGCATAACTAATGTTGTATTACCCGAACATTTCTGTGTGGCACTATACTAGCTTCTTCACCCTACGACAGTCAGTCACCCTAAGGTCTTAAACACTCATTAATTGCAATAGCCAACAGTGCCTTACTGACTCAAACACATTAATGTTGGCACTAACAGAATAAGTGCCAATTTTTTTTATAGAAGTGATCACCACTGCCCATGAATATCTACAATACCAGAGGAATTATGGGTGTGTTGTCAACCTTTTAGAAAGTAATAGGCTCTTTTCTTGAAGGTAAATTGTTATTTTATGAGTATAATATAATAATCCTTACTTAATATTATAAATGCAAAAGTAACTCACTCTGTCCCTCTGTCTGTTTGTTACCTTTTCACTGCTTAACAGCTGAGCCAATCTTGATGAAATTTGGCACAGAGTTAGCTTGCATCCTGGAGACGGCCATAGGTCATAGGATAGGATACTTTTTATCCCAGAAAATAAAAGTTTCTCAAAGGATATTTCAATATATATATACAGACTAAATTGCAAGCATCAGCAAGTATAATATAAGGTATACCTGCATATAAATCTTACCAACAGTTTTATTAGGAAAGTTAATGGACACAAAAACTAAAATATATACAATTTGTGAAATAAAGTTACACAACATTTTCCTATTAGAAAACTTGATACTGTTTGTGAATAAAATAAATAATAAAAGAACTATATATATTTACTATTTATATGATAGAATAATGAAAGTTACTTACCATCACGGTATTCATCTCTAACATCTATATATGCATATTCGAGCGCAGACCCCTTCTTGGGGTCTTCAACTCCTTGTAATTTCGCTATAAGTGTAGTTTTGCCCGTTTCGTTGTCACCCAAAACTAACACGTTCTTATTTGAAGGTAGTTTCGTGTTACCCTGATTTTGAACCTCCTCTAAAATCGCAGACCTGGAAGGGACATTCACCGTAATTTTATCGCCAACGGAGAAATTCATACACAATGCGATGGCCGCCTGATTATATATGGAAAGAAATGTAGGTATTGAGAAAATTACACGGTTATTTGTAGACAAAGGTGATCGTCGCAGCTAGGTCATGTATTTCTCAGGTATGAATTCTTGACATCACGTAGGTGTGACACATTGGATACCCTATATGGATGCTGTATGTTACTCGTAAAATAACAATTAACCATTACCATAAATTGTCCTTCCCATCACCGTTTTCTTTCTTTCTGGATTTAAGCCCATTAGCCTGGCCGTTTGTCTCCATTCTTCAGGAATTTTAGAAGATAACAACGGCACTGAGGGCTTTTCTTTCGTTTTCGTTTCGGCTGTTCATACGTCACTCTTGCCACAGACAGAACAGACTAAAAAATATTAATGCTGCTAGTATAAATAATGTGTTGTGTTTTTAAGCAACCGAACTTATGAGTACCTTCCTAAAGCTTTTCCGAAAACAATATTTAAATTAAACAGCAAAATTAAGAAATATGAATAAGCATTTCAAACTTTTCTATTTTAAATATTAACAGATCTAAATTACCTCGTAGCGAGTCGGTAGACAACATGATTATATATTTTCGGTGATGTAATTGCTGTTAGCCTTCTCGGCTTTTACAGCTTCATCGGATACTGTGCTCGCGGGCCAGGGGCCCGCGTGTCAGGTTTGGTTTGACCCAAACATAAATAAATAAATAAAAACTCCTACAAAAACCTCGAAGTTCGGACTGTGTCGCGTTCGCTGCGTGCTTTCGCGATTTCGAAAATCTTAAATATTTTAAGTCGTCTAATGACCGTCCGAAGGAGGCTGCGCGCGTCCCTTCGGACTGTCGACTTGTGTGTCGGTAACTCTGGGCGGTGAGAACCGCCCCGGAACACGGGTGAATCTTGTGTACGCGGTGTGATTATTGACTATTGCACGCCGCTCTTGATTGAACAACATGATTGTTGGGTTAAGATAGCCTTACGACTAGCCGAGGAAGGAAGTCCGCCGCCTCTATGCGGGAGTTGTACGATCCGTAGCCTTGTACGGGGCGCTCGTATGGGCAAAAAGGCTAGCCATCCGACGCTGTAGAACAAAACTCTACATTGTCCAGCGGAGGATGGCCATGCGGATCGTACGAGGATACCGCACGGTACCTTTTGAGGCGGCGACCATCCTGGCTCGCTTTCCGCCGCTGGATATACTGGCGGACATGGATGCGAGGGTGTATCACCGGATCCGCAACCTCCGCCAGAGCGGTGGCAGCGAGCCAGATGAGACGCTCGAGTCCATCAAACGGCAGGAACGACAGAGCGCATTGGCGACGTGGCGTGCTCGGCTCCACGAGGAGCAATATGCACGCAAACGCTTTGTCAGTGCAGTCCTTATGGTCTTCGAGGCCTGGATGCAGCGACGAGGAGGAAGACTCACCTACCGTCTCACACAGATAATTACCGGGCACGGCTGCATCGGTGATTATCTGTGTAAGATCGGACGCGAGGCGACGGCGAACTGCTTCCACTGCGGTGGAAGGGACCAGGACTCCGCATCCCACACCCTTTCGGTGTGCCCAGCTTGGGAGTCGGAGCGGAGTATCCTGGTCAACCGAATCGGACGGAACCTCTCCCTGCCAGCAGTAGTGTCGGCTATGCTGAGCGGGGACGTGGCGTGGAGGGCCGTAGCCAATTTCTGCGAGACCGTAATGGCCCAGAAGGAGGCTGCCGAGAGGGATCGAGAGAGGTCCGATCCCTCTCGGAGACGACGATGCCGCCGAGGCATCGACGGGCCTCGTAACGGCCCTCCTATCAGAAATGGTGATCCCCTACCAGAAACGGGGCCTTCGGGGTCGCGGGCAATCGGGATAGGGGACCCGAACGCCCAGTAAAGCGACACCGGGGAGGACGATGACTCGAAGTGGTCTCGGGTCATCGTGATAGCACCGAGAGAGTGCTGGGGACAGTGAGGACTGCCCCCGGGTTGGGCTATTGATATAGCGAAGCGTTAGAGGGGCACGGTTGCGTTCCGAACGGAGATCACGTGACCCCTCTCAAGCGCTGATGGAGGCCACCGTGGGGTTTTAGTCGGTAAGAGTCCGATATAACCCGGCTGCCCCCCTGGCTAGTCGGGTATCCATGCAGGATTTCCCCACGAAAAAAAAAGCCTTACGACTAACTATTAAATGAACTATTAAAAGTATTTCCTCTAAAAATAATATTAAAGCTTTTTAATGCTATAAACACACATTTTTTTTAATGAAAAACAAGGATTAACCGCGAAATAAAAACGACTAATGACCGAAAAATAATAACGACTAATGAATCCACAATCTATATCAAATTGATCTATCACTCAGAATTAGTACCATCGTCAACGGTTGGGAACGATCATCCACTCATATAATGCAAGCCCCAAGTAGCAGCATAAGTGTTCTGCGTTTTATATGTTAAGTAACGAGAATCATAGCGTAACCGCGTAAACCCAACAACTGGTAACGCGGCGTTCTATATTAATACTAAGGGGTAACAAAGCACCTGAATCTTAGTTATGATGTAGGTATATAAATATCTATAGGCTATAGTCAGCACTTACCATCAGTTGAACTATATGCTCTATAGCACCTATTGTTGTATAAAAAGTACGGTACAATTTTGCCTAAATAAAATTACATTATTTTTGTTAAATTTGTTTGTAGAAATGATCGATATCAAAGATCGATTATAATGGGAAAGTGCACTTAGTTCAATACAGATGTACTTATCTAAAAGTTTGCCACAAACAATCAATTTATTTGGTTGCGTTCACACAAAAAATATAATTTTATTTGGACTACCGTTGTTATTCTGATACCACATTATTCGGTAACAGGGGTTAGAGCTCAGCTGGACAGCGGGACATCTCGCCTCCTGCTGGCGCTTTCTTTCGACGAAGCTGTGAAAGATAAAAGCTGCTGGGCTAATAGCGTTCCTACTACACATTAAAAAATTGAAGTTTATTTCACTTCTCTTTTTTTCATTTTACCTATGTATTTTTTTTTGTTTTGCATACCTTGCACTTGCTTTGGACGTACAAAATTATTACAACGAATTTTTAAGAATACTATTTTGTTGTGCTTAAGGTACATAAATGAAGAAAAAAAATTACTAGTGGCAATACTGTTCCTACTACAAATAAAAAGTTCAGCAGTGTTTTTCTGTCATTGTAAATTATATCAACTCTTTTTTTAAAAACCATATTCATGTACAAATATTTAAAAAACGCACTTATAATATTTTTTTGGTTAACTTAATTGCGTTTTCATAATATTTACAACATCTGCTAAGAGAATGTCTCGGAAAACAAATGCTGGGAAAAAAAGCAACTTGTCCCAAGTGAGTCATATATTGTTGATTGTCTAAGCGTTTCTTTGATCCCATTATCTAGTTTAGAATGTGTACTTAGTTAATTTAAATTATGACAGCTATATGAACCTATGATTATGATGGAAAACACGTATTTTTGAACATTCTTTAGAGCCAAAATAAACTATATTTAAATCTCTGTAGAAAATCTAAAATTATTTTTATTAAGACTTAAAAATGAGACTTCTATAGAGAAGAACCAGCAAATAACTAGGAGTATTTGTCCATTTATACTGAAAGTATTACCTATTTTTATTTCTGAATGTTAAGCACTCAGAAATGAAAAAAGGTATAAAAGTGGTTAGTGTACCTGACTACCACGACGCGAGACCTGGGTTCGAATCCTAGCCAGAGCCAACATTTGTGCAAAAACACAAATTGTTGGTTTTTGGAGTCTGGGTGTGTTGTGATTGTATTTCTGTCTCTGACATTGCATACCTAGCCTACCTCCAATCTTACATTGGGCATGGGTATGCTGGAACGAGTGAGTGCCCCTGTGTTTGCGTGCACACTTTTGGCACTATAATATATCTTGTCCAGTTGATAACTTCCAACAGTATTGGGTAGTTGTCCCCATAGTCAAAAATCAGAAGGAAGATCATTCATGCTAACCTATAGAGAAGGCATATGTGAGGAGTGGACTTGTGATGGGTTGTTATAATAATGATGATGATGACTGTTTTAAATTACTTAAAGTCAATATACAGTGAAAACTCTTCCTCTATTTTTATTATACAAGAGTTTTCCATGCCAATAGGTGTCCGGCAGAGTAGAATAGCACCTACCTCTTTCCTACCGAGGTGTCATAAGAGTCGACTAAGGTATTATATGGACAGCATTTTTCCCGGGGGGCGAAAAGTCGGCTTTGTGTGTTGTCTTCCCCTTATATGGTAAAAAGTTTTGACTGTATGTATGTATGTATGTTTTGTATACATAATATGTTCAGCAATTATAATCCTTAATATCATCATCATCATTACAGACTATCACTTGTCCACTGCTGAACATAGGCCTTCCTCATTTCAGCCTATCATAAAATCTATACATATAATAAATTGTAAACTTCACATGTCTGTACATTATAAAATTTTGCAAAATAAATGATTGAAGGAAGCTAAAAATAAGTAAATAAATACATCACTATCATTTTTAGAAATGTATTTCTGTCTATTTGTTTGTGAACATCATGTCTAAAGTGCTAATTTTATTAAAAAGACTCACTCAGAGAATCATAAAGGGTATCTTCTGTAACATTTAGTCTTTGTTTTATTAAAATCGGTTTTTTCTATATAAATTTGTGAGTATCTGAAGTTTACGAATTTGTACAATGGTGGCGATGAGTCAATTAAGCATAATTTAAATGGTAATATAACATGTAAAATAAGGTTCTATGAATCAAACTAGTACCGAACCTAAAACACAGCAAAAAAATAATATTATATTTTCTTACAAAGAATGTAATTTATACAAAGTACAATAACTAAACAGTATCACTAAAATATGGCGTAATGCTGTTGAATGACGTTGAGATTTTAGCTTAAAATATTGGCACACGTTGCATGCTTGGATTTTTGTGGTTGACAAATGGTTAAATAGTGAATTGATTGATTGAAATGTAAACTTAGTGCAATTTTCATTGTATTATATTGGTTGGTCCAATTAATAATAGGTTAATTAGCCTAGCCTATTAATTTGCTATAAATGTTGTTCACCCCTTAAAAGTAAGTTTTAATTTTTATTGTTTGTAATATTATATATTTCATGAATGTCGCATTGCGATAAATTTTTACGCATTTTTCGCCGTCAAAGTGCAATAGTTAATTAGCATTATCAATAGATGGCGACATGGATTTAGATGGAAAAGTTGGGGGCCCATGAGCACAGCTATCCCAATCCGATTAAAATGTATAAGCCACAACGGATATCAGCAAAACCATCACCAAAATTATATCAAATATTTGTTGTTAAGTCTGTGGGTGCTGAATGCTACCTGATATATCGTATCTTAAAACTCTGTGTGTAGTTGATCACAAACTTTGGGAATTTATCGTTAAAAAATTTAATTTCTTTATTTATTTAATTAATTATAGTTATTAATTATTATTATAGATTAGTTAGTTTAGGTTTACACATTTTTCATTAGTTGTGCTTATTTTAAATTGTGTTGTAAATCTGTGCAAATAAAAAAATGGAGTGTCTGTCTGTGATTTCGCAATAGTTTTTTTTTTAATCTCAAAAAAGATTTGATTGAGATTTTTTTAATCTTTTGTGGTAATTGCTGGATACACGTCTTTTTCATTTTTTTGTCTCTCCGTCAGTTTGTTTGACTGGGCCAATCTCCGAAACGGCTGAATCGATTTTGACGGGACTTTGATTGGCACTTAGGGGACTTTTCAGAGAACAATCAAAGCTTCTTTTTAATTTGGAAATATTCAGGGTTCCTGCGTAAAATCTTAAAAACTGTAGAAATCAAGGACTATGCCTCGCGGCTTTAATTAGTGTTTTGGTAATTTAATCTTAAAATAAAATATTCGTACTTAATATTATAAATGCGAAAGTAATTCTCTCTGTAACTCTGTCTGTTTGTTACCTTTTCACGGTTCAACCGCTGAACCGATCATGACGAAATTAGGCACAGAGAAAGCTTGCATGCTAGATATGGACATGGATACTTTTTATCCCAGAAAATAAAATATATATAATATTATTATTATATTCATTAAGGACATTTAAAAAACCTATATCCGCGCGGACGAAGTAGCGGGCATCAGTTAGTATAATAATATGTATTTTTAAAAATATTATCTTTGTAATGAAGGAAGGTAAGTTACTTTGCTAAGATCCGCATGCAAAATATAAAAATGGTGTATATTACCTAGTTTTTTGAAGAGCACCGCCCGCCCTCCCTCAGTAGCGTGCACAAGCAAACTAACACCGCCACCAGGAACCGCCACCCTCCACCAACCACTACAATACTACCACTAGGTAATATACACCACTGAAGTCGAGAATACGACACGTGTTTTGCCACGAAACGAGGCATTGTCATAGACTCTACGACAGACGGCCGCCGAGTGAGTGAGTGAGTAGAGTGCGGATCTTAGCAAAGTAACTTACCTTCCTTCATTATAATGGATTTCCGAAAAGTAACGCCTGATACTATTAATTATATTATCTTTGTGTTGTTTTAGTTTGGACTACTAGATATTCCTGATTTAGATGAGGGCGAGGAGCCCCTTGATTTGTCTGATGATGATATTGACCTTGAAGCTGAGTTAGCTGCCATAAGTGGGGGTGGTGCAGCGCGCCGAAGGCCAAAGAAACCTGCGCCATTACCAGCTGCTAATCTTGATGCATTGATAGCTGAAAGCTTAAAAGATGTTCCCTCTGATGATGAAGGATCAGGTAAACTTATATTTCGTAATAAAGCTTTGTAAAAATATTATAAAACTTAAGTAAATTTTGTAAATTCATTACCTGAAACCTTTATTACATCAAAGTTATTTTTTTAATAAAGTGTTAAATCATGCTGCTAAAGCATGCTTTTAATGTATTAATAACAATTTTTTCGTAAAATTTTCTTCATAACTTTTACGACACACATTTTTATAGAATTTTCTTTTATAGAAGAGGAGGCAAATGTGCTAGTGGCTCACCTGATCGTAAGTGGTCACCGCCGCCCATGAACATTTATTTTTTATTTCATAAAGTAACGAGACGAGCAAAACGTTCACCTGATGGTAAGTGCAACGTCTACCCATAACAGATGCTATGTTACTCAGAATATTTCTGTGTAGCACCACACTGCGCCCGTCACCTTGAGACATTAGTTCTTAAGTCTCATATGCCCAGTGATTACGCTAGCTCTCAGTGCCCTTCAGACCGAAACACAGTAATGTTTGCACACTACTGCTTCACGGCAGAATAACTGGCCCTGGGGCGGTACCTACCTAGACGGATTCCTGCATAGGAATCCTACCACCAGTATCACATGTTTCTTTGTTTTACCCATTCTACATGTTTTCTCAATTCAACGTGACAAGACACGCAAATTGTTCACGTAATTGTAAGTGCCACGTCTGCTCATAACAAATACACCAGTTCTTTAGTATTGTATGTCCAGAAATTATGCTAGCTCACAGTGCACTTTAGAAGTTAGTGCCAGTTAGTTTTAGTGCCCAGTAGAGTTATTTCGGTTGCTGGCCTTTGAGAAAGGAGTAGGCTCTTTTCTATTACATTAATCTAGGTTTTATCCTTACTATGGTCAAATTGCGTGCTTTTTGGCTTTTAACTAATTTAATTGCTGATATCATACATGCTGTTTTCAAGGGTGTTGATGAAGGCAGTTTATACTGGTAAAGTGACCTTCCCGAACAGTTTTGGTTCTAAAAAGACTAGTAACATATGCGACACACATATCCTTCAGCATTTATATATATTATACTCTTCGATCTTCTATATAACAATACGAAAGACTAAACAGTATTATCTGTGATTACGTTTGTATGCAGACTATAAGGTAACCTGAAATTTTCTATTGGTTATTCTAGCTGAAATTTGGGTGATGACTGCAGTCTCTACAGAACAGTATGAAACCAATCCTATTAAGGAAGGTGTAAGACAGTAATGTTATTATCCCAAAACTCTTTACCGTTATGTTGGAATTTCAACTCTCCTTTGATTTGTCGACGACATTTTAATGAGAGAATAGCTGGTGGGCCTCAGAACTATGTTTAAGACCTTTTCTCCCATCGGTTAGGAACATGGACAAGACGAATATCATAATTTATGTTCATGTCACACCTATAATAGGTGGTGTTTGGAACACTCATGACAAATTGTCTGACTAGTTAAGTCCTCACTACGACCGACGAGTCAACTGACGAATCCAACTAGGCTGAGTACCGTGCGTTAAACTGCGTTGTAGTGTGTAGATTAGGTATTTTCCGAGTAGGCAGAAATTGTGGTCTACTGGAGCCAACCAATCTCCTCCAACCAGTAAACCCTTCATGTTCCCAGTGACCTCGGGAAGCGATCTCGGAGAGCCGAGATTGCCCGATATATCGCGACCATTGGGCAGTCCAGCAAGACATAGGCCGCCGTTTCGTCCGTCTCCATACTGAAACCAGATGTTTATATGTAACTGATGTGAGCAGATGTTACCTTATGTAAACAGTCGTTTGTTAAATTATTAATGTCCTGTTACGGCACTACTAACCGTTCTGATTTGGAGCTTGCACAAACGGAGTAGCACCATGGAGATAAGATTGTTAATAGTTGGCAAAGCTTTCTTCGCCTGCCTGCGCTCCGAGTGGTTCAGCCAGAGGTGTGCGTGCTGGTTTTTTAGTACGGTTGCAAACTAGCAAACGAACATACTCGAGGGGAACAACCCACCACCTCCCATGACCCCACCGACCGTCGGGCCAAATCTCGGGGGGCGCGCTTGCTCGAGACTCTTCCCCGCGCGCACTTCTTCACTCCCTACAAATTCTTTATATTCGTTTCTTTGTCCCATTCGGTCTGCCTCCCATTCTGGGCAAGACAATACTTCCACAGCTTCGGTTCCGGGCATGCTTCCCTCATTCTGATCCATGCTTCTTCGCCTCTCGTGTCACCTGTGTGCAAACTCCCGCAGTCGCGCATAGTTCACCACCGCACTTGCTTCGCACAAACCAGGTCCAGGTAGTCCAGGACCAGATCCGTCGTCCCACGGACTATGCCATCCATCATCTTGCATCTCAAGATGTCATACATCTTACATTCCCATGCTACATGATGTTTATCTTCATCAGATTCACCGCACTCACACATACTCGACTCAACAAGCTTAATATCATTTAATCATTCCGCGGATGCGGTCCCAGTCCACCCTCGGTCCCGGAAGCACATCGGTTCCCTAGCTGACTCGGCGCGCACTACAGGACGTTCCGCGCACACGGCGAATATGATTAGTCTGTGATCACTACTGCTGACACCGTCCAGTACTCGCTACTCCGACACGGCGACCCCTCGATTATAAAGGCCCGCTATATTGAGTGGTGACAATGGCCTCTTCCGCATGCTTCCTGGCTAGACCATCATCAAAGCTTCGCTGCGCCCGAGGGGAAGTGGGAGTATGTAGTTTAGGGAGTATGAGTATGTTTACTGGTGGTAGGATTCCTATGCAGGAATCCGTCTAGGTAGGTATTCTGCCCTAGGGCCAGCTATTCTGCCGTGAAGCAGTGGTGTGTAAACATTACTGTGTTTCAGTTTGTAGGGCACTGTGAGCTAGTGTAATCACTGGGCATTTGAGACTTAAGAACTGATGTCTCAAGGTGACGGACGCAGTGCGACGTAGCACAGAAATGTTCTGAGTGACACTGCATTTGCTATGGGCAGACGTTGCACTTACCATCAGGTGAACGTTTTGCTCGTTTCATAATTTAAACCAATAAAAAAGCATGTTCTCTGGTCCTACGGCAAGCTAGTCCGCCACATCGTTACCTCTAGATCCGCTAATGCTCTTTATCCATTGAAAGAGTTATTATATAAAAGAATAGATAACATTTTAATCAATGCGATCAACCAGTGGTGACCTATGGGACTGGGACATGGTCTATCGTTGCTAGTCTTATAGAGAAGCTCAAAAGAGAAAGAGAAGCACGCAGATGTAGAGAGTTACGCTCGTAGTTTTCTGCGTAAGGATATCCGCAGAACATAAAAAAATATAGACTAGGCTCAGTAAGCTGAACAGACAATAGCCAGTACAATGGTGTTCTGCGAGTGTCTTCTCTGGGCCATTTCAACCTACTTGTGTGCTGCACATAAAACTTTTTAATCCTCTTAAAACTTTGCGTATTTAAATTTTAGCAAATTGGATGTATGCAATATTAAAAATTAGTTTCTCTGCAGCAGTAATCCTGTAAACTTACGAAAGATTTAATCATTATAGTGTCTATGTCGTTATACTACTTTATTAATATTGAGGAAATTCTTAGTTTATGCAAGGTCTTATTGTTTAGCTTTGAACATAATACTTCGGTTTCAGTTATAGGTCAAGTTTTTATGTATAAATTTTATGTTATATCTTGTATTGATATTTATTTATTAGTAAGTTTTTTTTTTATTTATGGCCATTACGCCCTTTTATTGAACGATACTTTTTGAAGCATTCTACAAGTTTTATTGTCACCCAAGTTTTGATTCTAATAACGATACATGCACAAAGAAGATTAATTTTTTACCCTTTTTAGATTAAGAGAATCTACCACTCCACTCTCTACCACTCTCTCATCCCATCCCCATCCCATCAGTGGGTGTCGTATAAGTCGACGGGGAAGAATAAAATCCAGAAGATGGGCAGCAGCATATTCCTGGAACACGTAGATAAATAAATTGCGTTTGCCAACTCGCCTGCCAAGCATGGCAACTATGACAAAATCAGATAAGATCTTTCGTACGTTCTCGCATCATCTGTAGAGGCAATATAGTGGTTAATCTATTTTGTTTTAAGATACTACTGGTTTCCAGATTTTCTTTGTATTTAAATGATTATTGTAAGTAAATGTTTCAAAGATTTCAGTTGTATTTATACATTTTGATGATGTCTTCCTAGCCGATTTTCGACCACGGCGGCAACTGCCGAGTACTGTCGGTAGCTATCAACTGCGCAGGAGATATTATAGTGCCACAAGTGTGTGTACGCGCAGGCACAGAGGCACTCACTCGTCTCAACCTACCCGCGCCCGATGTAACGCCCATGCGATATGATCGGAGGTAGGCTAGGATGCAGTGTAAGAAACACGGCGGCAATCGCAACATAAATCAATTTGTGTGTTGGCTTTGGCTAGGATACGGACCCAGGACTCGCAGCGTAGAAGTCTAGTACTCTAACCACTAGGCCCCACGGTCGTATATAAAGATGTCGTATAAAAGGTCCTAGAAAAAAAAGGCATTAAATTAGTAAAAAGACATAGTATATTGAAATTTTTGTTCTAGGAGATGATGATGATCCTGAGTTGCTTAGCGAGTTAAAGGAGCTGGCTAGCGACGATGAGGAAGCCCCGCCTCCCCCTCCGCGCACTTCTCGTCCCGCGCCCCCTCCCCCTGGCAGTACGGACAGCAGCATCGTTAGCTTACTTCAAGACAGAATTTCCAATTACACTCTCGCTGAAAGAAACGCGAAACAGAATGGGGAGAGCAGTCGCGCTAGAAGGTATTTTTAGATCTTTATCTTTATAATCATTATTAATTACAGTAAAGTTCTGTCTGTGCTTTCGTAATACTATAACACTTCTGACCGTTAGCATAATAAGTTTTTTTTATTGGATAAAGTAACGAGACGAGCAAAACGTATACCTGATGGTATGGTCTGCCCATAACAAATGCTGTGTCACTCAGATCATTTCTTCGTCGCACTGCTCCCGTCACCCTGAGACATCAGTTCTTAAGTCTCATATGCCCAGTGATTACGCTAGCTGTCAGAGCCCTTCAAACAAAAACACTAATGTTTGCACGCTATTGCTTCACGGCAGAATAATTGGCCCTGGGTAGGTAACCACAACCTAGACGATTTCCTGCATAGACAACGGTGTCTTATGCTATTTGTAACCTTACTGTTCGAACGCCGGAAAAAAATAAGATTTCAGAATTGTCACGAGTAATCAATACATAGAATAATACGAAATTACGTCAGATTGGGAGCCGGTCACGATAGGTGTCTGGCAGGGCAGAATTGCAGCTACCAAAATGGCGGCGACGTGGTTCGCTACCCGTCATGTCTCGTTTTCGAAAAGTGCGCTAAGGATATGGTATCTGCCTATCCCTTATATGGGAAATAGGCGTAACTGTGTCTATTTATGTATGATGATGTTCTCCTAGCCGATTTCGACCACGGCGACAACTGCCGACTACTGTCGAGAGCCATCAACTGCGCAGGAGATATTATAGTGCCACAAGTGTACGCGCAAACATAGAGGCACTCACTCGTCCCAACCTACCCGCGCCCGATGTAACGCTGATGCGATAAGATCGGAGGTAGGCTAGGATGCAGTGTCAGAATAACGGGGACAATCACAACACAACCAGATCCGAAAACCAACAATTTATGTTTTAGCACAAATGTTGGCTCCGGCTGGGATTCGAACCCAGGACCCGCGGCTCAGAAGTCAGGTACTCTGACCACTAGGCATATGCATGTTTTACGTATTTATGTGTAACAATATTTGTTATCGATCCCTTACGTCTTGCGTGTTTCTGTAATATACGCAAATGTAAAGTGAGCTTAA
This sequence comes from Luehdorfia chinensis, assembly GCA_019845155.1. Lineage (NCBI taxonomy): Eukaryota > Metazoa > Arthropoda > Insecta > Lepidoptera > Papilionidae > Luehdorfia > Luehdorfia chinensis. The sequence goes on from JAHVAK010000103.1 coordinate 11,297,942, forward strand.
TTTTTTACGTAATAGATTTGGGCGAGGCTTGAAAACACTGAACGATCTACTCAAACAAGCGAAAGCGGGCAGACCTATCAAAGATGAGGACGTCCCTCCGCCCGTCAGTGTGGGCGGCCCGGCCAGCCCGGCCGAGAAGCCCGCGGCGCCTCCTCCAAGCGTGCCGGAGCCGGCCGTCGCCCCCGAGGAGCCCCCGTCGCTCCCGGAGCCCGAGGCTCCCCCTCCGCCCCCGCCCCGGGTCGAGTCCCAGGGACTCAGCCCGGAGAGGCAGCAGGGACTGCAAGTTATTTTGAGTGAGTCTCCTTACGGTTTTGGTTTTTTGTTATTTCACATTAGTCGCAGCTCAGGGGCCGGGCACTTGTGTTAAATTTCATAGTACGCGTGTGACCTGAGTTCGAACCCCGGTGCCGGAACCTCTAAAATTGTTTTGCAGTTTTAATTTCTGATTTACCACGTGCTTAGCAGTGAAGGAAAACATCGTGAGGATGTAATAAAACATATTTTGAGGTCATGTGAAAACCGCCAACCGGCATTGAAGCAGCGTTGCGGACTCGTTCTGGCTCTAAAACCCTCTCAGAAATAAGGAGGCCTGTGCTCGGCAGTGGGACATTTATAGGCCATTAGTGGTTCCAAACTTTATCTGGACTAGGGACCACTAGTCAAGTCGGACTCTGTACCATACCATAGAAAATAAATTATAATAGTAGTTTTTTATGTATATGTATATATATTTAAATATATAAATATACATTAGCTACAGCCGTAAGTGTCCGGCAGAGTAGAATTGCACCTAAAGAGGTAGGTGTACATACCGAGGTGTCGTAAGAGGCGACTAAGGTATTGCACGGACGGCCCTTATCCCATCATATACATTAAAATTTATACATAAACACGTATATACAACCTACATATTTTTTTGGTATACGATTTACTAATGAATGCGATACCCAGTATGTGGTTTATATTATTTTCTTTATGTCACCATCACCCCGTATATAACAAGACTTGTATACTGTACCCGTTAACTTCGTACTCGTAGACTGTTAGATTTGCCTATTAACAATAATAAACACGTACTTATTATCAGAGGTTCAAGGACATTGACGCTCTAATCAAAACCAACTTTACGTGGACGATCTAAGCCCGATAATCAATTAACCGTAGTCTTTGGAATATACATAATAAGTTCTGTAGAATATTAACGAAAAAAAAATTGTTCATAATTTAGGAACCGGTGAAACAAACACGATGAAAACTAGTCTCACTTAGTCTATAAACTTACTAGTCAATAGATTTAGTAAGTATCGAGATACATCCGTCCGCACAGACAGACAGTTAAAAATGGTGCTTTTTATATGTATGTTATAATATGATTTACAATAATATTCATCTTGTTGGTTCTTCTGCATTCAGAACGAAAGGAAGAGTTTAAAGCAGCTGCTCTCACCTGCAAACACGCCGGTGACAAGACGCTGGCACTGGAATATTTGAAGGTGGTGAAGCAGTTTGAGGTGGTAGTGGAAGCTTACAAATCCGGCCAAGAGATGGATCTCAGTGAACTGCCGTCGCCAGAGGGCGTCGCTGCCGCCTTTAAATCGCAGCAAAGGGTCGAAGAAGAGGTACAAAATTCTACAGGTAATTAAAATTCGTGTTGCCATCTTAATTTAAAACGGATTTTACACCACACCTTTATTAATACAGGAGCCGGTTGTTTAATCTTATTTTTTTTTATCTAAGTTATATAAAAAAAAATTTTTGTAAAAAATGACGAAACGAGTAAAACATTCCCCTAATAATGGCAAGTGCAACGTCTGCCCGTAACAAATGCTGTGTCACTAAGAACGTTTTTGCGTGACACCAAACTGGGCGACGGATGCAGTTTGGTGTCAGACATCAGTTCTTAAGTCTTATACGCCCAGTTATTACATAAGCCCGCAGTGCACTTCAGACACACAATCATATTTGCACACTACAGCTTCACGCCAGAAAAACTGGCCTGGGAAGGACCCACCTGTATTGTTTTAATCAAAATTTTGTACTTTTTGATTGGACATCTGTGCACTTTCTGAGATTTTGTTGTAAATACGTATACATTGCTCCATCACTGAATTGCTCCTGGTATTTATTTATCAATGAACATCACATTATATGCCGTTTATGACTATGGAAATGTGCTTATGTAATGGTCGTAAACCATTTTCGAATCGTTTCTTCATCTTTTACATAGATAATCATATACGATGTATCGTTTTAGGGATATGATACAGTGTCAGGGATAATCATAATACAACCTGAACCAGGAAGTAATAATTTGTGCAACACAAATATTGACTACGGCTGGGACTCGAATCCGAGACTCTCGGTCAGTGACACTAACGACAGAGTCACGTGGTCATCAACTTTTTTTAGGTGTTAGTAAAGAAACGAGCAAAACTTTTACCTGATGGTAAGTGCAATGTCTGCCTATAACAAATTCTGTGTCACCCAGAACAATTTTGTGTGACACCACACTGCGCCTGTCACCCGGAGACATCGGTTCTTAAGACTCATATGCCCAGTGATCACACTACCTCTCAGTGCCCTTCAAACCGAAACACAGTAATGTTTGCACACTACTGCTTCACGGCAGAATAACTGCCCTGTGGTGGTACCTACCCAGACGGATTCCTGCATATGAATCCTACCACCAGTATGTATGTTAGTAAATTATAGATATGTTGTTTTTCTCGTGTTACAGAAGCTGCTCCTCCAGAGCCAGAACCTGAGGCAGCGGGTCTTATAACAGCATCCACACTCGCGGAAGCTTTGAAACAAAGACTTGCCGCTTTTCAGGTAAATAATAATATTATAAATACGAAAGTAACTTTATCTGTCCATCTGTCTGTTCGTTACCTTTAACGGTTTAATCGCTTAACCGATCTGACAAAATTTTACACAAAGATAGCTTGCATCTCGGAGAAGGAAATGGTATATTTTTTATGTCGGAAAATCAAATAGTTCCCACGGGATATTTAAAAAACCTTTATCCCTATATGCACGTGCGAATTCGCGAGAATCAGCTAGTAATTGCATACAATTAAGTCTGTCTCTGGTGGGGGCTTAAGAGAGTCTACTATCCCATCTCATCTCGTGGGTGTCGTAAAAGTCGAGACAGAGAAAATGAAAACCAAGAGATGGGCAGCAGCGTCTTCATGGAACATCTGAATAAATAAACTGCGGTTGCCAACCTGTCTGCCAAGAGTGGCAACTATGGCAATTTCCATCTTGGATATAGGGTAGGCCTATGTTTAGGAGTGGACTAGTGAGAGGCTGAAATGGTGATGATGAAGTCTCGTTTTTCGTAGGTCGGACTGAAATTAATATTTAAAAAGGTAGCCTGGATTAACTATTAAAATGGGATGTCTAACGCCTCAGTCACGTCATGACCACAGGTGCTCCAAAGCGCCCCAAATGTCAGGAACAGAAAGTTACTTAAATTCGATAAAAGTCGTACACTTTCGTGTGAATGTCTTAATGTCTGCCCGTACACATGTGGCACTATAATATCTCCTGCACAGTTTTTTTTTCGTTGAAGAAAGCGACGGGGCGAGCAAGTCGTTCGTCTGATGGTAAGTGCAACGTTTGCCCATAACAACCCACAACTCACCCACAGAAATGTTCTGCGTGACACAGCATTTGTTAGGGGCAGACGTTGCACTTCCCACCAGGTAAACGTTCTACTCGTTTCGTCACTTTAATTAACCAATAAAAAAAATATCAAATGTTGTGGCACATAGATCGTTTCTGTGTCAAATCAGTTCTTATGACTCAGTGATTACAGCTAGCTCTTAGTGTCGTTCAGAACGAAACACTATCATGTTTGCACACTACTGCTTCACGGCAGAATAACCAGCTCTGCGGTGGTATCTACATAGACGCATTCTATAGGAATCCTACCACTGGGGAAAAGTTGGAAGCTTCCGACGGTGTTCGGAAGTTTTCGCCGCGGTCTGAAATCGGCCAGGAAGATAAGAGAAGTTTTAAAAGTAGTTATCAACTAGGTCCTAAAATAAAAAGTTACGCATCGAGTACCAACGTGTTTATCGGCCAAAGTCAGGTCACCTCTACATTAAAAAAATCATTGCAGGAACAAGAGGCGAAGGCAAAGGAGCAAGGCAATGCGTCCAAAGCCCGTCGCATGGCCCGCATAGTGAAGCAGTACCAGGACGCAATCCGCCTGCACACTGCAGGCAGACCCATCTCTGCGGACGAACTGCCCACGCCCAGTGGATATGGACCTTTACCTACGGAACAGGTAAACGTTTCAATATGTAAAATGTTTAGGACAAACGTACATACATACGTACATACATACGTACATACATACGTACATACATACGTGCATACATACATACATACATACATACGTACATACGTACGTACATACATATATAAGTACATACCGTTACGTCATTTTCCCTTATAAGGGGTAGGCAGACCACACCCTTAGCTCACTTTTCGCCCCGCGGAAAAGGAGACGTGACTGGTGGCGAACCATAACATACGCCCCATCGAGTTCCTACGAGCAGATAGTCGTCTCTTAGACACCTCGGTAGGAAAGACTTAGGTGCTATTCTACTCTGCTGGACACCTCTATTCTACTCTGCTGGTCTAGGTGCAGAAACATTGTGTGACACAGCCTTCGTTATGGGCAGTCGTTGCACTTACGATCATGTGAACGTTTTGCTCGTTTCGTCATTTAATCCGATAAAAAAAAGTACAAGCTTGTTTGTTGCAGACGACCACCCCAGCGGGCCCCTCTCCGTCTCGCCCCGCGCCCTCCCCGGCCTCCGCGCCGCGCGTCGCCCCCGCTGTCCCCGCCTCCCCCGGCGCCCCCTCCGCCCCCTCGCCCCCCTCGCGCCACGAGCGGCAGCTGGCGCTGCTGCTGCACAGGCAGAAGGAGTTCAAGGAGGCCGCGCTCTTGGCCAAGAAGAACGGTCTGTACGAAATCTATTATGCCAACTGTTAATTATAAGGGAAAATTAGGTGTAATCTTTTTAGGGTATGGACTGCAAAACGTCGCAGGGGGCCCGCTATTCGACTATTGTCGCGAACCACCTCCTAGCACCAGCTTCTAAGCTTAGTCGGAGTGCTTATCAGGAATATTAGTAATGTTAGTAGCATTGCTAGTATTAATTATAATTAAACACTAGCCTTGCATTACATTATTCACGTGGCAACCTAAAATCAAACATCGGTGCCGTACATAATATAATTAAAGTAACAGAACTAATTTACGTCGGCAGATTTCGTCATTGGAGACAAATTTTATATGCCTGAGTAACTCTGCAGGACCATTTATTCGTCGTTTCAGCTTATCACAAGTCCACTGCTGAACATAGGCCTCCCCCATAGAAAGCCACAAAAGTTTGTAGCTCTCATATTGGAGGGATTTTGCCATAGTTGCCACGCTTGGCAGGCAGGTTGGCAACCGCAGTTTATTTATTTAGATGTTCCAGGAAGATGCTGCTGCCCATCTCCTGGTTTTAATTTCCCTCTGTCGACTTTTACGACACCCACGGGATGACATGGGGTGGTAGATTCTCTTAGGTTAGATTCTTTATTCAGCCGTCAGTAATATGCCAACATTACTGTTCCGGTCTGAAGTGCACTTAGAGCTAGTTTATTATTATTATTATTTATTTATTAACGGAAACAGTCCAGTGTCAAGTAACATATCCAAGTATACAATCTTCGAGCAGCAACACTTTAAAATTTCGATCGTCAGTAAAATGATAGTTCACTTTTACTGAAGATTTGCTGGACTGATGGAGACAAAACGAAAAGCACAATTTTGGTCTTGAATTTAATTTTCCAATCACTGTACACCTTCAGGAGCACTTGCTGCATAATAAACTATCAATATTAAACATCGAAACTCAAAATATACACAGAACTTATAAAATTAAATAAAAACACTACTGGCAATTTTCGAGTTGGCGCCAAAAGTCAGAGCTAGTGTAATTACTACTTGAGAATTTATGTCTCATGACGAGTGCAGTGTGGTGCGATATGAACATTTTTTGGGCATTTAAGAGCAAACGTGGCACTTACCATCGGGGGAAAGACTCGATCGTCTCGTCAGTCAGTATCATTAAAAAAATTACATTGTAACCAATGATAATATAAAAGAGAAAATGCGGAAATTTCCCCTTTTCAAACATCGCCATGACTGCGTAATCGCAAGGAAAGAGACAACCTTACGCCGTTTACAATGAGAGCGACAAGGGTAAACAGCGCGTGATCATGAATGTGTATTTATGTTGTCGCTTCGTTCGGAATGCTTTCTTTAGTTGTCTATTGAGAATATGACTTATCTACATGCATACAGTCACGCCTCTTATCCATTGGGGTAGGCAGAGGCCACATCTTTCCTCTTGCTACCTGACACACATATTTCGCTGCTTCAAATTTCATTAGTGATATCATACAAGCTCGTTTTAACGTGACCTTTCCCCCAAAAGGTCTCCGATCTGATTGTGATAGGTATTTTTTTCGGATAAAGTGACGAGACGAGCAAAACGTTCACCTGATGGCAACTTCTGCCCATAAAAATGCTGTGTCACCCAATACATTCCTGTGTGGCACTGCACTGCACACGCACACTAGCTCTCAGTGCCCTTCAGACCGAAACACAGTAATGTTTGCACTGCTTTACAGACTAACTGACCTACCGTGGAATCTACCTAGACGGATACCTGCATAGGAATCTTACCACCGAACGTTACGACGATGCGTGACGTATTATATACGTAGTATAATTGATTGTAACAGGCGACATCGAGCAAGCCAAGGAGTACTTGCGCTCGGCGAAGGGCTTCGAGTCGCTGATCGAGGCGGCGCGCGGCGGCCTCGTGGTGGACGTTAAGTCGCTGCCGCTGCCGCCGCGGGACAAGAAACGAATCGAACACACGTGAGTGCTCTATCGTTCGGAATGTCGGCGCGTGTGGTGGTGCCTTAAATATTGTTTAATTTCCGATCGGTTGTAAATTTTTGACGGATGATATTGCCAATGAAAAGGGTAGCTACCCGCCAGATCGGGTTGTCTGATCTGGGGAGGACGTCTCCTTCAAGTAGTAACATTTAGATGTTGTATATATAATAGTTCGCAAGCTCAGAAAACTTTCATACCGCGATTATGCGAGTATGAAACATTTTTTGAGCTTCTCATGTGGCGACATAGATGTCGCTACAAACTGACAAATGGATAATCCATACTAATATTGTTTATGGACTTTTGGCGCCAACTCGAAAAATGCCAGTGGCGTCTTTATTTAAGTTTGTAATTTCTGTGTATATTTAAAGTTTTGGTGTTTAATATTGTATAAATATTTTATTTTGCGGCAAGTGCTCCTGAAGGTGTACAGTGATTGGAAAATTCATTTCAAGACCAAAATTGTGCTTTTCGTTTTGTCTTCATAAGTACAGCAAATCTTCTGTAAAAGTCAACTATCATTTCACTGTTGACCAAAATTTTGTCATCGCGTAACTCATGTCTCAGGGTGAAAGGCGCAGTGTGGTGTCACACGAAAATGTTCTGGGTGACACAGCATTCGTTATGGGCAGACGTTGCACTTACCATCAGGTGAACCTGGTCACCTTATCCAATAAAAAATGCTGTATCTTAGACGATGCTGCCCTTCACTGGTGTGTGTATTTTTGGTTTTTTATTTTCCGAGATGGTTGTTCTACCATGTGTCAAAGCTATAGATTTTTCAGGCGTTTAACTCAGTTGACTCTTACCATACCCACAGCATGAGATGGGCTGGCAGATTTTCTAAAGATGCCATAAATACCTAGTTATCAGATAAAGCGACGACTTAAAAGTGCGAGGAGTCTGACTGACATTAGCAAGCGCGCCGATGGAGTTTGTCGACGTCGATGAGATTTGTCTGTTTGCAAGTCCGAACGGATGTATTCACTTTATACAGAACTAGCTGTTGCCCGCGCCTTCGTCCGCGTCGATAAAGGATTTTTAAATATACCGTGGGAGCTATTTGATTTTCCGGGACAAAACGTATCCCATGTCCGTCTCCAGGATGCAATCTATCTCTGTGCCAAATTTCGTCAAGATCGGTTAAGCGAATGAACCGTGAAAAGGTAACAGGCGGAGGGACAGAGAGAGTTACTTTCTCATTTATTGATTCACTAGTTGATGCCCGCGACTTCGCGTGAATTAAGGTTTTTTAATTATCCCATCCCCCAGGATGCAAGTTATCGCTGTGACGAATTTCCTCAAGATCGGTTCAGCGGTTGAAGCGTGAAAAGGTAACAAACAGACAGAGGGACAGAGAGAGTTACTTTCGAATTAATAATATTAGTATGGATTTTTTTTTGTTTCATTGAGTACATGCTGAGCCAACCCCATCACGACACAGAACTATTTTGTTTTGTTTGTTTTTTTCATATTCAACTGTACTATGTTCTTGTGCCGAATAAATGTTTTTTCTATTCTATTCTATTCTATCCCCATATTCCAGCTTCGACATAGTTTCCAAAGAAGACTGCGACCCAGCTGACAGCATTCCCGATATCGAACCAGCGCTGGACGGCGACGTGTTAGACCGTCTGCAGCAGCAACTGACAGCTCAGTTAAAGCTGTGCTTATCTAACAGGGACCACTGTAGGGCAATGGGCAATGTGGCGGACACAAATCGATTCGAGAACCTCGCAACTAGCGTGAAGCAAGACCTCGACGTCGTGGTTGTTGCTAAGAGGTGAGTGGAGAGTTAAAAGAAGTCTTATTGGAATATACGAGTATCTTATAAATACACTTTCAAATACCACGTTTCTAAAACAGAATAAAGTTAGTTTATAATCAATTGTAAAATTTATACCCAACGGACAAACACTACTGGTGGTAGGATTCCTGTGCAGGAGTCCGTCTAGGTAGGTACCACCCCAGGGCCAGTTATTCTGCCGTGAAGCAGTAGTGTGCAAACATTACTGTGTTTCGGTTTGAAGGGCACTGTGAGCTAGCGTAATCACTGGGCATATGAGACTTAAGAACCTATGTCTCAGGGTGATGGGCACAGTGTAGCGTCACACAGAAATTCTTTTTTCTTGAAAGTCCGTAAGTCGTATCGGTCCGGAAAAACCGCTGACGACAGCATATTCCATAAAGTGCTTGTGCGTGACAGAAACTTCCACGAAAACGCACTGTGGTGGAATGCCAACCATCAAGGTGGTGACGATGGAATTCGTCTTGTACTTTAACGGTCCACTGGAACAGCATCTCCCACAGGGAAGATTTGCTATAATGTCCGTGCTTGGCTGAATTGCACTTGCGTTACAAGACGCTTCGGGTCCGACGCTCGGTTCCTATATTCCCAAAACGAGACGTTTTCCTTACGATTCGTTAAATAAGCCACGAATAGTAAGTCAAAATCTTTTTAACTAACGGACGTCAGTAGCTAGTAGATGCCGTGAAAAATTTGTATAGAACTGCTTAACGCCTCGTTTCTCGTAACGAATAGTAACTGTTACTAATAACTGTTAGCTGAATATAGAAAGTTTCTATATTCAACTAACAGTTATTTAGTTCCTATTAGGAACTATTAGGGCATTAAGACGTTGCTTCCGTTTACCGCTCTATCTATTTCCGGTTTAGCAGGTTATACCGCCACGTATTGGCACAAAACGAGACGTGTTCGTACGATCCGTTTATCTATATTATTATCTATGTATAGTAAGACAAACCCGTTCGTATTACTAACTAATGCGGATTTTGATCGATAGTAGATGACGTAAAAAGTCGTCAAACGGGTAAGGAGGCACTTGTTGCTAAGAAACGAATAGAATTTATGAAGTTAGTGCTTAGTAAGAAGTTAGGTGTTAGTCGAATTTTACCTTACGTTGGTTTTGATACCCCTCGTAGTACACGATGATTTCGCAGTTAGCGTTTCTTATTTCATCATCACCATCATCATCATTTCAGCCTTTCACTAGTCCACTGCTGAACATAGACCAACCCCACAGATTGCCACTAAAATTAGTAGCTCTCATTTTGGGGGGATTTTGCCATAGTTGCCACGCTTGGCAGGCGGGTTGGCAACCGCAGTTTATTTATTCAGATGTTTCAGGAAGATGCTGTTGACCATCTCCTGGTTTTCATTTTCCCTCTGTGGACTTTTACGACGCCCACGGGATGAAATGGGGTGGTAGATTCTCTTAAGCCGCCACCACACATTTCTTATTTACTTTTAAATTACTTTGCATTTGCGGTCGGTTCGGAATCAAAGTAAAATTTTGTCGTATCACCTAATTTTGAGAGCACTCCCCTCGTTGCCTCAGCCAGTATCGGTATTCTTGGCGTCGACATATCGAGTGACGTTCAGTTTCGCGGTCACCTGGAAGGGAAGGCCAAATTGGCTTCCAAAAAGCTTGTCGTCCTCAGTAGAGCGCGACAGTACTTCATGCCGGCCCAACGCTTGCAACTTTATAAGGCGCAGGTTCGGCCGCACATGGAGTATTGGTCTCATCTCTGGGCGGGGGCGCCCCATTGTCAGCTACTTCCATTTGACCGCATTCAACGGAGAGCGGCTCGAATCATCGACGACCATGTTCTATCTGATCGGCTTGATCCACTGGCTTTGCGAAGAGATGTTGCATCCCTTTGCATTTTTTATAAGATCTACCATGGGGAGTGTTCCGAAGAATTGTTCCGATTAATTCCAGCCGCTGATTTTCACCATCGCACATTGCGGCATAGCGCGAAATGTCATCGTCACCACCTTGATGGTTGGCATTCCAGCACAGTGCGTTTTTCGCGCAATTTTCTGCCCCGCACAAGCACCATATGGAATCTGCTGCCGCCAGCGGTTTTTCCGGACCGATACGACTTAGGGACCTTCAAGAAAAGAGCCTATTCCTTCCTCAAAGGCCGGCAACGCATCTGCTATTCCTCGGGTATTGTAGATGTTCATGGGCGGCGGTGATCACTTACCATCAGGTGAGCCGCTTGCTCGTTTGCCTCCTCTAACATAAAAAAAAAAAAAATCTATACCCAGACCTTCTCAGATTATTTGATTTCTACATGATATTGGTACTTAAATATAATGTGCTGAAGTAATGACTATCGTTTTTTTATTATTATAAACATTTCAGCTTAGGTCAAAATCCGCCGAAATTCCACTACGAGAATCGTCAGTTTTCCGTAGTGCAATGCAATACGGAACTTAACGAGAACGACCTGGAGTTGACAATCGTGCGCGGCATCGCCTACAACGTCCCTAACCCCAAGGAGATCGACACGTATGTTAAATTCGAGTTCCCGTACCCACAGGTAAGAACATTAAACATATTATGTTGTACTACTAACATACCAATTATCATGTTAAATGTCAATCTCATTTTCTATTAAGAGACATTGTATTCTTGTGTTTATGGCAATAGTCTGCCAGTGCCAAAGAAGCAGACTAATTTTTGGGAACAAGTAGCATAGATAATACGTTTTAAAAAATTTAAAATCATCATCAGTATAATATATATATACTATCAATATCAAAACTCGAATGATAAACAGAAACAACAAAATTAACTATCACATAAATCAATTTCAAATGCTTTTTTTTCCAATGCTATATCTCTCTCAATTATTCATTAAAATTAACGATTCAAACACCGTGTTACAGCGTATGTTCCCTATTAACGAAAAGTGGACTAATTGCCTAAAATGGCTAATGAATTAGAATTAATTATAAATTACCGCGACTTTTGGCGACTACCCGAAAAGTGACGGTAGTGTTTTAGTTTAATTTTGTAATTTCTGTGTATGTTTTGAGTTTTGCTGTTTAATATTGATAGTTTATTATGCAGCATGTGCTCCTGAAAGTGTACAGTGATTTGAACTTGAAATTCAAGACCAGAATTGTACTTTTCGTTTTGTCGCCATCAGTCCAGGAAATCTTCAGTAAAAATCAGCTACCATTTTACTGTTGATCGAAATTTTTAATTATCTATTGTCACTCCCGTGACTGACTTGACGTTGGCAGAGTTCTATTGGAAGAGGCCAGAATTAAAAGAAGAAGAAATGACTTTGCTTTGCCGGAACCTGTCACCAAAGTAGGATCAGGTCAAATGTCTAACATGTCGCAACTTGTTCCCGCTTCGCTCAGGAAGCGCCGGTGACGGACCGCACGCAGACGGTGAAGGACAGCAACAGTCCGCAGTACGACGCCGTGTTCACGTTGCCCATACAGCGCAATAGTCGGCCATGCTTGCGGGTTTTCAAACGGCACGCCATCAAGTTCGAGCTTTACTCTAGAGGGTGAGCGATGTTATTTACCTTGCAGCTGGCAATTTGAGGAGAGCTCACGTCAAAAGCACGTTACGTTACGTAAGTAAGTAAGCAATCGACGAGATTGTATGGAAATGATAATGAAAGCCGTCTAGGTAGGTACCACCCCAGGGCCAGTTATTCTGCCGTGACGCAGAAGTGTGCAAACATTACTGTGTTTCGGTTTGAAGGGCACTGTGAGCTAGCGTTATCACTGGGCATATGAGACTTAAGAACTGATGTGTCAGGGTGACGGGCGCATTGTGGTGTCACACTGTTATGGGTGGCACAGCATTTGTTATGGGCAGACGTTGTACTTACCATCAGGTGAACGTTTTGCTCGTTCCGTCACTTGTGTGAGAGATGTATGAACGTATGTATGTACGAATGTTTGTCAAAAATAATGCGTGTGTGCTCGTTAGCTCTACCATGTTCCTTTTATGGAAGTTATGACACGATTGAATGCTGCATAAGAATACTGCATAAGAATCCTACACAGTGGTTTGGTTCAAAGGGCGCCGACTCTAGTACAATTATAAGGCACATGAATGGAAGACTTGCATTATGTATTCAATTATTGGGAAAGAAAGAAAGACGGTATTCATGACTACAACGCAACATACAGTAGAAAATAATAACAATAAAAAAAATCTAGTATTAAATGAAAAGTTGACTGTTAACATTTCTACACAGCGCCGTTAACCTACGTACAGGATTTGTTACTTTTCTAAATTGTATGAAGTGACGAAACGAGCAAAACGTTCACCTGATGATGAGTGCAACGTCTGCCGATAACAAACGGTGTTTCACCCAGAACATTCGTGTAACACCACACTGCGCCCATTCACCCTGAGACATAGGTTCTTAAGTCTCATATGCCCAGTGATTAGGCTAGCTCGCCTTTCAAAACGAAACACAGTAATGTTTGCACACTACTGATTCATGGCAGAATAACTGTAGACGGATTCCTGCATAGGAATCCTACCACCAGTGAAGGTATATAGATATAGGCTTAAGTAGTAGAGACCAATGAGGTACGAGAAAGTGAGAGTAGAAAAGGGATACTAAATAGAAATTAGATACTGGCTCACTGATGAAATACCTAAAGCTGACTGCTCTTGCTTTCTGTAACTAAGTTTCAGATAAGTGTCGCTGTAAGATATAGCGATAAGTCTCCTTGATGTGCTTTAAACCATTATAACTGTTATGGTATTGGGTTCACAAATTGCCTGTTCTCCAATCTCAATATTCTCTCTACATATGGAAAAGTATGTTATTTATATATAAAGGTAATCATTTATTCTAAAATCCCTAGAGACGAAAATACTCTGGGACAGGTTTGTAATCGAAAATACATGGGAATAGAATCTATTAAGCTAAAATTCGCCGTGTGGTGGCGGCTTAAGAGAATCTACCACTCTATCTCATCCCGTGGGTGTCGTAAAATTCGACAGATGGAAAATTAAATCCAGAAGATGGGCATCAGCATCTTCCTGGAACATCTCAATAAATAAACTGCGTTTGCCAATCCGCCTGACAAGCGTGGCAACTTATCGCTGAAGGTTTGAATTATTATTAGATGGCCAATCTTAGCTCATCATAATCATCATCATTTCAGCCTTTCATTAGTCCACTGCTGAACATAGGCATCCCCCATAGATGGCTAAAATATTTTGTAAGTCTCATTTTGGGGGGATTTTGCTATTGCCACACTTGGCAGGCGGGTTGGCAATCGCAGTTTATTTATTCAGATGTTCTAGAAGATGTGCTATGGGTTTCATTCGACACGGTTCCTATTATCTAGTTTAATTTAAGTGCTTTTGGACTTAATTTTTGTAGTTGATTAAGTTCACATTCGTTTTTAATACTAACTTTAACAACTTCTTACTTACTTTAACTAGGTTCACTTTCTAAGTAGATTATAGCCTCTCTGTCCATCCTATTAATTAGTTTAGCTATGATTTAAATTAAGTAGCAAATTACTATAAAATTCGTACATACGTATATTCGTTATGTTACCCAAACTGTATACACTTGTATATATTTACGTTAATAAAACATTGTGACTTAAAACGTTACATGTTTTGGCTTACGTTGCTTACCTTTTGTCATTTTCATTCCATTCATTTATAAATAGGGCTTGTGCTATTGGTTGGTTTTTATAACATGGGTTTGCATTTTATCATAATAAAGTCATTAATTAAACTATTAGATATTTGTTGTATTAATATCACCATTCTCCTCGAAAACAGCACATTTCAAAATGTTCTGCTTAAAAGATAACATTGAATGTGTGATGCTGAATATTGAAATTACACAGTTTTTTGTTTACACGTCAAAACTTTAAAAATAAATCAAATATGTTTATTCTCTGACGTAAGAAATTCAGATTTCGTTTGTTATTTTTTTGAATCTTGGCAACCAAAATCTGAATTCAAAAACTGACACTTTGATGGATAATTTATGAACATGTTATTTGCATTATTTTTCGTCATTAGTGGGACAATTAATTTTAAGAATGGCGTATCAAACATTAATTTTGGTAAAGTATTAAGGGACCTTTTGGGTAATTATATATATAGATTCTTTTTAGTACTTGTATTTTCCACTTTCAATTAAATTCCTGCCAATGCCGGACATATCAGGAAAATTCCTGTCCTTTGGTAATACCAGTCGTATATAAACTAATTCCTCAAAATGTTTCCTTTGCAATTATGCAGTGTATAGCTTTTTGTTACTAATCAAAAATAGGGGTTTCCAAAAAATGCATTCAAATCAGGCTTTACTTCGAAGTGGTCCCTCATCACCCACCGTTAGTGCATTGTGTGTGCATGCACGTAGTGTAATAGTGAGGTAGCAAGGTTGCGTGTTGCGTGTTGCGCAGCTGTGCGGGCGTGTGCGGGGCTGACGCGCTGGTGTGTTGCAGCGGCTGGTTCAGCCGGGACGCGCTGCTGGCCACCGTCGCCGTCAAGCTGGCGCCGCTCGAGACGCAGGTCACCATACACGAGGCCTTCCAAGTGAGTCATCTCAAAACTAACGTCTTTTTTCGCAGAATCGGTTCCCGCTTGCTGAGTTTGAGTTGACGGAAATTATTCATCCTTCTGGTACAATAGAATAGAATAATTTTCATTCAACATAGATTATTTACATAATTCATAAGAATTTTTTTAAGCTACATTGGTTCGCAAATAATTCCTCCTGTCTTGGTAAGAACCAGAAACAAATCCAGTGGGCAATTTTTAATTCCTTTAAGTCTATTTAAAATAAATGAAAAAAAAAATGTACATTCGCAGCAGTATTATAAAAGTGTAGAAATAACTTGGCAGAGATCACTACATTACCAGGGTTTATTATCAACCATGCATTCTTTAATATTACAATAATGGGTCTGTCTGTTGTTGTATATTGTGTTCATCGTAGCGATAGGATTCCAGGTGCCGGAATCCGTCTATTTAAGCACCACCGCAGTGTCAGTTATTCAACCGTGAAGCAGACAGTGTGTTTGAGTTTGAACGGCACTGATAGTTTGTGTACTGAGCGTATGGGACTTAAGAACTGATGTCTCAGGGTGACGAGCGGAGTGTGGTGCCACATATAAATGTTTTGGGTACATAGCATAGCAGCAATGGGCAGACGTTGCACCTACAATCAGGTGAACGGTAAGCTCGTTTCGCCACTTTCTTCAATAAAGAAACAGAATCCTGGTCTACATCTTCTGTTTCATGCGATTGATCCCTTACAAGCTGCTTCTATTCTGCGTATTCTAAATAGATATTCTTCCTTTAATAATGTTTTCATTATTAAAGGAAGAATATCTATATCTATAATACTATAAATTGTAGAAGGATTCTTCTGACGTGATGTACTCAATTAAATGCTTTGTCGAAATATAAATACGCTATAAATAGCGTAATCGGTAAAGTGTTATATATTACTGAAACATGCATTTCCTTTTTTTCGTTTATAGAAATTAAAAAAAAAATATCTCAGTAAATTTAGAATCGATATTAATTTATAATTTTCAACATTACCCTTAAGTGCATTTTCTGTTTAATAACAAGATGTTTAGTTCGTTGTAAATCACTACCGGCTCCTTTTGTGGCGACTTCAAGGTTTAAAACGTTACATTTACTCGTACATCCAGGTGCACTTGTAACTCACTATTATGCAGTAAAGTAACATTGTAATTATCGTACGAAGTCGTTTGAACTGCAAAAATAATTTCAAAATATTTATTGAATGCATCGCCAGCGTCCTGCTCATTCGTAAACGTTTCATCTTCATGCAGCGATTAGAAACTCGACCAGAGCCGGGTTGAAACTATTTGTATATTCCTGCATTAACCAAAGACTGTTTGCGACATTTCAATTCTAAAGCCTTTTCTCTGAATCGAAAGTTTATATCTAAATACGCATTGATCTAATATCATCTTCCACCTGTTTGTTGAACGGTTCACTGCAGGACGTAGGCTTCTCTCAAGTTACAATGATTTTATGTCTAATTCCCAATCCATGGCAGATTGGTTGTAGCAATGGCACCTTTGGTTTACTAGTTCTGGTGTATTGTAGATGGGTTATTCAGCCATCCGTCGCAGATCACGAGGTCTTCCTTGTGCCGGGTTTCCTTAGAAGCCTTCTTCGACTCCTAGATGATCTTGATGACCTTAGTGTCGCCACTATTTTTCTAATAGACATTGTTCTGTGATAGCTAATGGATGGACGCCGACCAGCCGGCGGTTCACTGGAAGTGAAGCTACGCGTGCGCACTCCCCTACTGAGGCAGCAGGTGGAGAACACTACGCATCGCTGGCTCGTTATCGATAGCTAGGCTAAGTAGATTGGGATGAGAAAATGTATAAAAATTATAATAGACATATAAAGAAATCGCTTTTCTCCTGTATAGCTGTTATTAAGATGTAATCCATTATTGTTGTTTAAATTTAAGTCCTCATTCAATAACCCTTCATTTTAAAGGTGTTTGGAATTGTCACACTAACTCATGTAGCTACTAGATTACGCAAACTGTAGTGGTACTGGGCTGGTCCCGTCTGCGGCACATCTGACTACGTTGGAATATCTGCTTTCAAGAGTAGGAGGTTACAATACGCAATCAGTGAAACAGTTGCGTGTCTGAGATGCCAGCCTTCGGTGTGTTAGGTTAATAATTCATATCGGTCGAAACTTTACTGGTGGTGGTCGTAACCTGCCTAGGTGGGTTACTGGTTTAACTGGTGGTAGGATTCCTATGCAGGAGTCCGTCTAGGTAGGTGCAATCCCAGGGCCGGTTATTATTTTATTTTTTTATAAAAGAGGGGGCAAACGAGCAAGCGGCTCACCTGATGTTACGCGATCACCGCCGCCCATGAACATTCGCAACACCAGGGGAGTAGCGGGTGCGTTGCCGGCCTTTGAGAAAAGAATAGGCTTTTTCCTTGAAGGTCCCTAAGTCATCGTGCGTGGAAGAAAATTCCTCGAAAAGCGCACAGTTGTGGAATGCCAACCATCAAGGTGATGTGGATGGTAATTTAGTACTGTGCCGCGATGTACGATGGTGAAACTCAGCGGACTGGAATGATTCCGAACAATTCCTCGGAACACTTCCCATAGTAAATACGATAAAAAACGCAAAGAGCCGCAACGTCTCTTCGCAGGGCCAGTGGATCCAGCTTATTTCCTTTACCACCATTAGATCCTGGTTAATTTATTTTATTTCTTTTTATTTATTCTACCGTGAAGCAGTAGTGTGCAAACATTACTGTGTTTCGGTTTGAAGGGCACTGTGAGCTAGCGTAATCACTGGGCATATGAGACTTAAGAACCTATCACTCAGGGTGATGGGCACAGTAGTTCTGGGTGACACAGCATTTGTTATGGGCAGACGTTGCACTTACCATCAGGTGAATGTTTTGCTCGTTTCATCACTTTATGCAATTAAAAAACCACCGCAGTACCGCAGTTAAAGTGGGTGCCTGGTCTGATTCCTTGATAAGACTCCTACCACAAGAAAACCTAGATGCTTGTATGCTTGCCGACAATCGTGATAAGGTGCACTCTCTTGGACTGCCGTAGGCTGATAACACCAATGATTGAAATACTGATCTGAATGGGACTGTCAAATCTCTATGGCCTTATCGAAACGCATCAGCATTAGAAAAAGAAAGGAGTGTGTTGTGAGGACATTTCTCTCTTTTCTTTTCACGAATACTTTAATATCGCACGCAAGTAGTGTTGCCAGGTCCAGTGTGTCAAATTTGGGACGGAAGGTTAAAATAATCGGGAAATCGGTTTTCAAATCGCGACAGGCATGGCTACAAAAAAAATTTTTTTGGAAATCATCATACTTTTAATCTGACGGTCACCTGGCAACACTTCACGCAAGTGACTTCTGGTTACTAAAGAGATGGCCTTGTCGGTGTGGAAGACATTGTAATCTTTTCAAATGATACTGCAGCTGCATTTTAGTAAGTAAGAAACAAGAAAGACATGCTCATTTTTGTTTTATTGACATCTGCTCTATGTTAAATTAATTTTGTATTTGTAAAGTGGGATATAAGGTTTTCTATGTTTGGGAAACCAAGCAACTAAAGTATAATATGACTAAGACCCCACTCTGTATAATTTGATTGTACATACAGCACCATATAATATGAACGGCCAGAAATCTCCGTTTTTAATCTCATTTCAATTTCGACTTAAAAATGTAATATGCCATGGTATCTTATTATGTATATAGTTGTACAATTTCTTTTTGTATATTCAATATTGTGGTTGTATTATTGAAATCTAATATTTTTTATCCATTTTTAAATAGTGTACAATGTCAAATAAGTGAACCTCAAAGTCTACAATTGCTGGGCACAGCTGTGGGACGATTGTTGAGCGTATTCTTTATAGATGTGTGTTAGGATCGTAGCAAGTGGAAATATGTGGTCTCTGCCTACCCCGTATGGGAAAGAGGCGTGACTCTATGTTATCTTTATATTTATTACTAGCTGATGCCCGCAACTTTGTCCGCGCGGATATAAGTTTTTAAATATCCCGTGAGAACTATTTAATTTTCCGGGATCAAAAGTATCCTATGTCCGGCTCTAGGATACAAGCTATCTCTGTACCGAATTATTTCAAGATCAGTTCAGTTCAGATCAGTCACAAACTCGTTCTTTATTGTGATAAGATTAGTGTAATGGCAACTAATTTTCAAATTGTCGTGTCGCTGAAAACGGACTTATACAGTCATACATAAAGTCGAGCCTTTTTCCCATATGAGGGGTAGGCAGACGCTACACATGTAGCACAATTTTCGACCCCGCGGGAAACGAGACGGTGACGGGTGGCGAACCGCGTCGCCGTAAATTTGGTAAAATCCTGACTTCCTGGGGATAACACCTTAGTCGCCTCTAACGACAGCCTCGTTGAGAATAAAGTAGGTTCTATTCTACTTTGCCAGACACATATCGGCACTTATACAAGTATAATGTACCTACATAACTCAATTTGAAAACGGTTTTGCAATCCCGTTTAGTAATAATGCGAACTAATGTATATACATACGATTACGCTCAATAATGTATAGAATCTATAAAATTTAAAAGGTTGTTTGCCCATAATTGCTCAGCAATAGTCTTGAAGTGCCTCAACTTTCTATATTCATCAGCTTGTGTACAATTTATTGTAGATATGAATTATAAATTAATGTCAAATATAGTAAATGTTATTTTCTAAAACGTCTTTCATTTTCCCTGATATATTGTGTTCAGTAAAGACTCGCGTTTTGTCTCGATTTCTTAGTATGAAAAGGAGCATAAGTAATCTTCGAGACTAAGGCTACAATAAAATAGACCGTATTATATTTAAGGAAACTGCAGACGAAGGTAGGTAATAAACTAAAGTTTTGTTTTATTGGATAAAATGTCGGAAACGAGCAAAACGTTCACTGAATGGTAAGCGCAATGTCTGCATATAACAAATGCTATATCACTCACAACATTTCTGTGTGGCACCACTCTGCGCCCGTCACCCTAAGATATCCGTTTTAAAGCTCATATTCCCAGTGATGAGACTAGCTCTAAGTGCCCTTCAAATTCAAACCGAAACAGTAATGCCTGCACACTACTGCTTCACGACATAACTGGGCTTTAGGTGGTAACTGACCCTAGGTACTTACCTAGACGTATTCATAGAAATCCTATAACCATGAAAAAAATATTTTATTCTGTATGTCGTCCCATTTTTGGGCGGGGCCTATATCCAGCTGTGAACTATTGAAAGGCTGATAATGATGATACTTTGCAAAGTCGTGACAGGTTCAAATTCCCAGACTAGGCTGATATTTTGGCTACATTCAAAGTATTCTTCCGGATTTGTGATTCTCCCGTGACCGAACTCCGTACCTGAACGATGTACCCGCACAGGGTTACGGGAAAGTGGCGACGAGCACTTGCTTTTGCGTTTGCGGTATTACTACGGCGTAAAATGGAGGGGGGTGGGGCTGGGGGTACCGGACTTGGCATTTAGAATTCTGTCTATTTCTGCTTGAAGTCCGGGCAAAAACTAGTATATTACATTTTTGGATCCTTGTACAACCCTCATGTGAAAGCTATAGTTACGCCCATGATCTGCAGTACATTTGGCTCGCACAATATTATTATAATCATTTATTTTCAAGTAACAGACTCATTTTTTTTTACAAGTACTGAACTTAATCGCTATCTTGGTAGGCGATAACAACAATCACTTATGCACCACTGTTGGGGATATGTAACCCAGCACAGTGAATCATATAGGGACAGATCACCCTGCCCGCTATCATCCGTAGGACGCTATAGGGCATCATAGGCACTACTGTCACCGGTCTTGATAATGCTGGCATATTTAAGATGTTTATTCCGGCATCTGTCGTAGGTTAGAGTTTCTGGCAATTTAGTTGACAATTTAGCCGATTAACGAAATTGCCATAAAAATACCGGCTTAGTCAAGTTGGGTCAGATATTGTGCAGTTGCGGGTTGGAATACGAGATATATATTTGTATCGTCTACAGTTCAGATTCTAACGTTGCCACCGCACGGCGAAGAAATACGCTTAAATTTTAATTTATTTATTATTTGAACAACTTAAGTAAACTTTGACACCAATCATAATGACAAAAAAAGCAAAAATAATATAATAGGCTAATCGCATGGTGTTCTCCTGGCCGATTTCCGACCTCGGCTGTCAAAAGTTATGAACTGCGCAGGAGATATTATATCGCCCCCACTCGTATATTATGCCCAGTAATCGCTTCGCGCTGTTTTGATAGTCTCTATTTTAACTTATTTTATTTTTTTTGCTCCGACAGAATATCAGCGCTGCAGTTACATTGTTGCTGTAGCAAAATGTGAGTCGGTTGCTTTTTCGTTGCTGCAATCCAGTGGTCTTCTATACTTTGTGATAACTACTTTTAGCTACATCTCATATTGTATGTATGTATGTATGTGGATGCGTGTGTGTGTATGCCTATATACTTTTTTTGTCTTTTATTATGAAGTTTTTTAGGTTAAGATGCTACTGTTTGTACTTTTAATTGTTAATAGTTTTTGCAGCTACGAATAAAAAATGTTCTATTAACCCGAATCGAAAATCAACAATTTTTGTTTTTGCAGTAAAGTCACCGGCTATGAGTTAAACCCTGCGGCATGCTAGTCAGATACTCTAACCAATAGGCCACGCGGTCGTTATTATCAATATGATCACAGTTTGATTGCATACAATGGCGTTTAACGCTGAATTATCGATTTCTTTGTGGATCACAAGGACGGGATTTTGTAAATCAAGTAACTGCCGTACTCAGAGGCGTCCAATGGCCAATGTAATGGTTAATAGGTCCAGCCAGTAACGTTATGGTTTAGAGTACGGACTGAATAACTTGTGCCCGCCAATCGACTCGTGAACCACCTCCTAACAAAGGTTTTTAAGTTAGAGTACAGGAATATTAGTAATGCTAATATAATCGCTAGTACTGTTTTTTTTTTTTTTTAGCCGTGTGGTGGCGGCTCGTTAAAAGAATACTACCACTCCATCTCATCCAATGGATCTCGTAAAAGGCGAGTAAGGAATTAAACTGCACTGTGCACCCAACAGTGCATGGTGGCGATGGGCTCACCACCTATCACCAAGTGCATTATATTGTTTTGGTGAAACGTGGATTGTGGCAGTCATCTGTTTTTGCAGTGAGTGCCCAGTCTCTGACTACCCCTTATGGGATACAGTCGTGATCATATGTATGTATGTATGTTAAAAAAAATAAGGACGAATATTTAATAAAATATGTTAGACAATCACGTCGCCGAATCGTGCAATCTTTCGAATTGCTGGACGATAACCAGTTTAAACTGGTCAGAGATCGTGGACCCGTGAGCTCTTCATTAGGAAGTACTGGTTCGTAATAGCTGTTTATTTGGTGGGTAAATATCTGGTCTCTATTATGCTATCACACTTTTAATTTTATTTAGACTTCCACTACAATATTATCACGTTAATTGAATCTGGTAACACTTAATTTTTCAAATGTTATTCTTATTTCTAATGCGAACAAGCTTAGATCTAAAGTAACTTCAGATGTCCCACTGATGGACACTGGCCTCCTCGTTTTGAGAGGGTTTCGGAGCTGGGAGCTGGGGAAAGACCGTTACGCTACTCCAGTGCGGGTTGGCGGACTTCACATATCAGTGATTAATTCTTAGTCATGATTCTTTATTTCACCATCGATTAAAAAATGCAATGAATACATGTACCAGCCGCACAGCACCGAGAACTGAACTTAGGAATTGATACACGCCTACTCTAAAATGTTAGATACTAAAGCCACTGAGCTTCTTCAGTTCTGGGTTTGTTCTTAATGTGACTTTCATGCTTAGGTAGATATGAGAATAGATATAGAGTAGATATAGATAGTAATAATAGAGATGAGATTAGATATTGAGATTTTATTTAAAATACTAGCTGGTCTGGCAAACGTTGTTTGGCCCGTTTTCAGTAGGCGATGAGTCTGATGTCTGAATTACATCTATTTTTTTTATGACTGATTCTGTGTTCGATTCCCGGCACGGGATATACAGGGTCATTCGTAATGTCCTATACACACCGGCAGGCTGGGCTTAGGGACGATGTGTATATGCCCTAAAAATATAATGAGCGTCGTAGCGTGATACCTGTAGGAGATATGTCGACTTAAAGAATTTGCTTATATTTCATGGGACCTACCATGCGTAACATAAATTAAATGGAGAAGAAAACATATTTTGAATTTGTCTGGTTCAGAGCAACCAATTTCCGAGTTAGAGTCGCGTAAAGTTTTACAAAACAAATAATTTTAAAGTTTTGTATGGACATTTTTAGTATTCAATTTTGTCATTAAAGCTTCACCGTTGCGTTTATCAGATCAAAGTAGCATGGGTACGTGCTGGGATGTTATACCAATTATGAATAGCGTTGTGTATTTGTATCGCCCACAGTTGTTCCGGATCTGGGTGTATGTGTGTGTGCAATTTATGCCTGTAAAACGCACCTACGATACAGGAGAAATCAGTGTAGCGCACAGTTTGAAAAAATAACTTTTTTTATAACGATTGCATAATGAGGTTTCTCTGACAGAGGAGAAAAACTTGTTTGTCATTTTTTTTATTAAAAACATAAATAAAACCGTGAACATTAATGTTTAAAAAAAGATAAATAGTTCCATATAACACCGAAACTGTTCCATGATAAAAGTTTTACACATGATACACTACATTTGTATACTGCAAACTGAAATTGCTTTTCACGAGTGTAAAAGAAGTATTTATGTAAATTATTAATTAATAATTCGATTAAAAAATGTGTAAAATAAAACAAAATTAAAAAGTGTTTTTGGCCCATGAGGGGATCGAACCCGCGACCTTCGCGTTATTAGCACGACGCTCTAACCAACTGAGCTAATGGGCCGTTGTAAGAAACCTCAAAATTATTGTTTAAGTTCCACTTTACTCATACGTAATTTATATGGGTGTGGTTTTGCTTTTTAACAGACTAAAAAAGGAGGAGGTTCTATGTTCCTCTGTACGTTGTGTACGTTGAGTAGAGTTGAATTAAAATGTCGGCGACTAAAGCACACATTAAGGCGCTGACATGCAAAACACGAATCGTGCTCTTGCCCATTGCTATGGCGATATTAGGGCGAGAGTATATGATTCAGTGAAAATTTTAAATATGTTGAAGAATTATTCCTGATGATTGTGATTTCACTTGCTAATTTATAATGATGTTACATATCAATTTGATAGCTGTAATATTAAAGATAGATATGTTTTTAAATAATTCAATTGGTAAAATACTAATGACTGATTCATACAGATATTAAGTAAGTGAAGTAGCTGATTAAACTACTTACTTAAAAATCATAAGGTTAAGTGTTACCGTGCGCCATATATATACATATATAATATAGTTAAAAAAATAAAGTCACTCACAGCATTTCAATACGGAGCACAAATCTCTAATTCTAGAGTTTTTGGAGACGAAAAGAGTCCGCCATGTGCTAAAGTGCTATTGAAAAGTTTTTTTTTTTTTTTTATTGGATAAAGTGATGAAACGAGCAAAACGTTCACCTGATGGTAAGTGCAACGTCTGCCCATAACAAATGCTCTGTCAACCAGAAAATTTCTGTGTGACACCACACTGTGCCCATCACTCTGAGACATAAGTTCTTAAGTCTCATATGCCCAGTGATTACGCTACCCAGTGATGTTTGCACACTACTGCTTCACGGCAGAATAACTGGCACTGGGGTGGTACCTACCTAGACGGATTCCTGCATAGGTACATCGTATTTAAAATCGATAGGATGCCGATACCGAGGATTGAACTCAAATCATTCGCATACTATCAAAATAGGAGAGCGCCTGACCTC
Source organism: Luehdorfia chinensis (assembly GCA_019845155.1). Taxonomy (NCBI): domain Eukaryota; kingdom Metazoa; phylum Arthropoda; class Insecta; order Lepidoptera; family Papilionidae; genus Luehdorfia; species Luehdorfia chinensis. The sequence continues at coordinate 11,323,180 of JAHVAK010000103.1, forward strand.
TAACATATGACAACGGCTGTTACGTTTTGTAGGTAAAATTTGTTATCAAAGATTTATTACAAAATGAATTGTAAGTAAATAAAATGACTAATAACATTTGTTTCACGTACGCGATCGGTTTCATTCACGTGAGCTCCACGCTACGTGCGTTCTTATCTCGTAAAGATGTCGTTGAACAAAAACATAAATCCAATATTATATTTTACTAGTAGTGCGCCGCGGTTTCCAGCTGCTGTTTAATTTAAAAGAAATTGCTTCTGAGGGTGATAGCGTGATGTTAAATTGCCTATGAATTTTCCTAATTGTTAATTAGGCTATGAAATGCAAAAAGACCAAATTACCCAAATCCGACTGTTGGTTCCAGAGCTTAGCGCGTTCAAAGAAAAAAACAAACATACTCTTTAGGCTTTTTTATTAGTATAGACTAGCTGTACCTCGCGGTTTCACCCGCGTAAAAAGCCCGTCCCTGATCGATGATATCCATACTAATATTTTAAATGCGAAAGTAACTCTCTCAATCCCTCTGCCTGTTTGTTACCATTTCACGGCTCAACCGCTGAACCGATCTGGACGAAATTCTGCACAGAGATAGCTTGCATCCCGTGACAGAGGACATAGGGTACTTTTTACTGCCGAAAATCAAATATTTACCACAGGTTAATTAAAAAAACCTTTATCCACGCGCTCGAAATCGCGGGCATCAGCGAGTACTTATATATTTCCATATTTGAATCGGATTTTGGAGTTTTATTTTTTTTTGCACGGAACCCTAATTATTTTTCTAAAATTAAGGTAGCCTAAGTTACCCGCTATAATATCAGTTACCTGTCAATAAAAGTCTGCTCAAAATGGGCCCAACCGTCTCGGAGATTAGCCGTAACAAACAGACAGACAGACAAAATTTTGAAAAATTGTTTTTTTTTATCTTACAAGTATTGCAAATACTTTCATAAGCATTGAGTAAAAAGCTGTTATTTTGTTATTACAAACCGACACTTCAATTTTGTTTATTTGTATAGAGAGTAAAAGGACTGTTTAAAACATCTGCCATTTTGAATGATTCTCAACATCCCATTGCATGTTTTTAGCAAGTCGTTATTGCTTACTTTTCATGCAATGTGATATGATATCGAAGTAAACATTGTGGGTTCGGGAGGTTTCATTACCTTAACCTCGTAAGGCCCCATTGACTACAGTCTGTCATTCAATGGCAGATCGCCCTTGCCTATTGCCTTTCAAAGTAGGTTGTGCAAGGCTGTTATTTTATAGTTTACTGTCTATAATGATATATTGCGCCGTATAATGTAGCCGATAGGTGTTCGGCAGAGTAGAATAGCACCTACCTCTTTCCTACGGAGATGTTGTAAGAGGCGACTAAGGTCTTGTACTGATCAAGTACTGACAGCCTTTATTCGTACAGAGTAACACCATAATATGCAATGCTGCCACTATACTGCTCGTCCAATTGCGAGTAAGATTTTTTTTGACTCGTACCAAAATGGCGGCGACGTCTCGGAGCATTTCAAACTACTTAAGACTGACACCCAAAATTGAACTCTACCTAGAGCTTATACAGTTCCTGTTCCTCAAACCGTTTTCATTTGCCTCCTAGCCTAACGAGTATTACGGGTAACAGATTGTTAAATTCGTTAGGCTTAAAGCTCATTATACATACATACATACATACATACATACAGTCACGCATTTTCCCATATGAGGGTAGGCAGAGGCCACTCACGTAGCACACTTTTCGCCCACACGGGAAACGAGACGTTACGGGTGGCGAACATCGTCGCCGCCATTTTGGTATGAGTCAAAAAATGAAGGGAAATCGAACTGCTCGTGGGAACGCAGTGGGGAGTAAGAATTTTTTGACTCAGTCAAATTAGAGCCCAATAAATTCTATTACAAATTTATCGGTGCTGCCTTCAGCTTTTTAAAAGTTTTTATTACCAATATTAGCTTAAAGTTGTTAAAACAATTATTTCCTCAGAGCTGGCCTGGCTAAGTTCAGGTTCAGTTAGTTTAAAGTAGTTAGCTTTATGTCTTTTACATACGTCAGATACGAATGTAAAGGGCTTAAAGCTGAGGGGCTAATGGTATGAAGGAACGTGAGCGGGTTGATCGTCACGTGTGCTTTAAAATCATACCTAAATATAAAATATAATCGATAATAGGTTTGTCATCGGTATGTAACATCTTTGAAACGTGTTCGTATTGTTAATCCCATCACGTGGTCCGTACAGGGCAGGCGGTTCCGCGAGGATCGCGTGACTCATGACGTAAACTAACCATTTGCCTGGGGTGGTAGATTAGCCTTTAGGTAGGAACATTACGTAAGGTTTTGATCTGAATAATTTAAAATTTTATTGTAATATAATATAGTATTTTATAAGCGTAATTCTGCGTCTTAATCTGAGCCATAGACAGTGTTCTTTAACTCTCTATGTTCAGAGTGTAGGTATCTATTAGATATGCCGTCGAAAATAGTATGGTGCGAAAGGAGTACTTACGTTCCTCTGACACTACAAAATATTTGTATTTCTGGCCGCATCTGAATCATTAGCTGTAAATAAAATAACCCCGACTATAATGCTGCACTAATTTACAATTCAGAACGTTTCAACATATGACGAGGTTAACACATTATTCATGTTCTTATTGGATGCGTCATACAATATACAAAAGCCCGCCTTTTTCCTTAAGTGTCATAAGGCCGATTGCTCATGTTTATGGTTAGAAAATACATGCCGGATGTGAGTTCAACACTATTCGAACGCGATTCTTCGCTACTTACATATTCATTGTCTGAAAGATGACAAAATCAATGCTGTACGAACTTAGCAGATTTTACTTTGTTAGGCGTGCAGTAGAATAACCGGTAATAACAGGTTTCTTGGTGCTAATTTGCGAGCCACGCCCATTCTACTGTGACTGACGTAAACCGCTTTATAATTTTGGTGTTAATGCATTACAAGGATTGAATTGAACGAGATCCAAATAGTATAATAATTAATAATTTTATTTCTGAAATTTACCATATTGTTTAAAATGTATTCATCATCGACAACAATAATTATTTCTGCTCATTGTAGTTCCTATTAGCAGAAGTAATGTGTCACAGGTAAGTAATGTATCTCAATTACACATTTTTTTGGAGTGTAGTGAGTAAAAAAATTAGAAGGATGAGAAGTGTAGGAATAAGGTAAGAACAGCTTTTTGGCCCGAAATCCCTCTCAAAAAGGAGAGGTAAAAAAGTGAAGTAGAAACCTATAAATGTGCTGAGCGCAGGCCTCCTCTGATTTACGATAGGGTTTTGGAGCTGGGGTGAGTCCGCTGCTCTAATGCGGGTTAGCGGACTTCACGTGCCCTCAAAATGTTTTTATTTCTCAGACATGCAGATTTCCTCACATTGTTTTCTTTCACCGCTCAGCACGTGGTAAACCAACACTGAAATTGTAGAACAATTTTGGAGATGTCGGTACAGGGGATCGAAAGGAAAGGTATTTTTATTGTATAGTTAGTTAAGTATATCCCAATTTGTACTATTCTATGGGAGACTACCAGACCTTACGGTGTGCGCCGAAAACACGACTTATTTGAATTATCATCAAAATGTAAATACAAATATAAACTTGCATAGTCCTGGTGGTCTATGTTGTAACTCTGGTAGGTTTCGTGATGGGTTTTATTTTGGCGTATGAAGCTCATTCATTGGTTAATGAGATCAAATGAAACCGATCCCGAAGCCAACCACAGTTACACAGTAGACCCCCTGGTCCTTATTCAATGTCTATAAAAATACATAATAAATTACTGATTAACATAAAAAATTAAGAACTACAAACCATTTGACAAAAGTTAAGAGCATTCATATTAGAATATTTTGAAAAATAATACAGATAGATCTGCCTCTTACATACATTCTGAAATAGCCATACCCGAAATAAATAAATATTTACGGTATAATCACGTCTCCGCAGTCTGATATTATTTATTTTATTGCAAACAATCTCATGACGTAATAACTTAAATAACCTTGCAATACTGCACCAGTTATCACAGGGGCTTACACCACGCTGCAACTGTATGATAGAACCTTCTTGAAGAAATTAATTAACAGTTAAATAGGCGCGCATCTACGATCTCGTAAATAAATGTTGCTCGATAGAACTCTGTCAAATGTTCTGTTTCGTAAAAATAGGAAAGGGGAAACAGAATTATTATTATATATTACACTTACATAAAAAAATCAATTCCTTAGTCATATACTTGTCCATAGACATAGATAATAATGTTGTCCTCTACAGGCACATTTACTATATATATATATATATAACGATTATTACATAATACTTCATATAGCACTCGAAAACGTTGTTTCGAAAAACTCTGGTTTTTATTGATAACTCATCAGAATTCCCATGTTAAAATATCTGGTAAAAATTTTTGTCCTTTAGGTATGTAATGCTTCTAAATAGAACACAGGTGTTCTCTTAAAATGAGAGGGTTTGCGAGGGTTTTGTGGGAGGCGTAGGTCGGTAAACTGCCTTCTCTGAGACGATTGGAAACGTTATATTACAAAAATCTCGACGTATCTTTTAAAAAATATCCCTTTCCGTTATCATCTAATATGCTACACTTAATTGAAATTTCATTGCCTTTTCACTGAAAATAAATAAATAACGACGTTTGTATTTCGATCGCGTAAATATAGATGACGCTACCGACAACGTAACCGGTCAGTTTGATAACTTCAATAAACCAACGGAACAAACACTTGTATTTTAGTTTAATGCATGTTAATTTCACGTAAGAATGAAATGATGAATTCTGTAACAAAAGTTGATCTTCCCATCGTGTACAAACTACGATTGGTTCAATAATATTTTTTTGTTTGTTTGTTTTTTTTTATTGTATAAAGTGACGAAACGAGCAACACGTTCACCTGATGGTAAGTGCAACGTCCGCCCACAACAAATGCTGTGTCACCCAGAATATTTCCGTGTGACACCACACTGCGCCCGTCACCTTGAGAAATCAGTTCTTAAGTCTCAAATGCCCAGTGATTACGCTAGCTCACAGTGCCCTTCAAACCGAAACAGTAATGCTTGCACACTACTGACCTAGACGGATTCCTACAAAGGAATCCTACCACCATTAAAATTTTTGAATTACTTAGGAATTATTTTATTTACTATTTATCATTGAATATAAATTGTAAATAAATATGAAAGCACAAGTTCGCGGCATTGCTGTAGTAAGGGCGGATCAAGGTAATGACGTCACGGGCGCGGTGTGGAGTTAAGGTTGGGGACATGCGCTGAAGGTCGCATTTAAAGGTTATACACTGCATACATTTTTGCCACATGGCATTCTGATTTAATCTGTATGTTATATCATATACGTTAGTACATTTACATACTTATACATATATCCTTAATATTATAAATGCAAAAGTAACTCTCTCTGTCCCTTTGTCTGTTTGATAGCTTTTCACACCTGTCGGCCCCAATCAATTCGATTAATAAACAGTTCTATATCGTCGTTTAGTCGTTGTATCGAACGGGAAGGTGAGGTCGAGTCGTCGTATTTATCATTTACATACATATCGCACGACCGCGTAACCTAGTGGTCAAGGGACTTGACTACTACGCCGCGGGTCCAGGGTTTCAGTGGCAGTGCTGGCTGGGTCCCAGCCGAAGTCAACAATTGTGCAAAAACACAAATTATTGGTTTACGGGTCTGGTTGTGCTGTGATTGACCCCTAACTATGAAGCTGCATTCAAGCCTAGCTCCAATCTTATCGCATCAGCGTTATATCGGGAGCGGGTAGTTTAGGAATACTGAATGCCTCTTGCGCGTTCACGACATTATTAAAGAAGAGAAGTTCTTCTAAAAATGTTAACATTACATATGTTAAATTACGTGTTATAATACATATAAATGTAACTAGCTGATACCCGTGACTGCGTCTGCGTGGATTTAGGTTTTTTGACAATCCCGTGGGAACTATTTGGTTTTTAGAAATAAAAAATATCCTAAATCCGTCTCACACCACATAACACAACAAAGGCAGTCGCAGCCGAGGGAACAACGCAAACGGTGGCATACAGGATATAGCTGCAACATGATCCTGCTGGATGGAGGAGCAATCTGCTTGTTCAGTATTCAGTTTTTTCTTGTATTGTATATTATTTCTGATTCGTCTTTAAGATAGGTTTATATTCTATAATTATATGACCATATCATTCTTAACAGCACGAGTACCATTTATAGTACTTTATAACACTTTATAAGCACCATACTAAATATAATATTGCTGAAGCGTTTTCTATCATCTGACTTTATTTTTAGAGTAGGTAACTTTTTTTAGAAACGGGAGTGCTGAGCGTGGTCGGGAGTTATATAAAACTCAGTAATTCCCGGTCACGGTGTGGGTAGCGTTTGGGCCTGGCCGTATACACCCACGCTTGATGTGGTTGCGAGTTCTACGGTATATTGTGAATTAAGATAGACTATGTTTATTCTAAGCAGTCCGTAATGAATTTTACAAAACGATTTTATTTAACTATTTATTTCCCGACGTTTACTGTGCCCAGCACTGACGGCTTCCCGTTAAAAGCTAAAAGTAAACGCGATAAAATCAGTAAAATGTTGTTTTATTAAATGTGTAATGTTTTCGCAAATAAAAAGAGTAATTAGTCCGTAATGAAATCAATATTTTTTTATTACTTTAAGCATATTTTTTTTTTTTTAAACGAAGCCCCACACTAGGATTTTCTCCTGTATCGTGGGTGCGTTTTACAATCATACATTTCACATGCACAACACAACCAGACCCGAAAAGCAACAATTTGTGTTTTTGCACAAATGTTACCTCCGGCTGGGAATCGAACCCAGGACCGGTGTTGCAGAAGTCAGGTACGCTAACCACTACGCCACGCGGTCGACAGTAAATTGACAATGCCGCGTGGTAGCGGCTTAAGAGAATCTACCGCCCCATATCATCCTGTGGGTGTCGTAAAAGTCTACAGAGGGAAAATGAAAACCAAGACATGGCAGCAGCATCTTCCTGGAACATCTGAATGAATAAACTGCTGCCAACCCGCATGCCAAGCGTGGCAACTATGGCAAAACTCCCCAAAATGAGAGATAATTTTTGTGGCAATCTATGGCTGAGGCCTATGTTCAGTGGACCAGTGATAGGCCGAGATGACGAAATTGACAAAATTAAACACTTATGATTTAATAAATTTGGAATTCATGACAATGTGTTTATGCCTGATACAATACAATACACATAAGCAGTCCAGAAGGTGAAACGCACTAGTTATTTTGGTTATGTGGAAATACGCATAATTATAATCACTTCTTATATTAACGCGAATATTAAACATTACATAAAACTAATGTTACGGATTTCATCGCGTTTTATTTTTAACTATTAATAACCCGACGTTTCGAGCGTGTTATAACGATAATTAAAAGCTGAAGGAATCCCGGATTAACTATGTAATCAGGAAGTCTAACACTGTAGTTCTCCCGTGACCATGGGTGCTGTAATACTTCTAAAACGTGGAGTTATAAATAGTTAAAAATTAAACGCTATATCATCCGTAAAATCACATCTACAACTTATAGATGTGTTTCCTTACATATATATAGTCTTTTTAATCTATGGGGTAGGCAGAGACCACACACGTAGCCAACATTTCGCCCCTTGGTTGGTGAGCTACGTCGCCATCATTTTCGTACGAGTCAAAAAAAATCTTACTTCCCATTGCGTTCTCACAAGCAGTATAGTGACAGCATTGCATATTATGGTGTTATTCTGCACGAGTAAAGGCTGTCCGTACATTACCTTAATCGCCTCTTACGACACCTTGGCAGGAAAGAGGCAGGTGCCTTGCCGGATACCCATCGATATTTTTTCTTAGGCCAGTTTAATTTTAATGACGCACAAAAATAATGATTCAAATAATGTTAAAACTTCACAGAAAATATTTAAAGAACTCTCGTCAAAGTGCAATCGCATGTTCCATGCATAAAATATCTATTCGTTAAAGAACATGGATTCGATTCTTTTAAATATATACTCGTACAAAGATCTTTTTATAGAAACTTTCTTCATTAGCATTGCAATTAAATTCTTAAATCTAGTTTTATTTTAAACCAGCTGTGCCCCGCGGATTCACCCGCGTAAAAAGGCCGACCCCGATCGATGATAAGAAATATTTCCCTGTTTGAATCGGATTTTGGGGTTTTAATTTTTTTGCGCGGAACCTTAATTATTTTTCTAAAATTAAAGTACCCAAAGCTACCCGTTATATTATCAGCTGTAGTCTGTGAAAGCGTCGTCAAAATCGGTCCAGCCGTTTCGGAGATTAGCAGGAACAAACAAACAGACAGACAGACAGACGGACATACAGACAGATTATTTTTTTCAAATTGTTTTTTTCTTATAGCCTAAGCATAAGTTAGTATAGCATAAGCTTTGAGTAAAAAACTGCTGTATTGTTATTACAAACAGACACTTCAATTTTAATTATTTGTATAGAAGACCCTTACAAGATAAATTATGTTATGAACTACAGGAGTACAGTGAGTACTGATTTAACATGTAGACAAGGCTTAGAACAAATTGCACGTGGGAAAAGTTTTTTTTGTCTTTACAAACCTCGTAGTATTGGATTGGTTATGAATGACAAAATTTTGCCGCATTGTGATGCCGCAGTGGGAAGGGGCGGTAAATAAAAACGTGTCTGTGAATACTTAATTATAAGTAATTACCAACCAATTATATTTACCCGTGGTAGTTAAGGGTCTAGGTTTTAAATTTCATAGTACGCGAGTGACCTGGGTAGGATTCCCGGTGCCGGCACCTGTAAAATTTTTAAGCGCTTGGCGGTGAAGGAAAGCATCGTGAAACCGGCATGTCAGGGAGCGAGGACACGTGAAGTCCGCCAACCGGCATTGGTGCAACGTGCGGCCTCTTCCCGGCTCCAAAAACCCTCTCAGAAATGAGAAGAGGCCTGCGCTCAGCTGTGGGACATTTGTTGGCTATTTTTTTTATATTTCTTACAAATTGTGCCACTAACTTTATTCATGGGCTTTACGGGTCATAGCCTAAAGATGTCCAACTACTGAGCACAGCGTTCCTTTAACACCTGGTTGGGTTTTGAGCTCGGGTTGGCTGACAACAATCTTCCCGGCTCCAAAAACCCTCTCAGAAATGAGAAGAGGCCGGCGCTCAGCAGTGTGACATTTGTTGGTTATTTTTTTTTATATTTCATACCAATAGTGCCACTAACTTTGTTTCATGGACTTTACGGGTCATAGCCTAAAGATGTCCAACTACTGAGCACAGCGTTCCTACACTAGGGTGGGTTTTGAGCTCGGGTTGGCTGACAACAATTGTCGTCGAAATATTTTTATTTCTAAAGTATGTATGTGTGGTTGCAGTACTACTGATGTCTTATGCCCGTTAAAGTTTTTTTTTTAATTATTTTGGGAAATTAACTTGACAATGATACATTTCGGGACGAAACGGTTGCGAGCTGATTGCAATGTGTTTGGTAACGACTAACTTAATTTCAAGATGAATAATTCTTATTTACAACACTCTTCGATGCAATCACTATGGAAAGTTATAAACTGAACATGTGCCGATTGGTGTTCCGGCAGAATGCCGATAGGTGACCGGCAAAGTAGGCACCTGCCTCTTTCCTGCCGAGGTGTCGTAAGAGGCTATTAAGGTATTGTACGGACAGCCTTAATTCGTGCAGAATAACACCATAATATGCAATGTCAAATCACTATACTGCTCATGGGAACGCAATGGGCAGTAAATTTTTTGACTCGTACCAAAATGGCGGCGACGTGACGTCTCGTTTCCCGCGACGGCGAAAAGTGGTTTATGTGAGTGGCCTCTGCCTTCCCCTTAAATGGGAATAAGGCGTGACAACAACCTGAAACCAACTGATCCTGGGATCGAACTTACGATCATTCTCGTAATACGAAGTTAAAGGTCAGCTCTCTGGCCTCTGTGCCAGCATATTGTTCTTAACGGGTGGATTCACAGAAACGTTTTATATTCAATTCAATAGCTTAACTATTATTTAAGTCGAATGGATAAAATTTCGACTCACGGACCGAAATGCTTAATATACATTTAAATCAGCTTTTTTTGTTGGATATAGTGATGAAACGAGCAAAACGTCCACCTGAGGGTAAGTGCAACGTCTGCCCATAACAAATGCTGTGTCACTCAGAACATTTCTACGTGACATCACACTGCGACATCAGTTCTTAAGTCCCATATGCCCAGTGATTACGCTTGCTCACAGTGCCCTTCAAACCGAAACACAGTAATGTTTACACGCTACTGCTTCGCGGCAGAATAGCTGGCTCTGGGGTGGTAACTACCTAGACGGATTCCTACATAGGAAACCAGTAAAAACCAGTTTTTTTTTTAAACAGATCATTCTCACTAAATTAAAAAATAATTGCTATTATAATTTTTATTTTAACTGGTGGTATGTAGTATCCCTCTAGGTAGGTAAATTATAGTATGCAAACATTACCGTGTTTCGTTCTGAAGGGCACTGATAGCTAATGTAATTACTGGGCATATTAGACTTAAGGACTGACGTCTCAGGGGGATGGGCGTAGTGTAACTAAACTAAAATTATATGTTTTGTAAAACTTTACGCGACCCTACACAGACCCTGCACAGACAAATTCAAAATACGTTTTCTTCTCCATTTAATTTATGTTACCATACTACGGAGTCATACTAACAGATTTATTTCGCAACAGATTTCCTTAAGGTTCGATGACAAATTTAAGCAAATTCTTTAAGTCGACATATCTCCTACAGGTATCACGCTACGAGGCTCATTATATTTTTTAGCGACCACGATACTGTCAGTCACGATCCAGGCCACACTGTACACACAGTCAATAGCTTTAATATAACACGCACCACGACGCGCGACCGCCGTTAAGAGCGGCGCGCAATAGTCAATAATCACATCGCGTACACAAGATTCACCCGTGTTCCAGGGCGGTTCTCACCGCCCAGAGTTACCGACACACAAGTCGACAGTCCGAATGGACGCGCGCAGCCTCCTTCGGACGGTCAGTAGACGACTTAAAATGTTTAAGATTTTCGAAATCGCGAAAGCACGCAGCGAACGCGACACAGTCCGAACTTCGAGGTTTTTGTAGGAGTTTTTATTTATTTATTTATGTTTGGGTCAAACCAAACCTGGCACGCGGGCCCCTGGCCCGCGAGCACACTATCCGATGAAGTTGTAAAAGCCGAGAAGGCTAACAGCAATTACATCACCGAAAATATATATATATTTTTTAGGGTATATATATATATATACACATCGTCCCTAAGCCCAACCTGCCCGAATGTACGAATGATCCTGTATATAATAAATAGATAAAATTCAGTAGCCTCATGTATGAAAGATCATCAATTGAGAACGGCTCGACGGATTTGGCTGATTTTTTTTGTTGTGCTTGTATTTGTCAGGACAACGTTTGAATGGAAATATTTTTTTGGAAAATAAACCGGCAAAGTCGGAAATTTGGATGGTATTAAATTCACAATAAAAAAAGTGACGGTTAAATTTGACAGTTCTGGAGATAGAGACATGCTATAAAATACACTTACTTTAATATTAATATTACAAATTTTTTGGTAAGCACCCACCTCATTTTCTTCATTAGTAACATGCACCCGTGCGAAGCCGGGGCGGGTCGCTAGTAGTTTCTAATATAGAATGGTTGGCAACACTAGTAAACTGATAGTGTTAAATCTAGTAAACGGTAAATGTTATGTCTTTTTTTTAAAAAAAAAACGATGCCCCACAATAGGATTTCTCCTGTGTCGTGGGTGCGTTTTACAGATATAAATTCCACATGCACAAACACCCAGACCCGGAACAACTATATGTAGGCCATACAAATATTTGTCCCGTGCGGGAATCGAGACCAGGAACCTGCGACCCGCGGCGCAGAAGCCAAGGGCTTAGCCACTGTGCCAACCGAGCCGACAATGTCTGCTAATTAATTCAGATAACACACCTAGAATTGGACAGCACATTACAGCTGTAAATTGTGTGCCAATCTTTGTATAAAATTAAATGAAGATTAACTTATTTTACAACAGAGGGATCGCGTTCATTCACATCTAAATGTAAACAGCATCGTCCTCGGCATTGCGGGGGCTCGATCGATACAGCCTCGCGAATGTCAAGTTGAAGGGGCTGGGGAGGGCGAAGTCTGGGGGCGCGTTGGTTGCTGACGTCATACGCCCACGCGATGCCGGGGGAATAGTCGACCCCCTACCCGAGAACACGGTATAGCGTCGCCCGTTTCCATTACCAAGCCCTAAGATTAGATCTGATATTCTGAGCAGTGTCGGAATTATATGGTTAACTAAAAATTATGTGCAATGTCAAAATTAACCCTTGAAATTAAATAATATGTGTATTATTCTGACGACATAATGATCGCCGTAGGTCATGGGTTTGAATCCCAGTCGGAGCTCATTCGCACAAATACACAACTTGATGATTTTGAATTTAAACTTAGTTCTCTTTTTGTAAATTATCTAACATATATTATTTATAATAACAAAATAAATTGAAAATAAATAATTTAAAATAAAAAGAAACATTTACGAAACGAAACTGGATAAAAAAAGCTGGCCAAATCGTCGTCGTCTGTGAGCAGCGTGCCCTGCAAGCTCGCCGAGTTGCCACGCTGTATTGCGAGGCTGATTTGCTGACCAAACTACGAGCCAGGTCTTGGATCACCAGAAATGGTAAGCAGGCGCGAGCAGATACCCCTGTATGAAAGTCTCGCGTCTGGTTCCCAAGGCCCGAGTGTCTCCAAGCTAAACGGCAAAAGCATATCGCCCTCACCGAGTGCTATATATTTGCAGTGCTTCACTGACTCTGCCGTCGCTGCAGCAGCGCTAATGTATCAACAGCCGCATCCCAGACCAAAGTGAGCCCGTTTTTCCAGGGAATGAGCGTCATTACGGCAGGACTTTTGCTATCGACACGCACTATGCCATTTGGCTCTGAAACGGCAAGTACCCGGGCTCGACGAATGACGTCATTGACAGCAGCATGGCGAGTGATACGATCAGCGCTGCGCTGGGTCACGCTAGGCCGTGGGTCAGCGTCTCCACCAAAACGGCAGCAATGTGGCTCATCGGTTTTTTATCCTAGACCCAGGCTGACTACAAAAGAAAATGCAGTTTTGTCTAGCAGAGTCCCTTTTTTTGCTGAAGGCAGTGTATACCAGTCGGTAACAACAGTAACTTTTTCTGAACTTAAATTCAAAGCGGCTCATCCTACAGCCTCTTTGAAGGTGGATTTAACGCGAAACCTTGGTCAGTTACGAAACATCTAGATCACCAAGTGAAGGGGTTAAAAATATTTCCAACAAAGTCTAACCTATTATGAGCTGATGACAAGCACGCCGGTAGCGTACGCCTGGATACCTTTCGAATGGGTTTTCAGATTTGGTTGTGTTGTGCATGTGAAATTAGTTTTTTGTATGAGCAAGGGACAAGTCGTGGTAGCTCAGGGGCTAGGCGCTCGCTTTTAATTTCATAGTGCGCGAGTGACCAGGGTTCGATTCCCGGTGCCGGCACCACTAAAATTGTTAATTGCAATTTTAAGTGCTGACTTACCACGTGCTCGGCGGTGAAGGAAAACATCGTGAGGAAACCTGCATGTCTGAGAAATTAAAAAAATATTTCGAAGACATGTGAAGTCCGCCAACCCGCATTGGAGCAGCGTGGCGGATTCTTCCTAGCTCCATAACCCTCTCAGAAATGAGAGAAGGCCTGTGCTCAGTAGTGGGACATTTATAGGCTGAAACTTTAAGGGACAAGTCGAGCAAAACGTTCACCTGGTGGTACATTGGCCCAGTAAATTTTTTCGTGAGCGCTACTACATTGCCAGACTAAGATGATTGATAATGCTACAATGACTGCAGCAGCTTTACTTTTTTTTCTGTGTCAGCACGGTTCCTGTTCCTCTTAGACATCAGTTCTTCAGTCTCATATGCCTACTAACTCTCATTGCCCTTCAGACCAAAAACAGTAATGTTGGCACACTTGTGCTTCACGGCAGAATAAACTGGCCCCGCGGTGCTGAAATCTTGATTCTTGGCGAGAGGATTAGCGATCAGAGACTGGGCACTCACTGCAAAAACAGATGCCTGCCACAATCCACGTTTCACCAAAACAATATAATGCACTTGGTGTGATAGGTGGTGAGCCCATCGCCACCATGAGCTGTTGGGTGCACAGTGCAGTTTAATTTCTTACTCGCCGTTTACGAGATCCATTGGATGAGATGGAGTGGTAGTATTCTTTTAGCGAGCCGCCACCACACGGCACGGTAATGTAACAAAATAATTATATAGTAAAAGTTTCAGTCTATAAATGTCCCACTACTGAGCACAGGCCTCCTCTCATTTCTGAGAGGGTTTTGGAGCTAGGAAGAATCCGCCACGCTTCTCCAATGCGGGTTGGCGGACTTCACATGTCTTCGAAATATTTTTTATTCCTCAGACATGCAGGTTTCCTCACGATGTTTTCCTTCACCGCCGAGCACGTGGTAAATTAGCACTTAAAATTGCTAATAACAATTTTAGTGGTGCCGGCACCGGGAATCGAACCCAGAAAATAATTATATAGTAATAAATAATATTTAGTAATAAAATTAAGGAAGTTACTCTTTCACTACTCATAAAAAATTACTGCTTTATGGTAATTACGAGAACCTTATTAAAACAGGCACGCGATTTGGATTGTAATAGATTTTAGAATAAAAGCATGTCAAGCGTTTCAGTAAAAGGTTCGTTGCTCTCGAATTTTCTCGAATTGGAATAAATTTAAGCGGAAATCTCATAACTTTTGATGACTGTAACGTTGGTAGATTCGACCTTAGTTATTTAAGATACAACAGGTTTAAGATTGACATGAAATTAGTTAAAGAATAAAATAAAAAAATAAAACAAGTCTTAAGTTAATTAACAGGCATTAGGCTTTTCCCAAAAACAGTGTTTATAGATTATTAACCAATAACTGTTTAAAAGGATTTTTCTAAACTTTTTATGACTTAAAGGCAACACAGAAATTACAGGTTATAACGTACTAAAGTCCATAGGTTCGAGTACCACTTAAGTAATATTATATTTCGTCAAATGATTTTTGGGTTATTAATAGTACTAACTCTCTCTGAACGGATCGAGCATTTTTTTTCTGCACAAGTAAAGACGAAGTTGAGCGAGTTTTGTAAAAAGAAACAAGGTCCAGAACAAATTCAGCATTAGCTGCTGGAAGTCAACGAAACAGGTCGCCTAGATCGGATTGATGAAGGACGGCATCATTTCTTTATCATATATTAAGGCTCCGTGGTATTTGTGATTAATAAAAATATTTATGTTTTTGCTGGTGAAAAAGAACAATAATAAATATTGATTTGCTCTGTATTAATAATTGTGTGTGTGGTTGCGGCTTACGAGAATCTACCACCCCTTCTCATCCCGTGGGTGTCGTAAAAGTCGACAGAGGGAAAATAAAAACAAGGAGATGGACAGCAGCATCCTCCTGGAAGATCTGAATAAATAAACTGCGGTTGCCAACCCGCCCGCCTAGCGTGGCAACTATGGCAAAATCCCCCCAAAATGAGAACAACAAACTTTTGTGCCAATCTGTGGGGGAGGCCTATGTTCAACAGTGGACTAGTGATAGGCTGAAATGATGATGATGATGATGAATAATTGTGATTACGATGATGATGTCCACCTGATCGATTACGATCGCGGCGACATCTCTTATTTAGCAGATATTCGTTCTACACTTTTTTAAGTGATCATCACTTTGGATACGCAATAGCCCTACTGATAAATGAAATAAATGTCATCATATATAGGGTATGTCCGGATATACGAGTATAAGGTATTTGGTAAATAGTATAACGAGCAGGAACGTATACCTGCAAATTTAACATGTTTTGGCGACGAAAAAAACACTGAAATCGTATAAAAAAATTGAGCTGTTCCATATATTTTGGTCGAGTTTGTATTTAATTTTAAATATAACGGGCATCTTTGTATTTGATCCTATTGGAAAAGTTACTTGTATTGATGAGTACTTCACTCACTTGCGGTTTATTATCTTATTTACTTAAGACTTCGTGTAATAGTGCCTTAAATATAAGCGCAAACATAGACACTCACTCGCCTTCACCCTGCCTATGCGATAACATTAAAAGAAAGATTTAGATGCAGTGTCGAAGAAACGGAATTGACTTGATGGGACGGCATCAAAACGAATCATAATTTGTGTGAAACATAAATATTTTAATATTTAAATATTGTATCTTGGAAGTTCATCAAATAGTGCTGATTTACCACGTGCACGTCGGTAAAAGAAAAATGTCGGACGAATAACGTTTATTAAATAATAATGTTTTTCATAAATGTTTTTTTAGGAATGAATCAGATAGTAGTATAACAGTACGTTTTATTTACAGCTCGGCGACTGAAAAATAGAACTACAACTTTATACAGGTATACTTGTGCCTTCTGTAGAAGGGTAGTGCGGATCGCCCCCTGGAATGTTACCCTTTGTATAATTACAAAATGGAACAAAAATTGTGAAGCGCGACAATGTTTTTTTCCTTGTTTTGCTTGTTAAGGAATTTTGGCGAAACTATTTTATTTTTTGTTACTTCTAACTAATTAAAACGTTAATACGAATAAAAAAACTCTCTCTGTCTTTCGGAAAGAACATAACTTGTTGTTGTTGGTGGTTAACACTGATTGGTGTAGTAGTTGAAGGATTTGATTCATTGCGGGTAGCGGAAACGATTCGCGCACGCAACAATGATTAAATACTTATATGCACATATTTATTCTAGTTCTGAATGTATGTGTATGTGGAATTTATGTCTGTCAAATGCATTCATGATAGAGAAGAAATCCTAGTGTGCGTATTTTTTTTTTAATACAAAAAATAGTAATAATGTTTTTTGATCAATGATTTTATAAGTATAATAAACATAAAGATGTTCCTCAGAGTTCATTCTGATCGCCTGATATATCAGGATGATAATAACCTCATGGGAATCTCTCATAATCTTCAGTATATGCCTCAAAACCCAAAGGCAATTCCTTAGTAAGTGAGTGTTGCCTATATGACCAGGAACCCAGACGTGGTGCGTCACTGCTGGCTGTATGTGGAAGCTCAAAGTCGCACAGCGAGCAATGAGAAGGGCTTTGCTTGAATTCGTTCTGTACTTTAGAATCCGAATTTATTAAAGTAATTGGCACAAGACCTTCGCCAAGGGGGTGAAGGAAAGGGCAGCTGCCCTCGCCTAGAGACTTGATTTGCTTACCGAATGCCAATCAAA
Source organism: Luehdorfia chinensis (assembly GCA_019845155.1). Classification (NCBI taxonomy): domain Eukaryota; kingdom Metazoa; phylum Arthropoda; class Insecta; order Lepidoptera; family Papilionidae; genus Luehdorfia; species Luehdorfia chinensis. Next base: position 11,340,639 of record JAHVAK010000103.1, read on the forward strand.
CTTACAACAGTATTCGGCAATTGTTACCGTGGTCGAAAATCGCCTGAGAAATAAAAAAAATATTTCGAAGACATGTGCAGTCCGCCAACCCACTCAGAAATAAGAAGAGGCCTGTGCTCAGCAGTGGGACATTTATGGACAGGAACTTGACTTTACTTTTCTGTGTTTATACTCGTAACAAGAAGAAGTCACACTGGACGAATAAGATGAATTAAAAACCATGACACCGTAAAAAAAGTAAAGTAAAGTTTCAGCCTATAAATGTCCCACTACTGAGCACAGGCCTCTTCTCATTTCTGAGAGGGTTATGGAGCTAGGAAGAATCCGCCACGCTGCTCCAATGCGGGTTGGCGGACTTCACATGTCTTCGAAATATTTTTAATTTCTCAGACATGCAGGTTTCCTCACGATGTTTTCCTTCACCGCCGAGCACGTGGTAAGTCAGCACTTAAAATTGCAATTAACAATTTTAGTGGTGCCGGCACCGGGAATCGAACCCAGGTCACTCGCGTACTATGAAATTAAAAGCGAGCGCCTAGCCCCTGAGCTACCACGGCTACTAGCTACCACCGTAAAATAATATAATTCTTGGTAAATTTACATACGCTGCGGAATTAACTTTTAATAATGCAATTAAAAGTTAATTCCGACTTATTCCTAAAACTCCGAATTCCGAATAATTCCGAAAAAATAGGAATTCCCTTTCGTTAGGCTTTATTCAAATGTCATTCCGTCTGATGGTCATTAAAATCCTATTTCGCCGAAAAAGTAATTTCCCACTACGCTAATGTCGCAGTTTCGCTCTCTGCGGTATAAAGCGTCCCAAAACATAAGCGGATGACATTTTAAAGTGTGAGTTGATAGAAATGATATATTACTATCAATAAAAATCGCACAAATTGTGTTTTTTACTTTTAATTTTAAACCTTTATAGAAACACAATTTTTCGACTATCGGGTCTGGTTGTGTTGCGAATGTTATCGTGTCTCTGACATAACATTCTAGCCTACCTCCGATCTTATCGCATGAGCGTTACGTCGGGCGGTGCGGTAAGTTTTGTGTACGTACAATTGTGGCACTATAATATCTCCTGCGCAGTTAATAGCTTACGGCAGAATTCAGAAGTAGTCACCGTGGCCGAGAATCTCTATTACGTGAACATCTTCTTATTTGGACCAAAGCATTTGCGCTCGGGGCTTTGTATCGACCGCGGCAGGCATGAATGGGGCGCTGACGTCACGGCGCGGGAGATTCGCCGCGCAGCCCGAGGGTGGGCAGAGTGGTAGGCCTTGAACTTACATCGATCCTGTACGCTCTTGCACTTGAAATGCAGCCATCGTCACTGGTCGCGATCACAAATAGTAATACAATGTTTGCTCAGGAGGAAGTTGTTGAAAAGTATTCTTGGATAATTAGATTATTTACGCACATGTCTAAAACAAGTTAGGTTATTGGGTCGTGGGAAATTAATTTTAAATGTTTTGTAGCTTTAATTAAGTGATCATATAGATGTTTCAGTATTTTCTGAAACAATATTATCGTTACTGTCATGGCCCTATAAAGGATTTAAAAAAATAAGTTGAATTCAAAGCAATTGTGACTTCATTATTTTAAATTAATGTTTTGTATTATAATTACATAGGTTTATTTTAAGAATTCTTTTTGAATAGAATAAATCTTTCGTAGTATGGAAGTTGCATACGTTTGTAGCAATGCGATAATTATAAGTTTTCATAATCATTTATATGCACATTAAGTGGTCTTAAAGTAGCTTATAACTTAGTCAACTTTTACAGGCTTTACAAAATTAAGACCGGTTAGACAGGCTAGATATATAACTAGTAATTAAATTGTGCAAAAAAACTTGCGTTTTTATTTAATAAAAACTTATGTTAATTTAATATTTGTTATTTTTTTATACAACAATTCACTTTTTGAACTTTGTATTAATTGTCTGACAATAATTTATGATTACGTAATTTTTTTCCATGTTGGGAGATTATTCTCTATCGCTTTAAGTAAAAGGTCGTCTCTTTTCGTTCGTATATTAGATGAGAATTACGTAATAGGCCGGTCACGCCCTTACGTGACGAACTCTTGAATATTCTTCTTTTCACAATTGTATTGACAAAAATTATGAATTTTTCACGTATACTAAAAGTCCTAAATTTAGATTCTAAGCCATACGTTTAGAATCCAAATTTGGGACGTTTCAAAGCTTGGCTTTAGTGAAAGGATATCATTATCATAATCATTTCAGCCTATCTTAGCTCTGCTCTTAGCTCTTAGCCACTGCTGAATATGGGCCTCCCCCAAAGATTGCCACAAAAGTTGCAGTTCTCATTTTGGAGGATTTTGCCATAGTTGCCACGCTTGGAAGGCGAGTTGGCAACCACAGTTTGTTTATTTCGGCCTTCCACGAAGATGCTGCTGCCCATCACCTGGTTTTAATTTTCCCTCTGTCCAAATATGTGATATCAACCAGGCGGATTTTCGACCACGGCAAAAACTTCCGAATACTGCCACAAGTGTACGCTCACTTGTAGAAGTATATGTACAATGTTTTTTCATATATTGAATCACATTGCAGTTACATTCTGGCTGTAGCAACTAACCTGGTCGCATCGACTGGGAAAGGATCACACAGAAACTGTCGTGTATTGTCGTTATCGTCGTTTCAGACTATAACTAGTCCACTGCTGAACATAGGCCTCCCCCATAGATAGCCACAAAATTTTGTAGCTCTCATATTGGAGGGATTTTGCCATAGTTGCCACGATTGGCAGGCGGGTTGGCAACCGCAGTTTATTTATTTAGATGTTTCAGGAAGATGCTGCTGCCCATCTCCTGGTTTTAATTTCCCTCTGTCGACTTTTACGACACCCACGGGATGGGATAGGGTAGTAGATTCTCTTAGGCCGCTACCATACGGCGGTGTATTGTATAGTGTTAATATTGTATACGATGCATACAATGACTAAAAATAATAATTTAGTCCAATTTCGATTGCTCAAATGCTTGATTTTATCTTATTTTTAATTGGACATTAATATTTTCTATCTAACAACGGAAACTATATTTCTCCTTTTTTGATATACAGTACCGGGGCCGGGTGCTCGCCTTTAATTTCATAGTACACGGGTGGTTTCGAACCCCGGTGCCAGCACCACTAAAATTGTTCTAAAATTTTAAGTGCTGATTTACCTCGTGCTCAGCGGTGAAGGAAAACATCGTGAGGAAACCTGCATGTCCGAGGAAAAAATATATTTCGAGGACATGTGAAGTCCGCAAACCCGCATTGGAGCAGCGTGGCGGACTATTCCCCGCTCCAAAATCCTCTCAGAAATGAAAGGAGGCCTGTGCTCAGCAGTGGGACATTTATAGGCTTTTACTTTACTTTTACTTTTACTATAGTCCTCATATAATGGACCGTTACAGATTCTAATTCATTTTTGAATGTACATTTTGCCATTCATAAGAGCTTTATACAAGCCTAAACTAAATAAAGAAATTTTGACTTTGACTTTTAATCAAGGATTTTGTAGGCCGCAGTGGCCTTTATCAGTAATGTGTGCGTCTCGTTCATCACCATCATCATTTCAGCCTATCACTAGTCCACTGCTGAACATAGGCCTCCCCATACAAAGGTCTGTAGCTCTCATTTTGTGGGGAATTTTGCCATAGTTACCACGCTTGGCAGGCGGGTTGGCAACCGCAGTTTATTTATTCAGATGTTCCAGGAAGATGCTGCTGCCCATCTTCTGGTTTTAATTTTCCCTCTGTCGACTTTTACGACACCCACGGGATGAGATGGAGTGGTAGATTCTTTTAAGCCGCTACCACACGGTGTCGCGGTCACGGTTAGCCTCACTGAATTTTATAGCTTTATAGTGATTACATAAAGATAAGGGCGACTTAGCTTGTGTATTACGGTTATTACAACTGGTGGCAAACTGTACTTAAAGCTCTCAAATTGTGAGGTTTCTGCTAATTAGAGGACGTTCATAGAATGTTACTTTTTATATGAACATGATTCTACTTCTGGTAGTCAAGCGACGACGTTGCGATCTAAATCATCAATAAAACATAATTTATTTCCTGTCCATGTTTAGTACTAATATTTTTTACAAACTATAACTACTGCTGGTAGGATTCCTGTGCACGAGTCCGTCTAGGTACCACCTCAGGGCCAGTTATTCTACCGTGAAGCAGTAGTGTGCAAACATTACTGTGTTTCGGTTTGAAGGGCACTGTGAGCTAGTGTAATCACTGGGCATATGTGACTAATCTAACGAGCCGTGGTAGCTCAGGGGCTAGGCGCTCGCTTTAAATTTCATAGTACGCAAGTGACCTGGGTTCGATTCCCCCGTGCCGGCACCACTAAAATTGTTAATTGCAATTTTAAGTGCTGATTTACCACGTGCTCGGCGGTGAAGGAAAACATCGTGAGGAAACCTGCATGTCTGAGGAATAAAAAATATTTCGAAGACATGTGAAGTCCGCCAACCCGCATTGGAGCAGCGCGGCGGGTTCTTCCTAGCTCCAAAATCCTCTCAGAAATGAGAGGAGGCCTGTGCTCAGTAGTGGGACATTTCTAGGCTGAAACTTTACTTTATGTGACTTAAGAACCTATGTCTTAGGGTGATTGGGCAAAGTGTAGTGTCATTTGTTATGGGCAGACGTTGCACTAACCATCAGGTGAACGTTTTGCTCGTTTCATCCCTTTATATATATATATATATATATATATATATTATTTATTTATTTATTTATTATTACTTTAGGGCTAATAACAATTTTACACAGTGTAATCAAAAAATATAAAGCCTAGAATTACTACATTGCTTGTGCTACATTATTTGAGGTTAAAGACGTACGCGTATTATATCGTTTAGACGTATATATGTATGTTTTTGTATGTTTATGTATATTATATTATTATAATTTTTAAATTTCTTTAAGTTTTGTTATTAACTTCTGCTTGTTGTATACATAAAGTTTTAATAAATAAACATATAACACTTAAGAATAATATACAGTTCGCTTAAATGATTTGTTAAAATGAGTTACAACATATAGAAAGGATGGTAAAACGAGTAGAACTGTGATTAACAAATCTTTTGAAAAACGCAATAGTGCAACATTCTTTCATCTCACTAAGCAGCTTGTTGTACAGTTGCCCAAACTCTCAAGTCAAGTCACTCAAACTTCACACTCTTCTTTCTTACGCTAGGTCTAAATGTGTCGGTGTGATCTTTTGGAAAAAGCGATGCGTGAGTGCGGTGATTACAAAAGTATCTTTTTAACTAGTAGGCATGTACGATATCGTCATCATCATCATTTCTGCCTATTACTTTGCCACAAAAGTTTGTAGCTCAAATTTTGGGAGGATTTTGCCATCGTTTCTGTCGACTTTTACGACAACCATGGGATGAGATGGGTTAGTAGATTCTCTTAGGCCACCAGCAGACGGCTTTAATTTTTCTTAAGGATCCTAGTAATGGCGTTAATTTAGATTGGATATCCTCTCTGCGAGCTATTGTCTAAGATTAGTTCTAAATATTTTTGTGAATCACACTTTTTATAGGTTTTTTAGCTTTGGTAAGAGGAGATGGAAATATGGAAGAGTACTGGTATAAGTAGTATTCCTATGCAGGAAACCGTATAGATAGGTACCACCGTAGGGCCAGTTATTCTGCCGTTTCACGGCACATGTTTGAACGAACATTACTGTGTTTCATAGCGAACTCTATCGGGACCTTAGTATGCATTAAACGTTTTCACATTAAAATGTTTGGTATGAAACATTGGAAATTATATAAACTGCATTATTGTCAATTTTTGACACCGTTTCGACCAGTGTCTGTCACGTTATCGGGTAACAACGGGAGTAGGGCATGCCAATTACATACTAGTCATTGTCTTATTGTTCATGTATCGTCGAAGGAAATTTTTATGAAAGTCGCCGTAGCAAAGCCTTTACCACTAACTAAGCGATTACATGGTACAAGCCGTGGTAGCTCAGGGGCCTGGTGCTCGCCTTTAATTTCATAGTAAGCGAGTAACCTGGGTTCGATCCCCGGTGCCAGTACCTCTAATATTGTTCTACAATTTTAAGTGCTGATTTACCACGTGCTTAGCGGTGAAGGAAAACATCGTGAGGAAACCTGCATGTCCGAGGAATAGAAATATTTCGAGGACATGTGAAGTCCGCCAACCTGCATTGGAGCAGCGTGGCGGATTCTTCCTACCTCCAAATCCCTCTGAGAAATGAGAGGAGGCCTGTGCTCAGCAGTGGGACATTTATAGGCTGAAACTTTACTTTTTTTACTTTTAAGCGATTACACGTACCAACGATCATAATGTATATTTATAATAATCAATGACTTCCTTCTAGAAAAAAAACTTTCTTCTTTTCTTTATAAAAAAACATGTCCGACACTAGGATTTCTGCTGTACCGTATTTGCGTTTTACAGACAAACATTGCACATTCACAACACAACTAAACCCGAAAACCAACGATTTGTTTATTTTCACGAATGTTGACTCCGAATGGGATTCGTACTCAGGACCCGCGGCGTAGAAGTCGTACTTGACTTACTAACCACTAGGCCACGTGGGCGACAAACAGCGTACAATTTATTTATTTATCCTGTCAAGTGTAAATAACACTTGACTGCATTCAAATGCTAAAAGTGTGATCCCGAGTTTTGAGACATTTTCTTTTTATTACGTTTTAGAGGCACGTTGAAGCTCGGTATATACATACATACAGTCACGGATTTTTCCCCATATAAATGGTAGGCAGAGACCACAGCCGCAGCACACCTTTCGCCCCCGTGGAAACGAGACATGACGGGTGAAGGACCATGTCGCCGCCAGTTTGGTACGAGTCAAAAAATTCTTATTCCCCATTGCGTTCCCACGAGCAGTATAGTGACAGCATTGCATATGCTGTCACTATACTGCTCGTGGTGACACTTCGATAGGAAAGACGTAGGTGCTATTCCACTCTACCGGAGGTTCAATACGGCCGCAAAATAGCAGTATAACTCTATTATGTTTTGTAAGTCTACGATAGTTAAAAGTGTCTATTGGTCACAGCGTCCAATTACCATTAGGTGGATTGTGTTTTCCATTATTAATTGAGAACTTTAGAGTCTTAATAATAAAGTTGCTAAACCAGCGTCAGCGCCATGTTTTATTTTAGTTTGATAGAGCATGCAAAGGAAGACTCGTAATTCTGCCAAGTGTGTCAGCGGCCCGTCATACAAACGTCATGATTCAATTTTGTCATTCACGTCGCCGTGCGTCACGTCACAGTCATCACGCATCGTCAATATGACGAAGCGACGACGCAACATGTCGCTTCGATAATATCTTAAGCTGCGACAGTTTTGTTTTTAAAAATAGAAATTGTTAGTATGATGATGATGATGCTGATCCTGGCCGATTTCCACCACGGCGACAACTTCCGAATATTGATGGGAGCTATCAACTACGCAGAAGATATTATAGTGCATAAGTGTACGCGCAAACACAGAGGCACTGACTCGTCCCGAACTACCCGCGCCGAGTAGCACGGATACGATCGGGAATTTGGTTTTGAAATCGGGTCAGCTACAATGGCTACACTAAGACCAGGTTTTTGTGAATCACCATTTATTTTAATATCTCCTGCACAATTGATAACTTCCGACAATATTCGGTATTTATTACCGTTATCGAACTTCGGCTAGGAGGAGTTTCCAGCAGTAGACCACTTACGAGCTGATGATGTTCATGTACTTCAGACACTTTATTCGTTACAATATGTACTACTGAAAGTCATCTTACTATTATGATAAAACTGAAGAGTTTGTATATTTAAATGCGGTATTCTCAGGAAATACTAATGAGATTTAAAAAAAAGTGCTAGATAGCCCGTTTATTGAAGAAAGTTCTAAGCTATAGAACTTAATGCTACCGCTTTAAGGAGCTGCACTCTGAGAACCGAACATTACGGAGGGCTGAATTGTGAATGTTCAGGTCAGTATCATTGTAAGTGAAGTACCATTCCCTACGGCGCAATCGTGTGGTCGACTTATTTTACGCGGGTGAAACCGCGGTGTACACCTGGTTGGTTTAATAATAAACCTCGATATAGATAAAACACAGAACATAATGTTATTTTATCTTATCTAATCTGTATATTAATATTTATTAACACGTGAAGAGAAAACTTTGATCCCCTTTTTAAACATATGGCGCGCACGGAGGAGTGTGAGATCTGGCATAGTTAATGTTTGCATGGGGAAGAAAATAAAACATTCATTATTTCATCATCATTCCATTATTCATGATTCCATACTGTGGATGTCAATAACATAATCGTTGGTCGTTTGTTTACGTTCATACTGCCAATGTCAAACACATAATAGTCTCTGGTCAAACAGTCACGCAGAGTAGAGTTTGATGCAAAAAAATCGTCACCACCTTGATGGTTGGCATTCCACCACAGTGCGTTTTTCGCGGAATTTTCTGCCACGCACTTGCACTTTATGGAATGTTCTGCCGTCAGCGGTTTTTCCGGACCGATACGACTTAGGGACCTTCAAGAAAAGAGCCTATTCCTTTCTCAAAGGCCGGCAACGCATCTGCTATTCCTCTGGTATTGTAGGTGTTCATGGGCGGCGGTGATCACTTACCATCACGTGAGCCACCTGCTCGTTTGCCTCCTATTCTATAAAAAAAAAAAAAAAAAAAATTAAAAACGTTGCCAACTAATAATTACCCAAACCGCAATAACGTTCAAACTTACATATAATATTTTATGAATCACCACCGAATTTCGACCACAGGGCGACCACAAGTCTTATTAAATATACTAAAAGTAAAAATACAGTAACAAGTTTGTTACGCTTTAGTTACTATGAAGTTACGAGTATACTCTCCTTTTCACCATAATTGCATGAGAGAAAAAGCTGCTAGCTGTTTCCTTGCCGGGAGAGAAGCATTTGTTGCTGCCAGCCAAGTACAAACGTTACTCTGTTTCGGTTTGAAGGTAGCTGAGAGCTAGCGCAATCACTAGGCCTATGAGACTTAAGAACTGACGTCTCGGGGGGACGGGCGTAGTGTGGTGCTACACAGAAATATTCTGGGTGAAACAACATTGCTATGAGCGGACGTTGCACTTAACATCAGGTGATTGTTAGGCTCGTGTCTTCCCTTTCTCTAATAAAAAAAAATAATTACAAGGAAAGGTTACAAAGAGGCGACCTCTTTACGCATTCTCTCTTAGCGAGTGGTGAGATTGTGATGTAGGTTGTTTGAAGCAGGCGGCGGGCGTGGCACTATTAGGTGAACGACTAGCTCGTCGCACATAAAAAAAATAATTCTTAGTTCATTTTCAGAGTACAGCCCTCTTCTCTGTGTAATCATTTTTGAGTTTTTTTTAAGTATAATTAACTGTAGTGCCTCCCTGGGCACACTAGAGCTGTTTGACTTTGACATTATGCCAGAACATGCAGATTATGCGTTCTATGTGGTAGCGTCTTAAGAGAATCTACCAACCCATCTCATCATGTGGGTGTCGTAAAAGTCGACAGAGGGAAAATTACAACTAGAAGATGGGCAACAGGATCTTTCTGGAATATCTGATTAAATAAACTACTGTTGCCAAGCGTAGCAACTATGGCAAAATCCACCCAAAATGAGAGCTACGAACTTACGTATTTTGTAGAAATTTAAGGGGGAGGCCTATGTTGAGCAGAGGACTAGTTGCAACGTAGTCCGTGACCGCACCGGTCGTATCGTGTGTATGGTACATTAAAAAGTATTATGCTGGCAACTCGGCGTCAATTGTCATTTTGAAATTTGAAAGTTGTCACCTGTCAAATGGCTGCTCTTTACCGAGTGCTCCAAGGAAGTCATCGGGTCAAGAGGAGACAATGAAACAATCGTCGGTCATGAAGGCCTTTTTTTATTGTCGATTGCAGTGGAAGCAGATGTTCTTGCACCCAATGCGTGTTGGTGATTTCGAGAGTATTTCAGTTTTTGGAATATTTAAGTTGTATATAGGATTTTGCCATGAGATAACCTTTATCGTTTGTTTTTAGCTGTGGTGATGTTGGAATCCACAGGAAGTGGGATTGAGGAATGTATGGCAGGGATTTCCAAAGTGGTCTATGGCAACATAAATTTGAAGTGCAATTGCATTGCGTGGCTTCCACCGCAATCGACAATAAATAAAACTGGCCTTGATGACCGACGATTATATCATTGTCTCTTCTGGACCTGATGGCAATCTTTTGACAGGTGACAGATTTCAAAATCCTAAATAACAATTGACAAAGAGTTGCCAGCTTATTAATTTTTAATGTATCATACACACGATACGATTAGTGCGGTCACGCACTACGTTACATAGAGATAGGCTAAAATGATGATGATGATGCAGATTATTGTATAGTCGACCACATAATTCATTTTTTTGCTTTGGTTGCTTGGGTTGAATGTAGTTCTAACATCACAAAACTACAAGGTCTATTATCGCTTAAAATATTAATGAGTCAGTTAAATACTCCTGTCACCACCGCAAGACGTAAGTGTTGTGTAATTCACTATATTTCGCGTTTATTATATTATATTTGTAATCAGAGCTCTGACGTCATTTCGTATATATATATCTATATAAAAATATATGTGTGCATGAGTGCCTTTGTCGCGTACTCGGGTTGTTCGTAGTTTGAGCCAGAGGCGAAGGATTAAGGGGCAATGATCTACCTCAAACAACAATGTCTTACCCTAGTTTATATTTAATGAAATGGCTAATCGATGGCTTCAGCTATTTTATTTTAAACTAGAGGTCGCCCAATGGCCGAATTCCGATTCGACCGCAATTTATTAACTTTTTAAATTAAATTTAATGTATTTCCGTACCTCGGAGGTATACAATCGTAACACGCATTTATTGTGTAAAATTGATTTTCAAATTGATTGTGGTCACAAGAACTAGTTCTACATGTTGGTATAAAGCATTACCTCTTAAGTGCAATATCTTAAAAAATAGCTAATTTGATACGTAATTATAGATAATTACGTACCATTGATTTTTTTTTTGATATTTTCTCTTTGATCTATTTGCTCACAATATTAAACAAAATACCGTTCAGTAAGGACAATTATAAAAGCTCTGTACAATTATCTCGCATTAAAAATTGATGTTGCGCGCTTTCAGTGAATTTATGCCTGTCTTGGAAACTATGTATTTTAGCTATGTATATTATACTATTTAATTCTGGTACAGATTTGTTACACGTATATTTGACATCATATTGGTCTTTCTGAAGTCCTTTCTCTACATAAACTTCAACTATGCCAAAACTCATACGCACAATATGCTTAAAAACGGGTACAACATTTCCTCTTCACGAATTAATATACTCTTGTAGATTTACCACACTTTATGATTATAGTTCTGTATAAAAACTCATGTTTCAATGCGTTTTACGATGCAATATTTTTATAATATGCTGTTCTACTTCTACACTGATTCCCTGCAACTTTCTTTGCCGTATCATAAATTAAGCTACGACCCCGGGTTCAGTACAGTTCTAATAATTGTAAAAATATTTTTTTCTAATATTTTTAATGTTAATCTTTTTAAAAAATACAGCACACAGCAGAATTTCTCCCGTCGTAACAGCATTTTACAGGCATATATTTCACACGCACAAAACAACCAAACCCGAAAACGAACTAATTATGTTTTTGCTCAAATGTTGTCACCGACTGGGATTCGAACCGCAGTTAAGAAGTCAGATCCTCATGCAGCGCCGTCCATTTCAAGGTCAATTTAATTTCAGAATATTTAAGATAAATAAAACCGTTGTAATCGTGCCGTCAAATAAGTTGTAATCATAACACGTGATCTCTTATCTTGTCTTTATCGATATTAACAGTGGTCGTATGAGCATTACGGAGTTATTGTAGACACTGAATAAAGTGTCTGCAATAGCGAGAACTGTGTTAATTCAAGGGCCGTGCGTTTGTTTTAATATCATTGTATGTGAGGGACCCCGGTTCGATCCCGCATCGATTTGAAATGAAGTCGGTGGTGAAAGAAAATATCGGGAGGAAACCAGAATGTCTGAGGAGTTAAACTATTTCGTGGTCGTATTAGGTCCGTTAACCCGCATAGGAGCAGTGAGAAAGATTTACCATAACCATACGACAATTTTGACTGCATACAGGAAATTAAAAACTGATGATGATGATGATGTTCTCCTAGCCGATTTCGACCACGGCGACAACTTCCGACTACTGTCGAGAGCCATCAACTGCGCAGGAGATATTATAGTGCCACAAGTGTACGCGCAAACACAGAGGCACTCACTCGTCCCAACCTACACGCGCCCGATGTAACGCTTATGCGATAAGATCGGAGGTAGGCTAGGATGCAGTGTCAGAAACACGGGGACAAACACAACACAACCAGACCCGAAAACCAACAATTCATGCTTTTGCACAAATGTTGGCTCCGGCTGGGATTCGAACCCAGGACCCGCGGCTTAGAAGTCAGGAATTCTGACCACTAGGCCACGCGGTCGTCAACAAGTCGTAAAAACTACCAAGGCTTTAAAAGTTATTGCATTGTTTATGATATTTTATTCAAGCCCGAGGATGCTACATACGGCCTACTTAATACGAGTAAATCTAGATAAAAAGCGCGCGAGACCTTCGTCACGTACACCTTTTTGTAATTAGGAATATTAGAGCGAACCTCCCACTGCTTACCTTAACGTCAACCTTAATCACTTCCCCCATTGTATATTTCCTTGACTTTAGATAAAGCGTTGAATATGCCATCGTCATCGATAAACGTACATCCATATTAATATTATAGATGCGAAAGTAACTCTGTCTGTTTGTTACCTTTCTCGCGTCAACCGCTGGACCGATTTTGACGAAGGAACAGTGATATTTTTTTTTTCGTTAGCGAAGTATTCGCTGTTAGCCTTTTGGCTTTTACAGCTTCATCGGATGCTGTAAAGGAACAGTGATAGCTTGCACCCTGGAGACGGACATAGGTTTTTATCCCGAAATAGCAAATAGTTCCCACGGGATATTTAACAAACCTATATCCACGTGGACAAAGTTGCAGGCAGGTAATATTATAAATGCGAAAGTAACTCTCTTTGTCTCTCTGTATGTTTGTTACCTTTTCACTTCTTTTCGATCTTGACAAAATTTTGCGAAAATTTAGCTTGCACCATGGAGACGGACATTGGATACTTTTTTAATAAGCCGTTATCCATGCGGAAAAGGTCGCGGGCATCAGCTAGTAGAATATAAAGCGTGATTGAGATGTATACTACAGAATCGAATTATAATTGTTAAGCCAAATATCAATAAATTACAGTGAGGAATCCCGTATAAGTAAATGTTGTTGTTTGTTCACGTGTGTTACACTGAAATTACATATTATTTAACAGGAGTACGAATTATTCAAACACATACTGTAGCGACATATATGTCGCCACATGAGAAGCTCAAGAAATATTTAATACATTCCGTAATCGCGCTATGAAAGTTTTCTGAGATGCGAACTATATATACAACATCCAAATATTACTAGTTGGAGGAGACGTCCTCCCCGGATCAGACCATTCGATCTGGCGAGTAGCTACCCTTTTATTTGGCAATATCATTCGCCAAACATACATTAACCAGAGTTGAATGACAGAAAGAACGTCAATATTAACATCCGCGTGCAAAATTTAAAACGGTCTAATAGTGTTCTTGACTTCAGTGGTGTGTATTGCCTAATGGTAGTTGTAGAGGTGACTGGTGTCTGGTGGCGGTATTAGTTTGCTTGCGCACTCTATTGTCGGAGAGCGGGCGGTGCTCTTCAAAAACTAGGGGTAATAGACACCATTTCAAATTTATCACGCAAATCTTAGCAAATTAACTTTCTTTCCTTCATTATACTCGTGGGTTCGTTTTACAGACATTGGCACAACACTACCAGACCAGAAAACGTACAATTTGTGTTTTGTACAAATGTTGGCTCCGACTGCGATTCGAACCCAGGACTCCCAGCGTAGAAGCCACGTACGCTAGGCATAAATTGTTCATGAAAGTTTTAAGTGCTGATTTACCACGTACTTGGGAGTGGAGGAAAAAACCGAGAAGAAATAAAAACTCTTACGACAATTTATTAAGTTCAGGAAGCAGTGTGGCTGATTCTCTCCGGCTCCAAAACCCTCTTAAAAATGTGGGAAGGCCTACGCCAAGAAGTGGAACATTTGTAGGCTTTGTAGGATATTACCAAATTCTTTCAAGGGAAATTTCTCACTCAGTCTTCACTGGAAGGTTTACTGTAAGAGTAGAATTGACCAATACGTTTATTTTTATTGGTGAAAGTGACGGGAAGAGCAAAACGTTCACCTAATGGTAAGTACAACGTCTGCCCATTACAAATGCTTTGTCACCCAGAACATTTCTGCGTGGTGCCACACTAGTTACACTAGCTCTCGGCTCTCTGGGCTTACAATTTTCACACTTTTTATTTTAGGTAATATTAATACTATAATATTAATAGTGTTTTTGTTTCATTTTTATATATGTTTTTGATCTTCAACGTACGTACGTCCTTTTCTACTGACTAAATATTTCCCAGTACCCTTCAGACTATATATATAACTATGGCAAAATCCGTCCAAAACGATAGCTACAAACTTTTGTGGTAATCTATGGGGGAGGCCTATGTTCAGCAGTGGACTATTGATAGACTGAAACGACGACGACGACCCTTCAGACTGAAACGCAGACAGACGATAAAGACGTAAGATAAATTATTTGTATATTAATGATCGCCTGGTCTTTTGTATTATAAGTTCTTCTATTATAACTCATCATCTGCTGAACATAGGCCTCGGCAATAGATTGCCACAAAAGTTTGTAACTTTCATTTTGATGTGATTTTGCTACAGTTTGCCACGCTTGACAGGCGGGTTGGCAACCGCAGTTTATTTATTCAGATGTTCCAGGAAGATGCTGCTGCACATCTTCTGTAGATTCTATGACCGCCACCACACAGCAACTATGTATGATCCCAGAGTTTCTTAAGAGTTTCTTGAGAGTTCGTTTCTGTAGAGAGATATTAATCAGTGAAACGGTGTAGATTATGGAAGAGTTTGATGTTAGTAAGAGTTTAAAGAAAACCTAAAATAAATAGAAAAATAAAAAACGGAGCATGAACGTGCTCCGCAATGGGAGAACTGTTATGTACTTCTTACTTTTAATAAGTATATACAATAATACAGTTAGCCTGCAAATAAAAAAAATATGTCATGTACAATAATGTAAAAATATGTCATATGCCACAAATGCTTTATCATGTTATAATCAGGATTTAGATAAATTCAGATAATATTAGATTTTGTTTTTGCTGTATGTACATTATAGGTATATAAGAAGTATGAGAAAATCTACATGCGCATGTTGAATACTTTTTCATTTTTCAAATATAGTAAATAAATTAAAAAAAAACAGTTAAAGTTGTCTCTAGCTGTCTTTAAAAAACGGAAACAAAGCAAATTTTAAAACACCATAATGTGGTTGATCGTCTTCAAGTGAATGTGGAAATGTCACATTACCACACGAGGGGTCGATGGGGAAAATCCTGACGGAGCTGTCGCCGAGGGATGCAAAACAAAGTGCGAGGCACTGGTAGGTAGTAGGATCCAGATATCGTCATCACCTAGAACTGTGTTGATGGTTTCCTGACCTATTCTTACCCACGATGACATCTTCCGGTTAACAATTACAAAACCATATGATTTTACCTCGCTGTTTACGCTAATGCGTAAACAGCGAGGCACTCAATCGTCTTAATCGTCCCGTATCTGACGTGATGGTTACGCGACAAGATTAGAGAAAGTATCAGATGCTATACCACGAACACGCAGGACAGAATTAATCAATTAATAAGTGTATGGCACTATTTTCTTTTTATTTCATGTAGTGACGAAACGAGCAAAACGTTCACCTGATGGTAAGTGCAACGACTGCCCATAACAAATGCTGTGTCATCCAGAACATTTCTGTGTGACACCGCACTGCGCCCGTCACCCTGAGACATCAGTTCTTAAGTCTCACATGCCCAGTGATTACTCTAGCCTCAGTGCCCTTCAAACCGAAACACAGTAATGTTTGCACACTACCGCTTCACGGCAGAATAACTGGCCCTGGGGTGGTACCTACCTAGACGGATTCCTGCATAGGAACCCTACCACCGATATAATAAAAAAAAAGTATGGCACTAATTACAACATTTGGCTCCAGTTGGAATACGAACTCATGATCCGCAGTCAAGTACTAAGACCGTTAAGCAACGTGGTCCAAACAAATTAGAGTCTATAAATGTCCCACTGCTGAGCATAGGTTTAGAGGCGGGAAGTGTTCGCCGAGCTGCTCCTATATGGGCTGGTCACTCGCGTACTATGATTTTTTTAAGGCGAACGCCCGATCGCTTTTTTTGCATGGGGAAATGCCTAACGCATACCCGACTCTACGGGGGTAAGGACGGGTTATGTCGGTCTTGCACCGATTAAAACCCCATGGTGTTCCGCCTTCGCGACATGTTGGCAGGGCGACGGGAATGCTCGCGCACACATCCGCGACCCCACCGGCGCTGGCCGCTTACAATCAGCGGCCCCTCCTCGAGAGAGGACGGCTCTTCTCCTCTCACCTTGCTAACAACGCGATCCGAAACACACGACGCGCCTTCCAGCACAGCACCTCTTTGTGCGCGCAACGAACTAACGCCCGACCCCTAGGCTACCACGGCTCGGCTGTGATAAAGCAAATAGGCTCTGGTGATATTGTAATTATGTTAGTTTTTAATAAGAGACGATGTTGCTTCTTTGATGACTTTAATTATACTCTTATACTCGTATTAATACAGGAACACTAATATAAATATGTCGCGTGGGCTACACCACACCTCCCACGGACAAAAATATAAAAAAAGGTATAGCAACTTAACATAAAAAATATGAATATTATTAAAAAAAAATTAAGAACTTAAGATAAAGATTTCCTATAAATATAAGCTGTCTTAAAACTGTTCTATACTGTATACTCTATTTATTTGTATAAGGCGTCCCCTATGCAATGTCACAGTCGGTAAATATGCTACTAGCACATATGGTCAAGTCATATCCTTGTATATGGTGTATACATTTAAAAAAAAAATCTTTCACTTAGTCCGGTCGTTCATTTTACTTAATTCAATTCATATTTCTCATCATATTATTTTAATTTCATATTTTGTCAACATATTGGTTAATCTTTTATCATTTTATTTTTACATTTCATAGTATTTTAGCTAGTTATTATTATTTGATTATATTAATGTAGCATTACTTTCGCGTACACGGCTCGCGTACATGATACATACAAGATAACGGACATAATATATCATATTTTATAATTTTCATCATTCCATTAATATTTTTCTTTTCACTTAAAGCATTTCAGCTATTCATAACTCTTTACATTAATGTACCATTTCTTACATACTCGTAAACACGGCTCGCGTACATACATGTTCAAGATAACGGACATAATATATATAAGTATGATATTATTTTATAAAAATCTTCATTCACTCAATAACAATACTAAAAACTCATTCCGCGATTCTATTATAACGCATCCGTATTGCTACATAAAATATTCCGATATTAGACATTCCATAACTCTCAGTTGATCAGACTAATTGTTAGTTAGCATATGTTAACCAAAGACTATTTTTCTTTACCCGTTACGTACATTTTCCGACATAACTAAATTAATTTTTCTTTTATAATTACGCATTCGTTACTTTGCCATTACTTTACGTCATATTAAATTCTCATTAACGATAAATCCTTCCGTTAAAGCACACATTAAGGCACACAATTTAAGCTTGTCATAGAAAAATTAATAGTTACATAATTAGTAGTAGAAGTTAAGTAGTAGTTACATAATTACAAAATTAGTATAATAGCAAGACTAGTAATATAAAAGACAACAAAATATTCAAAAACATGCACTTTATCTACGCGCATTATTCTTACAAAATCAAAACATAAATGTATTTATGAAACCAAATTAATTTATCAATTCATTACATATTTAGAATATGCTTGGACGAGTACAACATAAACAACATCGCAGGACGGATCAAAATTCAAATTACGTTGATAGCTGGTCAGCAATTTGTGACACCTTTGTTTTAAATTCCAGCTACGTACATTTATGGAAACGATGGCGATTACATCGTACCTAATTACAGCGTAAGTTTTAAAATATGAAGTGCATACAAGTAATGCATCCATGTTTACCTTTAAAAAATATATCTTTATATGAGTACTTTATGTTAGAGTTAGACTTTATTATTGCAATTATTTAACTTTAATCGACAACATATGAACACAAAAGTTATTCATTCTATATAGTTAATCAATCACATTTAGCTTTACAACTTTAACAAACTTACTAGTTTAACACTTATTTTTTTGTGCAGTTAGTAAGGGATATATTAATACAAGTTATGAAAATAATTACTGAACCGATGAAGTTTCTATAACAAAGTAGAACATATCATATAACATCCGAAGGACAATTATATTTATATAATTATACAATATTTATTTTGATTGTCATCTAGAAAAACTAATTTTTAATATAGCGCATAGAATAAAGTAATGCAAAATTACACACTTTAAGACAAAATTTAAACAAATGTATTTAATATTGTTTTAGATATTAGTATAAAAATATTTGAACCTAATTTACTAACACAGTGAAAGTAAGCATACATTTAAAAATATTATATATTATTTTTCACGATATTCTGGCATTAACAAAAAAATACATTTTATGTTGTCGTCCGTCTCATACCAGCATGACCACTACAAGGTAACAGACGAAAGTCATTTAGAATAACTTTTCTATAATCCTTATTTTCAATTCTTTTTACAGTACTTAAAATAGTTATACGTACGGTCTGGACCCATTCGTATTATTGTTTATCTGTTCTACTGACTTCTTTATAAAATATATAGTTAGTTATCTTTAACAATCTCAAAATTATTTTATACATATTACAATAAAAAATGATTCAAAAATATAGAGCTGTTAAAGTACAATACTACTTCCAATTTTCTTATTTTTTTTTCGGTTTTTCATCGCTCTCTGGTTACGGGTCTTCTTTTGTAGCTGCGAGGGTTGCTGGCAATTTTTTCTTTTTTTTTTCCGTCCGTAGTTCGTACAAGATTTTTTTCTGTTTTCATTCTGCGTAATCTTCTCTTCGATATTTTTTAATACTTGCATTGGGTAATATAATTATATTGTGTTCTTCTACTGTCCAGAAAAACGCGCATTTAAACATTATCTCCCATAGCTTAATTTTCGTAGCTTTCATAAAAGAATTTGGTAATGTTGTGGCGTTTTCTTATAATCTTGAGTTTTTCGTCTTGATCGTATTTTATTGCTATTTCAATTACTGTTCCAGCTATTTCAGTTAATACATTTTGTTCCCAATAATTGTATATTAAAATCTGCAGGCCGCGGCGGTGCGCGTGTATTGTTGCAGCGCACCGCCTGGCAGGGTCGCCATGTAATAATGTTTGTTTTTAATGAGAGACGATGTTGCTTCTTTTATGACTTTAATTATACTCTAATATAATACAGGAACACTAATATAAATATGTCGCGTGGGCTACACCACAATATTAATGGCTGGTACAAGAAAGTACGATGGTATTTTTGCAATGATGATCGAATCTATATATCGAAATACTGGTGGTAGGATTCCTTTGCAGGAGTCCGTCTAGGTAGGTACCACCCCAGGGCCAGTTATTCTGCCGTGAAGCAGTAGTGTGCAAACATTACTGTGTTTCGGTTTGAAGGGCACTGTGAGCTCGCGTAATCACTGGGCATATGAGACTTAAGAACTTATATCTCAGGGACACAGTGTGGTGCTACACAGAAATTTTCTGGGTGGCACAGCATTTGTTATGGGCAGACGTTGCACTTACCATCAGGTGAACGTTTTGCTCGTTTCGTCACTTTATACAATAAAAAAAAAATTAAGAGCAAGAGACGAGACGAGCATCGTCAACGTCTGCCCTTAACAAACTAAAATGACGGCGACGTGGTTAGCCACCCGTTACGTTTCTACTCCCGCGGAGGCGAAGTGAGTATGGTCTCCGCCTATCACTCATATGAGAAAAAGGCGTCAATGTATGTATGAAAGTATATTACTTATGTGAGATATTAAGACATAAAAAAGTTTTGTTGCTTCTTTTGAATAGTGAATACACTTTACGTATTTCGTGCTCAACCAACGATAAGATACGCGTGCCGTTATCAATGGTAATAACAGGAGCTCGCGTTATCACCGTTATCACGGTTATCATATTATGTGATCGACGGTGTGGCGCGCTGGGAGCGGCACGCGGCCCGCGCGTGATGGAACTTTTATAAACAAAACAAATGATGACAGAGTTCTGTTAATTTTATTCGTTAGCGTTTATCCGTGGAGGTGTTTTTGTTGTATATTTTTTATCTGTAAATATTTAAAGTAGTAAACATTGTTTCGTGTACATCCGTAAAATATTTACATAATTAAAATCTAACAATTAAATTATCATAAATAACTATTTCTTCTAGAACGTTGAATGAAATTCCTCGTTGATATACACATAATACATACATACAGTCAAGCCTTTTTCCCATAAGGGGTAGCCATCGCGGTAAACGAGACGAAACAGGTCACTTCGCCGCCATTTTAGTATGAGTTCCACGTTAGAGTGATATTTTATGTGGCCATGTCGCACCCTACTCGTATACAACGGGCATATTCTAAACGCTGTATCCGACACTTTGTATTCTACATCCTGTATCATTCTCTTACTTCAGAGTACTTTAGAGTTTCAATTTTAACTTTAATATCACAAATAAGCTTAAATTTATAAGCAGTGTACACTATTAACTATATTTTTAGACTGACGTCTTTTCCCAGGTTTTCAATGCAGAGCAGATCTACTTACACTAATTTAATTTATATTGGATTGCTGGCAACGAGCAGGCATCCGACTCAGCACGATACTACAGCAGTGTTGCTACGGCGCTGACATTCTATCGGGACCTTTCATAAAATTCATTGTAGATATCTAGGCACTGCCACCATATTATAGTCAGAATGGAGAGAAAGCTGCGAAACGTGTATATTTATTTTGACTAATTTTGTTAACTAATTCTAACATTATTATTTATAAACAATAATTAAGTTATAACATATGAATAGTAAATATAATACACACACAGGCACAAGTACCGGAACACAAAAAAAAACATTTTTTTTTAATTGGATGAAGTGATGAAACGAGCAAAACGTTCACCTGATGGTAAGTGCAACGTCTGCCCATTACAAATGCTGTGACACCCAGAAATATTCTGTGTGACACCACACTGTGCCCATCACCCTGAGATAAGATAAGTTCTTAAGTCTCATATGCCCAGTGATTACGCTAGCTAACAGTGCCTGTCCAACGGGAACACAGTAATGTTTGCACACTACTGCTTCACGGCAGAATAACTGGCCCTGGGATGGTACCTACCTAGACGGATTCCTGCATAGGAATCCTACAACCAGATTCCTATAAATATAATATTTCATGAAAGAGTGTTCTGGCCACTCTTGAACACTGATGAGCGTAGAGCGCTCTTAAACCAGATCGATGGAAGGTAGAGAATATGGAGATGCAAAGCAGAATAATACACATTCAGACTAATTTAGAAAATACGGCGGCATATGGGGTGGTGGCTCAGTTATGGTGTGGGGATGGAAAACTTTCGGAGCTCGTACGGAGTTAGTAATGGTCGATAGAGCTAATATGACTACTGATAGGTACATCAGGGATATTTTGGAAGAACACGTTGTGCCATTTGCCCCCTATAATGATGACGGCTTTATTTTGATGCAGGATAATGCTCGGGCTCACTGTACTCGCTCAGTCCAAGCATATTTAAACCATGAGAGTATAACAGTAATGCTGTGGTCAGCAAGATCCACGGATATGAATCCTATAGAGCATGCTTGGGACTTGTTAAAGAAAAGTTTTAAATCCAGAATACCACCCCATAACAATCCGAGAGAACTGTAAGACGCATTAGTTGAAGAGTGACAGAGCTTGTCCCAAGATACAATAGATAACTTAGCTCGCAGCATGCCCAGAAGGATGGAAACGTTAGTTAGAGCACGAGGGCGAAACACACGTTATTAGTCTTTCATTTATTTAATGTTAAAATCTTAGTAATCTTTAATTTACAACGTGGTTTTTTCTATTACACACACACATAACATACATAAATTGTATTCGCCGATAAATTTTTGAAACTGTTAATTTACCATATTTAAGATATCGACTATGACCGTGGTAGCTCAGGAGCCGGGCGCTCGCCTTAAATGAGTTCGATCCCCGGTGCCGGCAACTATAAAATTGTGCTGCAATTTAAAGTGCTGATTTACAACTTGCTCTGCGATGAATGAAAACATCGTGAGGAAACCTGCAAGTCTGAGAAATTAAAAATATTTCGAAGACATGTGGAGTCCGCCAACAGGCATAGAAGCAGAGTGGCGGAGTCTTTCTCGCTCTAAAACCCTCTCATAAATGAGAGGAGGCCTGTGTTCAGCATTTGGACTTCTATAGGCTGTTACTATACTTTTTGCGCCGTGTGGCTTAAGAGAATCTATCACCCCATCTCATCCCGCGGGCGTTGTAAAAGTCGACTGAGGGAAGATAGAAACCAGGAGATGGCCAGCAGCGTCTTCCTTGACATCTGAATGAATAAAATGCGGTTGCCAACCCGCCTGTCAAGCGTGACAACCATGGCAAAATCCCCCAAAATAAGAGCTACAAACTTTCGTAGCAATCTACAGGGGAGGCCAATGTTCAGCAGTAAACTAGTGATAGGTTGAAATGATGATGATGATGATTATACTTATTTAAATATTTTATATGTATGTTTTCATAGACACGATGGCGCGTGATTCAACTGAAAGTCAATCTCGGTGTAACTCGGTCTAAAGGTTCTTGCCCTGCGTTATTTATGCTCCGAAGTAATTGACCTCTTTTAGCTAATTATTATATTAGCATGACGTCTATAAATTTAACGAGATATAATGGAAATAAATACTGGTAAGAGAAAAGCTTTTCGGTAATGCAGACTTTTGTAAAGAATGTTTTCAATGAATTCTCGACATTCTGACTTATTTACGTACATACAGTCACATACAGTCGATTTTTTCCCATATAAGGGGTAGTCCACACACGTCGCCCACTTTTCGCCCCGCGTGATACGAGTCATAACGGGTGGCGATCCACTCAATGTTCCAGATGTTCCTGGAAGATGCTGCTGCCCACCTCCAGGTTTTTATTTTCCCTCTATCGACTTGTACGACACCCACGGAATGAGAAGTGCTGATTTACCAAGTGCTCAGCGGTGAAGGAAAACATCGTGAGGCAACCTGCATATCCGAGGAATAGAAATATTTCGGGGAAATGTGAAGTCTATTCCCCGCTCCAAAACCCTCTCAGAAATGAGAGGAGGCCTGTGCACAGCAGTGGGACATTTATACGCTGTTACTTTACAGAATACCATAATGTACTCAAAATAAATAATTATACATTTTTTGGTTCTCTCCGGTTTTTTAGCCAAACTGTGAAAGTACAATTAATATTGTATTATGTTTATCTATTGTTCGTAGTAGCTCAGAAGCCGTGCGCTCGCCTTAAATTTCTTAGTACACGAGTGACGTGGTTCGCTCTCCACTGCCGGCACCTGCAAATGTTGATTACAATTTTATGTGCAAATTTACCTTGATTTCGGCGATGAAATAAAACATTGTGAGTAAAACAGAGCACTTTAAAAATAAAATTGATGGGATGGGAAGTCCATCAAACCGCACTGGAGTAACGTGACTATTCTCGGCTGCACAGCCCTTCCAAAAATAAGAGTGGGGTCTTGTGAGCTAATAATTAGAGATGCGCCGAATGTCAAATATTCTAATTCGGCATATTTTTTAAAGTTTCTTTTCGGCCGAATATTCGGTTAGTTTGCCGAATATTTAAATTTAAAGAACTTAATATTATTTTAAGAGTTAATTCAGAAACTAATTTGTAAATGAAACAATGCAAAACCAAAACCAAACCTTTTGTAGGTAACTATCGTTTATTAAAAAAAATAAACTTTAAAAAATAACATAATATTCATTATATATTCGCTAAATAAAATTCTTTTAAACAACACGAAAAAATATGTGCACTTATTCGTATCGTAAAATAAACATAGTCCAAGATTAATTTAAAAACAACTTTAGGTAAATAAATGAGCCGAATATTCGGTTCGGTACATTTTGAACCGAATAGTCAGCCGAATATTTGTTTTCGGTTGAACCTATGTTCGGCGCATCTCTACTAATAATAATAATCAATAAATCTTTATTTTCACAATAACATTTGTACATAATCTATATGTGAAGACCCTGACTTCTCAGTTCAGTTTATTTATACCTGTGTTATAGAAGTCAGTTTTCAATGACACACATTTAATTGTAAACAAAGACTAACACTAAAAAAAAAATTAAATATCCTTAAGTTTGCATTAGCGCATGTAGGAGTGTGTGGAGCGGGGGTGGGTGGATGGATGTGTGTGTATCGGTGGGAAATTATAAAATATATGTGCATAATATGGGCATTATAATAACAACTTCTCAGTTTGATCATTCTTTAATTTTATAAGTGGGTGTATGGTGTGAATTTTACTGATTTTGTTACATAAAAGAACATCCATAAAACGCTGTTGCCGCTACGCAGAAGTTGTGCGGCAATGAACCTTAAAAGCGATTTTTTTATTTTTTTTATATAATAGAAGTGACGGAACGAGCAGAACGTTCAACTGATGGTAAGTGCAACGTCTGCCCATAACAAATACTGTGTCACCCAGAACATTTCTGTGTGACACCACTCTTCGCCCTGAGAAGTAGTTCTTAAGTCACATATGCCCAGTCATTACGCTAGCTCTCAGTGCCTTTCAAACTGAAACACAGTAATGTTTCACATTACTGCTTCACGGCAGAAAAACTGGCCCTGGGATGGTACCTACCTAGACGGATTCCTGCTTAGGAATCCTGCCACCAGAAAAACAATTTGTTTTGTTCTCTATAAAAACGTAGCTTAACACTAGTATTTCTCTTATATCGTGGGTACGTTTCACAGACGTGAATTTCACATGCACAGCACAAGCAGACGCTAAAACAACGATTTGTGTTTTGGACAACTGTTCTTCGAAAGGATTCGAACACAGGACCCGTGTCGTAGAAATCAAGCAATCTGACCACTTGACCACGCGGTCGTCTGAGTTTGTCAAGGATGGCACAGCGCCATCTGATTTAAATGAAAATTTGTCATTGGCGCGAGATACATTGTCTCCGTGCTGTCGCCAATAGAGACAACTCACTCATATGCAACTTTTCTTATTTAATGTAAGTATCATGCGATGAAGTCAGAGTAAGGGTCAGATCACTTGTCTCGAGCACTGCAGTCAGATTACCTTAACAATACCCTAATTGTGACGGTCCAACCGATAATTCTTCGGCTGATTATAGTATTTTTCAGAATAAGCTATATAAAATATAGTACAGAATAAAAATAGACAAAGATATATTTGTTACTTATTATTTTTTATAAAAACAAAAAAAGGAAAACCGTAACTAATAATAATAATTATTGTTTCGGTGTTGCAAAATAAAGATTGATTCATCCAACTGAAATACAGTATTTTTGCGTACTATATATTTCTTCAAGAGTAGGATATATGCAGATACTAAATACAGTACAATACGATATATTATAGATTATTGACAGTTGGCAACCACAGTCACAATAAATCCGTAGACAAAAAAATTAAACGACCGAGAAGGCAATATTTGAGCAAAACACCAATTGTTGGTTTTCCGGTCCGTTTTTTCTTTCATTTGACGATGTGGCGATACGAGCAAAACGTTCACCTGATGGTAAGTGCAACGTAAGCCCATAACAGATGCTTTTTTACTCAGAATATTTCTGTGTAGCACCACACCGCGCCCGTCACCCTGAGACATAAGTTTTTTTATTTTTATTGCATAAAGTGATGAAACGAGCAAAACGTTCACCTGATGGTAAGTGCAACGTAATCCCATAACAGATGCTGTGCCACCCAGAAAATTTCTGTGTGACACTACACTGTGCCCATCACCCTGAGACATAAGTTCTTCAGTCTGATATGTCCAGTAATTACACTAGCTCTCAGTGCCCTTCAGACCGAAACACAGTAATGTTTGCACACTACTACCTACCAAGACGGATTCCTGCAGTGGAATCCTACCTACCTACTGTTGTGATTGTCCCCATGTCTCTTATGCTGCATCGGATGAGACGCGTTTCCACGAGCAGTATAGTGACAGCATTGCATATTATGGTGTTATTCTATAAAGGAATAAAGGCTGTCCTTATCTAAGTCGCCTCTAAAGACACCTCGATAGAAAAGAGGTAGCTATTTGCTATTAACTATTTGCTATTAACTATTAGCTACTCTGCCGGACACATCTCTCGAAACTCTACTAAGTCATATCCAGATAGGTAATCCGTCTAGATAGGTACCACCCCAGGGTCAGTTATTCTGCCGTGAAGCTAGTAGTGTGCAGACAGTACTGTGTTTCGGTTTGAAGGGCACTGTGAGCTAGTGTAATCACTGGGCATATGAGACTTAAGAACTGATGTCTCTGGGTGATGGACGCAGTGTAGTGTCACACAGAAATGTTCTGGGTGACACAGCATTTGCTATGGGCAAACGTTGCACTTACCATCAGGTGAACGTTTTGTTCGTTTCATCACTTGTACCACAAAAAAAAAATGTTCCGGCTTTTAGTTCTATTTAAAGTGGACGTTCAAATCTACGTTGTTATAGTTAATTAATCAGGCCTTACTTTGCGGAAATCCATGTTATTTTGCATGCGGATCTTAGCAATTTAACTTTCTTTCCATCATTTGCATCGTTTGCTAAATACGCAGTCAATGTTACACTAGATCATTGTAGCTAATCCCTTCACCCGCGTATCGTATCAATAGTGCCACTTGTGGCGTAATCTGTTGCGGGTGGGGGCTGGGATTTGACCCGCGATAGCCCGCCGGTTCGCGCCGGTTTGCAATCTAAGCGATGCTCCAATAAATTGCCTATATTGTATTGCTTTGCTAAAAGTTTATCGGAAATTATCACTATTTACATTATTGTTTATGGCAACAAAATAGCGCTGTCATATTGCTAGATTTTACAAAATTATTAGAACTAGTGGACGCTCTGTGGTCGAAATTCGACTGTAATGTATGAAAAGTTCAAATTTGAACGTTATTTTGGTTTGAGTAATTATTTGTTGGCAACACTTTAAAAATACGATGGCGAAAATCTGTACTCTGTGCGACTGCTTGATTTTTCTTCATATAGATTCATATAGATATAATATATTAATTAACAGGATCAGGCGTTACTTTGTGGAGATCCATTACAATTAAGGAAACAAAGTTAATTCACTAAGATCCACATGCAAAATTTAAAATGGTTTGTATTACCAGTAGGGCAAACTACCCTACCGCCTGCCCTCCCACAGCAGCGTGCACAAACTTGAACCACCACAACCACCATTTTAAATTTTGCATGCGGATCTTAGAAACAACTAGATTAAAACAACATATATACATTCACGTCTTTTCCCATTGTCTGCCCCAGTAGGCAGAGGCAACACGCGTTGCCCACTATTCGCCCCGCGGAAAACGAGACGTGACGGGTGGCGAACCACATCTCCGTCATTTTGGTACGAGACAATAAAATCTTACTCCCCGTTGCAGTAGTATAGTGACAGCATGGCATATTATGGTATAATTCGCACGAATAAAGGCTGTCCGTAAAGTACCTTAATCGCCTCTTACGATACCTCGGTAGGAAAGAGGTAGGTGGTATTCTTCTCTGCCGGACATCTGTCGGCTTTATCGGCACTACTGTCAGCACAACGCGTGCTTCCTAGTCTCTCAGTCACTGAGGATCATCAATGGCGGCCCCTTCTTCTCAGGCTGACTCCTGCGGCATCAACACTCCATATGTCTCCATATGTCTCGACGCACTGAAGACCTGGACACAGGTTCACCGCAACGCCAATGTACATGATGCACGGGGACAATCAAAACACTACTAGACGCGTAAACCGACAGTTTGTGTTTCACCCGGCTTAGCTCCGGCTGAGATTCGAACCCAGGATCCGCGGCGTAATAGTCAGGTACTCTGGCCACTAGGCCACGGGGTCAGTGTACCTGACTAGTCACAGGAGCAGACATTGGAGGTTGAAGACTTTCCCGGCCATAGCAGCCGATTATTTTCAGCTGGTTTATCTACATAATGCCCCTTTACATAATGTTAATGTGAAATAAATGTTTATTGAATGTTTGTTTTACGACTTTAGTTATTAATTAATTAATAAAACGATAATTTAAAACTAATTCCTTTATATGAAAATGATTACAGTAACAATTTATTCTGTTTCGTCAGAGAAAATAATATAACTTATTTTATTAGGAATGTTGAACTGAATCTGTAACTGAAAAAAAATATATTGTGTAATTGAACTATTTCAATAATTTTTTAATGATAATCATAAATCATGAGCTCATGGGACATGCTTCATTTTGTTAGTTACAAAATGTAACAAAAATTTCAATTGGCCCATGAGGGGATCGAACCCGCGACCTTCGCGTTATTAGCACGACGCTCTAACCAACTGAGCTAATGGGCCGTTGGTGAGATGTCTAAAATATTGCATTGTTTTGTTTAATTTGCATAACTATCATAAATCTAAATTTATCGAGCAACTGTTCCCGCCATTATTTTCAAGGCGGGTGACCACACTGTCAGACGTTGAACACGCGGGAAGGCGGACGTCAGAAAGCCCCCGTACGAACTATTTCATTTTCCGGAATAAAAAGTATCCTGTGTCCGTTTCCAGAATGCAGGCTATCTTTGTGCCAAGATCAGTTTAGCGGTTGAACCGTGAAAAGGTAACAAACAGACAGAGGGACGTAGAGAGTTACTTTCGCATTTACAATATTAGTATGGATGGATACTAACACCCAATTCGCGTATTAAGCTTTCGACGCCGAATGCTTTAGATGGTAGCGCGCGTTCGTAGGAACACTGCGGTTGGCGACTCAGTTGCTTTGCTAGCTGCCGAAGCTATCATGGCAATTACTACCAACAACTTTATTGCGTATGTTCATGCGTAAACTGTATGGTGGCGGTCTAAGAGAATCTACCACCCCATCTCATCCCGTGGATGTCGTAGAAGTCGACAGAGGGAAAATGAAAACCAGGAGATGGGCAGCAGCGTCTCCTTGGAACATCTGACAAATAAACTGCGGTTACTAACCCGCCTGCCAAGCGTGGCAACTATGGCATAATCTCCCCAAAACGAGAGCTGCTAACTTTAGTGGCAATCTATAGGGGAGACGTAAGCTCAGCAGCGGCAGTGATAGATGATGATAAGATGATATGCGTGAAGTTATCAGTATTTTAAAAGGGAAATTTCTTTGGTTGCGATGAGAGTAAAATTTCCAGGTCAACCTAGATTGCAGCGTTTTCGTGCAACGTTTCTGTTATTATTTATCAATATATAGTGATTAATTAATTATTGTTTATTTACCTACTGAACAGTTATTTTACAGCGACTAATATTTTCATTTATTCATTAGCAGTTATTTTTATTTAAAAAAAAAATCCATATTAATATTATAAATGTGAAAGTAACTCTCTCTGTCTCTCTGTCTGTTTGTAACCTTTTCACGGTTCAACCGCTGAACCGATCTTCACGAAATTTGACACCGAGATAGCTTGCGTCCTGGAGACGGACATAGAATACTTTTTATCCCGGAAAATAGAATTATTCCTACGGGATATTTAAAAAACTTTTATCCGCGCCGACGAAGTCGCGCGCGTCAGCGCTAGTTTCTAATAAATTTCACTTCTGTTATGTGTACTTAGCTTAGCGTGGTCCTATTTTTCAATGAAACTGCTCAAAAAAAAGAAAAGAACATATGCATACCACCACCAGATCTAAAAACAACTGCAGTGTAGCCATATTTATGTTGCGATGTCCTCCTGGCCTGTTTTTTACAACTGCGCAGAAGATATTATAGTGCCACAAGTGTGAGCGCAAACAGGGGCACTCACTTGTCCCATCCTACCCATGAGAGATTTAACGCTCATGCGATAAGATCGAAGGTAGGCTAGGATGCAGTGTTAGAAACACATTGACAATCACAACAAAACCAGACCCGAAACCAATAATTTGTGTCTTTGCACAAATGTTGACTCCGGCTTGGATTCGAACCTAGGATCTAGTGGCGTGGTAGTCAATATTTAAATATATCGTACATGTATTACTAAAAGAGTAATTAAAATCATATAAAGTGCAAGACTCATTTCCCTTAACAACCACCACATTAACCCAATATTCTGCAGCGGACTTGACGTGGAATGAAACTGAATGATAATTATGAATAGACTTTGTTTTTTTTTTATATAACTAAGTGACGAAACGAGCAAAACTGTTCACCTGATGGTAAGTGCAACGTCTGCCCATAACAAATGCTGTGTCATCCAGAATATTTCTGTGGGACACCACACTGCGCTCGTCACCGAGCGCCATCATTTCTTAAGTCTCATATGCCCAGTAATTACGCTAGCTGTCAGTGCCCCCTAGCCGGAGCCAAAATTATTGCAAAAACACAAACTATTGATTATCGGGTCTGGTTGTGTTATGATTTGTTCCTGTGTCTCCGAAACTGCATCTTTACCTACCTCCGATTGTATGATAGGAGCTTTACATCCGGCGCGGGTAGGTTGGCACGAGTGAATGTAACTGTGTTAGGTAGTACGCTTGTGGCACTATATTTTTTCCTGCGCAGTTCGAAGCATTCGTCTGTATTCGGAATTTGTCGCCGTGGTCGAATCGGCCAACAATCGGAAAGTGTCAACTGCGTCAGATATATCATAGTGCTGTAAGTACAAGAGTATTTCCAATGGTAACATTAGAGGTGGATTACGATGCAGTGTAGAAACAACACGGGGATAACAATACACCCCGACTTGAAAATTAATAATTTCCTGGTCGCAAAATTTTTGTTTCGGCTGCTATCGAATCCTGAACCGACGATTTAGACCCGATTTCACCTATTGCTTTGGAAACCAAGTTTAATAAAACCGCTTTTTGCTTAACTGAGTTCAAACGTATCAGAGAGATCGAGATCAATCGTTTAGGAAACGAGATCAAATTTGAGAGTTTAGGAAACTAAGTTTACATGAAATATCGTCACAATCTAAAACAAAAAGACGACTTATTTCGTATTTCGAACGTAACGTCGAAAATTGGGCATTCGAAATTTGAACCGCGTTTAGCATTGACTGCGTTCATTTGATGTTGATGAAATGCAAACTGTAGCATTGAACTCAGTTTTTCTTGAACTGATCGCGTTTAGTTACAACGGTAAAATCCGCCCTTAGAAGGCAGGTATGCTGGCCGACAAGCCAGGATACTTATAAACAAATGTGTTACAAAAATGTAATCAAGTTTTAGTTTACTGGTGGTAGGATTCCTATGCAGGAGTCCGTCTAGGTAGGTACCACCCCAGGGCCAATTATTCTGCCGTGAAGCAGTAGTGTGCAAACATTACTGTGTTTCGGTTTGAAGGGCACTGTGAGCAAGCGTAATCACTGGGCATATGAGACTTAAGAACTGATGTCTCAGGGTGACGGGCGCAGTGTGATGTCACACAGAAATTTTCTGGGTGACACAGCCTTTGTTATGGGCAGACGTTGCACTTACAACCAGGTGAACGTTTTGCTCGTTTCATCACTTGATACAATAAAAAAAAGTTCAAAAGTATTTACCTATATACTGAGTTATCTTACGTTAGTGCATATCGCAGCGCTTCTTTACGCGCCTCATTAATGTTGAACAGTTTTTGCACAAAGTTGTTGCGTAAGTCAATCGATAATACGTTGACCCGCGGGTCGCATCGCACTAATCTCTGTGTAGCACAGACAAACGAAGTTACGCGTAAAGACTTGACATTATCATCATTTCAGCCTATCACAAGTCCACTGCTTGAAGATCCTCCATAGATAGCCACAATATTTGTATCACTCATTATGGAGGGATTTTGCCATAGTTGAATAGTGAAGGGCACTGTGAGCTAGCGTAATCACTGGGCTTATGAGATTTAAGACCTTATGTCTCAGGGTGATGGGCACAGTGTGGTGTCACACAGAAATTTTCTGGGCGATACAACATTTGTAATGGGCAGACGTTGCACTTACCATCAGGTGAACGTTTTGCTTGTTTCATCACTTTATCCAAAAAAAAAGAAAGCCGCTGTTAAGCCACGGCAACTGAAGCGTATAAGGGTAATTAATTTTCAAAAATATTTTTTTCCTATAATCTTTACTTTCATAATATGTCCCTGTTGAATTGTAAAAAGACCTGTATTAAAACCTAGCAAAATTACGGATATTTCACTATCTTCTAACCTAGTACCTAACATATGTTCAGCAGTGGACTGAAATGATGATGATGATAATGATGAAACCTATTAATTGTTCAATGTACAATTTTAAAATCATTAAAACAACTAGAAAGACGCTTCGACCATTTCAAGAACTTAGCGAGTCTTCGAACTTGCTAGATTTATTAATGGTTAATACGCCTTTTTGAAATCACGCCCGAACATTGAGAATCTAGAATGGGGAAAATGGCGCTGGCGCCCGCCCTTCTTCATTACTTTTCCCTACCTAACAACGAAAACGAACAACATCCAGTATGTCGTAAGTTCTTTTTGGATACCCTATATAGCGAAACGAATAATACGAGTATTATGTATGTTTCCGTGATGTTTCATGCGTTAATTTTTAACCATGATGTGTGTAAAATCGATATCGAAATACCAATTTAAAACATAGGAAACTCACATACTTTGTTATGATAGAGGCTATGACAGCAACATAAGTCTATATATTTTCAAAATTGATGTTCTCCTAGCCGATTTCGACCACGGCGACAACTGCCGACTACTGTCTAGAGCCATCAACTGCGCAGGAGATATTATAGTGCCACAAGTGGACGCGCAAACACAGAGGCACTCACTCGTCCCAACCTACCCGCGCCCGATGTAAAGCTGATGCGATACGATCGGAGGTAGGCTAGGATGCAGGGTCAGAAACACGGGGACAATCACAACACAACCAGACCCGAAAACCAACAATTTATGTTTTAGCACAAATGTTGGCTCCGGCTGGGATTCGAACCCACGCGGTTGTCGTCCATTTTCAAAATTAGTAAATTATCATAATATTTATGGTATTATATTTTCATTGATTAGTGCTTCATCTATTGATTATCAAAATTTTAAGTTAACCTTAAAACTTTTCTAGGGTTGCTTTCATTTATGTTTTTATGCTCTCCTGTAAAATTAAATTTAAAGCACTTACTGGGTTTTGATATGGGGCAGCCGCGCAGTGTAGAAGTCAGGCACTGCGACAAGTAGGGCACGCGATCATCAATTTGAAACAGATTTGCACAACTGCAGTTTCGGTGTTTCGCTGCCCGATAGAATCTATTAGTCGTCGTCGTCGTCGTTTCAGCCTATCACAAGTCCACTGCTGAACATAGGCCTCCCCCATAGATAGCCACAAGTTTGTAGCTCACATATTGGAGGGATTTTGCCATAGTTGCGTGGCACTTGGCAGGCGGGTTGGCAACCGCAGTTTATTTATTCAGATGTTCCAGGAAGATGCTGCTGCCCATCTCCTTGTTTGAATTTCCCTCTGTCGACTTTTACGACACCCACGGGATGGGATGGGGTGGTAGATTCTCTTAGGCCGCTACCACACGGTACGAATCTATTAGTAGGAGCCTCGAAAGGACGAAAGAAATCGACATAGCCTAAAGAATCATCAAGAAGTTCCAGGTAAGGGCGAAAGAAAGAAGAATGAATTGATGTCGACCTGTCTGAGACAGTAGGAAGTCAATTTGCAGGGAGGCTGGGCTCATTCATTAACTAAATACGGCTCCTCACCATTCATCTGAAAGTGATAACCAAAATGACGGTCTCTAAATAAGGTCTAAGTATATTGAAAGTTAACAGACTATGTTATAATTTCGTAGTCTATAGATTACCATGTCTCCACCATTTCTTAACATTAAATTTTAAATCTGATATAAAATAATCCTGTTTTTCTTCTTGTTCTGTTCCTTTCCGGTTTAAATTTTATAAGTAAATTTTGAGCTAATTCAGATGTCCGATTGAGTATTTACATTTGGCATACCATAGCTTCGGTGATAATACAATAATATGGTACCATTGAACATGTCTAATGATGGAGTCGGAAGATGACCATAGGAATTCTTTAACTAAGCGAGATAGCTCCGTCATGTTTGGGCTCGTTGGACTATAGCTCTAGGAATATGAGTCCACTGCTGGACATAGGTTTCACAAATAAAAGCTTTAACCAAAATATTTTGTTTATAACTTCTCAATTTTAATGGTAGAACAGGCAAGATAAAAACCCGATCCGTTCATTTTTTTACTTCTGGAATGTGGCTCAATAATTAATTTTATTTATCTGCGTATATATTTATTATGTATACAATATGATTTTAATCTACTATGACATAAAACACGTAATGGAATTTTCCAATGGCACAACCAAAAAATCACATTAAAACGAGCACAATTAATATAAAAACAAACAGTGCCATGACCCCGCTGTCGCAGACACGTACGTTATCTCGTATTGACATTCGCCAATCTCTCCGTGGCAGGAGGCATTTGCGTAAGCCCGAATCACCTAATCAACAGGCCGGTGTTGAAAGAACTGTTAATTTGCTCGCTCGTCTTGTAAGACTACGAAGAGGGACAGGTCTATTGATATTGGCTCCTTTATCGTTAGTGGAGTCAACATCGGAGCTTGGTAGTGTACTGGCCGCCTGTCGGCGATGGATCGTCGTCGACTTAAGACCTTCAAGAAGAATGATTTCTTTAATGTTGGTTTGAACAGTCAATTTTAATTTATGAAAGTTATCTTATACTTTAATTAGTAATTATTATAAAAATAAAATCATGTGGTCAATATTTAAGTTACAAATAAAGAAGGATCATGAATCGTCGCGTCACCAACGCAATGAAATCGTCTCTAATTCGAAAACTTATGGAAACACAAATTTAAAGAACCGTTGATAAAGATGCGTTGAAAAGGATTCGAGGACGGCTTGGCCTATTAGGCAGTGCACTCAATTTTCTCGCCGCTCCTCGGTTCGAATCACAGCCGAAGCCAACATTTTTTCAAAAACACAAATTGTTGGTTTTCGGGTCTGGTTGGTTACCACGAGATGAGATGGATCCCGTGGGTGTTGTAAAAGTCGACAGAGAGAAAATTAAAATCAATAGATGGGCAGCAGTATTTTCCTTGAACTTCAGAATAAATAAACTACGGTTGCCAACCCGCCTGCCAAGCGTGGCAACTATGGCAAAATTCCCTCCAAAATGAGAGCTAAAAACCTTTGTAGTAATCTATGGGGAGGCCTATTTTCAGCAGTGAACTAGTGATAGGCTGAAATGATGATGATGATGTGTTCTATTGTACTCGTCTCTTACACAGCATTCCGACCATTTATCTTATCGCATGAGCGTTACATCGGTCACAGGTAGTTTAGGACAAGTGAGTGCCTCTGTGCTTGCGCGTACACTTGTGGCACCATAACATAACCTGAGCAGTTGATAATTTCCGTCAGTATTCGGAAGTTGTTGCCGTAATCGTAAATCCATCAGGAGGACGTCATCAAAACATTTGCATAACTTACAGATAGCGGTACCGGTTCCAAGTGTTTGTGAATTTATGTCTGTGAAATGCACCCACGACACGGGAAATCCTAGTCTGGGGCATCGCTTGTTATCGTAGTTATTTTAATTCTTTTTATTTAGTTATTTATTTATTTATTCTTTATGTACGCTATATTATTAACATTAAATCTAATTATAAGTAATTAATGTACAAAGGCGAGCTTAACTCTAAAAGAGTTTTCTTCCAGCGAACCTTGGAGTGAAGAGGATAGCTGATGTGTGCGGGTAAAAGTGTACGAAGAACCAACAGACTAAAAAGAAAAAAAAGTATAAGTCTTTGTACTTAACAATAAATATATATAACTTAAGTCATGCCTTTTCCCATATAAGGGGTAGGCAGAGGCCACACCGGTGGCGACGCAAGTCATCGCTATTTTGGTACGGAGTCAAAAGTTTTACTTCCCATTACGTTACTACGAGCAATATAATAACAGCATTGCATATTATGGTATTATTCTGCATGAATAAAGTGCTGTCCGTACAATACCTTAGTCGCCTCTTACGACACCTCGGTAGGAAATAGGTAGGTGCTATTCTACTCTGCCGCACACCTATCGGCCTTATAAAACAAATGTAAACAAAACGACATATGCGATAATTAATCTATGTATATCGAAAAATTAGTGTTTTCTTGTTTGGGGGTTCGTTTATCATGTATCCGATTGGGATGAAACTTTGGTGTGTTGTTGCGCGTACGCTCGCTAATGTTTTTGAATTAG
The DNA here is from genome assembly GCA_019845155.1 of Luehdorfia chinensis. NCBI lineage: Eukaryota > Metazoa > Arthropoda > Insecta > Lepidoptera > Papilionidae > Luehdorfia > Luehdorfia chinensis. Next base: position 11,377,433 of record JAHVAK010000103.1, read on the forward strand.
TGCAATCATTTTACAATAGATGGCGCGCGAGACGAAGCAGATAGTTGTTCGTTTTTAAATTTTTACGAAAAAATAAAAAATCGTTGTCTATTATTTATTGTGTACGGGTATCTGCTTGTTATATATATAAACAGATTACAACAAATATTGAAATTGGCAATGCAACGCATGCCGGGCATTAGCTAGTTGTTAATAAATAGTAGAGATTAAAGAGCCATTATTGATAAGAATGCAGTTATAATCTATTTTGAGTGTCACTATTTAAATTAAGTAACATTTTAATTAACATATGTAGGTACGTATTTACTCTGATTAACGTATGTTTGTTTACATTTCAGCGATAAAAACAGAACTCACGTAACAATACCAGTTCGCAGTGCAGCTACCTACAAGTAATATAAAAAGTTCAGTTATAATCCTTTTCGCTATTTATTTTTAATTTCTTTTCGCTATTTATTTTTTATTTAAATTTAGGAGTTAAACAAATTTGATATATATTACTAGACTATATATTTTAGATTAAAAATAAGGGAGTTCGTCGAATCGTAATAAGAGTGTAATGTTCGGGAATCGTATTAAGAGGGACAATGTAAGAATTTAGTGTCTTATGGTATGAGAAATTATTCAGTCTCACGTTTTTATTTTTAAGATTTACGTAGTCAAATGCTTCAATCACATTTCTAAAGTGGAACGAATCAGACAAATGTAGACGACAAGCAACCCTAGCTACGACTGATAATAGCGCGAAACAATGAAAATGTTCACGTCGTAAATGTGTGAATACTCTATTATTCAACATGGCCGCTTGTATCTGAGCAAAACAAAGCCACGCGGGCCGCGCGTGGCCACCGCGCGACTCGTTTTAAAAATAGAACGCACTGTGCTAAAATCAACTGCCAGCATAACGTGACCCACCCTGCTTCCGTCCGCTTTAAGTCAGTTTAACGATATCGAGGTGGGCGTTGCGATTAACGGGGGTCAAGGTGAACTGGATGTTTTAAGTTCTTAGAGCCTTGCCTTCATCGGTACTAAGGACCACGCCCTGCTGGTGTTGCGTCTCGCGTTCCGAATATGAAATAGTTGGCAACGTTCGATCGGTTGCAGCACGAAGAATTTAATTCCTGCACTTTGGTGCGCGGACGAATAACATTTTTTTTTATTAGAGGCAAGTGTCGAGACGAGCAAGTCATTCACCCGAAGGTAAGTGCCACGCCTGTCCATAACAGGTAACATGCAGTGTCACACAGAACTTTGCATTGGATGTTTTTTGTAGACATGTGTAAATTGAGACGTAGGTTCTCAAGTCTCAAGTGCAACGTCTGCCCCTAACAAACGTTGTGTCACCCAGAATATTTCTGTGTGAGACCACACTGCGCCCGTCACCCTGCGACATCAGTTCTCATGTCTCATATGCCCAGTTCTTACGCTAGATCTCAGTGCCTTTCAAACCGAAACACAGTAATGTTTGCGCACTACTGCTTCACGGCAGAATAACTGGCCCTATGCTGGTACCTACCTAGACGGATTCCTGCATAGGAATCCTACCACAGTAAAGAGTAATTTTACTTCACACTCGCAACTCAGAGGAAAGAATACATTCTACTGTGCTCACTCTTCACTGAATTCAATAGTTAAAAGAAGCAAAAGTAATTATGTATGGTGGCTCAGAAATAACGTAGGTTTGGGAAGATAGCCAATCGGATTTACAGCTGGTCAACAGATGTTATCGGTGTTTTTGAAGGACTAGTAAGATATTAGCACGGCAACTCTTACAGATTCGTCGTAAGAGACTCGCGATCAAAACGCCCACGAGTCAGTTGCCCGCATTTCTTCTAAGGAAGTACGTCACAGTAATGAAACGTGTGTATATGAGTAATTATTTATTACTTATGTTGATTCCAGTATGAGATGCCTTCCACCTTTTACTGGTGGTAGGATCTTCGTATGCAGGACACCGTCTAGGTAGGCATCAGTTAATCTGCCGTGAAGCAGTAGTGTGTAAACACAGTGTTTCGGTTTGAAGGGTGCTGATGGGTAGTGTAATTACTGTGCATGATTTCAGTACGAGATGCCTTCCCCCTTTTACTGGTGGTAGGATCTTCGTATGCAGGACACCGTCTATGTAGGCATCAGTTAATCTGCCGTGAAGCAGTAGTGTGTAAACACAGTGTTTCGGTTTGAAGGGTGCTGATGGGTAGTGTAATTACTGTGCATGTGAGTCTAAAGAACAGACATCTCAAGGCGACGGGCGCAGTGTGATGCCACGCAACAATATTCTGTGTGGCGCAGCGTTCGTCATTGGGCACACGTTGAACTTACTATCAGGTGAACGAAGTGCACGTCTCGTCACTTTAAAAAAAATCATCGCTTCTGCCAAGAAGGGAAAACTTGTAATCACTGCGCTTGGCTAGCCCATCCCACTGTAGACATCGCTGCCTGTTAAAGGTCTGTGCATTTTGCAACATGATTATTTCGCAACTTATCGATAGTCATTTTGATTTCCAAGCATTTCCCTTGTCTACACTAATGATACCCGGTTCGAGACGGGATGGCACACTTACGCCGTAACCACAAGGCGCCACACCACAGTAACCTAGTATTCCTAATGAATTATTTATAATACAAAACGTGCGAATTAACAGTACACGACTAAAGCATTCCATAGGAAAAGGCTAGTATGCTTCTTTTCAATGGTTACCACCATTGTTGTTATACAATGCGAACGTCTGACAATTAATGCACATAAGAAACACGCATTGGTACGTAGAAGGTAAGTCGGTTGTGCGAACGGATATGAATAACCCAGCAACAAACTGGTGGGCGCGTCGGCCGATCACGCCGGCTAAGCGTGGCGCCTGACGTCACCCAACGTCACGCTCGCGACCAAGCAACATTGACTGCACGTCTACAAGCAACTCTCGCCCCTCAACCTTACACAATAAGATCTTTGCAGCAGTACTGTTGTGCAATGCACTACTGTAGTTTTCCATTATTTTTGCGTAAGCGCACCGACACTGTTTTTGATAGCGGTGTAACAAGTCGATTGTCCGTTTGCACGTTTGCATTCATCATTACGTCATCCGTCACTTTACATAGAGAAAAGTAATACGCATTCAGATGGAGCGAAAATTAGGATTATCAAAAAAATATGACATGTTTATAATAGAAACATTATTAAAACAGGAACAAAAAGCCAAGTGCAAATGTCGAGACATTATCGTAATGTAAATACGCTACGCTATCGGAACAACCGAGGCTATATAAGCGGCGGAGACGTTAACACGGCGCCCAGTGCGGATTGCACGGGCAGACTAAAAAGAACTTTCTAAGAAATACTTCAAACTCGAACTGAAACTTATGAATGACAACAATTTTTTTCAGTAGTTGAGACAAATAATACTTATCGCAACAAAAAAAGTTTGCGTTGTTCTTCATACAACAATGTTTACAACATAAATTGATGAAGGTAAGATATCAATAATCAATATCAGATATGAAAAATGAATCATCTGAAGAAAGGGATATCCCAAAGAATGTCTCAGAGAAATCGATTAGTAATACCGATAATAATGTAAATAAACAAGTAAATCAAATAACATTAGACGTGTTAGTAAATAAATTTAAAAACAACGTTATCGATATGCCAATAAATAAACATGTGGTCGACAATGTCTTCGAGGATCTTCCTGTATCGATAAAAGTCATGTGATCGAGAAATGTAAAAGTAATAGAGGCCACAGCTACAAAATTAGTAATGTTTGTTTCCACAGGTGTCAAAATAGCTCTGAGTTCATTTCTCCTATATCGGTATCGTACTTCCTATATAGATAAAAATCGTGTCATTGCCAAACCGTTTAAAGAGTTCAAGGTTAATGAAGTCACAGTAATAAATATTCAGTATTAGATTCCACAGGTGATATAGTATTGTTTACAGTTCATTTCCAATCAATGGACTCAATAATACGATATTTACACGCTATTTTAATTAGTTGACGTTATGTATCTAAACTTTTTAATCTACCGTTAAATATCTACGAAAACTAAATTTGCTATTTGTTGTTCCGAGTTTTCAAGATATTGTAAAACTTCTTTTTTAATAATTATAAAATAATTTTAAAAAGGGAATATAATCCAACTCTTTCGCCTTGCATCGTGTGACGGCTACATTCAAGAATCTGTCCCTGTAACTACGTCATTATTACTATAAATGTTATTATAAATTATAAACGTTATTGTATTATAAACGTTAACTAAAGGAATCGTCAGAAAAATCATTTGACTTTTAGGATATGAACAAATAACCAGAAAGCAGGTGGTCAGCAGCTATTATTGTGCGAGGCCTCTAGTAATGCGATCGCCAATTCGCCAGCCAAGGGTGGTGATAACAATACATCAGTAAAATTTATTTAACTTGGGACGGTCCTTTGCCTAGAAATGGGTATAATGATGATGATAAATGTCAAATTTAATTTATTTATCCATTAAAAGATGCGGTTCGAATTACATCTGAAGCCAACATTTGGGAAAAATACAAATTGTTGGTTTTTTGGTTTCATTGACGTGTTGGGACTGTCCCATTGTCTCTGCCTCCGATCGAGTGGATAGGTAAGGACGAGCGAATGTTTTTGTGTAGTCGCGTACACTAATATTTGTGGTACTATAATATCTCTTGCGTAGTTCTTGTGAGTGAGCTTTCGACTATAATCGGAAGTCGTTGCCGTAGTCAAAATCGTCAAGAAAGGCATTGACGTAAAAATCATGAAAATTTATATCTAATATCTTGATTACAAAAATCATCATTTCAGCCTATCACTAATCATCAGCTGAATAAAAGCCTCCCCCAAAGATAGCCACAATAGTTTGTAGCTCTCATTTTGGGGTGGTTTTGCCATAGTTGCCACGGTTAGTAGGCGGGTTGGCAACCGCAGTTTATTTATTCCGATGTTCTAGGAAGATGCTGCTGCCTATCTCTTGGATACTATTTTCCCTATGTCGACACCCACGGGATGATTGTCAGATTCTGTTAAGTCGCCACCACAAAAATATATAAATACATGTAATATTGTATAGTTTTGCCGTGTGGTGGCGCCTTAAGAGAATCTACCACCCCATCTCATCCCGTCGTAAGTCGACAGAGGCAAAAACCAGAAAATAGGCAGCAGCATCTTCCTGGAACATCTGAATAAATAAACTGCGGTTGCCAACCCGCCTGCTAACCGCGGCAACTATAGCAAAATCCTCCAAAATAAGAGCAACTAACTTTTGTGGTAATTTATGGGGGAGGCCTATGTTCAGCAGTGAACTAATGTAGGCTAAAATGATGATGATTGTGATGATTTCTGTAACCAAGATATTGTAATTATGTAGGTAAGGGGTATCCGACGCCATCGCTTTCAGCGATTTAATGATAGTTACAAACTGAAAATAAATATCATATCATAGTTTTACATATAAATAAAGTGAGAGAGAAGAAGAAATGTCTGGATATGTGTTTTTGTTGTTAATACTTGCATAAGTTGTTGTAAATTTGATTACCTGACAAAATTCGACTAAAAATATCTGTCTGCCTATCCGACTGGAATTATCTCCAAAGCTACTGCAGTTATTTACATATAATTATGACGCTTAATTTTAAAAATATGGTTTTGATTTCAGTCTTCGTTTTCATTTATTTTTATTTTTGCAGTGTCTTAATTTTTTTTTCATAAAGCAATAGGAAACCTCATTTTGCAATTTACATTTAAATGCTATTATATAGTTATATTATATTTATTTTATTTTTAAAGCTGTATAATCATATAACATCTCTTTCTCTTATATTTGTACACAGGACGTTATAGATTCAGGATTATGCTTTAATGACCAACACAAAAATAACCAAATAAATACAATATTTTATTTAAACTTGGCCCTATATTTTTTAGGTTATATATTGTATTTTTTATTGTAACCTGTTGCGCGTGCCATCGTCACCACCTTGTTGGTTGGCATTCCACCACAGGGCGTTTTTCGCGAAATTTTCTGCCACGCACAAGCACTTTATGGAATCTGCTGCCGCCAGGGGTTTTTCCGGGCCGATACAACTTAGGGGCCTTCAAGAGAAGAGCCTATTCCTTTCTCAAAGGCAGGCAACGCATCTGCTATTCCTCCGGTATTATAGACGTTCATTGGCAACGGTGATCACTTACCATCAGGTGAGGCGCTTGCTCATTTGACTCCTCTTTCATAAGAAAACAGATATTATATGTGCTGCGCAAACATTAGCTTCGGTTTGGCTTTTAGCCCTGAATCGTATGTTCAGTAAGCAGGTACGCTCGGTTATAATACACGCAGACGTCGAATAAGTAGTCGGTAAGAAAATAGGATTGTCAGTAATAGCATTAGAATTAACGCGACCTCAGACTGTCTGAACCGAAGATTTAATGTCAAGCGTTGGCGCTTTCATTAAGTCTAAAAGGAAAGCTTTAAAATTGAATATATTATTGAAAAAGCTTATAGCATAGGCTTTTAAGCTTGGCCCAATATGATTATAAAATGTACTTATTGGAAAAAGAACGAGACGAGCAAAACGTTCACTTGATGGTAAGTGCAACGTCTGCCCATAACAAATGTCGTTTCACCCATTACATTTCTATGCGGCACTACACTGCCCCAGTCGCAATTTTTAATGCCCAGTAATTACAATAGCTCTCAGTGCCGTTCAGGCCGAAACAGCAATGTTTGCACAATACGGCTTCTCGGCGGAATTACTGGCCATCTAAGTGGTACCTACTTAGACGGATTCCTGCATGGGAATACTACCACCAGTAAAAAAGTCTATTTGTATTACTGCTAGCTGTGCCCCGCGGTTTCACCCGCGTACCTCGCTGACACATTCACAGTTCGGCCCTTAAGGAGCGTGCGGCTCATTAAGGTCATAGCTTAAAGTTTAGTAATTTAAAACTTGTCTTAATAAACGGGCTATATAGTAGAAATAATATTTTTCCAATTGATGTAGTATTCGTTAACATTAGTGCATTCAAACATACAAACTCTTCAGCTTTTTTATAGTAAGAAGGTTACCCGTAATCTCCACGTTTGCCTGGCGGATTGGCGATATCAGTACCAGAATATTAGGAATATAGACGCTGCTGCGCGTCATCGCTTTCCTAGTGACCTAGTGGTAGTACCTGACTCTTACGCCGCCGGTCCCGGTATCGAATCCCAGCCGGAGCCATTATTTGTGCAAAAACACTAATTGTTGGTTTTCAGTATTGTGCAAGTGAAATTTATGCCTGTAAAACGCACACACTATACAGGAGAAATCCTACTGTGGGGCATTTTTAAACGGAATTATTTAGCTTGCTTTGTTTGTCTTGTGTGGGTCAAATCTAGTAATTGAAATTTTACGCCCTTCCTGTTGACCGATTGATCTAAAATTTGGTACACACCTTAAGTTGTAATGACAATATAAATAGTGAGTGAGTGGTTGTGTGTAGATAACAGAAATTCGACTCGCCCCACGAGTTTATTTTAGTCTGATCAATGCTCTAGATTGACATGGAGAGTGGTGTGATGACTGGTACCTGGTACCCACTTAATTATTTTTTAGCTTTTAGTACATTATCAGCCTCATTATTGTGTTTCTTTACAATAAAGTGGGAGGGAATATGCATTACACTATCTCACTCATATGCATTTTACAAGCATATATTACTTACCATTTACTATATCAATTATATCTATTATATTTAATAATTTCTTTTTTTTTTACCCTCTGGGTTGTAGCTGAAAATCAGTGCTGGTTTATTTAGGAAAGATGCATTGAGCTATGGCCTTTTAGTGTCACTGCAGTACACGCTATCTAAGACGTCTTTGTCTCCTTAAAATTACTTAATAATTCTTTTTTTCTTGATATTGTTTATTGTGTGTATTGTATTGTGTGTGTATGTAGTTTGTAGTGTTTTGGGTATCATTCTTGTAATGAACAAATCATTGTTTATATAAATTGTATCTGTGTTGTAGTGACCAAAAAACGAGTTATATATCTATCTATCTGTCTATCCTAAACCGTTTAACTTAAAAATATTTTTTTATGTATTTTATTAACGAATTAAATTAATTTTAATTCTGGAATGTTTGAGATGTCCCTCTATCGGTTAGTAGAATACTGTCTTACAACCAAACGTTGCCGTTTTGTTGCTTATCTATTAGCATTATGATCTTAACTGGCTTGATTTTACAAAATATAGCCAGACCTTGTAATTCTAATTTCTTTAAGATTTTTTTTTTTGATTTCGAAGTACATAGTTTTAACCTAATTCTTTTAAAGTTCTACATTCTTTTTAGGTGTCTCACGATGAGGAATATTGTATCTAATCGAATAAGACCATTTGAGGATCTGTGAAGCTACACACTTGTAAGTTATTGCCATTATTTCGAGGACATACACACATGCACAAAAAGTTGAAATGGCCATGGCTGGAAGGGGAAATAGGGTAGGACGCATTATTGGGTTGTTTTAGAGTGGCGATGAGTTGTAGAACCAGTGCCTTAATTATCGCTAATACGATCCCGGTCACATAGTATAGATAGATGAATACAAAAAGCTTAAGCTTTGCTGTGTACTGTTTTTTAAGCTAAAAGCTAAGCTTGTGTAAAATGTTTAATAATTATTGCAGTAACAGGTTGACCTTAATTTAATTTGCATGCTGTATAATAGAATAGCAAAACATGTGAGACTCATCAAGTAAAACAATTGTATTTTTACCGTGTTTTATGAAAATAAAGATTTCTTATATTTACGCGAACACTACACATTTAAATGAAGCAAATTTTACGGATTTAATCGCGTTTAATTTTTAAAAATTAAACGCCGCAAAATTTGTTTCATTTAAATAAAGATTATTATTATTAAATAAAAAATATATGCACTATTATATATTTTTGGCATCTGCACTTTAACTCTACCTCTGTTAACGAATAATACTCGTATCTTACAAGGAGGACGAGGAGACTCACAGCGTCACTCGCTCTTAAGGAGTCTTGAAGCTCGATGTGGATGGTCATCGATAAAAGTGAACGAAAGTGAGAAGAGTCGGATAGGTACAAAACTGCTTTCACCACCCCTTCAGGACATTTTGAGTTTACTCGCATGCCGTTCGGGCTCAAGTCAGGTCCAGCTACTTTCCAACGCGCAATGGACAACGTGTTGAGAGGTTTACAATGTATAAAATAAAAGCAGTACTTGATTTTCCACTTCCCCGAACATCTACAGAAAATAAAAGTTTCCTCGGATTAGAAGGTTATTACAGAAAATTTATAAAAGATTTTCCAAAAATTACACAACCCCTTACTTCGTGTTTAAAGAAAAGAAATAAAATTGAAATTACCCAAGCTTATGTCGCAGTATTTCAAAAATGTAAAGAACTTTTAGTAAATGCTCCTATACTTCAATTTCATTTCAATGTAAAAGAAATATTTGGTTTTTGGCTTAATATATTCTAAAAGAAATCTTTTAACAAGATCGGGATTATGGATAGACAAGTGTGTTTCTAAAACTTTTTGTTTGTCACGTGATAAATCTCTAACAGATATTTGATTTCTGTTCCAGGAGAAAACAAGAACTTGATTGGGTTTTGTATCCACGGCTTCGTTTAGAATGGGTATACCACTAGTGTCAATATCTTCCGCAGGGTGTATCGTTTCAGGAAGTGAAACAGCTGTGATATTGCTAGAAGAGGGTGATCGCACTGGATAAGGTGATGTGTTATTTGAATGTGAGGGTATGCTCATAGTTTCTAAAGAATCTGATATAATTATGGTATTGTCTGATTTTTCCGCGTTATCTACCGTTAACTTGCATTGATATGTCATCGGTGTCTTTCTTATTTAGAAGTATAAGTAATCTTACTCGTGATAGGGCATCGGCATTAGTATTTTGTTTACCGTTTTTATAAATTATGTCAAAGTCAAATTCGACTAATCTGAGTTTCTATCTAGTGAGTTTACTGTTGGCTTCTTTGATTGAATTTAACCATGCTAAGTGTCGATGATCTGTACGAGTATATATTGTAAACTTACGGCCTTTACTGCCCATACTATGGCTAACAGTTCCTTCTCTATGGTACTGGTCACGGGTTTCTGCGTCGTTTAACGTTCGACTTGCGTATGCAATTGGTTTTTTATTGCCAACAGAGCCTTGTGAAAGGACGGCACCTAATGTGTAATTTGATGCGTCTGTAGTTAAAATGAAGGGTTTTGAAAAGTCAGGAAATTGATGTATAGGAGCATTTACTAAAAGCTCTTTACATTTTTGAAATGCGTCGCTATAAGTTTGGGTAGTTTCAATTTTATTTCTTTTCTTTAAATACGAAGTAAGGGGTTGTGTAATTTTTGGATTTGGATGACAAAATATAAATATCTTTACCAACATTTAGCGGATAAAATCATTGAAAATATAAAAAGGTAAAAAAGAAACGCAGCGGTGAAACGTCATTCGATGTACTAGAAGGTAAGGTAAATACGCGACGCAGTAAAGATAAACCACCCTGATGAATTTCTCACACAATACTAGCTCCTGTCGTCCAGTATCAGTTGAAGTTAGCGGAGTGAAAATACAATCAATAGGAAAAGATCGATGTATTATTTACAGTAAAACTGAAATCATATTGTCAAAAATCTGTAATAACGAGATATCCAATAAAATCATAAAAGGAACTTACATCATTATTTTGGATGATCACTGCAAAATAAAAATCGACAGAATCATCCTGAAATCGCATCATACCACTACCAGTACCTTAATATTTACAAAGATGCCAATTATTAGTAATTTCTGAGCCACAGCTACAAAGAAAACCCATCTACTTGGATACCAGCGATCTAGCAAACCTCGACTACCTGAACAATCTGCTCAAGTTAAGTGAAAGTGAAATAAAGGACAGTTGTGAAACAGTGATAAACGTAAAAAGTATTAGTGTCGGAACTATGTTATTATACTCGTATATAATCTTATTGCTAAGCATTTCCATATTTTTATTTATTAAATATAAAATTTTTGTAAAATGTTTTAATCAAAATAATCAGAGCAATAAAAATCATTCCTCTGATAACTTTGAACTTATGGAGGGAGGAGTTATACAGTCAGCACATCTTGCACCTGGGCCTAACATAATAATATAACCTAAGATGAGACATTTTGTTTTGCAGTATTCTCCAGCAATCTGATTCCATCCTCTCATATTATGATTTTTTAAAGACTAGCTTCGTATTACCGTTAAGCATGAATGGAACAGAGCCACATGCACAAACAAGTTATAGTTAGTAAGCATTTTTGTAATTATAAACTAGTCGTATTAAATATTGTTATTCTTAAGTCTTAATTAAACAATTGTAGAAACAAGTTGTCTTTTTAAAAACCTTCAGCGGCGCTCCCTTATATAATTATACAAATTATCAATACACATGTGTATCTACATAATTAACACATACATATACACGTATAATGAAAATAAGATGACTCCCTTCCGTCTAGGTAGGTACCACTTAAGGGCCAGTTATTCTGCCGTGAAGCAGTAATGTCATTACTGTTTCGATCTAAACGGCACTGAGAGCTAGTGTAATCGATGGGCATATGACACTTAAGAACTTGTCTCAGGGTGACAGGCCCAGTGTCGGGCTACACAGAAATATTCTGAGTAACAGACCGCGTTATGGCCAGACCTTGCACTTACCATTACGTGAACGTTTTGCTCGTCTCGTTACTTTATCAAATTAAAAAAAAAATTGCCTTCCAAAAAAGTTGACGAAGAAGTCATTGAAAGATTATTTTTAGGTGCACTCCTGATATCACCAGGAAGGGCATTCTTGAGCAGTGTAGCCTGAACTGTGAGAGGAGATCTCAATAATCTAGATGGTACGATTTAGGATGGATTTTGGTTTGGAAACGGTAAGTGGTATAAAGATAAAATTTATTGTATTTTTAGTCTAATAATTCTAAACGTAAGCTAGTAAATTTCCACTGCCAAGCAATATACAAACTCAGAATAAATATTGATTTCTACTGTATCGCTTTTAAAATCACCGTCTGTGGCTACCCAAACTATTGTTTTAAAAATGCGTAATACAAATATCATGCAGCAACAACGTGTTACAATAAAACCCAAGAAAGATAAATACAGCCAAGGAATTACTGCGATGTTCATGCGAAGTGTTTATAAAATTAGAACTACAAAGCGTTCCAAATGATCATTAATTTGTTGGTCATGATGATATTAACATTGCTGGATTAAATGTTTAATGAAAAAAACCGATAAGATCAGCTTAGTGGTAAGTTAAAAAAAGGTAAAGTACATACATACATAGAGTCACGCCCATTTCCCATTGGGCAGAAACCACATCTTTGCACTTGCTACGATCCTGACACACAACTTTCGCTTCTTCTACTTTCATTAGTATTTTCATACACACACGTCGGCTGTGGGTACTCTTGACGTGGCCTTTCCTTAAAACGATTTCGGTTTTATTGTGATACGTTCGCCTACGTCGACCCTTAACAGCTTGCCCATTCGCACTCGCTTCATAAATCTGTTTCGTCAATTCTGTCATCAATCCCCTCTACGTGTCTAAACCATCAAAGGTGCTGCCTATAAATTTCACACTAAAGAGCACAGGCCTCCTCTTATTATTTTTTATTGGATAAAGTGACTAGACGTGCAGGCGTTCACCTATTGGTAAGTGCATCGGCTGCTCATAACAGATGCTGTGACACCCAGATTATTTCCGTGTCCCGTGCGCCCGTGACTCTGAGACATCAGTTCTAAAGTCTCATATGCCCAGTGGTTACACTAGCTCTCAGTGCCCTGCAGACCGAGTAACAGTAATGTTTGCACACTACTGCTTAACGTCAGAATAACTGGGCCTGGTGTGGTAACAACCTAGACGGATCTGCATAAGAGTCCTACCACCAGTGATATATAATTTAAAGAGGGTTTTGGAGCCAGCAAGAATCCGCTACGCTGCCCCAAAGGGGGTTGGCGGACTCCACATGTTCTATTTTTTTATTTCTTAGACATATAGGTTTCCTCACGATGTCTTCCTTCACTGCCGAGCAATTAGTAAATCAGTAATTAAAAATAAACAATTATAGTGCCGGGAATAGAACCCAGGTCACTCGCGTATTATGAATTTTAAAAGTGCACGCCTACCACGGCTACTATGGTAAGTGCCTGCCCATAACAGTTGCTATGTCCAGGACCCAGAACTTTAGAAACTTCGCGTTGCAAACATCGTACTGCGTTCGTTACTGTGAGACATCGGTTCTTAAGTCTCATCTGCCTTGTAATTATACTAGCTTCAGACAGAAGCACAGTGGTATTTGCTTTTGCAGAATAACTGGCACTGCGGTGGTGCCTACCCAGGCGGATCCTGCACAGGAATCCTGGAACATTTTCATTGCGTTAGTGTATGTTCACCTTCCTAGCTCAACACATCACTATAGCAGCCATGTAATGCGGTCGCGTCTATCCGTACGTGTTCTTAAGAAAGCTGGTCATTGAAGCAGCGAGCGGCGCGGGCGCGGCCGTGACGTCACGTGACGTGCACGCAGCGTGCGCGTGGCCGTCACGCCCACCGAGCCGCACCCGACGCACTCATTATGCACGGCTTCACGATCGACGAAGCCAGCGCCTCGTTTAAAAAGAATAAAAAAAATATTTTAAACCAGCCAGTGTTTACCACGTTGTAAAAGAAATTCTTAATGGTAATATGGCCTTAGTTTTCAAGGTTTTTTTTTTATTTGGCCTTGTTAGTACTGACCAGTCATACCTTCTCGTAACTGTATTGTAACTACAACTTTTTGTGTGTTGACTTGTAATTTGCCTCTTGTGTTTTATATGTTGTTTATCTATGCAAATCCTAGCTGTTAGCCTGACAAAAATAGTAAAGTTAAATTAAATTAAAGAAAATGAAAACGTAAATGTATTCTATGAGTATGTAGACTTTTGGCGCCAACTCGAAAAGTGGCGGTAGTGTTTTTATTGAAATTTGTAATTTCTGTGTATATTTGGAGTTTTGATGTTTTATATCTATGCAACAAGTGCTCCTGAAAGTATACAGTCATTGGGAAATTCAATTCAAGACCAATATTGTGCTTTTCGTTTCGTCGCCATCAGTCCAGCAAAACTTCAGTAAAAGTCAACTATCATTTTACTGTTGATCGAAATCGAAATTTTAACGAAGATTCGAAGATTGTATACTTGGATATATGGCTGACGCACAAACCGTGTAGGCCAAGAAATGGGGAATTAAATAAATATTCTATGGAGAAAGCTTTGTAGTTAACAAAAAAGTTATAAAGAATGTGGGCACTTTCTATTTTTCTTAAACTTTGTCGTCGGCAATGTACTACATATGTATTGTCATGTATAGGTTTTAAAATATATTTTTTTATGAAGGCGCTATTTTGAAGTATAGTGGACCTATATACCTCAGAATCTATCTTTTTATAGATTTCTACTAATTGAAGTGCCAAGTACTAGTAACTAGGTAGTAACTAGGTCGATATTACAGTGTAAGAAAAGCCTTTGCAGATTAACCGCGTGCTCAAATAGACACATCACGTGGAAACGTACACGCCAGGGTCTGATTTTTAAGACATTTAGGTATGTTTTAAAAAATATGACCTCTTGACCTGATTCAAAGACAGGAAGTTCTCAACGATGGAATAGGATAAAAGTAAAAGTAACAGCCTATACTTGTTCCACTGCTATGCCTCCTCCCATTTCTAGATGGGGTGTTGGAGCCGGCAAGGGTCCGCAACGCTGTTCCAATGTGGGTTGGCGGATTTCACATGCCCTCGAAATGAAGACATGCGGGTTTCGTCGCGCTGTTTTCTGTCATCGCTGAGCACATGGCAAATCAACGCTTAAAATTGCAGAACGATTTTAAAGTGTCGGCACCGGGGATTGGACTCAAGTCACTCGCGTACTATGAAAATTTAATACGACCGCTCGGCCACTGAGCTATACCGCAGCAAAATTTTAGCTGTAGCATCATGCTGAATTGGATACCTTCCTCGTTGCTATATGAATAATCTAATATGAATAGTTACATATTTTTTATTATCTCCTATTTTGTAGTATTTATTAACAATTTATTTAGATTGTTTTATATGAAATTAAATTATGTAGAATAGAATAGAATAGAATAGAAAAAACATTTATTCGGCACAAGAACATAATACAGTTGAATATTAAATGAAAATAAATAAAAAGTAAACAAAATAGTTCTGTGTCGAAAAGGGGTTGGCTCAGCATGGACTGTGTAAGAATAGTCCCACACAGCGCTGATTTTCAGCCAAAAAACCTTTGAATTGGCAAACGGACGAGACTCGACTGAAAAATATTTTTATTATATTATTTTTAAAAGTAATCCAATGTAATTTGAAACATACAAAATCGGATAATTTGGGTAAAAACAAAAGATCATAAAATGTATTCTATTAATTAATAATATATATGCATAATACAAAATAATGGTATTTATATAAATATGAGTAAATAAAAATATTTATAAAATGTAATTCATGTACCCTGTCAGGCGTGGCAATGAATGTATGTGAAAGGCAGACATCCATCTGAATCAATTTTCAAAATATTCTTCAATATTATAATAACTTTTTTCCATTAGAAACGCTCCTGATTTTTTCTGAAATGTTTTGTAGTTTTTTCAGTTTTTTATGTTAATCGGTAATTTATTATATACTTTTATAGACATGGAATAAGGACCTGATCTATGCTATTTTAATTTAGACAATGACTGGACTAATATATTGTATTGTTTCGACTTTCTTTCATTCTTTCTGATGTTTAAGGCGAAATTTGGAAGGTGTTTTAACGTTCAATGCAATTTGAGCTGTGTTCAAAAACAATAATAGGTGAAATATTTGTGGTCGACATTCCAAACAAATCACAATGAAGTCATCGATTGGGTCTCTCCAGCCATAACAATTGTGGTCACTAACGCTTTCAAAACATACTGCGTAGTCGACTTTTTATATGTATTATACCGTATGATATTTGGTAGACATGTATATTTCAGAAATAGAAAGAAAAACCTAGTGCGCTATAGAATTATTAATTCTTGTTTGTATTTGAGTATATTTGAGTAGCCGTGTGGTGGCGGCTCAGACGTTTGGTGGCGGCTCGTTAAAAGAATACTACCACTCCATCTCATCCAATGGATCTCGTAAAAGGCGAGTAAGGAATTAAACTGCACTGTGCACCCAGCAAACAGCGCATGGTGGCGACGGGCTCACCACCTATCACACCAAGTGCATTATATTGTTTTGATGAAACGTGGATTGTGGCAGTCATCGGTTTTTGCTGTGAGTGCCCAGTCTCTGACTACCCCTTATGGGATACAGTCGTGATCTTATGTATGTATGTATGTTTATATTTGACTAGCTGCGCCTCGCGGTTTTACCCACATTAACTAAGCAAACTACATAAATGCGCCGTACAGCATGGTACCTCGATGACCTAAGCATTCACAGTTCGGCCCTTCCCGATTTAGACATACAAACTGTCCAGCGTCGATGTGGTTCGCCACCCGTCACGACTCGTCTCCCGCGAGGGCGAACAGTGGGCTACGTGAGTGGCCTCTGTGCCCCTTATACGGGAAAAAGGCGTGACATATCTAACTCACGTATACTTATCTGTATGTATGTATGTAACTCTCCAGCTTTATAAGTACTAGCTATGCCCCGCGGCTTCATTCGCGTTAAATAAGCCGACCACATGACTGCGCCGTACGGCATGGTACTCGTACCACGCTGACCTGTCCATTCACAGTTCGGTTCTTCTCGCGACGTGGTTCGCCATTCGTCACGTCTAGTTTCCCCCGGGGCCGAAAAGTGAGCTACGGGTGTGACTTCTGCTTACCCCTTATATGGGAAAAAGGCGTGACTATGTATGTATATTATCACGTCAGGTTATTGACATGATTTTATGAGGTTGACAAAATATATGTTTGTTTTTTATCAGCCTTTCAAAGTTTACTGCTGGACGTGCTCCCCCAAGAAAGCACCAGTAAAAGCTGGCATGTATTTGATGGAAGTTTTGCCCATACTCATCACGCTGAGCAGGCGGATTAGTTAGCGCAGTGCCGGTACCCTCTCTCAAATAACGCTGCTTCCTATCAATAGTCTGTGGGGAACTTTGACTCTGGCCGTGTGGTGGCGGTTTATGAGAATCTGCCACCCCATCTCACGTCGTCGTGTGTCGTAAAAGTCTACAGAAGGACAATAAAAACCAGGAGATGCGCAGCAACATCTTAATAAATAAACTGCGATTGCTAACCTGCCTGCCAAGCGTGGCAAGTATGGCAAAATCCCTTAAGATTAAAGCCACAAACTTTACTGCATTTGGGTGTTTGCGCTAACGGTACTTAGGTATCTTACGACAATCGAGTGATTCAACATACTTAGGTTAGCTGAGTCGCGGGTCTAGGGGTGGGATTTCAGTTCAAAGTCAAAGTCAAAATTTCTATATTAAATTTAGGCTTGTTTAAAGCTCTTATGAACGTCAAAATGTACACCACAAACATGACCTTCTCAGAGAAGAACCGGCAAGAAACTCTAGTTTCTTTTTATTTTCTACGCCATATTACATAATGTCATTAATAAATTACATAAAATGTATTACTACATCATAAATTTAGTGGCCAGGAGGTTTGCAACTGCAAAGTATGCGTCATTTCCACACATCTTTGTCCTCTATATAATGAATGATCTATTTTATAATACGCTTTATGGTCTAAGAGCTAGCAACGTTTTCGAGAGAGAATTTCAGGTAGGCCAGTTTTTAGATATGCTATCTCTCTCACTCTCTGTTTTCCCATCGTTGCTAGCTCTCGTACTATTATCTAATAATGCCTTCTTGACAAGTGTTCTAAAATCTATGTTCGATTTTTGTGTTACACTTTTAGGAATTTTATTATAAAATTTTATAGTTAAAGCCAATATTTGTGCGATACCAGAATTTAAAGAAGTAGAATAAGTTTATGACAATACATTCCATATTGTATTATATTCTTCGTAGATGTCAGCTCTTTATATTAGCTCTAGATATTAATATTTTTATATCACTTTTTTCCTAGCCTACCTCCGATCTTATCGCATCAGCGTTACATCGGGCGCGGGTAGGTTGGGACGAGTGAGTGCCTCTGTGTTTGCGCGTACACTTGTGGCACTATAATATCTCCTGCGCAGTTGATGGCTCTCGACAGTAGTCGGCAGTTGTCGCCGTGGTGGAAATCGGCTAGGAGAACATCATCATCGCTTTTTTACGGCTGGTAGGATTCCTATACAAGAATCCGCATAAGTAGATGACACTGGTGGTAGGATTTCTATGCAGGAATTCATCTAGGTAAGTACCACACTAGGGCCAGTTGTTCTGCCGTTAAGCAATAGTGTGCAAACATTGTTGCGTTTCGGTTTGAAGGGCACTGAGAGCTAGTGTAATTACTGGGCATCACTGACGTCTGAGGGATGGGCGCTGTGTGATGTCACACAGAAGTTTTCTAGGTGACACAGCATTTGTAATGGGCAGACGCTGCACTTACGGCCAGGTGAACGTTTTGCTCGTCTCGTCACTTGATCCAATATAAAAAAAAATTTAAGTTCAAGCAGTGGTGTGCAAATGTAACAATATGAACCAAAAATATAACGGCTCTTCTCGAAACGTTTCGCCTGGTCGAGATCGTCTCGTTAAGGCGACTCGATGACCGTGTCAGTACGATGCGAGGTTACATGTCCATCCAATTTTGACTTTTTCTGTGAAACTTATAAATTTGACTGCCCGAGTAATAATGAAATGTTTAATATATTTGAAAATACAAATTTCTAATTAAATTAGAGTCATTTTCAATTTAATTTCTAAACAGATTGTAAAATTGAGGTTGTCTCAAATGAACTTCTGAAACTTTGTTTATTCTCATTCTCATTTCTCATTTAAAAAAAAACGAAGCCCCACAGTAGGATTTTCTCCTGTATCGTGGGTGCGTTTTACAAACATACATTTCACGTGCACAACACAACCAGACCCGAAAAGCAACAATTTGTGTTTTTGCACAATTGTTGCCTCCGGCTGGGAATCGAACCCAGGACCGGTGGCGCAGAAGTCAGCTACGCTAACAACTACGCCACGCGGTCGACAATTTTTTATTGTCATGTTTTTACTAATAAATAGCCATTAACCCGCAGCCGCCGCTGAGATACAGTTTCGTAAATAAAGATCTTGGCACCATTACTCCATAAAGTTTTTTTATATCTTCACAATTAATTACCCGGAGTAGGACGCGTAATTTTTATTATTCACTATCAATCAGTGAGCGCTTTGTATGCGTGGTTTTAACGCTCCGTAGACATAAGAAAATTATAGAAAGAAATTAATATTACCTAATGTCAGTTTTTATTTTGATAATGAAAAACCTTTATTTATTTTACCTCTATCCTACCTTTACCTCGGATAAACAAAAAGCAAAGGGGTGGGCAATAAAAGTTCTATAGAAGGTTATCGAAAATATTTCTTAGCTCCAGATGCAGGATTAGTGAGGCAAAAAGCTAAACATACAATCATGTCACTCTCCTGCTACCAACTGAGGAAGGGTTCGATCTTCGGTCGGATTATCTCTGGGCGTTAAGAACCGCCCGGGAACGCGAGTGTATCTGGAATACGCGGTGTTGTAATTTGCGCGCCGCTCTCTACGGCGGTCGCGCGTGATCGTGATTGTGTGTCTATTTATTACTGTGTTTACCAGTGCTTTGAAGGTGAAGGTGTCAAGTCTTTGAATGCGTTTCGCGGAAGACGTGTGCGCATGGTCGCGTTTCTATTGGGTCAGTCGTCGATAACTTCGAGCGTAGTATTCCCAACAAGTACCGGTACAGGTGTGACATGGTCATTAGACATGATTTTCGTGTTGTCCATGTTCATCTAAAGACCTACCCGTTGGGATACATTATTGAGGTCATTGAGTATAGTGCTAAGGTCCTCAAGCGATTCTTCCGTAATGACTGTGTAGTCGGCAAATCGAAGATGACTGATGTCTTCGCCATTAATACCGTATCCTTTCTAGTCCAGTAGCTTGGAGACATCTTCCAGAGCAGCGGTGAAGAGTTTCCGGGATATTGCGATTGAATTGGATTGGATCCTTTCTTCAATTGTATCCGTTTTTTTTTCTTAATTGCATAAAGTGATGAAACGAGCAAACCGTTCACCTGATGGTAAGTGCAACGTCTGCCCATAACAAATGCCATGTCACCCAGAACATTTCTGTGTGACACTACACTGTGCCCATCACCCTGAGACATAGGTTCTTAAGTCTCATATGCCCAGTGATTACGCTAGCTCACAGTGCCCTTCAAACCGAAACACAGTAATGTTTGCACACTACTGCTTCACGGTAGAATAACTGACCCTGGGGTGGTACCTAACTAGACGGACTCCTGGATAGGAATCCTACTACCACTCGTACTCTGGTTCTGTACTCGGATAGCCATCGTAGCGTTGTGGTACAAACACTGCAGCACCTCGATATACCGACAGTCCGGTCGCTAAAGTGATAGTAGCACATCTGCTGCATCTAAGGCCGAACCCCTGGAAATCCTCATCGCCCTTAATCGTTTCTAATTAGTTTTCGCCGATTACTTAAATTAGGGTTGCGTAATGTCTCAATATCATTTTACGTGGTCCATAAGGCACTACAAGACAATTATTTTTTTCAGAATCAACCTATCATATCTAAGTGTTTCTAACTCTACCCATGGACAGATAGCATGTTATCGTGTCCTGCCGTACTGTTCTGCATATTTAGTGACTAATTATAATTACTATATCGCGTAACTTACACAGCGCAACTCGTTTCAAATGCGTTTATTTTTAGTTTCGAATCATAACATAATATTGTATGATGCTAGGTGGAAAATTTTCGAACATTTCTCAGAATGACATGAATGCATAGCTGAACCTCACAAGCTTTGTTTATTTTATTTAAAACTGAATAATGATGTATCACAGTAGATAGAAAATTTCCGAATAATATGAGCGCAATATATACGTGTTAAGTTTAAACATTTTTTAAATTTTAATCCGATACTGTTTGTCTTTTGTGCATTCATCAATTGCAAATTTTTTTGGAATTTTGTGAAATAGCCCACATGTATTAAAACATTTAACTGCATAGGTACACCCAATTTTTGATGTTGCTTTTTGTACTGAGTTTGGCATCAGATCTGTTCACGGTGTAATACACCTTAATTATTATGCTTTGTTTTTACTTGTGGTAGTTTTTATTTACTGGTGGTAGGATTCCTATGCAGGAATCCGTCTAGGTAGGTACAACCCCAGGGCCAGTTATTCTGCCGTGAAGCAGTAGTGTGCAAGCATTACTGTTTCGGTTTGAAGGGCACTGTGAGCTAGCGTAATTACTGGGCATTTGAGACTTAAGAACTGTGATGTCTCAGGGTGACGGGCGCAGTGTGGTGTCACACAGAAATATTCTGGGTGATATAGCATTTGTTGTGGGCGGACGTTGCACTTGCCATCAGGTAAACGTTTTGCCCCTTTCGTCAATTTATACAATAAAAAAATGCAGGAATCCGAATGGGATACCACCGCAATGCCAACAATTTTGCTTTGCTCTTGAAAAGGACATACAGGCTAATGGAAAATTATTACGCGGCGCAAGCGAAATAGTTTTCATAGTTCGGCGTTGACGAATGACACTCTTAAATGCAACCTATGTTGGAAGATGGTCTAACACGTACACGTACGGTCTACAACGGTAGTACCGTAAGTTTAGACTGTAAGTATTGGTTTTTAATCACATTATGTTGGAATGGGTGTACCAATCCAGATGAAAACTCTTATTCGAAAGCTTCCGAGCAAATTCTTGCATGTATTTATTTTCTTCTTGGTTATTAGGTGTACCGCGTGGTAGCGGCTCAAGAGAATCTACCACGCCATCACATCCCGTGGGTGTCGTAAATGTCGACAGAGGGAAAATGAAAACCAGGAGATGGGCAGCAGCATCCTCCTGGAACATCAGAATAAAACAGCGGTTGCCAACCCGCCTGCCAAGCGTGGCAACTATGGCAAATTCCCTCCAAAACGAGAGCTACAAATTTTTGAGGTAATCTGTGGGTGAGGCCTATGTTCATCGGTGGACTAGTGATAGACTGAAATGATGATGATGATTAGGTGTTTGCTGACCAGAAATAAATTTTGATTTGGAGTATTTTTTTTTCAGTTGTAATGTCTAATCTGCAATGTAAAATGGAATAAAATAATAAATAATGTAGCAATTATAGACTTTCATATAATATAATATTTTCACTCAGGAACAGACACGTTTAGTATATGTAACTTCGACTGCATGCGATGAAAGTGGCTGGAAAAATAATAACATGTGTTTTATATATATATGTGTGTGTTTATGTTTCTATTTGCATATATATTTATATATAAAATTATTGTAATATATTTTTTGGCTTATATTGTTACACCTACTTAAAAAACTGACCACTCCATGGGTTGACTGGGAGAAAATGCTTAACGGATTAAGTCCTCCCTTTGTATCCTTTCTTTGTGAGGGAAACAATAAAGATTAATAAAAAATATTTAAAAATGTGTACAAAGGTGCCCGGGACTTTGCGTCACTTTGCACGCGATTGATGCGTGATGGATTCAAGCATCTGCTGCGCGGGCGTTTTACCTTTTCATTATTCTACGGTATATGAAATAAAGTATCGTTCAGTATGCTGTCAATTTCCCATCTCAAAGCGCCGATAGCCTAATTATATAGAGTACGGTCTGCGAAACGCGACGTCATAGGATGGAGCCCGCAATTCGACCGAAGTCGTGAACGACATCCCTTTTGTTTTGTTTTTTTTTCGTAGGGAAAAAATACATGGATATACAACATCCTAGCAGAAGCTTTAAGGCTTAGTTGGAGTGGTTAACAGGAATATTAGTAATGTTAATAGAGGCATTGTTCGTATTCTTTAAAAAAATCCCATCTCGTTCCCATGGGTGTCGTCAAAGTCGACTCACGGAAATGCCAGAAAAATCTTATGAGCAAAGTCATTCATGCCTTACGTAAGATAGTCAGATCGGTCACAGGAAGCAACCTCTTAAGAGCATGGCGTCTGCGACTGAGATCACCGATGCGCATGCCAAGTCTACCGTTCACGGACTGAAGCGGCTAAAAATGATGACGCTACTAATTCGACGCACAAACAGCGCAATCGTTTTTTTTGATTTCGAAAGTGACGAGACGAGAAAACCGTTCACCTGAAGGTTTTTTTTATTGTTGTAAGTGACGAAACGAGCAAATTGTTCACCTGGTGGTAAGTGCAACGCCCGCCCACAACAAATGCTGTGTCACCCGGAATATTTCTGTGTGACACCACACTGCGCCCGTTACCCTGAGACATCAGTTCTTAAGTCTCAAATGCCCAGTGATTACGCTAGAAACACAGCAATGCTTGCACACTGCTGCTTTACGGCACAATAACTGGCCCTGGGGTGGTACCTACCTAGACGGATTCCTGCATAGGAATCCTACCACCAGTGCAACGTTTGCCCATAACAAATGCTGAGTCACCCAGATCATTTCTGGAGGAGAAATGCGGGGCCAGTTATTCGGCCGTGTGTTACTATTACTGTGTTTCTGTCTGTAGGACACTGAGTGCTAGCGTAATCACTGGGCATATAGAACTTAAGAATTGATGTGTCCGGTGTACGCGTAAGCGCTCACTCGCTCTTACCTACCCGCGCCCGATGTACGCTCATCTGTTGAGATCGGATGTGGGCCAGTATGCAGTGGGAGACACGGGGACAGTTGAAAACCAACTTTTGTGTTTTAGTACAAATGTTGAATCCGGTCCTCCTTGAGATTCGAACGCAAGACCCGCAGCGATAGTGGTCTGGTACTCTGAATACTAGACCTCGCGGTTGTCTGCTAACACCCCAGGGCCTGTTATTCTGCCGTGAAGCAGTAGTGTGCAAGCATTACTGTGTTTCGGTTTGAAGGGCACTGTGAGCTAGCGTAATCACTGGGCATTTGAGACTTAAGAACTGATGTCTCAGGGTGACGGGCGCAGTGTGGTGTCACACAGAAATATTCTGGGTGACACAGCATTTGTTGTGGGTGGACGTTGCACTTACCATCAGGTGAACGTTTTCGCTCGTTTCGTCTCTTTATACAATAAAAAAACAATAAATAGAAATGTATTGCCGATTGTTCAGGCCGTGGTAAGTAACAATGGCGCGCAATTGCGCGTTCCAATGTTTGTTTATCACAAAACAGCGCAGGTTTTTGCTAGTGACCTCGAAACGTACGTTATTTTGTTGCATTATGCATTCGCAACGCTAGTTGTATTCAGTGTAGAGTTACGTTTCCATGATGCAAATAATTTTTTTTTTTAATATAAGTAGTTATTAAAAGAAACTTACAATTATACCTCAAGTATGAAAACATAATGTAGATGCAGTGACAAAGATAGAGAAAGGGATGCTAAGATAGTTTGGACGCGTAGAGAGGATGGATGAAAGAAGATTGACGAAACAGATATATGAGGCGAGTGTGAATGGGCAAGCCGGTAACGGTCGACGTAGGCGAACGTATCACGTTCAGATCGAAATCGTTTTAAGGAAAGGCCAAGTCAAAAGTACTCGCAACCGACGAGCTTGCATGAAAACAATAATGAAAGTAGAGGAAGCTAATAGTAGCCTCTACCCTTACGGGGAAGAGGCGTGACTCTATTTATGTATGTACTCGTATGTTATAGATACTATGTATATAAACATGTAGTCGTATGTCATAATTTACTATCGATTGTGTTGTTGGTCCTTTTTTACAGCTTCGGCCTGAAATATCTATTCGCTGTACTCTACTATAAACAGTAGAGTAGAGCGACATTTATCGACTTAAAATTATCTTCTGCATTTCATAACAATGCTGCTTTATTTATTTGCTGTTCTTATTTCGCACGAGGCTAAACGGGGTAGAAGAAACAATAACAAATAAAGGACGTAAAATACAGAAACAACGTAAATTTGGTACGATCCGCATGCAAAATGAAAAATGGCGTTTATTAGATAATTTTGAAGAGCATAGTTTTGAAATTGCATGCCGATCTTTGCAAATAAACTTTGTTTAATGGGTTCCGCAGACAAACGTTAAATAAAGAACGTTGTGTTGAAGCAAAATTTAATCATCAAATTAATAAGTGTCAAAGGAAGTCATGTTCAGATTTTTTTGGTGTTTACTTTCTTTTTTTTATTTATGACTTTCAATTGCAGAATCAGAGTACAAACAATTTGCTTCCTTTATAGGTGTCCGTGAGTGTAGAATAGTAACCTCTTTCCTAACGCGGTGTTGTAAGAAGAGACTAAGGTATCACAGCCTTTATTCGTGTAGAATAACGCCATAATATGCAATGCTGTTACTATACTGCTCGTGGGAATGCAATCACAAAAACTATTTTGTCTCTTACCAAAAAGGCGGCGGTCACGTTTCCCTTCACGCGGGGGCGAAAAGTGGGCTACGGTAGTTGTCTTTTCCCACCCCTTATATGGGAAAAAAGGCGTGATTTTTTCCCATTACGAGGGCTCATAAAATGAGTAATGAGATCAAACTGTTCACCTGAAGGTAAGTGCAGCTGCCCTCCGATAAAAGTTGCGATCTCATCCCGGAATCCGTGGAAATTGGGCCAGTTATCCGCCGTGAAGCATTAGTGTGCAAACATTACTGTGTTTCGGTTTGAAGGGCACTGTGAGCTAGCGTAATTACTGGGCATATGAGACTTAAGAACCTATGTGTCAGGGTGATGGGCACAATGTAGTGTCACACAGAAATGTTCTGGGTGACATGGCATTTGTTATGGGCAGACGTTGCACTTACCATCGTCGTTCGTCGTCGTTTCAGCCTATCACAAGTCCACTGCTGAACATAGGCCTCCCCCATAGATAGCCACAAAAGTTTGTAGCTCTCATTTTGGGGGGATCTTGCCATAGTTGCCACGCTTGGCAGGCGGATTGGCAACCGCAGTTTATTTATTCAGATGTTCCAGGAAGATGCTGCTGCCCATCTCCTGTTTTTCATTTTCCCTCTGTCGACTTTTACGACACCCACGAAATGAGATGGGGTGGTAGATTCTCTTAGGCCGCTACCACACGGCTAGGCTTACCATCAGGTGAACGTTTTTCTCATTCCATCACTTTATGCAATTAAAAAAAAAACGGATCCAATTGAAGAAAGGATCCAATCCAATTCAATCGCAATATCCCGGAAACTCTTCACCGCTGCTCTGGTAAGATGTCTCCAAGCTACTGGACTAGAAAGGATACGGTATTAATGGCGAATACATCAGTCATATTCGATTTGCCGACTACACAGTCATTACGGAAGAATCGCTTGAGGACCTTAGCACTATACTCAATGACCTCAATAATGTATCCCAACGGGTAGGTCTTTAGATGAACATGGACAACACGAAAATCATGTCTAATGACCATGTCACACCTGTACCGGTACTTGTTGGGAATACTACGCTCGAAGCTCGAGCGACTTTCATATCTGCCGCATGTTCTTCATCTAAACGTGAAGAGGAAACTTTGTAACACTTTTTAATCATATTGTGCGCACGAAGGAGTGTGAGATTTGATATAGTATGTATGGAGAAGAAGCGAGAATATGTGTTGCAAACACATTGAATTAAATAAAATAAAACATTTATTATTTGGGTTCATACTGACAATGTCAATCAAATAATATTCTGGTGTTTGCTTACGTTCATTATAGCCGATGTCAAACATGTAATAATCTGTGGTCAAACTGTCGCACAAAGTAAGATTGTTGCCACAGAATTTTAAAAAGTTGCCAGCAAATAGTTCCTCAAACCTCCATAACGTTCATACTTAAAATTTAATGAATTACACTCAAATTTCGACCACACGACGACCACTGTCTACAACCGTTTCCTTTAGGAATGATTTAAAGCAAAAACGGAAAAGTAAAGTTGCACTTTATGCGGACACTGCTGAAACATAATGCGTAATTTCGTTATAAAAAATACTAATTCTTTTCCTGCTGACACGATCAGTTCGCTGTTGCTACAGATTAAAAATAATCGCACAAAGTGGGCGCGGCCGACTGGACTTTGGATATGAATGGGCCACGCTATTTTAGTAGCTATACAGTTAATTTTATTTGTTATTTAGCTCAATGTCTACATAGTATATATGTAGACGACCGCGTGGCCAAGAGTTCTGTATATTTCTGTATATTTAACACTGTATCCCGTAGAACGTCTGATCTTATGGCATCAGAGTTGATGTATTTAGAGATATAGACTCTATCAGACTTTGGAAGTTGTCGACAATCTACCAGAAGCACATGGACATAGATATAGACAGACTTTATTCGATGTACACGATACATATTTACTGGTGGTAGGATTCCTATGCAGGAATCCGTCTAGGTAGGTACCACCCCAGGCCAGTTATTCTGCCGTGAAGCAGAAGTGTGCAAACATTACTGTTTCGGTTGCACTGAGGGGTAGTGTATCTCTGGGCATATGAGGCTTAAGAACTGATGTCTCAGGGTGACACAGAATTGTTCTGAGTCAGCATTGGTTATAGGCAGACGATGCACTTACCATCAGGATGAATAAAAAATAAATAATACACAATACAAAAATTCAAAATCAAAAAAGTGTACCAGGTTTTTAACGCAAACATATATTTTACAAATAATTTAATTCACCCCCGATAACTATCAATTTCTAAGCAAATTTTTTGGTAGCCGTGGTAGCTCAAGAGCCGGCGGTCGCCTTAAATTTCATAGTACGCGAGTGATCGGAGTTCGACTCCTGGTTCCGGCACCGCTAAAATTGTTGAGACATTTCTAGGCCGTTACTTTTGTAACTTTTCTATGGTTTGCTAGTTCGATGCTAAATAGTTATAATATATTTACATTGTTTTTAGAGTATTTATTGTAAAGGTGAAGTTTTCGCTGTTGGCCGGACAAATAAATACATACAGACATGTGACTCGCCGTGGTAGCTCAGGAGCTAGGCGCTCGCTTTAAATTTTATAGTACGCGAGTGACCTGGGTTCGATTCCCTGGTGCCGGCACCACTAAAATTGTTAATTGCAAGTTTAGGTGCTGATTTACCACGTGCTCGGCGGTGAAGGAATACATCGTGAGGAAACCTGCATGTCTGAGAAAAAATAATATTTCGAAGACGTGCAGTCCGCCAACCCGCATTGGAGCAGCGTGGCGGATTCTTCCTAGCTCCAAAAACCATCTCAGAAATGAGAGGAGGCCTGTGCTCAGCAGTGGGACATTTATAGGCGGAAACTTTACTTTTTTTTTATGTCACTCTCGCGCTTCAATTATGTCTCGTATAGTTAGTCTTATTATTCTTTCCAATATAAGTCGTCTATTGACCGTCCGAGGACGGTTCTAACCTCCTTTCGGTCTGTCGACTTGTTATATTGGTAAGCATGGGCGATGTGTACGCAATGTTGGCTGTAGCGCGCCGCTCTCTACGGGGGTCGCGCGTCGTTGTGAGTAGTATTTGTAATGAGTGACGAGGCGAGATCGTCATTTACCTGATGGTAAGTGCTACGCCTGCCCAATCAGAGGTCTCTGTGCACTGTGCTCATCACCTTCAGACATTAGTTCTTTAGTCTTATGTGTCCTTTAACGTCAGCTTCAGTGCCACACGAACCGAAACAGTATTGTTTGTACACCACTGCTTGACGGGAGGATAACTGGCACTGCGGACGCGAACTTAGACGGATTACTGATTCCTAGATATTGTAATTAAACTCACGCACCAAGTGAGGTTTTAATCTATATATTTAAAAGCGACTTACCACTGACTCATTGCGATATCTATGAAACTAAAAGACGTTATTGACTTGAAATTTGGCATAGATATTCCTTTCCCAACATAGATGCCGTAACAACGGATTTTACGATCAATTACTCTAAAACGTTTAAACGGGCTGTTGATGTTTTTCTCTATAATAAATTTAGCATAATAACTCCCGTGCGAAGCCGGGGCGGGAAAGCTTGTTTTAAAATAGATTATATATTTTTTTTATATAAATACTCCACAGTAGTATTTTCTCCTGTATCGTGGGTTGGTTTTACAGACATGAATTTCACATTCACACAACCAGACCCGAAAACCAACGATTTCTGTTCTTGCACAAATCTTGGTTCCGACTGGGACTCGAATTTAGGGACCCGCGGCGCAGAATTCAGGTACGCTACTACTCCACGCAGTCGTCGGCATTATGCATTTAAATCGCAGTCGTGTTCCGCATATTCTATTGTGCCAAGTTTTTAATTTTCGTATTCATTTATTTTTTCATTTAAAAAACAAAGTAGGTTTTCTTCTGTATCGTGGGTGCGTTTTACAGACATAAATTTAACTTGCACAACAGAACCAGACCCTAAAACCAACAATTTGTGTTTTTTCACAAATGTTGACTCCGGCTGGGTTTCGAACCCAGGACCGTCAGGTACTCTGACCACTAGGCCACGCGGTCGTCAATTATCTCCGTTACATACGGTGGGCGCATGGCCAACATTTCAAACACGTTCTCTATTAACGCTTCTCTCAATGTTGGGTCCAAATTGTCCTCGTCGAGGAGTAGAAACATTACGTTGTCGGGGGAATCCATACTCGTATTAATGACTTTAATCCTTCGTAGTGTTTTGTTGCAGGCGTCAGAAACTCTGTCCCACCAATCTTACCCGGAAAGTTCCTGATTAGACCGAATATATATTTTATTTGGAAAGACTCCTGTCCAGTAGAGGACTGATGATGATGCCAGGCCGATTTTCGACTGCGACGACAACTTCCCTATACTGTCGGAAGTTACCAACTAAGCGGGAGATATTATAGTGCCACAAGTGTCCGCGCAAACACAGTGGCAATCACTCGTCCCAACCTACCCCCGCCCCATATTACGTTCATGCGATAAGATCGGAGACAGGCAGCTGCAGTGTTAGCGACACAGGGACAATCACAACCATTCCCGGAAAACAACAACTAGTGTTATCCATCATCATAATTTCAGCCTATCACTGGTCCAACATAGCCCCCCCCCCCCCCCTAAAGATTGGTACAGAAATAGTATAGTTCTCATGTTGAGGGTGGGGGGGGGGGGGTATTTTTGCCATAGTTGCCACACTTGGGAGGCGGGTTGACAACCATAGTTTATTTATACAGATGTTCCAGAAAGTTGCTGCTGCCCATCTGCTGATTATCCCTCTGTCGACTTTTACGACACCCACGAGATGAGATGCGGTGGTAGATTGTTAAGCCACCACCACCACATGGCTTTTAGTGTTATTATTATAATGCTAAGAAATGCTTGAGACCGGCTGAGATTTAAATTTGGGACCCGCGGTGTAGAAAGTCAGATCGTCTGCGTCTAATTATGAATTGACGATAATGAAGAATACTTTGCAGTATACGTATGGTACAAGAAGAAGTATTAGACAGTATTAATGTCTCTGCCTGTAGAGTTGCGAATCCTAGTTTCGGATCTTAGACGAATGCCATATTTGTAAATACAGTGGTACACTATTAACAGGACTAATTATTATTATAGATCATCCAGGATATTCGAAAATCCGGATAATACGACGTATTAATAGAAAGAAAAATAGAAATGTTACATTCAAAATGTTTATTTCAAACTAGCGACCCGCCCCGGCTTCGCACGGGTGCGATTCGCTAATGCAGAAAATCAGAAGTGCGCTTAGCAAATAGATACTGTATATAAATATGTAACATGTCTCTATCTCCAGAATTATCAAACTGAACGTCACTTTTTATTGAGATTTTAAAATACGGAAATACTATCCAAATTTTCGACTTTTCGAAAAAAAAAATTCTCATACGAAGGTCCTGGCAATACGAGCACAACAAAAAAAACAGCCAAATCGGTGAATCCGTCTAGTTTTTTTGTTAGTGATCTTTCTAGGTAGGTACTACACCAGGGCCAGTTATTCTGCCGTGAAGCAGTAGTGTGCAAGTATTACTGTGTTACGGTTTGAAGGGCACTGTGAGCTAGCGTAATCACTGGGCATTTGAGACTTAAGATCTGATGTCTCGGGGTGACGGGCGCATTGTGGTTTCACACAGAAATATTCTGGGTGACACAGCATTTATTGTGGGCGGACGATGCACCTATCATCAGGTGAACATTTTGCTCGTTTAGTCACTTTCTACAATAAAAAAAAGATTTTTATTTATCTAGAAGATAGAAATACATGGATAGAACAAAATCAACATCAATAGACACAATGTTTATAAAACGTTCTCATAGCAAATGTAGTATGTAACTACTGTCATATAACAATTTCTTTTGACATGATCTCAAACTTTAATCATCATCATCATCATCTCAGCCTATCATAGTCCACTGTTGAACATAGGCCTTTAATAAACTTTAATCACCAAAATTAATATCGAGCCAATCTTTCATATCTTCCATTTCAAACAATAACGAGACCTGCGAAGTGCTGGCCATGGGGAGCATTTCGAATAATCGCGAATATAAATGAGGCCCAGACAATCGAGGTTTTGTGGTACCTGTATATATGTTATAAAAAATAACAATTGGTTAAACAATATATCACACTATAATGACAGCTGTATAGTGCGTATTCTACAACTTAAACAGCACATGCAAAAACACCAGCAGGCCATACAAATATTTGTCTCGTACGGGAATCGAACCCGCGACCCATAACGCAGAAGCTGATTGCCTAGCCACTATGCCGGAGCCGACAAATATGTCTTTATTTGACGTACATGAAATAACCTTATATTTTTCTTCAGAATCTATAGATTCGTTTTTTGTTCCATGAGAATTAATTTTGGCAATATTTCGAGCCAAGCCAGATACTAGTCCGCTCCAAATAATAACGCGTCAAGGGCGAGCGGTATTTACTTTGGAAAACTACTGTGTTCCGAAGAAACTGATGTAATGTATAATTTGAAACACCTCATTGGCCTTGCGACTCGTGTCCGCGTGGAGTGTAAAGTCGATGGTTCGAATCTGCAACTATTTCCAAGCGTCATTTTGATTCAAGCGTGTAATTGTATTAAAAACAGTTTTGTGGTAAGAAAATTCGGCAGCTCATTGAACGTTTTGAGCTTAAATTTAAAGTTAAGTTAAAATAAACGATTTTGGCTTAACTTTAAAGTTGATCCTGACGAATACTGTAATTGAACTCGGTCACACTACGGGCCGCGGGTTTAATTTCCACACGGAATAAATATTATAATGATCCTCTGCTTCCTCCACTGGTCCCCGTCTGCATCCACGATACATATAAGTTAAAAAAAAACGGGTACTCCAAATTTTAATAAACTTTAAAATAAAACTAATTTTACGAATTTTATCGCGTTTAATATTACTATTTATAACCCGACGTTTCGAGTGCTTTACAGCACCCATGGTCACGGGAGGACTGAGGTGACACATGTCCTGATGTCATAGTTAACCCGGAGTATCTTCACCTTTTTATTTATTACTTTTGGTCCGATCTACGCAGAAAGAGCTAACTGTATCCTGAAGTCTCTGAAGAACTCTTGCAGTAGTATGCTTGGTTTTTGATTTAATTTTATTAATTATAGGATCTCAATCTGGTGGTAATACCAAACCAACTTCTCTATTAAAATTAGGATGTTTTTTTTAAATTTCAATAGCCTCGCGAATCATCCTTGGTTGATAAACCACAAATCCTCGCAAAAGAACACCGATTCCCACATTAAAGTTGATAACGTGACAAGTTAAGCTTAAAAGCAATCGCACAGATTAACATAAATTCTAATTTATATAAAAGAATGGAAAATTGGCATGTAAGAGTAGACGAAAAGGAAAGTGATACGTTATTTCTTTTATTAACAACTGATATAGCTGTGCTCGCGACTTCATCGGCGTGAACATAGGTTTTTTTTTTACATATCCCGGGGGACTTTTTGATTTTCTAGGAATAGATGTGTGCGTCTCGTGGATGCAAACTATCTCTGTGCCAAATTTCGTTAAGATCTGTTCAGCGGTCGAAACGTAAAAAATGTAACAAACAGACAAAGAAAACGGAGCTTAGAATTTCAGCCTATCACTAGTCCACTGCTGAACACAGGCCTAGATTGCCTCAAAAGTTTGTTGCTCTCATTTTGGGGGGATTTTGCCACAGTTGCTACGCTTGGCAGAAGGGTTGGTAACCGCAGTTTATTTATTAAGATGTTACAGGAAGATGCTGCTGCCCATCTTCTGGTTTTTATTTTCGCTCTGTCGACTTTTACGACACCCACGGGATGAGATGGGGTGGTAGACGGTAGCCTATACTCCTCTTTCGTGAGTGCGTCTTACACAAATCCCACATGCTTTGTGTAGCTAGACTGGAAGAACAACTTATTTTGCACAAATGTTGCCTATGGCTCTAGGACCCCGTATTTTTACCATTAGGCCACTCGGTCGTCAATTTTTAATTTCATTTTCATATTCCGTAATTTTGGGTGGTTTATGGACACCTATCTATACTCACCCTTTTGCCGATGTGATAATATATGAGGGGGCTGTGCGTCCGAGTTTGCGTGTGAGGTGAGCTCATGTCTGTGGATTACTGTATGTAGCTGAGCTCCAACATATCATCACCATCAAACTTAATGGGCCATTGGTCTGGAAATTCATTACATTTTACTGGTGGTAGGATTCCATCTTGCAGGAGATCATCTAGGTAGGTACCACTGCAACGCCAATTATTCTGCCATGAAGCAGTAGTGTGCAAACATTACCATGTTTCCGTCTGAAGGGCACTGAGTGCTACTGTAATTACTGGGACAAATAAGACTTTAACAAAGAAGAACGAATGTCTCAGGGGACAGGCGCAGTGTGGTGCCACACAAAAATGTTCTGTCTGAGTGACACAGCATCTGTTATGGGCAGACTTGTACTTACCAATACGATCAAGTGAATGTTTCGCTTGTCTGTCACTTTCTATTATAAAAAAAAAATATCATCAATTTGCCATCGGTTTGCAAAATCAATATAACATAATGCTTTAAAAATCTTGTAGTTTCCGATAGGTGGCGGAATAAACATCTCGAAAATTCGAGATCGTTTCGAGTTCGTCGATTCGTGAATGGCGGAAATGCCTAAGATGGGAGGCGTCTCACCAAGTCATCTGCTATGCGTGGTGATTACAGCAAATCATGTCTTCTTTGGAGAGGTCTATGGCATGGCTGATGATCAAAAAGAATAGAGTTTTAATTAGTACACAAAGTTACGTCTTTTTCCCATACAAGGGGTGGGCAGAGACCACACCCGTATCCCACTTGTCGCCCCCGCGGGATACGAGACGTGGCGGGAGGCGACCACGTCGCCGTCATTTTGGGACGAATCGTAATTAAATGCCTTATTGGAAAATAACTTTCACTAAAGATTATATAGCTTTATAGGTCGCCTAATTACGTATCTGAATATATCATCATAATCCATCAATGCTCTACAATGACGTATGCTTTGCGTATGTTATCGCGCCAGCACATGTCATTGCCAGATCAACATCCGCATTTTGTTTTGTTTCATAACTCTGTCGGTACATTTGGAGGGAAATACTATTTGGAAAGTGACAAAATTAATCTAAAACTTATTAGTTCAAGTTTTAAGTAAGATGGAAGGAAGTTTTGTGAAATCCATTACATATCTATATAAAGAAAATAATTGGAGGGCAATAGTGTCCCAATATCACATCAAAAATTCTTACTCCCTATTGCGTTCCCACGCGCAGTATAATGACAGCATTGCATATACTGTCCGTAGAATATCTTAGTCGACTCTACGACACTTCGGTAGGAAAGACGTAGGTGCTATTCTACTCTACAGGAAGTTCAATAGGGCCGCAGAAAAGCAGTATAACTCTATTATAATTATATTATTCTACACGAATAAATACTGTCCATACAATAACTTAGTCGTCGCTTACGACACGTCGGTAGAAAAGAGGTCGGTGCTATTCTACTCTGCTGTACACATTTCTTACTGGTTGCGTTCAAATAAATAGTTATCCGATAATACATACAAAGACCGTTTCGATGTATTGCAAGGATGGCGCGGTTTAGCTTGAGCTAATTCTAACGTCACTGTGTCTATTATAGACTGTATTAAATAGTGAACGGAAGATGACGTCATGATTCAGATTAGCCAGATATAGTGCCAAAACGAACTCAGATACATTATGACGGCTTGGTTGAGCGGCTAAGCGATTGGCTTTTGCTCTACGGACTGCAGGGATAAAAACTTGTATGGGTTACGGAAAATTGTTCCGGGTTTGGGTGATTACGTGTGGCAGTCTTTATAAAATAAAAGAAAATGTATGATATGTTTTTTAAATAACGGTACACACTAGGCATCTACATCCATCCGCTTAGCGGATGACGAATCAAGCCGAAGGTCAACTACATAATGTGTTGATCATTGATCTATATGTTTATTTTCTGTTAAATGTTATTTCTAGTTAAAAGAATACTACCACTCCATCTCATCCAATGGATCTCGTAAAAGGCGAGAAAGGAATTAAACTGCACTGTGCACCAAACAGCGCATGGTGGCGATGGGGTCACCACCTATCACACCAAGTGCATTATATTGTTTTGGTGAAACGTGGATGGTGGCAGTCATCTGTTTTTTCAGTGAGTGTCCAGTCTCTGACTACCCCTTATGAGATACAGTCGTGATCTTATGTATGTATGTATGTTTCTACTCGAGCCGTGATAGCTGAAGGGACGGGCGTTCGCCTTAAATTTCATAGTAAGCGAGTGTGAGTGAGTGACCTGAGTACGATCCCCGGTACTGGCACCTCTGAATTTGTAATTTAAAGCGCTGATCCACCGCGTGCTCAGCGGTGAAAGAAAATGTCGGGAGAAAACCTGCATGTCTGAGGAATAAAGATATTTCGGGGACATGTGAAGTCCGCCAACTCGCACTGGAGCTGCTTGGCAGACTTTTCTCGGCTCCAAAAACCCTCTTAGAAACTCTGAAATGTTCACAGCTGGACTTAGGCCTCTCTGTAGGCAGGCAAGTTCGTGCGCGACCGTCCCTCGAGGCAAAAAACGGTGACGGAGACGAGGTACTGTAAATGTAAAAGGGGTAGGGTAGGGTAGCGGGGAAGGGAAGCGCGTGGAAAGTGCGCTTCACTACATGTGTAGCCGGGCCACAGATTTTTGTACCACTTATTAGATCGAACGACAACTCGCTCGCCTTCGACGACAGCGAAAAAGCCGAATGCCTTGCAGACAGTCTAGAGAGCCAATGCACTCCGTCTCTCGCGCCTGCGGATCCCGACCACCTGCAGCAGGTGGCCGCGGAACTCGAACGCAGGGCTGCCATACCACCAGTGGGCGAACCACTGACTCCAGTGACTCTCGACGAAGTCACGAAGATTGTTAAAAATCTTAAAAACCGATCCGCGCCCGGCCTCGATGGCATAAACAACAGGGTGATCAAATGTCTAACTACGCCGCTATTGTGTCTGTTAGTCAGTATTTTCAACGCGCTCCTCTCCAGCTGCTCCTTCCCGGACGACTGGAAGGAAGCGGACGTTATAGGTATTCCGAAGCCTCACAAGCCGAAGAACATCCCGTCCAATTATCGCCCAATAAGTCTCCTCAACTCGATGGCCAAGATTTATGAGCGAATAATCCTTAGTCGATTAAAAGACTACGTCCTTAATAATAACATCCTTCCAGACGAGCAGTTCGGCTTTCGCCCCGAACACTCGTGTACCCATCAAGTGCACCGCCTAACGGAACACATATTAGAAAACTTTCACGACCGCCCTAAGCCAGTAGGCACAGGGGCCTTATTTTTCGATGTCGCAAAGGCATTCGACAAAGTCTGGCACGACGGCTTGTATTACAAGCTGTATCACACAAAAGTGCCGGACAGACTCGTGAACATCATACGAGCCTTCTTGTCCAATCGCCTATTTCGCTTCCGGGTAGAGGGAACGCGCTCCTCAAGCCGCCCTCTCCGTGCGGGTGTCCCTCAGGGCTCCTGCCTCTCTCCACTCCTTTTCTCGCTATACACTAGCGATATACCTAAAGACCCTAAAGTCAATCTTGCGCTTTTCGCAGATGACACGGCCCTGTATTATTCCGATAAGCACAAGGGCCGCATAACGATTCAGCTCCAAGCCGCAGCCGATCGCCTAGGCGAATGGTTCCGGAAATGGAGAATAGAGGTTAACCCCGAGAAAAGTGTAGCAATATACTTCTCGAGGGGCACGCCTAAGCCAGCTAGACGTTACCACACAATCGGCAACAATCAGCTAGGATCGATCACCCTGTTCGGACGCCCTATTCCCTGGGAAAAGAGCGTCAAATACCTCGGGGTCACGTTAGACGCAGCGATGTCGTTCGCTGATCACATTAAGAACGTGCGTAACAGGGCGGCTTTTATCGCAAGCCGTCTATATCCGTTAACTTGCTCTTCAAGCAAAATGTACTTAAGACACAAACTTCGCCTCTACAAGACATGCATTAGACCCGTAATGTCCTATGCATGCGTCGCGTTCGCACACGCGACGGGCAATCATATAAAGAAATTGCAGACGGTGCAAAATAGATTCTTGCGAAGTGCCACCGGAGCCGGCTGGTACCAACGCAATGTCGACCTTCACAGCGACTGTGAAATGCCCGTACTCTCTGAACACTTCAGAGAAGTATCACGGCGGTTTTTCGAAAAAGCCGCGGTTCATCCAAACCCGCTGGTGGTTAAAGCAGCGAATTATCGATCCGACAAAAACGCGACCGAACGCAAACGTCGACCGCGAAATGTGCTAGACGACACGGACGTCTCAGCACTCCCTGACCACGATACGGTCAGCCACGATCCGAACAACACTGTACACACAGTTAATAGTTTTAACATCACACGCACAACGTCGCGCGACCGCCGTAGAGAGCGGCGCGCAGCTATCGTTAATAACACCGCGTACACCAGATACACCCGTGTTCCAGGGCGGTTCTCACCGCCCAGAGTTTCCGACACACAAGTCGACAGTCCGAACGGAGGCCCGCAGTCTCCCTCGGACGGTCATTAGATGACTTTATACAATAAATTTATGGAGATATTCACTGTAGCGCAAGCACGCTAGCAAACGCAACGGACCGAATTAAGATGTTTAGTAGGAGTCTTTCTATGTATGTATTTATGTTTGGGTCAAACCAAACCTGGCACGCGGGCCCCGGGCCCGCGAGCACAGCATCCGATGAAGCTGTAAAA
The DNA here is from genome assembly GCA_019845155.1 of Luehdorfia chinensis. Classification (NCBI taxonomy): domain Eukaryota; kingdom Metazoa; phylum Arthropoda; class Insecta; order Lepidoptera; family Papilionidae; genus Luehdorfia; species Luehdorfia chinensis. The sequence goes on from JAHVAK010000103.1 coordinate 11,415,799, forward strand.
GCCAAAAGGCTAACAGCGATCACTTCACCGAAAAAAAAAAATAGATTTTTGTATGAGCCGGGTTCCCTTGCCTCCCCCAATTTCTGTCACCCGCAAAACGGTAGAAACTAACTTGCCTGACGATGGCGGTACTAGGCGTTGCTATGCGGCACATTTGCTTGGTTATACCACTCATCAGAGTATGGATTATTCTATAATTTACCTTAGTCGGCTTATAACATCAACGAGATGAGATGGGGTGGTAGATTCTCTTACGCTGTCGACACAAGCGTTATATGTTATTTTGTAATTCAAAATTATATGTGCGCTATCGTGCCCCGCAGTTTTACAGATATTAAAAAGTCGATCACACGATTGCGCTATAAGGCGTGGTACCTCGCCGATCTGAGTATTCACACTTCGGCCGTTTTCGATATAAGGTATACATATAACATAAATTTTTAATATAATGAAACTTACATCAATAAACGGTCTATCTATGGCAAAAATATTTTTTAAATCGGATAAGTATTTCCTGAGATTAGCGCGTTCAAATATACAAACTCTCCAACTTCATTATACATGTATATAGTCACGCCTCCATCCCATATAAGGAGTAGGCAGCGGCGACACACGTAGCCCACTATTATAATATAGTAGTAAGATAAGAAGTGCAAACGGGAATCATCATCATCCTAAAACCAGTCCACTCCTGAACATAGGCCTCACTCATAGATTGCCACACAAGTTTGTAGCTCTCACTTTGGGGGGATTTTGCAATAGTTTATCATTGGCAGGCGGGTTGGCAACCGCCGTTTATTTATTCAGATGTTCCAGAAAAATGCTGCTGTCCATCTCCTGGTTTTTATTAACCGTCCGTCGACTTTTACGACACTCACGGGATGAAATGGGGCGGTAGATTCTCTTAAGCGGCCTCGCGGCACAAACGGGAATACTTATGGCGATTTTTTCAATAAACTAACGCGTTGTTGCGTGTATTACTTCCCAGTATATTTCAGCGACTCTCATTTTGGCTGAAGTGGCAATGGGCCGGCCATATAGCTCGGAGAACCGATAACCGTTGGGGAAGAAAGGTTCTCGAGTGGCAACCTCGTACCGGCAAACGCAGTGTAGGGCGACCCCCCACTAGATGGAGCGACGACCTACACGGTTTTGCAGGAAGTCGATGGATGCAGGTGGCTCAGGACCGTGTTTTGTGGCAATCTATGGGGGAGGCCTATGTTCAACAGTGGACTATGGTAGGCTGAAATGATGATGATGATGATGATGATATTTCAGCGAAGCATATCTTCGCATGTTAGACGCTGGTACTTCACCGGTGTTGATAATTTTTATCTGCAATAATTGTGGTCACCCTGCTATCGACCAGTGGTCTTGGCATTTTTCTGGACTTTTCCTTTGTGGTGTGTTTTTACAAACGAATGTCAATGTAATGAAACAGTCTGTCTAGTAATTGTCATAGTGCAAGTTGCCAAACGTAATTGTCAGGTTGGCATTTGACTTAGTGCCAGCAGACACATATTCGTATATCACTCGGATTGGCTACTGGCATACTACACGCTACACGTACTATTTATGTTGGTAATTTTCATTATAATAATTGCTTCAAGTATGTACGTAACAGTGGGGTTGGCACATAGAACATAACATGGCAAATGTATAAAAACAACAACTAGACGGATTGTTTTCTTTTTTCTACCAATTTGAGCACAAAAATGAAACTAATTTAGCGAAGAGACGTAAGCACTGTCCAACATATAAACAAACTAAAAAAAATGTATTAAGGAGGATAGTGGATAAACAACATAAAATATCGAAGCTGTCAGCATCAACTATAAAAAGTTTCCCTGCTCTGAGTCATTCTTGTATTCGCAAACGAACTATCACGACGATTACTACGAAATCGTTTTACGATGTAAATCGCTTGCGCTGATTTACGGCCTCTTTTTCTAGTAATATGCGGCTCATCCGGGAGTGGTTAGGCGAAAATCACTCTTATTATGTATGTTTTCCAAATTCTGTAAACAAGTTTACCGTTCAACTCTTTATTTTCTTTTACATATAGAATACTAGCTGACGCCCGCAACTTCGTCCGCGTGGATATAGGTTTTTTTAAATATCCCGTGGGAACTTTTCCATTTCCGGGATAAAAAGTATCCTATGTCCGTCTCCATGATGCAAGCTATCTCTGCGCTGGATTTCGTCGAGATCGGTTCAGCGATTGAGCCGTGATAAGGTAACAAACAGACAGAGGGATAGAGAAACTTTCGCATTTATAATGTTATGTTTATGTATTTTATGTTTGTAATCTTTGTATGGATGTTTTGTTTCTTGGAGTCGTCGTAACTCAGGAGGCGCGCGCTCGCCTTAATTTTCATTGTGCGGGAGACCTAGATTTGATCCTTGTACTATTCAATTATTTAATTATATATTTCACTAAATTATATATTTTTATATAAATAGAATAGGTGAGTGATGGATATAAAAACAATAATTAAAATGGACGCGCACTACTACGCCCCTATAAAATATGTCGCGGCTTCGCGACACGACGCCTGACCTAACGATTCCCTCTGTCGAAATCTTACGCTACGCACGGACTGAAATCTTACGGAAAGGTACGACGTTCTGTTACCAACCCAATGATATTCACCGTGCGCAGATAGCCTTTACTATCGGCGTCGCGACGCTAATAAGCCCGTCAACAAGCGGGACGGACGGTGGACGTATCACACTAAATACGCGGTGCACCTAACGCACACCACGTATAACTCTAACGTCCGTCCTCCTGGGAATGTGGAAGGTGCCCTATAGACGTTCTGTTTGTAAGACAGAAGTAAGACGCTGTTATTATTAGGAACACCACATTCCCTTCAAATAATTGTACCCATAGGACGCTGGCGGGAATTATAAGGCCGATACCGCGTTCCAAAGACGTTTATTCTTGCGAGAAACAATGATCGACGTTTCACAATACTAGTATTCACTATACAATACTATTCACTATACAATACTATTCACTTTTTTTTTCTTGCTGTTGTTGCTTCTTGGAGAGCTTCTTGTAGACTGATGAACCGCCGATGGTTTGGCCGCCAGAGCGCCGACTTTTATAGCCGCGGCGACCGTTGTCCTGCTCCCACATCTCGCTGTCCCTCTCCTTCGCCGAGGAACTATTAAACAAAACATAAAATCCCTAATTTTCCTAACTTATACAATACTAGTGGCTATAATTATTGCGAATTATGAAACTTTATTTAAAAACTTATCAAATTAACTTTATACAACGCTAGGAAATTCATTAGTTTTCACGTAAATCGTCTTTTTGAGTTTGGTGGAATCGCGATGTCCGTGCCGATCCGCTGTTGTTCTCCCTCGCGAGTTCTTGCACCATTGTTGAACGGGGTCACTCTCGCGAGGAGTGGGCGTGGCCTATTCGCTTACGTCGCTAACAATCTCCCCCCGGTGTTCCACACCATCTTCTTGGTATGCGACGTTGCTGCTAGGGACCAATACGATGACTCTTGATGTAGGCCTTCTCAGGATTCCTCCAGCGGTCCGGACATCGACGATCCTTGTTCTTCCATCAGGGCCGATGTATCTCTTGACAATTTCACCTCTCGGCCATACGTTGCGCGGCAGCGTCGAATCTACCACCAGCACGATGTCACCCTCCTGTAGTGTAGGCGCCTCTTGAGCCTTTACTGTTCTCGGTGAGAGTATTGGCAAATACTCTTTGAGCCATCTTCGCCAGAAGCAATCTGCTAGCCTCTGTACAGTCTTCCAGTTCGCCTTGCCCACCAGGTGGTTATCGGTGAAATCTCCTAATACCGGTGCGCCGTTAGATCGTCCAATCAAAAAATGATTCGGAGTGAGTGCTTCTTCATCGCAGGGGTCCATGCTGATATGTGTTAGGGGACGCGAATTTACTGTGTGTTCTACCTCAGTGAGTAGAGTGTAGAGCACTTCTTCTGGTGGTTGCCTTTCACGCAGCGTTGCCGCAAGCGCCGTCTTCACGGTCCTCACCATTCGCTCCCAGGCTCCCCCCATGTTTGGTGCGCCTGGTGGTATATTTTTCCACTTGATGCCTCGTTTCTCAAGCTCTACCTCAAACTCGCGTTCTTGAAGTTTCGCTGATTCTTCCTGTAGTTCTCGGTTAGCTCCTATAAAATTCGTGCCGTTATCGCTGAACACGACGCTCGGTGAACCTCTTCTGGCGGACAATCTCCGCAAAGCCATTATCGTCGAGCTGGAACTCAGTGATGCGGCTAACTCTAGATGTATCGCCCGAGTGGTCAGACAGGTGAAGAGTACCCCCCATCGCTTCTCCCTCCTCCTTCCCACGGTGACCTCCATTGGCCCGAAGTAATCCACTGCCGTGCAGGTGAAGGGACGCTGATGATGTTGCAGCCTCTCGACGGGCAGGTCTCCCCAGGGCATTGGTCTCGGTAGCTTCTTTCGCAGCGTGCACCATTGACATTGCCTTGATATGCTTCTGACTGCCGATCTGATGCCGATGATCCAGTATCGTTGCCTGAGTTCATTGATGACTGTCGCGTGGTTGCCATGATACAACTTCTCGTGGTAGTGTGCTATCAGTAAGCGACAAATACGGTGCTTCCCGTCTAGTACGGCTGGACACTTCTCGATTCCTTCCATTGCGGGTAGCTTTCTAATCCTGCTGCTCAGACGCAGGACGCCCTCGTCATCCAGATGAACTTCAAGTTTCTTCAGTCGGCTGTTGTTTCTTAACGGCTTCTTCTGTCGCAGCGCATTGATCTCTTCCTCGAAGCAGTCCTCTTGACTCTTCTTGATCAGTAGTTGCGTAGCCTTCTCTAGGTGTTCAGGTTCTAACGGCAGGAGCTTCTTTTCTTCTCTGTCGAGGTTGTTGGGCATCTCAATCTTCTTTCTTAATTTCTTCGGTTGCGGCTTCCATGGTGCGTCGACGTTTCGCGCTACGTTGACTGGATTCTTCCGTCTGCATTGCGCGATGAACATTATCACCCTTGCCGCGGTGCGCAACAATATGTTCCATTTCGATATTCGATCTTCGGATGGCGTGACTTCACTTGTGCTGGTGGCCTCTTTGACGTGCGCGACTGCTTCGACTTTCCTTTCTTCACCGGTTGGTTCTGCTGGTTTCTCAAATTTATTCGCGGGCCATTGTTCCTCGCCTTCGTGCAGGAACTGCGGTCCGATGAACCACCTGCTGTTTTCGCTGAAGTTGTCGGTGACGTCTCTCGTCGCGTCGTCGGCGGGGTTCATCTTCGAGGGAACCCATCTCCATTCTTGAGGACTTGTTGTTTCCTCTATCTCCGCTAACCGGTGAGCAACGAAGGTCTTGAATTTTCTTGGATCCGTCTTGATCCACTGTAGAACGGTGCTGGAGTCTGACCAGAATACTCTCCTGGTCACTTGCAGCCTTGTCTCTTGCACGATGGTCTTTGCTAGTCTGCTTCCTAGCAGCGCAGCCTGTAGCTCTAGGCGTGGTATCGATGTTGGTTTCTTCGGTGCCACCCTTGCCTTTCCGGCAATTAGCGTCACACGAATGGCCCCATCTTCTTCTTCGCACCTCCAGTAGGTTGCCGCTGCATACGCTGCCTCGCTAGCGTCCACAAAGGTGTGTAGCTCTCCTGTTGTGTTCGTCGTAGTCAGGCTTCTTTCAATCTTCAAGGCTGGAAGTTGATGAACTCTGCATACATATGTTTGCCAGGCGGTCAGCAATTCTTGTGGCACCTTCTCGTCCCACGTCAACCCAGATCTCCACAGCTCTTGAAGCAATAGCTTTCCCCGTATGAGGATGGGAGAAGCTAATCCTAACGGATCGAACGTCGACATCACCGCACTTGTGATTTGTCTCTTCGTCGGTGCTTCTTCCCCCTGTATCACGCGAGCTGGAACGTTCCGCCACCCCTGACTGAAACATAGAGTATCATCTTGTGTCTTCCACCGCATTCCCAGTGTTCGTTGCTCTTTTTCCGATATTAATTCTCTTTCCGACGCTGTGCTTGCTTCTTTATCGATGTTCTTCAATACATCATCTTCATTGCTTGCCCACCCTCTTAGCTCGAAACCAGCTTTTCTGTGTATTTCATCTATCTGGTTGGCTATCCGCACGGCCTCCTCGGCTGACGTGAAGCTTTGAAGGTAGTCATCCATGTAGTGGTTTTCCACGATGGCTCTGCACGCGTCCGGGTACTCTTTTTCGAATTCAGCGGCGTTCTTATTCTTCACGTAGATGGCAGTCGTCGGCGACGATTTCGCTCCAAATATTACGGAAGTCATCCTGTATTCTTCCGCAGGTCCGGTGCGATCGCTTCCTCTCCATAGGAACCTCAGACTGTCTCTATCTTCTTCTCTGATTCTGATCTGCAGAAACATCTCCTTAATGTCCGCTGCGATCGCTATCGGCTTTTCTCGAAATCGAAGCAGTACCCCGAACAGTGACTTGAGAAGATCTGGTCCTGACACCAATACGTCGTTTAGGCATTTTCCCTCGAAGCGTGCGGCAGCGTCGAACACCATTCTCATTTTCTTCTTTGTCGGGTGCATCACGAAGAAATGCGGCAAGTAGAAGGTTCGGTCTGTTCTTTTTTCTTCTGGGGCCTTCTCAGCGTAGCCCTTCTTCAACAAGTTTCTTACTTGTTCCTCGTATTCTTTCTTCATGGCTCCGTTCTTTTTTAGCTTCTGTTCAATGTTGACCAGCCTTTTGTGTGCTTGTTGACGGTTGTAAGGTAGGGTGACGTCTTCCTTGGCCCACAGCAAACCTGTCTCGAAGCGCCCGTCTTGCAATCTTCTTGTGTTCCTCTCTAACAGCGTGAGTGCCCTTCCCTCTTCATCAGTCGACGGTAGTTTCGGCTCCACTCCCAGTGACTCGATGCTGAAGTGCTGCTGTATCAGGCTCTTTATGTCATCCTCTCCATTATCCTCGGCGAGTCGACAATGGTTGACGAAGTTGACGGGATCGGTGATGCTTGAGCGACGTCCATGAAGCACCCATCCTAAGCTGGTCAGCGACGCGACGGGTTGCGACGGTTTTCCCTTAATAACTTTTCTTGTCACGATGAGGTTCCAGTTATCTTGTCCGATGATAAGCTTCGGTACCTCCGGCACGTACATAATATCTTCCTTGATATTCTTCAATTTCGCCCTTGTCGATTTTCTGCGGCGACAAACGTAGCCCGTCCATTGTCCGTACGCCAACTATTTTCCGTTTGTCCGTGCGATGTAATCCCTTTATCTTCAAATCAGTGCGTAGTGAGTCTTTTTTCTTGATGCGTCCCCCGCCGACGGTTTCAATTGCCAATGGTTCGGTGGCCCCCTCTGCTCCTATCTGCTTCGCTACATCGGAGTCCAGGATGGTGATGGTAGAGCCTTCGTCCAGGAGGGCCAGTATCTGCTTCGACCCCTTCGGCCCGTACAGCACGACGGGCATGACCTTGAGGTAGGTCCCGGCGACACCGCTTGCTGCGCAGATCGTAGTGTTGACGGCGGCGGTACCTTCCTCCTTGTCCTTAGGTGGGCGGCTGCTCGTCGACTCCCGGCGTGATGTCACGTCTTGCTGGTCTCTCTGAATGCAGTAGGGTGTGATGGTCTCTCTTGCACTTCTTGCACGGAGGGCCTCTGCAGGATGCTCGCTGGTGTCTTCGCTGCAGGCACTTGAAACACAGTTCTTTCTTCTTCACCATTTGCCATTTGTCCTCGACGCTCGCCTCCATAAACTTGTTACAGTCGAAGATGCGATGCTCCTTATCGCACAGGAAACACGCGATCTTCCTGACGTCCGAAGCAGTGTAGATCGTCTCGACTTCTTCACGGGCGGTGTGGACGGGCTGACGGTGATGCGCAGACATCCTTTTTCTAAAATCTTCTCTCTTAATCCTGTCGGCTTCTATGGGCGCATAGGAGACGCATAAGTCGGCTTCTGTGTTGAGGAATTTGTTGATGATCAGCAACTCCGGTTCCTCTTCACTCTGTCGTGCCTTGAAGTCATACCATCTGCATCTCCCAATCGGCGTAAATTTATCTACAATAGCCTTGCAAAGCTCCGGTGAGTACAGGTAGTGCGGCTTCTTCAAAGCCTTTATAATAGCTACCGCATTATTCACGCGGCTAGCGAAAACACACACTTCCTTTGGTGCGTCTCGTAGCGGCGGCAAGCTTTTGATCTTATCAACTTCACATAGCACGATGACGTCCGGCCTTCCATATCGTCGTTCTAATGACGTCACTACTTCTCTGGGATCGGATTCCACGAACAATAAATTCTTCACTAATTCTCTTGCAGCTCCCTTGATTGCCTTCCGTAACCTCCCCATGTTCTGAGCCTCGCTGAACAAATGAGCCGTATCCTCGTAAGTCCTCTTGAATGCCATCCATTCTTCATAATTGCCCTCGAACACTGGTAACTCGTGCAGGTACTTGGGTGGCTGAGGGGTTGCTTGCGACGCTCCGGTTTTGGCCGCTTGCATTATTGCTTCAGCTAGCTCCTTGATTTCACTCTTCGGTGAGGCTGGTGACGGCAGTCGCTGCAGTTCTCTTCCCGTGACTTCAGGAATTTTCTCCATCGTTGTGTTCAGCTCGACGGCGCGATTGACCCATTTCTCGACATGAACGGATCGTTCCTCTTCGAAATCTTCGTCGACGTCTTCATCTTCAGAGTCGAGCTGCACCAACTCCAATTCCAATTTTGTGGCTTCCGTCGCGGCCCTAGCTTCTTCAAGGCGTTTCTGCGCCAACTTCAATTTTGCCTCTGCTTCCGCACGACGTCTCGATGACGATTTAACAGACCTGCTTTGCGGCACCACCGTGCTTCCATGGCTCGGTCGTTGTTCGCGTTGAGCTTTCGTAGGGACGTCTTGTTCCTGCGGAGCGCGCCTATTTGCTGGCGTCGCGACGTTCGCGGACGCAGCAGATGGCGGGCAGGTCCTATTCCTGTCGGTTGCAGAGCTTCTTTCTTCATTAGTAGTGACGACGACTTCAACTCGCGTCGGCGATCGTCTATCGACCGAGCGAGACGGCGGCGAATGCTCCACACGTCGGCGCGTACCCGGCGTGAAATCGGTGAGGGGCGCGGGGATGGACCGGTAAGCTCTCTCTTCTACGTTGTGTGCGGGGGACGCTCTGTTGTCCGTACGGCGGGCGGGGGACGCTCTATCGGTGCGGGGTGCAGGGGGTGCTCCCCCCTCTGTTCCGCTCCCTGTCGTATTCCTCGACGCCATCGACTGCTGACCTGACGTGGTCGATGTACTCGGCGTAGCCATGGACCAGTCCCTCGACGTATCGGTTTGCTCGCGAGACGATACGGAACGGGTAATCGGCATAACGACGTCCTATCCGGCTCTTCGAAGGACCAAATAAAATGGACGCGCACTACTACGCCCCTATAAAATATGTCGCGGCTTCGCGACACGACGCCTGACCTAACGATTCCCTCTGTCGAAATCTTACGCTACGCACGGACTGAAATCTTACGGAAAGGTACGACGTTCTGTTACCAACCCAATGATATTCACCGTGCGCAGATAGCCTTTACTATCGGCGTCGCGACGCTAATAAGCCCGTCAACAAGCGGGACGGACGGTGGACGTATCACACTAAATACGCGGTGCACCTAACGCACACCACGTATAACTCTAACGTCCGTCCTCCTGGGAATGTGGAAGGTGCCCTATAGACGTTCTGTTTGTAAGACAGAAGTAAGACGCTGTTATTATTAGGAACACCACATTCCCTTCAAATAATTGTACCCATAGGACGCTGGCGGGAATTATAAGGCCGATACCGCGTTCCAAAGACGTTTATTCTTGCGAGAAACAATGATCGACGTTTCACAATACTAGTATTCACTATACAATACTATTCACTATACAATACTATTCACTTTTTTCTAGCTGTTGTTGCTTCTTGGAGAGCTTCTTGTAGACTGATGAACCGCCGATGGTTTGGCTTTTTTTTTTTTTTTTGTATGTGTTAACGTTGTTAGCCCGGCGGCTTTTACAACTTCGTCGGAAGAGACTCGCGAGCAGAAGGCCCGCAAGTAAGGGTACAACGTCGCTGCTGGCGTTGACTCGGCGCTCTGCGTCTCGACGTCGCTCTGCTGCTCCGTTGTACTCCGAACTCCGCTGTACTCCGGATGGTTTGGCCGCCAGAGCGCCGACTTTTATAGCCGCGGCGACCGTTGTCCTGCTCCCACATCTCGCTGTCCCTCTCCTTCGCCGAGGAACTATTAAACAAAACATAAAATCCCTAATTTTCCTAACTTATACAATACTAGTGGCTATAATTATTGCGAATTATGAAACTTTATTTAAAAACTTATCAAATTAACTTTATACAACGCTAGGAAATTCATTAGTTTTCACGTAAATCGTCTTTTTGAGTTTGGTGGAATCGCGATGTCCGTGCCGATCCGCTGTTGTTCTCCCTCGCGAGTTCTTGCACCATTGTTGAACGGGGTCACTCTCGCGAGGAGTGGGCGTGGCCTATTCGCTTACGTCGCTAACAATAATCATTTTTGCATATCATGCATTCATTGACAAAACATGTTGACTCATAACTTTATCGAAAACATCTAATTGTAGCCATGTTTTAAGCAAATGAATAATATTGAAATTGAAATGCTGTTTAACACATGCTAGAAAGGATACAAAAATATCGTAAGGAAACCTACATCCTTTATGCATATATATATATATATATATATATATATATATACATCCTTTATAGATATAAAATATTTAGAAGTTGTTTGAAGTCCGCCATTCCACGTTGTAGAACGCATATACAGTCATGCCTTTTTCCCATATAAGTGGTAGACAGAGACGTGTGTAACGTAGGCCACTTATTGCCCCAGCGAGAAACGAGACGTGACGGGCGGCGTACCAAATCGCCATGCTTCACGGAGAATAACTGTCTCTCTCTCTTTTTTTCACATGTGTACATGTGGGCTCCTCTTAGCTTCACCGTTGGTAAGCCACGGTTACTAAGCCCCTGCAACGACAAGGCAAGAACCCATTAAGGGGGAAATATATGTGGGTCGGAGGGTTTCGAAGTAAAACAAGTTTACTGAGTCACAGCTTTAATTATAAATTAAAAGTATCAAAACACAAAATCTTTTGCGATCTTCGTCGTCCGCCATTTTCTACCGAGCCATAGACAGTCTAGTCTCTATGTATGGTTGCCATACGCAAAAATAATCCTACATATATATCGTGCCTTTTTTTTTTGTACGGGGGGAAATCCTGCATGGATACCCGACTGGCCAGGGGGGCAGCCGGGTTATGTTGGACTCTTACCGACTAAAACCCCACGGTGGCCTCCATCAGCGCTTAAGAGGGGTCACGGGATCTCCGTTCGGAACGCAACCGTGGCCCCTCTAACGCATCGCTATATATATAGCCCGACCCGGGGACAGTACTCGCTGCCCCCAGCACTCTCTCGGTGCTATCACGATGACATCGAGTCATCGTCCTCCCCGGGGTCGCTTTACTGGGCGTTCAGGTCCCCTGCCCCGATTGCCCGCGGCCCCGAAGGCCCCGTTTCTGGTAGGGGATCACCGTATCTGAAAGGAGGGCCGTGACGAGGCCCGCCGATGCCTCGGCGGCGTCGTCTCCGAGAGGGATCGGTCCTCTCTCGATCCCTCTCGGCAGCCTCCTTCTGGACCATCACGGTCTCGCAGAAATTGGCTACGGCCCTCCACGCCGTGTCCCCGCTCAGCATAGCCGACACTACTGCTGGCAGGGAGAGGTTCCGTCCGATTTGGCTGACCAGGATACTCCGCTCCGACTCCCATGCTGGGCACACCGAAAAGGTGTGGGATGCGGAGTCCTGGTCCCTTCCACCGCAGTGAAAGCAGTTCGCCGTCGCCTCGCGTCCAATCTTACACAGATAATCACCGAAGCAGTCGTGCCCGGTAATTATCTGTGTCAGTCTGTAGGTGAGTCTTCCTCCTCGTCGCTGCATCCAGGCCTCGAAGACCGGCAGGACGGCACTGACGACGCGTTTGCGTGCATATTTCTCCTCGTGGAGCCGAGCACGCCACGTCGCCAATGCGCTCTGTCGTTCCTGCCGTTTGATGGACTCGAGCGCCTCATCTGGCTCGCTGCCACCGCTCTGGCGGAGGGTGCGGATCCGGTGATACACCCTCGCATCCATGTCCGCCAGTATGTCCAGCGGCGGAAAGCGAGCCAAGACGGTCGCCGCCTCAAAAGATACCGTGCGGTATCCTCGTACGATCCGTATGGCCATCCTCCGCTGGACACTGTAGATTTTTGTTCTACAGCGTCGGATGGCTAGCCTTTTTGCCCATACGGGCGCCCCGTACAAGGCTACGGATCGTACTACTCCCGCATAGAGGCGGCGAACTTCCTCCCTCGGCCCCCCGAGATTGGGCAGCAGTCTGTGCATGGCACCCGCTACCCTCTCGATCCGGGGGACTAGGCGCTCGAAGTGTTCTTCGAAGCCCCAGCGACTATCCAGATGCAGGCCCAGGTATTTCATATACCGGTCCACTCTGACTTCAGACCCACCTACTCGGACGCACGAGTCGGGAGGTTCCTTGCTGCGTGTCAATTTGTGGAACCATAGCGCCTCGGTCTTGTGAGGGGCTATTTCTAGTCCCAACTCGTGGATTTTGGCGACGACGACTTCCGCCCCAAGCTCGGCGAGCTCCTTGGTCCTCTCGAAGGTGTTCCCGCCGGCGACCACCAGTGTGTCATCTGCATAGCAGATGACGTTTACACCAGCGGGAAGATCGACACGCAGGACTGCATCGTAGGCGATGTTCCACAGCAACGGGCCCAGCACCGACCCCTGCGGAACACCGCACTGGGTCTCCCTCCGGGTTCTCCTACCGTCTTGATCCATGTACATAATGTACCTGTCGCGCAAGTAGTCCGCGATAACGCCTCGCAGGTAAGGGGGGACTTGATGATGTGCTGGTCCCCCCTTAATCGTGTCCCAGGGAACGGAATTGAAGGCGTTGACGATATCGAGACTTATCGCCAACGCCACGCCTCCCCGGGACACAGCCTGCTCCGACAGAGAGCGGACGCGTATGATCGCGTCTACGGTGGAACGCTCCCGTCTGAAGCCAAACTGGCTGTCGGCGAGATCGGGACCGACGCGCAACAGATGCCGGTTGAGACGAGTGGCAACTATTCTCTCGAACAGTTTGCCAACCTCGTCCAACAGGCATATGGGACGGTACGCAGAGGGAAAATCTGCAGCCCTACCTTCCTTCTATATATATCGTGCCTATATTAACAAGACCGGTTAACGCGCAGAAGCGTCTTAGGTAGGAGGTGTAAAGCACTGCGATTGCCCACCCGCCTGGTAACAATTACGAAAACGTTATCAAACTGGTAGAGGTTAACTTTGCGTTGCGTTTTGCGTGGTCAACGAACAACGCTGGTCTCGTATCACATAAGCTGATGATACGGGAAGGTGAAGATGAGTGGGTGCCTCTGTGTTTTCGCTAACACTAACGGCACTATAATATTATACTCTGCACGTGGCCTAGTTCCGTTCCGTTACCGTCCGTTCCGACAGTATTCGGAAGTGATCGCCGTGGTAGAGAATAGGTTAGGAATGACACCATACCATATCGTCTGTGTAGATGAGAACTGCTAGATCTTAACAAGAATATTTCGCAGTCATCAAAATCTGTCGAGAAGACACGAGATCATCACAAATATTTATATTTATAATCTCAATTGTGTAAAAGTAACAGCCTGGAAATGTCCCACTGCTGAGCACAGGCCTGCTCTCATTTCTGAGAGGGTTTTGGAGCCGGGAATAGTCCGCCACGCTGCTCCAATGCGGGTTGGCGGACTTCACATGTCCTCGAAATATTTCTATGCAAGTTTCCTCACGATGTTTTCCTTCACCGCTAAACACGTGGTAAATCAGCACTTAAAATTGTAGAACAATTTTAGAGGTGCTGGCACCGGGGATCGAACCCAGGTTACTCGCGTACTACGAAATTAATGGCGAGCACCAGGTCTCGAAGCTACCACAATTCTGTATACAATTATAATTAGCGCATTTATTTTTACCACAGACATCTCAATAATAGTCGAGGAAAATTAAAATAAAAACTAGAATGCATATGTTTATAAGTTTACTTAGAACCAGATACATAATTGAGTTATTATGAACTCTTCACCTCACATCTTTCGAAATCTGGTTAAATAAATTTAATAACAAATAATTTCTGGGATAGGCAATTTTTTTATTTGCATTAACTTTAATGTTGCTAATCTTATGAACGTTCGGAAATATTGCTTGGTTAACAAGTGTTCCTATTCTGTCAAAAATGTAAAGAGTACGCGACTTTGGCTGCGCTGCCGGTAGAATGGTATACGAAATAAACTATGTTTTATTATTCGACTACGGCGAAGTCAAAACGGAGGTTATGATTTCAGCCCGTATTTATTATCTATGTACATCTGTTCCCGGATAACTTCTAAATTACTTATATTAATTATTCGATATTGAGGAATCGTTAGAAACGTCTTAAACGTTAGCTGGTTATGGGCTATGACGTCACACTAAATTCAATACGACGGCCTCTAGTGAATTAAATATTTTTTTAAAGGTTCCGTGTTGGGTGTCAAATGAAAGGGCTCTTGACTCCCGATCTCTTGAGGAATTAGAAAGATTAATTAGTCTTTCAAATTTAGAAATTTAATCGTATAAGTTCAGTATTACTGGTGGTAGGATTCCTATGCAGGAATCCGTCTAGGTAGGTACCACCCCAGTGCCAGTTATTCTGTCGTGAAGCAGTAGTGTGCAAAAATTACTTTGTTTCGGTTTGAAGGGCACTGTGAGCTAGCATAATCACTGGGCATATGGGACTTAAGAACTGATGTCTCAGGGTGACGGGCGAATTGTGGTGTCACACTGTTCTGGGTGACATAGCATATGTTATGGGCAGACGTTGCACTTACCATCAGGTGAAAGCTTTGCTCGTTCCGTCACTTTTATTAAATAATAAAAAAAAAGTATGTTACACATATGATATGTAAACTAAATAAGCTGTAAAGCGACACTTCACATACTTTCTAAGAAAATAATACCGCAAAATAACAACAAATCATCTTAAAAACTAAAACCCGACTATTAAAAAATCGCGCTCTAAAAAGTATGAATCAAGAAAATATTCTTATCTGATGCTCTTGTCGTCATATCAAACATCGAGCACATACCCTATAGAGTCAAAAAAGAGACCCTACTCCGACTCTGATCAGTGATTTTTTTTTTGTATTAAGTGACGAAATGAACTAAACGTTCACCTGATGGTATGTGCAACGTCCGCCCACAACAAATGCTGTGTCACCCAGAATATTTCTGTGTGACACCACATTGCGCCCGTCACCCTGAGACATCAGTTCTTAAGTCTCAAATGCCCAGTGATTACGCTAGCTCACAGTGCCCTTTAAACCGCAACACAGTAATGCTTGCACACTACTGCTTCACGGCAGAATAACTGGCCCTGGGGTGGTACCTACCTTGACGGATTCCTGCATAGGAATCCTACCACCAGTAATAGTGCTGAATAGCTTTAATTAATAAACAAAACATGTCGTGGACATTTTTTGCGTAAACTTTTCAATAAATCCAGACAAACGTTGACGCTTGGCCCTGAATTCGAATCCCAGCACAGGATAATTTGTATAATACATAAAAAATTGTTTGCTATTCTGGATGTTACTGCGATTTTTTCTTTTTTTTATTGCACAAAGTGATGAAACGAGCAAAACGCTCACCCGATGGTAAGTGCAACGTCTGTCCATAACAAATGCTGTGTCACCCAGAAAACTTCTGTGCGACACCACACTGTGCCCATCACCCTGAGACACAGGCTCTCAAGTCTCATATGCCCAGTGACCACGCTAGCTCACAGTGCCCTTCAAACCGAAACACAGTAATGCTTGCACATTACTGCTTCACGGCAGAATAAGTGGCCCTGGGGTGGTACCTACCTAGACGGACTCCTGCATAGGAATCCTACCACTTTCAATTTTCGTCTTGATTGCACTGCATTTAACCCTTCCGTTGATCGTATTACAAAAATGTTACATTATGAACAAAAAAACAATGGCATAGGTGACATCGATCTCGAAGTATAATCACTGTTGTGTAAAACTAGTCTGTTCGGATAGCAGGAACTGGTTAAAAATCGACTTCCAAGTTTTGTTACCTTTCACCGCTCAATCGATCTTGATTAAATTTGGCACAGATAAAACTTCCATCCTGGGGACGCACAAAGTAATACTGTTTATCCCGGAAAATTAATACTTCTTACGAGATATTAAAACCTATGCCCACGCGGACGATGTCGCGGGCTTCAGCTAGTGTTATATACAATAAGAAAAATCTGAATAATAATATTCATTACGTCAAATTAAGTAGATATATTAACTTTAATAGAAAGTCAAATTATGCAAGAAAATGTTAGAATCGTCGTCGTTTCAGCCTATCAAAAGTCCACTGCTGAACATAGGCCTCCCCTATAGATTGCCCCAAATGTTTGTAGCTCTCGTTTTGGGGGGATTTTGCCATAGTTGCCACGCTAGGCAGACGGGTTGGCAACCGCAGTTTATTTATTCAGATGTCCCAGCAAGATGCTGCTGCCCATCTCCTGGTTTTCATTTTCCCTCTGTCGACTTTTACGACACCCACCGGATGAGATGGGGTGGTAGATTATCTTAAGCCGCTCCCACACGGCCGGTTAGAATGAAGGTTTTAAAAAAGAAACCTTTTGTGCTGTTATGCTACGTACATACATACATACAGTCACGCCTTTTTCCCATATAAGGGGTCGGCAGAGGCCACTCACGTAGTCCACTTTTCATCCCCGCGGGAAACGAGACGCGACGGGTGGCGAACTGTTGTGCTAATGATATCCTAAAAGTTGTGATGTGTACATTTTTGGACTTTAACAAAGCAGTGTGTGAAAATTGCCGCTTTTTATTCTGTAGATAATATTTCAGCTGCTGATATGTTTAGAAAACAACGTGGCCTCATCACCGCGGTTTCGAAGCACTCTATAGCGCGCGTCTATTAATGGAGCTGTGGCGGGCCGGCGACGACGCGATGCCACTCTCTAACAATTTTTTTTATAGACAGACTTCGCTATTGCGTACAAGTTTATTCATGAAAAATGTTTGGAAATTCTTCTTTTTCGGATACTTTTCCATTCGGAGATTCCATTTTAAAACGTAATGTGTTGAGAAAAAAAATATGGATAGATTATAGATAGAAACGTGTGGTGGTGGTGTGAAAGAATCTATCACCCCATGCCATAACGTGGATAAGATAAATAGCAAAAGAATCCATGCTGTAGCTCGTACGTAGTTAGACTAAGCATTTTGTAATTATAGTAGAGTCAGTGATTGATTTCTTTTTTTGGATTAAGTGACGAAACGAACGAAACGTTTACCTGATGGTAAGTGCAAATATTTGTGTGAAAACCAACAATTTATGTTTTAGCACAAATGTTGGCTCCGGCTGGGATTCGAACCCAGGACCCGCGGCTTAGAAGTCAGGTACTCTGACCACTAGGCCACGCGGTCGTCATTTTCAGTAATACTAGAGATAATAATAGATAATGTTTTTTTTTTTTATTGTATGAAGTGACGAAACGAGCAAAACGTTCACCTGATGGTAAGTGCAACGTCCGCCTACAACAAATGTTGTCCACACTGCGCCCGTCACGTGAGAAATCAGTTCTTAATTCTCATATGCCCAATGATTACGCTAGCTCACAGTGCCCTTCAAACCGAAACACAGTAATGTTTGCACACTACTGCTTCGCGGCAGATAACTGGCCCTGGGGTGGTACCTACCTAAACAGATCACTAACAAAAAAAAAGAATATCATGGTGGCGATAGACGACAAAATAAACCGTATCGAATATGCCATGCCTAAATTAACTAGACCGGTAACGCCTTAGGTTGGAGGTGTAAAGCACTGCGATTGCCCACCCGCCTGGTAATCATTGCGAAAACAACACCAAATGGGTAGAGGTGAACGACAGAAAATAATACATACGTACAGTCACGCCTTTTTCCCATATGAGGGGTAGGCAGAGACAACACACGTAGCCCACCGTTCGCTCCCGTGGGAAACGAGATGTGACAGGTGGCGAACTACGTTGTCTCTAGACAATAATAAATTGAAAGATTCTGTAGTTCTGATTCTATGTGCGTGACATTACTGCACAAAGTTTTATTTAATTCGTGTAAAAAAAAAGTAAAGTTTCAGCCTATAAATGTCCCACTGCTGAGCACAGGCCTCCTCTCATTTCTGAGAGAGTTTTGGAGCTAGGAAGAATCCGCCACGCTGCTCCAATGCGGGTTGGCGGACTTCACATGTCCTCGAACTATTTCTATTCCTCGGACATGCAGGTTTCCTCACGATGTTTTCCTTCGCCGCTAAGCACGTGGTAAATCAGCACTTAAAATTGTAGAACAATATTAGAGGCGCTGGCACCGGGGATCGAACCCAGGTTACTCGCTTACTATGAAATTAAAGGCGAGCACCAGGCCCCTGAGCCACCTTCTTGAGTAATACCAATCGTGTATTACTCAAGAATTGTAGAACTTAAAACGTGATCTTCTGTTTTTAGTTTGTTTACATGTGATGTCCTCCTGATCGATTTTTGGCCACGGCGACACTGTACTGTTGGAAGTTATCAACTGCGCAGGAGATATAGTAGTGCCACAAGTGTAATTTGTAGAGTCGACTTTACTTGATAATCCTTTGCTCTACTTTGTGTTGTATATTTTCGAGCATCAAGGTTGTGACATTGAACTTTCTTGTATTCCCAGTGCTGGGTTTAGCTAGTGGCATGATCTAGCATGTTGCATAGTTCAAACCATACAGGTTCCCTACTGGACAGTTGTATACAGTTTGTAAATTATTGATAGTTAGAAAGCGATACATGTTACATACTTTATTAAGAGTGCATAAAAACCTAATCGATGACCCTAAAGTCATTAATAAAAAATGATAGTATCTTGCAGCAAGTATAGAACGCACTAGAACCGCGCATGTTAGTCGATAACTTGGCAAACAATCAGTTAACCAAAAAGTTATACCAATAAAAAGTAAGTAAAGGAATATTTTAACTTCACAACACATATATAAACACACATACATACACACAAACACACACATATCCGTCACGGCATTTGCATTGTAATGAGAAAAGAACCATAGAATCATTTTTATGTTTTTTTTTCTTTTCTTAAATTATGTTACTTAAGTTACTTAACTTTTATTTCCTAGAACAAAAAAATTGTTTTGATATTTATAAAAACTAATTTTTTGTTATGGAAGCGAGACCTTCTGCTACAAGTACTTATTTACTTACTAGGTCTCAACCTTGTACTATGGATGTAAGAAATAAATGAATAAACATATTAATATGTTATGTTGTACATATGTTGTTAATACTTTAAAATAATGTTTAGTTTGTCGATGCAAAAAGTTATAACATTTTTTTAAATAAAAATAATTTTTATTGTACTTAATAATAGTGAAAAATAAAGTAAGTAAAGCCTATAAATGTCCTATCGCTGAGCACAGGCGTCCTCTCATTACGGAGAGGGTTTTGGAGCCGGAACGGGTACGAAACGCTACTCCAATGCGGATTGACTTCACATGCCGACGAAATATTTTTATACTTCAGACATGTAGGTTTGCTCTCGATGTTTTCCTTCACAGCTGAGCGCGTAGTAAAACAGACTTAAAATCACAATTTTTCGAACTGGCGTACTATGAAATTCAAGGCGAGCGCCCGGCCCATGAGCTAACATGACTACGCGCAGGGCTCCTCTAATATTTGAGAGGGGGCGGGCACCGGTAAGAGTCAGCAGGCACTGCAGAGCACGTGCTTAGCACGGCACAGCCGGCATCGGGGATCGATGAAACTTAAGAGCGGGCGCTTAGCCACAGAGCTACAACAGCTCCTTTACTATTTTTTTTCGTCATCTTATATTAATAAAAACATATTAATATAAATAAAAAAAATATGCTTGTAGTTTACAACGCATGTCTATTTTTTTATTATATTATTAATATTTTTTTATTTATGACGGAATAAATGGTGTTTTACGTTCGAAAATTCTTAAGCACCTTACACCAAAATCGTAGTCGCCTCTTACGACACCTCGGTAGTAAAGAAGTAGGTGCTATTCTACTCTGCCGGACACCTATCGGCTTTAATGTATTTTTATTTTTACATGAAAATACACACTGATATTAAAAATAGTTATGAGATACTGTAAGTATTGGTGAATCATGACGACCGCGAGAACTAGTGGTCAGGGTACCTGACTTCTATATCGCAGGTCGTGGGTTCGAATCTCAGTCGGAGCCAACATTCGTGGCAAATAACAAATGGTTGCTTTTTGACTGTAAAACGCACCCACGATACAGAAAAAATCCTACCCTGAGACGCGTCGCTTTTTTGATAAAAATCTTCTGTTCTACCTATTTTCGCATAATGTGCGACCAAGCTTAAACATTCTTAGACATATATATATATATATACATACAGACGTAATTACTTTGCTTTACTAATTAGATTTTGCCATAGTTGCCACGCTTGGTAAGCGGGTTGTGTTACTTGACATGTGATTCTGTGACCCTGAATAATCAATTAATAATTTTAGGTATGGCTCTTAGCCTATTAGTATGACATAATAAAATGAAATTATTATTATTGTTTAATTTTATGTAATAATTTATTTATAATGTATCTATATAGCTAATAGGACTGGAATGATTTACGATTATACTCTGTTTTTTGACATTTCTGCGCGGATATCGGCAAGGACTGACCTAATCATTTTATAATATATGTATTTATAATATACCAAGTTCTTGGAAATAAAATAAATAATTATTTTTACAATAAACTTTACATAGATCGAGCCATTAGTCAATGTGCTTAGCTTCAACTTGTTGACTACGTATTGAGACTCTCATTAATATCACATCATTAATTGTTATCTATTACTTCAGCGTGGCTTTAATAGATTGCGCTATTATCAGAGAAAGTATAATTTCGGTGGGCGGTGACGTCACGATCATGACACTACGACGTGCCCGTAGCGTGGCCCGGCCGTGATTATATTGCGCCTCTACAGAACACAAGCATGCATTCGAACCTCGTGCCTGCTTACGTACTTTGCGTTATGATGAAATAAAAAAAAATAATGACGAAAAAATACAGAGGAACTGTATTCAACCTATTATTTATATCAAAATGCTACTGTTGGTAAGATTTCTATGCAGGAATCCGTCTAGGTGGGTACCGCCCCAGTGCCAGTTATTCTGCCGTGAAGCAGTAGTGTACTACAGACATTACCGTGGTTCGGTTTGAAGGGCACTGAGAGCTAGCGTAATCACTGGGCATATGAGCCTTAAGACCCTGGTCTTTATTATGGCCTGTTTTTATTATGGTGATAAGAGGGCTGGTCCTTTTCTCGCTCAAGTTGTAAGCAAAACCATTTAAGGAAGTACAGTGTTATAAGCAATAAGCCACCAAGAATAGGACTATATGATAATTAGAATAGTTAAAATGGAAGTACCTACTGCAAATATTTTACTGTTAATAAATGCATTAAAACTAATAATAATAGTAATGTTCTTTACTTCTCACAGTATTCTGTCATTGAAACTAAGCTAATGGCTTTGAATAGACTTGATTATAATAATATCGCAGGTAACAATGTTTCTCAGTTCTTGTTCTTGTAGTTATGGCTCGACTGACCATGTCATTGAAAGATTTATATTCGTCTAAATAATGGCGGGATTTTATTATAGAAATGATAACTGTGAACTACGGTTGTTCATAGATTCACGTTAGGGAAAAAATATCGCATAAAACACCATGTTTGTTTTGATATTTTTTTGTTTTTCTGTACAATGTTCAAAACAAATCTATTTTCCGAAAAATTCAAGGAGCTCCGAATATCTTCATTTTTTTCTGAAGAAAATTCAACGAGCTTTACATAAATGTCGTTATTTTTTTTTTTTACTTAATCCTTCTTGGTTACTGGTACACTGTTACGTTTAGTTTTAAGTAATTTAGAGAATTGAAATTATGTGAAATTCAAATTAGTTACATTAACTTGTTAATTATGGTACTTTTAAGAATAAATTTGATTTTATTTCTAAACAATATGAAAGATATCAGGTCGTAAGATAAGTATTAACAGGCCCGTTATCAGCGCCGCGGCGCGTCGCGATCGTCGTCCCCGCTACGAACAGTCGCCCACCGGCCTTCCGACGCTCGGAACCACCGTACCCACCACAATCAGTAGCGAACTTCACAACAACATAACATTGCGACTCAAATCGGTAATCTGTGTGGTGCATTGTAAACCTCTCAAGTGCGTTGTGCAGTGTCAGTGATCGTGCGGGAAATAGAAACGACAAGCTTTGTATAAATCAATAATTCTTATATTCTTTTTAATCTTAACATGTCTATATAGTAGCATATTTCACTTATATTACTAACAACTACTTAAGTAGTTAAGATAGGACAGTCTTAATTGAGTACTAAAACTAGGTAACGATCAATGAGATCTACATCACAGTCATGTTGCATCCCGGCTTATTGGGTCGGGGCAACGGTGGGTTGAACGGGAACGGGCATGGCCATGGGTGGGGAAGGGAGAAGTTTTAGCACAGGTGCTGGTGGAACACGTTCCTTAGCGTGTCTTTTCACGTGCTTGGCGAGGTGGTCTGAGCGCATGAAGCGGCGATTGCACACCCGACACCCGAACTTCTTCTCGCCCGTGTGAGTTCTTTTATGCCTGGAGAGTTCGTCTGAACGGGAGAATCTCCGGTCGCAGCCAGGCCATAAGCATCGGAACGGGCGTTCACCTGTGTGAGTACGCGCGTGCGCTTTGAGGTGGGAGGATTTAAAGTAGTTCTTTCCACAGCCGGGGTACGAACACTCGTAGAGACGGCGTCGGGCGGCCGGCGCGGGGGCGACCAGCCATAGCGCGGTGGTGGGCAGCAAGGCGCTGGGGACGAGCACGGCGGGCGCCGGGCGTGGCGCCAGCGGCACCCAGCCAGGCGTGGCGGCAGCCACCGGCACCGTTACCCGCGCCTCGTCCTTCGGCTTACACTCCGGATGCGGCGATGGCACACGCGGCTCCTCAACCTTCGGGGGAGGGCACGGCACCGGCGCGGGGGGTGACTGAGTCTGACTCGCGATGTACTTCACTTGTGAGTAACTGTGGCCCCGGTTCATTTTAAATTTTAGCGTTTTCAGGATGTTCATGTCATTAGGAGGAGGCGGCAAGAGCGGTTCGGGGCTGCATGTGCCGTCTTTGTGCGCGCGCATGATGACGGATGGCCTGCCGCAGGGCTCCGGTGGCGGTGTAGTGAGCAGCAGCCGCGCTAATTCGCAGCGAGAGCGTTTGCTACACTCATCTTCACCCTCCGAATCGGAAGGTTGCGGCGTAACCACACCAGCAGGAGGCGACTCGCGCGCCCGCTTCATAGCGGCCTTCTTCAACGGCAGTTCTATCTGTGAGACAAAGAGAGACAAACGTAAGTGAATGGTCACTCGAGCGGTTGGAGCACGCGCGCCCTGCGTGCTCGCGCCCGCAACTTTCGGTTGCATAAAACACAAAAATTCAACTATTTTTTTTATTTTATTTTTTTTACTTTTTAATATAAACTCTACTTAAAAACAACACTCACTTTGTGGTCCATCAACGGAGGCGTTGACGGCGGCGAGAGAGGTCCGCAAACTTCTAGTAGAGTGGACATATTTATTAAAACTATATCATTCAAAGGGGAAAAAACTTTCTTTTTAATTGAGAAAACTTGACTTGCGGCGAGAGTAGACGGCTCTCTTGGACCCGTGTAGCTTCGTCGGCGAGCGGCGGACGAATAAACCGTTTGGCGAGCGTTCACGGTACGAAGCACTGGCGGTCGCGGGGGCTGTGCGGGGCGCAGGCGGAGTGCAGCCAATGGCGGCAAACGGTGCGGCGGCGCGGCAAGATGGCGTCCAATGGCATCGGAGTGATCACGCAGCCGGCGCGTGCCGGCGCGTGTCGTTCACGTGAACACGGAGTGGCGGGCGAGGTCGCGGCGTGACGTCACCGGCGCGCCCCCGCATGACGTCGGGGCGCGCGGCAAGGTCGCCTCGCGCTGTGACACGCCACTCCGCCTGCACTGGCCCGCCTGCAATTTCGACACAGGTGTCAACGACCCGCGTAGCCAAATGGTCATCAAATACTGAAAGTCTTTCGACCGCATTACACGATCTAACTGCGGTCAAAGCTCTACACATTTAATATTCCAGATAATAGATATCGGTTATCATGCCGATACATAGTAACGTATGAACATGATCTTATTGAAGTGTTGTTTAACAACACGTTCAGGTATTTAGCGCTATCTACAAATCAACATAATTAAAACATAAACATCCGTTTAAAAAAAAACGACTTCACAGAAAAGTAATTATTATATAACGTAAATGAAATAAGAAATCTCTAAATTTTATTTCCCACGGTTTGTACAGAATGTTATCAGCAGGGTCAGAACAGATAGCAACAGAAACTTAAACAAATCGCTTTATCTTGTTAGGCTGAAATATCTAGAAACGGAAATCAATATGCGAAGTGATGTAAAATGTAAATCTTGGCATTTATTGTACATGTATCTTTTATCGAAAAAAAAAAAATTAAAAAATTACGTATTTTCGAATAAAACTATTGGCGCTTGAATAAGGTCTAAAGTTGCATGCATCTGGTCATATCTTTCTATACTTAAGAGCTACCAGGAAGGGGACCACCATTAGGTCCTCTTAATGAAGTTGTAAATGGCAGAATGGCGTACACTACAAACTTTGAATAAATAACATAGCAGTCTGCGATCACGGAAAATCTGCCCTATTTGGGTGAGGCCGGTTTCCGATGTTTAGACTACAGGCTTGATGATGATGATGAATTAAGGAAAAGCGTGTGCACGCAATCAAACGTTTTTTAATGTTTTATGATTTTTGGAATTCGAACAAAACGTGCGGGATGTGGCTTAGATTTAGTCACCTACATGTCGGTTACAAAATAAGGTTAGTGGTTAATACTAAACAAAATATAACCATTTCATCAAATATGACGCGTACTGAGTCCAAGAAGGTGAGTAATTTAAGTTAGTTTACGAAACGGCCGACTCGACTGACGTGAGTTCGATTCCTGCACGGAACGAATATTCGTATGTCGTGTGCTATTTGTTTGTAAAAGGCACCTGCGATATGGGACAACAGTAGTGCAACTTTTATTTAAGGTGAAAACAAAAATTAGTTAGTCATTAGGTATTTTGCAGAGAATAGTTATTTAAAAAATAGTAGGGTGGCTATAGTTCTCCTTAGGTTTCTTTTGGCCTAAAAAACAAAAAAACGGCGTTGCCTTAAAAATAACAAAACCGCAGCGAAACCGTTACACTACGCGTTCGTATATACTGTGGGCGTGCGATGCGCCGTGGCGGGAAAGTGAGACGCATTACGCGTACGACGAGTGATCGGCTGGCGCAAGATAGAGGCGGCGAGCGGGCGGTTCGGACACGCCCTTTGTTGCATCTAATATTTAAAATCATTGATTTTTTAAATTATGCATCCAAAGTTCGGCTAACTGTCTGGCAGAGAAGATATAAAGATAGAATCGCTATCTCTTTTCTACCAACGTGCTATAAGAGACGACTAAGGTATTGGTATGGACAGCCTATATATATATATAATATGCAATGCTGTTACTTTACTGTTCGTAGAAATGCAATGGGTATAAGAATTCAGTGACTCGTACCTAAATGACGGCGACGGGGTTTGCCACCCGAAACGTCCCGTTTCCCACGGGAGTTAAAAGTCGCGACGGTACAGAAATCAATGCCTCTTTGTTTGTTCTAACACTTACGGCACTATGATGTACTACACAGATAAGAACTTCTGGATGTTAACAGAAGGATGTCACTGCGGCCAACCTGTTCAAGTGAAGAATTGCGTTAATTGTACTGCAATGCCTGCATTCAAATCTACACCAATGAATTATTTACTCAGTGTTTTAATTGTGTTTGACTAAGACATAAAATGTAACTAAATAAAGTTTGAAAAATAATTTAGAGAATACCACGCTGCAATCTCATTTTCAGTATCAACTCATTATGTGACTAGAGTAACTTTCCGAAAATATGTTCTCCATATCACAAAGTCACCAAAAAATCCTTCCAATCCGTTCAAGACATTCTAAGCCGTCCTGAGTTTAAAGACCCACCTCTACCATAAAGGTATGACAATCTTCTAAAAACGCCGACTTTACTGTTAAATACCAGTTAAACTATAACATATCAGTTGCGCAGTGAGCAACCGAATTTTTAACCATATCTTCTGTATTTTCTTAAGTCTATAAATTTGGTAGGGCTAAGAGAATTAAGCTTTTTAGGTCGTTCTAATAGCAAAAGCTACTAAGCCTACCTATTAGATCAGACGTTAATCGTTCTCTTTGTCGTGGTCCTTCGAGTTAGTAGAAGCTTCTTGTGTATTCAGAAACTACCGTTTTACCATATTACATTTATTAATGTGTGTAAAAGATGTGTGAGTTCTGTGACACACGAAGATTGATGTATCTGTAAACCAGTTAGTTCGTATAAGAAAGTGCTACAATTTTGTTAAAATATTTTTAACATTATCTCAAAAACTCAAACAATATATTTTTTTAACTCTGCTGCACGTAGTATAAATATTTATAAAATAAGACAATGTTTGCGAATACAACTGACCTCACCCAACTTCACCCACAAGAACTGTAGTAGTATAACAGAGGGAGCGTAAGCAGCGTGCGCAATAATCATACACGCATACACGCGAACACACTCACAAGAGTAACGTCTACATGACATGCGATGATAGTAACTTATATTTAATGAGAGATAACATGTTTACACATCAAAACAATGCAGTAAGAACATTTGTGTTTATCGAGAAAAATAAAAATTGTTAACCACATTTATCTTATCACTTGTACCACAAACGATTTGTGTATGTGGTGTGGCTTATTTTATTGTGTGCGTGGGGAAACAAAACTAGCGAGGTGACGTGTACGCCGCTGTGCGATAACGTGCACTGAGTCATTAGTGACTAATAGCTACTAGTCTAGCCACTTCTTACTAGTTTCTGTGTTTTTCGGAACTGAACTGAGAATTTATTTCCGTTTCTTTTTAGCGAGTTTACTTCGTGCTGGTTATAGGAAACGTCGAATTATTTAACAATTCATTCTCATTTTAAGAGTGTTTTGAGATTCGCTATCATGTTTACTTTCCTTTTGTGGGGTTATTTTTTGCTAATAGTATTTCGAATTTTGTTTAGCGACATATGAAAAAATGCAGCAAGGCTATGTTTATTGTCTATAAGATCTGGATATAATTATAAGAGACTGCAGGCCAAGACTTCTGTTATATTTGTGTTGTTTGTACTGACTGTAATAATTTTTATTTTTTGCTAAAGACGCAACAGTTCTAAAAAACCAATAGGTAAATTTGAGTGTTGCAACAATGTAAGAAATAGAAGTATGCGCCCGCGACTCAATTCATTTTATTTAAAACGATTCGCGAATATTTTTCGTCTTCTTAATGTTATTAATATTCATTGAAACTTAATCAAGAAATAGCTTCTGCCACCGCCTCACTCAATTAATTCGTAATACTCAAGGACGTTGGTGCAGTGTTCTCAGTTCTTAGTGAACCAAAGGAAATCGTCAATTATTTCACGATTGAATAAATGCAAAAACTATATGTGTGTGTGACTAACGACATATTATGCATTTATAATGCATGATATGTCGTATAGCCTTCCCTTTTTAATGTTTTTTTATACTTATTTCATTTTTATGTAATTTCTTTACTTAAAAATGACTTTTGGCGCCAACTCGTAAAGTAAGGTTGTGTTTCATTATTGTATTTTGTTTATTCTGTATATTTCAAGTTTTGATACGGAATATTGATAATGTTTTATGAATTAAATTTTTGTTCAAGTGTACAGCGATTGGAAAATTTAGTTCAAGGCTAAATCGTGCTTTTTGTTTTGTTTCCACTTGTCCAACGAATCTTTAGTAACATTCAACAATAATGTACTGTCGATGTTCTTACAAACTCTGGAGACTAGCTGTTAATATGAAGAATGAAGATTGAAGAACTAACTACTTCGATTCTCACACCGGCCAATTATCTGAATGGCCTCCAGACAGTTGTTCGGGTTCTGGGTGTTTGTGCATGTCCAATACATGTCATGAGTCATGACACATATTTTAAACAAAGACAACGTTATTCGCCATGAAAACGTCCGATAAAGGTTTTTTTTAATTGACAATGTGACGAGACGAGCAAAACGTTCACCTGATGGTAAGGGCAACGTGTGCCCATAACAGATGCTGTGTTACTCAGAATATTTCTGTGTAGCACCACACTGCGCCTGTCAGCCTGAGACATAAGTTCCTAAGTCTCATACGCCCAGTTGCTACAATAGCTTTCAGTGCCCTTTAGACCGATAGGTAGGTACCACCTAAATTAAATGGTTATAATAATTTTATATACTTACGTGTTTTAGAATCAAATATTTAATTCAGTCTGGCACAATAAAATGCATTAGTATGATAAAGTAGCTTTGTGTGTATAAATAAAATCCACTATTGAGAAAAACTGCAAGTGGGAACGATAATTTTGAAAAAAAAACGGTTAGGTCTCTCTTGTGGTTTTAAGAAGTTAACCGTGTTGTATTCCCTCTAGGAAAGCTTCTCTGCAAGACAATGAAACTGAAGCAGTAAAACGAGATTTAACTAAGTATTTAATACTGTTAATAATTTCTTTTTTATGTTTACATTTCTTTGTTTTTCTTTGAGTTGATTATTGTATGGAGCACTTAAAATAACTATACTTATCTCGCCCATATCGTACATAGGTACTACGCAGGAGTTGGATAATCTCAGTATGAACTCTTACACTAGAATTGTTCAAACTTTTTTCTTAACGGTACCCACGACTTCGTTCGCGTGAACTTTTGGATGTGTTTAGACAGGTTTATAAAATCTGAGTGATGTGCATATAAACATTTATTATAGGAATTAACGGAAATGTTGCTTTATTAAATTTTATTAGAAATCAACTTTAGGTGGACGATCTAAGTCCGATAGTCAATTAACCGTGGTTTATTTCCATCAAGATGGCGGCCTGCGAGATAGTTTTAAATAGTCAAGGGTTTTGTAATTTTGTTACCATACGTTTTGTGAAAAATTGTCTTGAAAATGTTTATAAATTCGGAACCGGTGAAAGGCCCCCGATGAAACGTAGTCTAAGTTAGTCTCTGAAAAGTACTTCTGTTTTATATGTATGTATGATAAAACATATATACCAGCGATATAATAGCGACAATGAAGGGAATTTTTTAATGATGCTAAAATTAGTTACAAAGAGATTTGTATTTATAAACAAAACACATTATGTTTACTACAGATACATACAGTGTTGGTCTGATTAAATGTTTATTTTAAAAATTAAGCGAGGCCATCGAGTACCTCAATGTTGCGTCAATAGCTTAAACAATTTTATATAGATTTAGTAAAATAAAAAATGAAAGAGTCGAAGCGAGCAAATCGTTCGCCTGATGGTAAATACAACGTCCGCCCATAACGAATGCTGTGTTACCCGGAACATTTCTGTGTTGCACCACACTGCTCGTCACCCTGAGACTTAAGTCACCAGTAATAACACCTAGCTATAGCTATCAGTACCCTTCAGACCGAAACACAGTAATGTACGCACATTATTGCTTGACGTGTTGGTATTTACCTAGACAGATTCCTGCATATGAATGCTACCAGTAAAATAATATAAGTTTATAACACGTATGTAATAAACCTTGCTGCGCAGTCACGCACAGTTTTTACTAGCTAAAGCCCGCGTCTGAGTCCGCGCGGATTTAGATTTTGTTTTAAATGGCGTGGGTACTCTATGATTTAAATGAAATGTATCCTATGTCCGTCTCCAGGATGCAAGCTATCTCTGTGCCGAATTTCGTCAAGATCAAATCAACTGTTGACAACTGTTGAAACAGACAGAGGGACAGAGAGAGTTACTTTCGCGTTTATAATATTAGTGTGGATTCACACGCAGGGCCGCGTACGCCCCGGAGTTATTTTCGCTGCGAGTGTGTTTGTGTGCCTCCGTGGTGCTCGGGCGCATGTGTACATGTAGGTGTGGTGTTGCGCCGGTCAGGGCCCTCCGGCACGCGAGCGCCGCATGACTTCATTTTCCGTCGTTTGCCCCATTTTATTTTACGTCGTAGAAAACAGTAGCGATAACTGATGTTCAGTAATGTTTGTATATATAGGCATACAAATGTTATAATGAAGCCATACATAATATCTTGGATACAAATTCCTTTCATAGAAATTTTGAGGTTGAGAAGAAAATTATCGACAATGATAAAATCAGCCGATAGGTGTCCGGCATAGTATATTAGCACCTATATCTCTTTTCTATCAAAGTGTCGTAAGAGGCGACTAAGGTATTGAAATGAAAATGAAATAATTTGAAAAATTCCTTATTTTTCGATTTAAGAAATATAAATTTCGTTTGTCAAAAGTCATATTTTTTTGCAATCTACTGCCGTTTCGTAATGAGGGAACCTCATCTGACGGAGAAGAAACAGGCGAAAGAAACTCCGTAGGTATAATCTTTTCTTGAAATCATTTTTTTATCTTAGTTAAAATACATTACAAATAAATTTACAAAGAATAGTCTCAAAGAAGGCCAAAGCACGCTCCATGTTAGTTTTACACAAGATTAAATAATAAATATGTAAGTACATTGCTAATTCGAGCAGACTAGTTTCCACCAACAGCACCTGTTCACAAGTATGACGCATGTGGTAGCCATCGCCCCCGTCCGATCCCACCGCATATCGGCCTATAAGCCTCCTCAAGGCCTTAGGCAAGATATACGAACGCCTACTTCTCGCCCGCTTAAAAGACTTCATGCAGTCTCGAGGGATCCCCATCCACGAGCAGTTTGGATTCCGTGCCAAACACTCATGTACCCAGCAGGTGCACCGCATAACGGAGCACATTCAATCCCGCTTCATACGCGGGCTTCATACCGGAGCGCTCTTCTTCGACGTGGCGAAAGCGTTCGACAAGGTCTGGCACAACGGGCTCATATACAAGTTATATGGACTCGGTGTGCCAGATCGCCTCGTACTCATCATACGAGATTTCTTACGCAGTCGAACCTTCCGCTACCGCGTCGAGGGGGTGCGATCCGAATCACATCCCATCCTAGCCGGCGTACCACAAGGCTCAGTCCTAGGTCCCGTGCTCTACACCCTTTTCACGAACGACATACCGCACACCAGCGGCGTCGAACTCGCCCTCTTCGCAGATGATACCTGCCTATATGTGTCTGGACGTAATCCAGACACTATCTCTAAACGCCTCCAATCCGCAGCCCGAACCCTCGGGAACTGGTTTCGGAAATGGAGGATCGAGGTCAACCCAATCAAAAGTGCAGCCATGTACTTCTCGCGGCGCATAACGCAGCATCTCCCCACCATAGAGTTATTCGATCGTCCAATCCCCTGGGAAAAGACAGTCAAATACTTAGGCGTCCTATTAGACTCGAGACTCAGCTTCGGTCCACATATTAACCAAGTAAGGAACCGAGCGGCGTTCGTCCTCGGTCGATTACATCCGTTACTAAATAAAAATAGCAAAATGTCCCTACGTAATAAAATTACACTTTACAAAGCCTGTATACGGCCAATTATGACATACGCAAGCCCCGTATTTGCGCATGTCTCCCCGCGTCAAATTCACCGACTTCAGGTAATACAAAATCGATTCATGCGTAAAGCCACGGGAGCACCGTGGTTCGTGCGTAATGCTAACCTTCATATCGATTTAGGGCTTCCTACCATAGCCCAATATCTAAAGTTGGCCTCTCGCCGATACTTCGACTCTGCCGCCACGCACCCCAACCCACTGGTTGTCAGTGCCGCCACTTACAACCCCCTCGCGATACACCAAAACTCGACCCGCGGAAAAAGGAGACCGAGGCACGTCCTCGAGGACCCTGACGACGCGACCACTATTGCCCAAGCGCTCTACTCAACACTACACAAACACCCATTATCACCATCATACCGCCCCCGCCGTCGGCGTGGGCGTATCAGACAAAGTTATTCGCGATACCGCCGCATCTCAGGCTGGTTCTCCCCTAGCAGTAGTGTCATAAACAGAAGCGTCGCTGGAGTTTCTAGCGCCATTTCTTCTCCAGCGGAAACGCATTCCGAATTGGTGGTAAACTTATCTAATAATAATCATGGTATTAATAATTATAGTAGTAGTAATATTGCCCTCCCGATTGCAGTAACTGACCGAGCCGAGACCGGCCCCCTTGGGCACCCTCGAGTCTGTTACTCTCGCGAACAGGATGACGGTCCAAGCCGAGGTCCCCTCTCGGGGGCCCTTGCGCCAGTCATCCATAAATAAAGGTTTCGGCTAAGCGCCCTCAGCGCTATGCCACCTTTTAATCCGGCGAGCTGTAAAAGCCTTCGGGCTAACAGTGACCATCAGTCCTCAAAAAAAAAAAAAAAGGTAGCCATCGCCATCCTCGTGTGACGGGTTGGTTATATTAAAGGGAAGTAAAACCCGTCATACGACGCCGCCGCAAGTAGAAACATTAAATTGAGCATGACATACTCAAGTCTACCAAACAGCATTTACACTACTAAGATTATTGTTCTTTTGCAGAGAGTACTTATAATGTTCCACTAGACCATTTACAATGTTTTGTTATGCCATCATGTACGTACGTACGTGACGTAAAACGTTGTCTCAAGAAATTAATATTTTAACTTTTACATGCCAGTGTATTTATGAAAACGTTATGCATGTCATTTATGAAAAGGTTTATTTATTTAAAAAAACTTTCTTGTTACCCTTAAAATAAAGGTAACAATGGGCGGACTTAATGCAGGCATTCTCTGCCTACCCGGCACCACTAAAATTGTTAATTGCAATTTTAAGTGCTGACTTACCACGTGCTCGGCGGTGAAGGAAAACATCGTGAGGAAACCTGCATGTCTGAGAAATTAAAAATATTCCGAAGACATGTGAAGTCCGGCAACCCGCATTGGAGCAGCGTGGCGGATTCTTCCTAGCTACAAAACCCTCTCAGAAATGAGAGGAGGCCTGTGCTCGGCAGTGGGACATTTATAGGCTGAAACTTTACTTTTTACTTTATATACATAATTAAATATATACCTGTACACTATACATCAAATATATATATATATATATATATATATATTTATATATATATATGTATATATATATATATATATATATAAATATATATATACATCCATGCACATGTATATACAACATACATAAACATACATACATATAATGGTGGCAAGCAACGGTTTGACAAGTTAAGAAGTTTTTAGGAAATTAACCTTAACTAGTTTCTTGTTTCGTACCTTTTTAATAGCTTCGGGCAAGAAATTCCAGAGTTGTATTGCCTGAACAGTAAAAGAGTTGCTGATAAAGCAAGTGCGGTGTGATGGAACAGCTATCTTGATATTAGATGAAAAACCCTATCGTGAGATAACGAAAGAAACTGAAATTTATCCTGAAGATAACAACATGAAGATACATCATTTAAAATGGAAAAGCGAACAGATAAAATTATAGATAGAGATATGGTCATAAATATGACCATCTCTCAATATCGTATTCGTCTTAAATGGCTTACTTTTTAACAAAATAAATACATAACAAAATAATACATAACAAAACAAATTTAAAATTCGTAAATACGAAGACCGAAAACAAATTTAATACAATTGTTAAGGAGGCGCTCTAGTTTGTTCAGAAGATTTGGATCTAGGTCTGGGTAACAAACATCGGCATAATCAATAGAGGGTATGTAGAGATTGCAGAAGCATAAGCTTTGTCTTATATGGAAGAAAGTGTTTTAGACGATAGACCGATATTAAGGTGGCAAAGACTTTGCGGCTGACTTCATTGACCTGTTTCCCGGTTCATAGTATTGTCCAAATGTAGGTCAAGATTTTTAACAGAATCAGAGAACGGGATTAAAATACCATTGTAATAAATGGATGGCGAACATAAAAGGTGAATTTTTGCCAGCATTCTAGAGCTACTTTCGATCATAGCTTGCCATTCCGAAGAGTTGACTGAAATTTCGTAACGCGATGACCAGCATGTTATAACGTTTTCATTAATATACTGGCACGTAAAAGTTAAAACATTAATTTCTTTATACAGTTCTCTTAGCGAATCACGAGACCGCATATTATAAATTGCGTAAATTTAAAACGTAAATATTGTATTCACTACAGCCGCATATATCATCTGCAAGCAATACTATATTTGTAAAATTCTGGACTAGGTATGGTAGTTCAATTATATAGATTAGAAATAAAGGCGGGTCCAGAATAGATCCTTGTGGTTCACCCATTATTACTTGAGAGCCTACTGAGTTAGAACTATTCATCTGAACTATTTGAATCCTATTACTAAGATAAGAATCCAATAAAAGAAGAGCTTGCTCATGCTCATCTTAACCATAATATTCTAGTTTACAAAGCAATGTTTTGTGATTTATGCAATCAAATGCTTTAGATAAATCACAGAATACGGCAATTGCAATCTGAGAGTCATCCCAAGCACTGTAAATGTATTGAATGAAACTTATTTTTTTTTTAAATAACTTGAAAAACGACTGTACCGATGTTTTAAAAGCAGTGTTTGTCAAACTTATAATTTACTGAGAGAAGGCACTCTAGACGTCTTACTGAAAATCTGTTACTAAACACAAGATGCCCGTGATTCTGTGCCGTGTGGTCGTGGCTGCTGTGTGCCACATTCGAAGAAGAATAAGTTCAACCGTCAAAGACGTACTTTTCAATAATTATTAACTATTCTGATGATGAGATTCCTATGCAGGAATCCGTCCAGGTAGTAACCATCGCAGGGCCTGTTATTCTGCCGTGAAGCAGTAGTGTGCAAACATTACGATACACTTAACTCAATAAAAATTAAATTGGAACAGTCATAAGATATAACTTAATATCTCTTATTATTTTACGCCGTGTGGTGGCGGCTCGTTAAAAGAATACTACCACTCCATCTCATCCAATGGATCTCGTAAAAGGCGAGTAAGGAATTAACCTCACTGTGCACCCAACAGCACATGGTGGCGATGGGCTCACCACCTACCACACCAAGTGCATTATATTGTTTTGGTGAAACGTGGATTGTGGCAGTCATCTGTTTTTGCAGTGAGTGCCCAGTCTCTGACTACCCTGACTACTTATGGGATACAGTCGTGATCTTATGTATGTATGTATTATATTATTTACCTATTCCAAAAATAATAGTTGTTTGTACGCGGGTTACATTTACAGTTCTTTTCTATAAGATCAAACAAAAATTTAACATACCTTCCAGTTTTAGTATTCGATAAGGTTGTTGCAAGAAATGGATACAGTGTCAGCAGAATGGTGACAACTATCATTATATATCCAAACCTGAGATTCAATAAGTGTACTTTCACAGTTATTGTACTGATACGGAATTCGAATGGGCGACAGGTGAACTGACCACTAAGCTACTCAATTGCATTATTATTCTGGAACATAAACAGAGCGGTTATTATTATTATATTAGTTTTTATATTTAAATTTATATCGCAGATAAAAAAATGTGTTTTAGATTCACAACCGCGTGGCCAGAGTACCTGACTTCTAAGCCGCGGGTCATGAGTTCGAAACCCAACTGGCGCCAACAATTTTGCAGAAACACAAATTGTTGGTTTTCGGGTATTGTGGTCTATAGTGTAACTCTGATTGGTTTTGGGGTCGATTTCATTTAATCCCATTAACAAATGAATGAGCTTCATAGGCCAAAATAAAACGTTCTCGCAATATCATTGAAGTAACGTGATACCAAATTTCGCATCGATCAGACCTGTGGAAGTTGCTCACAAAACTTCATCAACTCGAAAAGAGCTGATGATATCCAAAAGGCCCAACAGATTTTCTCGAATCACAGTTAATAACACTCTCGATCAAGTCACCTTTCAAACAAAGAAAAAACTAAATCAAAATCGTTTCACCGTTTAGGATACACACGATAAACTTATGACACCCCTATTTGCGACGGGGGTAAAAAATAGTATTGAAGAAGTGTTCCGAATTGTGTATTACACAATGAATTACACTATGTGTAATGGGTAAATGAGTCCAACAACTACCTAAAATATGTATGGTTCATGGACTCTGTTAGTTAGATTAGAAAGTGAATCACAAAAGATTTAACTATAGAGAACTACTAGTAGCTGATGCCAGCGACTTCGTCTGGGTAGATATGGGTTTTTTAAATATCCCTTGGAAACTTTGTGATTTTCCGGGATAAAAAGTATGCTATGTCAGTTTCCTATCCTTCCTTTCCTATCCTATCTCTGTGCCAAATTTAGTCAAAATCGATTCAGCGGTTGAACCGTGAAAAGGTAACACAAACAGACCAAGGGACAGAGAGAGTTTATAATATTAGTAAAGATAGAGCTTTTAAATGGAACTTAACAGGGCGGCTTTTATAACAGGGCGGCTTCTATCGCAAGCCGCCTATATCCGTTAACTTGCTCCTCAAGCAAAATGTGCCTTAGGCACAAACTTCGCCTCTACAAGACATGCATTAGACCCGTAATGGCCTATGCATGCAAAATCTTTGCGCACACGCGACGGGCAACCGTATAAAGAAACTGCAGACCGTGCAAAATAGATTCTTGCGAGGTGCCACCGGAGCCGGCTGGTACCAACGCAATGTAGACCTTCACAGCGACTGTGAAATGCCCTCACTCTCTGAACACTTCAGAGAAGTATCACGGCGGTTTTTCGAAAAAGCCGCGGTTCATCCAACCCGCTGGTGGTTAAAGCAGCGAATTATCGATCCGACAGAAACGCGACCGATCGCAAACGTCGCCCGCGAAATGTGCTAGACGACACGGACGTCTCAGCACTCCCTGACCACGATATGGTCAGTCACGATCCGAGCAACACTGTACACACAGTCAACAGCTTTAACATCACACGCACAGCGTTCGTAAATAACACCGCGTACACCAGATACACCCGTGTTCCTGGGCGGTTCTCACCGCCCAGAGTTACCGACACACAAGTCGACAGTCCGACTGGAGGCCCGCAGCCTCCCTCGGACGGTCATTAGATGACTTAAGATAATAATTTTACGGTGATATTCACAGTAGCGCAAGCACGCTAGCGAACGCAACGGTCCGAATTTAGATGTTTAGTACGAGTTTATATTTATGTATTTATGTTTGGGTCAAACCAAACCTGGCACGCGGGCCCCGGGCCGGCGAGCACAGCATCCGATGAAGCTGTAAAAGCCAAAAGGCTAACAGCGATTACTTCACCGAAAACAAGCATTTAAATGGAACTATAGAAGCTCTTACCAAATAAATCAAAGAGCTGTCAAAAATTTTCAAAGTCGAATTTAAGT
Source organism: Luehdorfia chinensis (assembly GCA_019845155.1). NCBI lineage: Eukaryota > Metazoa > Arthropoda > Insecta > Lepidoptera > Papilionidae > Luehdorfia > Luehdorfia chinensis. The sequence continues at coordinate 11,453,425 of JAHVAK010000103.1, forward strand.
GTTGCCCCTCTACGAATTAATACGTATAGAGGGGTAGTGAGAGCGTATTTTTCTATTCATACGGCTGACCAAACTTATGATAAACAAATCTTACCACCGCGGTGTAATCCTAGAAGGAAATTTTCTAGTGACATCTGTTGACCGTTCTGTGAACTAAAAGAATTCGATATAAGCGCCATCTACATTCGACTACAATATTAAATAATTACAGTTTAAAGTGTGTTGGTATTGAATTAAAAGCTCGGGAAAAGGTGTATAGTTGGTGAAAATATCTCTCTTGAAACTTGAAATAAAATAACATTACAATACTAGTTCTATCGATTATTTTACGGTTCTTTAATACGAGAATCATTCCGTTAGTCGATGCTCTGACCGATTGAGACTACGGTGATATCTTCCGGTGAACAATTCCCTGATCATTTATTTTTTGCTTGTCTTAAAATTTCCCACTCTTGATTGAGACTCTTGATGATTTCCTTCCAACCAAGGTGACGGTTTTAAGTGTCGAATTTTTGTTTTTAAGGGTGTAGATTTAGGATTCTAACTCAAAATTCTAAATTGTTTCCTGTATATTTTGAGATTTGCTGTTTAATATTTATAGTTTATTATGTAGCAAGTGCTCCTGAAAGTGTACAGTGATTGGAAACTTCAATTCAACCAAAAGTGTACTTTTCGTTTTGTCTCCATCAGTCCAGCAAATCTTCAGTAAAAGTCATCTATAATTTTTCTGACGATCGAAACTAAGTCCTTATTATAAAATTAATTATTACTCGACATTAGCAAAAATGGTCCGATTTCGTAGCTGATATTTCGTGCTGATAGTCTTGATAGTTCAATTGTAACAGAACGTTGAGTGTTTGCTGTTTATAATTTTTGTAATACTGAACCACGATTAGAACTAAAAATCGGTACGAACATTTCGTCGATCATTCTTGCGAACGCTCAAGTGAATTTTCGGTGATGTAATTGCTGTTAGCCTTCTCGGCTTTTACAGCTTCATCGGATACTGTGCTCGCGGGCCAGGGGCCCGCGTGCCAGGTTTGGTTTGACCCAAACATAAATAAATAAATAAAAACTCCTACAAAAACCTCGAAGTTCGGACTGTGACGCGTTCGCTGCGTGCTTTCGCGATTTCGAAAATCTTAAATATTTTAAGTCGTCTAATGACCGTCCGAGGGAGGCTGCGCGCGTCCATTCGGACTTTCGACTTGTGTGTCGGTAACTCTGGGCGGAGAGAACCGCCCTGGAACACGGGTGAATCGTGTGTACGCGGTGTGATTATTGACTATTGCGCGCCGCTCTCTACGGCGGTCGCGCGTCGTGGTGCATGTTATATTAAAGCTATTGACTGTGTGTACAGTGTGGCCCGGATCGTGACTGACAGTATCGTGGTCAGGAAGAGCTGAGACGTTCGTGTCGTCTAGCACGTTTCGCGGGCGACGTTTGCGTTCGGTCGCGTTTCTGTTTGGTCGGTAATTTGCTGCTTTAACCACCAGCGGGTTTGAATGAACCGTGGCTTTTTCGAAAAACCGCCGTGATAATTCTCTGAAGTGTTAAGAGATTAAGGGCATTTCACAGTCGCTGTGAAGATCTACATTGCGTTGATACCAACCGGCTCCGGTGGCAGTTCGCAAGAATCGATTTTGAACGCTCTGTAACTTTTTTAATTGATTGCCCGTCGCGTGAGCGAAAGCGACGCAAGCATATTCCATTACGGGTCTTATGCAAGTCTTATAGAGGCGAAGTTTGTGTCTTAAGCACATTTTGCTTGAGGAGCAAGTTAATGGGTATAGACGGCTTGAGATAAAAGCCGCTCTATTGCGTATGTTTTTAATGTGTGCAGCGAACGACATCGCTGCGTCTAAAGTGACCCCGAGGTATTTGATGCTCTTTTCCCAGGGAATAGGGCTTCCGAACAGGGTGATCGTGCCTAGCTGATTGTCGCCGATTGGGTGACATCGTCTAGCGGGCTTTGGTGTGCCCCTTGAGAAATATATCGCTACACTTTTCTCGGGGTTTACCTCTACTCTGCATTTCCGGAACCATTCGCCTAGGCGATCGGCTGCGGCTTGGAGTTGAATCGTTATGCGGCCTATGTGTTTGTCGGAATAGTACAGGGCCGTGTCATCTGCGAATAGCGCAAGATTGACTTTCGGATCTTTAGGGATATCGCTAGTGTAAAGCGAGAAAAGGAGTGGGGAGAGGCAGGAGCCCTGAGGGACACCCGCTCGGAGAGGGCGGCTTGAGGAGCGCGTTTCCTCTACCCGGAAGCGAAATAGGCGGTTCGACAAGAAAGCTCTTATGATGTTCACGAGTCTGTCTGGTACTTTAGTGTGATACAACTTGTAATACAAGCCGTCGTGCCAGACTTTGTCAAATGCCTTTGCGACATCGAAAAATAAGGCCCCTGTGCCTACAGGCTTAGGGCGGTCGTTTAAATTCTCTAAAATGTGCTCCGTTAAGCGGTGCACTTGATGAGTACACGAGTGTTCGGGGCGAAAGCCGAACTGCTCGTCTGGAAGAATATTATTTGTAAGGACATAGTCTTTTAATCGACTGAGTATAATTCGCTCATAAATCTTAGCCATCGAGTTGAGGAAACTTATTGGGCGATAATTAGGCTTATTAGGCTTCGGAATGCCTATAACGTCGGCTTCCTTCCAGTCGTCCGGGAAAGAGCAGCTGGAGAGGAGCGCGTTAAAAATACTGACTAACAAACACAATAACGGCGTAGTTAGACATTTCATCACCCTGTTGTTCATGCCGTCGAGGCCGGGCGCGGATCGGTTTTTAAGATTTTTGACTATCTTAGTGACTTCGTCGAGAGTCACTGGAGGCAGTGGTTCGCCCACTGGTGGTATTGCAGCCCTGCGTTTGAGTTCCGCGGCCACCTGCTGCAGGTGGTCGGGATCCGCAGGCGCGAGAGACGGAGTGCATTGGAGAGTCTCTAAACTGTCTTATTCTTTAGAAAGACGGCGGCATAGCAATGAGAATCGCTCATCTCAGCAAAAACTTCCAAAAGTCGAAAGTAAGTCAATAATTTTATTTTAATAATTAACTCATTTTTTATTTTGATTAATTTGTAATGGTAATTAACCGATGTTTTATTTTAAGTAATTTGTAGTTTGAAAATCGTGATTTTACACATGTAAAAAACTAAATTTTACAGATTTTTATTAATTATAGGATCCCAAGTCGGTGGTAGTAACCAGCCATCTGCTGCATTAAAATTAGGATGTTTTTAAATTCGATAGCCACGCTAATCCATCCTTGGTAGGAATCGGCGCTTTTTTGCTTCTACCGGCTTGGGATTTTGTAATTAATAAAATTAAATCAATAAAATAAGGGCGATTTGTCATAAGACTGGCCGTTCTAAAATGAAATAAAACAACATGATATTTAAAAAAATTACAGTTGATGGGAAATGTGTGAGATATCAAGTAGCAGTGCCAGTTTTTTTTTAAGAATGCATTATAAAATGTCTGTTCATGCACTCTTGTTTGTGCCCTTACTATTGCTTTATGCAATAGTGTAACTGGTGAGCTTTCATGTTTTCACCACATGCGTCGTTGGATGGTAATAAATTCTGGACAAAGTCTGGCAAACGGCTCGGCCGTTACAATAACTTTACGGTTGTTAATTTTAATTGACAACATCAAATTAAAATATAAAAATGTTTTCTAAAGTAAAGTAACAGTCCTGAGCACAGCACATACCTCCTCTCATTGAGAGGGTTGCGTTTTAGATACTGATAATTACCAATTTTATTTTATAAGTGACAATGAAAAAGAACAAATAAATCTTAGTCATTTTTGCCGCCATAGACCCGGGCCTAATCGGCCTAGACGGAAATTTGCTTCTGTAGAGTACTGGCTAGCTTGTGGGGCGTGACCTCGTTAACTGTGCAAAAATTGCATTTGATATTATGTACTGTGAATAATACAGTCAAAAAAATCTAAGACTCCTATGAGTGTTTGCCATAGTCCCTTCGTGCAGGGAAATTTTTAGTAAAAGGCTAAAGATTTTTGCGATTTCAGGTAAAAGTAGGCCGATAATTTAATACCGTGGAGTCCTGAGTTGGGTTTGAATCTAAGCCATAGTAATTATTTGTTGTGTTGATCTAACTCACTAACTCAAATAATAAACGCACCACCGAAGTATACTCATAAATTTGAATTTTTTCAGTGACATCTATTATTTATTTTAAGTATTATACCCTTGTATTACCATTTTAAATAGATCGCCATCTATATTCCAATTTTTTAATTGAATTATGTGCTTGGTGTAGGGCTATAGTGAAAGTTTATTTATTTTGGTTATTGAGATGTGATTGTTTCTTTAATGAAGCTTATATTAAAAAAGTCTTAATTCTATTTTAACTAAAAACTATTAAGACGTGATTAATTGTGGCAGAGACATCTATTACTTCTTATCGTAACAATAAGTAACTTAACTAGCTTAAAAAATAAAAAAAGTATACAATAGATGGCGCTAAAAACCAAAATAGTTACATGGCAGGTTCAAAATTAATCATTTTAATACCTTAAATAGACTTGAAGGCACAAAATTGACGACCAAAGAGTTAAAAAGGTTTTGTTTTTGCATTATACAAAAAACTATGTTTAAATACATTCACTGATGGTTGTACAGAATAGTAAAATTTAAAAAAAAAATTATCATGTTCTCCCTGCAACTGAAATCGTGTGGTTTTAAAATTCAAGAAAATTCTAAATCTGAAATTCAGACCACTCTCCTCCAGACCACAGAGACATCTCTTGGGCAATAATCAGAATCTTAAGCGCAAACTGTTATACAGAAGATGTCGCTGCATGAAGCAGTATAGAGCCGTAACTATCAGGGTAACAAGTTACAACGAAACAGTATTATCTAACGCCGTGACATAATTTTTAGTCAAGTTTAGACTGTATAAGATAATTTTTAGAGACATGGGGCAATGTAGATTTCCAACTGCTTGGCAAAGATTTTCTCTCACTTTTGTTCATGTTGTCGATGTTGTTGGACTTCCTTTTGAAAACGTGGTAATTAATTAACTATTTTATAAATATAGACCATTCAGTGTGGTCAGGTTGAACCCCGATAGGGGAAGCCTAGTTATTATCTTACCTGCGAGCGGGCGACAGATGATTGGAAAATTGGATGGTAAATTTAGTGCTTTTGGACATGTAAGTACACATGTTTTACATGGTTTGGCCTGGTTGTCCTGGGTTAGCAAAGGGTACAACTGGGCCCTGACTATGTTTTGCTGCGAGCAGTAGGAAATCTCTACTAATCTCCCTTTAAGTAATTGAGTCTCTATGGTTTTCGTTATTGCAGAAGGGAAAGTAGCAGTTATACGTTGTTGATAATAGTCGTCAATAATATTGTTATATAAAAAAATGTATTTACTCGTAATATTATCATCAATCAATCAAAAATTAATTAAATAAAATGTCGAACTTTTAAAGATATTCCAAAGACGTACATACTTACATTCTGTTAACATAGATGGCGTTACTGTACCGTTTTTATTTCCGAATCTTTATAAAGAAGATAAGTCTTTTGACCTATAAGTAAAAATATTACATTTCATCTTATTAGCTTCGTTTTCATGGGATTAAATATAATGTTGAGAATATAATAGTTACTGGCGCGCGCCCTATGTGATGTCATATAGTATATACTCGTATGAGCGTGTTTGTCTGCGCAGTTATACGTCTTGGGTTCGATTCGAGTAGACGCCCACTAAAAAGCATTTTATACATTCCGTACAGCTAAAAGAGCTGTAATAACCTGTATACATAAAGCTTTATCGAAGGTTAAGATATAGTGAGAGCCACTGTGTTTATTTAGGACACTATAATTGTTTCAGAACAAGTTGCACCTGGAAGAGATCGTTGCTTAACGACAAGGCCAGGACACCTATTGTATAAATATAGTTACTATTTTAATGTATTTTTGTTTAATGTGTGCAATAAAGAGTATAAGTAAAATATTTATTACAGGACTAAAGCGGGGTGCGTTGTTTTTTTTTTTTTTTCTTATTGGATGAAGTGATGAAACGAGCAAAACGTTCACCTGATGGTAAGTGCCACGTCTGCCCTGTGTTACCCAGAAAAATTCCGCGTGACACCACAATGCGCCCATCACCCTGAGACATAAGTTCTTAAGTCTCATTATGCTCAGTGATTACGCGAGCTCTCAGTGCCCTTCAAACCGAAACACAGTAATGCTTGCACACTACTGCTTCACGGCAGAATAACTGGCCCTGGGGTGGTACCTACATAGACGGATTTCTGCATAGGAATCCTACCACCAGTAATTTATTATGTTATTATATGTTATTTAATATGTTATTGTGTCCCCGGTACTTGTCTCGTAACATTGTACAGCAGTAAGATAATTTTATCTTTGTACTATAATAAAAATGGAGAGTTCTCACGCGGTAGAGGTGAAACCTTCAGAAAACTAAACTTCGAGAGAATGAGACGAATGTAGAGTATCAGGAGAAGGATAATTGTAGGGTTTATTTGTTATAGTATTTTTTACTAAGTTTAAAAAAATATAACATTTTATTCTACATATAAATAGACTCCAAGGTTTCAATTTCAACAAATGACACGAGTGACTTATGCTGGATTTGATCAATATATCTTTGAAATACAGCGTCTATTACTGTTTTTGATATAATAGTCGAGCTTATCAGAGCAAAATCCACGAAGAAATCGAATATTTGGAAGAATTCGAAAATATAAATACACTCGGCGTCAAAAAAATCGCTCATCCGAAAAAAATAATTTAAATACTATTTTAACACAACAGGCCAATGGCAATGTTGTGGTTTGAGGGTATCATTCGAAAGGTAATTTCATTAGCTTTCAGGAATTTTAATTGAATTTTACTTTTATAACGAGACGAAAGAGAAATTAAAGAAAAAGACAGGATATGTACAAATTTGCAAATTAATAATTTAAGAAAAAACTTAATAAATACAAAAAAATTTCTTAAAACCTAGTGTTACCCCCCCCCTTGCCTTGATAACGGCTTCCATGCGATCTTTCATGGACCTTACAAGGATCGCAACAGCCTCTTGGGGTATTTGTTCCCACTCTTCAAGTACCGCATCTTGGAGCTCTTGAAGAGTGGCTGGAGCTGGATCTCGAGCTCGCACGCGCCGTTTTAGGTCATCCCAGAGATGTTCTATTGGGTTAAGGTCTGGACTTTGTGCTGGCCAATGCATAACAGGGATATCGACCTCCTGTAAATAATCCCGTACAATAGCCGCGGTGTGGCAACGAGCATTATCATGCATTAACATGAATCCATCACCGAAATAACCAGCATACAGGAGGTATGGGATACGGGAGGGATGTTCCTCCAGGATTTCAGTAATGTACCGACATTTGGTCTTGGGGGCCTTGCCCACGGCCACCCCGAGTCCGGGAAACGCACACAAGTTCCGTTTTCCCGTCGACGGAAATGCCACCCCAAAACATACACGAGCCACCCCCGTATTCGACGGATTCTTCGAAGCAGGGTTGTGTGAACCTCTCCCCCTGTCTTCTGTAGACCCTTCTACGTCTGTCATTGCAGAAGAGACAGACCCTCGTGTACGGTCCGCCACTGTTCTAGAGTCCACTCGCAATGATTGCGAGCAAACTCTAGGCGATCTCTGCGATGCTGTGCAGTAAGTTTTGGACCTTTAGCAGGTCTATGGGCTGTTAAACTCTTTTCGTGTAACCTTCTTCTTATCGTAGAAACACTCACAGATGTTCTCCGAGTTGATCGAAGCTGTTGTTGCAACTCAACAGCATTTGTAAAACGGTTTCGTAAAGATGTCGTAACGATGAAACGGTCATCTCTTTCTGATGTGCACCGTTTTCTTCCAGATCCCGGTTTTCTAACATAACCACCAGTCTGCTGAAAACGTTGGAACACCCGTCGAACTGAAAAACGGGACTTGTTCACGTGTGTTCACTGCAAAGTCTAAATTACGACTGGCCCATATTTCATCTATAAATAAGGGGTATAGTAATAGGAAACTCTACTGTATTCTCTTTCATTCTTTAGCAGGCTAAATCCTGTAGACGTATGTGTTTGTCTCTTTTTAGTGTCGCTGTTTCGTTTCATCGGGTTTCAAATCGCAACGATTCTAAAGAACTATTCATTTCAAAAACAATTAACATTGAAATATTTATGAGTCTATATAATACTAGTGACAAGACGGTTGGTTCTTTTCTCATTCACAATTTAAGCATTCAGAGAGAAAATTCAGACAGCGTTCTTGGCATTGGCGCAGGACTTTATTTATTTATTTATACTCTTTATTGCACACATAAAGGAAAAATACAATATTATGGTAACTAAATTTGTACAAACGGTGGCCTTATCGCTAAACAGCGATCTCTTCCAGGTAAACCTTCGATAAAGGAGATTTAATTAAAAACAGAAAAAGTAAGGAGGTGTGCACACAATATATAAGTAAATATAAGAAAAACAACATATATACAGTAATCAAAAAAATAGATGAATATAAAATAGAGGTATATAAAAACCCGCATAAGAAAACCACGTAAAAACAACACAAAATCTATTACATAAACAATGATTTAAGTAAAAACACTTAGTTTGTTTTTAAAGACTGAGCCTTTCAGTCATAAGATTTTAAGTTTTTATTTAAATTTACTAAAAACTACAGGTGTCATCTCAGGAGATCATGTCAGGAGACTGTATGTTTGTATAAAACCTTGAGACATTTCTTTCATTTTCAGTAATACTAGAGATACTAATGATGTGATAAGTATAGCATTAACGTCTGAATTTCGGAAAAATATCAACAACACTCGAAAATCTCTTTACACACAACAACACTACTTTCGTCTTTTAGACCTTACTTAAAGTTTTTTTTGTCTTTTCTTCTTTGATGGTCATGACAAGACTAAACAAAATTAACTAAACGCAAAAATAACGATCGAAGTTTTATCTTACCAAACACAATCATAAGATGGTCTAAATCGACTTAATTCATTGCAGACAATGTTAATTTTTAACCGACTTCAAAAGAAGTATCGTATAAAATACTTTTATATACCACATTTTTAAAAACAATTAAATGTATAAAGTTAGTTTATAATCAATTACAAAATTTGTACCGAACGGACAAACAGACTGAAAAAATTAAAATGAATTGTTATCCAGTTCTAAGCTATGTTTAAAGTTACAAGGCTCTAGCTCTTTGGAAACTTAGTTAAAAATAAATTACTAAATTTGACCAGAAAGCGAGTTAATAAAAACATAGGAAAAAAGAGCGAGCTGATAATGAATAGTCATCTAATTCTAACCTATGCTAAAAGTTTCAACTCTCTAGCTCCTCGAACTTACTTAACGAAAAGTGGGCCACGAGAGTGGCCTCTGCCTACCCTTTATATGGGAAAAAAGCGTGATAAAGTTCATGAAAATCCATAGAATATCTTTTATGGTAAGTTTTAGAATAATATTTTTTTCTGTATGCAATTATCCTTCGGTTTCAGTTCCAACTTTTCCTAATTTTGTAGTTACTTTTGGCACTATTAAATATTAAATAAGTTATTCCTTGTTTTTCTTTATAAGTTTATCGTGCAACTGAATGTTGAGAAACTTTTACATGGGTAGAAAAAAAAAAATAATATTCGTCAACTCTTGCGCCAATATTCCGTAACATTAATATGAACATTGGTTCTGACAGCTTGAAACCATACTGGTTTCTAATATTTACGCGAATATATACATTTAATAAAACTTAATTTTGCGGATTTTATCGCTTTATTATTAAATATTTGTAATCCGACTTTTCGAGCGCTTTACAACATCCATTCACGGGGGACCGAGGTGACAGATTTCAGACAGAAATTAAACGCGATCATGCCCAATAATTAGAGTAGCTCTCAGTGCCCTTCAGATAGAAACAGCAATGTTTGAACCTACCTAGACGAACTCCTGAATAGGAATCCTACCACCAGTAAAATTGTTAATGAATCACTAATAGTAATAAAATAGAAGATTGGGTAAGAAGCGTTGTAAGATGGACCCAGAAACATCAACACTGAGCTTTTTGGCTCTAAATTAGATAGCTCTTAGCTCTAACTAGAGTATCTCTATCCAAAATTTTACCAATTGAAACTTTACTTATTGTCCTTTCAATAATTGAAGAGATTCAGACCACATATTTATTCTGGAAGTGAAACTGCTTTGGTCAAAATTTCATGGTCGAATTTGAGTGCAGCGTTTTCGTGCAACATTTCCAACGTTTCTATTATACTTAATTAATATTTATCAGTTATAGTTTATATACTGACCAGTTATTTTACAGTGAGTATTTTTTATTTTATTTTATTCATTATCATCATTTCAGCCTATCACTAGTCCACTGCTGCACATAGGCCTCCCCATAGATTGCCACAAAAGTTTGTTGCTCTCATTTTGGGGGGATTTCGCCATAGTTGTCACGCTAGGTTGGCGGGTTGGCCACCGCAGTTTATTTATTCAGATCATCCAGGAAGATGCTGCTGCCCATCTCCTGGTTTTTATTTTCCCTGTCGACTTTTACGACACCCTCGGGATGAGATGTGGTGGTAGATTCTCGTAAACCGCCACCACACGGCGAAATAATACATCTAATACATGATTATTTCTTTTAATTTTAATCAAATTTCTAATATGCGTTTTTTCGAGTTCTGTTTTTAAAATTGTTTAGAAATGAAACTGGACTTGGTTTCGCAAGAAGTGACGTAAGCATTTCCGATGTTTTCCTTACTTTGGGTATATACCATGTTACAATTGTCATTTGTACATTATAATTTAAGGACAAATCTGCCCTTTTTGTTAGCCTCTTCAAAGGTTGGTAATTACCACATGAGGCGCATGAGGTTACTATTGCCAATTCCTTTAGATTCACCGAGTCTGCCAGGATTATTTATTCCGTCTGAGATAACTTCCCTTAAGATATCGATTGGATGATAAGCGCTTACTTCTTAGCCGCGCCCTGCGTTCGAATCTCAGCCGAGGTCATCACAAACACGTTCACGTTCACACACGTTGAAACTAAACGCGATCAGTTCAAGCTGAACGAAGTTTAAGCGTTTAACTGAGTTCAATGCTACTGTTTGCATTTCACCAACATCAACTGAACGCGATTAAAGCTAAACGGGGTTCAAATTCTGAACGCCCAATTTTCGACGTTCAGCTCTTTATACGCGTTTAGAGAGCTGTCATGGTCAATTGCACAACAATGTAAACACAATAAATATTTTTAATACGTTTTGTTTATTATTTGCATACCTATGTGTCTTATGCATGAAAACAGGCTGTTTGATGTCACAAAATAATAAATACATCGAGTTTTTGTTTTAGATTGTGACGATATTTCACGTAAACTTCGTTTTTCTGAACGCGATCAAAATGGAGCCGGTGAAATCGGTTAGACGAAAACCGAGTTCAAATGATACATTTGAACTAAGTTCAGTAAAACGTGGTTTTATTGAACTTGGTTTCCAAAGCGATCGGTGAAATCGGGTCTTAGTCGTAAACATTTTTTTAGTACTAAAATATGGCTACAACATTAGCAGATAGATGTCCGCAGAGTAGAATAGCACCATAATATGCAATGCCGTCGTGGGAACGCAAAAGGGAGTAAGATTTTTTTTAAATGGCGGTACTGTATTTATGTACAGCAGTAAAGAATGTACTGAAATTGCAATAAATAATTACTAAACTTTCACTCGATACTATTTAAAGTTTTTAATGAATAGAAATAATATTAATACGAGTATTTTACTTTTCTACAATTTGTATTGCATATTTCAGATATGTATGCTATAGCTGCGTTCCTACTAAGGTTTCATAAAGATTTTTGAAAGCCGATTACTATATTTTATCACCCGATCTCATTACGTGAGTGTCGTGACAGTGGTCAGAGGGAAAATGAAAACCAGGAGATGCATCTTCCTCGAACTTCGGATTAAATAAACAGCGGTTGCGAACCCGCCTGCCAACATAGCCATTGTGGTAATTTTCAACCTTTCAGGAGGCTAACAAAAATAAGCAGATATGTCCTTAAATTATAATATACAAATAAAAGTGCCAACTATTGCCAAATCCTCTCAAAGTGAGAGCCACAATCTTTTGTGGCAATATGTGGGAGGCCTATGATCAGCAATGACTAGTGAAAGGCTGAAATGCTGATGGTAGTAAGGTAATAGACTAATATCATTATGTTAGATAAATTGGTCCGCGTGGCCTAGTGGTCGAGTACCTGACTTCTAAGCCGCGGGTCCTGGGTTCGTTATTGTTGGTTTTCGGGTCTGGTTGTGTTGTGATTGTCCCCGTGTTTCTGACACTGCATCCTAGCCTACCTCCGATCTTATCGCATCGGCGTTACATCGGGCGCAGGTAGGTTGGGACGAGTGAGTGCCTCTGTGTTTGCGCGTCCACTTGTCTCACTATAATAACTCCTGCGCAGTTGATGGCTCTCGACTGTAGTCGGAAGTTGTCGCCGTGGTCGAAATCGGCTAGGAGAACATCATCAAATTCTTTTAAAAAATGTTTTTCAGTATTTATGAAAAGTGTGACTTGCTGAATCTTAAGTCCAATAATGATATTTTGTTAATTAGACATCTTATTCAAGTACTGAATACAAACAAAATCGGTTTTAAAATTATTGCGAGTGGAACGTGCGTTACGCTTTTTAAACGTTAATTAAAATTGCTGAATTGTTACCGGGAAATTAATGAATTATGGTCGTTGTTAAATTGAGACAGACCGAGAAAACACATTTACTGTTTATTAGGAACTAGCGGGACAAGAGCATTTGTATAGGTAGACTTCAAATTCGAGTAATTTATAAACTATCGATATCGAGGCATTGCGCTAAAAAATGATGGAATTGATGCCAGAGTCTGTCATTTTCGCTAAAGTCATGGTAATGTTTTTAGTTTTATATTGAAATCCAGTCGAACAGAAGAAGAAAAGGTAGATTTTCTAAATCAAATTTTCTCACTAAAGAAAAAAATTAACTTTGGAAATGTCAGATACGCCAGCTTCTTCCATTTGACTGCATCCAGCGATGAGCGGCTCGAATCGTTGACTTCTTTCCGTTCAGCTTTATCCACTGGCTTTGCTCTTCGCAAGTTGTGTCCCTTTGCATCTACCATAGCGTGTTTCGAGGTATTGTTCGGAATTATTCCAGTCGCTGAGCTTTGCCATCGTACATTACGTCGCAGCACAAAATTCCATCAACATTACTTTGATGGTTGGCATTCCAACTTTGCTTTATTAATTCTATTTATTAAACTTCAAATAAATAAAATGTATATAAGCGAACTTAATGCCTGAGGCATCCTCTACCAGTGATGCAGAGAAAAAAGAATGTATTAGAAAGTGCCAAAAAAGCTGGCATGCAATCATAGAAGGTTTGCCTACACTCACCACGCGGGGCGGATAGTTGAGCACAGTGCAGGTATCTTCACTAGTGATGTTTCTTCCTATTACTAGTGGGATTTGGGTTCGGAAAAATTGAATATTTTGTTTGTCAACATTCGGTCCCCAGACATTTGTTAGTCAGCGGGTAATGTTGACATTTAGAGCCGATATATTCCAATAACTGTATTTCATTAAGTATTTATAACTTTTTGTAAACTAGAAGTATTTTTTTTAATATCATATTATTAATATCTTTTTATTATTTTACAGACTATATACACATAAAAATTATAGAGGAAATTACATACATAGATAGTACTAAGGTACTGCTATTTGCTGGATATCCTTAAAGAGAAGCAGGCTCGATGTGTATTTCCGATAAAGTAAAAAAATATATGTAATAAAATCATTATATATATATATATATACACACACTTACATATTCACATATATACATACATATACACTAAAGTGGTAAAAGGAGACGTAGTGCTCTTTAATTTGTTTTTTAAACATATCATAGTGTCTTTAACTGTTCCAAGTCGTCGATTTTACGTGGACATGTTATGTCAGCGACAAACGGCTGGTGTTTGTCTACTCTACTACATGTAAGTTCTAGCTGTACCCGCAACTTCGTTTGAGTGGCCTTTTGGATTTGATTAGACAGGTTTTTAAAATGTAAGTGAAGAATCAAAATGTATTATTATTATTAGGGAACTATTGATATCAATTTTACATGCATACGTACATACAATCGCGCCTTCATTAGGTTTAGGACAAGACATCACACAGACTCATCCGTAGCCAAACTTTTCGCCTCCCCAGGAAACGAGACGTGGCGGGTCCGAACGAACCACGTCACCACCATTTTGGTACGAGTTGAAATTCTTGCTCATTGCGTTCCCATGAGCAGCTAACCATAGGCACGTGAATCACTGGCTTGGCTGAGAAGAAGGGCAAAGTATTAGGTAGGAAATGGATTCGGGGTAGGGAATGGGAACTTCGTAAATGAACTATAAGGTGGTGTAGGATATTACTATCTCGTATGGAGTGTATTCCTTTTTGAAAAGCCAGCAACGCACCTGCGATTCCTCCGGTATTGGTGAACCATTTGCTCGTTTGCCCCCTCTTCTGTAAAAAAAGCAGCAGGAGACAGTAGTAGCTCTTGAGGCTGGGGTATTATACCGTATTTTCCGAACAAGGCAACTAGGTTAGGTATCCCTGGCTTATTTTACATGGAGTTTTGAATATTCCGGTGGTCTGCTATTATACCATAAATGACATTCTACATGCATACGAAGAGTCATTCCTCTTTCTCATTGGGGTAGGCAGAGAACACATCTTCCGACTTGTTATGATCCTGACACAAATCTTTCGCTTCTTCTACTTTCATAAATATTTTTATAAAAACTCGTCGGTTGCGGGTACTTTTGACGTGACCTTTCCTTAAAACGACTTCGATCTAATCGTAATGTGTTTGTATACGACGACCCTTGCCGGCTTAGCCATTCACGTTCGCCTCATAAATCTGCTTCGTTAGTCTTCTTTCAAACATCCTCTCTACGCGTCCAAACCATCTAAGAATAGAATAGAATAATTTTTATTCAACATAGATTATTTACATATTACTTATTGAAAGTATTTTTTTTCTTTTTTTCAACTACACTAAGCTACTATGTATCCCTTTCTCTATCTTTGGTGTCGTTCTGTGCAATGTTATCGAATCTATCATTGATGTTGTGTCAAATGTAGGTGGTTCCACCCCTGAGGACTACGAAATGTCTTAGGTGTATCAATTTCTCTAGTTCTGATCACCCACGATACGACAGTAAGCTTGCTAATTAACACCAGTGAATCAATCGATATGTTTATTAGACCTTCATTACTATCAACTGGAAGAGTGAAGTTTAAGTACTACTTTAAACAAACCTTCTTTAATATTTCATTATCTTGGAGATCTTGAAAATACAAATTTGACCAAAGACACAATTTTTCATACAGTAGTTTTCTGAAATATCTGTTTATGTAAATAGAAACTAGTTATATATATATATATAGTTGTTTGCTTACAATTTTGCTAATGTAACCTTTCCGAAAGCTTCTATTATTGGTCATATCTAATTACTGTAGATAGTGAATATATTTGGGATTTTTGCAGAATTTCATATTAACATACATTTTAGATTAGTACCTGCTAATTTTTTTTTCATGCAGTGTGGTGACGCCTAAGAGAATCTACCACCCCATCATATCCCGTGGGTGTCGTAAAAGTCGACAGAGGGAAAATGAAAACCAGTAGATGGGCAGTAGCATTTTCCTGAAACATCTGAATAAATAAACTGTGGTTGCCAACCCGCCTGCCATGCGTAGCAACTATGGCAAAATCCCTCCAAAATCAAAGCTACAAACTTTTATGGCTATCTATGTTCAGCAGTGGACATAGGCCTCCCCGATAGATAGGCTGAAATTATGATGATCATGACTTTAATTTTAGGATATTGAAAAAAATAATAATTTAAAGTAAATATTTTTATCTTGCGCCTAAATACATATTTCTAATCTACTAATTGTGTTACTAGCGATAACACGACGTAATGCATGAAGTGAAGATAAAAATGAAATCAAAAATAAATAATGCATCTACCAAAATCCACTACAGACCGATTTGTTTCTAACCGTCTTTGAGATAACGACACTACATATCAAATGACTTTTTCATTGCACATGAAAATTTATCTGGTGTTAAAAGTGTGTGCATATAAAAATTTCGACAATTTCATCAAAAGTCTACGCGCTACGAGTCTACGAGCTTACGATCGCGTAGAGAGGGGGGTACCCAAAGTGGGCGGCGCTAAACCCAGCCCTCAAGTTACAGCTCGCGAATTGGTATCTTGGTATTGTAGCTGTACGGAAAACGCCTCTAGTGTCGCTCAGTCCGCCGACCGGGTTGGACGTGTTGAACGCGGTGACAAGTTGCAATCGTTTCTCGTGGTGGTGATTGTGTGTGACATGTTGGGAGACACAGGTGCACCCCGCTAGGTCATGTCGCGAAGGAAACAGAGCAACCCGAAGCCGCTAAAACGTAAGTGGAATTTACACTAGAAGTCAAGCGGTGTTCGAAAGAGACTCACTGCAAGTTGTTGCAAAGTTCAACAGTTGTTTACTCCATAAATAGTGTTAAAAAAAATTATACATACTTTTGTATTAACAACATATTTATACAGTTCGAAAAGGATAAGCTATGTTTTATAGATGTCGCTGTTATTCTTTAAGATATAGCGTAGTTATGAGCGGGAAAATGTCACTATATTCATACTTATTGGATATGGAAAAAAAATACGTCTCTTGTATTAAACATTTAACTATTTGATATTTTGTAACAATTTTGTGTTTCTTTATATATAAGTTTGAATGAAAAATATTAAGAAATGTCTGTTTAATCATTTTATTTGATATGAAGGAACCCTGTGTTTTTTATTTATTTTTCATAATAAGTCATAGATTGTATTTTTCTTCTCATTAATTAAAGTTAAAATGTCGATAACTGATTCGAAACACCTACTTTAATAATATTTAACTACAAAGATTATCTTCCTTCTTCTTTGACTTTCAATAATGACATTATTCATATTAAAATGATAGTCGGTTGTTAAAGTTAGTATGAGTTGGATTTTTTTATTTTACACAAAAAAAAACACTCTTAAAAATCAATAAGCTGATAATCCTGGTGAGAACACCAGGACATAGTCATGATATTATTGTATTGTAATCGGTCCATAACACGTGTACAAAATTCCAAATTATTAAGACGTCTGGAAGTGGATGAAAATTGAATTGTAAGATTCCATTACATTTATACATACTTACATACATACAGCAAGCTAATAGTAAGCTAATATTTGTGACTATTGAAGTATCTAAAACAGATGTTGTTATTGTAGTAATAGAAAATAAGGTTTTATAAAATTCTTCCTGTCGCGTAATGAATAATTCTAATAAGAAAACGTTTGCTTGAAAAGGTTTAATTTGTCTAATTCGATGATACTCAACCAAAATAATTACTTGGTTAACGATGACACGAAGACATATTGTCTCCCTATATACATAGTCTGATAATATAATACTCGTAATTATAAGGAATCCACAAAAGTATTTTTTTGACATGCTTTAAATGAATTTGTATAATATGTAACTATCTGTATAGCCCTAGTATCTCAATTATAAATTCTCCTTTGCTAATTATGACGGCTTAGTGGTCAGCGCACTTAACGGCTGAGTTGTGACGTCGAGGTTCTACTCCAATATTTGCAATTTATAATTTGTTTTCGGTTCTTCTGTATTCACTGTGATTGTCTGGTCTGTAACTGCATGTAATACTTTTTTCTTGTCTTACTGCATAAAAGTTACATTGGATATGAAAAGGTAATGACGAGACAGCCTTCGTATTGGACATTTGTTTTGTACCAGCCATATAGGTCATAGGTCTCTTCTAAGAAAGGACGGTCCTCTTACTTGCTATGCGGATTAGCGATCCCATTACCAGACGCTCCTAGCCGTCATTGGTCTGAGTCTGGTCCTCCAACACGAGACATACTCTTGTACTACTTGTACGCGTGTCTACTTTGTCTCTATTTTATTGTCAACTCGACTTCTGGACTGACCAGTTATTAATATAAAACCTAATAGAAAAACCTAAAAATCTTCCTGTTCTAATGTGTACTGGAGATGATTGAAAGAAGTCGTTGTTTAAAATTTTAGAAGAAATATCAAAAATTCTGTAACGTTTACAACGGTAGAGTAAAAGAGAGAAAAACAAAAAGTAGTGTTCTGACGGATTCCCATATAGTATATATTCGCATCTGATCGTTCTCGGTTGTGACAAAAGAGCCGATACTTTGTAGCTAAGAGGTTAAGTCTAGCAATCCAGAGGGGAAATGCAGTCGGCGTTTTTGGTACAACAGGGAGATTAAATAAAGACACAATGATAATATAGAATAAAATTACTGAATTTTATAGTTTAAAAAAAAAAAGAATGAACCTATATTGTAACATTTTTTTTGTTTTGAATTTAAATTCGTGAATTACATAATACGTGACCTCAGTGTTGACGCACGATTCAGTAAAAGGAAAACCAACCGACAGTTTCGGTTCTTCTTCAACATTATTTGATTCGGGCTAGAAAACTCGTTTCATACTATTCACAAGTTTCTCATAATTTGTGTTTTTTATTTATATATCAATTAATGTTTAATCGAATTAACTAACTCGGTTGTTCTTTTTGGTATGTCAACTATTAAACGTTTTCGTACTCTTTTATCCAATATCGTAATAGTAGTACCTGAAGATATCGTAAAAGGTGGCAAAGAAACAATAAGCTAGAGGATATTCTTCTTAAGTATAAACCAGTAGGCAGGGGTTGCCAATCCGCCTGATAAGCTTTGCCATGGGAAATAAGACTCTAAGGGCTTATCTATTGGAAAGGCCTATGGCCAGGAGTAGACTGTAATAGGCTAAAATGATATTAATGCACTTTATGTGATATTATAATAATTTACCATTAACTACACTGTACACAATGCTTTTCCTGTGTAGTTTTGAACACAGTTGTAGTTTCAAATTTTGAAGTGTAATTTAAAAGCACTGTGTATAATGTTCTTCTTTTGCCCTATTTGAAGCTGTGGTAGCTTTAGGGGTAGGTAGATCTTTATTCTCATAGTATTCGAGTAAGCTGCATTCAATCACCGGTACCACAGAAATTGTTACTTTTAATTTGTGTGTAAGTGCTTATATTATTATTAAACCTTTATTTCGGAATAAATCCATAATAATTACATTTTCTCTCTAAAATTAGTTATAATGTTGCTTATGAACAAACATTATTTGTAAGCGTGGAGCTGTATCCATCTCCTCATCATAGGAGATTCCCACCGATCTATGAACACACTCAGAATAGTGCTAGTGGTGCCACGGAGACGTGTCAGTAGGGATGCACATCGTTTCCTTATGATGGCGGCAAAACCATCAGTCCGAACTCCCGTGAACATCCCTGATGCACTACAACGCCGCGACAACCCCAGCAGTATCCTGAGTGCATTATTACAGTGGACACGCAAGTCGCTATATGTCCGCTGCCCATAATTGACCCACAGGCATATACTACGTGCTATACGCTTCAATAAATCACCGTGAGAATGTGTCTAGAAAATAAAAAAAAACGAAATTAGCTAGTAACTCGCCCTGGGTCGTGGTGGATTCGTCCTGGTTGCCAAAATGTCTTAAAAAGAGAAAAGGCCTTAATAAGACTTATTACTCGAACCTCTTCAAATGAAGAGGTTGGAGTAATAATGATGAGACTTTCCAATGTTCTGTTTAAGGCTACATTAAATCTTAAAGTAAATAAAACAAATTTTAGAATACAACCACTGCGACATCATGAAGTGATATAAAAATCTCAAGGTCGTTTAGTTGAAATGCCTGTTTAGATTTGCTTTTAACATTTTCAATAGTGAAAGTGTCTTGGCTATTTCTACTGTATAACAGTGCTGAATTCGTTTTGATCACATGTAAAAATTATCTGGATCAATAGTTTATTTTTTTTAACAAAATTGACTTTAAGATTGTATTTTATTTGAGGTGGGTGTCCATCAAAGGTTTCCACTATGAACTCTGTTATTTTTAGATGATATTGGTTCGTTGTTTGTACAATAGACGCAATTTTTTTCTAAAACGTTTACCTCAGAAGTACCACAGTGTAACGTAGACCACAGAGGAATTTATTAAAGTTTCCCCCATCTAAATCATGACAATTTGGAAGATGAAACAACAAATGCCTCAACTATGTCAGATAGGTGATAACGCGCAACGTCTAAGGTGCTAAGCCTTGCATTTATGACAGATCCGATCTCATTTGGGAGAGAATCAAGTCTAACAGTGACAATAACGATGAAAAATATTAAATACTAGCTGACCTGCTTTTGCTTCGCACGAAAGTTATTGTATGTACAATTACTGGTAAGGGGTCGTTAAATCCGTTGTTAGTGAGTATCTATGTCGGTAAAGGAACATGTATGCCAAATTTCAAGTGAATAGGTGTAATAGTTTCGGAGATATCATGATGAGTCAGTAGTAAATCGCTTACATATAATAAGAAGATAAGCAAATCATGATCTTTGACAGTTAATTTTGCTCTTAATACGAAGAATCATCATCATTTCAATACATAATTAGTCCACTGCTGAACATAAGCCTCCCTCTTACATTGCCACATAAGTTTGAAGATCTGATTTAGGGGGGATTTTGCCATAGTTGCCACGCTTGTTAGGCGGGTTGGCAATCGCAGATTATTTATTCAGATGTTCCAGGAAGATGCTGCTGCCCTTCTCCGAGTTTTCGTTTTCTCTTTGACGACACCCACGGGATGAGATGGGGTGGTAGATTCTTTTCAGCCGCTACCACACGGCGAAAAACTAATTGTTATATGATGAAAGTGGTATATGAATGGGATGAAATATATGGATTTTCCTCATAGTGATTACACGTTATTGCATACCTTTATTATGCGATGAGATCGTTTTTCGAGAAACTGAGAATTCAACGTAGATATTAAAATTTTGTTTATAAGAACGAATCAAAGTACGACCGAGTTCATTAAACCGTTATCTCTGTATTAATGTATTCTTTGATTGTTTATTTATCAATGTCGCAGCGATAGCATAACGTTATAATATCGTTAATTATAGCTATGGAAACGTCCAGTAACGGAACAATTGTCTGTAGCACTGCAATCTTTGGACTAGGTAATGTGGGGTGCTAAGGAAGGAGGGGTGAATATTGTATGCAGTATTGTCGAAAGTTTAAGTAAAGAACATGATTTCAATTATTTTCTTAATTATAATATTTACTCCACATAAAGTAGCGAAACAGAACAATGATTGTGATTGTTGTTATAATTTCATCTTTAACTCTCAAGTGCATAGAGTTCTTATTTTACTAACCAATTTTAATCCAAGTTAAGTTTTAGAGACATTATTTAATGTTAGTATTTGACAGGGTTAACGAATAAGTTAAATAATTATTAAAATATTTGGTTGGTTCGACAAAAGCGTCTGCGTACAGATTAAAAAAGATTTTGATTTTTTTTATATATATATTTATTAATGGGAACAATCGCATACTTTTTTCCAGTGTCAAAAGTATCACATTCAGGTTCAAATATATAATTTTCAGCTTAGTGGCAATCTTCAAGCAACAAGACTTTGTTTCACATTAAACTGTTTGATTTTACTGAAGATTGGTTGGACTGTTGAATTTAAAATTCATTAATTCAATCACTATATACTTTCACGGGCACTATCTGTATAATACTATCAATATTAAACATCAAAATTCGAAATATATACACTGAATAAGTTAATACAATGAATAACACATTGCCACTTTTCGAGTTGGCGCCAAAAATACGACAGACTAAAATGTGAGAAAATCGTTTGTAGTTATACCAACATACCAGCCAGTAATTTCAATTTGACATCTTCATGAAAGTCTTCAAACGAAAAGAAATAATCATGAAAGGGTGCTATAGGACAAAAACTTATGTACGTTTGCTTCGAGATAAGGTATTAAGTAACCGTGCACAATCACTGAGCTAACCGCTGATAAGAGCGAATTTGTATAAAAACTAACTTTATTTTATAAATACGATAAATGGAGACACCTATCAACATAAAAGCGAACACGCCAGCTTATGAATATGTGTGTGCATAATGGAGAGATTAAAATGTTACATAGCGTTGTTAATCACAAAAATTCAAAACAGTGCGACAACCTGTTACGGACCCTTTTTTCAGGAGCTAAGGGGAGGAGATCTTAGTGCTTTGACAATGTCGCCCCTGTGGACTAAGATATAATAGTTTTGTTTTCCATTATGTTAATTTACGTGTCTTTGTCTGTGTGCCTTCCCCGGTCGAGACGACCTAAATAACAAGAGAGAAATAAGATTTTACATAATTAGTTCCAACAAGACTGATAAAATGTGAACGAAGTCTACTTGGTCGGCGCAGTGGCTAAGCGGCAGGCTTCTATGTTATTGATAGCAGATTCGATTCCCGCACGGGACAAATATTTGTATGACCTACAGATAGTTGTTAAGTGTGTGGGTGTTTCTGTATGCAAAATTCACGCACACTACAGGAAATGCCTAGTGTGGGTCATCGTCTTTAAAAACTTAAAAGTTTAGGCCTAAATGATAAAATTAGTGACAAACGTAATTATGCTCATGCGTATAATTTCTAATCACATGTATACAATATAGGTTTATGAACAGCTTCTTAAAATGACATCTACTCACCTATTAGTGGAAGCATGTTGTCAATAGATTTTCTTTGTGTTTTTAGGAAAACACCACATTAAGATTTATCCTGTAACGTAGTCATAAACGCATTAATTTCAAACAAATTAAGACATTCAATTCCACGTGCACAACACAACCAGACCCGAAAACCAACAATTTGTGTTTTTGAAAAAAGGTTGGCTCCTGCGCGATTTCGAACTCGGTACCTGCGGCGTAGAAGTTAGGTACTCATGCAGCCGTCACTTGATGTAGCGTTGATGTAACTGAAGAAATGGTCAATACAGGATCAATCAAACAAGTAATATAAGTTACACAATAAAGCAAAGTAAGGTAACCTATAAAATTTATAGTCATTACACATTAACTGGTGGTAGGATTCCTATGCAGGAATTCGTCTAGGTAGGTACCACCCCAGGGCCAGTTATTCTGCCGTGAAGCAGTTTTATGCAAACAATACTGTGTTTCGGTATGAAGGGTACTGTGAGCTAGCGTAATCACAGGGCATATGAGACAAGAACTTATGTCTCAGGGTGATGGGCACAGTGTGGTGTCACACTGAATTTTTCTGGGCGACACAGCATTTGTTATGGGCAGACGTTGCACTTACCATCAGGTGAACGTTTTGCTCGTTTTATCACTTCTTCCAATAAAAATAATAATAATAATAATATACATTTAATTTCCCACTGTTGAGCAAAGACCTCCTCTCATTTCTTGGAGGGTTTAAGAGCCCGAATGAGTCTGCCACCCTGGTCCAATGTGGGTTGGCGGACTTCACACGTCGTTGAAATATTTTTTGTAACTCAGATACGCTGGTTCCTTTCGATGTTTTCCTTCACCGCGGAGCATTTGGTAAATCAATCTAGGTAGGGTAGGTGGTAAGATTCCTATATAGGAATTCATCTAGGTAGGTACCACCTACCGCAGACCAGTTACTCTGCTGTGAAGCAGTAGTGTGCAACCATTACATTGTATGCATTACATTATATGGAAATCGTTATTTTGGTTCAAGCTGTTTAGAGGGACGTTCTTATTTCAAACAAAAATTCAATTAAGTTTTTTTTATTGCATAAAGTGATGAAACGAGCAAAACGTTCACCTGATGGTAAGTGCAACGTCTGCCCATAACAAATGCTGTGCCACCCAGAAAATTTCTGTGTGACACTACACTATGCCCATCACCCTGAGGCATAGGTTCTTAAGTGATTAAGTGAGCCCAGTGATTACGCTAGCTCACAGTGCCCTTCTAACCGAAAAAATGTAATTTTTGCACACTACTACTTCACGGCAGAATAACTGGCCC
This sequence comes from Luehdorfia chinensis, assembly GCA_019845155.1. Taxonomy (NCBI): domain Eukaryota; kingdom Metazoa; phylum Arthropoda; class Insecta; order Lepidoptera; family Papilionidae; genus Luehdorfia; species Luehdorfia chinensis. Next base: position 11,477,529 of record JAHVAK010000103.1, read on the forward strand.
TGGGGTGGTACCTACCTAGACGGACTCCTGCATAGGAATCCTACCACCAGTATAAAAACCAGTGTTAAAAACAAATTATAATCATGCTACGAGTATGTAGCTTTTTCAATGTAACGACTATCCCACGCCGTCTGAAATCCGTGATGTAAAATTTGTTTGTAATCACGCTTCGTAATAAAAATAACCCGGCAAATTAAGTGCTCTTAAATCGTAAATTCTGATTTACCAGATACTATATTAAACTAGGTACTTACAGTCACACTTTTCCCACATAAGGGGTAGGCAGAGGTCACACAAGTAGCCCACTTTACGACGCTGGAAACGATACTTGACGAGTGGCAAACCACGTCGTACGAGTAGCTGTTTTGGTACGAGTCAAAAAAATCTTACTACGCATTGCGCTCCCACGAGCAGTGCCGTGACAGCATTGCATACTTTCAACCTATCACTATTCCACTGCTGAACACGAGTCTCCGCCGTAGATTGCCAAAATAGTTAGTAGCTCGTGTTATGAGGGGATTTTGCCATAGTTATCACGGTTGGCAGGCGCGTTGGCAACCGCAGTTTGTGTATCAGATGTTCCAAAAAGATGCTGCTGCTCTACTCCTTGTTTTATTCGTCCCTCTGTCGACATGTACGACACCCACGGTATGAGATGGAGGAGTGGTAGAGTCTGTTAAGTCACACGGAAAACATATCAGTAAAGTAATTACTTAATGTTTCGTTAAAGATCTCTAAGGTTTTATTTTTAAGTTTTAGGTTTTAGTTATAGCCGGACGCTGCACTTTCCGCGAGGTGAAAGTTTTGCTCGTCTCATCTACTAATTACTGATTACTGGTGGCAGCATTCCTATACAGGAGTCCGTCTAGGTAGGTACCACCCCGGGGCCAGTTATTCTACCGTGAAGCAGTAGTGTGCAAACATTACTGTGTTTCGGTTTGAAGGACACTGTGAGCTTGCGTAATCACTGAGAATATGAGACATAAAATACTCCCGAAAATTTTCTGGGTGACACAGCATTTGTTAAAGGCAGACGTTGCACTTACCATCAGGTGAACGTTTTGCTCGTTTCATCACTTTATGCAATAAAAAAAAATCCTCTTATAAAAAATGCAGATGCAAGGACGACGATCGAGATCGAATAAGTCGTCTCGAGCAAGTGTAGTTATTCCAGGTGTTGTTGTTTATAATATAAAACGCAACTGCGTTAGGCTTCTACATGTATTAATGACATAAGGTGTTGTAACGAAAATAAATTTTAATTCATCGAATCATTGATTGATTTAATTCATTGATCTGTCCGTTTGTCACAGCCATTTTACTGGGAGACTATTTGCACTTCATAGATTAAATAAGGATTTAACTAGGGGTAAATTTAAGGTTTACAAGGTACAAAAACCTTTTGTCTGGTTCTGTGTATGAGAGACAGAGAGCCTCTTGGAAGATCGAAACATATTTTTTGTACCTTGTACCCTATGGGTATCACGATATTTAATTATAATTATTATTGGAAACGTGCGATGTTAAATAAAATATTTACATTAGTTTATTTTTAATATCTTATTCATTAATAAATTTATTCAATTATTTAAATAAATTTATGTTAAAAATCAGATTAAAACGCCGGTTTCTTATCGGAATTATCTATGTGCATATTGTGAGAACAATCTTGGGCTCATTTGAACTTGTTTTAAGACACGAAATTGATTTTCGCAATCCTAAATATTTTAATTTGGTCAAGTATGTCCATTAACCTTCTACATTTTATACGTAAAAACGCTCCTGTTTTTAACCGAACTATACATAATATGTATTATTAATGCAAATAAAAAATAAAAGTACTAGTCTGTGACTTTTGAATCTCATTTTGTGTTTCTTAACGTCTAAGGCTTGAATTCTAATGAGCTCAGGGGTAGCTCAGGGGCCTGATGCTCGCCTTTAATTTCATAGTAAGGGAGTAACCTGGCATCGATGCCCTGTGCTAGCACCTCTAATATTGTTCTACAATTTTAAGTGCTGATTTACCACGTGCTTAGCGGTGAAGGAATACATCGTGAGGAAACCTGCATGTCCGAGGAATAGAAATATTTCGAGGTCATGTGAAGTCCGCCAACCCGCATTGGAGCAGCGTGGCGGATTCTTCCTAGCTCCAAAACCCTTTCAGAAATGGGAGGAGGCCTGTGCGCTCAGCAGTGGGACATTTATAGGCTGAAACTACTAGCACAGGTTATATAGTAAGTGCGTTCATTCCTACTCTGTCCCGTCTTATTGTTTCAAAAGATTCTGGAATAAAACTTAAATTAAGATATTAAAAATTAAGATTTTGTCTCTGGTTCCTAGTAGATTAAAAATCAAACTCGCGTCTAGGTTTAAGCACTACTTCTTTAGCGCATACTTGGAATCCGTAACTACTGCTGTATTAATCTATAAATAGACAAAAAAAAAACAATAGTTCCATTGAGACCGTGCCTCTAGTGGCAAGCCTAAGAAGCGCCCGATAGATAACAAGATGTAATTGGTCGGTGTATTACAGATTTTATTCAATACCGAGATAGTGTTGAGTGGATGACGCGCCACTTGAGTGTAATGGAGGAAGATAAGAACGCTTGTAGTTATTTAGGGTTCCCATCGCGTTTACATGGACGAGTTGATTTTTTTTTAAATTTATAATGTGGCTATGGTATTGATGTGTACGCGTTTTATGGCTCGCGACGAGATTGTTTTAGTTATCTTGAATAAGTACAGAATCGAATCTGAATAGAGTTTGATGTAAGGGATAGATGTAAAATATACTCGTACAAAGTTTTCTTTAATTTCAGAACTTGCTTATCGAGTCGTCGTTTCAGCCTAACGCAAGTCCACTGCTGAACATAGGCTTCCCCTATAGATAGCCACAAAAGTTTGTAGCTCTCATTTTGGGGGGATTTTGCCAAAGTGCCACGCTAGGCAGGCGGGTTGGCAACCGGAGTTTATTTATTCAGATGTTCCAGGTGGATGCTGCTGCCTATCTTCAGGTTTTCATTTTTCCTCTGTCGACTTTTACGACACCCACGGGATGTGATGGGGTGGTAGATTCTCTTAGGCTTCCACCACACGGCAATTAGGCCGCCAACACACGGCAACATCGGCCTTCATTACGATGCAGCAGTAGGATTTCTCCTGTTTTGTTGGCGCGTTTTACAGACATAAATTTCACATGCACGACACAACCAGACCCGAATGAAATAAAACTAATTGCGTTTACACTGATGTTAGTGTCCGGGATTCGAACCATCGATACCATACCACACCATATTACTTTATGCAACCAGATATACAAAATTCGTATATTGTGGGGTCCATTAATTGTTTTAACAACCTCTCCATTGTTGTTTTTTTCCACTAAAACAATAGAGCTAAAACGAGCCTCAACAAAAAAATATTAACAGTTATTGAAATGAAATGAAATATATTTACTCTCTGATATTCAGATTTCGTTTGTCAAATTTTTTTTTTTACAATGTACCACCGTTTCTTAATAAGGTTCCACTGTACGGAGAAGAAACAGGTGAAAGAAACTCCGTGGTCATCCTCTTTTTTAGTAATTTTTTCAATGTTCTTTTATTGTTAAAGTGATAAAAAATGATTACATGAGGAATTATTCATTAGAAACAGCCTTGCAGCGATCACCTCATTCCAAGGGGTTTTAATCATCCATATTATTTTATATTATTATAACCCTTTATATAAAGTTTTTGTTTAATAAACTTTTTGAACCTATGTGCAGTAAGACCATGGGTATTAAAAATCTGCTCTGCCTACATCAATTTATGTTTATATACCTTTTTATAAAATTTACTTTACTTATAAATAATTTCTTAAAAGACTTGAAAAGACGCCGCGGGTCCTGGGTTTGAATCTAATTCGGAGGCAACAATTGCACAAGAACATAAATTGTTGGTTTTCGAGCCTGCTTAAGTTGTGCGTATCCTCTTGTCTCCAACACTGCATCCTAGCCTACCTCCGATCTTATCGTAGGAGCGTTACATCGAGAGGTGGTAGATTAGGACGAGTGAGTACACTTGTTGCACTATAGTAGTTCCTGGTTGTTGACGCCGTGATCAAAAATCGGCCAGAAAGACTTCAATAAATATAAATCTCTTTTTTTATTGGATAAAGAGATGAAACGTCCAAAACGTTCACCTCATGGTAAGTGCAACGTCTGCCCATAACAAATGCTGTGTCACCCAGAATTCTGTGTGACACCACACTGTGCCCATCACCCTGTGACATAAGTTCTTAAGTCTCATATGCCCAGTGATTACGCTAGCTCACAGTGCCCTTCAAACCGAAACACATTAATGTTTGCACACTACTGCTTCACGGCAGAATAACTGGCCCTGGGGTGGTACCTACCTAGACGGATTCCGGCATAGGAATCCTACCACCAGTAATGTCTGTAAATCTTCATTAAAAATAAACTAAATCAATCAATAAGTTGTCTTTTATAGGACAATAAACGAATTTTAAATCATCGCTGATTTAAAATTCGTTTAAACACTAATGGCCCAATTTCTCCTTCCAGCATCCATCCCTACGATGTAACAATTCAACGCATAAAATCACTGACTGCATGCGCTATTTATCTGTAATTTCTTAGTCTCAAAGCCGGTACATATTAGGCAGTGCACCTGATCAAAGAGAATTATGCCAGACGGCGATATCAAAGGGTTATTGTGCGATGCGAACGCGGGACTCTCGCAAGCAAATGACGTGCAAGACGACGGCCGGTCCTATTGTGCCTCGAAATTATGCCTTCCACGGATTCTAGAGATTGTGCGTTTCCAGCGCACATTGTTTTGCATTAATGATTAATTTGCAAATGATTTTATACTGCCCGTCTACGCAAAATTGTTCCTTCAAATAGGAGAAAGAGCGGTTTCGGTAAAAAGTAAAGCTACTGCCGAGATATGTATTGCTGGGAACGGGATAGCTTTTACGATAAATTTTCTTAATTCTTGTTATCTGTCGGCAAAAAGTAATCACCACACAGTTATTTGGCGATCACTATACCACATACTTCGCTTTTTAGACGCTGCAGTGCGTAACCCGTCTAAATTATATAATTATTTAAGTTCAATGTTTAGGATTTTCAAAGAATTTCCCTATGTCGCCTCCTAAGACCCACGGGATTAAAATTGATGGCAGATTTCGCTACATAGGGCAATATATCATAAACATAATTAGTTCAATATTTCGCAATAACAGAAACGAGTAAATCTTTGCAGTAATTTATATCATTGCATTGCAGTACCGCTTGCGGCTGGCAACACTTTGAAGTGACCCGATAAGTGGATGCTTATCCAGTATAATGTGTGCAACCACAAGAAAGGGCTTACGCTCCTAGTTTTCATTACAGATGTACATAATAAAGGCGAATAGGATAGAATAAAAAGTAGTTTTATTAGCTGGCAGTATAAATAATCAATGGAATTTGTATGCAATATCTCATGTAGTAAACACACTTTACTTTTTAGGTTCCCGAACCTCCGAAGTATTAAACGGAACCCTTATACGATCACTCGTTTATCTGTCCAATTTGCTCTGAATCTACTCGACCGATTAAGTTGAAGTTTGGTACACATGTGTATGTCTGTAACCGAAAGGTGTCCGGCTTAGTAGAATAGCACCTACCTCTTTCCTACGGACGTGTCGTAAGAGAAGACTAAGGTATTGTACGGACAGCATTTATTCGGGCAGAATAACACCATAATATTCTAGACTGATTTTTTTACTCGTACCAAAATATCGGCGACTTGGATGGCCTGGGCTACGTATGTGGCCTCTGCCTTCACCTTATATGGGAAAAATGCGTGATTATATGTATTTATGTCTGTGACCTAAACAAGTACGTATAATGTTAATAAATTAATTATAAATATGGGGGTCACTTTTTGGGAGGTAAATTAGAATAAAAAAAAATCCAAACTGTACCGTGAGAGGTGACTTTTTGTAAGGGTCTCAAATTTGATTTTTTATAATTTTAATATAAGTTTTGAAGCTGTTTAAGAAAAAATATGAAAATTTACCGTCTCCCACCCGTTTGTCTTCTAAAGTACATACATACTCGTACATATTTCTGGTGGTAGGATTCCTGTGCAGGAATCCGTCTAGGTAGCTACCACCACAGAGCCAGTTATTCTGTCGTGAAGTAGTGGTGTGCAAGTATTACTGTGTTTCGGTTTGAAGGGCACTGTGAGCTAGTGTAATCACGGGGCATATGAGACTTACTCGTAAGAACTTATGTCTCAAGGTGACGGGCGCAGTGTAGTGCCACACATGCGTTTGGTATGGGCAGACGTAGTACTTACCATCGAGCGAACGTTTTGCTCGTCCCGTCACTTTACCCAATAAAAAAAAGGTTCATATCACAACAACAACGGAAAACCCACAATTTGTGTTTAAGCACAAATTTTGGATTCGGCTGAGATTCGAACCCAGGATCCGCGGCGCAAAATTCAGGTACTCTGGACTAGATCACACGGTCTTCAATATCTAAAGATTATCGGTAGGAGGAGACGTCCTCCCCAGATCAGACCACCCCATGTACCCACCAGGTTAGCTAACCTTTATCAACAACATTTTGTTTCAGTTCGCATCAGTGTATGTATTGAGTGAGGTTTTAGCGTTTGCTTATTATACTTTATAATGCAATAACCACATTGATAAAGTAAATCTTCTAATTTCAGTATAAAAATTAATAATTGAATCTTGCAGAGTGTAGACCCTTGACAGTTTTAAAAACCATATTGTTGACGACTGGGGTGTCATCTCCCCATGGCTCTATTCTGTTATAACCCTCCGTTCCCACGGGTAACGCGTGCCACTTTTCGACTTTTATGGGGTCACTTTATATTTAGAGGGTGAGGCAACTTGATTTTGTATTGCATAACAGTTAGTACTGAATGCTTCGAAAAGTGTTTTGAAGTAAATGCTACTTGTGTTTTATCACAGGAAATAACATGAATTTACTGCATTATAGTCTATCCTGTGGTGTATTGACCGTGTAGTGGCGGCTCGTTAAAAGAATACTACCACTCCATCTCATCCAATGGATCTCGTAAAAGGCGAGTAAGGGAATTCAACTGCACTGTGCACCCAACAGCGCATGGTGGCGATGGGCTCACCACCTATCACACCGAGTGCATTATATTGTTTTGGTGAAACGTGGATTGTGGCTGTCATCTGTTTTTGCAGTGAGTGCCCAGTCTCTGACTACCCCTTATGGGATGAAGTCGTGATCTTATGTATGTGTGTAGTCTATTATTATGGGTATTGACTTAATTTTTTTTGAAACAGTGACAGAATCAATTTAGATTGATACTGCCGCCATATGCCATCCGAACAGGCGTTGAATGAGCTTAATTTTATTTGAAACTAGCGAGCCGCTCCAGCTTCGCATGGGTGCAATTTACTCATGAAAAATTTAGTAGTCCGAAAATGTGAAATTGGACTCACATTTTTTTGTTGTAATAAAAAAAGTTAACTTTTAAAGTGAAAGTTACTTTCTTATTGAGTTTTTTATACTGAAATGGCGTGTTATTTAAAAAAAGGATTCGAAATGGGAATAATTCCAGACTTTCAGGGGCAGTAAATTCACATTTAGATCTAAAACCAAGAAGTAAAAGTTGCATATCTTAACCGCGCTGTATTTTTTTTATTAATACTGTTTATTATTCGACGTAGCATAATGGTTTTATAACATTGCCCGATAAAACAGTTTGATTATTATTAATTAAGCAGTTCCGGCTAAAACCACACACTAAACACGAATTTGGTACGATACTTGTTTGCGCGCGAGCTTTGTCGATAGATGGGTCGTAAAGGAAAACGAGGTAAAATAACATGATGCTTCAATACGTTTTGTCGACACATTGAACTTCATTAAACTTGTATAACTTGTCTTTGAAACCGATTTTTAAAACGGAATTCGATTACAACATAAATATTCAAATAAAAGTGTGGTAAAAATTTGAATCATTACTACATTCAAAATCCGAGGGAATGCTTCTTAAGGACACAACAAGGTGAAACTAAATTGATAGTGCTATTGTGTACGAGTTAAGTTAATAAGGTAAGGTTAAAGAAGTCTAAACAGATACAAACTGTGAACATTAAATCAACTAAAGCTGCCGAACATGTCACACACTGCACTCATAACATGGTCCTTCGAGCCGGATACGAATATGTGATATGTTATAAACGTTTGGTTAATTTTTATTTCCGCGAGTGAGATTATGATCTCTTTAACTAAGAAAGTACAGCAAAAAATAATTTTGCTGTACTTTCTTAGTTAAAGAGTAAGAGTAACTTTCTTTGTAAAGTTTTACCATCTGCTGCAATAAAGAAAGATTTAAAATGATTATTATTTACCGCTATAGTTTTTTCTATGCGGAATATAGGTCACATAGATCACATTTCTCGACAAAATGCTATTCATTAAAAATATATACAACGTAAAATAAATATTTTATTTAAAGTATTTAAATATATATTCACGTATGAATATACAGATATCTATCTAAAGTTTAGATTAGATATCTATATATTAATACCTGAAGATAAAAAAATTAAACCTTTTTTGCATATTGCGTGCAGGGAGGAGTGTACAATTTGGCATAGTTAAAGTTTATATGGAGAAAGAGTGCAAAAAGCTGAAAATTATAAATATGTATTACGAATACATTAAATTCAATAAAAAAAGTTAATAAATTACGATCGAATTTAGACAATCGGGCAAACACTAGTTAAAGTATAGCCTACTCTACCTACGTCCTATTGAGGCTCCACGGGCCTCACCGCAGTTTTCAAAAAGGGTTAATTAGAGAATTTGCTTAAGGGCCGTTATATTCTTAGTTTTCATACGAAGCTGTTTTTTTACAAAGATGACTGTACAGGTTTCTTATTGAGCTTCATACGTCTCCATATAATTTAAGGCGAGTGGTTAGTCTCCACAGTGGACTGGACTGAACAAACACAACATTAAAATTAATGTCCGAAACTAAGTTCGATACGTATGTCCAATTTTCTTCCTGTTACCTGGAAATCCCCGTTCTACTATTGATACGACCATCGACAATAATTACTAATTTATTCTATGTATCCTTATTTGCGTTTGATTCACTGATAAATTATTAGTCACTTGAGTCAACAGCCTCCCCTTAGTCATTCTTTTGTCTGCCAATCGCTTATTCAGAATTTGAACTTGGTAAATAAACTACTGTCAGGCTATGTGGTATTGTTATTCTATTATTTTAAATACTGAAATTTTAAATATTTGTGGCATGTAACGCAATATTATCTACTAGTATTTCTCATATTGGGAATTAACAGTATTCTATAGTAGGACAGTGACGTTAAATGTCTGTTTATCTATTGCAAATTCCTTTCACATCTTGCCAATTGCATTCCACCACTGTGCACTTTTTTAAGAATTTTCTACTATGCATGACCATTTAATGGAATCTGCTACCACCTTCTCAAAAGCCGGCAACGCACTCGAAAGTCTTTTGTTGCGAATGTACTTGTTCGAGGTTGATCATTTAGTGTTGGTAGGATTCCTGTGCAGGAATCCGTCCGTCCGTAGGTACCACCGCAGTAGTGTGCGAACATAACTGCATTACGGTTTGAAGGGCTCTGTTAGTTTGTGTAATTACTGGGCATATGAGACTTAAGAGCTGATATCTCAAGGTGACGAGCGCAGTGGTGTGCCACTCAGAAATGTTCTGGGTGACACAGCATTTGTAGTGCAAAGTTTTGCAACTTGTTTCTATAACTCCGTACCTATTCAGTAATCGAGAATTTTAAAACTGAATCGACTGAACAATTCCTAAAACACTAAATACATAAAATTAGAAAGTGGCAACTGATAATTGTGTTAATATTTTAAAATTTAGTTTTTGCCTCACAATCGCATGTAACGATTCAAGCAGGATATTATCGATCGTGTACTGCATTTAAAATCCAGTTACCAAATGGCTTCAAGGTAAGAGAGAACCGATAACCAGATATGTTAGACGGTATGTTTATTTATGGCTCGGTCAGAAAACCAATCTTAGATTTTTATCTAGCGATATTTGAATTTTTTATTAGCTGTTATTGACCGCTTATAAGCAATAGCGATTTTATTTACATTCGTTTATTATTTCTTTTATTAGTCGACTTGGTTCTTTTATCAAGATATGAGGAGGTGTTAAAATTCATTCAGCAGTCATTGTTTTTATTAATATTTGGATATTAATTATGTGTTAACAGTAACTGTTCACAGGTTGTTAAAATAGCGGTTTATAATGATTATGTAATGTTGATAATAATTCCAAAACACTTTTTTTGAACTTCACGTGCGTAACAAATAGCGACTTTATCTCATAAGGGGTAGTCAGATACTGGGCACTCACTGCAAAAACAGATGACTGCCACAATCCACGTTTCACCAAAACAATATAATGCACTTGGTGTGATAGGTGGTGAGCCCATCGCCACCATGCGCTGTTGGGTGCACAGTGCAGTTTAATTCCTTACTCGCCTTTTACGAGATTCATTGGATGAGATGGAGTGGTAGTATTCTTTTAACGAGCCGCCACCACACGGCTCTTTAAAACGTAACACAGTAATGTTCGCACACTACTGCTTGATAAAATCCGTAACGATGATATCCGCAGCAGAGTAACCGACATAGCCCTTAGGATTAGTTGATTGCAATGGGCCGGCCATATAGCTTGTTGAATCGATAACCGTTGGGAAAGAAAAGTCCTCGAGTGGCAACCTCGTACCGGCAAACGCAGTATAGGACGATCTCCCACAAGATCGAGTCGACCTGCACGGTTTTTTGGTAACTGGTTGCTTAGGACAGTGTTTTGTTACAATCTATGTGGTAGGCGAATCTTCAACAGTAGACTAAGATAGGCTGAAATGATGATGATATTAATTCAAATACACAAATATGTTATTTTGAGATACGTACCACAGCCACTAGTGGTAAAAATTTGTTTAATGCAGCGGTGTCTTATTAGAGCCTAGTTAGTACTGGGGCACCATACTACACTCTTCACCCTGAGACATCTTAAGTCTCACTAGCTTACACTTACTACACTAGCTTAGTAATGACATTAGTTTACAGTGCCTTTCAAACCGAAACATCAATGTTTGTACTTTCCTGTTTCATGGCAGAATAACTGGAACTGCGGTGGTAGCTACCTAGACAAACCCCATTGGAGATTTGTTACCAGTCGACTTCATTCACCAGTCGACGTCAGTCACCACACAAAAATATCAGCGTTATGTTTCTTGGTACACTGGTATGGTCTTCCGTGAGAGCGTGGTGCGATCGGCGATGCACATATGTGCTCCACTAACGAAAATAGTTTAATTATAAAGCTAAACCACTACTTATATAAGCTACTAATATAAATTGTGTTCTATAACTAGCCATCTTTATTGATAAACGTCGATATTACACATAAAGAAAAGAGAAGTGTCTGTATGTTAATGATTTTTAAATTTGAAGTGTCAATTTTTTTCTGTCTTAAAAATAATAAAATTAAGTCGAATTTGCTTAAGAACTATTACTACTAATTTATTTATACGAAATTTGGATACATTGCATTTAGTAAATGAGATTACTTTAATTTTTATAATCATGTTGTCTCTAGCACTACCAATCGGTGTTATACCAATTTAAGGTTCATAGAAGGTCGCGGGCTCATTGTTATAAATATACTCGTAAATGGAAAGTTGTAAGGATAACATTCATCATTATCATCATCATTTCAGCCTATCAGTAGTTCACGGGTTGGCAACCGCAGTTTACTTATTCAGATGTTCCAGGAAGATGCTGCTGCCAATCTCCTGGTGTCTCCCTCTGTCAATTTTTACGACGCCCACGGGATGAGATGGGATGGTAGATTCTCTTAAGCCGCCACCACACGGATAACATTGCATAGCATTTATTCTTTGCTGGTCACTACTACACTACTTCTCTATTTCTTTGATCCATGTTTGCTTCTTGTCTTCTAGTCTACTTCTTTGTTTGTTAATAAGTGTCTTTTGTTATAGTTTATTCAATAAGCAAAATCTGACACTACTTCACGTACATGTTAATTTCAGATATTTAAATTCGAATTTCTATTTAGTGTTAAATACACCTTTTATTGTAAAGTACCGTATACTTTTGTCCTAACCTATCTTTTAATCTCACATTGCTATGATTGTGTATTGTACTAGTGAATATGTAAGAACTTACTGGTGGTAAGATTCCTATGCAGGAATCCGTATAGGTAGGTATCACCCCGGGGCCAGTTATTCTGTCGTGAAGTAGTAGTGTGCAAACATTACTATGTTTCGGTTTGAAGGGCACAGTGTGCTAGCGTAATCACTGGGCAACTTATGTCTCAGGGTGATGGACACAGTGTGGTGTCACACAGAAATTTTCTGGGTGACACAGCATTTGTTATGGGCAGACGTTGCACTTACCATCAAGTGAACGTTTTGCTCGGTCATCACTTTATCCAATAAAAAAAAACTATGTGTTTTTTTAAAAGAAAATGCGGAGGCTATCAGAACTATCACCTAGTGGTAAGTGCAACGTGCAGACGACCGCAGACCATAAGAAACGTTGTACTCTGCCCAGTAATTACACTAGCTCTCAGTGTCATTCAGACCGGAAAACAGCACAGTGTCTGAACACTAGTGCTTGGTGGCAGGATAACTGTCAATGCGGTGGTGTCTACCTAGACGGATTCCTGCTTAGGACTCCTGTCATCAGTATTAAGTAGTGTAGCGTCATTTTAGTAAAAACCACGTACCTGCAGTTTTCAAATCTTAATAATCAGACCGATAAATTGAAGTGTTGTAATATCTACACATAGTATATTGTTTGCTAGAGGATTCGCTAAAACTATCGCATCATTTTCGAAGATGTTTGTTTACGTTACAAATTATACAGGATGTTTATTATTGACGTACACTTTTATTTAAAAAAGTTCTAAATCGATGTTTCCTTGTCATTTAAGAGTCGTAAAAGAAAATTATTATTGAAATCGTCTACTAGTATCGGTGTCTTTGATATATTAAGGCGTTTGTATCTTTTTAGGTTGTGTATAAGAAAGTGTATATTTAAAGGCCTTATAGAAGGTTATTCGTTACTAGTTTTCAAAATTTACTTCAATATTTAAAAAAAAGCTTTCCTAATTTTGTAATTTCTTTTTAAAAAATTTAACAGCATTGCTAATTTACTTTGAACATATAGACGAATATTGGTGCCCAATGAAAATCTATGAATCTATTTCGAACTGTTATGAAAGTTGTCTACCAGCCCACGAAAAATCATCACAAATATGTCGTACCTAAACTCCCCAGACTGGTAACGGTTGAGGAAGACCTGTGTCTATCACTGGACTGTTTACGAAATGTTTTCAAACTTCATGATCTTTCGTTTTGAATCGGTATGAAAACAGTTTTGAAAGTTGATATTAATTGACATACTGTTATATACAGTAGTACTGTAGTATACTATAAGTATAGTCACGCCTTTTTCCCCTATGGGGTAGGCAGAGGCCACTTACGTAGCCCTTGCAGGAAACCAGACTTGACGGGTGTCGAACCACGTCGCTGCCATTTTGGTACGAGTCAAAAAATTCTCACTACCCATTGCGTTACCATGAGCAGTACAGTGACAGCATTGCATATTATGATGTTATTCTGCATGAAAAAAGGCTGTCCGTACAGTACCTATAGAATCACCAACTATTAACTTAATAAAATAGTTATTTTGAAAGTTCTTTATCATTTTTCAAGACTTATCTAAATATACCGCAAAAGTTTTTGTACACTTATTTTACTTTTCATGATTCAGTTTTTTTTTAATTGGAGAAAGGGATTAGCATTGCTATGCTGTCTCATCCAGAATATTTGTGTTGCACCGGACTGTGCCCGTCGTCCCCCTGAGACGTCAGTTCTTAAGTCTCATATGCCCCGTTACATGAATGGGGTACCACCCATATTTTTTGTCGTAATTTCCCTGCCGCACACCATTGTGTAGCGGTTTATAAAAGCCACCTTGCAGCATTGCATATTATGATGTTATTCTGCACGAATAAAGGCTTTCCGTACAATAGCTTAGTTGCCTCTTACGATACTTCGGTAGGAAAGGAGTAGGTGCATTCTACTCTGCTGGACACCTATCGGCTAAATATCAATTGGAAGATTATACTAGTACATATTCTAGTATTACACTGGAAGATACTGGATTATACTAGTTAAGTGTGAAGCCAAACGTAACGCGAAATAATGTGTAAATAACTTAATCAGTTACCAATCTTATCAATATCCAGTGTACCAATACACAATTTATAGTAAACAACTTCAACTACTCGTCGTCGCCGTTTCAGCCTATCACTAGTCCACTGCTGAACATAGGCCTCCCTCATAGATCGCCACAAAGGTTAGTAGCTCTCATTTTGGCGGGAATTTTGTCTTAGTTGCCACGCTTGGCAGGCGGGGTCAACTACTACCAATCACCTTTTTAAAAATGGATGGACGAGTCCAGAAAATACTTTTTCATTTACGTCGCCAGAGAAATTTCGCTGACGGCGACATCAGACATAATTTTTTTTATAGAAGAAGGTGACGAGACGAGCAAAACGTTCACCTGATGATAAGTACAACGTCTGCGCGTAACAAATTCTATGTCACCCAGAACAATTCTTTGTGACACCACACTGTGTCCGTCACACTGAAACATCAGTTCTTAAGTTGCATATGTCCTTGTTCTCAAATCTCATATGTCCAGTAATTACACTAGTTCTCAGTGCTCTTCAGACCGAAATACAGTAATGGTTGCATACTATTGCTTCACGACAGAGGAACTGGATCCGCGGATTTGATAAAAGTGATGGAACGAGCAAAACTTTCACCTGATGGTAAGTGCAACGTATGCCCTTAACAAATGCTGTGTCACCCAGAACATTTCTGTGTGACACCACACTGCGCTCGTCACTCTGTGACATCACTTAAGTCTCATATGCCCAGTGATTACACTAGCTCTCAGTGCCCTTCTACCGAACCGCAGTAATGTTTGCACACTACTGCTTCACGACAGAATAACTGGGGTGGTACCTGGAATCCTACCACCAGTAAAGCGGTTTGGAAATTAGGGCCCTAAAACTAGCTTCTTCGTCACATATGACAGGTATTTTGGTTATTAGGGGTGTTGGATAAAAATGGTATTTCAAAACTGAGGCTACGCTATTGGGGCTTTGTATAAAATTAGTGCTGGAAATAATCTATGTAGAAAAACACATCAATCACATTTTGCTTAAATCTTGGTTATTTAAACTTCCGGTTAGGATATATTATGTTAGTTTCTTTGGACAAAGTTATAGTCATTTATTACATAATAATAATAATAATAAATAATTCAGAGGTTTTATTTTGCGCTTAGTGCTATTTTCCCTGTCACTATTCTAATATTTTCCCTGTCATTATTGTAATATTCTATATCTCATAATATTATCTAATAAAGGCGCAACAAAATTAACCTTTACTTAATTTTTTTATAGTTTAAACTATCAAACTTATTATTGCCTGCACATGATGCAAGACTAATGCCTAATGTAGTGTAACTGTTGATTTGTATAATTTTGAGATAATTTTTAATTTTTTTAAAGCCTTATTTAGAATAAATTACCCTTTAAAATAATTTTAAGTTTTATGCTGGGACTATGAAACTCCTACATAATCATGTGATTTCTTTGGACTTAGTCATAGAGTGCTTTGTCATTGTTTAAAAGAGCTGACTATATATTTTTGTATTGTTAACTTGTTTCCTTGTCCGTCAGTCATTTATCAAAAACAGATTATACTATATTGCCCCCAGTAGATGTACAAAACACTCACAGTTATGCTCTTTTTGAAACGCTTTTGGGCCAGTTATTCTGCCGTGAAGCAGTAGTGTGCAAACATTACTGTGTTTTGGTTTGAAGGGCACTGTGAGCTAGCGTAATCACTGGGCATATGAGACTTAAGAACTGAAGTCTCAGGGTGACGGGCGCAGTGTGGTGTCACACAGTAATTTCCTGGGTGACACAGCATTTGTTATGGGCAGACGTTGCACTTACCATCAGGTTAACGTTTTGCTCGTTCCGTAACTTATATGAAATAATAAAAAAAAAATGTATTGTTGAAGTGTTGATGCCAATGATAAATGTAAAATATTATCGTTGTGATAACTAAGCGAAATAAGATATCTGACGGAATAAGATATCGTTACATGGATTAAAATCGCTCGAAAACTGAATCGATAACGATCTATAGATAAATCGTTAATCGCCTAACACGATTTAGTATGTAGGTAGAAGTCTGGGATTATTTCAGCTGGCGTTAATACTTTTGATTTTTGGAGTAGATAAGTAATTCATACATATACATAAGATCACGACTGTATCCCATAAGGGGTAGTCAGAGACTGGGCACTCATTGCAAAAACAGATGACTGCCACAATCCACGTTTCACCAAAACAATATAATGCACTTGGTGTGATAGGTGGTGAGCCCATCGCCACCATGCGCTGTTGGGTGCACAGTGCAGTTTCATTCCTTACTCGCCTTTTACGAGATCCATTGGATGAGATGGAGTGGTAGTATTCTTTTAACGAGCCGCCACCACACGGCATTCAGAAAGGGAATATTATATTTATATTATAATGTATATATATACAATGTGTCTTTTAAGTATATAAGTCAAATTTGACTACACAAAAACTTAAATTGGTGGCGATGGGCTCACCACCTATCACACCAAGTGCATTATATTGTTTTGGTGAAACGTGGATTGTGGCAGTCATCTGTATTTGCAGTGAGTGCCCAGTCTCTGACTACCCCTTATGGGATACAGTCTTGATCTTATGTATGTATGTATGTAAAAACTTAAATTACTTACACTAACTTACTTAAAATAAACAACAAAGAGCTTGGGCAATGATCTCCAATTTTTGATATTGTAAAATCTGTCTTCATAATTCCAGCCGCGAGATATGTAAATACTGTTAATGCATTTTATTACGTTTTACTATATTTTTTATACTGAAGACAGTTTATACGTTAGGGTTTCATTCCATATAGTCAAAGGAAGAGAACAGTTTTCTTAATTAAATTTTGGCTTATCCAATTTCGAGAAAAGATACATCAGAGAAGACAGTTTCTTTAAATGCTTTTTTTCATATTACTATGCTGGTGTTTATACTAAAAAGTAATTGTGATAAACGTATGACTGGGTCAACTGTTAATAAAATCCAAAGAAAACATCGTGAACATTCGTAATCAGATGGATATCTCGCTATCCTGAAATTGCGCCACTCGAGGATTTGACGATAGCGGGCTTGATCGATGTTCTTTGATTGTATGTTTTGATAAGAAACTTTATCTGTCAAGGAGATTATATTTTATCCTGCACTGCGCCTTGGGAACACTTTGGGAAAGGAATTTTGTGTTCGATGAACATTTTTTTTATGAAAATGAATATGTCGTCTCAAATCGCTGCAATCTCGACATATTCCGAAAAGAAATCAAATTTCTTTTATAATAAATTCTTTAAAATCTTATTCAGCGGAGGTTACCTTGTATATGGTACTTCCTGGTTTGGTCTACGTGCCCTAAACTTGTTGTCTATGATATCTGGCGGGTAGATACCGCGATTATATAGTAAAGCAGAGATAGTTTTCTAATTGGAATTTTTTTCGTAGTAGGTTTTTTAATTGGTTAAAGTGACGAGGCGGGCAAAACGTTCACCTGAAGGTAAGTGTTACGTCTGCCCCTAACAAATGCTGTGTCACCCAGAACATTTCTGTCTGGAACTACACAGCGCCCGTTACCCCGAGATATCAGTTCTTAAATCCCGTATGCCCAGTGCTTACATTAGCTTACAGTGCCCTTTAGACCGAAACATAATAATGTTTGCACCTACCTAGTAGGTTACTGTTATATATTTCTTTCCTTGGTTCCTTTTGTTATATTTTATTTTCTAGTTTCTATTTTTTGGTGTGTGTTCTTTAATCGGGATTAAATGTATTACTTACTTATATGTGTGTGTTTGGCCGTGCGTGTTTAATAGTGTGGAGTGTTTTAGTAATTCTGCAATTTTTTACAGAGATCTTAATCGATGTATCAACTGCAACATATCGTTTGACTACTGTTGATAATATGCCTCCTTCGCAAAGCCAACTGTCGTCCTCGCACACTTAACATCGTCGCCCCTGTCCTCTCTGATTGATCGGGTTTCTTCATATGACTAGTTTCGATTCCGCATTGGCAACGGGCATTAAATAAAGTTTTATTTTTATTTTTATAGGTGGTAATATTACTATGCAGGAATCCGTCTAGGTAGGTACCACCGCTGGGCCAGTTATTCTGCCGAGAAGCAGTAGTTCGCAAACATTACTGTGTTTCGGTTTTAAGGGCACTGAGAGCTAGCGTAATCACTGGGCACATGAGAATTTGAGAGGAGAGGCGCATTGTGGTGTCACACAGAAATGTTCTGGGTGTCACAGCGTTATGGGCAGATGTTGCACTTGCCATCAGGTGAATGTTTCGCTCGTTTCAACAGTTCCAATAAAAAAAAGGTTGATAGATACGAAAAGATGTGAGGCCATTTCTAGGTAGCCAGTCCAGTTAGAGTCGGTTGACGTTATATTTTAATATATCAGTTTAAACTAAAATTTGAAATTTAATCTTTGGACTTTTAATCATTTTAAAATAAATGAGAAACTAGTATCGTTTTTAGAAAAAGACATATATTTGAAATGTATAATACAAACTGACCAGAAAACCAAAGATTTGTATTTTTTGTCACAATTCGTTGGCTGGGAGTCGAACCCAGGACACGCGGTGTAAAAGTCAGGTAACCACGCCTATGAAGCCTAAGAAGTACCTTTTCACAGAGTGAGGTCATGTATTGTTACTGGCGCATATACGGGCTTTTACTACGTGGTTTGGCGAATCCCGAGATAGTGATCATTAATTTCAAGAATCCAATCACTTATTGGGTCTAATCATGCGATCCCAATTTGAATATTGTTCCTGCCCCGCCGTGTTAGATGCTGGATATAGATATCGTTTAATTTATTTTCTCGCAGATTGATAAACAGTAAGATGGTATCAACGGTGGGAGGATTTATGCGGTCGCGTTACAAGTGTCCCGCGTGGGATGGAGATGTTAAGGATTTTTGTTACGGGTGTTTGTAGTTGTTACAATTAAAATGTTACATTGTAACATATTGTTATTGCTCTTCAAGTGCGGTAAAATATCACCAATGCATTGTTTTGGGTATGTGATTGCAAAGAAACAAAATTCCGAAGAGACACATTAAGTTGTTTTTTTATCAATCATCATCATCGTTTCAGCCTATCACTACTCCAATACTGAACATAGGCCTCCCCTATAGATTGCCACTCAAGTTGGTAGCTCTAATATTGCGCGTATTTTGCCATAGTTGCCACTCTTGACGGGCGGGTTGGCACCCGCAGTTTATTTATTCACAAAGGTGCTGCTGTCCGTCTCATGGTTTTAATTTTTCCTCTGTCAAGTTTTACGACACCACACGGCGCACGCCACCACACCGCCGATTTATTTTATAGCATTAATAAAGTTTGTTCTTTTTTTCTGGTAAGCAAATGTGTGTGTTTTAATCAAAAAAGAGTAAGGTATAAGAGTCCTCACAAAGAAACAATGATAATAATAGGGTTGTCAGTTTGAGAGAAACAAAATCGATATATTAAAATTTATTTTCTTCTAAAAATTCGACTCGTACACATGTAATGTAACACCAGTCGAATCTCCATGTCCTGTGATAAAATCTGTCTACGAAGAAGGATTCCTTGAGTTTTTGAAATACTTCCAACGCCTTTTTTTTACTGTGTACGTATTGTTTAGGCCCATTTCATACCATTTTATTGGGACGATAAGGTGCTATCAAGACATGTCCGACATTTGTAATGCCGTTTACGTTGCTTGTCACCGCGATATGCTCGATTGCGATCGCACAGCTTATCTATAGCTTGCTACTGTTTGTTGCGATATTGATTTACAATTACGATAAAGTTATCGATATTTTACTTATCGATAGATATAATCTACTAATTTAGGAAGACTCGGCGATACTAGTACCTTTTCATATACAATGAAGCCAACTTTTCCGACAACAGTAAGAATAAATTAGACCCGATTTCACCGATTGATTTGGAAACCAAGTTTAATGAAACCGCGTTTTGCTTAACTGAGTTCAAATGTATCATTTCATCGGTTTTCGTCTAACCGATTTCACCGACTCCATTTTGATCGCGTTTAGAAAAACGAAGTTTACATGAAATATCGTCACAATCTAAAACAAAAAGACGATTTATTTCGTATTTTGCGACATCAAACAGCCTGTTTTTATGCTTAGGTTACATAAGTATGCAAACAATAAATCGTCGTCGTCGTCGTCGTTTCAGTCTATCATAAGTCCACTGCTGAACATAGGCCTCCCCCATATATCGCCACAAAAGTTTGTAGCTCCCATTTTGGGGGGATATTGCCATAATTGCCACGCTTGGCAGGCGGGTTGGCAACCGCAGTTTATTTATTCAGATGTTTCAGGAAAATTCTGTTGCCCATCTCCTGGTTTTCATTTTCCCTCTGTCGACTTTTACGACACCCACGGGATGAGATGGGGTGGTAGATTATCTTAAGCCGCTACCACACGGCTTAAACAACATTTTTTTTAAACAATAAATAATACGCATTAAAAATAAATTTTTTGTTTACATAGTTGTGCAATTGACAATGACAGCTCTCTAAACGCGTTTACGTCGAAAATTGGGCGTTCAGAATTTGAACCGCGTTTAGCATTGACTGCGTTCATTTGATGTTGATAAAATGCAAACTGTACCATTGAACTCAGTTAAACGCTTAAACTTCGTTTTTCTTGAACTGATCGCGTTTAGTTTCAACGGTGAAATCCGCCCTTAGTCTGCAACGAAAGTAGGTAAGAATTCCGAAACGTTACTTCATATGTTACAATAAAATGAATACATATAATACTATAGAATTATTAGACATAGAAGTTATTTGCATTTTAATTAGCGAAAAATAAAATATTTACAAGCTTAATTTTGATTGAACCTTCATAATTAAATTTTATTCATTAATTCTTAAAAAGTCTGTACGTAACAGTTGCTCGTTATCTATCTGTTTGGTTTTTATTGCATTAAGTGACGAAACGAGCGAAACATACACTTGAGGGTAAGTTCAACGTCTGCCCATAACAAATTCTTTGTCAACCAAAACATTTCTGTGTATCACAACACTGCGCTCGTCACCCTGAGATATCAGTTCTTAAGTCCCATATGGCTAGTTATCAGTGCCCTTCAAATGTTTGCACACTACTACTTGAAGGCAGTTCGGTAAATATTCGCAAAAACTGTTCTTAGTGTGTCTCTATGTCTGGTAAGGAATATTTATGCGAACTATGAAGTTAGTAGGTCTTGCAGTTTTGGAGATATCTTTTAAATTATGGTCTCTATATAGATAAATAAACATAGATAGATAGATAAGTTGTCGAAGGAAACCAATTTCCAAGAGTGGGCTGTTATCATCATCATCATCGTTTCAGCCTATTTTAGTCCACGGTTGCCACCAAACACGGTCTTGAGCCTCCTGCATTCATCGACTTCCCGCAAAACCGCGCCAAGGAGTGCATTGGGGCCCTTGGATCACTTCCGATGACGCCGTAAAATCCACAGGGCTAAGACCATTACACACACATGCACACAAAAAAAACATGGAGTAGTACTGTGAGTAGTACTGTATCGTGCTAAAATTATGGAATCAACACACAAATTAAAACGGAGATTCGCGAGAATATCCAATATTTAAATCATAACCACATATCTACCTAATTATTTTCCCAGTTAACAGCGCACAGAATGTACGATAATCGGGCGCCAGATAACATCCCACACCATGCGTCCATCACGTTGCTGTCTTCTCTTTCGCTCTCATAGAAATCGACCGACCTCCCTTTCTTGCTTATCTGGCTAGTTACGAATTTAAAAACTAAAATAATGAGCGATATATCGCGACTGCTATCGCAGCATCCGCCAGCGTATCGCCAGCGATAACAGTACATCTGCCATGTCAATGGTCGCCGATTTGTAATACGAACACTCCATTTACGCCGGCCTTATTATTAGATCTCATTTCCAGCCAGTTTCAAATCCTCCGATTGACAGGTGTTGCCCTATTCAGTCTTATTTATTATTATTAGTCTGTTGGTGAACATGAAATGTTGATAACAATAAATTATTCGATTAATTTGTTGTTTAGACTTCTACTTTTGTTTTAAATATAATTTGGTAGGATTACTTACAAAACTGCTTCATCGTGTCAAATATGAATGAATAACTATGAATGAATTGTTTATGATATCATGAAACAGACTTTGATTATTTTAAGTCAAAAAAATACACTAAACGCAGTAGAAGTTAATAGCAGCTGCGTTAGAGAATCAATTTCTTCTTCTTCCTGCGAATGTTCTAATAATAATAAATAATAAATAAACACAAAGGATCAGTAATGGCAGCAGTATGTTCTTATTCTAGGTTGCCAACCAGTCTGCAAAGCATACCAACTAAGCCAATTACGTTAATTTGCTAGTAATTTGCTGGTGATAGGATTCCTATGCTGGAATCCGTCTAGGTAGGTACCACCCCAGGGCCAGTTATTCTGCCGTGAAGCAGTAGTGTGCAAGCATTACTGTGTTTCGGTCTAAAGGGCACTGTAAGCTAACGTAATCACGGGGCATATGAGATTTAAGAACTTACGTCTCAGGTGATGTCACATGTGGTGCCACAGAATTTTGGTGACACAGCATTTGTTGGTGACGTTGCACTTACACAGGTAACATTTGCTCGTTTCATCACTGTATCATAAAAAAAAATCTTTCATACGTATATTTCTCGTGTGTGGGCCCAAGAGACCGTTTGGCACCATTACCATGAGGTTAAACATTTTTGGTCTCAACTGATCCAATAAAAAAAAACTTCTTTCATAAGTACGAGTAATATTTGCAAGGGTCGTATATGCATTATTGAATTATCACAGGTGCAAGTGTACCGTTAATATTTTTGCATGAAATCACATCAAACACTTAAGTTCACAGAAAGTCACTACTGTCTTAAGTTGTATTCAGACTTAAGTAGTAATGATTATAATCTTATTCAAATTTAATATGGCATTTGTCGAAATATATCGTCTCCGTGGTCAAGATCAGTCGGCCAGTTACCAATGAAATTTCGTTTGTTTTTTAAATTTAGAAAATACTCGTAATGTTTTCAGCAAGGACAATAACGTAACACGTGATGTATCGAGGAAGAATTATCGGAGTTTTAAAACCGTCGAGTACTTTGAAATCGTAAGCGAACACCAGTTGACACTAGATATTAATTACTATGTAACCAATACATTTTTACTGATAAGGGGCACGATAACATAGTCAATGCAACCTAAGTTTACATCAGAGAGTTGCTTTGTCTTGGTACAGCGGCGATAAGTCACGTACATATCGGATGTGTGCAAGAATCGATAGTTTCTCTGAATATACCCGTACACATATGCACATATATAAATATAATAAATCACATAGCTATAATGGTAATGTTATGGTTTTGTATCTATATATATCTACTTAACAAAGACATACACTCTGTATTCACACTAAATCTTTTTACTTTTTCGTATTTTATTAATTATGTATTACGCTTTATGATGTTTTTTGTTTTCTATAATTTTATTTGTAAAATAATTGACCAAAGTTAATAATAATAAATAGGCTCTATTAAATAATAACAATAATGAAAATTTGATTATTGGTCAGTTTGCCACAATCCACAATGTTACAAGCATGCATGTTTCGTAGAGTCAGGTTGGACGTAGAACGTAGAGTTGGCTTCTCCGGGTAAATACTACGCTCCCACAGAATATCAGTAAAAGTTGTATTATACTGCAAACTTTTTAACTACTGGTAACGGTGCATTCTGTGATGGTTCTCAGGGGTGACATCACATACATCTTGAATGGGATGTATACAGTGTTCAATCATCAGGTGTTTGTTGGTCAAAAAACTTATGTAACTAAAAGATCCTTGCTTTGTATGTAAATAATCATCGTCACTGGACGTTGTCCGGATATTTTAAAGATAAAGCAATTATTTAATATTGATTTATTTTGAAAGTTATCAACTTTAACTTCTTTTTTCTTACGCAGTGTTATCAGAATTCCGTCTTTTGTCTTTTTTACGAAAGTATAAAAAATTGGTTTATGTATTCGTTATTTTTTTATATTTATTAACAATTCGAAAAATTACGACGTTTTATTGAATTATGTAATTACTGTGCGTATAACTTTTAATATAGGTACTGATAGTGTATTATACATCAAGTGGCTTATAAAAGTGTACAGTGATAGGAAAATTCAATTCAAGGTGTGGTTTTTTTTTGTCCGATCCGTTTAGACCGATGGACAATCGGTCCAATTAAAATAAGAATTACTATCTTTTACTAATAACTATAATTTTAACTGTCCATTGTTTTTAAAAATAATATATATGTATGTAACTGTATATTGTATTTAGCTTACGATTGTTGTTATAAGTACATAAAAATGCCTATAAAAGCAGTCCTTGTCGAGATGTTATACAATCGTCGTATAGTCTGTGGTTTTAACCGTATCATACTGTCACGGAGATATCAGATTATCATCCAATATGTTATCTCGGTTCAAACGTTATCAGTCAATAAAAAAACATTATACTGATGTCCCTGGCGAGGTTAGAAATAAAATTTTATTTTTTAAGTTAAAAATGCCTCGTCGTTAAGTTAAAAAACATCGTGAGGAAACCTGCATGTCCGAGGAATAGAAATATTTTGAGGACATGTGAAGTCCGCCAACCCGCATTGGAGCAGCGTGGCGGATTCTTCCTAGCTCCAAAACCCTCTCAGAAATGAGAGGAGGCCTGTGCACAGGAAGTGGGACATTTATAGGCTGAAACTTTACTTTTTACTTTTTTTAGGAGTCCTAAGCAGGAATCCGTCTAGGTAGGTACCACCCCTGGGCCAGTTATTCTGCCGTGAAGCAGTAGTGTGCAAATATTACTGTGTTTCGGTTAGACGGGCACTGAGAGCTAGTGTAATCACTGGACATATGTGACTTAACTTTGTTTCACCGTGATTATTTTTAATATATATTTGTTGAATTACTTACAAATCAGCTTCATCATGTCAAATATGAATAGCGCCTAGTGGTTAGTGCGACCACGGCGCGGGTCCTGGGTTCGAAACCCAATCGGACCCAACATTTGTGCAAGAACACATGTTTCCGTTTTGTGTGGTTGTGTTGTGCGTGTGAAATGTATGACTGTAAAACGCAACCACGATACAGAATAAATCATACTGTGGGGCATCGTTTTTTTTAATATAAATAGTTTTTAATAAAAAAGTATAGAACAGCACCTCCTTGTGTCCTACCGAGGTGTCGTAATGAGGCGACTGAGGTATTTTACAAACAGCCTTTATGCGTGCAGATTAACACCATAGCACCAAGAGGGCAAGATTTTTTGTCTTGTACCAAAATGATGGCGACGTGGTTCGCCATCCGTAACGTTCCGTTTCCCGCGGGATCGAACAGTGGGCTACAGGTGGAGCCTCTGCCTCTCATATGTGAGTAATAGCCGTGCCTTTATGTATGTATGCTAACGTCTATGGATTTCGGTAACACCTATTTGACGGACTGAAGTATTTGGTAGACTCTCTTGGACCGGTACTTTCTTAGGTGTTCAGCAAATATCTCGGCACGGTCGGACTCGCTGTGATGTAATGAGCCGTCACTGTGCTTTGTGCTGTCCGACACCTTCGTAAATAATAGAGGGGTGAGTTTAGGCAGATAATTATTCCCTAAGTTCCCCCCTTCCCCCGCGGTAATGTATAATTTTAAATTATTTTTTGTAAAAACTTCACTTTCTGAGACTACGGATGTGATCTCTACAAATTACATTAAACTCTATTATCTGTATCAAAATCAAACAACTTGGGTTTATTATAGGTATTTAACGAAGTGTATCTTCTCTTCGGTTCCAGTAATTTTCTTTATGGAAGAAAGTGTCGAGACGAGCAAATCGTTCACCTGATGGTAAGTGCAACGTTTGCCCATAACAAACCCAGAACAATTCACTGTGTTTCGGTTTAAAGTGATGTAGGTAGTGTAATTACAAGTCACTTAAGAACCGATGACGATAGTGACGAGTTCAAAGTCAGTGCCCTTGATCCAGGTCACAGACGAGCTGTACTACGATGTAGCTCAGATGTCAAATTGCCTGACTGGGCGGGTCCTGGATTCTAATCTCAGCTGGAGCCAAATTAGTGCAGAAAAAATGTTTTCGTGTTGTTTTTGTCTCCGTAGCTCTGACACTATATTCTTAGTCTTCGTCCGATATTATCGCATCAGCGTTACATCGCGTACGTGCGTGTAAACTTGTGGCACTATAATATCTCCTGCGCAGTTGATTTTTTGTTGATTGGATAAAGTAACGAGATGAGTAAAATGTTTACCTGATGTTAAGTGCAACGTCTGTCCATAACAGTTGCTGCGTCATCCAGAATATTTCTGTGAGGCACCACACTGCGCCCGTCACTGCGACCTCAGTTCTTAAGTCTCTTAATCGTATGTCCAGTTATTATTATTACACTAGCTCACAGTGCCATTTAGACTGAACACAGTAATGTTTGCACACTATTGCTTTATGACAGAATAACTGGGCCTGGGATGGTACATATCTAGAGGGATTAAAGTTGATAGCTTCCGACAATCCAGAAGTTGTCGCCTAGGTTGTAAATGGGCCAGGACGATATCCTCCTTCATTGATTTTAAGACGTTTGAAAACATGAATAATACAGATAGCAACTATGTAAAAGATTTCCGATTGTTCAGTTTTTAACGGAATTGACTGTTGATATACGATAACATCGTTCTCCTTTCTCTCCCAAGTTAGATAGTAGTTCTTAGTATTGCCAGCCATCCTGTTGACAGACTGACCTAAAATACAGAATAGTTTCAAATCAATTAATGCTATCAAGTAAATTATCACAGAATTCATTTTAAATTATTTTTTAATCTACTCACAGTCAACTTACCATTTTTTTTTTAAATGTTTTTTTTTTATTTACGCGAATAAATCCGTGAATATAGTTCCATTAGATGTATATTCATTGAATAAAACTATATTTACGGATTTTATCATCGTGAAGCGTTTTTTTGTTTATAATTCATATTAGTTAATTAATTACAAAGAATAACTCGGTTACAATGAAATCAGACAAGTAGCAGTATTGTATAGTTTTGATTTCAAGACACAATAAAGTAAGTATTCTACATATTGAATGTCTAAATGTACATACATGGTCACACTTTCTTTCCTTATTGTGATAAACAGAGATCACACCTTTCCACTTACTAGGATCCTGACACACATCTTTCGCTTTTTCTACTTTCATTAGCGTTTTCATACAAGCATAGGGTACTTTGATCGTGGCCTTTCCTTAAAATCGTCTCAACGTATGGGTGAAATTTTGAAACTGATCGACGGGAGATCTTCGTTGTTACGCATCTTGTTGTTGCCGCTAATTCATATAATTGATCAAAACATCTTTATATAAATAAGACCTGTTTGTGAAATTAAACAGCGAATATAGAAGAATGAATGCACATTTACCATAACTATTTCATTTATTTTTTAATTTAATCAAAGTGTCGGAGCGAGCAAAACGTTCGCCTGATGGTAAGTGCAACGTCTGCCCATAACAAATGCTGTGTCACCCAGAACAGTGCGCACCACAACGCGCCCGTCACCCTGAGACATCAGTTCTTAAGTCTCATATGCCCAGTGATTACTCTAGCTCTCAGCGCCATTCAAACTGAAACACAGTAATGTTTGCACACTACTTTGCAACAACTAGCCCTTTTTGTTTTAATTGTTTGTTACGTTTTAAGCCATTTTCACTTTGCCTTGGAGTGTGTGTAAATATTATATTTAGATTTAAGCAACGAAATACTTCTCCGTTTTTTTACATCGGTAATTTAGATTTCGGAAATTTTAGGATTTTATATATATATTATATACAATATATGATGAGAGGTTTTAAGGAAATAGTATCTAAAACCAGACTGTTACCGCATTCGATTTCAATAATTAAATTTGAAATTTGGGCGTCATACGCGTCGCAAGAGCTGGAGCGATTTGGCCTCAGTCCGCCTCATCTCGCTGACAAATAGTTGATAAACAACAGATAACTGTTAATGGACTGGGCTATCTTCACAGATAAGATATAGACTAATGAATCTCCGTTTTAAAACCACACTTGTTATTGACGGATAGGTATTTCTACACTTCGGTCGGATTCGATATAAAATATATACAAGCATTTGAATTTTTTTTTTAAATCACTATTAATGTCGTGTGGCAGCTGTTTAAGAGAATCTACCACCTCATCACATCTCGTGAGTGTTGTAAAAGTCAACAGAGGGAAAATTAAAAGCGGGAGATGGGCAGCATCAACATCTAAATAGATCAACTGCGGTTGCCAACCCGTCTGCCAATCGTGGCTTCTATGACAAAACCCCCCCAAAATGAGAGCTACAAACTTTTGTGGCAATCTATGGGAGACCCCTATTTACAGCAGTGGACAAGTGAAAGGCTGAAATGATGATTGATTGAATTGACATTGTAATGAATAAAATTGTTACCTCAGAGTTACTATTCATAGTTTGTTTTTTTGTAAATAAATTCAGTAGTTTATTTATTTATTAAATATTTATTTACCATATATAAGTAAAGGTGTATATAGACGGACTTAATCCTGTATGCATTCTATGCTAGCCAACCTTTGGGATAGTAATAAAAAACACAATGGCGGTACAAAAAACGACAAAGAATGAAATAAACAGATTGCACTAAGAAAAACAAAAAGAAAAAAAGTAGTTCTCGTCTTAAGATATTGTCAAATAAGAGAAATATACAAGGAGAAGGGAATCCGTCTGTATATATTCTGCTGTCGTGGTAGCTCAAAAGCTAGACTTAGCTGCTTATACATTTTATAGTATACGTGTGACCTGGTTTCGATTCCGGGAATTCTGGAACTACTATAATTATTAATTTAAATTTTAAGCGCTGATTTACCTCGTGCTCTGCGGTGAAGAAAACCATCGTGAGGAAACCTGCATGAGATGCATCCGAGAAATAATAAATAATTCTGGGACTTGTGAAGTCCACCAACACGCAGCTGCGTGACAGACACTTCCCGGCTCCAAAACTTATAAATGTTACTTTAATTTGCTTTTAAATTCTACTGTCAACTAATCTTATCCAAATACAAGTGTATTTAGGTCGGAAGGAAACTGTAGTTTGTGTAATTACGGGGCTATGAGACTTCCGAACATATGCCTCAGGGTGCACAGTGTGGTGCCACGCAGAATGTCCAATTTCCAACTTCTGGATAAGACTGCAAATATATATCATCAGCTGAACGATTTGCTTGTCTTGTCAGTTACTTCCATTAAAAAAAACTTCCAATAAAAAAAAAAATGTTTGTTTATATCTCAGACATGTAGGTTAACCTCACGATGTTGTCGTTCACCGAGCAAAAGGAAAGTTTATATTTGTTACGTATACTTATATTTTTTTCATTGTAAATGGAAAATTTACGGGTAACTCTTCAAATTATTAACATTATAGGTCGGGGAAGAAGTTTTTTCGCATATAGTATGTATCAACTTGTAATAAAATCTCTTTGGCTGTACTATTTGTATCTGGCTGGTTTCGATGACGTTAAAAAGGTAACGTTTCAAAAAAACAAATTAGTAAAATGTTGTCTCCAGTTATTTTTCATTTGTTTTTCTTTCAAAATGAGTAAATCTTATGAAGAAATGCGATAGATTTTAAAAATTTATTACAAAAAAAAGAAAAAATGCAATGCAAGAAGCGAAAATTTATGATGATTTATGGACCTAATGCAGTGGCAGTAAGAGTAGGACAGAGCCGGTTTAAGAGTTTCCAATCCGGGAATTTTGATGTCAAACAGGCACCTAGCTCTGGTCGCCCTGTTACGGATAAATCAGACGCAATTTTTGAAATTGTAGAGCACGATCGGCATATCAGTAGTTATGACATAGCTGAAGAAGTGGAAATCGACCATAAACCAGTTTTGACCCATTTGAAAAAAGCTGAGTACACAATAAAACTCGATATTTGGGTGCCACACGAGCTCACTGAAAGTAACGTAATGAACCGTGTACTAATTTGCGATTCTTTATTTAGACGTAATGAAACCGAACCGTTTTTGAAGAGCTTGATAACTGGTGATGATAAGTGGACCAAGTACGATAAGAACGTGCCTAAAAAGGTCGTGGTCAACGGTCGGTCAGGCTTCACAGACCGTCACATAACCCTAGTTAACTTGCAATAAGGTGATGCTGTTTGTATGTAGGGATTGTAAGGGCGTTGCTCACTATGAGCTTTTGTCGCCGGGCAGAACCATCGATTCAGATTTCTACTGCCAACAACGGATGAGAATAAAGTAAGAAGTTGAGAGAAAGCGGTCAGAATTGATTAATAGAAAGGGTGTGGTCTTTCATCACGACAGCGCTAGACCACACACATCTTTAGCCAATCAGCAAAAGTTAAGAGAGTTTGGCTGGGAGGTGTTAATGCATCTGTCGTATATCCCTGACCTTGCACCTTCAGATTTCCACCTGTTTCTGTCTCTTCAGAATACTTTAGGTAGTGTCAGATTAACATCAAGAGAGGACTGCCAAAACTACTTGTCGTGTTCAGAAGTCCCAAAATTTCTACAGCAACGGGATCATGTCACTACCTTTAAGATGGCAAAAAGTCATCAAACAAAATGGCACATATAAACATACTGTAATTAAATGTAAATAAACTTTGAGAAAAAATGTCTTGATTTTTCATATAAAAAGCGAAAAAACTTCTCCCCAACCTAATAGCAAAACGTAAAGCCATTTGAAAGTTTCTCCTAATAAATTAAATCTAGAAACGGACAAACACAATAAAGAGATGATTTTTAGTATTAAATAACGTAAAATGAGTAAAGATAGTTAATATTAAAGGAAACATCAAATAGAACTTATTACAAGTCGCTTAAGTTGACTACAAGTGGTGTTAAATAAGTCAAAATCGTATTCTTTTGCCATATCGTTGAAACACTTGCTCGCTCTTATTAATTAAGCATTATGCCTGTAATTGTTTTAACATTCGGTACAAATTAGTCATAAATTATTTTTGATTATTTTGTATAACATGTATGAAAACTTAACGGATAAATACAGCATTACACTCAATGACTGACCCTCATTTACTGGGCCCAACATCGCGCGACAGGAGCAACATTTAGCCTGTGTTTCCATTGCACAGCACAATTAAACATATTTATTGAATAATTAAATTATAGGAAAATTAAAGTTGGAGTATAAAACGAACTCGTAATAATATTAAAACGCAGCTTTCAACTGTAGTGTGTACTAAATTTTTTATGCTAAAGAGTATCTAAAATTAAACTGGCCTACATTTACTTTCCATTCCTTCACGGAGACAGGTAATCAAAATACATTCACGCAAGTCAAGTAGAAAACAGAAGTTATACATCACTGTCTAAATATTAACTCAATTGACTTAATTAACTTAAGCATGTTCAAATTAGTAAAACCATTTGAACTATAAAAGGTAATTTTAACAATGTAAACATCTGTTATTGGATTTCTTCTTTATCCTTAACTAACACTTTACTTTATTAGTTCATAAATTGCGCAACGTTTTCAATTTAAATTTGTTTAAATTTTTGCTCTATTCTGTCGATTGCAATACCGGACATCTTGCACCTAAGAAGAAGAGAAGCTTTCCATCACTAGTCATGGTCGTTGATTGTAGATTGCATCGGTCCGGTGTCGGCAACTCCACGTCTATGCGGTTATTATGCGTCTACTGGTCATGATAAAATAGGCCTAGTATATTTGGCATTTCCTTTACTTGAAGCACAGTACGATCTGTCGTGTACAGTGGGTATATTTGTTTCAATGTTCGCTCTACTTATTACGTGCCTTGATTATTGATCTGACGATGAATTATCGTCGAATCTGATAACCGTATACAATATTAATTATTTAGCCGTGTGGTGGCGGCTCGTTAAAAGAATACTACCACACCATCTCGTCCAATGGATCTCGTAAAAGGCGAGTAAGGTATTAAACTGCACTGTGCACCCAACAGCGCATGGTGGCGATGGGCTCACCACCTATCACACCAAGTGCATTATATTACTTTGGCTGAAACGTGGATTGTGAGTTATCACTATTAACTTTTTAGTATAAACAGGAGCATTGTAATATAAAAAAAGCATTTAAAGAAACTGTCTTCTCTGATGTCTTTTTCTCGAAATTGGATAAGCCAAAATTTAATTAAGAAAATCCTTCCCTTCCTTTGACTATATGGAATGAAACCCTAACGTATAAACTGTCTTCAGTATAAAAAATATAGTAAAATGTAATAAAATGCATTAACAGTCTTCACAAATCTCGCGGCTGGAATTATGAAGACAGATTTTACAATATACAAAATTGGAGATCATTGCCCTAATTCTTTGTAATTTAAGTTTTTGTGTAGTAAATATATAGAATATTAATTATTTAGCCGTGTGGTGGCGGCTCGTTAAAAGAATACTACCACTCCATCTCATCCAATGGATCTCGTAAAAGGCGAGTAAGGAATGAAACAGGACTGTGCACCCAACAGCGAATGGTGGCGATGGGCTCACCACCTATCACACCAAGTGCATTATATTGTTTTGGTGAAATGTGGATTGTGGCAGTCATCTGTTTTTGCAGTGAGTGCCCAGTGTCTGACTACCCCTTATGGGATACAGTCGTGATCTTACTGTATGTATGTATTAATTATTTATGACTAGTGTCGCTACTTTTTCGATAATTTTTTTTAGCAAGAATACCGTGTCGTAATAAGCAGTGGAAACCAGTAGCCCGAACTTTAAGATGCTATCGCGTCACCTATTAACCGGCCGTGATTAAACAATGGGGCTGTAATCGAAAAAATAATTCCAGCAATTTATCTACCGCCCTGACTGATTCCCGCTCCGGCAATTTGTCTGCCAGATTAGAGATGGCTCGATTGTTAACTGAACTCCTAACGTAATTAGTAACTATTTGTTTAAGCCGGTTTATCGCGGTTTTCATCGAAGTTCCGACCTCAACAATGGGGAAAGGCTAAATTTTGAAATGATTCGATTAGGAGGACGTTTTGATTAGTTTGTCTCATTTTTCTAAAACCTTTTTTCTACTGTCGCACCATTAAGTGTGCGGAATTGTGTTAATATGTGTTTAGAACGAATGTTAATGTGTTAACCTTAAGTTTTTTTAATTGAAAACATTCTTCACAGAGTAGAATCTTTTGTCTTTTCTAACCAAAGAAAAAAGTGTGAATGCAAACTGCAAACGGTAAACCTTGCTCCATTTCCACTTCTACTGCTTTATAACCTGTAATGGACTCGTAATTTGGCGCATGAACTTTTTTCATAAATGTGTCAGTGACATCCTATAAACTTCCTCTTCCACGCTCTGCTCTGCCACGATAGCACTGGTTGGCGAACTTCACATGGATTTGAAATATGTTTGTAATCCTTCAAAAATTCAGGTTAATAATAATTAAAATTCAGGTTTCTTTACGACGTTTTCCTACAACGCTAAGAATGTGGTAAATCAGCACTTAACATGGCAATTAACAATTTCAGACATGCTAACCACGGAAACCGTGGTAGATCATAATTCTCATTGAAGGTAATTTTCTCAAACTACACTGGTTTGCAAAAAAAGCCTCTGTCCTATGAAGAACCATCAAGGTCCTCAGCGGATTTTTTTTGTATTCAGTAATTTTAAAATAATGTGCTATCACAGCAGAATTATAAAGATATAGAACCAGCCTGACATCGATAACCTTATTCCCAAGGGTTCTCATCATCCATGTGTTACATTCGATACAATAATAGTATTAGTAGTGGATAGGTGTCCGCCAGAGTAGTATAGCCTCTTTTCTACCAAGGCGTCGTAATAGGCGACTAAGGTATCGTACGGACAGCGTTTATTAGTGCAGAATAATACCGTAATATGCAATGCAGACACTATACTGCTCGTGGGAACGGAATAGGGGGTAAGCATTTTTTGACTTGTACCAAATTGGTGGCGACGTGGTTCGCCACCCGTCACGTCTCGTTTCCCACGAGAGCGAAAAGTCGGCTACGTGAGTCGCCTATGCCTACCCCTTTTATGGAAAAAAGCCGTGACTATATGTATGCATGATACATTAGAAGGATGCACTGTACACGGTACTTACTACTTTGTACGGCATTATATGCATTACAATATTACGAAATAGCCCACGTGTGGTACGGCTCATTGTTCTCGCAGCTCGCGGGTGGTCGCGCTAGTATCAGTATTGTATAGTATGAGAGCTCTCGTAATCTTTCCGATAAACTCGTAATTTAACATGACGCCATCGATTTAGCATGGACGGCGTCGCAAAGCGTTTACGTTGTGGCGAGTTTAATAGTTTGTCGAAGTAAAGCAATATTAAGTTTCATTAACAGCCTAGGAATGTCCCACTGCGGAGATCAGGCCTCCTCTCATTCCTAAGAGGATTTGGAGCCAGGAAGAGTCCGTTACGATGCCCCGAATCGGAGTGGCAGTCTTAACCTGCCTTCTAAATATTTTTATTCCTCGGAGATTTACAAACGACTGTCTTCCTTCACAGATGAGAACGTGGTAAATCAGCACTTAAAATTTGCGGTCCAATTTTTAAAGTTGCCGACAACGGGGATCGAGTTCAGGTTACTCGCGTACTAATGAAATTTAATGCGCCACGGCTCTAAAGCAATGGTGGTCAAGCTCTAAACGTGCTCAACTGCAATGTGGTAGTTGCGTTAACCTTGCCACCACACTATGACGTCCTCGTAGCCGATTTACGATCGCGGCGACAAGATGCGTATACTGTCGGTAGATATCAACTCCGCAGGAGACATAGTAATGACACTATAACGGGACCCGTAAGCCAACAATTCGCGTTGCACGAATGTTGGCTCCGATTGGTATTCGATTCGACGCGCGACGCAGAAGTTTGGTGCTCTAACCACTAGGCTACGCGGTGTGTCACAGGAATGTGCCACCACATATTCCTGTGGTGTCGTAAGAGTCGACTAAGGGGAATGCGTGGAATCTTGCCTTTTTTATTGTATTAAGGGACGAAACGAGCAAAACATCATCACCTGATGGTCACTGCAACGTTTGCCCACAACAAATGCTGTGTCACCCAGAATATTTCTGTGTGACACCACACTGCGCCCGTCACCCTGAGACATCAGTTCTTAAGTCTCAAATGTCCAGTGATTACGCTAGCTCACAGTGCCCTTCAAACCGAAACACAGCAATGCTTGCACACCACTGCTTTACGGCAGAATAACTGGCCCTGGGGTGGTACCTATCTAGACGGATTCCTGTATAGCAATCCTACCACCTTCCTTGGTAAATGCCGGACTGTCATACTGGTAAAGGTAGTAACGTCTAATATGCAAGTCCTTTGGTATTTCTATCACTAATTCACCGGCTAATCAACTTTTAATGGAAGCGGTGTACGTTCCGTGGACTTTTAACAATATACAACTTTTTGATACTGATTCTCTGTTGAAATATTAAGTCAGGCTGAAAACTCTGGTAGTTGTGTTGATAATTATCTTAACCTAATAAATTAGATTGCGATACAATGTCGACAAGACATACTTCCAAAAACTGGCATTTTTAATACAAGAATGGACATTTTAAATGATCGTACAATCTTCCATTTTTTTGCTCCTTTCACACGTGAGATTCTGTTCAAAAT
This sequence comes from Luehdorfia chinensis, assembly GCA_019845155.1. Classification (NCBI taxonomy): domain Eukaryota; kingdom Metazoa; phylum Arthropoda; class Insecta; order Lepidoptera; family Papilionidae; genus Luehdorfia; species Luehdorfia chinensis. The sequence continues at coordinate 11,513,600 of JAHVAK010000103.1, forward strand.
TTGACAATCTTACTACTATAATAAAGCTAAAGAGTTCGTCTGTTTCAAGCGTTAATCTCAGGAAATACTAATCCGTTTTGAAAAAAAAATGCATTTTTTATTGGATAAATTGACAAGACAAGCAAAACGTTCACCTGATGGTAAGGACAACGTCTACCCATAATGCTGTGTCAACCAGAATATTTCTGGGCCTAAACTAAACTGCGCCTGTCACCCTCAGACATCAGTTCTTAGGAATCGTATGCCCAGTGATTACACTAGCTCTCAGTGCCCTTCAGACCGAAACACAGTAATATACACACTACTGCTTCGGTAGAATGACTGGTCCTGGAGTGGTACTTACCTAAACGGATTCCTGCATAGGAATTCTGCACACTGAGAACCGAACAGTAGAATCGAAGGATCAGTTCAGCGACGTACCATGCCGTACGAACATACGGTCAGTTTATTTTATGCATTTGTCTATAAACGAGATATTTTTAGGGTTTATCGTCGTCACGATCATACTATCTTAATCTTAGTATACTTTACAATAACAATCAATATCATGTGACAGCTTCACGTTTATGTCGTATACCGTAAAAAGAATCGAATCCGGAATGTTCCGGTACCGCACATTTTTGATTTGCCATTGAATCAACCCTTGTAGGTTTCCTCACGATGTTTTCCTTCACCGCCGAGCACGTGGTAAATCAGCACTTAAAATAGCAATTAACAAATTTAGTGGTGCCGGAACCGGGAGTCGAACCCAGGTCACTCGCGTACTATGAAATTAAAAGCGAGCGCCTAGCCCCTAAGCTACCACGGCTGCATGTCTGAGGAATAAAAAATATTTCGAAGACATGTGCAGTTCGCCAACCCGCATTGGAGCAGTGTGGCGGATTCTTCCTAGCTCCAAAACCCTCTCAGAAATGAGAGGAGGCCTGTGCTCAGTAGTGGGACATTTATAGGCTGAAACTTTACTTTACTTTACTTTACAACCCTTGTACTTACAACGTTCGCTGTAACTTAATCACCTATCCCATCTTATACCAGAACATTGTTTCTTTCTTTCATTCTCCTCAAACGAAAATAGTCTTTACCTGCTTAATTAATCGGATCTTTGTCGTTTGAAACACCGGACTCTCGACCTACGGCCTCGCGATCCATTTCATCTCCTACAAGCATAAACTACGAAGCAGGCGTCAATTGTTAACAACCTCTCGATTCTCGTGAATAGATACAATCGATTCTGTCGTTTATTTTCCCGCACTAGAGTCTCGATTATTTCTTTCGATACAATTCGCCCGCAGCCGTTTAGATCATACGTCTCACGTCAAATTGGAAGTGACAGTACGCCCAATTTTGCTCCTTAAATTCTTCACGTTTAAGACGAATTTTGCGGTTTTAATATTGACGAGTCATATCGATTAATCTGCTAAACCTATAAGAATCGACTTTAGACTTTATTATGTGTTAGCAAGGTGAGTTTTCTAAGCAATTTTGTTACGTGTAATAGTCGTTTTTTTGTGTTACTTATTGTTTAGGACAGTCGTTTGTTTTGACAGGCCGCGTCCGTACGCGGTTACAGTGACTGAGATTGTCCGATTGTGTGTCGAGCATTTTAGATTGATAGATAACGCGTGGACTTACGAGCCGAAACACTAAGAGATTGCGCAGCTCAAATAATATGTAATTCAGTAATTAAGTGTTCTGTGATACTAAATTGATCTATGTAATTACAATTCATAAGCATCATAGTCGTGTGGTAGCGGCCTAAGAGAATCTACCACCCCATCTCATCCCGTGGGTGTCGTAAAAGTCGGCAGAGGGATCTTTAAAACCAGAAGATGGGCAGCAGCGTCTTCCTGGAATATCAGAATAAATAAACTGCAGTTACCAACCCGCCTGCCAAGCGTGGCAACTATGGCTAAATTCCCTCCAAAATGAGAGCTACAAACTTTTGTAGCAATCTTTGGGGAGGCCTATGTTCAGCAGTGGACTAGTGATAGGCTGAAATGATGATGATGATGAAGCATCATAGTTCAGATTTTAGACAAAGCTGTTGTAGCCATTTAATAAAAATAAACTTCGATTGGTTTGTTTTCTGTAGTCCGGAGTAAAAAATTTAATATTTTTAATAATTAAATATTTTAACTGTATATTACAATAGTTAAAAAATACCTTCATTTCCTTAACTTTAAAAATACAATAGAGAACTTTGTTTTTTTTTTTGTGTGAATATATTTTTTGCCGTGGACAAATTCAATTTGGTTCACTATGAGAAAAGCCGAGGTCAAATATAAATATTCATCATTAGTCCGCTGCTGGAACATAGGCCTCCTTATAGATTACCTCATAAGTTTGTAGCTCTACTTTAGGAGGGTTTTGTCATAGTTGCTATCTTGGCAGGGTTGACAACCGCAGTTTAATTATCCAGATGTTTGAGAAAGATTTCTTTTAATAGGATAGAGCGACGAAACGAGGAAAACGTTCACCTGATGTAAAGTGCAACGTCTGCCCATAACAAATGCTATGTCACCCAGAATATTTCTGTGTGACACTATACTGCGGCCGTCACCCTGAGACATCAGTTCTTAAGTCTCATATGCCCAGTGATCACGCTGGCTCACAGTGCCCTTCAAACCGAAATACAGTAATGTTTGCACACTACTGCTTCACGGCAGAATAACTGGCACTGGGGTGGTACCTACCTAGATGGATTCCTGCATACGAATCCACCACCAGTTGCTGCTGCTCATCTTCTGGTCGACTTTTACGACACCCACGGGATGAGATGGGGTGGTATATTCTCTAAAGCCGCTACCACACGGTACAATATAAATATTGTGATATTATATTTTATACACAGAAATGCATGTTCTATATCCTCGGCGGCCCTGTGTATCGATAGATGTACATTACGTTATTTCATTTGCTCTGTAATGTGTGTTTGTATGTTTTTTGTGGAGGTCCGTTAATGGTCCGATGTCGAGATTAGATAGTCGAGCTACACGCTGTTTCAGTTTAATTATACCTGTGTGAGTAATCCACACTTTCTATACTAAACGCTACTCTATTTGTTCTCGATTGTTTGACGGATGTTGTCATAACTTTCGAATTATGAAGGATAATAATACGCGGAGCGGTAAAGTTGTTTAAAATCATTAATTCCGTATTGAAACGAATAGCAGTGTTACTCTGTTACATTATACTAGAATTCTGTGATGGTATAGTATTTTTCCCGAACCGACTTACGCATATTTGTCCTACATCTGCAGCTTAGAGCTATGCTCAACCCACCCACGAAATACCAAAATAATCACAGAATTGTACAAAACTTGCATGTAGGCAAGAACGACTAGAAATTACTTGCGTGGCAATATTTTAGTTTTTTTTTACCGGACCATCAATCTTTTAAAAAAATGTCGTGTTGTCTATATGACAAATAACACCATACTTGACATTCCATTGTACTGACACATGAACATGTCACAGCTGTCGAAGAACTTGACTTCTGTTTTGCTAGTACTAGGTTCTAATCCAAGTCGCAACTAATATTACTTTAACGTAGCATTTTGTTGATTTTCAACGCAGCACTTGATGTGTCTAATGGTGAATTTGTCTTTGAGAATGCACTAGAATGCCTCCGATCATATTTTTTTTTGAAAGAAAGAAATCCTTTATTGCGGAAATACGCCACAGACACAAGTACATAAAAATTAGGCACTAGACATACAAGTAAACAATGTATTTACAGACATACAGAAGAAACATTAAACAACATCACAAAACTGAACATTTAACAAAACTCGTGTACAAAAATATTGTCACGTGTGTCGTGGCGCATTGAGCTAACGGGTCTCACTCAGCTTAATGCCGCAGTCGAGACTACAGCGCTGGTTTTCAGTGAGCCCGAGCGATAGTATTTGACACGTGAGGTACCTACTTAGACGGATTCCTGCATAGGAATCCTACCACCAATAAAATCCGTCTAGGTAGGTACCACCCCAGGGCCAGTTATTCTGCCGTGAAGCAGTAGTGTGCAAACATTACTGAGTTTCGGTTTGAAGGGCACTGTGAGCTAGCGTAATCACTGGGCATATGAGACTTAAGAACTGATGTCTCAGGGTGACGGGCGCAGTGTAGTGTCACACAGAAATTTTCTGGGTGACAAAGCATTTGTTATGGGTAGACAGTTGCACTTTACATCAGGTGAACGTTTTGCTAGTTTCGTCGTCCTATCCAATAATAAAAAAAAAACACGTGAGGGCGAGGACAAGAGAGAACCATACGTTATTATATAAAACATGTCCCATATAGCTGAAAATTTCCGATGTTCCCATAAAAAATATCACAGTCAAGCGTCGCCTTGTAAAAAAATTAAAAGTATAACATCTATCAAATCCATACGTTTTGATCCACACGATTAGCTTTCTAAGCTTGAAGTTTTATAACATCTGTTTCTATAGGTACATATTACTAAAATTGCCTTTCAAATTACACGCACGTCGTCACAACAGTAATGCCTCGGTACTCTCAACGTGCCTACTCAACGCGATCCCGACCAGTTTGTCCTGACAAGTACAGGCATGGCCTAAACCCGATGCAGACACGATAGTTTGCGGTAATCTGCGCCTACGCACTATTGTTCAAAACTCGGTATGCTCATTTTGTATGCCCCGATAGCATCGGCAGTCGCGTATAACATAAGCGGTAGGACCTGGCGACTCTATAAGGATAGACACCTATTGCATGGGGCTGATTTAAGAGCTATATCAGTGGCGAATTATTGCTATGTTAAAGAACGCTTCCTTGATAGTCGCTGTGTGTGGAACGCAAACTTTCGAATTTTCGGTCGAAAATAAGTTTTTTTTAATAACACTAAAATTATTCTGCAATTTAAAGCGCTGATTTACCACTTGCTCAGCGGCGAAGGAAGACGTGGTGAGGAAACCTGCATGTTCGAGAAATAAAAAACATTTCGATTACATGTGAAGTCCGCCGACCCGATTTGGAGCTGCGTGGCGGATTCACCCCGGGTCCAAAAACTCTCGCAGAACTGGGAGGACACCTATGCTCAGCAGTGGGACATTTATAGCCTGTTACTTTCGTATTAAAAAAAAAACAATATAGGAGTGTGTTTATTTGGATTTAACTATAAGATAGAATAAAAAAATGTTAATTTAGGTTTGTAAGGGACACTTTGGATAGATGAATCGACGATCTGCATAATATGAGCATTATAAGTCAAACGGTAAGTTGCCTTCGAAGATGTTCACTTTGTTAGGTTATAAAATTTGTGACTGATAATTGCTTCATTATGTAATTTTTAATTGTGTGACCAATTTTCTAGTGTTATTTACAATACCGCGAGCCAGAAGATCTAATCTTTCACATCAAAGTCGTAATGCATCAAATTAAAATAAAGACTTCGCAAGATTAATAATCAATTAACTACAGACGTAAATTACAATACTCCAAGTAATCCAAATTGCGCCTTGAATGTTTTGGAAAGAAGAGGCGAATACAGAACAATCCAAGTGGTGTCGACCACAAAATCGTTTTCTCTCACTTTCGTTGTGATAGTTCCACCGTTATCACCGTGGATGGTCGACGGCAAGTATTCCAAGCGTTATCCACGAAATTTGACGGCGGAGACTACCACTTGCAATGAGGGTTATCCAATGTATCGTCGTCGTACTGTAGAGAATCATTAACCGCTAGCACATTGCTAATATAATTCTAAAACTTAAGTGGAAAACCAAAAAAGAAAATTACAAAATCCGACCCGGTAGGTGGCGTTGTTAGCGTGGGGCTGTAAAGCTTCATCATCATCATCATCATCATTTCAGCCTATCATAGTCCCCCATTAGATTGCCACAAAAGTTAAGATAGTTGTCACGCTCGGCAGGCGGGTTGGCGACCGCAGTTTATTTATTCATTTTCCCTCTCTTGACTTTTACAATATCCACGAGATGAGACGGGGTGGTAGATTCTCTTAAGCCGCCACCACACGGCATACTTTCTTACTTAAATTTAATTCAGAAATCAAATTTATTGCTCCACGGGCAGAACAACGCCTGGCCAGCTAATTATAAAATAAAAAGGCAAGTCAGTTGTCGGCGACATCTAGATTATATAACTACAAGATACTGAAGAACAATATCTTATATACATCCAGCAATGCATTTTCGAAGTTTTATGGATGCCGACTGTATATAAAACTGACATCCTTATTAGATTAAGGCTACAAGATTTGGCAGGTAACTAGGTAACTGTTCCTTTCTGTCAGCATTCATTTGGCGAAGAGGGAAAAGGACTGACCATTGGTGGTAGGATTCCTATGCAGGAATCGGTCTAAGTAGGTACCATCCCAGGGCCAGTTATTCTGCCGTGAAGCAGTAGTGTGTAAACATTACTGTGTTTCGGTTTGAAGGGCACTGTGAGCTAGCGTAATCACTGGGCATATAAGACTTAAGAACTTATGTCTCAGAGTGATGGGCACAGTGTGGTGTCACACAGAAATTTTCTGGGTGACACAGCATTTGTTATGGGCAGACGTTGCACTTACCATCAGGTGAACGTTTTGCTCGTTTTATCACTTTATCCAAAAAAAAAAGGAAAAGAAGTTAATAAAATATGTGAGGCCGTTTTAAATTTTGCCCTTTTGCTATCCTTATTGACTGCAATTCCAGCAAATGTTTTGAGCCTCCTTAAGAAGTCTCTAACGATTACTGCAAGAACCTCCTCGCTTGATGATGTCCTCCTGACCGATTTGTGACCACGGCGACAACTACCGAATACTGTCGGAACTTATCAACTGCGCAGGAGATATAATAGAGCCAAAAATGTACTCGAAAACACAGGGGCACTCACAGATCGGAGGTAGGCTAGGATGATGATTGCTGAAAACCAACAAATTGTGAATTTGCACAAACGTTGGCTTCGGCTGGGATTCGAACTAAGGATCCGCGGCGTGGTAGTCAGGTACAGGTTGGCCCTGCGGGGCCACGCGGTCATCCTCCTCGTTTAGTCGGGTAACATTATACGTTAAAAGTTGTCGAAGTGCAATGTCGCGACGACAAGCGCAAAGGCATCGCCAGTTACGATCGTTCTAGTTAGCCAGCTATCTAGCATATAGTAGCAAGTCTCTTGCGTGATTTTATTTCGACGAAGCTGTTAAAGCCTTAGAGCGTACTGCACTGTACATTCCAAAAGTATTTTTTTTATTGAACAAAGTGATGAAACGAGTAAAACGTGCATCTGCCCGTAACAAATACGATGTCACCCAGAACATTTCTGGGTGACACCACACTGCGCCCATCAACCTGATATATAAGTTCTTAAGTCTCATGTGATGTGATGTTCTCCTAGCTGATTTCGGCCACGGCGACAACTTCCGAATACTGTCGGGAGCCATCAACTGCGCAGGAGATATTATAGTGCCACAAGTCTACGCGCAAACACAGAGGCACTCACTCGCCCCAACCTACCCGCGCCCGATGTAACGCTGACGCGATAAGATCGGAGGTAGGCTAGGATGCAGTATCAGAAACACGGAGACATTCACAGCACAACCAGATCTGAAAACCAACAATTTTTTTTTAGCACAAATGTTGGTTCCGGCTGGGATTCGAATCCAGGACCCGGCGTTGAAGTCGGGTCTCTGACCACTAGGCCACGCGGTCGTCATATGCCCAGTGATTACGCTAGCTCACAGTGCCCTTCAAACCGAAAAACAGTAATGTTTTGCACACTACTGCTTTACGGCAGAATAACTGGCCCTGTGGTGGTACCTATCTAGAACCTACCACCAGTAATATTGCTGGTCGATATAAAAATTGTCTCTCAGTAATGTATTAATAATGTTAATATGCCATCAGAACGTAAAATGACCTTTATTGTCATGTACGACGATTTTAAAATAAACTATTCCACTTCGACGTGTTCAATAATGACTAGAGTTGTCAAAAACCGATTTTAATCTTCGAAAATTATCGAATAATCGACGTTACGGTTGCGCGTACACCGGATGTCAAACTGAAGTATGACAGTACAATTTCATTAACCTACTAACGTTACGTTTTAAGTCTTAATTTCTAAGCAATAAAGCCTATATAATGTTTCAAAATAAAAATGAGTAAAGTTGCGCGTTTGTGTGTTATAATAACAGTAACTTGTCATAGTTATACGTACGAGAATTTAGAGATCCTTGAGACGAGAGGTAATCTATTGGTTTTGAGCATTGAAAAAGTAAATGTTTACGATACGAACTTTTAACGGAAAGTACAATGAATGAATTTGAACAATGAACCTCCATATTTTTTTAAGATTTCTTTTTTTTCGGTCTCATTTTAGGGGGATTTTGCCATAGTTGCCACGCTTGGCAGGCGGATTATCGATTGCTGCTACCTGTCAGCAGTAAAGATAATTTTGTAGTTTGTGTAAACCGTAACAGTTTTCTGGTATTTCCCTTAGGATTAGTCAATTATTACTATGAAATGGGTAGTAGATCCTACATCGCCGCCTCCACCCCAGAATGTGATATACGTGGACACACAAAGGCACTCACTCGTCTTCAGCTCCCGTATCCAATGTAGCGCCTATACAATAAAAACAGAGAAAAGGCCAAAGACCAGTTGACAGTGACCAAGGCACGGCACGGTCACGATATATTCAGACTAACATCATCATCATCATTTCAGCCTATCACTAGTCCACTACTGAACATAGGCCTCCTCCATAGATTGCTACAAATAACTGTAGCTCTCATTTTGGGGGATTTTAGCTACAGTTGCCACGATTGGCAGGCGGGTTTAGCAATCGCAGTTTATTTATTCAGATGTTCTAGGAAGATGCCGCTGCTCATCTCCTGGTTTAAATTTTCCCTCTGTTGACTTTTATAACACTCACGGGATTAGACGGGGTGGTAGATTCTTTTAAGCCACACGGCGGCAGACTAACATGTGTGTGCTCAAATATTGTCTGGGTACAGAATCTAGGATCTTCGTTAGAGCAGGCAGGTATACTGACCAATATGCGCTCGCAAGCCATATTACGAACCAACGGAACCATATCGAAGTTCGAACGTTACAAACTTCACGCATTTTTATAGATCGTAATCGCACCATTAAATACCTGTCCGATGGTATATTTGATAGAAAGATTTATGTTATTTAAATAACACGTTTGAAATGTGTTTTTGTTGTAACAACAGTAGGACGGTCGAGTTATATTTTAAGGTTATCTAGTTGTGACGCATCTTTTGTCCAGATCGTTTTACCAGAGGATACTGCTTGAACCTCCTTTTTATTCATCAAAGATCATCATCATTCCAGCTCACAACTAGTCCACTGCTGAACATGGGCCTCCCCAATAGATTGCCACAAAAGCTCGTAGCTCTCATTTTCGGGGGATTTTGCCATAGTTGCTACGCTTGGCAGGTTGGTTGGTAACCGCAGTTCATTTATTAAGATGTTCCAGGAAGATGCTGCTGCCCCTCTCCTGGTTCTTATTTTCCCTCTGTCCTCTACGACACCCGCAGAATGAGATGTGGTGGTCTATTCTCTGAAGCCGCCACCACACGGTCATTTTCTAAATCGAAGTGCCAGGGATACTTGACCTATGTGGCAAATGCGGTAGAGCGACCTCGGCCTCTCAAGCTACTGCTGTCTCCTCCTGCTCTTTTCGAGATAGTAGTATCCTACACCTTATAGTTCCTTTCCCAACTTCCTATTCCCTTCCACAATCCTCTTCAATTTCCTACCTAATCTTTTTCCCTCCCTCTCCGCCAAGCCAGTGGTTGTCGCGCCGATGGCTAGCTGGCTGGCTGTCAAATAACATCGTGCCGAACATGTCAGATGAACTCATACGCACCGTTATCCTTGGAGGGTCATCCTATTCATAGTCAAGTAGATAAATCGTACAAGTACAAGGCTTAGCTTCGTAATATTTCATTTCTCTGAGGTGCGAATAATACCGGATCATTCAGCGCCGGTCATAACTCCCGGCTTAGTGATTGCTTTCAACAGTTTGTTGTTATCGATGAATTTCTTCGGCTGTACTCATGATTTAAAGCTCGACGAAAGGTCGTGTCGATCTGTCGATAGTGCGAGCTAGTGTTGCACTATAATTATTACGTGTTTATTTTGTTATGCGTTAAATAGTTATAAGTTATGTTTTGCTTAAATATTAAGCATGATCTGACAACTGAAAGCTACTTTTGGATCGTTATTAGAAAAGTTGTAAAGTATTTTTTTGTTGTTAAGGTATTACCTTGAAGATTAATAAGCGTTTTTAGTTAGCGTACCTGACTTGCTGCCGCGGGTCCTAGGTTCGAATCCCAGCCGAAGACAAAATTTGTGCAAAAACACAAATTTTGTGCGCTTTGCAGAACCTGGTCACGAGGCGACGGAGGCGTGTAAACGCAGTTACAGCAAAACCTCTGTAATTCACTTACTACTCTTTTCTGTAATAAAACCTGACGGAAGTATAGTACTTGGCATCAGATATGATAAGCTAATATCGATTTTGCAAACAATACTTTTGTTAAACAAATTTATAAAAGTCTGCAATAAAATTTTGTCGTGGCATATAAAGAGATCGCATTTTTAACCTGTGAATCACCATGCCAAGGGCAAGTACATGCAATGCCGACCACACAATGTTACAGCAACGCAGATCGTTTTTGGTAGTTGTTAAATGAAGTGTGTATCGACATAAATTCAATTTATAAGATTCGACCGCACTATTTTCTTTTAGATAATTTTACTACATGAATAAAGTTGGAGAGTTTGTATGTTTGAACCCGCTATAACCTGAAAATACTGATAAAATTTGAAAAATTATTTTTTGCTTTAAATAGCCCGTTTATTGAGAAAGGCTTTACATATATACATACATAAGATCTCGACTGTATCCCATAAGGGGTAGTCAGAGACTGGGCACTCACTGCAAAAACAGATGACTGCCACAATCCACGTTTCACCAAAACAATATAATGAACTTGGTGTGATAGGTGGTGAAAGGCTTTAAGTTATAAAATTTTAATAATCGTATCGGAAAATAACTACTGAAGCAGATTCTCATTGCCCGTACTTCCACATTTCGTTATTGGCGTGCCGGTAGCAGACTATGAAATTATTACAACTGAACATGGTCTAGACCGGTGGTGGCGCCGTGTGGTGGCGCAGTGTGGTGGCGGCCAGAGAATTTACCACTCCATCTCATCCCGTGGATGTCGTAAAAGTCGACAGAGGCAAAATCAAAACCAGGAGATGGGCAGCAGCATCTTTCTGGAAAATCTGAATAAACAAACTGCGGTTGCCAACCCGCCTGCCAAGCGTGGCAACTATGGCCAAATCCCCCCAACATGAGAGCTACATACTTTTGTGGCAATCTATGAGGGAGGCCTATGTCCAACAGTGGACTAGTGATGGGCTTGTAGTGAGTGAGTGATCGTCTAGACACTTAGTTCCCAAAGTGGTCCACGGGTGCGTCGACGGGGATCTACGTTACAAAAAAAATTGGTTAGTTAGTTATAGTTTTGGGAATATGGTAGAAATGTGGCTGCAGGGGGTCCACCGGAACCAGCTAAATTTTGAAAGTGGTCTATGAGAAAAAAGTTTGAGAACCTCTGGTCTAGATTCTAAGACGTCTAGACTGCTATGTTTCTCAGTACTATCGTTATCGGAATTGGCAAATCATAATTTTAATGAACGGCCTTAAGTTACGCTAAGTACGTAAAATTACCGGGAAGGGTTTGTGAATGCTCAGGTAAGCGAAGTACCGTGCCGTACGGCACAGTCCGGGCACAGCTTGTGTGCTGTAAAACGTGTGGTTGGGATGGTATAAGAAAGTCTGCCATACATCTCATCCCGTCGGCGAAGGATACTGCGTAATGCCAATCCGCCTGCCAAACGTTGGTCTCTGCGATAAAGACCTAAGTCAAGTGGTATATTATAAAAAAGGTCATAACGAATGCTATAGACGAGAAATGATTAACTATATCAATCTTAATATCTTCAATCAAGAATCAAGAGCCAGGATAATGTTGTATCAAATCTCAGCACAAAGAGGACGCATAGCTTATTTTAAATTTGACTGTGTGTGTTTGTGTGTGTGTGTGTCTAGATTGCACTAAAACAAAGTTCACGTTACTCGCGTGATTTTCATTTAGAGATATATCGGAACGGTTTCCAGCCTCACGCAATCGCAAGTGTTGGAATTTCGAACGGAACAAAATAAGACAATTACCTGTTGGCAAATGTTCCCGATACGGGCCGCCACAATCGCCTCACGGCCCGCAATCTCGCCATCGGTAATTTGGTAATAAAATGAAAATACGTTCGCCTCTTATCTATAATCCGCTCTATATATATCCTGTACTATATAAACATTCAATAATCGAACTATAGAATGAAGTAAGCGACTCTAAAATTCTCTGACTGTTCTTGAAACTCAGTTAGAAAGTGCAAGGAATTTTATTACATAAATAAACATACGATTCGCCTTTAAGGATTAAATTACCTTGATAGCCTACAGCTCGTACGCTTTCGCGGATTCGTGTCGATTTCGCGTGGCTGCAAATTTAATTTTCTTTAATAAGCTCCATACGTATCCAATAAGAAAAACTCAACTTTGTATTTAGTTAGTGAAGGTTGATTATCGAGTGCTGCGTAAGGTTCGCGTTGGAGGCATGTATCTAGATAGGCAGCTTGTTTCATCGGGAGAGATGCAAGAGGCGATAGCGGCCCCGCCCATGCTTTTTTCGTGGTCTCTCTAAGTAACAATGGGGTGATCTGCTAACTAAATAACGAGTGCGATGCATCAGTGGGAACGATGTCGATGCGCGGGCCGAGTCTTTGTTTTATTTTGTTGGCTCGGTGTCGGATCATGGACGGCCTGATTGAGTTTCGTACAACAGTGCGTTCTGGTAAGATACAGGCGATTAGTTACTGAAGTATGAACGTTGCTATAGCGGTTATAGTGCCTGACATCTGCGCCGCAGTTCGAACCCCAGCTTTGTTTTCGGGTCTGGTTGACACTGCATCCTAGCCTACCTCTGGACTTATCGCGTGAGCGTTACGTCGGGCACAAGTAGGCTGACACTAGTGAAAGCTATAAGTGGTTGCGCGTACACCTGCGACACTATAATATCTCCTGCGCAGTTAATAACGTCCGATAGTATTCGGTAGTTGTCGCCGTGGTAAAAAACGACCCGGAAGCTCATCTTCTCTTCTCACAAAAAAATATAAAGTTTTATAAAACTACGAATATGTAAGTTGTTATGTCCTCCTGGTCTACTTTTAACTACAGTGACAATAGATAGCAGATATTATAGTGCCACAATTGTACGCAAACAAAAACGCACTCAAGTTTTCTAATCTACCCGCACCCGACCATGAGATAAAATCGGAGGTAGACTTGGCTGCAGTGACAGAGACACGAGGACGTCCACTAGGACCGAAAACCAACAATTTGAGTTATTTCATATACGTCGCTGCTAGGATTCGAAGTCAGGACCCGCAGCGCATTAATCAGGGGTTCTGACGACTAGGACACGCGGTCGATGGATAGATTGGACAGTTGTAATGTTCTATAATAATAATAATAATCCACATTTCTGTTATGACATCCATATTTGGACGAGAACCATAGTATTCAACGTGGTATGGACGTTGGCTAGTAGTGGCAGAAAAGAATCTACCACCCCATCTCATCCCGTGGGAGTCTTAAAAGTCGACAGAGGGAAACGTAAAATCAAAAGACGGGCAGCAGCATCTTTCCGGAATACCTGAATTAATAAACTGCGGTTGCCAAACCGCCTGCCAAGAGTGGCGACTATGACAAAATCCCCCCAAAACGACAGGTACATACTTTTGTGGCAATCTATGGGGGATGCCTATGTTCAGCAGTGGACTAGTAATAGGCTGAAATGATGATGATGATGATCCATATTTGTGTTAGTAACAATAATAATCTAACGTTAAAATTACATCATCATATCATCATCATCATAAATGTTTCCTCAAGTTTTCCCTCATTGCTGAGCACATATTGAGAATTGCAGAACTCAGTCGCTATGAAACTTAAAGCAAGCGCCCGGCCTCTGAGCTACTCATGCCATAAACGCATAATTTTTAAGTAAAGAAACCTAAGAAGAGGAAAGAAAGAAACACATTTTATTACAATGGTGAACACGAAAAATGGTGAAGATTACATGGGAAATACAATTGAATATTAACGTTATTATAGAAACAATAACAATAATCGCCAATAGACTAATGGGTTAGGGTACGGACGAATTTTGACGTTGCAGAATCGAACCCGCTACTCGTTTTGTCGTGAACAATATTCTAGAAAAAGCTTTTAAGCATACTTGTAGTGGTTAATAGGAATATTAGTAATGTTAACAGCATTGCTAGTGTTCTTTCAAAAGAAATGTACAGCAGACTTGCTGTGGCGCTATTATTCTGTCAGGACCACTGATAAAATGCTGATTTTCTGTCAGGACCACTGATAAAACGCCGATATTCTGTCAGGACCACTGATAAAACGCTGATATTCTGTCAGGAACACTGATATTCTGTCAGGACCATTGATAAAATTCACGATTCACGAGCCTGCCGTGTGGTGGTGCCCCATCTCACCCCGTGGGTGTCGTAAAAGTCGACAGAGAGAAAATAAACACTAGGAGATTGGCAGCAGCATCTTCCTGGAACATCTGAATAAATTAACTGCGGTTGCCAATCCGTCTGCCAAGCTTGGCAACTATGATAAAAAACCCCCCAAAACGAGAGCTACAAACTTTTGTGACAATCTATGGGGGAGGTTTATTTTTTATTGGATAATGTGACGGAACGAGCAAAACATTCACCGGATGGTAAGTGCAACGTCTGCCCATAATAATGCTGTGTCACCTGGAAAATTTATGTGTGACACCACACTGCGCCCGTCACCCTGAGAAATCAGTACTTAAGTCTCATATGCCCAGTGAGTACACTAGCTCTCTGTGCCGAAACACAATAATGTTTGGACACTATTACTTCACGGCAGAATAACTGGCCCTGGGATGGTACCTACCTAGACGGATTCCTGCATAGGAATCCTACCACCAGTAATTTATTTTCAGCTTATTTTCACCAGTGGACTAGTGATATGCTAAAATGATGATGTCAGCATTCATCTCACATATAAATTTAAAAAAAAACTAGTAATTGATTGATTTCTATCATTAATGAAATAAAGAATAGTATTCATTCATAAGACTGAAGTTAATAGCTTCAAATCTCGCTCGGCCCTAAAAAACAGCAAACATTTGCAAAAGTCCTTAGTCGGATGCATTAAGAACATGTAGGAATTAATTTAATAATAATGATGTTCGCAACAAAGTACCGAAAACTGTCGGAAGTAATCAACTGCGCAGGAGATATTACAGTGCCACAAGTGTACGCGCGAACGCCCGATGTGACACTCATGCGATAAGATTGTAGGTAGACATGGAGTGTCAGAGACACAAGGACAATTACAACACAATCAGACCCGAAAAGCAACAATTTGTGTTTGCACACATACCTAGTTTTTAAAGAACACCCCCCCCCCCCCCCCTCTCCCTCAACAGCGTGCACCCTGGCCTGACCATTTTACATTTTGCATGCGGATCTTAGCAAATTAACTTTCTTTACTTTATTATAATGGATTTTCGCAAAGTAACGCCTGATTCTATTAACTATAACCATTTTGAAATTAAAAAGAAAAACATCTGGCATCCACAATCCGCCTGGTTAGGGCAAATCCTTTCTTCTTGGAAGGGAACATTCATCTAACAGTTTACTGATCGTAGGATTCCTATAAGAAATCCGTCTAGGTAGGTACCACCCACGAGCCAGTTATCCTGCCGCGAAAACGTATTGTGCAAACATTCTAGATTCGAACCAAGAACAGGCGTTATAGTTATTCTAACCACTAGGCCACGCGATCGTCGTTCGTTAATAACTAACTATATGTTAAACGAGGAAGTTCAAAACAGTTACGAAATCAGCGATAGTGTATTTATGCGTATTATTAATTTGAAATTTTCCGCCATACATCAATACCATTTTTGTCGTCCCTTAATTAACCTCTGAAAACGGTATCGGTGGCGTGTCCCGTTGTTTTTCCCTGTATTATCGAGTTATTTATGGCGTCATTAGTTAATTAAAGTTATTAGAAATGTATACATATGTAATTGTGCACTGTATAAAAACAGATATTAAAAGCAGAGCATGGATATAAGACCCTCGTAAATTATTATTTTTTTGTTTTTTACTGTGCCGTGTGGTGGCGGCTCGATAAAAGAATACTACCACTCCATCTCATCCAATGGATCTCGTAAAAGGCGGGTAAGGAGTGAAACTGCACTGTGCACCCAACAGCGCATGATGGCGATGGGCTCACCACCTATCAATCCTCACACCAAGTGCATTATATTGTTTTGGTGAAACGTGGATTGTGGCAGTCATCTGTTTTTGCAGTGAGTGCCCAGTCTCTGACTACCCCTTATGGGATACAGTCATGATCTTATGTATGTATGTATGTATGTTTTTTATGCCGAGACGTGCAAATCGAACGTTCGCCTGATGGTACGTGCAGAGTCTGCCCATAAAAATGTCGTGTCTCCGAGTACATTGTTGTATGGCAATACTGCGCTCGTCACACTGAGAGTTCTTAAGTCTCATATGTCCAATAATTACACAAGTTAACAGTGCCCTTTAGAACGAAACGGTAATGTTAGAGCACTAGTGCTTCACGTATAACTGACACTGCAATGGTCCTACCTACACGTCTTTCTTCTTCTTCTTTTACAGCCTGTTAATAACCATATGTACATGGTAAATGTATGTAGGCGGACTTCATACCTCAGGCATTCTTTACCACTACGTCTACTTCATGGTATGTCTACAGCAAAGATGTAAAAAGTTGATATACTCGTACATACAAACATACAGTCACGCCATATTCCCATTGGGGTAGGCAGAGACCGCATCTTTCCTCTTGCTACGCCTTGACACTCATCTTTGACATAGAACAAAAGTTTAAATTCTACTTCTTCTTGTATAAATGGATAAAGTGACGAGAAGAGAAACGTTCGCCTGATGGTAAGTGAAACGAACAGAAATGGTATTCATACATTTAATACATTGTGTCACCTTCCTCATAATTAGTCGGATTACAAGGTCGTCGTCTCGGCCTTTCACTAGTTCACTGCTGAACATAGGCCTCCCCCATACAGTGCCACAAAAGTTAGTGGCTCTCATTTTGGGGGGATTTTGCCATAGTTGCCACGCTAGGCAGGCGGATTGGCAACCGCAGTTTATTTATTCAGATGTTCCAGGAATATGGTGCTGCCCATCTCCTCGTTTTGATTTTCCCTCAGTCGACTTTTACGACACCCACGGGAGGAGTTGGGTGGTAGATTCTCTTAAGCCGCTACCACACGGCTGCAAGGTACTCTTCTTCAAAATATTCCGGCATACAAGGGGTCGGTCACAGAGCTCTGTAGTCCGACAGATTTGATAGTCCAACGCAGTCCGATTAAGGCGGGTCTATTGTCATTGAAATTAGTTATTAAGCCCACCAAAGAAGGAAGAGTGGAGCCGTCTTAGTTTTTTAAAAGTAGTGTGTTTAAATGAAACTAAGTTTACGGATTTCATTACATTTCCTTCAGCTTTTAATTATTATTATTTTTTTCTTTTAAAGCTGAAGGTACCCCAGGTTAACTATGACGTCAGGACATCTGTCACCTCAGTCCTCCCGTGACCATGGGTGCTGTAAAGCACTCGAAACGTCGGGTTATAAATAGTAAATAAAAAAAAATTAAACGCCATAAAATCCGTAAACTTAGTTTCATTTAAATGTGTAGTGTTCGCGTAAATATAAGAAATCAGTAGTGTGTTTACTTTATAATCAGGCAGTATTACTTTATTGCATTGCTTAATACCTTCTAAGTTTAATACCTTGGCAAAGAACCAACGTTGAAAAACCCATTCGAATTCATTCAGTGGTTTTGGAGATGTGTTATAAAGCGAAGAAACTCATTTATAAGTGGTCCTGCTTTTGAAACATCGCACTGCTTGCCAGTATGCTTTAATCGCAAAGTGGCTGTATCGAAGTACTTTTAAGTTGAAACGGAGGGTAGTACGATGGGAGGCGGAGCGAGGCCCCTCCTCTCGTCCCAGCCATGCTTGTTCTGTGACGTAGAGGACGGGTTTGTCAGCTTCTCGCATTGAGCTTCGGGTTCGAAGAAGTCTCCTGCGGTAGGCCGCGCCTAGACGTTCGCTGAGTCATCGATTTTTTTAAAGTATTGCGCGGAATACAACCGGTGTGTTTACCGGTAGGTTTCTATAGCAAGAAACACATTTTTTGTAAAAAGATATATGTGGGATATTGACGTGATAAATGTTGGTATTAATTTTTAGTTTTTCACGTATAGAAGTCAGGTGATGATTCGATTTGTTAATAATGTAATACAGAAACCCGAAACGGACTCGAAAACCAACAATTTGTTTTTCGCACAATAGTTTATACCGGCAGGGATTCGAACCCAGAACACACGGCGTTGTTGGGTATTCTGACCACTGGATGATCAGGTTGTCAAAAATGCTAGGGGTACAATGTTGTTTGTGTAAATTTAATTTATATAACGCTCCATAATGAGGTCTGGAACCGTCGTCTAGGTATAAAACTCTTGACCTCCTCTAGCGACTTCTAATTTCTACGATACAATACAATCGTCAACTCAGTTGGTGCTGCGGCTGAGTGTTTAGTTTACGCACTACGTGTCGTGAGTTCGTTTCCCACACGAAAAAAATAAACGAAAGAATTTTTTTATGACCAGATACCTGTACACAATTTGTGTGTGGAATTTTACTTTAAAACTCAGCTACGATACAAGAGAAATGTTAGGGCGTACGGCAAAAAAAATAGTAAATTAGAAAATTACTCTTTTTATCAATCTTAGTTTTTCATCTTCTTGCCTTAAAAGCAGCTAACTAGCGACCTTTTTAATACCGATATTACCAATATCAACAATGGATCCACCCTTTTTCTTCATCCATCAGGGCAAGCGTTCGATTTGCTACACAAACAAATTAGCGCCCGCACCGACGACGACGGACGACCAAGACGTTATTAAGAAATAAATTGGGAGAGCTATAGGGTTGCCACTGCGGTGTCTGGTGATTATTTTTTAAAAACTCAATGATTTATTTTCTTAAATATATATTATATTTAACAAGGGTTTATCCTTCCATGAAGTAATTTGTGATGTTTTAACATTCAAAAAAGGCCAAAATTTATTTTATTTATGTACAATGTTTTTTCAAAGAAATTATATGTTTGGATCGAATAATATCCTGCAATTTAAAGAAAATTTAAAAAAGATTGTTTATATTTTATTACTTATTTGGTTTGACTAGTCTACTATTTTTTATATTTATGTATAACATAGCAGTGAATTTTAAAAAAAATTGTCGAAATTTTAAAGACTACTAATACACGTCAAAAATGTAACATTGACAAACAAACATATTACAATCAGATTAAGTGATTATTTTGTATACGGTTTTAATTTTTTTTCATCGGGAATTGATAAAAGCGTAACTCTGCGACTTCATTTTCCTATCGATGTTTTGTTGGAATTACATAATTAGATGTTTCGACAATCTATTTTATGATGTTGCTTGCTCCAAGACTTGATATCTCCCAATGTAAAACTCATTAGTATAACACCATAGATAATAAATTAACCGTGTCGCCGTGCGTACTTGAACTTGTCTATATTCTGTCTGGCGTTTAACGATAAAACCTAATTTTTGGAGTTCCTTACTGACTAAATTTAATGCAGTTTTACTCTTCGAAGCTCTGGTAGCTTGAGGGCTGAGCGTTCGCCTTAAATGTCATACTACACGTGTCACATGGTGCCAGTACCTATAAAATTGTTCTGCCATTTTTAATTGCTGATTTACAACGTGCTCAGAGGTGAAGAAAAACATCGCGAGGAAACTTGCATGACCGAGAAATGAAAAGGATTCGCGGATATGTGAAGTTCATCAAGCCGCATTGGAGCAGCGAAATCCATTGCAGAAATGAGAGATGCACTTAAACATATGAATGCAAGTAAACGCGTCTGTGTTTGTGTCTCAGAGTCACAGGGTTAGTAAATAAACGCGAGTCGCTCTCCTCTAACATTGCATTCGACCCTTTCTAAGAATTAAATGTATTTTTATACATACTAGCCCACTGAAAATAATTCACTCAAATGAAATGGATCTGAACGGAATCAAAATACTAATTCGATCCTGTAATTTATGTACGTAAAACTAAAATTAAACTAACATCACTAACTTTACGAAACCGTCGCCGTCATAATCCAGAAGTCCTCATAATACCTTTAGTATTATTGCTATACTGTATAAACTTTAATAGTTGAGCAACTATTTTAATATACTTACGGAACCCTTAACATTGGAGTTAAAGACTCACTCATTGTACATTTTTGGTAGGAACAAAATTAATTGCAACGAAATAAGTTCTGTTTGGTTATTCAAATGTAAAAAAAATTGGTGAAATCTAAAAAAATTCTATGGTAATTGTTCCCATTCCTTATCGAAGCGATATCGAGTTGAAACGAGTTCTCGGTATCTCACTCATGCAAGTTTAATAAGGACGATTAAGTTATGTTGCTCCATGCATTTTTATCTGTTGTATCGTGAGCTAATGATTATTCCTTTAATTGGTTAATTTCGGTATCGGCCGTGCATGCGCTAAATTCTGTCGATACATTATCGAATATGCGAGGAGTTGATGTTAGAGCGTTCAGTGGTTTAATTTCAATTTGCCGGTTCGGATAACGCTGTGGCTCAGCGATTGGGTTTTTGCAGGTTTCCACACGAAACTAATATTAAGTAGTATGTCTTACAGATTTGTTCTGGGTATGTGTATGTGGAATTTACTGAAAAAATGTAAAATCAAAAAAATATCACAGGTGAACAATTGCTTTCCAAAACTAAAATTATAATGGGGAAGGTTACCACGTGTAATATAGCTTAAGAGAACTTACCACCTCATCTCATCAAAATACGAGTATGTAACTAAATAAACTAAATAAACTAATTTAATGTACAATTAGTTTCTTTTAAATTCATAACGCTTGAAACATTTTTTTTGATATGACTGTAACATCTCGTTTGAAATTGTAACTGGTCTAATTCTACTGATGGTAGGATTCCTATGCAGGAACCCGTCTAGGTAGGTACCAACCCATAGCCAGTTATTCTGCCGCGAAGCAGTAAACATTAGTGTGTTTGAAGGGCACTAAGAACTAGCGTAATCACTGGTCATATGAGACTTAAGAACTGATGTCTCAGGGTGACGGGCGCAGTGTGGTGTCACACAGAAATGTTCTGGAATGACACAGCATTTTTTATGGGCAGACTTTGCAGTTATCACCAGGTGAACTAAATAAAAATAAATTCGAGAATAACTTATAGTATTTTTAAAATATACTTTGGAAAAAAAAATTAAATGACAAGACAATGATGAAGACGTAAGAAACTTTGTTTGTAGCAAATAAACGTATTCGAATTTATTTGCCTTAAAATTGTTGTAACGACACTTTTGAGCAGAAAATCATTGTGCGGCAACCATGTTCTCCAGCGGCGGGAACGTTCCCGAAGCCCGCGGCAACGCATATAAATTAGAGATTTACACGTAATCTTTCATTTTTCACAGCCGTTTAATACAACAGCCGATTGACGCCTTGCCATGACAGATAATTACGAAATGTATTTGTTTTCTCTGTCTCAGTTTGTTTGCAAGGCTTAAAGGATTCGATTAAACTTTGAGCTGTGTATAATTTTTTTAAAAGATAGAGCTTATTACGGCATTAAATAGTTCGATATATAATTTGATACTAGGCCCTTACTTATTTTCACAACATATATACAATACTCGTAGATATTGGCAGTATAATTATGTTTGGTACAATGTAAGATGTAAAATAAGGTAACGCCATTCTTCAGTTGTTTAAGCTTAACGAAGTTTAAGCGTTTAATGCTACAGTTATTTGAGTTCAATGCTCGAATTTCTACAACAAATGAACGCAGTTAAAGCCAAACGCGTTTATATTCAGAATAAGAGAATTTTCGTCAGGACAACTCTTTAAACGCGCTTAGGAGAGCTGTCATTGTCAATTGCACAACTATGTAAACATAAAAATTATTCTTAATTCATTTTGTTTATTGTTTGCCTACGTAACCTACGTAACCGTTTGCTTAAAAACAGGCTGTTTGATGTCGCTAAATACGAAATACATCGAGTATTTGTTTTAGATTGCGACGACATTGCACGTTAACTTCGTTTCTCTTAAACGCGATCAAAATGAATCTGGTGAAATCGGTAAGACGAAAACCAAGATCAAACGATACATTTGAACACAGTTAAGTAAAACGTGATTTTGTTAAACTTGGTTTCCAGAGCGATCGGTGAAATCGGGTCTAAGTTAACACTACGCATGACCGATATACTTGACCCGCAACGGATAATCCCTAAGACTTACCTCAAAACGTTTACT
Organism: Luehdorfia chinensis; assembly: GCA_019845155.1. Classification (NCBI taxonomy): domain Eukaryota; kingdom Metazoa; phylum Arthropoda; class Insecta; order Lepidoptera; family Papilionidae; genus Luehdorfia; species Luehdorfia chinensis. The sequence goes on from JAHVAK010000103.1 coordinate 11,536,194, forward strand.
CCCATTATTGTATTGAATAAATCTTTATTTTAGGATTTTTTCGCTTTTGCAGCGCAGCACAACACAGCAGACCCTTGTTCGCAAAGGGACACCAATATTGTCATTCTATAAGACGTATATTATGCGTGATTTGTGATAAAGGCCATTCCGATGCTAAAATCATACAATTTATTTAATTTATTTTCTAACACACAATCTACTCAACATTAAAACCTACATAGTTTGTGGTCGTTTCCCTCTAACTCTATTTAATATTGTCTCGGTGGCACCCCTTTATCGGATACCATAAACAAGCTTTTTCTGACATCGTCATGTAGCTGTTTAAAATTCGCGATGACGTTTCCCGCGCGATTTGTAAACATGGCGTTAGTTCCGGCGAGGCCGCGGCGGAAATTCGAACCGTCTTTTGAAGGGAACGCGGGACAGGGGAGGCTCGGGATTATATATTCGGGATTATCTAGTCTAGAGGACAACAAGTTTTGTTTTGAAATGAAGAATTAAGTATAGTGACATTATCGACAGATTATTAAACTGTTTGTATTGGGACGGATTTTAAATCATTTTCCCACACAATCACTAAATTTGAGTAGTTTTTTTTATTCAGGTTAAAGCCACGGAGGACATGGGCAGCAGCATATTCCTGGAATATCCGAATAAATTAAACTGCGTTTGCCAACCCCCTGCCATGCGTGGCTATTATGGCAAAATCTCCCTCAAAAAGAGAATCCACAAACTTTAGTCGCAATCTATGGGGGAGGCCTATGTTCATCAGTGGACAAGGAATAGGCTGAAATTATGAAAGCCACGTTTGCCAATTATAGTGCATAGTCATCCACTTGTACACAACACTAGTTGAGTAATCTTCAAATTGGCAACTCAGTGGTGTTTGCACTGAGTGTTGTAGAAGTACTCGTATAACTGGCCACGTACTGGTACACGTACCACCACGTGTGTCATTACTTGGTGCAGCCTAGACGCATTCCTGGATAAGAATCCCACCACCGCACCAGCAAGGTTTTTTATTTTCTATTCTTATTGGTTAATTTTTAATCTCCGTGGTCGTAGGATGTACATAACCGTATGTTAATCTTTCTCTTAGTAATGTCCTGTAGTTTGAAGTTAGAATAAAAAATACTGTTTCATAAAGAATTCAATTAAAAAGTAACGTTAATGGCCGTCTTAATTTTACTTCTTAACTACTTTCTTAAAAAAGTAAGTACAAGGAAAAATATAATTAACGTAATTGGAAAAAAACGTCTCCAAAAGCGAATATATTTCATCGCTTAATGTCCCCGCATTTCTGTTAATGTTACCGCATTGGATACTGAAGGGATAAGAAAAAAAAATACAAGCGCGTAATTAAAAATGGGAATTCTTGGCTAATGAATGCGTGAAAAAAGTCCCCTCTTGTTATAGAGGTGGAGATAGATCTTCCTTCAACCGTCGTCTCCCTTCAGCCGTCACATATAAATATCCCCGAAGGATATTATCGAAATCTTCTATTGACGTATGTGGTTATACACCGATGATATCTTCCTGGCTGGCAAACCCGTCGAAACTTCCGAATACTCTTGGAAGCCATCAGTTGATGATCGCAGTTGCGCAGGAGAAATTATAGTGCCACCAGTGCAACTTAGACACACCCGATGTTACGCTCAAGCGATAAGATCTGAGGTAGGCTATGCTCTAGGCTAGGCTAGGCTCTGGTTGTGTTGTTTATATTTATATATCACATTAAAGCTAAAAAATAATCATCAAATAATACAGTTCTTTTGTTTTTGTTTCAGGTAAGTCTCCTGTTTGTAAGCAACTGCAGAGGGTCTAATGAATAATCATTATGACGTTTATCTGGTTAATACCTGTTGTCTCTAATTATTAAAGATTTGCTAATATTACTTTTACCATTACCTTAAGGAATTTTTTATTTTTAAAGTAATTCTAGTTCGATATGAGATATTGATCGAATTAAAACCTACCGTGTGGTGGCGGCTTAACAGAATCTACCTAACCCATCTCATCCCGTGGGTATCGGAAAAGTCGACAGAGGGAGTATTTAAACGAAGAGATGGGCAGCAGCATCAATCTGGAACATCTGTATAAATGAATTGCGGTTGCCAACCCGCCTGCCAAGCGTGGCAACTAGTAGCAAAATCCCCCGAAAATGAGAGCTACTAACTCTTGTGGCATTCTACGGGGGACGATGATGATGATGATGAGACCCAATTGCACTCTGTGTATGGCGTTACAATCTGTGGTATTAATAGTCGCTACTAAAAGATTTTTTACTCTAGTATTTTAAAGCAGTAAGGATTAGTGGGAACAATCACATGGTGTACAGGCAGTTTTATAGGTTCCAAAAAATTATAATTATGTATTTCTCATGTGGTGGCGGCGAAGAAAACCTACCACCCCGTTCCTTCCCGTGTGTGATAAGAGTTTACTAAAGGAAATTCTTCAAAAAGCTGAAGATATCAGACCGCAAATACGAAATCGTTTCATAAAATACTAGTATTTATCCATGCCCCGCGGTTTCTTTTTTTTTATTTCATAAAGTGATGAAACGAGCAAAACATTCACCTGGTAAGTGCAACGTCTGCCCATAACAAATGCTGTGTCACCCAGAAAATTTCTGTGTGACACCACACTGTGCCCATCACCCTGAGACATAGGTTCTTGAGTCTCATATGCCCAGTGATTACGCTAGTTCACAGTGCCCTTCAAACCGAAACACAGTAATGTTTGCACATTACTGCTTCACGGCAGAATAACTGACCCTGGGGTGGTACCTACCTAGACGGATTCCTGCATAGGAATCCTACCACAAGCGTACCTACCGCGTAAAATAAGCCGACCACATGACTGCACCGTACAGAATGGTACTTGGCTAACCTAAGCATTCACAGGTCTGCTCTTCTCAGTGTGCTGCGCTTTATTTTCTATCCGAAAACCAAATTTCAAATATAGTAATTATTTCTTAATATTATTGACGTTCAAACATTCAAACGCTCCAGCTTTATTGAAGTAGAAAGATAGCCATCGAGTGTCGTTACATGACTCAGTCCCTGTTGACCTATAAACCAATAAATCGGTATAAGGAAAGTAAAGTAACATCCTATTAATGGCATAATGTCAGCAGTGGCTGAGCACAGGCCTCCAAACATTCCGAAGAGAGTTTTGGTCCAATGAGTGATGTTGTCGGACTTCGCATGTCTTAGAAATATTTTTATTCCTTAGACATATAGGTTTCCTCACTATATTTTCCTTCACGTACTCAGCGGGAGTACGTGGTACAATTTTAGAGGTGCCGGCACCGGGTATTGAACTCGCGTACTATTAAATTAAAAGAGATCGCCCGGCCCCTGACTACCACGGGCCTAAGCCTACCTGAGCTATACGCTATTATTTAAATCATGCTATAAGGCAAGTCGGTGTCATCATCATCATTACCATTTCAACCAATCACTAGTCCAGTGCTGGACATCGACCTCCCCCACATATTTTTGTGGCAATATGTGAGGGAGTAGCTCTCATTTTAAGGGTATTTTGCCATAGTTGTCACGCTTGGGTTGGCAACCGCAGTTTATTTACTCAGATGTTCCAGGATGATGCTGTTGCCCATCTTCTGGTTTTTATTTTTCTTCTGTCGACTTTTACGACACCTACTGGATGACATGGGGTGGTAGATTCTCTTAAGCCGCCACCTCACACGCCTCTGGTGTACAATACAAGTACGTATTTGTTAATTTACTTTGTAATACAAAAACATAAGTTTTTTTTCTGTGACGAATAATATGTAAGTATACCATTAATGTCCTTAAATTAAGTTTCATATTTAAGTAATGATGTAGTAAGGGTTTTTACTTATCAATGTTTGTAAAGATATACTCAGTGAACATAGCACAGTTTAGTTTTTCAATCTGTGTATGAGCATAAGGCAATTTATTAATAAGTATGTTAAAAGTTATTGTTTCCTCTTTGGCCATAAAAACAATCCCGAATTCCTAAGACGCTCATTCAATTATTTGCTATTTTGTATAGACAAACTATCGACTAGGACTTCATCCTGGCGATAAATATCAAGGCGATGGACACACAGGCTAGAAGATGCTTTATTCTTGTCTTGAAATATCCCATGTTGTACTAGTCTGGCAAGACAGGCGCACCGCAAAGAATTCCACTCTCTCGATGCGCCCACTAGAAACAAGGACGTTGTGGTTGTGGACATATCAATGAAATTTCTGCATGCTTTGGGTTGTCCTATAGCAAATTCGATGGAGTGATGACTGAATTTAACTACTCTGTGCAATCGCCGAAATGTAAATGTTTTACAAGAAAAGATCTTAAAAAATATTCAAAACCCAGCAAAAAGGCTAGCAGCAGTTATACCACAGGCGCTAAAGATGTTTAGGAGCCACTACCATCGTCTCCCTGTTTGTGTCCTATACAAAACAACCCAGGCTGGTTACCAACTAAACCACTAACTAGTTATGTAGCTGTGTTTTGTTATAAGGGGGCATATACAGCGAATCAATGAGCAAGTAAAGAGCTCCACACGGAAACTCGAACTTTTTAATCTGCTCAGACAATTGAAATGGTGCATTATGCGAGGGAGGACGGCAGACAATGGTGCAGCTCGGTTTAGTCGCTTAAACAAGTTGAGTGGGCTATCACAGCCTCTCTCATGTGCGGCATTTGTACAAACTTTCAGTGAAGTGCGGCCTTTGTGAGCTCTTTTAATAGGTATCGGTTATGTGCTTACACTGGCCTTTTCGTGGAGGTTATATGGTTAGGGTGCATTTAAATGAAACTAATTTTACGGATTTTATCACGTTTAATTTTACTATTTATAACCCGACATTTCGAGCGCTTTACAGCACCCGTGGTCACGGGAGGACTGAGGTGACAGATGTCCTGATGTCATAGTAAACCCGAAGTACTTTCAGCTTTTAATTATTATTTTTGGTTTGATCTACGCAGAGAGAGCTATCTGTGTCTCGAACTCTTGCAGTGGTACGTACATACATACATAGAGCACCACATTTTTCCACTTACGATCCTGACACACATCTTTAGCTTCCTCAACTTTCATTAGTGTTTACATACAAGCTCGTCGGTTGCGGGTACTTTCGACGTGGCCTTTCCTTAAAACGATTTCGATCTGATCGTAATACGTTCGCCTACATCGACCCTTACCGGCTTGCACATTCAACCTCGCCTCATAAATCTGTTTCGTCAATCTTCTTTCATCCATTCTCTCAACGTGTCCAAACTATCGTTTCCTTATCATGTTGTTTCTAAGTTTCTCCATCAAAGTCACTCCAGCTATACTTCTCAAACTTTTCATTTCAACAGCATTAATCTTGTAATAAAATTTAGTTTCATTTAAATTTGTAGTGTTCGCGTGAATATATGAAATCGTTATGGATAGGGTGCATTTTTTTCTTTCTTTAGGACCGGATAAATTAAGATATTTATCTTATAAATGCCATCGAACATATTACGTGTAATGGTCATTTAAGTAAAGAAACAAGATTTAAATTCAGATGTGTAGTGGCCATGTGGCCGTTCCAAATTTAAATGTTTATCGTTTTAATAGTTGTTCTCTAGGATGAGTGAGTCTTCATATTTCGGTCCCTAATGTGTAAAGCTTTGCATGCAATAAGGTGAACGACGCAAATACCTTCTTCGTCTGAGGTTCCAAGCTAGTGTTTATGAGTTAGCACCTAGCTGCTGCGCTTCTCATATTCAAATGTATAAAAATCTGGCGACAGAGGATTGTTTTTGGGTTGTTTGCTTATAACACTACAATTACGCAAAAACAAATAATTGACAAATCTATTATGATCATTCATTAAAAATTAATTGTTGTTACTTGATGGTTCTATTTATTTAAATAATAAGTTTAAGGTTAATTAAAGGTGGACGTCTAAGTAGCTACCACCGCAGAGCCTGGTATTCTGCAGTGCAGTTTCAGAAGCAGTAGTTTTCAAACATTACTATGTTTCGGTCTGAAGGGCACTGAGATTGTCTCATGATGACGGGCGCAGTGTGGTGCCACACAGAAATGTTCTGGATGACACAGAATTAATTGCAGACGTTGCAGTAACAATTTGGTGAACGTTTTGTTCGTCTCATCACTATCTCGTATGTAGAAAATAATATTATTGTTATTAATAATTCGACCAATTTCAATAAAGTAGTCCGATGACGTTGTCAAGTAAAAAAAATATGTGAGCGCGGGAACTAACTACTGGTACTGAGGTGTAAACTTATTAGTTCGTATTAGAGAGTATATACAAATACTGACATCTCCCATATAAAAATGCAAGTTTACACACACAGAGTCATGATTCTCACATATATACCTTACGTGACGATGGTAACGTCATCGTTTTATTACCGGGAGAAAAGATTTCCAGCTCTCAATATTAGTTAACGCATCAAAACAAGTTGCTGTCAGTAGCGCCATCTATCTTGCGAGCGTCCGAGCGTTTAGCCAGCACTCGCCGGAAATGAAGAGGCACACGCGACCCGAATAACGATCGTGCTACACTCAAGTGTAAGAGCACCCTTATTGCTTTGTTTGGGTACACCGTTGAGTTGTATCTTTTGATTTAGTTTAGAGCTAAGGATTTATTTTGTTAAATTATAATCATCATCATTTCAGTCCATCACTAGTCCACTGCTGATCATAGGCCGCCTTCATAGATTGCGACAAAGCAGTTTATTTATCCAGATGTTCTAGGAAGATGCTGCTGCCCACCTCCATTCATTTTCTCTCTGTTGACTTTTACGACGTCGGATAGATGGAGTGGTAGATTCTCTTAAGCTGCTAGCACACGGTAAAATTATCATCCTTACAATTTAACGAATTATGTTTTTGACAGACAATTTTGACTCAAGCCTGTCATTATCATCATGACAGCTAAGCCCTTGTCAACTAATAAAAATAGGTCTATACCTAAGAATAACCAGAAAGCTCTGTCGTAATTAACTCATCATTCTTCGACTTCCCGCATATTTAGGCCGGTACATCGGCAGGCGGCCACCGGTACATGGTTTTCTATCTGAAACCTTTCTTCCCAAATTGTTATCTGGTCTACGAAATATGTGGCTGGTCTATCGCCACCTGAGCTCACTGATCCTAGATAATAAATACTAAATAACTTAAATATTCTATTCTTTTAAAACTAACAGACTAAAAATGTACCGCGACCTACAGGCCGGCGACGTGGTTCGCTGTCACGTCTCGTTTCCCGCGAGGCCGTAAAGTGGGCTACGTGAGTGGTCTCTGCCTACCCATTATTTGGAAAAAGACTTGTCTGTATGTATGTAGGAGTACAGGCCTCCTCCATTTTTAGGATTCCGCAGTAAAAACGGAATTTATATTTTCGTCCTATCCGTCTGTTCACATATCACAGCCATTTTACTTGGAGACTATTGGTAGTACATTGATGAAATTTTTAATGAAGGAGTTTTTATGAGCCGTGAACAATGGTTTAGTAAAATCATGAAAAAATAGTTTTTGATAATGTATCTCTTCATCTATTTTAATGTATCTCTTTAAAGCTAAAAGCTGTTCCTGAGCTACCACAGTTTTGTACTATAATATTTGAAATAAAGATTAAAAAATAGTCGCTTTAAAATTGTAGCTAAGTATTTATTTTTGTTGTACGAAAACAACTATCACAAATGTCTAAAAAAAATTAAAAGCAAAGCGAAAAGAGAAACATAAAAAGAAAAGGCATCTCTTCGCTACACTACAAAACCTGGACACGTTTAAACAGTGTAGAAAAAATAAAATTAATTGGAAAAGCATCGCTTCGCTACACTACAAAACCTGGACACGTTTAAACAAAGACATCATTGTGGTCTCATGATAGTTAAGCAGTAACATCCCCCAGCGCAACCAGGTTGTTATTAGTGGAAGGAACAAACAGGGATCGTATCGCAGTGTCGTTGTGATAACGTTGCGATCACGTTGCGCTATCGCCCGTGTCACATTGTTCGATATCGAGACGTGCACTTTCGCTTGATAGTTAGGGTTGCGGAGCTTGTTCGGTTATAATTACTTAATAAATATGAAGAAATATTGTGTCATGAAACACATTTAATGTACTTTTATTCGGATGTGGTGTTATGAGTGACCCTATTTATTTTATTAAAAAAAACATTTAGTTGGTTGTATTTTTTTTAAATGAGAACGTGACAAAACGAGCAAAACGTTCACCTGATGGTAATTGCAACGTCTACCCATAACGAATGCTTTCTGTGTGACACCACACTGTGCCCGTCACCCTGGGACATCAGTTCTTAAGTCTCATATGCCCAGTGATTACGCTAGCTCACTGTGCCCTTCAAACCGAAACACAGTAATGTTTGCACACTACTGCTTCACGGCAGGATAACTGGCCCCGTCTAGATATTATCTACAGCGTAATTACCGGGAATATGAGATTAAAGAACCGATGTCTCTCGATAGCGAGAATATTTTGACAGAACATTTGTTCTAGATACACGTTGTATACTTACCCTCAGATTAGTTATGTAATATGTTAGTTCATTCGCCGATAGGTGTTCGCTAGAATAGAACAGCACCTATCTCTTTCCTACGGAGGTGTCCTAAGAGGCGACTAAGGTATTGCACGGACAGCCTTTATTCATGCAGAATAACACCATAATATGCAATGCCGTCACTGTACTACTCGTGGGAACGCAATGACGAGAAAGATTTTTTTGACTTATGCCAAAATGGCGGCAACGTGGTTCGCCACCCGTCACGTCTCGTTTCCCGCGGGTGCGAAAAGTTGGCTACGTTTGGTCTCTGGGAAGGCGTGACTCTATGTATGTATGTATATGTTACTTATTTTCTGAGAACGTCTTATTTTTCGAACCGGGGGAAATTTTGTCATTCATAAGAGCTTCAAGCCTTCGAGCTGCAAGCCTAAATTAAATAAAGAAATTCTAATTTTAATTTTGACATAGGTAAACGATTTGCGAGCAAATAAGCTCGCTAACTTACATTATTTCAACCAACTACTACTAGTTGGAGCGATAACCTGCATGCAATAACCAATAGGATTTAGTCTAAGGTAGAGGTTTATGTTCAGTAGTGAATTAGTGATGGGCTGAATCATTAAAGTTTGTGAGCTTAAGATAAAATGTTTGCGTGAGCAGGTCATAGTATACTTAGTTGAAAACCGGCAATAGTTGATTCAAAATCCAATCTGAATAAAAGAGATCAGGAGATCAAAAAAATTGTGTCGTGTTATGTTTTTTTTTTCAAAGTAGCTAGTACCTAACCAGCCCTATCGGAGACCCGTCTCCGATCCTACTTATACCCGATAGTGCATTGTCCCCGATAAACTTGTTATTTGTTGATAAAGAGAAAGTTGCTATCGCCGTCACATATTTGTAAATACTTGACGACGTTAATTAGCGAGATAGGAGAGGTGACTCGTCCGAGACCTATATCGTAATGTCATCGCTTCGATAGATTTTTTTTCTTCTCCGCATTTTCAATTGGCAGTCTCGTTTTTATAAATGCCAATGTATGGCATCAATTTTATACGTTTCGATACAGCTTGTACAATCTTGATTACTATTCTAAACGATGCCAGAGTTAAATTAGATTTTAAATTGCGTAGTTATTGTTGACATCACATTTCGAAATCGCATCGTATATCGTTCGACAAAAACAATCATTAATTAAACCTATTTTCTTGAAAGTGACAAAATCATAAATTACAGTTCATCTTGCACAGATAATTACGTATTTTCTTTAATTAGTAGTTTAAAAATAAACCGATTGTTTATCAGAATGCTTTGATAGATACGAGTGATGCTTCGTTTGTACATATTTTTTTTTATTTTAAGCTGGAGTTAATAAAGCAATATGAAAATAATCAAACGAAAATTACTTTTACTTTTATACAGGGTAGAAAAAAGTTTGTTCGCATTTTATATATGAAAACTCAAGACATTTGTTTAATGCTTTATTTACATTTAATTACCTACAGTATATTATAGTATATCGATGACTTTTTGCCATCTTAAAGGTAGTGAAATGATCCCGTTGCTGTAGAAATTTTGGGACTTTTGAGCAAAAAACCGCGACAAGTAGTTTTGGCAGTCCTCTGTTGATCTTAACCGGACTCTTCCCTAGATAATTCTGTAGAGACCGAAACAGGTAGAAATCTAAAGTTGAAAGGTCAGGGCTATATGGCCGATGCATTAACACTTTCCAGCCAAACTCTCTTAATTTTTAGCTGAGTGGCTAAAAATGTGTGTGATCTAGCGTTGTCGTGATGAAACACCCCACACCCTTTTTATTAATCACTTCCGGACCCTTTCTCTCAACTTCGCTTTATTCTTATCAGTTGTTGGCAGTAGAGATCCGAATCGATGGTTCTGCCGGGCGGTAAAAGCTCGTAATGAACAACGTCCTTCCAACTGGTGGTAGGATTCCTATGCAGTAATCCGTCTAGGTAGGTACCACCCCAGGGCCAGTTATTCGGCCGTGAAGCATTAGTGTGCAAACATTAACTAACTAACATTGAGAGCTAGCGTAATCACTGGGCATATGAGACTTAATAACTAATGTCTCAGGGTGATAGGCGCATTGTGGTGTCACACTGTTCTGAGTGACACAGCATTTGTTATGGGCAGACGTTGCACTTACCATCAGGTGAACGTTTTGCTCGTTCCGTCACTTTAATCAACTAAAAAAAAATGTAGGAAAAGCCTTTAGATACGGCAAAGTGATAACGTTTGGGTGGACACTTCTGCACTATAATATACTGTGTATACCATCAGCTCCTAGCATGATTGATTAATAATAATTTTATTGTCATCAACATTATTAAATATATAAAAGTGAAACTAATTTTACGGATTTTAATTTTATTATTTATAACCCGTCGTTTCGAGTGCTTTACACCACCCATGGTCACGAGGGGACTGAGGTGACAGATGTCCTGATGTCATAGTTAACCCCGAGTACCTTCAGCATTTAATTATTATTTATGGTCCGATCTACGCAGAAAGAGCTAACTGTGTGAAGTCTTGCAGTGATATGCTTGGTTTTTGACTTATTTTTATTAACTAAAGACTATGATATCAGGACATCTGTCACCTCAGTCCCCCCGTGACCATGGGTGCTGTAAAGCACTCGAAACGTCGAGTTATAAATAATAAAATTAAACGCGATAAAATCCGTGAAATTAGTTTCATTTAAATGTGTAGCGTTCGCGTAAATATAAGAAACCATTATATATAAAAGTGATTACATTCATATTTATAAACGGCGTTTCTTATTATTTACGCTAGCTTTCTCGAGTATTACTCGAGTTATTTAGCTGAAATCCACAATTATCATATTATATTTAATAAAATATTATACTGTTGTCATAGTACCAAAAAAGGGAAAAAACACATAACGCGCCTTATCAACTACCGATGAATCGTGTTATTAATCTTTCGGACGCTTAGGAAGGTCTTTTAGGATATTTAAAATTTTAATATCGCCCGACGCGATCAGTTAAGGCGGGAAATAAGTGTAATGGCGTATAAATCAGTCGGTATCAATGTTATACCGCCTCTGTCAATAGCTGTGAGGTGGGCCGGGCAGATAGTTTAAGGTGGATGTTCCTTCAAATTATAAAAAAAATCATATTTATAACAACTGTTAACTGTTTTTATCATTTTTATGGTTAGAGTAGGTTAATCTTATAGTAAATATAGATTGACACGCTAAATTCTAAGGCAAAGAGCAACAAATCTGCAAAGACAAACATCGCTTTGGCAGTTAATAGAGTCTAGTTATAAACTGGCGTTAGGACTAGGAGTACTATGCAAAACTCCGTTTTAGTGGGCACCGCAAGGCGAGTTATTCTGCCGCGAAACAGTAGTGTGCGGACATTTCTGTATTTAGCTCTGGAGGGCACTGAGAGCTAATATAATTACCGGACACATGAGACTTGTCTCTGAGGGACGGGCGCAGTGTGGTGCCACACAAAAATGTTCTGGATGACACAGCACTTGCTATGGGACAGACGTTGCACTTTCCATCAGGTGAACGTTTTGCTCGCTTCATAACTTTCGCTTATAAAAAGACAGTTATTTGGCCGTCAAACGCTACTTTGTTTTGGTTTCAAGGCACTGTAGCTGGTGTGAATAATACTACTTATACGTAATTCACTCGCTGTAATATACCTATTTTAGTGCGATGTCATCACAGAACTTTCTAGTTTAAATTTCTCGATGAGACCGCAACTGTTTTGCTCAAGTGTGGTCACCAGGTAGACATACCTTAACCTACTTCCGATCTATCCGAATATATCGCATGAGCATTACATCGGGCGCGGGGTTGGGACGAGTAAGTGCATCTGAGTTTGTGGGCGTACACTTGTGGCACCTTCCGATAGTATTCGTATGTTTTCGCCGTGGTCAAAAATCGGCCAGGAGGAATATTAAAAATACTACCCTGTAGTCATATTTATTATACGTTTTGTAGTAAACTAAAAGTAACAAGGAAGTAAAATACGAAAACCATGGACCTGTCTTTATAGAGACTAGAAAAAAATATCCTCTAAATCCAAACGATAATTGGAGGGGGCAAAATGGACATGTAAAAATTACGTCATTAGGAGAAATTACATTACACTTGCTACATACATACATAAGATCACGACTGTATCCCATAAGGGGTAGTCAGAGACTGGGCACTCACTGCAAAAACAGATGACTGCCACAATCCACGTTTCACCAAGACAATATAATGCACTTGGTGTGATAGGTGGTGAGCCCATCGCCACTATGCGCTGTTGGGTACACAGTGCAGTTTAATTCCTTACTCGCCTTTTACGAGATCCATTAGATGAGATGGAGTGGTAGTTATTCTTTTAACTGAGCCAACAACTCACTATTTATGTAAGTCTTGTTTAATCTATTTCTGCTAACCGTAGTTCTAGAAGAAAGTTACTCTTTTCTGTAAGAGATATGACAATGTATCACAATAATATAATATCCGTCCTATTCTTACGTTCGTATAGAGTCCATTATCGAGAGTTGGAGATGGTGCGGATAACGGCCATAATTTGCAATAAATATAAGGGCGGAGGTGTCAGCGATGGAGCCTTTTGTTGGAAGTTCGATTCCCGACCGGGTCAAATTTTGTTACAGGCGAATTTGAACACAATCGTGGCGATAATCTGCAATGATTAATCATGCAATTTAGTATACAGTATTACATTTTAATATCATTATTAATTAAAAAATATACTTCATTAACTTTATCTTAAAAAAAGTTTCGAATAGTGCGCTATTGTAGCGGTGTTATTTATTTTTGTATTCGTATCAATAATAGTGTAATTTTGTTAATGAATTTACTTTCACACAAATGATAAATAATATTAATAATATTTTTTATTTGTGGATCATATGTTATACATGTAAAGATGTTTTTAAAGAATGCGTTTAGTCTTAGACATACGAGTATTAATTTATCATTGAAATAAAAATAAAAAATAAAAAAATTGTATAGTCAAACTTATTACTCTTAATTTAGAGATTTAGATAGAGATAATTTAGAATTTTTAATCACAATTGTGATTTATTTTTTAATTAATGTCCATTAAATAAAACAAAAAAATAAAAAAAAATATCAAAGTCATAGAGATGTTGCCTCTGTAAAATCTTATCACAAAGAAATTCCTGTACTGTATTACTGTAACTATTTCAACCAATACCTAATGTTTTTAATTTTTTCTTAAAATCGTCTATTTTATCGTTCTTTATGTTTTCAGGTAAATGGTTGTAAATTATGAAAGCCATCCCTAATATACTTCGACGTAAATTAACTGTTTCCCCGGTATATTAACTATATTTTTTAACTAACTGTTTTAGATAGTTAAAAAAATTCTGCTCTGTGCTACAGTAATTGTCAGAAAGATATTGAAGCCATTAATATCAATCTCTGTTATCATTTATCTCTTACTCTGTACAAGATACTGCAAAATTTGACATAATATGTTTATAAAGGGAATAAGAATAAAGAAGAATATAATGAGATGAAGAATAGAATTATTTTAAATTTACACTATAGGATTACAAAACATCGATAAAAAAATATTTTTCTGCGGTAATACACTAGAGAAATCTATTAAAAAGTATTTAGAAATCGTATCAAACAGTACGAGAGTTGTTATATCGTTAACTTGTAACGGACGCTGCAATTACGTAACAGTGTATTACGAAGGCTATTACAAGAGCGGTTAAGATACGGGCGTGCATTGGCAACACTGTAATCTCGGCGTGAAATGCGATAGACGCGAGATAGAGCACGTGGGTGTTGCCTAAACTGCGCTCCGCTTGCGACTATGTCACTTCCAGATATATTGCACTCGTGTGAATCCTTTTAAAAAGGTAAGGCCAGTAATTTATTTCCTTAGCAGCTAAATCAGGCGCGGTTTAGCTGCTAAGAGCTTTGCACGGAAGTTCTTCTTTTTTTTTGATCCTGGTCAAATCGACCACATCGCACACAGTCGAAGTCGACACATTTTTGCCAATGTCGAGTAATAATTTAATTATAACAAAGGTTATTGTCGATCGACAGTAAATTGATACTTGGCTTTTACTGACACAAAACTAAAAGTACAATTTTGGTCTTAAATTGAATTCTCCAATCACTGTACACATTCACGAGCACTTTATGTACAATAAACTATCAATATTAAATATCAAAAATCGAAATATACACAGAAATAACAAAATTCAATAAGACCTCAACCGCTACTTTTCGAGTTGGCGCCAAAATAGTAGTTATTATTTCGAGTATAATGATTTTTTATATTTACGCGAACACTACACATTTAAATGAAACTAATTTTTAAAATCCGTAAAATTAGTTTCATTTAAAAGTTATTATTATGTTATAATATGTATAGAGTAAAAAGAAACTGCAACAACAAGGAGTAAATGAGTGAAAAAGGAGTGAATGATAATAGAAACCGTTTTTAGTCTATGTCGGGAAAGGAGTATGAATGCCGAATTTCAAGTTTATAGGTGTTGTAGTTTCGGAGATATCATAATAAGTTAGAGGTAAATCACTTTTATATATATAGAATATTTTATTACTGGTGGTAGGATTCCTATGCAGTTCGTCTAAGTAGGTACGACCCCAGGGCCAGTTATTCTGCCGTGAAGCAGTAGTGTGCAAACATTACCGTGTTTCGGTTTGAAGGGCACTGTGAGCTAGCGTTATCACTGGGCATATGAGACTTAAGAACTTATGTCTAAGGGTGATGGGCACAGTGTGAAGTCACACCGAACGTTTCACTTACCATCAGGTGAGCGTTTTGCTCGTTTCATCACTTTATGCAAAAAAAAAAAAGATATGTGATCGGTACGGGAATGAACAGTAGCGAAATGACGTCTGTAGAAAATTAATAGATAACGATTATGAATCTAAATTAAGGTTTGAGACATAAAATTGTCATTAAAGTTTTCAATTTTAATTTAAAAAAAAAACCGAATATATGAAGCCGCGCTTCATTTAACTTTTATTTACCATACGAATTTTATAGTGGTGGTAGGATTTCTATGTAGCACATAGCGAGTTATTCAGCCGTTAAGCAGAAGTGTGCAAATACCACCAGATTCGACTTGGAGGGCGTGGTATGTAAAAATACTGGGCATGTGAGACTTTAATATCTTATGTCTGTGAGGAGTGCAATGCAGTATCGTACGCGACTGCAGTTCAAAGTTCCTGATGACACTGCAACTTCAGACATGGCACTTGCCATTAGGTAAATTATCTGCTCATCTCGTTATTTCTGATTGATAGAAAACCAGTAATGACTAACTACAATTTACAATTACACTGTTTTAACAACGCTACGTAATCTAGTCTTTAAAAAAGGCCAATAGCTAGCTGTTGCTTACTATAACATTCACCTGCATTATCAATAACATCAAGAGCCAGTGCGTAGGCACTCTACGTAGAGTGTCGACTGTATCGGCGGGGTTAATGGTGCGAGAATCGCTGATAGCGACGCCCCGCCGCCCCCCACCACGGGGTGTCTAGAACGTCAGAAAGTTACAGATGCCCAATCGGGGTAATTGTGCGGTAAAAGATAACAGTTGTGTAGATTTAGTTTTGGTCTGTTTAGTTTATGTTTTAACGTTGTTTAATGGCAATTAAAAGGTCATTGTACAATTTATGCGAAATCGGCCGTCTGTAGAATGTTTAGAAGTTGATAATGATCGCTATAATGACAAATGTAACGATAAATATGATCACATAATCCACCTATTGTAAAATGGTCACTCATTCACAGTGACGTCCGTAATCGGTAAAGAAACAAGATGTAGTTGCGATGTCACCGCCGGTTTCCCTCGTTATTTAGAGTAAAAAAACGCACCAGCGTTAGCCGCTATTACATAAAAGACATAGCTTTATTGAAGACAGACTATACCTTCGACTTTTCTGTGTGAACTTTAAACCACAATCCAGTAAATAAAATAAATAATAATATTTTTTTTTATTATTATATATTTCTCACACAATCCCATCTTATTACATCGTACTGTAAACCGAACTATTGCATTTTTATGTATATGTATATATGTGCCTTGGGTCCCCTGTCTCCTCCTCTTTGATTTATAGAGTTAACAAAAAATATCCTAATATTGAATTTTACTGGTGGTAGGATTCATATGAAAGAATCCGTCTAGGTAGGTACCACCCCAAGGCCAGTTATTCTGCCGTGAATAGAATAGAATAGAATAGAATATTTTTTATTCAATATGGATCATTTATATAATACTCTTTGAACGTCATTTTTTTAAGCTACTGTTATGCAAAGAAATGCCGCTGTCCTGGGAAGAACCAGTAAGAAACCCGGCGGGATTTTTTTTAGTCATTTTAAATATACAAATACAGCAGTTTTATAAAGATGTAGAAATAGCTTGGCAGCGATCACCTCATTCCCAGGGGTTATCATCATCCATGAATTCCTTAATATTATAATAACCCTTCTTAAAAAGTCTTTGTTTAACAAACAGTTTGAACTTTTTGATTGAAAGACTTTGTGCACTTTCTGGGATGTTATACATTGCCCCATGAAAGAGTTACTGACTCTGTGAAGTCGGGTAATTGGCATAATTAATTTGTGCTTGTTCCTGGTATTCACATTATGAACATCACTTTTTTATTAAAGTGATTAATATGAATAATGTGAAGCAGTAGTACTGTGTTTTGGTTTGAAGGGCACTGAGAGCTAGCGTAATCACTGGGCATATGAGACTTAAGAACTGTTGTCTAAGGGTGACGGGCGCAGTGTGGTGTCAGACAGAATTATTCTGGGTGACACAGCATTTGTTATGGGCAGACGTTGCACTTACCATCAAGTTAACGATTGGCTCGTCCCGTCACTTTTATCAAACAAAAAAAAATAGTAAAAATGAATTTAACAAGCGGATATAAAAACATAAAGTATTTACTTGTTAGGTCCGCTACATTTACTATATATATTACTTTAAAATATATATAATAATTATATTACTTTTAGATCTGCTACCATACAACAAAATAAACTGCTCCAGGCAATAATCAGCCATATAGATATTCAATAATAAATGATAACAGATTTATTGTTAGTACTATATTTTCCGTGATTAAGTTGGTTGAAATATTTACGGTAAGTTATGTAGATTTGAGAATGGAAAACCGAATTTTATAAAATTTATTTATTTTATATCTAGTAAAACACCTCCCTGCACTAAGGGTTACAGTTGCGAATTGTGACGACAGCCCGAGCCGGCCATTCGACTATAGACTTGAACCGTCTCCTAGTACAAGTTTTTAAGCTTATTTGGAATAGTTTTCATGAATATTAGTTTCAATTAATGTTAAATTATTTTAAGTTTAATAATACAAGAAACTTTTCAAATTTAAACAACAATCAACCCTGGAAGATGTAGACAAAAAGTTTGCAACATTAATGCTAAAAATACATTCGCTAAAAATAACGTACATGCATACAAACGTATATATGACTTTGATTGGACTTTCAAGCTCATTAAAAGTCACTGTGTCAACAATTTCATAGAGATGGAAAAACCGCATTAAATTAATTCGCAAAATTTTTTCACCATTTCTAAACAAAATATTTTATTATAATTTTTATCTATGAATAAAGACCAACGGATCTGATCGATGCGCGGACCGCGGCCGTACATTTGTGGAAAACATCAATTAACGTTTTCCTTGCGATTCGTCGACGATCCATCACCGTGTCTGTATGTACGTTGTTACATTTTCATAATAGATTCATATATCCCGCGGTTTATTCTCCCAACACTTTGATGTGTTTCCATTGACCATCGTAAACTTAGTTTAAGTGTTAAGACGCTTTACGTTAGTCAATGGAATCGATTGATGGATACGTGAATTAGACATAGGTGTTTTTTTTTTTGTATTTATAATAATTTTTTACAGGCAATTTAAAATTTAAAATAATTTAGAAATATTTTATATTTCATTCGTAACTGATTGAGCCCGCAAGCTTGTAAGCCTGGAACTTGAACTAGACTCCAAAAGTATTTAAGATCATACAAGAGGTCCTTATCAACTAACAAACCCAAGATCTTTGCACATTCCACTCTCTCGATATCCTGATTTGCAATTTCTAATCTGAGTGACTGATTAATACTTTGATATTGACGTTTGTTTCCTAAAACCATATACTTAGACTTAGCTGGATTAATTTGCAGCGAGTTTCTTACACTTGTTCTCCGTGCCCTTAAAACAGAAACGCAATAATGTTTGGATACTACTGCTTCACAGAAGAATAACTTGCCCTGGGGTGGTACCTCATGATAATCATGAAACTAATAATAAATTGATCCCAAAGTTACTATCCATATAAGCAGACTTCATCTACAAAGGTTCGATAGTTGTTAAGTTAATTCGTTTCGCTTATCAACTACTAGAGAAAACTGACAGGTTAAAAAAAAAGTGATTATGATAAAGTAAGATAATGCACGTAAGAAAAAAACATATTTCAAACAGCCCAAAAATATTATGCATTAGCGTTAGAAATTAATTTAAATGCTACACTCAGCTTTATTGGCCTAGCTTTATGGGTAGCGGTTTCGATTCCCGCTTGGACAAATATTTGTATGACCAATAATATATATAGTAGTTTCGGGTCTGTAAATCTGTAATCATGCATGCTTTACGTAAACGTACGATTATTACAAATATACATTAAGAAATGTTCGGCTTACGTTATCGTACGACTGACCATTACAACCAATTTTCGTCATGACGTACCTTGTGTCGGTGTCGTGTCGTGTGATCATGTAACCTGTGTCGCGAGGGAGCAGGGCGTAGGGCGGCTGCGAGCCGAGATATCAGCTCACGTGCCTTTGTTCTCTGATCGGATATCTCGCCTCGACGGATCAGCCTAAATTATTTATCCTTTTTCCCAAAGGCCCGAGCTATGAAAGTTATAGAAAAGGCAATTTTGATGACAAACTTTGCTTTCTATAAAATACCTATATCCACTTTTTCAATGTTTGACGAAGTAGGTTCAGTTCTTGAAGAAAGCCCGTTTCCCATAATATTACCAAATAATTAACAATAAATAATAAGAGGCTGGTAAAATTAAAAAAAAAAAAAAAAGATTATATAAATTATGTTAAAAATACAAAACCAAAAAGCAATAAATACATTTACGCTTGTATGAAGTTCTTTGTGTGTATTGAGTTGTATTGAATTTAATAGAGTTTATAAAGTATATAGATAAGCAAATAATAATTTTATTTGACAATAACTTAAAGAAAAAACAACTGGGCACACAGAATAAATACAAATAATACTAAAAATAATTGAAATAATAAAAAACGGGACGATATAACGTAAATTAAAAAAAAAAACAATGAACAAAAAATTTTTTAACAATAATGATAAAAGTACATTAAATAACATAATGGAAAGTGTTAGACAAAAAAAAGTTAAAACGTGTTGTTATTATGGTATATATACATTAACAATATTATCTATGTACATAATATTAACGTTTAAGTTAATTAGTTATAAAGTAGTTTTTAAAAAGTGCTATTCCTAAGGTGTCGAGTAATTGGGACGTAATAGAATTGTCCCATCTGGTTGGCTATTCTGTAGGTTGCCAACCTAGTCAAACGCAAAGTTGCCTGTTCCTTTTTGATTGAAGTCTATTTTAGCAATCAGACACGAGTGAAGACTTACTGGCATGTCCGTTTCAAAGCTCTTCATCACACGGCGCACGGCTATCGCGTTATACCTGATGGAGCACGAAATATTTCATATGAGATTAGAGTGAAAAGGGGCTGCAGATTGATCATGCGCGGGGGCGACGTTATCGCGCTGTTTCAGATACCTGCTTTCCGCGACCGCAGCTATTGGATATTTTCGTCGGCCCATCCAGATGCGATCACTTGGAAAAAATACGTTTAGAGTAAGTAAAGTGGAGCTACTATGAAGATGATAATGTGATGGAGAGTGAAAACTAAAATTGTGGGTATAATTTATGTCGCGACACCCGAAAATTCTTGAATTTTACCATTATTAATATTCTTTAAAATATTTGTTTCGTTTTATCTACGAGTATTTTAATTTATTTCGACTGACTGATTTGCATGGAATCTGGACGGAGATTTGGCGACCATTAATTAGTGTTTACATAGAACTCCGTGATTTTATAATGTGTCATTTTATTCCGTGCCCACTATGA
This sequence comes from Luehdorfia chinensis, assembly GCA_019845155.1. NCBI lineage: Eukaryota > Metazoa > Arthropoda > Insecta > Lepidoptera > Papilionidae > Luehdorfia > Luehdorfia chinensis. Next base: position 11,556,971 of record JAHVAK010000103.1, read on the forward strand.
TCGCCGTTAGTCGCAGTACGTATCTGCCAAGATGGGGGGATTTGACAAAATCACGACGCTTGAGCGGAATGACAATCCGAAAGACGACACCGGTGTGTATATTTTCGATGTATAGGTATTACTGGTGGTAAGATTCCTACACAAAAGTCCGTCTAGGTGGTGGTACCAATCGCAGGGCTAGATACTCTGTCGTGTAGCAGTACTGTCCAAACATTACTGAGTTTAGGTCTGAAGTGCACTGAGAGCTAGTGTAATTATGTGGCATATGAGACTTAAGAATTAATGTCACAGGGTGTCAAGCGCAGTGTGATGCCGCTCAGAAATGTTTTGGGCGACACAGCATTTGTTATAGGCAAACGTTGCGCTTACCATTAGGGGAACGTTTTGCTCGTCTCTCAAAAGAAGAATACTGGCATTTAATATTCCGCCATCTTCGCACTTAATGTCTCAGGGGATGGGCGCAGTGTGGTGCTACACAGAACCATTCTGAGTAACACAGCATCTGTTATGGGCAGACGATGCATTTACCATCAGGTGAACGTTTTGTTTTTAAATATTTGGTGATTAAATATGTTGTTACTTAGCTATATGTGTAACTTGCTATGTGTTAACATAGCAAGAACTCGTACAGTATGTGACAAATAACTTTTACATCTATGTAATTGCAACTTCGTAAAAAATCATTACAAACGGACATATTCCATAACTATTGTCTGGAACACTGTATACGCCTAGGCGTCGGTATCAGCGAGGCAGATTCGCTCGTTAGTTATAACGGCTCGAGGCGAGCGGGCCAAATTGCGCGTGACGATAACACGCTATCGCGCCACCTTCATTGAATAGGGATGTTTTTAAAATCACTGGACTGGATTTTTGAAAGGTCTAGCCTTGATATCGATGTCGACGGTCAAGGTGTGAGCGTTGATAATAATGAGCGACTATATCGATATTCGCTCGGAAATTGTGACGTTGCTGCGTAAAATTCTGGCTGGATAAAGATTTATTTTTATTTTCAAATAATCTATTTTTGTCGATGACCTATTCTGACTTTGAGGACAGGTTCCGTTACACGACAAGAAATGGACTACAGTGACGTATAGCGCTGACGGTAGTTTGCTGATTTCGGTCCGCAAGTTCTAAGACCGATTTTTTTTATTGGTAAAGTGACGTATCGAACAAAACGTTCACCAGATGGAAGTGCAACATCCATGTCCATAACAAATGCTGTGTCACCCAGAACATTTCTGAGTGGCACCACTATGCGCCTGTCATCTAGAGGCAGTCCAGTCTCATATGCCCAGACCGAAATACAGTAATGTTTGCTCACTACTGCTTCACGACAGAATAACTGAACCCGGGGTGGTACCTACTTATACGGATTTCTGGATTTGAATCATACATACAACTGGTACATTATAATTAGCTGTAGAAGTCAAAATGGCTAATACCACAAACATCTTCGAATATAATACAATCATTTGTCTTCACCCTCCCATCACAGATCGCGACTATCTCATGAGGCTAGATATTTTTTTTGGAAGTAAGTGATTAATACGAGTTAGTAATGAGTGATAAGTGATGGAAAGTGTCAAGTCTACCCCGTCCTACTCACAGATGCAGTGCCACCTATAACTTTGCATTGGAAAGTTCTGCGTAGAACCGTACTGCGCTCATCATTAAGATATTTTAATCCTACGTCTCATATGGGTATGTAATTATCCGTAACTTAAGTGCCCTTTAACTGCAACGGAATGTTAATAGAACTCTACAGTATGGCGGCCGAATAACCGGCACTCACGTAGTTGGAGTCTTGCCTAGGAAGTGGAATCAAACCCGAAATCCATGAATAATTGTGCCGTACAAACATCGTTACCAGAGTTCGTTAATGTCTTCTTTCTAAATCGGACAGTACTATCATAACAGTAATATATACAAGATTACAAATGAAATGCAAATGAAAATTCTTTATTTTTCGACGTAAGAAATATAAATTTCGTTTGTCAAACGTCATTCCTTTACAATCTACCGCCGTTTCGTAACGAGGTTCTTCTGACGGAGAAGAAAAAGGCGAAAGATACTCCGTAGGTATCCTCTTTTTTGTAAATCCTATTTTTATCTCAGTCAAAAATGCATTTTAATTAAAATTACAAAGAATAGTCTCAAGGAAAACCCTGAGCACGCTCCATGATCAAATCTTAGGCAAGATTCATTCAATCAATATATAAGTAAAAATGATAGCTATGGTAACTCAGGGGCCGGGCGCTTGCCATAAATTTAATAGTACGCGAGTCGCCGTGTGGTGGCGGCCAGAGAATCTGCCACTCCATCTCATCCCGTGGGTTTCGTAAAAGTCGACAGAGGGAAAATTAAAACTAGAAATTGGGCAGCAGCATCTTCCTGGAAGATCTGAATAAATAAACCGGTTGCCAAACGGTTGCCATGATCAACAGTGGACTAGTGATAGGCTGAAGTGATGATGATGAGTGATCTAAGTCCTAGCCTCGGTGCTGTCACAAGAGTTCTGAAATTTAAACTTCGTTTACCACGGGCTTTGCATTTAAGAGGAATATCCCTCAAGTTTTCCTTCAACGCCGATCACATGGTAAATCAGTTTTGAAATTAGTTACTAATAAGTTTGATATCTTATACTTACGCGAACCCTACACAAATTAACGATTTAACGGATTTTATCGCGTTTAATTTAAACTATTCATAACCCGACGTTTCACCCATGGTTACGGGACGATTCCTACCAAGGGTGATTCGCGCGGCTATTGAAACTAAGAAAACATCGTAATTTCAATAAGGAATATGGTTGGGTACTACCATTGGCTTGGGATCCTATTATTAAAAATAAATCAAAAACCAACCATACCACTGCAATGCTTCAAGACACAGTGAGCTCTTTCTCTACGCAAAAATGTATATATAGTAATTCGGACTAAAATAATAATTATAAGCTGATGGTACCCCGGGTTAACTGTGATATCAGGACATCTGTCAGCTCAGTACTCCTGTAACGTCGGGTTCTAAATAATTAGAATTAAAAGCGATAAAATCCGTAAACTTAGTTTTATTTAAATAGTTTGATATCGTGAAAAAATATTGACAGTCCTAATAACCCTTGTACAAGTAAATAGCCCCAATGTACTGTGAGATACGAAATACGGAGCAACCGAATATACCTGAAATGTCTTGAGGTGGCTCATTATGCCTGGCTGTACTCAATTGGCTGTAAGTATGGATAAGTAGGTAGCGCAGCACGCTCGATTATGCTCTCCATCTTCAGTGCCTTTTATCGATCATTAGATAAGGTTTATACCGTTATTTTAAATTTACGTTTATTTTACTCTTAAAAAGGTAAAACAACAGCCTATAAATGTCTCCCATCGCTAGTATAGATTTTCTCTTATTTTTGAGTCGTTGCATATAGGATGTCGAATTCTCAACTTTAATTTTACAAGTATGCGAGTGGCCAGAGTTCGATCTCCGGTGCAGACAGTGCTAAAATTGGGAAATTATATTTTAAAAACACAGCGATTAAAGCTGCATGTCTGAGAAATAAGTGTCAACCACGACCATTTCTGTCTGACACACTGCGCCCGTCCCCCTGATACATCAGTTCTTAAGTGCTCAGTAATTACACTAGTTCTCAGCCCTTCAGACCGAAACACATTAAAACAAGGCAGAACAACTGGCCCTGCGGTGGTGGCCTCAAAACGGATTCCTCAGTAGGAATCCTACCACAAGTAAAATGGTGACGAGGGCAGTGCGGTGCTGGAAAGGGCAGGCATGGCACTTAGCATCAGTTAAACGACTTGCTTGTCTCGTCTCTTGATTGTAATAAAAATCTCAATAAAAAATAAGAGACATCGAAATTCAAAGCACACAGTAAACGCCAAATAAACAGATATTTATCCACAAATTACTCCACGACGCTTCTGTTACTCACCTACCACTATTATTTTTAACCCTACGTTCTATGATACAAGGGAGAAAATCGTTTGTGGGAAGCGCCGCAGCCTGTTGCGCGCCGGATATTACCCGTTCTATCAGTGCCCGGCTGCCTCAGTCGAGAATCACCTTGTAATTCGGCAAATTACCTCTATATCTTTGTGTAATTAAATACTTTTCCACGGGTTTCCTTTTTGTTTCTAAGTATTCTATGGAAGATTTTTAAAAACTCATGGAGCACTGTTTGAATAAAATTTTGACAACAGGTGTTTATACTAATATTATATACGCGAAAAGTAACTCTCTCTGTCTGTTGTTAACCTTTTCACGGCTCAACCGCGAAACCGATTTCGACTAAATTCGGCACATAGATAGTTTGCATCCTGAAGACGGATACAGGATACTTATTATCCCGGAAAAGCAAAGAGTACCCACGGAATATTAAATTTGCCGTGTGGTACCGGCTTAAGAGAATCTACCACCCCATCTCATTACGTAGGAGTCGTAAAAGTCGATAGAGGGAAAATTAAAACCAGAAAATGGGCAGCAGCATCTTCCTGGAACATCAGAATAAATAAACTGCGTTTGCCAACCCGCCCGCCAAGCGTGGCAACTATGGCAAAATTCTCCCCAAAATGAAAGCTACAAACTTTTGTAGAAATCTACGGGGGAGGCCTATGTTGACCAGTGGACTAGTGATAGGCTGAAATGATGATGATTTAAATAAAAAAAATTACTTAATTCAAGCAGACGAAGTCGGGAGCATTATCTTACAATTGTGAGTACTTGGATGTTAAAACTACGATTACTATATTTATTTCGTTGAAAAGTCTGATGTTGACTTTTTATTTTGTATTTCATAGGTATATAGCCATGCACTTTATATATGCTATATATCTCATTTTTTCCGTACATTCTTCGTTCTTTAGATGTTAATAGGCCGATTATTTCATTTTGGATTTCTCACTTCTTGAAGTTCTTGCAGAGGGATGAAGTCTGGCGTTTCTAACTTCACTTGGAAATTGATTTAGAGACTCAAGAACCTTACGATTCTATCGTAATAGTTACACTGGACACCACAAATGAATGGTGTGCCTTTGGGTCTGCGCGGTACTTACGACACTATTACATATACTGTACAGTTATCTACCAGGAGTGATTGATGGTCGTAATCGGCCAGGAGAATATAATCATCATCATCTTAGAAAGTACTGTTTACCAACGAAATGTCTATGTCTATACGAGACAGCGGTTCTTAAGTCTTATATGCCTATATATCATGTTGGTATATTTGTAATTTTGCATTTAAAATCTCAGTTGCAATTTAAATTTGAATATCTGCGGTACAAACAGACCGACAAAGTCGACGGTGTACAATCATGTGCGGCTAAATTACTCGTAATATTCTTTTTTCAAAGTCAAAGTCATAGGCTCGTTTAAAGCTCTTATGTCAAAATCTACTCGTCTTTATTTTTTCAAATTACATTAATTTATTACATTTTTTTAAATCTTTGCCAGTTTTTTTGCTTCTCACTTTTAGGACTTTTGTTGTAAAACTTTAAACATCTACTAAGAAAAGACTTTCTAGTTTTGGCCAACCTAAACATAAGAACTTTTACGTTACTTATTTGTTTAAGAAACTCGCTTTTTCCGATCGCGCGTAACATTTTAAAAAATAACAACGACGAAGGATTTAAAATGTCAGTATCCTGTAACAGTTACCGCAGCGACTCGCGAGTTAAAAATTAAGTTAAAGATTGTCCGAAATGCTTGCTTTTCGAGAATTTGTCGATACCTTGTGTAGTAGACGTAAGATTTTAAACGTTGTCAGTTTTTTGAAAATACGCGAGTAAACCTGTACAACTCGAACGCGCCAACTTTTATATTAGTACTGAATTAATTTAATTTTTATTTTAAAAAATGACTTTCAATAAGTATTATGTAAATAATCTATATTGAATAAAAATTTATTCTATTCTATAATTAAAACGATTATTATTTCTACAACGTTTACGTAACGTATTCGTTGCTTCTATAACCACTCGTTATGTGCGAAAATTAGTCAAGCCAAGTCAAAATGGCGGATCGTGACGATATTTTTATTGAGGCCTTTTAGAGTCGTACCTTATCTGGAACGTAGGTTCACCGTGAGCGTGTATCAAGCTTATCGAATGCGCACAGGCGCACCTCACTCGCGATACTATCTACCTAATTAATTTCCACCACAAACAATGCCGGTGTTGCGGCAGTAAAAATGTGTGTCTTTTATACACCCTCGTCATAGCGCACCCATGTCAAGGTAATTAATAAGCGTACATGCATTAGCACGGTGTTTAGGTTGAAGGTTCCGCCTGGATGAAATAAGTGACAGTGTTATGTGGGCGGAAGCGAGAGCGAAAAAAAAACTCTATTCGAACAATTCAAAATAGTTTTCTGCAAACGTATCGCTGTTTATGTAGAAAATAAGACTTACAATCTACTACTCTTTAAAGTAGGCTCTATTCAAGAGCCTATTACAGTAATTAAACTGTCATCCGTACCATTTTCTTTTTCAAACTTAGCTTTACTAAGATTTCTCCTGCAGTTCATACAAATATTTCTTTCCTACGGGAATCGACCCGTAACCCGTAGCGCGGAAGCGAATGCGTCAACCGAGTCGTCAACGTGAAATGTTATTAAAATTATTTATTGCTTTAACCATTTTCCGAATAATATCGGAAGCTCTCAACTGCGCAGGTGAGATTACAGTGCCCCACAAGTGTACGCGCAAACGCAAGCGCTCACTTGTCCTTACATACTACACGCGTGACGATAAGATACGATAAGATCGGAGGTAGGCTAGAATGCAGTGCCAGGGACCCGAGGACTTCCACAACAAAACCAGACCCGAAAAACTATCATTTATGTTTTTTACTAATTGTTGGAATTCGATCTCAGGACTCGCGTCTTAAAAGTAAGGAACTCGTATCATTAAGCCACGCGGTCTTTATACATAAGTTATTTTCTTACACATATATCAATAAAAACAATGTGTAAGTTTCCAAAAATGTTGTTCTGTGTTACTGTGTTTCGGTTTGAAGGGCACTGACTAGTGTAATTGCTGGGCATATGAGACTTAAGAACTGATGTCTCAGGGTGACGGGTCCAGTGTACTGTCACACAGAAATGTTCTGGGTTACACAGCATTATTTGTTATGGACAGACGTTGCACTTACCATCGGGTGAACTTTTTGCTCCTTTCGTCATGTTTCTTAAATAAAAATAAATATAAAAAAAATGTTTGCAAACGACAGAATACTGCACTGGCACTGCGATGGTTACTGCCACCAGTAAAAAAATAAGTGACCTCAAAGTATCCGCAGTAGGTTTTAACAAATATCAGACCGGAGCAAGTCTGTGCACACGTGAGACCAGAATAAAGCAACCACCACTTGGACTTAGTGGTGTGGAATTATCGTAAATGAGTTTCTTTCGTGTGAACAGTCGTTAGTGAACTTTATCTTGACATCTTTAAAAGTCGCACTCCGATAATTCGGCCCGAAAAATATTGTTCTACAGATAAGACGCCATTAATAATACAGTGGGAGTTTAATAACTTATAGGATATTAATTAGAATTTCTATGACCGCGTTGCCTAGTGGTATATGCATCTGACTTCTACGTCGCCTGTCCTGCTTTCGAAACCCAGCCGGAACCAGCATTTGCGTTTGGGTCTGCTTGTGATACCTTTTCCCATATAAGGGTAGGCAGAGGCCACACACGTAGCCACTTTCGCCTCCACGGGAAACGAGACGTGACGTGTTCCACATCGTTTTTAATAATAAATCAATCAATAAACTCGTTATTGTACACCAATACAGAAATTAAAAAACACGAACTATTTGAACGGATAATATTTTTTGATTTTCCGTGATTAAAAAGTATCTTAAGACCGTCTTCAGGATGCAAGTTATCTATGTGCCAAACTTCGTCAAGATCGGTTTAGCGGTTGGTTGAGCTGTGAAAAGGTAATAAACAGAGGGACAGATAGAGCTTACTTTCGCATATATAATACTAGCCGATGACCTGCGGCTTCGACTGCGTGGAACTAGGTTTTTTATCCCCTTGGAACTATTGGATTATCCGGGATAAAAAGTACCCTATCTCCGTTTCCAGGATGAAAGCTATGTCTCCGCCAAATTTCGTCAAGATCGGTTCATCGGTTAAACCGTGAAAAGACAAAGCAAAGGATAAACAGATAGAAGGACCGAGAGAGTTACTTTCGCATTTATAATATTAGTATGGAGGGATGTAAGAAGCAACAAATTATTTTTGAATTCCACTCACCGATAAGAGAACGATGAGTTTTCAATAGACTAATCGTGAAATATGTCGGTGCCAGGTATTGTTTTAGACAGTGTATCATATTTAGCTCATATTTGGTTTTCTAGTCATTGCCCTTAGGCTACCCTTACGACACCCATGGGATAAGATTATTAGGTAGGGGTGGGGGAGTGGTGGCAGATTATTAGATAGCCGGCTATTAAACCGGCCGCAGGAATCAACCGTCGTCAAATACAAAGGCACTTACTCGTCTTTACCTTCCCATACCTAGTATAACACTCAAACTATAAGATATAGTTAGATTTAGTGTCATGGACACTCATTTATTTATATATGCTTTAATCTATTCACCTTATTGAAAAATTATTCCAAACTACGAACTTATTATATTTTTTATAGTTAATAGAATCAGGCGTTACTTTCCGGAAATTATAATGAAAGAAAGGAGGAAATGGAGGGCGCGCGGTGCTTTTCACAAAACTAGGTAATATACACCATTTTATATTTACCATGCGGATCTTAACAAATCAACTTACTTTCCTTCATTAATGCTTTTTGGCATTCTCTCCCAGTTAACCCAGGGCATGGAGAAATATTGTGATAGGTGCACAAAAAAATTCGAAATCCATAATATTACTAAATACTTACGTACTAATATGATATATATGTTAATATATTATTTGAAGGCTCATGCGCAATTCTATATAGAGCATTGTATCATTGTTATCTAGTAACATCGTTCGCACTCGTTACCTATAAATATAAGGTCGATAAACCGAAACAAAAGTGCGTTATCACTCGAGGAAGCCTCATACGGCCCTCAACATCATGACAGACAACCAGCATTTATATATCTGCAATATATTTTTCTTGTTCCGCCACTTATGCCTGTACATATATTATTTATTGTTAGCAAAATAATAATTTACCTTTATTTTGTTTATTTTTCTTATTTTATAAAGCGGAAATACTTCAATCTTTAAGGATTCATCCTCATTAGCCTCATTAGAATTCAAAACATTTCGAAGACACGTGAAGTCCGCCATCCCACCGCCACCCCGCATTGGAGCAGGGTGGCGGACTCTTCCTCATGGGACTCATGAGAGGAGGCCTATGCTCAGCAGGGGAAATTTATAGGCTGTTTCTTAATTTTGTCTTAATCAAAAGTTCATATAGTAGCAGGCACAGCTTGTACATTACACAAGGATAGCTCCTAATTCTTACTTTGAGCTCTGGTCCGGTCGCATAGAGTAGATCTGCCAGAGATGCTGCGTTATGACAGCTTTTTACGATGGAAAGACTTTTCAAAAGACTTTTAGGTAATGCTCTCTTTTTTACTTTTTTTTTGTTCAAAAATAGAAACTGCGAAGCCTATCACAGTGACGTAAATTTTGATCACCGTTTACAGCTATAACCATTTCATTAGACTAATTGTTAGCAATCTATGGGGGAGGCCTGTGTTCAGCAGTTGACTAGTGATAGGCTGAAATGATGATGATGAATGAAGAATTTGCGTAGTTACAGAATGTAGAGAACATTCTGTAACTACGCAAATTCTTCGAATGAAGTTAAAAGTAGCTGAAAGTAAGGAAAACATTTATTGCGATAATAGGCCATAGACACAAATACATTCCATTAGGTAAAAAATGTACAAAAAATTTAATTATGTAAATATTATTTTCAGATAGAAAGAAGCATTAATCAACAACATCACCAAACCGACCCTATTATACTTATATATTATTATATTTAACTGTGTTACTCAGACCCCCATAATCGTGCATCGACAATCAATTTGTAAAGGTTTTCTCTGTGCAATTACATCTCTAGATATTTGAAACCTTAGTCAGTCTACTGAATTTCGATACGATAAAAGTGGGAAGAAAAGTATTCGCAATGTCATTTTTCTAAGTACTTTAAAATTATGGACTAAGGCAATTACTTAAACGAAAAACGTTTTGGTGAACGGCTAAATAAAAAAAAAGTTCATATTATTGATAATAAATAAAAAATATTGAATTTTTAGAAGCATTTTTGTTTCAAAATGAAACATTTGAGGAATGAGAGAAATCACCAACCTCTTGAGATTTCTACAGAGTAATGATTAGTGACGAATCTGTGTATGTCCACGTTCACGCATGTGTGCGCGTGTGTGTAACTACGTGTAGTATAGATGGGTGTGTGTCTTTGCGATTGTGTGCGGATGGCGGGCGTCGCGAGCGATAAGGATGTATTAGCACATTCCGCCCGGCGAGCGCCACTGTATTTATTCTTATCCGGTGTAAGGCAGGTTACACCCCTAGTGACGTGCCACTGATATCGACGAAGTTACGTGTTTGCTCATGTCTGTACATGATTTAGCTTGTTTGTTGTGGAAAAGCGATGATAGTTGAAGATAAGCTCCTCGTTGAAGCGGGCAAGAAAACGGTCGCAAGTTAGTGCATTTCTTATGGGGATAAAGAAGCACCTTTTAGATATCGTTTGAGTTTTTTTTTTAATTTAAGATCTCCTTAGATAACAGAATAACGCATTCGTTGAGAAAATGCGAATGAAAATTATATTGAATGAAGGTATTACAAGTTAGGTAGTCGGCCTATCATTGACAATATAGATATGCAGGATTAAATTACCACTATACGTATTATTAATACTAATTTAGTAGTGAGATACGCAATTAATGTTAAATAAACAATTAATACATTTTGAAAAAAAAAGTGCTAACTATAGTCCGGCAAATTCGTAGCCCGACCTTCCCGCGTGGCGAGAGACGGTGGCGGGGACGAGGTACTGTAGATGAAAAATGGAGTGGGTAGTGTAGCGGTGAAGAGAAGCGCGTGTAACTGCGCTTCACTACATATTGTGTAGTCGGGCATTAGTATGACATGTTGCCTTGCCTCCCCCAACGTCTATCGCCCCGCAGGACGGTCGCGCATGAACTTGCCTGACTATAACATCTAAATAATCATTTACCTAAAAGATAATCCATTAGTTTCTTACTATTTCGTATACTTTTATATGAAAACAACACGAAGGCAATAACTATGAATGTTTGAATTATTATACTTTGCATCTTCAGCTTTCTAGATAGAAGTTTATATCGTAAATGGGCGATACTAGAGTAATAGATAAAATATTCCATCAATGACAATTCTTTAGAGCCGTTATTTCACGCTTAAAATAACTATGAACGAAATCTTACTAATAACACCCAATAAATTAGCGTTATTTTGTGGGGCAATAGTACTAACATGCAAGATCAGTTTGTCTTACAGAAAAAATGTGTTCGCATACTTACCAACATTAATCAAACCGAAAGCTGTAAGGCACATTTTAAAAACTTAAATATCCTCACTTTACCATGCATGTACATACACGAAATATGTAAGTTTGTTAGACGATACCCAAATTTTTATTCTTCTGTGAAAGATTTACCTCGGCGTTATGATTCGCGCCGAAAACATGACTTGGTCCAGTCATCGTCTAAATTAAAATTGCATAGTTTTGGCCCTTATTCCATGTCTATAAAAATATGTAATAAATTACCGATTAACATAAAAAACGAAAAAAACTACAAAACATTTCAGAAAAAATTAAGAGCGTACCTAATAGAAAAAAGTTATTATAATATTGAAGAATATTTTGAAAAATGACTCAGATAGATGTCTGCCTCTCACATACATTCATTGCCACGCCTGACAGGGTACATGAATTTTACAATTTTATAATTTAATTTCATGTAAAGCAATCTAAATAAATAAATAAATAAAACTATAAATGACATAACTTCAATTTTTGTTCAAACGCTTTTTTGAACGGTTATTAATAAATATAAGCGTGATATGGGAACATTGTGGTGTGATAGAAGATGTAGTGACTAAAATAGAGAAAGGGATGCTTAGATGGTTTGGACAAGTAGAAAGGATGGATAAAAGAAAATGTCAAAATAGATTTATGAGGCGAGTGTGAATAGGTACGCCTTTAAGCCTTTAATACGCCCATGAAAGTAGAAGAAGCGAAAGATGTGTGTCAGGATCTTAGCAAGTAGAAAAATGTGGTATCTGCCTATTCCAATGGGAAATAGGCGTGACCGTGTGTATGTAAATATCTCCAAAACCAAAACTAAATCTATCGATGTTTTAGTGGCCACCCCTACGGCGGAGCGAAGGGGGTGAAGCTCGCTTGGCGCTGCGAGATAGCGGCGATAGCATCTCCGGGTGGCTGCCCCGATAGCGAATAATAATAATTTTATTATAGTGCTATATAGCTTCCACCCCATGTTTATAAACAACTTACTCCCTGTTTAGCGTTATTAAATGTCTGTGAATTTTAACTGCCTTTACACTAAGTGGAGGTTTACAATTTTAATGTATTACTTGTGCTATTTCCAAACATCGTAATTTATTCATCGGTTTAAAACTGATGTCAGTTGATAATTGAACGTAACTTTTAAAGGCATGTAACGTTTTATGGTTTCTAGAATAGAATTAATTTAATAAGTTTTCTTAGCCTTTTTCAATACAGTTGGGCGAATGGGCGAACTGCGATAATTATGCAGCTACTTTCTCTGCATTATATTATGACAACATGATTGCTTTTTTTATAAGTTAACGTTCACCTAATAGTGTAAGTCCAAACTGCCCATAACAAATACAATGTCACCCAAAACATGTGTGACATCACTCAGCGCCCTTTAGACCAGAACACAGAAAGTTTGCGCACTACTGCTTCACGGCAGAATAACTTGCCCTGCGACGTAACTAGACGGATTCCTGCACAGGAATCCTACATCAGGTAAGCTGTTGCAATGCACATTAGCAAATAACGTTGCGACACTTCCAATAATTTTACTAAAATACATATTTTACAGATAAAATACCACAGCTTTCTTTTTTACCAAAATACAGCTATAATATGATATTGTTGATACTCGTATAAGAATAATATCTTAGTAAAATTTTAAATGGCAAACTTCAAGTGACCGTCAAAAATCAACCTCACATCCGGCTGAGCGGTAGAGGGTGGCCCCTCGAGGGAGAAGGGAGGGGAGCCCTTATCTCTAAGTCGCAGATTGAATATATTTCATGTGCGACTTCATACGAGATCCTTTGGAGCGCACTTAGGAGTTTTTGTACGGTCTCCACGAGTCGTGAATGTGTGTGTCACTCACACTATCTCATAGCTGTACACTTACGAGTTGTTTCAATTTATGAATATGATTCGTCATTGATAGTTGTGTGCTTTGTTTGAAGACACGAATATCTAGTAATAAAACTACTAACCGTGTATGTATTTTTGCTGTAGCTCTTAACTGTCTGTAACTGTATATTAATCATCATCATCATCATTTAACCATAGTTTGGATCTCCTCATTTGGGGGGAATTTGCCATAGTTGCCACTCTTCGGAAGCGGGTTGCCAATTGATGTTTATTTATTCAAATGTTCCAAGAAGATGCTGCTGCCCATCACCTGTTTCATCATCATCATCATCACCACCACCCCTTTTAATTACCTCTCTGTCGACATTTACGACACCCACACCCAGGATGAGACGGGGTGGTAGATTCTCTTAAGCCGCTACCACACGGCTACCACACGGTATATTAATGAAATAGTACAATTTTGTCTTATGAAACGTTTTATGAATGCTTAACCTATAAACAAACTTTGCATTCTTATTTGTCATATGTTTTTAACGCTTATTAATTGCTTTAAAGGTACTGAGAGATGTCTTACATGAAAGCTATGATAGAGATTGATACAATTTACAAACACTTACAGATAATAACTTAATAATTATTTCATTGTTATATCACCAAAAAATACTCTATGTATTGTATGTAACGTAAATGCAAATGTAACTCGCATCTCTAAACAAATAAATAAATACATATTATTTTTCTTTCCTTCTTTCGTGAATATTTCTGTTATATATTTTATAGGAATCCGTCTAGGTAGGTTTTTTTTTATTGCTTAAAGTGATGAAACGAGCAAAACGTTCACCTGATGGTAATCACGGGTATATGAGACTTAAGAACTTATGTGTCAGGGTGCTGGGTAAAGTGTGGTGTCACACAGAAATTTTCTGAGTGACACAGCATTTGTTATGGGCAGACATTGCACTTACCACCAAGTGAGCGTTTTGCTCGTTTCATCACTTTATCTAATAAAAAAGATGTTGGCTTCCTACTAAATAAATAAATCTGTAGAAGAGCGATTTCCAAAATATTTTGGGCAAGAGACCCCTTTTCCAAAATGAACTGATACCTTAGGTACCCATCCCCAAATTACTTTAAAATCCTATCTCTAGTTTTTTTCCTATTGATACAAAATACTTACCGATTTAATTGAGTACAATGTTACTTCCTAATTAAATATTGGACAGTCTTATAACAAGTTGGTACACATAACACATATTCTACAGTATCTTGAAAGTTTCAAATAAAAAATTGTGGTAATTAATAGGGTTCGATTTTTAAACCTCGTCGACCCCCAAAATCAGTTTTCGTTTATCCCTGCTTTAGAGAATTTTGGTTTTACAAGAATTCTGAAGACTTCGCGGACAGAGTCGCCATCACGGATGTTTATCTATTAGACAGATGATACAAAAGTAATTAAGATTTTCGTGTATCGCCTCGCTACGTCTAAATAATTTAAGTGTAGTATTTTTTGACGACCGCGTGCCCGACCGCGTGCCGTGCGTGATTCGAATCCCAGCGGAAGCCAGTATTTATTCTAAAACAGAAATTGTTGGTCGGATCTGGTCGCGTTGTGATTGTCCTCGTGTTTCTGATACATGAGCGTTGAAATGAGTGAGTGCCTCTGCATGCGCATACACTTGCAGGCACTATAATATCTCCTGCGCAGTTGATAACTTATGACAGTATTCAGTAGTTGTTGCCGTGGTCGAAATTCGATACTGTTGTTTATATTTACGCTGAATAAGCTCGCTCTCAGTTACAAGTATATTCAAAATCAACAGGTGTGCAGGATTCAGTGTCCGAGACACGTAACGCTAAGTTATCAGTAAGTTATCAGCGTGTGACCTTTCGCTCGCGTGAGCTAATTTCATCAGATCGGTTCACGTATGATTGCAATACCGAAACTATTGTATATACACAGTCACGCCTTTTCGCCATATAAGGGGTAGGCAGAAACTATACCGGTAGCCCACTGGCGAATCATTTTGGTACGAGTAAAAAAATTCTTACCATTGCGTTGCCATGGGCAGTATAATGAAAGCATTGCAGCACATTATAGTATTATTCTGCGCGAATAAAGGCTGTCAGTACAATACCTTAGTCGCCTCCTACGACACTTCGGTAGGAAAGAAGTAGGTGCCATTCTACTCTGCCGGACACCTATCGACTATCACTTTTTTTTATAGAAGAGGCGGCATACAAGCAAGCGGCTCACCTGATGTTAAGCGATCACCGCCGCCCATGAACATCCACAACACTTGACTATATTTACTGATAATCGTTTTAAATTATTAAGGATCTGTTTATTTATCTCCGTCATAAGCCCGTTAGTCCACTGCTGGACGTAGGTCTCTCCCTCCCCACACGCAGAGTATGTTAAATTCCTTCGGTGACAAAAGAAAATCCGCGTCTGAGAAGCTTAAAATTCTTTCGATGACATGTGAATTTCGCTTGTTCCGCGGCGTGGCGAAATTATCCGAGTTAGAAATTCCCGTCGAAATGATTGAGCTAGAGGCGGAGAGTTTCAATTATTAATAATCTAAGTGTTATACTGTGCAATTCATGTTAACAATTTAAGAAGTTTTTTATTCCGGTTGTAAAAGCAGACAAAACATTTTTAACTGCAGAATTTGTCGAGTAAACGAATATGCAAAAGGAAAAAGTATATGAGACGGAAAGAATCTAAAATCATAGAGTATTCATCTATATAGATCTATAATCGTTGCACTTACCATCAGGTGAACGTTTTGCTCGTTTCGTCACTTTATACAATAAAAAAATCATAACATTTAATTTGAATGAAAAATAAATCGATAACAATAAAATGTTCGTGTCATAATTTTTAGATTCTAAATGCGAGAAAGAAATCCTCATTCATTAACAAAATATTACTTAATGAAAGTGTGCACTTTCTGTTTCTCTATTTTCGCTCATGACGTGAGTCTCTCACGAGACTCTACGAGGTAGGTGCTATTCGCCCATGAAGCAGTAGTTTGCAAACATTACTGTTTCACGGCGTAATAGCTGGCCCTGGGGTAGTACCTACCTAGGCGGATCCCTGCATAGGAATCCTACTACCAGTGATAGCAGTAAATAAAATATGTTTGTACCGAAATTTTTGTTAACCTAATATTATTTTAACGTGTAAATTTTAATCTAATACGAGTATTACTCTTTCTCGGCACTCAAGCCTTTGGATACCTACGCGATATAATAGTTGATATAAATATACATACACTAAATAAGGAGCATATCTAAGCGGCAGTCTCATTAGCGGGACGCTATCAGCTCAGACGGCATTGTTAACAAACTGAATAACTATCGCGTAATGAGCGCGATAGCCCGCTCCGGGTTCGAACCCGCGCCAATGCCGATGCGATAACGCGCTATCAAACCACCTGCCGATGCTGTTCAGCTTTTGTTAACCTCGTTGCGACCTTGAGGCTGAAATTGATCTAGTTTATTTAGGAATTTCTATATGCATTACACCGGTATGGTACTCGTATATATGTTTGATATGCAGATATATATATATATATATATATATATATATATATATATATATCTTTATCCCTCTGTCTAGAAAACTGTAAAAGACTACTAATGTAAAATTTGAAAAAGGTAAATGACCGCGTCGACACTAGATCAGAGGACCTGACTTCTATGTTCTATGGTTTTGGGTTCGAATCCTAACCGGAGTCGACATATATGCAAAAACACAAATTGATGATATCTGTAAAATGCGCCGATTAATATAAATACAGGCGAAATTCTAATTCGTCATCGTCTTCGTTTTATAAATATGATTATGGGTAATCATTGGACTCGCCTCGACTGTCGGATTCCTGGATCGATATTTATTTACTATAATTTAATATCAATGTAGTTCTGGATGATTATTATATCCTCCACGCTGATTCACAGCAACGGCAATATTAACGTCTCTGCGATAAGCTCGGAGGTCGGCTAGGATACAGTGTCAGAAACACAGAGACAATCACAACACAAACAGACCCGAAAACCAACAATTTACGTTTTAGCACAAATGTTTATTCCGGCTGGGATTCGAACCGAAGACCCAGGATGCAGGAAAAATATTCCCTGTGTTTAACACACTGGGAAAATTTTTACTTGTCATAAAAATATTGAATATAGACTTCGAAGCCGTTGTTTACATAACAAAGCTATCTTGAGTCCGCTTGGATCGCATTACCCTTTTATAAAACTTCAATAAACCTTATATCAGCGTATCACTGGCCGGCGTCCTATTCTGGGCTGTGGGAGGGGGATCCAAAAAAGGGGGTAGATCGCTGAAAAACGTGAAAAGTGACCGAGATAAGGCCAGTTTTGGCCGCGTGGTCGACGCGATATCAGTACGGGCGGCGCTTGGGTGCAGCTCTTACAGCGTAGATTTGCGACGGATTATCGACTGTCGATAAATTGATTTAAACATTTATTATGGCTGATAAATGAAGGTCCGAAACTGAGCAAGTTTTTTCCGACATATTTGGGGAATTTAAGTATTTCCTTCATATAATTTTTCACATTCTTCATCGTCAGTACGTACAGTAATCGCCGCGCACGTAACCAGCCAGTTCGCACTCAGACGCTGCGGAAACTGTGGTCATTTTTCACATTCCATACATAATAACATTCCAACAAAATCCTGAGGATGATAGGTAAAAGAGTCGATTGTTATGTCCTTGGGATTCTCACTGAGCTGCATGTAGCGAGAGCTGGTGCATTGCGGTGAAGTTTTTTCGGAGTGACGTTTTTCATTGTTTTATTTTATTTTATGAATTGTTTATCACTAACATAGTCATATAAGATGTTACTAACACAATATGGGTTGTTAATACCTGAAATGAAAAAAATATTTTTATTATTATTATTATAAATATATACATTACTGTGTTGCGGTTTGAAAGGCACCGAGAGCTAGCATAATCACTGGTCATATGAAACTTAAGAACTCATGTCTCAGGGTGACGGGCGCAGTGTGGTTTCACACACGGATGTTTTAGTGACATAGCATTTGTTATGGGCAGACGTTGCACTTATCATCAGGTGAACGTTTTGCTCGTTTCGTCACTTTATACAATAAAAAAGTGACGTTATGGGGTTTGCTTGTCGCCAATATATTGGGGCATTTGTATTTTCAAGCATGCATGAATTCGTCTGCGTAGGTACCACCTCAGTGCCAGTTTAGTGTGCGAAGAGTTTACCAAAATGGCAGCGATTTTGTTCGCCACCCGTTACGTCTCGTTCTACGCAGGGGCGATAAGTGGGTTACGTGAGTGGCCTCTGCCTACCCCTTATATGGGAAAAAGGCAGGACTGTTTGTATGTACGAAACCGCGGGCACAGTTAGTCGTATATAAAACAGTTATTTTACAATGTATATTTTACAGTAATTACTACATATTTTAAAGAACTTGAGTGATAAACGAACATATAGTGTAACTTGATGGTAAGCGGCCACCCTAACTCAGTCAAGATTTTCAGAAGGAGAATCGAGGTAGGACGTACTTCGATACGAGTAATTGTTACATTAAATAAATGTAAGAAGTAAATGTACAGAAAATTCACAAAAATTACTGATGTCCGAACTTTAATAGTTATACTCGTATATTTTAATGCCATATTTATGAAGCGATAATTTAATGATTTCTTATCTGTATATATTTATTATTATATTTATTAACTACACGTAACTATACGAGTAAGAAATCATTAACCGTAAATTATCTCATTTCAATAATGCTGCGAGCGCTTTGATCACCCATGGTCACAATGCTACCGTGACCAAGCGCTCGAACCGTCGGGTTTAAAAATTAAATCGAACGCGATAGAAACCGTAAAATTTCGTTTTATTTAAATGAGATAATTTAAGATTTCCCGGGCAGGAATCCGCCTAGGTCAAATATACCGACACTACTGTGTTTCAGTTTAAAGGATCATCTCCTCGCCATTTTTAACATACTTAACACAAAAAAAAACTTTGATAGTTTCTTCACTTGCAACGGCACATCCCTATTACCATTCCCATATTCATGCGTCGGTTGACACGAAGCAGAAGTCAGGTTATGTATCCGTGCATTTTTTGCAACGATCGACCATCGAAATATATAAATTACGTTTGTCAAACATGATTTTTTTAACAATCTACCACCGTTTCGTAACGAGGTTCCCCTGACGGAAAAGAAACAGGCGAAAGAAACACCGTAGGTATCCTCTATTTTGTTTTTTTTTTATATTTGTTAAGAATGCATTTAAAATAAATTTACGAAGAACAGTGTCATAGAAAACCAAAGCACGCTCCGTGACAAAATGTTATACAAGATTAAATAAGAAATGAATAAATGCTTTGCAAACTCGAGGAGACCAGCATCCACCAACAGCACCCGTTCACAAGTATGACGCATGTGGCAGCCATCGCCCTCCTCGACCATATTCAAGGGAAGTGGACGACCCGCCACACGACGCCGCCGCAAGCAGAAGCATTTAATCGAGCATTACATACTCAATTCTACTGTTTGGAACTAACATTATCTGCCTTTCATTCTGCAGAGCACACATATAATATTCCATAAGAACATTTACATTTTTTTGTTTGTATAAATGTTTCTTTGCTGATACCTATCCCAGCAGTCGTGGTAAAAGTGGTTACAGCTCTAGTCAATATAACCTTCATATATACAAAAAAATTTTAGGTCTTCAAATAAACGAGGCAGATATTAAGATGTTCTCTTAATCGGTTTTCGACCGCAGCGACGTACCTGCGAAGACTGTCGGAAACTATCAACTGAGCAAAGGAACATACAAATACACAGACAATCACTCGTCTTAATTGCCCAATGTAACGCTCATGTTCCTCTGGTATAGCGGATGTTCATGGGCGGCGGTGATCACTTACCAACAGGTAAACCGCTTGCTCATTTACTCCCTTTCCTATAATAATTGCGATAAGATCGGAGGTAGGCTGGGATGCGTCATGGGCTGGGGTGTGTCTGAGATAATCACAACACATCTAGACTGAAATGTTCGCTCACGCTAGGATTTTAACCTAGGACTCGCAGCCTAGTAATTGGTAATCAGACCGCAAGAACACAAGGTCGAAACTATAATATATTTATTTATTTAAACTTTAATGCACTAATGGTACATATCGCGGACTTTATGCCTAAAGGCATTCTCTCCCAGTCAACCATGAGGCAAATATGGCAATAAACATAATATGATGATAGGCGGTGCAGCGAACAATAAAAAGAGAATAAAATAAAATATAATTATAAATACATAAACAGTAAAAATTTACATGTATATCTCTACATTTACATATACCCACATGCATAGGTATACACAAACATACATATTCATAAAAATATACTATAAATATATAATACACACGAAACAGGAAAGAAAAATCAAACTTGCAATGAATTTTTAAAGTATTCGCGGACTTTATTTTTGAAAGCAAACTTGTTAGGAGATTTTTTAATGTCAAGAGGTATATCGTTCCAGTCTTATAGCCGTTAAGGTATGAGTGAGATATGTAACCAGAACAGTGTAAGGACGTGAGCAACTTGAGATTATTCGAAGAACGGAGAAAATAGTCATGAAAATCTCCCAGGTATTGAAACCTAGCTTTCAAATACTCAGGAGCACATGGATCGTTTAGTATTGTAAAAAGGGTGCTAGGAGTGGAGTATTCTAACAGATCTGTGCAGACGAATAGGTAGCCAGTTAAGCTGATTACGAAAGGGAGATACATGATCATATTTACGGAAACCATATATGTATCTGATACAGTAATTAAGGAGACGATCCAATGTGTTAGGATGTTGTTCTTGTTATAAGATGTAAAACAACCTGTCAAGATGCAAGCGTGTATATATATATATATATATATATATATATATATATATATATAAGGTCACGGTAGCTTGCCTCTATAAGCTATCACCCATTTCATAGCACACCAAGCAACCAAAGATTGAATTCATTTCAGCCTATCACTAGTCCTCCTCCATCGATTACCACAAAGGTTTGTAGCTCTCACTTTTGGTAATTTTGCCATAGTTGCCACGCATGGTAGGCGGGTTAGCAACCGCAGTTTATTTATATAGGTGTTCCAGGAAGACGCTGCTGCCCATCTCCTGGTTTTCATTCACGCACCACGACGCGCGACCGCCGTAGAGAGCGGCGCGCAATAGTCAATAATCACACCGCGTACACACGATTCACCCGTGTTCCAGGGCGGTTCTCACCGCCCAGAGTTACCGACACACAAGTCGACAGTCCGAATAGACGCCCGCAGCCTCCCTCGGACGGTCATTAGATGACTTAAAATATTTAAGATTTTCGAAATCGCGAAAGCACGCAGCGAACGCGACACAGTCCGAATTTCGAGGTTTTTGTAAGAGTTTTTATTTATTTATTATTTATGTTTGGGTCAAAACAAACCTGGCACGCGGGCCCCTGGCCCGCGAGCACAGTACCCGATGAAGCTGTAAAAGCCGAGAAGGCTAACAACAATTAACATCACCGAAAATAACCTGGCACGCGGCTTACCTGGCACGCGGGCTCCTGGCCCGCGAGCACAGTATCCGATGAAGCTGTAAAAGCCGAGAAGGCTAACAGCAATTACATCACCGAAAATATATATCACCGAAAATATATATGGTTTTCATTTCCCTCTGTCGATTTTTATGACACCCACGGGATGAGATGGGGTTGTAGATTCTCTTAAGCCGCCACCACACGGCGATGAAAGTAAAAAACCCTAAAATTTTTAGTAATAAAAAGATTTCTTGAACCTTTAGAACAATTTCATAAAGCCCGTACCCTGACGGGGGGTTGATGATGTAACTTATTTTTTAAATATAAATACTAGTAAAATAAAAACTACTAAAGGGTGCACTATAACTATTTCAAGGTTTCTTATTTTTTATTTATTGCGCATTAATTGCAGGGAGGCAGTAACTGAAATATTTCTTCAAACACACCAATGAGCAAAACATGCCACCGCGAGCGTGCAGACGTCAGATTGCGCGATACCAGCTCATTTGCATATAACTGCAGATTTTTTCTAGAAATAACATATGCACACTTATTACAAGAACAACGTTATTCTTGTGTGGTCTGAGTTACAAAGAACTTGCGACCGATCGAGTTTATTTGATGAATACTTCGTCAAACTTTACGAGAACCCTTCCGTAATTTCTTAAAACCTTTTTTTTAATTTTACACAGGGTTTATAAGGCGTTACGAAATATATCATTCTTTTTACTAGCATTTATTTAGAAAGTTAACGCATTGAAAACTATTTCACTGTCACTAGTAAGGTAAATAAAACTAAATATTGATTAAAATAATACTTAATATCGATAACTAAGAGCAACGGTAGCTCAGAGGCCGGACGCTCGCTCATAGTGCCTAGAACGCGGGGACCTAGTTTGGATCCCCGGTAACTGCACTTCTAAAATTGTTATTAAAATTTTAAAGACTGATCTCGGATCGGATCTCTGTGCTCGTAAGTAAAGGAAAACATCGCGAAGAAATCTGCATGTCCCACTGCTGAGCACAGGCCTCCTCTCATTTCTGAGAGGGTTTTGGAGCTAGGAAGAATCCGCCACGCTGCTCCAATGCGGGTTGGCGGACTGCACATGTCTTCGAAATATTTTTTTTTATTTCTCAGACATGCATGTTTCCTCACGGTGTTTTTCTTCACCATCGAGCGCGTGGTAAATCAGCACTTAAAATTGCAATTAACAAATTTAAGTGGTGCCGGCCCCGGGAATCGAACCCAGGTCACACGCGTACTATGAAATTTAAAGCAGGCGCCTAGCCCCTGAGCTAGCTAGCTCCTGCATGTCTGTGAAATAAAATTATTATGAGGACATGTGTTTTGTTGGCAAACTGCTTTAAAGCGGCAGGCCGGACTCTACTCAGCTTCAAAACCTCTTAAAAAATTTAAGTATGGGTACAACTCATGAGTCGACTATACAACAAATGTTTTTAGAGAGATAAGAGTTACTGTCATAGAAGCAACCCTTTTTTCAGTACGCTAATCGCCACTCCATTCGCTCGCTAGGAAGCGCAGAAAGTACCGCAGCGCGCCTAGTAACGGTCGCTCTTTCAAATTAATCTCGAGAGATCTCGCGTGATTTATGGCTCGAGATTGATCTCGTAAAGTGGTTCGAGATCTTGCGAGATCGAGATTTCATTCCTTAGGGTGGTCACTTCCCACCCATAATTTCGAAAACTAGTAAATTTTTTTAGTAAAGGAGCTAAACATACGTTTTGAGAGGGATGTTTAATTATAATATTTACTTCGTGTTCTTTACTTTTTATGCGGCTTAATTAATTATGCTGTGCTATCTCTGTGATGAATCTTTGTCGATTTTTTATTTTAATGTTTCTAAATCAGAAATAATACTCGTAATACGCGTGAAGCAGTAGTGCGCAACATTACTGTGTTTCGCTTTGAAGGGCACTGAGGGCTAGCGTAATCACTGGGCATATGAGACTTAAGAACTTATGTCCGAGGGTGACAGGCGCAGTGTGGTGCTACACGGAAATTGAGTAACACAGCATCTGTTATGGGCAGACGTTGCACTTACCATCAGGTGAACGTTTTGCTCGTCTCGACACTTCATCCAGAAAAAAAAGTCCTGTACCAAGAACCTGTACTGCATATCCTACCATATGAAGTAATCACCACGCTTGGCAGGCGGATTGGGGATCATACTCGTAGTACCAAACACTAGAGATCGGTTTGTATGTCTTATGTCTTACTTTTTTCAGAGATGATTTCTCCATCTCCTGAATCTGTGACATCTCTTAGGCACTTCAAAGCGGCAGATTTTTTTCATCATCATCATTTTAGCCTTTACATATCATTAACCACTGCTGAGCACGTGGTAAATCAGCTTTTAAAACTGCAGAATTATTTTAGAGGTAATAGCACCGGAGATCGAACTCAAGTCACTCGCGTATCATGAAATTTAAGACGAGCGCTCGGCCTCTGAGCTACCACGGCTCATGAATTAAAAGAAATGATAATAAGAAAAAAATATATAATTATGTGACATGTGCTGAAAGTTGTCTGCCCGCTCACCGCTCGAAGCTTGGCCACACCTCTTATGGGTCAATTGCAGTCATTCGAGGTCATGACTCGTTGCCGTCGTAATGATATTATAATGTTATTTAATTTTTCTTTTTTTTTCTTTCAGGTAAGTAGGTTATCGGGCGCGATCGTCCTACACGTACATATTAATTGCGACTACTCCAATTCCCGTAAGTAAATTCCTGTTCAGAAGGATTTATCGCTTGATTTAAATAGATTACGCCTTTTCCACTCAAAAACATATGTAAAACTGAACCAATTTGTTGTAAGAAATGGTTACATACTCAGTGGTGTTTGATTAACGTAACATGTAACAATAGCTTATTACAGGCAACAACCATTGTATCCTGTGCATTTTTTTTAATACTTAAACTTATAGGTTGCTATAGGATCCGTAGCGACACTTTACGGCTTGTGTACTTTAACATGAGCGCAAGGTCGTGTTCTTCTGTGTACTGTGCAGATCTGTGTCGTGTACTGACTAGAACTGGCACATCATTAGTTCATCAAGAAGAGACATGATAAGATTATGATTCCTCTATAAAAGTTAGGGCAATTATTTCAAATGTCATAATGCCAGATGTATTAAGACCAACAGAGGCACTCACTCGACTAATCTTTCCAAATCCACTGCTACGCTTAAGGCTTTAGGAAGAATCAGACTCAGAATCAGGGACACAACGATATTAATACAAGCAAGCACCGGCTACTGCACTGGCACACATTTTGATCTCGGCTAGAATCCCATCAGCGAGAAGGTCTGCTGACTACTGAGCTACGAGATATAGGTTTTAGTCAAAAGTCTGTGAATAGAGAATAATTAGAAAATTGTTTATCAATTGTTTATATTAATTTATTCTTCCCATGGTTAGTCGAATGGAAAGTCGAATACCATTTTTTTTTTGTTTTTAATTGCATAAAGTGATGAAACGAGCAAAACGTTCACCTGATGGCAAGTGCAACGTCTGCCCATAACAAATGCTGTGTCACCCAGAACATTTCTGTGTGACACTACACTGTGCCCATCACCCCGATTTCGGTTCTTAAGTCTCATATGGCCAGTGATTACGCTAGCTCACAGTGCCCTTCAAACCGAAACACAGCAATGTCTGCACACTACTGCTTCACGGTAGAATAACTGACCCTGGGGTGGTACCTACCTAGACGGACTCCTGCATAGGAATCCTACCACCAGTAATGTACAAGTAATGTCTATAAGTCATTGTGAAGAATTCATAGTTAAGAAAAGGAATCCAATGTTTTAATTAACTAATGTTTTTACAATTAGACACAAAAACGTTATCTATCATGTAAAACATATGACCTAATATCAACATAAATTGTAGACTGTTTTAGAACAAGGACTAGTATTCTTGGATAAGCAATGACGATACGCAAGTCCCGCGTGAGAAATATACAAATGGAATTAATTTCCTTATCAACCACCATGCATATGCACGCCATTGTGGGGGGTGAGGACGATAGGAAATAGTAAATTGCCCATAAAACCGTTTTTATAACAGCTATAAGTTTTTCTGCATACTGTGGTTAGAAATGAACTATCACATATTCGGCATGTTCTTGAGTTAAATTATTACAAAAAAATGATCATTCCGATGGCTATGGATAGTGCTGCCAGGTCCAGTGTGCCAGATTTCGGAACGAAAGGTAAAATTAATCTGGAATTCGGTTTTCCAAACAGGACAGCTACAATGACTGCAAAGAGAAAACCAGGTTTTTGTGAATCATTTCTTTTTATCAGACGATCAGTTTTTTTTTTAAATGGTATGTTAAGAGTACCTTTGGTTAGTACAATAAACAAACAAATAAAACTTAAACAAACTAGTAACATTCAGAGGTTAGTGAATATCGGGACATTTGATATTCCGGGTGAATTAGGCTGTGACTAGACCCCTGAAAATCGGGACGTCCCGCGCGAAACGTGACACCGTGGTGACACCTGACAACGCTAGTTATGAATTATAAAAAATCGCTTGTCAGTGACTGCGACAGTTCGAAAGTTACGGTATTTAAACTCTCTATTTTTACTGATAAAAGAACTACATAGGGTTCGTCTCGTAGGTGTCACCATATTGCCAGTTATTTTGCCGCCAATCTAGCTAGCAAGCATTACTTTGTTCAGATTTGAATTGCACTATGGCTAATGAAATTACAGGGCATGTTAGACAGTACTGACTGCCCAGGGCGTGGCCTGTGTGAATTATTGTTAGTTTAATGTCGTGTCATTTTCATTGGATTTCATGCCTTGCAGGAGATAGGTTTACAGGTTTTTTTTTAATTGTATAAAGTGATGAAACGAGCAAAACGTTCACGTGATGGTAAGTGCAACGTCTGGCCATAACAAATGCTGTGCCACCCAGAAAATTTATGTGTGACACAACACTGTGCCCATCACCCAGAGACATACTCGTAGGTTCTTAAGTCTCATATGCCCAGTGATTAGCGCTAGCTCACAGTGCCCTTCAAACCGAAACACAGTAATGTTTGCACACTACTGCTTCACGGTAGAATAACTGGCCCTGGGGTGGTGCCTACCTAGACGGACTCATCGGTTCCCACGGTAGGCAGGGGAGGGCGGTTTTCGCATTCTCAGAACAATGTTGCTATTTTAAGCGTTCGTTAGTTGTCTAGTTTATGTTATCTGTCAACTCGTACAGAAGTTTCCAAAGGAGTGTGCAGTGTGTCTGTACCACGTATAAAAAACTCGAATGCCTAATGGAACTTTGAAAAAAAATTTATAGGGCTCTTTGGGCGCGATGCAAGTAAAATTTGAAGGTCAAATTGGAGTGCATCATTTTCCTACTACGTTTTCATGTAACGTTTCTATTAGTGTTAATCAATATTTATCGATTAATGAATAATTGTTTATATACGTAATATTTTTTTTAATTCGAGTTTATTTATTTTTATTTTATCAAATTTCTAATATATGGACGACCGCGTGGCCAAGTGGTCAGAGTACCTGACTTCTACGCCGCGGGTCCTCGGTTCGAATCCCTAGCTAGAGCTAACAAAACGCAAATTGTTGGGTTTCGGGTCTGGTTGTGTTGTGATTGTCCCCGTGTTTCTGACACTGCATCGTAGCCTACCTCCGATCTTATCTCATCAGCGTTACATCGGTTGCGAGTAGCTTGGGACGAGTGAGTGCCTCTGTGTTTGCGCGTACACTTGTGTCACTATAATATCTCCTCTCCAGTTGATGGCTCTCGACAGTATTCGGAAGTTGTCGCCGTGGTCGATATCGGCTAGGAGAACATCATATGTATGTATAAGTTTTACTTCTACGTATAAGTTTGCGTTGCACGTATAAGTTCTTTTTATTAATATGATAGTTCTACTAGCCTATGTCGTGGGCGTCGTAACACTAAACTTAGTGCAATGTCAAGAAGAGTTCGAGGCATACAACGGATAACGAAATAAATAAAACTTGATGCCCATCAGTGGTTGAAATTCCATTTTTTTAAGTTTGTAAACTATTGAGGTTTGAGTAATTATTTATTGGCAATATTTTAAATACTCTGTGTGACTGTTTGGCCAGAGACTATTACATGTTTGACATTCACAGTATGAATATAAATAAACGATACTATTTTGTGATTGACATTGTAAGTATGAACGTAAATAATAAACATTTAATTTTATTCCATCTAACGCATTAGTAACACATATTATAATATAAATTTTAGATACCTCGCCTCTTCTCCATACAAACTTTAACTATGCCAAATCTCACACTCCTATATGCGCGCAATATGTTTAAAAAGGGGTGTAATGTTTTCTCTTCAGATATTTGTAATATAGAGAAGATGGTTGTTCTACTCTCCTATGTCGCGAGCATTGTAATAGTAAAGTCAGTGCAACGTCAAGAAGATGTCGAGATATCCGACAGATAACGGAATAAATAAAATATGCAAAACGGTGAAGAGGAGCAGCGTCTGGAGTTGTTAAGAGAGAAGGCGGGAGCCAGTCTTGCGTGGCGATGACATCAAAACCACCCAACTTGGTACAGGCAGTAGAATGTTTGTGGGATTTTAGTGAATATATTTGTATTTTTATGTCATTAGCGCTTTATCGGAAGATTTTTTTAATATAGTACTAGCAATGCTATTAACATTACTAATGTTCCTGTTAACCACTCCAACTAAGCTTAAAAGCTTGTGCCAGGAGATGGTTCACGACAATAGTCGAACGGCTGGCTCGATCCTGCGACTTCATGTTTCGCAGCCCGTGCCCTAATCCATTACGCTATTTTCGCTTAGGTTATCTGATTAAAAGCATATGTGCCTGATAATATGCTTCCTATTACGTTGACCTACATTTTAAATTACATGTAGTAGCTTTGATGATGACACAATTATATATTTTACAAAGCGTCCACATACACATTCGTTTTGCCGTAAAATTATAAGTTGTAGGGCAAGGGGGGTGAGCAGTTTTAGGGAGGGGGGAGAGGGTTCCGTACAAACACAGCAAAAGTTCACGTCCTCCTTATCTCATCTGTTTGACGGATTCGTACCGACAACGCTGCGTATTCATATTTTGTGTATAGATCATAAATATTTCAGAGGCACGACGTCACTGAAAAAGTGTATTTTATTAACTAATTTTCAATACTAGCTCATATAATAAAATGACTTAAACATTCATATTAGTTAAGATTTAGCGGTTGCAACCAGCGAACTTATATGTTAAATAAAAAAATAAAATTATTAAAAAAAACTTATACGGATTCTTTTCACCAAAAAAATAATTTTCTAAGGATATAAAATATCTTACTACTATAATAAATCTGGAGAGTTTATATGTTTGAATACGGTAATCTCAGGAAAAACTAATTAGATTTTAAAAAAGTAACGCATTTACGCGTTAGATAGCCTATTTATTTACAGAAGTTCTGAGCTATAAAACTTTATGCTGTGGCCTTAAGGAACCGTACGCTGACAACCTTACATTATCGGGAAGGGCTGAACTGTGAAGGCTCAGATCAGTGAGGCAGCATGCTGTACGGCGCAATTATGTGTGCGGCTTACTTCACGTGGGTAAAGAACAAGGCACAGCTATATAATAAAATACACGGACAGGCCGTAAAGCAGTAGTGTGCAAACATTACTGTGTTTCGGTTTGAAGGGCACTGTGAGCTAGTGTAATCACTGGGGGCATATGAGACTTAAGAACTGATGTCTTAGGGTGACGGGCGCAGTGTGGTGTCACACAGTAATTTTCTGGGTGACACAGCATTGGTTATGGGCAGACGTTGAACTTACCATCAGGTGAATGTTTTGCTCGTTCCGTCACTTTTATGAAATAAAAAAAAACGTACGTTACGCACGTAATGACTCATCGCTTTATCACAATACAGCATATTATCATATACGTGGTAGTGACTGGATGCTGAGGTTCAAATGGTTTCATACTCATAATGATAATTATACGAAGAATTTTTTTTTGAATGACTAAAGAATGAAGGGTCAATTTCCTTATTGGTATATTAGTACAAAATAATTATCAATCGCATTCACTCTATCAACAGTTAACCTGTGTGACCAAGATTTTCCAGCCTCGCTACTGATAAGGCAAGCTATTTAATCACAGATAACATCTGCAGGGCGGGCGGGCGGTTATCAGCGCCGGAGGCTTATCGCCGCCTCCGCCCTGCTTTATCAGCCCCGTATAAATTCTCGACTGATTCTTATCCACGCTACACGAACGTTCTCAGTTTGTTATATTTTTGTAATGGCGTTATAAAATCTAATTACATTTATTTGTCGTTGTTTAGTATAATTTATGAGATTTTGTTTGCATTTTTTTAAAAAAAACTTAAATGATTTTACATAGAACGTTAATGCGAATATGTATTTCTAAAATAATGATCAACTACTTTTATATAAGACTGATTAATTAAAGGAACGCAATAAACAGCCTAATATATCCAGGTAGGGCAAGAGCGCATAAATCTATCGTCTCGACTCGGGAATGGCGACGCTCTTACATAATAACACTGTAAAATTGCAGTATAATAACTTATCTAGAATAAAGATACTGAATTGAGTCAGGTTAGAGTACATCAGGGGATTATTTTGACCCGGCAACGTCGACGTTCTTACCGCTGGCCCACATTGAAAGCGCGAGAACGGGCGCGGACGCGAGTGTGAGCGCGGCAAATTCAAACTCTTCTGGTTATTATGAAATCGCGCAAATACCTTTTCAGAGAACGGGCGTGCGCGGTGTGGTAGCGCTATAGTTTCATTTTGCCGCTTCGCGGCGGCGTTTTCATTATAGAGGAGGCCTTAGAGTGGCAATACAGCGCTGTTCCTTGTCGCATGATGGTTGACGAAAGTACGACAAAACTTTTTTAAAATTTGAGTGTTTTATTGAAACAGCACCGAGTAATTAGCACCTGCCAAAGGTTTTTCACTATCAGAAAGAATCGATTCGTATGCCATTTGGCATAGAATAAACTAGATTATTTTATTATTCAATATTGATCATTTACAAATACTCAATGAACGTCATTTTTTTAAGCTACACTGGTTCGCAAAGAAATGCCTCTGTTCTGGGAAGAACCAGTAAGAAACCCAGCAGGCAATTTGTTTTTCTTTTCAGTCAGTTAAAAATAATATACAATTACAGCAGTATTATAAAGATGTAGAAATAGCTTGGCAGCTATCACCTCATACCCAGGGGTTATCATCATCCATGTATTCCTTAATATTATAATAACCATTCTTAAAAAGTCTTTGTTTAACATAAGTCCTAAATTTTATCAGGTGGCAGTATAGAATTAATAAATTAATAATAACCGCTTAACCAGTTACTAACGACGTTCGATCAGTATTCTAGGAAAATTACCGCCTATATGTTGATTTCTTATTATTTTTCTTCATCGATCTGTAAAAATTACAGTCCTGGAAATTTACCTTTCTCTCTCTCTCGCTCCCAAATTTGCCTAAGGAGGATTCGCCGTAATTGCCACGATTGGCAGGCGGATTGGCGATATCAGTACTCAGCACCAGATGGTGCTACCCATCGCGACTTCCGACCGCAGTTACTTTACTATTATCGGGTGGATTGAGAGCACGTTTTCTTAAAAAACAAAACCCACTAGGATTTACCCTGAACAGTGTTACAGACACTAATTTCACATACACAACAAAACCAACAGTTTGTTTTGTACAAATATTTCATTTTCATTGTTTAAATTCGCAGAATAGAAGTCAGGTGCTGTGACCACTTGGTCACGCGGCCGTCAATAATTTACTTTTACACAGTCAAAGTTACTGGTGGTAGGATTCCTATGCAGGAATCCGTCTAGGTAAGTACCACCCCAGGGCTAGTTGTTCTGCCGTGAAACAGTAGTGTGCAAGCATTACTGTGTTTCGGTTTGAAGGGCACTGTGAGCTAGCGTAATCACTGGGCATTTGAGACTTAAGAACTGATGTCTCAGGGTGACGGGCGCAGTGTGGTGACACAGAAATATTCTGGGTGACACAGTATTTGTTGTGGGCGGACATTGCACTTACCATCAGGTGAACGTTTTGCTCGTTTCGTCAATTTTTACAATAAAAAAAATATAACATAATACAGATAAGAGCCGTGGTAGCTAGGGACATAGTACCCGAGTGACCTCAGTTCGCTCCCCGGTGCCGGCACGTCTTCTCCTCAAAACTGATCTGCAGTTTTACGTGCTGATTTATTACGTGCTCAGCGGTGAAGGAAAACATCGCGAGTAAACCTAAATGTCTGAGGAATAAAGACATTTCGAAGACATGTGAAGTCCGCCAACACGGACCAAACTCTTTTCCGAACTCTCGGTTCCAAAACTCTCTCAGAAATGAGACACCGGCGGTGCTCAACAGTGACACATTTATATTTTTCACTTTTTAGTCAAAAACAAAACAACCGAAGATGAATCAATATATGTCATGCTAATTAGTGTCTGATTCGTTATTGTTTACTATATAAAAGACCTGTCGTCTGGAAGCGCTTGAAATAAATCAACATTGTAAAGCAAATCTGTTTGTCCATCGTACACCTCTATAACTCTATTTGCAACTTGTTCGACCCGCTATCTGCCTGTTTGTCAGTTCCACG
Organism: Luehdorfia chinensis; assembly: GCA_019845155.1. Lineage (NCBI taxonomy): Eukaryota > Metazoa > Arthropoda > Insecta > Lepidoptera > Papilionidae > Luehdorfia > Luehdorfia chinensis. The sequence goes on from JAHVAK010000103.1 coordinate 11,589,689, forward strand.
AGAGCTATAAAACTCGATCTTGCACCGTATCGCGCCCCAGCTTCCCGATAGCGCTCAACAAATACTTTTTATCTCAAAGAAGAGCTTTGAAATTCGTTTTATTGTGTTTTGTGAGAGTTTTACTTCGGTGCATATTTAAAGAATGGTTTTGTTATATAAATATTTTTTAAGGTGACAGACTCAGATAGTTAAAACAACTTGGTCAGTGTTCCTGTGAGTGACTGAGTCCTGAGTTTGAATCCCAATCGAGGCCAATATTTGTGCAAAACGTATATATCGTTGCTCTATAATATTAGTACATTTTCCTACTAGTCTCATTTATCTGCGGAGTCCATGTCAGACAGGCATCAAAATATATTCCCAGATTCTTCACCTTGTTACCGTACAGGATATGAGTGTCGTATCGTATTAAAAAGATTATATTGTGGCAGTATTAATATTAAAATAAAAAAAGTTGGTGGTTTTTTTTATTGTATAAAGTGACGAAACGAGCAAAACTTTCACCTGGTAAGTGCAACGTCCGCCCATAACAGATGCTGTGTCACCCAGAATATTTCTGTGCGACTCCACACTGCGCCCGTCACCCTGAGACATCAGTTCTTAAGTCTCAAATGCCCAGTGATTACGCTAGCTCACAGTGCCCTTCAAACCGGAACACAGCAATGCTTGCACACTAAAGCTTCACGGCAGAATAACTGACCTACCTAGACGCATTCCTGCATAGGAATCCTACCACCAGTTACGCTATTAATAGGATCGCTCTTCTAAGTTAGCAAACAATATTGTTTCTTTTATTTGTTAATAAAGTCCTTCTATCGTGGTAAGCGTACGGACCAGCATTAGTGAAAAAATATAGATAGTTGGTTTTCGGATCTGGTTGTGTTGCTCGCGTGTCTCCAGCACTGCATCCTAGCCTTCCTTCGATCTTATCATCGGGCACAGATAAGTCAATAAAGAGTGTATGCCTCTGTGTTTGCGCTCACTTATGCTACTGTAATATCTCCTGCGCAGTTGAGAGCTTCCGACAGGACTGCAGGTTGTAGCCGTGATTGAAAATTGGCTAGGAAATAAAATGAGGTCTTTCTTCAAAGTAACCCTTCGATGTTTTTTTTAAACTTTTTTCGTAGTTAATTGATATTATTGGATAAGTTTCCTCCGTTCCTTTACTCACTGCGCAGTGGAACACACGTGCACACGGATCAACAAGCCTTATTAATAAGAATTAATTATTTGCTAGGCCACTATCGGCCCCACTTCCTGTCCGTTACGTCTGCGTGAGATACGGCACGGTGATTACATCGAACCCAGCTAATTAGACTTATCGTAGACCAATTATTTATAAGCGGAGCTTATCGAGCCATTGTTTTAAGTTCACTGGTGTCTAGTGACACACGGGCTGCTCGTTCGGAGTACTTTAAATTTGTTACTTCATGCATTTGCTAGTGCATGAGCCACATCTATCTTCTAAGATAAAATCGACCTATATTTATTTACGTTTATTTTTAATATATATTTATTAATCATGATAGCTTTTCAGGATTAGTAATCTAAAGTGGCAATAACCGTTAGGGAAGAAAGGTTCTTGAGTGGCAGTCTCGTACAAGCAAACGCAGAGTGCGGCGATCCCCCACTAGATGGAGCGGCGACCTGTACGGTTTTACGGGTAGTTGATGGATGCAGGTGGCTCAGGACCGTGTTTGTGGCAATCATTGGAGGAGGCCCATGTTCAGCAGTTGACTGGTGTGGGCTGAAATGATGATGATGAATCATGACAGAGGCATATTGCGTCCAGATATTGACTGTAAAATAGTCATAGGTACAACACGAGCGGAGAAGTATAACGACTTAACATTATATAAGCACAGAGTTTTTTTTTGTGGAAAAAATTTACGAGACGAGAAAATCGTTCACCTAAATGCTGAACGATGATGATGATGATGATAGAAATTTACTGCAATGTATTTGAATACTGTATTATGACGTGGAGACGATGAATTAATAATGACGTGAATGTAGCCTGTGTTTTTTGTAACCTTGGTTATTTTAAGCGTGATATTTTTCATTGTATTTTAAATTATTACTATTAAATAATAAAATCATACTTTTATTATTTAGTTGAATAATTAAGCGCCAAAAGTTAATATTTGGTACGTTTACATTTTTGTATATCTAGAAGACAATTTTACGTACAAAACTGAAAGTTCACAGACGTAAACAGTAAATATAAAATAAAAGAGGACGCATGCAACTCGGTACAGACGCAAGTGAAACTCATATATATTATAAATTTGATTAACATTAAAAAAAATGACTGTTCAGTGTATAAACAATTATTAATGAATCGATAAATAATAATTAAGAATAAGATAAACGTTGCCCGAAAACGCTGCAATCAAATTCGACCTTGAAATTTTACTGTCATCGCGCCCAAAGTAGTTTCACTTCAAAGTAGACCCATCCCGTTGGTGTCGTAAAAGTCGACAGTGGGAAAATAAAAACCAGGACATGGGCAGCAGCATCTTCCTGGAAGATCTGAATAAATAAACTGCGGTGGCCAACTCGCCTGTCTTGCGTCGCAACTATGGCAAAATCCCCCCAAAATGAGAGCAACAAACTTATGTGGCTATGGGGCTTATGTTCAGCAGTGGATTAGTGATAGGCTGAAAAGATGATCATATATATGTTTCGTATAAGTATTTTTTACTTAGTAGTTTTGCTTCATGTTCCACATTCCGACCGTATGTACTATGTAGTACCGAATGTATACTATGAAATATTATAATCTGTTTATAAAATATTATATTATAACCATTTTCCTTAAATAATGCTTATATAATGCTAATATAACTCTAATATAAGTTGAAGTACATTTCGTCATTTGTAATACTGATTTATTTATTGGTATTTCTGTTTAAGAATTTATCACAAGTAGAACATAATTTTTACGAAGGTTCAGTTTTATAATTTTTATATAATTTCATTCACAGACTAAACATAAATTGGCTGCGACAATTCCGTGATTTAATAAATATTCAACATACATACATCGCCTTGTTCACGGATAAGGGGGTAGCGAACCACGTAACCGCCATTGTGGTACGTGTCAAAAAAAATCTTATTCCCCATTGCGTTACCACGAGCAGAATAGTGACAGCACTGCATATTCTGGTGTTATTCTGCAGGAATAACACCAGACCTTAAGCTAAATAATAGTAAAAGCTAATTGCATTAAATGTAAAAAAGAATAAATATGTGTTTGTACATTACAATTTCACGTCACAATTACAAGTCACGCCTTTTTCCAATATAAGGGCAGAGGCCACTCACATAGCCCACTTTTCGGCTCGCGGAAAACGCGAAGTGACGGGTGGCGAACCACGTCGCCGCCATTTTGGTACGAGTCGAAAAATTCTTACTATCCATTACGTTTCCACGAGCACTAAGGTAACAGCATTGCATATTATGGGGTTTATCTGCTCGAATAAAGGCTGTCCGGAAAATACCTTAGTCGCCTCTTACGATACCTCGGTAGGAAAGAGGTAGGTGGTATTCTACTCTGCCGGACATCCTATCGGTTAGTAAATATTTTAATTGCTAAGTAGGCAAACTGAGGCATATAATATCCTCATCGTTGTAAAGGACACGTATGATAAATAGTAGATATTGTTTTTTAAATTGTCAACAACGTTTTTAGCAACTCAGTTTTGCAACTCAAGCTGACCAGCCATTACATGCAATGTAACCTTTGATCATGTGCGAGGCATGTGGTAATCATAATGTACGAGTGAGATAAGTTTCACATGTTTATAAATACGTATCAAAAACTCCGCTTGCTTGGATATGAATACTGATGCACATTTTCCGATATATTACTAAAAATATATATTAAAAAAAGTGATAGCCGATAGGTGTCCGGCAGAGTAGAATACCACCTACCTCTTTCCGAAGTATCGTAAGAGGCGACTAAGGTATTTTCCGGACAGCCTTTATTCGAGCAGATAAACCCCATAATATGCAATGCTGTTACCTTAGTGCTCGTGGAAACGTAATGGATAGTAAGAATTTTTCGACTCGTACCAAAATGGCGGCGACGTGGTTCGCCACCCGTCACTTCGCGTTTCCCGCGAGGCGAAAAGTGGGCTATGTGAGTGGCCTCTGCCCTTATATTGGAAAAAGGCGTGACTCGTAATTGTGACGTGAAATTGTAATGTACAAACACATATTTATTCTTTTTTACATTTAATGCAATTAGCTTTTACTATTATTTAGCTTAAGGTTAAAAGTTTAATCACGTACAAGACTAGATTTTATCTCATACTACTATTTTAGAACTTATTATCATCATTAGATCACTGCTGAAACTAGGAATCCCCCACAGATTGCTCCAATAAACACGGTTCTGAGCCACCTGCATCCATCGACTTCCCACCAAACGTCATAATCACTCGTCTTTAAATAACATGCTAGTCTTATCATATCATTGTATATTACGTAACATTTTAATATATGACGTCACCCGTAACTTGCGACTCCGTCTACCTAACGTAAATCTTTTATTTACGAGTAAATACCGCCTAAATATCTTTGTTTCGCCTGTAATCATTGATAGATTACAAGCATTAATTCTTCAATAAATCCATTAGGACAAAACAGAGCAAAGTCCATATAGTTTAGACGTTTCCTAATTTAAAAGTTGCTAATAGCCCCTTTATCCAAAGCTATAGAGAAAGATGCATTAAACATAAATTTCGTCGGCCATCAATTGCCAAAAGCAACGCTTAACGAAACATATAGCCCATAAAAATGTTAATACTCTAATGCAACTGCACATTTCTTATGTGTAATTTGCCACTTTTGAAAACGAAAAATGCACTGGTATTGTTAAGTGTAAGACATAAGCGGTAGCGGACGCGCACTAATTATTTTTGAACTTATTTTTATTGTCATAAAAATTATAACATATATATTAAAATACTATTTTATTATTCAATCAAAAATTATTTTTCATAATGTGAAATGCAGCCACTTCATGTATTATATATTAATACATCATCTTATTCAGAGTCATCGTCATCATCATCTTTAGCCTGTGCGAGTCGACTGTTGGATAAAGGCCTTTCCAAGAATGCACCAAGATTCATTCATGAAATATTTGTCTAAGTACACCACGCTGGGTTGACGGATTGGTTAGCGCTGTACCCATGCCGTTGCACTGGTGGTGCTTCTTGCGAGAGAATTAACTGTCATCTGCAACTGACTCGCCAGAGCCTCACTCGTCAATTAGCAGGGTGCACCGAGTTCAGGTCATATCGACATTAGACGAAATATTGGTATATCTTTATTCTCTAGAGTATTGTATGAAAATCAAAGTTTAATCTTATTGCATTTATTTATTATGTACAAAACAAATATATGAAACATTATTACTATTTTGACCGGAAGAGCGGACGCAATCGCTTATATATTAAGCCACAAAATAACTGTCCAGCGAGTACAATATTCTTGAAAACGACCGTTAAGGAAATGGGACATGTAAATGAAGGCGTTGGTCGAGCATGCGAGAATTGCCAGCGATACACTCGCCATTCGATTCCAAATAAGTCTCCACCATCGCTATACATTGCCGGATATTAGGCTTGCTATTGGTAACGCCATTTCCCTACGACTTTGTAAGTTAATGGCCGCGGAACAAATTACAAAACTGTATGGATTTAAAACATTAAGCTGCACTTACTTTGGTTTTATACTTTCCTACTAATGAAAATTTGAAAGTAAGCGTGGATAAGTTTGTTAGTGGTTAACTCTAAAACATCGAGACCATTTTTTCGAAGTTTTAGATTTGGCTAAATTATTACACAGGGTTATGAATAAGATGTTTATGTTTCTTACGTGAATGAAGCCGTAGTTAAGATCAAAGAAGTAATAAAAACGTATTTAAATAACATTTTACTGAACAATAAGAGTCAGAGACATTCAAATTTTTCGTTTTTACAAACTTTTTTCGTCCTATTTTCCTCGACCAATCGTCGCACCATCTATAAGGTGGACGCCGATGTGCACGAAACACAGTCTCTGTTCTAGGACTCATCTACTCAAACGGTTGTCACTTTTGCGACAGCTGAGGCTTTTGCCACTTCCGTCTGTTGACTACACATAATATTACGATACAACCACCACGCTTACACTTCACGCTTCAGTACCACGACGGCAACTTAAGCGAGTTTCGACTTAGATCAGTAGGAAAGAAATCAATTACATATTTGTGGTCGAAAAACAGTATCAAAGTATAATGCATGTTATAAAAAAATCGTTCAGTTGCAGGATGTAATTTAGAAAAAAACTTTGCTTGTATCGACGATTGTGCTGCCAAAACGCACAACGCCCGGGCATTGTAAACTACGTCGAACAATGCGTTTTGTGCCAAAAGCTATAAGAAATGGTGCTAGTGAATTATGTGGTTTTTTTTCTAGCTTAGACTGTTAGTTATTTTATATTAGTTATGTTATGTTAGTTATGCTAGTTATTGTATGTTAAGTTGTAATTGATATTGTATTATAGTGTTGCGAAACGAGGTACTCAGATTTTTGTTTGCTGGTTCTGATTTTACTATTTTTTATTCATTTATTATCAGTAAGATCGTTGTTTTCATTAGATTCGTCGACGTACATAAAAAATAAGTTTTAATTTTGAATAAAATTATTAATCGTTACACCACACCGCTCTTAAAAATAAATAATTGCATTTTTACCATACATACATACATAAGATCACGACTGTATCCCATAAGGGGTAGTCAGAGACTGGGCACTCACTGCAAAAACAGATGTCTGCCACAATCCACGTTTCACCAAAACAATATAATGCACTTGGTGTGATAGGTGGTGAGCCCATCGCCACCATGCGCTGTTGGGTGCACAGTGCAGTTTAATTCCCTACTCGCCTTTTACGAGATCCATTGGATGAGATGGAGTGGTAGTATTCTATTAACGAGCCGCCACCACACGGCATTTTTACCATTACAGTTTATTTCCCGATTTTCTTATTCGCTTTCGAAGAGCGAATTATTAACAAATTTTCCATCCTCAACTAGTGATATTCGCGCCCTAACAACATCTCTCTTAAAAATATGATGACCATGTGGTTTGATGGTCGGAGTGCCTGACTTCTACGCCGAGGGCCTTTGGCTCGAAACCCAGCCGGAGCCGGAGCAAAAACAATAATCGTTGGTTTTCGGGTCTGGTTGTGTTGATTATTTGAAATTTATGTCTGTAAAATTCACAAACGAAGATTTTTTTTTTATTGTATAGAGTGACAAAACGAGCAAAACGTTCACCTGATATAAAGTGCAACGTCTACCCATAACAAATGTTATGTCACCCAGTACATTTCTGTGTGACACTACACTGCGCCTGTCACCCTGAGACATCAATTCTTAAGTCTCATATGCCCAGTCATTACTCAGTTATCAGGTTAGCTCAGAGTGCCCTTCAAACCGAAACACAGTAATGTTTGCACACTACTGCTTCACGGCAGAATAACTAGCCATGGGGTGGTACCTACCTAGACGGATTCCTGCATAGGAATCCTACCACCAATAATCTCGGTTTCCATTACAATTTTGACTATTTTATTTAAGGAAAAGTACAAAAGTATATTCATACGTCTACTTCATACTTTATATACTACATATATAATATCAGTAAAGAATAGCAAAAAATATTTATTGACCGTTATGGAACAAAAAAGTTGAGGTTGACCATGGAGCCTTATAGTAATTTAATTACCACTAAACTTAAGTGCCAGTTAACCACGTGCTCGAAGGTAATGGAATATCCGCATATTTAAGAAAAAAATATTACGAGGACATGTGAAGACCGGAAAAAGAGCATGCCGGACTCTCTAGGTCCAAAAGTCATATAAAATTTATTTTCCAAAAGAAAAGGAAAATTATTACATCATGAATAACTTCGACATTCATAAAGTGGATCACCCAAATCATTACAATACCAAGACTTAGGAATACTTTGTAATTTTTTTATAAGCGATAACAAATTAATGATCTGATTGGATGGATGGATATGTCTTATCCGTATTGAGACAGATTTTTATTGATTTCTGTTATGGATATCAAATGATTTCAGAACTGATTGCCTGATTTTGTCGGTCGTTGATTTTATATTTAAAAAAAATTTAGCTGATTAAAACATTCATAAAAAAATTAAATTCTTTAGAACATGTCCAAATAGAGGTAACTTTAATATTTAACTACTAAGAGTTCGACATATTTAGAATTTATAAGACACATTAAGATCATTTCAAAGATCTAAATATATCTAAGCAACGAGAAACATTTATTACAGTTTCGATATTTTACCTTTATACTTTAATCATCATTCATCACCATTTCAGCCTATCAATAGTCCACTACTGAACAGAGGCCTCCCCCATAGAATGCCACAAAAGTTTGTAGCTCTCATTTTGGGAAGATTTTGCCATAGTTGCCACGCTTTGCAGGCCAGTTTGTAACCGCAGTTTATTTATTCAGAGGTGCTAGGAAGATGCTGCTGCCCATTTCCTGGTTTTCATTTTCGATCTGTCGACTTTTACGACACCCTCGGAATGGGACGAGATGGTAGATTCTCTTAAGCCGCCACCACACGGCACTTCATACTTTAGGGATATCTATATTTTTAAATTTTAGATATCCGATAGTTTGGGCCAAAGCCGTGATTCTGTTAGAACCAAAGAAAATTTTTATTACATTCTAACAGAATCACGAAGAGTATATAAATGCCCAATGCCACAGGGCGCATAACCGTGAAAACTCGACGGGCCATTTTTAAGCCCGAACGCCCCGACAATTGTTAATAACGTACAAAAGAAATCAGATTTCAATCTACTTGATCCGAAAGAACAATATTATCGGACTTAAAAAAAGCCGGACGAAAACGGCGACTGCCCCACAATGGGCTAACAAATGCTCGCGACGGCGATACCTGATAAACGGGAAAGTGACTACCGCCATCACATCGGCCACCTATAAACGATTGCATCGATTTTTGTTTTGATACATACACGTTTACAATTCTCTAGTCTGCCTGTCATTCTGTACTTTGGCGGAATACGATAGTGCGATATTTGGTGTGATACAAATTCGTATTGTGTAGTAGTTTCTTGGTAGATGTTTAGTGGTGCTAATGGGATATTGTTTTCGATGAATAATGAGTTGTGGTCTATAGTTTATCCTACATAAACTATAGACCACAACTCATTATTGTGTTTACGGGTGACTTATATTTAAATTATTTTAGCATAACTGAATGCAAAAAATAAAGTGTTACGTATAATTCAATATAAAATTAAGGAACTATAAAAATTATCATCAACATGATTAAAAATCAATTTTAAGAACTGCAATGTGTTTTATTCTATTTCCTTTTTTATGATAAAATTGACAATCGCTTGGGTGCACAGTAGTGCGTACCTGCCAGCTGATTTGTGGGTCCTAGATTTGAATTAGAATCGCAGCCCATATTTATGATTTCTCATCAAACACTGAATTAATATGTACTATTATTTAATGAATTTCTACCATTCAATTAGAATTAAAGTTTCAAGTTTTAAGATTTTTTGTAATCGACTATAAGATAAACGACTGAAATACATTTAAAGAACAACCGATCGTTCAAATAGCCCTGTAAGAATCTTGTAAGAAAACCAACTGGATGTAACAAGATACTCAGTGAATTAAGTCTGGAGCGACCTTTGTCGTGAATAACAAATGTTTAAAACAGTTTAAAGGTATAAAACACTAGGTCTCCATTGTTGTGGCGATCCAATCTCGCTCGCCACACAAAGGGCGGGCGCGTATCGTGGTAGCGGGCCGCGTTTGACAAATGAGGCAAGCGCGCGCCCACCCATACTCGTAGCTCCCCGTATTATGATACTATATATCTAAATGCTTCGATCGCAATAGATCTCGCAATAGACTGTATACGATCACACATTCATTTATATGAATCATTTCTAACGAAATATCATCTTTACTCTTAATTTAAATTAAAAATATCGGTGACTTGACGTTATTCATAACAAAGATAAGGATACAATAAAGCCACTGACTGGCAGTAGTCAATAACCGATCATCATCATCATCATCATCACAACTACCGTTACAGCGGTTGACCGTCGCAAAATCTATTTCAACTTAATAATGTCTCGATGTAAGCCGAATCATGTGTCGTGTTCTTTGGACTAGTGCTGTGTGGAAGTAATAGTGGCAGTAGTTATTTATGCACTATATTGCGATTTTACAGAGTGTGAGTGTTTTTTAAAAATTAGGTAACGCACACCATAGACATTTAATTTTCCATGCGGATCGTAACGAAATAACTTTGTTATTGTCTCATTTTTGTAATAGTTTTCTGCAAAGATACGCCTATTTCTAATGACTTCCTCTGTTTATTTCCGCAAAATTAATCAAATACTTAAGTAATCATTACGCTTGATAAGCAGTCCTCTTTTGGTGGTCGCAGCAGCAGTGGTCTCGTACCTTCGACGCTGTTCACAATTAACGCTACCTATCGGTAGTGAGAATATGTTTTAGTAATTTCCACTACCATCACACCCACGGAATGAGATGGAGTGACAGATTTTATGAAATGAAATTTCTTTAATTTCAACGTTAGAAATATAAATTAAGTTTTTCTAACTTTTTTATTTTACAATCTACCACCATTTCGTAGTGATGCTCCTCTGACCATGAAGAAACAGGCATAAGGAATTCCGTAAGAATCCTCTTTTTATAATTTCTTATATTAGTCACAAAACTTTAAGCACGCCCCATGACAAAAATTTCATTGGGTGTGCCTAAACATATTCAATCATAGATATTCGACCAGCCTCCACAAGCAGCACCTGCTCTTTATATTCCGTCACCACAAACTATTTGCCAATTCATTCTATATTTATTTATAATTCATCATAATTTTTAAGATCATAGATTTCACCTTCAGTTTTTTTTACACCAGAGTAACACTGGCTATGTATCGATAACCAGGGATCTTGTTTAAGCAATAGTATCGGGAGCGGATAGTGTACGGCCATTTTTCTTCTACACAACAAAGGATGTAATCGGCCGTATATGTGATCCGCTTTTTGTGGTCCAAGCCATGAGATACGTGACTGATTGCTTTAGCAGTTAAACACTGGTTACTGCATGAAAATGGCAAGAAACTCTGGAGTCTTTTTTATTCCACATTACGTAATGTAATTTATAAATTACCTTAATTTATTATTAATAGGAACATCTGAATAAAAAAACTGCGGTTACCAACCCGCCTGCCAAGCGTGGCAACTATGGTAAAATCTTCCCAAAATGAGAGCCAAAAGTTTGGTGGCAATCTATGGGGGAGGCCTATGTTCAGCAGTGGATTAGTGATAGGCTGAAATGATGTTAACGGTGATAATAATTAATTTATCACATCATTATTTGTTTGATAGCCAGGGGGCTTGCTAGTGCAGAGTAAAAGTTATTACCACAAATCTTATCTATCTTGTATATACGCTTTGTCTGCGAATATCGTTTAGTCAAGTATTCTTTGCGTATCGATATCGTTGGATGTAGGTGTTCATTGATAAATGTGATCACTTAACCTTAGACAAATTATGCGAATCTTATCCCTTACAAAAATATTAATGACCAGACTGATAGTCTGCTTCAATTTGTTACTTTTGCATATATTCTGCGGCATAAACTTTGAAATATGTTTTCTATACTTAGATGACTTTATAGTTAATCTGCATATGCGTTACTGTCTCAAACCAATACATAATTTTGAACCTAGGGCCCTCGACTCAGTAATCAGGTGCTCTAACAACTAAGCAAACTAAGCTATTATAACATTCATAACCATTACTTAAGTAGGAGACGACTCAGGTATTGTACGGAGAGCCTTTATTCGTGTAGAATAATACTATTATATGCAAAGCTGTCACTATACTGGTTGGGGAAACGCAATGGAGTAAAATTGGGGGTATGATTATTTTGAATCGTATCAAAATGGCGGAGAACAAGTTAGCCACCCGTCACGTCTCGTTTCCGTAGGGCCGAAAAGTGGGCTACGTTTGTGGCCTCCGTTAACCCTTTATTTGGTAATGAGGCGTGATTGTATGTATTTCAAAAAATATCCTAATATTAAAATTGTTAAAACGTGTAAGACGCTCCTAGGTTATGGCTTGAACCGCGCTTTACCGTCGTCGCAGTGGGCGACACGTCACCTCCGCCCTCTATCGGGTGTTTAATGATTCACACGGTGATTTCATGTTGCGGTCAACGGTTATCGCTTTTTTTATTCTAAATTCATCACTGTTGAACAACAAGCTGAGACAGATTAATTCCGAGCCAAGTGGCACCAACATAGCGCTTCCAACTACGTAATGTCCTCCCGGCCGGTTTTGACTACGACGACAACCTCCGAATACAGTGGGAAGCTATCAGATGTGCAGGGGATATAGTGCCACAAGTATACGCACAAACACTGAGGCAATCGCTCGTCTTAGACCAAAAAATCTGTTTTTGTTTTTGTATAGATGTTGGCTCTAGCTGGGATATGAGTAAAAATTGGAGAATTCGTGGTCACTAAGCGAACTTCCTACTGAAATACTTTCAATGCCCTTTCGTTAGACGTATAGTCCAAAAAAGTTTGATTTTTTTTTAATTTTACCTTCTGACTGTCTGTTAAATAATTATTCGATTGCGTATAACTGTTAATTTTTTTTTTCTTTCATAAAAGTGATGGAACGAGCAAAACGTTCACCTGATGGTAAGTGTAACGTCTGCCCATAACAAATGCTGTATCACCCAGAAAAATACTGTGTGACACAACACTGCGCCCGTCGCCCTGAGACATCATTTCTTAAGTCTCAGTAAGGTAATTATATTCCCAGTGATTACGCTAGCTCTCAGTGCCCTTCAAACCGAAACACAGTAATGTTTGCACACTACTGCTTCACGGCAGAATAACTGGCCCTGGGGTGGTACCTACCTAGACGGATTCTTGCATAGGAATCCTACCACCAGTAAGTATTTAATGTGATTAAATTTTTATTGGTAACAGAAATCTAATACTCTAGAGCAGGGCGTCCCAAACTTTTTCTGCAAAGGAACACTTTGCGAACCCGGGATTTTTTGGACAACAATTGACTATCGTCCGGAATTTCTTGCAGGACAATTAGCTATCACCCTCTATTCAATATAAAGTAGAAGATATTTTAATGTGTAAAAGTGAATTTATTTTCCAAATTATTGCAGATCTAAATAGGTATTATTTAGATTCAACGGAACACTTGTGTTCAGGAGTTCCCAAACTACGTTTCTCCTGCTCTAGAGCATATTTTCTTAAATTGCCCCACATTAGCATATATCGTGGGTGCGTCTAATAGCGACGAAATAGGGTATCCCATCTGTACTCGTACTGTGGGTGTCGTAAGAGTCGACTATATCCAGTGTCCCGATTTTGGCAGGGAGTGCGAAACTGCCGATTTTTGAAATTTGGATGAGATGGGGTGGTAAATTCTCTAAGCCACGCGACAGCGGTGGTTTGTACATTAAAAATGGATAAGTTCATAAATTCACATATGTATTTAAATTCAATAAAAAAAACCGTTATTAAAACTGAGTTGAAAAATTATTTCATTCATTGTCTTTAATAATGCCCCACGGGTTTCCTAATATATTTTAACATTTGATTACTAAAGCTGGCCGTGATTCATATGATTAACAATCTGATCTTATGTTATCTTACAAAATGTTTTTGATATTTTCTTTATAGATGAAGACGTGAGATAGTCGAGACGACGTCCCGAGATTGACTCTATCGCTGCGTTTCAGGGAATCAAGTCGAACTGAATAAAACTCGATCGGGATCGGCCAATTTCGCAAAAACTACACAGCGCGATCCGTTGTACCGATCGTTGATAGGGTTGATGTAGCGACTACAAAATAAAAGATGCGCTGCCAACTTTGAAAACAAAATCATGCGCATTTTTCTTGAAAAAAAACGATGTTAACTAAGACTTCTTACTATGTATCGTGCACAAACTCAGACCCGGAATATCTAACCGGAATAATTATCTTTTGGTCATGAAAAGATTATTATTATATTTTCAAATCGTAAATCTTATACAACATTTAGTAATAACTTAAGCACTTGTAATTTTGTAAATGCCAAAGTGTTGCCGCAGCTTTACTTTCGATTAACACCAATCAATCAAAAAGTAAATATATGACTACTACAAAAAAGTTGTGCAGTAATAATGTGTACGAATTATGTTTTTATAGAATTATGAAAACCCTAATTCTAGACCTCGGTTAAAAAGTCATAAAAAATGTTTTTTCTCATTGCCACTAAATAATGAAAAATCAATTAATTTTTCGAGCTATATCGAAAAAAGTTCAGTAATAACAACACGCAATTAAAATTAGTTTAAAACAGCCTCAGCTTACCTGTGAAAATTTCTTAAACAATTAATTAATTTAATAACAAAACACAAAAATTCTGATTGACGTTTTTGCTAACGCCACCCGACACACACGGCCTGCGCGCGTATCGTGCCATCTAATATTATTCTGGGAACGACCTTAATAAGTCACTACAGAATGTTATCTATTCCATTTTATCGGCCGCCCCGATAACCATCTCCATCCAATTAGCCTCACAATGCAATATGGACCGTCTCAGGCACAGTTATGACGGAGCACTGACTATGTTCAGTTTTATACTTCGGTTTGTGTGTAGCGATGAAAATGAGGCATGACGTCACGGACCTATTACTTCCTTACGACTATATTGTAGTAATATCGTTATTTATTATCTTTAAATTTTTTAAAATCGATGCTAGAATTTGTGTTAGATTAGAATTTGTATCGTGAGTGCGTTTTACATACAAATCATACAATTCACGTCTACGTAGGTACCACTCCAGGGCCAGTTACTCTACTGTGAAGCAGTAGTGTGCAAACATTACTGTGTTTCGGTTTAAAAGGGCACTGTGAGGTAGCGTAATCACTGGGCATATGAGACTTAAGAACCTATGTCTCAGGGTGATGGGCACAGTGTAGTGTCACACAGAAATTTTCTGGGTGACACAGCATTTGTTATGGGCAGACGTTGCACTTACCATCAGGTAAACGTTTTGCTCGTTTCAGCAAAGTCGAAACCAACTACTTCAATTTTTGAACAAATTTTTTCTCTTCGGATTCGAAACCAGAACCCGCGACATAGAAGTCGCGTACTGTTACCAGCTAGGCCACATGGTCCATAAATCAGTCAGTCAGTAGTTAACCATTGCTTTCATCATAATCATCACACAGTCCACTGATGGTCCTCTCCCAAGAATGATTTACCATTATCGACACGATTGGCAGACAGAGTGGCGTTTTGATTGTCTCACACGTTAGACGCTGCCATACGTCAAAGTTTTAATTATTTGATATAGGTAATTCGAATTACGTGGTTGCTTGTTGCATCGATTGTGGGCGCGGGTTCAGGTTGGCGTGGCGCTTTTGATTCATATTTTTTTTTATCATTCATAATCAGAAAATATGAACGATGGCCTTTGACCATTAGAGGAATATTTATTGTCTATTTTTAAGCACGAAATGACAGACCAATCAATTTAAATTAATTATCTATATGTTAATACGTGAAGAGCAATCTTAGTACCTACCTCTTATTAAGCATATTGCGTGAAGAGTGTAAGATTTGGAATAGTTAAAGTTTTTAAGGATCATCGTCATCATCATCATCATTTCAACCTATCACTACTCCACTGCTGAACTTAGTCCTCCCCCACAGATTGCCACGAAAAGTTGTGGCTTTCACTTTCGGGGATTTCGCCATAGTTGCCACGCTTGGCGGGCGGGTTGGCAACCGCAGTTTATTTATTCAGATGTTCCAGGAAGGTGCTGCTGCCCATCGCCTGGTATGGCTAAGAAGCGAGAGAGCATACATTTATATATAAGTGCTATACATTAAATATGTAAGTATACATATATTATGTATATACATTAAATTTAATAAAATAAAACATTAATTATTTACGGTCATACTTCCATTTGCGTTTGTCTACTTGTGCCACTGCAGTTTTTGATGCGCAGTTGATGGCTTCCGACAGTATTTGTCCCCGTTGAGTAAGTGCCGTGTGGTGGCGGCTCGTTAAAAGAATACTACCACTCCATCTCATCCAATGGATCTCGTAAAAGGCGAGTAAGGAATTCAACTGCACTGTGCACCCAACAGCGCATGGTGGCGATGGGCTCACCACCTATCACACCAAGTGCATTATATTGTTTTGGTGAAACGTGCATTGTGGCAGTCATCTGTTTTTGCAGTGAGTGCCCAGTCTCTGACTACCCCTTATGAGATACCAAGATCAAACAGTTGCACAGATAATTTAAAACTGTAGCTAACAAATCATTACTTAAACTTCAGTAACGTACAAACTTAAATTATTTATTATTACAGTCGAATTTCGACCACAGAGCGACCAGCTAGTAAAAAATTACAACTGAATTCGTAGACAACAATGAATTTAGCCGTGTGGTAGCGGCTTAAGAGAATCTACCACCCTATCTCATCCAGGGGGTATCGTAACCCGCCTGCCAAGCGTGGTAACTATGGCAAAATCCCCCCCACAATGAGTGCTACAAAGTTTAGTGGCAATCTATGGGGGAGGCCTATGTTCAGCAGTGGACAGGTGATAGGCTGAAATGATGAATGAAATGACTGGATTTTACACTACAACATAAACTAATCCTGTAGCACTCGCACTCTGAACTCTGAAATGTTTAACAACGTCGTCGTCATCATGTAGAACCACTGAGAGTTATTTGCCTACTCCATTGTAATGAAAAGTGTGAAGATGCATCGCCTAACGCGTTTGTAGGTTATTGTCGAAGACCAGTTCACACGTGCGATACCTAGCACCCGACCTTAAGGCCCGAATATCGAATGCTTTCATGGCGACACCTACCGCGAGATGTAATTTGATCGGTAGATAATCTCGGTCAGGATCTCGTCGTATTGCGTGCAGACAAATGCTTAATTTAAACGTCTTGATTCCAGTCGGGCGGAATCGATTATGGTAATAATGAAAACGGTTACTGGGAACCATTAATCGATTTTATTGAAATACGAAGAAAGTCTTTATTTCATATTGATTATACTTTTAAAGGTAATAGACGGTAGTCGATTTGTTCATTCATTTCAGTTCGTTCTGTTTGCTTTTGTCCAACTAGAGTAAGAATTATTTGTAAATATGAAATAATAATACAAAAAATAAAGTTAAAGAAAAGTACGGTATGGTGAGAGACGAGAACTGATTACTGAGCCATTCCATCTTATTTCTTATCCGTGACAATTGTTTATATGGATGAAAGTGACGAAAGCATTTTTTTGAAATAGATATTAAATATATATTTTAGTAGAAAGTGAAGAGGCAAGTAAAACTTTCACATGATGGTAAGTGCAACATCTGCCCATAACTAATGCTGCCAGAACATTTCTGTGTGACACCGCTCTGCGCTCGTCCCCTGAGACATCAGTTTTTAAGTTTCAATTCGCCCAGTAATTACACTAGCTATCAGTGCAGTTAAGACCGAAACACAGTAACAGCTTGACGGCAGAATAACTATGATACTACCAACGTAGACGGATTACGCATAGAAATCCTACCACCAAAAATCAAGATGTAAATTGAATAAAGAAAATTTCTGTATCTTGTAGTGATCTCTTGTAGTAACGCCAATATTAAGTTCAATTAAACAAAATAGTGTTATATTTAAGTGAAACGATGCTTCACCCAAACCCAACAATTTGTGCTTTTGCACAATGTCGACCCTGCGTTTCTAACTCAGGACTCGCCGCGCAGGAGTCACACCTGACCATTAGGCTACGCGACCGTCTAAATTAATGGCTGAAGATACCCCGGCTTAACTATGACATCAGGGCGTCAATCACATCAGACAATAGATGCCGCGAAGCATTTCAAATAGCCGAAAAACAAAATGTGCAGTTCATTGACTAAAACAAAATTTACGGATATTGATACACTTTTTTTTATTTTTTCGCGTATTGTATCAGAAATCAATAGTTGTAGTTTCTTCACCCAGGATGGATAATAGAAAAAAGGGATAGAAATATCACTTAGTTCCTAAGTGATATTTCTATCCCTTTTTTTATTTTTATTTATTTATTCTTTAAGGGAAACATACAAATGATATAACTTATAAATAACAAAAACAGCAGTAGCACATAAACCAATAAAGTTTCCACAAATAATCCTTAACTAATCCTTTAACAACAATTCACGATTATTATAAATGAGAGTAAGAATATTGTAAAAAAAAATTGACCTTAGCGAAGAACATTCCAGATGAATATAAGTCAGATTTCTTTATTTACTGATCACGAACTCAATCTCCATAAGCATCGACTTTATCGGTTCAGTGTTTTTTTGACATTTATTATTATAATGATTTTCGACTGCAGCAACAACTTCTGAATACTGTCGGGCTGTCAACTGTGCAGGTATTGTTATAGTGCCACATGCGTACTCGTAAAACACAGAGGCACTCACTCGTCCTGAAATACCCGCGCTCGAAGTTACTTTCATACGATCGGAAGTGGGCTAGGATGCATTGTCAGAGACACGGGGACCATCACAATACAACCGGACCCAAAAACCAACTATTTGTGTTTTTGCACAAACGTTGGATCCGGTTGGGATCCGAACCCAGTACTCATAGCGCAGTATTCAGGACCTATGACCACTAGGCTACGTATCATCTAATTATTATAAAAAATCAGTTACGTAATTTGAGAATCCTTTGTTCGTGCGAATAACGAATGTTGTTTAACCGACGGTATCTCTAAAGGTGTCAGGAAACATGACCCTGCATACATTGTGTTACGAAGCCGTGACCCGCACTCAGGCGCTGCCGTACACCTGTGGGGGGTCTGGAGTGGTGTGAGGGAAGTGTGGGATCTGATAGCGTATCATTGACTTCGTATCACTGCATCAATGGAGCTGATTGTATCAGACAAAACCCAATCTCGCGTCGATAATTACGAAATGACAAGGTGTTTTATTTTAATGCAGTGACGCACAGTAAAGGTTTGCTACACTTGCGAGCAATGAAAGCAAAACTCTTAAAGTTATACTCTACTAGCTGATGCCCGCAGCTTCGTCCGCGTGGATATAGTTTTTTATCAATATCCCGTGGAAACTTTTTGGTTTTTAGAAATAAAACGTATCCTATGTCCGTCTGCACGATGCAAACTATCTCTGTGCCAAATTTCGTCAAGATCGGTTCAGCGGTTGAGCTGTGAAAGCGTAACAAACAGACAGAGGGACAGACAGAGTAACTTTCGCATTTATAATATTAGTATGGATTTCACAACCACGTTTTTATTAACTTGCTTTCCGGTTCAAATCTTGTAAGTCACCACCTACTTTTCAACTACGTCACCTACTTTACAATGTCAGATTGAGCTAAATTTTCGCATAACAATGCACAGTTTTCTATAACTATACATAGCGTCAGCTTCGATGACAATGACAACCGTCTTATGCGGCGGTACCATATCGTTGAAATTGGACTACGGACAACCGCGTTGTGGTTGGAGTACCCGAATGCCACATCGCGGATCCTGGTATCGAAATCCAGCCGGACCGGAAAATCAACAATTTGCACAAATTGTTTGTTTTCGAGTCTGGTTATGATGTGATTGAACTACCCGTTACTAAACAAGCTTTTAAGGTTAGTTGAGGACTAACCAATATAGCTCCATCATGTTTGGGCTCGTTAGATTCGTTTTAACAAGTACTATAGCTCTAGAAACATTTGAAGTCGTCTGCTGGACATAGGCCCCGCAAATGAAATCTTGTAACAAAAATGTGATTTTTGGTTTAAAGCTTATTTTTAGTAATCTGAAAACTCCCCGTGAGTAAAACTTATTTTTGTTTATTAGATAGTCATCGAAGTTTCGTGTGTCTCAGTAATTATTTCACTTAGCTGTAAATTTGCTGTGACAGATAATTAGTTCGTATGAGAATAACATTAACGTCGCTTTCCCCACCTTATTAGACTAACAAAATGCCTTACTCGATACCTTGTTCACCCAATCGCTGTACACTTTATGGGGTCCCGGTTTCGACGATGCGGTTGGTCCTCGCATTCTTACGGAATACGTTACAAGGTAATCTTGATTGCTGTGTGAATGTCGGTTAGTCAGTAAACATATATACGTTATATAATGTATATATTTTCGTTCTGGAAATTTCGACCATCAGATCAAGCCCCGTGGACCGCCGGAGACCAAAAGTGGATAATGAAGAATTAAAGGCTATTGTGGAAGCGGATCCATCGCAAGCCACTTCAGAGTTAGCTGCAGGCCTCGTTGTGAGTAATAAAACTGTTTTAGTGCACTTGAATCAAACAGGGAAAGTAAAAAAGCTTCAACGGTGGGTACCGCATGAATTGAGTTAAGCAAACCAGCAAACACGCGCCGACTGCTGCGTTACATTGCTCAACCGGCACAATAATGAAGGGATTTTAAATCGGCTCATTACCTGTGATGAAAAGTGGATCTTATACAATAATCGGAAGCGCTCGTGGCAATGGCTGTACCCTTGAGAACCAGCCGAATTCTGCCCCAAGCGAAAATTTACTCAGAAAAAGTTACTTGTGAGTATTTGGTGGAAAAGTGCCGGTGTCGTTCATTACAGCTTTCTAAAATCTGGTCAAACGATTACGGCAGATATCTATTGTCAGCAACTGCAAACCATGATGGAAGAACTATCTGCTAAACGACCGCTGGCTGGTCAATCGCTCTAGGCCACTGCTGCTTCTGGACAACGCTAGACCACACACTGCACAACAGACGGCTGCTAAACTAGAGGAGCTGCAATGTGAATGTCTGCGACATCCACCGTACTCTCCGGACCTTGTTCTAACAGATTACCATTTTTCGGATATCTTCTTACAAGGAAAAGAAATCATCTCCGATGTGGCAGCTCAAACTGCCTTCAAAGAGTTTATTGATTCTCGCCCCCATGGTTTTTTAGTAACGGGATCAATGAACTACCTATGAGATAGCAAAAGTGCATAGATAACAATGGTACATTAACAAATGGTGATTAATTAAACATACTCTACAAAAAAAGGCTTTATATTCCTCCGATACAAGACGCTAATTTCATATGTAAGGACCTAATATTATAAATGCGAAAATAATTCTCTCCGTCCCTCTGTCTGTTTGTTACCTTTTCGCGGCTCAACCGCTGAAACGATCTTGACGAAATTTGCCACCGAGATCCTTGCATCCTGTAGACGGACATAGCATACTTTTTATCCCGGAAAATCAAATAGTTCTCAGGGGATAGAATATTTAAAAAACCTATAGCGGACGAAGTCACAGGCGTCAGTTGGTTGGGCAGCTAGTATAATATAAGCGGGACCGCTTGCCAATAGACGGCCGCGTGGCTAAGTGAACAATGTCGTCCTGGGTTCGAATCCCAGCTGAAATTAAAGAAAATCGCATGATAAAAATTATTAGTTTTTCTAGTTGAAAATGAAAAAATTTGGAATGGGATGAAAAGAAATATATTTCATAATTTTTTTTTGTTTTACTTTTAGCCCCACAGTAGCATTTATCCGTGTCGTGGGTGCGTTTTATAGATTTACTGGTGGTAGGATTCCTACGCAGGAATTCGTCTAGGGTACCACCGCAGGGCCAGTTATTCTGCCGTGAAGCAGTAGTGTGCAAGCATTACTGTGTTTCGGTTTGACGGGCACTGAGAGCTAGCGTAATCACTGGGCATTTGAGACTTAAGAACTGATGTCTCAGGGTGACGGGCGCACTGTGGTGTTACATAGAAATATTCTGAGTGATACAGCATTTGTTGTAGGCGGACGTTGCACTTACCATCAGGTGAACGTTTTGCTCGTTTTGTCACTTTCTACAATAAAAAAAACAAGTAGTACTTAGTACTTAGAACTGATGTCTGTGTAGGACCAAACAGACGTGTTCTGAGTAACGTAGAATTTGTTATGGGCAGACGTTGCACTTGCCATCAGGTAAACAATTTGCTCGTCACACCACTTTGTTCTATTACAAAATTCTCGTTACAAAGTATACATACTAACTTACTGTTTTAAGTAGCGTAAATAGTCATGAATACAAATTTTCCAAGCATTTTGTAGTTACGTTCTTTTAGCCATTATGTATTTATCCTTGTGTTAACAAAGAGTGATTAATAGAATCAGGCGTTATTTTGCGGAAAGCCATTATAATGAAGGAAAGTAAGTTAATTTGCTAAGATCACCATGCAAAATATAGAAATGGTGTATATTACCTACTTTTTTGAAGAGCACCGCCCGCCCTCCTTCAGTAGCGTGCACATGCAAACTAACACCGCCACCAGGAACCTCCACCAGATACCCTCCACCAACCACTACAATACTACCACTAGATAATATACACCACTGAAGTCGAGAACACGACACGTGTTTCGCCCCAAAACGAGGCATTATCAAGTGCCATAGACTCTACGACAGACGGCCGTCTGAGAGTATACACCATTTTTATATTTTGCATGCGGATCTTAGCAAATTAACTTACTTTTCTTCATTATAAAAGAGTGACAAATAAATTTTTAAGCCTGTGACATTGGACAACTTCACAAACATAACGTTTTTGCTTTCCCAAGAATGTTGGTATAAAAAAAACAAACGAAAGGGTTTTTTTAAAAGGAAAGAACCGACGAAACTACAAAATAATTCACGGTGCGGCGTCACTCATAAAATTCTATAGCAAACATTCTGTGTCGTTGACACACTAAAACATCAGTTCTCAAGTCTCTTACGACCTCTAATTAGCTTACAGTATTCTTAAAACCAGAACAGATATTTTGGCATACTACTACTTCTCAACAGAATAACTGGCACTGCGGTGGTACCCACATAAACACAGTCCTTCATAACAGTTCTAGCGCCAGTAAAACAGTTAACAAAGAAGACGCAGCCGTGATTATCATTCGATCAACATCTGCGTCCGAGCAATGCACAGTAACAACTTTAAGTACACAGGTCGACCATCAAATTACACGAAACTTGACAGATAACACTTCATTAGTTTTTCCCTTTTTTTTCCCCCATCAAACAGTTGTCGGTCGATGCCGCATTAAGAATCCATTAGGTCCGCACGAAGCCTGATTAATTCTCCTTTATCAGTCTTGCTTGTATTATCAACTGTTAAGTACTACTCGTGATTTATACATGGTGTTATCTTGAGTAGATGTGAGATGGCGCCGACGCTCACTACTATCTCACTTTGGGCTTTCTTTCACGAATCTTTCGACGCCGAACCAACGTCATAGGTGGGGCGCCTTCTGTTTTACATGTTTTTGGGGTTCCACGATCAAAACAACAAGACGTAAAATACTGAACTAATGTTCTGCTGGAAGTACGACTGCTTCCCTCAGTTCGCATGGTGGCGATGGGCTCACCACCTATCACACCAAGTGCATTATATTGTTTTGGTGAAACGTGGATTGTGGCAGTCATCTACTATTGCAGCGAGTGCCCAGTCTCTGACTACCCCTTATGGGATACAGTCGTGATCTTATGTATGTATGTATGTTTCATAAACTCCTCAAAACCAAACAAACAAACCTCTAGCTGGTCTTCATTAGCTCTACATTTTGTGTCTATACTTTATAAAATAAATCATAACTTTTGACAGACAGATAATAAATATCTATTTAAATTTACTGGTATTGTTTAACCATTTATTATTTTGAAAATAATAAATATTTAATTACACAATGTTTTATAGTGACGAAATTAAAGTACAGAACTCTTTAACGGCGAAGTAAAGTCGGGGAGTAACCTGTTACCTTAATGTTTCCGAATTCAAATTGTTTAAGTAGCTCGACATAAAGATGGCCGTTAAACAACTAACTACGACTAATTCAGAGACGCTTATTAGGCCCTTTGAAATTAATAAGAATGTGCGGGCGCCCGTTGATGTGCGTGTGTACATTTATCAGGCGAGCGGCTTTGATGCTTTTTGTATGCGTGGAATGTTACCTCGAATATAAACAATTTAATCGGTAAAGCTTAAAGTAAACTTTTGTTTAATTTACTTTTTAGTCAAATATAACAATGAAAAGCCAAACAAGAATGAGAAATAAATTAATTATTTTATTACTAGCCGACGCCCGCGACTGTCCGTGTGGACATAAGTTTTTTTTTTTTAATATCCCGTAGGAACTATTTGATTTTCCTGGATAAAAGTATCCCATGTTCGTCTTCACGATTCAAGCTATCTTTGTGCCAAATTTAGTCAAGATCAGTTTAGCGGTTGAACTGTAATAAGGTAACAAACAAATGTACAGAGAGAGTTACTTTCGCATTTATAATATTAGTATGGATTAACCTGGGCTGACCCAAAAGTATTGAAGCTCCAATAGCCTAATGATTCAGGATATTGACTGCAAAACATAACTTCGCAGGTTCAAGCCCGCCAACCGAATATTGTCCTGAATATTCTCCTTTATACCACGTTTGAATAACCTCGCTCGCATATTTAGTAATTGATTTTAAACTAACTTCCCGAGGAGCTGGAGGCTTGAAACTTTAAACATAGCTTAGAACTGGACGACAAATCATTATTAACTCGCTTTCTTGTCTGTCTGAAAAGAGCGACAGCGACGTGGTCATCCGTCATGTCTTGTTTCCTACGAGGGAGAAAATGGGAAAAAGGCGTGACTGTAAGTATGTAAGTATTGTCTGTCTGTGTGTTTGTTTGTCTATCGAGTACAAATTTTGCAATGTATTATAAACTAACTTCATAATTTAAATCCGTTTTAAAAACGCGGTGTATTAACGTTTTTTATACGATACTTGTTTTTGTTTATATAAGGAAAAGCCTAACGCATACCCGCCCTCGCGGGAGCAAGGACGGGTTATGTCGGACTTGCACTGACTAAAACCACATGGTGTTCCGCCTTCGCCGCTCGTTGGCAGAGTTGTTAACAATCTCCTGGCACAAGCTGTTAAGCTTAGTTGGACTAGTTAACGGGAATATTAGCAATGTTACTGGTATAGCTGGAATTCTTTAAAAAAATAATTACATGAAGCCTGTAAAATATTCACCAGTGAACATCGGCCTCTTCTATTTGATAAGCTTCGTATAATGATTACCACCGCACTTAGAAAACAGATTGACGATGGTGGTAGCAGATGCCTCGCACCTTCGGCTCTTATTTACGTCAACAGTCTGAGTATATTCCGGCATATTTAAGACAAACCACATGTTACGACTATCTGTGTCGACTTCTACTGCAGTTACAGTATAAGAAAAGATTATGTGCAGGATTTTTAATTGTTAAAAGTGATATAAAATAACCTAAGGAGAACCAAAGGAGGATTCCACTCTCGATGGTGGTGGATATTTTTTTTTATTTCTGATATTGTCGAAACGAGCAAAACATTCACCTGATGGTAAGTGCAACGTCTGCCCATAACAAATGCTAGCTAGATCTATTCTGTGTGGCAGCACGCAGCATGTGATTACACTAGCTCTCAGTGCCCTTCGAACCGAAACACAGTAATGTTTGCACACTACTGCTTCATGGCAGAATAACTGGCCCTGGGGTGGTACCTAGATACCTACATAGACAGACTATAAGACTACATAATTGTGAACTGCTGGTATGATTCTCTTGCATAAATCCGTCTAGGAAGGTACTACCGCAATGTGCATTCCGCCGTCAAACGTATTTACTGGGCGTATGAGGTATTGAAGAGTGCAGTTTTGTGGCACATACAAATGTTCTGGGCGACACAGCATTTGTTATAGGCAGACGCTGTACTTGCCATCAGGTGAAAGAAACATCATAGCAAATACCGGGTGTATTTGCTATGATGTTTCTTCTTTTCTAAGAATGATTATTATTACTATTATCTTTATTTTTATTATTAGAGCCGTGGTAGCTCAGGGGCTAGGCGCTCGCTTTTAATTTCATAGTACGCGAGTGACCTGGGTTCGATTCCCGGTGCCGGCACCACTAAAATTGTTAATTGCAATTTTAAGTGCTAACTTACCACGTGCTCGGCGGTGAAGGAAAACATCGTGAGGAAACCTGCATGTCTGAGAAATTAAAAATATTTCGAAGACATGTGAAGTCCGCCAACCCGCATTGGAGCAGCGTGGCGGATTCTTTCTAGCTCCAAAACCCTGTCAGAAATGAGAGGAGGCCTGTGCTCAGTAGTGGGACATTTATAGGCTGAAACTTTACTTTACTTTTTACTATTATCTACTACGACTTTATGTTAGGGGAGACCCACGCTTAGCAGTGGACGATAAGGACACATAATTAAAAAAAAAGAAAACAAATGAAACATGAAAAAGGAAATATTTTTTTTTAATCTCAGTGTAATGTATTGGAGGTGGCAGTTTCGACAACATACATACATACATACATAAGATCATGACTCTATCCCATAAGGGGTAGTCAGAGACTGGGCACTCACTGCAAAAACAGATGACTGCCACAATCCACGTTTCACCAAAACTATATTATGCACTTGGTGTGATAGGTGGTGAGCCCATCACCACCATGCGCTGTTGGGTGCACAGTGCAGTTTAACTCCTTACTCGCCTTTTACGAGATCCATTGGATGAGATGGAGTGGTACTTAAGAAAACATCAACAGAATCACTATTAATCAGGACAAGGAAAACTTTCGCTAATGTTTTACAGACCTGCTGATTAGCTATAGATTATATCATACAAACACCGAGTCGCGCCTCTTTCCTTGGGGTAGTATTTCTTTCTTTGGGGTAGGCCGAGCCTACATCTTTCCACTTTCTACGATCCTGACACACTTCCTTCGTTTAGAGTATCAGCTTTTATTATTATATTATTGTTTTTATTGCTGTTCAATCTCTAAATTCGTGATAAGTCAACCTTGGTGTATGCACAGCGCCCGCGTGCAAAACCGACAATGTCGAAATACTTTAGCAATATACGTAAACATTAGTTTTCTCGTGATCTTGGAACACAAAGCGATGTGGTAACGATGTTTATCTGCCCGTCTGTCTGTTTCTTACGACCAATCCGATCGTAATCTTATGTTGTTAAACTGCAAGTTAAGCTGTTAGGAATTTAGAGTCAGAGGCTTTACAACTATATTAACGATTTTATATTCAGATAGATTAATCTATTTAATACAAACGGTGGCAGCACAGTGATCGAGCGTCCGCCTTAAATTGCATAGTGCACGAATGATACGAGTTCGATCCCCCGTGCCGGCACTTCTAATCCAAAATCGTGAGGAAACTATGCATATCTGAGGAAAAAAAATATTTCGAGGTTATGTGAAGACCGCGACCCCGCATTGGAGCAGCGTTGCGTATTCTTCTCCACATAATTAGAAATCTCCCAAGAAATTAGGGAAGGCCTATGCTCAGCAGTGGAACTTATAGACTGTTACTTTATTTTCATTGTTTAAACTGTTTAGTATGTACAACTAGTGACAGTAGGTAACTGTTTAAAGAGATTGATATACTTGTAATGCAATATAAAGTTGACAGTCTTTAAAATGTAACAGAAACGCATGTCCAATAAATAAAGAACCTTAACAAAATGCCATTGAGGTTCGCTCGTCACTGTGAAACATTAGCTTTTAAGTCTCATATGTCCACTAAATACACTGGCTCTCAGTGTTCGATAGACACACAGTAGTATTTGAGCACTACTGCTTGACTGCAGAATAACTGACACTGCGATGATAGCCACCTAGGCAAATTATTGCATAGCAATCCTACAATCAGTATACTTGCATAAAAAGAACTGCGGCTCTCTTCTAGTTTTTTTTAGCCTAGTCTTGATGAATCTTCTTATGCATCCATAAAGCGTTTTTAACACGCGGCGGTGTGTCCCCGAGCCGAACTGCGACTAAGGTGACTTCTTCCAAATACTGTCGAAAGCTATCAACTGCGTAGGAGATGTTGTAGTGCCTCAAGTGTACGCGCAAACACAAAGTAACACACTCATCCTAATGTATCCGCGGCTAATATAACGCTTAGCGCCTAGGAGCCTAGTAGTCAGAGTACCTGACTTCTACGCCGTGGGTCCTGGGTTCGAATCCCAGCTAACATTTGTACTAAAAAAACATATTGTTGGTTTTCGGGTCTGGTTGTGTTGTGATTGTCCCCGTGTTTCTGACACTGCATCCTAGCCTACCTCCGATCTTATCGCATCAGCGTTACATCGGGCGCGGGTAGGTTGGGTCGAGTGAGTGCCTCTGTGTTTGCGCTACTGGCACTATAATATCTCCTGCGCAGTTGATGGCTCTCGACAGTATTCGGAAGTTGTCGCCGTGGTCCAAATCGACCGGACCAGTTACTCAGAATATTTCAGAGTAGCACCACACTGCGCCTGTCAGCCTGAGACATAAGTTCTTAAGGGTCATATGCCCAGTAATTACGCTAGCTCTCAGTGCCCTTCAGACCGAAACACAGTAATGTTTGCACACCACAGCTTCACGAGAGAATAACTGGCCCCGGGGTGGTACCTACCTAGAGGGATTCCTGCAAAGGGATCCTACCGCCAGTAAAAGTCTAGTTATTTGGAGGTTTTTGAGACCTTCAAGTGTGTTTCGGTGGACTTTATATGTCTCCAAAATACTATTTATTTGTACTGCCACTAAAATACGCTCTTCATAATCAATATTTGTTACTCACGTACCATGAAATTTCAGCTAGCCCCTGAATTCCATCGATTGATCGATAACTGATTGCATTTACTGTATATATTTTAGACTATTCCTATGTCTGTATTTTAATTTAGCTTTATGCCCACGTAAAATCTAATACTTCAAACAATCTAAACTAAACGATAATATCAAAAGAACTCGGGATAAGTACAAGTAATACGATATAGCCTGTGGTGACGGCGATATGGAACGTGAGACGTTGAGACAAGTTCACGGCTCTCGGTGCTCAGCATTCCGAACTTGTCAAAACATGATAACATGTCACGTTGCTAGCAACTCATGTGCATTTGAAAAATTCTTATTGTTTTTGACGAGGAATAAATATCTTACTATGTTGTGGTAGCTCAGGTAACCGTGGTAGCTCAGGGGCCGGGTGCTCGCCTTTAATTTCATAATACGCGAGTAACCAGGGTTTGATCCCCGGGTACCAGCACCTCTAAAATTGTTCTAAAATTTTAAGTCCCGATTTACCACGTGCTCAGCGATGAAGGAAAACATCGTGAGGAAACCTGCATATCCGAGGAAAAGAAATATTTCGAGGACATGTGAAGTCCGCCAACCCGCATTGGAGCATCGCGGCGGACTATTCCCCGCTCCAAAACCCGCTCAGAAATGAGAGGAGGCCTGTGCTCAGCAGTGGGACATTTATAGGCTGTTACTTTACTGTGAAAAAAAAGCATTACATAGGGTAACGATAACTATGAACGCGCGTGCCAGTTTTTGACGTTTTTGTATGCGTAATATATAACAACTAAAACAAATTACTTCAAATTTAAAAATGTCGAAAAACACAAACGAATCACATTGGAAAAAGCCGTGATGGCCAAGGCTCAGGGTGACATTGAATTTCAAAGTAACCCTAATTCTTTTCCCAATGTCGGTACCACTAAAATAACTATTTGCAATGTTAAGTACAGAGAAATAATATGCTTCCACGGTGAACCAAAAAACCTTCCTGAACAACAAAAAACCAAATTTGGTCGATGGCATGTGAAGTCTGTTAAGCATGAGCAGTCACCAAAATTCACTGAAAGCACGGTAGAAAAACTTGCGCCTTTAACATTGGGACATAGACAATAATTATTTTTTCGGTTTAACACATAGTAGCCGCACTGAATTTTCGTTGCAATTCGTGGAATAATTCACGATCCAAGATTATTTCACCATCGTGCTATTTCTGTTATTCTGTGATAAGGTACAAAAAACAAATGAGTCGCGCATGCACAGCCGCGATGCGCGGGAGATAGTTGGAAATCTTACGCCGACATCGGAACCCCGGCCTTGCTCGTCGGGCACCTGTCCCCTATCAGCAGATCATAACGTTCCCGAGTATCGGGGACGAGGATCTGTTCCGAATCTTGTATCTATTATTATTATGAATCTGACCATCTGTGTTGCGCAACCGAATAAGTACGCCTCGTGAAAAGGAAATTCTCGAAAACGTCTATTAATGCAAGTGTACGATTTTATGGAGTTTACGATTTTATTTCTTTTTTTTCTTTATTTACCAAGTGCTAGGCGGTGAAGAGAAACAGCCTGAGGAAACCTGTATGTCTGAGAAATAAAAATATATCGAAGACATGTGAATACATCTTCCTAGCTCCAAAACCCTCTCGGAAATGAGAGGAGGCCTGTGTTCAGCAGTGGGAAACTTATAGGCTGTTACTTTACTTTACTTTTTACGATTTTATGTCTCTCTTTTTTATAGGCAAAAAGTACCGAGACGCGCTAATTGCTCACCTGACAAATGCTATGTCACCCAGAACATTTTTGTGTGACCACAATGCGACCGTCACCGTACGCTAGCTCTCAGTGCCTTTCAGACCGAAATACAGTAATGTTTACACACTACTGCATCACGTCAGAATAACTGGCCCTGCGGTGGTACTTACTTAACGAATCCTGCATAGAAATCTTAACACTCTTTATGATGGTTTCTGCAACGTTTAACCTCGTTTCATCCCATCTCAAGTACACTGCGGAACATATGTAACTCCAATAAATTACTACTAAACATAATCATGATCCTTCGGTTTGGTTTTTCAAGTGGAAGGTGCTCCTGCACTGCGCGTGGGTTTCCACTCAAGAAGACCTTCATCAACGGTTATCAGTTCTAAGATGAGATCGGCCTATTGCCACTTTAGGTTACTGCTTGTATAATAATTAAGGAATAATAGCTATTTTATATATATATATATATATATATATTTGTTGTGTATATATACATATATATATATTTGTTCGATCATCAGTACCGGCACCTCTAAAATTGTTCTTCAATTTTAAGTATTGATTTACCACGTGCTTAGCGATGCAGAATAACATCGTGAGGAAACCTGCATGTCTGGGGAATGAAAATATTTTAAAGACATGGTCCGCCGACAATCATTGGAGCAGCGTTTTTTTTTCATATAAGTGACGAAACGAGCAAAACGTTCACCCGATGGTAAGTGTAACGTCTGCCCATAGCAAATGCTGTCACCCAGAAAATTACTGCGTGACACCACATTGCGCCCGTCACCCTGAGACATCAGTTCTTATGTCTCATATGCCCAGTGATTACGCTAGCACTCAGTGCCTTTCAAACCGAAACAGTAATGTTTGCACACTACTGCTTCACGGCAGAATAACTGGCTCTGGGGTGGTACCTACCTAGACGGATTCCTGCATAGGAATCCTACCGCCAGTAAAAGTCTAGTTATTTGGAGGTTTTTGAGACCTTCAAGTGTGTTTCGGTGGACTTTATATGTCTCCGAAATACTATTTATTTGTACTGCCACTAAAATACGCTCTTCATAATC
Organism: Luehdorfia chinensis; assembly: GCA_019845155.1. Taxonomy (NCBI): domain Eukaryota; kingdom Metazoa; phylum Arthropoda; class Insecta; order Lepidoptera; family Papilionidae; genus Luehdorfia; species Luehdorfia chinensis. Next base: position 11,621,338 of record JAHVAK010000103.1, read on the forward strand.
AATATTTGTTACTCATGTACCATGAAATTTCAGCTGGCCCCTGAATTCCATTACCGTCTTCATACTTTCAGAAATGAAAGGAGGCCTGTGCTCAGCAGTGGGACATTTATGGACTGTTACTTTACTTTTTTATAATGTATACATAAATATTTATATAATATTTTTGTTAAGGTGACAGTAATTGATTGCTTTTCATTCGTGTTTTGCATAATATGGCTGTAGTTTCCGACCTTAATAAGCGCCTTTTTATTAAAGCGCCGCTTTATAGCGGATAAACTGGTCATATTAATGACATTACTCCAATTACATTTAAAAATTTAGATGATTTATGCATTTATCAGCTTTTATTGTAACATTAAGAACAACAAATATTATTTTACTGGAGGTAGGCTTCCTATGCAGGAATCCGCCTAGGTAGGTTCTGCCATGAAGCAGTAGTGTGCAAACTTTACTGTGTTGCGGTTTGAAGGACACTGAGAGCTAGTGTAATCACTGGGCATATCAGACTTAAGAACCGATGTCTCAGGGTGACGGGCGCAGTGTGTGTATGCATAAGGTAGCAAACGCTGTGTCACCCAGTACATTTCTGTTTGTTATGGGTGGACGTTGCACTTACCATGAGGTGAACGTTTTGCTCCCTTCGTCACTTTCTCCAATAAAAAAAACGATTTGTTATGGTCATGTAAAAAGAATAAGTGTGTGTAAAAACGAATACAGATTGTTATACTTTTACTAAATCTGTAACATTACGGTAGAAAAACCTAAAAAAAAACGTGAATTATAAATACTGAATAATAATATTGGCTTAGTCTTTTATTAGTTTTCAATACGCCACGAAATTTTGAAATACTCATTTCTACATATCTTTACAGATGTACATATAATCTAAAGTAACGTACTAATGTACGAAGCACATTACTTTAAATAAATTGTCCGGATGTGAGAAATAATAAGTAAACATGATTATAATCTAAACAGATTTATTTCGCGCCTAAAATTAGTGATAATCGATTTCAGCTGTCACATTGATTACTAGAATCGATATTTTACATAGAAACAAAAACATATGACTTATCATACTTAATTAATCACTTGTCCTAGCTTCCAAAATATCTAACAAATTACGCGTGGGTGGCGTAGAAGTGTTTAAGATGAAAGTAAGTAACAAAATAAATCACATGTCAAGTTGGCGGTGGAAGTCTTTCTCGTCGTTTCTTTTCTTATGTCTTTGACAGTTCAGTATGGCGGAGTAAAAAACGTGCCGTGGTCCAATGCTCTTTTATTCCAGAACCTCCTCTTAATGGATCCCGTCTCCTGAAATCGCTGACAGGCCCTCTGAATAGTGGAAAAACCTAACATTTAGCCGCTGTAACACGCCTCTAGCAGCACTATAATTTTGGCTGTTATCTTTGTATCGTTCATTTTAAAACACGGATACTAAGAATATTAAACTTTATAGTCAAATAAATCAATTAAGAGTCAACGAAAACTGACCAAAATTTTATTGACCTTAACAAACATTTAATGCGATGCGCACCATTAAAATTTATTTTTTCAGTAAAAAATAAAAAAAAACTATTTTTTACGGATTTTATCGCGTTTAATTTTAACTATTTATAATCCGGCGTTTCGAGCGCTTTACAGCACCCATGGTCACGGGAGGACTGAGGTGACAGATGTCCTGACGTCTTAGTTAATCCGCTTTTAATTATTATTTTTAGTTCGATCTACGCAGAAAGAGCTTACTGTGTCTCCTTTTCTGCCGGATTATATACAGTTAAAATTAAACGCGATAAAATCCGTAAAAATTAGTTTTATTTAAATGTGTAGTATTCGCATAAATAAAAGAAAACATTAAGTAAAAAATAATTTTCTTTTCATCAATGTATAATTTTAATTTAGAATACTTTTTGTGATGCGCCAGAATACTTTAGCAAAATTTTATCTCAGTAGTATCTTCTTATGATTAAAATCTTTTTAATATTAATCTTTTTTTAGCTATAGTCGAAACTTCCCCTTTTTATTGCGAAAGTGTTTATTAATATAATAACTATGCTTAACTAAAAATTTAGTATGAGTTAATTTTAGCCGCGTCGACGTACCTATCGGTACAACGGAAACAAAGTTGATAAGACTATTCTCGCATCTTGGTTTTGGCGCCTCATGTGCATTTTTTTTATTTATTTGTTTATATGTACAAATACAAATATCCATTGGAATACATAAAGGCATATCTTTATGGAGACATCGTGATAAGCATTTCCCTAAATAAATAAATTTTGCAGAACAAACATAACTTCTTCATAAAGATAAGACGCAACTTAGATAGCAATATTTTATTAATTAAACTTATCATATCTGTCTACCGCATCGGGTAATGGCGGCGTGCAATGCCGATGTTCTCCGATACGACGTTATTATATGGAATTTACAAGGAAAACAAATTTAGATATCGAAAATGTAAAATTTAAATAATTTCTACCTGACTACAGTGAATATATAAAGTACAGATATTTAAAGTCGTGAAATGCATTGATTTGTACATTCCAAGAATTGACAAAAACTAAAACAAAATCCAAATGATTCTGAGCGCAAAAAATTACTAAGCGACAAAAAAAGGAAATCTCTTGAAACTAAATCAACTACCAGAGATTATTAGCTGATGGTGACAATCTATAGAATTCTATTTATGAAGTAGTTAAAAAACTTTATATATCTTGTCCATCCGGATGGGAGAATCGATAATCCCATTACATGAGTGTCGTAAATTTTAATGAAGAAAAATACCCGATATATCTTAAAAAAATACGAGTATATATTATATATATATTATATATATATATATATATATATATATAATATATATTATATATATATATATAGTATAACAGAACAGTAACAGCAAGCAATGTATTGTATTGGCATAGCCAATGTGCATGCCAAGCGCGCCAATCACGACGAATGTAACTCAAGTAGAGGCCTCTATTTAGCAGTGGTATTATTAAGCTGGTAAAGGTGACATATGAATAAGCCTAGTATTTATTCATGTCATCTAAAGTTTATTAAAAATTTTGTTATTATTAAAGAGATTTTTATTATTTTTGATATTATTATTTAAGTGCTAGTTTACCTCGTGTTCAGAAGACATGAGAAGATCGGCATGTCTAAGGAATTTAGAAATACATTACATACAAAGTTCGCCCCTAAATGAGAAAAAGAATAGAATAGAACGCAGCACATTATTTATTTATATAATAATATCCAGAAAAATTACAAAAATGATAATCTGCCGAAAAGCAATAATTCGATTTTCTGAACGTTTGTCTAGAACAAAACATAAGAAGCACAGCTAACTCCTGGTCAAAATTTTGATACCAATGTAACTCAGTCTTACTATTGTGGGTGTACCTGTACATCTCTTCATTTCCACCATAATGATTGCATCTGAAAATAAATAACAAGTCTTAATATACAACTTATTTGATGTAGAAAATATTTTTCGACTATTTGTACTCATTGAAGCTGACTTTCTCACTCTGAATTTTATCAAACACTAATAAATGCTTATAACTGCCATTGAAATCATATTTCGCGACGCAAATCCCGTTGAGAACAACTGCTTGCCCGCTATCGTAATATCGCCCACCATAGATACGACTTTTATGGCGGGCAGCTTTTTTATTTGACATTTTATACAAGTTTATTCAAACACGGCGATAGGATCGCAGACGTTATCTTTCAATGCAACGTTACCGCGAGCTCGGGGACGATACGATCTCGGGCCAGCCATTGCTAGTTAAACCAACCTGATAAGGGATCGGACGCGGCTGTGTGCGCGGCACGTACGTACACGGCACGCCAGTGTGCGCGGAGGGGCGCCCGAACGCCACAAGCCAGTCACTCAATTTACGCGGCAAAAGAATGACGTCGCAGGCGAAAATACGCGGTCGGTTCGATTTTTTGGTCGAAAACTAGTGTTGTTGTGTGTTTTTTAAGGCACTGTGATGTTATTGTGGCTAAGGTACCTCAAGCAGTTAGAGCTGGCGTGCGCTAGTGCCGCCGAGATGCCGCCAGGTGGCGCTGTGGACGTCAAAACAATGTGTAAGCGAACTTTCCTTGTTTACAAATCATAATTTATCGTATAGTTGTAACTCGATTTGCGAAAAAAAATCGGTCGCCAATAGTTTTTTTTTTTTTAAATATATACAATTGACAGATGTAAATTTGCTGAACAGTCGCTCAAATGTGTTACCTGTAGATTTGGTAAACGCGAACGATGTACGAAAGTAAACTTTAGCTTTGACAGGTAACGAACCAATTTTAAACGCTGCTCTAAGATGCTTATGTACATGAAAGTTACTTTGGCAATAAGAATGTGTTTTAAGAACATTACTTAAATACACTTAAAGACGATGTTTTCGATGAACACGCGATAAGAAAGTCGTTATGATATGTTTTTTTTATCTTATTTGTCTGTCTAATAGTCACGGCTGTAAACTAAAAGTAAACATTATATTTTTATTGCATTTGCTCCTTTTTATTTTTAGACAGTTGTGGCTTACGTGAAAATTGCTCGAACCTTTTTTAATCTAAAATATTTTACCTATTGCGATCATTCCAATTAAAACTGAATTGAACTGACTTCCTACGAGTATATACAATAATACGACCCTCTTTTTTTGTCAACGGGAACAGAACTGTAAAGGTGGAATATTGACTTACTATTATGGCATTTTTGGTTTTCAGAGAGCAATTTCGTAAAGGTGTCTAGATTACCAATTTATGGTTATAAATAATTCCTTTAAGCAGATATAAATATCGACGCAACATATGTCTTTATTCGATACTTTTTCAATGCATTTTAATTTGGTACCACCATTAAGCGTCGGGAGATTAACAGATAAAAGACACTCATAGATTAAAAAACCAGCTGCGCACACTGAGTGGAGCCACCTTCGACAACTGCAAATTACGATCTCCACTTGAAATTCCTGACGTGTGTGGTAGATCGCGTATTTTGACAGCCGCTGTCAATGTCAAGCTAGTCTGTCTTGACTATTGTTTTATATCTCTTATAGAAATCTTACTAAAGTGTCACTCTTTGTACATCACTTAACAGAATTTGTCGAATATGGACATCCCTATATTTATTAAGCCTATAATTATATCAGTAATTAATTCAGCTGAATTTATGTAGGAAGGTCAATACGTTCTTTACGATATGAATGCTAATTTTTTACATGTACATTTTTTTGTTATCAAATTAAATAGCTTTGAGTAGTGTTAAATTATTTAATTATATTTTATGGAATTTTTTATTCTATATATTTAATTATTAATGCTTATTAAAACAATTTTAAACATATTTACTTCACACTGCTTTTCTAACATAATAACGCAACAGCCAGAATAGTTAAAAAAATACTCTATATGTCTGTGTAATTTACAAATCGTTGGTAACTCTACCATCTATGATAAAAATGACATGAGCGCGAGTGAATGAGGACGTGCGGGCGAGCGGCTCCCGATCCTACTGATAATAGAGGGGACGAGTAGGGGGGTCTTATCTCCGCTGAGATTTCACGTTCATTATCAACCAGCGGTTGTATGTCGCTGATCAGCAAGGCCCGAGACCGTACTGATAACGTATTGTATGACGTTCTCGAATACTGAGATTCGTTCACATCGTTCTTATTTATTTTAAATAGAATCTAGCATAAAATAAAGAAGGATATTAAAGAAAATATTTTGTTACAAAATATATTTCCATAATATCCTTCTTTTAGTTTCAGTTTAAAGTACATATAATGCCGCGTTTTTTTTGTTTGTTTCGGTACTCTATTTTTAGATTTTTATTTAATTTTGTGTTATTTTTCACACAGTTACATACAGTTTCAGCACATCTTATTTTTGAACTATTCATTAACGCGGATAGATATTTATAAGTAAATGTGTATATAATAAATCACAGTTAAAATTACTGCCCCAGACTACATTATAGCAAGTAACAAATATAGAGCAGTGAATTTTATTTTAGGAATAATTAACTTAACATATGTATTTTTGTATGAAAGAAAGCAACGACACAGGCAAATCGAGTACTTGATAATAAGTGAAGGGTCTGCCTATAACAAATGCTGTGTCATTCAGAACATTCCTCCTCCCTGCCCTCGTCATCTCAGACATCAGTGTTTAACTCTCATATGCCGAGTAATTACGCTAGCCGCCAGTGCCCTTCAAATCGAAACGCAGTAGTGTTTACACACTATTGCTTAACGGCAAAATAACCGGCACTGCGACGGAACTCACCCTGACTCATTCCTGTATAGGAATTCTACCACCTATCACCTACCACCTCTTAATTTCCTCTTAATTATGAATATTCTAGACGGTCGTTGCGATTAAAAATACTCTAGCGAAACCATTTAAAAAAATATTTCATGGACATACAATAGACCGCCATGTGCCAGGGTGCATTGAAGCAACGTTACGGGGGCTCTACCCAGCAAAACCTCTCTGTAACCAGACTGGCCGGTGCCCAGCAATGGTATATTTATAGCCTGTTACTTTATGGTTTGTGGCTGAACTAGATTTTTATTAACTCACGATTACAAAGTTGGCGCGTTGAAGTCGTTTGCAGCACGCTTGGCATTCCGCAGAAATACGTCATTTTAACGCACCCACATAAGTTAGTCAAAGTTTAAATAAATGACTTCAATTTAAATGAAACATCTAGTTTGGAAGTATGGTGCTAAATGTCTACTTTACCTTGCTCTCAGTCTTAATTAGCCAAGAAGATGGATTGAGAGAATGGATGCAAATATGCTACTAAAACTCAAGTCAAATTTACCATATGTATAACTATGCACGCCACATTGCAGCAAAGCGCACGTCTATTGTTTCAGTTAATGTATGAGCATTTTTTTCCCCAAAACACAATACTTATCTGAAGGCAACATCTCGGGGCCGGGGAATCGAACCCGTTATCAGTAGTTTATATCAACAGCGCACTGCTGTTGCCTTATCACGGGGATCTCGCCGGATTTTTTGTAGGCAATGCTCAAAAAATGATGACTGAATATAAATTATACAATATTAATGAAGCAGGCAAATTGCTGAACGCATTATGACGGATACTGGGTAGGATCACCATAAATATCAATCAGCCTTCATTCACCATAAATAGAATAACACCGTGATTTTCAATGCTGTCACTAACACTAAAATGCCGGTGACGTGGTTTGCCGCCCGTCACGTCACGTTTCCCGCGAGGGCGAAAAGTGGGCAACGTGAGTGGCCTCTGCCTACCACGTATATGGGAAAAAGGCTTAACTGTAATAATTATAATGTATAATAATAATAAATAAATATAATGTACTTAAATCTATTTTATAATTTAATTTCTATGAGCAATCCTATACAACTTATAAACACTTTGTTAGTAGTTTGCAAAAGGTGTTAGTAGCATAAATGTAAGAAAGTAGATAAATTATTGTTAGTTTACTGAAATCATAACGAATTTAAAAAAAACTATGACTGTCAATATATTTTGTTTTCAGTCAACATTGTTAGAAATATTGGTAACATCCTAACAGCACACAACATGCCACGATAATGGAATAGTATTATCAACAATACATATTGCATTGTCAGTGAGATATGTAAATTTTTCACAAAGTGATAAACATTGCTAATGTCTGTGTTTTTACACTTGCTATTAACTTTTACTGTGTCTAATATTCGATGTAAGTACCTATCATCGTCATATCATCATACCTATCGTCACCATTTCAGCCCACAACTAATCTACTACTGAACATAGGCCTCACCAATAGATTGCCACAAAAGCTCACAAACAGGTAATATTCCTGCGGGGATGGTAGTAAGTTTTGTTTCATCGTCATCGTTAAAGCCTATCACAAGTCCACAAAATTTTGTAGCTCTCATCTTGGATGGATTTTGCCATAATTGCCTCGCTTGGCAGGTGGGTTGGTAACCGCAGTTTATTTATACAGAGTTCCATGAAATATGCTGCTGCCCATCTCCTGGTTATTATCCCTCCGTCGACTTATACGACACCTACGGGATGAAATGGGGTGGTAGATTCTATTAAGCAGCCACCACACGCACTCATGTTGATTTTTAAATAACCCCCTGTCGGTAACCCGAGGCTAATTAAACAATATCTTACTGTTGTGTATGTTCGGGTTCACCGACTTTAAAACAACTGCTTAAATCTTTAAACAAACGCTATAATTAATTTACAGTTCATCATCATCATCATCATTTCAGCCCATCACTAGTCCACTGCTGAACATAGGCCTCCCTCATAGATTTTCACAAAAGTGTGTAGCTCTGCTATAGTTGCCACGCTTTGCAGGCGGATTGGCAACCGCAGTTTATTTATTGAGATGTTCCAGGAAGATGCTGCTGCATATTCTCATCACTGCTACATTGTCTATGGTTATCTGGTTATCTTAATTCCGTCTCATCGCGGGAGTGTTTTAAAAGTCGACTATTTTTAGGAGACAATGACGAGACGAGCAAAGAGTTCACGTATGTGCAACGCCTGCCCATAAAAAATGCTGTATTACCAGAACATTTCTGTGCGGAACCACACTACGCCTGTCACCCTGAGACATCGGTTCTTAAGTCTCATATGCATTTTCATAATCTAAATTTAATCATATTTGCACATTACTGCTCCACGTCAGAAAAACTGACCCTGTGGTGGTACCTACCTAGATGGACTCCTGCATGGAAATCCTTCCACCAGTATACGACTAACCAGTAAAATTTAGCTACATGTGAAGTCCGCAACATCGCATTAGAACAGCGTGACGAGCTCCAAAGCCCTCTCATAAATGACAGGAGGCCTGTACTCAGCTGTGATGTGAGTGACCAAACAGCCTGATTATGAAACATTCGAATTCTATTATCTTATAAGCAGTGTATTGGATTTTATAACATATATATTTTCTTTAAACTGAAGCTTTGTCTTATTCTTATATTATAATGGAAATGCAACAATTTAGATTTTGTATTTTGATATATTTTACTATCAAAACCCGGCAGACATTGTCCTGCCTGAAGTTGATAAGCTGCAGCGCCATCTAGTAGCGAGAAGCAACAAATCGTATAGCATAAAAACCTTCTGCATGAGAAAATACATATACGTGCTCACTTTCATGATGATCGGACAAACGGTGTCGAAGTCTGTTAGTCTCAAACAGAGCAACATCTATTTTTATACATATATTTTTGTTGACCTCTGCAATTGGTCCTCTAGAATTTACTTACCAGATTCCTTTTTTTAACTACAATAATTATAAAATTATGGTGTCCTCTAAAAATTTATCTGAACTATATCAACAATTTTCTAACATAAATAAGTTTGTAATCATATTATATAATAACTATATATCGGACTATTGTTTTAAAATCTTTCATAGTTTGAAGTCGAATCATTTATAATATAATTAGACTTATCAAAAGTAAAAAAGTAAAGTTTCAGCATATAAATGTCCCACTGCTGAGCACAGGCCTCTTCTTATTTCTTAGACATGCAGGTTTCCTCACCATGTTTTCCTTCACCGCCGAGCACATGGTCGATCAACACTTAAAATTGCAATTAAAAATTTTAGTGATGCCGGCACCGGTAATCGAAGCCTATGAAATTTAAAGCGAGCGCCTACCCCCTGAGCTACCACGGACTTAACAACAATATGTATAAATAACGTTAATAAATATTCCTTTTTATTAACCTATTACATAGCAACACCGAATATCAATCTATTGCATAAATTGGCTAAATCTATTAATGAATAGACATAACTGTAAAATCGGATTTTCCAGCAAGTATATTCTAATCACAGGCCCCAACAGCGATCTCTGTGAACCGCCTCACAACGGTGTCGAGATATTGCCATACGGCATCCATTTTAGTAAGATTTATTCGTCTTTTCGGAGATAATGCAGACTCAAGAAAATATTCATGCTCTAAACATATGTGCCACTTGTTAATATTTGCATAAATTCGGCGGTATACCATTAACATTTATATTAAAATGTGTTTTTAGTCATAAGTTTATTTTAGTAATATTGACAAACTTAATAGACACAAAATTTTAAAATAAGTAATCAATTACTGTTTTTATCATTTTATCTATTATCTTTATCTTTTTATTTACTTTATAGCGTTTAGATATTGTGTCTATTTATATATTCTGTCGGATCGGTTGGCGCAGTGGAAGAGATTGGCTTTATGGGTATGGGTCGCGGGTTCCAGCACGGAACAAATATTTCAATGGCCTGAAGATAGTTTTGGGTTGGATTTTGTGCAAGTTGAATTTATATCTGTAGAACGGATCCTCGTATAGGAGAAATTCTAGTTTGGGGAAACGTTAGTCTAGTCTATTTATTATTAAAAAGAAGCGGAAATTGTTCGTAATTTTCAAATGTTGCATTTAGTTTGGTCGAACGTAGTTTCGACATTGGCTAGATCGGCTTGCACGTCGAGGGGCCGGTCGTCTCACGCGCAGGCTAATTGATTCCGGATCTGGGGGCGGGGCCGATTGAAAGGTCGCCAGTTCGATCTCGCCGCGCCTGTTCGTGACGAGTTGTAATGACATACTTTTTTATATGTATCCATGTGTCTACACTTTAATATAGGATTTTTTATATTTTTCCATGTATAATCAGTGTTATTTTAAATTCCACGTGAAAAAGGATTTTTTACCTAAATATTCCTTAAACTCCAGTAAAGTTGATAATTACTTTTTTTAATATATTTTATTCGATAGGCTGACATACATATATATATATATATATTAATGTATTATAAATGCGGTTGAAAATACTTCGAACTGAATAAATGGAAGACTATTAAAATCTACATTCTCAATTCAACTCCTTAATCATGTAGAAAAATACCTTTTTTTTTAACAATCTACTACCGTTAATAAATGAGGTTGCTCCGTACGGAGAAGAAAGAAGCGAAGAAACTCGAGCTGGTTTCCTTTCAGTCATTATAATATCGTAGCCTAAATTATACATTTAGAAATCTTCGTACGACTGTGCTCTACGGGCCACTCGCCTATCACACAGTCACGCCCAAACCCACCTTCCATTTATTTCAGCGATCGTAATCGGCGCCGGAGAGCGGGCGGCCGATAAGGCGCGCCGCGACGCCACCATCTCGATAGCACGGGGTGTTCGCCATAGTAACGAACTGTGCGCGCTGTAGTGTGAGAAGAACTTTATTTTAAATACACATATTTACAAATATTTCTGATTTTCGAACTCGTTGTAAGTAGGAGATGTACAGCAGCGTCTTTCTGGGACAATTAATAAATAAACTGCTGTTGCCAACCCGCCAGCCAAGCGTTGCAACTACGAATAAATCCCCCCAAAATTAAAGCTACACACTTTTGAGACAATCTATAGGGAGTCCTATGTTCACCAGTGGATTAGTGATAGGCTGAAATGAAGAAGTATAGCTTTATTTAGGCTCTTGACAACAGTATTACGCGGATTTTGTATATTCATTCATTTATTCATTTTAAAACCCTCTAATTAATATAATTACTTGAGAATTGGTTAAATCCAAAATCAATTGTAAATCAATATCAAGTAAAGATCATATAAAAATGAAGATCGTTCAAAACTAATAATTCTTCGTTACTACACTTATCTGCAGAAAAGTCCTTTTGTCAGTTGATGCAACGGCAGAAGCAACGCAACAATTTACACACTACATCAGTTCAATAGACGATTCCGAATGGGGAGTGTAGTGGAGACCCCCCCGTCTTATCATCCCAAACGCCGGGAGATTCGCCCGGCCGATAGTAGATCGTGCGCCGCGATATCGCGCGCCGCTAGAATACGCCTCTTATCTTCGCCCAACTCTTTGTTTCTAATCGCCAGGGGAATCTACACTTTTTGTACTTTCCTATTCACTCGTTATAAATACGTTATCCTTTAAGGTTTTTGATAGAGTCCAAACGATAAAAAAAGCAAATTTCTTGTGTAATAAGTGTGGTCAATTAACAAAAATACTACAATTATTACCACGAAATTAATATATACGATTATTTATAGGAGAAAGGGACTTGACGGGCAAAACGTTCACCTGATAGTAAGCAACGTTTGCCCATTACAAATGAGGCACACCCTGAATATTTCTGTGCGGCACCGTACTACGCCCATCTCTCAGGGTGACGGGCGTCGGTCGTTAAGTCTCATATGCCCAGTAATTACACTAGCTTTCAGTGCCTTTCAGACAAAAACACAGCAATGCTTGCACAATATTACTTTTCGTTAGAATAACTGGCGCTGCGGTGGTACCTACCTAGACAGATTCCTGCATAGAAATCCTATCACCGGTAAGTTTAGTAATTTAATATTAGACAAATATTCGATACGTTAAGATAACTAGATTAAAAGTTAAGGAGACAACTTGCTCTTAAATTCTATGCCGAGCCGGGTACCCGTTTCATTGCTGTAATCCAATATGAATTTAATAATGTTAGTGCATAAAGCACCTGGCGGTCCAATTACATGCAGCACGGCATTTTATTTGAGGCAACAAGTGTGACAACGCATTTACATTTGTAGTATAGGTAAGTACATCTACAGAGGTAGATTGTAAAAATAATATCTTCTGATAAACGCATATATTTCTTACACCAAAAAAGAGAATAATAATTTTTTATTTCATTTTCATTTCATCGTCATTATTAACCAAGGATTGACCGAATATAGAAAATACTATATTCGGCGCAAGCTCTAAAAGGCATGAAAATATTTAAATCGACTATTTCACGCGTACATAAAATGTCAACTAACCTACATATTTCAACGAATGACTATCTGTTGGGGCGATTCATGCGGGTCGAATCGGTGGTACGATGGCGTGATACTGCATGTCTTCACCCCTATATGTAGTGTCGTATATTCATGATTCTAAAAATTGGAGTTTCGTGCTTCAGATAACGTTAATGTCACCTTTGTCACGGGAATCTTCAAATTCATAAGATAATAATGTCAAGCGTTAGTGAAGCTACTAATTACATTATAAAATACAATATTCCCTCGTTCGATTCGCTCGGCGTAAATTAATATTCTGAGTAAAATTTCTAAATTAATGTTTTATGATATATTTTTTTTAATTATCCTGTAACATTTTCCTTAACAAAATGTAACTACCACTATATTTATATTTCAATTGTATATATATTCTATTTCAGTTTTAATAAAAAAAATCAATGCCAATTAAAATCTCATTCAAAAAATATGGGGTCTTTTTTGAAGTCAGCGTGACTGAATCTTAAACTAACAAACGTATAAACTTTCACATTTATAATATTACTAGCTGTCCCCCGCCCACTTCGCTCGGCGTAAATTAAAATATAGAAATGATTTATGATTTTTACGATAAAAAAAATTGTAATAAAATATCTTATAACATGACAAAATGTACATCTATCCCAAATTTCATTAAAATTCCATTCTGCCGTTTGAGCGTGATTAAATATCAAAGAAACTTTCACATTTTTAATATTATAAGAATAAGGAGGTGGAAGTAGCCGTGGAGAGGTGGCGATAGGAAATCCATTACGCTATTTTGTTTTGTGATCGACGTAACAGTCGACAAATGGAAAAAATTATACAGGACAACAATATTCTGTTGCGTATACATACATACATACAGTTACGCCTCTTTCCCATTGGGGTAAGCAGAGACCACATTTTCCCACTTGCTACGATCCTGACACACGTCTTTAGCTTCTTCTACTTTCATTACCGTTTTCACACACGCTCGTCGGTTGCGGGTACTTTTAACGTGACCTTTCCTCAAAAGCTCACCGATCTGATTGTGATACGTACGCCTAGATCGACCCTTACCGGCTTTCCCATTCACACTTGCCTCATAAACCTATTTCGTCAATCTTCTTTCATTCATCCCCTCTACGTGTCCAAACCATCTAAGCATCCCTTTCTCTATCTTTGTCACTACATCTTCAACCACACCGCAACTTTCCCTTATCACGCTGTTATCACTTTGTCAATCAGAGTTACTCCAGCTATACTTCTCAAACTCTCATTACCACAATGCTGTGGTAATGAGAGTTTAGAGTTACTAATACCTTACTTTTATGCTTCTTCTGCCAAACCCAACATTCACTACCATACGTAAGTGTGGGGATAAGTCCCCCCTCCCTTTCCCATGCCATGCCAGCATTCATGCTTCTTCTACCAGCATTCAATACCATACATAAGTGAAATGAAATATGAAAACATACCTTAGATGAAACGAAATAAAATGATTTTTTTTTTATTTTTCGACGTAAGAAGTATAATTTTTTCAATGTACACAGTTTCGTAATGAGGTTTCTCTGACGGAGAATATACACGTGAAAGAAACTCTGTAGGTACCCCCTTTTTTGTAAATGTTGTAAATGTTCAAAAAAGTACATGCATAACGTTTTCATAAAAATACTGGCATGTAAATGTTAATATATTAATTTATTAAAAAAGTTCCCTTTGCGAATCACGAGAGCGCTTATTATAAATTGTGCGAACTGCTATTATTAAACCACATTTGCCAACCCACCTGTCAACTATGGTAACTGTGGCGTTAATCGCCTTAAGATTAATCTGTGGAGCTGGTAAACGTTAAACAACTAATGAAACTATAAAAAGCAATACGTATTTTTAATTTCTGAACAAAAAATAATCAATACTTACTTAATACAATATCGAAGTGTTTGACCACATATTTAAATTCCAATAATAAACTTCCAAACCACTGACTACTAGTCAAATATTAAAAATCAACAAACCCCGTCCAAACATTTGATCAAACATCTCTCTCGGAAGCACCCACCCCACCATGACCGGAGCAACCAAAGCACCTTGTATCGCTTATCTAGCTATCGGCTATGTGACGTAGGAAGCGCCCTCGCCTATCGCGTCCGGCACCTGTCCGGCGTGCAGGAGATAATGACCTTTGCAGTTCGTATAAAATGCCCACGATAGTGTTTATATTTGCCTGGCAATAACCGTTAATAACGCTAACTACGTGTTAGTACGGCCTACGAGATTAAGTGCATTCCTTTGTCCTGATATAGCCTCTGAAACAACTAAGCAATTTGATTTACTTTAACAAATTTAAAATAAAGGGATTAATATAACTTACTTAAACTGCACTGTGCATCCAACAGCGGCAATGGTGGCGATGAGCTCACCACCTATCACATCAAGTGCATTATATTGTTTTGGTGAAACGTGGATTGTGGCAGTCATCTGTTTTTGCAGTGAGTGCCTAGTCTCTGACTACCCCTTATGGGATACAGTCGTGATCTTATGTATGTATGTATATAACACCTAGAAATCTTTAGGTGATAGCGTAAAATGTAACATATTAACTAATACCTAAAGATTTAGATAGATGAAGTTATACAAAGATTTTACGAAGTAGGATATAATAGGATTCCTATGCAGGAATCCGTCTTTGTAGGTACCACCCTAGCGCCAGTTGTGCAAGCATTACTGTCTTTCGCTCTGAAGGGCACACAGAGCTAGTGTCTGTAATCACTGGGCATATGAGACTTAGAATTATGTTTCAGAGTGACGGGCGCAGTGTGGCGATACACAGAAATATGCCACACAGTGCCCGAAAACTTTCAATTTGTATTTTGCAAGAGTCAATAATACTTGATAATGCCTTATTTTGTGGTGAAACACGTGTCCTGGTCTCGACTTCAGAGATGTATATATAGTGGTAGTGGTGGAGGGTATCTGGTGGCGGTTCCCGGTGGCGGTGTTAGTTTGCTTTTGCACGCTATCGGGGAGGGCAGGCGGTGTTCTTCAAAACTAGATAATATACACCATTTTATATTTTGCATGCTTAACAAGTTTACTTCGTTTCCTTCGTTACACACACCGATAGGTGACCGGCAGAATAGAATATCGCCTACCTCTTTCGTACGAGGGTATCGTAAGATGCGAATAAGATATTGGGCAGTGTACTCCATAATATTATGCAGTGTACGACTCGTGCACATAGTACCCGTGGGAACGCAATAGGGAGTAAGATTTTTTTTGGCTCATACCAAAATGGCGGTGACGTGATTCGCCACCCGTCACGGCTCTATCCCTGCGGAGGCGAAAAGTGCGCTACGATTGTGGTCTCTGCCTAGCCCTTATTACGTATGCATGTCCTTCATCAAATCATATAGTATTTGATGTGGATATTTTAAATTGTTTTAGTGCACAATTAAGTCCGCTATTAAAGTAAAAAGCTTCCTTGTTATCGGTAAAAAACCTTGCAACATAAAATATATACTGCATTGGTATCATATCTCATCGCTCGCGGAAGCGGGCATCGCTCGCAAGCGCCTTATCGCCGCTTCCCGCTTGTGTTGTGTGTGAGTGTAATTTAAATTATACCTCTTACTAAACATATGCTGAAGCGAAATTATATTTTATACATTTAAGATAGCCAAGAATACGAGAACAGATGAAAAGATAAATTTATTTTATTTATTAAATTCCTATGCAGGAATTCGTCTAGTTAACTACCACCTCTGTTTCAGTTACTTTACCGTCAAGCTGTAGTGTGCAAATATTGGTGTGTTTCCGTTTAAAGGGCACTAAAAGCTACACTAGCTTAATTACTATGCATATGAGACTTAACTTATGTAATGCTGTCTCATCGTGAAGGTAGCAGTGTGGTGCCACACCGAAATGTTCTGGGTGACACAGCATTCACTATGGGCAGACTCACCACCAGGTGAACGATTTTATCGACTCGCCATTTTCTTAATTACAAAAAGAACTTGGAATGATAAATTTCACACAGTAAAGAATTTTCTTGGAAGTAATTGAATTTGCAGTTCTGTTACACTGTAATTCAAATCCGTTGTTCTGTATATAGATCTTTATTTAATCTATTCGATAGTTCATCACTAAATGTTGATGATATTCTCCTAGCCGATTCCGACCACGTCGAGAACTTCCGTCTACTGTCGAGAGCCATCAACTGCGCAGGAGATATTATAGTGCCAAAAGTGTACGCGCAAACACAGAGGCACTCACTCGTCCCAACCTACCCGCGCCCGATGTAACGCTGATGCGATAAGATCGGAGTTATGCAGTGTCAGAAACACGGGAACAATCACAACACAACCAGACCCGAAAACCAACAATTTATGTTTTAGCACAAATGTTGGCTCCGGCTGGGATTCGAACCCAGGACCCGCGGCTTAGAAGTCAGGTACTCTGACCACTAGGCCACGCGGTCGTTCACTGAATATATCACAAATATACCGTGTGGTGGCGGCATAAGAGAATCTACCACCCCATATCAACCCGTGGGTGTCGTAAGAGTCGACAGAAAGAAATAAAAAACCAGGAGATGGGCAGCAGCATCTTCTTGGGACATCTGAATAAATAAACTGCGGTTGCCAAGCGTGGCAACTATGGCAAAATCCTCCCAAAATGAGAGCTACTGAACTTATGTGGCAATCTGTGGGGCAATATATTAGGCCTATGTTCACTAGACTAGGACTACTAATAGGCTGAAATGATGATGATGATGACTTGTAGGTGGAATTTCAAGTACAATAAAGGAATCTATTTTCAGTGTTGACATAATCACTTTATACGTTAAATAACTATGATAATATTCCAAAATGATACAATTATATTCAGGATCATTGCAAAGAAGTATACTAATACGAATTATATCACTTTCACCATTTTTATGAAGATTTTCAAGCTAACATTATAACACACACAACAAGCAAATTAACAAAATTGATATTTCTTTGTTTGACTCGCACCGATATGACATAGAAATCGTCTTTGACATTTAATTTTCGACAATTTAACGAAGGCAGCACAAACAACAACAGGCAGTAGGATTCCTAGGATAGTTACATACAGCGATCATCTCTGTGGGTTACGGTGGTAAGCCCTGTTATTAATAACCGGGTCTCCAATATAAGAAAAGTAATTTACATGAATCATGATAATAGTAAAAGTAAAAAGTAAAGTTTCAGCCTTTAAATGTCCCACTGCTGAGCACAGGCCTCCTCTCATTTCTGAGAGGGTTTTGGAGCTGGGAAGAATCCGCCACGCTGCTCCAATGCGGGTTGGCTGACTACACATGTCTTCGAAATATTTTTTTTATTTCACAGACATGCAGGTTTCCCCATCGATCTTTTCCTTCACCGCCGAGCACGTGGTGAATCAGCACTTAAAATTGCAATTAACAATTTAAGTGGTGCCGGCACCAGGAATCGAACCAAGGTCACTCGCGTACTACGAAATTTAAAGCGAGCGCCTACGCCCCTGAGCTACCACGGCTTTGATAATAGTGATGAATTTCAATTCACAACCGCATGCCAAACGTTCAGCGCATATTCGCTAGTACAGCAACAGAAACCTCTATTGACAGATGGCCAGGGCAGGACACTACACGCGCGACAATTCCATAATGATTTACTCGCTAGCGATCCGTGGGCAGTCACGACGCGACAACGCGACAATAAAATCGCAACATCTCGCAGCGTTAACAAGCTGGTCGCGACAAGCGTTGTCGCGATGCGATCGCCCGCCAATTTGTACGCGTGTCGCAGCCGCGATTTATTGGCCACGCGAGGAGCGTTTATTCAAGCGATAGTCCGCAAACGCATAGGTGGGCTTGTCGCCGATGCGGGATAGGGATGTCTAAGACTCTACTCTCACCGGCAATTCCCATTTGTTTGTCTAGCTGTATTCATGTCTCTATTTTAACAAGCTTAGGAAATTATATATCTTCAAAATCATTTAACATAATATGATAATACAAAGAGCAAATTGACGCAAGGGGTAGCATCTATAATCGTTCAGAATTTTATGTACATATATTTAGTATATTTTGTGTTTAATATTTTTTTCAGTAAGCTTAAAAACTTGAGAACAAAAAATTACGTATTTTGTGGAAAAGCGGGATCGGCTGGCACAAGTGGCTGTACCACTTAAAAGGTGGACCTAATCAAATTGTAACTATGTCAAATTGGTTTCACAAATATAGTTAAAAGTTAAAAAAAAAGCTTAAACTCGAAACCTTTGATCTGGCCCATTAGTACAGACTTTAAAAATATTTTAAAAAAAGGTTCCAATCCATATTATTACCTGAAGAATGTAAACCTTATAACTTAAAAAAAAGAAATTATTACAAAAGGAAAGAAGTTACAATAACGCCTTTGTCTGTTAGTGTCGCTTTAAAGCGATATTATAGCTTAATTCCATTATACCCATTTATTTAAAGTAAACTGCATAGATACTAGAACTGTGAACCAGACTTATAACTACCCACAGACTCAACCATGTACAATGATTAAAGGGGAGTAAATATATTGTGCGATTAATATTGCAAAAATGTGGTGGTGACTTTTTTATTAGGCTAGAAGAATTTTAAAAAGTTAATTTTAAGTAGTGTCGAAGCATGCGTTTTTATAGTGTAAAACAATATTTAATTGGATTTTAAGTTAAAGTATTAATAAAATTGTGTATGTAATGGAAACAGTAACCATACAGTAGAAACATACCAGTCAGACGTAAGAAATGAATTTGCCACGTACTTTGCATTATGATTACACATACAATACATATGTTTAGTAAAAAATTTAAAACTTACCACGAAAACACATATTGGTAATAAAATAATGATTATGTAAATTAAAAAAAAGCTATGGATCTCTAACAAACACAAATTTGTGTTTGATAAACGTACTGCGTGATTAAAGGTTAATTAAGTAAGTGAACAATATAGCGTTTTCTCTCCTCGCGGGCCTCCTGCTCACAGAGATCTTGAATGAATCTGTAAGATGATGAAGCTGTAAAAGTTGCCAGGCCAACAGCGTTCTTCTCACTACAGAAAACATACAATACAGATGATATACTTCAGGCGATTGATATACAGATGATGTCTTTGTTTTTGGTAAATAGAAGATGTCATTTGCCAAGACATGGAGCTGTACATATTTGCGCTAGTGCTAATAAAGAGCTGATAAAGACAGTCACTCGTCTCGATCTTCTCATAACCGATATGATGTTCTCCTAGCCGATTTCGACCACGGCGACAACTTCCGAATACTGTCGAGAGCCATCAACTGCGCAGGAAATATTATAGTGCCACAAGTGTACGCGCAAACACAGAGGCTCTCATTCGTCCCAACCTACCCGCGCCTGATGTAACGCTGATGCGATAAGATCGGAGGTAGGCTAGGATGCAGTGTCAGAAACACGGGGACAATCACAACACAACCAGACTCGAAAACCAACAATTTGTGTTTTAGCACAAATGTTGGCTCCGGCTGGGATATACTTCGCAAATATGCTGACCGCTAAAGCTATGCCACGTGTTCCATTCCTGTCTACATAAAAACAGATGTACCTACATAGCTAATAAATACAAAGTAAATTTTTTATTATTATCGAAAACCGCTTATGCTTATTTTCTGTATTACGTGACACAAAATTTAAATTTTGGTGTCACGTGATTCAAAACATAATTTATATAATTTCTTAATACGTCACTACTCTCTATATTTAGTTCTAACGTGAGATTTTAACATATACCTGATGCTATATTAAAATCTATGAAGACATTATAGTCTACAAAATACATTTTCAAGTAAAATATTTTGTATTTTAAAACCAACACGCTATCAACAACTCGGAAGAGAAGTGGTTCAAAATAGCCTTCAAATAAAGACAAAGATTTTAAAAATTAGAGCTCATGTAATTATCGTCCAATATTATTTACATTACTTGGCGTAGTATAAATAAATGTGATGTCAGTTGTTTATAATATCGCAATGTACTACATGTTTATCGTGTAATTCGTATTTATCTTTGATTTATAAACAATCAGTTTAATTTCAAGTATGCTAATTACAAGATTTTATATAAAGATTGCTGATATATAGACTTTTGATTTTTTACTTAAAGTAAACATATTATTTAGAATGGTGTATTATTTTTATCGTTTTAGTGTACAATTATTTGCAAATAATTTGGGTTTTACATGAATCAAAAAGATAAACATTACACCCTGTTCTATACTACTAAGTCGTAAACAATGAGACGTACAAGGATAATATTAAGGTATAAGAGTGGATCCCTTAGTTTAGAGTTTAGAACTATGAAGAAGAGTTCATAGTTCTGAGTAATGGACTATGGACTATGGACTTCTCGAATAGAGAGTAATGAGACTATAGTTCTTTGAATCATCAAATATGCTACAAAACATCTATGAAGATTATTCATTTTAGAAACAGATTTACCATGACTTGAAACGCTTCAAATTCACTTTAAGTGCCCTTCTACCTTTTATATTTGAAAGAACTATAATATATAATAAAATATTTAAATACGGACATTATAGAAAACAGTTTTTATTCAGGTTTAAATATCTTTATTTTTATCATACAAATATAATATTTTCTTAAAGAGAAAATACATTTTTCAATTTAAAATGTTTTCTTTTCCAGAGTTCAAAAGACAATGTGACAGTTTACAGTAAAACAAAAAATATGCAATTGTGTATGTCAATCCGTGTATGAGAGTTATTGGAATTGATAATCTCATTTATGTTTGACCTTTTAATCTATGGATCATCTTATAAGAATTTGATTATGTATTGTCTTTATAAACATTGGATAAAAGTATAAAATACATTTTGGTGAAATACTTTTTGAATAAATACGTTTTTTTTTTAAGTTATGATTAACATATCGAGGAGTTGATAGTTTAATAAAAAGATCTAGGAGAAATCTGGTTGGCAGTTCGAAAGTCACGATTTTCATTACTTGTATTTCGATCGCCTTCGAGCAAGTCTACAGAGATTTGATTATTTTACTACGCTTGCGTTATTCTAACGCAATTAATATAATAAAAATATAATTTTAGATTCGTGACCGAACCAAAACGTATATGACTAAAAACTAAACTTCATTAATGTTTACTTCCGAAACCGAAAATCTACTAAATAGTATATTCATCCATAGCTAATGCTGTCACCCATAACATTTCTGTGTGACCCTGACCCATAACCCTGAGACATGGAATCCCTGGGGTGGTACTCACCTAGATGTATTCCTGCATGGGAATGCTACCACCAGTTTGTTTAACTCAAACTTTATATCGGGTCGTATGTCTGCATTCGCGCTGACTTTTGCCACTAATATGTATCCCGCTCAGTTAACATATTGTAGTTTTCCCAACCAAAAGATGTCGACGTGGTCGAAATTGGCCAAGTTATTACGCGAAGAGACAAAAAATACGTCAAAAATTTAGTTCACGCTACAGATAAATTTTTACCATCGCGTTACTTGTTTGTGTGCGACGTGTGTGTATGTGTGCGAACCGTCAACATTATTACTACAGTTTTTGTATACAAGTGACAGCTATAATCGTATACAGTGTACTATTTACGGTTTATAACGATCAACATGCAATAAAGTATAAAAACGATTGAGATAAAAATATACCGTTTTCGTTTCTGGAATAGTGACAGTGAATCATATTTGTAAAGGATGCCTCGACTATATGTAACAAGGTAGATGAGTGATCTCTTCTCATATGTAACACTAGTGCCTCAACTAAAATGAAAAAAAAAAAATTCTAAGACACACTAATAAACGAAGCTTCACAGTCTGCATTATCATTGACGAAAACAGAAACAACTTTATTATCCCCGGCAGAATAATAACTCGCTATATCTCGGCCGGTTTCGCAGCACGATCACACTCTCCAATTAAAACCGCCAACTTTACAAGCCTCGCACTCACGCCTCCCCACAAAAGAGTGAAATATAAATGTAAAGGTTGCGCAAGAGTGGATCTATCTTATGAACATTTGATCCGATACCGCACGACCCTGTGTCTAGTGGGGTCGAGACTTTATCGATAAGTAGTAGTATTTGTTGATTATATCTTTAAGGAAAACGGGTGTACTTTTATTGCGAACATTTTGGTCTGCGTTTCATTGTTCACACTTTTTAGGTCGACGTATAAGTAATCGAAGAAATATTAGAGCTTACCTTTCGTCGTCGTCGTCGTTTCAGCCTATCACAAGTCCACTGCTGAACATAGGCCTCCCCCATAGAAAGCCAAAAAAGTTTGTAGCTCTCATATTGGAGGGATTTTGCCATAGTTGCCACGCTTGGCAGGCGGGTTGGCAACCGCAGTTTATTTATTTAGATATTCCAGGAAGATGCTGCTGCCCATCTCCTGGTTTTAATTTCCCTCTGTCGACTTTTACGACACCCACGGGATGACATGGGGTGGTAGATTCTCTTAGGCCGCTACCACACGGCACTTACCTTTCAGATTAATACATTTTAACCGCAACAGTTTTGCGTAAAAACTAGATTCTTATATAAATATCTCGATAAACGATCTATCCTGAAACAATAAAGACTAATATTAGATAATATTTTTTTTTTAAATTATTAATTAAACGAAATTACATCTACACAATACAAAAACAATACGGTATTACAGTTAAAATTACATAAATGTCCTACTGCTGAGGGTTTTCATTTCTGGATCCAGAAAGAGTCCGCCATTTCGCTTTTACTTATGTATATTTCATTCTATATGTATCATTATTACTTTACGTTGACTTCACAAATGTCTTCGAAATATTTTAATTTCTTCCTCGGGTATGCAGGTTATCTATAAAATATCGCGGGTAAACCTGCATGCCTGAGAATAAAGATATTTCGAAGACATGCATATGTAGAGATGCCGACACCGTGGATCGAATTCACGTCACTCGCTTACTATGAAACTTAAGGCGAGCGCCCGGCCCTTGAGCTACCACGGCACCACGGTAGCACAATAATAAATTAAAAGGAAAAACTTAATGCTCCAATCCCACTCTCTAGTCTTGTTCTCGTAGTTAGTGTCATTATAAATTCAAAATCGATATCCCACTGTAAGGTTAGAGCATCCCTTCGCGAAACGAACTATCGGCGTTTGCGATCGCAGCGCGCAATATCATTATTGTATCCTTTCGCCCTTCGTAAACCGATAAAGGTTTAAAATGTAAATGAGACGTGCGAAAAAGTATGAGATTATCTCACTATTAGGTATAAATTAAGGGAAGGGAATGAGGCACGCGGCACAATTATATTGTCACGAAGGTGGTGCCCGTGCGTCGCACCTGAGCGGGAGCAATCTGCGAGCCGATCTGCGCGCGCACACGCTAACCTGACAGGGCTGGCTTTTAGTGGTAAATCGATTAACTTAGTCGATTCTTTCGACAAATGCTCGCGGTTTAGCAAATCATAGCCGACCATACCTACTTTTCCAACTTAATTATATGAACAAAAGCTATTGTCACAAATAGTTACATGAAATATTTAACATTTTCTGTTTAAACTATGACTGAGATAACGCTATATTTATATTGAAAAAATTGTAAAGTTAATTGATTTACAACTTTATTTACAAATAATTAGAAGAAACTCGGGGAAAAATAAAGAGGGCAGTTGATTAGAATATCGGCACGTGCGCTTCCCTAGCTCCGTGTAATCGATACGCGCCGCCTAAGCGGACGGACACACTCACATATTTTATTGTGTGCCAATTAAAGTTATTCCCCTTCCGTGTTGATTGTGGGAATAAGTTAGTCTTCTAGCTAAACTTATAATCGGTTTGACGTAATATGTTTTATGTTAATTAGTACTGCAATTTTAAATATGTCGTAAGATAATGTAAGTTAGGTAATATGTTTTGTCATGCTTAACTTGTCTTTTACTTTTATGTGAAAACTACGTCTACGTTTAAATAGCTTAATATGTATTGTATAATGGCCATGAGGTCAAAAATGGTGAGCAAACTTAAGCATAGATAGGGTTCACACCTAATCGCCATAAAAATCAAAGTGACGGAAAAGAGTGCAGTAATCGCCAGAATCAGTTGCGAATGACATTTAATGATGACCATAGCCGAAAGCTACCACCACCTTTACTTGAGTACGTTTAACATTACAAGTATTGTATCAGTCAAACACTTCTTATATGCGTATGTATATATATATATATATATATATAATATATATATATAAAACATATATTCGTATACATATACGTATAACATATATTACACAGAACACCGTGTCATTATTAGCATATGACACGAAATTTAAATAAGTTGCTCGCGACTTCGTCCGCTTGGATATAGATTTTGTAAATATCTCGTGGCAACTTTTTCATTTTTCCGGATAAAGACTATCCTATGTCCGTCTCCAGGGTGCAAGCTATCTCTGTACTAAATTTGGTCAAGATTCGTTCAGCGGTTGAACCGTGTAACAGTAACAAACAGACAGAGGGACAGAGAGAGTTACTTTCGCAGGTATAATATTAATATGGATATGGATGTTATTATGGATTATAGTATGTGTTTTACCTTTTACCTTCTAAAACCAAATTAACTGCTTAGAAATATAATGTAACAAGCAAGATATATTTACTGGTGGTAGGATTCCTATGCAGGAATCCACCTAGGTAGGTACCACCCCAGGGCCAGTTATGCTACCGTGAAGCAGTAGTGTGCAAACATTACTGTTTCGGTTTGAAGGGCACTGTGAGCTAGCGTAATCACTGGGCACATGAGACTGAGGACAATGAAGTGTCACACAGAAATGTTCTGGGTGTTACAGCATTTGTTATGGGCAGACGTTGCACTTACCATCAGGTGAACGTTTTGCTCATTTACTCATTTTATACAATAAAAAAAAATTATTACTGAAACTTCTTTGGGCGCAATGAGAGTAAAATTTCGAATGTCGAATTTTAATGCAGCGTTATCGTGAAACTTTATTCATAATTAATATACACACCGGCACAATTAGCGGAACGTTAAAAAAAGGCAGAGTATACTCGTATAAATAATAACGTGTATATTAAAACAAATAATAATCAGACATGAAGTAACTGATAAACATCTTTTCACATCGACTTTAAGTCGTTTTTAACTAAATTTTATTAAAAATAACCAAAAAGAAAAAATAACTTTTTTCTCTATTTTGTGGAACTGTTAAATATGTATTATTATATAAATCTTGTTAATTAGAGATTACTAAGATTTTAACATTAAATAAATGTGTGTGTGTTTTTGCTCTAACTAACGTTTCCATTCTTCTGGGCATGCTACGAATTACGTTATCTTTTGTATCTTGGGACAAGCTCTGCCACTCTTCGCGTAATGCGTTATGCAGTTCTCCCAGGTTGTTGGGGGTGGTGTTCTGGATTTAACACTTTTCTTTAACAAGTCCCAAACATAGCTCTATAGGATTAATATCCGGGGATCTTGCTGGCCACTGAATCACTGTTAAACCTTCATGGCTTACATATGCTTGACTGAGTGAGCACTGTGAGCCTGAGCATGATCCTGCATCAGAATAAGGCCGTCATCATTATAGGGGGCAAATACCACAACATGTTCTTCTAAAATATCCCTGATGTACCTATCATATTCCCTCCATCGACCATCACTAAACATCTGATTTACACGTGGTAAATCAGAACTTTAGCTCGGCGGTGAAGGAAAACATCGTGAGGAAACCTGTCTGAGAAATAAAAAATATCCATGAATAGACATGTGAAGCACACAGAAATGTTCTGGGTGATACACCATTTGTTATGGGCAGACGTTGCACTTACCATCAAGTGAACGTTTTGCTCGTCCGAGAATTTTAGTTCTGCACTGGGAACTTAACACGTATTGTTCGTGTACTGTTTAGTAAAAGCAAAGCTCCTGGTTTTATGCTACCACGGCCTGCGGGTTGTGTACATTTTTTATTATTGATTTTTAAGGTTAAAACTAGCATCGTTTATTTTACTGAAGGAAAAACTTTATTTAACTTATTTATATAATTTCGGTGAAGTAATCGCTGTTAGCCTTTTGGCCTTCACAGCTTCATCGGATGCTGTGCTCGCCGGCCCGGGGCCCGCGTGCCAGGTTTGGTTTGACCCAAACATAAATACATAAATATAAACTCCTACTAAACATCTAAATTCGGACCGTTGCGTTCGCTAGCATGCTTTCGCTACTGTGAATATGTCTTAACTTATTTGATAATGTTACCAAAGCCATCTTTAAATAGAAAATAATCCTTTATCGCCACATATTTTATTCCATTTTCTTTATTTACGAAACCAATGGATTTAAGAAAAATTCCATGCCACAAGTACGTTAATCGACCACCATTTCACGCTCGCTGCTCGTCAACTAATGACTGCATGCGATAACGTCCTGATAACGCTGCGATAACGTAGCGATAACGCGACGATAACGGTACATTGCTAGCATGTGTTGCACTGTTTATATTCTATCTAATATAACTTAATTACACATGTTTTTATATGGATAAGAGAATGTAGAGACTAGCGAGTGCCTATGTGTACTCAATAATACCTTTATTTAATTTAAAAAAAAACAATACTTCACACTTGGATTTCTACCGTGCCTTGAGTGCATTATAAAGACATAAATTTCACTTGCACAACACAACCGGACCGAAAACCAACGATTTGTGTTATTGCACAATTATTGAATTCGACTGGAATTCGCACCCAGAACTGGCCACTTGGCCACGCGGTTGTCTATATATTCGGCGCTTTATTATTTGCTCCCTGCTCCCGTTTAATCGACTCGAGATTCAGAGGAACATCGTTATTGAAATTAATAAACACACTGACTCCTGTAACACAGGCTATCCTAGCACAGGAGTCAAAGATCATAGTTTGAACATTTTACGAATTTTTTACTTCTACTGTAAGTGTTGAAATTGTGTTTTTATGTAAATATTTGTGTTTGAGAATAAACTTATTATTATTATTAAACATAATCATAATTTTTCCCATATAAATGGGTATGGACCACACACGTAGGCTAGTTTTCTCTCACGCTGGTGGCCGCCCTTTGGTACGAGTCAAAAAATTCTTACTCCCAATTGCATTTCCAAGAACAGTATAGTGACAGCACTGCATATTATGGTATTGTTCTGCACGAATGAAGGCTGTGCAATACCTTAGCGTCTATTATGACACTTCGTTAGGAAAGTGGTAGGTGCTACGAACACTGTACTCTGCCGGACACCTATCGGCTATTCAAAAACGATTTATGTGTAAAAACATGATAATTATAAAAAAAACTAAATTCGAAGAAATTAAAACCACATTGTATATGCGCAGTCGTAAAGAAAACAGAGTTAATTTCTACGTAAAATGAATCACAGGCCTAAAGTACCGATCCCGATGCCGTTAGCGATCTCCGATCGAATAATCAATCAAATTGCTTAGTCTGTACACGTGTGCACTGCCTTTTACAAAGGCTCGACTGGCAACACTGCCATGTTGTATGCACCAGCTGCTTTAAACCAATTTGTATCTTAACTCTTTGCAACAGATATGAATTTACTTATCGCGGAAACCAATGATGTTTCGTAACGCATGGAACATAATGCTTTAATCCAATGTGTTTGGAGCGAGATTTGATGTTCCGTTTATAATTATATGTACTACATTCTATTTAGAACTTTAAAGTTGTAGAATAATGTTTAAATTCTTTTTGGCTGTTAATTTATACGATGTTTCACCAGTGCGCGATGCATTTTAGCGCGAAAACGGAATGAGTATGCGCCGATAGCCCTCGAAGCTCGACTAGACGCTGGATAGACATACGGCGGCAAAGGAATGCGCACCGTTGAGCCTTAGTAATAAATGCTTCTCTCAGCACTGTCGTTATATTTATTTATTTATTTAAGCTTTTATGCACATGTGGTACATATGGTGGACTTAATGCCATAAGGCACTCTCTACCAGTCAACCATAAAGCAAAGCAGAGAAAAACATTATATTCATCTTTTAATTTTAATAGAACTAAAAATATATGTGTTTTATACACAAAAGTACAACAACTAGGTCAATTATTAAGATTACTCACGTGATATAATCCACCAGTGTGGTCAAATATAACGGGCACATAGGCCTTCAAAATGTTTCATCGTCATCATCACCATTTCAACCATTCACAAGACCTACTGAACATCGGCCTCTCCCATTAATTGCCACAAAACATGTTCCTGAGCCTCCCATAATCAACGACTTCCTGACTTCTTTCGACTTGAAGATATTATATATTTACTACTAGCTATGCCCCGCGGTTTCACCCGATCGATGATATACATATATGCTTCCCTATTTGAATCGGATGTTGGGGTTTTAATTATTTTGCGCGGAATCCTATTTAATTATCTAAAATTAAAGTAGCCTAAGTTACCCGCTTTAATATCACCTGTCTGTCAGTGAAAGTCCCGTCAAAATCGGTCCAGCCGTTTCGGAAATTAGCCGGTACAAAAACACAGACAGACAGACAAAAAATTTAAAAATTGTTTTCTTAATATTTTCATAAGCATTGAGTAAAAAGTATTTCTTTTTTATTTACAAACCGACACTCCTATTTATTTGTATAGAATCAGCTGGAAAACTGAAGTCGACGACAGAAACCTGCGAACGCGAATAGGTTCGTCCATGAAAGTTATTGTTACTTTCAAGTCTGTATAGATAAAAACAGCACCAGCCCGTTTACCTATTTAGGAGTAAATGCTCGTAAATTCCGTTCTTAATGGGTGTCTAATTGACGACTGAATTGAGTGTCTGAATGACGGGAAAGGAATATGTATGCCCAATTTCAAGTCAATAGATCTTGTATCGGTGATATCGTGATTAGTTTACATCTATAATTTTTTACATATATAAATTTCATTATATATCACTAACCTACGACAGTTCGACATAATGCTCTGCTTCAAAGCACCACATTGTCCATCTTCAGATTCGCTTCTTTTGCTTATTAACGAATTCCCGGTGGTGGGTTCCAACTCCGTCTATCTTGCGTTATATGTGTAAAGATATGGATGGATGGGTTACACTCAGAACTGATATCACCTGCATACAATTTCGCACACACATGGCAGTAACATATCGTTACAGATAACACGCATGTGGGAAGACTTTTGTTATCGGTACATCAATGAATCATGTTGACTCACGCGTTGATATTGTACATTATGCCAGTTGCGGTCGCCATTCGCGCTTTCACTCTGGTTCTTATCTTACCACTTTATTTCGGTGGTAATAGAGAATAAATTACATGCGTCAATAGCCTAATGATTTAATGAATGGCCTGCGATAATTAATGTCCCAGAATCGAGCCGGCCTTGAACAACCTCCTAACAGTAAGCTCGTGACTGGTTTACCAAAAATTATTTTGCATAACTTTCCGAAATTTTTAACGGTTTTATAAAATAGATACTATAAAGCCTAATGGTTTCGAATACGGGGTGCGAAATTTTTGTCGCAAATTCGTGGTGCCATTGTGGTAGCGACCTAAGAGAATACGACAGAGGGAAAATGAAAACCAGGACATGGGCAGCAGCTTCTACCTGGAGCATCTGAATAAATAAACTGCGGTTGCTAACACGTCTGCCAAGCGTGGCAACTATGGCAACATCCCTCCATAATGAGAGCTATAAACTTTTGTGGCTATCTATGGGGGAGGCCTATGTTCAGCAGTGGACCATCTCTCAGTACATGTTTTGAAGCTCGATTGGAGTGGTTAACAGGAACACTGATATTCCTTCGTTATTGTAACACGGTTCTGGTTCAGCTTTAGTTCAGTAATTGCATGTTTCATTTTTTTATTTGCATAAACATATTCTTTATTTGAAACTATATTAGAAGTTTTAAAAATATATGAACATCATGTATATAGAAACCCTATCATACAACCTTACCTACATAACTCACAGCACCAGATTTTAATATAGTGATAAGCGACGGACACACGGAAAAGCGAACCGATCTGAGATGTATGCGTCGTCACGACACCCGCCAATATCCGACCGAGAATTGAAATATCTGACCTCAACCCTTCCCTTCCCCCACAACTCCCGCCTTAAGTCGGATATGATAGGAATATATGCCATTGTAAATGGGATAAGATTTCCGTGATGCCATCTAGCGGTGATATGAAGCTATGAATAAATTTTCTTTAACCGTGCTGTATTTAGAAGTAGTTTTCATGTGTTTTATAAAATTTGTTTAATTTTAAATCAGAAATGTTCTGTGTGACACAGTATTTATTATGGGCAGATGTTCCACTTACCATCAGGCGAAAGACTTGCTCGTCACGTCTTCCGTGCAGGTCGTCGCTCCATCTAGTGGGGGTTTGCCCTCCACTGCGTTAGCTGGCCCGAGGTTGCCAGTCTAGAACCCTTGTTCCCTAAAGAATAATAAAAATACCAATAAAGAATATTGAATAAATAAAATTGAAATGAGTCATGACACCGTGTCAATCAAACAAAAATAGAGTGTATCGAAAAATATATTCAATTTAATCTTGGACGCGTCAGTGACGTGACTGTGTCCGTGAGTACCGCTACTGCCGCAATTTCCTCCCTCCGTCCGTCATCGTGTCACATTACACTTTACACATCTTTATTTTTATTTACTTGCAACTTTTCACCGAATAACTTAACGTTTGATATATCAATTTTGAAACGCAAAAAACTAGCTAGTGTTGACGTTATTATATTTTAGTCGAAAGGAATGTATACTTACTTTAATGAAGGAAATAAAGTTAATTTGCTAAGATCCGCATGCGCAATAATATGTATATTACATAGTTTTGAAGAGCACCGCCCGCCCTCCCACAGCAGCGTGCACGAACATATACGCGGCCTGTTTCTGATGGTCGTAGAGTCAATATCACTTGATAATGCCTCGTTTTGAGCTGAAACACGTGTCGTGGTCTCGACTTCAGTGGTATATTGCCTAGTGGTAGTGTTGTAGTGGTGGAGGGTATATGGTGGCGGTTCCCGATGGCGGTGTTACTCGTAGTTTGGTCGTGCACGCTACTGTCGGAGAGCGGGCGGTGCTCTTTAACACCTCATCTATTTTGCATGCGGATCTTAGGAAATTAACTTTATTTCCTTCATTATAATGGATTTCCGCAAAGTAATGCCTGATTTTATTGACTATATATTAACATTTTCATCCACGTCGAGGATTCCTATGCAGAAATCCGTCTAGGTAGGTACCTACACTTAGGGCCAGATATTCTGCCGTGAAGCAGTAGTGGACAAACATTACTGTGTTTCGGTTTGAAGGGCACTGTGAGCTAGTGTAATCACTGGGTATATGAGACTTAAGAACTGATGTTTCAGGGTTATGGGCGCAGTGTGGTGTCACACAGAAATGTTCTGTGTGACACAGCATTTGTTATGGGCAGACGTTGCACTTACCATCAGGTGAACGTTTTGCTCGTTCTATCACTTCATCCAATAAAAAACATATTCACCTCTAACTTACAGTATTATTTCCGCAGATAACAATCATTAAATCAATATATCTAAACATGTAAATGAATTAGAAGAGTAATTCAGGGATTTTCTAATATTAAACTTTTCAGCCAAACATGATGTTATTTTCTATCTTATTAAAAACGACTACTAGACATTTACACGAATTTTACAAAGTTTTCATTAATATACACAATGAATTTTTTTTTTTTTTAATTTTGAAAAATATTAAAACTTTTATCCCCGATGTAGCAACTCATAACATCAAAAATTATGATAGACAATAGAAATATAATTAATGTTGAAGCATAAATCCCAGAAACAAACTATCGAATGATCTCGAATGCTCAGTCCGTGTGCCACGAATCGAACAGGAACAAAGAAGCATCATTCAAACTCGAGAAGCGAATAAATGAAAGGATAGATCGAGTAAACAATATCTTATTTTGCAATAATCCCGCGGAGGAAGCTGTGCTAATTTCCTGAAAGGGACTGAGGATACGCGACGTTTAGCGTGCGATGTTTTGAATTTTGTTTTACGTTCCGATTTTAAATCAACAGACAAGGAAAGACTATAATATTGTTGGTTATTCAAGTATAAATAGAATAATTCTTTATTATCAGATTATTCAATAAATAATCCAGCTTTGTAATTTAAAAAATTAAATGAATCTGTTTCGTTTGTTTGAGATAGGTAGGCATGAAAACTATCGATTAAAAAAAACCTATACTTTTAGTAAGTTGTACCCGTACCAATATTTCGCACAGTATCATGATCAAGAACTGATGGCGCTATCTACATTCTTTAAAGAATGTAAGCCACTCTAACCGACAACTGTCGTGCATGCTAATTAAGCAAATTGTCAACAGATTTCGAACGCTTTCTACAATTCAATTAATTCAATCGTTTAAATATTTTTTTAACGAAACATTTATTTTTCGTCATTAGAGGGGGAAATAATCTTCAAATAGCTTATAAAATATTAATTTTGATACAG
Organism: Luehdorfia chinensis; assembly: GCA_019845155.1. NCBI lineage: Eukaryota > Metazoa > Arthropoda > Insecta > Lepidoptera > Papilionidae > Luehdorfia > Luehdorfia chinensis. The sequence continues at coordinate 11,654,763 of JAHVAK010000103.1, forward strand.
GGAGATAATTCATACCGACAAAAAAAAATTATAAGAAATAATACATATACATTCTTTAGTTTATAACGACTCATATCTATATAGTGTCTTTTTTTATTATTTCATAAAAGTGACGGAACGGGCAAAACGTTCACCTGATGGTAAAGTGTAACGTCTGCCCATAACAATTGCTGTGTCACCCAGAAAATTACTGTGTGACACCACACTGCGCCCGTCGCCCTGAGACATCAGTTCTTAAGTCTCATATGCCCAGTGATTACGCTAGCTCTCAGTGCCCTTCAAATCGAAACACAGTAATGTTTGCACACTACTGCTTCACGGCAGAATAACTGGCGGTCCACAGATTTACCGCGTAAGCCGAGATGGTCCAAGCCGAGGTACTCTCTCGGCTGCCCTTGCGCTGGTGGTCCATAAATAAAGGTTTCGACTAAGCGCCTTCAGAGCTCGGCCACCTTTTAATCCGGTGAAGGAGTGACCTACCATTCTAAAAAAAACGTTTTAGTTATCGTAGTGTGGGACCCTGAGAAGCTGACGCGGCGATTTTACTCTGAGGTTGGATGCGTGCAGTCGACAGTCCGACGAGTGCAGCTGTGCTCCGTCCAGCAGTGAACGTGGCTGTGATCAGTGCACTAAGATCACATTTAACTTAAAAATATATAGTACCATTAAAAACCTGAGCGAAACTAGTGTTCTTTAAAATACTGGACATATATGGTACTGGTGGTAGGATTCCTATGCAGGAGTCCGTCTAGGTAGGAACCACCCCAGGGCCAGTTATTCTACCGTGAAGCAGTACTGTGCAAACATTACTGTGTTTCGGTTTGAAGGGCACTGCGAGCTAGCGCAATCACTGGGCATATGAGACTTAAGAACCTATGTCTCAGGGCACAGTGTAGTGTCACACAGAAATTTTCTGGGTGGCACAGCATTTGTTATGGGCAGACGTTGCACTTACCGTCAGGTGAACGTTTTGCTCGTTTCATCACTTTATGCAATAAAAAAAAATATGTCTAAATATGATATACATTTTCATCATGCCCTAATCTGACAGTGTAAAGGGACTCGTGGTTGTGCTCGGATAAGTCGAAACGACAACGTTAGTACTTATTGTTTTATTCAATTCCACGATCGAGTTAGCACGCTTGATTACGTTTGATTTGGTTCAGCGACTGCTTATTTATCTTTTTAATACGATCATTTGTAAAGCTTGTACAAGTTTGATTTAAGCGAACAGACAGATGCGCATTTAATGGGCAATAAATGTATTAATTAAGATTGGAATTAAACAATACTTTTTAAATATCCTTAATTAAGTTCTTAATTTAAACCATTGATATAACCACGATTGATAATGAATCTACCACGTTTTGTTCTCAAATTAGGAGACACATTCTCTAACCAAATCGTGATATATTACTTTGACCGCCTTTTTACATTTCTTTTTAAAATGAATTCGGAAATCAGTCAACTACCGGGCATAGGCTTTTCCACCAATTGGCCGCATGCGTCACTCTAAGCAGTCAAATTGGCGATCACTACATGTTAAACGCTTGCCTCCCATTTAAGTGTTTTTGGTCTGGCTTACTTCGCCACTTATTTGAAATCTTCCCGGCTTTTGGCTCAGTCAACTTCTATGACACTCACAAAACGAGAAAATGTCTTCGTTTATCACTGACACTTCTAATAACTACAGTAAATGTAGAAATGAAATAATTTTTTACTTGGTGGTAGGATTCCTATGCAGGAATCCGTCTAGGTAGGTACCACTCCAGTGCCAGTTATTCTGCCGTGAAACAGTAGTGTGCAAACATTACTGTGTAAACATTACTGTGTAAACTATTACTGTGTTTCCGTTTGAAGTGCACTGTGAGCTAGCGTAATCACTGGGCATATGAGACTTAAGAACTGATGTCTCAGGGTGACGGGCGCATTGTGGTGTTACACTGTTCTGGGTGAAATAGCATTTGTTAGGGGCAGACGTTGCACTTACCATCAGGTGAACGCTTTGCTCGTTCGTCACTTTTATTAAAAAAAAAATTTACTGTCAAGTAGTTTCTTAAACTTATATTTTCTGTGATAAAATGTATAGATTTCAAATGATTTAATCCACATCTTATGGTGTAATAAATGTATATTCTTCTAGTCGTGGGACAGGCCCGTGTGCTAATTTGTCACAGTCAGGGAGTTAATAAAGTCGCAAGAAATGCCAACTTCTTTGTCTCTGCGGTGTTTGGTATCGCGCCACCACCGGGGCCCGCTTCATTTCCTGCGCTTGCCTCTTGTCGAACTCTAGAATGCTGCGCGAGCTACAAGAGGAAGCGAGTACCCTGGCTTTGTTTAGGCGTAGAATATTTTTATCTTTCAAACTTTTTTATGTGTGTGTGACAAACGAACACACAACCCATCTGACGGTATGCAATATTTGTGGCTCTACCTACGTCCTATCTACGATAGTCATAAACCATTATCTCGACGAAAAAAATTGTGAGATATTTATATAGGTACATGACCTCAACCGGTCAAGTCTAGTCGTCTAAGTAATACCTGTCGAAATTCGACCTTACAGAGTTTCTTCTTCACGTATTAATATATAGATACATACATACATACAGTCACGCCTCTTTCCCATAGGGGTAGGCAGAGACCACATCTTTCCACTTGCTACGATCCTGACACACATCTTTAGCTTCTTCTACTTTCATTAGCGTTTAATAGCGTAATATATAGATACATAAAGATAAACGGTTTACTACTAACTCACCATATTTTCGAAACTGCAATACTTATAGCCTTGAAATTTGGTATACATATTCCATCCCATCATACACACCCACTAAGAACAGAGGAGCATTTACGTGGTTTAACTCCTTAACAGCGTCGACGTGGTTCGCCAAACGTCACGTCTCGTTTCCCGCGAGGGCGAAAAGTGGGCTACGTAAACGGGCTGATGGTGGCGGTGTAAGAGTATCTGCCACCCCATTTCATCTCGTAGGTACGACACCTAAAACCACCACACCACCTAAAAACTAAAGGCGGAATAACCATCTTAATTGTCAGACCTAAATTATCTAAACTGGTGATGAGCTGGTTAGGGTTCATGTAGTTCGACGTCGTTTTAATTAAAGGACACGTCAAAAGTACCCTCAACCGTATAGCTTGTAAGAAAACGCTAATGAAAGCAGAAGAAACGAAAAATGTGTGTCAGGTTCGTAACAAGTGAAAAAATTTGGTATCTGCCTACCCCTATTGGAAAGAGGCATGACTTTATGTATGTGACGAGTGTCTAAGGTGCGTGGTGTTTGGTACTTTGATCGTATCCACCTGCCAAGTGAACCGATCACGCCACATCCTCGCAACTTGAGAAATAACTACATATGTCCAGCTGTGAATTTGAAGAGAAGAAAAGTTTTCACCGACATTCGACAGAAACCGTTACATTTTATCGAATTTCGATAGTTTAAATTAAGTAACCTCATAGTTTTGTATATACTATTTTATCATCGAAATACAACTCGCTTACCGCTTGTGAGTTATACCAGTGCTTAAAGCAGAATACGAGAGGATAATCACATTGTTTTGTTTATGATTCATTGCTGTGTCTGTTCATAAAGTCCGTAGTTATAATATTTATTGTTACGATCGAATGCTTGCTTGCATATTTAATTTTCAACAGATAATATGAAACATCAAAGGCGTTTCCTTAAAACATAATATATATCATTAATGAGAACCGCAACGCACAATTTATAAGATGATAAACCCGTAAATAAGTACTATCTGCGGTGCTATTTCCCCAATAGGTGCTTACGAGCACTCTTAGTTAGTAAATGCTTGTATAATTTTTCATTTACCACCCATAGTATGAGATTAATGCCTGCGAGCCTACCTGACAACCTTCTCATTGCATCAAAAGTGAAGATTGAGATTTGCCATAGTTAAAGTTCGTATGGAGAAACACATTGCCCAAAGGACATTGCCCAAATTCGCTTAAGAATCAGAATTCTTAGACTTCCTAGAACGATCTGCATTCTGTGACCATGTTCTGGATCATCCCAACCATTACATCAGATTTGATAAACCACAGATCCTTGCAAAAGAACACCGATTCCTACCAAGGATGATTCGCGAGGCTATTGAAATCAAAAAACATCCTAATTTCAATAGAGAAGATGGTTGGGTATTACCACCAGCTTGGGATCCAATAATAAATAAAATTAAATCAAAAACCAAGCATACCACTGCAAGACTTCAAGACACAGTTAGCTCTTTCTGCGTAGATCCGACCCAAAAATAATAATTAAAAGCTGAAGGTACCCCAGGTTAACTATGACATCAGGACATCTGTCACCTCAGTCCTCCCGTGACCATGGGTGCTGTAAAGCACTCGAAACGTCGAGTTATAAATGGTATAAAAAATTAAACGCGATATAAATCCGTAAACTTAGTTTCATTTAAATGCGTAGTGTTCGCGTAAATATAAGAAATCATTACACAATTCATAGCTTATTTTATGCCCTTTATTCCAAATACTGGAATTCAACGGACACTTAAGATTAATTAAAGGTAAGTTAATAGTTACAATGTGAAACACATAATAGTCTGTGGTCAAACAATCGCACAGATTAAAAATTGCCGCCAAAATAATTTAAAACGTTGCCATCAAATAATTACTCAAACCGCAGTGAAACTCAAAATTAAAAAATATGTATTAAGGTCGTATTGCGACTACTAGGCGACCAGTATATATAATATTGTTCAAAGAAATGTCTGCTATCTTACGAGTATAATGTTCATTCAAACCATTTGTATTGTTTCTTTCTGCATCAATATTCATACTAATATTTAACATTTTTTTAACAGGTAAGTGCAATCAGTTTTGTCTGTGATCCAAGCAAACTCACTAAAAGTGCAGGTATGTTTTATTATTTATTGTTTTACAGATATTTGTTATACAATTATCGTTTTCTAACAGTATGGCCATCACTAAAATTTCTCCTGTATCGTGGGTGCGTTTTGTATGTACCATACAACCATACAATTATTTTTCCCGTGCGTTAACCATTAGCTACTGCGCTAACTGTGCCGACTGACAGTCTTCGATGTGTTACCGAGGACTTTATACAGATTATAGGTTCTAACTTGCGAGTAGTGATATGCAGGAATCCGTCTAGATAGGTACCACCCCAGGGCCAGTTATTCTGCCGTGAAGCAGTAGTATGCAAACATTACTGTGTTTCGGTGTGAGCTATCGTAATCACTGGGCATATGAGACTTAAGAACTTATGTCTCAGGGTGATGGGCACAGTGTGGTGTCGCACAGAAATTTTCTGGGTGACACAGCATTGGTTATGGGCAGACGTTGCACTTACCATCTGGTGAACGTTTTGTTCGTTTCAACACTTTATACAATAAAAGAAAAAAAAATTGCATCCGTATAACACTCTTGGTACTGCTTGCATCCCAGTCTACCTTCAATCTTTTCGCAACGGCCGCGTGTGGGTTAGGACAAACGAGTGTCTGTAGATGCGATTTTTTATTTTTTACTTACGGCACTGGAATATGTCCACGGCTGATAGCTTCTGAAAATATTCAAACGAAGTCGCCGCGTATAAACAGCATATGAGATATGAAAATATGTATGCATATAATGTTTAGACCTCGTCGTCTCTTACCGTTAAAGGTATAGATATTTTTTTTATAAATAAGGATATATTTTATACTTATAATATTAAAAATTAGATGGTTAATGGTGGTAGTACTACCGCAGGAATCCGTCTAGGTAGGTACCTCACCAGGGCCATTGTGTTGCGTTTTGAATGGCACCTAGCTACTTTGCTCATCACCCTGAGATGTCTCAGGGTGTTGAGCAAAGTTCTTATGTATTATATGCCCAGTAATTACAGTTTTCAGTGCCCTCCGGACCGAACCACAGTAATGTTTGCACACTACTGCTTTACGAAAGCGTAACTTGCACTGCGTGTGGCAAGATTCTTATGCAGGCAATGGTATCACCAGCGAATTGAAACATTAACTAAATATGTATAATTTAAGAAATGTTAATTTATTATTAATTTAAAAATGTGATAGTAATTCGCACGAAGTTGCGTTGTCGTGTAGCATCGTGGGAATATCACAGCCTTTGCTAATCCAGTCGATACCTTTTGCGCAATTGCATGATTTAATGCAAAGATTCCCTTTGCTATCAAACGCTAGCTTTGCATTGCAGTGTAAATTACCGATACGAAATGACAAAAATAATTTTAAATGTAACAGACACATGCTAGTCTAATTATGTAGTTGAACAACTGTTTCGCACAAAAACATTAAAATTAGCCAACAAACAAACATAAAATGTTTATTTTTTACATTATTTAATCAAAGAACCAACTTCTGCGTAGCTTTGAAGTAGTAAAGTAAAGTAAAGTAAAGTTTCAGCCTATAAATGTCCCACTGCTGAGCACAGGCCTCCTCTCATTTCAGAGAGGGCTTTGGAGCTAGGAATTCGCAACGCTGCTCCAATGCGGGTTTGCGGGCTTTTGAAGTAGCTTTAAGTATATTTTTTGTAACCACAAAGGGGGTATTTGTAACAAAAAAATAATCCAAATCGACTCGGAAATATCGAATAAGGTAACCAAAAGGAGGAAAGGAAATCAAAAATTACCGTCTACTTAATTGAAACGTTATTAAACTATTTAAACTAATCTCAAAATATTTTTTTTTTTAATTACTTCATGTGAAGGAACGGAATAGGTTTCCAACACGAGGTGACTCTGTGAACCGCATTCGAGTGGCAACGATATCACACACAGCAGTCGAAAACTTTTAACTAGGCAGAGAATAGAGCATAGGGAACGGCTTAGCACGGTCGACGAGACAGCGCCACTTCAGGTATACATGAGGATATCTCGCTGCCTGCCGCCTCTTGATACGTCACTCATGTAAGTTTTCTTCGCATTCGAACGAATTATCGCATTGTGCACGAAGTTGAAAATGGATTTTTCCCGGTTGATTCTTTTTTGACATGTTCGCTTCGTTTCCGAACGCAACTTGCGTTTTATATTGACGTTTGACATTCTGTTTCAGTGTTGCCATATAGTACTAAACTAATAAAGAAAGTACTAAACTAATTAGTACCAAAGTAAGTAGCTCATAAAGATACCAATATTTTCAAACTCGTCGTTCAATTTTGAAACCACCAAAAAATTGTAAAATACCAAAAATATGTTTGTATTTTACAAAAATCTAATTTTACCTTGTAGATCTCGGCGATTCTCTAGAGATTCTTATGTTTTAACTGGCTAATTTTGGCAATACTAAGATAACTCTTTCTCTGCAATTTGGGCTTGAATCCCAAGTTACTCGTACCATAACAAATGATATTGATATTGTAATTCTTCTTTGAGAATATCTTATTTTGCGAATCGATGTATATTCTGACGTTGAGTGAGTCTGAGTTTTAAACAAGCCTAAATTGACTAAAGAAATTTTGACTAATTATTAATTATTTATTAATGGAAACAGTCCTCAACTATTTTCCAGTGTCAAGTAACATATTCAAGTATACAATATTCAAGCAGCAAGACTTCAAAATTTTGATCGATTGTAAATTGATAGTTGACTTTTACTGAATATTTGCTAGACTGATGGGGACAAAACAAAAAGCACAATTTTGGTCTTACATTGAATTTTCCAATCACTGTACACTTTAAGGAGCACTTGATACATAATAAACTATCAATATTAAACATCAAAGCTCCTAATATTCACAGAAATTACAAAATTAAATGTTTGCATAATACTGCTTGGCAGCACAATAAGCGGCACTGCAGTGCTACCTACCAAGACGGATACCTGCAAAGGAATCCTACCATCGATATCCCTCATTTTAATAATTTATTTGTTAGAAGTGAAAATACTATTTGATTTGTTGCTAGCCAAAAATAGTTTCAACGAGTGTTAATAATGGTAAACTATACTTAACAAGAATTGACAGTTAATTTACTGAAAACTGAATATGCATTGCAATACGTATATAATAAGCGATGCCTCGATAATAGTGCTTCTACTCGATGGACTTTCATTTCCGCGCGCACGTCGTCCGATAACAAAGAAGTGACGACATATTTAGAACAAGCCTGAAATCGAACTGGCAACACAGCGTGTGGCCGACAGCCGTCACTGGTGCCAACGTTACTGGCACGAGATTTTAATTTTCGAATCCATCCCGCGATCGTCGTGTTTCCAGCGTCGTCGTTTCCCGCGCTTTTGTTGCAAACGTCAAATCGTCAACCAGATTGCTTCCGCCGTTGAAGAACGTCGATTAATTTTTTTCGAAACTGCCAAAGTTGCTATGATTGACATGAGACGTTCGCTAGAGTTTTTTCAATTTGCCTGCCTGGATGAAATTGAAGTTTGATTGATTTCAATTGAACTTTTGACAGAATCTGTTTTCGCTTAGTATGAATATAATGTATTAAATATTGCGTCGATAAACACATTTAGTATGTGTTTAAGCCTAACTGTATATTCTGGATTTGCCACATAAGTAGTTGCAGAAAGCGTACAAAATAGCTGCATAACGTTACCTCATTTCGTATAGTGAGAGAAGATACCGATGGCCAATTAGAAGAGCATTTCGTCATACACCCCAGTAAATGGGCAAAAAAACATGCACAACTTTCTGTATTTAGTGTTTTTATATACTATAATTTTCCGATCAGTGGCGGTGTCTAAATGTACTGCTTTGTCTTAAGAGTGTCGTACGATGACTAAAAGAACTACTTAGGAACTTGTCGCTTCCAACAGATAATAAAATACCCATCTGCGAAAAAGCCAAACCAAAAATACACAGATCGCTGATTGGCGGGGACGCTTAAAGCTCGCGGATTATTAACTATTTATAATTCGATGTGTCGAGTGCGTTACAGCACCCATGGTTACGGGGGAACTGAGGTGTCACACGTCCTGAGTTTTGTTTTAGTGCGATCCGTAGAAAATTTAGTATTCTTTCTTATTGTTAATTTAAAAAAAAACAGTAGGATTACTCCAGCATTGTCAGTGAATTTTACAGATAAAAACTGCATAAAGCTCATACTCTAGGATCTGGAACAACTATTTATAGGCAATACGAAAACTCGGCCACTGACCAAACGTGTCTTCGCACACACATTACTTTGAATACTTGAAATATTCAAGAGAACTTATTTAAGATAATATACTTACTCGTATATACGTATATTCAAGCTAAAACATTCAAAAATATCAATGGAGTTTTCAGGCGAAGAAGTTTCAGGAGAAGACTACTGAGGCCAGCGTCCATCACTATCTTCATTCCGCACGAGCACGCCTGAAACTCGCCTCTTCGATACACCTACTCGATTAAAATAAAAATAGTGAGAGCACAACACTATTGTGCGCCCGTGGACCTTTCTGAGAAAAGTCGTAGTCCGATATCACATTTAAGAAGTGTGAAGATGTTTTACACGTGTATTCATTTTTTTTTAAGATAAATAAACGTTTGGACTTAAATATATATGTGAAACAATCGTTCTAAATTAAACTAAGGTTTTTATTTTAAAATATAAAATGTAAAACTGAAAGATGGCATTAGTTCCATATATTTATAACCAGAAATAACATTTACATACAACTAGATAACAATACGAACGACCATGTGGATGTTTAACAAACTTTATTAGAATAATTTTGAGTTTTTCACATTACAAAATCAATTTTCGTATTCCAGACCACTATATTAACTTGAAAACGTAAATGCAATGGATAACAAACTAAAAAACAAATCTGCCAAGTCGTAATCAAAATGGAGGCGCAATAATCCAATAGAGCGTGTGCAATTCGACTGCAGATGCAGTTGCCACGGCCCGGTGAACCGCTGCCAGCTTCTTGTTTTTACTCGATAGCTCGATTATTTGATTCTCGTTTTTCGTCGTTCCCGGGCGATACTGGTTGTACACTGTGAGCTGTCATATCGAGTCTTTGTTTGGCGTGTGGAAAAAAAAGAGAACAGATAAAAAGTCTCCCGAGCAAATTGGGCGACTCTGTTAAAAACAAGGGAGGTGGAATGTTACGATAGCGGACAATAAATGTCCGATCCGTTTGTGCGATGCGAATTTGTTGATTGTTTTTACTTTAGCCACTTTTTTTGCTAGTTTCTCGCTCTTTTATAACTGTCAATTAGATGTCTAATTTTTAATTTATTTTATTTATCTGTTCGTTCGATTGGGTAGTTCATTGTTTCCGTTTGGGGTGTTAACAATGATGTTACAACTTGGACTTTATTTATGTGTTTACCATCCACTGCTGCATCCTTAATAGGTATATCTGGACAACGTGCGGACCGTTATCGTAGAGTAAGCTGGAGGGGGCTGAGAGGGTGTTTCGGGAGATAGCGATATGAATCACTGGGAGTAATGGCTGCAATATCACGTAGTGCACTTTGTCAACTGCTTGTAGCCTTGCAGTCGCATAGATAATGCAGAGATTGTGGCTCTGGGGAGACGATTGCTCGGGTTCGAGTTGGCGGGTTACCACCCTGAGACATGGAGGATAAACAGCTGAAATATTTCTACTTACTTTCACGATGAAAAAAAAAAACTACCGCAGATTACAATTTAATCTAGTGCTTAGTCCAATATGTCAAAACTCAAAAGAGCGTGAATCAATAAAGTGTAAGATTTTTATGCTTACGTTTTAGCTTAATTAAAAAAATGATAATAGATAGTTTTTTTCTTATATTATATTATTATTTAACATATTTTGACTTTACTGACCTAAAATTTAATTTACATTTTTACCTTAATATTAATTTATTTACTCACAAAATATTGTCGATAATATTTCTACTCAACTTAATTCTATATAGGTACCTCCTTATATCTACATTTTACAAACAAAGCCACTAGGACATAGAAACGTCATTACAGCAAAAATTCTCCCTTTAACAAGAGCGAAGATTTCTTCCACTTGTGGCCGTATCAATAACCACTTAAAAAAGCCAGCCGTGGCGGAGAAAGCGCAAGGCTCCGATAGCATCTTGCAGAGTGCCATTGAGGAGGCCTAGGAGGGCCTGAGCGCGGCTAATCTGCCTCCGCGGCCCGATCGCCGCCTCTGGGGGAGGTTACTGAATAATTATTGGGATTGCCAACGATTCCAACATGAGTGGCCTTTCGATCGAGAGCCGTTAACACTACGGAGTCTACCTTGTGTTATATAGAGCGGATGAGTGATTAAATGTATCTATAACAACTATTTTATAATCTTTATCTATTTCTTACCACTACAGTTTTAAAGGAAGATATTTTTGTTTCAAAAACGACACCCAACTCTAGATTTCGCCTTTTATCGTGGGTGCGTTTAACAGACATAAATTTCACATGCACAACACATAATAAAAAATACACTTTTGACCTTAGATTCAGATTTTTTTTAACCTTTAGGTTAAAAATTCTGAAGCTGGTTTAACCTTTTTTTAACTTTTACGTTAAAAATTCTGAAGCTAATAAATCTCAACAACTTTTTTTTTGAACTTTCACCTGATGGTAAAACTTAAAATAACTTTGTGTTTCGTATGTAGTGTCTGAATAACACTAAAACGTTTTGCATAAGAGGCGAGGTAGCTCAGCGTCTGGCGTTCGCTAATAATTTTATTAGACGTGTTACTAAGGTTCCATCCCCAGTGTCGACTATAAGTGTTAATTGTAAATTGTACTCAAACTCATTGTCCTCGAAGAACATCGCCTCGCTGCTCCAATGCAATTTTTTTTTAATTTCCACGCCATGTGAAGGAGCCTGATATTTTAGTAAACCGCTAAGCTCTAGTAATTGAGTTGAATTAAAATTTTAATATATTGTCTATTAAAGTATTAATATTTTTAAAGACTTGAATTAAAGTTTTACTATATTATATTCAGCAATTCAAGTAGCTATCTGAGCAGATAAAAAAGCAATGTAATATGGTTTGCTTGTATACATTGTTCCGATTGCTATCGCGTGTAATCCGCCGTATCCACAGATAACGGTCAATCGTAAAAATCGCGCCTGATTAAAATTTATCGTTTTTTTTTTACCGATAAGGTAGCTCGCACGGAGCGTCAAGCACCGTTTGCTGGTAGTGCTTGGTTGGCCGCTGTCGAAGCGTCAGTTTTGTGATATTGAATGTTTATTTTGGAAAGTTGCATTGACGTCGTGTAAAGTTTGTGGAATTTTTATTGAGGTATGTCGCATATACTACTTATTTATATACTACTCCTTCATCATTACTTTTAACGTTATATTTATTATATTTAGTAGTCGTATTCGCTTATTAATCTATGTAAACTGTCTCACTTCATTCATTAGATTAGTATATTTAGATTTTCATGGTATTACGCTTAATATCTTTGAAACTGGCATTCGTACAAACCAAAAAAAAACTGTTTTACGTTTTGAATTACTTTAATTAGAATTGCTTGTACGTGTAACTATCGTGAGAGAAACAATTTATCAGCTATATAAGAAATACATGTTTCCAAATTATTTACACTTGATTTTTTCAATTTATTTAACTTTTTAATTCTTATAAATGTAAGCTGGAAGTAGCAGTGTTTAGAAACATTATAATAAGTATAAAAGTTTTAAAACTCTTTGTTCTTTGCTCATGTTCTCTTTATTGGCCAAATCAGTCATTATTAAGTCAATACTAAAACAGTCAACCGATAATCTGTTTTTGCCATCAACATACAACAATAATTTAGACCATCGATTATGATTCGAGTTTAAAATTTACAGTTGATAAACAAACGATTTATTTATTATAAAATAATATAATTTTTTTTTTGTATTTTTTTTTATTAATGTTGTTATACATCATTTAAATAAAGTGTATTTGTATAGTCGTATAGCGGAGATAATTGAGTGGCTTGAGGGAATCTGGGAGTCGAAAAGCCGAATAAGAATAATAGTATTATGCCACTTGCCAGGTGCCACGAGACTTTTTATGATGTGTATGAGATGTGGTAGCGGCTTTAGAGAATCTACCATCCCACCTCATACCGTGGATGTCGTAAAAGTCGACTGAGGGAAAATAGAAACCAGGTGATGGGCAGAAGCATCTTCTTGGAAAATCTGAATAAATAAAAACTTTTTTTTAATTTACAAAACCATTAATTTATTACCAATATGTGTACTTTTAGTTGTAAGCTTTTACTTTTTACCCGGCTACGCCGAAGCCAATAATAAGAGTTATGTTTTCAGAATTCTATCTACAAATGTTTGTATTTACGGATGTTCCACCGTATCGACTGAACGACTCATTCGATTTTGATGAATTAGATGTCAATCGATTCCTTACTGAAGTCCGGGTGATATAGCCTACATTTTATACGCACTAAATCAATATACAATCACTATAAAATCACAATATCAATATAATGTGCAGGCAAAGTGCAGGTCAAAAAAGTTTTTTTTGCTTACTTATCTTGTGGGATGTCACATGAAAGAGGACAAAATTCTCGGTTTTAAAATATAAATGTAGTATAATATAAAAGATACCTATTCTCGGTATCTTTCTAGAAAGTAACGGTTTTTTGTGATTTCACCATCAACTGTACATGAAACATTAATTTCTCATTAGGATTTTTTTTATTTAGTTGGGGATCTATAGTCCAAATAAGTATTTTTATAAAGCAAATAAGGATTGCTAAAATTATAGTGCTTATGTACAGTACGTATGTAATGTAAATACACACTTTCAAACTTTTATAAACATACATACATACGCCTTTTTCCCTTATAATGGGTAGGCAGAAGTTACTCGCGTAGCCCACTATTCGCTCTCGCGGGAAACGAGACGTGACGGGTGGCGGTCCAGTCACCGCCATTTTGATCCGAGTCAAAAAATTCTTACTCCCTATTGTGTTCCCACGAGCAGTAGAGTGACAGCATTGCATATTATGGTACAATACATTAGTCGCCTTAGACTTACGACATCTCGATAGGAAAGATGCTTTTCTGCTCTGCCGGACACCTATCGGCCATATACATAATTATAAAATTATCAACTATTTAATAACCATTTTTATAACGCCATTTATTTATACATTGGAATTGTTTCTCAAATAGTTATTTGTATTCATAAATACCTGACTACGGCAAAGCTAAAAGGGAGGGCTATGATTTTAGCGGCCTAGTATCTATTACTCATGCTATTTTATCACTCTTCTTTTTGTTGTCGCATCAAAGGTTAAAAGGTGAAAAGATCATCAAATGTTAAAAGAAAAAAGTTTTGGGTCGATCGTTACTGGTGGTGGTAGGATTCTTATGCAGGAATCCGTCTAGGTAGGTACCACGCCAGGGCCAGTTATTCTGCCGTGAAGCAGTAGTGTGCAAACATTACTGTGTTTCGGTTTGAAGGGCACTGTAAGCTTGCGTAATCACTGGGCAAATGAGACTTAAGAACTGATGTCTCAGGGTTACGGGCGCAGTGTAGTGTCACACAGAAATTGTTCTGGGTGGGTACGTTGCAGTTTACATCAGGTGAACGTTTTGCCCGTTTCGGAACTTGATACAATAAAAAAAAACGTAATTCTAGAAAAACACCCACCACATTCCATTGTTCGCTGTACGACTTTGAGCTCCCTCATGCGGCCCGCAGTGGAGGACCACGTCTCGGTTCCAAATATCATCACTGGCGACACGCACTATTTGCAGTTTTGTTTTAACCTGAATATAATAGCCGGCATTTAACATGATAAGGTATCTGCAAATAATATGTGCTACCGTGTTGCTTATTGCTTTGTATTTTTATCTAAAACGTAAAATAGTTACAGAAGCAGCCGATAGCTCCCGTGCGGGTCGTTATCTGTAACTAACGTGCGAATGATTGATCAAGTGTTGGACAAACATGACGAGTACGATAATCATGCACACGTCATGTCTGTACAACCTTAGAGTAATACAGTAACAACGACTTTTTGGATACAAAAAAATATATTGGATAAAGTGACGATACGAGCAAAAGGTTCACCCGCTGGTAAATGCAACGTGTGCTCATAAAAAATTCTGTGTCACCCACAATATTTCTATGGCACCACCCTGCGCCTATCACCTAGAGACACCAGTTCTTAAGTCTCATATGCCCAGTGATTACACTAGCTCTCAGTGCCCTTTGTACCGAAACAGTAACTTTTACACACAACTAATTCACGGCAGAATAACTGGCCTGGGGTGGTACCTACCTAAACGGATTCCTGCATTGCTGGCAACATTCTATCATGGTCTCAGGAGGATCAGGCATCTACATTTTGATTACGATGATTAAAGAAAATGGTTCATAAATTAATAACAATTTGGTTTGATTCGGTAGTTGATATGCAGATAGTGCAGTTTAACGTTACGTAACAACATTAAAATAGTCATACCGCTTACAAAGTAGATTTTTTAAAACGATGCCCCACACTAGGATTTCTCCTGTAACGTGAGTGCGTTTTTACAGACATAAATTTAACAAGCACAGCACAACCAGACCCGAAAACCAACAATTTGTGTGTTTGAACCAATGTTGCTTCCGGTTGGAACTCAAAATGGTCGCTTACTGAAGAATAGCGGCCACGAAATCTAATTGGCTGAACAGTATACACTCTATGTAAGGTCGTAACAGACTATAAAACAGTATAACCAGTAAAAAATTGCGAGTCCATCGCCACTGATACTGGATTCTGCACACGAATACCGCACGGAGACGATGCAAAAGTGAGTGATACTCGTATATTTCAAATTGAACTGTAATTAGTTGACACACAGTGAAAATTTGTCGCAAGCAAGCCAGGAGACTATCGTAGGGGTGAATGTTAGAGTAATATAATTTATTGCATTGTTATATTTTTTTTATAGTATAAAGTGACGAGTCGAGCAAAACGTTCACCTGATTGTAAATGCAACGTCTGCCCAAATGCTGTGTCATCACGAGCATTCACTGCGCCCGCCACCTGGAGACATCAGTTCTTAAGTCTCATATGCCCAGCGATTACACTAGCTCTCAGTGACCTTCAGATCAAAACAGTAATGTTTGCAAACTACTGCTTCACGGCAGAATAACCGGCCTGGGATGGTACTTGCCTAGACGGATTCCTGCATAGAAATACTACCACCAGTAAAGACATGGGCCCTCTAACAACATGCTACAATTGATAGCGATTTCAAAGACTATGAGCCGTGATAGTTCCAATTAAGTGCTGATTTACCACGTGCTTGGCGGTGAAGGAAAACATCGCGAGGAAACCCGCATGTCTGGGAAGTAAACAAATATTTCGACGACATGATAAATCCGCCAACACGCATTGGAGCAGCGTGGCAGACTCTTACCGGCTTCAAAACCTTCTCAGAAATAAAGGAAGTAGTAGGACCTAACTTTTTTCGAAATACTAAAATTTTTATTCACGGTTTTTAAATTAAATTTTGACACACGTCTCCGAACTGTCCAATATGATTCATCAGTTTAGCTGGATAATCAACAGATTATACTCAGGTCTTTACACTATATGCGTTATATTTAAAATGATACAGTTTTGTTAACATAAAAAAATCCCATTGTCTCATGATTATTTTTGTACTGCAAGTGTATTTACATTTTCATCCAATGTTTGGTGAAAAGTTGGCGCGAAACGCCCGCAGCGCGCATTTTTTTCGATTTTCGCGCCGCAGCGCGATAAGGCCGATTCCATCGTTATCGCGCGCGACGTTATCGGGTACTAGCAGCCACTGTTGTTTGTTTTCAATGAATAGTAATACAGGGTTAAGCCACCTATTATTTAAATTACTATTTCTTAAAATTTAACCAACCTTTCGTATACTAACACAACTTCCCAAATAGAAGCAGCATAGTTTTTATTTTTAATACCTCCCTTTTAATTTCAAATGCGGAACAGGAAACAGAACGCAGAAAAACGCATCAGAGACAAATCTATGATTGTGCCAAAGACAAACATTTTGGGCGCAATTTTGTCAATTTAGAAGCAGTCCGTGTTATTCGAACAGAGTTACCTTTTCAACACGTTTACAAGTCCAGTGACAATATATTACAACCAGTAATACTTTAAAAACAGTTACCAAGATCACTGCATGAGGGAACTATCTATGAGTATTCTTTTCCCATCTTAATTGTCCAGCCCATACATTCATATAATAATAAGTTTATTCATTTAAATAAGTTTATAATAAATAAACAATAATTCCTTATTATTTTTATAATGAGGAATTATGTTTTTCTTTATTTTTTGTTTTTCTTTTGGATTAGGTTTTAATAACATAATTATGGTAGAGCAACACTGGAGCACACATATGAATCGGCTCAATTGTGGAAGTAGCAACTCTCAGAATATTAACACACAAAATATGCAGGAATCCCTCTAGGTAGGTACCATCCCAGGGCCAGTTATTGTTTCGGGAAGCAGTAGTGTGCAAACATTACCGTGTTTCGGTTTGAAGGGCTGTGAGCTAGCGTAATCACTGGACATATGAGACTTAAGAACTCAGGGTGACGGGCGCAGTGTAGTGTCGCACACCCCTGGCCCGTGAGCACAGGATCCGATAAACCGTAAAAGCCAAAAAAGGCTAACAGCAATTACATCACCGAAATTATCAGTGTCGCACAGAAATGTTTTGGGCGACATAGCATTTGTTATGGGTAGACGTTGCACTTTATATCAGGGGAACATTTTGCTTGTTTCGTCACTCTACGCAATAAAAAAAGTCAAATAGCGCCTCTGCGTTCCGATATGCCGAGTGACGAACATCGGTGGCAACTACTGTAAAAAAGGCAAGTTCATGTTATGATATGTAGATGTCTGTAGCCCAGTGTGAACTTACCATCAGACGGACTAAGTTTTTTTTGTGACCTTATATAAAAGAAAGCTATGCAAATAATAGTACTATTTTAAAAAAATAAAACCATGTGTAATATGACTTATCAAACTTTAATCATTTTCAGATATTAGTTCAATATTTTTTTTAAATACAATTGCAAGTGTACAATTTACAAATGGCGACACAGCATTGCCGTGATATTAATATTTCGTTGTCATTGTTGTGATGTGAAAGATAACAAATGTTATCGTTTTAATTACAAATTCATGTCTTGTAATCTACCGATAATTATTACATGTAATCAAAATGTTATTAACTGTAATCGATTGATAGCGCTATTATACAATACTGGTGTTATGCCTCTGTGTATATATTTCGTTTACTATTAACAGGTATTTTAGTATAAGTATGTAAATTTATTATAATAACATTGGAATTTATATATAAATTTACATTAATAATTAGTACCTTAAACATGATTTTTTTATAACAGTGATTTTGCAATATGAATACAGTATATACAGTTTTAATATAACGGCAAAACTGTAAACTTTCAATTACGAATTTAATAATATTTTACGAGCAATATCAAAATAAAATCATAATATAACAATCTCCATCAGATAGCATCAAAGTAAAATCAGTTAATTTATGTCAATTTATTCGGTGCTCAGCTCATGTTTTCTATTTTATTACTTGTTAAAACACACAACTAACACAGTAATAAGTGTTCAGAAATTTGTTAAAACTTGACTCTCCCCGAAACGATTCACCTTAATACCAACATTTACATGCCAACGATCTGTTATATTATCTACATAGATTATAAAAGCCTGTCCGTATAACTGATTAGATCTGACTTGGATTTTTTTATTAAGTTTCGATTGATAGTTGAGTATCATATTACGAATGCGTCGTGTGGAATATTCAATTTCAATTTAACGATTATTGCGGTAGGAGATTTTTTTTTATTCATATTTATATTTTTTTTGTTCAAAGAAATATGTGGCCTTAAACGCCACGTAAATAATTGGATTAACCATGACAATGCAGCTTTACACCATTGACATGCAGCCTGTCACTGGTTTGGGTATTATATTAAGACTAGCCGATGCCCGCGACTTCGACCGCGTGAATATAGGTTTTTTAAATATCCCGTAGGAACTATTTGCTTTTCCGAGATGAAAAGTATATAGTCCGTCTCCAGGATGCAAGCTCGTCAAGATTCGTTCAGCGGTTGAACCGTGTAACAGTAACAAACAGACAGAGGGACAGAGAGAGTAAATTTCAGACTTATAATATAAGTATGGATGGTTATTCTGCCAATTGTCGGTTCCCAAATGGTCCTCGTACAACCACCGAAAGAAATAGATGGCAGATTTCTAGGGCCACGCCCATATTTTAAATAATTGAGACAATTAACGCTATTTCTCCAATAACAATATCTTTTACGGTTAGGCTTTCGCTCACCCTTGTGCCGTCGTAGTCCAGAAGCTTGTTAAACACTCGATTTTATTCCATAGTAGAGTAGAGTTTTTGAGTTTTAGAGTAGTAGAGTTTTATTCCAGAGTGATTAACCATTTTATGTGCACATTTACCGCGTTCTCAAGGGTAAGGGAAAACATCGAAGGAAACTTGCATGTCCGAGAAATAACAATCGGCAGCTCGATTGGCATAGTGGTCAAGCGGCTGACTTCTGCTTTATGGATCGCAGGCTCGATTGCAATGTGAGGTGATGACAAAACGCACCCATGATACAAGAGTAATCCTTAGTATAAGAGAACATATTTTTGGTGGCGGCTTAAGGGATCTGCCACCCCGTTGGATAAGATGCGGTGGCGTGGGTGTAGTCAAAGTCGACAGAGGGAAAATAAAAACCAGGAGATAGACAGCAGCATCTTCCTGGATAAATAAACTGTAGTTGCGACCCGCCTGCCAAGCGTGGCAACTGTGGAAAAATCACCCCAAAATGAGGGCTACAAACCCTTGTGGCAATCTGCGGAGGAGGCCTATGCTCAGCAGTGGACTAGTGATAGACTGAAATGATGATGATGATGATGAAAACAAGAGATTAAAACTACTATTTATTAATATATATAGTATGAAGATTGATCAGAAACAAAATTATAATCTCATCACTACAGTAATATAGTGATATATTACAGTTTGATAAAGCATCCTAATCCTTTTTCTAATCGGGGGAATGCGATAGGCACGCTCGCTAAGTGGCTTTCTAATGACCAATTTGTGACAGTCGTTTTGTAACAACGAGCCCACCCGAATATTTCAGTTGTAATCGATCGAAAAAATCGATTTTCGAATAGGAAATTTTATTCGTAAACATTTCACCATATTATCCAATGAATCTACTCCCGTTAGACATTAATAAAGTCACCGACGTGATGCAATACGAATATTTGTCGATAATAATCGTTGAATTATTTTTAATGCTTGAATCTGTTGATATCTTAGCATTGTGATCAAATTAATTAACGGAACATACAAATCGGCACTCCTTTGGTTTCAATTCTTTCATAGAAGATTCATAAAACTAATGGAAAAAAATATTTACTTATCTGATAAGCTTATATTGCTAAGATAGCAGTGTCACCCAGAACTACAACATTACTAGCAGTATTGTTTAGGCGACAGAATAACTAATAAAAGTAAAAAAGTAAAGTTCCAACCTATAAATGTCCCACTGCTGAGCACATGCCTCCTCTCATTTCTGAGAGGGTTTTGCAGCTAGGAAGAATCTGTCAATTATTTCTCAGACATGCAGGTTTTCCTCGCGATGTTTTCCTTCACCGCCGAGCACCGTAAATCAGCACTTAAAAATGCAATTACCAATTTTAGTGATGCCGGCACCAGGAATCGATCCCAGGTCACTCACGTACTATGCAACTTAAAGCGAGCGGCTACTTGTATTGTGTTGCTACTTGTGTGCTGCCCATCTCCTGGTTTTAATTTTCCCTCTGTCGACTTTCACGACACCCAAAGGATTAGATAGGGTGGTAGATTCTCTTAAGCCGCCACCACACGGTAAACAGTTACTTTTTATGCGTATTAGTATCTTTTTAAGATAATTACTCAGAAACTTTCAAACAACAGGAATTTAAAGGGCTCTTCAACTGAGAAGGAAACGCAAAGTGGTGACGCGTGCGGGAGCACTCCCATACGAGCTTGAAGTGGTTCTGTATCAATTACATGTTTCCTGGATATAGCTAAACATCACTGCACGTGGCTTTTATCAAAAACTGTTACGCTATTCACCCAGTCTACATTCACGCGGGCGTCAATGTCACCTTTCGTAAATAACGAATGATAGACGGAATCCTGTCACGTCCCGTGGGAGTCGTAGTTGAGGGTTGACTAAGGAAAATACCGGGATAATCTCACGACTTACGACAGGTGCCGTGTGGTAGCGGCTTAAGGGAATCTACCACCCCTTCTCATCTCGTGGGTGTCGTAAAAGTCGACAGTGGGAAAATAAAAACCAGGAGATGTGCAGCAGAATCTTCCGGGAACATCTGAATAAATAAACTGCGGTCGCCAACTCGCCTGCTAAGCGTGGCAACTATGGCAAAATCCCCCCAAAATGAGAGCTAGAAACTATTGTGGCAATCTATAGGACAGGCCTATGTTTAGCAGTGGACTAAGACAGGCTGAAATGATGATGATGATGATTACGACGGGTTGCGAAATAACCGTCTCGAAAATAAACCAGACCACAGGCCGTTATCGGCTGCATTCACCCATCCGCCTGCCGAGCGTGGTCATTCTAGCAATGAGTTCCTCCTTTAGAGAGGCTGATGAAAAAAAATAGACGCAGAGAAAAAAAAATCACACCTTCAGTATAGTATAACACCAGTATTGTATTGACGACCGCGTGGCGTAGTGGTTAGCGTACCTGACTCATGCTCCGCGGCTCCTGCATTCGATTCCCAGCCGGAGTCAACATTTGTTCAATAACATAAATTGTTGCTTTTCGGGTCCGGTTGTGTTGTGCATGTGAAATATTATTTCTGTAAAAAGCCGAGATACAGGTGAAAATCCTACTGTGGGGCATCGTTTTTTTTTTTAAATGAAGTATTTCGTCGAGCTATTTTTAAAGAACCTACTTACATTGATGCCATTTTATCGTATGTTCTGAATTCATAGCCCCTCTGTGTATTCAGAGAGCCAATAACAAATTCTGACTTTTCTGTTTTAAAAGTGACGAGACGAGCAAATAATTACCTGATGGTAAGTGCAACACGTCTGCCTGCTCGATTACAGATTGTGTCCCGCGTGTTTGTGTGACCATACTGCGCTAATCACTCTGAGTTCTTAAGGCTTATACGCCCAATAATTATCCTATGACACCTTATGGCAAAAGTAATTACATATTATCGTTCATCATCATCATCAGGCTATCGCATAGATTGCCACCATAGTTTGTATGTCTCATTTTGGAGGTATTTTGCCATAGTTACCACGCTTGGCAGGCGGGTTGGCTGCCGCAGTTTATTTATTCAGATATTCCAGAAAGATACTGTTGCCCATCTTCTGGTTTTCATTTTTCCTTTTATCGACTTTTACGACACCCACGTCATGAGATGGGGTGGTACATTCTCATAAGTAGCCACCACACGGCTGATGGTGTCATATTATAGTTAGATTTAATTAAAAGCAACTAAAAGTACAGCATCATTTCACTGGATTCCTATCCAGGAATTCGACTTAGTGGTCACCACTGCATGGACCGTTGAGCCCTGGTAGCTCAGGGGCTAGGCGCTCGCATTAATTTTCATAGTACGCGGGTGGCCTGGGTGCGATTCCCGGTGCCGGCACCACTAAAATTGTTAATTGCAATTTTAAGTGCTGACTTACCACGTCTCGGCGGTGAAGGAAAACATCGTGAGGTAACCTGCATGTCTGAGAAATTAAAAATATTTCGAAGACATGTGAAGTCCGCCAACCCGCACTGGAGCAGCGTGGCGGATTCTTCCTAGCTCCAAAACCCTCTCAGAAATAAGAGGAGGCCTGTGCTCAGCAGTGGGACATTTAAAGGCTGAAACTTTCTTTATTTTTTACTGCATGGACAATTTTGATTAGAAGCGCACTATAGCTAGTGTAGGTACATGGCAGATGAAACTTAAGAACCGATGTCTCTCGTTGACGAGTGCTGTATGGTGTTATACATAACTGACCAAAGTAAAGTTTTGCATAGCACTGCAAATGTTATGGGCAGACATAGCACTTACCATCGGGTTAACGACTTGCATATTTTATAATCAGTACTTCCAATAAAAATATTAAAATCTGGTGGTGGTAGGATTCCTACGCAGGAATATCTAGGTTAGTACCACACAATGTGACACAGCATTTGTTACGGGCAGACGTTGGACTTCCAATCGGGTGAACGTTTTGCTCGTTTTGTCACTTTATCCATTAAAAAAATCAATCGATGTGTAATATCTATAATATTTTAATCAAATAGACTACTGATAGAGTGGATAATTGATTAATGTAGTCCAACCTATTTTTAAGATCACGACTGGACAAATGTTAAGAATTTATTAAGTAAACATTATTTTTCTTTGAAACAAATTTGTCCATATGGTGGGTTTATTATATAATAATTTTTATTTTTCTCTTCCAGGTAAGTCCCCCATTCGTTAGAGCTATCTACGAACGGACAGATATTAACACGTGAGTAATGTACGACGTCATTATGCCTGTATCGACACATCCAATAAGATGTATTAGAGGAAACATTAACCCCGTGCATTTATAAAATGTCATATTTCATTTTTCGCATCGTTTCTTTAGAATATGGTTAAGAATTATTTTTTTGCGAAAGCGCGGTGTCGCGACACATTCGTATGTCGACCTCTAAATACTGCTATTAATGCGAAACACGATAGTGATTAACATTAATTGCATTATTATTTAATAATATTAAACTTAGAAGAAAAATACATAAATACAAAAAAATGACGTATATTTCACGCTGATGCTGGGACTGACCTGTACAGTTAAATTGTTATGTTAACCGTTGCTAATCGATTTATTGTTAAAACTATGAAACTCAGATTTTCAATTTGCCTAGGCCCAATGATTTATCATCATCATCATCAGCAGCGTAGACATAAGTTTGGAGCTCTCATTGTGGGGGGAATTTGCCATAGTTGCCACGCTCGGCAGGCGGGTTGGCAACCGCAGTTAATTTAATCAGATATTCCAGGAAGATGCTGCTGTCCATCTCCTGGGTTTTATTTTCCCTCTGTCGACTTTTACGACACCCACGGGATGAGATGGGGACCACCCCGTGTGGTAGAGCCTTCTAGCCTCTACCACACGGCGCACCCGATACGGCCCAATGATTGCTTAATAAAAATAACAGCATCACTGAAATGATGAAGTGTCATAATGGCAGTTATCTGTATTTTGCGACTGTTCTGCTTACGTATTTAAGAATATTATATATGGAGGATTCTCTCCCAAGAGAGGATTTGCCGTAATCGCCAGGAGAATAGGTGATCGCCAGGCTGGATCCGGCATTCTTCGAGTAGGTTATTCCGCCGCCTTTTGGTATTTTCCAGACGCTCTAACTCCACGCGATAAAACTTGGTGACAGATTCTGTAAAGGCATCTTTCAGATCATAAGATTTTTTATTTTGTATTTTTCATATCGTGTCGGCAATTAAGTTCGATATTCGGGTTGTTCGCGTAGTTTGTAATTTAAAGTAGCTGAACCCTGAACTGCCCTGACCTAGTTCGCAATATAATTTCAAAAAAAAACATTTTTTTTATCGAACTTTCAGGCTTACATATCCTAACGGGCAGATAAAGCCACCCACTCGTCCCCCGGAGACAAATCAGCACAATTACTTTCAGTGCTAATGACGCCGCGATACCGACGCGACGTCCGTGAGATTTATTGTACGATCGTCGGTGTCTAACTTTATATGCAGATCAATGTCGGAAGTGACAATCCAGTAATTAAAAATTTATGTAATTCCTCTCAAAATACTATTACTTATATATGTAGGATACTTTTCTTGTTTTATTTTCCTCCAAAATCAATGAATGGTTTCGAATGGAGTTTCCGCGCACATATTGATTTTTAACAAGGACTTATGATATAAGGACTTAAAATAATGATTGAATCAAGAAACCGATATCAATGCAGCACCTCTAAACAGACTTTCATGAGTTTCTCATAGATCCCATTATACGAACTGGACCAAATTATGTGGCAGCAACCTTACGATATACCCCTTTCTTTGTTTTTCTTACTTTTCTTTATTCTAATAAAAAAGAAATCATTTAAATCGGTTCATTAACCAAGAAGTCACGCCCGAACACACATAAAATAAATATATACAGACGAACTGAGAACCTTCCTCCGTTTTTGCAGTCGCTTAAAAATAAAAGTTTAATTTCTTCGGTACATGCAGGCATAAAATTCTACACAATAAATTATAAAGTCCATTGTTTTGTTTCAAAAAGTTTTAAATAGTATTATATACAAATCAATTGCGTACAATGACATATAAAGCGAAGACCTAACAGCTCTTATATTAACAATGTTTAATACTGACATTACATTCTCTAAATATACTTTGAGGGACACTGCGTATATAACTAAGTAATATAAAAATAAAAAAAACAGATCCAAACAAAACAACTTATTGATTTTTTTTTAAGTTAAATTTTAATTCCTTTTAAAAAAATCAAATAAGAGTGATAATGGAATATACAGTGTTTTATAACACAATTCAAACAAAAGCGCACAACGACGTACCCCGTACACTCCATCAAGGGCGTAGTCCGTCAGCCAAAGGCCTGGGGGCATCAACAAGTTTAAAACGTAAACTGCGCTTTAACTCCGTTTAATGTATTAACCTCGTTTAGCACCGGGTGACTTATCGCACGACAATTTATCTGCGCAGTCACTCGAAACTCGGGGACACAGAAAAAAGCTGAAAAAAGTTTAATAAAGTAATTTTGCCGCAAGACATACGCTATTTTAGAAGCGGTGATTATGCAAAGCTTTTTAAAGATACACACAATCTCTGAGCTTGAATCTTGAAACTAGCTTTTTACTACGGTTTTTCATCACGGGTTTAATTAGCTGAAATAAAATTTACAGGTGTTCGTTAAGATTTAGAAAAAACTTCAGGCTATGAAAGCTCTGGAGCAGGGAACTCGTTTTCAATTTCACTGTACACGATTGACCTGTGCTCAATGTCCGGTGGCATTAAAACTGTTAACAGCGAGGTCTACGCCAACCTGTACTGAAGCAGTGTGTGACTCCAATACCCTCTCAAAATGAGAAGAAGGCTGTACATATTTGGAATTTGTGGTAATGTTCAAATAAAGTCAGTCAGTCAGTCTTTCTAAAAATTCCTGTTTAAACCCCTAACGGACGTCACAAACTTCACCATTTTGAAAAATAAGACCTTCTCAGAAGGCGCAATAAACTGGGGCCTTTTTTTTCAATATTATATTACAATGTATTTTACAACTTCATGTTAAGTTATTGTTATACCACTTATTAAATATTATAAATACGAGTACGTATGTATTAGTAGCCAAGACGTCACAAACTTCACCATTTTGAAAAATAAGACCTTCTCAGAAGGCGCAATAAACTGGGGCCTTTTTTTTCAATATTATATTACAATGTATTTTACAACTTCATGTTAAGTTATTGTTATACCACTTATTAAAATTATAAATACGTATGTATTAGTAGCCAATGGACTTCGCCGATAAGTGTCCGGTAGAGTAGAATAGCATCAACCTCTTTCCAACGGAGTTGTCGTAAGCTCGTAAGAGGCGACTAAGGTATTGTGCGGACAGTCTTTATTCGTGCAGATGAACACCATAATATGCAGAGCTGTCATTATATTACTCGTGGGAATGCAATGGAGACTCATATTTTTTTTAACTCGTACCAAAATGGCAGCGAAATAGGCGTAACTGTATGTAATTGCAGAAAAAATGATAATTCCACATAACTTTCTCTTCCATATAGTGATCTATTTTATTGTAGTATTATGTAAATGTTTAAATAAATAATTCAACTGAAAATACTAAAGCAACTTATTATCTCTTGCTTTTTTTCAACTTATAAAAATCGTTGTCTTACGTTTGGTCATATAAAAATACTTTAAATTTTAAATATCACATTGAATTATTCCTCGTCATGGAAAGTTGGTTAATAGACCGAATCAATTAATTTTCTCTAACAAATTATCAGATCTTTAAACAGAGATCTTACAAAAAACTGTGTAAGTCTTCATGCGTTTTATTAGAAAATATAAATATTTACTAGGCAAATTGTATATTGAATGCAACTACGTAAGTTCGCGTAAGTCGGCTGGCAGCAACTGCATGCGGGAATCCGAAGATCAGGCTAAGTAGCACTTCTTGGAAGAGTATATGTCGTCTGTCCAGCAGTGGACGGCCGCAGGCTGATGATACGACATTCAGTAAAATTTGGTCTCTTAAAAATATATGTAACTGTAATTAAAAAAATAGATCCACAATCATTAATGCATAGTAATTACACTTAAGCCTTTTAGAATACAATTAAATACAATCTTTGATATTTATATTAACAAAATTATTAAAATAAAAGAAGTTGCGGTATTAACAAATTTTATAATGTCGAAGGGAACTTGGAACTCGCAAGAATCTTGTCCCAACTTCGAAAAATCTGTATCCCAGAGAGCAATTAAGAAAGTTGTCGTATCAGCTGTGACAAATATCTAGTCTACTTTAACAAATACGTCGCTCGCGATCTTTTTTCGCCGCCCCCGGCTTTATCACAACGCCACAGGGCATGGCGACCCTTGGTACACAATTTTTCAGGCCGATGTACCTAACTGTGCCAACTTGAGTCTTTAAAAAGTTTATCGCTCGGAGTTCGCACACCTCGTCCCGTCTCGAATGATATATCGGCCAACATTAATCTTCGTAGCGTTGTTAAACGTTAGTTAGCCGATGTCAGTGCCGCATGGCTCTTTGATATTCGATAAAAAGTTTTTAATCTGTGACATTATATTATAGGAACATTGTGAAATGACATTTTTATCTGTTTCGCTTCCCGTGTATTTCAATTTATTTTTAAATATTGTGTCTTACACAATGGAGTGCCAGTACTTTATATAGGAAAAACCTGTTGATCAACCTTTTTTGTATTGATCATGAAGCCTAAATAACGGAACGGCC
Organism: Luehdorfia chinensis; assembly: GCA_019845155.1. Classification (NCBI taxonomy): domain Eukaryota; kingdom Metazoa; phylum Arthropoda; class Insecta; order Lepidoptera; family Papilionidae; genus Luehdorfia; species Luehdorfia chinensis. The sequence goes on from JAHVAK010000103.1 coordinate 11,682,849, forward strand.
TGATTGCTCGTTTTAAATTTCGTAGTAGCTAGCAATCATCATTCGATCCCTGGTGCCAACACCACTGAAGTTATTACAACGTAAATTGTATTATCGTACACACCGATGATAAAATACGCCGTCCCTATTTAAGTTTCTTCGACGCCCATGAGTCAATCAAACGGAGCTGCTATCGGGGGGGTGATCAATAGACCGCGAAGTTGATTTGCCGGTGATAAATTTACAATATCCGGCATAAACTTGCCGTGGGCGTATCGTTTCATCTCGTATTGCATCGTCGATATTTTTATATTGCTTTTATAATTTGTTTGTTTCGGAACAGATGGTTTGAAACGCCATATTTGCTGATCGTTATTGTTTTATGTGTTAAATATGTTTACCATAATAAAAATATTGTTGTGCGGTAGGGATGTGGCGAAGTCCATCACCCCGTCCCATTTCATGGGTGTCGTAAAATTTGGCTATCTAAAACGCGCGAAAAATCTAGAATGCCCTGTGGATGTAGTTTGGGACAGTGTTATAGTCGTCGACTCTTCATCATATTTAACCTGTAAGAAGTCCCCTGCTCGACATTGTCCTCACCCAAGTAGAGATTGACCGTAATCCCCACGCTAGGCAGGCGGATTCGCGATTGCAATACCAGATACTACTGGTGGTAGGATTCCTATGCAGGAATCCGTCTAGGTAGGTACCACCCCAGGGCCAGTTATTCTGCCGTGAAGCAGTAGTGTGCAAGCATTACTGTGTTTCGGTTTGAAGGGCACTGTGAGCTAGCGTAATCACTGGGCATTTGAGACTTAAGAACTGATGTCTCAGGGTGATGGGCGCAGTGTGGTGTCACACAGAAATATTCTGTGTGACACAGAATTTGTTGTGGGCGGACGTTGCACTTACCATCAGGTGATCGTTTTGCTCGTTTCGTCACTTTATACAATAAAAAAAAAAAGATATTTCTCATCTTAGACACTGCTGACCTCCGATCTAGGTGGAAGGTCGGCAGTAAGTTAGTTAATAAAAATCGGAAGCCATGACATTTTTCTGACATTTGTTTTAGTCGACTTTAATAACATCCACGGTGTAAAACTGAGTGGTAGATTCTCTGACGACGCAATCACACGACTTATTTTTTACTTGTAAATAAGAGTGAGAAACGCTCACATACACACCTGATGGTGAGTGGTGACTGTGACATAAACGCCTAGATCTCAATCAAGAAGTAGTGCCAACCCTGAGGACTACGGTGGACCTGGTGCCAGTAATCGGATCTCCGATTCTTGCCCCTCGTGATAGGCTGCAGCGCGACTGTTTTCTACACATTCCGATTTCAAAGACACTTTTCTTTTTTTTTTAAAAAAAACAATGCTGCTCTGTAAGATTTCTCCTGTATCGTGGGTGCGTTTTACAAACATACATTCTAAATATAAAATATAACCAAGCCTGAAAACCAACTATTATTTTTTTTGCATAAACGTTGGCCCGGGCTGGGAACAAACGCGACCATGTTGCCTGAGAATAGAGCTTGTCATTGCTTTCCGTTTGTGTTTTATTTTTTTTGTTTTATTTATGCTACTTCTAGATTACGTTCTGTCTGTCTTTATATATATTGGTTTTGATAACCGCAAAGTAACAGGACACTGGTTCTATTACCTCAATCAATCTCCGATAAGACGCCGTAAGATCAATCTCGCATATGCCTTCTATATCGCATAATACATAAAGCTGCCAACACACTAGACAACATTAGATAACTCTGTCCAATTTCGGCATCGGGCGCGATAAGAATCGGTCTCAGTTTTTATTTATTGCGTCGCGAGCGTCCTCTATCTAGGCGTGTATAAATAACGCGAATCTATAGCTCTATCGGCCATATCGCGAGATGCGACTATTCCTTTTATTTATTAGCCGAATGCGCACGCCCACGCGGCGAGCATAGCTTACGGTGCTTTGATGTCACTGGAAAGTTAAAGTGTACCGTTAGGGAATATTGTTTATAATACAAGAACGTATTGTTCCGTTCGACATATATTATACATAAATACTATACTATATCGTTATACATAAATATATAGCTGAAGTAGCGATGGATGACAGCCATATAACTCGTAGAACCGATGGCCGTTAGAGAAGAAAGGTTCTCGATTGGCAACCGCGTACTGGCAAACACAGTGTAGCGACGTCCAACTTGATTTAGCAACGATTACTTAGTCGATGAAAAGCACTATTCTGAAACAGGTCGCTCAAGTTAGTGCTTTTTGGAAAACTGTGGGGAAGCTCTATATTCAACAATGGACTTTTGATGGGCTAAAATGTTGATGATGACTTATTAATAGTTTCCCGGTGTCATCTTCCCGTCCAGTATATCTTAAACCATATAATTGTTTTATCGAAAAACCGACTTCCACGCGGCAGGTCCAAACATGCTTTTGGCGGATGATATTGCCAACGAAAAGAGTAGCTACCTTCCAGATCGGGTGGTCTGATCAGGGGAGGACGTCTCCTCCGACTAGTCATATTTAGATGTTGTATATATAGTTCGCATCTCAGGAAACTTTCATAGCGCGATTATGGAATGAGTGAAATATTTCTTGAGCTTCTCATGTGGCGACATAGATCTCGCTACATGCTAAAGCGAATTTAAGAGTTCCATGATTTTCTCATGGATTCCATTATCAAAACTTGCACAAATTTCTATGGTTAGTCATTTTTTTTATAAAATTATGTCATGTTCAATGAAGCTGACAGCACACACAGAAATACATTTATAGGTACAGATTCTATACTTTTACTATAGAATATTAACTATAGTTGGGAACTATATAAAAACAGAGCTTATTGGCGAATGTAAAAATTATTATTAAATCAAAAAATAGACTTCAACAATTCTAAACAGAACTTGCATGATTTCGTGGGACCACCCGTTCGATATCTATATATTTCTAATTAAAAGAGGATCATTACAATCGGTTCATAAACAAAAAAGTTATACCCGAACATACAATTAAAAACAAAAATATACACAGACAAATCGAGAACATCTACTTTTCTCGAAGTCAGTTAAAAAAACAAAACTGTTTAACCATTATGTATTGTCAGTAACAATATACGGAGCAAAGACGTAGTCCTTCACTGCAGGACTCGTGAGGATGCACAAAGTTGCTCAGGGAACTCCCTAACAGATCAAATCCGTAACGACGATATCAGAACTGAGGTAACCGGCAAAGCTTGGAGGCTAAAGTGGAAGTCGGTAAAACGATAATCGTTGGGGATGAAAGCTTTACGTATGGCAACCGTTAAATTTTGACGTATGAAAAAGCTTTAAACAAGTCTTTTTTTTTTAATTGGATAAAGTGATGAAACAGGCAAATGGTTCACCTGATGGTAAGTGCAACGTCTGCCCATAACAAATGCTGTGTCACACGGAAAAATTCCGTGTAACTCACCACAAAGTGCCCATCACCCTGAGACATAAGTTCTTAAGTCTTATATGCCCAGTGATTACGCTAGCTCACACTGCCCTTCAAAACCCTACGGTGGTATCTACCTAGAAGGATTCCAACCCCCAGTAAAAGTTCCTATCCCGAACAATCAAACCGAACAGTTAACATGTCGCTACTAAGCTGTAGCAAGTTTACGAACTTTACTCGCATAGATACGCTCGCCATTACGTGTTAAGTATTTAAAGAATGTAATAAGCAAACAACATATTAACTGCAAGTTAATAAGGCTAATTAGAGTGACATTCAACATCTCCTTCTCAACCACATTATACTTTAACACTCGTAAAAATCAATTAAAAATTATTTCGCTTCGCATAGCAAAAATATTTTTCCCACAAATTTGAGTAACAAAAAGTCGTATATCATAACAGCCTACACCACAGCGCATAATGACATCGCATCGAAATCGTGAATTCTTCTGCCAACTGACAAGAAAGTATCAAATATTAACCACCGAGCACACCTGAAGGAAGACGACCTGGCATGCATGTGAAGAAGACGGAAACAATGCAACATTATTTTACATCTGTCAACGACCGTAACGAAACCTTATTCAATTAGCTTACAGATGAAAATCGAACGCTATCGTGTTCCGCAAACTGCATGAGTAATTTTGCGACTGCGGACAAGATACTATCTGTCCGTACGTTAGCAAGAAACACATTTCAAGAGAAACATGGCCGATGTTGGGCCCGAAACGAAACAAAGCGTTGTGACATCGCGATAAGAATCGATTGGCTCGCGAAACGTCGCGCCGAAACGGACCGAACAAATTATCGATTCATAAAAACATCGATTTTAAAATATTGCCGCGCGTTTATCGTGTCGCCGTTGCATTCATATAAGGGTGACCAGCATTTTTTTTTTATTTTACACTCGTCTCGCATACAATTTGACGTGTAATGTAATGTGTGTAAAATACACTTTCGTCTGATTAATTTAAACAACCTCTATCACACGTCTTCGAAACCAAGTTATGAACGTGGAACCTGTCATAACATTATGCACTCAATTTTATTTTTCTTATACAGTAAATATTTTCAACACGTCTTCTCTTATTGCGTGGAATAACTTCCCTGTTGTCAAAGTTTTGTGACATTAAAAAATGAAACTTATTCGACCACAACAGCAATTGTATGTAAATGCTTAGCTACTAAAAAAGAAACAGAAGAACTGTTAAATATCTATACTGTTATATATATATGTTAATTATAACTTAATATAGTACTTGCACAAAGAAATGTTATTTCCGTTACTTGACTTTTTAGACACCGATAGATTGAAATGAAGTGATTATGTTACCGTGCTACTATACACACCACAAGTAATACTGATGAGTTTACATTATTTAAAAATTTGTTTAATAAATCGTAATTTAGCTTAAAAGAGAGACTGTTCACAAATTTATTTATGCCTGTAAATTTTTAAACATTTAGCCTTTTAATTACCAGTCGACTTGCCTTCCTTTTCACTTTTCATTACAATCTTTACATGGGATATCATAATTCTATGGCCACTCTAGCTCGAATCCGCGCGTCTCTATCGCGGCCGTACGTCATGCGATATCGCTCGATCGCCGTGTCGCCGCCAATACCCACACAAGGTGAGATTTCGGCGATACCCCGCCGAATAGTCCTAACTCATTATGTCTCGCATACGATAAATTGTTCACCGTTTTCGCGATACATTGATGTAAAATGTGTAATCTTTAGTATGTGCGCAATTTTTTTGCTCTTAAACTTAGTAGGGTCGGGCTGGGCTAAAAGGTCCAAATTGGTAATATTGCCCCGTAACTATTTAACCATACGGTTCCCGAAAAAGACCCATATACCAATATGTAGCGTTTTTAATATAATTATTAATTAATATGACCGGTTTATGTCTATTCGCCAGATATTGAAGATTTAGAAAGTCAGATCGAGTGGTCCTTTAAGCCCCGCTCTAGGCGCAAAAAAGGGCCAGTATGAATAAATCAAAGATTTTAGTTAATTAAAGCAAATAAATAAAGCAAGATTCAGTTTAATCAACAGTTCTTTATATTTATTATAAACAATGAAATTTTCTTCATATTTGTTAAGAAAAATAACAGATATATTCTATTAATCACATTTGTTACTAAGCTTAAAACTATGGCACAGCATTTCAGTCTTAATAATTATTATTTAGTTTGATTTTTTTGGTACCCTACACTATCCACATGAAATTGACTAATATGTAATAAATTTTTAGTCATACAACAAAGACTTTTACAAAAAACAAGAAAAATTGCCAAAATGTCTATACGTGGACCTTTAAAACCCATCGATTCACGAGTTGAGTTTAAGGTTATGCACAAAAATCTAAATATTTACATTAAAAAAATAATTGTTCTACGTAAAACTTTCTACTATAAGCTATATAAATAGAAAAAAACTAGTTTTGTAATGTAACAAACGTCTCAAACTAAAAATAACATAATTGAAAATTTTTACTTACATGGCTTTTTTGAGCCGCGGCCGTGTAAACTCCTATTAATTAAAAACGGCAATCCAGAGGTCACTAGGTGCCATGTGGTACGTTCCAGTTTCCTAACCCCCCCTTACAACAGTACTCGAAATCTTTGTCGGAGCATTATTTTCGGAAATAGCAATGATGGACCTTTTTACCCGCGGAGCTTTTGTCCCCGCCCTACCCTATATCTTTCAGAACAAAACATTTGAGTAAAAGCTTTACAACGCACAACACTGAACCGATTTCTAGAGTGGTCGGATATAATAAAGGTGTACCAGTTTGTTTTTTTTTTTTTTTTTTTAGGACTGATGGTCACTGTTAGCTCGAAGGCTTTTACAGCTTCGCCGGATTGAAAGGCTTAGCGCTGAGGGCGCTTAGCCGAAACCTTTATTTATGGATGACTGGCGCAAGGGCCCCCAAGAGGGGACCTCGGCTTGGACCGTCATCCTGTTCGCGTGAGTAACCGACTCGAGGGTGCCCAAGGGGGCCGGCCTCGGCTCGGTCAGTTACTGCAATCGGGAGGGCAATATTACTACTACTATTATCATGATTATTATTAGATAAGTTTACCACCAATTCGGAATGCGTTTCCGCTGGAGAAGAAATGGCGCAAGAAACTCCAGCGACGCTTCTGTTTATGATACTACTGCTAGGGGAGAACCGACCTGAGATGCGGCGGTATCGCGAATAACTTTGTCTGATACGCCCTCGCCGACGGCGGGGGCGGTATGATGGTGATGTTGTGTGTTTGCGTAGTGATGAGTAGAGCGCTTGGGCCCTAGTGGTCGCGTCGTCAGGGTCCTCGAGGACGTGCCTCGGTCTCCTTTTTCCGCGGGTCGAGTTTTGGTGTATCGCGAGGAGGTTGTATGTGGCGGCACTTACAACCAGTGGGTTGGAGTGCGTGGCAGCAGAGTCGAAGTATCAGCGAGAGGCCAACTTTAGATATTGGGCTATGGTAGGAAGCCCTAAATCGATATGAAGGTTAGCATTACGCACGAACCACGGTGCTCCCGTGGCTTTACGCATGAATCGATTTTGTATTACCTGAAGTCGGTGAATTTGACGCGGGGAGGCATGCGCAAGTACGGGGCTTGCGTATGTCATAATTGGCCGAATACAGGCTTTGTAAAGTGTAATTTTATTACGTAGGGACATTTTGCTATTAGTGTACCAGTACGATGTACCTTTATCCCTTACACTAATATCGTTTGCTGTGATCTACTTTATATCTAAACATACATACATAAATACAGTCATGCTTTTTTCGTATATAAGGGGTAGCAAACAGGTACTCTTACCACTAGGCCACGCGATCGACATGGTTGTTCTTTCTGGATAATTGCAGTTAAAAGTGTGACTTACTTCCTTTCCTTCGACCTTCTAACTTCTTCTATAATGTACAAACTGTAAAATATTAAAGCCGTAATTGCGCAAACCCAAAGGCTTTCTCTCGTCCTCATTCAATTTCTCCGATTATGATCGAAGAGCAAGCAAGTATGCAATCCCCCAAATTTCAAAATTTAATCTCATATTGGATGATTTAAGTGAAAGGGACAGCCTATAATCTCACTGCATGTTACCGGCCTCTTCTTATTCCAGTCAAGTCAAAATTTCTTTACAGTTTAGGCTTGTATATAGCTCTTATGAATGTCAAAATCTACACCGGTTCAAAAAATAAGACCTTTTCAGAGAAGAACCGGCAAGATTTCTATTTTTCATATTACATAAAGTGATTTATATGTGAAATAGTAAGAGTTATTTCCACACATCTCTTTCCACTATGTAATGACCTATTTTATAATACACTCTTTCTAATAATGTCATCTTGACACGTTTGTTGAATTCTATGTCAGTTTTTTTGAGTTTTATGAATTTTGTTACAAAATTTAATCTACTAAGAAAAGGTTTTCTAGTTTTGGCCATCCTCAACATTTTTAAGATGTTTTGTTGAATCGTTTTAAAGAAAGGCCACGTCAAGAGTACCCGCAACCGACGAGCTTGTATGAAAACACTAATGAATCTAGAGGAAGCGTGTGTCAGGATCGTAGCAAGTGGAAACATGTGGTGTCTGCCTACCCCTATGGGAAAGAGGCGTGACTCTATGTATATAATTTTTTATACACGCAAAACACAACCAGACCCGTAATCAACAATTTGTGTTTTTTGCAGAAATATTGGCTTCGACTGGGCTTCGAACCTAGGACCCGTGACGTAAAAGTCAAGTACTCACACCATTACACCACACGGTCGTCGATCAGTACTAAATTTAAATTATAATTATAATGAACTCAGGTGTCTTGCATACCAATTTCAGCCCCTGAGCTACTAAAACTCAAGTATCGACGTGGTCCAGAATTCTAATACAGGACAATATGTAATTAAAATTTAATAGACACGGCGAATCATAATTTTTGTCTATCAGTTTATTATCATCATTGATGAACGCGAATTATTCCTTACATAGATTCTGAGCATCACACAAAGCCACGGGCAGATTAGACTATACATACTTCCGTACTAATATTATAAATGCGAAAGTAACTCTCTCTGTCCCTATGCCCGTTTGTTACCTTTTCACGGTTTATCCGCTGAACCGATCTTGACGAAATTTACCACAGAGATAGCTTGCGTCGTGGAAACGGACATTGGTTATTTTTTATACCGAAAATCAATACCACGCCTATATCCACGCGGGCGGAGTCGCGGACATCAGCTAGTATCGTTATAAAACGAATAGCCATTGAATATAGAACATGAATAGAAACGTCGCTCTTAATACTATTTATAAATGTATATATGTAAATATATTAAAATATGCAGACTAAAATCTCTATGTTAACTGAAATAAGACGCTTTTAAAAACAACATAATTCACGACTTGCTAACAATACACTAATGCGTTTACGACTTCTTTGTCAATACTGTTTTATCGCTCGCGATTAGCCTAAATATTTATTGGGTGGATGGTGACGAAGGAATATTCGTATTGTTCCAACATTTGACTCTGGGCGAAAACTTCGCAGTTTGTAACACATTGACAATTGTTATTCGGTTTTTTTTTTATTATTGGATAAAGTGATGAAACGAGCAAAACGTTCACTTGACGGTAAGTGCAAAGTCTGGCCATAACAAATGCTGTGTCATCCAGAAAATTTCTGTGTGACACCACACTGTGCCCACCACCCTGAGACAAAAGTTCTTAAGTCTCATATGCCCAGTGATTACGCTAGCTCACAGTCCCCTTCAAACCGAAAAACAAAAATGTTAGCACACTACTGCTACACGGCAGAATAACTGGCCCTGGAGTGGTACCTACCTAGACGGACTCCTGCATAGGAATCCTACCACCAGTAAACTGTTACTTAGTTCAGTCTAATATCTAATGCTTTTTTTTAAAGTCTTTTATCCATACTAGGATCACTTACTTCTGTATCGTGCGTACATAAATTGCTCTAAACTTGTGTCGCCACTAAACTTATACATGGTGATCACAATTCCTGCATACTGATTGACACAGACAAAGACGTTGCATTTTGTTAGACTTTAGTATTTACAGCGAACGGTCTTCATGTCCGAGGTCGTGCAGGGAGACCCCTGTTCTAGGAAGACGGACAAATGCACCATTCTCCGTAACTAACAACATGATTTTATCAAATGTTTACGATAATTCAAACCTTGCTGCGTCGTTATACGGATTAACTAGTGTGCATCAAAAGCATAGTTTGTTCGAAACCACCGTCTGTTACACCGTGTTGTAACGACACAAAGTAAAGTCATTGCAAAAAGAACATTTAACAGTTGTGGTATATTACGCAGACAATACTTAAAGGAGTCTTTAATTCGCTCATAAATCTTAATTCGATACAGATTTAACGGAATTATATAATTACATAATTAATTTACCCTTATTTTTTTAGAAGTTCTAAGAAAACTTAAAGATTTTTAATGCGGTGCTTTTTTCGGCGGGCTTTAGAAAGATAATGGATACACTGCGCCCATCATCATGAGACATCAGTTCTTAAGTCTCATTTGCCCAGTGATTACACTAGCTCACAGTACCCTTTAAACCGAAACACAGTAATGTTTGCAGACTACTGCTTTACGGCGGAATAACTGGCCCTGGGGTGGTACCGACCCAGACGGACTCATGCATAGGAATCCTACCACCGGTAACATATTTCAAGATAGTTTTTCGACCGCCTGTAGAAAGTTATGAGATCAGTTACCTTAGTCGACTCTTACAATGGGTCTCGCTTGTAGGAGTCCCGCGGGTTATACACCGTTATACTCGCCGATAGGTGTCCGGCAGAGTAGAATAGCACCTATCTCTTTCCTACCGTGGTGTCGTAAGAAGCGACTAAAGTATTTTACGGACAGTATTTATTCGTGCAGAATAACACCATAACATGCAATGCTGTCACTGTACTGCTCGTGTGAATGCAATGGGGAGTAAGAATTTTTGACTCATACCAAAATAGAGGCGACGTAATTCGCCACCCGTCACGTCTGCTTTCCTGCTAGGGCGAAAATAGGCTACGTGAGTTGCCTCTGTATGAATGTGTGTATTTTTTGACTAAATAACTTTCAGCTTACAGTCATGTGTGAGGAGCGGCTGGTTATCGCGGTATCGCGCGCGGGGTGGCCGCGCGTCGCGATTCACCGGCGCGATTAGGCGCGGGCGCGCGCGATATTTCGCCAAATGACACGAGAGCGTCGCCTCGTGGGTAGATGTTTATTGTGTCGTGGATGGACCCTTGTGTTTGTTTCTTTCGCATTATCATACCTCTTGTGTACAATCTGCTAAAGTGTACTTTCACATTACAGATAAATATTCAGCAGTCGTTAAGGCAACCACAAATAGATGGAACAGTAGGTATTATTATTACTCGTATTACTTATTAATGGAAACAGATTTTCCAGTGTCAAGTAACATATCCGAGTATACAATCTTCAAGCAGCAAGATTTCAAAATTTTGATCGACAGTAAATTGATAGTTGACTTTTACTGACGATTTGCAGGGCTGATAGAGACAAAACGAAAAGCACAATTTTTGTCTTGAATTGGATTTTCCAATCACTGTACACTTTCAGGAGCACTTAATACATAATAAACTATCAATATTAAACATCAAAACTCCAAATATGTACAGAAATTACAAAATTAAATAAAAAACACTACTGCCACATTTCGAATTGGCGCCAAAAGTCGAACAGTAGGTAAAGATGTTATAATATCGAAAGACACTGAATATTAAATCTTGAAGTTGATAGAACAGTCAGATACTTTTTTTAAATAAATAAAATCTCATGGTTGGCCGTGTATAGTATAGCATATAGTGTATAATATAGAGTTGCGTATACATTGTATGGTAGCCGTGTAACGGAAGCTGGGTTACTAACTGGGCACAATGCGGTCGTTAGCCGGCGCCCTGATAACAGGTGCAGCCGACCACGTACGATTATGTCACGTCTCATTTGCTCATTACACTGTCACATCTGTGTTGTATATTGTCAGATATACGAACGCCTTAGCACCGTTTTGTTCTAAGCAATTAATTCCATATCTACCCCTAATAATCCGTGGAATGGTAGTAGACGTAACAGTTTTACTGGTGGTAGGATTCCTATGCAAGAATCGCAATAGGTAAGTACCACCGCAGTGCCAGTTATTCTGCCATCAAGCAGTAGTTCGTCAGAAGGGCACAGATAGCTACTGTGCCCTTCTGACGAACTACTGCTTGATGGCAGATATATCGCAGTGTGAAGCCACATCGAAATGTTCTGGATGACGCAGCAGACTACTTACCATCAGGTGAACGATTTCCTCGTCTCTATTTTTTTATAAATAAAAATCACCAGTCGCTCTCCTTTATCTGATTGTCGGGAGACACTACTAAGACAATAAAGAAAATAAACTAATAATTGACTGCAGCATCTGAACTAACTACATATAGCAAAAGGTTGCCAAAGGGCCTGCGAAGTGTGTCAACTTTACAATTACCCCGAATCCCTCTTTTCTCTGATTTAATAATGATGAAGGTGATGACCCTGATGACCCTATGATCGATTCTATAATTATCACAGGTTCGCTTCATTCGCAATTTGATTTCGATATCGATACGAAATAGCAGCACTAGCCATATTACGGGTGAGCGGGCTTAAATACCGTAGGTTCGATTAATTATAGTCTCTAGTATTTATACATACATACATAGTCACGCCTTTTACCTATATGAGGCTAGGCAGATACCGCACCCTTAGCCCACTTTTCGCCACCGCGGGAATCGAGAATTGACGAGTGGCGAACCACGTCGCCGCCGTTTTGGTATGAGTCAAAAAATTGTTAATCCCCATTGCGTTCCCACGAGCAGTACAGTGACAGCGTTGTATATTCTGGTGTTATTCTCCACGAATAAAGGTTGTACGTACAATACCTTAGTCGCCTTTTACGACACCTCGGTAGGAAAGAGGTAGGTGCTATTCTACTCTGCCGGACACCTATCGGCTAGTAATATTTATACACATGAGCGAAAATAGAGTAACAGAAAGTTATACACTTTCATTATGTAATATGTATTAATGCAATAGAAATTTTTCGCGCATTATTATTTAAAAATTATGACACGAACATTTTATCTTTATCGTTTTATTTTGGGTTTAATCTTATTAGCCGTGTGGTGGCGGCTCGTTAAAAGAATACTACCACTCCATCTCAACCAATGGATCTCGTAAAAGGCGAGTAAGGAATTAAACTGCACTGTGCACCCAACAGCGCATGGTGGCGATGGGCTCACCACCTATCACACCAAGTGCATTATATTGTTTTGGTGAAACGTGGATTGTGGCAGTCATCTGCTTTTGCAGTGAGTGCCCAGTCTCTGACTACCCCTTATGGGATACAGTCGTGACCTGATGTATGTATATATATATGATTATAGATCTATATAGATGAATAATCTATGATTTTCTATTTTTGAGTTTCATACACATTTTCCTTTGGTGTTCGCTCCGAAATTAAAAATGTTTGTCTGTCTCTACAATCGGAATAAAAAACTTCTTAAATTCTTAACATAGGGATAGTAGCTCCGGAACGAATTATAATCGGGAATTGAAATTAATTTAATAGCTGGCTGTAATAATTCGGCAGGAATGACTGACGCCAGCGTCAGTCATTCCTGCCGAATACGATGTTGACATTTTCAAGGCAATAGTGAATAGGCATATTTTAGGCTAGGCTAACGAGCTCCTTAGCCTAGCTTAAAAGAAACCTAAAAGCCGAAGTCAATTCCCTAGAACCTACACGCAGCTCGAAGAATACGTTATCGAGGAGCTAGGCAAGATACGATATGCGCGGAGCTGATAAAGCGCCCCCACCCCCTGTGTAGTTCACACCCCCGATGTTGTGTGCTCCAAATGATAAGCGGAGCACCTCGTCTACATATTTTTTAAGTGTCAGTGAACATACTCGTACTACCGCTGGTTGATAATGACAAAGAGAAAGAATCTCTTCGTCATTATCAACCAGCGGTAGTCTAAACATAGGTCTTTCCTAAGACGAATACAGGTTAAATTGACCAGGAGGACAAACAACAAATCATATGTAATCATGATACACAAGATAAGACAAAATTTATTTAATTTCCTAGAAGTATCCTAACAAAGTGGCCGAAATCGATGAGGCGTTAGCAAAGTAAACAAATGTGAAGAACTCCAGAGAGCTAAGCTGCGTAGCGATATCCACCAAATTGCGTAGCGATATCCACCAAGAGGACGATTTTCATAGCTTGGCTTAACTCTACTGGAAAAAGTTTCAACATAGTTAAGTTTTTTACATACTCGGTTGAAGCGAGGGATGTGAGGCGAGGATGCAAGCTAAGGATGTGAGCCAGGCAAGCGCAAATGGTGCAGCTATGTGAAGTGCTCCGCTACCCTACTACTAGCGTAATATCATATAAAAATATTGTTGTCAATTTAGCAGCCATAATTATATTAATTTTACTAGGGTTTGTTTACCCTAGTTTGGGAGTCATAGTTCATATTGTATCACTGAAATGTTCGAAATAATAAAGAATCAATTGTTATCATAACAAAGAAATAGAAAGAAAGAAGAAAGAAACTACTTTATTTGACACATCATCATCAAGCAACACAAAAAATTGTGTAAAAAAAGACAATATTTTTGATGTAATGTCAAAAAGGATCTCGCCTCAGTGATAATCTGTGGTACCCCACTGGTTTTCAGTCGGATCCATTTTTGACCTCACGAGCAACCGGACATAGACAAAGCGCAAAAAAAAGAAAAAAATGGTCTTAAAACGCTACAATTCTTAATTTTACACCATAGTCTGCGTCGACGAAGACTAATAAAGCGATTTAATATCCACTTCCGAACTGCGCACTGCATTACTCTGGAGGAGATGCGCTCGGAATTTAATGTTGTAAAATTGTTACGATCTAACATTCGTGGTGAGTAACCGATAATTCATTATATCATAAAGTCTAGTCTGATAATTCATATAAATACCGGTAAAGTACCGGGTGCACAGTAATATTTATATGAATTTTGGGAACATGAAGACATGAAATATGGCAATAATGCGACGATTTTTTATCTTGATTTCCAAATAATCAATCATTTATTATCTGTATTAATGTTATCTATTCACTAAATCGTTTAGACTTATGGCGCCAAATCGAGATGTTTGTTTTATTTTCTATTTATTTATTTATTTTGAACTTTATTTGCACAAAAATATAAATTTAAACTTTTGATGTTTATTATTCATAGTAGCAACAGGTGCTCCTAAGAGTGTAATTGTAAAACTTATTTCATGATCAATATTGTGTGTGCGTTTTGTCTCCATCGGTCCAACTAGTCTTCTGTAAAAGTTTTACTGTCGACGTTCTTACAAGCTTATTAAAATCTTTTATTTTTTTCTTAACATATACATTTGTACCTTACTGTAGTACTTTGACACTAGCACAAAGCGTACGACTGTTGCCGTAAATACAAAAATAAATGTTACAAGAGTACAACCGGTACAAAACAAAACATTTTTCATTTGGCGCCAATTTAAAAAAAGCGGTTGTGTTTTTATTGAATTTTGCAAGTTCCGCGTGTATTTTGAGTTTTGATGATTATTGTGAAACAAGTGTTTGTGAAGTGCACAGTGACTGGAAAAATCAATTCAAGACCAAAAGTGTACTTTTCGTTTAGTCTTCATCACTCCATCAAACCATCAGTAACTATCTATCGTAATTTTGAAGTCTTGCTGCTTGAAGATTGCTACTTATCTAAAAGTATATATTTATACGAGTACGTGGATATGTTACTTGTCTCTGGAAAACTATTTACGTTAGTTTCCTTAAATAAATAAATACATATAATAATCTTTGGAAAAGTATACAAAAAAATCCCCAATATTATATTAAGTATAAAATAAAATTATAAAAAATAAACTTAAGTATAGTATACAGATAATACAGTATTACTACACTTAATTTTATTTTTTATTATATACTATACTTAACTTACTACTATAGAGTATAGTTTATTTTATTAAATCACTAATTAATGCCAAAAACTTAAATAATTTAAACAAACGATATAAAATCAGCGTACTTTAAATATTGGTCAGCTAAAAGCAGGGTGTAAACTTATAACTTCTACGTAAATGCGTCTTTGCCAATTTACACAACCTAGTAGCAGAGCAAACGCGGGATCAAACCACCACAAATAACACAGTATCCCTATCAATTGCTTCGCGGGGCTCGATTTCATTTTACGACGTTTATTTTATCGTGAATCGTACAGCTGCAGGCTGGTGCAGGGCGGGCGGCGCTATCGGGCCGCGGCAGCCGCGCTATCTCACTGCGGCGAGCTGGGAACGCTCGATATGCCTGTTTCAACTATAAGTGCTGGCTGCTCTTTGTTCTACTGCTGCTTTAATCTAAAAATCTTAATAGATTTTTTTAGCTGTGGACTATATTTTGAAACATGCCGATCGTCGTTGCCAGCTTTGCATATAAAAACCTATTTGATTAATGTCTTTAACTGTCTGGCAAAAGTTTGTACCTAGTAAAGTATAACGTTGAAAGTGTTAGTGTTGTTGTATGAGTGTGTTATAAGTTGGTATTTGCGTGAATGTGTTTCCTATAAATATTTCATGACCAATTTTTAATTCAGACTTAAGTATGTAACCCATAATTATTTACTGGTGGTAGGATTTCTATGCAGGAATCCGTATAGGTAGGTACCACCCCAGGGCCAGTTATTCTGCCGTGAAGCAGTAGTGTGCAAACGTTACTGTGTTTCGTTTTGAAGGACACTGTGAGCTAGTGTAATCACTGTGCATATGAGACTTAAGAACTTATGTCTCAAGGGTGACAGGCGCAGTGTGGGGTGCTACACAGAAATATTCTGAGTAACACAGCATCTGTTATGGGCACACTTTGCACTTACCATCAGGTGAACGTTTCGCTCGCCTCGTCACTCTATCAAATAAAAAAAATTACACCGTTCCCATTACCCCAACAGGTATAACATGGAGCTCTTTTTAAATATATATGAAATTTGTCTTTACAATAGTATAATTACCTTTTCTACTAGCTGAAGTTTTATGTAATGCTTTAGTTATTTACTAATGTAATTAAAGGTAAGTAAAAGGTCACCGTTAAAAGTAAGGTGAGAAGATGATTGTGTTGTGGGGAAAATCTGCCACCCTGTCTCGTCTACGTAGACGAGTGGACGTCGTTATAGGCGACAGGCGGTGGAATAATTATCTCGGAAATGAAAGACCGAAAATACACTAATCGGGAACTTTCTGCAGCGTCTAAAATGCTAGGCATCTGGTACTGCCATCTCCAATCCCCCTGCTAAGCGTGGTGAAACAGCGAAAAAGAAGGGAGTTTTCGGGAAAAACCTATGTCAACTAACTAACGGACACTTCAAACATCTTAATAAATACTTATCTAAAAACAAAGTTCTGTATCAAACCTAAAGTAAGTAATTTATACTATATATTGGTGGTTGGATATCTATGAAGAAATCCGTCTAGGTAGGTACCACTGCAGTGTCAGTTATTCTGCTGTGTAGTAGTACTGTGAAGTAGTGTTCAGTAAAAGTATGCAAACATTACTGTGTTTCGGTTTGTAGAGCACTGATAGTGTAATTACTGGGCATATAAGACTTAAGAACCGATGTCTCAAGGCCACGTGCGTAGTGTGGCCACAGAATTTCTGTGCACCGCGCCCCACATTTTTTTACCACCAGGACCTCTTATAAAAATTAAAACAATTTTCTGAAATAACCCCCGCATAAATTTCTTAGCTCTGTAAGCGCCTAACGTTTTATAAGCGAGCTGGGTATCGCCATCGCCCACACAATGTCATTGTGTTAGCTATCAGCCAGTTTTGTTTGGTGTTGTAACGATAAAAAATATCCCTGCAGAGATATTTCTTAAAGCATTATGCTATTATAGAAAATATTTGTTTCCCGGAAAAGCGTTGTATTTGTTCAAATAAGGAAACTAAAACTAGAGACAAGCGAAAGCGAAGAAACCAAATAATTTAAGTATAGATCATTGAGCCCTGACAGAAAATTTATGCCTATTGTGTTATAATACTAAGTAATTCTTCTTTACAAATTATATAAAAATATTAATTAAAAAAAATATCTTAATACATCGGGAGACGAAACCCAATAATGTTTGTGTTATACACAAAAATATTGGCTTCCACTGGGACTTCAAACCACGACTCAAAAAGCCGGTACGTTGACCGATAAGCCACGTTGTTCTTCATCAATTTGCATATTATTCTCAATATTGAATATAATAAAAATTTTAATGTATTCATCACTGATAATAAAACTAGATTTTACGGATTTTGTCGAGTTTAACTTTACTACATATTTACAACCCGACGTTTCGAGCGCTTTCCATCACTCAAGGTCAGGAAAGAACTGTGGTGACAGATTTCTTTTTATAATAGTTACGTAAGTATAAGTAATCATTAGTAGTTCTATAGATTCATTTATTTTTATATCATTATTGAATTTCTTTATTAATATTCAATACTGCGATGTACCGGTACTACTACATATGAACTACGTAGATAATATATTTAATATAGGAACATAACACATGTTAACTATTATGAGTTCTTATTGTTTAATAATAAATTTCTGCAGCGGGTTATTAAATTTAATAATAAACCTAGACGGATTCCTATACAGGAATCCGTCTAGGTAGGTACCACCCCAGGGCCAGTTATTCTGCCGTGAAGCAGTAGTGTGCAAACATTACTGTGTTTCGGTTTGAAGGTCACTGTGAGCTAGCGTAATCACTGGGCATATGAGACTTAAGAACTTATGTCTCAGAGTGATGGACACAGTGTGGTGTCACACAGAAATTTTCTGGGTGACGCAGCATTTGTTATGGGCAAACGTTGCACTTACCATCAGGTGAACGTTTCATCGTTTCATCGCTTTATACAATAAAAAAACATACATAATGTTGATTATTGTTGATTTAAAATAGTTTGAATTAAAACAGTGTAGTATTGATTTATTTTCTTATGGAATTTCTTTAATGTTGGTATTATATATTTATTATTTAATACCGCCATTTTATTCACCCTCGGGGTCGGATTCCCATGCATGAAACTGTCTAGGTTGGTACCTCTACCAAGGAGCAGTAGTTTGCAAACATTACTGTGTTTCGGTCTGAAGGGCACTTTGAGCTTATGTAATTACTGGGCATATAGGATTTAAGAACAGATGTCTCTGGGTGATTCGTGTGGTTATTCACCCGGGCACAGCCACGTGTATCATAGTTATATGACAAAAGACCGGCAAGCTTCCCTTCCAACATAAGCAAATCAGAAATCAAATTCCAAAATACAATTGTGAAGCAAACTATTTTTTTTTTCGATTATCAAGTCATAGGAAAAGTCAAAGAACCTAACTATAACATTAACAAATTTAAATTGTAATTAGATGCAATATATTTCTCCCCAAAATTAATCTTACGATCAAACGCCGTCCCTCTTAATACCGGGTATAAATCGTCTTAAGCGAACAAGTGATCGCAATTGCTCCAGCCGTATTGGTACAAAGTCGAAGTGTAATCTTCGTGGGCCGTCGGTTATCTACGAGGAGTTGGCGGCAAGGCCCCAGAGATGGCGCTATGTTCGGTGCGAGATAGGGCGGGTGTCCGCGTGCGATAAGCTCGCTGCGTCCCGATGCAGCCGCGCGTCGCGGGCTCGTAGGGTGCCGCTGTATTCGACAATTTAAAGGACAACCCAATTGGCTACCACCTGATCAACACCTCCACCGGAATATGTTTCAATTAAGTCTATATTTTATAATGTGTATCTGAGGTCAATCTAAGAGAATCTACCACCCTCTCTAATCTCGTGGGTGTCGATGGGCAGCGGCATCTTCCTTGAACATCTAAATTAATAAACTGCGGTTGCCAAACCGCCTGCCAAGCGTCGCAACTATGGCAAAATCCCCCCAAAATGAGAGCTACAAACTTTTGTGGCAATCTACGGGCTTAAAGGCTGAACTGACGATGATGATGATGAGGTCAAACTCAGACCAGGATCCCACCTGGCCTAGAAGAAGCCTATCCACTCTTACCTTGAACAGTACCACGATGTACTGCTCCGGGACAATCGACGCCGATAAATATTTCCACTCTCTTACCATACGCACCAGGAACTATGTCACAAAAGGCTTCCTACCAATCCAAGTCCAATACATAAGAATGGAATCCTTCGATGCGTAAAGGTACTGTATACTTCATTGACTTCGTTAAACTTATATAGTTCGATAAGATAAAACTAGCATTGTAAATTATTGTAAACTTGCTGTGCCCTCCGGTTTCACCCGCGTATAAAAGCCGACCCCGATCGATGACATACATAATATTCCCCTCCCTCCCATCCCTATTTTAATCGGATTTTGGTGTTTTAATTTTATTATTCGGAACATCTAATTATTTTTCAAAAATTAAAGTAGCCTAAGTTACCTACTACAACATCAGATATCTGTCAGTGGAGGTCCCGTCAAAATTGTTCCAGCCGAAACAAACAGACAGAAATTTCAAGAACTGTTTTTTTCTTATAAATACTGTAGGTACTTACATAAGAATTGAGTAAAAAGCTGTTATTTTGTTATTACAAAAAGACACTTCAATTTTATTTATTTGTATAGATATATACAAAATAAAAGTAAATTGAAATTGAAAAATTTAATTCGGACTTTGCATCCATATTCGAGTTAGTAACAATGATAATACTTAATCTAATGTTAGTAAAAATTACATAAAAATAAAAATATGCCAGAACATTATTATTTTGCGGCACGGGATGATGGCGACACATGCATTGTAGTCCAGTGCTTAAAAATAGGACCATCTACTCTATCCGCCACCGTGCGCACAATTTTGTTGGGGCTGGCACGCACCCGCCTCCACAGGGATGCCACTCGTTTGCGCATTATCGCGTAAAAATCATCCACGCGGTCTTCCGCGAACATCCCTGAGGCGCTGCAGTTTCGTGGCAGTCCCATCAATGCCCTATACGCATTATTATATTGGACACGCAGGACGCTGTAAGCCTTTTTAGAATATTCGATCCTCAGGCTGCTAGTGTAAAATGACTGGCAATAAGCTCTAAACAAGGTCACCTTTACACTTTTAGTACACTTTGCAAACCTGCGTATCAGCATATTACTTCTTACTGCCAGCGCCCTACGCTCCCTTTCTACGTCCAAGTCATCACTATGGTTTGCAGTGACCCAATGTCCCAGGTACTTAAATTCCGACACTGTCTTCAGCGGAGTGCCTCTTATTGTGACCGGCGGAATTGATGAATAGCTTTTAACGCCTGCTTCAAAGACCAGTAACTCGCTTTTATCAGCGTTATACCTGAGACCATGACCATCTGCATACCTTTCACATATGCTCAGTAATTTTCTAAGTGCGCTGATTGAGGGACTCAGCAACACCATATCATCAGCGTAACTAATATTATTGACAAAAGTACCATCTATAGAACATCCCACCATGGCGCTGCTAAGGTCTTCAATCAGCCGGTTCACATAAAGACTAAAAAGCTTTGGCGACGTCAACCCTCCGTTATCTGTACCTGGTAAGCGTAAAAACTGACTTTTAATACGAGTCTAACACAAACTTGCAATTTCTAAATGTTTATAATTTGCTACTGCTAATTTTGGTTTTAAGAGTTTATTTCCCAAAAAGAACAAAAGTATGTTAAATGAGAAACTTTATATAATAACAGAGTTGTTGCTTAGCATTTACTTTTCGGCGACTTCCTACAAACTGTGACGCCAATATACCATAATATACCCAATTAAATTAATGTTCTTTAAAACTTTCGTAACGTAATAATGTTATTATGATGTGTCAGAATTTTGAATTATAAAACATAAATAATAATTGTATTTTATAAATGGACAATATTATGATTTTAATTTTTTTTTTACTCACTTAAAAATCTGACATGTTAATTTCTTATTATACTTAATATTAATACTTAAATATGACTTTAAACTGGGACAAGTTATTAATTCAGTTTATCATGCTACATAAATTTGTGACATGAGGCAAGACATGTTTTGAACCAATTATTACTGTAACACCTACAATTCTGCACTCTGTAGTAACACATGTTTTTTGCAAATAAATAAAATTTGAATTTGATTATATAAGGATATCCTTAACAATTTAGAAAAGCTTTCTTCCTCAATCGGTCCAATATTTCAAACAGAATTCTTGGTTACTCTAGCCACCGTTATCACGAGCGGCCAGTATCGCACGCCCCAGCCTCTCAGTTTTACACCGATACGTGTGATTTAAACAGACTCTATGTCATAAATGCGGGCGACTTCGCTTCTTTAAAATTTTGCTGGCTTCTTATACTAGAGATACTATATATTTTACGGTGTTATTTAATATATCATACCAGTTATTTTATTATCTGCCAGTGACAGCTCGGTATCGCTGTATCTCCGTGGAACTTTAATTAGGTGTACATCAGATTACGCAGTTTCATTACTGCAAGATTTCTTAAAAGTCGATATTGAAATGTAGTTTTTGATACGCACATGGGACTGGTTGTTTATAAGAAGGATGCAAACGAGCAAATTGCTCACCTGATGGTAAGTGATCACTGCCGCCCATGAACATCCGCAATGACAGAGAAGTCGCGGTTGCGTTGCCGGCCCTTGAGAATGGAATAGGCTCTTGTCTTGTGTCAGTTTTCGCAGACCGATATGACATTGACCTTTTCGAGACAAACTTGATTAAAAGGTTAGGTAGGTAGGTAAATAAATAATAAAAAACAAATATCATTCAATAGTTCCAGTTATTCCGCCGTCAAGCACTGTGCAAACATGTTTTGATAGCATGTGTAATTACATACGTACATAGAGTCACGCCTCTTTCCCATAGGGGTAGGCAGAGACCACATCTTTCCACTTGCTACGATCCTGACATCTTTAGCTACCTCTACTTTCATTAATGTTTTCATATAAGCCCGTCGGTTGCGGGTACTTTTGACATGGCCTTTACTTAAAACGATTTCGATCTGATCGTGATACGTTCGCCTACGTCGACCCTTACCGGCTTGCCCATTCACAGTCGCCTCATAAATCAGTTTCGTAAATCTTCTTTCTGCCATCCTCTCTACGTGTCCAAACCATCTAAGCATCTTTCTCTATCTTTGTCACTA
The DNA here is from genome assembly GCA_019845155.1 of Luehdorfia chinensis. Lineage (NCBI taxonomy): Eukaryota > Metazoa > Arthropoda > Insecta > Lepidoptera > Papilionidae > Luehdorfia > Luehdorfia chinensis. Next base: position 11,705,594 of record JAHVAK010000103.1, read on the forward strand.
CATCTTCTACAATACCGCAACGTTCCCTTATCACGTTGTTTCTTACTTTGTCCATCAAAGTCACTCCAGCTATACTTCTCAAACTTTTCATTTCCACAGCAATAGTCTTATTTTCATGCTTTTGCCAGACCCAACATTCTCTACCGTACTTAATTGTGTAATGTGTAATTACTGTGCATATAAGACTTAAGTACTGATGTCTTTGGATGACGAGCACTATGTGGTGTCACATAGAATTATTCTGGGTAACACAGCATTTGTTATGGGCACTCGTGGCAATTACCATCAGATGAAAGATCTGCTCGTCCGGTCACTTTTACTTTATGATTTAAAGTAACGCCCTCTATGATTAATTCTGATAACTTCGAGTTTTATTGAACGCAGATTAAAAACTCAATAGACGATGTCGTAATCATGGCAGCTTATTGTAGCGCCTAGAATCTTAGGTTACATCTTAATCCTAAAACAATACTATCTGTTGCTAACAATGGAGGTCACCCCAAATTCGGAAAATAACTTTATCGTAGTTGAATAAAGTTTAAATTTAATTGAATCGACATTTCTCTCAACCGCTTACCGCCCACCTCAAAAAGACAAATCAGCAAATTCGCCCGCAATTAAATCAAGACTGTATTGCTGATAGAATAAGTTACTTTATCAATAGAAAACGATAGCACTGCGTTGTTTATTAGGTAAAGGGTGGAACGCCTTTGCAAATCCCCGAGAGGTCTAAATGCGTGATAAAATCGACGTTAAACTGAGAACGTGCAAACTGAAGTACTGTATTGTTGAGTAGATTTTCTCAACAATGGAAACTATCTTTTTTTTTATGATTGACGTTAAAGAACTTGGAGGGTTAGTTGGTGGCTCAATCAATAAACGGTAACATAGTTATTTTTTGTCTAATGTGTAAGTATAATGTCATAGTCTGTATTAAATAATACCTATTCACGCAAATATATTTAAAGTTGACGGTAGATCAGATTAACCATGACTACAGGACTCGTAGTCCCCCGTGACTAAGACGTAGTGATTATATTCTCTTTGCCCGTGACCATTGCTGCCCGCAAAGGGCTCGAAACGTCAAGTAATAAAAAATAAACGCGATACAATCCGCAATTTCAGTTTAATTAACACTAAATTTACGGTTTGTATCTCGCTTACAATCATACATCAATCTAAATTCTATTTCAATCAAACATTTTAACGAATTTATAAGTGGTCCACAAGAAATTACAATTACTCATTGCTGCGAATCTATCAACATAAACAATTGTTTTATTCGATTTTATATTTTATTTTTAAGTTTTTGTTTTAACGCGGTGGAAAGTCGTGGGAAGACTATCGCGGTCTCGGGGGTATATTGGCGGGGACAACAGTTATAATTATAAGAGATAAGAAAAATGCAGCATAAGTGGCGATAAAATGTTTCTTAGCGGCTATCGTATTGATAAAGCGTTGAAATTGGTGAATATAATCGAGTGAAACTCGAATTTACATATCTTTTTCACAGAAGAATTTTTAAAGATTTGGTAATTTTTGATTTCTTTTATGATTTGGTAGCCCAGGGGCTAGGCGCTCGCTTTAAATTTCATAGTAAGCGAGTGGCCTGGGTTCGATTCCCGGTGCCGGCACCACTAAAATTGTTAATTCCAATTTTAAGTGCTGAATTACCACGTGCTCGGCGGTAAAGGAAAACATCGTGAGGAAACCTGCATGTCTAAGAAATTAAAAAAAAAAATATTTCGAAGACATGTGCAGTCCGCCAACCCGCACTGGAGCAGCTTGGCGGATTCTTCCTAGCTCCAAAACCCTCTCAGAAATGAGAGGAGGCCTGTGCTCAGTACTGGAACCTTTATAGGCAGAAACTTTACTTTACTTTTTTTTAGACTGAGATCAAAAAGGAGCTTTAAACATTTATTAATTGCAGAATTACCTAAAGATCGCTAGTTTATGACATCATTTAGGTGACGAGGCGTAATCTTTGTATGACATTTGTATGGAAGATAGTGACGCGATGAGCGAATCACTCATCTGATAGCACTTGCAACGACTGCCCATAACAAATGCTGTATCAACCAGAACATTTCTGCGTGCAACCGCACTGTTGTAATGACGTTAGCTAACACTGTCCTTCAGACCGAAACACAGACGTTATCGTTCACCACTGCTTAACGGCAGAATAACTGGCACTGGGGTGATACCCACCTAGACGGACTCTTGTTGTTTTCACGTTATAACATTTTTTCCTTTCTTCATAAAAAGTTTGATGATTTAACAAAAAGTCGTTGTGATAAATATTTAAATTAATGTTAAAGTTTAACACTTATATTAATTGTTTCCCTTTTTTATAGCTATCTTTTATACTTTCTCTATATTAAAAAATTGTAAGTCAATTTTTTTGATTTTAGAGAAAAAAGTCCTATAGCGAGTGCGGCTGATTGCCAACAATCTGCACCACTGAAAAATTCTATCTTCTTAATATTTGTCTTTCCTGTGTTTATCTAATGTTACGTATACATCGGTCTACAAGTAGGTACACACATGTTGTAATTAAAATACAGTCTAAGCATAATTCATTTCGATATTGCTCGTACGGTGAACTTCCAATGTTAACTTCTACACTATTTCCACAAACATCGGCAAGTTTACTGTGGGAAGTTGGTTGTGCAGTTCGTGCTTGCGTTTACGTACGCTTTGATTTCGTACAATACGAAAAACACTAATAATTCTGTGTATTAGTTTGTTTTGGCGCCACCGTTATTGGTACAACACGGATATAAAATGTTCCTGGAATAATGCGATTTATATTCCTTACGTTTAAAATTGTTTAATGAAAACAAAAGAAAGCTACTTACTTTTTCAATAAATATTTACATTTTTTATTATTTTCCTTTTTAAAATATTTAATCTAAACCGTTTTTCGATAAACACATGCGTAATTCCTAAAAAGCCTTGTCCTCGGTATTTTAACCCAATGTATTTGTAAATCAATACAAACAAAAAAGCAAAATAAAGGAACAGACGGTCTAATTTATAAATCGCATCTGTTGAAAATTGGAATATGTCATTCCATTTAAACAAAATTACTGACTAGATAAAAAATCCATAAGCAGAGCCGTATGCGTGCGTTCCAATTACATATGTCTACATATGTATATATACGCATATGGTAACATATGTCCTACGCCACTTCCAGCGTCTGTATATCCGCGATCTTACGTGCCGTATCTCGGCGGCAGCTCACGCGGCGCTAACGATTTATTTAGTGGCCCGTAACGACGTTTGCTCGGCCGACGCTACACGTCACCGCTAGTTGCGCTTTTTGTTGCGCTGATAACGCGCTGTTGCTGTGTTGCGTCGCGATTACTTTGCAAGGGCTAGTCGATGCGAAGTTCTATGTTGGTTTTTTCGTCGTTATTTTTATAAATAAATTACTAATCATCGAAAAATACCATTTTGTAAACACCGTGTGTAAGCGGCTTAAGAGAATCTACCACCCCATCCCATCCCGTGGGTGTCGTAAAAGTCGACAGAGGGAAAATTAAAACCAGAACTTTTGTGGCCAACTATGGGAGAGGCCGGATGATGATGATGACGAACCACTGGCTCTAAAGATGATATCGATCTTAACAAAGTTTCGTAGGGTGTCGTCAGAGCACCGTCGCTGCTCAAAGAGTTTGAAAATCGAAATAATTCATTGCTGTACATCATAATATAGCAAAAATATTTATTGCTCTGGGCTCTCTTTGGGAGGACAATATCCTCCCTAACTCAGCAAGAAGCTCTTACCAAAATGGTGACAACGTGGTTCACCTGTCACGTCACGTTTACCGAGAAAACAAAAAGTTGGCTTCGGATGTGGTCTATGCCCAAACTAATGGGCGTGAACTAATGTATGAACCTAAATGAACAAGAATAAACTCCAGAATTTAACACGTAGTTTTTTTATCTTTTTACGATGCCATCAAACTCACTAAACAGTCAAAATTAGTAAGTCCCAAATGAAGTTCATACAAAACTATGCTTTGAAAAAGATATTTTAAAATTCTGTAAACAGCAGACTGAACGGTTCATTACAAAGAATTAAAAGAAATGTTCGCTCACATAGAGCAGAGAGTGCGGCAAGTTAGCACGAAATGAAAAGACGCAACTATCGTGCCCGCCCGCCCTCGCGATAACATCGCCGCCCGCCCAGCGGTGCCTCTAATTGAATATATATCGACTCAGGTGCTCTGCGCGCACTAATGGGCACAGATAGCACTTCTTATCTGCATTTTATTTGATTTTTTTTCTTTTGTTTGTGTTAACGGTTTAAATAAATACTTTAGAATGAAATCTTGGAAGACACGTCGCGACTGTTTTTTATTTTACTTTTATAAAAATGTAACAATTGTTAAAAATTTACATTTCCAACAGATCGTCCTAGTAAAATCTTGCTGATTTTTAAGTAATGTATCATTTCTATCGATAAGTCATATTTATATTAACTATTGACACTTCGGATTAATAGATCAGAAAACCTTTATCTTCAATTTTAAGCATAATATTGTACACTAAACTATAAGTGTTTTTCATCGGAGATTTACGATCAGCCCGATGCAAGAGCCGAACTCTATCGTATACAAGGGCGAACGGAAAGCGGGCCTCCTCTAACGGCGTCGTTACAGCCGCTAACGGTCGCTAACTCCCGTTATCAGCGATGCAGGGCGGGCGGAAGGCCACTGTGGCTAACGTCCCGCCCGCCCTAACGCTTCCGTACTTATTTATTTTCGACTTACGCCGATATGTTTCCTGAGATCTTTATCAGGATATGAAAGGGTCGAGTTTCATGTTTTTCGGTCTAAACCGGTCACTGGGACCGATTTTAAATGTTAACGGTTCGGATTTTTCCGGTTTTTTATTGACAATGTTAGCGACTTTACAGCTGTTTTTGTGTAATTTTGATAAAAATAATAATAAATAGGGAATGTTTTAAACAAAGGAAGATTAAGATTTTTATAAAGTTCAGAATTGCTGTTATATTTTCTATGTAGCTAATGGATCACGCATTTCATCGCATCATTTATATCGATTTTAATACCAAACTGTTTGCCGATAGGTGTCCGGCAGAGTAGCACCTACTTCTTTCCTACCGAGTTGTCATAAGAGGCGACGATATTGTACGGACAACCTTTTTTCGTGCAGAATACGCAATGCTGACACTATACTGTCAGTGGAAACGCATTGGAGTAAGAATTTTTTGACTCGTACCAAAATATAAACTCGTTTTACAAATCATTATAAATTCGTGCTGACCAAAACTTTGTAGTTAACTTGAAATAAAGTCATCTTAACAAGTTTTGCTTCTGATCTAATGTGAATGACGTCCTCCTGGCCGATTTACAACCACAGCGACAACTTCCGAATACTATCTACTGCGCTGGAGATATTACAGTGCCACAAGTGTACGCGCAAACACAGAGGCACTCACTCGTCCCAACCTACCCGCGCCCGATGTAACGCCCATGCGATAAGATTGTAGGTAGGCTAAGATGCAGTCAGAAACATGGGGACAATCACAACACAACCAGACCCGAATACCAACAATTTGTGTTTTGCACAAATGTTAGCTCCTGCTGGGATTCGAACCCAGTACTCGCGGCGTAGAAGTCTGGTACTCTGACCACTAGGCCACGCGATCGTCAATCTAATTTATATAGTTCATAACTACGATTGCCCTGTCATCACCGTCATCAGCCTGCGGCAGTCCACTTTTGGACCACTTAACACATGCAGTTCACCTCCTGCAGATTGTCGCCCTATCTAGCCAGGGGACGCCTCACATTACAATTGCCTTAACGCTGTCTCCTCTCTAGGATTTGCTTATTCCACCGGTTGTCATTTATGCGACAGATCTTCAGTTTGCAAGCAAAGGTACTAAAGTTACCATATCGGTAACTTTAGTACTCAGGCGAAGTCCTTCATTGCGAATCTTATACCCGAGAGGAATCTCGAGCACAGCTCTTTCCTAACCCTAACTCTCCTACTCTCTAAGCATCTTTTAGCTTGTGGAGCAGCTATACTGTCCGTGTTCACGTTTCGGCACCATTGCTCAGTACACGTAAAAAACAATGTGGGTGTGACTTTCGTTGTTTTTAGGATGATGGGACAGTTAACCTAAGGGCTTCCACAGCTTCGCCGGAAAAAAAAATTTGGCCGAGCGCTCAGGGCGCTTAGCCGAAACCTTTCTTTATGGGTAACCATGACAAGGGCCTCGAGAGGTCACTCCGGCTTGAACGTTTACCCAGTGCGCGTAGTAACTGATTTTCGAGTTCAAGCTTTGCGGCATGGGAGAATAGAAAATCCGACGAAGCTTCCCAGATGGTAATGCCCAGTCCAACTGAATCTTTTGCGGCTTCTTTCTCGATGCTGCTTGCACTATCTGAACGAGGTAGACATATTCTTGGAAAATATCGAAAATTACGGAACCAATGGTGATTGGAGCTGGTAACAAGTTAGTGAATTGATTATATATTCATCTAAGTATGATTATTACATAGGCCTCTGCTGAACATAAGTCACCCATAGACTTCCATAAAGTACTGTCGTGAGCTACATCTTCAATGGTTTTTTTTTAATTACCGCTACTAGTATCAAGATTTTTTTTATGATTTCATATTAAAATCTCAATTTAGTCTTTAAAAAGGTATATTCTAAGCATTTTGTTTTTTTTTTATGTGTGAGAAGTGTAAGAAAACTATTATTAAGATAAAGAAACTAGTTTTCTTCGTCTAAAATAACAGCTCTCTTGTTCTTCATTCATGTAAATTGTTTTTAAGTCTTCCTGCAGTACGCCACTGACCTAGTGCCTACGGACACATCGTCTTCGACTGTGATTCCCTTCATTTGGCGCTTCAAAGCATGCCATTCACGCTTTGTGTGCAAGTAGGTCGTACGTTAAAGGTCTTGAACGAAATTCGGTTATTTTTAGCTGCATATGGCCTTACGCTTAGGCTCAGTGATTTGGAGTTTACTGAGTATTTATAACCCGACTAAAATTAAACGTTTAGCGCATCTAAAATTTATTTAAAGTTGTAATATATCCTAAAAAATGGTTTATGAAATGTACAAAAGGTAGGTTTCAGCCTATAAATGTCCCACTGCTGAGCACAGCTAGGAAGAATCCGCCACGCTGCTCCAATGCGGGTTGGCGGACTGCACGCGTTTTTGAAATATTTTTATTTCTCAGACATGCAGGTTTCATCACGATGTTTTCCTTCACCGCCGAGCACGTGGTAAATCAGCAATTAAAATTGCAATATTAACAATTTTAGTGGTGCCGGCATCGGGGATCGAACCCAGATCATTCGCGTACTATGAAATTTAAAGCGAGCGCCTAGCCCCTGAGCTACCACAGCTACCCAAATGTACAAAGATAAATTTAAATTTTTTAATTTTACTTTTTTTGATTATTAGCCTATTAGGAGTCCGCTGTTTGACGTCATAGTAGTTACCGATTCCGTTATCCATGTAATATGTAAACAAATGGTTATTAAATAACTGAAGGTTTTCCTACGACAAATTAAAAAAAAACAAAAATGAGCAATACAAAGTAATAAATTATAGATAGATATTAATATGTAACTGTACTAAATACGACTAAGTTTGCAAAGCTAAATACAATTCTTTCAAAATCTCGGTCCAATGTATGATAAAGTAATTTTGAACAAGTCGAAATATTCTACCTCGTCTTCCTTCCTAGACTTTCAAATGTTGAGATCGTAAAAGGTAAAAGGTAAAGATCGGATGGTATTTCAGCTGCAGTGTATGCTGTTTAAGTTTAAAATTTCGGAGGGTGCGATAGGAAGCGGCCCGTATCGCGATGCAGCGCTGCAGCTCGAAACTTTTACTTTGTGCCGGCTACTGTGAGATAGCAGCGTGATATATTCGGCCGCGATAGACTCCGAACTTTAGCTCGCAGATTGTTGCGTACTTCTAATATATCCTATTTACTGGTGGTAAATTTATAGTAAAGTAATTTATTTTTACTGGTGGTAGGATTCCTATGCAGGAATCCGTCTAGGTAGGTACCACCCCAGGGCCAGTTATTCTGCCGTGAAGCAGTAGTGTGCAAACATTACTGTGTTTCGGTTTGAAGGGGACTGTGAGCTAGCGTAATCACTGGGCATATGAGACTTAAGAACCTATGTCTCAGGGTGATGGGCACAGTGTGATGTCACACAGAAATATTCTGGGTCGGTCGTTGCACTTAACATCAGGTGAACGTTTTGTTCGTTTCGTCACTTTATACAATAAAAAAAAAGATGTGGAAAAATGTCAGTATATTTATAATCACTTAATAATTATTAGAATAAAAAAATCATATATGGTATTTATTAATATTTAAAAACTTTTAAGAATAACTTGTAATGATGATGAGAATTGGTTTAACTATTATCAAGTATTTATACCTAACATCACTTATTCACACCACACTGCGCCCGTCACCCTGAGACATCAGTGATTACGCTGGCTCACAGTGCCCTTCAAACCGAAAGACAGTAGTGCTTGCACACTACTGCTTCACGGCAGAATAACTGGCCCTGGAGTGGTACCTACCTAGACGGATTCCTGCATAAGAATCCTACCACCAGTACCAGTACGAGTACATCTTATTGAAAGCAACCCTGGAACCAACTTCGTTGTTTCGTAGTTTCATCTCAAGGATTTACAATGAATTTTGAAGTCTTGTATTTTTGAAGTGAAACTTCTGTGGGCACGATGAGAGTAAAATTTGAAGTTTGAATTTGAGTACAGCGTTACTGTTGTTCTTAATTCATGTATCAATTAAGAATCATTTAATTAAAAATGTATTGTTTATATACAGAGCAGTTATTTTCCACCACGCTAGCCGGCGAGCGCAGGATCATTGGTACACAGCCTACACAAGATTCATTCCTGTGGCCAGGTCGATTGTAATTTCGACACATTTTATATTGTTATATTAACGAGTAGTAGTGTGTTTACAAAATTATATTTTTATATTGGTTTAATAAAATAACGTAGCGTTACGTAATATAATTTTATAAAAGGATCCCCCCCCCCCCCCCTCCTAGGGCATATATTTTTCAGCACCGTCTGTCGTCAGCAGCAACGTCGTATTTCTCATCCGCGGGCCTACCTGCTCGCGAGTCGCTTCCAACGACGTTGTGAAAGCCTCTGAGTTAACAGCGCGCTACACATACAAAAGAAAGTACCTATTTCACAGCGAGTAAAATTTACCTACAACTAAAATAACTATATATAAGTTCACCTCTGTCAAGAGTACTGAGTTGCACGCCCTCTTTTTTATTATTATAGTTAAGTTAGTTGTTTTAACGTAAACTATAGTTGATTGTCATGTCAAAATATTGGAATACCCCTCTTTTTGTGCCCTCTCAAAATTACAGGAGACTAAACATACGCTACTTAACACTATAAAAATATTTCCAGTCGACCAGGTACAGTCCAGCTACTTAATTCATAAATATCGAATAATTAGTAAATTTAACTTAGATAACACATAACATCCAACATCACGAGCCACCCAATATTACACATTGCAAAACTCGCTGTACAAAGACATCGGTAACGATACGATGTGCGATACGCCGAACTTCTCAAGATCCAATACAAGCAACCACCGAAAGTTATTCTCAATGTCTCCTATACAATTCATAAGCGGAAAGCGTTTCGTAGACGAACTATGTAAATACTTTGAACCTTTTGTCCGTGTGGTAGCGGCCTAAGAGAATCTACCACCCCGTCTCTTCCCGAGGGTGTCGTAAAAGTCGATAGAGGGAAAATAAAAACCTGGAAATGGGCAGCAGCATCTTCCTGGAACATCTGAATTAATAACTGCGGTTGCCAAGCGATGGCAACGATGGCAAAATCCCCTAAAATGAAAGCTACAAACTTTTGTGGCAATCTATGGGGGAGGCCTATGTTAAGCAGTGGACTAGTGATAGGCGGAAATGAAACCATTTTTGTTTTTGTGCAAAACCACACATTGTCGGTTCTGTGGTCGGATTGACGGACATGTGTAATTTATGTCTGTAAAATACTCCCACGATATCGGAGAAATCCTTGTGAGGCACCGTTTTTTTTAAATACCTTAACATTACACCAAGTAAAGGATGTAAAACTTTTAAAATAACAAATCCAATTTCATAAGACATCAACATCCACTAACAGCCAAAGCCGTTATTATCACGCTTGCTAGTAGGAATGCCACCATACATGTGCTGCCACCACATCATACGTCTACAAATATATCTTTACTGGTAACTATTTCGGTTTCGATTATTTTTCCGGTAGTAGGGATTCTTATGCAGGAATCCGTCCAGCAGTAGTCTGTAAACATTAATTTGTTGTGGGCGAGCGCAGTGTGGTAGTATAGAAATGTTCTGAGTGACACAGCATTTGTTATGGGCAGACGTTACACTAACCATCCGGTGAACGTTTTGCACGTCTCGTCAATTTCTCCTATTAAAAAAATATCAAGTAAACTGCCCTGTCAAAATCGTTTCCGCTTGTAACTTAACAACTCACATAACAGCCATTGCAACTAATACGCTTTAGATATACTTCTAATTAAACTGTTATGTTAGTTTGCACATCTAATGTCGCGCGAATGTCGCGTGAATGTTGCACTAACGCCGCATAATGTTCTCTACGTGTGATAACATTGTCGGGAGGGGACGTTGCAACTGCAGTTCGGGTTTGAAGTTGCTCTGCTATTGCTTAAGATATTGTGAATAAACGTATTTAAAGCGCACGAAGAATCTTTAAACATTTCTCCAGGTACTAAAATCTGATTATAGACGTGTTTATGATTTACTAATTTATTGACTTCTTATTTGCTTTTAAGCATTAAAAAAAAGTAAAGTAACAGTCTATAAATTTCACAGGCCTCCTCTCATTTCTGAGAAGGTTTTGGTGCGGGGAATTGTCCTCTACGCTGCTCCAATGCGGGTTGGCGGACTTCACATGTCCTCGAAACATTTTTATTCCTGGGATATGAAGGTTTCCTCACGTTGGTTTCCTTCACCGCTGAGCATGTGGTAAATCAGCACTTCAAATTGTAGAACAATTTTAGAGGTGCTGGCACCGGGGATCGAACCCAGGTTACTCGCGTACTCTGAAATTAAAGGCGAGCACCCGGCCCCTGAGCTACCACGGCTCTAAGCATTATTACTTGGATATTCGGCGATAATTGCTATTATTAATTAAAAGAATACTACCACTCCATCTCATCCAATGGATCTCGTAAAAGGCGAGTAAGGAATTAAACTGCACTGTGCACCCAACAGCGCATGGTGGCGATGGGCTCACCACCTATCACACCGAGTGCATTATATTGTTTTGGTGAAACGTGGATTGTGGCAGTCATCTGCTTTTGCAGTGAGTGCCCAGTCTCTGACTACCCTTATGGGATACAGTCGTGATCTTATGTATGTATGTATGTATGTAATTGCTTTTGTTCTTTTAGTAATTCTTATTTGCAATCTTTCATTTTTTCATTGCATATAGGCGTTATTGCAGAAATAGTTTGACCTTATTTGTTTAACATTTTAACGTATTTCGACCGCCTTGGAAGGGAACGCACATTAAAAACGCGGGCGCGGGCCCGAGCCTAGCAAAATACAACTCTTCCAGTTAGTATGAAATTGCGTAAATGCATTTCCGGCGAACGAGCTGGCGTGGTATGATAGCGCTATAGTTACAATTTGCCGCGTCGCTCCCGCGCCCGCGCCTGAACTTTCATTGTAGGGAGGCCTTAAGCAACGTTGGAGTTATACGAGTATGAATGTTCTTTAGTCTCAATCAATTAAAATTGTTTATGCCAATCACTTACCAGTGGAAGAATATTTGTGGCCTGAATGATGCATTGACAGTACACCCATTAGAAGAAACAAGAAGACCGATGTATTGTGATAAAATCGCCTGAATTTGCGGCGACGTCATAACATCTAAAATAACGCCATCGAGTCCAAACGAGCCTGCGTCCAAACGATCCTGAAAAGTCATGACAAAGCCATGGATGGAAACGATTCCTTTAAACATGAGATTCTTTTTTTCCTTTGCTATAAGCGTCTGAAGTGTTACTTGACTTAGTTATCTTGTCTGGTAAATACGGTAGAGTATCGGGTAAGCCATCCTTGCCTCCCGCGCTACTGCTGTCTCCTCTTGTTCTTTCCGAGATATACGAGAGAGACCTTATAGTTCTTTTCCAAACTTCCCATTCCCTACCCTAATCTATTTCTTCCTAATCCCTTTCCCTTCCTCTCCACCAAACCAGTGGTTGCTGTACCGATGACCAGCTACTCGTGGTAACGCATTGGGGAGTAAGAATTTCAACTTGTACTAAAATGGCGGCGACGTGATTCGCCACTCGTCAGGTCTCGTTTCCCGGGCTACGTGTGTCTGGGCTACGGATGTGGCCTCTGCTTGTCCTTTATATGGGAAAAATCAAGAATGTATTGCGTGTACCTTATTGGAAAACATTGCACTGTTTTGTACAATCTAGCAAAAACAACAATAATAATGAAGGAAAGAAAGTTAATTTGCTGCTTTCTTAATTTTTTAGTTTATTTGCTAAGATCCGCGTGCAAATCTTAATAATGCATGCGGATCTTAGCAAATTAACTTTCTTTCATTGTAATGGATTTCCGCAAAGTAACGCCTGATTCTATTAACAACAATAGTAATCTCATAAAACTAGACTATTTGGTCATGTAGGCTGAAAATGTTGATATCTCGCAATAAATTTTAGTATTAATTACCCGAATCACTCCCACGGCAATCTCGCACGGCACCTAATGGAATATCTACTATCGGCTGAGATAGTTGCGCGGTACAGGGGGACATTTATTTCGTCTCCATCCACCGCTATCTGCGGATAAGCTTAAAACATTTGGATAGTCGTGAGACAAATGAATCACTTTGCCATTATGGTATAAAGGCGACTTCAGACGTAAACCTCTTAAAACGCTGCGTTTATACTGCTTGCTAGTCTGTTCCAAAATAAATTTTATGTATTAATTTAAAAGGTACATTAATATTGTCTCCGAAACAACCAAAAATATTCCCCCGCATATAGTATATACATAAGAGTAAAGTAAAATCAAAACGGCGGAATGAAAAGCCAATAGATATGTTTACTCTTGCTCTTGTCATTTTTAACAAATGCATTATCGTTAAGAATTCCTCTACATGCTAAAATAATAGGAAAATAATCAAATTTTTATTCAAAATACACAACACATACACAGTACTATACGTAGATAACATATTGATACTACTTACGTTTCATTGTACTATTAGCCGATAGGTATCCGACAGAGATAATAGCACCTACCTCTTTCCTTGCGAGGTGACGTAAGAGACGACTAAGGTATTGTACGGGCAGCCGTTATTCGTACAGAATATCACCATAATATGCAACGCTGTGGCTATACTACTCGTGGAAACTTCTACTGGTGGTAGTATTCCTATGCAGGAATCCGTCTACGTAGGTACCACCCCAGGGCCCATAATATGCAATGCTGTGACTATACCACTCGTGAAAACGTTTGCTGGTGGTTGTATTCCTATGCAGGAATCCGTCTAGGTACCAGTACAGGGCCAGTTATTCTGCGGTGAAGCAGTAATTTGCAAGCATCACAGTGTTTCGGCTTGAAGGGCACTGTGAGCTAGCGTAATCACTGGGCATTTGAGACTTAAGAACTGAACTCAAGGTGACGGGCGCAGTGGGGTGTCACACAGAAATATTCTGGGTGACACAGCATTTGTTGTGGGTGGACGTTGCACTTACCATCAGGTGAACGTTTTGATCGTTTCGTCACTTTCTACAATAAAAAAAGGTATGGGGAGTAAAAAATTTTAATACCAAAATGGCGGCGAAGTGGTTCGCCACCTGTCACGTCTAATTTCTCACTGGGACGAAGAGTGTGTGTGGCCTCTGCCTACCCCTTATATGGAAAAATGGCGCGATTATATGTATGTATATACTACTAACGTAAATTACGGTTTCCGCTGAGAGAATACGTTACTGACAGGTCGTGATCGAATGTACATTCCAACTTTGAAGCGGCGAAGAATTTAGGATAACAATATTACTACAAATAATTATAAATATTACTACCTTACCTAGTAGGGGACAACCATGATACAGTGTTATTTGCTGATGATACATCTTTGATTTTTAAGATAAAACGTCAACTTTTATTATATGACGAGGTGAATAATGCTGTTTCAAAATTAGTACATTGGTTTAAAGTTAATAATTTGCTTTTAAACGGCAATAAAACAAAATGTATTAAATTCACAAACCAAATGTTAAAACAATTAGATGTTTGTGGATACTGCTGTCTTTCTTGGAATAACTCTTGACGCAAAACTTCAGAGCCCCCATGTATCTAAACTAGCAAGTAGACTTAGCTCTGCAGCTTATGCTGTAAAAAAAATTAGGAATTTGACTAACGTTGAAACTGCTAGATTGGTTCATTTTAGTTATTTTCATAGCATAATGTCTTATGGTATTTTGTTATGGGGAAATGCAACTGATGTAGAAGTGATTTTTGTTTTGCAAAAGAGGGCCGTAAGAGCTATTTATAATCTGGGCTCTAAAGTGTCTCTTAGGGATAAATTTAAAGAAATTAATATCTTAACCTTGGCCTCTCAATATATATTTGAAAACGTTTTGTATGTACACAAGAACATAAACCAGTTCACTAAAAAAAGTGATGTTCATAATGTGAATACCAGGAACAAGCACAAATTAATTATGCCAGTTACCCGACTTCACAGAGTCAGTAACTCTTTTCAGTAACTGTTTTTACAACAAAATCCCAGAAAGTTCTAAAAGTCTTTCAATCAAAAAGTTTAAATTTTATATTAAACAAAGACTTCATAAAAAGGGTTATTATAATATTAAAGAATACATAGATGATGATAACCCCTGGGAATGAGGTGATCGCCGCCAAGCCATTTTTACATCTTTATAATACTGCTGTTATTGTACATTATTTTAAAAATGACTAAAAAAAAACCCGCTGGGTTTCTTACTGGTTCTTCCCAGGACAGAGGCATTTTTGCGAACCAGTGTAGTTTAAAAAAAGAAAAAAAATGACTTTCAATAAGTATTATGTAAATAATCTATATTGAATAAAAATTTATTCTATTCTATTCTATTCTATATCGTTAACTTGTCCTCTAGCGAATTACAACATAAAAAATTATGTCATCTAACAGTAAAATCAATAAATGTTATAAATTTGCGTTAAATAAATAAGAAAACAATAAAACTGACAGACGTCAGAAACGCATTCTCTCAGCGGCTAACGTCCACATACCTTACCACCTACTTAGACCGTCGAAGCCGAAGGTTTGGCCTAACACTAAGATAAAAACAAATATAAAACACCAAAGTACGAGTAGATAATCAAATACGATGGCGACCGTCCGATGCAGCGCAGTGTAATTACGGGGGGCAGGGCCACCGCGCGTCGCCTTCCATTGTGGTCTCGGGTATTCTTAACAGTTTCTTCAATTTTGGCGCTTGCTAGGCTTCGCCCAAAACTATGACCGTTGGCCGAAGCCAAAGGTTTGGCCGCACACCCATTATTGGTAATAATTTTGACGATGAGTCCATTACGCACGAGCAAAATTCTGATTATATTAAAAAAAATATCGTTCAAAAACTACTACTACTACAAACATTTGCAATTCACGTCGGGCATCATTTAATCTTTAGTATGCTCTGTATTAGATTAACAACCATCCTTCAGCGTCCATGTTCCGAACGCGTCTCAGCAATGTGTATACGTCTGGCCACTTAAAATGCACTCGCTAACACCATCTAGTCAGTATATCGGCGTGTGTGTGAACGCCCTTAAAGCATGCGAGATTACAGCTCCGCTGATAAGCCAGAGTGCTTTCAAAGATATTGGCGAGTCGCTAAAGAAAATTGGTGTATGATTTAAATTGCTCGTACATATGTGTGTTTATCAGTTGTTTGCGTCAGGTGACTATGAGAGTCTGGGTCTTGCAGAAATTTTCAAAATAATTCTATTTTAAAAATAAACGATTTACTTGCGGAAATTGCCTTCGTGTAAATAAATTATTAAAAAGTGGGAGTATAAACGGGTCCAAAAACCCAAAAATCTAATAAAATACCTATGTCGATTAATAATACCATGAACTAAAACTATTAACAATATAAAAAGTATTTAAAGCTATATAATTATTCTCACTTCTAAATCATCATCGTCATTCCAGCCTTTGACTAGTCCGCTGAAACATAGGCCTCCCCTATAGATTACCACAAAAGTTTGTTGCTCTCATTTTGGGGCAATTTTTGTCAAAGTTGCCACGCACTTCAGGCGGGTTGGCAATCGCAGAAATTATTCAGATGTTCCACGAAGATGCTGCTGTCCATCTTCTGGTCTTAATTTTCCCTCCGTCGACTTTTACGACACCCCACGGGATGAGATGGTGTGGTAGATTCTCTTAAGCCGTGAAGGTGAACGTTTTGCTCGTCCAGTCACTTTCTCGTAATATTTATTTTAAGTCCAACCACGGTACATGTAAACAGTTTACTAGTGCCGATTACCTGTATAGTATAAAACTCAGGTATCAAAAAAAATCAATCTGCAATACTTCAGTGCGCATCTAGGTGCTATGCGAGGCGAAGTGTTAGTCAAAGGCCGTTTTATCTTCGATGTACATGAGTGGGGCGGGCGGACTCTTATCGGCGCGCCACACGCCCGTCCCGCGTTTATTTTGCCACATACGCCTTGAGTGACGCGCAGCGCGAATAGTGCAAGAGATGGTGACTTTTTGTCCAAAACGCTGTAGTCACTTTTCGAATTTTGATCATTTCGGTTGTACGCTATCGATAATTACAAAAAGAAACGTCGTGGCAATCGACTTCGTCGCTTCTTCTTTTATCTGTACATCGTGTATCAAACACTTTTTTAAAAACTTTTTACAATTCTTTATTTAATGTGTATGAATCTTTCACAACCTTATTTTGCAGTTTCAAACGTTTTATGATTATTCTCTTGTCTTTTACACAACCATCTATCTAACCCTTATAACAAACGCTATGTAGATATATCTATCAAACAGTGTAGTACTAATAGGAATTTAAATTAACATTAATTAAGGAACTTAGGCTGTTGAATAAACAGAAAATAGGTCATGGAAATAAATAGAACAAATCTGTCTTCCATATCTTTCGGCCAAACTTATATAACTTAAAAACAATAAAGTTATAGGCCGCGAAATTTTTACAGATTAATGATGATCGACTGATGAGATTTTCAACCGCGGCGACAACTTCAGAATACTATCGGATACAGAGGAGCACACACTCGTCCTAAGCTACCCGGGCCAGATGTAGAGCTCACGCTCATGGGATAAGATCTGGGCTAGACTAGCTCAGGGGCTGGCGCTCGCCTTAAATTTCAATAGTACGCGAATGACCTAACTTCAATACCCGGTGCCGGCACCTGTAAAATTGTTAATTTAAATGCTGATTTACCACGTGCTTCGCGGAGAAGGAAAACATCGTGAGGAATTCTGCATGTCTTAGGGATAACAATATTTCTAAGAAGTGAAGTCCCTCGAGCAGCGTAGCAGACTTTTTCCAGCTCCAAACCATCTCAGTAATGAGAGGAGAGAGGCATGTGCTCAGCAGTGAGGCATTTATAGGTTGTAACTTTATACTAGGACACAGTTTCAAAGACACGGAAACAATCACAACACGAACAGGCCTGAAAACCAACGGTTTGAGTTAAAACCGTTGGTTTTTGGTATTTTGTATTTTGTCAGCCGAAAAGTGTCCTCTTTCCCACCGAGGTGTCGTAAGAGGCGACTAAGGTATTGGACGGACAGCCATTCTAATGCTATCACTTTACTGCTCGTGGGAACGTGGGGAGTACGGTTTTTTTCACTCGCGTAACAAAATGGCGGCGACGTCTTTCGCCACCCGTCACGTCTCATTACCCACGGGGGCGAAAAGTGGGCTGCGTGTATTCTCTGCCTACCAATTATATGAGAAAAAGCGTGACTGTATATATGTACTATTTTGTGTAAAGTATAATCAATTAAACGATCAGTTCGACGTGGACCACATTAACAGTCAGACAGTGCCACAAAGCTCCAAGTCGGCCCCAAAGTGCTCGGTTGTACAAATAGCACTCGCTGAATACAAAACCTTCACGATTCCTTGTCTTTTTCTCTATTAACACTGTTTATATGATACGAAGTTATGCCGTGTTTACCTTTTAACCGCGCGTTTAAGTCAAAAGGCGCGTTATCTCAGCGCTGCATCCATCACGAGCGCCGGCGGCTGTGTTATCGGCGTCCCGCACGCCTCTGTCGTCGCGTTTTATTTCGCGCTGTACAAACTCGGCTCCGAACGGAGCTTCGAGGTTAAGTCAATTCAGTTTAGGAGTTATTGTTTGCGGGATTGTTGGCTGAAAAGTTTTGCGTGTGTCGATTTCGTTTCTGTTTGGGCACAACGTACTTGTAGACAGCCACTAGAGGAACCCTAGATAGATTCCACCGCAGTGTCAGTTATACCGACGTCAAGCAGTGATTTCCAAACCGCTGTAATTAGGTTTACAAGACACTGAAGACAGTTTAATTTTTTTTACGAATAAACGACGAGACGTCCGAAAAGTTAAACTGGTAGTAAGGGCAACGCCTATCAGACAAATGCTGTGTCACCCAAAACATTTATGTATGGCACCACACTGCCCATGATTTCACTAGCTCTTTGTGCACTTCAGATCCAAACACAGTTATGTTTGTACACTACTACTTCACGGCAGAATAACTGGCTTGGGGTGGTACAATAATAGAGCATGAGACTAAAAAACCGAAGTAGCATGGTGACAATCGCAGTGCGATGCTACACAGGACTTTTAAAAGGCTAAATTCTAGATGACACCGCACTATTATGGGCAGCCTGCTGCTGCTAGTGCTGCAGCAGTAGCACGTACTATCAGGTGAACGACAAGCAAAATATTTTAACGATTACTGATAACCAAAAACTGGTAAACTGGTAACCAAGCCCTTTGCTAGTCGCGAGTAACCTGAGTTCGTTCCTCGGTGCCGGCATCTCTAAAATTGTTCTGATATTTAAAGTGCTCAGCGGTGGAGGAAAACATCGTGACGAAATATTTCGACGACATGTGAAGTCCACCAAACCGCACTGGAGCAATGTGGCTGACTCCTCCCGGCTCCAAAACCTCCGTTGCTTAATTTACTTTTACTGCCGCTGGCAACCAGTCAACAATAAAATCTTTGTCTAAAATAACCGATAAGCGGATGCCGTATCATCGCAGAACTGTCGTTAAACCGCAGACGGGCAAACGGCATTAATCGACGCTTTAACATCGCGCCAATAACATCACTTATACCCATTTACCTGTCCCCCCCATTAGCGTTAACTTTATCTCGTCCAATAAAAATGGAGAACCGGACTCGCATATAAATAATAAATCGGAACAATAAGGTTCGGTAATTAGGCAATAAATTGCTAAGGGAGATATGAAAGATACAGATAAAAAAATTGATTTGCTTGGAAGGTACTCGTGAGGGCCTGATTTGAACGAGTGACGCCTTGACTTGCTTTATCCATAGTTATCATTTAATTCAGAACCAAAAACTAAACGTTTTCCAAAATAAATAATTATGACGACCTAAATTGATAGCACTTTAAATTTTAGCTGTCATTCTTAATCCACTCAAAATTTTGGCTTCAGCTTCCACTTTGATATTTCATCCTTAACCTCCTCTAATCTCGACGCTTACAGTTCTTTTATACCGGTTTCCTTGTGATATTCAACACACAAAATTTCAAATTTACATCGTAAGAGCTCTAATTATATCTCAAATTATTTCAAATGATATGCTATTATATGATGAAAATGCTATTTTTGGACTGCATGCAAACATTTCTTCAATACGAGTTAAAGAATCTCGTCTCGAAATCGATCGTGGTGCCGCGTCCCCTCAAAACTCGCGATAAGCCCGCTTTCAGTTTTATATTTACCCACTCGATAAGCGGGGGCCTGCAAATCGATTAGCCGGCGCACATTAACGATAGCGCCGTCCGTCTGTCAGTTTATCTGTTTGAGTGATTCCACGTCTCGACTATGACCATCATAGGTTTGATATACGACGATAATACTAAGATACTGTTATGGCTGCTTTTAAAGCTCCTTGATTACTTTTCTTCTCGTGGCTTAACGAGAGCTATTTGACTGAGACGAATTTATACCAAAGATTGTTCTGGTGTGCACGTGTGCCGAGGTGACTAAATGTGTAGTTCTGACGTTAAGCGGGATTCGAGGTTCGAGTTTTTAAGAGATTGATTTTAGAAAAGCTTTGGGCAAGTTGCCGTTCAGCGGCTTTATAGAATCTGACATCACATTTCATTCCATGGGAGTCATAACAGTCGACTAAGGCAAATTCCAGAATAAAAAATCTTTGGCCTCCGAATAATGGCGGAATAACCGTCTCAGTAATGACGACCGCATAGCCTATTTAGTGGTCTAAGTAGTTGGCTTCTTCGTCTCGAGTCCCGAGTTCCAATCCCAGCCGGAGCCAAAATTTGTGCAAAAATACAAATTGTTGTTTTTCGGGTCTGGTTGTTTTGTGCATGTAATAAAAAAGAAGTCCTAGTGACATTTAAAAAAAAAATAGTATAAAAATATATATTATAGTATAAAATGAATAGATCTAAATTATCCAGTGACGGGTAATAGCTTCTGATGCGCGAAATGTCTGATATGCGGCAAATCCTTCCAACTTTAAAAGAGTTCTATGGTGCTGAAGAAGTAGAGCGAGTAAAGAGAAAGAAAGAAAGAAGGAGAAGTTTATTTGAAGTAAAAGTAAAGTAAAGTTTCAGCCTATAAATGCCCCACTGCTGAGCACAGGCCTCCTCTCATTTCTGAGAGTAGTAGTATTTATTTCCTTTTTTAAAACAAGTCTGGTTTTTGGCCCTCTAATGACAGTTACGATACCCACGAGACTTGAAAATGTCAGTGCTTGCATTTTTTAACCTATCGTTGTCCACAACGCAACGAAAGTACATTTAAAGTAAATGAACCACACGGAAACCCCCTATGTATAATGCTGTCAAGTGTGCGAGTCGCCTCAGTATGCTCGTTCCTGGATCGATAGGCCCACGCGCTGTTGAAGAAATTTGCCTATCTTAGAGCGCAGACGGCCTTTTTGCTCAGTCGTCAGGATACCTGCCTTCAGAATAGTGGGTTATGAATACGAATATCTGTCGAAACTAATACTTGTTTATATCATAAATAATAATTGGTATAAGTATAAGCCGATAGGTGTCCGGCAGAGTTCAATGGCACCTACCTCTTTCCTACCGAGGTGTCGTAAGAGGCGAATGGTATTGTACGAACAGCCTTTATTCATGTAGTAACACCATAATACGCAATTCTGTCGCTATACGGCGCGTGGGAACTCTATGGGGAGTAAGAATATTTTTGTCTCCCAAAATGGCGGCAGTTGATAACTTTCGAAGAATACGGTAGTTCTCGCCGTGGTCTAAAATCGGCCAGAAGGACATAATGGCGTCTTATATATATGTCTATATGCATCTAAGAATTTCTCTGAATGCTATTGAATGCAGTCTGTATTTGCATGTAATAATGCAACTAAAGGAACTATGTCGTCGTGGTCGAAAAAGACAAGAAAGACGACGTATCCGTATTGCAAAAAGTGTTCTAAATTCAAAATATTTTTCGCGGCAAGCGAGCAGTAACTTTGACAGTTTTAATGAACACAGAACAGCGTATAGATTTTACTATCGAAAAATACTTGACATTATATTACTGCGTCAATTAAACATTTGTTCAATTTGTTAAACTCGCATTTAATCCGCTGCTGGATAGAATCACCTCCTCCTCCTCTCATTTCCAACTTGGTTTTGCAACCGGGAGGAACCAAATCGGGTTGACGAACTTCGCACGTCCTCGAAATGTTTTTATTCCTCAGACATACAGGGTTTCTCGTGGTGTTTTCCTTCACCGCTGTGCACGTGGTAGCGTGGTAAGTAAAACTGCAATTAGAATAACTTTAATACCGCCGACACCGGAGATCGAACTCAGATGGATTATGGTGGTAGGACTCCTATGTAGGAATCCGTCTAGATAGATACGACCCTAGGGCCAGTTATTCTGCCGTGAAGCAGTAGTGTGCAAACATTACTGCGTTTCGGCTTGAAGGGCACTGTGAGCTAGCGTAATCACTGAGCATATGAGACTTAAGAACCTATGTCTCAGGGTGACGGGCACAGTGTGGTGTCACACAGAAATTTTCTGACAGACGTTGCACTTACCATCAGGTGAACGTTTTGCTCGTTTCATCACTTTAAGCAATAAAAAAAAGGTCACTCGCGTACTGTGAAATTACCACGGGCCTTTGAGCCACCACAGATCTATACCGTATATCAAAATTTCAACACATTTATCTACTAAACTGTACACGGCTATTATTTTAACCCGATTATTTCTTCACCTTCGCGAAATATTAGTTTCGAACCGTAATTTGTTTCACTAAACGAAACGCGGCCCTATCGGCTAACGACATCGAATGTCACGGCAGGAAAACAGACCTTATAGATGCACCGAAAGGGGGGGAGCGGGACGGTAGGGGGGTAGATTCCGATCGCCTATTGACCGATAGAGCAGATTTATGGAGCGCTATCTGGGCACCGTCTTAATTTACTAGTAAAGGTACTGCTTTATGAAAACGATAACTAGCAATTTATAATGAAGGTGGTTCAACAAAAACGTAGTATATTTTGCTAAATTTACCACAAAACGTACAAAATTCATACATAAAAATAAATAAAAAACCGTCTGTAACTTCAGACATGTGTGTTCATGCTTGTACCTGAGACATCAGTTCTTCAGACTCATATGCCCAGTAATTACACTAGCAGTATCAGTGCCCTGCAAACCGAAACACAGTAATGTTTGCGGCGGTACATATTTAGTCGGAGTCCTGCATAGGAATCCTACCAGCCGTAAATATGTTTGAAATACATTTTCTTATTGTGTGTGCGCTTGTCAAAATCTTAAGTAATAAAATTTTCTGTCCAATAGACCTGTCCAGAGCGGTGGTGGACAGAAGTATTTTAGGTACGAAGCTTCTTGTAGTCCGATTGCCAATCCAGCTGCTAAGGAGTAGTAATATGGCAAATAGTGCTTGGGAAAACTTGGAGGAGGCATATGTCCAGCAATAGACATTTTAGGGTGAAGGGATATGCCATGACTGTCTGAGAAATACAAAAGAGAAGTACAAGTGCGTATACATACGAGTACATTGGTTGAAGTCCTCCTCGCCGATTTTCAACCACATTGCCAACTTTCCAATACTGTCGAAAGCTACCAACTGCATAGATGTTATAGTACCACAAGTGTACGCGCAAACACAGAGGCACTCACACAACACATCCAGACCCGTAAATAATTTATGTTTTTGGCACCTATGTCTTCGGCTGGGGTTCGAACCGGATGCGGTGTGAAAGTCAGGTACTTTAACCACAAGGCCACGCGGTCTTTCACACTTATTAAACGGAACTAGTGGTCGCCCTGTAATCGAAATTCAACCGTAATTCATATTTATTTTAAGTCCATACGTTATTTTGGTTGTCGTAATTATTTGTTGCGTACATTTAAAAATCCTATGGCGACAAAGTTTTGAAAGAAAGAAATAAAGAAAGAGAAGTTTATTTGAAGCGCCAGCACAATAAATACAGGCATAGTTTCAAACAAAACACGGAAAAATTAAAACAATAAACAACAATGCCATAGGAGAACATTACAAAATAACACGTAATAAAATAAACAGAGAAAAAAAAACTACTTACATCCACAAGTACATGGAGGAATGCTTCAAAAAGGAATGCCACTCAGGATGTGCTAGAATGTGTTGGACTAACACAACCTCGCCCTGATTTTCAGTTACATCCTAATACGGAGAATTAAATATCACAAATATATATACATTCATATAAATTATACATTCATATAAATATATATACATATACACATACATATACCCCCTTGCCATTCACCCCTCGTCTAGCGAGGCTTACAAAGCGTCATTTGACGATGATATTTTAGACGTAAGTTAGCAATTATATATATATTCGATTCACTTTTATAATGCATTATTAATAAAGCCTCCAAATCTGCAACACGTATTTTTAATTAGTTTTTAAAAAGACTTTTGAAAGCTCCCTTTGACTATCTACTGACATTGTTTATTTATTGTAAAACTATTGTAAATCTTAAAATAAAGGTAACAATGGGCGGACTTAATGCCTGTGGGCATTCTCTGCCAGTCAACGTCATGAATTAATATGAACGTCAATGTTTTATATTATTCAATTCAATATACGTATTTTTTTATATATCCTAAAGTTTTAGCTTCCTCGGTACTTCTCCATACAAAATTTAACCATGCCAAAACTCACACTCCTCCGTTCGCTAAATATGTTAAAAAATGGGTACAAAATTTTCCCTTCACGTATTAATATATAGATTACTAATTCAACCAGACATAATATAGGTCTAATTAAATTTGACCACGCCCCATTTTACTATTTTAAGCTATCTTTTCGCTGTCACATTTTTTCGTTTAACATTTTCAATAATTACTTTATCCAACAATACACGCACAAACTTTTCATGCATCATGTCATTGCCGACTGGGGTCATTTATTAAAAAGCATCGTGACAGAGTAGTGCGTACACACACGCCACACGAAAGCACGCCCGTGACGCGTGACGTGCCGATCGCAAGATAACCGTGATAACGTGACAGTCCGTGTCACGCTACCGGTGATACGCCGCGCCGGAATCTCACTTTTCAGCGCCGAAACCGTAGAACGTTCCACATTGAAATTTCATTGTATTATGAAGTGACATTTAAAGAATTCGATTGTTCGACGATGAATATGAAATACGATGAAATATCATAGTATAATCCATACTTACATTTTAAATAAGAAAGTAACTCTCTCTGTCTGTTTGTTACCTTTTTACTGCCCAACCGCTGAACCCATCTTGACGAAATTCGGCACAGAGATAGCTTGCGTTTTGAATACTTTTAATTCCGGAAAAACATAAGTCTCAACGGTATTTTTAAAAAATCTAAATCTAGGTGGACGTAGTCCCGGCTTGGTATTCTATAATTATTAAACCAAGATCCCAGATAAAAAAAATCCATATAATATAGATCCCATCATCAGAACTTCACAAATTTATATGACCAACCCCTACGGTACGAGGTACCGGTTAGTAAAGAAAGGTATCATAACAATTGTTTATTAAACAAAGAAGTTACGCACCGACATATAAAATATATACAGCCGAATTTAGACCCTCCTCCATTTTTAAATTAAGTGAAAAAATAGCTTATAAAATCGGTTATATTTTTTTATAAAAAACCTTACAGAAAAATT
This sequence comes from Luehdorfia chinensis, assembly GCA_019845155.1. Classification (NCBI taxonomy): domain Eukaryota; kingdom Metazoa; phylum Arthropoda; class Insecta; order Lepidoptera; family Papilionidae; genus Luehdorfia; species Luehdorfia chinensis. Next base: position 11,731,131 of record JAHVAK010000103.1, read on the forward strand.
ATTACTATATGTCGCTTAACTGTGAACATAAACGTCATGTTGTTTGAATAGAGAATAAAAAAATTAAATATTAATTTGTAAAAAATCAAACGATAGGTACTGTACCACGAAAGTATCTTCTGTCTTCTTCTAAACCTTTTAAATAACAATAACCTGTAACAATTAAAATATTTTACATAAATATATCCATACTGATATATAAATGCGAAAGTAACTCTCTCTGTCCCTCTGTCTGTTTGTTACCTTCTCACAGTTCAACCGTTGAACCGATCTTGAAGAAATTTAGCACAGAGATAGCTTGCATCCAGGAGACGGATTTAGGATAGTAATAGTTTTTATCCCAGAAAATCAAATAGTCACGACGAGATATTTAATAAACCTACATCGACGTGGACGAAGTCGCGGGCATCAACTAGTTTATAATATAATTAAGTTAATACGAACCCGTAAATACTGGATCATCGATGACGGAAAGTGCCTCAAATGGGTTACTTATGTAAATAAGTGCAATCTGTTTTAGTTCCGCGTCACGCGAACGTTAATGTTTCGATGTCTACAAATACTTCTGATCAAATTACACCGTGCGTTTTTATATGAGAAATAATATAAGTTTTAAACAATAGTTTTTTTTTTTCGTAAAGTGACGAGACGAGCAAATCGTTCACCCGATGGTAAGTGCAACGTCTGCCCATAACAGATGCTTTGCTACTCAGAATATTTCTGTGCAGTACCACACTGCGCCCGTCACCCTGTGACATAAGTTCTTAAGTCTCATATGCCCAGTGAATACGCTAGCTGTCACTGCCCTTCAGACCGAAACGCAGTAATGTTTGCACACTACTGCTTCACGGCAGAATAACTGGCCCTGGGGTGGTACCTGCCTAGGCTACTGCTATAGTACTTGTGAAAACAAATCCAACGAGCCCAAACATGTCGGAGTTATCTTGATTAGTTGAATTCCTGTGGCCAACTTCCGGCTCCGTCATTAAAGCAGCTCCATGGTGCCATTTTATTGCATTGCCATCGAAGCTACAAAGTATCCCAAATTTTAGCTCAATCGGACATCGGAAATGTGCCGTGTGGTGGCGGCTTAAGAGACTCTACCACCCTATCTCATCCCGTGGGTGTCGTGAAAGTCGACAGAGCGAAAATAAAAAACGGGAGATGGGCAGCAGCATCTTCCTGGAACATCTGAATAAAAAAACTGCGGTTGCCAACCCGCCTGCCAAGCGTGGCAATTATGGCAAAATGCCCCCAAAATGAGAGTAACAAACTTTGGGGGAGGAGGAAAAATCTATGGGGGAGGTTTGTGGCAATCTATGGTGGAGGCCTATGTTCCGCAGTGGACTGGTGGCTTAAATGATGATGATGATGATGATGGACATAGGAAAGTAGGTCAAAATTTACTTACATGATTTTAACCGGAAAGACAAACGAAGAAAGCAAGTTAGCATTTAAGCTTTTGTTTGTATATTTTATTAAATGTTTATTTTTGTTGGTTCGGTTTTTGGTTTTTTTCTATAAAATATCGAAATTTATAAGTTATTTATCAAAATCCTAGTATCTGAATGTTTCAATAATTCAAGTACATGTCGGTACTTGTTTCGGTCTGGTGCCCCACTATAAATTGGACGATAAAAACACCACGAAACTGCGATAGCTCCCTGGCTTTGCGGGTTGGCCGGCTGCCGGAGTTTTGCTCGATTTTAACGTATAAAGCTGTCATTTTTACGAGAATCTCATCTAGACTCATATCGGGTTAATCCCGGTTCCCGGTAGACCACACCAATGTTCGTCACAAAACTGTGATACTTAATTTTTCACGTAATGTTCGATTCACTATTATTTTTATCTAGTGGTCAGAATGACTGTCTTTTTACATTTGTGCATAAAAGCAAATTGTTGATTTACGGATCTGGTTATATAGTAGTCGCGAAGGTTAGGACGAGTGAGTGCGTCTGTGTTTGCGTGTATGCATATGACACTACACTTCACTACACGAAACTCTAATATCTCGAGAACACTTGATATCACCCGACAGTATTCGGAATACGTCGCCGTGGTGCTCAGGAAAGTGCATCTGTAAGTAAATCTAGGTATTTTTTTTGTCGGTGATTATATCCATTTATAGTGATGAAACATCTCCCTTACTACTGTATCAAATATAATTTTTGATAAGCCATTTTGAAGATAATATTTCCGTCTAATGACGAAAAAAGTAAATGTCCATAAATTAATGTTAAAAATATTAAAAAGTTTTAATTAATGTATTTATTTTTAGATAGTGCCATCTGTTGACCATCGGTTCCATTTACAGGAAGTTGTCAGTTTTAGTTATTTACATTCTTTAAAGAACGGTCGATGGCGCCATCTATTCATGATCACGATACTGGGAAAATTTTTACTATAAAGCTAGTCTACTTAAATTGAAATAACAATTTTAGTAGAACTATCATGAAATTGAAAGCGAACGGCACGGCCCCTGTGCTACCACGGCTTACTATTTATATAACCTCGGTGGATATGAACGTCACAACTGCCACCAGTTACTAGGTCAACAGCATCGTGAAGTAATGTATTCGCGAGCATCCCTCGCGGGCGGTAGCGTTGACAAAATAGTGTCTCTATATTTACAAAGGCGCGGCGTGCGTGTCGCACGATAAGAATCGCTGCGGGCCTCCGCTTGTGTTATAAAATTTGGGCTAGTAATACAACTGATTTTGTCCTTTATATAAATATATATATTTTTTAATAAAAACCAAAACTATTCAGCATTTTTATTCACACTACTTCTATACATCATATTTCACACTAGGGTGTCTATTAATTATATCGTGGGTGTGTTTTACAGACATCGTTTGCACACGCATCTAGCAACACCCAGACCTGGAACAACTATCTACAGGCCATACAAATAATTGTCCCGTAAGGGGAAGAGAGGAGAGGGGGGGAGAGGAATTTATAACCTAAAATGCGGAAATTTTGAATAAAAACCGTTAATTTTTTTTAAATTTATATATACATACTATTCAGATACAACAAACAATATCTTATATTAACTATCATTGTTACACCATTATTTCTTTAGGACTATGTGTTTGTTCATGAAGTTATAATGTTTCCAAATACTTGAAGCTTGTATAATTGTCATTTAATCTTTACAGGTAAGTCTACGCTCCTTTCTCCAGCAACGCCTAGACACTATTATAAGGTAATATTTCATGCATACTCATTGTGAGGACGTTGGGCAACTTCCATCTTGCATCCTTAACGACCGCAAAACGCGTTTTAAATTCTCCGCAAATAGCCCCCATCCTTACCGAAGAATGCACCATTATTCCCGAACAAAGTGATGCCGACAAACTACACGCGTTTTTAACCGTAAACCAAATACATAAAATGTGGATAAAAACACAGAGAAAGAAGACAACCGAAATAAATATCGATTCATAACACAATACAATCTATAATCGAGTAAAAAGCGAGGGTGGCCACACATCAGGTACCGGTGACATCGGGGCCTGTCCAGCTATTGTCATTCGCGGCGTATCGCGCGAACGATCGCAATGTTCGCGAACTACGATTCAAGACTTGCGATGTAGCAACAATCTCTCACATTCGTGTGCTACTTGCATGCACCAAAAATTTACTTAAATTGATATTGCTTGACATATTTCTGTTTTGTCATAAAGTGTCCTAATTTAAAGCTACCGATTAAAATATTTATTTTAAGAAATATTCAATAAAATATAATATCGAATATATGAAATAACACAGTAAATGTGATTTTTCATTTCAAAATTTGTTTCATGGATTCTCGTTGGGCGGAAACTTTGTGTGAAATTGTTTACTAAAAAAAGTGACAGTAATGAGCATATTTAATATATTTTTTTTATTCAATAAAACTTACGAAATATAAAATAAGGTAAATCTTTTTCTAATTACATACATACATACATAATATCACGACTGTATCCCAAAAGGGGTAGGCAGAGACTGGGCACTCACTGTCAAAACAGATGACCGCCACAATCCACGTTTCACCAAAACTTTTTTTTTTCATAAAAGTGACGGAACGAGCAAAACGTTCACCTGATGGTAAGTGTAACGTCTGACCATAACAAATGCTGTGTTACGCAGAGAATTTCTGTGTGACACCACACTGCGCCCGTCACCCTGAGACATCAGTTCTTAAGTCTGATATGCCCAGTGATTACGTTAGCTCTCAGTGCCCTTCAAACCGAAACACAATAATGTTTGCACACTACTGCTTCACGGCAGAATAACTGGCTCTGGGATGGTACCTACCTAGACGGATTCCTGCATAGGAATCCTACCACCACTTGGTGTGATAGGTGGTGAGCCCATCGCCACTAAGCGCTGTTGGGTGCACAGTGCAGTTTAATTCCTTACTCGCCTTTTACGAGATCCATTGGATGAGATTGAGATGGACGGCATCTTTTTCTAATTACGCGCATACAATGACTGGCGTCAATAAGGAAGTATGAATACTAAAACCCGAGATCACGCTCGCAGTCTCTCCTACTTAAGTATTTAATTAAGTTGTCAATAACAGAAATTCCTAACAAACTAATTCGTTATAAACTTCAGCAAATCTCACAAATTTTAAAATACACAACCAGCGACAAAAAACGGCGAAAATTTTTCGATTTCGATATCTTTACACTATTAATCCAAAATCGGCACGCTCCTAATTGCGCCCGCAAAATATTGTTGGCGTATTTACAACGCACTCAAACCAACAACTCGATTACTAAACATGCAACCTTATTCCCATAACTACAAAGATCACAGCGCCCGCAAGAACAGTTTGCTAGCAGTGTATTTGCTATACGTTAGCGGAGATTTATAAGGCAGTCCGTCTTGGACGCTGTGCTAAGATACTTATTCAAGGAATGCCCAGTTGTTGGTGTAGATTTGTGGGCGATTTGTTAACGTGCGACTGGCTTTATTGGTGCAGAGCTGCCTACTGAGAACACTTGTCGATATCAGCGTTAACGTTATTGGGTGAGCCGTTATAGCTGAAGATAAGCTTAGTTTACACGCAAATTCACACTACATACCTACTTTTACAGATTGTAACTACGACCTTTTATAAAACATAATAAGCAATGTGGTATTGGAACATGGGGTGAGGCCAATTGGTTGGCAACAATTACAGTACATGGAGAGTTACTAGGAGAGCTACTAGGAGAGCTACTAGGAGAGCTACTAGGAGAGCTACTTATAATTATGCTTACTTCCTAAATGTGAGACCTAAACATCTGACTTAGATTTTGAAAAACTTACCAAGAAGACATTATAAGATAAAGCGTATTATAAAATGATCATAAAATAGATGACAAAGGTTTGTGGAAATAACTCTTGATCTGCAATTGCAAATCCTCTGGTTACCAAATATCTTTTTTTTTATTTAATGAAAGTGACGGAACGAGCAAAGCGTTCACCTGATGGTAAGTGCAACGTCTGCCCATAACAAATGCTATGTCACCCAGAACAGTGTGACACCACAATGCGCCCGTCACCCTCAGACATCAGTTCTTAAGTCTCATATGCCCAGTGATTACGCTAGCTCACAGTGCCCTTCAAACCGAAACACATTAATGTTTGCACACTACTGCTTCACGGCAGAATAACTGGCACTGGAGTGGTACCTACTTACACGGATTCCTGCATAGGAATGTTGTAATAACGTAATTAATGTAGCTTATAAAAACAAAGACCCCTACAGTTTCTTTTCGGTTCTTCTCGGAGAAGGTGTAGACTTTGACAAGCCTAAATAAAATAAAAATACTTTTATTAAAATTTTGTTTACTTTCACACATCTAATTCATGCTAATGTAAATTAAGGTAATAAGCACAACTTGATTATAGAATATAACCAAAATTGAAACCCTTGATACCAAAACCAAAAAGGTTTCCATTAAAAATATTAAATATTTCTTCCTAAATTATAATTATATATTATATTAATTATATCGCGATAATTAAAAAAGGAGGACGTATTTAAAGAATATAGAAATGTGCATTATAATAAACTTTTATTATTTATCAAAAAAAAAACTACTGTAAGACGAAGAATTCGTGCAAATTTCCGCTTACAAAGTGACAATAAAAAATATACAGGCTCCACATTAGTTTTACATCATCTAATCGGTTCTTCAATTTTTCACTATATCTTTACACTGGCACGTTCTCACGGTTTTACTAATAACTTAATCACTAAAGGTATAACGTTACCTCTTTTTCCTATCACGTTATCATTAATACTCGCCTAGATCTAGGCGACAGTTATTAAGCGCTTATTCCTTACCGTCCGCTGGAATAACGGTCAGACATGGATCCTATATTAACCATAAAAATGTCAGAAGACAAATTTTAAATCGTTTAAATCCAAGAAATTGTATTCAGCCTATATAAGCTTATTAGCTATACGATAAAAATTGTCAATTACGTACTATACATATTGAAGCGAGCGCATCGATAACAAATCACTAGGATCGATTCAGGCGATTCCCGCGGAATTGCACAATTTCCCGACCCCGCAGAGCGCGTATCTCGACAAGGCTGGCTAATGAGAGCGTGGATACAAGTACCATTGTTTACAGATGCGATCGGGGGCATTATCTCGAGTATTTTTGCTCGGCTGCCATGTTTTCACTTATCTCCATGGATTGGAATAGGGCGAACCGATTGTTTCCGCTCCGGTCGCGATTTTCGTCATCTTTAGTGTTGTTACGATGCGATGCGATATCGATACGGCAGCTCGCTGCGATCGCGAGATAATCGTGTTGGGATTGTATTAATAACACAGCATTGTTATGGCAACACTAAATTTTGACGATGCTAATAGCGGCGTTTCAAATTCGTTTTCGATTAATTGTTATATTCTAGTATCCTGCAGATTATTTTTTATTAGAAACTGTTTTTGATTATATTTATCAAATCAATATCCGCCAACAATAAAATATAGCACATTTTTTGGTCAATATGCAGAATTTTTATTTTATTAGAAAAATCTTTTTACCGTTGCTGTCTAGGAACTTAAAAAGATAATCTAACAAATATATATTTTTTTTATTAAATCTCGATTTATCCGTAATTGTCTGGATAATTTCTTAATTTAACTTAAAACGTTAACATCTATTTTTTGCTATTTCGACAAAAACAAACTTCAAATTTTCTTCTACAAATAATGTGTAGGCAAAAGAAGCAGGTGATGAATAAAGCAAATTAGGGCGCAATTGCACGATTCTCCGATAGCCCCGCGTCACCGCGTCCCGAACGCGCGTCATCCAACGCGCTCGTAACGACCTGCGTATTGTATGCAAAGCGACTGAAACTGACGACTGCGGCTCGCTTTCATTTGAGACCTTAATAAATTATACGAACTTTTTTGATTAAATCCTTATTAATAACACAATACGTTAACTTACAGCCAGTACTATGCAGTATCTGTTAATTAATTGGTCTTACTCATATGACAATAGCTGACATATCCTAATCCACGTGAACTATTTATAGAAACCGATAAAGGTAAATTTAGGTTCTGTATTCATAGGACCTCTCCCTCTCCGCAAACACACACACACACACAAAGTAATGGATACAAAGCTAAGAATTTAAAATCTGTCACATGCGTAGTAATATTTGAGTTCAGGAATCCGTCTAGGTAGGTACCAACCCAGGGCCAGTTATTCGGCCGTGAAGCAGTAGTGTGCAAACATTACTGTGTTTTGGTTTGAAGGGCACTGTGAGCTAGCGTAATCACTGGCCATTTGAGACTTATGATGTTATGTGTCAGGGTGATTGATGGGAACAGTGTGGTGTCACACAGAATTATGGGTGACACAGCATTTGTTATGTTGCACTTACCATCAGGTGCACGTTTTGTTCGTTTCATCACTTTATCCAAAAAAAAGTAAATACTTCATTTTGTTAAGAAAATGTATATCTATTTAATTTATAGGTATTTGTAGGTATAGGTATAGATACAGAGCACGATTTACTTTTAAAGAAAGTGAAAAAAATTATTAAATAAGTTTATTGTTCAAAGTAAAAACCGAAGTATTACCCCAAAGTACCTTTTTCTTACCAATTTTCCACAATCACCTCTATTACAAGTTCCATTGTAGCGCGATAGCTCGAAGCTTCAGCTTAGACTGATCCATTCCGAAACCGTCTCAGTCCCCCTTTGATATGCCACAACCAAAATCCAACCTTAAGTTTTTAACATTGAGTTCATTGTCAGTTAGATCCTTACTGACTTTTATGACGTAATGTCAATACAATCGTTAAGTATACAGGACGTAACAGCCAGCGGAATATAATCAAATTTGATCCGTGTGACCAATGGAAGTTAAGGTTATTTTACTTAAGGGGTAAAAAGTGATTTAAGTCGTTTGGATTGTTCAGGGCGCCGGCGCTATCGGAATCACCTTAATGATGCCTCGATGGCGGATAGCCATTGTGTTGGATGTAAATTTGTAGCCGTCGGCGCGGGTAATGATGTGAGAACAAACTGAGATGCTGATAGCTCGATCCGGATCGCTCTCGGCCCTCGGCCCACTGTGCGCGAGTGAGATCGGCGCTTGGGACGCTTCATGTGTTTTCAGCTTTATGTTTTTATTTTAAGTGCGTTGTCTTTTAAAAACAACTTTAAAACTGTAACGGTATTAAAACAGAATAACGCTTATCGATAAAACATGTAAAATATGGGCGTAATTCTTACAAATTACAAAAATGTATGTGACATCATCTTTATACACAAAATGAATATGCCGACGGATTTATCATTAAACAGTGAGAAGAATACCGTTGCCGTGTGGTGACTGGTCACGGCTTAAGAGAATCTAACACCCCATCACATCTCGCAGTTGTCGAGAAGTTGATTAAAGATAAGGGTTACAAAAAACAATAAATTAATAACAAAAACAATACGAAAATCAACGATTTTTAAATAAGATTTTCAAATAGAGCCTAATGCTGACTTCACGAACTAAAATCATTAAATACTATGTAGCGTAAGAAACAGACCTACATTGAAATTACTAGCATCAGTTTACCTCTCGCCATCCAGACAAATATTAGAATCAGATTTAAAATCTCTACTAGATTTAGGTCGTTCTGTTATACTTGCCGGAGACTTGAACAGCAAGCACGGTAGTTGGAATTCCAACGTTAATAACACGAACGGTAATAAACTGTACGATATAGCGGAGAGACTTAACGTAAACGTTATAGCCCCCGAAACACCAACTAGAGTACCGACGCAATTACATCAGCAGCCGGATATTCTAGACGTAGCTATAATTAAGGACGTGAACTTAGCAATAGACTCTATAGTTACGCTTCACGAACTTGAGTCGGACCACCGTCCGGTCATTTTTAAGCTGGGCCAGCCAAATGGTGAGGTGACTCAGACCAAAACCATTGTGGACTGGCGTACCCTTGCAGTCAAACTCGAGGCTACGAGCTCTCAGCACTTAGACGAAATTCCTAATACTATCGACTCGCCAGAGGTAGCCTGCCGAGCGATAAAATCCTTTTCGAATCATCTCAAAATAGCCGTCGGAGAATCCTCCCGGAGGGTTACGGTGTCGAGCGATCGACGCTGTAACCTACCGGCGGACCTCCGACGCCTGATTAGAGAAAAGAACCGTGCGACTAAAGCGCACGATAGATATAGAACAGACGAAAATAGACTCAGACTGCGCCTCCTACAAAGGGATGTTAAAGAGCGCTTATCTGAGTACAATCAAGACAGCTGGGACACTATGCTTGGAGAAATCGAGCCGTCGCACACTGCCTACTGGCAGCTGGCACGATCTCTCAAAGCAGAGCCGGTCTCACCCATGCCGCCACTCATTAGATCTAACGATAACTCGCTCGCCTTCGACGACAGCGAAAAAGCCGAATGCCTCGCAGACAGTTTAGAGGGCCAATGCACTCCGTCTCACGTGCCTGCGGATCCCGACCACCTGCAGCAGGTAGCCGCGGAACTCGAACGCAGGGCTGCAATACCACCAGTGGGCGAACCACTGCCTCCAGTGACTCTCAACGAAGTCACTAAGATAGTTAAAAATCTTAAAAACCGATCCGCGCCTGGCCTCGACGGCATAAACAACAGGGTGATGAAATGTCTAACTACGCCGTTATTATGTCTGTTAGTCAGTATTTTTAACGCGCTCCTCTCCAGCTGCTCCTTCCCGGACGACTGGAAGGAAGCCGACGTTATAGGCATTCCGAAGCCTAATAAGCCTAGGAACATTCCGTCTAATTATCGCCCAATAAGTCTCCTCAACTCGATGGCTAAGATTTATGAGCGAATTATACTCAGTCGATTAAAAGACTATGTCCTTACAAATAATATTCTTCCAGACGAGCAGTTCGGCTTTCGCCCCGAACACTCGTGCACTCATCAAGTGCACCGCTTAACGGAGCACATCTTAGAGAATTTAAACGACCGCCCTAAGCCTGTAGGCACAGGGGCCTTATTTTTCGATGTCGCAAAGGCATTTGACAAAGTCTGGCACGACGGCTTGTATTACAAGTTGTATCACACTAATGTGCCAGACAGACTCGTGAAAATCATACGAGCCTTCTTGTCTAACCGCCTATTTCGCTTTCGGGTAGAGGGAACGCGCTCCTCGAGCCGCCCTCTCCGAGCGGGGGTCCCTCAGGGCTCCTGCCTCTCCCCACTCCTTTTCTCGCTATACACTAGCGATATTCCTAAAGACCCGAAAGTCAATCTTGCGCTTTTCGCAGATGACACGGCCTTGTACTATTCCGACAAGCACAAGGGCCGCATAACGATTCAACTCCAAGCCGCAGCCGATCGCCTAGGCGAATGGTTCCGGAAATGGAGAATAGAGGTAAACCCCGAGAAAAGTGTAGCGATATACTTCTCGAGGGGCACACCAAAGCCCGCTAGACGATGTCACCCAATCGGCAACAATCAGCTAGGCACGATCACTCTGTTCGGACGCCCTATTCCCTGGGAAAAGAGCGTCAAATACCTCGGGGTCACTTTAGACGCAGCGATGTCGTTCGCTGCACACATTAAAAACATACGCAATAGAGCGGCTTTTATATCAAGCCGTCTATACCCATTAACTTGCTCCTCAAGCAAAATGTGCTTAAGACACAAACTTCGCCTCTATAAGACTTGCATAAGGCCCGTAATGGACTATGCTTGCGTCGCTTTCGCTCACGCGACGGGCAATCAATTAAAGAAGTTACAGAGCGTTCAAAATCGATTCTTGCGAACTGCCACCGGAGCCGGTTGGTATCAACGCAATGTAGATCTTCACAGCGACTGTGAAATGCCTTTAATCTCTGAACACTTCAGAGAATTATCACGGCGGTTTTTCGAAAAAGCCGCGGTTCATTCAAACCCGCTGGTGGTTAAAGCAGCAAATTACCGACCAAACAGAAACGCGACCGAACGCAAACGTCGCCCGCGAAACGTGCTAGACGACACGGACGTCTCAGCTCTTCCTGACCACGATACTGTCACTCACGATCCAAGCCACACTGTACACACAGTCAATAGCTTTAATATAACACGCACCACGACGCGCGACCGCCGTAGAGAGCGGCGCGCAATAGTCAATAATCACATCGCGTACACAAGATTCACCCGTGTTCCAGGGCGGTTCTCACCGCCCAGAGTTACCGACACATAAGTCGACAGTCCGAATGGACGCGCGCAGCCTCCTTCGGACGGTCAGTAGACGACTTAAAATGTTTAAGATTTTCGAAATCGCGAAAGCACGCAGCGAACGCGACACAGTCCGAACTTCGAGGGTTTTGTAGGAGTTTTTATTTATTTATTTATTTATGTTTGGGTCAAACCAAACCTGGTACACGGGCCCCTGGCCCGCGAGCACAGTATCCGATGAAGCTGTAAAAGCCGAGACGGCTAACAGCAATTACATCACCGAAAATATATATACATTGAAATTATGGGTATTTGAGATTATTCCGCCATTCTTTTGGCCACGAGATTTTCCTGGCGTTTCATTGACCTCATCCTGGTAATGAATGGTTTTCGGGATGAAGTGCGGGATAGTAAGGTAGCGTGTAAGATACACGCTACTACACATATTACTTACATACCTACATTATATTTAATATTAATTTGTCTTGAAAGTTGTATAACATTTTAATAAGGTTGTGTGTGACTTCTGCGTCTCTTACCTTGACTCTGACTACTATTTGACCTTGATTTTGATTTATTTTTATTTTTTTTATTTAAAAAAACGAAGCCCCACAGTAGGATTTTCTCCTGTATCGTGGGTGCGTTTTACAAACATACATTTCACATGCACAACACAACCAGACCCGAAAAGCAGAAATTTGTGTTTTTGCACAAATGTTACCTCCGGCTGGGAATCGACCCCAGGACCGGTGGCGCAGAAGTCAGGTACGCTAACCACTACGCCACGCGGTCGACAATGACAATTTACTATTGTAATATGATATCCCCATTGTGTTTTTGACATTTAGTGTGTTTAATTTGAATTACTGTCCAACATTACATTAACAAGATTCTCTTATTATTAACAATTTTACCTAGATTTGACTATGCTAATATAAATCTGATATCGTATTATTTCTTTAAAATAGCCATGTAACTTTAAAACTCTATATAAGTAGAAAAATATCATCTCACTGCTGGGTAAAAGACTCCTTTCATTTTTGATAGTTGGAACTGGAAGAGGTCAAGCGCTCCGGTGCGAGTTACCGGGTAGGTAACACATTTGGATGTTATTTCATCATCGTCATCAGTTAAGCATGTTTATACAAGTAAGTAGTTTTTAATAAAATCGTGTGAAGTAACACTTTAGTATTCTATATGTGAGCTTCTTCATAAATACATAAATTTCTTTCAAACTACGAGGGTGATTTATTATCTCTAAAGTTATTTAAAATTGGGATTATAGAAAACCTTTCTATGTAAAGGTCATAACAGCACAGCATTTTCTACAAAGCTCTGATGGTGTGTAATGACCTTTACAATAATGGGCTAGTGCGTACACAACTTTATCTAACTCATTAGCGAAGCGTTTTTGCTAAACACCCAACAAAAACTTAAGCTGTGTTGACACTTTACCATCCTCAAATATAGTCCCTCAGCCTTTCCATATTATTACACGCAACTTGCTAAACAAAACGTTACCAACAAAATGGCAGTTCACAAAATGGCGCCCATGATGGCGTCATTAGCGTCGTTATCGCACTATTTTGTCGGATAGACAAAATTTTCAGTCTTTCAACGCTCATCCTGGTAATGAATGCGCTGGAAGAGATGCTTTAAATGAAAATAAGATAAATATACAAACGACGCAGGGTTGATGAAGATCGATGTACAAAATAAGTATATTTTATTTCGGCATTTCTAGCAACATCTATTGCAAATATCTTAGAATTGTAAACATGACGCTTAACTTACTTACTACTAAGTTTCAATTGGCAGATGTCGCACCTACCATCGGCTGAACACTTTGCTCGTTTGGTCACTTTTTCATACAAATAAAATTAAACAACTGAGTGGCATGGTGGTCAGTAGTACTGAGTAAGTACTACGGCTGGCGAGGCTGGGTCTTAAATAATGACGTTTGGGTAGCCTTTTTTCCTCAGACATGCAGGTCACGAAGAATTTTATTTCACCGCTGAACACGTGGTGGCACTTGAAATTGCATAACAATTTTAGAGCTCGGATGTCTCAGCTCCACCTCCCCATCCCCCCATCTTAATGACTCGATTTGTTGAATGCCAAGCCATTTATTGCCCGACTACCCGTAGCTCGCGTTTTGACCTGTAAAATAATTAGACCACATGACCAAATGCGTCGTAATATCCTGCGCAGTTGATAACTTACAAATCTTACAAAAAAAAAGATCGACAGACACAAAGCAGAATCCGTGGTACCTTCATTCATCGAATTCCTTGTATCATATTCTATCACCCAAGTGAACTCCGAGAGTGGCACGGTTCTTCATTGCTAGGCAGTTTTGCCTACTCGTAGCAATAAAGAACCGCGATTTGATTACGTAACTCAAAGGCTGCACGTACTGATTCAAAATTTGTCTTTAAAAATTTAAGCATTTTATGGGATATAACATAGACTTACTTTATTTGATTATAGAAGTTTAGTTTTAATAATAATAAAATATTCTTTATTTCAGACTTAGTGCATAAAACGTTAATAAAAGTTTAGTTATAAACACTTAAAAACTACGTAAGTAAACTATTTTTCTACTTGGAGTCCCGACCAGTGCCTCATAAATGAGCTGTCGGTTTGTTTTGCCAATACATCATAAATTATTTATTACATACATAATATTTTTTTATTAGTCCACAGCTATACTCTTTAACGAAAGACGTATTTAAAAAAAAATATATTCACTTAATTACAAACTCAATAAAATTGATTTAGGTTAGGCACGAATCAAATATAAATTATAGTATCTAAATATTTTAGGACATAGTTTTTCTGTTCCACAAAAACGAACGATAAATGTAATAAACAGAGCATTAGCGAGCTCCAAAAGAAGTTTATCTTTCAATGTACATTACATAGGAATCTACAATTAAGACACTAACAACGACAGCGAGCCATGACATCATTATCGGGGAAGAATCGATTCTTTTTCTTTTATATCGAGCGAGTATAATCGGGATCGAGCGTGGCGCCAACCGATCTGCTTTATCTTTGTATTATCGAAGACTAATGCACTGCGCGAGATAAGACCGACATAAGAGCGGGGGCAGATAAACTCGGTGTGGCCATGTTAAAAATAGTGTACACGCATAGTTTGTTGTCTGCTGCAGGGTTATGAGAACTAATAACAAGTTGTACTATTTAGCTATTTTCTTAAAGGTAAACAAACAATAACAAGACTGTTATTGTTTGTTTGTTTTAAGACCTAAACCTTAAGTGATTAAGAGTAATCACTTAAGGTTTAGGTCTTAAAACACATCATACCCGATGCTTTTTTTTTTGGATATGAAACAACACTAATAAGTTATATCGTTTTTCTTTTATTGTTAAATATCGACAAAACTTAAATCAATCATTAGTTTTTTCTTACCTTTTATTTGGCTTTTAATGTGTTTTAATAACAAAAAATTGTACAAGACAAAGAACATTATCGCATTATTTCTGAACTAAATACAATCTTCTTACTGCATTAAAATTTTAACACAATCTCTTAGCTAAAGAGAAATACGACTTTTTATTGTCGTGATAACCGATTAAAAGCTCAGCGAGCGCAACCCTAACGGCATTATTTAAAAACTCGAATTCTTCTCACAAATTCCTTTTAAATTCAAATCCAAACTTATCGACAGCCGAAAGAAATACATCTTCCTTATTTAAATCGTCATTAGAACTCTTTCCTTCGGTTATCGAGTGCGGCCGGCTGCGACGAGATGGCAATAATAAAAATTATCTATACAAATGGGCCGGGGATTACTCGGCGACATAAATTCGGCTCTGGCCCAATGAGCGGGAACTGGTGGAGAGGAGATAAAGGGTCAACGGTTTTTAGAACTGAGCGCTACGCTTTTGCTAGTTTTTTGATAGGCTCGACTTTCTGTTATTAATCTAAACGCTAAAACATATTAACGGCTTTTTGTTTTGAAAATAGCAGTACATTTCCACACGGGTTTTCGATTGCTGAGAATCACCACGTCCGGAGATTCGAGATCGTCGCAGATCGTATTTCCGATATTACCCAGATATTGTAGCTTACGCTTTTTGACAATGTGACACCTCTAACTTTTTGTTAACTCTCTTATTTGATACTATATCACCATGTTTTCTACCTATGACATTTTATGTACATTTCGAATGCTTCTTTGCGGTCCTTGGGATTATTTATTGTAAATGATATAATATAAATCAACTGTCATTCAAAAACGAGTTACAGAAAACTTCATGTAAGCTATCGCCATCTAGCGATAGTGGAATCCCATTTTCTTTTGAAATTCATAAAACAATTAACTAGATAGCAGCACTTAGACACGATAATTATTACATATGAAAACAACAAGACTATATGTATTACATTATTTTAGAAAATTTAATGCCAAATTATTACTAAAAAAAAAATGCAAAAATATTTTGTACCTTTGGTGAAACGACTATAGTCCAGTGCAAGCAAATATGTATAAAATGGTTTGTCAAATAAACGTCAAATAATAATTGTCAACGGAATTTCAGAATTCAAAATTTATGTGAAGAATTTTAGGAATTTTTAGCAATCCGAAATTCTAGGGTAGGCAATTTAATACGTTCACACAAAACATTGAAATAAATAACATTCGGAAAATCCATGGACAAAATACGGCTCAACACTTCATGTAAAAATGGCTTTTAAGGCGTACATTCGAGTTCGGCTTCAACGACCATAGCTTTTCAGGGGTACCAATGGTTATACCGATATCAACTGAATTTACAATGAAATAATATGATAAGTAATACCACGACTGTGAGACCTAGTGTTCAGTGTACATGAGTTCTACGCTGTGAGTCCTGGGTTCGAGTCATAGGATTTTTTTAAATATCATACTGTAATATATATTGTAAATACTAATAATAAGAAAGCATGAGATCTTCGCAAGCATCGATAATTGGTGGCTATAGCGCCACATTTAGCAACAATCCAATTCAATCATTTTTAAAATGTTGTAGTACGAAAGATCTCTCCAATTTTAGCTTAAAGCTAAGTAATTTTCTTAAAACTGTTTAATGCCAATGCTTATTCTAATGCTTGTAAATCAGCCTTTCACAATTTATTAAATTGCTGCACTGTTTTATGAGTTCCAACCGATGTAAGTGTTAAACTGATTAAAAATTATCCAGTTGTAAATACAATTTTAGATGAAAAAAAAATTATAACCAGTAAGGCACATTTAGTTTTTGTTATGAAAACATTTCAAATATAAGAAATGCGATAAAAACATTGTTTGTGGTATTTTTTAAGTTTTTTTTAATCAGATTGGCTCTATTCTGTGCAATTATTAATAATTGTTAATACGGATTTTTTTATTGTTATATTATGTATTTTAAGTTAGCAAAGAACGGAAAAGATCCGATTAGAATAAAACGTAATTTTCTTACTTAATTCTTAAAGTATCCATAAAATCAATAGAAAGATAAAGCGACGTCTATCATCGGTATGAGGAACTATAAAATTAATGCCATCTGTAAACCGTGGACTTAAAACTTAAAAACGGAATCGTCAGTTGCGTATCTATTCTCAGTATATAGTGCATTATCTATGATTTAAATCTTAGGATCAAATCAAGCAAGGACAGCGTGATGCAGAAGCAGACGGTATTCTATGTCTTAATTTATAACTTCAAATACACTTCAGCACCTCAGTTTCCGTAACTGACGTGTAAAAAACACAGCGTACATTTGATGTTGTTAATAGTTACTAAAACCGATAACCACTACGTGTATATCGAAATAAAATAAATGCGTTCCGTCGGTGAAGGTTATCATGTTGATGCTTAATAAAGATTTTATGCTTTAGAAGACTCGTTTCGACTTTCAAATACAACGTTTTTAAGTCTTAATTTAGATTCATAGTGTTGTTTAGGCAAATTTATTGTATGTTAAAGTATTTGTTGAACTTTGTTATAAATCGTAGTAATCATAGTTTTGGTTACACAATTTTTTTTTTTTTAACTGTTAACGGCTGCATCTTTTTTAATTTATTTTTTAAGGTTAACATACTTTTTATAAACTTATTTATACATAACGAAGATAAATCAGACAATAAAGTTGTCACAGATTCATTAACTCACTAACATCAATGATGGTTAAGATATTTTTGAAAAAGGAATAACAAAACAGCTATTCGTAGTAAATTGAGGGACAAAGCTTCCAAAATGTGTCTTTCGAACTGTCCAGGACAGCAAAGATGACAACATGAGAAAACTTTATGTCATATAACTGGCGTGTGATATTTATGCAATCATCCTTTCCGATGCGAGGATTATGGAAAAGAAATGTATTCCTTGCGCGCAGGGTCTTTGCTGCTTTTAATACCTTTTACTTAACGTTATCTTCCAGTGAACATCCAGTTGTCGTCATGAGCAGCAGAGAGAATGAGAGCAGCTAGACATGAAATAGCTCTCTTAGTATTATCCCAAATGCAGTCACTTCCAAGTACTTTTTACTTTTTCTGGCGATACACAAAATATTGGCTTCGGTAGAGAAACCTCTGCCTTCAAAACCTCTGCCAGCAAACTAGTCAAACCTAGACGAGACTAGACCAGTCTGGTCAAACTGATTTCTGTTAATTCTTCTTAGCTGTTAGTCATGCTCAGGGGTGGCTCGATGAAGATGCCTAATAATATATATATGCAATCTTCGTATTGTGATAAATCTTTATTTTCATTGTTTATGTTATTCTTTTAAAATTATTGATCTTTTTCTTTTTGGTTATTGATATCACATTAAAAACCAAAAAATTATCAAAATTTTCCTTAAAGTTCCTCCATACGTTCCCATTTTGAATATCCGAGAGCATGTTACCTTACCTTACTTTACAAGAGACGTTCTAGTGCCAAAGAAGTAAGTGATGTAACTGTATAAAACATATGTCATTATTTATATTCTTTATATTCTTGTTAACTTTCATTAAAAACCAAAAGGATATAGAAATATTTTAAAGTCCAATCCGGAAACAAAGCGACGAAAAAAACCTCAGCTCGGGCCAGCTCTTCGGTATCGGGAGCTCAGCGAGACACCGTCGCAGAGTTATTCGACAAAAATGCTAATTTTCAAATCTCTCCCTGCTTGCCCGACACAAACGGAACACATCTTTTTGCAAAAAAAAACCGATGTTTATCCGTCGTCTACATTTGCACAGCACTACCATTTGGAATCTGTACCTACAAATAAGCTTAAAATATATCAGATTAATTAGAGTATGTTCAACATTTACAGTATACCACCCAAGTTTCTTGTGGATTGTGACGAGAACCGGAACCCCTAATTACTGGTGCTGAAGCATTCCATCGTAATCCTCAGCGGTGACAACGCTGCTATACATCTCAATTAGAATTAGACTAGGTCTATTAGCGAATTTGTTATGATTCTCTCACCTCACAATGAAAAAACCTCTAAGCACTTTTATTACATAACTCTAAAGAAAACAGATGTACTTTAAGTGTTAGGTGATACGTGATGATATATAATATTTGTATCACATTTGTAAGTAACTAATTTTTCTTTTTATTGTTTTCACAAGTATGTCTAACATTTACCTCCTATCAGATGTATCAATCTGTCCCCTAAGTAGCATCTAGAATTTTCCCTGTATGCCTTACATGTCCGTTGGTCGGTCAATAATTTGGAAGCTGTATGAAAATGATTTTGAAATACGCTTTTGTGGATAAATATTTTTAAAGTCATATTGATCGGAAAATATATATTATTAATAAGTGTTTCATTTTAACCTCACTTTTTTCCTTTCATCGAATTTATATAAATATCATTATTGTAATAAGTTTTTTATTATTATTTAGAGTTCAGACTTTTTAATTATTTGCACTTCGCCAAAATTTTTACTCAAGACCGATAAATAATCGCACATTTTGATAAAATCGCAGTAGCGAGTCTCCGATCGCAATCCGTTCAATTTTCTTTAATTATACAAATTAGATTGTGAAAGAGCGCCTATCAGCGCCATCTCTCGTACCGCGCTAGCAATTTTCGTGATCGCGATTGCGAATCGACGATTAAATGCGAATTTATTAAAAAATAAATACGCGGCCGCGTCGTCCGATCGGTTTTTGCCTTTGCAAAAAATTTTATGTCGCCATGATAACACCGCGGGACAAGTTTACGAGATTTATTCATGAATTCAATTCTATTCTTTTTCTATATTGAAACGATCGGTTATTGTCGGTTTGTCGCGGACGTATTATTTAAGAGATTTTTTCTAGAAACTTATCGTTTTGAAACATCACCATCACCAGTGAAATCTATTCCTGTTGTAGCTTGCAGTTGGGAGTATTAAAAGGATTTTTGTATACAATAGAGATTAATGAACATCCATTGTCTCTTACAAATTTCACTTTATTCTTCCATGAAATAAAATAAGGCTCGTTAGTCGCAGTAGCTTAACTGGTGGCTTCTACGCTAAGGGTCGCCCGAGTTGGGTTCCAGCACGGGTATTTGTAGTTGTTCCCGATCTAGGTGGCTGTGCATGTGAAATGAATGTCTACAAACGCACCCACGATACAACGCAAACACGATATGCTATTGTAGGGCAACGTTTACACACAAATATTTATTAGGCTATAAGCCTTGTGCAGGGACAACTCCTTCTTTAAACATAATCATATTTCATAAGCTATTAGATAAAATATTTTATGAGGTATTTCGATAATATTACACGGACAACTTCATTGACTTTCTAACAATTAAATTTGTATTACATCGAGTAGGGATCCAGATAAATGTATAACCTATCTTCTATCTATCTACATATATGACGGTGTTTTTTCTGTCTCTACACTATCTCCGAAACTACAAGACCTTGGAATGGATTTGGAATTTGGTATACATATTCCTTTCCCGACATAGACACTCGTAAACGGAATTTACGATAATTTACTCCTACATGTGTCAACGGGCTGTACATATTACCGTAATGTATACGGATCCGTTACAGATCTCTACTGTGGTTTTAATAACAATAAACAATAATTACTAGTACTATGTGACTTGACGTGCGCAATCCTGGGTTTGAATACCACATTTTTTAATGATTTTTGAATGTCCGAGAAATTCCAGGAATTGCTATTTGGAGGTCTGAAGAGAGGCCTTGTTCAGCAGTCGAAAATAATGAGACATGTTTCTAATGAACTTTAAGCGTTTAAGGATTTGCTATTATTCTTAGCAGTACCTTATGTATTTCCGTTTTTTAATATCTCGATATGTATCTAGTAAAATCTATAAAAAAGGCACTTTTTTGCTCATTGCAACATTGCATAAATTGCAAAAAGTTAGCCGTATACCAAAAGTGGTATAAGTACGTTGAATTCCAATGCTCTACAGTAATTTAAATTCTTGAATCCATCGAAACATTGTGCAGTGGCAACACCATGCTTAATTGATAGTTGACAGCAATAACCATTTGTCGAAACAACGTTGTAACTTGTAAGCATAGTATAACATTGTAGTTCGATCCATCAAAGGCTCGTTAACACGGCCATGTGACCGCATGCCGACGCTTGACTTTTTTCTTCTGCCACCAAACCAGTTGACTAGTGTTGAGACGTTTTTGTGGCCGTAAGGGACTCGAAACGATATGTAACGGTAGGGTTGCCTGGCTGAAATTTTGTAGGCAGTCATCAACTTTGTCGGGCTATATTTAAAACAAATACTTAGTTTGTTTACATTTGTATAAATATAGGAATTAACTTTTATTTTTAATTATATCCGAAAATGAAGTACTTTATGCCATTCGTATTTTTTAAATAACTTAAAAAAAATTACGTAAACACAGAATTACTTTTGACTAAAGTCTGAAAGCTCTTTTATGCATATAAATGAATGTGCCAGAAGACATGTGTATGCTGTTTTATCAACGCTTCCAAAGAATTATAAATTCCAAATGCTTCGCTAAGATACTGTTAGGTTCATGCGTCCGACTAAATGATATTCAACTTAGTTAAACGTGGTGAAAAAATTATCAAAATCGGTAGATTATTATGGCTAAAACCATACCGTAGCTTAGAGAAATTTTACTGTTTACTTATTTACTGTTTTATTATTTATAATAACCTTAAAAGTTCTAGAACCATTTTATTAAAAACTCTAACATGTGATTTCCAAAACACTAAAGTGAATTACTGACGTTAGCACATGGCAACCCTGATTAGTAGTATGGGAGTAGCCGATGTTCGACACGATGTTAGCCGGTGACTTGAGTTAATTATTTTCGTGTTGTAGGCGCGCTAGAGATGCTATCCTTTATCGAGATCGCACTGTAACAAAAACGAGATGGATCATTTTGACGCGGACGGTGCATTGTAAGCATATACGCGTGTTGCTTTCGAATCGATTTTTAATCATTCGTATTTATTTTACTAATATGGTGACGTGTTTATGGTAGCGATGCCATTCTGTAACTATAATTGTTTATTTTTCTAAGGTCATTGTTAACATTCTTCTCAGAAAAGGCCTTCTATTTTTTTATAGCTGGTTTTAATACAAATGGAGTTCTATCTATAATATTTCTTTTTGGTTCGAAACTTGGAAAGAAAAACGTCTTTGAATTACATCCTATAAAGTTAAAGTGGCAAATTCATTACTTCATTAATACATGACAATAATTGATAGCTATACATTTTTCTATAAAAATAAAACTATTGAAACGAATAATATTTTTACTAAAAATGTAATAATAATTCTTATTAATCAAACGTTTTACGTGATTGGTGTAATAAGCAAGTGTTATTTTGGGGTTTATTATGACTAAAACACCCAAAAAAAGTTACATCTGTTCGCAAAAGATGTTGTTTTATAACTATGGAAGATAAACTCAGTCATAATACATTGTAGTAAATGTCACTTTTCGGTACGTATTTCGATTTCAAAAGTAAAAAACAAGACATATTACAAAACGAATACATACATGCAGTCGTGTGTCGTTCCCGTTGGAGGAGCCAGAGACCACATCTTTCCACTTGCTACGATCCTGACACATATTTTGCTTCTTCTAATTTCGTTAGCTCGTCGGTTGCGGGTATTTTTGACGTGACCTTTCCTAAAAAGGTCTCCGATTTGATCGTGATACGTACGCCTAGGTCAACCCTTACCGGCTTTCCCATTCAGACTCGCCTTATAAATCTGTTTCGTCAATCTTCTGTCGTTCATCCTCTAAGTGTCCAAACTATTTAAGCATCCCTTTCTCTATCTTTGTCACTTCATCATCAACCACACCGCAACGTTCCCTTATCACACTGTTCCTCGCTTTTTCGATCAAAGTTACTCCGGCTATACTACTAATACCTTACTTCTTCTGCCAAACCCAGCATTCACAACCATACATAAGTGTGGGGATAAGTCCCCCTCTCCTTCCCATGCCATGCCAGCCTTTTTAGATAATAGAAAGAATGGAAGTTATTGTTTCTATTTTTTTTGTGTCTTTTAGAATTACAATTAATGCGAATTCTTGTTATTTTCTTCTAATCCTTCATATATTCGCCTAACATGCGATCATCAATCGCAGAAACGTGCAGCCAGACTGGAAAAAAGGCTCATTTGAAAAGTCTAATTCCGATAGGCGCGAGGGTCTATTACTAAGGTACGTCGTAAGTCAGAAACGAGTAAACACGGCAGTGAGTTGATTTGCATAACTATCGAGTTTTTAAATCTATGCAAAACGCGACGATACGCCGCCGTGCGGCTCACGAGTCACCCCCTCCCACGCGGCTTAGGAAAAAAGCACATTCCATTTCATAATACACCCTCATGCATTTATTGAAGCCCACATTCTAAAAATTTGATTCGTGATAACCCTAATCATATACATACATAAAATAGAAGTACCTTTTTTGCCTGTCTTATGACCGTATGATCGTATGACCGTATTTAACTCGAGAACTACTAAAGCTATCGACGTAAATTTTACACAGGCCGTAAATAATAGCCATATAATATGAAAACCTACTTGTAAATAATAGCCATAAAATATACATATAATCAATAAAAGTAAATCATAATACATACTCCAAAATACAACACCTCTTCAGGTGTACAGCAGCAGGGGCATGGAAGGAGGGGGAATACTATACTACCCAAATCTATACCAGTCTTTGAACACAAAATGAAAATGGAACAAAAGAGAATCTAAATCAATATACATTTTTAAGCAATCTCAAATTAGCTGATGACATAGTGCTGTTCTCCAAATCATCTAATCAGTTATAAATAAATAATGATAAAATAGCTATACTGTCGGCGACAAAATAGGATTGAAACTAAATACTTCAAAAAATAAAATGCCGATGCATTTGTGTCAGGAAAACGCACCTACGATACAGGAGAAATTCTAGAGTGGGGCAACGATTTAAAAAAAATTACCCCTAAACTAAAGGAAATAGTAATTGACTCTTGCTCGTTTCCCTGCCTATCCTATAGTTCTCTATATATTCTGGATATTTAACAAAACTACGAGATAAAAAATACTTACGAGTCCACAAGCAATGGAAAATACTCGTAGCATCTTAAACATCCAACTGAAAAACAAAGAACGATGCGAGGACATCATGTAAAAGAACGAATGCTGTAGAAGCCCTTAACCATACTCAACACCTGAAATGGCAATGGGCAGACCATGGTGTACGCTTACCAATTAAAGATGGACCAAAGAGTTACAGCATGGTCAGGACCGACTGACCGAAGACCAAGTAGTCGCCCGCTGGGTCGATGCAAAGGAAAAAATTGCGGGACAGCAACAAAAACAAAAACGGAAAAATTTGGATAATCTGAAAGAGGCCTGTACCCGAACAATGCGCTCTAAAAATATAGAATCACTTTTTTGTAAATTTTACTGGTGGTAAAATTTGTGGGAATACTTTGATACCACGGAAGTGCCAGTTATTCTGCTTTCAAGCAGTAGTCTTTAAGCGGTGATGGGTGCAGTGTGGTTTCTGGACTGGAATAAAATTCAACCTGTTCCGAACTTTCATTTTTTAGTTAATATAATTCCACTGAACGACATCAACGATAGAGTCATAGAACTCTTGAGTATTGAAAACTTTGTTTTAGAAGTAGAAAAACTACGGATAATTGGCCATTACTTTTGAATTTGATTTTAATTAAAGTGTGTTTTCTTAATTCCCTTATAATTATAATACATGTTTACTTATTTATTTATTTATTATGACACAACAACAGCATTGCATACAAAACATTGTTTAAAAGCAACAATAATTTAGATATATTCTTATGTGAATGCCAATTATAGGCGTGTACAACATACGTTTTATAATGAAGACATGTTATTACTTGTTATTTACGGTTGCATTAAAATTATAATTATTAACAAAATTAAAAAAAGCGCTATACTTCTACTACACTAATACTATATTAACTAAGACCTATGATAATTTTATGTTATTTTATTTATTTTATTTTATTTTTACATGTTTCGTTTAACACGGCGTTACCAGATCTTCAACACAGTAATTTGTTTTTTGCGCACATATTGGCTTGGACTGCAGTATACCTGACCTTTACTTAAAAGGTATGTTGTAACCTAAATTGTCGGTACTGATTTCATACTGGGGTGTCAAAACCAGACGGTGCTTATAAAAATTGATGCGTCGGCATCCAAAGTTCAATCCAATCAATATTTATATTTATTAAATAAATAAGGACTGTTGAAGTTCCTACAGACCATTATTTTGTGTAATACTTAAAAATTATTCTAGTCTATACAAATAAATAAAATTGAAATGTGTCTGTTTGTAATAACAAAATAACGGCTTTTTACTCAACAGTTATGAAAATATATGCGTAAAACACTTATAAGAAAACAAAACAATTTTTAATTTTTTTGTCTGTCTGTCTGTTTGTTTCGGCTAATCTTTGCATCCTGCAGAGGAATCCTACCATCAGTCACGTAGTAAAATAATGAGCGCAATAGATGCATAATATAGCATAAAGTCCACCTATTGTGCCTATGCTTATATTCAATAAACATTAAATAAATAAATGATCGTAAGAACATAATGAATATCGCTTACTATGTGATTGGGAACGCAAAAACTGATTCGCTCACTTCTGACAAAAGTAGCACTGTTCATTGAAATTTTTATAATTTCTGTATTGCCGTGTGGTAGCGGCTCAAGAGAATCTACCACCCCATTTCATCCCGTGGGTGTCGTAAAAGTCGACAGAGGGAAAATTAAAACCAGAAGACGGGCAGCAGCATCTTTCTCGAACATCGGAATAAATAAACTGCGGTTGCCAACCCGCCTGCCAAGCGTGGCATCTATGGCAAAATTCCCCCCAAAATGAGAGCTACAAACTCTATTCAGCAGTGGACTAGTGATAGGCTGATATGATGATGATGATGATGCTTATAATTTCTGTGTATATGTTGAGTTTTAATGTTTAATATTAACAGTTTATTATCCAGGAAGTGCTCGTAAAAATGTACAGTGATTGGAAAATTCAATTCAAGTTCAAAATTGTAGTTTTCGTTTGGTCTCCATCGGTCCAGGAAGTCCTTAGTAAACGTGATCTATCATGAAATTTTGAAGTCTTGCGCTGCTCGAAGTAGTCTAGATTGTAGTAGATTGTATACTCGACACTGGAAAATTACGACTGATTTCATTAAATAACTAAATAAGTCCATGTCCTCATCTACTCGTATGTTTAATGTTTTAAAATCTCTTGTGGCAACTAAAGGAAACGACTGTCCTATCGACTTATTTTAATGTGACAATTGATTTATGCCTCAGTACAGCTTGGAAGTGGATAACAGGTAAAGACAACAGGTCTTATAGCGATGACGAACGACAACCCTATTTTAGATCGAATTTTAATATGGCGATTGCGAGCTGGCTGATAGCGCGCCTCTTTGATTCGTTCGCCGCTCGAATTTCGAATTTGGAATGCATAATTTGATTTGCGGAATTCGCGGACATTCCGTGAAATCGATACAATCGATGTAGGCCTTCCGTAAGTGATCTGAGATAAAGAAAAATGGCCGATTTGTTACCAGCCGATACAGTTATGTGTATTACATATGTAAACTTATTGCTTCGTTCCAACCAATAAAAAATTAAAGAAGACGACTGAAACAGCTATTCTAGTATTTTCTTTAAGATTTATTGTGAAACGGACTCCAAAAAGATGTTCAATTGCTTTGAATTATTATTGCTTCAGCAATGTATACATATGTATGTCAAGATTTAGGGTAAAATAATATTATAATGATGTCCACAATGGCGATATTCGACCACGACTTTGTAGCGACATCTATGTCGCCACATGAGAAGCTCAAGAAATATTTCATACATTCCATAATCGCGCTATGAAAGTTTTCTGAGATGCGAACTATGTATACAACATCAATATATTACTAGTCGGAGGAGACGGCCTCCCCAGATCAGACCATGCAGTAAGTCAGAGGTAAGCTAGGGTGCCGTGTCAGACAGATTGGGGCAATCACAACACAACCGGATTCGAAAGCAGGACTCGCGGCGTAAAATGTCACCGCGGCGCTAGGCCCCGCGAACGTCAAGTAATACTAAGTACTGAACTGTGCTATATAAAAAGGAATTAATGCTTAATTATTTTATGTCCGCTGCTGAACATTAGCCTCCCGTATAGATTACATAACACGGCTCTGAGACACCTGCATCCTTAGACAACAACAAACTTGCCCAGCTCATAACATTTCGCTAAATGTAATAAATTAATGATGTAAAAGTAATAGCCTTTAAATGCCCCAGTGCTGAGCACAGACCTCCTCTCATTTTCGAGAGGGTTTTGGAGCTGGGAAGAATCGGCCACGCTACTCCAATGCGGGTTGGCGAACTTCACTCGTCGTCGAAATATTTTAATTTTTAGACATGCAGGTTTCCTAACGATGTTTTCCTTCACCGTCGAGCACGCGGTAAATCAGCACTTAAAATTGCAATTAACGATTTTAGTGGTGGCGGAACTGGGAATCGACTCCAGGTCACTCGCGTACTATGAAATTTAAAGCGAGCGCCTAGCCTCTGAACTTTTATTAATGACTTAAAAATTTTAGAAATGTCGTTCTTCACTGCGTTTGTCATTACGATTCTTTTTCATTCTTCATTTATCTTGAAAGTGAAATAATCGCAACATTAACTACTAAAACGGAGCAAAATTAATAATAAATGTTGGATAGTTGAAATGAAAATTAGTATTATAATGTAATTAGATACTGTACCGGTTTAGGTTGAAAAATAATTATACTATAGGCTATAGAACATACGTTCGCATACGACACTAGGAGGGCGCGGCTGTAATTTACATATGTCCGGTTGCTTATGACTCGCACAAAAAGTTATTTTACACGATTCTAGGCGACCCAGTTTTTTTTTAATTAGCACGCATTAAACTAACCTTGTGTTTCAAATTAATTTAATGTAATTATATCGTAAAGTAGTCATATTCAAAAAGATAACGATAAAATATATCATTATATTTTTTTTTATTCCGCGGCAACGAGTTTGCAAGTGGGCCAATGGAACTTGCTATTGTAAAATTATAAAGATTTATAATACTGGTTTGGTACAATGTGAACTAAAAACTTAATAAAAAGTTAATCGGCGTTTAAAAACAAACATGAAGTCCTGCCAAAAACGGTGTCCAGTCAAATATGGCACATAAGACTGCCTTGAACATATATTTTCCTGTGTTCTTCCTATTTTGGGTGACACAGCATTGCACTGGGCGGACGTTGCACTTACCATCAGGTGAACGTTTTGCCCGTCGTCGTCCAATAAAAAAAATTATTTGGAGAAAAAATTAAGCTTAATGAGAATCATTTCACTAACGTTATCTAGAACTCTAGAACATTGAATTCGTAATTTCTTTTTAATGTACTTTTACTAATAAATGTATTTTAGAAGTTGATTGTTAAGGACACCAAACTTGCACACAATATTTTTTATAATTGAATAATTTACTGGTGCATGCAGGAATCCGTATAGGTAGTAATCACCGCAGGGCCAATTATTATGTCGTGAAGCAGTAGTGTGCATCTTGTGTAATTACTGGACACACGAGACTTAAGAACTGATGTCTCAGGGGGATGGGCGCAGTGCGGTGCCACATAGAAATGTTCTGGGCGTACCCGCCTTCACGGGGGCAAGGACGGGTTATATCGGACTTGCAACGATTAAAACCACATGGTGTTCCGCCTTCGCCGCATGTTGGCATGGCCACGGGGACACCTCCGCGACCCCAGCAGCGCCGGCCTCCTATTTTTAAAGACGATGGTCACGGGGAGACCTGGGATGTTTGACGTCCCTATTTCATAATTAAACCGGTTAAATTCAACTTTTGTTATAAACATTTTTTGTCGCCGTTTTATAGATAAATAGCTTATAATAACCATCATTAGCTTGTAAATGGTCCACTGGACACAAACCCCTTCGAATTGGGAGGATTCGCCGTAATCGCCAGGCTGCCCGTCACCAGTAATTTTTGCGTGTGTTAGTCCGCCAACTGTCGGAGGAAATTAGTCTTTTCACACTTTTCCTTAGCCAACTGTTACAGTACACCTACGGGAAGGAATGAGATAATCTATCTTATACCACTACCACACGGCGACGGATAGGGGCATCTAAGGGGCGAGGTGATCGACGATACGCCTGCCAAGTTACAATTACCTCAAATCCTCGCAACTTCTCGTGATGATGGTGATCCATTTTATCCCTCCGAATTCATAATTTTTCCGTCGAACTTAGAAATAAGACTTATGGAAAGAATTTAGCTGCATCCTCCTTGTACGGCGGCGGGCTTTACCGGAGCTGTTATTTCCCAGATCTTGACGCAAATTACATGTGGTAACACTTCATGAATATTAATCCGAGTTCTACATCAATCATACGAGTAGTGGTAGATTGTTGAGAACGATTACAAGCACTCGTTTGTTAAGGAAAGGGTTGCGTCAGGTGTTTTTAGTATACCACACGGAAAACTAGGTTAGGCGGTATAATGAACACGGAGAAAAAAACAATTAGCTATGTTGTAATTGCTCTTGTGGGCCAGTTGTATAAGTGTAATAATTTCTTTCATTTTGCATAATTATAAATAAATTGAATAATGTTATTAATACTCCAAAATATTTACAAAATTAAAAACACTAACGAAAGGATGGAAAACGAAAGGATAAAAATATACTTTTTAAGTAATTTTCTAGTAATTTATGTGATATGATCTCTAACGTACATGTCTATTAATTTTTTTAACAAAATCTAACAAAATATAAAATATAACGTTATTCAAATAAACAATGACATAAACAAAAAAATATTTTTAATGAAAATGGCAGATAAAGATAAAACAGCTACTGGATTGTCAGGTTATTCTGTTGTAATCGGCGAAGCAAAGACATCTTAGATTTATTCATTGGGACAGGACGTGGCTGGTACGAGGAAATGTTTATCTAGCTCTTCGTCAGCCGATGTTTTTGTTAGTACCACGTCCATGGCTGTGTCCGGCACAAGTCGCCTAAGTCTTTTTGCTAACATAACATTTAATGAATTTTGCACATTAACGGTTGCCGCTTGTGTTACAATAATTGTAGGTAATAAAACGGTGAATATTTTATTATATTAGATTGTTTTTACGTGTATTATTAACATTATCCATGGTCAAGCAAACTTGGCACCTCGTTGGAAAGAATTCCCCTCTCGCTTCACCATTCTGTCCGCACTTGTCATATAGTGTCAGCACCGATTGAATATTTAGTTACCTTAGAAATACGTTACAATAGCGATTGTAACGATATTATAACAATATTCTTCTAAATTATAGTGTGATTAAATTTTTTTCAGTTGCAGTAGTATTTTTTTTTAAATTATATCGATAACAAAAAATACTATAAAAAGTTTTTTCTATAACTCTAAATTCTCAGTATTTATTGTATTTCTTTTACGTATATTGTTCAAGCGCGGCGATGTGACTACATCGGCGTGAGCAAAAAAAAACTTTTTAAAAAAAGGATTTGCTATTAATTTACGTTTTAATTCGTTCACGCACATTTACGTATCTGAAAAATAGAAAGATGCATGATATATTTGCTGTTTATATTTCTAAAATAACATATCAGTCTATTATGGAACAAGTGAAAGAGTTTGTATATTTGGGTTCAAAATTTTCGAGAGACGGAAAGTACGACTGTGATATTGAACGAAGAGCGTTGGCAGGAAATAAATTACATGGGGCCCTGCATAACTTTATGTGCAGCCAGAATTTATCTAAAAAGGGACGACTGGCTGTACATAGGGAGTACTGGTCCCCACACTTATGTACGGTAGTGAATGTTGGGTCTGGCAGAAGAAGCATGAAAATAAGATTAATGCTGTTGAAATGAAAAGTTTGAGAAGTATAGCTGGAGTGACTTTGATGGACAAACTAAGAAACAACGTGATAAGAGAACGTTGCGGTGTGGTAGAAGATGACAAAGTATGAGTGACAAAGATAGAGAAAGGGATGCTTAGATGGTTTGGACAAGTAAAGAGGATGGATGAAAGAAGATTGACGAAACAGATTTATGAGGCGAGTGTGAATGGGCAAGCCGGTAAGGGTCGACGTAGGCGAACGTATTACGATCAGATCGAAATCGTTTTAAGTAAAGGCCACGTCAAAAGTACCCGCTACCGACGAGCTTGTATGAAAACACCAATAAAAGTAGAGGAAGCTAAAGATGTGTGTCAGGATCGTAGCATGTGGTCTCTGCCTACCCTATGGGAAAGAGGCGTGACTCTATGTATGTATGTATGAAGGAAAGTAAAGATATGGTGGGGATGTTATGTTATAATTCACACGCAGATTAAGATCATAATTATTGTTTTTATTTTGTTTTTAAAATAATTTCATACTGTTAGAATTAACTAAAAACAAGATGGTTCAACTCATAATATCTTTTTTTATTATAATTTGAAAGATTATAAATTGCAAAACTTAAAACAACAATACGCAACAGCCCGGTACTTCGCTGGTAGCAAACGGATAGCGGAATCGAACCTGCGATATGTTAATGCATGTCCGATCGTGACACACGACGTGCGTCCGACGCAGACACGCTGCAGATCGCCGCGCGATACACGCCTCGCCTTTTTTTGCGATACATCAACATCTGGCAAAGGCATCCACTGATGTTACCACATTACTATCGGTAGCGAACATTTCTAGTTCTTCCAGTGCAGTTTTTTACCGAGTTTACTGAATGAAATAAAAAGCAGTGCACTTGACGCTACACCTGTGCCTATAGCCTTTAGTCAGTTTATAGAATATAAATTGGAATTAGAAAACACTGTAACTATATTGAAAATTTGTAGAAAATACATTTTCTCTAGTACGTGCTAGATAAAGTAATGAGTGGTGATCGGTCAGCACTGAATCTGAATGTAATACACAAATGTAAGGCGCTACGCGGACACGTAGAAAAGATGCGGCTAGATAGTGTAGTAACTAGTGCAGATTACGGACGATCAAATGGAAAAAAGTATCGCTAGTGTGAAGAAGTTCAAAAACATCTTAAACTTAAACTTCCAAGAAGTTTCAAATGCTCGACAGAAACAACGAACTCTAGGGCTGAGTTAAAAACCAACTTTGGATCGTTAAGTCGATACAGTAGAAATAATATTCATTTCTTCTACTGAATAAGCAGTCGTAAATAATAAAACAAAACTTGAAATACTAAAAACGATTGTCCGAATATACATTCAGGCGCTCCTATTAAACACCTTACGATATTATCACGGATAACGCCTCTCGACGGGCATATGATAGATGAATGCAACTTCCTTACACAACGCATTCAAATAAATCAAGATGGCTGCCACGATAATCTGTGTCGTCTTTGTCACTCAACCCTTTGTGTCTTTTTTCAATCTTTTCCTCTGGCAACACCGTACTAATGGCGCGCGTAACATTCGTATTGACGTTAAGTCGACAAGGCACAGATATTCTTTTGTCTTTGCCGATACGAGGGCAGTTAGAAGAGATTTCTATTTTTATAAGAATGCTCGATTTTATATGATGATAACGATTGAGTTTTTTTAATAATTCAAATTGAAAAAGTTGAAAGTAAACATCACCTCCATGGCAAAGAAAATCGGTCAGAATGTTTCGAAAGGAACACGCTTCTTGCATCGACGATTATAATATATTAAAATCCCGTAAATATTTATAGTTTATGTTTTAAGCCATAGACACTTAGCATTATTATAAACCTTGCAAACTCGTACTGTCAACTGGATAAGACTCCTGTTAACAATCCTAATATCAACAACAAAAAGCTGTCAGACAAAGAACACGGGCGGCGCCAAATTGTATTTATTTCTTTCAAGGTAGGCTGAAATATATGACTAAAACTATACTGTTCTTCTTTACAAATCAACAAGCACAGTAGATCTCTCGTGCCAAAATCACCATTTTATATAATAAGCTTTTATGTACACCACGTTTACAAGATGTAATAATTAAACTTTTCCTAAAAACTTAATAGTCCTGCACAATAAAAATAATATTTAATAATAGATTGTTTTAATTTTTTTTATTCGATAAAGTGATGAAACGAGCAAAACGTTCACCTGATGGTAAGTACGTCTGCCCATAACAAATGCTGTGTCACCCAGAAAATTTCTGTGTGATACCACACTGTGCCCATCACCCTGTGACATAAGTTCTTAAGTCTCATATGCCCAGTGATGACGCTAGCTCACAGTGCCCTTCAAACCGAAACGCAGTAATGTTTGCACACTACTGCTTCACGGCAGAATAACTGGCACTTAGGTGGTACCTACCTAGACGGATTCCTGCATAGGAATCCTACCACCAGATAAATTAAAATTAAAATTTTCATGATTGCATTTTAACCTCGTAACATAAAATATATTTTTCACTTAACGTGCTAGGTATTCGAAATCAAAGTTAAGGAGTGCCACTAGCACTAGGTGATCGGTCAGCGGGCGTCACAGCCTCAGATGCATATCGTCGCGATAGTGACGGGACCGATGCACGACTATTTTAATTGGACCCAGATCTCCCATCTGATAACACCAAGGACAAGATGGCGCACTGTTTTATTTAATGTGTAAGCACGTGTTAGACAATTGCGGATTGTTTAGTATTTTTGGAAAAAATATTGTTGCTCATATTTATAATGTTGATAGGTTTTTTTTATGGAAGAAATTGACGACATATGCAAATCGTTCATCTGATGGTAAGTACGATGTCAGATGCCCATTACGAATACTTTGTCACCCAGAATGTCTGACACTGCGCTGGTACCCTGCGCTGGTCCACCTAGGCGAGTTCCTGCATAAGAATCCTACCACCAGTAATAGTGTTGTTGCTAATATATTTATCTTTATAGTATAACCCTATGTAGTCTTAATCCTCTACAAAATGAAAACTTACAAAAAAATCTGGCATAATACTAAGTAAAATGTCTTCGAAATATTTCTATTCCTCGGACATGCAGGTTTCCTCACGATGTTTTCCTTCACCGCTAAGCACGTGGTAAATCAGCACTTAAAATTGTAGAACAATTTTAGAGGTGCTGTCACTGGGGATCGAACCCAGGGTACTCGCTTACTATGAAATTAAAGACGAGCACTAGGCCCCTGAGCTACCACGGCTAAGTACCACGGCTAATACTAAGTATAAAATTAAACATAAAATTACATTTTATACAGATTATATGTTTGTTTCCTATTTTGTCTAGTCTTCAGAACATATGAGATCATGGAAGAGAATTTGTCATATTTATATTGAGTACCGCATACAAACCATTATCTTAAATATTGAATATCTCTTCAGAAATATTTACAATATTTTATTTTGCATGCGGATCTTCGCAAAATAAGCACTTCGCACACTAGAAATTCTTCTGTACAGTCAGTGCGTTTTACGTTACGACTGCGTTTTTGTATGTTAATGTGTATTTTAAATTATAACGTCGGTATTTTATATCAATAACTATTTATCAATAGTCAATATTTTTTCAAAGTATCTCTACTCTTATTAACATCAATGAATCCCAGTAGAAGCCGACAGTTATTTGTCTGACATACAAATTTTAGTTTTCGAGTCTGGTTGTTTCTTTTTTTTATTGAATTAAGAGACGAAATGAGCAAAACGTTCAACTGTTGGTAAGTGCCACGTCTGCCCGTAGCAAATGCTGTGTCTCCCACAACATTTCTGTGTGACACCACACTGCGCCCGTCACCCTGAGACATCATTCTTAAGTCTCATATGCTGTGATTACGCTAGCTCTCAGTGCCCTTCAAACAGATAAACAGTTATGTTTGCACACTAATGCTTCACGGTAGAATAACTGGCCCTGGGTGGTACCTACCTAGACGGATTCCTGTATAGGAATCTTGCCACCAGTTAAAACTGTCCCGTTGTGTATTAACGTGAACCGAAGTGTGTCGTGCCTCTGGCGCTGCATCTGGCCCTTTCCTGCGATCTTATCGAGTGCATGTCTTTGAGCTTGTAGCTAATATATTAGAGTGTCATAAGTATATGCAGATGAAATTAATTATTAAGACGTTTATGTGGCTGAAATCGGTTAGTAGATCGTCATAGTACGACTTATAATATTTGTTAAACGATCTGATTACTTACGCTTTGCACAATCTTACAACTTTATTCCTCTACCCAGAGATAGAATGGCAGAAATTAAAAATTAAATCCGCCTGTTCATGTGCAAATAAAGTTGTGCAGTTAGGGTTTGAATAAATGCATTAACAAATATAGTGTAAGTGTTTATACAAAGAATTCTTGTCAGTTCCACAGAACGAAACACAATTCCTTGTAAAGTGTTATTAAATACGTAACAAAGTTCCTTTGATTCTAAAGAGTATATAATAATCCATTATCGCGCTGTCTAGTTTCTAGTCACAACTATGCGGGTGCTTGAAGCTTTATACAAAACAATTTCGCGAGTTGCGTGCTCGCCCTCATGCCGCGGCCATCGTAACCGCCATTATTTGACATGTTTATAAAGACAAAAGCACCCAGATGAATATCATTTAACGAATCGACGTTCGGTATTGCGAGCATTGCTTAAACGACACCGAGTCACGCCATCTATCTGATTGAACATTCAACCTTTCCCAACAATCACAAGTTATGACTTATTTAGTGAAAAACAGGAGCTCGAGCGCAACTAACGAACTGATAAACTCGCGTTTGGTATGACGCCAACATTAAACCGCCGGATAGAACGCATTAGCCTAACCAATCGCACGTCAGTCGCAAATCGTAACGACCAATCGGACCGCGCGCTGACTAGGATAGCGTGACCCGAACGCAATCCGATTTAAGTCGTATTCGTTACCACGAGATGGCGGTCGCCGCGCGCGCCAATCGTCGCGTCCATCTCGCTGTCGTGCCCATATAATGATCTTCACAGGGGCAAGAGAATGAAGTTGAGCCTCTCATTAATTGGCGTTTTGAGTTGAGATCGCTGCGCGAAAGATAGGTTAATTCCTTGCTCGGTCAAGATCGTTGTCGCTTAAAAAGGAAGGTGAGCGAGCGTTTTCTGGAAATCAGATCCAATTACAAGAGGGCCTGTTAACTTTTTGTTCTGTTTGGCCGCGAGGCGAGGGCACGCTCTCGTCCACAATATTGACGAACAAGCATTATTACAACCGGTGTAGATGAATTCTGATTCATCACGCTGTCCGAATTATTTTCAAAAACGCTCATTGTACACATTCCTAGCATTTCTCCAAAGCCCAATACCCCACCCACGCCGCAACATTTACATACCGCGAGCACGTCTCAATTAGGAGCGCTAATGTATGCCTCGACTTCACGAGCTCCGATCTGACTGACGTCAATAGATAGCGAAGGAAACGTGACGAGTGACGACTATCGCGAGAAAACCACTGCCAACGTAACATCACTTAGCTATTAACAACACTAATAGGTACAGATATTGTAACAGAAACTTTTTGTTCTAGTACTTACAAATTCCATTTGCGTCCGTGCAAATTATCGCAAAATTATTCAACATTTTAAGATTTGGTTTCCCATTTACAGGTGAGGACGAGGAATGGGGAAACGAGAGCGAGGCAATGCCTGGAGAACCTCGTACGCCGAGTTCGGGAGGGGAGAAGGCAGCATCCAGCGGAGGCGCGTCGCCTGCTTCGGGAAGTTCACCAGCCGCCTCTCCGCCGCGATTACGTCTCAATACTAGCCTCGCGACGGATCCAGCCCTAGCGCCCCAAGCAACACCGTTAAAACGTGAACCACCATCTCCATCACCGCCTCCACCACCAAATTTACAAGCAAGAGAATACCTGGCATTAACAGCAGCTGCTTTTCCTGCTCTTTTACCAGCAAATACTCCCCCAATTTATATGTGCCAGCCCTGTGGTATTCGATATTCTTCACTGAGCACTCTACAAGCACATCAAGAGCATTATTGTTCAAATAGACGACCTAAAATAACAGATGGCGCAGACGCTCCTGCTGAGGCTGCAGCTGACGAATCAAGTAGTGATGCTAAAACGCCGCGACCACCTGGAAAACAATACGCCTGTACGTATTGTTCGTACAGCGCTGACAAGAAAGTAAGCTTGAATCGTCATATGCGAATGCATTCGTCTTCACCTATTAGTAGTGGTACCCCCGCACCACCACCCGCTTCGAACGGAGAAGTTTCTGAAGGACCTCCAGCACCAGATCGGTACTGTACTGATTGCGACATTCGCTTCAGTTCCATTAAAACGTATCGAGCGCACAAAGCTCACTACTGTAGCACCAGACAAGTTGTTAAACAAGTTTTAGCCGCAGCTAGAGGAGGCTCGGCTACATCAGGTTCCGCTCCGCCGTCTCCCGGGGCTACACCACCGGCACAAAACCAATACGCACTCGCGTTGCCAACAAATCCAATTCTGATAGTACCGTATTCGCTTCTGAGAAGTGCTAGTACACTACCAGGTGCGACTCTACCAGACCCAGATACGCCATGCTTTTTGTTACCAAATGGGACTTTCCAACCACTTAGCCGAGCCTTACCAAATATGAATGCAGAAGGAAAGGAATCTGAGGTGTTAAAGTCAGCAAATAGACCAAGGGAACCGTCCCGAGACGGTGCTACGCCCCTTGACCTTAGCGTAAGACGATCGCCTGAGTCTGCAACAACAGATGAGCAAGAGAAAGAGAACAGAATACGATCTACTACACCCGAGCAAATCGTATGTGCACCATCTTTACCAGGATCTCCAGGAACACCATCTCCTTCCAGACGATCTTCGTCACCCAGTGGAGAGAGTTCACCTAAACGACGGCGTCGCAATTCTAGAGGCCCAACTCCAAAACCACCAAGCGTACCATCGCCACCAGAAGATAAATTCACTCCAGTAATTCCACCCGCAATTCTTCCACCTGCTTTAGCGTTACGTCTTGCGTCAGAACTTCCAGGAACACCCGCATCTCCTCAAGTCTTAGTCAAACAGGGTGTCTCAAAGTGTAAAGAATGCAACATCGTTTTCTGCAAATACGAGAACTATCGGATACATAAGCGACATTACTGTTCTGCTGGCGGTGGTGATGAACGAGCGAGCCCCGCCCCTCCAGAGCCTGGTCCACCTCCTCAGTACCGTCAACTAATTTGTCTGGCCTGCGGGATACATTTTAGTTCTCTGGATAACTTGACCACACATCAATCTTACTACTGCACAAAGAGGGAAACTCGATCACCTCGAAGCGTGCCCGAGGTAACTCGGCCTACTTCAGGACCTGAAGGTGGATGGAAGTGTCCATGCTGTGAAGTAGTTTCACCCACAGCGGTGGCGGCTCAACGTCACATGGAGGCACACGCCGGGGTCAAGGCATTTCGATGCACTATTTGCCGGTACAGAGGCAATACTCTACGCGGGATGCGTACACATATACGCATGCACTTTCGTGAGAAGCCCTCTGATCTGCAGGTGAGATTACGAAAAATTCACAATGTTGTTCGGTCGGAAGCTATCCCCTGCGCAAGAGATATTATAAGTGCCAGTACTGTACGCGCAAACACAAAAGCAGATGCAATCGTCATAATGAATCAGTTACATTAATGACAAAAAGTATGAAACGTTAAAATATTCTCCACTTACCGTGCCAACAAATACACACAGTTTACCTTATAAATCTAGGTAGGTACCACCCCAGGGCCAGTTATTCTGCCGTGAAGCAGTAGTGTGCAAACATTACTGTGTTTCGGTTTGAAGAGCACTGAGAGCTAGTGTAATTGCTGGGCATATAAGAACTTATCTCTCAGGTGACGGGCGCATTGTGGTGCTACACAGAAATTTATAATTTATAATTCTGTAGTAACATCAGCATCTGTTATGGGCAGACGTTAAATTTACCATCAGGTGAACGTTTTGGTCGTCACGTCACTCAATCCGAGTCTTAAAAGCAATTACCAAATGAACTGGATTATTCAAAGAAAACTTCTGTAGATATTAAATAACAGCCTATAAAAGACTGAGCACTGGCCTCCTTTAATTTCTGAAAGGGTTTTGGAGCCGGGAAGAATCCGCCACGTTGCTTTATTACTTGTTAGCGGATATCACGTGTCTTGAAAATATTTAGATTCATCAGTCATGCAGTTTTCGTTTATCGCCGAGTACTTGATAAATCATCACTTAAAATTATAGAACACTTTTAATCTCCGAGAACCGAAGATCAAACTCAGGTCACTTGCAAACCTATCGAATTTAAGGCGAGCACCTGGCCCCTGAGATATCAAGACTCTGTGTATAATTATATAATATCTAATAATATAATAATAATCTAATGTGTATTTTATAAATGTTATTAATGCAATCTTACCAATTAGTACCATTTTTTGTTTTCCAGGAGGAAAGCTTCATTTCTTGCGTGCTAGAGGAGGACAATCGCGAAACGACCTCACCAAGCCCAGCTGTCGGTGGAGAGCGTGTCCACCGTTGCGGCAGTTGCGCCTACACCTCTACATACAGGGGCAATGTTGTAAGGCATGCGCGTTTAGTCCACTCCACTGAAGAACCCGAGCCCGAAGAACAGACGTCGCCGATACCAGCTGCCGATATAAAAAAGGAACCGGAGACTGAATTGGAAGAGACGCCTAACTACTGCAAATCTTGCGACATATCATTTAAATATGTCAACACTTACAAAGCACATAAACAGTTCTACTGTACCGCAGCCAATCAGGACGCTACAACTAACAACAATGTACCCGCCACACCGCCGGCACGAGTCAATGACACGCCCGTACTATAGACAGGATATTTTTCCGAAACGTAGCAAAGTTTGGGATGTGAAATAAAAATCAAAAATAATTTATTAAAATCATAACTAAATAAAAATGTGTTTAAAATACGCTCTTTTCATGATTTTACTCTCATATTCATTTTCAAATCTGAGCGGTTAAAAATGAAAGCCAACATTGATTGGAAAATGTATTGTATTCTATAATATCTGAACCTATTATGATATCCTAAACTTTGTTAAATTATCGAGAAAGGAAATGTAATTAACATTTAAAATGATTCAATGAATCCATCATTACCAACACGGTTCCATTATAAGATGCTGCTCGCAAATACAAAAAAAAAATCGCTAAGTATGCTTGACAATCGTTTTTCTTGTTAATATTAAAATAGGTCAGTAAGATAATATCCTCTCATTTTTTGGATTAATATATAAATCATGTGCAATAATATTAAATGATTGATTAACCTAAAAATTAAGAAATTTTAACTGCATATCAAAGCCAAATTGATGTTTTGACATTTGAAATCGATCTAACATTGAATGAAAATGATGGATGAATGTGTGACTGAACGGACGATTGAAATCTCGGCCATTGTACATAGAAGGCCACAGTTAGATTTTGTTATAAAACTTGTTATGTAAAATACTTAAATAAACCACTTTTGTCTTTGTGTTAGTATACGTTAAAATACCAAACTGTAAATACTTGTAAAGATATTATCGCGTCGTAATTAAATTTTATTACCATTTGTTCTAAGTAATTGTTCTTTCTTTGTTGTTAATTTGTTTAATATTAATAATTACTCTTAGGGCGAATTGATCTACTCCTTGCTAAGCAGTTACATGCTCGTGTCAGTTTTCGTTTACCTACCAGTGGTCAAACTTTTTTAAACGCCATAATGTTTGACAATCCATTGGCACCATCCATTGAGATGAAAGCTGGAATTTCCAATTGTTGTAATACCCTCTTAAGAATTTTTGAAACTTTAACAAATATGCATCTTCAACGTTCAATTTATCAAATATTTAACACTGTTAAAATTCTTTCATACGAGTATATTCTCTCTCGATGACAATTTCAAATCGTTGCTGGATAGGACGACAAGTTGTTCTTGATATTAAAAAAATACGTTGAGGACGCTTAGAAGTTAATTTCATTCAGTTACAATTCACCTGTAACATTTTACCTAAAATAATATTAACCAATTGAATTTATCGCATAGCATTATAGTAATTACTTGCGTTTATTAGAAGATTATGAAAAATACCATGTTTTGTCTATGCCAAAGCATCGCTAGAGTAATTGTAATATGCATTTATAGGTATCTCACTAATTATAATTATAGAATTAAGTGAATACAAGACTTATTCCGTAGGTATACATCTAAATCTGTGTTATCATTTGTGTTTGTCCTTCCGTTCAACTTTGGAATAAGTCTCGAATTTTCATGTCGCAACATAAGAAGGGTACAAAGTGAAGGTATTCATAATTTTCCAATGGTGACGCAAACGGTCACATTGTATTGTAGTCGATAAAAGTGTTTCAACAAATCAGAAATCTCAGTTCAGTAAAAAATACGAGACAAAGTCTTTTAATTTTTAATTAAAAACATACTTGTTAATTTATTATTATATTTCCTTAACACTTTTATCCCCGACTGTACTTGTCTTCTTAGACGTAAACCATCATGACATTAATGTTAATAATCTTCAGCATTGACGCGACTTCAGCATCTGACGTGATGTGCCATATCGCTATGTTAAATTTTAATAATAATAGTTTTTAACGTCAAGACTCGAATAAAATTTTGGCAATACGTTAACTTCATCGTTGATAAATTCGAAGAATTGCTTAAGATACTAAGGGTGGTTATTGAACAGACATCAATCGAAGTCGTTGGGTTCTTTATTTTCTCATGATGCGAGGAACAAAATGATGTAACTAAAATTAATAAGCAGAAACTTTTCGTTCATCATGCAGTAATGTACAATAACATGTATGGATATCTTATCTTAATTATTCCATATGTAATGTTAGCATCAAATCCCATAAAAGGTTTTATTCAGCGCTGGACCAGCTCGGCGTCATCACGATCAATTACGACAGTAAAATTCGTTCCTCGACAGTATTCTCAAGTAGACTGTTACCATACTCGGTTCTAATAATCACCCTAACTTTCTTACGTACGTGACGTAATACCTTTTACTGTAACGCAAATGCAACAGATAAAATATTAATCATAGGATGTTGGGTAAAGTGATAATACACGTAAACTGATGTAAACATACATTGATATTGTAAAATACGCCAGACAATAAATTATTTATCACATATTAACTGTGTAGTGTATTTATTTCAAATATCCAACAGTGAAATGCAATGCAATCTGCATAAAACATCGCGAAACCTCACCGTCGGACATTGGCTTTATTATTTATTTATTGGCTTTATCCTATACATTACTTGCCTTCCACAGCTTTATATCATTTATCATCATCATCATTTCAGCCTATCATTAGTCCACTGCTAAACATAGGCATCCCCCATAGAACGCAACAAAAGTTTGTAGCTCTCATTTTGGGGGGAATTTGCCATAGTTGCCACGCTTGGCAACCGCAGTTTAATTATTCAGATGTTCCAGGAAGATGCTGCTGCCCATCTCCTGGTTTATATTTTTCCCTCTGTCGACTTTTACTTAGCTTTATATAAATATCCTTGATTAATTATTTAAAATTTGTCGGCTAGAGATTTTTTCCTTAATACATATGACTTGGGCCCGTCAGCCACATAAGTCATAGGCTCAAAATTATTAAGTTTGATAATGTGTTAAGAAATTTAAAACTACCAATAACCATTCCACGTAAAAACATGAGATTTTTGCAAATACTAACTACTTTTTATAACACCTCCTGTGGCCTTTTAGTGAGGTGGCGTGCGCTAGTGTGGGCGTGTGACACCCACGGGATAAGTTGAGGTGGCAGATGGTCTTAAGCCACCACCACACAATGGTGTATGTCCTAGCAAAAGCAGGCAGCTCAGTCTGGGATATTTTCACAGCATCCAGAACTATTGACCATAGTCCAAAACGTATAACCATTCATTATAAGAAGTGGTTAAATATTATATATTATTAAGAAGTGCCTTCCTTCTTGTGCTATTACAATTGTTCAGAATTGCAGTCTAAAAAATTATAAAGGCTGTCCAATTGTAAACCGAATCATGAAAATAAAACTATTCAATTACTTCTATAACATTTACAAATAAACTCTCTACATCGCGAGTTAAATCGATCCTAGCACCATCTATGTGTTTCTTTTTACATTAGTTTAGACAAAAGCACAAGGCAAGGACAAACAGTATTAAAAGCACAACTAATTTACAGTAAATTACTCGTAGTTATACCTAACAAGAAAAACTAAATTATACGCTTGCCGGTATTAATTGCGTAAAGCGCGGGTACTGCTCGTTCACAATTATTCACTTGATTCCCGCCAACTGCTATGTTTTCTAATTTCTCATATTTTTATTTCATTTTAAAGCGGCCTGTGCCTTTTGATGTCACAAGTGATAAATGCTTTTACGCCATCACCATATAGAAACTAACACGATGACATCTCAATTACCATTACCGTATCTCTCATCATGCATTTTTTATAGTTGAACTCAACGAAGTCTGTCAGCACTGGGCACAATCGCCTAACTTATAACACAAAATTTAATGAAATTGTAAATATTGCTTAAGGATTGTGGAAAGGTAATTTTCATCATAATTACAAAAAGGCGCGTTTTTTTTTTGTTGGAGAAACTGACGAAACGAGCAAAACGTTCACCTGATGGTAAATGCAATGTCTGCCGATAACAAATGCTGTTTCATCCAAAACAATTCTGTGGGACACAACACTGCATCCGTCACCCTGAGACATCAGTTCTCAAGTCTCATATGCCCAGTGATCACACTAGCTCTCAGTACCATTCAAACCGAAACACAGTAATGTTTGCACACTACTGCTTCACGGCAGTATAACTGGCGTATAATTTAATACAATAATTCCGTATGCACGCACCAAGGTGACGTGGCGACGCGTCGCCAACAGCCGGACCCGCTGAATTAGATGTTCCACGTCAAAAGCTACACAACTATAGTTACAAGG
The DNA here is from genome assembly GCA_019845155.1 of Luehdorfia chinensis. NCBI lineage: Eukaryota > Metazoa > Arthropoda > Insecta > Lepidoptera > Papilionidae > Luehdorfia > Luehdorfia chinensis. The sequence goes on from JAHVAK010000103.1 coordinate 11,775,331, forward strand.
TATGCCATGCACGCACTGATACACCCATACGCAAGTACGTGCGCTGCCATACGCACACTGGTACTCTCACAAACCGTTCCACACAAACAAACATACATTGAACTGGTACATTTGATTATTTTGGTTTGAGTTAGCTCACCATTCCTCTTTATCTTTTGTTTTTTTTTTCTCTTTTTTTCCTTTTTTAAAAATCGATGCACCACACTAGGATTTCTCCTGTCGTAGTTGGGTTTTCAGGCATAAATTCCACATGCACAAACACCCAGACCCGGAACAACTATATGTAGGCCATACATATATTTGTCCCGTGCGGGAATCGAACCCGCGACCCGCGGCCGTGCCATGTGCAACCGTGCCAACAAAAGTTGTGTCATCTATCTCTTGCTAATGCTGAGTGGAGTACCAAAATAGTTCATTGTGTTATTATTTTGAATTTGTAGTTAGTTTTAAACAAGATACATGTATTTTTTTTAAATTGTGTTTGTACGAAATAAACTTCATCATTTTTTCTTTCTGAAATGACTGGCAATGTGAAGAGAAACAAAGTTATTATAAAAAGGAAATTTATATGTATAGAACAAATATAACAAACTATTGCAATTCAATATTCAAAACATAAAATCAGTTTAAACAAAATTCAATCTGGACTGTACTCATCAGATGAATCATGACCGTACTGTTCTCGGAGCTGTTCGCTGTCTTTTTCTTCGCCGTAATAGAATCCATCATCACTGTCATCTTTGTAACCTTCTATGGACTCCTCGTCCAAGTCTTTTACTCTAGTACAATGGACAATACTCCTACTGTCAGCCAGACTCGGGTCTTCAGACATTATCTTGGCTTTATATTTAGCATATGCAGCACCATAACGCTTCACGTCTTCATTGAAAAGATCTGGTGGCTCATCATAGATCTTATCTTCCCCTGTATCACTGGAGAGGTCATCTTCTGTAAAATATAATAATAGAAATGTCATATTACCTCCATCTTTCTACAAGAGCAATATAAGTCCGTAAAATCGGACTGATCCGCTAAGCCGTTGAAGAGGGATGTAAGGGTAATTTTTGAAGGGGTAGAATTTTATACCCCTTGATTTTGATAAACCTTTTATAAGCATTACACTTTGGAACGATTAAGCATCTTGATGAAGCGGTATAAACGACAGCGGTTACCTTTTATTTGGGTAAACTTTATGTACCTATTTAATTTTAATTACCCATTCAATAAGGTATACTTACCAAAGATATAATTGAAAGGTAAAGGAGAGAAAATTAATATAGATAAGTTGCTAATATCTTAGCAAATCAACTTTCTCTCCTTTACTATAATGAATTTCCGCAAAGTAACGCCTGATTCTATTAACTATATAATTGAAAGGGTTACCTTAACTAAAAGGTAACCACTATGGGTACCTTTTCGATCGGTAGGCCCTACGAAATCCGTGCGAAAGTGAACACTGTTCCAATCTTCCAGTGTCTATTATCGAATGTGTTTTTAGTTCCCTATATATTATTATACTCTTTGGTTTTTAGTAACAGTACGGAAAGACTATGAGGCAGCAAGACAGCATGTGGCAATGCTTAGATGATGATGTCGCCACAAAATTTTTTATTATGTATTTACCTTAATAAACTCTGTATATTGAAAGTTAATAAATATTAAATTTCTATGTATGTATGTATGTACATTCATCTGTTCCCTCATAACTTCTAAACTACTTATCATAATTTGTCAAATGAGGTATCGTTGGAAGCGTCTATATCATCCGCTGGTTATAGGCGACGTCACACTAAATTCTATATAGCGCCCTCTAGAGGACATTAAGTCATGATATAATATAATTAATGGTGCCCATGTTGGGTATCAAATTAAAGTGCACACTTACTAAGAAAATAAAACCCAAAAATAATTGTAATAAAAAATAAGTTTAAGAACTAAAATCCCAATCTATTTTAGAAACGCGCTCTAAAAAGCAAGAAACAAGAAAATCAATATTTATCATCTAACAAGCAGAAATTTACATTGACATAGAGTAATACCATAGAATATATTGTTGTGTAAGAAAACCTTAGGATATGACCATGTGGCATATCACCACAGCTATCCTCTGAACATCACTATGTCTATGATAAATATTGAATAGTTTGTAGATAAGAATGTCCGTAAAAGTATATTTTCTTTTATCATACTTTCCAGAGCAAAAAAAAAATTACATGGTTACCCTCATCAAAAATAAGGTTACCCTTACAGGTGTTATCTATTCGTTGATCTACAAAATGTTACTTCATCATCATCATCATCATTTCAGCCTATCACTAGTCCACTGCTGAACATAGGCCTCCGCCATAGATTGCCACAGAAGTTTGTGGCTTTGATTTTGGTGGGGATATTGCCATAGTTGCCACGCTTGGCAGGCGTGTTGGCAACCGCAGTTTATTTATTCAGATGTTCCAGGAAGATGACCCACTCCTGGTTTTCATTTTCCCTCTGTCGACTTTTACGACACCCACGGGATGAGATGGGGTGGCAGATTCTCTTAAGCCGCCACCACACGGTGGTTTGTCCCAGCAAAGGCAGGCAGCTCCGTGGTAGATTTCCTAACCGAAATGAAATGTTCTGAAAGGCTTAAGCCGGCTTCAATCGAATCGCTCAAATCTTTATGCAGGCTCAAAGTCTTATGCAGTCCCTGGTACAAACATACATCTTATACATAAATTAAATAACAGCCCATAAATGTCTCACTGCTGCCCGCTCACAGACCTCCTCCTACTTTTGAGAGGGTTTATGGAGCCAAGAAATCTGCTACAGTGCTCCATAGCGAGTTTGTGGACTTAACATGATGTTGAAACATTTTTATTCTTAGATATGAAGGTTTCCTCATGTTGCTTTCCTTTAGCAGCATGTGTTAACACAAATTTTGCTGGCACTGGGGATCAGTATCATGTCACCCGCATTACTATTAAATTTAAGGTCAGAGTTTGGCTCCTGAGCTATCACAGCTCTCTTTTATGTATTGTATGCACCCATTTCCTCTTGCAAGGGTGTTGTTTGTGGCAGACCCAGACATTTCCATTTGAGAAAAGTCTATGTCCAGCAGTGGACAATTAATGGGATAGTGATTTAATAAATTAGAACAAAACTGTGGTAATCATACTTAACAGTACAGCAATCTGTTTATTACCTAAGTCACACTTTGCTATAGCCTGTACCATATCATCTTCGTCTATACTACTGAGATCTGAGTCTGGATAGTCATTCCTCCAGTTATTCTCATCATTAGAGTCATCTTCATCATCTGCCTCACCATCTGATGGTAACTGACCATTGTCTCTGTAGGAACCAAATATGAGATCTGTCTCATAATTTTCAATGCTAAAAAAGAAGTTATTAATTATTCACAATATATTCAGTCCTTATGAATTTAATACTAAATATTAAGCTAAACTGAACCTATAAATAATGTAGAACCATTCTTTAAATTATAAATGTTAAGAATATAATACAAGGGTTATGAGATAAGGGCCTAAATTGACTAGAATATTTATTGATCATGACAATAAGGTCACCGGCTCTAACTATGGTTTATGAACTGTCATATGTGAATACACACAAAAATTGTGTTTTGCACAACACATATGTGTTCTTTTTATATCTGTAAACACACCCACAATAATGAAAACCTGTGGCATAAGTTAAAAAAACTACTGTCAACTTATTGACACAAATTATTCAATACTCATCACCAGACTACTATGCTGCGGGTCTTTGATTCGAACTCCAGCCGAGTTGAACATTTGTGCAAAAACTTGTTTTTTGGTCGAGTTGCATTGTTATTGTCCCATATCCTTAACACTGCAATGTCTACCTTCAATATTACTACATGAACATTACATTTGCTTACATTTATGGCACTATAATAGCTTCTTCCCAGATGATATCTTCTGGCAGTATATGGAATTTGTTGCAGTTGTATTAAATCAAAGTGAAAGTAGAGAACAAATAAATCTTAATAAAAAGATTGAAGACATTTTTAATTTATAAATAAGCCCAAATATTTACCTCAATAAATTGTCCAACATAGAGACATCAAAATCAGGTTTGGCAGATGTGTACAAGTCATATATATATCCAACATCTTGTTCCTTATCATTTACCTTCACTAAATCCACCAAATTAATGAGGCCCTCATTGTTATCATTACTGTTCTCCTTTAAGCCTCTACTAAAATTGATTACTTCATAACGATTTTCTGTTGAGACATCTTTCCTTTCCTTTCTGATTTTTTGTATGATATCAGACACATTAGGTATAGATTTTTGTTTCAAATCATCTTTAGGCACAATATTCTTCACAAGAATTGGTTCCTATATAAAATTAAAAAAAAAGTAAAGTAACAGCCTATAAATGTTCCACTGCTGAGCACAGGCCTCCTCTCATTTCTGAGAGGGTTTTGGAGCTGGGAATAGTCCGTTACGCTGCTCCAATGCGGGTTGGCTACTTCACATATCCTCGAAATATTTCTATTCCTCGGAGATGCAGGTTTCCTCGCGACGTTTTCCTTCACTGCTAAGCATGTGGTAAATCAGCACTTAAAATTGTAGAACAAATTTAGAGGTGCTGGCACCCAGATTACTCGCGTACTATGAAATTAAAGGCGAGCACCAGGCCCCTGAGCTACCACGGCTCCTATATAGAATTATTTATTTCAAATTACTAACTATATAATCCATTACATATACTAAAAGTAATGTAAATAGATTAATTTACGCCTCTTTTCCATTAGGGTAAGCAGAGACCACATCAGTAGCACACTTTCGCACTCTCGGGAAACGAGACGTGATGGTTAGCGAACCAGGTAGGTAATTTAAAGTCTATATAGAACCTTCAACTATTAAATATGATCATATTATTAATGATACATTGTTAATTTACTGCTTTTGTATTTTAATGTGTTTTATACAGTAATTATTTGGATATAAGATTTGAATATTATTTATTATGGCTAGTGTCCATAATTTAATGTTTTGTTTCATAATCACTGGAATATTAAGTGTAGGTAGAAAGGTGTTGTTGTTATAATAATAAATAGTAAAATAAACGCAATAAAATCCGTACAATCAGTTTTATTCACTAGTTATTTACCTGATTATCAACAGTACCTCTAAAAACGAATAATGAGGGTGAAATTTCCTCTGTATCAGTTTTAACTCGTTTACAAACAAGCACTAAAGCATCTTGAGGATTTTCCTCGAGTCTTCTTTTGACTCGCAAAATCGTTGATGTAGACATTGTCAGAAGATTACTCTTCCTTCTTCTTATTCTTTTCTTTCAAGTTTCTAGATTAAAATGTGAAATTTAAAAAATACCATGTTAGTTTGCAAGCAATATTCTAATACAAACAATCATAGAGTTATCAGTAGCACTGTTGCCAAGTCTTAATTTCATTTTACCCCATGCTTGTCTCAATTTTAGTTAAACTTTTAACTTTTTGGAAAAATTACCCTAAATTTAATTTGTAAAGTTTGTTTTTTAAACTTTCGTATTGTTTTATAATTAATGCAAACATACTTATGTATGTTTGCATTAATTATATTTATATATAATCACGCCTCTTTTCCCTTGGCTAGGCACAAACTACATTTTTCCACATGCTTTCAACAATTTTCCACGATTCAAAAAAACATTTTTCGCTTCTTATACTTTCGTGAGCGTTTTCCTACAAGCTCTTCGATTGTAATTTTAAAGTGACCTTTTCTCAAAAGGTCTCCGATCTGAACGTGGTTCGTACGCCTAATCGTCTTAAAATTAATCATTATCATCATCATTTCAGCCTATTACTGTCTACTGTTGAACATAGGCCTCCCCCACAGACTGTCACAAAACACGGTCCTGAGCCACCTGCATCCATCGACTTCCCGCAAAACCGTACAGGTCGTCGCTCCATCTAGTGGGAGGTCGCCCTTCACTGCGTTAGCCGGTACGAGGTTGCCACTCGAGAACCTTTCTTCCCCAACGGTTATCGGTTCTACGAGCCGATGTGGAGTGGACGAGAGATATGTGGCCAGCCCATTGCCAAATTAATGAGAAACTATAAATCAAACAAAATTTCATTTGCAAAAAAGTATATTAACATTTTCATAAAATACTTTACTCTACTATTATTAAATCTACGTAACATATTTTTAGTGGAACAAAAGTAAATTGTATGTATGTATTTTATTAACATTATATTGAAGGAAATGCTTTTACGTTTAGTTTAGAAATAGTTGAAAATCTTTTGTTACCGTCAATATCTCATCTATCGTGAATTTTAGCACAGAAAACAATAAAGAATACTTATTTTGCCACCAATAATGAACATACTATATAAATGTTTACACTGAGAGAGAGCGGAAGGAAAAAGATCAAGTATTGGTTTGGTTATTGCTTTTGAAATAATAATATATTTTCTTTAAGGCAGTGGCAATTTTAATTTTTTTATTTTTACACCAAAAAAAGCTCCGAGTATATTATTTACTCCAAAAATTACTCTAAATAATTTCATAACCCCAAAATTACACTGCTCGTTCACTTTTTCTCAACATCTAGGGTAAAATACCCTAACATGGCATCACTGATCAGTGTATAGCGCACAGATTATTAACACCAAGGACCTTTAACAATTAACAGACTTGTGGATGATAAAGACTCTTCTTAACAAGGACATCTTTTGGCGCCAACTCGAAAAGTAGCATTGTTTCTATTTAATTTTGTAATATTTGTGTATATTTGGAGTTTCGATGATTAATATTGATAGTTTATTATGCAGCAAGTGCTCCTGAAAGTGTGTACTGTGATTATGATTCGAATATTGATTCTAGTTTATACAACTTAAAAAGTTAGTAATTATTTGAATATAAAACGTAGCTACGACCCACAAAATGTATGGCAATAGTTTTAACATTTTGCCAGTTTCATAGTTTGGGAATGTAATTCGAGGATTAAGGATACGACGGAAAATCGGAAGCATGGAATAAAAAAATATAATACATATTATATATTCACACAAAACAGTTTACAAAACTTACCACTGTCATGAAAATGTTCACAAATATTAATAGAATAAAGAGAATATTTACAATATTAAAAATAACTGGTCGTTTCTTTTACACTGTTCTTTTATCTCATCCCGTGGGTGTCGTAAAAGTCGACAGAGGGAAAATAAAAACCAGGAGATGGGCAGCAGCATCTTCAGGGAACATCTGAATAAATAAACTGCGTTTGGCAACCCGCCCGCCAAGTATGGCAACTATGCCGAAATCCCTCCAAAATTAAAGCTACTAATTTTTGTGGCAATCTATGAGAGAGGACTATGTTCAACAGTGGACAAGTGATAGGCTGAGACGACGACTACGACGACGATTAATATATTTGTCCTTCCATCCAACTCTTTGTTGGGGCAATTATCTACTTTAATAATTTACTGAACTTAGTAGGTAGGATTGAAATAAAAAGGTATTTATAGAATGTATCATATATGTCCTTTTGATTTGGTCTTAATTATGCAAAGTATCTATATTCAATAACAAATCTAGTTATATAGACAGTCTTCACAATAATAGCAGTCAAGCTATAAATATAATTAACAAGCTATATATAATTAAAATACAGTAAATCATCATCAATTCAGCCTATTCGCTGTTGAACATAGGCGTCCCCAATAGATTGCCAAAAAGCACGTTCCTAAGCATCTATCGACTTCCCGCAAACATACAGTAAATAACTTATGTTATTATAGTTTAAATGGTTTACGAAGAACACGCAAAATCAAAACTTATTTTATAAAATATTGTCTGTCGATACCTTGATTTCAATATCGACCTATCGATATATCGTTCTAAAAATCTCATTCATAAACTTAAGCATTTTTTAAAAAAAAAGTAATATCGATATTTTAATCAAGTCTTACTTTGAATATGAGTATATCTGTTATCACATTTTTAATTTATTTTATTTTATCTATACACCAAAAGATATTTTAGTTAATAATATTGCAACATTAAATATTTCGTTCAATAATCGAGCAAGAAAAAAAGATAATTTGAGTGACAGTGACGGATAACGCCACAATAATCTATGCTTCATTGGGTTTATCTCTCGAAATTGCGTATTTATTTTGTTATGCTTAATATTTTGTCTCAATATATTTATATTTTGTGTAATAATTACAATTCCAAAAAATAGAATTAAAATATAAAATGGATAACCTTAAGCAATTTAACACCATGGGGTCGGAAGATAATTGGAGGACTTCGAAGTTTCGACAAAGCGTTGTCTCAAAAATGTGAGTTCATAATATAACTGTTGGATTTAATTATATTATTATTTAAAGTGTCCTGTTATTTGAACACATCTTAATACGTATATGATATTAATTTTACGATTAAATTATTAATTCAGGCAACAATTACAAAGAAAAGAGGATTGTTTTTAATGTTTTTGATGATGCATTAAATTATTATACTTTAAAAACTATGTACAATATCACAAAATATCGTTTTAGTTCATCCATAATTTATATTTTATTCACATACCAAATACCGTCTTTGTATATTATTTAGTTACTTTTATTATAAATGGTTATCAATTAACATAGTTGATTAAAAGTTTAGATTACTTAATAATAGTGAAATGTGTGAGCAATTTTACTAGAAATTTTAAGATAAACACACAAAATATGCTCATTGACATGGAATTGCGGAAACTAGCTTGTTGCAATCTATGGCTTGGATTCGAAATAATTTGGCACGATTTTGGAGGGAAGAAGGGTTGTATTTTATAGAGGTTTGATCCACAATCATAACAATAACATTCGCATTACAAGGCAATGCACCATTTTTAGAGAAAATCAGGAAAAGCTATTATAACCTCAATACTCAATATCACTGTAAGAGTAGATAACATACTTAAATTCTGAATTTTTACCCAATCTACTATATGTAGAAAAACTTTTTCAACTGTATTTACAAATCTGCAACTGCTGTAAAAGTGGAAAGTGGTTTTACTGGTGGTAGGATTCCTATGCAGGAATCCGTCTAGGTAGGTACCACCCCAGGGCCAGTTATTCTGCCATGAAGCAGTAGTGTGCAAACATTACTGTGTTTCGGTTTGAAGGGCACTGTGAGCTAGTGTAATCACTGGGCATTTGAGACTTAAGAACTGATGTCTCAGGGTGACGGGCGCAGTGTGGTGTCACACAGAAATATTCTGGGTGACACAGCATTTGTTGAGGGCACTTACCATAATGTGAATGGTTTGCTTGTTTCGTCACTTTATACAATAAAAAAATATAAAAAAAATATATAATGTTTAGAAAGTTAATACTCACTAGTTAAAGATACAGTAATGTTAATACACACATACATACAGTCATGCCTCTTTCCCATTGGGATAGGCAAACCACATCTTTCCACTTGCTATGATCCTGACACACATCTTTTGCTTCTTCCAATTACATTAGCATTTAAATTTTTTTATGTGACCTTTCCTTGTTCCTCATAACATTAATATCAATAATAATTTAGAGAGGAGGTAATCCAGCGCTCTGGAATGCATGTGGCACGTAACAGTAGTGAGATGGAGAACCATGTGTATATGAAGGCCAAATCACGTGAAGAATATATGAACATGGTGGCCAAGCTCATCCTGCATGTCAGGGAAATGTGTAAGTATACAATTATCATAAGTAAGCGGCTGAGCTTATAAATTCATTATCTTTGGATGACTAAATGCTGTTTTTTTGCAAGAATTGGTATAAGTTTCCTTACTCCTGTAATATAATGTTTTAGATAAAACTCTTCAGCATCTTGCTTCTTTTTTCCATTAACTTTATTTGATTTCTTTTTTAATTTTTTTATATTTCGTATTAATCTGTTGCTTATAAATTTCAGCACTACCGAAACAAAATCAAGCTGGAACAGCTATGCAAGGACCAAACCAAAATCAAGCTGGCCCAAATCCACAAGTGCAGACTCAACCTGGCCAAGCACCACAAGGGCCAAACAGTCAAGGAGGTCTCGCACCTGATCCAATAAATGCATTGCAAAATCTTGCTTCACAAGGAACTAGGAACCAGATGATGAATATGGGTCAAGGACAAATGCAACAGCAAGGAGTGATGGGTCAAAATCCAGGAATGGCAGGATTGCAAGCCCAAATTGGGCAGCAAGGCCCTATAGTGTCTCAAGGAGGCCCACAGTCACAAACAGCAACTAATCTTCTCCAAACCTTGAATCAAAGACCTCAGTTGAATATGCAACTGCAGAATAAATTGAGTATGGGCATGGTACCAAATCAGAATCAGATGGGAAATAATATGGTGTCTATGGGGGGGATGGGGAATGCAATGGGGAGCCAGTTGCAGAATCAATTGGCAGGACCAGGAATGCAGGGACAGATGATGCCGAATATGTCAATGTCTAATAATATGCCTCTATCTGGTGGAAACGCTATGGTGGGGCAGATGCAGTGTAATCAGGTTGTGGGAGGCATGGGGGGACAGATGACGCCTAATTCAATGCAAGGACAGATGCCAGGACAGATGGGTGTGTTTTGATAATCTAATATGCTGTAATTAACAGTCTTATTTTGTTGTTAATTTAATGTGGTAATCCGTGTGATGGCGGCTCGATAAAAGAATACTACCACTCCATCTCATCCAATGGATCTCGTAAAAGGCGAGTAAGGAATTAAACTGCACTGTGCACCCAACAGCGCATGGTGGCGATGGGCTCACCACCTATCACACCGAGTGCATTATATTGTTTTGGTGAAACGTGGATTGTGGCAGTTATCTGTTTTTGCAGTGAGTGCCCAGTCTCTGACTACCCCTAATGGGATACAGTCGTGATCTTATGTATGTTAATTTAATTTGGCTTGATCACTAGTTATAGTACTCCTATGCAAGGATCTGTCTATGTAAGTAATAGGTACCACCGCAGCGCCAGTTATTCTGCCATGAAGCAGAGTGTGCAAACAATACATGTTTTAGTTTGAAAGGCACTGATAGTGTAATAACTGTACATTTGAGACTTAAGAACTGACATCTCAAGAGTGCAGTGTGGTGTTATACAGAAATTTTCTGGGTGACACAGCATTTCTTATAGATTACCGATCAAATAGAAACGCGACCAAACGCAAATTTCGCCCATGAAACGTGCTAGACGAAACGGACATTTCAGCACTCCCTGACCACGATACGGCCAGTCATGATCCAGGCTACACTACACACAGTCAATAGCTTCAACATAACACGCACCACGACGCGCGTCCGCCGTAGAGAGCGGCGCACAGCAGTCGACATTCACACTCCATACACAAGACACATCCGTTTTCCAGGGCGGTTCTCACCGCAAAGAGTTACCGACACACAAGTCAGCAGTCCGAATGGATGCCCGCAGCCTCCAAACTCTATTAATTTTTGCTGAGTGGCTAAAGATGCGTGTGGCTAGCATTGTCGTGATGAAAGACCACACCCTTTCTATTGATCAATTCCGGCCTCTTTCTCTCAACTTCTTGCTTTATTCTCATCAGTGGTTGAGGTCCGAAACGATGGTTCTGCCCGGCGGTAAAAGCCCATAATGAACTACGCCATTCCAACACAATACCACCACACACAGCATCACCTCATTGTGAGGTTTTGGCACAGTCTGTTCAGCCTGACCGACCTTTGACCACAACCTTTTTCACATGGTATTTTTTTTGAAATGTTACCTTTTGAATGTCATCAAAACCATCCAGATACAAATAGTACAGTTAAAGAGATTTTATTACATACATGCCATATTACATTATGTCATATAGGGAGTTTGCTAGTGCAGATTATGAGTTATTTCCACACATCTTTGTCCTCTATATAATGATCCATTTTATACTACGCTTTATCTAATAATGTCTTCTTGACAAGTTTTTTTATTATCTCTAGCTTTTTGTTATCTCTTTATCATTTATGGTAACATAAAACTGTAAATTACAAATTTCTGACGTAATATGCTCTTCATCATTCATTAAATATTGAAAGTAAAATTGATATAGCAATAGCGATAATTTAATAATTATGGTATGCACATGTTTCAGTTGGAGGCATGACCAATAATCAGATGGTAAATATGAATATGCTGCACATGCAAGGCCGCGTAGGCAACAAGCCGGAGGTTGTGGGCGGAATGTTAAGCGCTGGCTACCCTCCGTCCAGAGCTCCGCCCCCCAACCAGTTCCTACGTCAGAGCCCTTCGCCATCCGCCTCATCGCCGAATATGGGTGGCCCAAGTCCGGTTTCCATGGGTGAGTTTCAACTTAGATTTTTGTTTCAGCTGCAGTTTAAGTTACAGTATTTCTCAAATTATAACTCTTAAATTTAAATATTATTCTATTACTATTCTTATTTTTTTTTATAAAAGCTAATGCCCTCGACATCGTCCACGACTATTAAGTTTTTTATAAAAATACTGTGGGAACTATTTGATTTTCCGGGAAAAAAAGTATCCTATATTAGCAAGCTATCTCTGTGCTGAATTATGTCAAGAACGGTTCAACGATTGAGGTAATTACCTTAATAGAAAAAATAAACAAACTACTATTACGTTCTAAAGTAAATACATAATATATAACGAAATATCGTTACCATAGACTAAAATAAATAAATACATGTAAAAATACAAACTGATGACCGCGACTTCGTCCGCGTGGATATGTTTTTTGAAATACACTCAGCGTCACAAAAATCGCACCTCTCTGAGTTTGCGCGAAAAATGGCTGTAATGGCTAGAAACGAATTATATTTATATAAATATTGGTATGTTTGAAATGGCTATTTGAATAGCTTTACATTATTAATAAAAAAATCATGAAATCATTAAAACATTTATCATTATAGAGCGTCAAAAATAAACACGATCAAATGCTCGTTAGTAAGGACGCTAGTTACACCACCTAAAAAGGGTATAAAAGGGTCGATCTGGATGAAATATGGGCCAGTCGTAATTTAGACTTTGCAGTGAACACACGTGAACAAGTAACCCAAGTAAGAACAAGTAAAGATGGACACCAGCTCTGAAGAAGCCGCTCAAGGGATTGCCCTATTGCAGTCGGGGATGCGGCAGTGTGACGTTGCTAGACAGTTGAACCTGTCCCGGTTTTCAGTTCGACGGGTGTTCCAAAGTTTTCAGCAGACTGGTGGTTATGTTAGAAAACCGGGATCTGGAAGAAAACGGTGCACATCAGAAAGAGATGACCGTTTCATCGTTACGACATCTTTACGAAACCGTTTTACAAATGCTGTTGAGTTGCAACAACAGCTTCGATCAACTCTGAGAACATCTGTGAGTGTTTCTACGATAAGAAGAAGGTTACACGAAAAGAGTTTAACAGCCCATAGACCTGTTAAAGGTCCAAAACTTACTGCACAGCATCGTAGAGATCGCCTAGAGTTTGCCCGCAATCATTGCGAGTGGACTCTAGAACAGTGGCGGACCGTACTCTTCTCTGATGAGACGAGGGTCTGTCTCTTCTGCAATGACAGACGTAGAAGGGTCTACAGAAGACAGGGGCTCGTGTATGTTTTGGGGCGGCATTTCCGTCGACGGTAAAACGGAACTTGTGTGCGTTTCCCGGACTCGGGGTGGCCGTGGGCAAGGGTCATTAAATGCTGGTCGGTACATTACTGAAATCCTGGAGGAACATGTGGTCCCGTATGCTGGTTATGTCGGTGATGGATTCATGTTAATGCATGATAATGCTCGTTGCCACACCGCGGCTATTGTACGGGATTATTTACAGGAGGTCGATATCCCTGTTATGCATTGGCCAGCACGAAGTCCAGACCTTAACCCAATAGAACATCTCTGGGATGACCTAAAACGGCGCGTGCGAGCTCGAGATCCAGCTCCAGCCACTCTTCCATCACTCATCCACCAGAGCTCCAAGATGCGGTACTTGAAGAGTGGGAACAAATACCCCAAGAGGCTGTTGCGATCCTTGTAAGGTCCATGAAAGATCGCATGGAAGCCGTTATCAAGGCAAGGGGGGGTAACACTAGGTTTTAAGAACTTTTTTTGTATTTATTGTGTTAAGATAACCCAAAGAAAAAAACCTTTCTTATTCACGCTCAAGAATTAGAGCTTAATATGTTTTGTACGCAACAGATATTCAACAATATATTTTTGGCGCCGTGTACAAAATTATTGTCTGGCGAATCTATGTATGTAATGGCAATCTTACGAACCGAGGTTAGAACACGACTAAAGTGCGCGTAACTCCGCATACTTACGGAAGACGCGCCAAGTCTGCTTGCCATTTTTACTTGTTTTTTCTTTTCGATGGGTTGAACCATGAAAAGATTACAAACAGATGGAAGGACAGAGAGTTACTTCCGCATTTATTATATTAGTATAGATATAAGTTTTTTTTAAAACAAATTTATTAATGTTATGTACATTAAGCCGCTCGTTACAAGAATACTACCACTCCATCTCATCCAATGGATCTCGTAAAAGGCGAGTAAGGAATTAAACTGCACTGTGCATCATACAGCGCATAGAGGCGATGGGCTCACCACCTATCACACCAAGTGCATTATATTGTTTTGAGGTGAAACGTGGATTGTGGCAGTCATCTGTTTTTGCAGTGAGTGCCCAGTCTCTGACTGCCTCTTATGGGATACAGTCGTGATCTTATGTATGTATGTATGTAAGAAAAGTCCTGTTTCATCAAGATAACGCCCGTGTTCACACGTCAGTACAGTCAATGGCTGGAATTCACAACTGTGGCTTTGAACTGTTACCGCATCCGCCGTATTCACCTGATCTGGCACCATCAGACTTCTTTCTGTTCCCAAACCTAAAAAAGCACTTGGGAGGTCAAAGATTTTCGACAAACGACGAGGTCAAAGCAGCTGTAGACGCATATTTTGACTCTAAGGAAGAATCATTTTTTTTAACGGTCTAAATGCTTGGAAGGGGAGGTGGCAAAAGTGTATTGAACTTGATGGTGATTATGTAGAAAAATAAAAATATAACTGATTTAGTATGTGTTTATTTTCTTGGTTAGGCCGAGTACTTTTCAATCCACCTAGTATGTACACTAAGTTTAATATTAAAGATAAGTTACGTGTTGAAAATTTTCATACGATATTACTACTCACATATTGTATACCAAAACTCGAATATCGGTATTTAAAATATAATGATATATGTGTAAATGTATATAAATGTTTTTAACATGCAGGCGGTAGTGTGTTGGGCGGAGCGTTATCTTCGCCGATGTCGTCACTAGGCGCGATGGGGGCATGCGGAGGAGTTGGTAGTCCCTCACCATCCACTCCAGCACATCTCGCTCATCATGCTCCACAGCAACAGCGGTGAGCAAATTTCTTTTTTCCTCTTAAAAATATATTCAAGGGTTTATGTTTTATTAATTTGTACATTGACCCAATCTATTTTTGGCCGATGATATTGCTAAGGAAAAGAGTAGCTACTCGCCGGATCCGGTGGACTGATTGGGGGAGTACGTCACCTCTGACTGATAACATTAAGATGTTGTATATATAGTTTGCATCTCAGAAACTATTATAGTGCGATTATGGAATGTATGAGATATTTCTTGTGCTTTTATATATAGCGATATAGACGCTACATATTCCTTTATATTTTTCACAGATAATATCTTCATGTAATATCTTAATTAAATAAATAAATAATTATTTTGCACTCGAAATTAGTTAAGAAAAAATTTGGTGTAATAAAATTCTACTAATTACTAAAGCTCATTTCAAAAAATTTACTTTAAACATGTTTGGTTGACTTTTCTTTTCAATTTTACGTGGGCCATTTATGTCTTGAATGATATAAATATGAAGTATATTTTGGATGATGACGTAATGGAATATTTAGGGCTGATTTTGGCTTGGTGATGGTAAAGCCAACTTCTTTCAATATTTTCATTATAGGTACTAGCTCTTAAGGACTTTATAAATGTACTACCGCTAGAGGAACTAGTAACTCTTTTACTGGTGTTACGATTCCTATGCAGGAATCCGACTAGGTAGGTACCACGCCATGGCCAGTTATTCTACCGTGAAGCAGTAGTGTGCAAGCATTACTGTGTTTCGGTATGAAGGGCACTGAGACCCAGTGTAATCACTGGGCATATGAGGCTTAAGAACTGATGCCTCAGGGTGACGGGCGCAGTGTGGTGTCCAGAAATGTTCTGGGTGCGATCTTTGTTATAGGCAGACATTGAACTTATCTATCAGGTGAACGTTTTGCTCGATCCGTCACTATCCAACAAAAAAAAAACTGGGGTCGTTCTGTCGTGGTTGATACAGGATAGATTAGACTGTGTAGTGTAAACTTACTGTCACGGTTTGTTGCAGCGGGGTGAGTATGGGAATGGTGGCGTCGCCATCCTCGTCGCTCAACACACCGGTGGGCGGTGGCGTGGGATCACCGGGCGGTGAAGATGCAGTGTACCGGGAGAAGGTGCGCCAGCTTTCCAAGTACATCGAGCCGCTGAGGAGAATGGTGCAGCGTATGGTCAACGAGGGCGAGAGTGAGTCGCACACTACTTTATACAATGCGCTCATTTCGATAGCATCGCGTCGGTCGTGTCAACGCGTGGTTGTCAAAATGTCGTGGAACGATAGTTGATTTCATTTGGAAAAGGTACTTTATATCGTGGGCATAAGATTTATTTTGTCTTTCTTTAATCGGAATTTGTGATCTTTCTTTATTTTCATGTTTTGATTGTTCGTGGACGCTTTTTGAAGTGATTTTTGTAAGAAACTGTGTATCTTGCGTTTTTTGTATATCAATCATTTGATGTCTCTCATAAGTAAACCAGCACAAAGCTTGAACTTCCACCAATATGTTTATAGTGTACTTCAGATGGATAAGGCATGTGCACCAATCATTGACTGCCGAAAAATCAACGGCATGCAGTCAGCATATAGCTCCCTATCTCGTTTTTGTACAAATTTTGACCCCGGCTGGGATTCTAACCCAGGACCCGAGGCGTGGTAGTCAGGTACTCTAACCACTAGGCCATGCGATCGTCATCAGTCTTTCACATTCTATCACCCTACCACTGGACACAGCTGACCTTATTCACAGGTGTCCTTATTTGACAAAGTTTTGGAACCAGGAATTGTTCATCACACTGTTGAGTTGGCAGTGTCTCCTTTTACTGGTGGTAGAATTCTTATGCAGGAATCCGTCTAGGTTGGTGCCACCACTCTCTCCCTCACTCTGTTTGTTACCATTTCCACGGTTCAACCATTGAAGCGATCTTGACGAAATTTGGCACAGAAATAGCTTACATCCCGGAATTGCATCCGGAAAATGAAATAGTTCGCATGGGATATTTAAAAAAAAAAAACTACATCCATGCAGACGAAGTCGCAGGCATCAGCTAGCTGTTACAAGCAGACAATGCACTTACTATTAGGTGCAATATTCACTATTTCACGTGATGGTAACTGCATTGTATACATATCGCCTCGTTGTTTATTTCCATAATAAGAAAATTCTGCCCTATAAAACAAAACTCGAAATTACAACTAACAAAAATAAAATATTTAAGAGGATTGCCCGTCACTAGAGTTACCAAGACATCTTACTTGTTATGATGATGATTTCATCACCATTTAAATTATTCAACGGATGATGATATGTGATCTGTTGTCACAGTATAGACATGACACCTTCGATTCTTACGAGGAAACAGAAGTATTGTCACCCATGAAGATAATGGGTGTTAGGCTTTCTATTTGTTACAGCCTATATCTGCTGCAAAGCTATACCATGACTAAAAATATATTCAGCACTTTACAAAATATGGTTTCCAAGTCACATATAATATGTGTTAGATTTAATTTTCAACATAATTTTCGTACATGCCATAAGTACTCCATACTTCAATTGAAATTTTTTTTAATTTAAGATGTGGAAAAACTGACAAAAATGAAAAACCTACTGGACATTCTATCAAACCCCAATAAAAGAATGCCCTTGGAGACACTTATAAAGTGTGAAGTGGTGCTTGAGAAGTTGGACTTCAAACGTAGCGAGAGTGTGGGTTTGGGGTTACCTGCTACCACCGGCAAGGTAAGATGTACTTATTTTTTTTTTCTATCAGGAAGAAGAACAAAGAACAGTGTTGCAAGTGTGTTGTTTAAAAATGTTTTATTGTTTTAATATATGTTACATACTATGGGATGCAACCTGTTGTTGTCTTCCAACAACAACTATAATAAACCGTTCTACAAGTATCACACAATTTTGTTTGTCTAGCAGGAACAAATCTTCAATCCCCTGCTAGAAGTGGTGAACAACTGCCTGCAGTCTCCGCTTGCCAATCACACCCTCAAACGCACATTTGGTTCCACTCTAGACGCACTGAATGGACCTGAGATGAAGTATGTGTCTCCTCTTTTTTCTTTCTTACTAAAAATCCTAAAAATAGTAAAATTTTTATTTGTCATGTTTTAAAAATTTAATAACATCAAAAGTTACAAATTACCTCTACGAATTAGTTTTCCATAACAATATAGAGGCTGTAGCAAAAAAGGTGTAATGCTAAAATCAAGAGGTGGAATATCTAAAGGGGAACCAGTATTTCCGCTATGTAAGAGGTATTCGACAATTTTAATTGGTTTCGAGTTTTATTTTTTTGTAATGTACTTCTTTTATGCGGTAGATTCTAGTATGCGGCACAGTAGAGTGAACTGGCAGAAATCGTCACGTAAGGAAAAGCGTTATGCCCCCTACAGGCGACCTTTCTCTCTCTCTCTCTCGCTGTCTCTTTCTATTATATACGGTTGAATGTGTGTGTGTGCGTGCGAGTATCGAGATTCGAGCAGCAAGCATTGTGCGCGGTCAGCTGTATAACCTCAATTCCAAACACGTGTAAATATAATTTATAATTTACAATTCACTAAATAAAGTATAAACATTAGAGAGCTGCTCTTTTTGGCATGACAAATACACACTTATATCATTATTAGTACTCTACATATTAAATCACGTTTAGATTTGAAAAAATAACGTAAGGAACTTCGTTCCTGATGGGGGCCCCCCGACCGCACAATTTAATTTAAGTTAACCTTTGAAAGACTTGAAAGTAATAAATATATATTCATTTTATACATTATATATATATATAATATATAAAATGAAGAATATACTTCTTTTTCATTCAATAGTCGCGACAGAAAATCGTCCGGTTGGAAAGACTAGAGATCTTAAAAATAAGTTTTTTGTCTTTTCTCTTTCAGAAATCTACCCCCACCACAGAAAATGCTGAAATTAGACGAGCCAACAATGGAAATCCCGGACGTATTGCAAGGCGAAATAGCCCGACTAGATTCTAGGTTTAAGGTAAGTTAAATATCAATTCATAATAAACAAGAGCGTGGGCAACTCAGTACATGTGACAGAAGTAAAATTTATATATATTACAAATTTGATTAAAATAATCCATACTAATATTATAAATGCGAAAGTAACTCTCCCTGACCCTCTGTCTGTTTGTTACCCTTTCACAGCTCAACCAATGAACCAAACCTAACAAAACTCGGCACAGAGATTGCATGAAGCTTGCTACCTGTAGACTGACATCCCCGTTCCCACGGGATTTTTAAAAACCTATAAACATGCGGATGAAGTCGCGGGCTTCAGTTAATACTAAATAATCATGAATTGACAAAAGAAATTCTCACTTAAAAAT
Source organism: Luehdorfia chinensis (assembly GCA_019845155.1). Classification (NCBI taxonomy): domain Eukaryota; kingdom Metazoa; phylum Arthropoda; class Insecta; order Lepidoptera; family Papilionidae; genus Luehdorfia; species Luehdorfia chinensis. The sequence continues at coordinate 11,795,089 of JAHVAK010000103.1, forward strand.
TAACGACTGAGTGTATAAACAATTATTAATTAATCGATAAATATTAATTAACCGAACTGGGGGTTTACTGTGTAACTGGTTGATATCGTGATCGGTTTCTTTTGGTCCCATTAACCAATGAATGAGCTTCATAGGCCAAAATAAAGCTCATTCATAGGTTAACGGCATCAAATGAAACCGATCACGAAACCAACCAGAGTTACACAGTAGCCCTGCACTAAAATTCGATCTTAAAATTTTAATCTTAGTATGAACAGAGAAGTCTCTTCAAAAATAGTCTTTTGCATTTGTTTGAATAGGGAACTTAAGTAAAACAAAATTGCAAGCATTCATTGGAATGAAATAGTTTATCGCCTAAATGACCAGTATTATATAATAAGTGTTTTGACTCACATGAATCGGAAAGGGTTACAAGGATGCAACACCTTGGTATTTATTGATGATGTAATTTCTTATGAAACTTGTGAATGACAATATGTAATATGGCATTGAAAAAAAGAAAGACCCAAGAGTTTCTTGCCGTTTCTTCTCTAAGACGGTCTTATTTTTCAAGCCGGTGTAGATTTTTACTTTTATAAGAGCTTTATACACGCCTAAATTGAATAAAGAAAATTTCACTTTGACATTGATACCTCGGGGTGCCACACAGCCACAGTACCATCAGGTGAACGTTTCGCTCGTCTCGTCGCTGTATCCAATAAAAAGAAAACATTTAAATATTCCCTCGCGCAGGTGTCCCTGGAGACGATGCAGCTGTCGGGCGGCAGCGGCGCCATCTCGCTGGTGGCGCAGCTGGACGACGTGCGGCTGCCGTGCGTGCCCGCCGTGCACGTGGCCGTGCCGCGCGACTACCCGGCGCACGCGCCCGCCCGCCTGCGCACGCGCACGCCGCGCGCCGACGCGCACCGCGCCTTCCTGCAGCGCGTCGACCAGGCCATGGACGCGCGCTGCGCCAGGTGCGCCCCCGCCCCGCCCCCTGACACAGGAGCCTCGTGCCGCGCGACTACCCGGCGCACGCGCCCGCCCGCCTGCGCACGCGCACGCCGCGCGCCGACGCGCACCGCGCCTTCCTGCAGCGCGTCGACCAGGCCATGGACGCGCGCTGCGCCAGGTGCGCCCCCGCCCCGCCCCCTGACACAGGAGCCTCGTGCCGCGCGACTACCCGGCGCACGCGCCCAAACAACAGACGCGTTGCGCGCGGTGTGCTTCCCGCCCACTTACACATAGACCAGACAACAGACGCGTTGCGCCCGGTGTGCCTCCCGCCCACTTACACATAGACCAGGCAACGAACGCGCTGCGCCCGGTGTGCCTCCCGCCCACTTACACATAGACCAGACAACGAACGCGCTGCGCCCGGTGTGCCTCCCGCCCACTTACACATAAACCAGACAACGGACCCGCTGCGCCCGGTGTGCCTCCCGCACACTTACACATAAACCAGACAACGGATCCGCTGCGCCCGGTGTGCTTCCCGCCCACTTACACATAGACCGGGCAACGAACGCGCTGCGTCCGGTGTGCCTCCCGCCCACTTACACATAGACCAGGCAACGGACCCGCTGCGCCCGGTGTGCCTCCCGCCCACTTATACATAGACCAGGCAACGAACGCGCTGCGCCCGGTGTGCCTCCCGCCCACTTACACATAGACCAGGCAACGAACGCGCTGCGCCCGGTGTGCCTCCCGCCCACTTACACATAGACCAGGCAACGAACGCGCTGCGCCCGGTGTGCCTCCCGCCCACTTATACATAGACCAGGCAACGGACCCGCTGCGCCCGGTGTGCCTCCCGCCCACTTACACATAGACCAGGCAACGAACGCGCTGCGCCCGGTGTGCCTCCCGCCCACTTACACATAGACCAAACAACAGACGCGTTGCGCCCGGTGTGCTTCCCGCCCACTTACACATAGACCAGGCAACGGACCCGCTGCGCCCGGTGTGCCTCCCGCCCACTTACACATAGACCAGACAACAGACGCGTTGCGCCCGGTGTGCTTCCCGCCCACTTACACATAGACCAGGCAACGGACCCGCTGCGCCCGGTGTGCCTCCCGCCCACTTACACATAGACCAGACAACAGACGCGTTGCGCCCGGTGTGCCTCCCGCACACTTACACATAGACCAGGCAACGGACCCGCTGCGCCCGGTGTGCCTCCCGCCCACTTACACATAGACCAGGCAACGGACCCGCTGCGCCCGGTGTGCCTCCCGCCCACTTACACATAGACCAGGCAACGAACGCGCTGCGCCCGGTGTGCCTCCCGCCCACTTACACATAGACCAGGCAACGAACGCGCTGCGCCCGGTGTGCCTCCCGCCCACTTACACATAGACCAGGCAACGAACGCGCTGCGCCCGGTGTGCCTCCCGCCCACTTACACATAGACCAGGCAACGAACGCGCTGCGCCCGGTGTGCCTCCCGCCCACTTACACATAGACCAGGCAACGAACGCGCTGCGCCCGGTGTGCCTCCCGCCCACTTACACATAGACCAGGCAACGAACGCGCTGCGCCCGGTGTGCCTCCCGCCCACTTACACATAGACCAGGCAACGAACGCGCTGCGCCCGGTGTGCCTCCCGCCCACTTGGACATAAGCACGCCCTACAGCGTTTTTCTACATCCTCCACTGTTTTGCAGGAGCTGTATAGCTTCCTTTTTTATTAGATTAAGTGATGAGACGAGCAAAAGTTTCACCTGATTTAATGAAAGGGGCAGTTTTAACGATCTGAAGGTTTTGCAATAAACAATATTCTGTTTTTAAATTTTATACAACGTTATTCATATTTGGTATAACATCCCGGCGCGTACCCAGGCTACTTTGATCTGATAAACACAACGGTGAAGCTTTAATGACAAAATTGAATACTAAAAATGTCCATATAAAATTTTAAAATTATTTGTTTTGTAAAACTACGCGACCCTAACTCATAAAGCCGTTGCCTTGATCAGCTGTATAACAGGGTAGTCGTCACCTATGAGTTTGAATCAAATTCTTTAAGTCGACATATCTCCTACAGGTATCACGCTACGAGGCCCATTATATTTTTTGGGGCATATACACATCGTCCCTAAGCCCAGCCTGCCGGGATGTATACGACATTACGAATGACCCTGTATATATCTTTTCAGATTGCCGAAAAGTTGCTCAGTTGGGCAACTTTTAGACGCGTGGGAGATGAGCGTCCGGCAGGCGTGCGCACCCAACCCCGTTACGTACACGCCCGTGCCCGCACTCGGCCTGTGAACTAACTACATCTAGCGAATGTAGGATTTGTCTTGACGTGTTAAGATCTTAATTTGAACGAGCGGAAGCTGACCCGAGAAGATAATCAATTGGTAAGCTATTTTGGACTCAATGTTGTTTAGCTTGAAAGTTCGGAATCCATTCATTATCGTCGCTAAAACAGTTGACGGTGAAGCTGGTGAAAATTGTTTATATTGTGGATATTATTCACGTACAATAATTGTACAAACAATTTTTGTACTACATTAGCAAAATAATTAGTATTTGTCGTCCTACTAATATTATGTAAAAAAGAGAGATAAAATTAAAAGTGTGAGAGAGTTAGTATACACTTTATCTCACTCTCTGGTTATATAGACAGTTACTAACGCGCTGTGCGTGATGGTTAATAATTATTGTATGAACTTTATTCGACTTTTCTATTATGACTTATTTTTTAATTTTTAGCACCTATAATAATAACTGTAGTATTTCCTTTATTGGTTACAAGTCGTCTTCCATTGTTTTCGAAGGATCGATGTTACATAAACTCTTATATTATTTTTAACAACCTAATAAAAGTACAGTATTTATATAAAAATTAACTGGTAATTCAAAAGATTCATTGAAATGCATCTGACATATGTAGGCACAAAGCATATCACTATTTGTTATATACTTAAAGAGGTAGAGTAAACAGACATATATGTGACCTCGAAAATGTATATGATTTATATGACTTGCACATGGCTGCTTAATGTATGCAATTCTTAAACTTAGGTTTTAATTGAAGATGATGTATCTAGATGAAATTTTAATGGAGATGATTGTTTTAGTGATTTAAGATTAAGAATGAGTTGATTAATTAACGTTATCAAATATATATGTAATTAATTTTGAAAAGGATAATCTTAATAACCCATTAACTATTCTTACAGTGTGGGCTCCACAGAAATGATTGGCTATTTTCCATAATGATTAAACTATAAAGTATCTGGTAAATTTATTTATAGCCGTATGTATATATAGCCGTATATACGAGTATAGCCGTGTGGTGGCGGCTCGTTCAAAGAATACTACCACTCCATCTCATCCAATGGATCTCGTAAGAGGCGAGTAAGGAATTAAACTGCACTGTGCATGGTGCACCCAACAGCGCATGGTGGCGATGGGCTCACCACCTATCACACCAAGTGCATTATATTGTTTTGGTGAAACGTGGATTGTGGCAGTCATCTGTTTTTACAGTGAGTGCCCAGTCTCTGACTACCCCTTATGGGATACAGTCGTGATCTTATGTATGTATGTATGTAAATTTATTTATATGAAGAGACTAATAATGTAGTCATTAGTGGGAAATTTTATGGAGATTTGTATTGCGGTAGGATCTAAGTCCTTGAATTTTATTATATTCTGTATTATATAAGTACATGATTTTAAAAGTGAAGTTAATTTATATTTATATTAATCTAATTCTATAAGGGGATCCTCTGAATAATGGTCAGTTTGTATTAAACTAAATAATATACAACAAATGTTTATTTGCAGATGTGATATTTGTCTGTGATAAGTTGATAAAATTTTGTAATCTCCTTCGGTTTCTTCGGTCTTGGTTGTATTGTGACTTATACCAAAATACAGTATCGTAACAGTACGGCTTAATACTGTGTTGTATTTTGTTTTATTCTGTGGGTTTTGAATATTGCCCCAGCGTTTACTGTTCTTTTTTTATCTGTTTGCATTTACCGGAATAGATAAAAATAGAATAGGAACAATATCATTCTGTATATACATCCACTACTAGGATCTCTCTTATTATAATGGAATAGTATAGGGTAGTCCGCTAAACTGCTCCATTTAGGGTTGGCAGAATGGAATAAATTAAACTATTACCTATACTAATATATAATAGGAGATGGGCAGCAGCATCTTCCTGGAACATCTGAATAAATAAACTGCGGTTGCCAACCCGCCTGCCAAGCGTGGCAACTATGGCAAAATCCCCCCAAAATGAGAATTACAAACTTTTGTAGTAATCTATGGGGGAGGCCTATGTTCAGCAGTGGACTTGTGATAGGCTGAAATGATGATGATGATGATGATACTAATATTATAAATGCGAAAGTTAGCACAGAGATAGCTTGCTTGCATCATTGTGCTGGAGACGGACTTAGGGTACTTTTTATTCCGGAAAATTAAAGAGCCCTCGGTATTTTTAAAAAACCAAAATCCATGCGGACGAAGTCGCTCGCTTCTGTTAGTTTATAATAATAACTTTACTTTATATAGAAAACTTTTACTACTTCTGGATGTTATATTATAAGGTATTAGAGTGACAGACGAGTTCGTCCGTTAAAGTATAGGTTTTTTGGGCTAAAAATCCGCTCTGTGTGGGACTATTCTTACATAGCACATGCAGAGCAAACCGCTTCGGCACAAGACAATTTGTTTATTTTATAATATTTGAGCTGAAGAATGTTTTTTCTATTCCATTCTAAACTATGCAGTGATGTAAGAGCTTTTTAATAGCTTGCTGTTTTATTAAAACATAGTTTAGTTGCAATATGAGGCATTTAGAAATAATAGTTATACAATAATTTATAAGATAACAAAATGTGTTTACCAACTAATTTCAGTGGTGTCTCTTCCTTGAAAAAATGAAAAAAAAAACTTATAAATCAATAAAATGTCGCGTGATCTCAAAGGATTACTCGGCCTTGATTTTGTTTTGTTTGCTTTGGAATGAAATGCCTATTTACTTATTTTAAAATCATAAAGGAAATAGGTTATGTGGCTGATGACTTGATCAGTTGCCGTGTCAGCGACTTTTAATATTGAACAGGATATAATAGTAGGCATATTGCTTTGGCGCATTTAGAAATCTACAGAAAACCAATACGCATATTTAATTGTCTTTGGAACACATATCTTATACTACAACGACTTTCAATAAAAGATAAAATTTAGTGGAAGTGTTATTGTAAAGACATATGTATATTTTTGTACTTATTTAAAAATTATATTATAAAAATTATAATTGTAACACATTTATAGCTCTCTGCTAAAAATATTTAGTTATCAAAATTGTTCCAGACTAAATTTTAATTAGTTTTGTTATTAAGCGGTTAACGCATATGAAATGGAAAATAAATGGGATTATTGTGTTTGTAAGATACGATGTTATTTTTATTTTAACAATTCGGGATCAATTTTTACACAATAGAATCAGGAAGTGTTTATGGGGTCCCTTTTTATGGATTTTATAGACGTCAATGTTGTATTAGTGGAACGAGATTTAAGCAATAATTGTTTGTAATTGAAATAAAAGTTGAGGTCTAGAAAATTTGTATTTTATTGTATAATTGATATAATAATAAAGCCGATAGGTGACTAATAAGGCCGAAAGATGCGTCATCAGCGAACAATACTATGTCTTGATAATCTCGTTTTGAATGAGGCAAGTCATTTATGTAAATGACAAATAAAAACGGACCGAGAATCGAACCATGCGGGACCGCCGACCCGGAAGAGCTCGTACCCTTAATAATAACTTTTTTTGTTCTATTACTCAAATAAGATGTGATAATTTTAGGTTTTTTTTTTGTTGTATAAAGTGACGAAACGAGCAAAACGGTCTCCTGATGGTAAGTGCAACGTCCGCCCACAACAAATGCTATGTCATCCAGAATATTTCTGTGTGACACCACACTGCGCCCGTCACCCTGAGACATCAGTTCTTAAGTCTCAAATGCCCAGTGATTATGCTAGCTCACAGTGCCCTTCAAACCGAAACACAGTAATGCTTGCACACTACTGCTTCACGGCAGAATAACTGGCCCTGGGGTGGTGCCTACCTAGACGGATTTCTGCATAGGAATCCTACCACCAGTAATGTTAATGTACCACCAGTAGTACACCATAATGATGTGGCTTCCTGACGAGTGTTTCACAATGAACACAATCAAAAGCCTTAACAAAGATCACAAAAGGCATCCTGCGAATTCTCCCAGGCATCGAAAATATGCTTAATTAGCTCAACATTTACAACGGTTGTAGAGCGACCCCTCTTAAACCAAACTGTGGAGCAATTTATTTCAATTAAAATGCCGTTACATTTGATCTAGAATGATTTTTTCAAAAACAACTAAGTGTTGGTAGCATAGAAATGGGTCTAAAGTTGGCGGGGTCCAATGTATTGTTCTAACAGATTTAACTAAAGGAATGACTTTACTATATTTCCTTAAGTCAGGAAACACACCGGATTGTAAACTGTTATTGAATACAATGCCTAAATGAGGTGCTATTATATATTAAAGAAGCAGTTACTTGAACGAACGTCCTCCATAGATCAGCAGGTTTTTTTAGCGTCGATATTCTTAAAATATTTTAAAACACCTTTGAGTTTATTTTATAACATTTAATTTAATGCCTCAGCGACAGTAGGAGAAGAATTTAAAGCTTTCGTAGTAAAATAATGTCTGTAAAGTAACTATCTGCCAATTCATAGTAAATAATAGAATTTCCGTTTACCATCACACATCGTAATAAAGGTTGTTTCAATATTGTTGTGTACACCTAAATAAAACAAAAGTGTTTTTTAATCTGGTATATTTATTACACATTAATTCGGTGGGTTATAATAAATACAAGGATCTGAAGCAATTGGGAAATTATGAGGAAAGTCCCTACTTGTTTCATAAAATAAATTTGAGTACGGAGCATTATTTAATGTCATTACAATAAGTACTCGTATTAATAGCATCGGTGGAGTGGTGTCCACCCATAAAGAATTGACAGCGTGAAGATATCGGGAATTACGTAAATAACAAAAACCAATTTAACAATTGCATTATTAACAAATGATTTAAGAATATTTAATATGGCAAAAATTGCAATTAAATTAAAATTTCTTGTATTCATATTATTCCCGATTACAAATTTTTCCACAAGAAGTCTTCCTTCAAAATGTTGAAGATGTACTTAAAATGTTTATTTTACAAATAATAACCAGTAACGCATACATACACAAATATTTTATAAAGGGAAAACCGTAGGTATGTGATGCTAACATTACATATCTATAGAGAGAACTGGTAGAGCTGTTGTTTTGGCGGCGCAGTGCGTGAGAGGGAAGCAGGAAGCGTATGATGGGTAGGCGGTGCAGGGGGCATAGGATGAGCGGGTGGCGGAGGGATGCCGGGGGACTTGGGGCAAGCGGGGGGCGGTGGGCAACTGGGGGGCGCTGGGTGCTGCTTGGCGCAGTGTCCGTTCGGAAGCGTGCTGCCGCAACACGACCAGTGCCGCGATCCGGGCCAGCCTGCGTGTCCGTGCCCGCAACCTGCACGCAACAACAATAGAAATTATCGAGGGCTAATTCATGACTTCCACGATCTGTGAAGCAATAGCCCATGCTTCAACGGGCCATTCGACTAAACACTGAGCTGTAGTGGCCGTTATAGTTTGCTGCTGGACAAACGCGACCTCCCTAGATTTACTCGTATGTGAAGTTGCTGACATAGTTGTGACGTTCCTGGTGAGCTGGTCACCGCAGTACTGAAGTCATCGTCTTTTCAGCCCATCGCAAGCCCACTATTGAACATAGGGCTACCCTATAGATTGCCACAACACACGGTTCTGAGCTTGCGTCCATCGTCATCTCTCAAAACCGACATCATACAGGTCTTAGCTCCATCTAGCGGGCAGTGATGGAGTCAGCCTTAGGCCCGTGAGGCCTGGCCCTAGGGAAGCAAAATCAAAATAAAGTTTAATTTTAAAAGTTGATTTAATTTAGTTTATCTGTCAATATTCGAAAAACTATCAGTAATGCATTTAAAATAATTGCAAAAAAAATGGTATTTATTTATTGTGACCTAAGTTGTGTTAAATGCGAGATTAATGTATTATTTCGATTATCAACCGTTTGTGCGAGTTTTTTTTATTGGATAAAGTGACGAGTCGCGCATTACGTTCACCTGATGGTAAGTGCAACGTCTGCATAACAAATGCCGTGTCACCCAGAAGTGTCTGTGTGACTCCACATTGCGCCCGTCATCCTGACACGCAGTTCTTAATTCTCATATGCCCAGTAATTACACTAGCTCTCAGTGTCCATTTAAACCAAAACAGTAATGTTTGCACACTACTGCTACACGGCAGACGGACTCCTGCGTAGGAATCCTACCACCATTAAAGGCCACACCCTTTCTGCCTACCCGCTTTATGAGAAAGGGGTTTGTAAATTATTTACAAGAAACGCATACCTCTGTATCCTCCAGCCATAGTGCCGCCACATCCGCAAGCGATGTCCCGCCGCCCACCCGTGGAGCAGAACGTGCAGCAGTGAAACTGTCCCGTGTGCGACTTGAACACGCGCGCCGCACAAACATACGGACTGCCCTGCGCACAACACCTTCATATTACTCCCTACCGGTTTCAATGATATTATAATACATATATAGATACGTCATATTCCCACAAGACAACAAAAGAAAGCGTTGCGAACGCAGCGACAACATATGATATTCTCAGAACACAACTAATGATAAGCCTACCGAACACAGCGACAACCTAATACATATTCTCCGAACACAACTAAAGAAAGGCTTCCGCACGCAGCAACAACGTAATATATTCTCAGAACATAACTAAAGAAAGCCTTCCGAACGCAGCGAAAACATAATACATATTCTCAGAACACAACTAAAGAAAGCCTTCCGCACGCAGTAACAACATAATATATTCTCAGGACATAACTAAAGAAAGCCTTCCAAACGCAGCGACAACATAATACATATTCTCATAACACAACTAAAGAAAGCTTTCCGCACGCACCAACAACATAATATATTCTCAGAACATAACTAAAGAAAGCCTTCCGAACGCAGCGACAGCATAATACATATTCTCAGAACACAACTAAAGAATGCCTTCCCCGCACGTAGCGACAAATAATATATTCTCAGAACATAACTAAAGAAAGCCTTCCGAACACAGCGAAACAATAATACATATTCTCAGAATACAACTAAAGAAAGCCTTCCCCGCACGCAGCGACACCATAATATATTCTCAGAACGTAACTAAAGAAAGCCTACCGAACGCAGCGACAACATAATACACATTCATGATCACGCGCTGTTTATTCTTGTCGCTCTTATTGTGAATGGAGTAAGGTTGTCTCTATCCTTGCGATTGCGTGGTCATGGTGACGTTTAAAAAATTCCCCTGAACGAAATCGGCGGGTAAGGCTAGTAACAAATAAATGTGACGTTTTTGTCTGTCTGTCTAAAAGGATATAACTTAAAAAATACTTTAGTTCTTGACGTAAAATTTGTACAGGCTATGGACAATATGATGTTTTATAATAGTAGTATTAATAATGAAACTGAAGAGAAGTAATGGGATGTACAAACGGGATTCAAGAGACGAATCGGAAGCATGAATCAGGTCTTTTCCTTACGAAGCATAGCCGAAAAATTCTTAGCTCAAAGTCAAAAGGTGTATCGAGCTTGGAAAAGTCATATGACAGAGTGGTGAGGAATGAATTGCGGTCAAGATTGTCTGTGTATGAGGTTGTCGGTGGCTTGATACAAGCACTGAAATCGCTGTAGGGATTCCAGTGCAGTGTAGAGTAATCGGGGCTTATACAGACTCGTCTCATATTAAAGGCCAGTTTTAACCTATTTTAAAGACCATTGTTTGAAATATTTGAAGGGAAGTGCATTTGGATTAAGAATGAATGATTTGACCATCAAATTGCCATCATCAAATGCCTACATATACTGATGATATCGCAATATTAGCATCATCGGAAGAGGTGTTGCAGGCAATGTTTAATATTATGCGTTTGTGTCTAAAAAGCAAAGGGATTAACATTAATGTAGATAGTAATGATGTAACGAATGTTGGATTTTTCACATTCGCGAATCCGAATGCGAATATTTATCTTCGACATTCTTTGACATTTCGTCTCGAACATAGCTGAACTGATACAGGTGGAATGAACGAAGTTAGTCACATAAAGTTCATTCAAGAAGATTGTTTTGGTAGTTTATTTTTTAAAGGAGAGGGGGTAAACGATTAAGTGGCTCACCTGATGGTAAGTGATCACCGCCGCCCATGAACACCCGCAATGCCAGGGGCATTCCGAATGCGTTGCGTGGCCTTTGAGGAAGGAGCAGGCTCTTTTCTTGTAGGTCCCTAAGTCGTATCGGTCTGGAAAAACTGCTGGCGGCAGCCTATTCCACAAAGTGGTTGTGCGTGGCAGAAAATTTCTTGCAAAGCGCACAGTGGTGGAATGCCAGTCATCCAGGTGTTGTCGATGATATTTTGTTGTGCGCCGCAATGTACGATGGTGGAATTTAACAGCAGGACTTAATCCGATCAACTCCTCGGAACACTGCCCATGATAAACACGCTACAAAATGCAAAGAGACGCAACGTCCCTTCGCAAAGCCAGTGGATCGAGCTGATCGGAAAGAACTCGGTCGTTGACGATTCGAGCCGCTCTTCGTTGGATTCGGTGAAATGGAAGGATCTGGCACTGGGGTGCCCCCGACCATAGGTGAGAACAGTATTCAATAAAAGGCGAACTTGCGCCCTGTAAAATTGCAGACGATGGGCCGACGTGAAATACTGTCCCGCTCTACTTAGCACGCCATGCTTTTTGAAGGCCAATTTGGCCTTCCCTTCCAGGTGACCGCCGAACTGAACGTCTCTCAATATGTCAACGCCATGGATTCCGATACTAGCTGAGGCAGTGAGGGGGTATTATCAAAACGAGGGGATGCGACAAAGGGTTTCTTTTTAGCGGTAAACGCGCAAACCGGTGTCTTCTTAGGGTTGAATTGGACTCAATTTAGTCGGCCCCATATCGAAATTTTGTCTAATAAAAATCTCTCTTTCTCGTTGGCACTCGTCGACGTGAAATATTGGCACTGCTGTTTCTTTGTATTATTGCATTTGTCAATGTCAAACTCAACTGATATTTAAAAGTAACATAGTGATATAAAAAACATGAGTAAAGCACATTTTAGCGAAGTTTGGACGTCTCAGGTTGACGGACGCAGTGTGGTGTCACACAGAATTGTTCTGGGTGAAAGACGTTGCACATACCATCAGGTGAACGTTTTGCTCGTTTCATCACTTTATACAATAGAAAAAAAATAAGACGAAAGTAACGGTTTTTGAAAGAGAAGAAAGTTTGACGAATTGCAGAGTTCTGATTAAAGAAGAAAGATTGAGACGAGTGAAAGAGTTTGTGTACATGGGTTCTAAGTTTACGCGAGGCGGCAAGTACGACAGTAATATAGAGCGAAAATATGCATAACTTTATTTGTAGCTAGAACATATCTAAAAAGGCACTTCTGGCTGTACATGATAATGCTGACTTTCTGGTCGATTGCGACCACGGCGACACCTTCGAATATTGTCGGCAGCTATCAACTGCGCAGGAGATATTAAAGTGCCACAAGTGTACAACCAAACGGATGCACTCAATCGTCCCAACCTACCCTCGCGCGATGTAACGCTGATACAATAAGATCGGAGGTAGGCGAGGATGCAGCGTCAATAACACTTAGACAATTACAACACAACCATACCCGAAAATCAACAATTTGTTTTTCAGCAGAAACGTTGGCTCCAGCTGGGATTCGAACCCAGGACCTGCAGCGCTGAAGTCTGGTATTCTGACCACTAGGCCACGCGGGGCACTATACAAAGTGGAGTTCATAGACACGTGTATGGTAGTGAATTTTGGGTCTGGCATGCAAGTAAGATTATTGCTGTGGAAATAAATATATTTGAGAAGTATATCTGGAGTGACTTTGATGGTAGCGGTGTTGTAGAATATGTAGTGACTAGAGAACGTGATGCTTAGATGGTGACACGTAGATAGGATATAACGAACGAACGATAAGTGTCGACGTAGACAAACGTATCACGACGAGATCAAAGACATTTTAAGAAAGACCCACTTCAAAAGTACGCCAAACCGACGAGCTTGTATGGAAATGCTAATGAAAGTAGAATAAAAGATGTGTGTCTCGATCCGTAAATAAAGAAATCTCTGCCTACTCCTATGGGATATAGGCTTGATTTTATGTATATATGTAAAAGTGTTGGGGGATAACAGTTTGTGAAGTAGTAGACGAGTGTAAATTCTTGCGTTTTTTTATTGAATAAAGTGATGAAACGGGCAAAACGTCCACCTTATGGTCTGCCACCAAACTGTGCCCATCATCCTAAGATGTCAGTTATTAAGTCTCATACGCTCAGTGATAACACTAGCTCCCAGAGCCCTTCTAGTCGAAACACAGTGAAGTTTGCACACTACTCCTTCACGGCAGAATAACTAGTCCTCGGGGTGGTACCTACCTAGACGGATTCCTGCATAGTAATCCTACCAAATACCGCTAAACATGCGCAAGCCGTAGGTGCCGGTAGAGCTGCAGGGTCCATAGAGCTACAGTGAGCGGTTGGTACCTTGATGGGCGTGTTGTTCAAGGTGACGGCCAGCAGGTAGGCGCCGGGCGCGGGCGGTGCGAGGCGTATTGCGTAGGTACCGTCGTTGCGGTCGATGACCCGAGCTGTTAGTGGCCGCGCACTAGAGTCGCGCCGCCTGAAGTACCCCGCCACCTGCCACACGTTTATAAAAGTTTTTTAATGGAAATAAGGGTCTTAACTAGCAATCATCATCATATCAGCCAATTACTAGTCCACCACTGAACATAGGCCTCTCCCAACCATTACCACAAAAGTTTGTGGCTCTCATTTTCAAAGGATTTTGCCATAGTTGCCACGCTTAGCTGGTGAGTTGACAACCGCAGTTTATTTATTCAGATGTTCCAGGAAGATGCTGCTGCCAATCTCTTGGTTTTCATTTTCCCTCTGACGACTTTTACGACACCCGCGAGATGAGATGGGGTGGCAGATTCTTTAAATCCTTGCTTCACAATTTGCTCAATGAGGTTATGTCGTTTTGATTTAATTTGAAAGCTAAGTTCCTCAATTCACACATAATCAATCTAACGGACTCTTCACATTATGAATATCTTCTAAAAATTGAGAAAGCTTGTACAACACTGGGAAGTCTAGCAAAAGAAAAGTAAAGCAGCAGCCTATAAATGTCCCAGTGCTGAGCAAAGGCCTCATCTCATTTCTAAGAGGGTTTTAGAGCTGGGAATAGTCGGCCACGCTGCTCCAATGCGGGTTGGCGGACTTTACACGTCGTCGAAATATTTCTATTCCTCGGACATGCAAGTTTCCTCACGAGGTTTCCTTCACCGCTAAGCACGTGTTAAATCAGCACTTAAAATCGTACAACAATTATAGAGGTGCTGGCACCGTTGCTGGTACTGGTACGCGAGGATCGATCCCAGGTTGCGATCTAGGTTCGATCCCCGCGTACTATGAAATTAAAGGCGAGCACCAGGCCCCTGAGCTGTCAGGTTGTAGGTTGTGGGTTGTCAATTTGTCACTTTCACTGGTTATGGGATTCCTTTGCAGGAATCAGCTTAGGTAAGGACCACTGCAGTGGCCGTCCCATTTTATGGGCAGTGAACCGTTTTGAAGCTGATGATGATGTGCTCCTGGCCAGTTTTGATCACGGCGGCTCTTCCGAATATTTTTATAGCTATCAACTACGCAGGAGACATTATAGTGCCACAAGTGTACGCGCAAACACAGAGGCATTCACTCATCTCAATCTACCCGCGCCCGATGTTACGTTGGTGCGATAAGGTCGTAGGTAGGCTAGAATGCAGTGTCAGAACACGGCGACAATCACAACACAACCAGACCTAAAAACCCACAATTTGTGGTTCAGCACAAATGTTGACTTCTGCTGGAATTCGAACCCTGGAGAGATGGAGTTTTTTTTTTAGGACTGATGGACACTGTTAGCCCGAAGGCTATCACAGCTTCGTAGATTGAAAGGTGGCAGAGCGCTGAGGGCGCTTAGCCGAAATCTTTATTTGTGGATGACTGCCGTAAGGGCCCCCGAGAGGGGACCTCGGCTTGGACCGTCATCCTGTACGCGAGAGTAACTGAGTCGAGGGTGCCCAAGAAGGGCCGGTCAGTAACTTCAATTGGGAGGGAGAGATGAAGTGCAGTTTTCGTTTTAGTGGATCTTCATGATTTTTCTATATTTGAAAATGAACGATCAGAACGTTCACCTGATGGTAAGTGTCTGCCCATAACAAATGCTAGGTCACCCTAGAACATTTCTGTGTGACACCATACTGCGCCCGGCACTCTGAGACGTCAGTTCTTAAGTCTCATATGCCTAGTGATTACGCTAGCTCTCAATGTCCTTCAAATCGAAACATGGTAATGTTTCACATTATTGCTTCACGGCAGAATAACTGGCCCTGGGGTGATACCTACCTAGACGGATTCCTGCATAGGAATCCTACCACCAAATCCAAAATCCAATCAAGGCGTCTGAATGGAACCGTACAAATGGAATGAGAAAATGCAAACTCCAGCAAGGGCTACATTCAAAGCTTGTTAATTTAAAAACGAAATTCTTCTAGTATGATCAAATTTTACCGTTTCAAATGCAGTCAATTTTTACAAACAGACTTTTCTACATCTGTTACAACATTAACCCGGCAACGTACTCTACGTTTGTAACACTAATTATAAGTTCTTTTTAGTCGGAAATTGTTCTGCGGGAAAGTTTTCCAATAATCTCAAGCAATACGAGTATATCGCCAGGCTTTGTACTGATAGTCAATAAACTAATATTCTATTTACTGGTACAAGTTGCACCAACCTGTTCCCCTCCACACCAAATGCGTTCGCCGTTGCTGTCACGTAGTTCTAAGATGGCTTCGTGCTCGCAGTCGACATGCAGATCTTGAAGACCTATAATTATATAATATTTTTTATATCAAGACGGTATTTCTTAGAAATTTCCAAGAATTGTGATATATTTTCCAGTCTGTTAGTTACAGGGATTGAAAACTACCCGTGATTCTCTGCGAGGTAGAATCCGTAACGATGAAATCCGCAGCAGAACTAATGTAGCCGACATATACCTTTTAAATAAGCGACCTGAAGTGGTAAAGGGCTGGTCATATAGCTCATAGAACCGCTAACTGTTGAGGAAGGAAGGTTCTGGAGTGGTAACCTCGTACCGCCAAACGCGGTGTAGGGCGACTCCCCATTAGATGGAGCGACGACCTGCCCGATTTTGTGGAAAGTCGATGGATGCAGGCGATGAATGGATATAATGATGATGAATGTATCTGTGAGCTATATACGATTCCTGTATAATAATCTAAATACCACATTTTTTTTGTATGTTTTGACGAGACAGAGAAAACCTTCACCTGGTGGTAAGTGCAACGTCGCCCCATAACAAATGCTGTGTTACCCAGAATATTTCTGTGTGGCAGTGTTCTTAAGTCTAATATGCCCAGTGATTACGCTAGCTCTCAGTGCCCTTCAGACCGAAACACAGGAATGTTTGCACACTACTGCTTCAAGGTAGACTTGCTGGCCTGGGCCGGTATTTAGACGGATTCCTGCATAGGAATTCCTACCACCAGTCCACCATCCCATCTTAAACATTTTTTGGTTTTCCTAAAAGAAGTTAACGATGTGGCTGCTTGTTGATGGTGATAAGTTATATGACAGAAATATTAATATAATTATATATAATATTGTTTATGCGTCCGACTGTCGACAGTTGTTTTGTCATAATGTGTCTCGCAGTTCCAATGCGGATAGCCAGTTCACGCTCTACATCTGAGTATCAACTGGGCCAGGCCAAGGAAGGGATATACCTAGACGGATTCCTCCATAGAAATCCGACTACCATATGCCTTATATGAGGTGGAAAGGTTTTTCTTCGCGTATTAATATATATGTAATGGAAAACAATATCGTAAATATTAATTTGCTCATTTGATTATTGTAGTACTGAGGAAGGGGTAAACTCCGTGACGTCACTTGTTATTGTAATAGCGACAAGTGGACAGAGTCGTATTGGAGAGTTCGGATTGTGCAGAGGGCTGTTGAATTCGGGACACCGACCTGCGGGGCTATTACGAATATCTTTCAAAAAATTGTTTTCGTACTTATGGTGAAAGCCTTGGTAGCTCAGGGGCCTGGTGCTCGCCTTTAATTTCATGGTACGCTAGTAACCTGGGTTCGATCCCCGTTGCCAGAACCTCTATAATTGTTCAACAATTTTAAGTGCAGGAAAACATCGTGAGTAAACCTGCATGTCCGAGGAATAGAAATATTTCGAGGACATGTGAAGTCCGCCAACCCGCATTGTAGCAGCGTGGGGGACTATTCCCAGCTCCAAAACCGTCTCAGAAATGAGAGGAGGCCTGTGCTCGACAGTGGGACATTTATAGGCTGAAACTTTACTTTACTTTCTACATGGATCGTTTAGTGTGAATGTGCACCTTCGAGCCGGAGCAGGCAGGCGTCGGGGTCGGGCGCGTGCGTGACGAGGCGGCCGCACAGCGCGGAGTGCGGCGCGGCGCGCGCGGCCGGCGCGAACCGCAGCGGCGCGCGCGGCAGCTCCGCCAGCGCCTGCACCTCCGTCAGCCGCTCCAGCCGCCGCAGCACGGCCCCGCTCAGCGACAGCACCTCCTCCTCCTTGCCCTCCGATAGCAGCTGACGAGTTCGTCACATTGAGATCGTTACTTTTTTTTTGGAGAAGGTGACAAGACGAACTAAACGTTCACCCGGTGGTAAATGCAACGACCGCCCGCAACAAACGCTGTGTCGCCCAGAGACATCAGTTCTTAAGTCTCATATTCCCATTGATTACACTAGCTCTCAGTGCCATTCAGACCGAATCACAGTAATGTTTCCACAACACTGCTTCACGGCAGAATAACCGGCTTGCGGTTGTATCTACTCGGATTGCTGCATAGGAATCCTACCTCCTTTTTTTAAAGACGTCGATGAAACTTTTTTAGGTGTGATGAGGGTAAAATTTCGAAATTCGATTGTAACGCAACATAATTAAGCGTTTCTGATGCAAAAAGGACAGAAAATTGGTACTTGGCCAGAGAGAGGCAAAGGGGGAATTATGCTGTGTACGTTGCTAGGCCTTCGTTTATTCTTAATTAATTAATAATCATTTATATACTGTTAACGCCACCTATTGGTTCTCTAAATTTATATTTTTCCGCCAACACGGGATCCATGCAAATGCAAATGCGGGATACCGCATTATGTTTGCGGGATCAGTAATGGGATTTGCGGCACTAAAATGAAAATAAAATTAGAGGAAAAATTAGCGCAGATGTCGTCCTACTTTTTATTCGTCCCGGCCTCATTGACAGATGATTAAACAGCTATCGCCATGGAACTTATGATATTGTCTCTCTTTACTAACAGAGCAAAATGCAGATAAAATTATTGACTTCATATGAAAAATCGTTTTGTTATTTTAGAGAACGTTGTTGTATTTGTGAAACTGAAACACCTGTTAAAAGATTATTATTAAGAGTATTTACCGCCAACCCGTCTCGCCAATCGTGGCAACTATGGTAAAATCCCCTCAAAATGAGAGCTACAAACTGTAGTCGCAATCTGCTAGTTGAAGGTGGTCTATTTTCAGCAGTGGACTAGTGATACACTAGTGAACAGAGATAGATTAACACTTCTAAATATTTAAATTCGTTAATTGAAAAAAAATCTCTACTAAGCAATATAGCAATCACCTATTAAAAAAAAACAACATTATGTTTAACTAATGAATAAAAAAGTATAATATATTATATAAAGTATATCTAAATCTCATTACCTTTTATTTCATACAACACTTCATAAAGCACTTAGATCAAAAACTATCATTTTCATTTCGTATGTCGCTCTACGCGCAGTGTGGAGTTACCTCCTCGGTGAAGCGCACTGCGTGGTGTGCGTGTTGCGCGCGCTGCTGCAGCAGTGCGTGTGCGCGCTCGGTGCGCTGCCGCATGCGCGTGCGCGCTTTCGCTGCTGCGGCCGCCAGCGCGCGCCCGTGCGCCTCCACTGCGCGCCGGTACTGCTCAGCCCACGCACGCACTTCCGCCTCCACGCGAGATGCCTGCTTCTGGATTGAAAAAAAAACATGCGTGAAGTTCACACGCGGTTAAGTGAAGCTTTCAAAAAACCAAACTTCGAAAGAATGAAACTAATTCAGAGTATCAGTTTAAACTTTATTTTACATTTTATTCCACATATATAACATTACATATTATACGGATTAGAATTCGAAAATATAAATACACTAGAGGACCCGACAGACTTGCCTGCTGTTAACAGATTCAGCAAACAATTTTTCGACATTCGAATTATCGATAAACTATATACTGAGTGACTTTTGTTATTTTCTTAGAACTCTATCGCAGAGCTACCTACCGGGTCCAATTCTGAATATAAACCATCCAAGGAATCACCCAAATACACACAAAAAGTCATCAACATCGATCCAGACGTATAGGAGGAGTTCAGTGACATACTCGTACACTCAAAGAAGAATTATATATATAAAGATTAGGAAACACTGTACACTCTATTCTACGAGTATCTCATTCTTTTGCGGGCTGAATCCTATAGATGTATGTGTCTCTTTTTAGTATCGCTTTTTCGTTTCATCGGGTTTCGAATAACAACGATTTTAAGCAAGTTTTCACTTCAAAAAATCTTGAGAGATAAAGTGGTAGTATTGAATCACGGACTCACATCAACCTCCAACGCCTGCACATTTAAGGTCCTTGCTGCTCGCTCAACATGTTCGGGCACTAGCTTGGCTCGTTCGCAGGCGTCCTTCAGCAAGCGAACTCGCTCCGCTGCAGCCCGCGCCGCGCTCGCTAGTGCATGACCCGCGTGTGATATTACACTGCAGTAGCGGCAGATCACCTGACAAGCAAAACAAAAGCCTCTATGGTAGTTAACTTTGTTACTCTCCCCTTATTGCAAATGATTGCTGCAAAGTAACATCTGATACTATTAAACTAACTGTTCCCCAAGGATCAATTCTTAGTCCGTTTTTATTCATTGTTGTTAACAAATATTATTTCGCGTAATTGTCTTTTACATTCACTGACCTGTTGACATGTAGCACAGTAGACACTGAGCTCGGATTGAGGATGCTGACTGCAAAATTTCGCTGGTGGTTCCAGGGGCTGAAGGGAGTGCCTTGCGGTAGACTTTTGTTTCTTGTGCGCCTTACCGCAAGATGAGCACACGCTAACGAGACATTGGTTGCAACGACTCTCGGCCTACAATTATGAGAAAATCCTTACTCGAACCGATATTTCATTACAATTTTTTGTGTATATTTAAACTTTTTTAACCCTTTGTCTCTCTGTTTAATCGACTTCAGAAAGGTGGCGTTCTATGATCATTTGTATGTTCGCCGATTTTTTAGTCAATTGTGGATCAATTTAAACAAATTTTTGTTTGAAAGTGGATACCGAGGGTGGTCCCATATATTTTTTGCCAAGTTCTGATGATGGGATCCACGATAAATTCATGAAACTCTTAAGTTCTCTTAAGTTTGGAGCTGTTGCGATATCAAATGATTACCGTCGATCAGTTGTAACCGATGCTATATACCAACTTTTTCTACTATTACTTTTTATTTTTGTTCAGAAGAATCGAAAATGTATTAAGTTCGATGAATGAATTTATTTAAGTACTCCGTTGATAAAGTCGGTTTCTATTCTTAAATAACCACAAAGGACGAACTTAAACGGTAAATGTGGCGTCACATAACTAATGGAATTTTTCGGAAACCGATCGTGGTTGGTAATGCATCGACACGCTAGAGCTGCACGCACGTGTGGCAGGAAATAATTTATCCTTAAATGTCATGTTTTGTTATGCGTAAATTGAAAAAGTCATGTAAATTAATATCAAAATAATCTATTTTTATTTTTATAACAATCAACTTAAAAATTTATTTCCCAAAGCAGATACAATCGCGTGGCTGTTTTTAAAGGAGAAAGTGACGAAAAGAGGAAAACGTTCACCTGTCGATAGGTACAACGTTTACCCATAAAAAATAGTGTTTCACACAAAACAGTTTTGTGTGCCATCGCACTGCGGCCGTCCCACTGAGACATCAGTTCTTGGGTCTCATGTGCCCAGTCATTACACTAGCTTTTAGTGCCCTTCCTACCGAAACACAATAATGATTGCACATTACTGCTTGACGGCAGAATATTCGGCACTGCAGTGGCACCTACCTAATCGACTTCCTGCACAGGAATACTACCATAAGTAAAATTTTAAGATCTTACCCTGTTATCACTATCGCATAAATCGCACAGCAGTCCAATATCGTCCTCGTTGTCCGCAATTGTCATTTTCCTCAGCAGCACGTAGTTGAGAGGCAATTCAGATATTCCTCCAGCAGGCAGCTGGGTCTCGTAACCGCACGTCGGACAAAGTAGGAACCGGACACTCTTTCCCGACACCTTGGAAAGTGGCAGTATCGGATAGAATAATAGTATAGTTTAGTATAGTTTCAGCCTATAAATGTCCCACTGCTGAGCACAGGCCTCCTCTCTTTTCTGAGAGGGTTTTGGAGCTAGGAAGAATCCGCCACGCTGCTCCAATGCGGGTTGGCGGACTGCACACGTCTTCAAAATATTTTCTTTCTCAGACTGCAGGTTGCCCCACGATGTTTTCCTTCACCTCCGATCGCGTGGTATATCAGCACTTAAAAAAATTAACTATCGAACCCAGGTCACTCGCGTACTATAAAATTTAAAGCGAGCGCCTAGTCCCTGACTAGTCCCTGACTAAAATTACTTTCCAACTATAACCCGGTGCAGCGGTGTAGCATTATGCAGCTATTTTAAAAACATTATTGACTTATAATAATTATAGATATTTATTTGTTTGAATGCAATAAACAAAGCAAAAAAAGAACAAGTTTAAGTTATTTATTTATTGAAGTTGAAATTGAAGAAGCAGCGTCTCTGTCTTTACATCTAATAATCAATGTCTCCGAAATTAAATAGCTTGAAACCATGCAAAAATAGCATTCTCCTACTATAAATTTTCCCAAATATAACTTGGTGTAATTTTTGTTGACAGAAATTGCATTGTAATAACGCCTTTTTTCATTGCATTCATAGGTACTTAATTCTGTCAACAATATGCTGTTTTCTACCCATTCGTTTCCACATTTTTTTTTAATGTATTTTTAATTACTTATGTTTTGTTTCGTTAGTTTTGACGTTTACGTTTTACAGGGTAATTAGTGCAACATCAAAAATATTTTGTAAGTAATTTCTATTCTTTTGTGCACTCTTTATTTTGATTTAAGTACTAAATACGAAGTACCGTTTTTTATCGGACAATAAGACACGCCTTTTTACAAAGAAAAATGTACTCAAATTTTGGATGTGTCATAAGGTCCGAAGGTACCATTAAAAAAAAATCTAATAAGTCATCTCTAAATTTGAGGTACTTCTTATAGTCCGGAAAAAATGGTACGCCGCTATAGGTAAATACGACGCAAGTTATCTCAAGACAAGTGAGGAATCACCGATTTATCTACACTCTTTGTCTATGATGGTCGATACATACACAAGCTAAGCCTAATACGCTAGTATTAGGTTTAGCTTGTAGTCGTGTGCGCTTTTGTACGATTTATTAAAATTACTTTTATATGTATTTAAAAAATATATTCCAAACTTAAAAAATTAGCGCAAAACTAGACGAGACGAGATTGAAGATAAACTAAATATTGCTGGTACGAATTATGTCACCAATAAAAAAAAATTGATTCGAAAGTATCATTAAAATATATTTTTCAAAAAACTATCTCGCAAATTTGAAGTGCGTCTTATCGTCCGGTGCGTCTTAAAGTCCGAAAAATACGGTAAGTTATTTCGTTATTTAAATTTATCCTATATTTATCTATAAAGTCGTGGTAGGATTCCTATGCAGGAATCCGTCTAGTTAGGTACCACTCCAGGCCAGTTATTCTGCCGTGAAGCAGTAGTGTGCAAAAATTACTGTTTCGGTTTGAACAGAGCTAGTGTAATCACTGGCGCAGTGTTGTACCACACAGAAATGTTCTGGGTGGACACAACATTTGTTATGGGCAGACGCTGCACTTACCATCAGGTGAACGTATTTCAAAAAAAAATACGTCTTCTTGAGCATTGATTCTTGAGAAATAAAATATTAAAATTTGTACTTTTCTCGTGAAGATGCCATATTTTTGAGGCTTGAGATCGAGGCTGCCATCGGACCCAGAGTTTTGAACGTCGCTCTCGTATCCCGATGCTGCTGACCCGGCTCCAGATGCCGACCGAGACTCTCCAGAGTCGACGTGTATTGTTCCTGTAAATTACATTACACGATGTAACACACACAGTAGTACATTAAAATCAAACTATCAATGCTGCATATACCGAAAACAATATAATTTATATATTAGCTATATGTGTTTGTTTAATCTTCTTTGCAGGAGAGAAATAAAGTTAATTTGCTAAGATCCGCATGCCACAAGCAAACCAATATCGCCAATGGGAGCCGCAACGAGAAGTCTTTTACCGCTACAAGACAACCTCGTCTCGGCGACTGACAATTTTGATATATGCAGTGAAGTACTTTGTAAATCATTGTATTTCGGTTTGAAGGGTTAGGTAGCCGATGTAATCATAGAGTATATGAGACTTAAGAACCCATATCTCAGGGCAAGTGCAACGCTTCTAGAAAGTTTCGGATGACACTATCACCTTACTCGTCTCGGCACATTTTCTATTTGATAAAATGTGTACCCATATGAAGTAATTTCCATCAAGAGAAGAAAAACAAAAACTTATATATAGTTAATAGAATCAGGCCTTACTTTGCGGAAATCCATTACAGTAAAGGGAGAAAGTTAATTTGTTAAGATCCGCATGCAAAATGTAAAATGGTGTGTATTACCTAGATTTGATGAGCACCGCCCGCCCTCCCTGAACAGCGTGCACAAGAAAACCAATACCGCCACCAGATAACGACTCTACGACTAACTCGGCGGCTGACTGTCGTAGAGTCAATATCACTTGATAATGCCTCGTTTTGAGGTGAAACACGTGTCGTGTTCTCGACTTCAGTGGTATGTATTGCCTAGTGGTGGATGGTATCTGGTGGCGGCTCCCGGTGGCGGCACTCTGTTGAGGGAGAGCGGACGGTGCTCTTCAAAACTAGCTAATACCATACCATTTTACATTTTGCTTGCGGATCTTAGCAAATTAACTTTCTCTCCTTTACAAAAACTTATACGCCATCTCATTTTTGTTATGTTACTTAAAATCATAATACAAATTATGTCTGAGCCATCAACAACGATAACACTAACACATAGTTCTCCCGCCAAAGCCCTTGAAACACAGTTAATGGTTTTCCGAGATTACTTACATGAATCATTAGCCCGAGGTCGATTTATTTTAGGCGTTCGTTTCGCATCCGATATAATGAGTAAGCGACACTTCAGGCTTCCGTCGCTATAAATAACTGGCTGAATGAACATGCCAAATGCTTGGAATCGTTTTTTTAATAATAATAAACGTA
Source organism: Luehdorfia chinensis (assembly GCA_019845155.1). Taxonomy (NCBI): domain Eukaryota; kingdom Metazoa; phylum Arthropoda; class Insecta; order Lepidoptera; family Papilionidae; genus Luehdorfia; species Luehdorfia chinensis. Next base: position 11,819,860 of record JAHVAK010000103.1, read on the forward strand.
AGTTTTTATTTACGTGACAACGCTACAGATAATATAAAATATAAAAAAATACATATATTTTACTATACTACCGATTTTAAAATAATGCCTCAATCATTAGACCCAGCTGTATTTGAAAATTCGTTTTTACATATTTTATAATCCTGCATTAGTAGAATCAGCCTGGAAGAGATCAATTCAAGGATTAAAAACTAACTGACTAACCTCTGAGTGTGGGGTTAGTCAGTTAGTCATATTTTAGTTATTAGTGTATTTTTTTGTTTAGGAGTAGCAGTTACAAATTCGAATTGCATTTAATAGAAACATTTCATGCACATATAAAATAAGTTTTTTTGTTAAGAAAGTTTGACAAACGAATTATTATCTTCGTGTAATATGAATGCATGCCTCGTTGCCAGTAATAAAACGTCCGGTTCTCTACACTCATCACACGATACGTAAGAGCGTTACCGCGTTGCTACGTTTCGCATGTTGTCATTTCCCTGCCCTTAATCTCTGAACACTTCAGAGAACTATCACGGCGGTTTTTCGAAAAAGCCGCGGTTCATTCAAACCCGCTGGTGGTTAAAGCTGCAAATTACCGACCAAACAGAAACGGGACCGAACGCAAACGTCGCCCGCGAAACGTGCTAGACGACACGGACGTCTCAGCTCTTCCTGACCACGATACTGTCAATCACGATCCAGGCCACACTGTACACACAGTCAATAGCTTTAATATAACACGCACCACGACGCGTGACCGCCGTAGAGAGCGGCGCGCAATAGTCAACAATCACACCGCGTACACACGATTCACCCGTGTTCCAGGACGGTTCTCACCGCCCAGAGTACCGACACACAAGTTGACAGTCCGAATGGACGCGCGCAGCCTCCCTCGGACGGTCATTAGACGACTTAAAATATTTAAGATTTTCGAAATCGCGAAAGCACGCAGCGAACGCGACACAGTCCGAACTTCGAGGTTTTTGTAGGAGTTTTTATTTATTTATTTATGTTTGGGTCAAACCAAACCTGGCACGCGGGCCCCTGGCCCGCGAGCACAGTATCCGATGAAGCTGTAAAAGCCGAGAAGGCTAACAGCAATTACATCACCGAAAATATATATACTTATGTCATTTCCCGATCGAGCCTACCAGTACAGTACTGACTACTGGCTGACTTAAATGTTGTCAGCCAGTATGTAACTCTGTAACGTAAAAAAATATCAGTATGTAACTGAGGATTGGAAAAGGTCATTATGATAATAGTGTTGTAATTTCTACTACGCAGACAACAATTACGAGTCACCATCTCTACTGTGCCGTGAGTGCGTTTTACAGACATAAATTTAACGTGTACAGCACAACCAGATCGGAAAACCAACGATTTACACTTTTGCACAAATGTTGGTTCAGACTGGGATTCAAACCCAAGACAGGCGTAGCGTTTAAGTTTTAGACCATAAGGCGCGTTCGTTTATTAGTGTAACAACAAACAATTTTTATTTCGATTCTGTGTTTTTGGGTATATTGTGTCTGTCGGTCCACCTATCTTTGACACTGTATCCCTCTTTTTCTCGCCTCTCGTGTTTGTTTTTTTTTAATTGTAAGTAATTGACGATACGAGAAAGTCATACATCTGATGACAAGTGCCTTGCTTGCCGAAAACAGAAGCGGTGCCACTCGGGACTTTTAAAACTTAAGTTGAAACTGCACCATTCGAATTTACCTGATACTTAATTTAACTAATTCTTATGTAAATAATTATATTATGTCTTATATTCTTATGCTAGCTGACCCGGCAGACGTTGTCCTGCCCGTTCCGGTATGTGACGCAATGAGTTTGAATTCTGAATTACATTTAAGTATGCCTCACGATCGCAGCGCCACCCACCGGGTCGGATTTTGTAATTATCTTTTTTGGTTTTTCACTTAAGTTTTAGAATTATATTAACTGGTGGTAGGATTCCTATGCAGGAACCCGTCTAGGTAGGTACCACTCCAGGGCCAGTTATTCTGACGTGAAGCAGTAGTGTGCAAGCATTACTGTGTTTCGGTTTGAAGGGCACTGTGAGCTAGCGTAATCACTGGGCATTTGAGACTTAAGAACTGATGTCTCAGGACGACGGGCGCAGTGTGGTGTCACACAGAAATGTTCTGGGTGACACAGCATTTGTTGTGGGCGGACGTTGCACTTACCATCGGGTGAACGATTTGCCCGTTTCGTCACTTTATACAATTAAAAAAAAAACGATGTGCTAGCGGTCAACGATTCAACAATTATATCGACGACGATACATTGGATGACCATCGTTGCCAGTGAAAGTCGCCGCCGTCAAATTTCGTGGATAGCGCTTTGAACACTTGCCGTCGACCATCCACGGTGATAACGGTAGAACTATCACAAGAAAGTGAAAGGCAACGATTTTATGGTCGACAACACTTGGATTGTTAGGTATTCGCCACTTCTTTCCAAAACATTTATGGCGCATTGCAACGTAGTGTTGTAATTTTCATCTGCCGTGGATTGATCTCAATATCACGAAGTCTAATGTGAAAGATTAGATCTTCTAGCTCGCGCCATTGTAAATAACACTGAAAAATTGGTCGCACAATTCAAAATTACATAATGAAGCAATTATCAATTACAATTTGGATAACCTTGTGAAGTGAACATCTTCGAAGGCAACATACCATTTGACTTACAAACCCAATAACGGTCGAAGATTGGTGAAATCTTGAAAAAAGCTGATAAATCGCAGCGCCCATCGGTACTGCTAGCTCAGTGGTATGCAATGGAATAAACCGCGCAGTTGAATCAGCTGATAGAGGATAATAAAAGAAGACAGAAAGAAAGAAAAAGTATTTATTGTCACAGAACTGAAAACATGCATGCAAAATAATGTAAGTTTTGTTTCTTTCATGTGTCACTTGGCGTTGTTACAGATGGCGTTATATACTAAACATGAATTTTATTCATAATTTTTTATTGAGTGATTTTTTCGACGTTTTAATAGCTATTCTGCTATTCGGAGCGTAGATTAATCCAACAAATCCAATATCATTAAAATCAGCCCAGCCGTTCTTGAATTATAAGTTGTGTAACTAACGCAAAGGTGTCGTCTATATATCTATTTATGTATCATTCATTTATTTGTATTTTTGCCCTTGCCCACCGTCGCACACGCTTATCCCACTGACTCTCGGGTTGCCTGGTATAAAATGCCATATGGCATTAAGTCCACCGTTTGTACACATAAGTACAATGAAGTATAAATAAATAAATTTCGCATTGCAAAGTTCCGTGTCATCCGAGACCCATCTCCATCCATTTTTTTTATTGTATAAAGTGATGAAACGAGCAAAACGTTCACCCAATGGTAACGTCTGCCCATAAAAAATGCTGTGTCAACCAGAACATTTCTGTGTGACACCTCACTGTGCCCATCACCTTGAGACATCAGTTCTTAAGTCTCATATGCCCTGTGGTTACGCTAGCTCACAGTGCCCTTCAAACTGAAACACAGTAATGTTTGCACACTACTGCTTCACGGCAGAATAACTGGCCCTCGGGTGGTACCTATCTAGACGGATTCCTGCATAGGAATCCAGGAATCCTACCACCAGTAAAATTTCGAGACATCGGTTATCTATGTCTACATATACCTTGTACTACATATACCTTGTAATTACGCTAGCGTCCGCGCCCTTCAAAACGAAATATTAGTATGTATGTATATGGAACAGCAAAAATCAATTAGGTCATACATTTTAGAGGCGACTAGTAAAAAGTAAGCGTCGATATAAACGTTGAGAGCTATGTTCTGTGAACCATTAAAATCGCTTTGGTACTCGTATTAATAAACTGTTGTTATCTGTGCGGCTTCTGTTTTATATCGCATATGTTATTGTTTCAAGGTGTATCTTGAAACAGATCCAGATTATGTAGTGTGCAGTCGTAGACAGAGGGTATATTTTTGTGACCAATTTTTGCTGATTCCTCGGAAACGTCTCTAAAGATATTGATGAAATTTTGTTAGATAGTGCGTATGATGTAGTGTGATGCGTGTTACAATGATTTTGTACATATAATTATACGGTTCTACGTGGTATATGGCTAGCCCATTACAACATCAGCTTGTTGATCCTTAGGACTATGTCGGATATTCGGCAGCTGCTCCCCCCCCCCCCCCCCTTGCTCCTCACACGCCTCTCCGAGAGACTCGATCTTTTCTATTAAACACCAAGTTATTTATTGTCCGATTTATAATTCCAGCGCGATGAGATACGGGGCAATGTCGTCTGTCTTCTTGCTATACATGTAGGTAGACAAAGGTTTGTAAAAAATGTTGGGATTTTTATTGGATCTAATTTGAGATATCTTTGATGCCTCGCTCTTAGTTTTCTTCTGTATCTTGAGTGCGTTTTACAGACATAAATTCATGCAAAACACAACCAGAGCCGAAAACAAAAATTTCCCCGGTGAAAATTTAGAAATCCATTATAGTTGAAATTAATAAACTATTTATAATTAGTAAGTAACTTATGTTCTTAAATACGATAAAATCCAATTAGTTTCTCGCAAACAAGGCACATTTATGTCATGGAGAAATCGGCACTACAGCAATGGAGCGCCAGGGCTACATGCGGCAAACCGAAGCCCTACAAGCCCAAATGACCTAGCAAACACTCGGATTATGCTTTACAAGTGATTTAACTGAAGTCCGTTCAGAGGAATTGAATTTCATCAGTTATTCGTTTTATGACAAACAAGCTGAAAGTCGCGCTTATTATTAGTATGTCACTATTAATAATACTCTGCATTAATTTTGATGATAGAATGAATTTTTAATAAAATTTCTAATGAAAGTAGAGGAAGCTAAAGATGTGTGTAAGGATCGCAGCAAATGGAAAGATGTGGTCTCTGCCTACCCCTATGGGAAAGAGGCGTGACTCTATGTATGTATGTAATTTTGATGTTAATAGCTTTAGTAATTTAGTTACATTCGTTAAAACTGGTAAGCGACCGAGAATAAAAGTATTTCATTTATTTATTTATTGATATATTTATTTATAGATTATTTATAGATTGCAAGTCTTAAGCCTTTTGCCGGTACAAAATTATTCAGGCTTCATTCTTCAAATCTTCAAAGTTTGTAAGAACATTCACAGTAAAACCGTAATTGATTTTTACTGAAGTTTCTTATTTTGAGAAAAGCCGTATTTCGGTCGTGAATTGAATTTCCCTATTACTGGAGACTTTCACGAGCAGTTGCAAGTTGCAACATAATATGAATATTAAATATAAATACTCGAAATACAGAATGACATAGTTCAATAAAAAAAAAAACAACTATCACGTTTTAATTTGGCGCCAAAAATAATTTATTTGTTTTTTTTTCGAGGGAAGGAAGACGTGTTTACAAAGTATTGCTTGACGGCAGAATAAATGGCGCTGCAGAAAAGCTCAGTGGACGATAAAAAATCAGCGAACCTGTATTTAGTAGCATCGTCATAAAATTATTGGGTTTTAAGCTCACACGTGGACTAGGAAATGATATAAACATATTTGCAAGAAATTTACGAAAATGAAATTAGAACACGTAAACCGTTCATAAGACAGAGGTGTACTGTCCGGGAGCTAATTCAGCGTCATATTGACGTACGCCGGAACATGGCTAATGTGTTTCTATATATAGATGTGCCGCCGGGGATGCCGCGAACCACCAATACAAACAGACCGTACTAATGCGTACAATAGTGAGTTATTACCGTCGGCACGACACCCCATGACTATTGAAACCGTTCGGCTACTTCATCATCCGTAGTAGCCAGTTCAGAAAAAAGTATATGTTGAAAAAAGGTCGTAAATTATTCTTAAAATGGACTTGTATCTTGCCCTGTCTGTTGTACATTTTATGCTAATAAATGACAGAGTAAGCATAACAGAGCCGTAGTAGCTCAGGGGCTAGGCGCTCGCTTTAAATTTCATAGTAAGCGATTAAACATAAAATAAGACATAAAATTGTTAATTACAATTTTCAGTGCTGTTTTGCCACGTGCTCGGCGGTGAAGGAAAACGTCGTGAGGAAACCTGCATGTCTGTGAAATAAAAAATATTTCGAAGATCGAAGATCGCAGTCCGCCAACCCGCATTGGAGCAGCGTGGCTGATTCTTCCTAGCTCCAAATCCGAAGAGGCCTGTAGCTCAGCAGTGGGACATTTATAGGCAGAAACTTTACTTTTTTACTTTTAAGCATAACAGTGTATTTCTTGTTCGATAAGACATCAATGAAAATATGCTCGATGATCACGTTAGCTCTCAGCGCCTTTCAAACCGAAACGCAGAAATGATTGCACACTACTGCTTCACGGCACAATAACTGGCCCTGGGGTGGTACCTACCTAGACGGATTTCTGTATAAGAATCCTACCACCAGTTACATATTTTGACCCGCTTCTATTAATTCGGAGATCGCGTGGCTTAGTTGTGAGATAGAGTACCTAACTACTACGCCGTGGGTCTCAGGTGGCAAATGTAAAGTGGCAAAACTACCGTTCGCTTCGGAAACCAAGTTTTATAAAACCACTTACCTGAGTTCATCTGATCTGGGTTTTCGTCTAACCGATTTCGCCAGCTCCATTTTAATCGCGTTTACGAATACGTCTTAGTTTACATGAAATGTCGTCACAATCATATACAAAAACTCGATACTCGATGTATTTTGCAACATCTTGGCGACATCAAACAGCCTGTTATTATAAATAGGTCACATAGGTATCCATACAATAAACAATTCGAAATAAAAAAATATATGGTTATATATTTGTTGACAGTAACAGCCGTCTGAACGCGTTTATAGAGTAAAACGTCGAAAATTGGGTGTTCAAAATTTAAACCGCGTTTAGTTTTAACTACGTTCAATTGCATTATAAATGCAAACTGGAGCCCTGAACTCAGTTAAACCGTTAAATGGAGTTCAGTTTGAACTGATCGCGTTAAGTTTGAACGGTGAAATTGGCAATATGGCGTCTGGTCCGATCGCCAATCCGGATGACTAGCGTGGCGATTGCGGCAAATCCTACCTTTTTGGTACAGGCCTACGTTCAGCAGAAGTCTAATAACAGGCTGTTCCTGACCTGACCAATATTTATTTTTTTAAGTGAAACCGGTAATCTATCTAATTAATACTGGTTGTTCTTCAAATAATGTGCTGTGATTTAAATTAATCTATGTACTCCTTATACAAGGTGTTTGGTAAATAGCAATTTTAGTTCAGTATAATTCTTATTTTTGGATTTAATTTGTATTAGGTAGAAAAGTCTGGGAACTAAGATGGACCGCCTCACTGCCAGGAGTAGTCTCCGGTTCTCGCCACTCACTATACGATCGCTCCTGGTTCGATTCCCTAACGGGACAAATATTTGTACGGCTACAGATAATTATTCCGGGTGCGGGTACCTATTTGACAATGTCAGATTTATGTCTGTAAAAGTAACGTTTTTTTTTTAAATAAAAAGATCGGCGAAGTGGCTCTACCACGTAGAAGTAGATTGATTAAAGGAAATTTGACATTACATACGAGTATATAAAATGGACTATTTAAGTGACAAAATTCCATGCGAATTATCATTTTTAAGACCGAATTCAATTTACAGCGTTTTCATATAACTAATCACTATTTGTTGGGTTTGGGTCCATTTGGCAATGTTGTCACAAGAAATATATTTCAAAGGTCACGACAATAAATGTGTAGTGGCTTACACTCTGTAATGTTTCCGACACTGCTTGTAATTGATGGACCAATTTAATTTTTACGACAACGTAGCAATGTTTTACATCGCTTTTAATGCCCTTTCTAACCTATCGTATCACGTCAATATTCAGTCCCCGTGTTGTCATTTCCCTTGTACAAATAACAGATTACTGTGACGGACCTTCTTTATTTCCTCGAAACGTTTTACGACGTCGTATCGACCCATTAACGGGTCATAATATCCATTTTATATCTTAAACAGATGCTCAACAGTTAGAGGTGGCGTCTTTATTTTCTTTTTATATAGATTTCCACCATTTTTACGTGATCTCTGAAATACATATTTTTGATAGCGTTAACAATAAAGAACCTTATAAAGTAGGTTTTAATTTAATTGGTTAAACGAGGCATGTTTTTTTTATTTTATGGCTTCATTGTGTAAGAGGTTTTCTTAACGGCCCGTTTATGAGGTTAGCTATTTCTTCGTTTTATTATTTCATAATTGTGTTATAAAATAGCAAACACATTACAGTTGCTACATTTTAGTAGATTTTAATAGTCTTTCTGCCGCATTTGGTACGTTTAAGGGGGCGTCCATTAATTACGTCAGGTGTTTAAGCGGGAGGGCCGAATCTCACCCAATCTCACAAGGTCTTTTTTTTCCGGCAAGAAACTATAGTTGCGAAAGAACTGGGTAATTAAAATATATTTCTCTACTAAAATATGGCTAAACCCTACAAACACAAAGAAGCAGAGTAGCCCCTCGATTTAATGGATAATTTTCTCAATGTGATTTTCTTGTGATTTGATTCAATGTGACGTTCTTAGTAGTCTTAAATACTAAACTACTACTACGTTCTTAGTAGTCTTGTATACTAATTAATTAGTCTAACTATTCTTAAATAAAATAATTATTCAAATTATGTTTTATTTTGAAATAATCTCAACGCAATCAAGCCCAGATTAACGTATTTACACTAAAAATACGTAGTTTGAAAAACCTCACGTGAGATTAAGAAGGGAGGTCGAAAAATCGCCTAAATCGCCTCACAGTGATGAAAAGAGCAAAACGTTCACCTGATGGTAAGTGCATCTTCTGCCCATAACAAATGCTGTGTCAGCCAGAAAATTTCTGTGTGACACCACACTGTGCCCATCACCCTGAGACATAGGTTCTTAACGTCTCATATGCCCAGTGATTACGCTACCTCACAGTGCCCTCCAAACCGAAACACAGTAATGTTTGCACACTACTGCTTCACGGCAGAATAACTGGCCCTGGGGGGGTACCTACCTAGACGGATTCCTGCAAAGGAATCCTACCACCAGCAAATACTAAGGAATTGCTTAAGTAACATATAAAAATCTCTGAGTGTGGCAGTAAGGATTATTTATAATAAACAAATTTTTTTAACTTGAGCGCTATAAAGTAAGTATGCGATCCCTCAGGAACCCTAACTTTTTTCCGGGATAAAAAGTAGCCTATGTTGTTCTCGGGCCTCCAAACTGTCCGCATACAAAAAATCAGATCGATCGGTCACTACGTTGAAGCTTGAAAGACGGAGAAACAAATCAACAAATCAATAAACCAACAAACACAATTTCGGATTTATGATATGTGTAGGATGTAGGATTCGAAATGCGCCACACTAGAATTTCAACTGTGTCGTGTGAGTAACACACAACACGACGAGAACGGAAGCCAACAATTTGTGCTTTCCTCCAGCCGGCATTCGTACCCGTAGCCCGCGGCATAGAAGGCTCCGTCTCTCGGTACTCCAATCACACAAGTGACTAGGACACGTGGAACAAGTGATTTTACCACTTAAAATGTGGATCTAATTAAGTTATAAGTATGTAATTACTTTAGAAAAAAAAGGAAAAAAAATATAGAGTGGCAATAACAGAAAATCCCTTCAACTTGAAGACACTGGCGTAGTGTGATGGACTATTTAGTTTGATGATGATGATAAATAAGGTCAAACTTTACTTTGACTTACCATCATCTGCTTCATTCCAGGCATCTATTTGTTCTTCATAATGTAGACTCTGTAGACATCTGGTGCAGAAATTGTGAAGACATCCCAGGAGCCTCGGTTCCACTAACTCCTTCTTGCACAGCATGCACTCCCATTCCTTTACTCTGCTCTTCCTGCCTTCGTTATACCTTGAGTTCCGTAGCCCGACGCATAAGCTCTGACTGGCTGGTCTCGAAGACCTTTGAATGTGTAAGGGACTATTCCCAGCGCTTATAGAAGACGGCTCCAAAGATTTTCTTCTGTCTTGCTTTTTACGTGAGAAGCTTCCGAAAATATACATAATTCTATCCACTTCCATTATTTATTTATATGTTTTAAATGGCATTTGTACCTGAATATATGTTGGCGAGAAAATAAATGTAACTCTATGAATTTTAGTTTATTTTAATATTAATAATTAAATTAATATTCACACAATATTATTATTAATTTTTAACAATTAACATATATGATACTATTTAGAGTGATTAAAGGTTACGATTTTTTTCCGATAACCGAAACTAGTCATTGCGATCTTTCACTCCTGCGTCTCGCGCCCGTTTAAAAATAAACGTCCTACCGATACGGAGTACTGAGGTCGACTAAAAATGAAACTGAAATATTCAGTGAAGTCGCGTATTGCAGAAGTAGAGTGCAACCCTGGTTCCACAGAGTTTATTCGTAATGATATTTTTACAGCGAATACAATTTATTATATTAAGAAATATATTGCGAGTTTTTTTAGGCTAGGAGCCTAATTTGCTCTTCTGTGCAATATATTATTCTGCACTTATTGCATATAGAAATACATATAAAGTTGGTTTGTAAAATGCTTTAATATGAAATAATAAAGTTACAGTTAATTACTACTGCAGGGACTTCTTTAATTTTTTAATAACAAAATAGTGCCGAACAAAGTCCGTCACGTTGTTTGAAGGGCGGGCTGATTTCACTAGTCGTCAATTTTTTATTTCAATGAAATGTAGGTTTCATTTTAAATGGGTAAGAAATTTTAATTTTAATATGAAATTGGCAATTTTGGCAACTACCGGGGATCGAAGTCTGGTTGCTCGCGTACTATCTAGTCTCTAGTACTCGGCTAGATACTTATTAACAGAATTATTATATACTAGCCTATGTTCAGCAGTGGACTAGTGATAGGCTGAAATGACGATGATGAATAAACTGGTATAAAAAGTGTTTAAGTTCAGGTTTTAATAACATATGAAAATGATCATAATTAACAAAGTGAATACTTATGTACGTAACGTCGTGTGGTGCCGTCTTACGCGAATCTACCACCCCTTCTCATCCAGTGGGTGTCGTAAAACTCGACAGAGGGATAATTAAAACCAGAAAATAGGCACCAGCATCTTACTGGAACATCTGAATAAATAAACTGCGATTGCCAACCCGCTTGTCAAGCGTGGCAACTATGGCAAACCCCCCCCCCCCCCCCCCAAATGGAAGCTATAAATTTCTGTACGCATTCTATGGAAGAGGCTATATGTTCAGCAGTGGAATAGAGGTAGGATCAAATGATGATGATGACAAAGAATAATCGTTAAAAATTAATGAAACCCGTTATGTTTTTCATTAATACTTGCAGTAGACAACTGATTTAATATTTATTATTAATCTTAAGTAGTCGAATGCGTTTCCCCTTTCCGATGCATGTGTTGAAATAAATCACTGTCGCATATAATTTCCTAATATGAGGGGTGAGTGCTGTGACATGTAATTATCGGTGATCTATATGTCATATATTTTCCGTATATTATAGTTGCCGTGGCTCTTGGGGACAGCCCTCTTCAGTCATTGTGTTTTCCTTTATGCGACTGCTACACATTTAAATAAAACCAATTTTTACGGATTTTACCGCGCTTAATTTTGAACTATTTCAAACTTTTAACGCCAAAATTTAAGCGAAAACTGCTATTTATAAGATGCCTAATCATAAATTACCGTTTTTGGAAGAGTTCAGAAGATATGACTATAAATTTGTTATAATACTTAATGCTATTGTCATAAGGAGCAGGACGCTTTGAATCGAGCGTTACTGAGAAGAGTCGGAACTGTTAATGGTCAGGTAAGCGAGGTACCATGCCGTAAGGCGCAATCATGTGGGTGTCTTTTTTTTCCGCTGATGTAACCGCGTGGCAAAGCTTGTTATTAATAACCACGTCGATTTGTGTCGGACAGCAAGTTCATTGGTAATGATGTTCACCTGGCCGATTTCCGACCACGGCGACAGCTACCGATTACTGTCGGAAGTTATCACCTATGCAGGAATCCGTCCTAGGTAGGTACCACCCCGGGGCCAGTTATTCTGCCGTGAAGCAGTAGTGTGCAAACGTACTGTGTCTGAAGGGCACTGAGAGCTAGGGTAATCACTGGGCATATGAGACTTATGAACTGATGTCTCAGGGTGACGAGCGCAGTGTGGTGTTACACAGAAATGTTCTGGGTGACGCAGCATTTGTTATGGGCAAACGTTGCAAAACTCTAGATAAATAAATGATTAAGTAGTGTACGCGCAAACCGGGGCACTCACTCGTCCCAAACTACCCGTGCCCGATGTAGCGCTCATGCGATAAGATCCGATGTAGGCAGTGCAGACACAATGACAATCACAACACAACCAGACCCAAGACCCAACAATTTGTGCTTTTGCACAAATGTTGGCTCCGGCTGGGATTCGAATATGGGACCCGTGGCGTGGTAGGCAGGTACTCTAACCAATAGGCCACGAGGTCGTCGAAAATTATCACACTATCTACCGTATGAACAGAAACGCCGCATAATACAAGCTTCATAATTTATTTCTAGAAGGGTCCATGAAACGTCACGGGGAAACAATGTAATCTCGCTACTACTACAATTACATCCACACGACTTGAACGACTTCTTTTGAACGAACATTCAATGCACGTGCAATCCAAAATAAGATCGAGTTTGCTACCGGAAGGGCGGCTATAAACTGTTACATATAGTTCTTACATGTTTTTGCTTTCCAAACCTAATAAGGGCTTCATTTCAATATCTCTGATGGTAGTTAAAGTTATATTTTTAATAAAAAAAAGATAATTGTTGATCTATTCACGATATGTGTATTTACAAGTCGCTATTCTATTACCAGTATTTAAAAAGAAATGACTCACTAGGATTTCTCTGGTATGGTGCATTTTACAGACATCAATTACACATGCAGAATACAAACGGACCCGAAAACAAACGATTTGTGTTCTTGCACAAATATTGGTTTCGGCTGGGATTCGGACCCAGGATCCGCAGCGTTAGGCGTAAAAGTCAGGTACTCTAGCCACAAGGCTACGCGGTCGTCAAATTATATTGTGTTAATCGAGTAATTATGGTTATAAATGTGGGTATAGTATATATTATGGTTATTTTAAGTAGTAGTAGAGTGATTAAACTTTAGAATTTTTTGTATGTCAAGTAAAACTATTCACCACTGAAATGAAATGAATGAGATGGAATAAAAATTAAATGAAAATTATATTTATTTTTCAACGTAATAAATATAAATTTCGTTTGCCAAACATCTTTTTTTTACATTCTACCACCATTTCGTAACGAGGTTCCTCTGACGGAGAAGAAACAGGTGAAAGAAACTCCGTAGGCATACTACTCACTGGGCATATGAGACTTAAGAACTGATGTCTCTGGGTGACGAGCGCAGTGTGGTGTCACACAGAAATGTTCTGATGACGCAGCATTTGTTATGGGTAGACGTTGGACTTACCATCAGGTGAACATTTTGCTCGTTTCGTCACTTTCTTAATAAAACAAAAAAAAGCTGATGATAGTCAATTGTTCCATTTGCAACACACATGCAAACATTTTCGGGTTCGCGAAGTGTTCTACTGTAGAAAAAGTTTGGGAAGAGAGACAGATTGAAACTGTAAGGCACCGTGTACAACCCGCGCGTTCCCACTGAGGGCCCACATCGGGATTTTAAGTTTTTAAATGGATCTTTGTTTAGTAAAAGCTGTCAACTGTAAATTCAAGTTTCAACTTCGTCTCATAGATACTCCTAAGTTACAAGCTCACTGTCTTTTCTCATTATACTCATAACTGCCTGTTCATGTTGTTTCGTGCATCTAATGGGATCGAATTATTTTACCGCGTGCCTGAATTGTACGCTGCGTCTGCAGTTCAACGAAAAAATCTACCAAAGTAATTTAGTAATTAACAAGTAATTTTTTCTGATTATTAATAGTAACCCAGGGAATAATTTGTGCGTTCTGATTGTTTTATTGATTTCTTAAGAGTTTAGGTAGTGTAGGTCTAGCTATAAAAAGTCTACGCTAACTAAGAAAACTCAAGGTCAATACTACACCCTAACCGAAAACATACAAAAACTTAAAAAAAAATATTACCATTTTCAAATCTGACATTCATGTTACAAATATAAATGGAAATGGAAAAATGTGTTTTTAAAATGTTGGAAAGTGAATAAATTATGTTTCATTAATATTTACCAAACTGCAGACATCACGTATATAGTTAATAAACGACTCGTTTAAGATTGCGCAGGAAGAAATAGGGCGCGCGTTGGCCTACATGATAACGGAAACTAATGTCAGTGCCAGTTACTGTATGAGTATAAATAATGTAATCTGTGGTCAGTGCTATTTTCCGAACGCACTACGTCGCCCTGAAGCCATGTTGGAAACTGAGCGATCGGGTAGGATTTACCTTGAAATTCGAATTACAATGTCTAATTTGCTACGTTAAGAAACTATTTATTACAATGTTGTACTAATATGTCGAACGCTTAGTTGTCAGTGTCTGTCTGGTGCGCCGCAAGTCGTAGGCTCGAATCCCAACCGAAGCAAACATTTGTGCGAAAATATAAATTGTTTTCGAGTCTGGCTGTGTTGTGGTGGTCCCCGTCTACGCGATTTGCGATTCTCCTGCACCTGTAGCGACATCTATGTCGCAAAATGAAAAGCTCAAGAAATATATGCTATTTCTCCATCGTCCATTATCACGCTATGAAAGTTTCTACAGTAACTATTTTTATATATATAGATATATATATATATATATATATATATATATATATATATTTATATATATATATATGTTGTTGATTACTGCTGGGAGGCTCAGATTACACCACGCGATCGGGCGCTTATCTACCCTTTTCCTTGGCAATATCATCGGCCAAACGCCTTAGACTTTGCTACCCCTCACTTATCTGGGTTATTTTGATCTGGTCTATACAAAACGGTTATTCGACTAACGACTTTGGAAACCGTACGATTTTTCTGACATTTCTCTTCGTCTAGTTTTACGAGTTGAGGGTTGAAGATTCCCTAACAACACCACACCACACGATGATACCATACAAATAAAAAAGGTTTTAAAATAAAAAAAGTTATTTAATTTTTAATTTATTTATTTATTGTAGAAAGTGATGCATGTGATGATGATAAATGTATGCACGGTATACTGATGCAATAATACACACACGTACGCACGCAAGCGCGCAATTTCGGGGGTAGATAGAAGAAACATAGATACATACAATCACGCTTTTTGCCGTATAAGTGGTTTGCAGAGACCACACTTGTAGCCCACTTTTCGCCCCCGCGAGAAAGAGGTGTGACGGGTAGTGAACCACGTCGCCTAACCTGGGCAATTTATAAAATCTAAAATAAAGTGACGAGACGAGCAAAACGTTTACCTGACAGTAAGTGCAACGTATGCCCATAACAGATGCTGTGTCATACAGAACATTCCTATGTGACAATACACTGCGTTCGTTACTTTGAGACATCAGTTGTTAAGTCTCATATGCGCAGTGTGTAACAGTAGCTCTCACTGCCCTCTAGACCGAAACACAGTAATGTTTGCACACTACAGAACTTCATGCAGAAGCTACCTAGCGTACTATTTATATTATATTTATATCTTCCCTCCGGATCGCCGTAAGGTGTAAACGTGTGTAGCAAGCATACTTTGATTTTAAACACCAAATAATTAAATTTAATTTAACATTAAATCAGTGCCAAAAAATTAGGATCGCATACTTTAGTGGAGATAATATACGAGTACAACATCAACGCAACGGCTGCGCTTCCTAGTGCCCTGGTACTACGACCGTCGACGCAAGCGCAGGTATCTATCTCTAAGAAAACAAATGTGTATAACAACAGTGTACACTTGAACGGAGACGAACTGTTTTGAAACCTTTAAACTTATATGCCTGGTACTTTTTAATACGACCAAACACTGTAGTAACATGCCGCTCGAGCGTTCACCGCCGCCGCAAACAAGTGGCATGCAACAATGCGACTCAGAACCCAATTTAAATACTACCCCCGATATTGACTATTACGTAAATACCGGATTAAGAAAGAGAAAACATGGATGCGACTTGAAGGATGAATTTGAATTCATGCAAACAAAATTATTTAATATGTTTTTGGTTCTAAAACAAGAACAAGATGTAAAATTAAGCACATTAATTAATTCTATGAACGAAATAAAACAACAAAACAACATTATACAAGAATCGATACAATTTATGTCGGATAAATATGATAGTCTAATGACAAAAGTTCAAACACTTGAAGAGGAAAATATAACATGTAGGAAGCGTATACAGACTCTGGAAGAAAAAATTGAGAATATGGAGATGTCTTCCCATGCAACACGTATTGAATTGCGGAACGTGCCAAAAACCATTCCGGAAACTAAAGAGGACTTGTTAAATATTTTATTTAAGACGGGAAATGTTCTTGGCTCATCCCTGCAACAATCCGATATTAGAGATATATTCCGTATAAATACAAAAAATGAGGGCAATAAGCCTGATTTTTCAAGTCGCTTAATAAAAGAAAAGTTCATTGTGAACCTAAAAACATATATAAAAACACACAAAGACAAAAAACTCAGCACTGCTGATATTTGCATTGAAGGACCTACAACACCTATTTATATTTCTGATAATTTACCACAAAAATCTAGACAGCTACTTGCCGCCACCAGAGACTATACGAGGAAAAATGCTAACGCCCGGTGTTTGGCATCAGGCGGAAGAATCTACTTGAAGCAAACTGAACAATCAAAACCTATTTTAATTAAAGCACTCGAAGACCTCTACAAGTTGGCAACTGGTTGACTATTATCAAGAATTGCTCTAACAATCAGATTGCATGTTCATTATTACTTTATTTTAATGTATTATTCAGTATGTCCATTCTATTTTACAAATATTTTGTTAAACACTAAAAACTATAACGATAGAACACACACACCCTACACTCCACAATACATAAAACACTTAAAAAACAAAATCAACTATATAAAACAAATAATAATAATATCATCGCACCGACCAACTACGTATTTTATAAGTTTTGTTATATATTTAATTTGGCTCACAACCCATCTTATATATATCGTGCCTGCTTAGTGCGAAACTAATTTAAGTTGTGTAAGTTGCCAGTTTATAGACAATAGTTTACTTATACTTAAAATTCGATGTACAATTTAATAGTATACAAAATGATATAGATAATTTAATAAATCCAGCATGTACTAAAATAGAAAATCTGTCTGATTTCTCTCGGGCAGTATCAATTCATTCCAGATCATTTACTATGGTTATAATCAACATACGAAGCATACATCACAATCTAGACAGATCATATAGACCACCCTGTTTTTGTAATCCGACCAAATACTTAGATTCACTTGAACATGTCTTGCAAAGTGCATTAACCAAAAGTATCGTATTTACAGGCGATATTAATATAAATATTCTTCCTGGGGACATCACTCTTTATGGTGCACATTATTTGGTTCTAATGGCGTACTATGGTTTTTTGCAAGGCATAGACAAACCTACCCGTAATAACTCATGCATTGATCATATTATGGTTAAAACCCTCTTAAAATGGCAAACGGTACTATTTGATCATCTGACAGACCATTCGCCTATTCTTTTAATTTTAAATAACTCAGAAATCTCTAAAGGGGCACCCAAAATATCAAAAATGAAAATCGACTATAACATGATCAAACAACAATTGACTGAGTATTACCAGATTACAGATGTTAATGTAGCAGCTAATCATTTAGTGTCTTAAATACAGTCATTAATTCATAATAACAGTAGGACTATTAAGATATCGCATAGGAAGCAATGTATAAAACCCTGGATTACACCCGGACTTGTGAGGTCTATTAGGAGGAGAAATAAATTACAAAAACAGTATAAAGTTGCCCCTGATGACGTCAATCTTAAAATATTTTTTGTAAATATCGTAATACTTGCAATTATCTGATAAAATCAGCCAAATAACAGTACTTCCAAACCCATTTTAGGCAAAATGCAGGTAATAATAAAAATACTTGGAACCTAATAAAAGATGTTTGCAACTTAAATAAAAGTATAACAGCACCTAGTGAGCTTCTTAATAACAAAATTAATATTACTGACTCGCTTGATGAAGTTAATGGACATTTCACTTCGATAGGTCATGATTTGGCAGAAGATACTCTGACTAAGTTAGGACTTACAGAAAATGACTTAGCTAAGAAAGCTTCCTCGCTAACCTCTCCCTCTAACTCATTTGCATTTTTACCGACGGATTGTTCTGAAGTATATAAAACAATACTTAGCTTAAAATCAAATTGTGCTCCGGGGTGGGATGGAATATCAACTAATTTGCTAAAAGAAATTTATTGTTATATAGTAACACCAATTACGCATTTAATTAATCTTAGTTTAGAAACAGCTGTATTTCCAGAGGCTTTTAAAAAAGCCATAGTATCCCCCATGTACAAAGCAGGCATTAAAAAACTACCAAGTAATTATAGACCAATTTCATTGATTTCGACCCTATCAAAAATAACAGAAAAGATAGTTAATAATAGATTAATAACATACCTAGAGAAATTTAACATGCTAGTTCGCAACAATTTGGATTTAGGACGAAGAATAAGTACGATCCTACCTGGACAACAATGAAAGATGTCTTGGTGTTTTTTTAGACCTACAGAAGGCATTTGATACGGTATCAATTCCCATTCTTTTGTCAAGAATGAAAAACATGGGAATAAGAGGAATGCCACATGAATGGTTCCGATCCTACTTAACAGGCAGATCGCAGATGGTCAGAGTAAACGGCCACTTAAGTAATAGCACTTTATGTTCATTTGGATAACCACAGGGCAGTACCCTCGGCCCGACACTGTTTATTATATATGTAAATGAACTGTCTAGCTTAAGGTTGAATGGAACTGACATAACCATGTTTGCGGATGACACAGTTTTATTATTTCATGGACCGACTTGGAGTATGGTGCGTTCTGTCGCTGAAGATGGAATGAGTGGGGTGACGGCTTGGCTAGAAAATAGCTTACTTACAGTTAATGCCGCCAAGACAAAATATGTCTGTTTCAACAATAGTCGATTCTTGGACTTTTGGCGCCAACTCGAAAAGAGGTGGTAGTGTTTTAATAATGAATTTTGTAATTTCTGTGTACTAGACCTGTGTCGATCGATAATTTCTTATTATCAGGGTCGTTAATTGGCACGGTGATCGAGTTAAAATGATTCGAACGTTCGGGTCGCAATTCCGTCGTATGACCAACTGGACTGATGGATCCGCAATACTGTGCAACTCATTCGATTACCAGATCGCGAGCTTTTGTAGCCTTGTCCAAACAGGTTTCGGCAAAGTGACTGTTAATCGAATGATATTTTACTCGATTTCGTGTTTTCATCGTTATTATTATGTGTTAATCGACTCTATAAATTCTATGCTCAGGAATATATTGCAATAATAATAAGTTAATAAATACGTAATAGGTTGTAAGACATAAAAAAAATGAAATAAAATTAAATCAATTTTTTTTTATTGGATGAAGTACCTGATGGTAAGTGCAACGTCTGCCCATAACAAATGCTGTGTCACCCAGAAAAAATCCGCATGACACCACACTGCGCCCATCACCCTGAGACATAAGTTCTTAAGTCTCATATGCCCAGTGATTACGCTAGCTCTCAGTGCCCTTTAAACCGAAACACAGTAATGTGGTACCTACCTAGACGGATTTCTGCATAGGAATCCTATCACCAGTAATTTTAGAATCACAATTATGTAATTATAAATCGAATGTATAGTTAAGAAAAATAATTTGTGATGCTTTTGTCGGTTTCAAGGAACTTCGTTTGTTTCTTTTTGTCATCAGTACCCAAACGATCGACGCTTTTAGTGCTTCAAGACTTGATCACTCTCGGTCGGGAAGTGATCGAATCACAATGATTCCGACAATTTTCAGGTCTACTGTGTACCTATATTTTGAGTTTTGATGTTTTATATTGATAGTTTATTATGCAGAAAGTGCTCGTGAAAGTGTACAGTGATTGGCAAATTCAATACTAGACCAAAAATGTACTTTTCGTTTTGTCTTCATCAGTCCAGCAAAAAATCAACTATCATTTTACGATCGAAATTAAATTTTGAAGAATAATTAGAATAATTGTTTGAATATTGTATACCTAGATATATTACATGATCCTGGAAAATACTATACAGCTGTTTCCATAAATAACTAAAAAAATAAATAGTCGATTCTTTTGATAAAAATAATGTACATCTCTATTACGTTTGCGGTAGCGGGCGGCGTCCCCCCGTTAGTGACATTCCTGTCCTGATCATTGAATGTTTTCATTCGTTTACTGCAGTTCTATTTTCTAGTGTGTGTTCGAAACACATGTTTATATTTATAATGAACTCAATAAAATTATGTCACAGCTAATTTTAGCGTAGAAAATCGCCAACTGTTCCTAACGCTATGTTGAATTTGCATAAACTTTGGTTATTATCATGTCTTGGTGTTATTGTTATCCTAATTTTATACTTTCAAGCTGAAATTACTCGCTTAGAGGAAAGTTATCGCAAACTAGGTTCGTATAATAACACTTGTATATACCCATAATGTCAAATAATCGGTCTGTGACTTTCAATTTATGATTTTTATATGTATTTGAAAGTCCTCCCAAACAAAGCCACAGCTTAAGTAAAATAAATAGTCATTAAAGTATGTATATGCTTCTTGTATTTCAGAGTACAAATTAGCACAAAGTCAATCTAGTTCACGTCAGTTTTTTCAGAAAGCAATGGTAAACAATGGTGATGACTTGGTGGTGATATATAACCGTGTCCCGAAGACAGGGTCCACAAGTTTCGTGGGTGTTGCTTACGATTTGTGTAAGAAAAACCATTTTAAAGTCCTACATATCAACATAACAGCAAACATGCATGTGATGTCTTTGAGCAATCAGTACAAGTTCGCACAGAATGTAACGAAGTGGCAGGAAATGAAGCCAGCTCTCTATCATGGGCATATGGCTTTCTTGAATTTTGAAAGGTAAGTTTCAAGCAATTGTTGTGTATATATTTGGTGTAAACAAAAAATGAAACACCTTATATTAATAGTAATTGAGTCCTAAATTCCAAATATTTACCGGTGGTAATTCATATGCAGCAATTAGTCTTGGTGAGTTCCTGCGCAGAGTCTGTTATTCTGCTGTGAACTAGTAGTGTGCAATCATTACTGTGTTTGGTCTGAAGGGCACTGGGAGTGTAATAACTGGGCATATAGGACTTAGAACTGATATCTCAGGGTGACCAGTGCAGTATGATGCCGCACAGAAATGTTCTGGGTGACACAACATTTATCATCCATCAGTTCAATGCTTTGCTTGTCTTGTCTCTTTCTCATAAAAAAATATTAATTATAAATGTACTTCTTTGGTTATGAATTGTTTGTTGTTTATAATAGTTCTGTGTATATAAATCGGACCAAAAATGGGAATTAAAAGCTGAAGGTAATCCTGGATTAACTATGACATTGGGACCATGAGAACCACTTGCATAGTAAAGCACTTGAAACATAGTGTTATAGACAAAATAAATATAATAAAATCCATTAACTTAGTTTTAATTAATGTATAATATTCGCATATATTATAAATTATTATGAAAATTTGTCATTGCTAATAAATTTTACTGTTTTGAACAGCTTAATCTGAACTCTACCCCTATATGTCGCTTGCATATACATGAAATAGGAGAATAAAATGAAATAAGCCATGACTGACTTTTGTAAGGTCTTTGTTAACCTTACCCTTGTAACTATGTTAACCATTGAAAGGATTTAGCAGCATTGATTTCTTGATGGTTACACATATATAATTAGATACTAAGTACTATGTTCTAATACTGTTATTCATTACAACATAAGAAATTGATTGATCAAAGATTGTTTTGACCCACTTTTGTCTACAATGTATGCATCCTGCATAATTAATTCCTAGTACTCTCTCCATTTAAACTAGGAGCTGTTTTCCTATTTTGTATATTATTTATAATTTGATTACTATAGATACTATTATTGTGTGTTTGTGACTATGTTGTGGGTTTTAGGTTGAAATCCCAGCCAAGGCCAACATTTTGTGTAAAAACACAAATTATTGATTTTTGGGTTTGGTTGAGTTGTGAATGTCCCTATGTACTGATGTTGCATCTTAGCTTACTCCCAATTTTATTGCATGAGCGTTATGTCAGGTGAGGGATGAAGATGAGTGTGCCACTGCTTGATATTATATGTGGTGCTATTAAATCTCCTGCACAGTTCGTAACTTCTGATAGTATTTGGAAGTATCTGTAGTGAAAAATTGGCCTCAAAACGTCCCATCACTATAACTTTGTATTGTTTACAATGAATTAGAAGTTTGAATAAGTCTGTTGTGTTTTTTTAGGTTAGGAACATCCTCAAAACCTTTGTTTATCAATTTAATAAGAAAACCATTAGACAGACTGGTTTCTTACTATTATTTCTTGAGGAATGGAGATAATTTTCGACCGCATTTGGTTCGAAAGAAACATGGCGACAAAATGGTAAGTGGTATATGATTTTATGTTTAATATAGTCAAGATAGGTCCTTTAAGTCCCTTGTTTGTACATTTTAATATGTTATTTAACAACTGACTTAATATGTGTATTCAATTCATAATAAATAGTTCAGTGAAACAAACACTGGAATGCATTTCTCTTTTATGCTATTGACATATTAATGTCATTACACAAAAAAATTGTGTCTGTTTGCTAAGCTCCCGGAAAAACTTTTGTAATTTTTGAATGTCTATCATTGATGTGTATTAATCTGATTTTCAGACATTTGATGAATGTGTGGAAAAGAGTCAGCCAGATTGCGATCCTAACTCTATGTGGCTACAGATACCGTTCTTCTGTGGTCATGCAGCACAGTGTTGGTAAGTATACCATCTACAATATATCCATAATCCAATAGCCATAATCCAACTATCATTATTGCAAGTATCTACACTAAGAAAAGATCAAAGTTATCTTTGATCCAGAGACCAGAAACTACGAGGGTGGATTGAAAAGTACTCGGCCTAACACAGATCCATTCAATTCTAAAAATCAAATCTACCCACATTATTTAGTTCAGTTCAGACTAGTTCATTGTGTGAAGTTCGAAACATGTGCGATAATTAGTTGTGATTTTATAAATTTATTAACAAAGTAATCGGTCATAATTTCCGCGAATGGAGCAAATCGAGCAGCGTGCCGTCATTAAGTACCTCCATAAGAAGGGGCTATCATCAAAAGCCATCCATGATGACATGGTCAGTACATTAGGCGATTGTGCTCTGTCATATTCATCCGTCAAAAAATGGATAGCAGAATTTAAGCGTGGTAGAGAGAGTGTGAAAGATGAACCCCGCTCTGGAAGGCCTTCGACGTCAACTACTGACGAAAATATTAAAAAAGTACTTGATTTAATAATGGGAGACCGCAGATTAAAAATTAGAGAGATAGCCGAGATTATAGGCATCTCTTATGAACGAACTCAAAACATCATTGTCAACGAGTTGGGTTTCCACAAGGTGTCTGCGAGGTGGGTTCCGCGACTGCTTTCAGTTGAATAAAAAAGGACGCGATTGACTATTCCACGCGACTGTTTGGAGTTATTTGAAGCCGATGCAGATGATTTTTTGAATCGTTTTGTTACTATGGACGAAACATGGGTTCATTACTGTACACCGGAAACAAAACAACAATCAAAACAGTGGAGAAGACCTGGTTCACCACCCCCTAAAAAGGCTAAGTTAATTTTGTCGGCAAATAAGGTGATGGCTTCAGTATTCTGGGACTCGAAAGGTGTGATTATGATTGATTATCTTAAAAGGGGTCAGACTATAAACTCTGATTACTACTGCACCTTACTACGTCGTTTACGAGAGGAAATAAAAGAAGAACGTCGAGGAATGCTCAGAAGAAAAGTCCTGTTTCATCAAGATAACGCCCGTGTTCACACGTCAGTACAGTCAATGGCTGGAATTCACAACTGTGGCTTTGAACTGTTACCGCATCCGCCGTATTCACCTGATCTGGCACCATCAGACTTCTTTCTGTTCCCTAACCTAAAAAAGCACTTGGGAGGTCAAAGATTTTCGACAAACGACGAGGTCAAAGCAGCTGTACGCTTTCAGAAACGTTTTGTGTTTTTAAGGCCTAAATGTTGGAGTGGCCAAAAGTGTATTGAACTTGAGTGTAAATATGTAGAAAAATAAAAAATCTAACTGATTTAGTATGTGTTTATTTTCTTGGTTAGGCCGAGTACTTTTCAATCCACCCTCGTACTTCTACTGGTTTCTACTAGAATTGTGCTTTACTCAGTCTTATTCCTTACTTTGAAAAATAAAAAAGACATTTTCCTGTACTTTCAGGAAACCTGGCAACCAGTGGGCATTGGAACAAGCAAAGCATAACCTAGTCAACCACTACCTCTTAGTGGGTGTTACAGAGGAGATGTTAGATTTTATATCAGTTCTTGAAGCTGCTTTGCCTCGCATGTTCAAAGGCGCCACCGAACATTACTTGAACAGTAACAAATCGCATCTAAGGCAGACAAGTTCAAAAATCGACCCGGCTCAGAGGACCATAGAAAAAATTCAACAATCTACTATATGGAAGATGGAGAACGAGTTGTATGAGTTTGCATTGGAACATTTTAAATACGTTAAGAGAAAAGTGTTGATGAAAGAAGCTCTAAGTGTACCGCAAACTTTTTTTTATGAGAAGATCCGACCAAAATGAAAGTGAGGAGCGAAACCGAGATATTAGAGAATTTCTTGGTTAATATTGTCCATTCCATGTGTTGGCAAGTACTATAAATATGTCTGTTATTTATTAACTGGTGTTAGATGGGACCCACAGAGTTTTATAACAGATTAAGTAACTTTTTAAAGACATTGCACCCTATGTTCCTTTTTATTTATTATGACAAATTTGCAGTTGAAATATTTCTATTCTGGCAATGATATATTTCTATACTTGACAGTCATATAAAATAAGATATTTTATCACTCTTACCTAACTCTTTAATTTATAATATGCTATTGAATTAGCCTTCATGTTTTGCTTCTTTAGACTTAGTAGCTTCACTATTATTAGCATGGAAGTATTTCAAGGGCCTGGCGCTTACTATAAATTTCATAATTACGAGATAACATTCAAGTTATTTGCAAAGTCAATTTGTGATTTACCATCTGCTCGCCGGTGAACGAAAACGTAGGAGGAATGTCTGAGAAATAAAATTTTGCGAAGTCCTCTCACCGTACTGGGTTAGCGAGACGGACTTCGTGGCTCTCAAATCTCAAAAAGCCGATACTTTTGACATGTACTGAGAAATTTACAGACTGTCACTTTTTTAGTTAGTTGTTTCTTTATCCTAAAAAGAGTTTTTGTTTTCTTTCTTGACTTAAAAGTAAAATTTGTAAACTAGGACCAGTAAACGGGCGCCACGCCTCTAAGCTGCTGTAATTTAGTCAATGTTATGACATAGGTTATGTACCGTAAAAATGTCTAATGCATCCGTCATATACGCATATTTGTTTTTCTTTTAAAATTATTCTACTGTCAACTATCCTGCTCTCTTCATAGTTTAGCTTTATTATTTTCACTTATTTTAACCTTTTTTTTTTTTATTTAACGCCAAGACATCGTAGCAAGAAACATGAAATTCAACAAATTTGCGAATGTTTTTCATTGCACAAAATGCAACTGTTTTAGGATAAAGAACGTTGTTTGTGATACTTTTAATTATCTGTGTCAACGAAAAGATAGCTACGATTTGTTTACTTTGTAATTGCCAATCATTTTGGCGCCGTTTTTTGAAACTTTTTTACGTTATTGTTAAACCCGTGTTGTGTTCGTGTTTGTTTTCTTAAAAGAAGCTTTAATGTGTGAGCATCACAGTCGAATTTTATATTTGTATTTTTTTTAATGCGATTTTTTTATGATAATTTGTGTTATTGATATGATTAAGTTTTTTATTGAAACTTCTGATGTTATGAAGATGTAAATAATGATAAGTGCATGCGTGAAAGTAAAGCAACGCAGCTAAATCATTAATTTATTAAAATTTTGACATTTTTTTATTGTTTTAATATTTTAACATTTTTGAAAATGTAATTATCGATTTTTTAATTTTTTAAGTAACGTGTACAGTTACAAGGAACATACGACATATGCGGATATAATATATGTAACTAGACATTTCTTTCGCAAAATTGAGAAAAACTTATTTTTAGAAAATCTGTTATGTTAATATATATGTATAAATATATCTTGATGTGTTTCTGCCACGGATGACCACTTTGTGGAATCTGCCGCGATCGGTTTTTCCGGACCGATGCCACTTAGGCACCTTTAAGAAAAGAGCCTGCACCTTTAGGGCTGGTAACGCAATGCAATTATGGTATTGTCGATTGCTACGCGGCGGCAAGCGACCTGATGATTATCGCTTACCATCGCATGCTCGTTTGCCCCCTTTTCTATATATCTAAAAAAAAATACCAACTGCACAGTATAAAAATTTACAATAAGTTATATAGTAGTATTTTTTCGCACTATTGTTATTTTTGTAAGTTTGACTTACCGGCTCGAAGTTTTGATACTGCTATGGACACTAACTTATCCATCTGGACCAGTAGGTCTATTATGTAACTCTGGTAGCTTTCGTGATCGGTTTTGTTTCGGCTTATGAAGCTCATTCATTGGTTAATGGGATCGAATGAAATCGATCACGAAACCAACTATTGTTACACAGTAGACCCTCTGTTCATCTCTCGATGGAGTCAATGGAAAGTCTCTTGCCATGTCTGTTTAAGTATTCTTTCTGCAATTAGACTAAGACAAAAATGTTCTTCCATTCTACATATATGTACTTTAGTACTTTAACTGTATATAAAATATTTGTTGTATATATGAAAAAATATCAGAAAAGACGGCTAACTGATCTATATGATCAAACAATTATTATAAAATATTTATAACTTATAATTAGTTGATAAGGACCACTTTAGAATAAAGCATTATGAACCTTGTTGGAATGTCGTAGGCTCTAATTTGTGGTTTACTTTTGAATTATTGAGCAAATCAATATATCGATGTTAATATTAATGTTTGTTCGCGTGCATTAATCGTTAACCCATTACACTTGAGAAAATATTAAGTTTTTACTTTTTTCGTTTCGTACGTTGTTTTTTCCGCCGTGTGGTGGCGGCTTAAGAGAACAGACCATCTCATCCTGTGGGTATTGTAAAGGTCGACAGAGGGAAAATAAAACCAGGAGATGTCCCCCTGGACCATCTGAATAAATAAACTGCGGTTGCCAACGCGCCTGCCAAGCGTGGCAACTACGGCTAAACCCCCCAAAATGAGAGCTACAAACTTGTATTAATCTATGGGGGAGGTCTATGTTCAGCAGTGGACTACTGATAGGCTGAAATGATGATGATGATGATGAATTGTTTTGCGGAGTTTATACGGGGACAGCAATTACAATTTTTAACTTCTCCTTTTTTGTTCAACCACTCATAAATGGTTTAGTATGTCCGGGAAGACATCCTCGCCGATTTTAGACCACGGCGGCAACTACGGCAGGAGATGTTATAGTGTCACCAGTGTCACCATGCGCAAACACAGACACTAACTCGGTAGAATCTCCCCGAGCCACCAGCTCCCGATCGGAGGTAGGCTAGGAAGCAGTGTCAGGGACACGGGAAGAATATGACCGAAAAAATAATTTGTGTTTTTGCACAAATGGTGACTCCGACTGGGATTCGAAAACGGGACCCAAAGCATAGAAGTCAGGTATTCTGACTACTAGTGCAGGCGGTGGTCAATATAGACCTCGAACTTCTTGTTCGAGGTCTATATGTGATGTTTGTTGGCATTGGTTGTTTGCTATTCGTTTGCCCCCTATACTATAAAAAAAAAATTGGTCTGCATTTTACTGCGACGTCATGTTTCGTAGCCATTGGCGGGAAATTCCTATATGGGATTTTTTTTCCTTGTTATTTTTGACCGAGAAACAAAATATTAAATTTAAGGGTCAACGGTTAATACCTGTGATACTTTATATGAAGCACCATGTGTACATTACAAATATATTAATGACCCTTATAGATGATTACCGTTATTATTATATCTTTAATATTACGAATACATACAATCTTCAACGCCTTTGAATGTTTGTATTGCCCGATTGAACTAACTAACGGGGCCGAGGCCGGTCCCCTTGGGCACTCTTGCGCCAGTCATCCATAAAGGTTTAATAAGCGCCCTCAGCGCTCTCCCGCCTTTCATTCCGGCGAAGCTGTGAAAGCCTTCGGGCCAACAGTGACCATCACTCCTAAAAAATAAAAAATTTGTATTGTCTTGTTCCATTTTGTTTCCAAATAAGAGATGAATGAGAGAAAGAGACAAAAAGATTAACTGATGCACATATTAAGTATATTGAAAAAAGTTATGTTAGACGGTTTTCATATTACTAATTTTTAATCTGACTTTACGTGAGGACGTCAATTTAGTCATTTTCAAATGCCTTAATAATATATTAATATAAATTAATAATATATTACTTGCAATATTTGCACCTGCTTAATATTTAAGTAGCAGTTATGTAATAGTATTGGAAAAGGACAAATTTTGCTAAAATCGAAGTGAGTGAATTTTATCTGACAAAGACGTAAGATATCTTCGCATGTTTTATTTTTTATTCAGTTGCGCAAATTACTTTTTGCATTTTACAGCTTACATTTCTGTTCATTTTTATATAGTTTTAATTGGCGCGTTTTATAATTTATATAATATACATTATAATAGAGAATTTCTCTATGAGACAGAATGTGTAATGGCGATGTCCGCGGCCTTGGTAACTGATATAGCCCTCACAAATCAGCAAGCTGAAGTGGTAATGGGTCGGCCAAATAGCTTGTAGAACTATTAACATTGGGAGAGAATGGTTCTTGAGTAGTAACCTCATACTGGCAAACACTATAGGGCGACTACACTGAGCGGAGTTACTGCACCATGCACTGTTGAGCTTGTTGATCGTTAGATCGTTAATTAATAAAAAGTAAAGTAACAGCCAATAAATGTCCCACTAATGAGCACAGGTCTCCTCTCATAATTGTGAGGGCTTTGGAGCAGAGAAGCGTCCGTCACGCTGCTCTAATGCTGGTTGGCGGACTTTGCATGTCGAACAATTTTTTTTCTCAGACATGCAGGTTGCCTCACGGTGTTTTTCTTCATCGCTATGCAATTTTAGAGGTGCAAATTTTAAGGCGAGACGCTTACTATGAAATTTAAATCGAGCTCCCCATTAATTAATAATTATAATTAATTTATTTTTATACAGACTTCATCAAAAATTCCTACAGTACTTGCTTAAATTTACGTTTTTATCGCTGTTAAAGCAATAATTACAATGAATGCTTTCTTATAAAAAATCTAAAATTGATTCACATAAAACATTAGGAATTTTCATTTTATGGAAATTAACTTGATATTGTATTATACGAGTATCTTATGCTGAAGTTGAGTTTATTTACTTAAAAAAATATTGTCAATGTAGTGATAAGCACGGCTTACTGTACAGTAAAATGTATTTGGTTTATAATTCGGTAGAAAATGACCTAAATTCGATTGAAATTTGGCTTTTGTTTAATTTGTTGTACTTAAAATAGGAAAATATACAATTCGTTATTTTTAAAGTTACTGTATCACTCAAGTATTTAAAAAAAATATGTATATCTAATTAATTTATTAACAATATCCATGTGTACTTATCAGAATTAGAAAATGGAATCACGCACGCACTAGTTGATAACGCATGAATTTGTTAAGTTAATAAATTGACATTTTATTACAAAAGTGTATTAATTGGTCCTTTTAACCGGATTATGTTTATTGATTCATACTGTATATCATTATAATATTCTTTCTCGTCGTTTGATGATGTTTGTTTTACGTAATTTTAGCTATTTTTTATATATTATTTAACGTAAAAATTTATATTTATTAAAAAACATATTAAGCAGGCACACTCAAGGTGAAAATGTTCTATGGTACAAAACTATTTTTTTTTACTACGAATTATTTTACAAATTCAACGAAATAAAACATTCTGTGACTAATATTCCTTACCATTGTATACGTGTGGAACGTAAATAGGTGCTTTGCAATGCCAATACATTTGTCGCTATCACACGAACGGTGAGTCATACACTCGCTTCGGGGAAGTTAAAACTTCTTCAAACATATCAATTACTATAACGATAACTCGACTGAATAATACATGCTCGTCCTTAGAACATGCGACAGAAATATTGAGTTTTAAGAAGCTAATAGCTTTATAACTTGACTGCGATGTACCAAGTAAACACAATTAGTCAGAAATGTCTTGCAAGAGCCTTGCATTTGATACAATAATTGCCCACGCAGTAGATTCATTCAGGGGAATACCACTTTAAATATTCAATCAATTCCCCATCTCACTTATGCGATAATTATCATATACGTCAGAGTGAGACAGACATTGTTTTATATGTTGTGCAATTTAAAAGAAAGGTTATTCGTTCAGTCGTGTGCTAGAGTCAACAGAGAGTGGTTGTCCCGCAATGCTGACTCAATCCCAACCGTTAGCAGAAATGCTATCGCGACGTCACAATTTTCGAATAACCAGAGAAATAACCAGTTAGAAATTTTCGAAGATGAGTTAATTTATTTTGGATTTATCGAGTTTTCTGTTTAGTTCATTTCGAAGCGCGGACGAAGGTCGCACATTTAATCGATGAACAATTAAACGTGACAGCGTGAGACTACCCGCGTGTACAATCTGTTTTTGATATATATTTTATTCTAAATAAGTGCCAATGCAAACCTAGCTTAGTATACAGGGACTATTTTATTAATTATCGAGAGGAACTGTAATTAAATTGTATCTTCATGGAATATGGGCATCTGTTTAGACACTGGTAAGTATCTGGAGTCCCACTTTGGGCGCCATGGTATTTTAAAAATAAATATACTATTGTACTATTTACATTATGTAGCTCGATTTGCTTACATGATACAATCTGCAATTTTATATTCAATTGTTTCTATTAAACACAAGTCAAATCTTAGATACCCGCACGTTAATTTACGAATTCGAATCTTGATGGGAATAGTAAATGAAATTCCGTTTTCAATTGATAAGTGTTGCAAATAACCAATTTTTTTTTTAACTTTAATTATTTATACTATATATTCTTTACACATTAACGTCATTCAAACATATTGCTTCGGTTTTTAAACGTATTAGTGAACATAACGTTGCAAAAAATATTTTTGTATTCTCAGCTCACCGATTTTATTAAAAAATATTAAGATCATATTTACTAAGTTCCGGCGTTTTAAATAAGGAGACTAGTTTACTATCCTAAAACATATTTGGAAAATAGCTGCGTCAATACACCGACTAAAAATTACGAATATTAGAACAACACTGTCAATAATAATCGAATCAAGTAACCACACCTACATAATCCCCATAAATACTTTTATCTTTTAGTTTTAATGATCATACTACGTATTTTGGGCCAACGCGTTTAAATTGAAAATCAGTCACAATTGAAGGAAATTACATAAGGTAAGAATAAATTAATAAATTGTTGTAATGTTATTATTGACTACCATACTATGTAAGTGCAAAGTAATTAAGATAGTAATAACAATGTTTACAGAAGAAAAAGTAATTAAAAACATAAAACGGAGTAAATGGAATAAATCAGATAATGTCAACAATATGTATCCTTATGTTGGCGGGTAATATAATAAGATTTTTAATCAGTCTTGGTTTACCGAGAGACGAACCGCTTGCAGTATGGTTTTATTTGCATGATTTATGAAATTATCATATATGTACTATATATCGTAAAAAAATATACTATTGCTTTATATAGTTTAAACGTACGAAGTATGTGAGAAGCGTGACTCGTAACGCTTCTTTCCTTGGAGTAGGCAGAGACCACATCTTTCCACTTGCTACGATCTTGACATGTTTCGCTTTTTCTACTTTCATTAGTGTTTTCATACAAGCACATCGGCTGCGGGCACTTTTTAAGTGGCCTGTACTTAAAACGACTTCGATTTGATTGTGATACGTTCGCTTACGTCGATCCTTACCTGGCTTGCCCATTCACACTCGCTTCGTAATTTGTTTCGTCAATCTTGTTGCATCCATCCTCTCTACGTGTCCAAACCATCTAAACATCCCTTTCTCTATCTTAACGACATTTGCAGTTGCAAACTTAAGCATTTCTTTTCGCATTAACTAAAAACAGGCAACGGATATGGACATGAATTTTGTAAAACTGAATAAATTTAAACGTTATAAAATTAAAACTTGTTAACTCGAGAACTGAAGGACTTAAACGCAGAATTTTGGAAATACTTTGAATAGTTTGACCCATAGAGTTCGATCATCAGCGCTAGCACGACTAAAATTGTTATCTGCAAATTCAAATACCGAATGCGGAATTCAAATAGCGGCGAAGAAAAACATAGTTAGGAATTTTTATGTCTGAGGAATAAAAATAATAATAAATGCTGGTTTATCATAACCATCAAATATATTGAACATCTACAATACCAGAGGAATAGTAGATGTGTTGCCGGCCTTTGATAAAGGAATAGGCTATGATAGGCTAACTACAGAGCAACGATTAACATTTGGGAAAAAAGGTTTTTGGATTGGCATAGGATCCTTATTTGTGGAGATAAATATATAAATATGCTGTGTTCAGCAGTGGACGTGCGATAACGATGATGACGATAAATATGGTCGAACCCTTACATGCTTTGACTCAGGTTTTTAATGATTACTTTGTTCCTCCTAATATTGTTAGTATTTTACTAATTTCTTTTTGTGGAAAAACCCACGCGCCTCAGTAGGATTTCTCCTGTATCGTGGGAGCGGTTTTACAGACACAAATTTCACATGCACTACACAACCAGACCCGAAAACTAACAATTTGTGTTTTTTCACAAATGTTGGCTCCGACTGGGATTCGAACCCAGTGCTACGGAAATCCATTCAATGAGAAATGCTTCTTTGTTAGGTTTAAAAGCCAATAGAAGTTGTGAATTGTTCATCTTATAAAAAACGGACAAGTTCCCTTTTTTCATTCGGAGCTATGGAACCCTAAAACACTCAAATCTTTTTTTTTGTTGGAGAAAGGGACGTGGCGAGCAAAATGTTCACCTGATTGTAAGTGCAATGTCTGCCCATAGCAATGCTGTGACACAGTCCCGTCCCTCTGAGACATCAGTTCCTCAATCTCATATGCCCAGTAATTACACTAAATCACGTGCCCTTCAAATCGAAACAGTAATGCTTGCATACTACTGCTTCACGGCAGAATAACTGGCCCTGGGCTACCTACCTAGACGGATTCCTGCATACAAAATATTTTATGTATAGACAATTCAATAGAATAGAATAGAATAATTTTTTATTCAATATAGATTATTTACATAATACTTATTGAAAGCCATTTTTTTTCTTTTTTTCGCAAAAAATGCCTCTGTCCTGGGAAGAACCAGTAAGAAACCCAGTGGGCTTCTTTTTTTTTAGTCATTTTTAAAATAATGTACAATAACAGCAGTAATTTATAGATGTAGAAATGGCTTGGCGGCGATCACCTCATTCCCAGGGGTTATCATCATCTATGTATTCTTTAATATTATAATAACCCTTTTTATGAAGTCTTTGTTTAATATAAAATTTGAACTTTTTGATAGAAAAACTTATAGCACTTTCTAGGGATTTTGTTGTAAAAACGTGTACATTGCCCCATAAAAGAGTTACTGACTCTGTGAAGTCGGGTAACTGGAATAATTAATTTGTGCTTGTTCTTGGTATTCACATTATGAACATCACTTTTTTTAGTGAACTGGTTTATGTTCTTATGTACATACAAAACGTTTCCAAATATATATTGAGAGGCCAAGGTTAAGATATTAATTTCTTTAAATTTATCCCTAAGAGACACTTTAGAGCCAAGATTATAAATAGCTCTTACGGCCCTCTTTTGCAAAACAAAAATCACTTCTACATCAGTTGCATTTCCCCATAACAAAATACCATAAGACATTATGCTATGAAAATAACTAAAATAAACCAATCTAGCAGTTTCAACGTTAGTCAAATTCCTAATTTTTTTACAGCATAAGCTGCAGAGCTAAGTCTACTTGCTAGTTTAGATATATGGGGGCTCCATTGAAGTTTTGCGTCAAGAGTTATTCCAAGAAAGACAGCAGTGTCCACAAGGCTCAACTCTTCCCCATTCACAAGCACATTTACATCTAATTGTTTAACATTTGGTGTTGTGAATTTAATACATTGTTTTATTGCCGTTTAAAATCAAATTGTTAACGTTAAACCAATGTACTAATTTTGAAATAGCATTATTCACCTCGTCATATAATAAAAGTTGAGGTTTTATCTTAAAAATCAAAGATGTATCATCAGCAAATAACTATATCATGGTTGTCCCCTACTAGGTAAGGTAAGTCATTAATGTAAATAAGAAATAGAAATGGACCGAGAATCGAACCCTGCGGGACACCCATAGATACTGCTGATCCGGAAGAACTCTTGCTATTGATAACTTCTGTCATGCGTTCTATTACTCAAATCTGAAATTAGAAGTTGAAGTGCAGAATTTCTTATACCGTAGTCATGTAGTTTCCTGATAAGTGTTTCATGATCAACGCAATCGAAGGCCTTAGAAAGATCACAGAAAACACCCAAGGCATCCTGTGAACTCTCCCAGGCTTCAAATATATTCTTAATAAGTTCAACATCTGCATCGGTTGTAGAACGACCCCTTGTAAAGCTAAATTGGTTTTTGTGAAACAATTTATGAAAATTAAAATGTTTTAACATTTGATTAAGAATAATTTTTTCAAAAATTTTGCAATTTAAAGTTATTTTTAACCACGTGCTTGGCGGTTATGAAAAATATACGACGATATTGAATCCGCTGTGGTGGCGGCCAGAGAATCTACCACCCCATTTCATCCCGTGGGTGTTGTTAAACTCGACAGAGGGTAAATTAGGACCAGAAGATGGCAGCAGCATCTTCCTGGAATATATGAATAAATAAACTGCGGTTGCCAACCCGCCTGCCAAGCGTGGCAACTATGGTAAAATACCCTCAAAACGTGAGCTTTAAATTTTTGTGGCAATCTATTGGAGAGGCCTATGTTCAGCAGTGGATTAGTGATAGGCTGAAGTGTGTGTGTGTGTGTGTGTGTTGTGAATCCGCTAACCTGCACTGGATCACCGTAACTGACCCAAAACCTTTACCTGATTCCAAAACTGCTTCTCACAATCTTTCATCATAATTTCAGCCTTAGATTGCCACAAAAGTTTGTATTGTAGCTCTCATTTTGAGGTGATTTTACTATAGTTGCTTGGCAGACGGTTTGTCAACCGCAGCGTATTTATTCAAATGTTCCAGGAAGTTGCTGGCCCATCTCCTGGTCTTTATTTTCTCTCTGTCGACTTTTACCACACCCACGGGATGAGATAGGGTGGTAGATTCTCTTAAGCCGCCACCACACGGCAGACTTTTTAGTTGATATTAAATTACAAGAGAGTTGATTCTTGCTAATGATATTATATTATTTATAAATTGCTAATGATTTGATGGAGGATGAGAACATGCGGTTTGTTTGCTGTCCGAACTGATTTACAATATTTCATTGTTACTATTTCCATTTATATTCTGATTTTAATTAATAATAAGGCAAGAATATGTAAAAACCTCGCAACATCTCTATTACAAAAGTGAATCTATAACCCGAAGTCGACTGTCACATACGATATCTTGTAGCGATGAATATTAGTACCAACGTTTTATAATGGGATATTGGTGCAAAGATTATCATAGCCCACTCGTAGACTCGTTAGACTATTGCTTACTGGTGGTAGGCATTCCTATGCAGGAATCCGTCTAGGTAGGTACCACCCCAGGGCCAGTTACTTCTGCCGTGAAGCAGTAGTGTGCAAACAGTACTGTGTTTCGGTTTGAAGGGCACTGTGAGCTAGCGTATTTACTGGGCATATGAGACTTAAGAACTGATGTTTTAGGGTGATGGGCACATTGTGGTGTACACAGAAATTTTCTGAGTGATACAGCATTTGTTATGGGCAGACGTTGCACTTACCATCAGGTGAACTTTTGGCTGGTTTCGTCACTTTATTCAATTTCCACTCTCGCCCTCGCGGGAAACAAGGCTTGACCGGTGGCGAACCACGTCGTCGATATTTTGGTACGAGTCAAAAAAATATTACTCCCCATTGTGTAGTACAGTGACAGCATTTAATATTATGGTGTTATTCTGCACGTATAAAGGCTGTCCGTATGAAAAGAGATGGAGATGGAGAGTAATACATAAGGAAACCGGTAAAATGAAACCTACCAATAAGATTTTATTAACTACAGCCCGCGGACTAATTGAATCCAACAAAGAAGTAGCTTATGAGTTTGGTACATTTTTTCTAATATACCAATCAAAATGACTGCTGGTCTTAGGTCGTTATTTATGTAACACGAACTGAGAATATATAATATAATTTTACACGGGTGTAACCGCGCGGAAGAGCTAGTAATATAATGTATTAAGCTCTTATATTAATGATTCCTTATCTGTTTAGAACAAAACAATGACGAGCTGGAAAGCACCAGCGGCGAGCGCAGCCGGCGTGAAAGTACGCGGACGGGTCGCGCCACGCCGCCAGCCGCTTCCTTTCCTATGCAGAACTCCAGCCACGTCAAGTTCGAGCCTCCTAATGTGCCCGTTATTTTTGTGCTGGGTGAGAGAGAATTAAACATTTCTCCAACTGATGCCGGCCTTATGTCGACTTGATGTGCACGGCATTGTCGTATGCACAATTTAAAAATAAATCAATAGAGAAGTTAACCTGCATGTCCAAGGAATAAAAAATATTTCAACGACATGTGAAGTCCGCCAACTCGCATTGGAGCAGCGTGGCAGTTTCTTCCCGGATCCAAAAACCTCTCAGGAATGAGAGGAGGCCTGTCCTCAATGGGATAATATATAGGTTGTTACTTTACTTTTAATTAATATAGCTACAATAAGTTTTTATTTTTCTTCATTATATACTTTATATATTCCGCTACTATTATTTTTTTATTCGATAAAGTAACGGGACGAGCAAAACGTTCACTTGATGGAATGTGCAACGTCTGCCCAAAACAGATGCTGTGTTACTCAGAAATATTTCTGTGTTTATCTTGAGACATTAGTTCTTAAGTCTCATATGCCCAGTGATTACGCTTGCTCTCAGTGCCCATCAGACCAGAATACAGTAATGTTTGCATACTACTGCTTCACGGCAGAATAACTGGCCCTGGGGTGGGTGGTATGGCAGACCGGGGATGGTTGATCACGTTTTTGGATATCATTTTTTTTAAAAAAAACTATTGCCTTGGTGTTAATGAGAAATATTGTAAACTGTGCCAAATTTCATAGTCAATTATAAAAAAAAGGTTCTATGTGGATATTATTAAATAAAATCCGGATTTTTTCAGTTTTAGGAAACCTCTCCGAGGTGGTCAACCTGCCCCAATGCCGGGGTAGGTAGACTACTCAACTGTTTCAGGGTGGCTTGAATTACGGGATGACAAAATTTAATGTGTAATTTTATTTATTTAAAAGAAATATATCTGTATAATAAACCCATCTGGGAAGAATTCTGCAAAACTTATGATTTTTCTTATTGGATAAAGTGATGAACCGAGCAACACGTTCACCTGATGGTAAGTGCAACGTCTGCCCATAACAAATGCTGTGTCACCAGAAATTTTCACAATATAATTTTAACAATATCTTACTTTTCTCGTGGTAGGATTCCTATACAGGAATATGTAGGCATCACTGCAGGGCCAGTTATTATGCCGTGAAGCAGTAGTTTGCAAACATTACTGTGATTCGATCTGAAGGGCATTGCGAGCTAGTGTAATTACTCGACAATTGAGACTTTAGAACTGATGTCTCAGGGTGAGGGGCGCAGTGTGTGCCACACAGAAATGTTCTGGGTGATACAGCGATTGTTATGGGCAGACGTTGCGCTTACCTCATTACCATCAGGTCAACGTTTAACTCGACCCGTCAATTCCTATAAAAAATGGGAGCTGCGCGGCTAAACGCTGCTTAAATGGTTCGGCCCGACCGGGAACAGAACTCTCTCCTCCAGAACACCTGTGCAAAGTTGCAGTATATTCCTGATGTATTTTATTTTGAGTGATAAGAACCGAACACAACACCCTCTTCCTGTCGATGAGATCTCATCCTGCTCATACGCATAATTACGCTATTACATCCATCGTCAGACAGACTATGCTAGTTTATATTTAACACAAACAATTACCACCCCATCTCATCCGTGTCGTAAAAGTCGACAGAGGGAAAATAAAAGCCAGGTGATGGGAAGCAGCATCTTCCGGGAACATCTGAATAATTAAAGGAGGCCTGTGTTCAGCAGTGGACTAGTGATAGGCTGAAACTATGACAAATAATTATGACTTTCAAACCGGAATCTGCGTTACTTTGTTTTACTTTCACCACCGAGCAAGTGGTAAATCGGCACTTAAAATTGCATCAATCGTATCTTAAACTAAACTTGCTGTTAATGCTTATCGATATAAAAATATTCCTTAAATAATTCTAAGTGATTACTAGTGCTATTCCGTCCAGGAGGTCCGGGCAGCGGCAAGGTGACCCACTGCGATAACATAATGCAAGAGTGGCGCGGTCTCGTGCACATCAACATGACCGACTTGCTGCAGCAGTACGCCATTGGAAACGGTACGTCTCTAAACAACACAACTAGATCGTTCTATCCTATATTTTGTGTCCTATCTTGTCCTATATTTTCAAATTAATATGCTATTTTTTAATGGAAGAACTTGACAGGATCCTTACCCCTATGGAAAGGGCAACGTCTGCTCGTCTTTACGGTGTAAGCCAGAAAATTCAATTGCTGGAGCTGGAGTCGTTCACCTGATGGATAGTGATGTCCATAATAATCGCCGTGTCACCCAGAACCTGAATACCATATTTCGTGTAACCCCGCACTGCAGCCTTGCTTACGGCAGAGTAACTGACAGTGCAATGGTAACTACTAAGGCGGATTCCTGGATAGGAATCCTACCATCACCAATGTTGACACGTGTAGTTAGTTTCAATCATAGGGGTATCAACAGTGATTGCCGATGAAGCCGGAGCCGAACGTACGCAATAATACTCTTCCATGTCGCTATAATATTAGTAACTAAAACAAAGTGGAATTTAATATGTTGATTCCACGAGAATATTTATTTAAAGTGTTTTCGTGTGAACAAGTGTTTACAACAGAATTCTGGGTTGGTAATCCAACATCCTGGGATGGACACCAGATAGTTCCGAGGTTTTGAGAAATGCATTTCCAATCTGTATATAGAGGGTAATATGGAGGGGGCCATGCCCGAAGGGGAGGGAGGACCATGGCCCAGAGCAAATGTTTTCAATGGAGGTTTAGTCGAAATTTAATAAAAGTATTATTTTACAGCTAAAATATTATTTAGCGAATTTAAGATTTTCATTATTTTCTCACGGATCCACTATCTGAGACAACCGTATCAACGTTCAAAGAAAAAAAAATATTTTTGTAATGACTCTACCATTGACGAAAATATCGCTAAACATACATACAAAAAAAATTACAAATATACGAATATATAAAGCCTCCTTTTTTGAAGCCGTTTAAGTAAAAAGCTTCAAATGTATAAATATAAATAAAAAACTATTTTATTTTCGCTTAATAGTAGACAGACCCCTCCATTGAGTGTTATTTTCGCGTTATTATTTTTCAATGTGACACCGGACTTGGAAATATGCTTGGTCACTGTCAAGGTGCGATGGCCAATGTCGCGTGACGGCCGATCGATGTTGCATTATCGAACATCAGCAAACACATCATACTAGTGTCATGCGACCACTGTTAAGATGGTGCTTTCAAATTATGACGTAAAATTCACTTAAGAGACTAGAAATCAATTCTAGTTTAAAATTTCACTCAAAACCTATTTGTGAAGACGTATTTGGAGATGTAGATAGGACATAACTTCTACGCCGCCTGTTGTCAAATCGCAGTCGGAGTCCAGTTTTGTGTAAAAACACAAATATTGTTGTGTGTCTCTGGCACTGCATCCTAGCTGACCTTCAATCTTATCGTATGAGTGCGTTACAGGGCGTGGGTAGGTAAGGATGAGTGAGTGTCTATCAACTGCGCAGAATATATTACAGTTACTGTTTCACTGGTGGCAAGATTCCTATGCAGGAATCTAGGTAGGTACCACCGCAAGGCCAGTTATTCTGCCGTGAAGCAGCAGTGCAAACGTGACTGTGTTTTCAGTCGGAAGGACACTGAAATTACTGGGCATATGAGACTTAAGAACTGATGTGTGGACAGGACGGGTGAAGTGTGGTGCACACATAAACCTTCTGGTTGGCATAGCATTTGTTATGGGCAGACGTTGCACTTACCATGAGGTGAATGATTTGATAGTCTCGTCACTTTCTTCCATAAATAAAGTTGTCGCCAACATCATTATCATCAGATTTTTTCATGATGTATTTTGTAATAAATACCCAAAGTTCACGACTGCTGGCGCGATGAGTTTGATGATGTTTGATCTGAATTACATTTAAGTATGAAACTAACTATAAGAGCATTATAATGTAATAAATGTTGATTAATGATTCGTCACACGGAGTGACGGAGTCAACCACAACGCCACCTATTGGCTACACGATCACTAACAGACGCACCAACGATTATATATGAATATAAAGATATGAATTTAGAATTTTTATATAGAAAAAGTAAAATCTTCGGTGCGTTTTTAATATGCGTTAAATATGTTGGTATCTATAAAGGCTTTTTTTTTCTACTTTTTATTTATAAATTAATAAAAATATAAGTAACAGTTTTTCGTCGTCGTCGTTTCATCCTATCACAAGTCCACTGCAGAACGAAGGCCTCCCCCATAAATGGCCACAAAGTTTGTAGATCTCATTTTGGGGGGATTTTGCCATAGTTGCCACGCTTGGCAGGCGGGTTGGCAACCTCAGTTTATTTATTCAGATGTTCCAGGAAGATGCTGCCACTGGTTTTCATTTTCCCTTTGTCGACTTTTACAACACCCGCGTGATGAGGTGGGGTGGTAGATTCTCTTGGGCCGCCACGACACGGTAATTAGTAACAGTTTTTAAAGTTCATTAACAGTTAGTTTTTTAAAGAAATTAAGTAAAAGATAGTGGCAATCATGCAACTAACCGTATTCTTTAATAACTTTTTATTGTCTAACAAAAAAAAAACATAAGGTTAGGTCTTCACTAGGTATCAATTAGATTAGGTCACTACTAAGAAAATTATCGTTACTTGAATAATAGATGTCCAATTTTCAAACCTTGAACGTTCCTTTAACAACTTAATTTTTAACATGGCTTCAAAGAATAATAAAATAAAAATATTATATTGTTCAATCGTGTTCTCTACAAAAATCGCGTGCTGGTTGGGTTTTAGAAAGAGTAATTGAGGAGGAGGATACCGTGTGGTGGTGGCATAAGAAATTCTTCCATCCTACTCTTTTTTTTCCTTTTTTACTTTTTTAAAAACGATGCCTCACAGTAGGATTTGTCCTGTGTCGTGGGTACGTTTTACAGACATAAATTCCACATGCACAAACCACCCAGACCCGGAACAACTATCTGTAGGTGATACAAATATTTGTCCCGTGCGGGAATCGAACCCGCGACCCGCGGCGCAGAAGCCAAGGGCTTAGCCACTGCGCCAACCGAGCCGACGAACTCTTCCTCGTGAGTTTCGTAAAAGTCGACAGAGGTAAAATTTAAACCGGAAGATGGACAGTAGCATGTTCCTGGAACATCTGAATAAATAATGCGGTTGCCTGCGGTTGCCAACCCGCCTACCAAGCGTGGCAACTATGGCATAATCCCCCAAAATAAGAGCTACAAACTTTTAAGGCAATCTTTGGCGTATGTTCAGCAGTGGACTAGTGATAGGCTTAAATTATGATGATGAACATAGGAATTAGGCATGGGTCGAAGGCGGCAAGGGAGGATTTGTCCTTTGGTCTGTGAATTAGCCCCATTGTTTTGTTCTCGTTTTAATATTGCTGCTAATATATGAGTTCTGATGTTCTTATATGTGTTCTAATTTGTATCTCGCGGGTTTCGCGCAATCGAGTCTCTTCTGAACAAGCTGTAATACTACCACCTTGTTACTAGCCACGTTACACATTAAAAAAATGGTGTCTTACTTGAATAATCATATGCCATTTTGAACAGTTACATTTAACTGTTGGTAGGATTCCTATGCAGGGATCCGTCTAGGTAGGTACCACCCCGGGGCCAGTTGTTCTGCCGTGAAGCAGTAGTGTGCAAACATTACTGTGTTTTGGTTTGAAGGCCACTGAGAGCTAGCGTAATCACTGGGCATATAAGACTTAAGAACTGATGTCTCAGAGTGATGGGCGCAGTGTGGTGTCACACAGAAATGTTCTGGGTGACACAGCATTTGTTATGGGCAGACGTTGCACTTACCATCATGTGAACGTTTTGCTCGTTTCGATACTTGAATCAAATAAAAAAAATAACTAATTGATACTCTGTTCCGTTTTATATCAAACGTTACAAACGTATTGCAGAGCAAATAAAAGGTCCCTGGTGTATTGCTGGCGTTTAATTCTATAATTACCTTCGAAGTGGGCTCGTGGGAAGACGCAGGTGTGGCGGTCCGCTTCAAGGACCTTTTTCTATTTAGCGATCAAATACAGAAGCGGGGCATTTTTATATACGTATATAAAATATATGTTATTGTGCCTGTAATATTATGTTGAGCAGGGCACAAGAACATTAATTTTATTAAATTGTATTATATATTTCATAAAATTTCTTTGTTGAGTAAAAAACTTTTTTTTGATTTAAAATATGCCTCACACTACGATTTATGCTGTACTGTGAATGCGTTTACAGATATACATTTCACAAGCACAACAAAACCAGACCCGAAATACAACAATTGCTGCTTCCGACTGAAATTCCCAACCCAGAACCCGCGGCATAGACGTCAAGTACTCTGAATACTAGGCCACGCGGTCGTACAAACATACATACGGTTAAAGCGATTTTCCCATATAGGCAGAGGCCACACACATATACCACTTTTCGCCCCCGTGGGAAACGAGACGTGACGTGTGGCGAACCACGTCGCCGCCATTTTGGTACGAGTCAAAAAAATCTTACTTCCCATTGCGTTCCCTACGAGCAGTATAGTGACAGAAACACAGTAATGTTTGCTAACTACTGCTTCACGGCAGAATAACTGGCCCCAGGGTAATACTCGTACCTACCTAGACGGATTCCTGCGTAGGAAGCCTACCATCAGTAACCTTTAACGAAAGGGAAACTTTTTATGAAACCTTGGCATATCAACTCCTGAAATGTAAAATTTCAGCGAAGCGTTTATCCGTGAATACTATTTGCAGATATGCAAGACTTCGGCACGTTGTCCAGTAAGACCGTGGCTGAGGTGTTAATGCTGGAGATGAAGATGGCGCCCACCGCGAAGATATATCTAGTTTCCGGCTACCCGCGCTCTATGCGGGACGTTGCTGAGTACACAGAAAAGGTAGGGCCTGTTTTGGTGATCAGTTATCATTTATATTGTGCTATTGGGGGCGTGCGCATGAGATCTGATCACTCAATCTAATTATGTGGTCATAAAAGAATTGCGGAAGAATTCCTATGCAGGAATCTGTCCAGAGGTGCCTATTATTCTGACGTCAAGTTGTAGAGCAAACATAACTGCGTTTCGGTCTGAAGAGCACTGATAGCTAGTGTAATTGCTGGGCATATGGGACTAAGGACAGATGTCTCAGGGTGACAAGCGCAGTGTGGTGCTTTACAAATATATTCGGGGTGACACAGTATTCGATATGAATAGACGTTGTATTTACTATCAACGATTTGCTCGACTCGTCGCTTTGTTCCATTAAAACAGTACCAGATGATGCCGTAGATTCGCTGTCGGCAATCAGACTGGATAATTTAAGTCTGATATAATTGAGATGCCGTGTGGTGGCTTAAGAGAATCTACCACCCCCATCTCATCCCGTGGGTGTCGTAAAAGTCCAAAGAAGGAAAACAAAAACCAGGAGATGGGCTGCAGCATCTTTCTGGAAGATATGAATAAATAAACTGAGGTTGCCAACCGGCCTGCCATGCGTGGCAACTATGGAAAAATCCCCTTAAAATGGGAGCTACAAACTTTTCTGAAAATCAATGGGGGAGACCTATGTTAAGCAGTGGACTAGTGATGATCGGAAATGATGATGATGATATCTGATTACAATCAGATGGTAGTTCCGTACAACAGTCGGACGCTCATTCATTGACAACGAGACTTCATCTATGTGTATTAATTACAGCGAATACTTATCATCAGGGTTTTTTTTTATTGGATAGAGTGACGAAACGAGCAAAACGTTCACCTGATGTAAAGTGCAACGTCTGCCCATAACAAATGCTATATCGCCCAGACATTTCTGTGTGGCACTACACTGCAGCCCGTCACC
This sequence comes from Luehdorfia chinensis, assembly GCA_019845155.1. Lineage (NCBI taxonomy): Eukaryota > Metazoa > Arthropoda > Insecta > Lepidoptera > Papilionidae > Luehdorfia > Luehdorfia chinensis. The sequence goes on from JAHVAK010000103.1 coordinate 11,864,757, forward strand.
CTAAAACATCAGTTCTTAAGTCTCTTAGGCCCAGTGATTACGCTAGCTTCACAGTACCTTTTGAACCGAAAGCAACACAATAATCTTTGCGTGCGCTGCTTCACGGCAGAATAATTGGCCCTGGCTGGTCACGAGTGGTTAACTCAACACGATATTCACTACACCCAGGACGAAATATGTCGATTCTATCATACAGTTTCTACACGGCGTGTAAAAATTGCCCTTTATGATTATGTATGTTAAAATCTGACAAACCCGATTAGTAAATAAATCAGTAACATAATGGCTTATAGATTACCTTCATATTTACAAGGACAGAATAAACTTCCCATACAAAGGTTTTATGTGTGCCGACAAATACATTAATTCTACCAAAGGCTTTGAACAGTTGATAGCAGCTTTCACTGGCAGACGTTAATCGATTCTCGAGAGACCTGACAAAAATCGGTAGGCATTGTGTCAAGGGCGTGACTGATTCGGGCGGTACCTACGTGTTGTAAATGATAATGTCCCTTTCAACGTATCTGACACGATCAACATTATCCGGGCCGAACACATCTGTCGTGTCACCTCTACTCGAGAATGGTTCGGATGCAGTGTCGGGTATGTGGCCTATGTCACAATGTGTACTGATCTAAAGTCTTAATTACGTAGCTTAAGTAAACGTGGTAGTTCACGATGCAAAGGCTCGCGCCACCCATGAACATCTAAAATACCAGATAAATACCGGATGCGTTGCCGGCCTTTGAGGAAGAAATAGGCTCTTTTCTTGCAGGTCCTTAAATGGTGTCGGTCCGGAAGAACCGCTAGCGGCAGCAGATTTTATAAAGTGGTCGTGCGTGGAAGAAAATTCCGCGATTTTCTTTTTTCTTTCACAAAATTCTGCTCAACCCGAGCTGAATCTCGAGAGCCGATTTATTTATAGTTTTAAGTTATTAAGTACGTGTTCGGCGGTAAAAGTAAATATAGAGTAAACCAGCATTTCTAAAAAAAAACGATGAGCAATTTGAAAGCGAGTGATGCAGGTGGAGTGGCGGATTTTTCCTAGCTTTCCAAAACACCCTCTCAAAAATGTAGAGGAGAGTATTATTTCCCAGCAGCGATAAGAAAATCTATTATTTTGTTATTATACATATATTGTCTTCAGCTAGAATTTGAGCCTTGGGTCCCCCACTAGTGAATACTCTAACGATGAAGTTACGTAAGAAATGTGTTACTCGTATGTTATTATAAAACTATCTCGAGGTTGTGTTGAGTTTGTGCATATTTTTTTCCACAAATGAGTAATATGAGCATTACTCATTTGGCAGAAATATACATTTCTGACAACTTTTTTTCTTACTGGTGGTAGGATTCCTATGCAGGAGTCCGTCTAGGTAGGTACCACCCCGGGGCCAGTTGTTCTGCCGTGAAGCAGTAGTGTGCAAACATTACTGTGTTTTGGTTTGAAGGCCACTGAGAGCTAGCGTAATCACTGGGCATATAAGACTTAAGAACTGATGTCTCAGAGTGATGGGTGCAGTGAGGTGTCACAAAGAAATGTTCTGGGTGACACAGCATTTGTTATGGGCAGACGTTGCACTTACATTCGGGTGAATTTCATCACTTTTTTCCTCTGCTTTATATCAGGGCGAGAATTTAAGTCAAACATGGGCCCGTCCGTTGGGAAAAATCCTAATACTAAAATATTAACATACTTAATTAGTAATTTCCGTGTCAATGTTCCGTCGCGTAACCAACGAAAAGAAACGTCGCGCAACGAATGTATCACGACATTTTACACTTATTATTTGATGGGCAGGTTACATTTACAAGAATTTCATGGATAAAATACTAATGTATAAATAAATGTAAAACCTTGGTTGTGTTTTATCATGAACATATATTTCTTTCAAACCAATGGTATAGGTAATAATTATGTAAAACATTTTTTTTCTAAATTCTAAAATCTTGAATTGGTATATGTATTTAGGTATACGTATGTATATTTTGAAGTAAGTAATAGGTAAATGATGAATTAATATTACCCCAATGTTCGCAAATTTTTAAAATGTTAAGCATTGCAAAGTATGTGGGTAAAAAATAATGAAAAATTGCTAATTTTTTAATTGTATTGTTTATTAAGGTGCTTTCACACCAGTGTTGACTTCACATTTTTATTTTATTGGATAAAGTGACAAGACGAGCAAAACGTTCACCTGCTAAGATACTAAGTACAACGTCTGCCCATAACAAATGCTGTGTCACCCAGAACAACGAGTGGCACCACACTGCGCCCGTCACCTTGAGACATCAGTTCTGCAGTCTCATATGCTCAGTGATTACACTAGCTCTCAGTGACCTTCAGACCGAAACCCAGTAATTTCTACTCACTACTGCTTCAAGGCAGAATAAATGGTCCTGGGGTGGTACCTACCTAAACGGATTCCTGCATAGGAATCCTACCACCAGTTTTAAAGTTAAGTCGCGGTCCCTGCTCCACTTACAATTGGTGAATAATAAATCGTTGAAAACAGAGTCGAAAAACTATTATATATGTATGAAGACAATAACGAGGGCAACATCCGAGCCTCCTTACAAAATTTATAAGCGTTCATAAACTTTTTGTAATAAGTACCGACTACTTGGAATGTTTTTGAACTTTCATGGACGTTCTTTAATGTTCTCGAACATTTTTGTTGCATTTTAAAGTGCTCCCATATCACTATTTTCTACTTGCGTTACACTAGCGTGGATACTAATTTAGAGAATCAGCGGTTGGATAGACGACAGAACCACAGAACAGAAAACATCTGTTTTGTGGATAGGACATTCGAAGTGATCAACGAGAAACCGAGTTTCATTTCAAGTATTTTTTATAGGAGAAAGGGACGTTACGAGCAACCTATCTAATGGTAAGCGCGACGGCTTCCCATAACAAATGCTGCACCAAATGTAGTACTATACTGCAATCTTTACCCTTCACCCGAAACACAGCAATATTTGCTACTGCTTCACGACAGAATAACTGGCCTTGCGGTGGTACCTACCTAGACGGATTCCCGCATAGGAATCCTACCGCCGGTAAAAATGTTCGGAACATTGTAGATCCAGACGGTGACGGGCGGGGTGCTTGTGAGCTGGCGGCAGCGCGTCCTGCAGCGTCAGATCGAATACGGCGCGCGCCTCGGACACGTCGTGTTAAGCCTGGCGCGCATGGAGCTCACCAACTTCTACCGGCACGTCATGCCCGTCGCCGACTTACTTCGACCAGAGCGGAATTTTGGTTACCGTGAGTAGATACTTCGTACACTTTTTCTGTATACAGGGTGATTCGTAATGTCGTATACATCCCGACAGGCTGGGCTTAGGGACGATGTGTATATGCCCCAAAAATATAATGAGCCTCGTATCGTGATACCTGTAGGGGATATGTCGACTGAAGGATTTGCTTAAAACTCATAGGTGACTAACCTGTTATACAGCTGAACGAGGCAATGAACTCATAAATTTAATTGAGCGTTTTTCCATTGAGCTGCCATCGAAAGAACTCGCAAGTACTAGGATAACATGAAGCTTAAGGAAATCTGTTGCGAAGTAAATCTGTTAGTATAACGCCGTAGTAGGGTAACATAAATTAAATGGAGAAGAAAATGTATTTTGAATTTGTCTGGTTCGGGACAACGACTTTCTGAGTTAGGGTCGCGTAAAGTTTTACAAAACAAATAATTTTAAAGTTATGTATGGACATTTTAATAGTCTATTTTGTCATTAAAGTTTCACCGCTTTAGCGAACGAAGACGCGTGTACTACTAGTATACAGGTACAATAATATCAGAACAAGGCAACTGTACACCAATATTTTGACTTTTGAATAACGTTCTTCGACGTTATCCGATAGGTGTCCGGCAGAGTCGAATAGCACCTACCTCTTTCCTACCGAGGCGTCTTAAGAGGCGACTAATGTATTGTACGGACAGCTTTTATTCAAGCGGACTAATATTTTGACATGGTGATCGTTTTTTTTTAAATTAGTGTGAATGTTGTGTACGGAAAAACTGTGCAGAGTGGGTCGAGGGGACGCACGTTATTCGTGTAGAATAAAACCATGTAATACAATGTGATAGCATTGCATTATATGGTAGTATTGTGCACGAATACTGCACGGACGCACGAACGCTGCTACGGGTGTGGTCTCTGCCTACCCCTAATGAGAAAAAGGCGTGTCTGTATGTCTGTTTAATAACGTTATCTATTCAGTAGTGTTCTTCACATTTTATCACGTATGCAATCTTTATCGTTTATGATACTAATTTACACAATTTCGTCGTGGGGTTATTGATATGCGCATTAATATTTTTATTAATTTAATCTAAAATAATCTACTAAAAATATTTTAGTGGGATTACGATACAAAATAAAAAAATGTTTTTTTAGGACGCATTAAAGTATAGTCATTACTTTCAACAATCTAAGCATCGGCCCATTAGCTCAGTTGGTTAGAGCGTCGTGCTAATAACGCGAAGGTCGCGGGTTCGATCCCCTCATGGGCCATATTCATTTTTTTACTGTTATAGACAATGAGTATGTATTATGGTATGATTTTGTCGTTTACTTCTATGTAAGTAAGGAGAAATAATAATAAAATTATGAATTCGAGTTGCTGGCCCATCAGCAAATATTCGACGGACGAACGTTCCTACTCCCATTAATTGTACCACCGTACATTGCGGCATAGCACCAAATTCCATCCACATTACATTGATGGTGAGCCGTGGTAGCTCAGGGGCTAGGCGCTCGCTTTAAATTTCATAAGTACGCGAGTGACCTGGGTTCGATTCCCGGTGCCGGCACCACTAAAATTGTTAATTGCAATTTTAAGTGCTGATTTACCACGTGCTCGGCGGTGAAGGAAAACATCGTGAGGAAACCTGCATGTCTGAGGAATAAAAAATATTTCGAAGACATGTGAAGTCCGCCAACCCGCATTGGAGCAGCGTGGCGGATTCTTCCTAGCTCCAAAACCCTCTCAGAAATGAGAGGAGGCCTGTGCTCAGTAGTGGGACATTTATAGGCTGAAACTTTACTTTTTTTACTTTTTACATTGATGGTTGGCTTCCCACCACAGTGCGCTTTTCGCAGAATTTTCTGCCACGCACTACCACTCTGTAGAACTTGCTGCCGCCAGACCGATACGACTTAGAGACCTTCAAGAAAAGAGCTTATTCCTTTCTCAAAGGCCGGCAACGCACCCGAGATTCCCCTGGTGTTGCGGGTGCTCATTAGCGGCGGTGATCACTTAACATCAGGTGAGCCGTTTACTGCTTCATGGCAGATTAACTGGCCCTGGGGTGGTACCTACCTAGACTACCAATGTCCCGTCGGGCTCAACCAGCGGGGGCAGTGAAGGCCTACAAAAGCTCAAGATTTACGAGCATTGACGGACGGGACGGGTATATTATGAATAGGTAGACAACATCTAGATATAATAAAATATAGGTGTTCCAGATAAAACTACCAATATATAATCGCTGAAGTATTATATTTATTTCTTCAGAATTTAATGCATAAAATTGAAAACCCGTCCTTACGGGTTTCGGCCGCATTTGGCGTATCGGCGCGAAGCTCTCTGCCCAAGCATATGGTAGCAGAGGTTTTTGGTCTCTTGCCGGAGCGGTCGAAACGAGCTTTTGTAGGCCTTCACTGCCTCCGCTGGTTGAGCCCGACGGGACATTGGTAGTCTAGGTAGGTACCACCCCAGGGCCAGTTAATCTGCCATGAAGCAGTAAACGGCTCACCTGATGTTAAGTGATCACCGCCGCTAATGAGCACCCGCAACACCAGGGGAATCTCGGGTGCGTTGCCGGCCTTTGAGAAAGGAATAAGCTCTTTTCTTGAAGGTCTCTAAGTCGTATCGGTCTCGGGGCAGCAAGTTCTACAGAGTGGTCGTGCGTGGCAGAAAATTCTGCGAAAAGCACACAGTGGGTGGAAGACAACCATCAATGTGATTTCATTATCATAAATGATTTGTTTATTTAAAATAGATTTAATTCTGAATCCGTTAAAGTTGACAATTAAATAAAAAGTTAAGAGCACGAGCAATTCTGGGGTTTTTCGTACAAAATATTTTAATAAAAAGTAGTGGCCCATGAGGGGATCGAACCCGCGACCTTCGCGTTATTAGCACGACGCTCTAACCAACTGAGCTAATGGGCCGTTCAGAAATCATTCTTATAATCACGTAGGCAAGCAAATTAAAAAATTCGCACGTGGGGATGTGGTCTTTGCCTACCCCTTATATCGGAAAAGATACGACTGTATGTATGTATTAATATATCAGGTCTTATTCGAAAAAAAGATGTCTTCCATATTAACTTTTATATATTGCAATGATGGATTCAATGGTAAGTGTATTTATCGACCGCGTATTATTTTAAGCCATAACGTGATATAAGAAAATTATTAAAAAGATGTTGCCGAGTTTCTTTCGCCTGTTTCTTCTTCGGATAGAGGAAGCTTATCAAACAAACACTGCAAAAAATTACGTTTTACAAGCGATTTTTTTATATCTGTACCGGCAGAAGTAGTAGTAACTACACTAGTTATCAGGGCCGGCCAATACCATACGGCGAACGGAGCGGCTCCAGGGGCCAAGTCCCATGGGGCGCCAAACTCGAAAAATTTTATTAGCTGTAGATGCAAAAATTGCCTTGCGATCTTTTCGCTGTGTGAACTGACTTCTTCATTCGTTCTTGTGAAAAGCTTCCAAATACATGCAAAATGTAATTTGGCCGAAGTAACAGTGCAATATATTTTTAGTGTACTTATATATTTTTAGCAGGCACTTAACACTACATTTACGAGCATTGACGGACGGGACGGGTATATTATGAATAGGTAGACAACATCTAGATATAATAAAATATAGGTGGTCCAGATAAAACTACTATATGTATATATATTCGCTGAATAATATCATTAAAAACCAATATATAATCGCTAAAGTATTATATTTATTTCTTCAGAATTTAATGCATAAAATTGAAAACCCGTCCTAACGGGTTTCGTAAATCTATTGTTAAGTACCTATAAGTACCTATTAGGGGTAATCAAAGGGGCGCATAATTGAAACTCGCTCCATTCTAAAACTGGCCTCAGGGCGGTCCTGCTAGTTATCAGTGTCCTTCAGATCGAAACTCACTAATGCTTGCACACTACTACTTCAAGACGGAATAACTGACACTGCGGTGATACCTACCTAGACAAATTTCTGCGACTGCTACCACCAGCAAATATAATTCAGCTATCTCAAAAAACTCAAGACATATAAAGTTATAAAAGAATATTTTCGAATATTTCTTGATCGGAATTTATCAATACATAAAAATATAACTTGGTAAAAAAGTAGAATATTTTTTAATATCTTTCAGCGTGCATTTTACATTGTTTTCTTTTTAAAGTTCTCTAGAATGGAACCAAGGTTTGAGTGCTCCGAAATTTTTACCGCTCCAAGTCCTCAACTAATTAGATCTACCATAACTAGCAGTCCGTCGATTCATCTTTTCAAGCTATTTCTTAACGTAGAAAATACTGAGAACCTTATCTTCTTGGAACTCTTCTTAAAACACCGACTATCTTTAAAATCTTTGCACTATTTTGGTTACTATTTTATGATTTGCAAATTTTTTTATTTCAACATTCTGCGAAACTTACCGTGATAGGTTTGGATCCGCAATTCGCCCATTATCGTGAAAATCACTGTATCCACTACGTTTCGCCTCGTTGGAGTGGTTAACAGGAACCTTAGTATTATTCTGGTATAGCTCTGCCTGCACTCCTTTATAAAGTCATGTTAAGAAAACAGTATTAAATAGTTTTATCCATATTTTACTCAACTTACTTAACAGTTACTGTTATTATAAAAAGAGTGTGTGCAGTTTGCACTGAGTTCAATACACGTGAAAGAATTGAAAGTTATATTTTTTTTATTTCATAAATTGACGAGACGAGCAAATCGTTCACCTGATGGTAAGTGCAACGTCTGCCCATAACAGATGCTTTGCTACTTAGAAAATTTCTGTGTAGCACCACACTGCGCCCATGACGGGCGGGCTTGAGACGTAAGTTCTTAAGTCTCATATGCCCAGTGATTACGCCAGCTCTCAGTGCCCTTCAGACCGAAACGCGGTTATGTTTGCACACTACTGCTTCACGGCAGAATAACTGGCCCTGGGGAGGTATCTACCTTTTTCCCATTTAAGGTTTAGGCAGAAACCACACTCGTAGCCCACTTTTCGCCCGCTCGGGAATCGAAACGTGGCGGATGGAGAACCACGTCGCGCGCCATTTTTAATATGAGTCAAAACATTCTTACTCTCCATTGCGTTCCCACGTGCAGTATAGTGACGTACAATATGTAATGTAACCTTAGTCCCGTCTTACGACACCTAGGTAGCAAAGAGGTACTTTTAAAAAAAACAAAACGTAAACTAACAAAAATATTACTCATTGTAAAATAACGACTCATAATAAACAATTATTAATTAACCAATAAATATTAATTAAAAAATAACAAAACAGCGTTGCACGAAAACGCTGACCAGAACTTCGACCATGAAATTTTCTGTCATCGCGCCCAAAGAAGTTTTAAAATAACTAAACTATTTCGCTAAAAGTTTTTTTATTGTAAAACAGTTAAAAAGAAATGTGGCCCATGAGGGGATCGAACCCGCGACCTTCGCGTTATTAGCACGACGCTCTAACCAACTGAGCTAATGGGCCGGTTGCGATATAATGAAGAAAGACAGTACCCATGTGAATGTGACTAATATGGCTTTCATAGTTTCTTTCTTTCAGTTTCTTTAATGACACTGACACATACTTTTTTCTCTTTAATAAACCTTGCACCACACAATGATTCTTACTGATATATATAGATACATGATAGAGATAAGGTTATGCATTCTCTAAGTGGGCAACACACTCTAGTCGCGTAGCTGTCGTGTAGTATATTAAATATAGAGCTTTAAGCTCCTATCCCTAGTCGAGAACAATAAGCTTTATAAAATAGACATAATACTTATTGATCGTAATTTTTATTACACTACATTGTTTTTTACAAAAAATGCTTTTGTTCTGGGCGAAACCAATCAGAAACCCAGCTGGCAATATAATATCATCAATATAATTCCGACTACTAACAACCCATCGCATGATTAGGTGTTGTACCTATAGATTTATCCGTTTATAGATGACGTGTTCCGGATACAGACGAAGCGATTTGCACCGTCCATTTTTAAACAACAGCTAAGGATGGGGTCAGTTTCCCTAAACCGATACAATTTGGTTCTGAAGGCAAGGATAAATATACATTTTTTTTTTTTTTATAGAATAGGAGGCAAACGAGCAGGTGGCTCACGTGATGGTAAGTGATCACCGCCGCCCATGAACACCTACAATACCAGAGGAATAGCAGATGCGTTGCCGGCCTTTGAGAAAGGAATAGGCTCTTTTCTTGAAGGTACCTAAGTCGTATCGGTCCGGAAAAACCGCTGACGGCAGAACATTCCATAAAGTGCAAGTGCGTGGCAGAAAATTCCGCGAAAAACGCACTGTGGTGGAATGCCAACCATCAAGGTGGTGACGATGGAATTTGAGGTTATGCCGTAAGGTGCGATGGTGAAATTCAGCGGCTGGAATTAATCCGAACAATTGTGCCAATCTGCTTACGACCTCGGTTAACATCAGTATGAATAAATAAACATAAATACGATTTATCTATTTTGGAATTTTGAAGCTGAAGAAGTCACATTAAAACGTTGCTTCACCTATACAGATCTTTAGGTAATCGAAAACCTCTTTAATGCTTATAAAGGACAAGTTTTTGTTAGATCACCGAAAATAATCTTTTCAACTACCTTTTAAGGGCGGCGGATTTCACCGTTGAAACTAAACGCGATCAGTTCGAGCTGAACAAAGTGTAAGCGTTTAACTGAGTTCAATGCTACTGTTTGCATTTCACCAACATCAACTGAACGCGGTTAAAGCTAAACGCGGTTCACATTCTGAACGCCCAATTTTCGACGTTCAGCTCTTTAAAAGCGTTTAGAGAGCTGTCATTGTCAATTGCACAACAATGTAAACAAAATAAATATTTTTAATACGTTTTGTTTATTGTTTGCAAAATAATAAATACATCGAGTTTTTGTTTTAGATTGTGACGATATTTCACGTAAACTTCGTTTTTCTGAACGCGATCAAAATTGAGCCGGTGAAATCGGTTAGACGAAAACCGAGTTCAATGATACATTTGAACTAAGTTCAGTAAAACGTGGTTTTATTAAACTTGGTTTCCAAAACGATCGGTGCAATCGGGTCTTAAAGGTTCAGAAATTTACTATTACACAATTAATTATTACAATAGGTTGAACGTAACTGAAACTGTATAAGTGAATTTTTAAAGTCATAGCCCGTATTTCAAATTTATGTTGAAAAAGAGAGAAATACACATACGACACAGGGAACGCATTTGGTCCACACCATTTCCAAGAAATAAATTACATTAAAAAAGTTGCTTGCTGTCATGTTAAAAATGGCATGTAGAGCTTTTTGTGGTTCAGTAGCAAAAATCAATTTAAATATGTAGATTATATATCAAAAAAACATGTGTGCAGTTCACACGCGATAGAAGTGGAACCTTCAGAAAACTAAACTTCTAGAGAATGAGACAAATGCAGAGTATCAGAAGTAGGATAAATGTAGGGTTTATTGATTTAAATATTGTTACCAAGTTTAAAAGTTATTTTACATTTTATTCTACATAATACTGACTCCATGTTTTGACACGAATAGCATATGGTAACTAAAGTGTGATATAAGTGTTTTGGTTAGGATTTGATTAATACTTCTTTGAAACACAACGTCAATTACTGTTCTTGATCTTGTTGTCTAGCTAATGAGAGCAAAACGAGTTTGATTATAATAGGCAACACTGTATATTGTATTCTATCTCATTATATCGTCATGAGTCAGGCTAAGTCCTGTATATGTATATGTTTGTCTCTTTTTAGTGTCGCATTTTCGTTTCTCCGAGTTTCAAATCACAACGATGCTTAAGAACTTGGAAAGTAGAACATTATCTAAATACAAAATTTCATTGTAGTAGAAAAAGCCGTTTCCGAGAAACCAATCACATAAGTATATATACAAGAATTGCTCTATCAAAGTATAAGATTATATCTTGACAGGAGGTGATACTTACCACTATACGTGTGGTGGCTGCTTAAGGCAATCTGCCACCTCATCTCATCCTAAAGGTGACGTAAGAGTCGACTCGACAGTAACACTATAGACGAAAAAACCTCTTGAAAAATATCTGACCAATAATATTTACAGATCGGCGACGGGCAAATGCGTCTAAGGGAGAGGCCTATGTCCAGCAGTGGACTATTAACTTGCTGATGAAGAAAATAACTAATGCCTATGTAATAAATAGCTTAAGTAATAGTTGAAGACCGCGTGGCCTAATGGTTACAGCACCTGACCCACGCCTCGGGTCTTGGGTTCGAAGCCCAACCGGAGCCAACATTTGTGCAAAACCATAATTTGTTGGTTTTCGGGTTTGGTTGTGTTATTGTCCCTGCGTCTCTAACACTGCATCTTACCCTACCTCCCATCTTATACCTTGAGCGTTACATCGGGCACGTGTAGGTTGTGACGAGTGAGTGCCCCTGTTATTTTTTCGATTTTTTTGTTAATATTTCATTGATAGCTTCCGACACTATTCGGTAGTTGTCGACATCATCGGTTTGAGTTAGCGACCTTGAAAGTAAATGCTTCTTTAATAATTCATCTCAATAATACTCGCATATCGCGTATGGCCGGTAATTATACGTATTGTCGCACCGGCCCGGTGTTTTCTGAAGAAATTCTAGCAATTTCTTCTATGCAGAATGAATAGTTTATGACAAAATCATCGGTTTACCGCCTTACTATGTTGTTGTTTTAAGTAAAAGTTTCAATACGAGCCGTTTCTGATATATGCTGTAATTATAGAAATTATCGGAGGGTTGCATATTGAATATTCTTAATGGATAAACATAAACGCTTACCATAAAAGTATAATTAAGAACTGATGTCTCACGGTGACGGGCGTAGAGTGGTGCCACGCAGAAATGTTCTGGGTGGCACAGCATTTGTTATGGGCAGACGTTGCACTTAGCATCTGGTGAACGGTTTGCACCGAACCGTTTGTAAAAGAGTTTCTAATTATGAAAGATGACACATCCGTACCGAACAAAAACGTTTGTACTAGAGTTATTTAATATTCCATTTTTATTAGTTACATTTAAAAACAAAAAAGAAAACCCACTTTATTATTTTTTTAACACTAACATTTCTCCGGTATCATGAGTGAGTTAATTGACAGTTAATTTCTCGTGCACATCGCAATCAGATCTTAAAACCAATAATTTGCACAAACGTTGGCAACAGCTGGCATTCGAACACAGGGCCGTCCAATATTTTTGTTATTAACATGTTGGATCTTGTTATTTCCTCCCTTATAAAATCGGACGGCAGCCCTGAGTTTGGTTTAGTTGACAAATCGATGTCTATCAATAAATTAGTTCTAGATGTTTTGCCTCGACGCGTCATATCGATCGATTCACGACGGTCAACGTCCAATGTCACGTGTTGCGTGATACAAAATGATATGTTGTACAAAATTATGCATTTACTGCCATCAGTGGTGTATATCTAATAAAGCTTTATTACAAAAATATTCTGATTAGCATATGCATTACAAACACACTATACATTACAGAATAGAATAGAATAGATGAGAATAAAATAGAATAGAATAGAATAGAATATTTTTTTATTCAATATAGATCATTTACATAATACTTATTAAACGTCATTTTTTTTAAACTACACCGGTTCGCAAAAAATGCCTCTGTACTGGGAAGAACCAGTAAGAAACCCAGTGGGATTATTTTTTTCAGTCATTTTAAATACACAATTACAGCAGTTTTATAAAGATGTAGAAATAGCTTTGCAGCGATCACCTCATTCCCAGGGGTTATCATCATCCATGTTTTCCTTAATATTATAATAACCCTTCTTAAAAAGTCTTTGTTTAACAAATAGTTTGAACTTCTTTATTGACAGACTGTGCACTTTCTGTGATTTTGTTGTAAAAACGTATAAGTACATTGCCCCATAAAAGAGTACTGACTCTGCGAAGTCGGGTAACTGGCATAATTAATTTGTGCTTGTTCCTGGTATTCATATTATGAACGAAACGTATCGCTTTTTTTATTAAAGTGATTAATATTCTTATGTACATACATAACGTTTCCAAATATATATTGAGAGGCCAAGGTTAAGATATTAATTTCTTTAAATTTATCTCTAAGAGACACTCTAGAGCCAAGATTATAAATAGATCTTATGGCCCTCTTTTGCAAAACAAAAATCACCTCTACAGTCAATCCTTTTACAGAGGCTACACATGTATCCCACTTTTAGCCCCCGTGGGAAACGGGACGTGTCGAGTGGCGAACCACGTCGCCGCCATATTGATACGAGCCAAAAAATCTTATTTCTCATTGCGTTCGCACGAGCAGTACAGTGACAGCATTGCATATTATGGTATTATTCTGCTCGAATAAAGGCTGCCCGTACAATACTGTAGTCTCGTCTTATGACTTCTCGGTAGGAAAGAGATAGGTGCTATTCTACTCACCCTATCCTAACTAATAACTAATCCTATCGGCTACACTTTCGTCTAAATTCCTGAGAATCGTAACATGTTAGGACACGAATCATGCCATACTCGCCGTAATATTCCACAAAATAGTAAAATGTTTAGAATATGGACTATACAATGTGTACGGGATCGTATTGCGATAATTTAGGCACTGATTCTATATCTAAAACCACCTCCTAATGCGTCTACTTCCAGCCATGGCCATTTCAACTTCTTGTGCGTTTTGTTGTGTCCTCGAAAAAATAGCAACAACTTGAAAGTGTGTGGCTACACAGGTCCGCAAATGGTCTTATTCGATTTGATACAATATTCTTCGTCGTTAGACACCTAAAAATAATGTAAAACTTTAAAATACTTCGAAATAAAAAAAAATCCTCAAAAAATATTAAAACTACAAGTTATTGTTACATATTGCAAAATCAAGCCCGTTAAGACCGATTTTTTTAGTATTAAATCGACAGATCCTTCTATAATATAATCTTTCCATAATACGCTAGTGAACCGGGATCCGAACGCCGGTGCTGTCGGCCCACTTAATTGTTAGTTGCAATTTAAAGTGCTAATTTACCACGTGTTTTGCGCTGAAAGAAAATATCGTAAGGAAACCTGCATAAACTGCATATATGAAGATTAAAAAAAATTCGATGTCTTGTGATCCCGAAGTAGAGTGACGGACTCAAATACTCAAAACTGCGAGGAGGGTGGGACATTACAGGCCGGGTTGGCACGCCGGCCATTGTGCTCCGAGGAATTGTTCAGAATTATTCCAGCCGCTAAGGTTCACCATTGTACATCGTGGCACAACACGAAATTCCATTCTCATCACCTTGATAGTTGACACGCACGACCACCCTGTGCAACTTGCTGCCACCAGCGGCTTTACCGGACCGTTGCGACTTGAGACCTTCGAAAAAAGAGCCTATTCTTTTCACATAGGCCGGAAACGCAACCGCGATTCCTGCGGTATTGCAGATGTCCTATGCAGGAGTCCGTCTAAGTAGGTACCACCCTAGGGCCAGTTATTCTACCGTGAAGCAGTAGTGTGCAAACATTACTGTGTTTCGGTTCGAAGGGCACTGTGAGATAGCGTAACCACTGGGCACATGAGACTTATGAACCTATGTCTCAGGGTGATGGGCTGAGTGTGGTGTCACACAGAAATTTTCTAGTTGACACAACATTTATTATGGGCAGACGTTGCAATTACCATCAGGTGAACGTTTTGCACGTTTCATCACTTTATGCATTAAAAAAATGCTCATGGGCGGCGGTGATCACTTAACATCAGGTGAGCCGTTTGCTCGTTTGCCCCATCTTCTATAAAAAGAATGCATTCATGTTATTTGTAAACTTTACAAGCCATTGAATAATAACTTAGCCGTTAGGTATAATGTCTCGAATCGATAATTTATTTTCAACAAATGTGTGGTGTCACACAGAAATTTTCTGGGTGACACAGCATTTGTTTTTTTTTATGTTAGAGGAGGCAAACGTGTGTCCGGCAGAGTAGCATAGCTCTTCCTACTGTTGTCGTAAGAGGCGACTAAGGTATTGTACGGATAGCCTTTATTCGTGTAGAATAACACCATCATATGCAAAGCTGTCACTGTACTGTTCGTGGGAACGCAATGCAAAGTCAAATTGTCTTGTACGTTTCGTGTCGTTCGCTTTCCGCGGGACTGTAAAGTGGGCTACGGGTGTGGTCTCCGCCTACCTCTTATATGAGAAAAAGTTGGTTCTTGATAGTATTTAATTATGTCCGAATAAGAACTAATGTCGTAACAACTAAAGTAACTGAATTTCACCGATCATTTTCATGCATATTTGACTAGCAACTATGGCGAGGTTCGAAAAATATCGATGTTCTACGCGTAATTTGAGAAGTATAAACTCGAGGTCGAGGTTACGATCATGAATTTACTACTTCTATTATTTCTTCAAGCAAACTAACTATTTATTATGTTAACATCGACGTTAGACTTTTAATACAAGTTTCAAAAAGTAATGTAGGTATAGGTATACAACTTTCGTAGAAAAGAAAATATGAGGAAGCAGTTAAAAACAAAAGATTGCAGAGATTCTTATTATTGGATATTTTATACCCGCCATTCTGAAACTATAAACTTTATTCCTACATTTTATTGCGACATTAAAACGGCAAAAACCATATTTGATCCATATATTGTCCACTGCTGAACATACGCCTCCCCAATAGATCGCCACAAAAGTTTATAGCTCTCAATTTGCGGGATATTGCCATAGTTGCCACGCTTGACAACCGCAGTTTATTTATTAACATGATCCAAGAAGATGCTGCTGCCCATCTCTTGCTTTTTATTATCCTTCTGTCGACTTTTACGACACCCACGGGATTATATAGGGTGGTATATTCTCTCAAGCCGCCACCACAAGGACAGGATATTTTATACTAATGTTTATCGAGACGATGGATCTAGAAACTTCCAATACTGAAGCTGAAATCAAGGTAAATAGTTTATTGTAGGTGTTATTTTTTTTAACGATGCCTCTAATTATTATTTCTCCTGTATCCTGAGTGCGTTTACGGACAAATTTCACATGCACAACACAACAAGATCCGAAACCGAACGATTGGTGTTTTTGCACAAATGATGGCTCCGACTAGGAACCCAACCCAGGACCAGCAGCATAGAAGTAAGATGCTCTGACCACTGAACCACGTGGTCGTCAATTCACATTATGGTTTAAGTATTATGCTCAAAATATTGGTTACGAACTTTTGTATGAACTTTTGTATGAGTCGTGTGTAAACCGCGTGACATTTGCTTTATAAACAGTGAAGGAAGACTTTTGGCGCCAACTCGAAAAGTGGCAGCAGTTTTTTTATTGAATTTTGTAATTTCTGTATATACATTGAGTTATATAAGATGGGAAAATTCATTTCAAGACCAAAATTGTACTTTTCGTTTGGTCTCCATCAGTCCAGCAGATCTTCAGTAAAAATCAACTATCATTTTACTGTCGATCGAATTTTAGAAGCCGCTGCTTGAAGATTTTATACTTCGATAATATGTTACTTGACACTGGAAAATAGTTTACGACTGTTTCCATAAATGAATAAATAAATATATAACAGTAAAGGAAACTTCCGTCACTGAAGTTGAAATTAACGATATGATTGATTACGAGTGCTAATATTAATATATCGAGATCGTATATCGATATGAGTCGATTTAAGCCGCAGTGTTGTTTTTTTTTTGTTGTATAAAGTGATGAAACGAGCAAAACGTCCACCTGATGGTAAGTGCAACGTCCGCCCACAACAAATGCTGTGTTACCCAGAATATTTCTGTGTGACACCACACTGCGCCCGTCACCCTGAGACATCAGTTCTAAGTCTCAAATGCCCAGTGATTACGCTAGCTCACAGTGCCCTTCAAACCGAAACACAGTAATGCTTGCACACTACTGCTTCACGGCAGAATCACAGGCCCTGGGGTGGTACCTACCTAGACGGATTCCTGCATAGGAGTCCTACCACTACTAAACTTAACTGTGTATTCAATTGTGTGTGTGATTGTTGTCAAACCTTTATCAGAATAGAAATAGCAGTGAAGTTTTCCAATCGATAGAAATGAAATGAAAATGATATATTCTTCAAACGTAAAAAATATAAATTCAGTTTGTCAGACGTCATCTTTTTATCGTCTACCACAGTTTAGTAATGTCCTCTTACGGAGAAGAAACAGGCGAAATATACTCCGTAGGTATCCTCAACCATATTTAAGAGAAATGGACGAGCCGGCAGCAATCACATGACGCCGCGATGCAAGTGGAGGCATTTATGCGAGCATTACATACTCGAGTCTACCAAAGAAGACGCTAAATATAATCTGTCCTTTATAGAGAGCGCATCTATACAACTTAATAACACCTAATTTTCTAAATTTATTTCTATAAAAATTAAAACCTAATTTTTTATAAAACCATTTAACTTTTTTGTTACATTACGTCGTAAGTACCTTTCCCTACATAAAAATACAATACGTTACGTAGCTCCTTACAAAATAAAGTCACATCGTACAACAGTACTTGATGCGTGTTGGAAATATTGGATTGGATACTCCGGCGGAGATTCGTACCCTGAACCCGCGGCGCAGAAGGGAAGGGAAATGCTGGAAAAATCATGGCCTCATACGCATGGCCGTCAATCATTTAAAATTTGTCTTTAATTCTTCACCTTCCACCTACCTTCAGCTGGGTATCGAACCGAAAAGCCGCGACGCAGTACTCAGGCGTTCGGATCCGTAGGCCACGCGGGCACATTATTATCGTCATCATGATCACCATTATTTTAGCCTGTAATTTCAAAATGGGAAACAAGAATTTGAACTCGTACCAAAAATGGCGTCGACGTGGTTCGCCCGTCGCGTTTCAATTCAAGTGAGAGCAAAAAGTGGGCTACGGATATAGTCTCTAGCTACCCGAATGGGAAAAAGGCTTGACTGTATGTACTCGTATTTATGTAATTTCTAAATACAGGCTTCTGCCGTTAGTCGAACGGACTTATGATGTGGCCTATTCTTAAGCTATGGTTACTACCCAGTAGTATATTTATTTACACACAAATCGATTTTTTAAACGATGCTGCTCATAAAAGCTTTGTACATATTGGATTGACGATAACATTGAAAACATCGTATCGGTTGTACATTATGTTAATTGTAAAAAAAACTAACCTAACCTAACCTTCATGTGTAAAAGTGGTACCAACTTCATCAGTGTCAAACATATAAAAGTAGCTCCATTTTGTCTGTCAAACAAGGCTCTGGAAACACCAAATATCACCGATTAGTGAAGCAACAACACCAGTGCTTTTTCTTCACTGGAGAAAGGGACGAGACGAGAAAACGTTCACCTGATGGTAAGTACAACGTCCGCCCATAGCAATGCTGTGTCACTCAAAATATTTCTGTATGCTTCCGTCTGTCTAAGACGTCAGTTCTTAAGTCACATATGCCCAGTGATTACACTAGCTCTCAATGCCCTTCAGACCGAAAATGCTTCACGGCAGAATAACTGGCCTGGGGTGGTACCTGCCTAGACGGATTCCTGCATAGCAATCCTACCACCAGTAAAACGGAAAACCGACACTGTGGTCACCAATCCGCGATCCCAGCGAGCCAGCTTTTTCTAAAATTTTTTAGCCAAGGCCAATGGCCTGTAGTGGACTTCCAAAAGCTTAAGAAGGAGCCTTAAAGTGATTAAACATTCATCCGAATCTAAACCAGAATACATGGTTTAACTTATTACGTACGATGTAAAGTAAGGCTTCACTGAAATACATTTAGGTTAGGTTTTGCGTTTTAAAAAGGTTTTACCTAAATATTAGCCCGAGAATGTTCCGTTTTTCTTTATAATGTCGTGTGAGCCAACAGCTGGCTAAGAAATTGGAGTTGAAATTTTAATGTCGTCTAGGATATACTGTCCTGGACAACTTAGTAAAATATTTTTTTTTGTGTAACCGGAAGCTCGGCTGTACAGTGTACCTATATGTATGTGTGCAAATATATCAATTTCACTTTGTAGTTGGACAAGTATTTGTTAAACATACTTCATAGGTAATGTTGACAACTCCATTTTCCTGACAGTTTGTTGGTTTATGAATATAACACGACTTGTTTCCATTGTTAAAAGAGTTAGATCAAACAAAGTGAAGTAGTATAGTATAGTATTTGAGCACTTATTGTGAGCTTGTAGAACCGATAACCGTTGGGGAAGAAAGGTTCTTTAGTGGCAACCTCGTACTGACAAATGAGGTGGACAGCCACCCCACACTAGGTAGAGCGACGACCAGCTCGGTTTTGAAGAAGGTACAAGGTTGGTTCAGGACCGTGTTTTGTTGCAATCTATGCGGAGGAACTATTTTCAAACGTGGATTAGTGATGGGCTGAAATGATGATGAAGAAGCACTGACACCATATCACAAGGAAACATCAGAATTTGTTTTTTATTAGGTATAAAGTTAGTTGCAATTCCAATTGTTAACAACGTGAAAAAAGTCTTAAATGTATGCATGTAAAGTTTACGTCAGTCACATAGATTTTGAAATTTTTTATTTTAGATAACGATTGTAGAAGTTGCGACTTTTAACCCCTTTTAAATATATACAAACGTACAGTCACACCTTTTTCCTATATAAGAGGTAGGCAGAGACCACACCCGTAGACCATTTTTCGCCCCCATTGAGAAAGAGACTGGTAGCAAACCACATTGCCGCCATTTTGGTGCTAGTTAAAAAATTCCTATAGCCCGTACGTTCCCACGAGCAGTATAGTGACAGCATTTCATATTATTAGGTATTATTCTGCACGAATAATGGCTCTCCGTACAATACCTTAGAGCGGATTTCGTTGAAACTAAACGCGATCAGTTCAATCTGAACGAACTTTAAGCGTTTAACTGAGTTCATTGCTACGGTTTGCATTTTACCAACATCAACTGAACGCGATTAAAGCTAAACGCGGTTCAAATTCTGAACGCCCAATTTTCGACTTTCAGCTCTATAGACGCGTATAGAGAGCTGTCATTGTCAATTGCACAACAATGTAAACACAATAAATAAGTTTAATACGTTTTGTTTATTGTTTGCAAACAGGCGGTTTGATGTCGCAAAATAATAAATACGTCGAGTTTTTGTTTTAGATTGTGACGATATTTCACGTAAACATCGTTTTTCTGAACGCGATCAAAATGGAGCCGGTGAAATCGGTTAGACGAAAACCGAGTTCAAATGATACATTTGAACTAAGTTCAGTAAAACGTGGTTTTATTAAACTTGGTTTCCAAAGCGATCGGTGAAATCTGGTCTAAGTCGCTTATTACGACACCTCGGCAGGAAAGAAGTAAGTTCTATTTTACTCTGCCATACAACTAATTTAAAATACTAGAACCATAAATAAGACACGCCCCGACTGGGCGTGCTCGATTAAACAGTTCTGAATTGTCGTACAAGTTACAGAAGTGTGTCACGAAATTACAAACAGTAACGAAATGATCGAATTACGGAGAAAGCAGCTGCCATGTTTCGCTGATGAATTAATAAAGTAAATGAAGTCGCCTTGAACAGTCATCAGTTACAAAGAAGCGTTTTATGAATTTTTGAGTTCCAACCTCGATGGCACGGTAGCGTGCTAACCGAAATGTCTGTTTGTGTAACTTAATGAATATCGAATAAAGATGTTTATTATTTAAAGCATTGGCACCGAAACTGGTCTATATCGACCCCCAGGGGTGATGACGATGACGATCTGCAAGACTACATCCCTTGCGGTCTTGAAAAATTTAAATTAGGGGTGTATGCGATGTATATAATAGTAAATTAATAATACATGTATTAATCTTCTAAATGTGTAAGTTGCGTTATTTGGTATGCTCCTTGTGGACCTACTTGGGGGGGTTAAATTGTATACCGAGTTTTTGAAAATTGTCTTAATATCGGATTCTCAGCATATAGGAAGCCCACTTTAGGTAGAGTCGTGATATCCCTATATACCATTTGGTAGCGGCAGTGGTGGCCAAGAGATATAGTGTATAAGAGAATCTACCACCCCATCTCATCCCGCAGGTGTCGTAAAAGTCGACAGAGGTACAATGAAATCCAGGAGATGGGCAGCAGAATCTCCCAGGAACATCTGAATAAATAAACTGCGGTTCCGAACCCGTCTGCCAGGCGTGGCAACTATGGCAAAACACTCCGAAATGAGAGCTACAAACTTTTGTGGCAATCTATTTGGGAGGCCCACGTTCAGCAGTGGACTAGTGATAGGCTGAAATGATCATGATGTTGATGATTAACGAGTTTGTTTTACTTATTACAAACTAAAAGCTAACTTTTCACGTGCAATCGAGCGTAACTTCATTAACACGTATAATGTGAAATGGTATATAAACCACAATTTTTATATTTCAGGTTAATGGCGAACGAAATCCCGAGGAAGTGTACAAGGATTTCCGTGCAGCTGTCTTACAGATCCTGGGCTCTGTTGAGGGGCAAAATCTTAACGGCGTGAGCGGAGTGGACACCGGCGGCATCCCCGGTGAAATAGTCGGCGTCGAACCGGCGCCCACTGTTTCACCGGTTATGATTCGGGAGCGAGAAGCAAGGAGTGGAGGACAAGTTGTGAAAAATCGAGATCAGGACGTGAAGGTGATGGACATGGCCGATGAACCACTCCCGGCGGCGGTACCTGTTGTGCCTGTCAATGGACATGTGGAAAGAATTGTAAGCCCAAAGGTATGTAAATTTATCATCATATTACGCAATGTAAATGTATATACACATCTATTTTATTTATACATAACATGCATCCAGTTAGACCTTTTTTCCATATAAGGGGTAGGTAGAAACCACATCCGTAGTCTATCTATTAAGGAATTTATGAAGTTGGGAAAGGAACTAAAAGGTGTAGGATACTATTATCTCGCAAGGAGCTGAAGGAGACAGCAGTAGGTCAAGAGGCGGGAGTGGCTTATCCGGTACTCTACCGTAATTGCCGTACAATGCAGGTCAAGTATTTTATTTTTACTTTGGTCTATTTTTTTTGAGACGAGGAAAACGTGTACCTGAAGGTGCAACGACTGCCTATAACAAATGCGCTCGGCACCCTGAGACATCAGTTCTTAAGTCTCATATGCACAGTAATTACTCTAGCTCTCAGTGCCCTTCAGATTGAAATACAGTAATGTTTGCACACTACTGCTTCACGGCAGAATAACTGTCCCTGCGGTGGCACCTACCTAGACGGATTCCTGCATAGAAATCCTACCACCAATACTCCCAAGTCTGAAAATTTTATTCTCGCTCGAAGGAGGTTTCCATCGCTGTTTCCTTTAATCCAAAGCGCAATCATTTTTCGTTATGCAAAGGAGAAAGCCCACTCTAGCCACTTCGTGACACGACAATAAGACTTTTCTGAAATGTGGATTATATTAGATAAAAAAAAATGGTTTTTTGGGTTATGTTTATTAGTCCACCAAGATTTTTTAACAATCCTATATTTAAATGGGAGTACAACCTGTTAATAAACAATGAACTACAAATGGTATTACTGAATGTTGCTAGGTAAAATAATGGAAATCGATTTAAGTAGTCATATATTTTACTACAAATCGATTCTCGTCTTGTTTTTCTAATTCATTATACAAGTGAACATTATGAAATGATCTGATTATCCTAATTTATATTGTCCAATTTAATAATATAGATGCGAGCGGTGTTTTTGATTTATGAGTTTGCCCTTTAATTATGTTTGCAGCAACGACGGCGCAGTTGATTGAAGTGATTTCTTGCATAGAGTTAATTTATGAATCGGAGATTAGATATAGGGTACTTTTTATTCATAATAATTATTATAATATATACATTAATATTAACTGTAACCTGTGATATCGATTAATCGATTTTGCTTTACAGCAGAATCGATTAATCCTTTTAGGTTTTGGAAGCATATTGGCAACACTATTTTGTAAACTTTAATTATTAATCTTAGTTGTCTATTTAGTATCACTCGCTTTGTTGTTATTCTCGCCCATCGCGTATGATTGATACATAAATCATTATTGGATTTCTTCGACGACTTTGGCTTCTTTCTATACTACTTATTTATACATGAATCTATCTTTTATCTTTTAAAAAAACGATGCCCACAGTAGGATTTCTCCTGTGTCGTGGGTACACGTGGTGTGTATGAATACACTTTATAAATAATAATCGTTGTGGGAGTATTGCTGGCTACGCATGGTTGGTGGCTATTCCCGTGTAATGACCATTAATGGTATATCAGCGGTGTTA
The DNA here is from genome assembly GCA_019845155.1 of Luehdorfia chinensis. NCBI lineage: Eukaryota > Metazoa > Arthropoda > Insecta > Lepidoptera > Papilionidae > Luehdorfia > Luehdorfia chinensis. Next base: position 11,888,339 of record JAHVAK010000103.1, read on the forward strand.
GTTTTGATTATAATACAATGAGTCCTGCTCCATCCTAAGGCGATATTTTAATATATGGCAATGAAACTGTTGAAGATGAAAATTAAATGTTGTTCTTGACTAAAAAAAGACATACATTTATAATATATAATTGTCAACTTCTGGGCCTTAATGACTAGGCTCAGTGGGCATTCCCAGTACAATTGAATCATTTACCCGGTGCACTAATGTAAATTAATAAAAGCGACCACAACGCCATTCCACTGAGCTTTAAGCGCCAATAGCCTAATGGTTTAGGGTACCGAATTCACAACATTATGTCGTAGGATCGAGACCGCCATTCGAATATTGTTCTAAACCATCTCCTAGCAGAATCTTTTGAGCTTAGTTAGAGAGAACAGGAATATTAGTAATGTTAATAGCATTTCTCGAGCCATGGTAGATCTGGGGCGCTCGCCTTAAAATTCATAGTATGCGAGTGACCTGAAATGCTATGTCACCTAGAACATTCTGTGTAACACCACAATGCGCCCGTCACCCTGAGACGTCAGTTCTTAAGTCTCTTAAGCCCTGTGATTACGCTAGGTCACAGTGCCCTTCAAACCGAAATACAGTAATGTTTGCAAACTACTGCTTCAAGGCAGAATAACTGGCCCTGGGGTGGTACCTGATTCCTATGGTGGATAGATATAGATATGGTGGATATGTGGACGGATTCCTATTCACCATCAGGATTAATCTATTGCACCATCTTCTGGTTAAGAAATAATATTGTTATCTAGTGCCGTGCCGCGAATTGCAAATACAAACACAAATACAGAGGAAATCACTCGTCTTCCCTTTGCCGAAACAAATTTGCCATTAAATTAAAAAAAAAACGTTAATTTCACACCTTTACATAATTAACACAATCAATTATAGCTGCCATTCGATTTATAAAATAATAGCTGTAATATCGATTGCCGCACGACGCGTAGAATTTTCGATAGCGCGACTAAAATATTTATTAAACGATGACGAATCACAAACTTCCCTCGTTGGTTGTGTGCACGTGTTTGTCACAGCCAGGTGTCTATAAAGGTCGAATCGACCGCCCTAAACTAGCTTTTTGATCTTTTCTATTTATATTTATGGCGAATAACACATGACATAATTAGTTTAAATTTTAAACCTTACCTTTCAATGTATAGAAACGAATGCTAAATGCTACTGGTTTAGCGTAGCTAGATTAAAAGCCATAAATTGTAAGAAAAACGCGTGTAAGCGCTACGGTACCGCAGACGACTCGTGGACACTAAATATATGCTATCCGGACTTTCGCGCTTGTACACTCGTGAGGAAAACGGTTATTTCCAGATAAAAAAATTATACGCGCAGAAAATAATTAAACCAATACCAAAACCGTTTTAGACAATATATCGATAACAAAAAAAAATCTATAAAATGAAAAGATTAATGACATTGAGTTGAAGCATGGCAACTATGGCAAAATCCCCTCAAAACGAGAAAACAAACTGTTTTGGCAATCTATGGAGAAGGCCTATGTTCAGCAGTGGACTAGTGATAGCCTGAAATAATAAAAAAAGTGTATAACGTAATAATAGATGATATATTTTTATAGGTTGATGCGTTTGTTAGTGATCGTGCTTTTGAACAACTTCACCAATTCAGGTCATTTCCACAGAATATATTTGTATTGTGGAGACGATACTTTATAGCTATCAACGAGTATGCTATTATCCAAAAGGTCTAATTATTAACAAATTCTATATTTGTGGCAAAAAAATTAGCTGGCGCTGTGGTCGCCTCCGTCAATCCGTGTGTCATTAATCAACATTTATTACATTATTATGCTCGTATAGTTTCATACTTAAATGTAATTCAGAAATCAAAGTCATCGCATGACGTACCGGAATAAACAGAACAACTTCGACCGGGCCAACTAGTATAGGATAAATGCTTGTATATTTACGTTGTCGTATATCGTTTACAAATTAAAAAAAAAAGTTTTCTTTTATTTTATAAAGTGACGAAACGATCAAAACATTCACCTTATGGTAAGTGCAACGTCTGCCCAAAACAAATGCTGTGTCACTCAGAAAATTTCTGCGTGACACCATACTGCGCCAATATACACTACACTAGCTTCAGTGCCTTTCAGACCGAAACACAGTAAAATTTGCACACTACTGCTTCACGGCAGAATAACTGGCACTGGGGCTGTAACGTACTTAGACGGATTCCTGTATAGAAGTCCTACCACAAGTATATAGTTTATGATATTTAGGTATTGTATTATATGAAGATAAAAATTTTAGAATAATGATTTAGATTATATACCAATGCTATGAACTGTGTCGTATATGGCCCATTAGCTCAGTTGGTTAGAGCGTCGTGCTAATAACGCGAAGGTCGCGGGTTCGATCCCCTCATGGGCCAAATATATTTTCTTTTGTATTTGTATCATGTCGTTGTCCTTCCTTTAATATATTTGAGAAAAGTAATGGTTTCCACGTTCTTATTTATGAACAGAATTCGTTTCCTATAGATGCTCTCAAGGCTTTGGTCAGTTACGTGACTTTTTTTCATTTAAAATTTTTAATCAAATTTTACATACCCGGTAGGAACGAAGAATCTTATGCTATTCGACAAATATTAATTACAAAAAATTGTGATCATGGTATTTTGTAGGAAAGGATAAATAGGTAAGTATGCATTAATTTTTTTAAAGAGAAATATTATCTTATCGGTTTTATTTAATTTACAATGATTTACAAATACATATATATCAATGATTAATAATACTGATATAAACATGATAATAATTAAATTTAATGATATTCTATCATAGAAATTCACTTTCTCTGTGGTGGGTGACGAAACACAAAACAGTGAAACAGTGGGAAAGAGACGCAGTTTAACGCTTTTGTGTAAAATTACCGAAAAGAATTAAGTACGCCAGTTTTTTTTCGATCAAAAATTGATTGACAGAAAATACGATTCATCATCATCATCATTTCAGCCCATCACTAGTCCACTGCTAAACATAGGCCTCACCCAAAGATTGATACAAAACACGTAAGTTTGTAGCTCTCAATTTGGGGGGACTTTTTTTTGCCACGCTTGGGAGGTGGATTTCCAACCGCAGTTTATTTATTCAAATATTCCAGGAAGACGCTACTGCCGATCTCCAGGTTTTCATTTTCCCTCTGTCGACTTTTACGATACACACGGGGCGAGATGGGGTGGTAGATTCTCTTAAGCCGCCACCGCACAATATACGAGTACAACACAAATATACAAACATTATTTAATATTTCTGTTACAGCCGGAAGTGATCAAAGTCCGCGGAACAGCGACAAGTCCTGCCATGTTGTGGGTTGTGGGAGGGCCGGGTAGTAACAAGGCCACGCTCTGCCAGCGCGCAGTATCGCAGCGTCAGGGCTGGACGCACTTAAGGTTGGTGTCGTATAGCAATGGTTTATTTTTATATTTAAGTAATCTTTAAACGTCCCACGGCTGGGTACAGGTCTCCTCTAATAAAAGTGAAATGGAGTCAAGAAGAGACTGCCTTATTGCCTCGGCAATGCAAGTCTGAAAATGTTTCACAACTTTTACTCGCGGTGTGTTTTTTAAAAGTATACTAAATTTTATTGATAGCTAGTAAATTAAAGTCACATGAGTTATACTTAGTTATATATAGTATTATAGTTATATATAGTTGTACAGCCTCTTAGTTGGTGCAGTTGTTGACCCATGCCATTTCTGCATGTGGAATTAATGTCTGTTAAATGCATCCACGACACAGGAGCAATCCAAAACAACAGCCTAAAGTCCCACTTTTTTAAATTAAAAAAGTTAGATTTTCTGGCTGTCCGCACAATAGCTTAGTCGCCTCTTACGACACCACGGTAGGAAAATGGTTAGGGCTATTCAGCTTTGTCAGACACCTATCGGCATGTCAAATAATACATGCATAACTACATTGAGTCACGCCTCTTTCCCACTGGGGTAAGCAGAGACCACATCTTTCCACTTGCTACGATCATGACACATATCTTTCGCTTCTTTTACTTTTGACGTGGCCTTTCCTTAAAACGACTTCGATCTGATCGTGATACGTTCGCTTACGACGACCCTTACCGGCTCGCCCATTCACACTCGCCCCGTAGACCCGTTTCGTCGATCTTGTTTGATCCATCCTCTCTACGTCTCCAAACCATTTATGTATCCCTGCGTTAAACAATAAAGTATAAATAAATAAATAACGGCGGTCAGCTTGGGGCAACGTCTGCGTGCGCTGGCGGACTCCGGCGGTGGGGCCGCGTCGGACGGAGCGCTGGCCCGAGCGGCGCTGAGCGGCGGCGAGCTGGTGGGCGCGCCGCTGGCCGCGCGGCTGGTGCGCGCCGCTGCCGCCGCCGCCCAGCGCCTCGGCCACGGCCTACTGCTGGACGGATACCCAAGGGACCTGGAGCAGATGGAGCACTTCCAGAAGGAGGTACGTTACTGTAAATATAAAGTGACGAAACGAACGAAACGTTCACCTGATTGTAAGAGCAGCGTCTGCCCATACAAATGCTCTGTCACATAAAATGTTGAGTCACCGTGAGACATCAGTCCCATATGCCCAGTGATTACGCTAGCTCTCAGTGAACTTCAAACTGAAACACAGCAATGTTTGGGCAGCAAATAACTGGCCCTAGGGTGGTAACTACCTAAGCGGATTCCTGCATAGGAATCTTACCATCAGTTTTGTCCTCCTGGCCAATTAAGACCGCAGCGTAACTTTGTCGTATGCTGACATTCTAAATTGTCCTTGACCTTGTGATTTCCTAAGCGATTTCGATCATGGCGATAACTTCTGAATATTGTCAGAAGCTGTCGAATGCGCACGAGATATTATAGTGTCACAAGTGGATTGCGCAATCCTAGAGATACTCACTCGACCTAACTTACCCTCGCCCGATGTAACACTGTTACGATAAGATCGCAGGTACGCCAGGATGCAGTGTCAGAAACCCGGGGACAATTACAACACAACCAGACCCGAAAACCAACATTTTGTGTTTTCGCACAAGTGTAGGCTCCGGCTGGGTTCGAACCCAGGACCCGAGGCAAAGAAATCAGATACTCTGACCACCAGGCCCCTTGGTCGTCAAACACGAGACGACTGACTAGCGATGATGTACCCTACTCGCGAGTCTTCCTACGAAACTGCCGAGCTAACAGCGTACTACACGTTACAAGAATGATGAGAGATATGAGTGATCAGCCTGGCGATGCGGTGGGGACAGTGTTGATGCCGCAGGAGTCAGCCTGAGGAGAGGAGGCAACCGTTGACGATCCACAATGGCTAAGAGACTATAAAGCACGCATTGGGGCAGTATTTTGGTGGTGTGAAAGTAGTTCCTTGCTGCGGCCTTAAAATGCCGCATTATGAGAATCGAACATCACCGAAAAGGGCTTTGGCTTATTATACACAGACGAAACTGCGGGGCGCAGCGAATTCTATCATACAGTTTTAAGCGAGATTCGAGTAAAGAAAAATTAACTGCTATTGTTTTGTTTCAGTTTCGTGTTACTCCTCGGATGGTTCTACTAGACTGCTCGAAGTTGCAGCTCGGACGCGGTAGACGGGACGACTCCGTCGCGGCCTTCAGACGCCGTCTAGAGGTGTTCCGAGAGCTCAGCCTGCCCATGCTCAAGACACTTGATCAACAACATCGATTAGTCATTGTAAGTACCAAAATACTAAGAACGGATATGATTTTTGTCCTTTAGTTAACCGGTTGTGCTATAACGGACCTACCAGAACACATTGTCGTAATTCCAAACGATTATTTGCAGTTGCTCGATGTCGTACAGACGCGGTTAAAAGGTCCCCTATATCAGTTAGTTAATACATTTAACATTAATTTAAAAGGGATATCAAAATTAAACTTTTTAACGAAAACATTAATTTTAAGGCATTGAATTATTTTTTGTCATTTGAGGAAAAAAAATGTACCTTAATACTGTAAAAGTAAAAAAGTAAAGTTTCAGCCTCTAAATGTCCCACTGCTGAGCACAGGCCTCCTCTCATTTCTGAGAGGGTTTGGAGCTAGGAAGAATCCGCCACGCTGCTCCAATGCGCGTTGGCAGGCTGCACATGTCTTCGAAATATTTTTTATTTTTCAGACATCCAGGTTTCCTCACGATGTTTTCCTTCACCGCCGAGCACGTGGTAAATCAGCACTTAAAATTGCAACTAACAATTTTATTGGTGCCGGCACCGGGAATCGAACCCAGATCACTCGCGTTCTGTGAAATTTAAAGCGAGCGCCTAGCCCCTGCAGCTACCATGTCTATAGTATATCACACCTTACTACTGTATCAAACATTAATTTTGATAGAGTATTAAGGGAGATATTTCATACCGACTTAAAACGCCTTTGAGAAACAATATATATAGATAGAGTTCATAATCACTTCTAAAGACTGTTGGGATGAAGAGACGTCCTCCACAGTTCAGCCTCATCGATCTGGTGGATACCTTTTCCCCAGGCAGCTCATCTGCCATACTGGCATTACCCTTCATCGACCTTTACAACACCTACGAGACTGACTGAGATGGACTGTGTCAGTGAGAGGAAGTACCACGTTCATACACAATACAAGTGTTAAGTAAATGGGTGGCCTGAGTTTGATCCCCGGTGCCGGTGCAACTCTAAAATGTTTCTGCAATTTAAGTGCTTTACCACGTGATCGGCGGTGAAAGAAAAAATCGTGAAGACACCTGTATGTCTGAGGAATAAAAAATATTTCGAAAAAGGAGTTACTCGCCAGTGGGACATTTATAGGTTGTTATTTACTTTATTATTTATTTTGCACGATAAGTAAAGAAGACCAAACAGCGCCGCGTTTCATCGTACATCTCAGGAGATAGGATCTTAGTGAGAACGCATTTACATATTGTTTCTGTATAGACCGGGTGTGGCCAACTTTTTTCAGTTGCAGATCGACTTTTCAATAATTTTTTATTCGGCGATCGACTTTTCCATGAACTTTTTATTCGGCGATCGACTTAATGTTGAGTCAAGTTTCTTTAGTTTAACACTTACTGTATGTAGTGTCGATAGAATGGAATAGGATGACGTAGGATTTCTATGCAAGAATCCGTCTAGGTACCAGGTACCAGGGCCAGATATTCTGCCGTGAAGCAGTAGTGTACAGATATTACTGTTTCGGTTCGATGGGCACTGAGAGCTAGTGTAATCACTGGGCATATGAGACTTAATAACTCATGTCACAGGGTGACGGGCGCGGTGTGGTGTCACACAGAATATTCTGGGTGACACAGCATTTGTTATGGGCAGACGTTGCACTTACCATCGGGTGAACGTTTTGCTCGTTTCGTCACTTTATTCAAAAAAAAAGTCTCTACATAGTTTTTTAATTTTGACTCGCGGTCGACTAAAATCATGTCGAAGATCGACCTGTTGGCCACCTCGGGTAAAGACGATGTGTGGGCAACGGAGAACAACGAAACTTACTTCCTATCAGGAGGCCAGTGTCATTAGTACTGAAATAAATAAAGAAATAAAAAAACTTAAAATACTGAATTTTGTAAACTTTCAGGTAGACGGCGACACTGACTCGCCAGACGTACAGGCGGAATTCACGAGAGTCTTATTGGAGGAAATGGAAAAGGCCGAAGCGATAGCCGCCATGCCAAAAGATACACACACAGTGACTCAAGCGCACACAGAGAATACGCATAATATAGGTATGTGTATTTATTATTGCCATGTAAGATTTAAGAATGATGTCTCAAGGGGACGGGCGCAGTGTGTTGCCACACAGAAATGTTATGGGTGACACAGTATTTGTTATGGGCAGACGTTACACTTACCACCGGGTGAATGTTTCGCTTATCTCGTCACTTCCTTCTTTAGATAAATTACTGCATTTTCTTTTCAGTCGCTACTTCTACAGTTGACTAGTAATATTCGAAATAACGACCAAGAAACGGTTGGTGAGTCATGGGTAATATCTTAGTGCGTGAGCGACGTACGTGCTCTTCCCACCCTTTCTCCACCGGTCCGAAAAACATAGTGAGATACAGCCACCATAGAAAGGCAAGAAAAATATTTTAGCGAGATGTGAAATCCGGTTACCCGTAGTGTACTGACGAAGATTAATGATGATGATAACTATCAACTATGGTATGGGCATTAAACACATCATCATCATCGTCATCATCATTTTAGCCTATCACTAGCCCACTGCTGAACATAGGCCTCCCCTATAGATTGCCACAAAAGTTTAAAGCTCTCATTTTGTGGGGAATTTCGCCTCGCCTTATTTGTCATGCTTGGCAAGCGGGTTGGCAAACGCAGTTTTTTTATTCAGATGTTCCAGGAAGAGGCTGATGCCCATCTTCTGCTTTTAATTTTCCCTCCGTCGACTTTTACGACACGCACGTGATGAGATGGGGTGGAAGATTCTCTTGAGCCGCCACCACAAAATGAAGAAATTTGAACTGTTCTTTTTCAGAAGATTCAAAGCTGCACCAGAGCAACAACGGGATCAGCAATGGTGGCCTACACAACGGCGCCCTTCCAAATGGCATTATGACCAATGGTTTTGCCAGCATAGGAAACAATAAGGTACGTGGAAACCTTGCAAGATCGGTCGTGGGAACTTACATTATCCAAGATCACCTCATCGTGAAGGTCTGTCGATCTTAATCCACATATGAAAATCTATCGTTTTGTTTCTATGTCGTATCGTGTATTCTAAGTTATACAAAAGCATTAAATCCCTGTGTAAGTATGACGACCGCGTAACCTAATAGTTACGAGCCTCGGTTCGAATCGCAGCCGAAGCCAACATTTGTGCGAAATCACAAATTTTTGGTTTTCGGGTCTGGTTGTGTTGTGATTATCCCTGTGTATCTTACAGTGCATCCTAACCTATCTCCGATATTATCGCAAGAGCGTTAAATCGGGCTCCAGTAAGTTGAGACGAATGAGTGTCTCGGTGGTTGCACGTACTCTTGTGGCACGCGGTTGATAGCTTCCTACCGTATTTGGTAGTTGTCGCCATGGTCGAAAATCGGCCCGGAGGACATCACCATCATATTTATGTAGTAGCTGTGCCCCGCGGTTTTTCCCGCGTAAAGAAGCCGACCCCGATAGACAAAAGGTATACATACATACTCGTACATACTTCCCTATTAGAATCCTTAGAAGAAGAAGCCTACGTTACCCGCTATTATATCAGCTATTTGTCAGTGAAAGTCCCGTCAAAACCGGTCGAGACATTTCGGAGATTAGCCGGAACAAACAGACGGACAAAATTTTTAACAATAGTTTCTTTCTTATAAGTACCATACATACTTTTGTTACAATCTCTATATTACCAGAAATACCAGTGATTCCACTAGCTATCACTGCTTTTCATATCGAAATACAGTACGCCAGAATAACATCAATAGCTCTGAAGTGAGGCAACTTACTTCTTGGAAATTAAGTGTTGCTATGCTTCGAACTCAATTATTAAATAAATATTAACGTAAACGTCGGCCATGTTTATTCCTTTAAAATATCACTTATATTATTGTTACAGATCAGGCCGATTGTAAATAACTTAAGGAAGGTGCCATCAATCTCACAAATGACCCACGACGACGTCAAGAGACTATACCACCAGAGCACCGGCGAAGTTTCCCTTAATGCCCATCATATTTAAAAACGCAAAATACCTAAATATAAATAAGTAAAATAATCTTTATAACTATAAAACTATAACGACAGTGTCTCTATAACGCTTTTGATAACTAAAAAGTTAAAGAAAAAATACTTCTTGTTTCCTGTAACCATAGATTATGTTTTAAAATTAATATTCGTTCAAACAATCTTTATTTCTGTAGTCTTTGTGTAATCCTCACATTAAAGTAGAGAATGTTAAATTGCTAAGATCCGCATGAAAAATGTAAAATGGTGTGTATTACCTAGTTTTGAAGAGCACCGCCCGCCCTCCCTCAACAGCGTGCACAAGAAAACCAATACCACCTCACACCTCCACCACTACAACACTACCACTAGGCAACGTGTTTCACCTCAAAACGAGACATTATCAAGTGATATTGACTCTACGACAGTTAGCCGCCTATTAACTATATTAATCCTCATATGTCTAATATATATGCATGTAAAGGGTATTAATATATTTATTAACAAAAATACAGTTAATAGAATCGTGCTTCGCTTTGCGGAAACCCACTAAGCTCCGCATGCAAAATTGAGTTAAATTGATGTGCGTTACCTACTTTTTGAACAGCACCAACCGCGCTTCCCAACACACAGCACTAACACAAGACAATACACAGCACCAAAATTGAGAGCACACGGAACATTCTCTCACTTGATTCGAAATACACTTACACTAGCCTACCTCCGATCTTATTACTCGAGTGAGTGCCCTTGTGTTGCACGTATACTTGTGGCAATATAATATGTCCTGCAAAGTTAATAAGTTCCGACAGTATTCGGTAGTTGTTGTTTTGGTCGAAAATCGGCCAGGAGGACATCACACATGCAGATTACAATTAAAAGTAATTATAATGTCCCTTACACTTTCACAACAGCTTATAAATGTCCCACTGCTGAGCACAGGCCGTCCCTCATTTCTGAGGGGTTTAAAGCCGGGAAGAGTCCGCCACTCCGCTCCAATGCGTCCGAATCCGTCCGTCGACTTCATATGTCCTCCATAGTATCTACTAAATTAGCATGTCTGTCGTTTTGCATGCGGATCTAAGCAAAAAAAATTTGTTACCCTCCCATATATTCTGAATAGGTCACAAGGTTAATGCAGTGTAACGTAAACCGTGTTAGGGGTTGTGAAGATACAGGTGCTTGTGAGGGCTGCTCGACAATTCACTGTGCTTAGCTCGGGCCATATACGGGATTTCTTTATCTAATGCCAAGTCATTTATTGCCCGACTAGCTGTAGCTCCCGGTTTCACCCGCGTAAAATATATCGCCCACATGACCACATTCGCCGTAATATCTTTTGCAGTTGATTACTTACAACAGTTTTCGGTAATTCTTGCCGTGGTCGAACAACCCTCCCCCCTACTCCGTGGCCCATTGACTGGCGACGCTCTTGCATCGATACCATGAACGCTCCATGAAATATTCAACCCGTAAAACGCCAATGCAAAACATTTTTCGTTGTCACTACGAGCCGCAGTTGATGACCTGGTTCAGTAACAATGGTTAAGTATGAGCTTGAAGCAATACTGGCGATAAAAAATAATTAGTTTTCGGAATTCAACGTTTTACTATCAGAAGAATAACTTCGGTGTATAATATACCCTTCACGTCCAGCGCGGTTTTTGTTACACACTAATTAGTTTATATAATGTTAATACAAAATTGAGCGATACTATATAACTGAGATTTACATCACTACTCAGATCTGTTTATACTTTAAGGATCTATTTTTTATATGTAAAATTATCGGTCGAAACAAATATGAAAGATTTTTTCACAAGTTTTATGCATATTTTCAACATGGAAAAGCAAGTTTATAATAAAAGAAACATTTTATCTTTATTTTCAACTAATTATGTGTACCTTAAATCAAATTGTTGAACAATACGATAATGTGAAATGTGCCTAAATCAATAGTTTTAATGCGAATTAATGTATGTACACAGTAGATGGCTTAGATATTAGTAATCATGTATTAATGTTAAAATAAACTAACGATAAGTTTAAAGTAGCTTAATTATTAGAAATGTCTATGCGAAGCGCTGATATAATTAATATAAGAAAGACTCTACTTTCATTTATATTTATGAATAATTATTCGAAAATATTATCGAATGTTTCTAAAGTCAATCAACACATTGTTTGTTTAAGATGGTACGACGAATAGACAAAAACTTTTTTCGTTTATTTTAATAATTAAAAAATAAAAAGTAAGTGAGCGTCTATGACACTGTTTTCTATTACCAATGTATAATTTTGTTTATAGACGTATTTTGTGTATAATTTAGATTATATGACGAGACGAGCAACACGTTCACCTGATGGCGAGTGCAACGTCTGTCCATAACAAATGCTGTGTCACCCAGAAGATTCAGATTCTAGAACATTTCTGCTTGACACCACACTGCGCTCGTCACCTTGAGACATTAGTTCTTAAGTCTCATATGCCCAGTGATTACACTAGCTCTCAGTGCCCTTCAGACCGAAACAGTAATGTTTCCACACTACTGCTTTACGGCAGTATAACTGGCCTGGGGGCCTACTTAGACGGATTGATGTAAAGGACCACCAGTAAAATATCTTTAGTTTGTTCGCTTCTTATATTGCTCTTAGACCATTCGTCTACAATAAAGCAGGACCGTACTCTGTAGCGTATGTCTTAAATGCGTTTGTGATTTATAAACAAGTGTCGAACCGAACCATTGGTATTAAAGCAGTTGTTATAACTAATAGTCGATAGGTGTCCGGCAGAGTAGAATAGCACCTACTTCTTTCCTACCGAGGTATCGTAAGAGGCAACTAAGGTATTTTAGTAGTCGCCGTTGCCGCTGGTTGAGATATTTAATCCATTCAAAGAGAAGACATTGCAGCATTTTCTCAGTATATAAATGTAATATGCTTTAAGCGCTGCTTTATCATTTTATTGTTACGCTTAAATTACTTAAGAAATTTGTTTATTTTAGGATATGATATAAATATAATGTATAGTGTAGAAAGAATTGAATTTAACAGTTTATGAAGTTACTAAAACGCACTCACAAACACGTTAAGTGCCTTAGCACAAAATGTATTTTTGGTACGATTAGTGTATATTAATATTTGTAATATTTATAGAGGTAATAAAAAAATCAAATAAAAAGGAAGTAAACGCTGTAGGTCATTGTGACTACAAAGTGAATCTGTTAAGATATATTTTTATCAGCCGGACAGTCGACCGCATAATTAAACAATACTCGGGTCTCCCCTCGCAATACAACGAAGGCGCTTCGTACGGAATAATTTTCTAATATTTTCACTTGAAAAGTGTGAATTCAATACAAGTTAAAATAGTCCGTGAATTTTCCTGTTACATTTCATACAATTTAAGGACATGACAAATTTAACCATTTTTATTACAATTTTATTTACATCTATTTACTACGCTACTCGCATAAAATCCCCGTATAGCATATTGTAATACTATGAAGGACCAATTCAAATTTAGAATATTTTAACTTTAAATATATAGAGCTGTTAAGTAGTTAGATACAAAAAGTCGTAATTTATTTAAAATAATCACAAAATTAGAAGTGTACGAATCACAAAACTGGGGCCAATTTAGAATTAGATACAGTAGTCAGTAACAATTAGATGTAGTGACATTTTCACAATGGTAATATAGAATAGCATCGAAAGCATTATTTTATCTGTATTTTATAAACATGTTAACTATCTTAGTCGTAAGTATGCTTTGGCATTCTGTGGCAAGAAGATAAAAAAAATATTTTATATATACTTTGTACGTGTGATTTTATAATAAAATTTCTTGATTTATCATTGTTGCAATCATCTAAAATTCTATATCATAATTTAATATGTAAAAAATCTTATTTTTACATAGATAACACACTTTGTTTTCTAATATGCGGAAAACTAAATAATGTTTGTTGTACTAATGTGAAAAACTTTATAAACGAGTTCAATTGATTCCGTCTTTTTGTACCTTTAGTTGTAACAGTTCGTAGAGAAGTTACATAGTTACCAATATATTAGGTAAAATCCAATGGCATAATAAAAAACAACAGAATATAAAACGTTAACATTATAACCGTTATATAAGCGTACCTAAATTTACTTAAAACACTATTGAAATGTAGAAATTATTTATTATGTTAAAAATAAATTGGCACATTTTTGTAAAACGTGTTTTATTTGAAGCTCCATCGATTCCTTCCTCGTTTCTGACGTTAATTTTGAAGGTAGTTTTTTTCCGCCGACATGCAATAAAAGTGTCTAAACATTACTGTCTTTCGGTTAGAAAGGCACCGATATGTAGTGTAATTATTGGTAGTACCGCCGTTGCCAACAATTTTACAATTTTATAGACAAATAAAACCAATAACATCTAACAAAAATCTCCTTACTATACAACACAACAACATAAGACAGTCGCTGTCACTTACCCCCGCACTTATGTATACGCAATTCCCTCTACCCGGCTCTTTCACTACATCGAACGAGCCACAAGATAACCAAAATACAAAGCAAATTGTGCATTAAAAAGAATTCGAAAGTCTACTTATAACTTTCTTTATTCCTTCGCGAACAACTTGGTATATGAGACTTAAGAATTACAATTTCAGGGTAATGTGCGCAGTGTGGTTCCACACAGCCGTGTTTGAGGTGACACGGCATTTGTTGTGGGCAGATTTTGCTCTTAATATCAACGACTCGTTACTTTCTTCCATAAAAAAATTAAAGAACACTTAATCATACTAGCCATCATTGGCTTAAGGCAGGGGCAGTACCCAGCGCCGTAATTGCAGTGCTCTGACAATTCCTTCATGACGAATTTGGTCACTAGTGAAACCCCGACACTAGTTATCAGACAAATATCCAAGACCCTTTTCTTAAAAGTAGCAATGGTGAGAGGACGCAGTCGTTTTCTTGTCGGTAAGATCAGAATCATTCAAAACTATGCGTGGCACAGCACTGTGCTTGTTCCATAGAAATTTTATTTGAGTTTGAAGATTTGCAAAAGCAAAGAACAGAGTCTTTTGTGCTCGTCGCTGATGCGGTAACCGCGAACGATTATGACGTATAATTTTCTTATATAATTTTCTTTTTTTTTGCTTAAAATGGTTCGTAAGAACTCGATGACCCGACCAGAAGACCAACCAAAATAAATATATTAACATTTCGGCTGTATTACGTTATTATACTGTATTAAGTTAAAAATAATTTCCCCACACTAGGATTTTATAGAATACATAGATGATGATAATCCCTGGGTATGAGGTGATCGCCGCCAAGCTATTTCTACATCTTTAAAATACTGCTGTTATTGTATATTATTTTAAAAATGACTGAAAAAAAAATACCGCTGGTTTCTCACTGATTCTTCCCATGACAGAGACATTTTTTGCGAACCAGTGTAGTTAACAAAAATCACTTTCAATAGTAATAGTTTCAGTATTATGTAAATAATCAATATTGAATAAAAAAAAATTCTATTGTACTCTATTAAAGCTTTAATTTTGCATCCTCAAAAAATTACTTTACGTGTTAAACTGTCGGAGCCAACACTTTTCAGAAATTGTTGGTTTTCTGATTTGGTTGTGTTGTGAATGTGAAATTTATATGTGTAAAACGCACCCAGGATATTACAGAAGACTACGGAAAATGCTTGGTATCCGATAAATGGCGGAATAACCATAAAAATATGTCAGACCTGCCACTGAGGGGCCTCTTCTACAGCCAACCATCACCAATCTGACAAGCGTAGCGATCGCGGCAAATTCTCCCGAATAGGGATTATTGATATGTAATAGTGGACCAAAATATTTATAAGAGGTAATAAAGTTTTATAAATAAAAAAAATATTTGATAATGTCCCTCCTGTTTGATAATGTGCACGCAAAAAGGTTGCATGATGATGACCTCACATAGGGTCCTTCATCTGAGTTAGTTGGTTATAATATATACGTTTATACGAAAGTGTAATGGATGCCATATTAAGTTCAATTCGAGAACTATGTGAAGACGTAAGAAGTCTCCAAAATCTAAATATAGATAATCAAGATGTCGATCGGAAAAAAAAATAAGAAAAAACACTTAGTCAACATAAATTAAGTAAAATAAACTTGTGCTGTAAAGCGTCGCTCTACAAGAGCAAATACTAACTTAATATTTTAGCAGGGAACATTTTAAAGCATAAACTAATTATTATTAGTATATATTTAGTAACCTATATTTAAACTGAAGAGATGCAAAGCCACTGCGACGGCCGTTAATTACATAATCTGTCTCTAATCAATATATATTCTGCTAAAGGGACCTGTCAGTTTTCCCGCCACTACCCTGTGACTTTCCCGCGCTGTCAGAGGTCGCCCCTACGTTATTGGCGGGCTGGCACAATTTTCGTGGCCTTGACCGAGCGGTAATCAAGTCCGCAGTCGGTCCGTAGAACTCGTGACAGCTACTTGTCGCACGCCCTATTTTTCATATCCTCTGTAATCGCGCTAGATTTTAAATAAAATGGTAAGTCGACACTTTAAATATTGTTTATGAATATACGCAGTTACAGTTACAATGCATAATGAGGTATTTTAATTTAGAATAACAGTGTAATGTGATAGAGACGTTCGTATACACTTTTAAAAGGTTTTCAGATTCAGAGATGCGTTACGTCACACTGTAATAATAATAGACATTACATTTTGCTCAGTTTTAGGAGCCAATATTTTTTTATAGAAGCTTAGAGTGTTTGAAATAAAAATCGTACGAAAACAGTCGGTTTTATTATGTGGATATTCGATTATTAGATAATAACATATACTCAGTAAAAAGTTACACAATTGTGATCTACTAATTGCAAAGAAGTTTGTGTTTATACATACCGAATATGACACTTGATATTTTTAACTGACTTCAAAAAAAGGGAGTTACTCGATTCGGTTGAATTTTTTTATGTTTATTGCCAGAAGTCAGAACTTCGTCATTTATAAATCGTTTTGGAAAATCGTAAGGATAAAAGGAGATGTCGTCCTATACAATTTTGGTTCAGCTCTGATGAAGACAATGACAAAATCATGAAACTCTGTTAGGAGCCGCTGCGTTGAAGTCGGTTTTTTGATTAAGTAATTATTTAAATTGCTTTTATCTTCGGACTGACAAGGACATTATAACGATACGGAACTTCACTTTGAATTTTAGATTCAATAATTTGAAACGAAACTATGCTTACATGTACAACGTAAAGAAAGTAAACGATGGATGCAAATGTCCCTATAGTATATCTCTTATTTTTCTATAAGAGATAGTAAAGAGACGAGCAAAACGTTCACCTGATGGTAACTGCTACGTTTGCCCATAACAAATGTTGTGTCACCCAGAACATTTCTGTGTTGTACCACATTGCGCCCATCCCCCTGAGACATCAGTTCTTAAGTCTTATATGCCCAGTAATTACACTGGCTCTCAGTGCCCTTTAGACCGAAAGACAGTAATGTTTGAACACTACTACTTAACCGCAGAATAACTGCCCTGTAAGTGCTACCTACTTAGACGGATTCCTGCATAGGTATTCTATCACCAGTAGTACCTACCATATTTCTATCTCAGTCGACAGCAAACAAAATGATAAGACTGTAAAATTAACTTCTAGAAATTATTATATATATATATATATATATATTAGATCTAGCACTTTTTTAATACTGTCCTGTAAACTTCAACTAAGGAATAATTTTCGCCGTTTTTTTTTAAATTGTATGTGTCTATTTTATTTTATGTGAATCTATGTGCCAATCTTAAATTTTTCAGATATTTTTTTAAATACGTTATTTAAAACTTAAAAAAAATATTGCACATACCAAGACCTTCAAAATTAAACCCAACATTATATTAAACGAAATTTAAGTACCTACTTATTAATATTTTTATGTCTAGTGGTGTATTATATATTTAATGGTGGTATTAACTTGTATTACTATTTTAATAATATTTATACATATAACAATTAGTTTATGTTCCTCATTACAATTGCGCTGCCTTCTCATTTTCTGATTTTAAGAAAATGAAAAGAAACATCGGCTATCCGTTCCGCAGCCAGCGATAAGCGCAGAAATAATCTGCGTCCAAGCTATATCGATAAGAACCTGCAACATAGCTTGTGTATACCTAAAGCATTTCACTTTATCTCAAAATGTGATTTTAACACGGCGCGATAAGTATATAATGTAATATGTTTTTAATCAAATATTAACGTTAGCATTTCCACACGAAGTAAACAGATACTTCAAAATTTATAAATTATTTTTATTCAATGAAGTTTATTTACGTAATACTCATGGTTCGCAAAAAATGCCTCTGTCCAGGGATGAACAAGCAGGAAACAAGGGCAACAAATCTTTGAACGCTATTGAAACTGAACAGGACTAATGGAGGAACCATTAACGCATTTTAAACTGGTGTTGATCCTACTGGAAATATTAACTATCTTTGTGTGACACCACTTTGTGCCCATCACCCTGAGACATAAGTTCTTAAGTCTCATATGCCCAGTGATTACGCTAGCTCACAGTGCCCTTCAAACCGAAACACAGTAATGTTTGCACACTACTGCTTCACGGCAGAATAACTGGCCCTGGGGTGGTACCTACCTAGACGGATTCCTGCATAGGAATCCTACCACCAGTATATAGGAATCCTACTACCAGTGTATCTGTTACCATTACTGAATACTTCTTATATTTATTTTTTGATTTTTTCTTCATCGCATTACCTTTATAGAAAAGATCACAAAGAACAGACTTAATGCTTAGAGGCATTCTCTGAACATGGTGTGGTGAGATTTTGACAAATTTCAAACAAATAGTCTCTTATTTGTAAGATTAGCCGACTAACTAATCTTGCTATTGTTTGCCACCACACGAATAGCCGTGATAGCTCAGGGGCTAGGCGCTCGCTTTACATTTCATTGTACGCGAGTGACCAGGGTTCGATTCCCGGTGCCGGCACCACTAAAAATTTTATTTGCAATTATAAGTGCTGATTTACCGCGTGCTCGGCGGTAAACGAAAAACTCATCGTGAGGAGTCCCACATGTCTGAGAAATAAAATATATTTCCAAGACATGCGAAGTGCGCCATCCCGCACCTAATAGTAATATTAGATTCGCAAACACCTTTAGAATAATTATAATTATTCTAATAATTATTCTAAATGTGTTTGCAACTCTGCAATCACACCAAAGAATGGACACGTCAATCCTTCTTTGGTGTATCCCTTGCCGGTCCGGACCGTGTATTTTCGGTCCGGTAGTTTACGAGATAGTTATTCAACCACTTGTCCGCCTATTAATATGTTATTCTCTGTCTAGTCTCTCATTTTTGAAAGAGTTATGAAGCCGGAAAGAGTCCTTCGCTATGCGGTAATTGAAGTGAAACCTCTGGGTGCTATGAAAGTAAACATTCTAAGTAGAATTAGAGTGTAACATTTTCGTCGAATGTTTCTTTAGTGATGAAACGAGCAAAACGTTCACCTGATGGTAAGTGCAACGTCTGCCCATAACAAATGCTGTGTCACCCAGAACATTTCTGTGTGACGCCACACTGCGCTTGTCACCCTAAGACGTCAGTTCTTAAGTCTCATATGCCCAGTGCTTACACTTGCTCTCAGTACCCTTCAAACCGAAACAGTAATGTTTGCACACTACTGCTTCACGCCAGAATAACTGGCCCTGGAGTGGTACCTACCTAGACGGATTCCTCCATAGAAATCCTACCACCAGTAAACAGACACTTCTGTTATTCATAATTTAGTATTAAACGATGAATTTATAAATATTTATATGAGTAGTTATTTTATAGTTGCAGTAATATTTCTGTTCATTCATGTTTCTTTATTTTTATTTCATTCAAATCTCTAATATATTACGTAAATTTGCTTCGGTCGCTGTACGTGTACTGAGTGGCATACGCTTTTTATTATTTCACAGACATATTGATGACGTTTTCCTTTTTCCGGCAAGCACGTCGCCGTAGTAAATTAGCATTATGAACAATTTTAGAGGTGCCGGCACTGGGGATCGAACCCGCGTTTCAGGACTTTACAATTAAAGGCGGCGCGCGGTGGCTATGTTACCATGGCTCAATCGTACAACTTGCAAGTTTATAAAAATAATTCGTAACGGAATGTAATGTTCGACGCAAAGCTTTGCGTTGTACGGGAGAAATATAAATGCAATCTTCCTCCAGAACACTCCAGTATGAAGCGATTACCAACCAGAGATGACTGTTTGCCAGCCTTGGTTCTTGGCACGAAACACGGCGTACATTAGTGGCTCGTCCAGAAACGGTTCCGACCTTCAGTGCTTTAAACGATTAAATGAGAGAATGCGGTTTCGATGAGAGCTTTGTGAAATGTAGATTTCTTTATTTGTTCGTACTCGTGTTCGCTGTGTTTGAGTTTAGAAGTTTATATCGGGAAGCTTATTTCAAGGTAATTCTTTAAAATCCTTATATCCTATATTTACGCGAACACTGCACATTTATATGAAACTAATTTTACGGATTTTATCGCGTTTAATTAGACTATTTATAACCCGACATTCGAGTTTCATTTAAATCTTTATATTCATTCGTAATTATTTAAGTATAATAAGGTCTAAGTTATTTTACAAAACTACCTGTTTGATTAGTATTTAATTTTTACTTTTTTTAAAATTAAGTAAAAAGCAATTTATCATAAAAAACAACACAGCGTTTGTTTATTTCTTGTAATGTTATTGTATTAAAGTTATTTACGTATTCGGTAATTCTTTGGAACATGTAAAGCATTCGCGTAATGTTTACTAATTTTGTGCTGAAGTTACATTTTTTTTTGCAACAGCGCGAGTAATCAAAGTATTTCAATAGTAAACAATATATTACAATAGTGAACCGATTTACCTACATTGATGATTAGTAGAAATTTAAAATTTCATTCATCAATCTTGGAGCAATTTTAAATACATATAGTTCTTCGTCTGCCCTTGAAATGGTCCACTGCTGGACATAGGTCTCTTCAAAAAGGGCGGATTCACCTGAATCACCACGCTCGGCAGACGGGTTGGTGATCGGAGTACTAGACGCCTCGCATCTTGTGCCCGTCCCCAATCTATGTACTTTTTGGTCTGATCAGGTGCGATAGTGAGGGAGTGTGACATTTTCGGCAATAGTGCTCCAGGGCGCTACTGGTGGTAGGATTCCTATGCAGGATCGGTCTAGGTAGGTGGTAACCACGGTGCCAGTTTTTTTTATTGGATAGTGTGAGAAAACGATCAAACCGACCACCTGATGTAAAGTGCAACGTCTCCTCATAACAAATGCTAAGTCACCCAGAACATTTCTATGTGACACTACACTGCGCCCGTCACCCTGAGACATCAGTTCTTAAGCCTCATATGCCCAGTGATTACCCTAGCTCACAGTTCCCTTCAGACCGAAACACAGTAATGTTTGCACACTACTGCTTCACGACAGAATAACTG
Organism: Luehdorfia chinensis; assembly: GCA_019845155.1. Taxonomy (NCBI): domain Eukaryota; kingdom Metazoa; phylum Arthropoda; class Insecta; order Lepidoptera; family Papilionidae; genus Luehdorfia; species Luehdorfia chinensis. Next base: position 11,909,588 of record JAHVAK010000103.1, read on the forward strand.
GCCCTGGGGTGGTACCTAGACTGATTCCTGCATACAAATTAGCAGTTATTCCACCGTCAAGCAGTACAGTGCCAGCTTAATGTGTTTCGGCCTGAAGGGCACTGATAGCTAATGTAATTACTGGTCAGGTGGAATTTAGGAACATATCTCAGGGTGACGAGCGCTGTGTGTCACATGCCATGCCACACAGAAATGTTCCGGTTGACACAGCATTTGTTATGGGCAGTCCTAGTACTTACCATCTGGTGTACGATTTGCACATCTACCGACACCAGACTACCAAATGGTGGTGGCTTGAGAAAATATACTACCCCATCACTTCCCGTGGGTGTCGTAAAAGTCGACAGAGGGAAAATTCAAACCAGAAGATGGATAGCAGAATCTTTCTGGAGCATCTGAATAAATAAACTGCGGTTTCCAAATAAATTAAGCGTGGCAATTATGGCAGAACCACGCCAAAATGAGAGCTATAAACTTACGTGTTTTGTAGCAATCTATGGGGGAGGCCTATGTTCAGAAGTGGTCTAGTGATAAGCTGAAGTGATGATGATGAAACCCATCAATCCTCAAGGATGGAATTCTCATTAGGAAGGGATGTAGATATTTATGATTTCATACTAACAGTTTGTTGTTTGTACAAACGTTGTCCTCCGGTTGAAAGAAAGTTGAGTAGATAAAGTCCCAAAAGTGGGTAGAATACCAATATCACTGTATTCCGATGCTGTCATTTGCGCAGAATATTACGATGATGATGTCTTCCTCGCCGATTTTGACCACTGTGGCCAGTTTCCAAATATTATCTGCTGCTGAATTAACTGCGCAGGAGATATCGGCATGTCGGCTTGTCGGCTCGGTTGGCGCAGTGGCTAAGACCTTGGCTTCTGCGCCGCGGGTCGAGGGTTCGATTCCCGCACGGGACCAATATTTTGTATGGCCTACATATAGTTGTTCCGGGTCTGGGTGTTTGTGCATGTGGAATTTATGTCTGTAAAACGCACCCACGACACAGGAGAAATCCTACTGTGTGGCTTCGTTTTAAAAAAAAATTATAGTGCCACAATGTGTACGCGCATACATAGAGCCACACACTCGTCAAAACCTTCCCGCGCCCAAAGTAACGCTGATGTGATAATTTCGGAGGTAGACTAGAATGCAGGGCGAGAATGCATGGGGACAATCACAACACAACCAGAGCCGAAAACCAAGAATTTGTGTTTTAGCATAAATGTTAACTCCGGCTGTGATTCGAACCGCGGACCCGCTGCGTAGAAGTCAGGTACTCTAACCAGTAGCGTAAGTCCCGAGGCGGTTACGACATGTACGATAACCACTCGGTCATCTCACAAATCTTATGTATAGTGTTGAATTCATAACGACGACTAATGAGAAGTCGCAAGTCATAATTACAAAAACAATTTTAACTCAATCCAACTTATAACAAAACGTCATCAAATAAATACTGATTTCATAAATATTTTCTCAAATAGCAAGCCAATCTATCAATAGCCAAATATACTTATTTTTTTTTTCAATAATGTAAAATAAACTGGGCACCCCAGTGTCAGCTCCTTCCATTTGACCGCATTCAACGAAGAGCGGCTCGAATTGTTGACGACCATGACCTTCGCTGGCTTTGAATTTTTTACAGGACCTACGGGGACCTAAGGGGAGTGTTCCGAGGATTTTTCGGATTAATTCCAGCCGCTGAATTTCACCATCGCACCTTACGGCACAACTTAAAATTCCATCGTCACCACCTTGATACTTGGCATTCCAGCACAGAGCGTTTTTCGCGAAATTTTCTGCCACGCATTTGCACTTTATGGAATGTGCTGCCGTCAGCGGTTTTTCCCGACCGATACGACTTAGAGACCTTCAAGAAAAGAGCCTGTTCTTTCTCAAAGGCCGGCAACGCATCTGCTATTCCTCTGGTATTGCAGGTGTTCATGGGCGGCGGTGATCACGTGAGCCACCTGCAAGTTTGCCCCCTATTCTATAAAAAAAAAGAGGTAATGCTTAAAAGTAAAGTTAATGCTTATCATAACTTTTTTTACAAAAAAAGCAAAGCGAAAGATAATATTTATTCAGTCTAAAGACTTTACTTGGACAGAAAACAATAAAAAATCAATTAATCTTGACTTGATAATGTTACGAGTATTTTCTTTCCTTGAAATAAAGCTTATTATTAACTTTACTGCGCCAGAGAACTGTAAAATTCTATCATGGAACGTAAATAATGAACATGAAAAAATAAATTGTTGTCTTTGGTAACGACCGGTGCGTCCTTGCTGGCTGGTATAAGTCGAACGTTGGAACGTATTTATAATTAACTAATCGCCCGCTCCGACTTCGTCCGGGTTTAGTCGGTATCCCATTTTTCTTAGCGGTATGACAGCATTTTTCGATTACTTTTCATATTAATATCGCAATTTCTCGCGAAATCCATATCGTGTGGTAGCGACTTTAAGATAATCTATCACCTCATCTTGTCCCGTGGGTGTCGTAAAAATCGACAGAGGGAAAACAAAAACAGCTGATGGGCAGAAGCATTTTTCTGAAACATCTGATTATATACACTGCGGTTGCCAACCCGCCAGTCAAGCGTGGCAATTATGGCAAAATCCCCTCAAAATGAGAGCACAAACTGTTTTGGCAATCTATATGGAAGGCCTATGTTCAGCAGTGGACTAGTGATAGACTGAAATGCTGGTGATGAGGATGAAACTTAATTAGTTGCTATTTAAAACTACTGGCTATCTAACGGTAAAAGAATATTTTAGATTGCTCTGGTTACAGTGACCAGACTAACTTAAAATACTAGTCTATTTTTCGTTGTCGGTATATAGTAAGAAATGCTTGAAACATTCTTTTGTCTGGAAATTAATCATAGCCTATGACATCTGGAATAGTGTACTGACATGATTTTTAAAATCGGTCTAATAGTTCCGGTAGACAACTCTACTCTCATATACAAACAAACTTACAATGTTATGATGATCATGATGTTCTCCTTGCCGGTATTGACTACAGCTACAATTACCGAATATTGTCGGGAGCTATCAACTGCGCAGGAGATATTATAGTGCCACAAGTGTACGCACAAACACAGAAACTCACTAGTCCCAACCTACCCGCGTCCGATGTAACGGTGATGCGATAAGATCGGAGGTAGATTACGATGCAATGACAGAAACACGGGAACATTCACATCACAATCCGAAACCCCCAGAAGACCTGAAAACCAACAATTTTTGTTTTACCACAAATGTCGACTCCGATTGAGATTCGAACCCAGGACCCGTGGCGTAAAAACTCAGGTACTCTGACCACTAGGCCACGCGGCATGCGGCTATAGTATACATGCGTAAATTAAAAGAAATGACGGTTTGTTTGCATTTTTAATCTTCCGTTGTAGCCACAGACACTCAACGCGAACAGATGTTTATTTCCACACCAAGCCTTGAAGAACTAAGCAAACAGCACTTCCAGTTTTTTATAAATTGTTAAAGCTAAGTTTCTAGTTCTGGGTCTAATTTAAAGCTGTAATTAATGCAAAGAAGATTCTTTGATTGTAATAACAGACCGATCGAACAGAGGTTTGTCTCTAATTCAGTTATCGGAGAACGGGTGAGTGCAATAAATGAACCCGCGTTTTTAATATGAAAACTTTGTGCACTTTAAAGTGAGGAAATACGCGTAGTTTAAACTTTCATGAACTGTAGTTAATAGAGTCAGGCGTTACTTTACGGAAATCCATTATAATGAAGGAAAGAAAGATAATTTGCTAAGATTCGCATGCAAGACACAAAATGGTGTATATTACTTAGTTTTGAAGACCACCGCCCGCCCTCCAACGGTAGCGTGCACGAGGAAACTAACACCGCCACCGGGAACCGCTTCTGAGAACTGCCACCACTAAAAAACTACCACTGGGCAATATACAAAACTGAAGTAGAGACCACAACACGTGTTTCGCGTCAAAACGAGGCAGTATCAAGTGACATTGATGCTACGACAGTCTGCCGCTCGGCCTCATGGTCTCTACTTCAGTGGTGTATATTGCCTAATGGTAGGTAGTAGGAAATTAACTTTCTTTAAATAGTATTCATTTTAGTTTTTTCTTTCTATATATTCTCTACCGTATAATAATGACATCTGGCAAATTCTTATATTAAATGGTGATTGGGGAACCCTCAAATACCACAATCCCCGCATAACATCTCAGGGAGACTGGAGTGCCTGAAAATCAGCGCTGCATGGGATTAATCTCGTGTCAGCAAATGCTGAGTCACCTCCTTTTGCCTAAAATTAATGTAAGGATTATTTCATGTAAAGGTCTATTTTTGTGTTTTCTTTGGGGCAATAAACTGATATTTATTTATTATTAATGATGACGACCGCGTGGCCTAGTGGTCAGAGTACCGGACTTCTAAGCCGCGGGTCCCGGGTTCGAATCCCAGCCGGAGCCAACATTTGTGCTAAAACATAAATTGTTGGTTTTCGGGTCTGGTTGTGTTGTGATTGTCCCCGTGTTTCTGACACTGCATCCTAGCCTACATCCGATCTTATCGCATCAGCGTTACATCGGGCGCGGGTAGGTTGGGACGAGTGAGTGCCTCTGTGTTTGCGCGTACACTTGTGGCACTATAATATCTCCTGCGCAGTTGATGGCTCTCGACAGTAGTCGGCAGTTGTCGCCGTGGTCGAAATCGGCTAGGAGAACATCATCATATCCGTCTAGGTGGGTACCACCACAGGGCCAGTAATTCTGCCGTGAAGCAGTACTGTGCAAACATTACTGTGTTTCGGATTGAAGGGCACTGTGAGCTAGCGTAATCACATGGCAGATGAGTTTTAAGGACTGATGTCTCAGGGTGATGGGCACAGTGAAGTGTCACACAGAAATGTTCTGGGTGACACAGCATTTGTTATGGGCGGACGTTGCACTTACCATCAGGTGAACGTTTTGCTTGTTTCATCACTTTAAATAATAAAAAAAAAATTGTGGGTAAAAGGTGAAGTTACTATCTACTATAAAAAGACATTTCAATTTTAAAATTGAAATCTGTATATTATCCGGAGTACGGTATTGAATAGAACGGTATTTGTATTATTTTGAAAGTCACGTCGAAGTTGGCATTGGACATTCCCTGTTCGTTACGGACGACTGAAATAGACCTCGCGTGCGAACTTTAAATGTTAGACTTTATATTTTAGTTTTATTTCGTATCATCCGTTGATATACAAAAACCCAAAATTCACAGCTCCATACAAAATCACCAAAAAAAGCGTAGATCAAAACATAAAACCAAAGACAAAGATCACAAATTCCGATTAAGTAAAATCTTAAGTTATGTAGTCTTATATAACCAGAAACTGCCGTGTATTGACGGCTTAAGAGAATCTACCACCCCATCTCATCCCGTGAGTGTCTCAAAATTCGACAGAGGGGGGGAAATGGGCAGCAGCATCTTTCTGGAACATCTGAATAAATAATGACAACTATGGCAAATCCCCCCCCCCCCCCCCCCCAATGCGAGCTACAAAATGTGGCAATCATTGGGAGAGGCTTATGTTCAGCAGTGGACTAGATAGGCTGAAATGATGATGATGTAAAATGTCATCGTCACCTTCAAAATTACGCTACACGCCTGTCTCACCGTGACTGAGGTTGTGGCCTTACACATTGGCACTTGGCAATGAAACATCCAAACTGTCGCTGTGGTATTATTGGCAAGCGAGACAAGCAAATTGTAATGAACAACTCGCCTCTTTACAAGGTTGTTTTCAACATCCGTTCGCCGATCTTTAGAAAAGTGTCGATTATTTGACACAAGACGTTTATTGTTCGGACAATTTAACAAAAAACTTTAGAGAATAAATACTATATTAAAAGTAAGTAGATCTCAATTTGAGTGACCTGGCTTCGATTCTCGGTGCCGGCACAACTAAAATTGTTAATTGCAATTTTAAGTGCTGATTTACCACGTGCTCGGTGGTGAAGGAAAACATCGTGAGGAAAATTAATATTTCAAAGATATTTGCAGTCCGCCAACCCGCATTGGAGCAGCATGGCGGATTTTTTCTAGCTCCAAAACCCTCTTAGAAATGAGAGGAGGCCTGTGCTCAGCAGTGGGACATTTATGGGCTGAAACTTTTACTACGCTTGGCAGGCGGGTTGACAACCGCAGTTTATTTATTTAGCTGTTCCAGGAAGATGCTTTTGAGACACCCTCGATATGAGATGGGGTGCTAGATTCTCTTAGGCCGTCACAACACGGCAAATTGTATTTATTTATTTATTAACATTAGCTAATAATACAAAGACTAGAATCACTACATTGCTTGTGCTACGTTATTAAAATATGTAGTCTTTGAAACTATTATACAATGTAAAAACCAACCAATGTAAACAAAACGATTAGGTTGGTAAAATTAACTGCAATAATAAAGAATATCTTTACAGACGATCCCCTTCACCATACTACCAAACAGAATGAACTGATTAAACCTATAAATATATAAATATGTTCTCCAATATTAGACTGACGAAAATAAACCCTGACAACGAGGTGGTCGCTGCCAAGCTATTTTAGCGTGTGTAAAATGTACTTTTATTGTAGTACAACGAAAAAATTTTTGGAACTCTTCGCTGGTACGAGTAATTTAACCGGTTCTTTCCAAGACTAACTTATTTTCCTATCAAATCAGTGTTGAAATATATTATGTAATATATTATGATGATCAATAAATTAAAAATATTTTAGTCGGATGTATCTTTTCAGTTTATTTTTTCATTTCTTTACGTTTACGTGTGCCATATGCCGATAGGTGTCCGGCAGAGTAGAATAGCGCACCTACCTCTTTCCTACCGAGGTGTCGTAAGAGGCGACTAATGTATTCTACGGACAGCCTTTATTCGTGCGATAACACAATAATATGCAATACTGGCACACTGGAAACGCAATAGGGAGCATCCCTCAATTTTATAAAGACTTCGTTTTATACTTTTTTTAAATCGTTGATAAACTTATTTTGATTTTGTTGTAAAAACGTATATGAAGTCCTCCGTGAATGAGTTACTGATTCCAACAAGCTTTTACGCTTAGTTGCGAGTGGTTAGCAGGAATATTAGTAATGTTAATATAGCATTGTTAGTATTCTTTAAAAAAATATAGTATATATATATATACAAGCTTTGTTTTTTTCTTACTCACCTTTGCGTTCCCAGGAGTACTTGTATTTACTTGTGAACATATTGTTTTAATTAAGTTTTGCTACATTCGTAATATTCACATAAATGTCATGAGAAGCTGAAGAATCAGTATTTTGTGCTAGCGTAATCACTGGACATTTGTGACTTAAGGTTCAAGGACTGTAAGACTAAGGTTACAGGGTGACCGGCGCAGTTTGATGTCACACAGAAATATTCTGGGTGACACAGCATTTGTTGTTCGTAACATTATACAAAAAAAAACAGAGCTTAATTCTTCCCAATTTACAAATGCGTCGGTATCTAAGTGTTACATTTGGGTGTTTATTTATTTTTATTAGAGAGCCACTATGGCTCAGGGGACGGTTGCTCGCCTTAATGGTTCATAGTACGCGAATGGCCAGAGTTCGATCCCGATACCGGAAATTTTATAATATCCGCAGTTTTAAGTTATGATTTACCGCGTACTCAGCGGTGTAACGACAAATCGTGTGGGAACCTGCATGTCTGAGGAATAAAAATATTTTGTAGACATCTCCAAAAATCCTCTCAGAAATTGGAGGAGGCCTGTGCCTGTGGTTACATATTCATTTAAAGTTAATTATATACTTTATAATAGTTATTCAGTTTGTCATACGCCATCAATTGGCGTTTAATTTTGAAAATCGATGAAGTATCATTAGCAAATACTATATAGTATGATGATAAAGACACAATTAGCAATCTATTAATTGTGGCTTGGTTGGCGCAGAGGGTGAGCGATCATTTCTGCCCTGCTCTTCGAGTATTGAGTTTGAATCCCGCATAATTAATATTTGCATACCTACCCCACCCAGACTACAGTAAAAAATGTAGTATGCGGCAATGTTTCGTAAGAAAAATAATAAGTTCCGCTTCTAGTCTGTGGAAGGTTTAGTAAAAAAATGAAAAAAAATCATAGATAAATACGTGATTTCAGCCTTATTTCCTGCGTCACTCTCTTAACCATAGATATAGACGTCGGCGATTAATCAAAATTGACAGTAATTATTTTATTAACGATTTTACTTATTCATCACAAATAAAGATATAATTTTTGTTATGGAAAAGAAATGCTTTCCATGCGACGAGCCGATAGTAGACAAAAAGCCGCCCTGCCCTCTACATTGCAAGTCGCCAAAATGCCAGGCCTTCCAAAGCAAGGTACTTAATCTAAGGAAGACGGTTCTCACGGTATAAGTCGTCACGAAAGTCTGAACCTCCACCGCGTCGGACATATAATATATGACTTATTAAGCAAAAATAATACGAAAGAACTGACGTGCAGCGTTCGTAATTATATAAACGTTGACTCACACTAGGATTTCTCTTGCACCGTGAGTGCATACACTCAGAGCAACTACTTTTTTAATATTTTTTACTAGGTGTAGGATTTCTATGCTGGAATCGGCAGCAGGGCTGCTGTGAAGCGGTTCTCAGTCACAAGACTGAGAACTGAAGTCTCAGGGTGATAAGCGCAGTATGGTGCCACACCAAAATATTGGGTGAAAAATCTGTGCTGAGTACCAAGCACACCCTAGTAACAGCAACTAGTGTTGGTACGCGTTGCTATCCGGCCGTTGAATTCTTTAAAATTGTGGTTTTATATCAAAAATTATTTTATATTACTTACAAAATTTTCTTTTCTCACTCCAGGCACCAATCGATACGAGTAAAAAACCAATCGTATGGGTGCTGGGCGGTCCAGGCTCAGGTAAAGGCACGCAATGCGAGAAGATCATCGCCAAGTACGGCTTCACCCACCTGTCCACCGGGGACCTGCTGCGTGCGGAAGTCAAGAGCGGCTCCGACCGTGCAAAGTGCCTTACTTCTATTATGGAGAGGGGTAGGTACCAAATTGATACAGCTATGTCCATATTTCTTTAAACTAATAAAAATTGTCCGAAATTATTAAAACATTTTATCGACGAGGGACACTCGGTAAAATTTTTATTCTAGGACACCGACTTTTAGAGTAGAGAATTGGAGGATATAGTTTTTACTCTCATATTGCGGTTTTATTCAAAAGTCGCAAAATACGGTAGCAACAACTTTCAGTATCTTCTAGACTGTCCAGGACATATTAAAGTCCGACGACAGTAAACGGCACTTTTACTGTCATGGTATAGTAAAAGTGCCGTTAACTATCATTGGCCTTACCCTTCCCCACTACGACACTAGTACTAGGCAATACACATCAACGAAGACGACAACTCGACACGGGTTTCACGTCAAAACGAGTTTTTATTTTTTTTATTGTACAAAGTGACGAAACGAGCAAAACGTTCAACTGATGGTAAGTGCAACGTCCGCCCACAACAAATGCTGTGTCACCCAGAATATTTCTGTGTGACACCGCACTGCGCCCGTCACCCTGAGACATCAGTTCTTAAGTCTCAAATACCCAGTGATTACGATAGCTCACAGTGCCCTTCAGACCGAAACGCAGTGATGTTTGCACACCACTGCTTCACGGCAGAATAACTGGACCTGGGGTGGTACCCTACCTAGACGGATTCCTGCATAGGAATCCTACCACCAGTAATAATTATCGAGTGTTATTGACTTTACGACAGACAGCCGCCGAGTGGCTGCACATAATAAAAAACTAGATAATATACGCATGTAAATTTAACATTTAACATTTTACATTTTGCATGTAAATTTGGATCTAAGCAAATTAACTTTATTTTTTTATTAAGTTGCTTGAATCGTACAGGTGAGCTGGTACCCAATGAGACTGTATTGGAACTTCTGAAGGAGGCAATCGTGGCCCGCGCCGCTGACTCCAAGGGTTTCCTCATTGATGGCTACCCGCGCGAGAAGTCACAGGGCATCGCCTTCGAAAACTCTATCGCACCTGTAACTGTAAGCATCCTTCTTTTGATGGTTTTTAACATGAAAAGCTAGTAAATAAATTCTTAAAGGCGTATGCGCTATCTTCAATCAACCAGTTAACAGTCCACTGCTGGACGTAAGGCTTGTACGAAGTCGGGGTCCAAGGTTAGAACACCAGCCCAAGCCAATATTCTGAAAAACACGTAACATTACCTGCCCCATATCTAGTCCCTAAATGCTGAAATTCAAAAAGGTAATCAATATTTTTTATTGATACCGTCATGAGGGATGGGCACGGGTTACTCGAGTACCATGAATTTTAAGGCGAGCATCTATCTCCTCAGCTGTCTCAGCAACTACACACGGAAGTATATCTGCAATCCAGCCACATCCCGCGAGTGTCATAATCTTATAAGAGATGACCAAGGGAAATACAGGTGGCGAATAAACATCTCTAAAAATTTCATACCAAAAATACAGTCATCTAAGGTGCGAGGCATCTGGTGCTATAATTACCAAATTTCTTACTAGACCTCCTTTCTTTGAAGAGATCTAAGAGTTTCATTGAATAGGTTGTTAATTATATATTGTAGCCGTGGTCGGGATATCAGGGAGGACATGATCACCATCATTTCAGCCTATCACCAGTCCACTGCTGAACGTAGGCCTCCTCCTATAGATTGCCACAAACCTTTTGTAGCTCTCATTTCGTGGGGAGTTTGCCATAGTTGCCACGCTTTGCAGCAATAGCCTAATGGTTTAGGGTACGGACTGCAAAACATGACGTCGCAGGATCGAGCCCGCCATTCGACTATTGTCGTGAACCATCTCCTAGCACAAGCTTTTACGCTTAGTTGGAGTGGTTAACAGGAATATTAGTAATGTTAATACAGAATTGCTAGCATTCTTTTTTTTGCATGCGGGTTAGTAAACGCAGTTTATTTATTCCGATGTTCCAGGAAGATGCTACCGCATGATCATTATGATTCGCAGGTAATACTCTACTTCGAGGCGACGTGTGAGACGCTGACGAAGCGACTGCTGGGGCGCGCGGCGAGCTCGGGCCGGGCCGACGACAACGAGGAGACCATCAAGCTGCGCCTGAAGACCTTCCTTGATAACAACGTACCTCGTGCTCGCGCAATACCCAGAAAAACTCAGGAGGGTATGTGCATGCTCTTTTCTTACTTACGTAGCGACCTCCATCGATTTATGAAACGTATCTGAAGTTCTTTTCAAACCCAGAAAGATTGCGCTTTTCAAATTTCTGACATATTTGGTAGACGTTAATAATAAAATATAATAATGTGGGTGTATATATATATATATATATATATATATATATATATATATATATATATATATATATGTGTGGGTGTCGTAAAAGTTGACAGAGGGATAATAAAAACCAGGAGATGGGCAGCTTCCTGGAACATCTGAATAAATAAACTGCGGTTGCCAACCAGCAAAAAATCCCCCAAATTGAGAGCTACAAGTTATTGTGGCAATCCGTTCGGGAGGCCTATGTTCAGCAGTGGGCTAATTGTGGGCGACCGCTAGGCGCTGGGTTCGAATCCCAGCCGGAGCCAACATTTGTGCTAAAACACAAATTGTTGGTTTTCGGGTCTGGTTGTGTTGTGATTGTCCCTGTGTTTCTGACACTGCTTCCTCGCCTATGTCCGATCTTATCGCATTAGCGTTACTTCTGGCGGGTATGTTGGGACCAGTGAGTGCCTATGCGGTTGCGCGGACACTAGTGGCACTATAATATATATCTCCTGCGCAGTTGATAGCTCTCGACAATATTCGGAAGTTGTCGCCGTGGTCGAAATCGGTCAGGAGAACATCATCGTCAATTGTGGGCTAAAATCAGGATGATGATGATACAAAATTACGTTTGACGAACTAAATTAACATTCTTACGTCGCAAAAATTAACAATTTTCTTTTCGTTTCTTGTCAGTGCGATGCATGACGTGTAAACAATTTCTTAAGCTTCTCATGTGGTGAACACTACGTCATTAGTTACATTTTAACTATTAAAAATAAATCAACTAGTAAATGTATCATATTTTCTTTGTGAATTGTTATAATTTCTGATATTTTCTGATTTTTCATAAAACCAATACCTGTACCCATAAAGTCTAAATGCAGAACCGGATTCCGTGTCTTAAATAATATACCTGGGTCGCATAACTTCACAAACAAAGCTCGGTATTTGATCGATATAAATCGATTATTTAAATTAATATAATTGTAGTCGCATTGCACCCTCGAGAATGCGTCGCTATCGATCTACGAACTAGCCTTGGTTACTAACGTAGAAGTTATATTATTTGTTTGTTTGTATAACCTACGACATTTAAATGCCAACCCATTTCATCTAAGGGGTGTCGTATAAGTCGACTAAAGGCCTCCGATTTATGACGGAATAATCATTTCAATTCTTCTCATGGTTTCCGATTTATGACGGAATAATCATTGCGATTTGAAGACCTAATACCCCAGACCTGTGAAAAGCGTAGAATAACGTGAAAAGTATCCGGTACTGCAATCGCCTTCTTAGCGTTACAAACATGCCCAATCCTCCTAACTTGCGAGAGGCCTGTAATTGCCAGTGGACGTTTTACTGGTTGTTGAAGAAGATAACCTACATGAAAGACATTATGCTCCCTGAATGACATGATGTGCGTGCAGATTGAGGGATCTTTTTGAAAAGCTGATTTAATATTTACGAAACTAAGGTGGAATTTAAGTAAATCATAACATTTTTGGTCTAGTAGTTGCGGAAATGATCGAGTAAGATTTCTATATTTTTTTAAAAAGCATTTAAAATATGTTTAATTAAAAAAATTATAATGCCCATAATTAGTGTTAGCTTGAAGCATATTTCTAGTTTCTACGTCGTATTGTTTCGGTAGAAATCGACTGTGATAGACAAGTGACAGACGGATAGTTTTTCGTTTGGAGGTACGGAACAAATAATACTTAAAATACACCAAAATTTAAAAATTTAAATTAAATAATAGAAACCAATTTCGTACTTGTTATTGTGCCAGAATACACAGCGCGTTAAAGTCCAGATTTATCGGCGTTTACGTGTAGATGATGCGGACTTTATAATTGCCTAGACACTAAAAGTGTATAACTTCATACCTAAATAAATTGGATTTCTATTTGTACGTTTATTTACCGTTACAGCTTAGAAAGCACTGATCTGGTTTCTCCTCTATCGATTTATATCGGTATAGTAAATTTAACTACCCATATATCTCACAATATCGCCTCATGGTCAGTCCGTTATTTATGAATATACCTCTTAACATTTAACGATGTCCTCCTGACCGATTTTGACCATGTTATAGAGCTAAACTCTCTTTGTTTGCACATACTGCAAACTAAGGTTGTAATGCGATAATATCAGAGTTCAGTTCAGATACAGTTATGTTCTCCTTGCCGATTTCGACCACGGTGATTACTTCCAAATATTGTCGAGAGCTACCAACTGCACGGGAGATGTAATATTGCCACAAGTGTACGCGCAAACACAGAGGCACACTCTCGTCCCAACCTAGGAGGTAAGTTAGGATGCAGTGTCATAAACACGGGAACAATCACAACACAACCAGACCCGAAAACCAACAATTTGTGTTTTAGCACAAATGTAGATAAAACGATAATTTTGCTTTGTGAATTTGATTTGGGACATATTATTTCTTAATCTAATCATCATCATCATCATTTTAGCCCACCACAAGTCCACTACTCAACTAAGGCCTCCCCCATAGATTGCCACATATATAATTTCGGTGATGTAATTGCTGTTAGCCTTTTTGGCTTTTACAGCTTCATCGGATACTGTGCGCGCGGGCCAAGGGCCCGCGTGACAGGTTTGGTATGACCCAAACATAAATACATAAGTAATACTCCTAAAAAACCTCGAAATTCAGACTTTCGCGTTCGATGCGTGCTTGCGCGACTTTGAATATCTCCAAAATAGCTTTAAGTCGTCTAATGACCGTCCGAGGGAGGCTGCGGGCCTCTATTCGGACTGTCGACTTGTGTGTCGGTAACCCTGGGCGGTGAGAACCGCCCTGGAAAACGGTTTCGCGGGCGACGTTTGCGTTCGGTCGCGTTTCTGTTTGGTCGGTAGTTTGCTGCTTTAACCACCAGCGGATTTGGATGAACCGCGGCTTTTTCGAAAAACCGCCGTGATAATTCTCTGAAGTGTTCAGAGATTAAGGGCATTTCGCAGTCGCTATGAAGATCTACGTTGCGTTGATACCAACCGGCTCCGGTGGCAGTTCGCAAGAATCGATTCTGAACGCTCTGTAACTTCATTAATTGATTGCCCGTCGCGTGAGCGAAAGCGACGCAAGCATAGGCCATTACGGGTCTTATGCAAGTCTTATACAGGCGAAGTTTGTGTCTTAGGCACATTTTTCTTGAAGAGCATGTTAATGGGTATAGACTGGCTTGAGATAAAAGCCGCTCTATTGCGTATGTTTTTAATGTGTGCAGCGAACGACATCGCTGCGTCTAAAGTGACCCCGAGGTATTCGACGCTCTTTTCCCAGAGAATAGGGCGTCCGAACAAGGTAATCGTGCCTAGTTGATTGTCATTGTCACAAAACAGGGTCTTCAGCCACCTGCATACATCGCCTACCCGTAAAACCGTGCAGGTCGTCACTTCTTAATCTTAATTAACATAAAATACATTTACTATTTTCTATTTAAGATAAACGCTGAAGCATCCGTGGACCAGATCTTCGGTGAGGTGCAGAAAATCCTGGACCCAATCGTTGCGGCCAACTGAGGGCAGAAAGACATCTGAACGTCCTAGCACAACTGTACATACTTTAACTAATTTTAATTATTGTTGAATTAAATTATTTGTTTATTTCTGTTACTTGTCTGTTTAATTGTTACACTTTTTAATAATAAAAAAAAAACAAAAAATATTATAAAATAAATAGTTATTCTGCCGTGAAACAGTAGTGTGCAAACGGTTAATGGGTTTGGGTCTGAAGAGCACTTGAGAGCTAGTGTAATCACTGGGCATATGAGACTTAAGAACTGATGTCTCAGGGCGACGGGCACAGTTTGGTGCGACACAGAAATGTTCTGCGTGAATTTGTTATGGGCAAATTTTTTCCACGTCTCGTCACTTTATCCAATAAAAAAGAGAGAATTAAGTATTACGTATATACATATTACGTCCGACATCGTTTTCACGTCTTATTTTTATTTAAATTTCATGCCTTCACTTTTAATGGTTTAAAAAATATTAGTATTATATAAAACAAACAAAGGAGTTAGAAATGCACTTGTATGTATTTAAATTTTATGTCTAACACGAAAATATTACTTATTTTGCGTAATTGTTAAATTAATTTAGTTCATTGTAATCGGAATATCAAACATTCTCAGATATTTCCTTTCTTTACCTTTCCGTCGAGCACTTGGTTAAATCCGCCCTTATCGGAACAGGGGGAGCGAACCCAGGCGCATTCATGCACTATGACATCTGACCGCCCTTTGTAGATGTTTTACACGTATTCGGGCAGTGTTTTGTTTATTCTATTTGATTATTGTTTTTTATCTGTTCTAATGGACATTTTGATTGAAACATTTAAAAAACAAAACTAATTTAATTTAGGAACTGTTTTCCGTATTTACCATTCGCCCCAATACCAGCGAAAGAGTCTGAGAAGCAATTTTTTTAAAACCAGCAGTTTCCGCGTCTACTTTGGCGTGTTTTTGGAGAAATAAGTAACACGCTTTTGAGGTTCGTATGGCTAACGATAAGAATAGGAGACCCGGTTCCCCTCCAGGCTTCAGGAGCGACAACGATTCTCCATTTAGATTTTTATCGAGGTATAGAGTTAGCTAAAGGGAACAGCGACCACATTACCGGGTGGACTTGGGACTGTGTGCAGGTTTGTTACTCTAACAAAAAAAATCTATCCACGCTGCTAAGCAAAACTGACGGATAAGCAAGTCACAATGGGAGACAGCCCTGGGCGAAGGTTACACGGCACTCTTTTCCGAATAACTAACCAGAATATGGACCGGAAAAGAGATGGGAGTGTGATAATGTTGGCTTATGTAGCATTCGTGGAGCTTCGTCAGGTTTCCTTGTTCCTTTATCATGAATCCAGACGACAAAGGTCCAGTGCGTTCTACCGTACACAGTATGGTGTCATAGACGCAGACAGACAGTAGCCTATAAGCTCTTGGTTGGCCAATACGACTTAGAGACCTTCAAGAAAATTTCTCTTCCTCCTTCTTCTCCTATCTCCTATCTCAAAGGTCGGCAACGCACACGGTGAGCCGTTTGCTCGTGTGTTGCACTCCCTATTTTATTAAAAACTGGATGTGTGAAGCTGAAGATGGGAAAGTCCTATGCCCAATAGTCAACTGTGATGAGGAAGATAATGATAAATAAATGAATACTAGAAATTACAAATATATTTCATTTAAACTTATGAAGAGGTTCGCTTAAATGCTATTCTTAACTTCTTCATAAAATTAACAAGTTTTCTTACAAGTATTGGTTAAAAATGTTATAAGTATTTGATAAGGCGACAAAATTATTGGACCTCCTCTTGTTCCTTCTCCCTCTGACGCACAGCTACAGCCGTCTCCACTAAGAGGTATAAGCATTTAAACTTGTCCCTCTCGAGCTCCGTATTACCCGGCACCACCTGCAGTAATGGTTTCTTTTTAATTTCACCCAAATTTTAGTGAAAATTCAAATCCAACTGTGTAAAATCAAATTATGATCAACGGTCAGTAATTTAATCAAGTAACTCATCCTTCATTTACAGGTAATTATCAACACCACAAACACAAATATAAGGAAACCATTAACTTTGCACTGACAGGTGATGCCGGCATTAAAACAATTAAAGAAAACAAAACTATTTTCAACAACGTTTATTAGCTAAAAGTTAACTGAACAAGATCCTCAATCTAGAAACAAAAATTACGCTAACATTAATTCTCTTAATAGAAACTAAAGTTTATTTAGAACAGCTTGACTAGAAATCGTTAGGTTTTAACACCGACGTCGCCTACAGATTAAATACTTACAAACAAATTTATAACTAAATCATCAAAAGTGTCTATTCCAGATAATGGCCATAATATTTCGCAACCTCTCAGCCATAAAACTAAAGCAAAATTAGGTGGTCTAGAGTATAAGTTCTCAAACGTTGCCATGTTATTGGTGATACCAAACAGTTTCGTCCTTTTTGGAATACTTTTAGTTTGTTACTTTGTAAGATATGACTTATTACACGTTATTTTAATTTGAAAATATATTTAAAATGCAATAAACTGCTGTGTGGAGCACTGAACGACCATAAAACGGTAAGCTAGATGACAGCAAAATAGTATTTCATGTGTCGCTTCGGTTGTTGTGGCACCACATATCCGTGGTGGCCACTTCCAGCTCCATGGCCACAGGCGGTGGCGGTGGACTCACCTGAATTTTACTTTTAATATTAAAAAAAATATTAACCAAATATTAAGTTAAATAGACAGGTTCCAAGGGACCATAAATCTTAAGAACTAAGGAAGAGAGTTAAGTTTGCAAGAATTCAAAAATTCCAGCTTAGACTTCGCACTGGCAATTTTCGAGAAGGTTCTTCCGCCATCGTCGGAAGCTATGAGATTTTCCAAACATTTCCTCAGTGGACTTTTACCACACCAATGAAATACGATGGAATATCGCCATCGTTTGGATTTTTACTAAGTAGCAATCGACGCTCAAACGTATTGATCAAATTAAATTCGTCATCATCTCAGCGTCTTAACCCTCTCCCGTCTGACACGATCACCATTTGCTTTTAGAACGCTGTGTTACAGACAACAGCTACAGACAACAGTTAAATTCATCGGCTAATAGCAAAACGTAAAGGTCATTAATTCGTTGCAGATTAGCGTAAGTATTGTTTCTTTCACCCCCCCCCCCCCCCTTCCATGAACTATATATCTATCAAAAGTTCCGCTTAACAACTGCACAGTCTTTCATTTATACAACCCAAACCCAGATACAAGTAGCCTGCGAGAAAACCAATTGCCAGTTGTAAAATACCGCGACTGGTGATGGGCAACATCATCTAAGGTACGGGATTCTAGTAACGCGATTGCCAGTACCCTACTAAAGGGTTACAGTTATAGCTGATCTTCTAAGTTTAAGGCAGGCTTAGACAGGTTTTACGTGTGGTGGCGGACTAAGAGAATCTAGCACCCCATCTTACCCCGTGGGTGTCGATAAAGTCGACAGAGGGCAAATAAAAACCAGGAAATGTACAGAAAAATTTTCCAGGAACATCTGAATAAATAGATTGCGGTTGCCAGCGCACCTTTCAAGATGTGCCTTATGTATGTCCTTATGTACGTCCTTATGTACGTACGACAAAATTCCATATGGGATAAAATTAAAATGGTGAATTCTCTTTCGCGTTCAATTAACATCAATACACTTTTAACGATATTAAAACATACCAGAACACAGTTCATGGCATTCATGATTTTTCTTCAATTAAGTAACAATAATTAAAAATAATGGTTAAAAAAAATAGAATTAGCGCTTCTTATCAATCTGGTTAGGTTACCTTCAATTGTTGTTTTACTAGTGGCAGGATTCCTATGCAGAAATCCATCTAGGTAGGTACTACCCTAGGGCCAGTTATTCTGCCGTGAAGCAAGTGTGCAAACATTTCTCTGTTTCGGTCTAAAGGGTACTGAGAGCTAGCTTAATCACTGCGCATGAGGCTTAAGAACTGACGTCTCAGGGGGACGGGATCAGTGTGGTGCCACACAGAAATATTCTGGTTAATACAGCATGGCCATGGCCGGACGTTGCACTTATCATCGGGTAAACGTTTTGCTCATCCCCTACTTTTTTGCAATAAAAAAAATTACTGAGTTGTTGTGCAAGCTTTTCAAAAAGCAGAATCGGCTATTGATGTAAACCCGTCCTGTCTTGCTAGGTACTAAAGTTTTAGGCAATTATTGTCCCATACGAGTCCCTACAGTCTCTACCCATACTAAGACTTTATCTTTTACACTTGATGTTTCAGAACAAAGCATTGACACATGACAAGTCCATGGTAAAAAGTGTAATAAATGGCAATTCTAAAATATTTATACCTGTGTATGTAACTGATGATGCAGACGTGGCAGCTGTGGTGGCCAGCAGTCACCGTCACTCAGTTGTGACGAAGTGACCGTCACCACTCCACCAGGTCTATGTAAATTTGTTTCATTTTATATTCGCTAACTTTACATAATCTGATTTTATCAAATGATTGTTAATATTCATAACTAAAAATGCTTTTTTAAGAAACGAGTATCGTGTGGCTTACTAAATTATTTGGTTTGGGTGTATTGTGATCATTCCTGTGTCTCCGACCCTGCAGCTGACTTGTCTAATCGCATAAGTTTTATTTCGGACTCGGGAAGGTGAGGCAAGTGCAAGGCAAGTGGCTGTATTTGTTGTTTTCGCTAATGTGAGAACCACCTTTGCCCAACTATTTATTCGTAATTCGATCGCCCGTAGGGGAGCTTAAAGTCGTTGGTAGGAGGGAGTTGGGAGTGGGAGAAGCAAAGCTACAACTGTAATGCTGGCAGTCGCACGAGCAAATGCGCAAACGGGCATTCTACCCGGAACTGTTCTATGAATACGATATGTTTTACGAAGAAATTTTTACGTCTAAAGAAATATAATTATTAAGTTCACCAAACTTAAACGCGACTTACGTTTCGTCGTTGTTAAAAACGTCTATTATGTAGCACACTTACGCACTCTGCCTGCAACGGCGCAATCATTGTAGTTTCGTAGAATACCTTACCCTCTAGCGGCAGGATGCAGCTCCCGGTCCTCAGGTCCATAACGTATCACAGACTGCCACACGGAGGGATCATATTTAACCTCCTCCTCACTTATGGCGCTTGAGTAACCTTCTTCAGCGTCTCCGAGCTCGTCGTTTCGGTAGACCAGTAAGCCGTCGCCATAATCATGTCCACCACGGCTATTGTCTACCACATTCTGTAATATTTTTAGTACATAAGACGGATTTATAGTTAAGGGTTAAAGTTACAAGTCGGTGCTACGTAAATTACATTTCATTCCGTCGAAACCACACATACGACATGTTTGCACACCACTGATATATGGCAGAATAACTAGTGCGCAAGCAGAATAACTGTGATGGTAGGTACCATACGAATTCCTGCATTGGAATCCTACTAATCGTCTCCAATGAAAAGAAGAAAGAAGATTAAAGGAGAGAAAGTTAATTTGCTAAGATCCGCATGCAAAATGTAAAATGGTGTGTATTACCTAGTTTTGAAGAGCACCGCCCGCCCTCCCTCAACAGCGTGCACAAGAAAACCAATACCGCCACCGGGAGCCGCCGCCAGATACCCTCCACCACTACAACACTACCACTAGGCAATACACACCAATGAAGTCGAGAACACAACTCGTGTTTCACCTCAAAACGAGGCATTATCAAGTGAAATAGACTCAACGACAGTCAGTCGCCGACATTCGGCGGCTGCATGTTTTGCATACGGATCTTAGCAAATTAACTTTCTCTCCTTTTCTATAATGGATTTCCGTAAAGTAACGCTTTATTCTTTTAACTATAGAATGAAGATTAGAAACAGATTTATAAGGCAAGTGTGAATGGGCAAGCCGGTAAACCCTTTACTTTACGACGTAGGCGAACGTATCACGATCAGATCGAAATCGGTTAACGGCTTTCCTTGCCACGTCAAACCTATATAAACACTAATGAAAGTAAAAGAAGCTAAAGATGTGTGTCGGGATCGTATAAAATAGAAAGATGTAGTCTCTGTCATACCCCTATGGGAAAGAGGTGTGACTCTATGTATGTATGTATAGTCTCGAACTTTGGCTAGTCAACACACGCTAGGCATTATTCTTTGCCAAAAATTATGTCTGTCTCACATTCGTCTGTCTATCAGTCTAGTCTAGTCAGTTGACACTGTAGCCAATTTAACCCTAGTTGGTCTTATCGTAATGTTTCAAAGTTCTTAAATCAACATTAACTTCACTCAAATTGTAGCGGCGATAAAGAATCTGCCACCACATTTTATCTCGCGGGTGTCGCAAAAGTTCTATAAGGCAATCGCCAGAAAACTTTCATGGCCTCCGATTTGTAGCTGAATAACTATATCAATTATATCAGACCAAAATTATTCTGAACATCGACGAGCCGTAAGCTAGTGGAGGGATTCCTATGCAGGAATCCGTCTAGGTAGGATCCACCGTACGGCCAGTAATTTTGCCGTGAAACAGCAATGTGCAAACATTATTGTGTTTCAGTCTGACGGGCACTGAGAGTTAGAGAAATTAATAGGGATGTGAGACTTATGAGCTGATGTTTCGGGAGGGCGGGCTCAGTGTGGCGCCGCACAGAAATGTTCTCGGTGACACAGCAGAGGTTGCACTTACCATGAGGTGAACGTATTAACGTTATTGCTCGTCTCATCACTATCCCAAAAGCTTGGGTGAAGCCTTTGTTCAGCAGTGGTCCAAAGTCGCAGGCAACTCTACCAAATCTTGTTTTACAATAAATCATACAATCACAGTATAATGAAAGTGATATGCTTATACCCTCCACAACCACCATAATTTCATCCTAGCACTAGTAAACTGCTAAATATAGGCCTCTCCCATAGATTGCCATAAAAGTACGTAGCTCTCGTTTTGGGGGGATTTTGCCATAGCTAGCAGGCGGGTTAGCAATCGCAGTTTATTTATTCAGACATTCCAAGAAGATGCAGATTAAAACCAGAAGATGGCCATCTTCTGGTTTTAATGGTCTCTCTGTCGACTTTTACGACACCCACGGGATGAGGTGGTGATAGATTCTCTTAATAGTATTTAATCCCTAATTGTATTTATTCAAATAATTATGTTTTTTAAATCTGTAAAATAGAAGAACCTAGTACATATCAAGACATTTTTCACCTACCTCAACCTCTACTCCGCCCCAGGCGCCAACGGAAATATCGCCCGGTGCGATGCCGATCCCCGAGCCCGAGGTCCCCGCGAGCCCAATCATGCCCAGGGCGGGCGGCTGCTTGCGGCCGCGGCGGGAGATCGTGTAGTGCAGCGGGTCGTGGCCCTCGCGCCTAATCATCTCGGGCAGTATGCGACGACGCGCGTTTATGAACCAATTGCATACCTGGTGGAAGTATAGTTGTTGTTGATTTTAATAAGTATAGCTTTTTATATTATAACATTCGCAATTTGATCATTGTTAGTTCGCGAATGTTGACTGTCAACTTCCCCACGTGCATGTGATACTCATTTTGTTCAATCGCTCCAAATGCTCAACCAACTTAATAAACCTGTCTCAATCCTAAAGGAGTGAACACTACCACCTTGTTTTACTGCATAACGCTCCGTTGTCATTCTATTCCTCACACGTTCAAAGTCAACGTCTCTTAATCCTTGATACCTTCTTTCACTATCATGGACCAACACGTCACTATTTCTTACCCTGTCACTCAAATTCACACCACGCACATATCTCATGCTCTAATATCTATAGTTTATTTTTTGTTAAAAAACGATGCTCCTCAGTAGGATTTTTTGTGTGTCGTGGGTGCGTTTTACAGACATATATTTCACATGCACAACACAACCAGACCCGAAACCCGACATTTTGTGTTTTTGCACAAATGCTGGCTCCGGCTGGTATTCGAACCCAGGATCCGCGGCGTAGAAGTCTGTTACTGTTAACATCAGGCCACGCGGCCTTCGTACTTAAAAAGGCGCACCACGACGCGCGACCGCCGCTAGAGAGCGGCGCGCAATAGTCAATAATCACACCGCGTACACACGATTCACCCGTGTTCCAGGGCAGTTCTCACCGCCCAGAGTTATCGACACACAATGGACGCCCGCAGCCTCCTTCGGGCGGTCATTAGACCACTTAAAATATTTAAGATATTTGAAATCGCGAAAGCACGCAGCGAACGCGACAGTTCGAATTTCGAGGTTTTTGTAGGAGTTTATTTATTTATTTGTTTGGGTCAAACCAAACCTTGCATGTATCCGATGAAGCTGTAAAAGCAGAGAAGGC
Source organism: Luehdorfia chinensis (assembly GCA_019845155.1). Classification (NCBI taxonomy): domain Eukaryota; kingdom Metazoa; phylum Arthropoda; class Insecta; order Lepidoptera; family Papilionidae; genus Luehdorfia; species Luehdorfia chinensis. The sequence continues at coordinate 11,932,789 of JAHVAK010000103.1, forward strand.
TAACAGAAATTACATCACCGAAAATATATATAATTAAAAAGTATGAACAATTTATCGGGAAGCGTTTACGCCGTGATACGGTTTTTATTTTTATTCACCGTACGTCCCAACATTATACAACTTGCCTTCCTCCGAAAACCAACAATTTCTGTTTTGCACAAATGTTGGCTTCGGCTGGGATCCGAACCCGGCTTAGACGTCAGGTACGCTAACCACTAGGCCACGCGGTCGTCAAGATCTCATTATTCTTAGTTTATTGTTTGACACGTTAACTACCATACATAAGTATCGGCACGAACACTCCACCATAAATAGCCCGCAGTCTTATAAGGTCGCATCCGAAAGCCCTCAACTATTGAATAACCTCCATAATACAAAAAAAAATGTTTTTGTTTAAAAACGTTGCCCGATACTCGGATAGCTATACCTGCAAAACAGTAAGATTAGCTTCCTGACTGAGCGCCATTTTCTCAGCGTCGCTCGGATAGGCATTATACCGATGATCGTACAGCCACCTCTTCAGTATCTTTACGGAGTGCTTGGGCAGGTTGCCTCGCCTCTTGCGCACGGAACCTACTACGACACTCTGCGGCGGCGGTAGGCGCGCCGGTATCATCGGGGGGCGCAAACCCCCCTCCGCTTCCCAATCCGTACCGCTTTCGTTCTCGTCGGTCGATGATGTTGACGGAAAGCGATCGCGGGCTGCAGAAAAATAACATAATTAACATAATTACACTTAAGGTCTCTTCCTACTACACCGTATCATACCATGACCGTGCCAGGAACGTGTCAAGCACGAAAAGCAACACGATACGCTCTACTATGCCCACTGAACGGATCAACGGCGTTCTGTGCCCGTATACATCCCGTATGAGGCCAGTTTGCAACCCATATGTAACCCGTATGATGCCACATTTTGCAACATTTTTTTTTTATTGTATAAAGTGACTATGAAGTGATGTATAGGCTGTTACTTTTTTTTACTGCTACTGCTCTTCGTTGAATAAGAAAAACTAAACTGTAATTGCTTAAAGCCGTAGCTAACGATATCAATTGGTCCTTGAACCGAAAGCTCTTTACATTTATATTTTATTAGTATTATTGTTATTAAAAAATATATAAAACTAAAAATAGAAATGGACGTTTGATTTTTTTTTTTATTTGATAATGTGACGAAACGAGCAAAACGTTCACCTGATGGTAAGTGCAACGTCTGCCCATAAGAAATGCTGTGTCACCCAGAACATTTCTGTGTAACACCACACTGCGCCCGTGACCCAGAGACATGAGTTCTTAAGTCTCATATGCCCAGTGATTACGCTAGCTCTCAGTGCCCTTCAAACCGAAACAGTAATATTTGCACACTACTGCTTCACGGCAGAATAACTGGCCCTTGGGTGGTACCGACCTAGACGGATTCCTGCATAGGAATCCTACCAACAGTGATGCAGTGTTGGATTTGAGTGAAATAAAATTGCTAATATCGTCAATTTATTATTTGTTATCATAGCTAATAAAATATGGCTCTATGAATGTTACATAAAAGTGTGAATGCCCAACAAAATTCATACTCAAAATCTACATGAAGAATTATGAACACGTTTATGGACAATGTTTGTATTATTCGTTGAATTTTAATTCCCTTACAAAATGGGATCATTAAATATGTAATCATTAGTGAATAATATTTACTAACGCAATTTTATCTTCATAACTTTTATCACAGACTTGCGCAGCGTGGTTATGTTGTCCAGACTTGCCAATTTGGATTCCCGCGCAGTCTCTTGACACAATGCGTTCTTAGACAGGAAGAATTAAGTCAACAATATTGTCATAGCTGTGAAAAACGACGAAGAAATGTCTGAGGTCGTCTGAGGTCGTCAATGTCGTCTCTACGGAGTTTCGATGTGAGGAGTTGGGACGCCTGAACGACAATGGGCGACTTTTTTGTTTTCTAAATCGATGCGCTTTTGTGACAATCGACAACGACATGCACTGTCAATTGTCACGGTGAAGCCGTTTTTGAAATTTCGGAAAAATAAACTTACGATGGCCAGTTTCTTTATGTACTTGGAAATATAAAAAGGTAAAACACAAAGGAGTTTAAACTTCAATATTTTTTGCATGATTTATTATCGTATAAAAAAAAGCACAAAAACATTTTTATGTGATACAAATGTTTTGGTGGGTAGTTGTGCATTCCATCACGCAACAAATGTTTTGGTGGGTAGTTGTGCATTCCATCACGCAAAGAAAAATCGAACACAGCATTGATCGCTAAGCGAGTTTGAGCTTTCTCACGCAGCATTCAACGAAGGTCCGTCCGTCCTCATCATCATCATCATAAGCCTACCCAAAGTTGGAAGGATTTTCCGTAATTACAACCTTTCGCTAGCGGATTGCCGATCGAATTACATACAATATTCCGGACAGCGGTCTGAGAATTCTTATTGTCGTATTGGCATATTCGAGACGGTTATTCCACCATCTGCTAGAGGACTGCATTTTACCATGAAATTTACGGATATTTATCGGATACAGTAAAGTGAAGAAAGAGTAAGTGCCTGTGTTTTCACTAAGACTTTTTTATCACCAGCCTAAGATATTAGTTGATTTGCCATCATCGCTACAAATAGTAGGCGAATTGGCGATCGCCCTGAGGCACTTCGTACCATAAATACTGCTGCCTATAACTGGTTCGAATAATTTTATTCTAGTTTAACTAGTTGTTGATGCCGTGGGAGCTTACTAGGCATTCTTATATGACTATTCCGACACCTATGTAAGAACATAACGTGCAGGATTTCTCTTCCACCGTTACCACAATACTTCAAGTCTATTGTAGAAGCATTTGGATAAAGGGAAAACTTACATAATTTTATTACTACCAAATTACAAAGTACATTTAGTGCGAACAGTTTCCATTTAAATATGTCGTTTTGTCTTCGGTCGCGTCATATTCTTCAACTCACTTTACTATTCATCAACTTGTTTCCAAATAATTTTGTTTTTAATTCTTGTTATTGCTTTGTTACTTTTGTTGTTTTTATTATGTTTCTTGTTGTGTTACGTTTTTTGGTTACCTGTTTATAGTTTCGTTTTAGTTTGACAGACATTTTCTTTATTTATACTTAGTTCCTAGCTTAATTGAATTAGACTATAGGTCTTCGAAGACTAGAGCGAACAGGCCCATCTCCCATTCACTTCATGTCTGTTGAAAGCTCATACGAAAGTGAAATAAAAACCATTAAATTTATATACCATAACATATAATATAACAAAATTCAAAATATAACAGATTATACAAATTATTCTAGTAAAAATACTTTTACATGTCATTACAGTCGTCGTCAAGTGTTATTGGGACTGCTTGGAAAGTCATCGCAGGTGCAGAGGCTGCTGTGGGGGGCCTGTTCTCGGAGTCTGGCCTCTTGTAGCTCTGCTCTATTGTGTCCGACAGGATCTCTTTCAGTGTTGATGCGAGAGCCTTTGGATTACCGCTGCTGTCCAGCTGGAAAGAAAAACGTAAATGATATTTTTTAGTTCTCGTTTTTTTTATGGCTGATTTTTTCCCAGTGTATATTATAACAGAAGGTAAGAGGCAAAGGCAGGAATCCATCTAAGTGGATACCACTGTAGTGTCCGTTATTCCGACGTCAAGCAGAGGTGTGCAACCACCGCTGTTTCAATTTGAAGAGCACTGAAGCTTATATAATCATACTGCATATGAGACTTAAAAACCGCTGTCTTGCGATGACAGCGCAGTGCGGTGGTACATAGAACTCTCCATTCTACACTACACACTCACTCTACACACACATTCACTCTACACACTCTCCAGCTCTAGGTGACACTGCTACTCTTGGACAGGCGTCACGTACCATTAAATGAATGACTGGTTCGTCTTTCCACTTAAAATTAAGTAACTGCCTATAAATGTCTCACTGCTGAGCCTCCTCACGTTTCCACTTATTTCAATAAAAAAACTGTCTGTTGGAATACGCATAAGTAATCACAGCTGGAATAGGCACTGGAGTGGAGACAGCGTCAGGGCAATTGTAATGTCGAAATGACTAATATGCAAGGCTGTCTGCGCGTTGTCAAATTTCGGGCCAGGTATCGTTTCTGTTCAAGAGGTTCAAGAGACATTTTTTTCATATTTTTTCATATTTCAATTTTCATACAAGCTTGTTGATGGCGGATACTTTTGACGTGGCCTTATCTTAAACGACTTCGATCTGATCGTGTTCGTTCGCCTACGTTGACTCCTGCCGGCTTGCACATTCACACTTGCCTCATAAATCTGTTTCGTCAATCTTCTGTCATCCATCCTCTCTACGTGTCCTTCTGAAGCAACTTTTTCTCTATATTTGTTGTCACACTATTTCACATTCATATAAGTCTACCACTACGCAAAGTTCCCTTATCACGATGTTTCTAACTTTGTCCATCCAAGTCACTGCAGCTATACTTCTCAAACTTTTCACAGCATTAATCTTATTTAAAAGCTTCTTCTGCCAGACCAAACATTCACTACTCTACATAACTCCTCTACGTACGGTCGTGCCTTTTTAGATAAGTTCTGGTTACACATAAAGTTATGCACGGCCACATATATTTGATTTCCTGCTATCACTGTTCGCCTCTCAGTCCTCGCAATATCTCGAAAAATTTGATCCCAAGTATACGAACCTTTTCACTAGTTTCACTCTTTCTCCTTACAACCAGAACGTCATCATTTCTTCTCTTTCAAAAACTTCCGTCTTATCGACATCATTTTTCATTCCTTTGCTTTGTAATGGATTAATACTATGCATGGACCTCATGCCTAGAATCGCTTGAAACTCACCCTCCGTTATAAACCTTCTATTAATGACGAAATTCACAATCGTCACGAATCGAATCACAACTCCATATTATTCATGGGCAGTTTACTTACTTGTACTTGTAGTTGTGTGTTGCCGGTCTTCGAGAAAGGTCGCATTTTAAATCACCCAGAAACATCTTTTTATGTGATACGCTGTAAACCTCTACAACTAGCGCACACGCAGACATGCACCGAGGCAATGAGAAATACGAGTATAAGCCACGGCGAATCTTACCGTGATAACATGTCCTCCAAATCGTTTATGCACAGTCTTGACTTTGTGTGCCGCTTCCTTCACAATTTCCCGCGCCGCGTTGATTTCCGACTCGGGTCTCCCCAATTCCGATAGTTTGTTCTGAAGCCTCGTTGCCGCTACCTGTAAGGTATACATTTTAAGATCATAAATTACAAGCAGCATCTTGCGGGGAACAGTTTTACTCGAGATTCTGGCCTTACGACTGTCTTTCCAAACGGATACAACTAAAAAGTGTAGTTTTGTATTACATTAATAATAGCAATGACGCATATTTATATATATATAAATATGCATAAATATGCGTCATAATATGTCCTATACATAATCTCCTATAGATCTCGGCAGGCTGGGCTTAGGGAAGATGTGTATATGCCCCAAAAATATAATGCGCCTCGTAGCGTGATACCTGTACGAGATATGTCATACATACATACATAGAGTCACGCCTCTTTCCCATAGGGGTAGGCAGAGACCACATCTTTCCACTTGCTACGATCCTGACACACATCTTTAGCTTCCTCTACTTTCATTAGTGTTTTCATACAAGCTCGTCGGTTGCGGGTACTTTTGACGTGGCCTTTCCTCAAAACGATTTCGATCTGATCGTAATACGTTCGCCTACGTCGACCCTTACCGGCTTGCCCATTCACACTCGCCTCATAAATCTGTTTCGTCAATCTTCTTTCATCCATCCTCTCTACGTGTCCAAACCATCTAAGCATCCCTTTCTCGATATGTCGACTTAAAGAATTTGCTTAAAACTTATAGGTGACTAGCCTGTTATACATCTGATCGAGGCAATGAACTCATAAACTTAATTGGGCGTTTTTCCTTTGAGCCATCGAAAGATCTCACAAGTATTAGGATAACATGAAGCTTAAAGAAATATGTTGCGAAGTAAATCTTTTAGTATGACGCCGTAGTAGGGTAACGTAAATTAAATGGAGAAGAAAACTTACATTGAATTTGTCTGGTTCGGGGCAACGACTTTCTGAGTTAGGGTCGCGTAAAGTTTTACAAAACAAATAATTTTAAAGTTTTGTATGGACATTTTCAGTATTTCGTTTTGTCATTAACACTTCACCATTGTGTTTATCAGATCAAAGTAGCATGGGTAGGAGCCGGGATGTTATACCAATTATGAATAACGTTGTATACACAAACGGCGTTCGAGTTCGTCGACGACGTCGTCGCGCACATCATACACTACACAACGTCATCTTTCGCGTCCTCTACTCTATTCGCGCGTAATTTGAATACGTCAAGGCTTTCCACCAAAAAACCTACGACCACTCACGGACAACATAGCTTAAATAACTACATAATGTAATCACAACCCACATACACTTTCCAGTTTAATATTTTGTGAAAGACCGCACCGCGGTCGTCATCCTGAGACATCAGTTTTACCTTACCTTTCGTTACTATGTCTTCGTACGTATATGTCCCGTAATTACACTAGCTCCGGTGCCGTTTAAACCGAAAGACAATGGTCTTTCCGCAACATTACTTGACGGCACAAAGACTATATACCTATGCGGATTCCTAGGTATATACTCGTAGTCTTTGTGTTATTCCTTAATAAGTATACTAAAATCAAGAGTTTGTCATTTTAGAATAAACGATCTTCGTGCAGTGCCGCTAACCAGCGCCCAATCTGAAAAAAGACTTAAGCCGCAATATCGTCTAAAATTTTATTACCTCATTGTCTACTTCCAATGCGACAATCTTCTCGGGCCATTTCACTTGACTGTTGAATATATTCGACATTCGAGGATTCTTCGGAAAGCCGACCAGTATGTAGCCCTTTGCTTCCTGCTGAGACAGCATCGCTTCTTTTATCAGGTCCACTATTAATTGCTGCTATCAGAAGTTATTATTATAATACCTCACATACCCGTGACGCTTACGCTTCTCAGCATATTGAGTATACTGCTAAGAAAAGAAGGGGCCATAACTTAATCACATGATGTTTCAAGGTCCCGTCGTTTTTAGGATAGCTATTACAAGTAAATATATTTTTTTTTAATTGCATAAAGTGATGAAACGAGCAAAACGTTCACCTGATGGTAAGTGCAACGTCCGCCCATAACAAATGCTGTGTCACCCAGAACATTTCTGTGTGACACTACACTGTGCCCATCACCCTGAGACATAGGTTCTTAAGTCTCATATGCCCAGTGATTACGCTAGCTCACAGTGCCCTTCAAACCGAAACACAGTAATGCTTGCACACTACTGCTTCACGGCAGAATAACTGGCCCTGGGGTGGTACCTACCTAGACGGACTCCTGCATAAGAATCCTAACACCATTAAAAATGTTTGACTTCACATATTAAACGTCACATATTATACCTAGTCCGGCCATAAGTTCCGTTACAAATGAAAATGTATTTTTTCTAATACAAACATACATAAGATCACGACTGTATCCGATAAGGGGTAGTCAGAGACTGGGCACTCACTGCAAAAACAGGTGACTGTCACAATCCACGTTTCACCAAAACAATATTATGCACATGGTGTGATAGGTGTGTTTTTTTTAATGAAGTAATGTAATACTATTAAAATTTATACCTACATATTTATTAGTCTCAGCAAAAAAATTAAATAAATATTCTATTCGAAATGGCCACCTTTGGCTTTTATACAGGCCTTTAATCTGTTTGGCCACGAATCTATGGATTTTCGCACTGTTTCCAAGGGAAATTTCGCCACTGCCTGCTACAAAGATTTTTTAACAGACTCAATGTCGCCGTGTCCTTTAAAGCAGGCCATGTCCTCTAAAACTGACCATAATTTGAGGTCTGAAGGGTTGAGGTCCGGGCTAGATGAGGGCCAGTATTCAGCTCTTATAAAGTCCGGAACGTTGGTTTCAAGCCAGGCTTGGGTAGTTCGTGCCTTGTGACCAGGTGCAGAGTCCTGCTGGAAAGTCCACGGCATATTTTTTAAAAAGTGTGTTGCTGAGAGGTTTCACAACATGATCCAAGACTGTATCTTGAAACACTTGGGCTGAAGTTTTTACTCCTTTTTCACAAAAATGTAGTTTTGTGACTCCTTGATAAAACACGCCCCACCAAACCATCACTGACGCAAGATCATGACCACGTTGTACCTTTCCGACCACTTGAGCAGCTTCTTTAGAACTGTAAGCGTACACTTTATCATTTTGCTTATTGCAGTGTTCTTCAATCGTGAAAATTTTTTCATCGGTAAAGAGGATATTTCTGTGCCTTTCACCTGCGTATCGCGACAGAAGGCGTATTGATCGATCCACTCTCTTTAATTGTAAAGATTCGGCTCCATACTCACTTTGTGCAAGGCGATCACTGCAGTCCTATTTTCTTTAACGCCCATATTGTAATTTGTTAATGAACACGAAAAAATATGTGAAATGGCGCAAAATCGAAAGAAGTTTTTAAAACAATATACGTATTCCAAATTCAAAATAATTTAAAAGTTGAAAAAAATAAAAGTTTTAATGTAACAGTATTTATGGCCAGACTAGTTATATTTTTTATTCGTCGCACGTGAAAACTCAAAAATACATGTGATTGTCATAATATAACACAAACACACATAATCCCATCCGTATGAACGTGATTTTTGTCTGACCTCCCCCCCCCCCCCCACCTCTGTTCGAAAGTCACGTGATTAAAGGACGACCCCGAAGGGGAATAATCAAAAATAAATGTAAAAATTTGTATAATGAAGGTCAATGGCCGGAAATAGGCCTCTTCAGAATAACTGACACTGCGGTGTTCCTACCTAGCCCACCCACTTAAACTTACACAGTAAAATCTATTCCGCCATCTGTCGGAAAACACAACATTTTCCATGCATTTCCCTTATTATATTATTTTAGACTCTTATTTAGTAAGGTCTTAATGCCTGAATATAAAAAGAAGAGAGCTTTTTAAGCTACCGATTACAATGGAAAAACAATGCCGCCAGTCTAAAAGACATCCGGAATACCTCAGGTATATCCTCTTGAGCCTGAAGCTTATCTGCGATCAGCCGTCCTCGTGCTGTATCCCTCTCCGCCTCAGTTCTCACCAGCTCTCCGGGCCTGATCATCACGTAGCCCGTGATGCTCGAAATAGTTTGCGCTACCGTCTGATTCCCCGCACCTGGCACGCCGTTGACGAATATCACCGGCAGGTGGCGGATCGGCGTCATATCGTAAACTGTGTCCTCCTGATATAATTCAAGGCCAGTACAGAACATTGTTTTAAGCTAAACTGAATTGTAGAAATAATACTGGGAATGAATACTGAATAGAGAAAAATAATAATTATGTTATGTAAATTCTGCAAATAACCATAAAAATCTACATAATTAATGTGCCAGACAGAAACTGTTATAAGTAAAGTAAAAAATTCATGGTCCCCCGCCGCAGTTCCACCGGAAAGCACTACGAACTCACTAGAATACCAGTATAATTTATATATACCTACTTATTTATAGCCTTTTTACGAATTTATATGATATTTTGTTGCTGTTTGATATTAATTTTTTATATTGTTGCTTAGACGTGTGGTGGCGGCTCGTTAAAAGAATACTACCACTCCATCTCATCCAATGGATCTCGTAAAAGGTGAGTAAGGATTTAAACTGCACTGTGCACCCAACAGCGCATGGTGGCGATGGGCTCACCACCTATCACACCAAGTGCATTATATTGTTTTGGTGAAACTTGGATTGTGGCAGTCATCTGTTTTTGCAGTGAGTGCCCAGCCTCTGACTACCCCTTATGGGGTACAGTCGTGATCGTATGTATGTATGTATGTATGATTGATATTAATGTTCATGTTACAAATGGAGTTACAGACGAATTAATTAGACACAATAATAAAAGCCAAAAACTGTTTCCACTACAAAATAATTCAATGATGTGTTGAGTAAACATCAAAATTTATTTAACGGTGTTCAAATCAACATAGTTTCAGTTAATTTTTTTAACAACAGATATATCTGTTAAGATTATATCCGAAATATATCTGCATCATTGTATTTTTCATTATACTTTTTACGTGATCTTACTACAAAACAGTTTTAGAAATGATTGGTTCAAATAATTGTCTGTGAGCCTTCCTAAAACAGATAAAAGCAAAGTAAGCGTAACGCTGCTTTGTTTCTATTGAGTAAAGAGAAATAGACCAGAGACCCAGTTATTGGCAGCAGGACGTTCTACTAAAGTCCTGACCGGCTCGTTACCCAAGAGGGTCTCTCTAGTTAGGTGACACAAGTAGCACCGAATGTCATAAAAAATTATCTCCGACACCGTCCACTTCTCACCTCTATCATTTTTCTAGAATAGAAACATCCCATGTCGACTGCTTTGCTCACTGGCTTATCACGATTTGCTAATATTTATAATAATAAAGTTTACGAATTAAAATGACATTTCTAAACACGTCAAAATTGTTTGAAATAAGTATATCTAGACTGCTGACGCTGGTTAGACGTTCTCGCATTGGGTGATGAAACGGACAGTACTCGGTTATGCGTAAACTATAGATATTTTTCTTTCTAACCAATTTTTTTTAAATATGGACACTACCATAACGCTTGTAGGCAGATTGGCGATTACAATGCCTCGCACCTGAACCGCCGCTGCTCGTAATTTATTATTCTATGTTAGAGACGAATCGAACTTTTAGGGTTTAGGGCGGCAACATTTAAGGGCGCATAGAGATCAATATTGATTGGCTTCGGTAGCGGTTATGTTTAAAAGAGGTTTTAATGTCAAAAGTAAAATTATTTTGTTTTGTTTGTCTTAATCGCTATGAGCCTTTGGCGCTTTATTGCATTGGGCCTAGGACGACATCTAACTTCTTTCTAACCCTGTTTCAGGGCGAAGCGCAGTTATGATGAACGTCGTCGAACTCAGTTCAATCTTCAGACTGTTTTGTTTTTTATTAAAAATCTTCAATTTCCAATTCAAGTATACGTTGGACGAAATTGAATTTAGCACTGGCCGCAACACAAAGGCACGAAATTGCATCAAAATACATAAATAAAGGTTTCCCATAGCCTTCAAAGTACATCCTCAGCAAAAATTCATAGAAATTATAACGTCAAACGCGACGCTCTGTTTCCGGTTACAATAATGCCCATACGAGTACCTATATGTAAGTTAATGCGGCTTGATTTGACACATTTCATAACTCGATTTCAAGAATATACTGCTGGTACAGTGCAAAATAATGTTATCAATTAAAAATAACATAATATTGCTGCTGATTCTTCCTGCAACGAATTATTGGGGTATTTTAGTGTACAAAGTTTACACTAAAGACACAATTATATATTTTTTAATTTGCCTCAGACTCGCTAGTTTCTCGTTGCTTTGCCCGAATATACATTGTCTGTACGTATTACAGCAGTTATATGAACATTCGATATGTTTATAATAATTTGCTGTGCGATTACTTTCTTAATCAGCGTGGAAGCGAACGAAATATGTTCGTATGATGCTCCACAAACCGCTCCGGAATATCATCTTATCAAGAAATGTCAACGCTCTAAACTAAGCATAGCTGCAAAAGCCAACTACACAAGTCTATCTAATTGCAAGCGATTTGGTATAGAGAAGAGGGCGCTATCTTTAAACTTTAGTCCTCCGCAAGCGAAATACAGGAATGGGCAGCGTTTGGAGTATACGTGTGAAGTGTTGCAGTGTGCTGAAGCGATAGGTGGGCTATCCTTAACTGACGATTTGGGATATGACTACTATAGTTTATTCGGAAATCCTTTACGTAAGTTTAGTTTAGTTTAGTTTTTAAGACAACACATAGACATACAAAATTTTAACACGTTCACGTGAACATCTTACTTTATAAATAATCCATAAAGTGAATGTGCTGAAGCTAAAAGTGAGTGGTAGGATTCCTATGCAGGAATACGTCTAGGTAGGTCCCACCCCAGGGACAGTTATTCTGCCGTGAAGCAGTAGTGTGCACCATTACTGTGTTTCGGTTTGAAGAGCACTGAGAGCAAGCGTAATCACTGGGCATATGAGACTTAAGAACTGATGTCTCAGGGTGACGGGCGCGTTGTGGTGTCACACTGCATTTGTTATGGGCAGACGTTGCACTTACCATCAGGTTAACGTTTTGCTCGTTCCGTCACTTTTATCAAATATAAAAAAGCAATTGTAATGTACCACTTGAAACACTTGAAATAAAAAATGTTTGACTTATTTGAAAAATAATTAGGAACTTCCACTGCTTGGTTACCCCAGGGACTTCACACCTGTAAATCAGGCCCTGGCTATGACACCTACGCAACTTTAATAACTTTAATACAACTCGTAATGATAATGATAGAGCGGTGACAATGCCCCGAAATCGTTCATAGATCTGTTTGCCGAGCAATAGGTTATGTTGAGAACAAGAACGGCGGAATCATGAATGAGGTCAAAAGGTTTCATGGACGTCGTTGGGGCTAAACGCTTGCGTGAATAACGTCCCATGAGCATCACACCTTGAGACATCAGTTCTTAATCGTATGCCCAGTAATTACACTAGCTCTCAGTGCCCTACAGTCCGAAACACAGTAATGTTTGCACACTACTGCTTCACGTCAGAACCTACCTAGATGAATTCCTGCATAGAAATCCTAGCACCAGTATTTCTAAATAAACATAGTAAACATTGTATTTCACTCATATCTTACAATCAGTAACCGTAAAATTTTCTTTAGTTATGTTTTGTATGCTCTCAATAGTTTTATTTTTTATAGCTGCCGTTAATGCCATCTGCGTGCCAACCACGGGCATGTTCTGTCTCATTACGAAAAGACTGAATCATACAGAGGCTGAGAACGTGTGCCGCAATATGAGCAGTGTTTTAGCTGACGTCACTACCGAGCAGAAGACGGACGCGCTGGCTCAACTGCTTTCAGATGCAAGCATAAACTTCGCGTACGTCGGCATTAGACGAAATAATTACAGTGATTTCATTGCTACAAACGGTGAATATATTAATTCCATTATAACTTTGCTTGTTTGAAGAAGTTACAATACATTATTAAATAACAGTTGCTAGAGTTTTAGTATCACTAATATGTGCTAGCTGATTCCGGTCACAGTTATTTTAATGCTGTTAAGAAAATATCAGTACTTATTGTCTTGGACAGGCCAGGAATACTAGACGTAGTTGCCTTGTCCGGCAAATACGGTAGAGTACCAGGTAAGGGATTGGTCTCCCAAGCTACTGCTGTCTCCTCCTGGTCCTTTCGAGATAGTACTATCCTACACCTCATTGTTCCTTTCACAACTTCCCATTCCCTACCCCTAGTCCATTTCTTATCTAATAGCGGATATGCCAAAATGGCGGTGACGCCATCTGTCACATCTCGTTTCCCGCAGGGGCGAAAAGTGGGCTATGGATGTGGTACCTGCCTACCCCTTATATAGGGCAGAAGGCGTGATTGTATGTATGAATAAATCTAAAAAATATCGTTAGGGCGCTTTTTTAGACTATTGAAGGGTCAGGTGATGGATCTCATTCCTTTGGGTGTCGAACTCGAGTAAAAAGTCAAAATGCATTGCATACATCGGATGGTAGAAATAACATCTTGAGCCACAACTCAGGAGAACTCCTGTTGTAGGATATCTTTTTAGAAAAAAAAAGCTGATGTAGTGTGCCTATACAGGTAACGCGAAGCTGTGTATATTTTACTTGGCAATCCAGCGATCTAATCTAACAGCTAAGCTTCTTACTATGTGCAGCAATTACGGTTGATCTTCCCATGGAGTAATACGTAGAGACTGACGCTGATGACGCTACACGTATATTAAATTTGTTCCTGTGGCCTTTGTAGGTGACGCATTAGAATGCATATCTTATCGAGCATGGTCCCCTGGACATCCAAGAAGACGAGGAAAAGCCAATTGCGTGGTTATCACACGACATCGCACGTGGAGATCCGTACCTTGTGAGGAGCACTTGCCTGCGCTGTGCGAGCTGAAGCCGGGAAAACCTATAAAAATCAATAAAACCTTATTTCCTTACTTTTTGTAAAATGTGATCAAGAATTGTCACGCAAAAAAAACTAAAAAATTATAACTTATTGTATGATTAAATTAGTATTATATTGGTATGCTGCGCAGATAGCAGATTATAAAATGTTTTTTTAAATCACAATCATTTAATGTTTCAACTTTTATAAGTAGTATCATTTTATTGCAACATCATGTATGTAATAATATTATTTTTATACAAAATGCTGAAAATAGAACGACTACAAAAACACTTGTTTGGAATAGTTTCGGTATCGTTGTCAAAACCGTTTTAATCATTATTTTTTATTTCGTTTGTTTCATTTATTTTTGGTCATTGTGGTCATGAGGCCATCAATAACAGGTTTAATCTATTATCTGCCTTATTAACGTAACCAATTAAACCATGTCAGCCAAGAATTTTTTTTTTCAAATCAAAAAAATGAACATTACTATTAGTCCTGATAACCACTCCTACTAAGCTTAAAAGTTTGTGCTGGGAGCTGATTTACGACGGTAGTAGAATAGCAGGTAAAATCCTGCGACGTCATGTTTGCAGTCCGTGTCTTAATCCATAAGGCTATTGGGGATATACTTGTTTAATATATTTTACATTCTGAATAAACAATTGAAGTGAAAAATTATAAACATGAGAATCGCCATCTTTGTTGAGGTATTTAAACAGGCTAAAGGAGGTGATAAAGGTGAACAGTAGTATTCCGATGTCGCAGTACTAGTGGCTCGTAATCAGTTCTGTAATTTTTTAATGCATATTATATCAATATTCAAGTCCATCGGCTGATGTGTGAGTGGACATAGAGTTTCCGGATCTTTTATATGTGGACAGTTTCCACGAGCCACAAGCGAGAGCACGAGAGCTCGTTCATATCATCCACCGTAACGCAATCACCTAGGTACTGAAAGCGATTATGCGATGTGAGCTGGAAGCTTTCGGAGTTTTGGGTCAGGGCACGAGATGGACGGAGCGTGGACTTTACCAGACGCGAACTGTCCAGCTTTACGTTCAGGTTCAATATGCCTCTTACACAGAGACATCATTGGTCAGCTGTCATTCGGACGTCATGATGAAGTCGATCTGATTTTTGGTGGAACCGTCTGGGCTTATCTTTTATTGCCCCACTACCTCTTTCTCTTCGTCAATCTTCATTCCTAGTCTTGCGTTAAAATCTCCCATAAGTCATCAACACCGTGCAGTGAGTTTTAGAGGAATGCATGGCTCTTGATATGTCCTCATTTATTACCTCAAACTCATCATCAGAATGTGCCGAAGTAGGTGGGTTTACCTGTATGACCGAATACCGTTTGGATATTCTGAGTATAAGGTTGGCAACTCACTCCCGATCTCTCCACTGTCTTCACTTCCGATCCCATCAACGCGGTTAATGAGAGACTTGTGGACGATTAACCCGATACCCCCTTGGGACAGACGCTCGCCCTCCCGGTGGTAGAAGAAGTAACCAGATTCAAGGATTACTGTGTCCTCCCCCTGTCTTCGAACTTTAGATAATCCTATAATATCCCAGCTTAACTATCTCACCTAATCTACCAGCTCCAAGATTTTCTCATCGGTCCTCAGCGTGCGTTGAATGTTGCCAGGCCCAGTCGTCGTTGGTGGAAGCAAGATTTCCTCCTCCAGAGATTCTTTACAACCTCTGCCCCGCCGTTATCATGACCGCTACCGTAGCTAAGACTAGCGAGGCCGCCGGAGACCACCTATTTCTTTGTACCTCTCATTTTGGGGGATTTTCCGTAGCTGACACGCTTTGCAGGCGGGTTGATAACCGCAGTTTGTTTTTTTTGATGTTCCAGGAAGATACTGCTGCCTATCTTCTAGTTTTCATTGCCCTCTGTCCGTTTTACGTACTACCCTTAGATAGGGTGGTAGATTCTCTTATGCCGCTACTACACGGCGAGTAATTATGTTATAAATTGATAATAGTAGAACCAACCGTTGTATCTAGAGACTCAAGTTTTGTAGTCACCTCGTAAGTATTAATTATAGCAACAGTTTTAAAACTTTATGCCAGTGTGACAGTAGCATAAATTCAGGAATAAATATATATAATTACTAGGTGATGCCCGCGACTTCGTCCGCGTAGATATAGGTTTTTTAAACTATTTTATATTTCGGAATAAAAAAGTGTTCTATGTCCGACTCCAGGTGCACCCTGTGCCTGTGCTATCTATGTGCCAAATTTCGTCAAGATCGGTTCAGTCGCTGCGCCGGAAAATGTAACAAACAGACAGAGGGACAGAGAGAGTTACTTTCTCATTTATAATATTGGTATGGATTAGATAAGTAGCAATCTTCAAATAAGGTAATACTGGTGATAGGATTCCTATGCAGGAATCCGTCTAGGTAGGTACCACCCCAGGCCAGTTATTCTGCCGTGAAGCAGTAGTATGCAAACATTACTGTGTTTCGGTTTGAAGGGCACTGTGAGCTAGCGTAATCACTGGGCATCTAAGACTTAAGACCTTATGTCTCAGGGTGATGGGCACAGTGTGGTGTTACACAGAAATTTCCTGGGTAATATTGCATTTGTTATGGGCAGACGTTGCACTTACCATCAGGTGAACGTTTTGCTCGTTTCATCACTTTATCCAATAAAAAAAAAAGCAGTTAATTCAAAAATATGATGGACAGTAAAATTATTATTTACTCTTAATGGAGAATTTTTAGACTGATGAAGATAAAACGAAAAGCACAATTAAGGCCCTAACCTATAAAATGATTATGTTCACTGAAACTGGTCAGTTTTTCCTATAATCATTGCTGATTTTTTCTTACATACCACCAGTTACGTAGCGAAACACTTATTTCTTCAAAAATTTCAAACGGTGGATTTTTTTTTGCTGGCATTTGATTTTTATAACACCCTTAAATCCACAAAATACTATTATTTTGTTAATATTAAAACTATCGAGTCTTCCAATTTAAGACTTAAAACGAATTTTCCAATCACTAATTAATATACACTTTCACGAGCATTGCTGCATTGCTTTTTTTTATTGGATATAATAACGGTACAATGAAATTTTCACATGACGGTAAATGCAACGTAAGAAATGCTGTGTCGCGTAGAACATTTCTGTGTGACATCACAATGCGCCCGTCAGCGTCAGAGATATCAGTTCTTAAATCTCGTATGCCCAGTGATTACACTAGCTCACAGTGCACATTACACTGAAACACAGTAATGTTTGCACTTTACTGCTACATGGCAGAGTAACTGACCCTGGGGTGGTATCTACCTAGACGGATTCCTCCATAGAAATCCTACCACCAGTAAAATGTGCCTATCATATTATACTAAACATCGAAATATACAAAGAAATAATAAAACTAAATTAAAAACAACCATCACGCGCCAAAATTCACAAGTATAAATTGCTTATTAACAAAATTCATTTCAATTACTTATTTCATATTAGATTTGAATACTTAGCCTCTGGCTCCTGCTTTTGTTTGATTGTTAGCTTATTCCTTTGCTGTTTAAATACTTATCTGTGCTAGTTACTTTGACAACCATAGAGATTTTAATTTTGACAAATGCTAAATCGTACCTGACAGATTTTCATAAAACTAATTGTTTATTTACTAAACTTACCTATTTCATTAATTTCTTATTCAAGATTTTCTATTACAAACATTGAGTATGGGCCAGGGCAAGAGTCAGTTTTCAGAGGAAGAACTTCAAGACTACGAAGTAAGTGCGTAAATAAATATTTTGAAACATAAAACGCCTATGACTAATAATTCTCTCGTACATTTGTTTTAGGATCTCACATATTTTACTAAAAAGGAAGTTCTGTAGTAAGTATTATATATATATATTTTTGAACGGTCATGTAATTTACTGCATATTTAGAAGAGGTTTTAACCCAATGTCGGTCTTTGCTAGATTTTTATGGAAGTATGTGCAAGTACCTCACTTGATGGTAATTACTTCACCGGAAGTGCAGTGCAGTAACATCTACATTTTTTTTACTGCACTGCACTCGCCATCATGATACATTGGTTGACTAGTCCCACATGTCCGGTACTTACTCTACATTTAGTGTGAAACAGTAATATTTGAACACTTGCTTAACCGCAGAATAATTGGCACTGTATAAGGTGGTACCTACCTAGTTGGATTACTGGTTAGATACAGGTTTAGGTATTTTGTATATCCACATCTTTTTTATTAGAGTATTTTTTATTATTTTAAATTAGGGTCACAAAAGATACATTGAAGAAATTGCATTACATCCTACTAATTTCCTATATTTTTTGGCTCACAATATGCCTATTATACTAAAGAATAGTGCAGTGTTTAAATGACAATTATCATTATCATAAAATATACTTTCTTAAGATTTTGTAATTTATGAGCAAATATACTTCCTCATCTTTTCGAAATTATTTACAGATTACATACAATTTTATTATTATTTATTTTTGACTTACAGTGCCCACCAGAAATTTAAAGCCCTGGCCCCAGAAAAAGTAGGTCATAATAAAAATGCTAAATTGCCAATGGTAAAAATTTTACAGTACCCTGAACTAAGGGTGAATCCATTCAGAGACCGTATATGCAAAGTATTCAGCTCAAGCAATGATGGTGATTGTACTTTTGAAGACTTCCTTGACATGATGTCAGTGTTCAGTGAGACTGCTCCTAAGGCCGTTAAAGCCGAACATGCTTTTAGGATATTTGGTAAGTATTATAAGAATTAGCTGATAGGTGTCCGGCAGAGTAGAATAGCACCTACCTCTTTCCTTCTGAGGTGTCATAAGAGGTTATTGTTATTGTATGGACAGCCTTTATTTGTGCAGATTAACACCATAATATGCAATGCCATCACTATTCTGCTCTTGGGAACGCAACAGTCAGAATTTTTTTGTTACTCTTACCAAAATAGCGGAGACATGAGAAGCATGTTACATGTGTCGCCTACCTCTTATATGGGAAAAAAGCGTGACTTTATGTACGTATTTATAAGAGAACTGTAGAACAAGTTCAGTGCTTTTGGAGGTACTGGACTTAGTGAATCCTTTTTTTAACTTCTTTCTGTCCTTTTCTAAGAAACAATCCCTCACACAAGGATTTCTCCTGTATCATGAGTGCATTTAAAAAACATAACTTGTGAATGTTTGTGTTATGCATTCACATGCAGATCTGAAAACCAATAACAAGTTTTTGCACAAAAGTTGAGTCCGGCTGGTTTTCAAACCCAGAACCTGCAGCATAGCAATGCATGTAAAACTGACCTCATCATATTTTAACCACCATTGCTCTGTAACTGATGACATAAAATAAGTTCATTGTAGAGAACAGAGCTAGAGTGTGAGATTATAAAAATGAAATTTTTTGTAAATTTTGCAAAAAAAAATTGGCATTTGTATTATCTGTTTTGATTTGAGAATAAATAGTTGTTATTTGTAGACTATTTAATTGCAAATATGTGTTGATCTTTGGATATTACACCAGTACAGCAATACTTATGAAACATGAATTGTTTTTGAGTCTCCGGTAATAGTTACAGTTTTGACACTGCATCTGAAACATTCTCCAGTTGTAGTGGCTTTCCATTGTAACATGAATAGGTGTGGATAAGTTTCATTGCATATCAACTATTATATATAAGGATTATTATGAAGGGCAGTTGCCAATTTCCAGTAGTAACTACACCATCCGGCGATGGAGTTAGGGAATCTATCACTCTACTGTGACACATACAAGATGAGCAAAATGATCACATGTTGGTAAGTGCAACATCTGCCCATAACCAATGCTGTGTTATTCAGAATATTTCTGTATGGCACCATACTGCCCCCATCACCCTGAGACCCTAGTTCTCAGTGCCCTTCAGACAGAAACACAGTAATGTTTATATTCTGCTTAACGGCAGAATAACTGGACCTGCAGTGGTACCTACCTAGACCGATTCCTGCATATAAATCCTACCATGTAGTAAGATCTCATCAACAAACCTCTTAAACCAAATCTCAGGCATCTAAAACATGGTGCAATAACCATCTCAAATGTGGCCAATCAAGATTACTAAGATAAGTAATGCGTAACAGATTCAAATGTGACAGGTATCTTGAATGGCTGTTCACCTTCTCCCTGCCAAGCGATTATGGCGAATCTGGGAGGATTAGCTTTTGTCCAGGAGTAGACTTTTTACAGGGAAATCATGACGTTAATGATTAATAACTGTAAATTATTGTAGTGGTTCAAATTTACCGAGATTGGGAGAGCATAATCATCATCATAAAAATGTAAGAAGTTCTATTAAATAACTTAGTTGTCTTTACTGAACTTTTATTCCAGATTTCGATGGTGATGACATGATAGGTGTTTCCGATTTACGCGAGGTAATTAAGCGCCTTTGTGGACCGGAGCACAAGTTAAGTGATTCCGAAATCCAACAGCTTGTACAGAATGTATTGGAGGAGGCAGACCTGGATGATGATGGTGCACTATCTTTTGCAGAATTTGAGCATATCATAGACAAGAGCTCTGATTTCTGTCAGTAAGTATTTCTTTTCTTTTAAAACAATGAAAATATCTGTTGATGATGTTGCATCTCTTTGCATGTTTTACAAGATCTACCATGGGGAGTGTTCCGAGGAATTGTTCGGATTAATTCCAGCCGCTGAATTTCACCATCGCACCTTACGGCATAACCTCAAATTCCATCGTCACCACCTTGATGGTTGGCATTCCACCACAGTGCGTTTTTCGCGGAATTTTCTGCCACGCACTTGCACTTTATGGAATGTTCTGCCGTCAGCGGTTTTTCCGGACCGATACGACTTAGGGACCTTCAAGAAAAGAGCCTATTCCTTTCTCAAAGGCGGGCAACGCATCTGCTATTCCTCTGGTATTGTAGGTGTTCATGGGCGGCGGTGATCACTTACCATCACGTGAGCCACCTGCTCGTTTGCCTCCTATTCTATAAAAAAAAAAAATCTTGTTTATGAACATTGGATTTAGTTTTAAGTCTATTTATGTAAAAAGATTTACTGAAACCAAAACTAATTTAATCAGTGACTGCAGTACTACATGCCATGACTTTTGGACATTGCAGCAGCTGGTATATTTAGGGACTGACAATTTTCAAGATTGTTTTTTATTGGAGAAAGTGATGACATCACCTGATGGTAAATGCTATGCCATAACAAATGCTGTGTCACTCAGAATATTTCTGTGTGGCACCACACCACACTATCACTCAGAGACATCAGTACTTAAGTCTTATATGCCCAGTGATTACACTAGCTTTCAGACCGAAACACAGTAATGCTTGCACACTACTGCTTCACAGTAGAATTAACTGGCCTGTGGTGATTACTACCCAGATGATTTCCTGTATAGGAATTGTACCACCAGTATGTTAAATGGTTAATTCAGCACAATTCAATTAAGTTTTTCATGCTCTTTACTCTGTTGACTGACTGAAATGAGAGGGCAGATTTCATTTTCCCTCTTATTTCAGTAAGGCCCCACATGGCAAATTACTTTAACTGCCTTTATATAAACTGTAAATGTGTTTTCTTTTAATTAAATATGTATACTAACAATATTCAATTCTTTTTTCAGCTCATTTCGCATAAGACTGTAAATAGAAGATTACTCATATAGAATAAATACACATAACATGAATAAATATGTTAAGCCAAAAGTATTGTTAAATCTCATTAGGTAAACAATTTTTATAAGGGGGTAATATTAAAAATGTATTCATTATTAATGTATTTACCATAAACAAGTCATTACAATTTTTACAAATTGATGGAATAATCATAGAATGAAATAAAATTAAGCTCACTGCCATTTTATCGATATACTATCTAAAACAATTTAGGTATACCGGAAATAATTAATAATGATCTCACTAATTTTGTCCTAAATTATTTATGACTTAATGGATTGTGAATTGTTTTATATAAATTATAGAATAAATGAAACCTGTATAATTGTGCTTAATTATTACATGTGTTGTGTTAATGGTTGTTTTTGTGGTAGTATTATTTTCTTATTGATGAAATTAATTATTTCCCTAATGCTCACAGATTAAGCAATGAGAGTATTTAGAAATTTTGTGAATCTCTACTATGAATTATCATTTATCTACACACTTTAAATTTTTTTGTACTAAACTGTTACCAAGTTTGTTAATAAGAGCATGTTTTGTAATAAATGTATTTAGTATTTAATGACAAATGTTTTCATATTAAAGTGATATTAATGCCTAAAGAAGTATTATTTCTAATTAAATCGAGGCTGTCATGATTAGGATATTGCCTTGATAATATACTTACTTCAGATAGTTTTGAAGCCTCCTATAAACATAGCAGAATATGGTTCAACAATAAATACTTTTTTTCAACAAATATTAAAAGATATTAAGGAGTTTCAGGGTAAATGTTTTGTCATGTGTTTAGAATGCTTGAAGTTAGCAGGCTCTTCTGTTTAGATACAGCTTTATAGGTGTTTATTAAAATATTTGTTAATTAGTATAAAAATATTTATTCAACTTAATAAAAAGGACATCCTTACATACATACATTTTGATTTTATATACTGATTTAATGACTAGAGACTCAATTCTGTAAATAACCTGGCAATTTCATTCTCATGAATATCCAAGTGGTGAAAAATGACACTAGAATACAAAGAAAAGCAACAGATATTAACAAAATTCTATTTAACTTTGGTGTGGATGGATTGTGTGTCCTATCCAATATGATAAAGCCCAGGCCACCTAGAGAAAACAGAAAGCTAGACGCCAGTCCTTCCATAATATATTGGCCGTTAACTCGGTTCGGCATAAATGCAACCGGCCGGCTATGACCGTGT
This sequence comes from Luehdorfia chinensis, assembly GCA_019845155.1. Lineage (NCBI taxonomy): Eukaryota > Metazoa > Arthropoda > Insecta > Lepidoptera > Papilionidae > Luehdorfia > Luehdorfia chinensis. The sequence continues at coordinate 11,955,796 of JAHVAK010000103.1, forward strand.
TCGTCAGTCGTTGACCCTACGCTAGGCGGTTCCACAATCACGTCATAAATTATACCTATAATAGAAAAACATAGTAAGAATTTTCAACTATGTAAGATGTTGTCTAATAAGAACAAAATACAAAAACATGATACCTAACCTCCTGTTACCAAAAAGTATGATAAGAGCACCAATGAAAAAGTTGTCATTGCAGACGGAGGTTGAAGCCATGAAGGTTTCTTAATTTTTATATTCGGAATTTCAAGCACTGTAAATGGTATTGCAAATAATGATTCCATTTTGATATATTGTTAATGGAGTATAGGCAAACGATATAATTCAACAGAAAACGCCTGTTGACGTAGATACTATTACGATTAAAGCGACATCTATTTCATGTTTAATAGATGTTCCTGTCAAAGTAATATAGGTAATGTATTTACAGTACGTGTACTTATTGCTTTAATAAATGTTGTTATTCTATACAATTAAACTAGAATATTTATAACTAAATAATGGTTGTTTATTATATTATTTTCAAATCGTAACACTTTTGCTAACGTTATCGTAAATGTTTAAATAATATACTTCATTCTATTTTAAATACTCATCAGCTGCATTAAAAGGAACGTAAAATATTTTACCACAGAATAACCAATCAAGATACGTTATGTATGTTAAATGTTTTATTACCATTGGAGGAGATTCCTTAATCAATTATTTTTCTGAATATGCACCAATGGCGTTGTAACTCGAAGCTTAAATTTATAATGATTAAAAAAAGTCTTATGAATTCGGCAACTGTCAAATTATACAATTCAATGAAATCGTACGTTGTCCGGGGATTTTCTTATTTATTTTGAAAATAATGTACTAGTAACTTTTCTATCACTGAAAAATAAAACACAATAATGTATTTGTGTTAGTGCATCAGTGATTTGAATTGTAGTGTTAAATATTTTTTCTGCAGCAATGTGAAAATGTGTTAATTTTCCACACAAAATGTACTGTACTGTGGTTTTTTTACTTATTTTACGATGAAGGGTGGTTTGTGTATAATTTACACGTCGTTGCTGACCATCTCAGTTCTATCCAGGTATGGTAAATTCTATTAAAGCAAATTTACTGTACGTAAACTACTTTTAACTAAACAAATTTCTTCAGCTGTGCCCTCTTCATTTTGGTGGTGTCAGAAGCTCTTCAAGCTGAAGATGAGAAAGTTGATCTTTCTGGACTTAGCAACGTTAGTCAGAAGGTGACTGCTGTAGAAAAAGATGTGGTTTCAGAAACCCTCCCTGATGACTTAAATTATGAACCAGACATTATCACAAAGAAAAAGCAACTTGAGGAGCATGAGCTGATATTTGCTGAAACACTGTCAGTGAACTCTGTGACAACTGATGGGTGAGTCTCTATTATAACACTTACATGCAATTACAGTGAAAGTGAGAGGATTTTTGCTTTCATTGTTTATATTTTATTACTTCTATGAGAGGCAGAGTTTTAATTAAGTTTTTATCAATCATCATGTTGGTTGTTTTTATCATAGTTTTTATAACAAGAAGTTATACATGTATACAATTAGGTTTCAAATGTTTCACTTTCACTTCTTATCTGATTATAATTAATAGTACATGCATTATAATAAGTAATTATTATTTATTATTTTATATTCTCAGGCATTCTAATAAAAACTAGCTCATAATTTACTATTAGAAACTTATTAGAGCATGTAGCTCAGACAGTTCCCACATATAGTAATATTTAAGTAATTCTAGAGCAAAAACGAACTATTAAAATATTCATTATATGGTATTATAATGCATAGCAATCATTTTCACTCTATTTATCCCCAATTTTACCTATTATTCATGTATAAAAATAAATTTGAATGTAATTGGCTGAATTGATTGGACTATAACTAATTATTTAAAAATAAATGGTTTTAAAATCTTTCTTCTTCTGCCTGCATTTTTTTTATATGAATGACAAGAGATTTGGTACATTATTGACAAAATTTGGTAAGCCTGTCAAAGTTTGAATTTATACAGATATAATATTCTTATTTATTAGCACTAATCAACTTTTCCCTCATAGGTTGTTGAACTACAGACTGAGTGCAACTGTAATATTTACCTCACATTTTTTAGGTTATCCTTCAATTATGTAAATCAGGATTTATTTACATATATTCACAAGCAATAATCTAAATAAGTGTTGTAATCAACACATCAGATTTTTAATAATAATCTCTATTGTTATCTAGCTTGCATTTATGTGACATATTGAATTTATATCAGCTTTGTTTACTTTATTCAACTGTCTTTTACCCATCATCAACTTATCTAACCTACAGGTACTTTAATAATTTTATTGCCTTACTAGTACTTTGCCGAATAACTAAGCTGCCCAACAATGAAAACCTCAATTTGGATTCATTAACTTGTTTGTAAGTTTCAAAACAGTAACAACTCTTGTTAATGAATATTGATAAACCAAATTTACCATGTAAAAGTCTGCTTATTTGAGTATTTATAGTTTCTATCAATTCATTTATTGTCTCACTATGGACATTAATAAGAGATTAGATTTATGTTTAGGACTTGTTGGGAAGTATTTATGTGTGACTTCGTGGGGAAGGTAGTTAAATAAAAGTAATTAAAAGTGGTAAAAATCATCGAAGAGAATTCTTAAATTACAATATAATTTTATAACAATATATTTTTTCTCTGACTACTGTATAAACACAGTTACAAATGTAACTGAATAAATATATTGTGTAAAAAATAGGATGGAGGTTCTAATAATTCATTGTATCATCATCATCCGTTCAGACCATCATTAGTCCACTGCTGAATGTATGCCCTCCCGCATAGATTGCCACAGAAGTTTGTTGCTCTAATTTTGGGGGATTTTGCCATAGTTGCCACGTTTGTACAAGCATGTTGACAACCAGTTTATTTATTTAGATGTTCCAGAATGATGCCGCTGTCTATCTTCTGTTTTTAATTTTCCCTCTGTCGACTCTTACGACACCCACAAGATGAGATCGCGTGGTAGATTCTCTAAGCCGCCACCACACGGGGCGGCTTATTAGAGATTCATTGTATAGTTCAAAAATCATGCTCTCACGCCAAATGTGAAAAAATCACAATCATCAAACATTTTAGATTAGAGCCTTTAATGGTTTATTAGTTTGCCTGCTACAGTTTACGATGATTAATTACTGCTCATTATCGTGTTTGCTCGCGCAAGTTGCCTCAAAACGAATTGGTCAACACTGACACGTGCTATATCAGTCATTATCCGTTACACTTGGAAGCGTGACAATGACCAACATCCCGTTATTCGTGGCGCCAATTTTACGTCACAGCATAGCTTCGGTGGGCGTGTCCGCATACAATTTCGACAGTTTTTTTTTTTACATTCCTTTTTCAAAAGTAATGGTGATAGGAATCACTCGTTTTAAGATGGTCGCGAAATAAACATTCTTTATGTCAGTAACGTATAGTTTTTCGAAAGGAATTGTAATGACTATTTTTAATGACCGCGAAATTTGATAATGCTCTGTATATATATTTTCGGTGATGTAATTGCTGTTAGCCTTCTCGGCTTTTACAGCTTCATCGGATACTATAATGCTATGTAGTATCCGCCTTTAGACTTGTTGTAAAGGTAGTATTGAACATATAGCTACGTATTGGTAGAATTCATAACGTCAAAAACAGACTGAGGACCGCGTGGCCTAGTGGTTAGCGTACCTGACTTCTACGCCGCGAGTCCTGGGTTCGAATCACAGCCGGAGCCAAACATTTGTGCAAAACACAAATTGTTGGTTTTCGGGTCTGGTTGTGTTGTGCATGTGAAATGTATGTCTGTATGACATACAGACATACATACACGAGAAATCCTACTGCGGGGCATCGCTTTTTTTTAAAGAAAAGTAAGAAAATGATCAAGCATCGGGAGAATATATAGGTAGTTCCATTTTTAATACTACGTAGTCGGATTTCTCCACAGGAATACTACCACCAGTACATTAAGAACTTTGAAATATATTTTCTTACCTCTAATAAACATATCCATACTAATATTATAAATTAGAAAGTAACTCTCTCTGTCCCTCTGTCTGTTTCTTACCTTTTCACGATTCAACCGCTGAAGCGATCATAACGAAATTTGTCTCAGAGATGTCTTGCATCCTGGGGACGGCATAGGATTCTTTTTATACCTGAAAATCAAATAGTTCCTACAGGATATTAAAAGTACCTGTTGTACAATACAAGCACTATACATTTCCATCCCGTCAGCATTTTACCAACGTTCTATTGTATTAATAACATAATATAAATCAGTTCACGTTCGGACAGCAAAGATACCGCGAGTTCTCATCCTCCATCAAATCATTAGCAATTATTTATAATACAATACCATTAGCAAGATTACAACTCTTATCATTTCATATCAACTAAATATTGCGGGAAGCAACCCGTACACATGTATCCACGCGGACGTAGTCGCGCGCATCAGCTAGTGTAAAATATGCACGTTCGTAAAAGATATAGTTAACAAATTAATTATTAACAGCTTTTAAATGTCCCAACGCTGAACACAGGCTACCTATCATTTCTGAAAGGGTTTTAGACCCGGGGGCCGTCCCTCACGCTGCTCCAATGCGGGTTCGTCGAAATATGTAAATGCGGTCCTTGAGCTCACGGCTGGCAATTATTTAGTAAACGTAGTAAATTATTAATGTAACGTAGTAGATCTAGTAATAAAACCACCGCCGACGTCTACTTTAAATATCACATTTTGCGTATGTAGGATCAACATCATGTTGTGACCGATTTCTATCGTAAAGTCGTGCGTAATAACTTCGTACGTAACCTTGGGGAGCCGTGGTAGCTCAGGGGCTAGGCGCTCGCTTTAAATTTCATAGTACGCGAGTGACCTGGGTTCGATTCTCGGTGCCGGCACCACTAAAATTGTTAATTGCAATTTAAAGTGCTGATTTATCACGTGCTCGGCGGTGAAGGAAAACATCGTGAGGAAACCTGCATGTCTGAGAAATAAAAAATATTTCGAAGACATGTGAAGTCCGCCAACCCGCATTGGAGCAGCGTGACGGATTCTTCCTAGCTCCAAAACCCTCTCAGAAATGAGAGGAGGCCTGTGCTCAGTAGTCAGCTCAGGGTACATTTATAGGCTGAAACTTTACTTTTCTTTAACCTTCAGATCGTACGTCGTCATATTTTTTAAATATTTTTAACGTGACTGATCGCATCTATAATTTGATTGTTTTCCCGGCAGTTGAACTTTTATCTTTGATTGCCATCGGAATAATTGAATTAATTAATAGCGTATTGTATTCCTTGTATAGCCATATAGCATGAACTTGATTTACGAAAAAAAAATTACGTGGTAGATGGCTTCATTTGGAAATCACTGAAGGTGTTTTATTAATGAAATATGACTGGTTAGAATTAGAAACATACATACATACAGTCACGCCTTTTCCCATATACGGCGCAGGCAGCCCGTACACGTAGCCGACTCCAATCATGTGGCTCAATCTTGTGGTCGTCTCATTATACGCTGTGAAACCACTGGTCACAGCTATGTAATATAACATTATAAATAAAAAGTAGTACTATTACCTTATCAATAAAAGCGATCTTTTGTCTTCTCCTGTCATTACTGACATTTTTTGAAATACCGGTGAAAGTAATTATATACGACCGGGTAACACCAGAGCTATAAATTCATTGGAGCAAAATTATTAAGAGCCGTGGCAACTCAGGGGGCGGGCACTCGTCTTAAATGATCTACATAATACGCATATGGTCTGAACAAAAGAAAAATTTCATGAGAAAATATGTATGCCTGAGATATAAATATTTCGACGATCTGTAAAGTCTGTCGTCGGCATTGGATCAGCGTGTCGGACACATCATCTCCAAAGACCCTCTCAAAAGTGAGAAAAGTGGGAAATTTATAGCTGTTGGTTTTATGATTACGTACCGTACGCAAAGTCGCGGGCATAGATTATAAGTCAAAAGAGTTCATGCACGAGGTTAGGGACAGAACTCTTGGCACTGATTATCGCGGAGACAGCGAGAAACATTAAAGTGATTTGTCTTTTTTCAACTAATTGCCTGCTGAATTGCTGAAAGAATAAGAGAAACGGAAAAAGCTGGTTATCTGGTGCTGAGATTTGAGTGCAGTAATCCGTCTAGTCGTTACAATAGTGCAAACATTACTTTGTTGCGGTCGTAAGGACGCTGATAGCTAGTGTTCCGAAATGGCGCATATGAGACTGATGCCTCAGGATGACGTACGCAGTGTGGGCGTACACAGCATTGGCTATGGAAAGACATTGCACTTACCATTAGGAGAAGTTTTTGCACGTCTCGACGCTCGCTTCCAAAAAAAAAAATACATAATGAACACCATTTAACATTTACCACCAGATCTATAATGCGCTGGAGTTAGACTTTACACTTGCATATTTTACTTTTAAACTTCGTTGTTAGTTAGATACTTTTGTGATGTTATCTTGAGTCGAGAACCGAACCAACTTAATCGTGACTTCAACGCCTTACATAGTAATCTCGATCGCTTCGTTTTTTGCCCGAACCCGTTCCGATTGGATCGACAAAAACGTATGCAGCCTCGAGCACCGTAAACATGTCCGGTGGAAATGGAAAGTATGTCTAAATATAGCACAGCTGATATTGTTCTGTTTCGACGGTTCGTTTGTGCGACGGAGGCGGATTCGACAGGTGGTAGGATTCCTATGCAAAAATCCGTAAGCTAGCGTAATACCTGGGCATATGAGACTTAAGAACTGAGGTCTGAGGGGGACGGGTGCAGTGTAGTGCCACACATAAATATTCTGGGTAGCATTTGCTATTGGCGGACGTTACACTTACCATCAGATGAACGTTTTGTTCGTCACGCCCGTTTCTCCAATAAAAGAAAAGAATAACTCTGAGATCAACTGAGGCTATTTTTCATACTGTTTGTTTCATCGATTCCGAAGATTTGACCATTTCATTGATAAAATTCTGTAGAATCCGTGTGGTAGTTTAAGAGCTTCCGAGAATGTACCGCCCCATCTCATCCCGTGGGTGTCATAAAAGCCGACAGAGAGAAAATTAAAACCAGAAGATGGGCGGCAACATCTTCCTGAAACATCAAATACACACATTCTTGTTAACCGTTCAAAATGAGCTTACAAGCTCGTAGTTAGTAGTCGAATGGCGGGCTCGATCCTGCCACGTCATGTTTCGCAGTCCGTACCCTAAACCATAAGCCGTAAACTGTGTAAAATTCATATCAATAGCTTAAATTGTTGTTTAGAGTACTTCTATCCCGCCTGGGTTCGAAGCCCAGCCCGGTGCAACCATTTGTGCCAAAACATTAATTGTTAGGTACAGGTACATTTCACATGCACAACAGAACCTGATCCAAAAGATCAGATTTTTGTAAAATGCACTCACGGTACAGAGAAAAACCGTGTGGTGGCGGCTTAAGAGAATCTACCACCCCATCTCGTCCCGAGAGTGTCGTAAAAGTCGACAGAGGGAAAACAAAACCAGGAGATGGGCAGCAGCATCTTCCTGGAATATCAGAATAAATAAACTGCGGTTGCCAAGCGTGGCAACTATGGCAAAATTCCCCTCAAAATGAGAGCTGCAAACTTTTGTAGCAATCTATGGGGGAGGCCTATGTTCAGCAGTGGACTAGTGACAGGCTGAAATGATGATGATGATGACAGAGAAAATTCAAATTTGTAAAAAAAAAATGTTCATAAGTTAAATTCGTTCGTATCATATGATGCAGAGAGAGCCCATTTGTATCCTTGTTTGTTAATTGCAATTTCTAGCCACAAAATTTCGGGCAGCGTATTATATTACATGTCACTCTAAGGAAAGTTCATAAAGTTAACTTTATCCCCGCCCACATTAAAGCCACAAAGCGTGTGGTAAATACTGGAAGTCGTAAATCTTCTCGAGCTTTACACAGCACAAACGAAGTGAATGGTACCAGCCACCCACAGCGACAAATGCCAATGGGATGTAATGAGAAATTATATGATGCAGGAAGTATAGGAATGGAAACTTGTGTCATATCGAAGAAAGTTATTGCAGCGGCACGGGGCGGAGAGGTTGGCAACTTACGCGCAGATACGTTATATCTGTTTCGAAGTAATGTAAAAAATAGGGGTACATGTCGACACGCATCCTTTGTTTAGCGTCATTTATTTATTTAGACACTCATTGGCGGGAGGATTCCTATACAAGAATCCGTCTAAGTAGGTACCAACGCAGGACCAGTTATTCTGCCGTGAAACAGTAATAGTAGCTAAGCACTAAAAGCTAGTGTAATCACTGCGTATATGACTTAAGATCTGATGTCTCAGAGTGACTGGCGCATTGTAGTGCTACTCAGAAATGTTCTGAGTGACACAGCATTTGTTTCGGGCGGACGTTGCACTTATTATCAGGTGAACGTTTTGCTCGTCTCGTCAATTTCTTTTATGTAAAAGAGGATTTTATCAATGTTCTTGATGTCCTCCTAGCTGATTTTTAATCAGGGCGATAATTTCTAAAAACAGGAACCTATTAACTACGCTCCTTTGTTATATTGCCACAAGCATGCACACACAGGGGCACTCATCTTCGCCTCAAGGGATAAGATCTAAGTTAGGTTACAATACCACAATTAGACACAAAATAAATAAAACAAATGTTGGCTTCGGCTATGATTCGATCCCAAGACCTGTGGTGTAGAGGTCAGGTATTTAGACTATTAGGCGATGTGGTCGCCAAAATTACACTAGACCATCAAAAGTTTTATAGGTTTTCGAATAACGACAAACATAACTAAATTCGAGACAAAACACGAGGAACAAGAGCTTCAAACATAAATGGAAATGACAAATACAAAGTCGAGAGGTCACCAGCGATTCCGTGAACTGCGGAATCGTGCGATCCGAGGTATATTTACGTAACTTACCACGTAACAGTCGGGCGGACGTGAACTTATCTAGGCGTAAGCCATTGCTCCATTACTGGTGCTTGGTGTACCTTATTAGACCATTTAAAGACAATACGTGTGCGATCACGATTTAAAGTAACCCCACCGACCCCCGGACGGCAATCTGCCGATCTTCCTACAGCGCTCGCCTTCGTTTTGCGTGTTTTCACTTTTGTTAATATCTCCATGCATTGCATGACTGACCAAACCCATATTAAAATGTTAATTATAAGAAATGTCAATTATTATTCCCGTGTGTTGGCCTTAAGAGAATATATCACCCCATCTCATCCCGCGGGTGTCGTAAAAGTCGACACAGGGAAAATTAAAACAAGGAGATGGGCAGCAGCATCTACCTGGAGCATCTGAATAAATAAACTGCGGTAGCCAACCCGCCTGCCAAGCGTGGCAACTATGGCAAAATGCACCCAAAAATGAGAGTTACAAACATGTTGCAATATATGTGGGAGGTCTATGTTCAACAGTGGACTAGTGATAGGCTGATATGATGATGATGATGATGAAGAACCTGGATCAGGTAACCCATTAGAGCACTAGCCTTTATACACCATTGGACTAACTTGGTCGGATGACTGTGATGACGCTGAAACTAATAGATTTAGCAGGTTAATGACAGAGAAAGTTATAGAGCTGTACAGGTTTGCTCTTTTTATCACACACTATCATTAGTTAAATTTGACACCCAACTTATCTATACTAAATAAAGCTGAAGGCTTTGTTTGGTTAAACGCGCTAATCTCAGGGACTACTGGTTCGAATTAAAAAATTATTTTAGTGTTGGATAGCCCATTTATCGGGGAAGGCTATAGGCTATATAACATCACGCTAAGACCAATTTAAATTAAACGGCGGGTGAAACCGCGGGCCCCAACTAGTGTTACATAAAGCAGCATTGCGTTCCAATATGGTGCTTATCATAAGGATGGGCGCATTTAGGAGAATAATCCTTAGAGAGCTATGAATAAAGTGCCTTTAAATTGTATTGCGCGAATTGAAGTGTGTCAACGAATGATTTGGAATTCCCCCGCTTTATCGATTGCTAGTGGAAGGCTAAAGTGAAGTGGAAGTTTCCTGAACTCCTAAGCTATACGAACGTTGAAAAATAAAACAGTAACCAAAGTGGCCGTGTGGTAGCGGCCTAAGAGAATCTACCACCCCATCTCATCCCGTGGGTGTCGTAAAAGTCGACAGAGGGAAAATGAAAACCAGGAGATGAGCAGCAGCATCTTGCTCGAACATCTAAATAAATAAACTGCCGGTTGCCAACCCGTCTGCCAAGCGTGGCAACTATGGCAAAGTCCCCCCAAAACGAGAGCTACAAACTTTTGTGGCAATCTATGGGGGAGGCCTATGTTCAGCGGTGGACTATTGATAGGCTGAAACGACGAACCAAAGTGACCTAATAAGACATTTGTCGGACGAACTTACGATACAGGAGAAATCCTAGTAGTTATCAGAGTAGGGTCTAAAAAAACGTAAAATGTATGAAATTGGTGACTTCCTGATTTTTATTAGACAACTTGACTATACTGTTGGAAGCTATCAACTGCGCACGAGATATTATAGTGCCACAAGTTGTCGCGCAAACACAGAGGCACTCACTCGGCCCAACTTTGGGTAGGTTGGGCGGAGTGAGTGCCTCTGTATATCGCCCGATGTAACCCTCATTGCGTTAAGATCGGAGGTAGGATTGCACGGAGTGTCAGAAACACGGGGATAATCACAACACAACCAGACCCGACATACAACAATTTGTGTTTTTGCGCAAATGTGGGCCTCGACCGGCATTCGAAACCAGGACCTGCGGTGTAGAAGTCAGGTATTCTAACCACCTGGCCACGCCGTCGTAATATAACTATCCATTAGCGAACCGGAGTATGCTCTACGAACATGTTTTCACAGTACTCGTATAATAACATCGGTTGCCGTTTTTCGAAGGGATTTTTCTTCGTCATATTCGATTCCTGGCAATCAGCTACCAAATCGAGCCACTTTTGCCAAAGTCCAGTAATAATTTAATTATAACTTCATTTCGATCGACTGTAAAATAATAATTGACTTTTACTGAAGATTTGCTGGATTGATAGAGACAAAACGAAATGTACAATTTTGGTCTTAAATTCAATTTTCCAATCAGTTTACACTTTTTTTTTTTATTTTTATTTGATAAAGTATCGAGACGAGCAAAACGTTCACCTGATGGCAGGTGCAACGTTTGCCCATAACCGATGCTGTGTTACTCAGAATATTTCTGTGTAGCACCACACTGCGCCCGTCACCCTGAGACATAAGTCCTTAAGTCTCATATGCCCAGTGACTACGCTAGCTCTCAGTGCCCTTCAGACCGAAACACAGTAATGTTTGCACACTACTGCTTCACGGCAGAATAACTGGCCCTGGGGTGGTACCTACCTAGACGGATTCCCGCATAGTTATCCTACCACCAGTACTTGCGTAATAAACCGTCAATATTAAACGTCAAAACTCAAAATATACACAGAAATTACAAAATTCTATAAAAACACCATCGCCACTTTTTGAGTTGGCGCCAAAAGTTGAGGAAATTTTTATGGTTAGGGAAATTCCGACTGTTTGTATTGACAATTCAAAGAGCGATAATTCGTTGTACGTGCGCCGTGCCGTTTACTCTCCATCTTAGCGTTGACGTCACTTGTAGAGCGTAACACGTGGAACTGATACATGTGCAAATAATACTTAACTTGCATTAAATAATATAAGCAAACTTGACCTTGGAAATCGAATGGCTTTATAAGTGTTTAAATGTAACGCACTTTATGTTTGTTAGCACAAAACATGTCAAGTTCAACAAAAATTATACCGCTTAAAGTGTGTTAATTTAATTAAAACACACTTAGAACACCATTCGTATATTCAAATTGTCAAGTTTGCCACATTTTTAATTCAAGAAAGTTTGATTGAACTGTTATGTCGTTCCCACGTTTTACGCTTCTACGGGGGAAGACGGTTAGTCGGACTTGCACCGACCAACCCATGGTGTCCGACGCCGCATGTTGCAGGGCACGGGAACGCTCACGCACACATCCGCGACCCCCCCGCGGCCGGCCCTTCGTCGGCAGCCCTCCTTGGGAGGACAATCCTCTCCGGTATCCTTCCTAGCAAGGCGCGCCGGAACACGCGAAGCGCCTTCCAACACGCCTCCTTTGCTGTGCGCAAGGACCCCGAGTCCGCCACGCTGAGCACGGGCCAGGAAACTTGCACTCGGAAGCACTAGTCTTCCCAGCCCCTGCGACGGATCCTCTTAGCTTCACCGTGGGTGACCAAGCCACGGTTAGGGACGTGTGACGGCTACTGTTTGTACACTTGTGGCACTACACTGGTGGTAGGATTCCCATGCAGGAATCCGTCTAGGTAGGTACCACCCTAATGCCAGTTATTCTTCCGTGAAACGGTAGTGTGCAAGCATTACTGTGTTTCGTTTTGAAGGGCACTGTGAGCTAGCGTAATCACTGGGCATATGAAACTTAAGAACTGATGTCTCAGGGTGACGGGCGTATTGTGGTGTCACACTGTTCTGGGTGACATAGCATTTGTTATGGGCAGACGTTGCACTTACCATCAGGTGAACGCTTTGCTCGTTCCGTCACTTTTATTACATTAAATTAAAAAAACAAAAAACTATAATATCTCCTGCGTAGTTGATAACTTCCAACTGTATTGAGTAGTTGTCGCTGTGGTCGGTCAGACATTACTGTACCCTACAATTTTTTGCATTTTTAATTGGCGTCTTCGACTCCGGGTGGGACAAGCTAATCAACTCCGGAACGATCAATACCCAGATCCGGAACAACTATCCATAAGTCATACAATATTATTATTCCGTGCGGGTGGGTATAACCAGGGTGTAACAAGCGACCCGTATCGCGGAAGTCAATCGCTTCAACACTGCGCCGACCGATGTTTTAATATGTATTGTGATATTAACTGCCCTTTTTATTTAATGTATATATCCCAAGAAACATGAAATTAATCCATCTATCTTGGGATATATATCGTATAAACTTACCGACGTGTCGTCATTAATTATAAGATTTGTTTCATAAATTATTTATCTGTTTTTAATATTTCAAACTATATTTCCTGAGACAAAAATACATACAAAACAGACTTAATGCCACACGCATTACTGCCAGTCTATCTTTGGGTTAATTAGAGAGGATGTAGTGGGTGCATATCAAGAACTGCCAGAAATTAACCTATAATATATAATAATATATATTAATAATTAAGTAGTTAATCGGTATTAACTAGACATATATACATAAATAATATACACACTATAAATTTCACTGATGGTAGGACCACCGCAGTGCCAGTTAATCTGCCGTGTTCAAAGCTTACTGTTTCGGTCTGAAGGGCGCTGAGAGATAGTGTAATTACTGGTCAAATGAGACTTAAGACCTGATGTCTCAAGGTGACGAGCCTGAACCTGTTCTGGGTTACGCAGCATGGGCAGACTTTGCACTTATCATCGAGTTAACGGATCGTCGTCTCGTCACTTTCTTCCTTTAAAATACAATTATACATTCATTATATCGACCAACTACGTTTCTATCTATAAAAGATTTAACGTAGAACGAAAATTGTTTTATATTTGACATTGTTTTTTCAATGTTCGCAGTGCGCTTCAAATGACTTCAATATTTCATTATTTAATTGTCACGGTCACCACAATAACACGCAACTATTATTAAAGTGAACCTTCAATGTAGTGATACATAAATATCAGGCGCTTACAAGGTACTCTTAGCTAGGCGAAAAAAAAGCGATATTTATACTGTGTTGACTAGATAAAGTTTGTGGCTTAGTTCTTAGGACTAATATTTGCCTCTACTAATATTACTTCACATGTCCTCGAAGTATTTTTATTTCTTAGACATGAAGGTTTCCTTACGATGTTTTCCTGCATCGCTAAGCCCGTGGCAAATCAGAACTTGAAATGGCATAACCAATTTAGAGGTTCCGGCACCGGGATCGTACTCAAGTCATTCGCGCACTATGAAATATAAGGCGAGCGCCCGTATCCTAACCTACCACGGCCTAACAGAACAGTTATACAAAAATTGCACCCCAATTTTCGACGGTGGGCTGTGAGAAAATACCACAAGGCATTAAGTCCGAACTTTGTAACCCTCAGCTTCATCATCATCATCATTTCAGCCTATTACAGTCCACTGTTGAACATAGGCCTCCCCCATAGATTGCCACAAAACACGGTCCTAACCCTCAGCTTCAGGTATATATAAATAAAGAATCTATGTATATATTATTTGTCACAGGTATTTTTGTAGGTATGAAATATCTCCCTCAATACTGTATCAAAATTAATGTTTCATACACCATAGTGAAGATTATTTTTCGTTATAATGACAAAAAATAAGTAAATATCGTAAAATTAAAATTTTCGTTAAAAATATTATTTAAAAGATAGATTCAGTAATTTAATTGCAGAAACCATCTGTTGACAGTCTGTTCAACGAAGTTGTTTACATTCATTAAAGAAGGTAGATGGCGCCATCTGTTCATGATCACGATACTGTGCGTAATATTAGCACGGGTTAGCTAGTAAATAATTAACGTGTAATATTAACATGCCCGTATCGAATCGACGCGTAAAATCGTTTCGTTGGAATGTACACTGCATCATAGACAGGTGTAGGTCACGTGTCTGTGACGGAAAAAGCTAGAAATGTCACTTGCTGTGACGCAGTGGGTTTGGCAACGAGTGCCTCGAAATTCACAGGTATTATCAAACATTTAATAATCATATTAAATGTTTGATATGCACAATGTTTGTAAATTGCATTGAAATAGTAAAGCACTGATCGTTTGATGGTTTAGGACTGTCAAAACATAACTTTAACTTGGCAGGTTCAGTCTAATCTGTACATGTAACTTTTGTATGTTTAAAAAAAATCGTTTATTGTCTGTCTGTCGTGTATGTTTAAAAAAATTTAATAAAAGTAACGTTCATTGAACACTACATTTGAAACTATATTACACTAGCTGATGCCCGCGACGTCGTCCGCGTGGATGAATTTTTTTTTAAATATCCCATGGGAACTGTTTGATTTTCCGGGGCAAAAAGTGTCCCATGTCCGTTTCCGTGATGCAAGCTATCGCTGTGCTACATTTCATCAAGATCGGTTGAGCGATTGAACCGTGAAAAGGTAACAAACATACAGAGGGATAGAGAGAGTTATTTTCGCATTTATAACATTAGTATGGTTTACAAGGTAAAAAATTCCCACATTCTGCGAAATTACTTTTGTTCAGTTATTGTAATTATTAGTTTTCGTTAAATCAGTCACTTAGCTGAGCGTATTAAAATGTGCGCTGCAGGCGCTGCACTTTTTGGCGGGCGGAAGAGGGAAAATAAAAACCAAGAGATGGGCATCAGCATACTCCTGGAACATCTGAATAAATAAAGTGCGTTTGCCAACCCGCCTGCCAAGCGTGGCAAAGTCCTTCCAAAACGAGAGCTACAAACGTTTGTGGCTATCTATGGGGTAGGCCTACGTTCAGCAGTGGACTTGTGATAGGCTGAAACGACGATGATCATTCTATTTCGATTGTTGCTATTTCCATATGCTCCTAAATTTTCAATGGCATGACAATGGCGTCGTTTATCAATGTAGGTAGGAATCTAACCAGTGTAACCATTCAAATTATTTTCAGAATATTATGCGAATAATAATGGAGAATAGGAACGACAACAGTCATTTTACAACAAAGTCATTTTCATTTTGAAGCGCGTGGCTTAGTAGAATTGGGTCCCTGATGACATACCATCAGGAAAACGACTGCCCCGTAACTTAATATCATTAAAAAATATACGCACGGGTGTAGAAAGTAAACATAAATGATTGTAGAAAATAATCTGAAGACGAATTTTGTTTCATGTTTATTTCTCCAAAATTGATAACGCCGAGCAACGATAATGGCGGGCATAGCTTGTTTTACAATTAATTATGGTATTATAAAATTGCTGATGTAACATACTCGTAACTCGTCCGTTACTTCTCGATGGTATCTGAATTATATAAGATGAGCAAATACTTTTTATCGTTCTTGTACGTTTTTATTATCTGTGTTGTATCTAATCAGGCTTATTCACGTAACGGCCAGACATAAAAAGAACGTCTTACGCGCATCTTGGCATGCGAAGACACTAAAAATAAATTGCACAAACAAAAACTACTGCTTTTTATTAAAAATCTTTGTTTATTCGTGGAACATTCAACAAACATAAAAATAGTAAATTCAGGATCGAATATGGCACGTACACCATTGGTCCTTAAGTACGTTTTAGAGTGCTCCTTTGGGCGCGATAAGAGTAGGTTTTTCTAATATATATATAAGTTTCACTTCTGTCACGTGTACTGAGTTGCACGCGCTCTTGTTTTTAAGGAAGTATGTGTCAAGCAAGTCGTTCTACTGATGGTAAGTGCCCATAAGTGCGGTAACACCCACTTTCCACCACACTGAGCTCGTCACCATGAGATATCGGTTCTTGAGTCTCATATGCATTATAATAACACTAGCTTCAGTGCCCTTCAAACCGAGACAGCAGAGAGTGGCAACTGGTTCCGCGGTGGTACATACCTACGCGCATTAATGCGTACACCTACAACCAGTAAAACTTTTATAGTATGAAGTGACGACACGAACTTCACCCACAACATTTCTGTGTGGCACCACACTGCGCCCGTCATCCTGAGACCTCTGTTCTTAAGTCTCATATCAATGGCCCTTCAGACCGAAAAACGGTGATGTTTGCCGATACTTATCTAGACAGATTTCTGCATAGGTTCGCCGGATTGATAACCAGAAGATATCGCCGAGATCGAAATCGGCAAGGTGCATTATTATAATTATTACAAAGATAATAATCATCAAATAAAATAATCTCTCCCTGCGGTATATAAATAATTTAATAATTACGACGGTAAAATTTGTTATGGGCGTTTTCATATATCGAGGAGAAAGTTATATTTAACTAGGGTCTGAACTCGTTAAGTTAAGTTGCGATGCTTCAAAGCTCCTAAGGTCCGTCGCTATTAATAAAATAGATAGTAAAGCGTTTATATTACTTTACCCCCTAAGCAATGGCCGTAAGTGCATTCATTTGTAACTTAATTAGTTATAAAGTTTGAATAGGTCTTTCTATTTAGCGTTTTGTTTCACTATTCATTAGCTAGTGTGACTGCGTTTAGAATTGCTCATTTAGACTTTAGCTTCGGTATTGTATTGAATAAACTGAGTAATCAAACGGATGCCAATTTATTATGTCTACATAATATACATGTATTATGAACACACTTCATTACTTATATATGATGATGCTGATGTTCTCCTAGCCGATTTCGACCACGGCGACAACTTCCGAATACTGTCGGGAGCCATCGACTGCGCAGGAGATGTTATAGTGCCACAAGTGTACGCGCAAACACAGAGGCACTCACTCGTCCCAACCTACCCGCGCCCGATGTAACGCTGATGCGATAAGATCGGAGGTAGGCTAGGATGCAGTGTCAGAAACACGGGGACAAACACAACACAACCAGACCCGAAAACCAATAATTTGTGTTTTAGCACAAATGTTGGCTCCGGCTGGGATTCTAACCCAGGACCCGCGGTGTAGAAGTCAGTTACTCTGACGACTAGGCCACGCGGTCGTCAATATATGATACTTATATATACAGGTAGGATTGCTATTCAAGAAACCGTCAAGGTAGATACCACCGAAGGGCTGTTATTCTGCCATGAAGCAGTAGTCTGCAAATATTCACACATTGGTTTTCTTTCACCTTCATCATCAGCCTTGAAAAGTCCACGGCTGGACGTAAGCCTTAACTAGAAAGCGGCAAGAGAAGGTGGCATTGTATTCATAAAAGGTTTGCCGATACTCACCACGCTGGTCAGGCTTGATGAGATGCTAGGTTTTTATATGTAATGTAAATCTTGTAAATCGCAATGAAGAATACTTCGACTGTAATGTTGATTACATTATATATATATATATATATATATATACATGTGGAGAAAACTATGTACCTCATGTCAAGCATTTTGCGCTCGCAAAGAAGTGTGAGATTTGCATAGTTAAAGTTTGTATTGAGAAGAAGCGAGAAAGGTAATATTTATATATAATATGTGCTACAAATACATTAAATTTCGTTCCTCTGTCAACCTCTCCCTCCGGACTCCTGTGCACTACACTTCTTTCTTTAGTAAATCCTTTACTGTCACAGCTGTGCGCTTATGGAATTCCTTACCTTTGCACATACGACGTGCTAAGTCCCGCTTTTCCTTCAAAAACCTGCTTAGAGCTCATTACTTGAATATTTAACTCATGTTTTCACTTATCCGTTTGTTCTTAATCCTTTACCTTACTCTGTCGCTTTTTACACGAGATGCTATCATCTAGTGTTTTTTTATAGATTTATATGGTTTAGTGTACACCACCCTCTTTTTCTTCTTCTGGTTTTTCATTTTGCTGTATTAGTTCTCTGCGCTAAGGTTGTCTGGAAGAAATCGCTTTCAGTGATAAGACCGCCTTTTGTACCTTAACTTAAATATAGTACTTAGTCTTTATTTTTGTATTGGTGTACAATAAAGAGTATATTGATTGATTAATTAAATTTAATATAATAAAACATTCATTATTTACGTTAGTAATCTGTGGTCAAACAGTCGCGCAGAGTAGAGGTTGTCGCCATAGAATTTTAAAATGTTGCCAACAAATAATTACTCAAACCTCAATAACGTTCAAACTTTAAAAAAATATGGATTACGGTTGAATTTCGACGACTGGGCGACCATTCGTTTTAATAAATACAATACACTCTAACCAGTGCTCTACATCCCGTGTCCGATCGAATGACTTAATCGATACGGTCGACGAAATGTTAGAACGCAGTGTCTGTAACACGGGGAAGGTCACGATACACAGAAGGCCGGAAATTGAATAATTTGAGTGTTACCGTTTTACTATATTGTTGCCTATAAACAAACTCCTACACCAAATTGCCGATCATTATACAAAGGCACTGGAAATTACTTTTATTTTTGAACAATATGCCAGAAATATCAGCCAATGTTGCATTAATAATATCGAACAAAAGTCAGCTAATGAAAATAATGCCAAGTCACTATCCTATCTTATCTACCGTCTGATTTTTTGATTTAATTTGACCACAGGATTCCTATGCAGGAATCCGTCTAGGTAGGTACCACCCCAGGGCTAGTTATTCTGCCGTGAAGCAGTAGTGTGCAAGCATTACTGTGTTTCGGTTTGAAGGGTACTGTGAGCTAGCGTAATCACTGGGCATTTGAGACTTAAGAAATAATGTCTCAGGGTGACGGGCGCAGTGTGGTGTCACACAGAAATATTCTGGGTGACACAGGATTTGTTGTGGGCGGACGTTGCACTTACCATCAGGTGAACATTTTGCTCGTTTCGTCACTTTATACAATAAAAAAAAACATTCGTTTAATGCCGTGGTTGCCATAAACTCGTGTATGACGCCTAAAGTCGGAAATATCCTCGGATATGGGTCTAAACGTGGTAGCTCGGGGGATGAGCGCTCGCCTTAAGTGTCATACTCGAGTGACCTGAGTTCGTGTCGACACCTCTAAAATTGTTGTCCAATTATAAGTGCTGATTTAAAAAAAAATATGTGCAGAAATTTGTAAAATTGAGTATACCATATAGACGACCAAGTAGACCAGAGGTTTCCAGACATTTTTTCTCATAGACCACTTTCAAAATTTCGCTGGTTCCGGTGGACCCCCTGCAGCTACATTTCTCCCATATTCTCATTTTTTGTGACGCCAACGTAGACCCCCGTCGAGTCTCCCGTATCTCTATACGATTATAGTTGTTCATTAATCAACAAGTAGTTTCATATCGCGTGTTGGAGACCCCGTATTGGGCTATCTGGCGGCGCGAGAAAAGCCGATCGCACTCCGAAACGGGTAACCATTGAGACGTGTATTATCGCGTAGTAGTTAGATTTTACTTAAAAAATAATACGATTTTATAAACAAGAAGATGGAAAATAAAAGTTTTACCGATGAAAGGATTGTCCGTTGAAAGCTACAAATAGTAATAAACTACCTTTATAAATTTAAATTCAGTTTACACTTTCCGTAGTCGCCTAATTACTAACTTACTATATTTGCATTGACGACCGCGTGGCCTATTCGTTAGAGTCCCTGACTACCACGCTCCGGGTTCTGGGTTCGAATCCTAGCCGGTGCGAACATATATGCAAAAACACAATTTGTAGGTTTTCGGGTCTGTGATTGTCCTTGTGTCTCTGACAATGCACCCTAGCCGATCTTATCGCATGAGCGTTGCATCGGGCACTGCTAGGTCGGGACGAGCCACTAAAATATCTCCTGCGCAGTTGATAGTTTCCGACAGTATTTGGTAGTAGTCGCCGTGGTCGAAAATCGGCCAGGAAGACCTCTCATTTATTTATTTATTAAAAATATATATATTTATATATTGCATAAATATTCCAGCGATTGCTGGCAACTGAAAAAAAATTAATTAAAAATATGCTTATACTCATATATATATATATATATATATATATATATATATATATATATATATATTACAGACATTGCTGGACTGAAATCGCTAGTCTTCATCTTTCAGGATCAAGATTTCGTTAATAATCTGTGAAGATGTTTTGTAATGTACGTTCTCGTTTCCGTCCAGACTCCTTGTGGCTGCACGAGCGTACTCAGAAGTCGCATGAGTATGGTTATAGGATTTAAAAAAAAATATGTGCAGAAATTTGTAAAATTGAGTATACCATATAGACGACCAAGTAGACCAGAGGTTTCCAGACATTTTTTCTCATAGACCACTTTCAAAATTTCGCTGGTTCCGGTGGACCCCCTGCAGCTACATTTCTCCCATATTCTCATTTTTTGTGACGCCAACGTAGACCCCCGTCGAGTCTCCCGTGGACCCCAGGGGGTCCATATGAACCACTTTGGGAGCTAAGAGACTAGATAAATTTGTGCGCTTACATTATTTAGCCACGTTATGAAAGTCGGCAAGGTACTGTTCCGTTGTTGCCGCTCGCCGTGGCATTTGTGACGCTCGGAGGCTGTTGCAATCGGTCATTCACTGTCTGCCCGAGCTTAGGTGTCGACGGGGGCCTTACCGTTTGATACTCAATAAATACTTTTGTTAACTTCGACTTGTGTTCGAGATATATAATATCTAAACAGAAGCACTATAGAGATATTAATCACAAATGTTAAAAATATAACCTTAATGTGGCTATGATAAACAAGGATTAGAATTTCTTCGGCAGATAGAGGCAGTAATAACTAATTTAATTTGGCGTGAACCGACAAGCTACTCCCAATGTGGGGGTTGGCGGACTTCACATGTCGTCGAAATATTTTTTATTTCTCAGACATGCACGTTTCCACACGATGTTTTTCTTCACCGCCGAGCACGTGGTAAATAAGCATTTAAAATTGCAATTAACAATTTTAGCGGTGCTGGCACACCGGAAATCGAACCCAGGTCACTCTGCTATGAAATTTAAAGCGAGCGCCTAGCCCTGCCATATAAAATCTTCAGCAATACTTCCAATAATCTTTTCTATACACGTTTTAACACGTTTATAAAGCGTTCAGAAGGCATGCGACAATAATTTCATTTCATATGTAAACTGGTCGACAATTATATTTATCAAGTTATCAAAATTTTGTAAAAGGTACACGACGCTCAAGGTTAGTGATCAGTCGGGAATTGTAATTAAGCCTTGCTTTAACAGTAGACCGTCTCTCTATAATTGAGTTTAAATGTACGACGTATTACACACATAATAAGGGTAAATGTTGTATATCGGTGGTATTTTATTATTCCGTTCCACTTCGCCGGCGGAATGTTACGCTTGGCTACCTTTGTTTGTGATAGAGTTTGCTTCGAGAACACGAAGTAAGGGCGCATCGATCGAATAATTAACAACAATGTCCGCAGAGCTGTCTGATACAGGGAAAGTGAGAATTCAGTTGTGATACAAATACAAGTTCTCGCTTGAATTTAGACGTTATTTTCAGCGTGAATAGACAATGGCGCTTTTCGCGAGCGATTTAAAGTCCCTTTTGCCATTAGCGTCTGTTTCATTTTATTTTGCTGTTCTGCATCTATCTGAGATTGCAATTTTACATCCATATTCGGTATTCAATTTCATATTTAGCTGGCTTTGTAATTTTAATGATATTTGACTTCTAGTCTATTTATTACCTGGTTTATTTTATTAGTATCTACTTGCAAGCATTTGATTAATTATATACTAGTAAGTATAAAAAATTGTATTGTCTTTGTCTTGTCGGTATAATGATAAATAAACGAAAAAAGAAGAATGGGAGCGGCGATTTTTAAAAGATTACAAATCTTTGAGGGTCATCATTTAGGTTATTTATGTTTTTATTGTACTTTATATAAGTAACTGAGTATTGACTGGTGGTAGGATTCCTATGCATGAATCCGTCTAGGTAGGTACCATCACAGGGCTAGTTATTCAGCCGTGAAGTAGTATTGTGCAAACATTACTGTATTTTTGTCTGAATGGCACTGAGCTTCTGTAATCAATGGGCATATGAGACTAAAGAACTTATGTCTCAGGGTGATGAGCACAGTGTGGTGTCACACAGAAATTTTCTGTGTGCAACAGCATTTGTTATGGTCTGCCCATAACAAATGCTGTTGCATCCAGAAAATTTATGTTCCGTTGTACTTACCATCAGGAGAACGTTTTTCTCGTTTCATCCCTTCATCCAATAAAAAAAAATTGTTAAAAGTAGGATTTTGTAATAATCTATAACATATTTTGTTTAAATTGATATCAGTTTGTATCCTTCAAACTTTATATATTGACTTTGATGTTTAATTGCCATACTACGAGTATCTTCTAAAATACTATTTCATAGAAATATATATACAAATTGTCCGTAGGTTTAGTGTTAAATAAAGTAAATCCAATTGTGCTTTACATGTAATTGTAATCTGTACCTGTAATTACAGGGCATGTGACTCTTATGAACCCAATGTCACAATGGTCGCAACCGCAGTTCAGTGCAACACAGCTTTGGAATACAATATCTGGGCTGCACTGCGACTGTAATGGCCAGGCGTGGCACTTGGCTTGCTCGTCTATTCACTCACTACTACTTTATACTGTCAATAATGAAAAAATATTTTACACATGCATCATATTTGCAATGTTGCTTGTTGGGGGCTGATCTTCTTGGATTTGCTATGTATATTTATTTATAAATGTTTTTTTTATATAAAGTATATCCAATTACGTATGGGATAATACGTTTTATTTTTAACTTCTTTAACTGTGGCTACGTAATGAACAGTGGTCATTTGTATAAATCATGACGTTTAATTTAAATTTAAATAACGCTTACGTCGAAACAATTAAGTTATTTCATTAATTACCATTTCCATTCAAGTTATCCAACAATCGCTTGATTGATTTAAAATTTCACAGCGAAGCATATATTCTCTATCAGTTTCCTCGTATCTGATTGAAGTACCCAATAACATACTGGTCGGGCACTCCCCTAAGGGTTACCCCACTCGATTATTTATCAGTGAAAGTAGATTTTCCTTCTACCGAGACTATCCAGTTGTCAATTTTGTAAGCGTTTCCTAGTTCAAGCGTTTTATAATGCCTTCATTTAGTACGATTGTGCACAACGTGATTATTCAAAAAATATTAAGATTTTTTGACCGCAGCTACGGCACAGCTATGTCTTACATTTTTTTTAATCGTATGTCTCGAATATAATACACAAATATTTCGGGGACATTTCAGCGGAAGTCCACCCAACCGCATTGGAAGCTTTGGAGCAGCGTGGCGGAGTCTTCCCAGCTCCAACATAGATACTTACATACACATCACACTCCTTTTTCCCATATAAGGGGTAGAAAGATACCGCACGCGGGATACAAGACGTGACGGGTGTGGAACCACGTCGTCGTCATTTTGGTACGAGTAAACAAATTCTTCCTCATCATTGCGTTCCCACGAGCAGTGTAGTGACATCATTGCATATTATGGTGTTGTTCTGCACGAATTAAGGCTGTCCATGCAATACCTTAGTCGCCTCTTACGACACCTCGGTAGAATTGACTTATGGGCTATTACACTATGCCGGACACCTGTCGGATTTAAAGCCCTCCCAAAAGCGGCCCTGTGCTCAACAATGGCAAATTTACAGGCTTATTTATAAAGTTATATAATTAGATATTTTCACCATCTTTCAACTGGCCATGAGATATTTCTGGAATATCCTATTGTTGCTTACGTTACCCGAAGAATAAAATGGATTTACGTTCTCTTACTACGCCTTTACACGGCTATAACATTATCATTTACACGTTACGTAATACACGTCACGTATATGCAAACATGAGGAAAAATATTTTTGTTTTTGTCCCAATGTCCTTTTTGAAATGACTTTAGATCATATGACAATAACATTAGAACTTGAGCATTCCCGTTATATTTAATCTTCATAATCATTCTATTCACTCACATTTACTGGTGGTAGGATTCCTATACAGCCTTAGTTCCCATAGTGATCCAGGTGGACCCCCTGGGGTCCAGGGGAGACTCGACTGGGGTCTACGTTGGCGTGACAAAAAATTGGTTAGTAAGTTATGGTTTTGGGAATATGGTAGAAATGTAGCTGCAGGGGGTCCACCGGAACCAGCTAAATTTTGAAAGCGGTCTATGAGAAAAAAGTCTGGAAACCTCTGCTATACAGAATTCCGTTTAGTTAGGTACCACCGCAGTGCCAAGTTTTCCTGCCGTCAAGAAGTAGTGTGCAAACATTACTGTGTTTCGGTCCGAAGGATACTGACAACTCAAGTCAGTCTCATATAGCCAGTAATTACTGGTTATATGAGAATGAAGAACTGATGTCTCAGGGTAACTGGCGCAGTGTGTGCCACACGGAAATGTTTTGGGTGAGAAAGCGTTAATAGACAGACGTTGCACTTACTATTAAGTGAACGATTTTCTCGTCTCGATATTTTCGTAAAAAAATAATATAATTGTGAGTCCTTTTAACATGATAGCTAGGATACCCTAGATTTCGACCACGGCGACAACTGCCGACTACTGTCGAGAGCCATCAACTGCGCAGGAGATATTATAGTGCCACAAGTGTACGCGCAAACACAGAGGCACTCACTCGTCCCAAACCTACCCGCGCCCGATGTAACGCTGATGCGATAAGAACGGAGGTAGGCTAGGATGCAGTGTCAGAAACACGGGGACAATCACAACACAACCAGACCCGAAAACCAACATATTTTATGTTTTAGCACAAATGTTGGCTCCGGCTGGGATTCGAACCCAGGACCCGCGGCTTAGAAGTCAGGTACTCTGACCACTAGGCCACGCGGTCGTCTTTTAACATAAACATCCAATGAATACAATCATGGCAATGTTACATTTTCTTGTACTCGCTGTGGAAGTCAGTTAGTCGTCAGTAGTAGCATTTGTATAATGTAGGCAGTTTGCTAAGCCGGCTGTCTCAATTAATGTACATATTATTTACATCTATTGTAATATATAATTCAGAACTTCTGTCCGTCAATATCTATTGGTCTGTTCTGTTTAAATGCCAATGTGCAACAAATGTTTCCTGTTCGACTTTACTTTTGAAACAATTGTTTTTTATTGTCGTTTTCTATACAATTATTTTAGAGCCAAGTGGAATTAATACTCGATATTATAATATTTTGTTTCCTGTCGCTTTTTAGTTCAGGTCTTTTTTCATTTTGTGTATCTGTGTCTGTGTGATTGTTTAAGTGAATCAGCCGATCTCCTATCAATTTATAATCTATATAATAATACGTGAAGCGCGCACGAAGGAGTCTGAGATTTGGTATAGTTAAAGTTTGCATGGAGAAGAAGCGAGAAAGCTAAAGTTTACAAATAAAGTAAGTTGTATAAAATAGGACATTCATTATTTACGTTCATACAGACAATATCAAACAGTCGCACAGAGTAGAAATTTTCGCCTTATAATTTTAAATTGTTGCCAACAAATACTTATTGACCTCAATAACATTCAAACTTAAAAAGTCACGAATTTTGGCCACAAGCACTCACTGTTTTAATATTAGTAAGTATAAATTAATTAAAAGTTGTTTTAGTAAATCTACGTTACTACTCTCGTTTAGTGTCTACAATTCTAATCGTCTTACCACTTGAAATAAATAAACATTTCTGTGGATTATTTTATTACATGATAACAAGATATGATTTCAGTGACATGGTTTTGCATGTTATAATTGACATGTCCCGCACTCGTTAGTTTAGCATTAACAACATCCAGTAGCCTCTGCATCCATTAAATGAAACCCCCTATAATTCATGCCGTCATAAATTCGCCTCGATTTGAATTAACGAGACTGCCCGTCGCCATTCAGTCGCGGCAATCTCTCCCGTCCTATCAGCGTTTACACGGGCAGTTATCTCTAAACCGACGTTTTCCATAAACAATCCGTACAGTTATGTTATTCGAAATGAATACGTTATTTACGATTGTCCCAGGGAAAGCGCTCTTGCTAATCTGCCTCGAGACCTTACCGCCTGTCTCCCACACGTTTCTCGTATCGAACACGATTCAGAAAGTGAAATGGTAGATGCTGGCATTAATAAATCTCAGTGGTACCGCACGCAGGTACGCATTCCGCCGCGAACAAACAGCCACCGCCACACTGACACGCAATTACAGACCGAATAATAAACATCGCAACGACGAAAGTTGCGTGGGCGCGTGATGCAATCATAATTATTCTTGATGTATTCAACTGTTTACAATTTATTGTATCGACTTGGCTAGTGGAATTCAATGAATCTTACTGTGAGAACCGTTTTTCTACAATTTTCCAGCTTGCGGTGACTCTGAAGCTAATCAGGTGCAAATAAAAGATGAGTGCGGTTTATCTATAATCATGGTATTAGTAATGATAGTAGTAGTAATATTGACCTCCCGATTGCAGTAACTGACCGAGCCGAGGCCGGCCCCCTTGGGCACCCTCGAGTCTGTTACTCTCGCGAACAGGATGACGGTCCAAGCCGAGGTCCCCTCTCGGGGGCCCTTGCGCCAGTCATCCATAAATAAAGGTTTCGGCTAAGCGCCCTCAGCGCTATGCCACCTTTCAATCCGGCGAAGCTGTAAAAGCCTTCGGGCTAACAGTGACCATAAGTCCTAAACAAAAAGTGCGGTTGAACTCTCATATTTATGATGATGATGATAATATTAGTAAATAACGAAATGTTGTGCGCGCAATCACGCACTCGCTTGTATTTCCCTTAACATATGTAAGACAAGAAGATAAACATGCAGCAATTGACGTGAGACAACAATAGTAAAGTACATACCTGAAAACGAATACTGTGTGAGTTGCTTTATCTTCAACATCATCACAATTTCAGCCTATCTCTAGTCCACTGCTGAGCACAGGTTCTCCCATAGATTGCCACAAAAGTTTGAATTTCTGATTTTGGGGAGATTTTGCCATATTTGCCATGACTTGGCAACCGCAGTTTATTTATTCAGATGTTCAAGGCGATGCTGCTGCCCATATCCTGGTTTTTATTTTCTTCCTCGTCGACTTTTACGCCCACGGGATGGGGTGGTAGATTTGGCGTGGTGATATGGATTACCGACTAATAAGGCGTCACTTTGACCACTGTTGTCTTGTTGTGTGGGACTAGAAAAATCATCAACCAGTCAACCCGTCTCATGTCGAAATTCACTAAACCGGAAAATAAGGCCGATAATGCTGATCATACACTTGTTCCCTCATATACTGTGTCTTGCCCACTTTGCCTATAAAACGACGTGACGGGCCGCTGTAGAGTCAAAACGTCTCCTCACTGGTTGAGTAGAATGAATTCATCGGCCAAAAAGAACAGTGTCAACCCGTTCTTACGACATCGTCGGTGGTGTGTCTAAGCTATCGCGATTATTCAAAAATGCTCACTGTAACAGAGGGCAGTACGTCTTCAGATGCGATCCTCCTGGTATCACCCATCATCATCATTTCAGCCTATCACTAGTCCACTGCTGAACATAGGCCTCCCCCAAAGATTGCCACAAAAGTTTGCAACTCTGATTTTGGGGGGATTTTGCCATAGCTGCCACGCTTGGCAGGCGAGTTGGCAACCGCAATTTTTTTATTCATACGTTCCGGGAAGATACTGATGCCCATCTCGTGGTTTTTAATTTCCCTCTGTCGACTTTTACGACACCCACGGGATGAGA
The DNA here is from genome assembly GCA_019845155.1 of Luehdorfia chinensis. Classification (NCBI taxonomy): domain Eukaryota; kingdom Metazoa; phylum Arthropoda; class Insecta; order Lepidoptera; family Papilionidae; genus Luehdorfia; species Luehdorfia chinensis. Next base: position 11,984,218 of record JAHVAK010000103.1, read on the forward strand.
TGGGGTGGTAGATTCTCTTAAGCCTTGTGGTTTGTCATGTCGGTTACTCGACTCAATAGAGTCAGTAACTCATACATGGGACAAAGTTTACATTTTAACAACCAAATCCCAGTAAGTGCACAAAGGTTTTCTACCCATAGATTCAAAAAGCTTAAACAGAAACTATGAACTAAAGTAAAGTTCAGCCTATAAATGTCCCACGGGTTGGCGGACTTCACATGTCTTCGAAATATTTGTTATTTCTGAAACATGCAGGTTTCTTCACGATGTTTTCCTTCACCGCTGAGCACGTGGTAAAATCAGCACTTAAAATTGCAATTAACAATTGTAGTGGTGCCGGCACCGGGAAACGAACCCAGGTCACTCGCGTACTATGAAATTTAAAGCGAGCGCCTAGCCCCTGAGCTACCACGGCTCTGTACTAAGGGTATGTACTAAGTATGTACATACATACATAAGATCACGACTGTATCCCATAAGGGGTAGTCAGAGACTGGGAACTCACTGCAAATACAGATGACTGCCACAATCCACGTTTCACCAAAACAATATAATGCACTTGGTGTGATAGGTGGTGAGCCCATCGCCATCATGCGCTGTTGGGTGCACAGTGCAGTTTAATTCCTTACTCGCCTTTTACGAGATCCATTGGATGAGATGGAGTGGTAGTATTCTTTTATCGAGCCGCCGACCACACGGCTAAGTATGTACTAAGGTTTATAATAATATAAAAGAATACATGGATGATAATAACCCCTGGTAATGAGATGAGGTTTCTAAATACTAATTGCTCATGTACTCGTAATATATATTTCTTAGTTATTATTCTAAAAGGTCATTGAAAAATTACTAAAAAAGAGGGATACCTGCGGAGTTGAATTCGCCTATTTTTTCTCCGTACAGAATCTCCTTAAGATCCTCTTTAAGAATTTTAAAATTATACAAACGAATGTATATAATATTTAAAATTTGACAAACGAAATCTGAATTATTACGTCAGAGAATAAATATATTTCATATCGTTAACGAAAGATTATATTATAATAAACGTTATGTTTTTTTTTATTAAATCTGCCCGCTGACAACTGAATTAGTCTATGCGTCGTGGTAATCTATCAACAGTCGTGTTGTTTCGGTTCGCATCGTTACTCACGCTCATGTCTCATCCGTTGTGAACAGATGAAATGACAGATAGATATCGTAGGGTGTACTGCGCAGTTTGCCGTGATCGAGTAAGATTAAAAGGCCCATTCATTACTTAGATTTGTTTATTGAAAACGGGCTGTTTAATTGAAATCCTGTCTGATGCAGTCGCGATGAAGTTCGTTATGGTGAACTTAAGCACTAATCTTGTTCGCTTTTTCCAAGCTACCATTCAAAAATATCTGACGGATGATATTGCCAGATCGGGTGGTCTGATCTCGGATGGACGTCTCCTCCGACTAGTAATATTTAGATGTATATATAGTTCGCATCTCAGAAAACTTTCATAGCGCGATTATGGACGTATGAGAAAATTTCTTGAGCTTCTCATGTGGCGACATAGATGTCGCTACAACTACATCGCCACTTACCATCAAATGGTATCTTAGTTAAGCACTAGCTCATAAATAAAAAAAAAGTCTCAATCGTCTATGTGGTATCTAATTGTAGTTGTCTACTTATAGAAATCGTTGATACGCAAAAATATCTTGGTCTAATAATAGATGGGTACTAAATTTAACTGGAGCCACCATATCGAGTATGTATATAAAAAATTAAGATAGTTCGTAGCGAATATTTCTTTTTTAATAAATTCATTGGCTGAATCCTTTATACATAATGTTCTTAGCAGCTATCGACCATAGATACATACAAAACTTACCTTAATCAAATAAACTGCAAATAAAAATTCTTAAGACTGAGAATGACGGGAGTGGGCTTTTATGGCACTGTAAAGTTCTACCCGTTCATATTCAAGTTAAATACATGTTTTTTTTAATAAAAAATAACAAAATTAATTGAACACCTGTGACACGCGGGCGGTTGTACAAAACCGGCTATGTGCGGAGTACATAGCCGGTTATTTATGCTAACAATGTGTACGAGAGGACTTCTAGTTACACAGTACCTGGATTAATTAATAAACTACCTCCTAAGATACGTGATAATATTACAGAAAGAAACATCAAATTTAATGTACATTTCTTTGTATAATTCTAAATCTTGTAATTATTTGCGTTTGCAATCTAGTAACTACTTGCAAGCATTTGATTAATTATATACGAGTAAGTATAATTTGATAATTATTGTCTTTGTCTTGTCAGTATAAATTATAAATTGTACGGTGTACATTTCTCTTTCAATAGAAGCTATAAACCTTAGTGGTTTTTCTAGACACTGTTTCAATTTTGAATATAAATTATATATTTTTTAAATGATAAATAAATGAAAAAAGATGAATGGGAGCGGCGACTTTTAAAAGATTACAAATCTTTGAGGTCATAATTTAGGTTATTTCTGTTTTTATTGTACTTTATATAAGTAACTGAGTTTTGACTGATGGTAGGATTCCTATGCAGGAATTCGTCTAGGTAGGTACCACCACAGGGCTAGTTATTCAGCCGTGAATTAGTATTGTGCAAAAATTACTGTGATTTTGTCTGAAAGGCACTTAGCTAGTTTAATCACTGGGCATATGAGACTTAGAACTGATGTCTCAGGGTGACGGGCGCAGTGTGTGTCGTAAGTGGCGACTAAGGTATTGTACTGACAGTCTTTATTCTCGCAGATTAATTCCATTAATGTTGTAGCTCATATGTGGGGATTAGCAAGCTGCAGTGGCAATGGGCCCGCCGTAGAACCGATAACCGTTGGGAAGGAAAGGTTCTCGAGTGGCAATAGAGGAGGCCTGTGTTCCACAGGGGACTAAAATAGACCGAAATTATGGTGATCATGAATACCATTATATGAAATGATGTCACTATACTGCTCGTGAGAACGCAATGGGGAGTAAGAATTTTTCATTCCGCCTCGTGGGCGAAAAGTGGGCTACGTGTGCTGTCTCTGCCTACCCCTTATATTGGAAAAGGGGGTGTTACAGTACGTATGTATATAAGTGTAGTTTTCATTTAATAATTTTCCCAATGCATGTCGCATGACTAGTATTGTCGCTGAAGCACCGATTACTAGTATACCGAGTGTTAGAAGCGAAATATCAAGTGTAATAACAACGCTAACTGGGTTCTTTAGCGACAATATACAGGCAAACTCGGATCGTAACACGGATAATTGTTATCGTTTCGAGTTCAGATAGTTTGAGCGCCGCAATGCCTGTACAGCGCGATCGCCCATGGATAATTTATGGAAAACAATCGTTAGGTTTACTGTGCCCGTTTATCTTTGGCTTAACGACGCTGATTGAGCCTTTACTGGCTCGGGAAACGGAGTTTACGAGCTGCTTTTATTGCTGTTGCATTTGTAAAATATATTTTTGTCATAGCTGTATCTGATATCTATGCGGCTGCACCGTTACTCGCTGTATAGATAAGATTATCGCGTACAACGGGTTAGAGTTGGACTGTTTACCATTGTAGAGTATCGTCACGTATTTAGTACTAATTTAGCTAGTACGAAATCGGTAGTAACGTGATGCACATATCCATACCTGGAGCTGATCTACTATGTGCGTGTCATTTTTCTTGAAGGATTTTCCTTCAAGAAAAGAGCCTATTCCTTTCTCAACGGCCGGCAACGCGCACGCACTCTCCTGGTGTTGCGGATGTTCATGGGCGGCGGCGATCACTTAACATCAGGTGAGCCGCTTGCTCGTTTGCCCCCTCTTCTATATAAAAAAAAGTCTCAGAAAAAGATTTGAAAATATAACGGAATCAAATAATAGTTTTTCTGCAACACTATCCTTACCTTAATAGCAAAATATATGAAGTGGATATAACAAAGGCGAGCAAACACTCACAACTCGCAATTATCAATTTCTAATACGCTTTATAGACATACATACGTATAGTCACACCTTTTTTCCATATAAGGGGTAAGCAGAGGCCACACACGGGACCCACTTTTCGCCCCCGCGATTTAGGAGACGTGACGGGGATAAAAATATTTCACCCCATTTCGTTCTCACGAGCAGTATAGTGAGTGACAGTATTGCATATTATGGGGTTACTCTGCATGAAAAAAGGCAATCCGTACAATGTCTTAGTCGCCTCTTACGACACCGCTGTAGGAAAGAAGTAGGTGTCTCTGTAGGAAAGGTCACTGGTGGTAGGATTCCTATGCAGGAATCCGTCTAGGTAGGTACCAACCGAGGGCCAGTTATTCTGCCGTGAAGCAGTAGTGTGCAAACATTATGGTGTTTTGGTTTGAAGGGCACTGTGAGCTTGCGTAATCACAGGGCATATGAGACTTAAGAACTGATGTCTCAGGGTGATGGGCACAGTGCGGTGTCACACAGAACTGTTCTGGGTGACACAGCATTTGTTATGGGCAGACGTTGCACTTACTATCAGGTGAACGTTTTGCCGCTTTTATGTGCTATTCTACTCAGCCGGACACCTATCGGCATTTTATAACGGTAAATATATTTCACATTAGTTATTTAAATCATCCAGACTGCCCGGTAGAATCACGGGCACGATTGCTAATGCCACACTAACGAATGTTTCTAAAACCAGTTTTTATTAACGGCGCAATAAGCTTTTATTAATATTTAGTGCATCGGACACGACTTTTGGTCCGTCCCGTACTTTCTCCTATTCAAACTAATTGTTCGTATTAAAACAACGTTTCGGATCATTTATCATTGATTGTTACTAGCGGTCGTTGTATTTACCGATCAATTTTTAGATATACGCCAGATGTATTGTTAACAAAGGTACAGTCGGCTGCAACTAAAAGAAGATATCCCTTCATATAAGTTACAATTATGGTACTGAATGTACTTTTGTATTATCCGTAAAATGACTAATAATATTAAGTTCCGCCTATACATTACTTTCCTATAAATTATCAACTATCAACAAACTAATCCAGATAATGTTTACCAACCACTTGAAGATATACATACATACATAAGATCACGACTGTATCCCATAAGGGGTAGTCAGAGACTGGGCACTCACTGCAAAAGTAGATGACTGCCACAATCCACGTTTCACCAAAACAATATAATGCACTTGGTGTGATAGGTGGTGAGCCCATCGCCACCATGCGCTGTTGGGTGCACAGTGCAGTTTAATTCCTTACTCGCCTTTTACGAGATCCATTGGATGGGATGGAGTGGTAGTATTCTTTTAACGAGCCGCCACCACACGGCTAATATTAACACAAATGCGTAATACAGTTGTCAATTCTTTTAACATACCAGTTTGTCAAGTTAATGTCTACTGCCGATTGTCAGCCAAGCCATATTAAAATGAATGTTATATTGTACATTCATACAAACATTATTAACTATTATTAAGACATCTTATGTCTTAATAATAGTTAATAAGCAAATATTAATTGTAAAGTATATGTATTTTACAATACTAAACCTCTAAAACCGCTGCTATTCGAAACATAATATGGACAGAGCGTATTGCATGACAGACGGCAACCATTCTAGTGTGCAACTATCATATCACATTATTCTGTTAAATATAATAAAAGTGATCTTATGTATGTATGTAGGTGTTACTATTATATTGTGTAGTTGACGACCGCGTGCCCTAGTTGTCAGAGTACCTGACTTGTACGGTGCAGGTCCTCGGTTCGAATTCCAGCCGAAGCCAACATTTGCGCAAGAACACAAGTTGTTGGTTTTCGGGTCTGGTTATGTTGTGATTGTCCCAGTGTCTCTGACACTGCGTCCTAGTCCGATCTTATCGCATGAGCGCCTCTGAGTATGCGCGTACACTTGTGTCACTATAATATCTCCTGCGCAGTTGGTAACTTTCGCCAGTATTCGGTAGTTGTAGCCGTGGTCGAAAATCGGCCACGATGACACCATCATCTTCATCATCATATTGTGTAGTTATTTAATGACCTCTACCTGCTGAGTCGTGCTATCACTATTTACGGACACGTCAACTTTTAATTGTTTACCAGAAGTAGTCGCCCCAGTCAATATTGTCCAGGAGGACGGCAATTACACTTTGCGTATTTTTCAAGTGTATAATAGAGTTTATTTCCTACCGGCAATTGTACCTTATCATCACCATTACAACTCTACTGAACATAGGCCTCCCACATAGATTGCCACAAAACACGGCCCTGAGCCACCTGCATCCATCGACTTCCCGCAAAACCATTCAGCGGGGCTATTACGTATCCAAAGTGACGATCACTTATAAAAGTGTTCAACGAATATCTGTAAAATAATTGTTTTAATTCTGGTTATGGTTAACGGCAATGACGTTTATTTTTCATATAACGTCCTTTTTGTTAATCATAGCCCGTATGCAGACGGTTATTTGATAGATATTCGTTCAACACTTTTCTAAGTGATCTTCACTTGGATAAGCAATAGCCCTGCTGGTCGCCGTTTACCGGTACAAGGTTGCCTCCAGAAACTTTATGGAGGACAAAGCTAACCAATAACTATTTTGTCGTCGTCGTCGTTTCAGCCTATCACTAGTCCACTGCTGAACAGAGGCCTCCCCCATAGTTTGCCACAAAATTTAGTAGCTCTCGGTTTGAGGAGATTTCGCCATAGTTGCCACTCTTGGCAGGCGGGTTGGCAACTGCAGTTTATTTATTCAGATGTTCTAGGAAGATGCTGCTGCCCATCTCCTGGTTTTCATTTTACCTCTGTCGACTTTTACGACACCCACGGGATGAGATGGGGTGGTAGATTCCCTTAAGCCACCACACGGGATAAACAATTTTGTAATAAAAATTATTTATTGCTAAGATTTTTTTTCATTTCTTACAACTTTCTTTTAAGCTCATCACGTAACAAAATTTACCGATGAGGCCATAATGCAAATTTATATGACCACTTTTATTGATGATGATGATGTTCTCCTAGCCGATTTCGACCACGGCGACAACTTCCGAATACTGTCGAGAGCCATCCACTGCGCAGGAAATATTTTAGTGCCACAAGTGTACGCGTAAACAGCGCACAGAGGCACTCACTCGTCCCAACCTACCCGCGCCCGATGTAACGCTGATGCGATAAGATCGGAAGTAGGCTACGATGCAGTGTTAGAAACACGGGGACAATCACAACACGACCAGACCCGAAAACCAACAATTTGTGTTAAAGCACAAATGTTGGCTCCGGCTGGGATTCGAACCCAGGACCCGCGGCTTAGAAGTCAGGTACTCTGACCACTAGGTCACGCGGTCGACTTTTATTATGTAACTTACTTTACACTATTCTCCGCCCAAAGCAAATATCATATCATTATTTATTTGTTCATGACCTAATTCGGAATACTTAAAATGTTAAAATAAAATCTGTACCTCGCAGGTAATCGGTATTAAACGTCAAAATACAATATACGAGACAGGCATGAATTCATTGGGAGCACGCGACGCCAGCTTTTAATGTGCCATATTATGTACGTAACAGTCTATGCAGATAATTTTTTACCAGATTAGCTGTTTTTGAAAATATTTACACAAGTAGAGCAGGTTCTTACGATGTCATCAGTATGAAAATCAAATTTTCACAAGAGAGATTTACAATTGTATACTTCTGAGGTACAGTAATGTTAAAATAGTTTTCATAAAAAAAGTAAAACAGTAAAGTAACCGTATATAAATGTCCACCTGCTAAGCAGAAAAGATTCCACGCTGCTCTAATTACGGTTGGTGGACTTCACATGACCTCGATATAATTTTATACCTCAGACATGCAGCCTCCTCACGATGTCTTCCTTCACCACTGAGCACGTGGTGAAACGGCGTCCCCTGGGCGTCCACGGCTGTCTATAGTAAAATAGTATATTATATAGTAAATAATAGTCTAAAGTTGAACTTAATTCATTTTTTTTTATTGGATAAAGTGACGAAACGAGCAAAACGTTCACCTGATGGTAAATGTAACGTCCGCCCACAACAAATGCTGTGTCACCCAGAATATTTCTGTGTGACACTACACTGAACCCGTCACCCTGAGACATCAGTTCTTAAGTCTCAAATGCCTAGTGATTACGCTACACAGTGCCTTTCAAACCGAAACACAGTAATGCTTGCACACTACTGCTTCACGACAGAATAACTGGCCCTGGGGTGGTACCTACCTAGACGGATTCCTGCATAGGAATCCTACCACCAGTGGGAATCCTACCACCAGTCAATATCATCACCAACCGTTAACAGTCCACAGCTACAACACGCCTCTCCCATAATGTTGGGAGCATGTATCTGTATATAGATACAAATACATAATACACACGGTAATGCCAGGAAGAATTTCATAGCTTCCTACATATGGCGTAATAACCGTCTATTACTGGTGATAGGATTCCTATGCAAGAATCCGTCTAGGTAAGTACCACCCCAGAGTCAGTTATTCTGCCGTGAAGCAGTAGTGTAGCAGGCAGAAGCCGTTAACATTACAGTATTTCGGTCTGAAGGGCATTTCGGTCTGGTGGTAGGATTCCTATGCAGGGGTCCGTATAGGTAGGTACCACACGAGGGCAAGTTATTCTGCCATGATACAATAATGTGCAAACATTACTGTGTTTCGGTTTGAAGGGCACTGAGTGCTAGCGCAATCACATATGCCTAATATGAGACTTAAGAGCTGATGTGTTAGGGTGACGGTCGCAGTGTGGTGTCACACAGAAATGCTCTGGGTGACACAGCCTTTATTATGGGCAGACGTTGCACTTACCATCAGTTGAACAGTTTGTTCGTTTCGTCACTTTATACAATACCAGAAAGTTTAGAGATATGGGGCTTATGTGCAAAATAATAAAAATTGATGACTGACGGCACCATCTAAGGTGCCAGGTGACATTCGACTGCCCTTATTAACCGACTTCAATTCGTGAAAAAGTACACAAACAGACAGAGGGTCACTGAGAGTTACTTTCGCATTTATAAGTATGAATAACATAACATTAGTATGGAAGTATGGAAGTGTAGTACGCTGTTAGCCCTACGGATTTTATAGTTTCGTCGGAAGAGACTCGCGAGTAGACGGCCCCAGGGTAAGGCAAACAACGTCGCTGCTGGCGATGTCTAGGAGCTCGGCGTCGCGACACCGCCTGCTGCTCCGCTGTACCCGGCCCCTGTTGATTAATAAATTTGTCGGCTCGACGGACCACGGACCTCACAAACACTGAGACCTGGAATAACTATCTGTATACAAACTACCCGAGTTTGTATACAGATAGTTATTCCAGGTCTCAGTGTTTGTGCATGCGGAATTTATGTCTGTGAAATGCATCTTCGACTCAAGAGAAATCCTAATGTGTTTTAATGAAAAAAAAGAAAAGTAATATGGGATAATACCCCCCTAACAAAGGGGAAGGGGGGAGGCGGAAGTGGGCCTTCGATCGCTAGGAGTTTAGCAATTCAGCTTAGTTCTTCTAAATCAATAGTAGTTAGATTAAGAGCATCGTGTATTGGATTTAAAATAGGAATGCCTCCGTTAAACGGGCCTGTTTGTTAAACGGCTCTTTCAAACTTGGTTAATAATTTTCATAGAGCCAATAAATATGTAAGTGTGTAATAATAAATATTTCCCTTTATAGATTACGTCTCGTATGTAACGAGACATGAAGGCACCATAAATCGACATTGACTTTATAATGTACCGTGCCCGCAGTTTTAACAACCAATAAAAAACCTGTTACTTCTTGCTTAAATCTGCAATATCGACGTACTTTAACAACCCAGTTGTCAATTGCGCTATGTGATAGGAGATAATGTACCCACGCAAGAGGCCGCTTGTCCTATTTCAATTGTTGATAAAGATAACTATTTGAATAATAGGCCCGTAACTCACAGATCGGACGCACATTTTATGTGTAGATGTCTATGGTGATTTAAGAGAACGTTGAAACTTTCTCAGGAAGCTTTCGGAGCATTTTGCGCCAACTGGAGAGGTGCCGATAGGTAAACCATCGTTTTTAACAATGACTTCAGGACAGTATATATATTTGGTATTCATATTTAAGAGATATGATCCTACCTAGTCCGACAATTTGTCCTAGGTATGGATTATTTACCATGTGGTAGCGGCCTAATAGAATCTACCACCCCATCCCATCCCGTGGGTGTCGTAAAAGTCGACTAGAGGGAAAATAAAAACCAGGAGATGGGCAGCAGTATCTTCCTGGAACATCTGAATAAATAAACTGCGGTTACCAACCGGCCTGCCAAGCGTGCAACTACGAAAAAATCACAGCTACAAACTTTTGGCAATATATGGGGCAGGCCTATGTTCAGAAGCGGACTAGTGATAGGCTGTAATGATGATGATGATGAAATTTTTAATCCAATGTTGCATTGTTCACTGTTAGTAAACAGAAAAAGGGCATGAGCAAAAGTGAAAATTAACGATATTGTCGTTATTAACTTTAGCCTTTATATTTGCCTTTGTATTTACCATCAGATGGAATCGTAATTAAGCAAGAGCTTATGAATAAAAAAAAATCATGACGACCATTAAAGACAAAGTTACGAAAATTCGAAATGTTTTTTTTTTCAATATTCCATTAAAATTTAAAAACTAATTCTCCATTGTATTCCGATGTTTATCCTGGTCATACGACGACCCAGTCCTCAACCCAGTTCATTATTGGTATTGGAAAGTGTTTGTGCGTTTCCATTCGTGTTTATGCTTATTTCCTCGGCTATTAACTGTCCCTCGGCGCGATTGCGAATCGGGACGACTTGAATCCACACTGAATTAGTTCGACTTGTCGTGTCCGACCAGCTCCGCCATGTTAGGATCGCACGGAGACTGACTGACTCTCTTTATAAGATGAAATGGGCCGTGTTCATATTGAACTCATTAATTTTATATTATGTAGGTAATTTATGATGCAGAATTCGAATTATTATGTGGATAACAAATATATTTTTTCTCTTCTTCACTTAAACATATTACTCGATCAACAACTTATACCCACACTTCTTTTATATCGCAACTATGAATCATAAAGGATACAATATCTACGTGTCATAATTAGATACTTCCTTTTATAATAAAAAGTCGAGTAATATGTCCCACTTTTGGGCTCACATTGGAGAGGGTAAATGAAATATTTACAGACTGTTCCTCAATTCATATTCCATTTGTTAATTGATACTTACGATATGTTAACACTAATTATTTACTTGACGTCTATTGGCTGCGTAAGATCAGAGAAATCTGCTACCCTATCTCATCCTGTCTGGAAAAATGTCATCATCTCCGTTAGGTGGGGGTAAAATTTCTGACGGATAGATAACGCATACCGGTGACGGAGCGCAGCGTCTAAAGTGCGAGGTGCCTGGTTTTGTGTTTAGTAATTTTCTTGCTGAGCGTGATGATTAAGGAAAACGTTTGTAAGAGAACCCTTTATCCAGCTGAGTACATTAACATGCTAAAAAACAAAGCAATATAAAAACACCAGAAGAAATTAAAATAATAATTACGGTACAGTTTTTGATAACAACACATCTGAACAATAGTCTTTGAGATCTTTGCTGAATTTATTGTATATCTTTTATGTAGGTCCACTTTATTTTCATTAAGAAAACATATAATCGTTTTAAATACATATTGTTTTCGAGAAATCTTGTGAAAGGTTGAGCCTACGAAATTCTCACTATAGATAACTCGCGGGGGACTTGAGCGGCCTTATTAAGGAAATATAATACGATAACGGTTCAAAACGGTGCCTCCCATTGAATATTTACTTGTGTAATAATGTGGGAAATGCCAAACTGCCGCGGTATTTGTCGAAGCGCTACCACGCCCTCCATTCAATCTGGTTTTCCAGTTCAAACGTTCTATATACTGACATTATAATATGTGTAGAAAGTACGTTTCTCTAGTTGTTCGTCTTAATGCATACTGATTTCAACCTTCCGTTTGAAACTAATAGCAAACTGTGAGGATTCATCTAATAAACATAAGTGTTGTCGGAATGCATTCCGAATTTTTTAATCTCTCAATTTAAATAACTAACGCTTAGCTAGCCTGGCGTGTAACTAGGTTAGCTACCTAACGTTTAAGTAGTTAAAAAGAGAGTCGAGAATGTCCGCTACGAGCAATTAGTTTTAAAAGAGATACTAGATTGAAATTGGAACGAAAAACGAACTAAACCCGAGTTTCGGTATGCACTTATTCGGTCATTTACTGAAGGGAGTACACGGTCCGACAGATTTTATGATATTTTACAACTTTTATTGATCCTCCATGATTCCCTATTTCTACTGTTCGTTCTAATTTCAAATGCATTTGTTTTTTATTAAACTTTTTTCTATTAAGTAACAAAATGAGCACGTCGGTCATATGCTAGTATGTGTCACGCTTGCCGAAGCTTGTCCCCTCATCGAAGTAACTGATTAAGCCGTGGTTCGGCCCTCTCGGGCAAGCTCGAAACAATTAGGCGCACAGGGTCCAAGTCGAGGTTCCCTCTCGGGGAGGCCCTTGCGCTGGTTACCCATAATAAAGGTTTCGGCATTAATAAACCTTTCAAACCCGCGAAGCTGCAAAATCCCTGGGGCTAACAGTGACCTTCAGTCCTAAAAAAGAAAAATAAGAAAACTCTGAATTACGACGTCATATGCTCAATAATTTCAGTACCTACTATAAAACCGAAACAGGGTGTCCACTACGAAAATCGAAATGCGAAGTTTCGGCTGACGTATCGCACGTTTTCTACCACGATATCAGTCTTCACTAAACATTCATTCTATTGGTTGCCTATGGATTCCAAAAAAGGCCCACCATAGAAGTTGCATCCAAAGTAATTTGGTAGTTGGGTTTATGTTTCGACGTCCGTCGTTGTTTCGAATCGATCCGAAACTTCATACTTCGATTTTCGTAGTATGCTCCCGGTAATAATTGTACATTGAATGCCAGCGAATAACTGGCGCTATGGTGGTACCCACCAAAACGGTCTCCTGCATTCCGACCATGTGTATAAACGTATAATAAAAGTATAGCGAAATATTGTGACATTTCAAGTCTTGTAATTTATTATGACGCGACTTTATCCTTCCAAGTACGGACAACTCAATTTGAGTGACTTTGACAACTGCATTCGATGCGGTCGACCGCGTTTCAAAGCGACTTTGGCTTAGGGCTACAGGCTGTGCAGTTGGACCTCAATTGCTACAGCTTGTTTCTTACCTAAGACTATTTCCCGCGTAAAAGTCGCATTGATCTACATTTAATTGGCGGCTAGTGCACTTTGTTATAGAATACTCATTAGAACTAGTTTATCGGTGGCTGGTGCCGGCACCACTAAAATTGTTTTTGTGCGTATTATTAGGATTTCTATGCAGAAATCCGTTTAGGTAGGTACCACCCCAGGGCCAGTTATTGTGCCGTGAAGCAACAGTGTGCAAACATTACTATGTTTCGGTTCGAAGGGTACTGAGAGCTAGCGTAATGACTGGGCAAATTAGACTTAAGAACTTATGTCTCTGGGTGACGAGCGCAGCGTGGTGGCACAGAAATAATCTGGATGACACAGCATTTGTTATGGGCAGACGTTGCACTCACCATCATGGTGAACAATTTGCTCGTTTTGTCAACTAAATAAAAAAAGTGCTGATTTACCACGAGCACACTGACGAAGAAAACATGGTGAGGAAACCTGCACGTCTAAGGAATTATAATATTTCGATGACATGTATAGTCCGCTTAGTCCTTGGGGGTTGCACTGTAGTAGCAAGCTTATTCTTTACTATAATATTACATGGTACATACATGCATACAATCACGCCTTTTTTCCATATAAGTGATAGGCAGAGACCACACCCGTAGCCCACTTTTCGCCTCCGCGGGAAACGAGACTTTGACGGGGTGAACCACGTCGTCGCCATTTTGGTACGAGTCAAAAACAGCATTGCATGTAATGGTATTATTCTACACGAATAAAGGCTGTCCATAGAAATACCTTAGCCGTAAGGAATAACATGGATGACGATACCCCTGGAAATAAAATGATCGCTGCTAAGCTATTTCTACATCTTCATAATTATGACTGTAATTGTATATCATATTGTTTCTCCAGCTGGGACTCGAACCTTTTACATCACATAAAATTATAACCACTAGGCCACCGATACAATGTTAATAAGTAATGACATAAGTACTTATCTTGTTTATAAGTTTAATTAATATACTCAGTCATACTTACAATACACAAAACAGTGCTTAAAGATCGATGGGCTCTTTCGAACATACCTAATGATTAATTATGATACCTTAAAATCAGATGTTACTGATACAATTATTATGGCAGTACTCAAGAAGAGAAATGATAATAGCTAATCTATTCCAATGGTAGCCCTGCCGAATTTGAAGCGGTGATGCAATGTTAATAGATTGGCAAATATCAATCAAGCGGCTGAGTAAAGTGAAAGTCGGCTCGGACGCATTCATCGCCCGATGTGCCAAGCAGACGGAGATTATTGATTGGGAAGTGATGACTGAAGCGCCGCAAAAGGACCATAGTACACTATCCAGCCGGTAACCCAGTAACTAGGGAGGCCGGGCGCTAGCCCTTAAAGATTACTTTAGCATACGAATCACCTGAGTTCGATCCCCGGTGCCGGTACCTCTAAAATTATGCTGCAATTTGCAGTGTGGTGGCGGCTTAAGAGAATCTACCACTTCCATCTCATCCTGCGGTAGTCGTAAAAGTCGACAGAGGTAAAATGAAAATCAGGAGATAGATAGCAACATCTTCCTGAAACATCTGAATTAATAAACTACAGTTACCAATCCCGCCTGCATAGCGTATCAAATATGCCAAAATCCGCCAAAATGAGAGCTGAAAACTTTTGTGGCAATCTATGGAGGAGACCCATGTTCAGCAGTGGGCTAGTGATAGGCTGCAATGATAATGAGTTTGAAGTGCTGATTTACGACTTGCACAGAGATGACGGAAAATATCACGAGGAAGCCTGCATGTTTGAGGAATTAAAATATTCCGAAAACATGTAATGTAAGGGGCTAGGCGCTCGCTTTAAATTTCATAGAACGCGAGTGACCTGGCTCGATTCCCTGTGCCGGCACCACTAAAATTGTTAATTGCAATTTAAAGTGCTGATCGGCGGTGAAGGAAAACATCGTAAGGAAACCTGTCTGATCTAAAAAATCCATGCCTGAGAAATAAAAAATATTTCGACTTGTGAAGTTCGTCAACCCGCATCGGAGCAGCGTGGCGGAATCTACCCGTTTTCAAAATCCTCATAGAAATGAGAGGAGGCCTGTTCTCAGCAGGGACACATATACTTTACTGTCTACACGCAAGAATCGAGGTAAACGTTAATTCTAAGCATTTGTTAAACAGTTTTTCCATAGCCTTAAATATATTCAAACAGGAAAAATGTTTCTAAATAAATTTCATTATCTTGCATATACATTAAACCCGTTTATTCTGTTATTGACAGGTTTAAGGTACACATTATTCAGCCATTGTTCCCCGTCTGATAACTTATTGCTAACTTACTGTTGAGTCAAGCTTCCGTAGCTTAACTCTTTACTGTATGTAGTGTCGATAGAATGGAATAGAACGACGTAGGATTTCTATGCAAGAATCCGTCTAGGTACCAGCCCTGGGTCAGTTATTCTGTAGTGCACAAATATTAATGTGTTTCGCTTTGAAGGGCACTGAGAGCTAGTGTAATCTCTGGGCATATGAGACTTTAAGAACTAATGTCTGAGGGTGACGGGCGCAGTGTCTAGAAATTGTCTAGTGTCACATAGAAATGTTCTGGGGGACGCAGCTTTTGTTATGGGCAGACGTTGCCACTTATCAGGTGAACGTTTTGCTCGTGTCGTCAAATTAAACCGCCAACTTTTACCATCGCTCATTAATCCATAACTTCAGATTACATCCACGTACCTTGATGGTTGGTAGTCTACCATGTGCTTTTCGAGATATTTGCTCCAGCCAGCGGTTTTTCGGACCGATACGACTTTGGGACCATCAAGATAAAACCTATTAATTTCTTAAAGACGAGCAACGCATCTGCTATTTCTCCGACATTGCAGATTACAATAGGCGGTCCTGAAGGTGATCACTTACCGTCAGGTTAGGTACGTTGCCACCTCTTCTGTTCATAAAAAAGAAAAAACATAAAAACGAAATTAAATTGCAGAGCTTAACTTATATGTAATTACATAACGTTGCCTGTTCATCCCGATGATCACTTGGATCAGTGGTCAGTACATGTGACGGCTGGTATTCGAAGCCTAAAGATGCAAGCTATGTCTGTGGTAAATTTCGGCACGATCGGTTCAACAGTTGAACCGTGAAAAGGTAACAAACAGACAGGGGAACAGAGAGACTTCAGAGAGTTCGCATTAATGATATTAGTATGGATTACTAGATACACTGCAGTTATTATGTGCAACATTCTCTATGTTGTACGTAACACAATTTTTTTCAGCTATAAACAAATTGCTAAGCTTGGAAAAATAGTAATACATTTTACGACGTTTCGGAACATTTTAAAAGGAATAAAAATACTTGAATTATTAAAAATCTTATTGATGAGAATCGGCTCGTACCCCTAACACTTCAGCGATGCACCGCGGTCGCTCCCGTGTTCTGTACCCACGCTGTTAAGTTTAATGGATTGAAATAAATTTCTAGACTTGCTGTTTTGACCTCTTATTTATTTAGTTATCTATTTTCATTTACTAACAGGCGGTATTATGTTTCTGTTTCCTCTAGTCTCACCTGTAATACCACAACAATTTTGTGCTCTTACTTAATTAACATTAGCTACTACATGATTGTATTATGTACTAGATGTGCCCGCGGTTTGACCCGCCGTTTGATTTAAAAGAAATCGCTCTAAGGGTTATAGCGTGGTGTTATATAGTCTGTAGCCTTCCTTGATAAATATGCTATCTAAAACTATAATAATTTTTCAATTCGAACTATTAGTTCCTGAGATTATCGCGTTCAACCAAACAAACTCTTCAGTTTTATGTATTAGTATAGATTGGTGATCGGCCCGGATTCCCTTTAGTGTAACTAAAGTGTTTAACTGTACATCGTGTAATATATAAAGAGATTTTTTTTATTGAATAAAGTGATGATACGAGCAAAACGTTCACCTGATGGTAAGTGCAACGTCTGCCTATAACAAATGCTGTGTCACCCAGAAAATTTCTGTGTGACACTTCACTGTGCCCATCACCCTGAGACATAGGTTCTTAAGTCTCATATGCCCAGTGATTACGCTAGCTCACAGTGCCCTTCAAACCGAAACACAGTGATGTTTGCACACTACTGCTTCACGGTAGAATAACTGGCCCTGGGGTGGTACCCACCTAGACGGACTCCTGCATAGGAATCCTACCACCAGTAAGACTTACATTATAATAAGTTTATACTGAATTAAATTTTAGGTTATTATAAAAATAAACTCACCATTTCGATGCAGGGGAAGATTTCAATTAAAATTTAAGACATGTCTTTATGTAAATAATTACTTATTTGATGAATAGGTAAATTAATAACGCTATTACTATTAAGAATTTTGCTTAAATACGGATTTGGCGGAGGTGGCATTCGTGTGCAGGTGGTCCATGTGGTTACCACCGCTGTGCTAGTTATTTTGCCGCCAAGCAGTAGTGTGACAACATTACGCAGTAGTATGTTATGGTCTGTAGGGCACTGACAGGTATGTAAATACTGGACATGTAATACTAAAGAACTAATGTCGCAGAGTAACGACCGCAGTGTGGTGCCATACAGAAATTTACTGGATGTCACTGCATTTGTTATCGGCGGACCACTTAACATCAGTTGAACGATTTGCTCGTGTCACATTCTTCAATAAAAAATATCAGTGCCTTTGTATGAAGAATGAAAAGAACCGGCAATCCAGTTACTGACAAAAGGGTAATACTGCGCCTATTTCTTAAATCTTAATCGAGGATTAACATGGTGTTTTTGACATTTACCACGACTAGAACGTGTTGTCTATGATCACTTCCCATAGATAAATAAAAAACTCTACTAAACATAAATGATTCTACTATTATTGAAATTCCAGTCGTGACAAGTCACCATCAACTAACGCCAAATGACATTTGTCGTGTACCCGTCTACGGTTAACTACAGCCTATATATATATAAATGTCCCACTGCTGAGCACAGGCCTCTTCTCATTTCTGAGAGGGTTTTGGAGCCGGCAAAAGTCCGCCGCGCTGCTGCGATGATGCCGCGATGCGGGTTGGCGGACTTCACATTTCTTCGTAATATTTTCATTACTCCGACATGCAGAGTTCCTCACGATGTTTTCCTTCACCGCTGATCACGTGGTGAATCAGCATTTAAAGTAACAATTTTAGAGGATCCACCGGGGATCGAACTCGGTCAATCGCGTAATATTAAATTTAAGGCGAGCGCCTGGCTCCTCTACCACGGCTACAAGCGGTCTGCTGTCTAGCGAAATAAATTTAAAAAAGTCTTGAGACTCATTCTAGATAGCTCTTCTCCAACCTCAAACTATCTCAAGTTAAACAACGCATCTTAAAACGTTAAACGCGAACAACCGGTTAAACGTGAAAAAGAATAAATTAATTATTAACAATTAAATTAATTCTTTGATCTGATCGTAACTAATTCGGAAAATTAAACTATTCATTGACACTATACGTTACGAATGTTTTCTCGCTTGTAAATTAAAACCGTATTACGAGTGACATAAAAGTTATTATTGATTCTACCTATATTTTTATAAAATTATGTTGTAGTTGTCTTGATCTCGATTAGTCGAGTCAGTAATGTCAGGTCTGCAATTTTACTTCGTAATTAATTAATGTATAACATGACTATTATTTTTTTTCTTTTCGAGCGGGTCGCCTAAAAGTATTAGTGTTTTAAAAATAAAACTCATGTTTATAATAGTCGTAATTTCTTTAATGATAATAGTAATCTTGTCTAATCCGGTGGGCTGACTTTTGATACGTTTCGAATGAACTAAGAACTAATATTGTTCAATATCAGGTTAAGTTATTTAATATGAATGTAACTGTTAGCAGGGCTAGTCGATGTTACGATTTTGTTTTGTCAAAGCGGGACATTTTTCCGTATTTCGGGGACAGCGGGACAGAGAGTTAATATCGCATTTATAAAATAAAAAAAAACCACTTTAGTAGGGATTAGTATGAATAATAAATGACTCTGTTTAAGTTCTCTCTATTTAGTGATTAAATCGTTTATACAATTCACATTTAATTATTCACGCACCAACGTAATGTTCAATTGTTTAAACTTTGCATGCTTATCCATACTACGCAATTAATTTGCATCGCATGCAAAGTCAAGTTTCCAATTTAGTATATCTACTTTTAAGTATTAATTAAAGCAGCAGACGTGTTAAATATTTGATTGCTTATTTTATTGCATAAAATGTAAGTTAGTAAGGGTTTGGTAGAAGGATTCATATGCATGTTATCCGTCTACTGCCGTTTGGTGGCGGCTCGTTAAAAGAATACTACCACTCCATCTCATCCAATGGATCTCGTAAAAGGCGAGTAAGGAATTAAACTGCACTGTGCACCCAACAGCGCATGGTGGCGATGGGCTCACCACCTATCACACCAAGTGCATTATATTGTTTTGGTGAAACGTGGATTGTGGCTGTCATCTGTTTTTGCAGTGAGTGCCCAGTCTCTGACTACCCCTTATGGGTTACAGTCGTGATCTTATGTATGTATGTATATTATCCGTCTAGGTAGGTACCACCGCAGCGAACAAACAAACATTACTGTGTTTAGGTTGGAAGGTCTCTGATAAGCATTTTTTTTATTGCATAAAGTGATGAAACTAGCAAAACGTTCACCTGATGGTAAGTGCAACGTCTGCCCATAACAAATGCTGTGTCACAAAGAAAATTTCTGTGTGACACCACACTGTGCCCATCACCCTGAGACATGAGTTTTTAAGTCTCATATGCCCAGTGATTACGCTAGCTCACAGTGCCCTTCAAACCGAAACACAGTAATGTTTGCACACTTCTGCTTCACGGCAGAATCAATAGCCCTGGGGTGGTACCTACCTAGACGGATTCCTGCAGAAATGTTCTGAGTAATACTGCATTTTTGAAGATAGTTCACCCACCTCGCCTCCGTGGGAAACGAGACGTGACGGGTCAAAAAATTCTTCCACCTCATTGCGTTCCCACGAGCAGTGTAGTAACAACATTGCACTTTCTGGTGTTATTCTACACAAGTAAAGGCAATAACTTTATCGCCTCTTACGACACCTTGGTAGGAAAGAAGTAGGCGCTAGTCTACTCTACCAGACAACCTATCGGAAACTTGTATATATATTTTTTTCGCTTTCGCTTAAAAAACGAAGCCCCACACTAGGATTTTCTCCTGTATCGTGGGTGCGTTTTACAAACATACATTTCACATGCACAACACAACCAGACCCGAAAAGCAACAATTTGTGTTTTTGCACAAATGTTACCCCCGGCTGGGAATCGAAACCCAGGACCGGTGGCGCAGTAGTCAGGTACGCTAACCACTACGCCACGCGGTCGACATATAAAAGTTATAATTATTCAAAAATTCAATATAGTAATTTTGCTTCCTATAGATAATTTTTTATTAACATTGACCCTATCTACTACGTTACTATTATAAAGCATGTACGCGCTTCCGATTGTCTATCTGCTTATCGTAACAAGATAATGTCGCTTATGAAGACCACGTTTTTCTTTGTAGTTTATCGAAAATATTACCCGTTACGAGGTGGCGATTATCTGCACGGAATGTAAACAGCGTATTTTTCAGCAATGTCGCAGATAGTTGAGAAAAATCGGTATTTATCTAAATAGTCCGCATCAGTGTTAGTTAACTTCTAAATCCGTAATATAAATTTAAATTTTGAATGTCGCCACCATATTTCATCCCAAAGTTGACGAGTCGAAGGGAAATTCCGGGAAAAATCTCATTGTATCAGATTGATGGCGGAATGCATACATACAGACACGTCTATTTCCCATATAAGGGATAGGCAGAGACTACTCACGTAGTCCACTTTCGCCCTCGCGGGAAACGCGACGTGACGGGTGGCGAACGAAGTCCCCGCTTTTTGGCTACGAGTCAAAAAAATTCTTACTTCCCATTGCGTTCCCACGAGCAGTACCTACCTATAGGTACAGCATTGCATATTATGATGTTATTCTTCACGAATAAAGGCTGTCCGTACAATACCTTAGTCGCCTCTTACGACACCTCGATGGGAAAGAGATAGGTGCTTTCTACTCTGTCGGACACCTATCGGCTGTTTATGGCGGATTAACCATCTTAAGTATGTTACGCCTAAATTGTACAAACCGGTGATGGGCAGCAGCTTCTAAGGTGTGTAGTGTCCGAAATACTTCCAAATTGGGAGAGGTCCATGTCCATCACCGAGCTCCAGCTCCTTTACTAGCTTTTGATGAAGAAATGCACGTGAATATAAAACGCACTTTAATTTTCACTTCATTAAAATCATATACTTTAATTACGTTAAATTACTTCAATTAGAATAAAACCCTAACTTTCAAAGTAAATATGTTTTAATTAAAACGGTTACCGAGACGAAAGTGACGGAACGAATTAAAACCAGTTTCACTTGAATACGGTAAATGTTAATTACAGTTATTTGTTTTAGCCGACGTGTTTAACGACTAAAGTATTAGAAACTTATCTATGTGGGAGAAGTAATATAAGTATTCTGAATGTTTATCAAGTACGACTTTAAGTTGGTTTTAGGCCTTTAAAATGATAATACAGGAGGCGCTTTATATGCGATAATTTGTGCCATTTGTCCTTATGAAAAATTGAGCAGTTATTATACATACATACACATACATAAGATCACGACTGTATCCCATAAAGGGTAGTCAGAGACTGGGCACTCACTGCAAAAGTAGATGACTGCCACAATCCACGTTTCACCAAAACAATATAATGCACTTGGTGTGATAGGTGGTGGCACCATGCACAGTGCAGTTTAATTCCTTACTCGCCTTTTACGAGATCCATTGAATGAGATGGAGTGGTAGTATTCTTTTAACGAGCCGCCACCACACGGCACTATAACAAAGGAAAGAAAGTCAATTTGCTAAGATCCTCATGCAAAATGTAAAATGGTGTCTATTACATTACGGGAGCACCGCCCGCTCTCCCTCAACAGCGTGCACAAGCAAACCAATACCGCCATCAGATACCCTCCACCACTACAACACTACCAACTAGGCAATACACACTACTGAAGTCGAGAACACGACACGTGTTTCACCTCAAAACGAGGCATTATGAAGTGCATTAATAACTGCCCGTAAAGGATTCTTTCCTTTACGGGCCGGATTTAATTTTGTAAGTTAGTTTTTTGTAAGTTAATGCTGCTCGGTGCTCTTCAAAACTAGGTAATACACACCATTTTACATTTTGCATGCGGATCTTAGCAAATTAACTTTCTTTCCTTTACTATAATGGATTTCCGCAAAGTAACGCCTGATTCTATTAACTATATTAAAATTTTAAATTAAATAACATTGATTTAGTGCTAGAATCCCGTAAAAGTGATCAATAAATAACTTATATTATTGAAAAATTATCCATCACCAGTGATTACGCTAGCTCACAGTGCCCTTCAAACCGAAACACAATAATGTTTGCACACTACTGCTTCACACCAGAATAACGGGCGCTGAGATGTTAACTACATAGACGGATTCGTGCATAGGAATCCTACCACCAATAAAACTTATAAACGCCGATAAGGCGAACGATTCAGGTTCGTGCCATTCGAATATTTCCGTGAACCACCTCGAAACTAAAATGTTTAAGCATAGTTGGAGTAGGGATATTGTAAGTTCAGAACTTTTACAAATTTACTAACATAGTATTTTATCTGCAGCATATGTTTACAGTGAATGTTTTCGCTGTAACTTGTAAATAGAGCCGCTCAGTCAGATTCAAGGCTCTGCCAGCGCTGCAAATTAAATTCGTTTTATTTCGCTTTATGAATCGACAAATGCGCGCAATAAAGTAAAGCCAAGTCGCATCGATTGCCAAGTCTTTGTCACTTTACATGTGTTCTCTCGATTTGTCTGTTTTAAATGGCGCGGCAGAATAGTTTCAGTTCTTATATGTGTGTTCATGTCTTATTCATGTGTGAGTTTACAGCTGTTAGCGATTAGTATAGAATCCATGATAAAGCATGCATTTAGTAATAAATACCAACGGTAGCACATAAGAAAGCTCGACACGACCGAAAAAACTTTAGGTCAGTTTGTATTCAGTTTTATTTTATTTTTATTTGTAAAACTACTGTTTGTTGCCTCAATAAATAAATAAATAATGCTAAGTAGTGGCCTAACAACGGTACCGTTTTTCGGATAGTTCGACAGATACGCTTGGCTGTTGAGAGTCATCGTACCTGGTGACAGGTTTTCGAACCTCAGCGGGCAGGTACGATCCCAGTCGTAGCCAATATACGCGCAACATAAACTATTGGATTTCGGTTATTGTTTTTGTACCATTTCTGACACTGCGACCTATGATCCTTCTTTCGATATTATCACAAAGGCGTTACCAAATGTCCAACTAGTTATTCTATAGATCTATTCTCCTAAATATAGTTTCATTAGGCATCATGATGACTAGAATATGTGATATGTTTTTGAATCGTAGATGTTGACACGCAACGCCTGGGTGGCTCGGAGCGTGTAAGTTACTACATTTTTACAATTATCATTATCTGTAAACGTTGTAAATAAGTACGTTGACATTATGTGCTCGCAGTCTTTTTTACTGAGTTGTAATCGTCAAGGCCATTTATTTTGTTTAACTTTAGAAATGATTTTTCAGAAAGACATTTTCACGAAGTTTCCATATTTCTTCTGAATTGCACTCGATAACAATCTAACAATGCTAAGGGATAATATGTACGCTTTTATGTCTTTGAATATACATGACTGAGTCACATGCAGATTTCCTAACGATGTTTTCCTTCATCACTGAGCACGTGGTAAATACATACATACCTACATAGAGACACGCCTCATTTCCATTAGGGTAGGCCAATTACATCTTTCATTAGCATTTTCATTCCGAGCTCGTCGGTTGCGCGTACTATTGAAGTGGCCTTTACTTAAAACGACTTCGGTCTGATCGTGATACGTTCCTGGTACGTACGTGGTCAAGAAGTAGAAGATATATGTGAATAATTTCAACCGCAAGTCTATTATGTTGTTCTGTTTGGTTCTGTTTGTGCTAATAACTAAGACGCTTATAATTTATTATTCCTGTAACAACTTATTTATTTATATATTTAAGTCCGTTACCATAACAAAGGTCATGCGTTTTGAATTACACATTTATGTACAGATTTGTCTCTAGCCCTTAGATAAATTCACATTTAGATCGTTCTAGATAAAACTTATCTGATGTTTCGGCATCTGTTGCTTTATTTCAGAGTTCTTAAAGCTTAGTTTAACCTAACCTAAGATAATTAACATCAAAAATGTTTTTCCGAGTCGAATGTTGTCTTGACTCTCATAACAAATGATAAATATGATCCAAAGACGGTAGCCTACTTTCATCCTATATAAAAAGTCAAATTGTACTCCTTTATGTATATACAATAATATATGACGAGACGAGCAAATCGTCCCCTGATGGAGTCAAGTCTGCCCATAACAGTTGCTGTGTCATCCGGAATACGTTTGTGTGGCGCCGCACTGTGCTCGTCACCTTTAGTCAGTTATTTAGTTATTCATATGCCCAGTAATTTCACTAGCTAACAGTGTCTTTAAGATGGCGGAATAACTGGCACTGATTTGTTACCCACCGAGACGGATTCCTGTATAGGAATCGCTTATTAAGTTTTGAACAAAGGAGACTAAGTGGACAGATGGCGGTGACGAGTGCAGTGTAGTGGGTAGTGTACACAGGACTTTGCAATTCAGTTCTGGGTGACACAGAAATTTTAAGGCCTGGCGTTCCACTTACCGTCATGGTAAACGGCTTGCTTATCTTGTTACTGAATACCATAACAACCCTCTTGAGTAAAATAACATAACAAATCATTACAATAATATAACAATACATTAATAAAATTTTTGTGACGGACTTACACCTACTAAAACCTCATGGTGTTCCTACTTCGCCGAATGTTGACCAAGTCGCAGGAATGCTGACGCACACATCCGCAACCCCAACTGCGCCGGTTATTATGGTGTTATGTGAGAACTTATTACCATTTCTATTTCGGGTCGAGTCTGTCGTGCTTGGATTTACTATATATAAAAGGGTGTAGGCGAAGGATGTCTCTTGACTATATGTACCACGCATATACATACTACTGTAAACTGGCGGTAGGATTCCTATGCAGAAATCCGTCTAGGTATGTACCATCACGGGGCCAGTTCGGTTTTTTTTTTGTATAAAGTGACGAAACCTATTATATTATATATAATTATCCTGCCGTGAAGCAGTAGTATGCAAACATTACTGTGTTTCGGTTTGAAGGGCACTGAGCATATGAGACTTTAGAACTGATGTTTCAGGGTGATGGGTGCAGAGTGGTGTTAAAGCATGCATGACAAAGCATTTGTTATGGGCAGACGTTGCACTTACCATAAGGTGAGTTTTAAAGTTAAACGTTTTGTTCGTATCGTCACGTTATCCAATAAAAAAAAACTAGTACCTATCGGGAGACGACATTGTAGTCGATCAGGAAGATATTATTAACATATTTTCAA
This sequence comes from Luehdorfia chinensis, assembly GCA_019845155.1. Lineage (NCBI taxonomy): Eukaryota > Metazoa > Arthropoda > Insecta > Lepidoptera > Papilionidae > Luehdorfia > Luehdorfia chinensis. Next base: position 12,010,117 of record JAHVAK010000103.1, read on the forward strand.
TACTTTGGTTTACATTGTCAGTACATTTGTCAAAAAGCCACTGTACTTTACCAAGAGTGTGCAATACACGATGCTCAAAATTCCTTTAACAAACATTACAATTTTTTGCCCATTCCGAGGAAATTGATCAACAATGCTTTAATAATCGGAAAATTACTCTTTGTCTTCGTGTGTGTAATTTTTATGTAAAGTAACCCTTGTTATCGCAATTAAGTTTGAATTCCAATCGAAACCATATTGTAAAACTTCCTTACACTGCATCCGAGATCTTTCCGCCTATCGTATAGCATAAGGGTCATATCGGCTACGGAAAGACGTGGACATAGACTTGTTTTTTCTCTAGCACTTACGGCACTTTAATTTGCCCTGGGTCTAATTGATGACCGGAAGATGTCGCTTAGTTGAAATCAAACATGAATCACTTCATCGTCAGTACGTCAAAGGCGGTACATCAAAACAGTATATTCAATAATTCATATAGAATTCGAATATTAATCGCGACGCGGTAACCTGAACCCGGAACCGTCGGATCACAAACAGGCGCGACACGAAGCGAAACCGCGGTGAAGCATTCCAGTAAGTTATGTCGCACGTCGCACATAATCGCCGTCGGGCAATATACATGTACTAGCAGAAATACCCGGCGTTGCCCGGGCTATAGTTTATTTGTTTAGTTGTTAAATATTTCTTCATAGAGTAAAAATACCGCACTCACAAAGGAGATCCGCATAGGCGCCCGTTCGCGCGTGTTGGCCAGCGCGATAGGCAGTTACAGGTGCTGTAACTGTGTAACTGCTTTACCCACTTATCACCATACTTTCTCTTACCAATAACTTGGAGCATCCGGCGAAGCTAAGTTCGCCTTTGGGCTAACAGTAACAATCAGTCCTATAAAATAAATCCCTTATCGATCGGAATAAGTGTTAAGTCAATTATGGGTCTCAAATAGCAGAGAACGCATAAAAATTTTATTATGATGATGATGTTCTCCTAGCCGATTTCGACCACGGCGACAACTTCCGAATCCGAATGTCGAGAGCCATCAACTACGCAGGAGATATTATAGTGCCACAAGTGTACGCGCAAACACAGAGGCACTCACTCGTCCCAACCTACAAGCGCCCGATGTAACGCTGATGCGATAACATCGGAGGTAGGCTAGGATGCAGTGTCAGAAACACGGGGACAAACACAACACAACCAGACCCGAAAACCAACAATTTGTGTTTTAGCACAAATGTTGGCTCCGGCTGGGATTCGAACCCAGGACCCGCGGCTTAGAAGTCAGGTACTCTGACCACTAGGCCACGCGGTCGTGAATTTAATTATATTATAAAGTTGAATAAAACGTAGCCTATCGAACTTCTGGAATGATAACTAACGTTAAATCCGTTCAAACATACATACAAAGAAATTTATATATATTATTATAGATAACTAACACGACCTGTTATTAATTTGTTCCGTGTGCTTTCATTTATCGACGTTATCCAGTATATCCAGGTGCTCTAATCCGATGCGCTCAGTCAAAGTCTGATCACAAGCTGACTCAATTAATACACGGGCTCGTTTATAGCGACCATAGACATCCACCGTATTTCAATTTATTATACCAATGTTTGTGATTGTTGATTTGCAATCAATAATAACATTATTATTGCTTCCGAATTTTTTTTTATTGTATAAAGTAACGAAACGAGCAAAACGTTCACCTGATGGTAAGTGCAACGTCCGCCCACAACAAATGCTGTGTCACCCAGAACATTTCTGTGTGACACCACACTGCGCCCGTCACCCTGAGACATCAGTTCTTAAGTCTCAAATGCCCAGTGATTACGGTAGCTCACAGTGCCCTTCAAAACGAAACACAGTAATGCTTGCACACTACTGCTTCACTTCTACAATAAGCAATCGTCTCTTCGCTGTGTCGATTTTGGAGTCGGTGAAGGAACCGTTCTCTTCCTTTGCTTGTGTGGTGATCAGCTTAAAGAATATATGAACATTCGCGAAAAACCGACATAGTCACAGGGTTCAGTATAGGATCCTATAAAGCGGCAATAGCCTAATGGTTTAGGGTACGGACTGCAAAACATGACGTCGCAGGATCGAGCCCGCCATTCGACTATAGTCGTGAACCATCTCCTAGCACAAGCTTTTACGCTTGGAGTGGTTAACAGGAATATTAGTAATGTTAATACAGAATTGCTAGCATTCTTAAAAAAAAAAAAATTAATCGAATTAAACCAAGCATACCACCGTGGGACTTCAAGACAGTGTACGCCCATTTTGCGTAGATGGGACCAAAATCACATATATTACGTGAAGAGAAAACTTTTTGCTCCTTAAGCACAAGAGTGGCCATCAGCAGGCAGCAAACTCAAGATTTCGACTTAATTAATAATTCAAAAGATATTCTGAACTATGCGGCATTCTCACAACTATAAACACTACGAAAACAGATTATTAATATACGATACAAACACACAGACATACGTAAGTTTTTTTTGTTAGTGACGAGACGAGCAAGTCGTTCATCTGATGGTCGTTCACCTGATGTCACGCCTGCCCGTGGCAGTGCGGAGTCACACACTTTCCACCGCCACGACAGTGCGCTTGTAACTATGAGATATCGGTTCTTAAACCTCATATGTGTAGCTTGCATAGGCCTAGTTGTTAGAGTACCTAACTACCACGCCGCGGGTCTTGGGTTTGTAACCAAGCCGGAGTCAACATTTGTGCAAAAACACAAATTGTTGGTTTTCGGGTCTTGTTGTATTCTGATTGTCCTTGTGTCTCCGATACGGCATTCTAACCTACCTCCGATCTTATCGCACGGGCGTTACATCGGGCAAGGGTAGGTTGGGACGAGTAACTGCACGTACATTAATGGCACTGTAATATCTCCTGCGCAGTTGATAACTTCCCATAGAAGTCGGTAGTCTTTCCCATAGAAAATCGGCCAGGAGAACATCAGGTGGCAGCACTGCGTTTATCAATGGTGTCATCCTACGAATGAGAACTGACAATTAAAACAACAGGCAGTTCTAATTTTCGTAGCTCTATGGCACGGTCGGGGATTCCTTCGAAATCGTCGTTGCTGCTTTCCTTTGTGGGGTGTGCGGGGGGCCTGCCAAGCGTGGCAACCATAAGAAAATCCCCCCAAAATGAGAGCTACAAACTTTTGTGGCAATCTATGGGGGAGACCTATGTTCAACGGTGGACTAGTGATAGGCTGGAATAATTTCGTCGATTGTAACCCCGCCCCGAACGGACTGTTATTCAAAAGAAGGAAATAACCTTGCTCAGTTAATACAAAAAACAAACAATTTTAGCGGTTATTTAATTTTAAGAGTTTTTTATTTTATTTAACGCGATTGGGGTGACACCCCTGACGGGTGGCTCCGGGTGCGGGCCGCCCCCGCCGCTACCCCTCAGCTACGCGACTGCTCATATGCCCTATGACTACCTAGACGTATCCTGCATAAGAGTCCTGACACCAGTCATGTAAATTTTAACCATTGTTTTTATTGACGGTGTGTGTGGTCTGAATCGCGAACTATGTCCACTTGGAACTAAATGTATCTGCGGCCCTCGATAGAGCATCACGCTGTAGGCGTTACTTGATCATTACGACCGCGTGGCCTAGTGGTCAGAGTGCCTCACTTAACGCCGGTCCTGGGTTCGTAATCAAGCCGGAGTCAACATTTGTGCAAAAATACAAAATATATATACATGTTTTATAATAAGTTTTAACATTTTTTTTTGTTGAAAACTTATTATTAATTAGCCGTGTGGTGGCGGCTCGTTAAAAGAATACTACCTACTCCATCTCATCCAATGGAACTCGTAAAAAGCGAGTAAGGAATTAAACTGCACTGTGCACCCAACAGCGCATGGTGGCGATGGGCTCACCACCTATTACACCAAGTGCATTATATTGTTTTGGTGAAACGTGGATTGTGGCAGTCGTCTGTTTTTGCAGTGAGTGCCCAGTCTCTGACTACCCCTTATGGGATACAGTCGTGATCTTATGTATGTATGTATTAAACAGGTATATAGTTTGATCTATAAGTAACAGTGTGAGTAACATTGTACCAAAATATTGGCACACACACGCAGCGAAGATGTTTTTGTTCCAAACAAAGCTATTTCACGGACGAATTAATTGTGAGTCACGAGGGTGGAAGGAGTTGTGTTATAAACCCACATAAGTACAGCTTCCTTGTTTAAAATTAAAATAACTACTTTAAAAAAGACGGAAGCATTAACAGAGAACGTGTGGTTAATGCAAGCATTTCTAATATATGTATGTAAATAAATAAGAGACGAAGATGTTCTCCCCCTGACTCATCCTGACTGCGGCTATTTTCCAGTTAACAATCATCACCTCCCATATTTTATTGTATTGAAGAAAGTGACGAGACGTGTGAATGGTTCACTTGATGGTAAGTGCAACGTCTGCCCATAACAAATACTGAGGTCAAACAAATGCTGGGTCAATAAAAAAATGGCTTTAAATAATAATTTCATTATAAATGCAAATTAAGAATAAGTAAGTATCTTTAAATAATAATTTCATTATAAATGCAAATTAAGAATAAGTAATTACTCTCTGCCGTAATCTACGTGATCGTGAAATTGCTCTCGAGTGTAGCAGTTTTAATTTACACGTAATGCTGGGAAATAAATGTAAAGAAATTTTTATTTTGATCGCAATGTTCACGAATCTGTTTTTGTTACGTTCTTAAAATTCACCGATAAAGAATTTAGTCGCGTGTTGATTCCGTGTCGATGAACTTTGCTCCTTAATTACAACTCACGAATATTTATAGTTAAAATAAAGGAGTACACACTGTAGGCGAATTCGGAAATCCTTTTTAAATAAACCAAGGTTATTTACATGAGAAGTTCATGAAATATGAGCGTAATACGTGGTAGCTCGTGGTAGGGCGAGGCGCTCGCTTTTAATATCGGTGAACTGGGTTCGATTCCCGGTGCCGGCACCACTAAAATTGTTAATTGCGATTTTAAGTGCCGATTTACCACGTGTGAAGGAAACACCGTGAGGAAACCTGCATGTCTGAGGAACATTTCGAACACATCTGAAGTCCGCCAACCCGCAGCCTGGCTGACTCTTCCCGGCCCCCAAAACCCTCTCAGAAAAGAGAGGCGGCCTGTGCTCAGCACTGGGACATTTATAGGCGGTTACTTCACTTTTTTTTTATTGGTTAGTGACGAAAGGAGCAAAACGTTCACCTGATGGAAAGTGCAACGTTTACCCATAACAAATACTATGTCACCCAGAAAATTTCTGTGTCACACTAAACTGCAACCGACACCCTGAGACATCAGTTCTTAAGTCTCAAATGCCCAGTGATTACGCTAGCTCACAGTGCCCTTCAGACCGAAACACAGTAATGTATGCACACTACTGCTTCATGTGACACTAAACTGCACCCGTCACCCTGAGACTTTAGTTCTTAAGTCTAAAATGCCCAGTGATTACGCTAGCTCACAGTGCCCTTCAGACCGAAACACAGCAATGTTTGCACACTACTGCTTCACTGGCAGAATAACTGGCCCTGGGGTGGTACCTACCTAGACGGATGTATATGTATGTATATAGTTTCTAATGATTCTCTATTCTCTAATTACACCTGCCAGTGACACTGCGGGTTGACTGGCAAGGAATTATTACCACCCATTGTTACCTTAGAATGTAAAGGTGTAGCAATAAAGAGTAAATAAATAAATATGATCATGTCGTAACGGTACACAGTACATATGATGTTCTCCTACCCGATTTCGACTTCAGCAAATTCAGAATACGAATGTCGAGAGCCATCAACTGCGCAGGAGATATTATAGTGTCACAAGTGTACGCGCAAACACAGAGGCACTCACTCGTCCCAACCTACCCGCGCCCGATGTAACGGTGTAAAGATCGGAGGTAGGCTAGGATGCAGTGTCAGAAACACGGGGACAAACACAACACTAACAGGCTCGAAAGCCAACAATTTGTGTTTTAGCACAAATGTTGGCCCCAGCTGGGATTCGAACCCAGGACCCGCGGCGTAGAAGACAGGTACTCTGACCACTAGGCCACATAGAACCATATACAAAAGAACTAGTGTTAATAACGCCTATAATTGCATGACTTAGCTGTCCGTGGACCTGCATTGTGAGTTCCGGGTCCTGATTCGAATCTTAGCAGAATAATCTTAGTAATATTGAAATTATGTGATATCTGTATGCACAAATATTTTTCACGTGTTCCTCACGCCCAGCCTTGCCCGTCGTATCGTTTAATTTATGTATGCATATAGCTTGTTGTACAGGAATGTCACGGGAAGTTCAACAAGTGAAGGAAATCGAAAATTAAAACACAACCTGGGGGTCTATTGCGTAACTCTGGTAGGTTTCGTGATCGGTTTTATTTTGGCGTATATGGTATAGTAGGTGGGTCATTCGTTGGTTAATTGGATCAAATGAAACCGATCACGAAACCAACCAGAGTTACACAGTAGACCCTCAGTTCCTGCCTACCTACGACGGGGACCGCGATTTGAGGTCGGAACCTACACTACACATACCGAAGCTGTTGTCATTTCGGACTATAATTAATACCTAAGTTGATGTAGACAGGGAATTGCAACCTATTTTTCGAAGCATGTACTTTGTTAGTCAAACTCCATTTAAATGTAAATGGAACGGAATATTAATGAATTTGCGAAAAAGCTGCTCTATGAATATGGATAATCTGATTTTAACAAACGGGCGGCTTTACTAATTTCAAGACTATAACTTATTTTTTATAATTCTGATGTGCACAGGGCTGCCTTTTACGATCCTTGGTAGCTTAAGGGTCGGACGCACGCCTTAAATTTCAAGTGACCCTGAGTTCGATTCCCGGCGTCTCTAAAATTGTTCCGCAATTTTAAGTGCTGATTTACAACTAGCTCAGAGGATGAAAGGAAAACGTCACGAGGAAACCTCATGGAAGGACATGTGAAGCTTGAACCCGCATTAAAGCAGCGAGGCGGACTCTTCCCGACTTCCAAATCCTCTCAATGAGAAGGAGCACAGGGCTCAGCAGTGGGGCATTTGTAGGCTGTTGCTTTTCTCTTTACTTTATATGAAAATAGAAAAATGTTTACTATTAAGACTATCCAAAAACGTGCAATTTTATCTTCTACCAGCAAAAGCCGAAAGTAGGTTAAAAGCGTACTTTAAACAATCCCAGTAGCAAGATTAACACTGTAATTAATTTGCACGATAAACACTCGAGTCAATATGTTTTATATATTCGATGCCTAAGCAACCATATATCTATAAATATACACACAGTATATGTTACGTAAATAATTTGTTGTTCGCGTGTCCGTATACATTTCAACTGGTGGTAGGATTTCTATGTAGGTATCCGTCTAGTTAGGCTCCACCGCATGGGCCAGTTATTCTGCCGTGAAGCAGCGTTGTGCAAATTTCGCTGTGTTTCGGCCTGAATGGCACAGAAAGCTAGTGTAATCACTGGGCATATGAGACCTAAGAGCTGGTGTCTCAGGTGGACGGGCGGAGTGTGGTGTCACACAGAAATGTTGTGGATGACACAGCATTGCTATGGGCGGACGTTGCACTTACCATCAGGTGAACGTTTTGTTCGACTCGTCTACTTCTCCATTAAAAAAATACGGGCGTATGCGTCTCTACATTAACGTCAGCGTTTGTGTGTAAGTGCATGCACGCGCTTTTCTGTCTGTATGTGTTAATGTTGTTATGCCGCTATCACTTACCTTTAACATAAAAAAGACAGTCGCGCTCTAATAACATTAATAAATTTAGGTAGTAAACGTTTCGTTTGTAACTATTTGTTAAGTAAGACTGATTAACCGACAGAAAAATCACCTGATGTTTAGTGGGTGCTCACTACGGTCCTAGGCAAAGAAAGAAAGAAAGACGTTTATTTAGTACAAGCACAAACAACAACAGGACTCTCTTTCCAAGAAGTTTTTTTTATGGAAGAATTACTTTCTGAAGAATTACTTTCGAGATGAGCAAATCGTTCATCTGATTGTGAGTGCAACGTCTGCCCATAACAAATGCTGTGTCACCCTGAACATTTCTGTGTGACATCGCACAGCACACGTCGCCCTTAGACAGCAGTTCTTAAGTCTCATATGCTTATTTATCACAGTTATTACACTAGCGACAGCGCCCTTCAGACCGAAAAACAGTAATGTTTGTGCACTACTGCTTAGCGGCAGAATAACTGATATTGTGGTGGACACGAACCTAGAGGATTCCTCCATAGGAATTCTGCCACCAATTGAACCACCAGTTGATGACAAAAAATATTTTTTTAACATAGTTTCAATTAAGTAATATTTATGGAACTTTTATAATAATTTCAATACAAAATTTTCTTATTACTAACATTAATGCAGCAGAAACAGTATTCTTGGCTTATATTGTATCAACAGACTATAACAATTATAGTCTGTGTAACATTCTTAGTAGTCCAAAGATGTTTAAAAATGTATATTCGTAATAAAACTTACGAAATATTAACTTGTTGCGAATGCGAGTATGCGTTACAACCCTAATCTTGATTTTTATGACTATCTTACAACCATCTCGTTGCTTAGTTGTCAACAATTTGAATAATATTTATTTATTTATTCAGTTCACCAACAAGTTGATGTAATATCAATACAAGATAGAAGTTAAGGAAAGTTAGGGTATTAAGGTTAAGGTACGGGGGCGACTTTGTTCGCCACCAATCACGTCCCCGTTTCCGAGGGGGTGAAAAGTGGGCTACGGATATGGTCCTTGCCTGCCCCAATGGGAAAGAGGCGTGAATGTTTGAAAGTATGCAGTTTGAAGAAAAGCCATAGTCAGTGTTTTAATGTATTCCTCTGACCATTTTTTATGTTCATCGTCTCAGCCTATCACAAGTTCCACTGCTGAACCCCCCCTATAGATTCCCCTATAGATTGTCACAAAAGTTACTAGCTCCCATTTTGGGGGGATTTTGCCATGGTTGCCTACGCTTGGCAGACGGGTTGGCAACCGCAGTTTATTTATTCAGATGTTGCAAGAAGGCAAATTTTTCATGTTAGATTTATAATAATAATAACTCATTTAATCAATCCAGCAAAAATGATACATGAAACACAAAAGAAAAATGTAATTATTATTTATTTACGCGAATACTACACATTCAAATAAAACTATTCAATAAACAGACTTCAAGACACAGTTAGGTGGCACTGAGAGCTAGCGTAATCACTGGGCAAATAAGACTTAAGAACTGATGTCTTTGGGTGACAAGCGCAGTGTGGTGTGACGCAGAAATGTTCTGGATGACACATCATTTATTATGGGTAGACGTTGCACTTACCATCAGTTAAACGTTTTGCTCGTTTCGTCACATCATTAAATAACAAAAAAAAAAATGTTTCCTTGGCATCCATCCGAAGCATGTTTTATAATGAAATTTCATTGGTAGTTGGATTCCTACGTATTTCAGGCAGGCAGTAGTGTGCTAACATTACTGTGTTCCGATTTTAAAGACAGTTACAGCTAATGTAATCACAGGGCATATGGGACTTAGGAACCGTTGTCTCGGAATGACGTGGGCAATATGGTGCCACATGAGTAGAACAACATCCCGAATTTGTACCCTAAAGTTGACATTTTACTGAAACTTCGTACGAGTTGTCTGGGATCATATTGAAACCCGCTGTTGGTTACCTACGTTGTTTGTTCGATTTACGAAAACATTATTACAGAATTTTATCGTACGTCCTCGTTATAGGATCTTGGCACGCTTTTCGCTTTCTTCGTATTATGTATTTTTACATCGGTTTTTATGCGCCAATGTTCCAAACGAGTTTTGTAAGCGCGTGTTTTAATAATTTTATATGAAGAATAAAATGTAGAGAGAATGAACAGTCGAATAGTTACCACCTACCTCTTTCCTACTGAGGTGTCGTAAGAGGCGACCATAATATGCAACACTACTCGTGGTATTGCAATGGGGAGTAAGAAATTTTTGACTCGTACAAAAATGGTGAGGTTTGACGATTACGTTACGTCACGTTCCCTGCGAGGGCGACTAGTGGGCTAAGGTTGTGGTCTCTACTTACCTCTTATATGGGAAAAAGGCGTGACCGTATGTATGTTGTATGAAAATAACTCTTGGTGCTTGTCCCTTTATGCAGGAATCCGTCTAGAAAGACATCACCGCTATGCCAGATATTCTGCCGTGAAACATCAGTATGCAAACATCTGTTTTTACATTTTCACTTTTGGCAGGATTCCTATGCAGAATCCGTCTAGGTAGATACCACCCCAGGGCCAGTTACTCTGCCGTGAAGCGGAAGTGTGCAAGCATTACTGTCTTTCGGTTTCGAAGGGCACTGTGAGCTAGCGTAATCACTGGGCATTTGAGACTTAAGAACTGATGTCTCAGGGTGACGGGCGCAGTGTGGTGTCACACAGAAATATTCTGGGTTAAACAGCATTTGTTGTGGGCGGACGTTGCACTTACCAACAAATGAACAGTTTTGCTCCTTTCGTTACTTTAAACAATAAAAAAAACTAACTGTGTTTGGGTCTCAAGGACACTTGCAAGCTACTGTAATTACAATGCATATGAAACTCAAGAACTGATGTATCCAGGTGACTCAGTACGGTACCACATAGAACTATTGCTATAGAATCTTCGGCACTGCAATTTTTGCGGGCACACTATGCACTTACCATCAGATAAACATTAGCTCCTCTCCTCACTTTCTACCGTTAAAATATTAACTGACTTCTCAGAGATCCCAGTTGTTTTTCTATTGATTAATAGGTATAAGTTTTGGGTGTATGACAGTGTCTCATGTCTTTGTTCAGACAGCATCTTGATTACTCATGATTAATATTTAGTCTGTTACATTGCGACTTTGTTGACGTAAATCAATTAAGTTCTTTTGATAAACTCGAACGATTGTTTTTATGTAGGAAAAAAATAAAGACCTCGTCTGCTCTGGTATTGTGTTATTACGAATAGGATATTGTGTTACAAACATATTGCACTCCTTACCGACATCCTGACCGAGCACAACGGGAAACGAGTTTTTACCTCTGATCTTATCGCATAAACGTTACATCGGATGTTGTGCCATCCATCTCGAGGTGTTGCCGAAGACTAGGGAGTGATTCTGGCACTATATCTCCGTTGCAGTTGATAGCATCCGACAGTATTCGGAAGTTGTCTCCCGGTCGAAAGTCGACCAGGAGCAGATCATCATTAATTATATATTTTTATAAATATTGATATTATGACATGCATGGTAAAAACAGGATGTCTAACCAACTGTCAGTTGTCTTTATAATGCAGCCTTTCACATCAGCCTTTGCCCTCTTACTAATTCTTTTCTCAGACGAAAAGTTTCTAGATCAAAATCTTCGGGTCGTGCCTAACGTATTTGACATTTCTTAACATGGCTCGAGGTGAGCACTCTTGTCACCGGTGCCAATTAGACTAAACAAACGGCTGGACCGTTGCGACTTGCTTATACTCGTACCACTGTTATTGTTTAAGGAATTAACATGAGCTTACCTAGCAAGAGACTTACTAGCTCACGAACCCTCACCTAGAATTTCTCAGTACGCGAGTGTGACCTAGGTTCGATAAGCCACAGAAATTGTTAATTTCAGTTTTAAGTGTTGATTTGCTGTTTTACAACCAGATGAACGTTCTGCTCGTTTCGTCACTTTAAACTTTAAATTATGTGCGTTAAAAGTACAAAAAAAATTGTATGTGTATACATGATTTAATTTAAATAGTGTAGTGCTTAACATTTTGAGGTTATTTGGTATTTTGTTATATAAGCGTACAAACGTAGATACATAGAGTCACGCCTCTTTCCCATAGGGGTGAGCAGGGACCATATCTTTCCACTTGCTACGATCCCGACACATCTTTCGCTTCTTCTATTTCCATTGGTGTGTGAAAGATAAGAAAGAAAGGAAGAAAGCATGCTTTTATTATTTGTAGTTTTAAGTATAAGAATTTATAATCCATACTTTCGTACTAATATCATAAATGCGAAAGTATCTCTCTGTGTCCCTCGGTCTGTTTGTTACCTTTTCACTGTTAAACCGCTGTGCCGATCTTGATAAAATTTTGGCACAGAGATAGCTTGCATCCTACAGACGGACATAGATTACTTTTTAACCCGTAAACTCAAATATTTCCGACAGGATATTTAACAAAAAGCCAAAGTCGCGGGCCGTCAGCTAGTAGTTTCACGAAGCAAGCATTACGCAAATTATTCAGTTCATATACTGTCGTGAGTTCATATAGTGTCGTGTAGCCGTGGTAGCCCAGGGGCTAGGCGCTCGCTTTAAATTTCATAGTACGCGAGTGACCTGGGTTCGATTCCCGGTGCCGGCACCACTAAAATTGTTAATTGCAATTTTAAGTGCTGTTTTAGCACGTGCTCGGCGGTGAAGGAAAACATCGTGAGGAAACCTGCATGTCTGAGGAATAAAAAATATTTCGAAGACATGTGAAGTCCGCCAACCCGCATTGGAGCAGCGTGGCGGATTCTTCCTAGCTCCAAAAACCCTCTCAGAAATGAGAGGAGGCCTGTGCTAAGTAGTGGGGACATTTATAGGCTGAAACTTTTACTGTCGTGAGTAATAACCAGATTGGTGCGATTTAATCTACTGTCCGGCAGCATCGTTTCTAGTTTCCTAGTCAAAGGCATGGTCTGTCTTGTCTGACCTAAATAGCTCATGAGGCGAGGAACAGCGACTCGGTCCCTCGAGCGTTACGTCTTTGACATTTCGCCGCAGGGCCAACGCCTCGGAGACGATCTTTAGTATGTGGCTTATGTGTATTTTCGTTTGTCGGGCCGGTATGCAGATTCTTTTTTTTTATCGATTCCGACAAGTGATTGTCGCGTCACTGGCTCTCTGTGTTTAGCTATACTGTATATGCTCTGAAGTTTTAAGATGTATTAGCGCTCTAAATATATTCTATTATAATAAAGGAAAGAAAGTTAATTTGCTAAAAGATCATTTTATTTACAAAATATAAAATGGTCTGTATTACCTACTTTTTGAAGAGCACCGCCCGCCTTCCCACAATAGCGTGCACAAGTTAACGAATACCGCCACCGGGAACCGGCACCAGATACCCTCCACCACTACAACACTACCCCTAGGCAATACACATCGAAGTCGAGAACACGGCACGTGTTTCACCCACTAAACGAGGCAATCATTTGTCATTGACACAACGACAGCCGCCGTGATATGGCGGTTCGCGGTGGCGGTATTAGTTTGCTTTTGCACGCTATTGTGGGAGGGCGGGCTTTGCTTTTCAAGAACTAAGTATCCGATGAAGCTGTAAAAGCAAAAAATGGCTAACAGCAATTACATAACCGAAATTATATAAGAACTAAGCGATATACACGATTTTGTGTTATGCTTGCGAATCTTAGCAAATTAACTTTCTTTCCTATATCATAATGAATTTCCGTAAAGTGACGCCTGATTTGATTAATTCTATATTACTATGCAGGAATCCGTCTAGGCAGGTACCACCCCAGGGCCAGTTATTCTGCCGTGAAGCAGTAGTGTGCAAACATTACTGTGTTTCGGTTTGAAGGGCACTGAGAGCTAGCGTAATCACTGGGCATATGAGACTTAAGGAACTCATCTCCCAAAGGTGACGGGCGTAGTGTGGTGTCACAAACAAATGTTCTGGATGACACAGCATTTGTTATGGGCAGACGTTGCTCTTACCATCAGGTGAACGTTTTGCTCGTTTCACTACATCTAATAAAAATAAATACTTATTATTTATATTTCATTATTAAAAATTATTTATTGGACCCCGATAATTTCCATGACTTTGTTTCGATTAGCTACTGAAAGGGTCAAACAACATGACTTGACCGTTTCAGCTAACTCATTTCTGATATATATAATTTCGGTGATGTAATTGCTGTTAGCCTTTTTGGCTTTTACAGCTTCATCGGATACTTACTAATTTCTGAGCGTTCAGGACGGGGCTCACTTTATTTTAATGTATATTGTAAATGCACAGGCGGCGCTAAATAATCTTTAGGTCGTTAAAATAAAGCTGATATTGCATTGTCATGCAAAGTATTTCATCAATAGCTACTGAATCATGGCATGACGTAGTTACGACAGACATGCTAGTCAATTTACTCATGTTAAACACCGAACGAAAACAAATATGTTTAGGTTTTGTGTGTTTATAATAACATTACAAAGGTCAAACAAATTGACTTCAATCGCAAGTAAACTTTCAAAATCGTTTAAATAGTTCCCGCGACTTTGTCCACGTGGATTTTAGAATATTCATATTATAAACTACTGGTGGTAGGATTCCTGTGCTGGAATCCGTCTAGATAGGTACCACACCCCAGGGCCAGTTATTCTGCCGTGAAGCAGTAGTGTGCAAGCATTACTGTGTTTCGGTTTGAAGGGCACTGTGAGCTAGCGTAATCACTGGGCATTTGAGACTTAAAAACTGGTGTCTCAGGGTGATGAGCGCAGATGTCACATAGAAATGTTCTGGGTGACACAGCATTTGCTATGCAGACGTTGCACTTACCATCAGGTGAACGTTTTGCTCGTTTCATGACCTTATCCAATAATAGAAATCAATACCCGATTGGTTTAAGATACGGTCTGCGAAACTTAACGCCGTAAGTTCTAATCCGCCGTTCGCCTACACTAGCGGTTAAATCTTTGTTGAATTTGTTAACAAGAATTCTAGTAATGTTAACAGCATTGCAATCTTTTTTTTAAATGTTTTTAATCCATTACCTTATGAATATTCAACAAAACAACATAAGTAACATTTATAGTTTGCTCAACTTTCATGTAAATTAGTTTTATAGTTATTTCATTAACTATTCCATCCGGACAGATAGCCGAACAACGTAGGTACATACATATATTTTTTAGCATGAGATTACCCATACGTTATAATAACACAGATATTATTGACCACTCTTCACTTGATGAAAAAATATGTTAAGAGTCGATTCAAAGGTTCGATGTTGCCAAATCTCAGCCATCTAATGTAAAAAAAAAAATACTTGAAAAAGGTGACATTTCGTATTTGTCAAATCATCTTGTGTACCGACCGCACTTACACTAAACTGAACTCGCTAATCAAGATGAATTTGAAGGATTTCCCAATTATATTTATACAAGATGACATTTAATATAATTGAAGGAGTGACATCGTTATGTCTGTGTGTCTTCAAGTGTACATATATAACTCATATAACTTCAGCAGTATTTTAATGCCATTGGGGGGAGGGGGCTCTCGCTCTGCCTCGTCACGTGGTCGTCAATCTTCACCCATTTCCGGACGTCTGAATAGTTATAAATTTTGCACGCTTATTAAGCCCGCAGGCCGTGCTTGCCTTAAATTTCTGTGTTGACGGCACCTTTTTGAGATGCAAGAAATTGTTCTTCAATTTTAAGTGCTGATTTACCACGTGCTTGGCGGTGAAGGAAAACATCCTGAAGAAGCCTGCATGACTGAGGAATAAAAATATTTCGAAGACATGTGAAGTTCACCAACCCGCATTGGAGAAGCGTACGGACTCTTCCCGACTCCAAAGCCATCTCAAAAATGTGAGGATGCCTATGCTCAGCAGCAACAGGGACATTTATAAGCCGATACTTTACTTTTCCTTTTTATCGATACAATAATTTCTCATTTTCACCTTGCTATTGTTACCAACATCATCAGCTCATTTCTGATTCATTATTATTTTTTTACTATTATTTATATACGTGTACGAGTGATGCTTTTGCCATGTCGGTTTTAACGGTGACGAATGAGCTGGCCTGCAAGTAAGTCCCGAGGGTCTCGCAAAAGTTGACTATAAAATGCGAAGGTAATTCCTCCAAATGTCTGACAGTTTGCAGAGTAACCTTCTGAGATACGCCTATTCCTAAAATATCTAGGCTTGTGACGGAGTACTGTGTTTAAGGTGAAAGGTGTCCACTGCGGGCTCCAATCCGCAAAACAAGCGTGGCAATTGCGAAATACGGCTTGGATGAGACCCCTGCATATTCCATTATAATATTCCACATATAGTAGACCCGCGGTAATCCGGACAATTGTTTTGCAAAGCGGCATTGGATTATTTAATTTGTTGTATTATACAGTACCGCCATGTTTAAAAATATTTTTAAACTTAAATTCGATTTGTGAAAAATAAACACGAAGTAGTGGTCCTTAAAAATTTAGCACCTAAAGAATAGGGAAAATTAAAAGAAAATGTAACCTTACCCTAATTTTGGTACATGTTATTGACATTATGTAAATGAAAACGTTGATATTTATTATGCATTATCATCGTTACGTCGTTTCGACTTGACGCCACCCGCCCACGGAATCTCGCATGGCGTCAATGTAATCGTTCACTCGCAAAAATTACATACGCGCTATTACAATCGCAAAAATAGTTGCGAATCAAACCTTATTACGTTGCGTTACATTACAACAACGCGAATGGAATGCGTAAGCAGAATTCAACAATAATACCTGACTTTTATTGTTGGAATTTTACTGACAATTGATAAGCAGAATTAGTTGGCAATATCGCCACTTCCATGATGATGACCAATCAAGTGGTTGTGTGGTGACGCAAAAAAATCTGCGACGCCGTTTTCACCCGTGGGTAACGATAGGTTGCGGAATATATATATATATATATATGTATATATATATATATATATATATATATATAATAACCATGTCTGATAATACAAAGTTAACTTAGTTTAGTGACTTTTAAGGAACGTTTTTAAGTAAAATATAAAACATTTCTATGCAAGATTGAAACAACATTGTATGGATGTTACGTACCTACACCTTAACATAGCAGTTTATATTATTTTGGATTTTTAAACTTTAAAACATGTAAATAAACTAACCTTCTGAGAGTATTTTGTAGCCGGAAAGGATCTGCCACGCTGCTCGAATGCGGGTTGGCAGATTTTGTTTATTCCTTAGACATGCCGGTTTTCTCCTTCACCGCCGAGCACGTAGTAAGTCAGCGTTTAAAATTGCAATCAACAATTTTTGACGTATTATATTGGTTAGTCAAATTTGCAATAGGTTATGTAGTTGCTACTTTGATTTACATTTTTTCTATCGTTGTAAGTAAGTTTTAATTTTGATTGTTTGTGATGTCAATTGTTTCTTGAACGCCGCGTCGCGGTAAATCTTTACGCATTTTCGGAGTAAGTACCAACAATAGTTAATTAGCATTATCAATAGATAGTGTTGTGCAAATGACGTCCTTTTCTGAATCGCGGTGTTAAGATTCTCCGCCGTATGACTTAGAGACACGAATGTTTTACATATTTTCACCTATCTGTAGCTGTAAAACCCAATAGGAATGTAATCACTATGGTACGGTAAAACCCAAAAAGGCTAACAGCAAAGACAATCATCTAAATGGTTTTTCAAATATTTGTCGACATGAATTTAGATGTCAAAGTTGGGAGCTATTTATGTATGTAAGTTTCAACAGCAGCAAAAACATTACCGAAATAATATCAAGTATTTGCCCTTAAGTCTCTTAAAACTCTGTATGATGTTGATCGAATGGTCTGGATGAATGTTGTATTGAACTCATAGCAATTGTCACAAACTTGGGAATTTATCGTTGAAAATTTAAAATATCATTATTTATTTAATTAATTGTATGGTTAGTTAGTTTAGATTTACATATTTTTCATTAGCTGTAAATACTTATGTGTTATAAATCTGTATACATAATTACAGTTGGAGTCTGTCTGGGATTTCGCAATAAAGTTTTTTTAATGTTTTCTTTTATTTACGCGAATATTACACATTTAAATAAAACTACTTTTTTTACGGATTTTATCGCGTTTAATTTGAACTACTTTTAACCCGACGTTTCGAGCGCTTTACAGCACCCATCACGGGTCACGGGGGGACTGAGGTGACAGTTGTCCCGATGTCATACGAGTAGTTAACCCGGAGTACCTACAGCTTTTAATTATTATTTTTAGTCCGATCTACGCAGAAAGAGCTTACTGTGTCTTGAAGCCTTGCAGTGGTATGCTTGGTTTTTGATTTAATTTTATTAATAATAGGATCCCAAGCCGGTGGTAATACCCAACCATCTTCCCTATTGAAATTAGGATGTTTTTTAATTTCAATAGCCTCGCGAATCATCCTTGGTAGGAATCGGTGTTCTTTTGCAAGGATTTGTGGTCTATCAAATCTGATGTAATGGTTGAATAAAGTTTTTTTCTTAAACTCATATAATACATATAACATTAAGAAAAAAATATAATTTGCAGGTTATCAAAACACAAACACGAGTTTTTTAAAAAAAAATCTGTCTGTTTGTTTGTCCGAGCTAATCTCCGAAACGGCTGAATCGATTTTGACGGCCCTGTCATTGGCAAGTACGGTGACATTTCAGAGAGCAATTTGAGGTACTTATTATTTCGGAAGTATTCATGGTTCCTGTGTAAAATCTGAAAAATTCTACAACTAAGAGGCTATGCGCGCGGTTTCCTTTGCATTTTGGTCATCATTATTTTCGTTCATAGCAGTTTAAATATTCCTCTTCGTCCATACTTAGTATTACAAATGCGAAAGCTCCATTTGTTTGTCTGTACCTATCAGACAGTTACCTTTTCACGGTTTAACCACAACACTGATCTTAACGAAATTTGTCACAGAGATAGCTTGCATCCTGGAGACGGACGTACGATTATTTATCCCGATATTATTATTACTTAAAAAACATATATCCACGCAGAAAAGCATCAGCTAGTGTAATGTAAATCTATCAATATATCGCTTCACAGCAAAATAACAATGTAAAACTTAACATACGCAAGATAGTTTAAGGAAACGCAAGAAGTACTATACCTATTGAATGTTTATGTTAATTACAGTCATTATTTTTTCATCGTAATCACGTGCGTGCAGTTACCAAGCAACTCTTACATATAATCAAAGCTCAAATTATCGTTTTCAACCGAAAGTATTACCGTACAAAAACATGTACGAAACGTCACGACGACGAACTTAGTTGGAACAACAACGTAACATAATGCAAGGTTTCTAACCACGTTAATAGTTGTTCTTCATTACATGCAATAACGTAAAAGCCTTTAATTGCAGTCCTCTGCAATATAATGCATGGATATTACTTTACGTTTTCCCTTTGCCCATCGATCCGCTACTTGCTTTGTGAACTTTGCATGATTAGAAATAGCTTATAGTCCGGCCGCTGAGAGGATGCACATTCGACAGTTCGTCATCGAATGTACGCCATAACTTTGAAGCGGCGAACACATTAAGACGAAAATATTATAACTAACTAAAACAAGAAATGATATAATTACGTCAATTTACAATTAGTGTACACGTTTAACTCTAAAATTACGCCAATCTGTGAAACGTCAAATGTGCATTCTCTCAGCGGCCGGACTATAGTTTGGGGTAATTTTCTATACATTTCATACGTTTATGCATTCCTGGTACGAGTACCTACTTCACGTTAACTTGGATATTCTCTATGAACAGTCCAAAACCAACGTCTTTATTTTGTACATATTGTTTGTAGGATTTGTAGAAAAAAATAAACTACACTTTTTTTACAGATGTTAATTGTAATACGAACCTCGTAATAACAATAACTTCTTGCATATTCATTTGTCCGTGTTAATATATATATACTAACCAGGAGTCAGTATGTTCGTATAGATTAAAAATATTATAACTAATACTCGTATATAACGCTATTGGTGATGTTAATGCAAACGGGACAAAGAAAAAAACATATTTTCATGACTTTTACACCGTTGCAAACGTTCGACATTGTATCAGTCAGGTTCAGGGTCACGGTTCCTTGGTGGTCACTTTTCCCGCTTTTCCGAAGGCTGTGTCGCAAAATACCGCAATAATATTGCCGAACTTGTATCTTTTATTTAAAAATATACATGGAAATCAAGGTACGATGTCGGTATTGCATGGCGAATGAGTCATTCGTTTGGAAGACTCCCGTCTTAAAGCGTTGGCATGATATAGGTGGATTCTACTGCAAACTCGTCACTGTCTCGAGCTTTACTTACACAACAGGCATACCATTGTTAGTATAACAATTTGCAGTCTGTTATTCTATTAAACAAAACAATTGTTAGAAGATAACATCCTGCAGAAGGAGATATTTTTTTAATCCCACAACTTCGTCGTTTGTTAAATTTTAAAGGCAGCCCTGGAACCTAGTGGTGAAAGGTGAAATTGGCTGTCCTTCTTCACTGCGAGTCCTGGGTTCGAATCCCAGCCAGTGCCAATATTTCTTCAAAAACCCAAATTATTGGTTTTAGAGTCGGGTTGTGTTGAACATGTGAATTTTTATATATGAGAAATGTTAGTAAAGGGTATAGTTTTTTTTTTTCAAATTAGGCATTTTGCTTTCGGCTTCGTTACAGTATATAAATAGCTTTCATCATCTATGACGATTTCATACAGCATTTGACCTTCTCCGTCGAGTATTTGTTAAATTGTGCGACACCCATCCACGATAACGAGATGTCAACCGTCTAGGTACGTACCACCCAGGGCCAGTTATACCGCCGTGAAGTAGTGTGCAAACATTTCTATGTTTCGGTTTGAAGGGCACTAAGAGCTCGCGTTGTCACTGGGCATATTAGACTTAAGATATGATGTCTCTGTGCAACGGGCGCAGTGTGGCGTCACACGGAAATGTTCTGGGTGACACGGCATTTGTTATGGGCAGACGTTGCACTTACCATTAGTTGAACGTTTTGATCGTTTTGTTTTTTATTGTATCTAGCAAGTATATTTTTTTGTATGTAGTGACAATAAAAAAATGCAAAATTTTGGTTGTTGAAGAATGTATATCATGTCGGCTACGTAAGAGCTCGTTAAACTTGTTGTAAACAGTGGCGAAGGATGGGGCTTTATCATTCGGAATATAGGTCAAACATTGTCCCACACTCAATACATTTTTTTACTGTTTTTTATTTAAAAAAAAATTACAAAGTAGAAAATTTCTGTATCGTGGGTGCGTTTTACAGACATAAATTCTACATGCACAACACAACCAGACCAGAAAACCGACATTTTGCAGATGGGCAGCAGCATCGTCCTGGAACATCTGAGTAAATAAACTGCGGTTACCAACCCGCCTGCCAAGCGTGGCAACTATTGCAAAATCCCTCCAAAACGAGAGTTAAAAACTTTTGTGGCTATCTATGGGGGAGGGCTGTGTTCAGCAGTGGACTTGTGATAGGCTGAAATGACGACGATTACACAGAAAACTGTCGGACAGCAGCGTCTGGCTGTACCATGGCCAAAAAACGCCAAATTCTTGGGAGATGGAACAGTCCGATGCTTAAATAGTTACATTTAGTATTGAATCTAAACCACTAACAAAAAGAGGATACCTACGGAGTTTCTTTCGTCCGTTTCTTCTCCGTCTGAGGAACCTTATTACAAAATAGCGGTAGATCGTAAAGAAATGACGTTTGACAAACGAAATTTACATATCTTACGTCGAAAAAAAAAGAATTTTCATTTCATAACATTCAGAGACACGATTAGGAGAAGTTTAAACTTCCCTGGCCTAAGTCATTATATTACTTTTCCTGACTTTGTATTGAGCGGAGCTTCCAAACGGAGTCTAAACGGTGCACCGGATGAGCGACACTCGTTAAATACTATTTCCAATTGGTTATTTTTAGCTTCACTTTATTTATTTGAACAAATGCAGATGGAACTTTGAAAACATCTAATTTGTATATATATAGTATAATATCTGTTCTATTCGTGTGTGTATGTGATAGGGTAAAATTGTATCAGAGATTTAACGAAATTAAACGCGATAAAATCCCTAAAATTAGTTTTATTAAATGTGTAATATTCGCGTTAATATAAGAAATCATTATTGCATCTGAAAAGTTTTTATAAACTTTGTAAGATTTTACCATTATACTTAACTTTCAAAAAAGGTTAAATACTTGTTGTCTCCGATTTTGAGAACCCAAATACTTAAATGTTCAGCAGACTTGTGATGGAGCTGAAATATATATTTACCGCGGCGACGCATTGTGTCGTGATCGGACACGAGAATACGCCGTGCCTCGTGGTCTTGTGCCAGTTTAGGATTATCAGTATTTTCAGAATACTTAGGATAGAAGGTCTATAAGAATTTCATTACTCCAGCGGTATCTAAGTCCCACTGGCCGTCGCCCACTCGGCCATTCCGAGTACGCTATATTCACGGCGCGGTCTTCTCACATTCCCTTCACGTTCATTCTTACCTTCAAGCTCCCATTCTCCCTTGAGGGCGGGTCCAGTATTTTTCGCAAGATCCACTTTTCTGGCTCTAATATCTGAAATGATTGATAATTATGAAATACTCAAATAACCTGTATGTCGACGAAGATAAGAATGCATCGACAAAATTATTAAGGATGATAATAATCCGTCAAATATCAAAGTTCTCATAGAATGTTCAATAAGCCCTGAAAAATATTTTTCTCAGAAGAATGAATAAATGAATAGAAAAGAAAACTTTCCTGTCAACTATTCTAACACAATATGTATAAACAAGGTATGACTTATGATATATTTAAGACTACTACTACTGTAAAGACGTACGGATAATAGACGGGTATATTTCATAACCTGCAAAGACTCCGTCATCCATAACGTCAAATCAAATGTTATAAGATTGTGAGTTTGATCTAAGCAACAATAGGTTCATTAAGCGTTCAGCTCGTAACAGTGTTATTTCCAAGCACAAACAGCAACTGTGTAAATATAAAAAACTTCTAGAAAGGACGGTGTAACTTCGGCGAACAAAAATGACAATTATGTAGAAACAACAGACTAAAGTAAAAAAAAATGCGTGGAATTTAGAAAGTAAAGTGAAAAAAATACTTCTTAAAATCTATTGATAGTTTTCGAAAGATTTTAATTTATAGTTTTCATTAAAAAAGTCATTTCATTACCTAGAGGATAACTTTAGAAATTAATCAGATGTCTAAATTTATAGTTACACGACTTTGGAATCTTTGTCTGCATTATTAGAGAGAGATTTCAAATTTTGATCCTGACATTTATTTTTGTCACCTTAGAAATAATTGATTTTGTTGCCTGTTAACGGCTGCTGTACTTACCGAAGATGAAAATTAATTTTATAGTCGTCGCGTTTTGATTACAAGTGATTCATCGTCACTCGACACTGTAACTAGTTGCAAGCTAGTGGCTCTGTTAGACACAAATCTTCAATATAGATTGCTAAGCACAGCCCTGAGCCAGTATTCCATTTATTTACGTAAGCAATAGAATTTATATCTCTTCATTTGATTCACTTTCAGTGATATTCGGTGTATTAGTAATCATGTATGCCTATCAATACATCTGTTACATTGTCGATTACAACACTAGTAGCTTTTTCTTGATGGAGAAAAAAGCAATAATATATAACTTTTCACTCCATTTAAGGCAAGTACGAGATTACTGTAACCCATTCGGCCGTAGGTTGATGACCTAATGTTATAGAAATTGAACACACTATTGATCTAACTGATATACGAACGCCATATCGACTTCCCGGCAGTTTGCGGATTTCTCGTGTACAACCTGTTGCATGTTTTATTAAAAAATCACATGACCTTGTCATCTAAACTTCAACTGTAAGTGCGATGAAAGAAAGATCAATTTAAGATATCTGCAATGACGTTCAAAAACCAATTTCGCTCTCAGCAGCCAGCTCTTTGCTTGCATCAGTAATAATTCAGTGTGTCGCGTGACCGCGCAACGGACGGGTCTGTTGTGTGTTAAAATCGTTTTCCCATTAATCGACGGTTGCGAATTTTACGTCCGTTGAAATTTACGCCAAAAAGCGAAGTTTTTGTTTGGAATACTAAAGTGTTTTTCTACGGTATGCAGCCTAAATTTAATGGTGTTCGTTTTCGTATAGAAACGTGATAGGAGCGATATTGTGGGAGAGTCCTGTTGCCTCTGGTTTTGCGAACTTCTTTCATTGATTTACTATGGTAACGTTTTTCTGAAAGACGTATCTATGATGATGATTTTAGACTGTTCATTGGAACACTGTCGTAAAAATATTAAAAGAGGTGATAAAGACAGCATCGCCATTCGTTTGAATTTTACGCACAAAATTCGAAAGAATATTAACACTTCTGAATATTAATTGGGAAAAGGCTGGAGTTTTGCTTACGCAATTAATATTCATCTAAGATAAACTTGTTTGCGAATTAATTTGTTATCTGTGCGACGTAATAATATTAAACTTTATCGCTATTTCGAGTGACTATTGCAATTTAGAAAATTTAACACAATTTCTATAAAGTGACTGTTTCTTTCTACTGCAATTAATAGAACATTACACCCGGCATTATGGAATGTGGTTTTCAGTATACATAACTTATCGTATTGAGTTACGCGCGGCTTATATAGGTTCTGCAGGAACACTGCAATCTATTCTCTACCTTAGTTATTATAAATTGAATGTGATAATGCCAAATCTATCATATTTGTCGACTATCATTGGTTCTGCAATATCACTGCAATCTACTTAATAACTTAGTTATTATAAAATTAATGTAATAATGTTAAATCTATCATATTTGTGAACTATCACATTTGGAGCCCATATCTATAATGTATGTTGATTAACAAAAACGATTATTTAAAATCAAATCGTTACGTACTATATCAAACTACGTACCACCGCCGAACGTGGAAACAATTTCATTTTGGAAGTTATCCTAAAAATGTATCTTACGCTCATTGATATGTAAAAATCCTGTATATCAATGGACACCGAAGTAATACTAAGCGTATACGTGTACGGTTCATGTAAGCAGCACTTATACTACATCGGATGGCCTGAATAGTTGTTAATTCTTGCGCCCATATCTTTAGTATGCAACCAACTAACATTAGTAACTTAACGCGTAGTTAAGAAAAGTCTGTCATAAAAGAGTAAATTAATGTAATAAAAAAATACCAAGAAATAACAGCCTAAGAGATTCGGTGAGGTTTTGCTCTTACCCCACTTTGAAAGCGGCTGCGTTTTCATTGTTGTGGTGGTTCATGTTTTCTAACACAGCACCAAACCGCTAAACAATAACTTTGGCTATATTACGCATCCATGTTTGTAGCCTAGATGGCGACATGGCTAGACATCCCGCAACTTAGATAAATTGGAGTATGTCTGACTGGACTATCGCGAATGCGCCTGCAAAGCATGGAGGTCATGCCAAAATCTTCCTACTTGACAGATGATTATATCTTGTGGATTTACTGCTATTCCCAGCCGCGGATGTAGGCAAGATCCGCGGGACTGGGGTCTAGGAATACTATCCAAACTCTCATACGCTTAAACTCCTTACACATATAGACATAATATATATTGACATCACATTAAGGGTGGCATTTTAGAGCGGGCCTATTGCATTCAAATCCTACGCTGGCTATTCCCGATTTGAAGTTATTGTAATAAACCGTTATCTATAATGAATTCGCAGGGAAACTTTGAAAAAGTCACTGATTATCAGTAACAGTAGTTAGTAACAATATGTACACAAACAAGATTTTAGTTTTTTTTTTATTTTAAAAAAAACGAAGCCCCACGCTAGGATTTTCTCCTGTATCGTGGGTGCGTTTTACAAACATACATTTCACATGCTCAACACAACCAGACCCGAAAAGCAACAATTTGTGTTTTTGCACAAATGTTGCCTCCGGCTGGGAATCGAACCCAGGACCGGTGGCGCAGAAGTCAGATACGCTAACCACTACGCCACGCGGTCGACTTACAATATACTTCTCGAGCTGTGGCAAGACGTTACAGAAGTTCGATGTAGGTTTGAAAACTTAAAGTCTACTTAGCTATTAACTAACAATTCCGAAGGTGACATTTTTCGTATTCATAATGATCGACCGTTCCTAATCAATCCACTGCTGGACATAGGCCTTCCTCAAGTTGGCAGGCGGATTGTCGATCGCTGTGCCAGCAACGGTTCGGATAATTTTTTATTTTAGTTTATTTTAGTTTGGCATATTTGAAATGGTCGGGTCGCCATCTCGTAGGAGATATCGCCATGAGATATCTTTCGCATTTTCTTTGCGGACTTTTACAACGATGAAATGGGAAAGTAGTTTAACGGCGCTATCACCCGTACCATAACTTGAACTATATACCTATAAGTTTATCATTTAATAAAAATAAAGCAAGTATAAATGTGAAAATGTGCTAACATGATGCCATAGTGAATGTTCGTGGATCCCTCAGGGGGGTTCTGATTGTATTCGTCAACCCTCTTACGTGACATGTAAATGTAGGCCCCCCTAGGGTGTTCAAATGGAGTTTTCTTACAAAACTTAAAACATATTTACTCGATAAGGCACTATTAAGTCACTAACCATTAATAATGCATTTATACAGCTTACTTTCGCAGATATAATTGATGTCACCTATTTTACATTTATAATTAAAATCGAAGTCTTCAATATTATTGTCAGTAAGTTGGAGAAACAATTGCTAATTAGTGTTTCTTCGAATGTAATTATAATTTGCATTCATACATCGTTTAATGTTATCAGTGATTAATTAGGCTTTATAAATTCTTTGATAATTTTAAAAAAAATGTGTGATAAGTCTAACATAATACAATAAAGCATAAATTATTAATAGTTTAATTCTTTCAGTAAACATATATTAACAAAGTATTTTTGAGAATTTTTGTTCAAATAACTACGTACTACGGTATAGACGTTCGTCACCAATTGTTGACTTTGTATCAGTTCGCTAAAATATTGAATCAAGTTGAACAAGAAACGGCGCGATTGTATATTTTCGTAAATAATGCAATACCAGTCTTAATTATTGGAATTTAATTTAAGTCTGTTCTATGATTAGCCTTCCATCGTGGATGCCTAAAGGTTGGACAGTAAGAATAATAAACTTACAGTTGCTATGGTTACGTGTTTGTGAGATAGGACGAGTAAAACATTTTACAGCGATGGCTATTAGAGAACCAGGGCCAAAATTGTTAGAAACGTCTATGAGAGAAAACGTTCGAAATAATTTTTGCCTTACATCGTTTTCTCGACATGTTTATAAAAGCAGCAAAAATCTCTACAGAATTCAGTGTCGTGTACAAAATCTATGAATAATAATGACTTTCGTGTGTGCTTGGAATCCATGACCGAAATTCTCACATTCTGGAGGCTGCTTCCTTGCACCACACGAATTAAAGACACATAGATTTACGACGAGCAACGTTACAACCAATGTACCACTGAAGCAAATTGTATTCTCGTGTCTTCGTCAAGCGAGCACGCGATAAACTTTACGAACACGGCACTGCCAGCTTTTACTACGTGATGTGACATCGCTTATGAAAAATCTTTTTAACCACAGTGGGGCCGGGGTTTCTTAAATATCATAGTACGCGGGTGACCTGACTTGGATCCCCGGCGCTGGCACCTCTAAAATTGTTTCGCAATGTTAAGTGCTGATTTACCATGTGAAGTCCAAAAACTCGCATTGGAGCAGCGTGGCAGACTTTTCCTGGCACCAAAAACCACAAATTGAAAGGTTATCTATAGGATTTAGCCTGCAAGAGAATGAGATAGAAAACAGTTTACAGTGTTTCCTATTATATTTATATATTTTTTTAATTAATTTAAATCTTCGATTTGTTTGTAGATTTCTCATTGGCTCGACAACAAGACCGAAAACAGTAATTGACGTTGGAATTCAAAGACATGTTGATAAAATTCAAACCAAAGCATTTATTTCATACTTTAGTTACTATAAGCCACTCGTGCTATATGTTGAAATTTAAAACTAGAAGCCTTGATAATATGTACTGTAATATGTAGGTTAATATGTAAGGTAATTGTTAAACTTGGCAACAATATTCTAATAAACAATCCCTACAATAATCCTATTCCTGTTACTCTGCATTCGTCTTATTCTCTCGTAGTTTAGTTTTCTGAAGGTTTCACCTCTACCATGTTGCAGATCACATGTTTTTTTTTTAATTGAGATATTCGGCCGGAGACTTCCATTAACATATAAAGCATACATTTAATATTGCTATTTTTTTAATATCAATGTCATTCACAATATCACTGGTAAAATTTCAAATGTTAAGTCGAATTTAATCTTGTTTTATTTTCCATTTCACATTTTCGGTGTTTACGCGTGTGTACGTTTTCTCGTGTAATAAAGTAACGGTGTATTGGAACACGAACTGGCGATTTTAACCGCACTTCAGTCTTCCAATCCATTCTAATCACAATCCACAGGAATTGAGTGGGAGCGCTTATAGATCTGTTCATTAAATAAATTGAGATTATTATTGAGCGTAAACGAACAAAACGGTGGTAAGTGTAACGTCTGCCCATAACAAATGCTGTGTCACCTAGAAAATTTCTGTGTGACACCACACTGTGCCCATCACCCTGAGACATAAGTTAATAAGTCTCATATGCCCAGTGATTACGCTAGCTCTCAGTGCCCTTCAAACCGAAACACGTTAATGTCTGCACACTATTGCTTCACGGCAGAATGACTGGCCCTGGGGTGGTACCTACCTAGACGGATTCATGCATAGGAACCCTACCACCAGTAAAAATGTACTGGTTGTTATTCATTTAGTCTTGTTTTACGATTTCCGCATTAACCAACTGGTAACTTCGAAAAGCAAAAAGAACCCTTATAAGATCAAAAGCGTGTCTGCCAGTCAGTTAAAGCCTACGTTATCAGAAACTGTCACCACGAAGACAATTAAAATTCACTAATCATATTACGATTAATCCGACGAGCATAGACCACCTGCTATTTTGTAACTCTGGTAGGTTTCGTGATCGGTTTTATTTTGGCGTTCGAAGCTCATTCACTTGTTAATGGGATCAAACGAAACCGATTACAAAACCTACCAGAGTTACACAATAGCCCAATTGCATGGTTTTGCGGAAAGTCGATAGATGCCGGTGACTCATGACAGTATTTTGTGGCAATCTATGGGGAGGCCTATGCTCAGCAGTGGACTATGATAGGCTGATGATGAGTCATGGTGATGATGAATCTTATTAACCCACGTATTTAGAATAGAAAAACACTTGTAAATATTTATACAAGTATTAAATAGAAGACAAATTTATTTACGCGATTTTAAGTCTATTTTTATATATCTTGAGTATAACAAAAAAGCTTGTCTCGTAAAATATAGAAATATTTCGTCACATTCAACAGCATATTTAAATCTCAAAAGTATGTGAAAACAGACCGCTGTCCTTTTCTTTTAATTTTTTAAGTTAACTATAAAATAATTGCAATTAATTAATTACATTAACGATTCAATTAAGTCAATATATCATTAATGCATTCAAGTAATTTAAGCTTATATTGATTGTGACTTGATTTGATAATAATGCTTTACGCAATTGATTGCTTCAAGAATTTTTTTTGTTACTCTTAACCACAGGCGTGGCAACCTCGTACTGGCATACGCAGTGTAGGGCGACCTCCTACTAGATGGAGCGACGACCTGAACGGTTTTACGGGCTCGACCGTGTTATGTGTAGGTCTATAGGGGAGGCCTATGTTTAGTAGTTGTTGAAAATGACGACGATGTGACCACAGCCATTTATTTCTGAAACTTAACTCGCCAGAAGTACCGAAGCGGCGGTTGCAACTATTACTGTGT
Source organism: Luehdorfia chinensis (assembly GCA_019845155.1). Taxonomy (NCBI): domain Eukaryota; kingdom Metazoa; phylum Arthropoda; class Insecta; order Lepidoptera; family Papilionidae; genus Luehdorfia; species Luehdorfia chinensis. Next base: position 12,039,946 of record JAHVAK010000103.1, read on the forward strand.
TTCGGTCTGAAGGGCACTGTTAGCTAGCGTAATTATTTTCGGACGGCTTGACATGGACTTACGAAAACATGTCTCAGGCTGACGAGCGAGGTGCGATGATATTTTCTGGGTGACACAGCATTTGTTATGAGCAGACATTGCATTTATCATCGCGTGAACGAGTTGCTCTCGTCACTTTCTTCCATAAAAAATAGCGTTCGGTCTGGTTGTGCATTCATATTTTATTGATCTATAGTGGATTACTGACTTAACACATCATGAGGATTACTCAGCTGACCGCTTAACTCACCTTCCTGTAGCGCTAATACTTAATCCATACTAACACTACAAATGCGAACATTATAACAGCTGAATAAATAAACCGCGGTTGCCAAACCGCCCGCCAAGCGTGACAACTATAGCAAAACCCTCCAACACGAGAGCTACAAACTTTTGTGACAATCTATGTGGGAGGCCTATGTTCAATAGTGGACTAGTGATAGGCTGAAATGATGATGATTATTCATGCGAAAGTAACTCGCTCTGTCTTTTCACGGCTTAAACGCTGATCCGATCTTGGCAAAATTCGGATATAGGAGACTGTTTATACCGGAAAAACATAGTTCCCACGTGATATTTAAAAACCTATATCCACGCGGACCTAGTCGCGGGCCTCAGCTAATTGGCTCTAATATATCCTGCACATATGACAAAACTCTGTTTGCTGTCCGACAGATGGCGCGGACAAAATTCTACCTCAAAGGAAATGATTGAAAAATCTTTACGGAAACGATACATATAGGATAAAGAGACGTCACCTGCAAAACATTCACCTGATGGTAAGTGCAACGTTTCACCATAACAAATGCTGTGTCACCCAGGACATTTCCGAGTTACACCGCGCTGCACCCGTCACCCTGCGACTGATTATTAAGTCTCATATGCCCAGTGATTACACTAGCTCTCAGTGTCCTTCAGATCGAAACGCAGTAATTTTTGCACACTACTGCTCTAGGGCAAAGTAACTGGCCTGGGGTGATACTTAAGAACTGATGTCTCAGGGTGATGGGCGCCGTGTGGTGTCACATATAAATGTACTGGGTGACACGGCATTTGTTATAGGCATACGTTGCACTTAACATCAGCTGCTTTTTATCGTCTCGTCACTTTATTTTATAATAAAAAAAACGTTTAAAATTAAAACAACATTTCACGTACCGGTTATGGTTTCGATTACGAAATGCGCTAAAAACCTGTCGCCGTTATCAATGCCGACAAATTACCAACCGTGACGACCCGCGAATATTTTATAAACAACGGCAATGTTGTTCCACGTGCTCGAGGTGGTGTGAGAAATATATTAGCGACGCTTGATTTGTCGATCGCATATCGGTTTCCGATTTCTTCGCCAGTCATTAAAATGTGTAAAACATGAAGTTACTTCTCTCCGAACGGATGTACCATAATTTAAACTACCCACTGAATCTATTTCATGGACTTTTCGCAGATAATATACAGTAACACTGGCAACTAAATAAGTTTTTGGGTTCAAAAACTATTTCTTGATTTATAAAAATGATGATGTTCTCCTAGCCGATTTCGACCACGGGGACAACTGCCGAATACTGTCGAGAGCCATCAACTGCGCAGGAGATATTATGGTGCCACAAGTGTACGCGCAAACACAAAGGCACTAACTCGTCCCAACCTACCCGCGCCCGATGTAACGCTGATGCGATAAGATCGGAGGTAGGCTAGGATGCAGTGTCAGAAACACGGGGACAATCACAACACAACCAGACCCGAAAACCAACAATTTATGTTTTAGCACAAATGTTGGTTCCGGCTGGGATTCGAACCCAGGACCCGCGGCTTAGAAGTCAGGTACTCTGACCACTAGGCCACGCGGTCGTTAATAAAAACATCACAACCAGACCCGAAAACCAATAATTTGTATTCTTGCACAAATGTGAGCTCCAGTTAGGATTCGAACCTGGGAACTGCGGCGTAGAAGTCTGGTACTCTAACCACTAGGCCACTGGGACCTCAGAACATTTGTTTCAAGTAGAGTGCGGTGCCAGACAAGTTGCCAATTTAAGTTTCAAGTTCTAGGTCAGACCGCGACGTTTATTTGCAGGCGCTGCACTTTTCACAACATTGCTTTGACCTCATTTTTGTATATTTGTAAGCATTGTAGAGCAATTGCAACTTAAATTCCGTATCACTATATCCAACATTTTAAAATTTACTGTTGTAAGGATTCCTAAGTAAGTACCACACGCTGGGCCAGTTATTTTGCTGTGAAGCAGTTGTGTGCAAACATTACTTTGTTCCGTTCTGTAGGGCACTGAAAGTTAGTGTAATTACTGTTCTTAAGAGACTTAACAACTGATGTCTCAAGGTGTCGAGCGCAGTGTGGTGCCATACAGAAATTTTCTGGGCGACACAGCGTTTGTTATGGGCGGACATTGCACTTACCATCAGATCTCGTCACTTAATCCAATAAAAAAATCAGGATAATTAATTTAAGCTAAACTATTCCTTGTGACGTGTTCCGCTTCAAGAAGTAAGGGCATTTACTTTTTATGTGACAATCCTACTAATAATAATCTCCATATAAAATAATAACAATGATCTTCTTTAATCTTATCTTCTATCAAATCGTCTGCAGATGGGAGAAGGTTAAGACGTCATAAAAAAAAGTAAATAGTAAGTAGTAAGTTTCAGCCTATAAATGTCCCACTGCTGAGCAAAGGCCTCCTCTCATTTCTGAGAGGGTTTTGGAGCTAGGAAGAATCCGCCACGCTGCTCCAGTGCGGGTTGGCGGACTGCACATGTCTCCGAAATATTTTTATTTCTCAGACATGCAGGTTTCCTCACGATGTTTTCCTTCATCGCCGAGCACGTGGTAAATCAGCACTTAAATTGCAATTAACAATTTTAGTAGTGCCGTCACCGGGAATCGAACCCGGGTCACTCGCATACTATGAAATTTAAAGCGAGCGCCTAGCCCTTGAGCTACCACGGCTCCAAGACGTAATGATTTAAGTAAATATACTTGAGTTTTTATAATATAGCTCGCGAAGATGATAACTTCTGGTACTCTTCTGAAGTAAGTAATTAGTAAATTGTCAAGATCTTATCGTTCTTCTAGATAACGTGGATAAGATATTACCACAAATACGCAGGAATCATGAATGGGCTTTGGTTTAAAAGGCACTGATAGCTAGTGTAATTATTGGGCATATGAGACGATGCCTGGCGCAGTGCGGTGCCCAGCGCAGTGTGGGCCACATACAATCATTCTGGGTGATACGGCATTTGTTTTGAGCAGATATTACGCTTCTCTTTAGGTGAACGTTTGATAGTCTTCCTAAAAAAATAATTACGACAAAATCAATACTGTGAAGTAATTAGGTTTTTAATTATTAATAATAATAATATCGTTTATTGCCTCCATATACAGATAATTAAGAAAATATAAACAAAACTGCTGGCAGGAAGGCATAGGAAAAAGGCTCAGCTTGTTCTTTATTAGGACTGTAAAATACCATAAACAATGCCGATTTACGGTCCGAACCGTTTTCTAACAGTATTAAAAATAGCGGTTTGCGCATATTCAGTTTTAAAAAGGAGCACTCTCTGACTCTGTCTTAATAATAACTTTCATCATGCAATATTATTCCCAGTACACCTTTTAGCGGGTTGAATACTCGCTTTACGGTGTACTGGGAATGATGTACCGAAATCTTTTATGTACAAATCTGACGAGAAAGGCTCATATTCTCGGCCACGATCTCATTTCTGCTGAAAGTTGTATCGTGAACGCGACCCACATCGCCTTCAGTCGCAGTGAAAATTACATTACCTTCTGCCAGTGGTTTTTGATATTACCACCATGCGACGCAGCAGTTTTGACTTAAGTTATTTAATTTACCGTGTGTCAACTTTCCACCGATATTAGTTTCAAGTAAAACTTATAGTTATGTTTATGCTATCGTAAAGCCTGAGACGAATTGATCGTTCTGTAATACTTCATAGCTTACTTTACATAAACCTTTCACGTTACTTTCGCGGTTGTAACTCCCGAGTTATCATTTTGAATGATAGGTTTTATGCGATATTAGAAATGCTTCCACCGCCGTTACGTTTTAACTCGAGTTGTTTTAAACCTACGGTTTCTACTTTATATTTATATATGTATGTATATTTGTATTTAAATAAACAAAGACTTTGTCTTTAAATGACTTTATAAGTGAACGCTTCTTGGCATAATACAATAATATAAGCACAAATTAAGAAAAACAATTGTTTTTAATTAGTAAGATGACTTAATTGTTGGACACAATTCTGAAAAAAAAAACTAAATGACACGATTCATCACCGTTAGTCTGTTAATAATCCAATGCTTGACATAGGCCTCGCTTAAGAAGAGTGGTTTTGTCGTACTCGTAATCACCATAGTAGCACCATAAAGAAAAACTATATTTTATTAGTATTAGTAAGATAACGAAATTGTTGGACACAATTCTGAGAAAAAAAACTAAATAACACGAATCTTCACCATTAGTCTGTTAATAATCCAATGCTGGACATAGGCAGCATTGGATTATTAAATATAAAAGCTCCCCGTGGTGAAGAAGCCAAGATGTGATCGTAATACCTCATCGGAGGCTCTTCGCACCTTAGATGCTGCTGCTCCTCTCTCGTCTGTGTATTTTCGGTCTTGCATTTATATTTTTATTCCGCCACCTGTTGGAATCCATAATTTTCTTATTCATAGTAAGGCACATTGGCAGCTTTTTTTACACCGTTACCCCAACTCAAATAATTACGTCTTGTAAACTTTAAAAAAAAACGAGGCCTGACTAGGATTTCTCCTGTATCGTGGGCGCGTTTTACAGATGCGCATTTTACTGGTGGTAGGATTCTTAGCTGTAAACACCCCCCAGGTCAGTTATTCTGCCGTGAAGCAGTGTAAGCAGTGTAGTGTGCAAACATTACTGTGTTCCGGTTCGAAGCGCACTGAGAGCTAGCGTAATCACTGTGCATATAAGACTTGGGAACTCATGTGTTCGGGTGGCAGGCCCAGTGTGATGTCACACAGAAATACTCTGGGTGACACAGAATTTGTTATGGGCAGACGAAGCACTTGCCATCCGGTAACGTTTTGCTCGTTTCGTTACTTTATCCAATAAAAAAAATGTACAACGCGCCCAGTCTCGAAAACCAACAATTGTGTTTCGCACAAACGTTGCCTCGGGGATTCGCTCCCAGGAGCCGCGGCGTAGAAGTGACGTGATCTGACCACTAGGCCACGCGGTCGTCACTTACTTTATCAAGTAACATCTCGACGTTCTAGTTTTTAGTTGGACTCTTGGTTTAGTTGGTTGGCACTTTAGTCCGGTGATTGACACGTGAAAGCCCGGCGATCTTTCACTAATGGTTATATTCGATTTTTTTCGAGGAGAGTGTTGCGTAGGTCTGGACATTTTTGTCTGTTCAAAAAATTTTTTTCATATGCTGTATCGACAGCCATTTTGTTGCTACAACCCAACGTACGTTTGTACATGAAATACGGCGTGTCTAATTGTTTACTTATCTTTATAACTTCTAATGTATGTTGTGTTGTAGTATTGAATAAAGTTTTTTCTTTCTTTCTTTCATATTGTAACTATGCCTTTATTTACGTTTTATTAATAACAATGACTTTCTTTTAGTAATTAAAAGTAAAGTAACAGCCTATAAATGTCCCACTGCTGAGCACAGGTATCCTCTCATTTCTTTGAGTGTTTTGGACGAGTTTCCACAACGCTGATATTGGTGGACTCCGCACATGTCCTCGAAATATTTTTTATTTCCCAGACATGCAGGTGTCCTCACGGTCTTTTCCTATAGCGCCTATTTTATTTATTATTTTAGTGGTGCTGGCACCGGTAATCGAACCCGAGTCACACGTGTACTTAATTATAATTTCATCATCATCATCATCATTTCAGCCTATCTCTAGCCCACTGCCGAACATAGGCCTTCCCCATAGATTGCCACAAAAGTTAATAGCTCTCATTTTGGAGGGATTTCGCCATAGTTGTCACGTTTGGGAGGCGGGTTGGCAACCACAGTTTATTTATTCAGATGTTCCAGGAACATGCTGCCCATCTTCTGTTTACACCCATGATGAGATGGGGTGGTAGATTCTCTTAAGCCGCTACCACACGGAATTATAATTTATAAAATAATATTTCGGTAAATTCTCGAATTTTCTTTTTTAGTATAGCATTGAACAATATCTTTGCTTGGATTTCAAGAGATAGTTGCAACTTGATAATCTTTGTCAACGTCGTCTTTGTCGACTTAGCGCACTTAATCGTTCTTACTCAATCGAATTTATATAGGAAATTCCTAAGTGCCTGCCACCGTTGCTCCAAATTTATAACAATTATTAAGCAGCTTACGATTCTAGACCATTAGGTCCGCTAGATTATCTCTAGTTTTATTTAGGCCACACTAGAACCCCGATGGCCTCGGAGAGTCGACTTCGTGTCTCACTTTGGTATCTAGTTTATTTATAGCAGGTTGAGTGTACGATGAACTGGTCGAGTCTGGTAATGCATATTTGGTAAGAACTTGGTGGCTAAAATTAATTCAAGTGCCCATAGCTATTTTTCCGATTGCAAACTAGATGGAAAGTTCGAGTCAATTAAAGGTAAAAGGCTTTAAAATTATTAAACGGCCTTTCACTTCTGAAGATAAACATATGTTCAATTGAACAAACATTTATCGTAAACATACTCGTATAACGAGTGCATGTGATTGGTGGATAATAAAAAATAGAACCAACATGTTTTACCTACATCGGTGTGCAAAAATTACAATCAATGAAATTAAATCAATGAATGCATTTATTCGAAAACTTGAAATAATAATGATATTAAAGTTCATATATATTCTTTATAATACTATAATTCTACATTATTTTTAAAATTACTTATAGAAAAAATAATTGCCCGCTGGATTTCTTGCTGGTTCTTCCCTGGACAGAGGCTTTTTTGCGAACATGTGCAGTTTAAAAAAAAAGTATTACGTAAATAATCTATGTTGAATAAAAAATATTCTATTCATAATTACCATACAATGTGACACAATCACAAACATACAGATAATAATAATAGGCGGACATAATTACGATTTATCGTTAAGCATGCGCTGGTATTTTAATAACATTAGTCAATTAAAAATCTGTAAAAGACATGAAAAAGAAAAATCGTTTTCTTTTTCATGTCTTTTACAGTTTTGTTATAAATTATAGGGTGCCATATGCATATTACATTATTGCGAATAAATGCCATCCTTTTAATATAATATATTAATTTAATAATTGCAAATAAATGCCCCATCGCATCCCGTGGGTGTCGTAAAAGTCAAAACATAGGGAATATACCAGGAGATGGGCAGCAGCATCTTCCTGGAACATCTGAATAAAATGTGAGCTACTGACTAATGTGGCAATCTATGGGGGAGTCCTATGTTCAGCAGTGGACTAGTGATAGGCGGAAACGACGACGACGAATAAGTGCCGTTGTCGCATGTAAACAACATCAAACTCCATAATAACAAATGAGGATTACTTCTTACAAATAGCTCTATATCTAAGACATACAGCGATGGAAGTGTTAAAATTTTGTGCACAAGGTATAGTGGCTTACAGCTGTTCTTAGTTTGAGGTTTAAACATGGAGCAAATATTGAGAAATGATAGTTCAACCAATAGAAATAAAAGCATGAAAAGCTTTCTCCGATACTTAGCGTAATTGTAACAATTGCTGCGTCATTTAAATGATCGCCATCGTATCTAAGGTTCAATTGAAATGACAAAATAGATCTTACCGTAGTGGCGACAAAACGGAAGCTAGCGCTCTGTCACGTCCCGTGGGTCGTATAAATCGACAATGGGAAAAATTATAACCAGGATATCAGCGGCACGGTCTTCCTGCAACATCTAAATAATTGAATAGAGGTTTCCAAGCGGTCTGCTTTGCAGGGCGATTAAGGCAAAGGCCCTATCGGTGAGGCCTATGTTCAGCAGTAAAAATGATAATGGAAATAAATCAGCCTAATTTGTGCAATAACACAAGTTGTTAGTTTTCGGGTCTAATGTGTTGTGATTGTTCCCGTATCGCTAACACTGCACGTACGTTCGATTTTATCACATTGGACGTGGGTATGCTAGCATAATTTCAGTGCCCCTGTCTTTACACGTACGCTTATGGCACTAGAATAGTTCCTGCGCGGTTAATAGCTTCCAACATTATTCGGAAGTTGTCGCCGTGGTCGAATATCGGCTAGGAGGACATCATCATCATAAGCATAAGGCTTATGTACAAGTGTTATAATATATTTTTACTAAAAACGTATCATAAAGGCCAATGTTTCGCACTCGTTGAATTTATTTAGCGCAGGCCACGTAGGCTAATGCCGTCAAAATGTATAGCTTAACTGTATCAGATACTGCTTTTCCTGAGATGAAACTTTGTCCATTTTACGCTATTTGCAGTGTTAGTGCCTCGTAAAGAGCCTACACAAGGCGTGATATCAAATTGTTTATTTTAAGGATTTTTTCAATCGAAAGCAGTTATCGTAAATAAGACTGTAATCGTCTTAGTCCAATAAATATTCAGGCTATCGAATTGAATGTGTATAGTAGTTATAATTCTGAATAAGTAAATACGTAATGTGATAACTGCAAAATTTTTAATAAAAGTAAAGTAAAGCATATAAATATCCCACTGCTAAGCACAGAAGTGTAATCGTCTTATGAGGGTTTTGGAGCCGATCCGACCAGTTTTATAAATTAAATTACAAAAAATTACAGCAAAGAGAATCTAGCCTGGTGGCCTCCGATAGATGGCAGAATTACCATCTCAAATATACCATAACTAAATTATCTAGACTGGAAACCGACAACAGCATCTAAGGTACGAGCAGTTTACCGCTGCGGTCGCCAATGCGAAGACCAAGCGCGGCGATTACTGCAAATCATACATACTCGGGTGAAGCTCTTCACCAGCTCTTCTTGTAGTGTGATGATGATGATGAAATTATTTTAAATATAGAAATAATCTAAGAACTGATGTCTCAAGGTGACAAGCGCAATGTAGTGCCACACAGAAATGTTCTGGGTAGCACAGCATTTGTTATGGTTAGCCTTTATAAACGCAGGCTTACTTGCAAAACGTTGTAAATGCAAGTACACGATTTTCTCGTCTCATCACTTTCTTACATAAAAAAGATCTTTCTTCTAAAATCAAAAGGAAACTACATGAAGATATTAATTTAATAATGCTAAAAATAAAATAATTGCTGCTAGATGCCATAATTCAGGTCAAAGATGGTCCAAGCCAGTTCAACGGTGAGTCTCTAGCAACAAAATCAGTGGAAAGCAAATATAAAATGACTGAATTCGGTATCAAAGACACCGCGTGGAACTCCAGTGCCGCCACTGTTACGACAGTAGATTAAGCCTAGACAATGGACAGTAAATAGCTGGTTATTGCGAGCTGTCGCTCTGACGGTGGGTTCATTAAATTTCGCCCACGGCGGCCTCGGCGCGGCGCAAATGTGGGCGTTGTGTACGTTTCTAATTTCTGTTGCACTGCTTTTCCGCGGACTGGTTGGCAAATCATTTTTAGCCGGTGCTTTTGTTGTTGCAGCGGGCGACGTCTTTAACATATCTTGTTCTCCTTTGTGCTAATTGCAGGTGTTCGGAAGCTTTATACTTTATATATTATTACTTTTTATTGGTTCCTATTTTGTATGCCTGTATCAATTTTGTTTATGTTCTTTCTTTTCTATTTCTTTTTATTTTATTGAATAAAATTTTTTAAAAGTTGAGAATTGAATGATCTGTCACATTTTATTAAAGATATTATAAGAATTGTTATTATCCAGCTGTGCTAGGGGATGATTTCCAATTATATCCAAAATGACTGTCTCAAACCAGTGACGTTATGTTTTGAAGCGAGTGAAACGTTCCCGTAACAAATGCTGTGTCACCCAGACGTTTCTGTTTGGCATCACACTGCGCCCGTTAACCTGAGACAACAGTTCTTGAGTCTCATATGCCCAGTAATTGCACAAGCTTTCAGTGCACATCAGACCGAAACACAGTACTCTTTGAACACTACTGCTTCACTGCAGAATAACTGGCCCTAGGGTGGTATCTACCTAGACGGATTCCTAGGTAGGCACCTACCACCAGTAAGCAGAGACTAGTAATTAGTTGAGAATGTGTCGCGGACAGTATCTATCGTAAACAAATTTTATAATATGTTTAGAGCAGAATTGCAAAACCGATTTGTGTGAATATTAAACAGGCTGTGACACAATTAAAAAATAATAATTATTGTCGCAACTGAAAGCAGGAATGTGGACCTGCATTGATGTAGGTAACAGGAAACGGTATAAACTGTAACGGCGAACTATTTTAACAAGGTGGTACTTGTTTATTAAGATAATGCGATAAGGATAGATCGTTAACTTGACAATAAGATTGATAATACCGGCTTATTAGTTTCGCTATCGGCGTATTTCTGAAAATACATTATCTCTCTCATATTTCTAAATCAGCTTTGAACCTGAGACTATTATTTACATAAGTACACGATCCAGTTACAAACGGATAGTAAGTAGTACATTCATGTTTAAGTACTGACCCATAATATCGATTCTAGTGAAAAAACAGCGTTGTGGGTGTCATGTAAACTTGCTTTGTTGTTTGTTGTGCGTTTTGCAGATGAAGTAAATCTACCACCCCATCTCAACGCAGGTGTCGTAAAAGTCGACCGAGGGTAAAATTAAAACCACAATATGGGCAGCAACATCTTCCTAGAACATCTAAATAAATAAACTACGTTGCCAAGCCGCCTGCCAAGCGTGGCCTACTACGACGAAATCCCCGAAAATGAAAGCTACAAACTTTTCTGTCAATCAGCGATGGAGGCCTATGTTCAGCAGAGGACTAGTGACAGGCAGGAAATGATGATGGTGATGATGAGATGAGGTTTTCAATTATAATCAATCGTCACTTTACGCAGGTGAAACCGCGGTGCGAAGCTAGTATCCATGACACTCATTTTTTGAGAGCTCTGCAAGTGCTTTCCCCTTTTACCATCGCATGTCGTTCGATGCACGTAATTGAAATTACATTAATGTACACACAGAGAAAAACGTACTAAATCACTTTCGCTAACATCAATCAATACTTGTGGTAATTATGAACAGGTCTGACGCGCCCGTCGCAGCGGCTGGGCCTTAAGTGGTTAAAGAGCTTGCCATTTCATAGCACGTTAGTGTCTAGGTAGAGCCGTGCCAGAGCCGTGGTTGTTCAGGGGCTAGGCTATTAAGTTTCATAGCACGCGAAAGTCCTGGGTTCGATTCTCGGTGCCAGCCACCGCTGAAATTGTTAATTTCAATTTTTAGCGCTGATATACCGCGTGCTCGGCGGTGAAGGAAAACATCGTGAGGAAACCTGCACGCCGAAGAAATAAAAAATATATCGAGAACATGTGAAGTCTGCCAACACGCACCGGGGCAGCGTGGCGTACTCTTCCCGGCTCCAAAACCCTCTCAGAAATGAGAGGAGGCCTGCGTTCAGCAGTGGAGCATTTGTAGGCTGTTACTTTCCTTTTTTTTGTGCTTAGGTTTGATCGGTGTCGCTAAATTAGTTGAATGCAAATAAGTGCTACTTTACCATGTGCTCTTCCTATATCGTTGGTTCATTTATCAGACATAAATTGCACACGCAAAACACCGCAACATTTTGTGTTTTTGCCCAAATTTCGGCTCCGACCGCGATTCGAACCTCGGACCCGCGGCGTAGAATCTAGGTAAACTAGCCAATGACTGTTTAGATCGAACTGGTCAAGGGAATACTGTGTCTGTGAGCCGTCAATGATTCGGTCACCCAGTTTCGTCTCGTGGAACTCGTAAAAGTTGTGTAAGGGAAAATAAATACTAGCTTATTTTCTACGGATATTTATCTTCCACAAAAACCACCAATAACTGTTGTTTTATATATTTTTTAGGTAAGGTAAAATATTATTTGTCTAAATAAGCTCTTATCTGTATTATCGTATATTGCTACTGTAATAAATATGGAGGATTTGTATGTTTGAACGCGCTAATTTCAAGAAATTAAAATCCGATTCGAAAAAATAATTTTGTATTAAATAGCCTGTTTATTAGAGATAGTTCGAGACTATAAAACTTCATGATAGGGTCCATAAGGATCCACAACAAGATCAAAAATTGATCAAATCCAAACCAAAGCATTTATTTCATACTTTAGTTGCCACCCGTGCCATTTGTTGAAATTCAAAACTTGCGAGTGTATATATATGTATATATATAATATGTAATCCATACTAATATTATAAATGCGTAAGTAACTCTCTCTGCCCTCTCTGTTTTTGACGTTTTCACGGCTCAACCGCTGAACCGATCTTAAAGAAATTTTGCACAGAGATACCTTCCTAGAAACGGGCATAGGATATTTTTATACCGAAAATCAAATGGTTCCCACGGGATATTTAAAAAACCTATGTCTCTAAGGAAATCGCGGGCATCAGTAATGTATATATGTATATAGCATAAAATTTTAGATAATTGTTAAATTTGGTAACAGTATTATATATAATAAATAAACCCCACAACTACCCTACTCCTGATACTGTGCATTCGTCTCATTCTCTCAAAGTTTAATTTTTTGAAGGTTTCAATTCTGCCATGCTTTTTTTTAAAAGGTAGTTTCTGGTTTAATCTATTTACACTATACACTTCTCACGGTACGAAATCCCCTTTGACAACATCCGACTCGTTCGTAACCGCTTTTTTGAATTCGCAATTTAGTTACCTTTTTTTTAATTTAAAATTAAATTATAATTACCTAACAGCCATTCCTTTAGCTTGACAACTTAGAATAGCATTCCATCGTTCGTTGGACAGAACTTTCGGCCTTATCACAATGTAGCACAGTGTTAATTGGCAAACAAGAAAGGTTGTACGGGTATCAACCCGCCCGCCTACACCGTCTGGTCTAGGGAAAGCAGGTCTACCTTCTTGGCACTAACGCACTGCGTACATGAATATTATTCATATTTGAATAGTTCTTAAGTTACTAAATGGAACGGGTTCAAGCGCATTAATATTACTGTAAATATCGCTTACCTAATAGTTTTATATACTGGCAGATTGCTTCATATATTTTCTTTTATTTTATTGGTTGTTTTAACCTACCCTCGATCTGCTCGAAGTTTTCTCTGTATTTCATATACAGAGAAAACTTGAAAAATTAAAATGAAAAAATGTTTATTTCTGCGAAAAACTCTAAAGCTTACATTTTAGTTTGTACAATATTTATATTGTTCACGTCATATAAAATAAACCTTAAATAATGAACATATCTTAATACTAAAAAAATACAAAATACCAAAAGAATTACATAAATATATTACGCAGGAACGTTACTTTACTATTTGCCAATAAAAATTACAGACGTAAGGATTTTGAGTCCCTTATGATTGTTTTTAAGACGATTGAGATTGCTTAGCTGCTGTTAGAATTCAGCATTACGTTTCCGATGAATTGATTGATTTGAATGATTGATGAATTGAATGATTTTCTTATCAACCATTAGGCTTTCTTTATAGTTTAAAAGTATGAATATATTTTCTATTAATCATTAAAACGATAAGTTCTGCCGGAATATATTCGCCATATACATTTCGCGTTTACTTGTGAAGTAACTCATAACACGAGCTCAAACTAGCACGTAGCTGCTAGCAGTAAACCTGTTATTGTTACTTATGTGTAGTTTACACGCAAGAACTTTGACGAGAAAATAATTTTCCTCGAAGATTGCTTGTTAAGTCAAAATTTCACAATTTCTTTGCTAGTACGCAATGCCTAGAATTTGAAACTCGGGGATTCTAACACGAAATAATTACTCAAACACCCTAATGACAAAATTGGCGACAGTGAAATTGTTTAGCTTAATATCTCTTATATTATTTCTAAGAGATGTTTTTATTTGGTATGAAATATCGCCCTACAAGGGCGATATTTCATACCAAATAATAAATCGAAATAAAATTCATACTGTGTATCTATCTAATAAATGAAATAAAATTCATACTGTATCAAAACTAATGTTGAATATGCCATTTTTAAATGTCTTACAACCGATGTTTTCGTTTAATAAATAACAAAAAAAGTTTTTATTAATTAATTAAATTGTAGAAAGCTCCATCTGTTGACAATCTGTTCAAATAAAGCGCACGACTGCTGTCGGTTGAAGCTGTTTGTTTATATTCTTTGGCCATTTCTAAGGCCATCTGTTGAGGATCACTATACTGTACTTTTATTGTATATTTAATTTGCATTTTATCTTTCAATTTACTAACACTTTAAGTAATTATATTCGCAAGAGAGAATGATATGACATAACGAATAACATGTCTAATGTAAATACTAGTGGTACAAATACACACCTTGTGCGACCATTTATAACAATATGGTATCTAATACAAACATTATTCACCTGTAGTTTAAAAGTAACAAATAGAAAGTCGGAAAATAATGTAGACTATGTTACTTTTGCTTACAAAGAAGGTAAATTTTAAATGCCTACTAGTTTATTTTTTAAACGCAAAATTAAAACGCTTGGTCGCACGCACATTAATTTATTTTGCATTTCAATAGAAAATTGTTTTAATTTTAAACTAAAACTTAATGAACCTTAATGAATCTCATCTTTCACATATCGCTTTACGTGTTCCCCAACTTTACTAAATTCTTAGTCCGACAGTAGTTGATAGTCAAAGTCACGTTACAATATAAACATGCTTTTGATATATACTCGTACTATGAGTAGAAGGTCCAAAGTTCCAGTGTGAAAGTTTACAGAAGATAAATGATTGCGTGCGTTGTTAATGAAATTTTAGATGCAATAATAATTCATAATTCGGCAGTAATTCATCATTCTAAATAATGTGTTATCCATTCCAAATAATGTGCAATATCCCATTATCTTGAGAGTGACATTAGATTTATTTTTATTAGTGTTATTTGCTCTGGTCGATTTCGAATGGTTAACATCTGGTGTTTACAGTAATGTGCACAAGCAAAATTGCGGTACCGTGGAAATAAATGCAAATTTGTGCATATAAAAATGGCACTCATTCGCCTTCACCTTTCCGTATTCGATGCAATGACGATTGAAGAAAGCATAGAATGCAGTGTCGAACGCACGCAATTACAAACAAGTGTAGCATGTAGCATTAACTTCGACAGATCTCTCGGCTAAAAAATAAAAATGAGAAATGAGCTAAACACTTTTCACTTCTTTCTTTATTGCTAAACCTTTAAATAAAATGGTAACATAGGGCGAACTTAATGCCTATAGGCATTCTCTACCGGCCAACCAAATTGAAATGATTTTTTTTAACAAGAATAAACATTTCACGTACTTACCAATACTACTTACCAATAATAAGGATATTAATACTCACATATACACATATAAAAAATAATATACACAATTTTATCTCTTTCGAATATTATTTCTGACAAAGATACGTAAAAGGCATTACAATGGTTTGACCGTAAACAATAAAGCCTCATGTTACCTGTCTCAGACGTGCCTAAATTGACTATCGCGATCTTTGTTCTATATGAAATTAAGATCTTTCGCTTCATTTAAGTGTTCATTATCTGAAGCCAGTTGCTCACTGTTGCCTTTTTAGTGTGGATTTAAATCTCATGGAGTCAATTAAGCCGTTTCCTCTTGTCTCTCTGGATAATAAATCTTAAGATTGATGTGTTTGTACACTACTAAAATTTTGTTGCTGCAAACGAACCTAGAAGAGAAAGCTTCATACTATTGAACATTTAAATGAATAACTTCGTAAGTTTAAAATCGCAACTAGTAATTAATGTGTATCTTTCAGGAGTCATAAACAGTGGACTTAGAGATGAAACTTGGAGATCCATGGAGGCACGTAGCTTTTATTATTTAAATTATAACCAACTAGTTGATGCCCTCGAATTCGTCCGCATGGATATAGGCTTTTGAAATATCCCGTGGGAACTATTTGACTTTTCGGGATAAGAAGTATCCTGTGTCCGGCTTCAAGATGCAAACTATCCTTGTGATAATTTTTGTCAAGATCGCTTCAGCGGTTGAACCGCGAAAAGGTGACAAACAGACAGAGACAGAGAGAGTCACTTTCGCATTTATAATATTACTAGCTGATGCCCGCGACTAAGTCCGCTTGGATTTAGGTTTTTTAAAAATCTCGTGGGAACTTTTTTAGTTTCCAGAATAAAAAGTATCCTATCTCCGTCTCCAGGGTGCAAGCAATCTTTGTGATAATTTTCGTCAAGATCGGATCCGCGTTTGATCCGTGAAAAAGTAACAAACGGACAGAGGGTCATAGTTACTTTCGAATTTATAATATTACTATAGATAATGCGTAATTAACGAGTACACTACTAATCTACGCATTAATTACGCATATATAATTTTCTAAGTTTTTCCAACGAAACAAAACGCAAGAGATGCAATTTGAAAGGAAATAATGTGTATGTTGCTCTTCTTAATCAGCATGTTAGGAGGCTATTGCTGGACATTGCTCTCCCCCAAGAAGAGGGAATTTGTCGTTATCATCACGCTTGTCAAGCAGTTTGTGATCCCAGTACTAGACTCGAGGTGTTAAACTGACGGTGTGGTGGTAGGAATCCGTCTAGTTAGGTACCACCCCAGGGCCAGTTATTCTGCCGTGAAGCAGTAGTGTGCAAGCATTACAGTGTTTCGGTTTGAAGGGCACTGTGAGCTAGCGTAATCACTGGGCATTTGAGACTTAAGAACTGATGTCTCAGAGTGGCGGGCGCAGTGTGTTTTCACACAGAAATGTTCTGGGCGACACAGCGTTTGTTGTGGGCGGACGTTGCACTTACCATCAGGTGAACGTTTTGCTAGTTTCGTCACTTTATACAATAAAAAATAAAATAAAAAAAAAACACTGCTGCCCGTCACCGGTCAGTATATTTTTGGTGAGGCATTTTTCGTGACGGTTATTTCTTCACCTGTCGGGCGCCATGTGATTACTACCATAATGAGCCATTTTCAAGGGAATCCTTATATATATATATATATATATATATATACTAATAATAAAGCTTAACAGATTGTTCTTTTTTTGTTTGAAAGCGCTAATCTCTGGAACTACCAGTCGTATTTGAGAAATCCTTTTGCCTTTGATAGCCCAATTCTTGAGGAAGATTATAGGCTACGCTTCGACTTTTCTAGCGATTTCTTCTAAATGAAACGGCGAATAAAACCGCGGGGCACTGCTAGTAATTATTAATCATCGTTTGCCACAAAATAGACCAGAAATTAGTTCATTGCCCATTGTTCATTGGACCCTCTACGAACTTAGAAAAAATAACTATATTTATCTCTTAACGTTAACGCATTTTTTTCCATTCAGATTGAATTTTATTAAATAACGTTTTTTTTTTTATTTTAGCTCCTAGGTCGTTTACTTTCAGCCAGTGTTATGATTACTTATTAAATAACTGGAACTACGGTCGTACAAATTGGAATGTTTTAAAATTATATTTAATTTCTTTCCATTATTCATATTATTATTTGGCTGAAGTTTTAATCGAATCAAAAAGTTTTTATCATCTCACACGTCATTTCTGTAAGTCCGTTGTAAGCAAAGAGTAGAGTAATACGAGTTGTAAGTTACAAGACAATTGACAATATTGCACGCAAGTATATACTGCATACGCGAGTAATGGTAGGTCATGTTTATAGGTCATGTCTGCCCATAACAAATGCTGTGATGTGCATGGGTGACACATGAATGTTATTCGGAACATTTATTTATTTATTTAGCAATCTAGCTTTACATGAAATTAATTATAAAATTCATGTGCCCTGTCGGGCGTGGCAATGAATGTATGTGAGAGGCCGACATCTATCTTAATCGTTTTTCAAAATATTCTTTAATATTATAACAAAGTTTTTTCTATTAGGAACGCTCTTAATTTTTTTCTTAAATGTTTTGTAGTTTTTTATGTTAATCGGTAATTTATTATATATTGTTATAGACATGGAATAAGGACCAGAATTATGCAAGTTTAATTTAGATGACTGGACTAAGTCAGTCAGTTTCGGCGCGAAACATAACGTCGAGGTAAATTTTCCACTGAACATTTTTGTGTGGCACCACATTGCGCCCCTCACCCTGAGACGTCAGTGATTACACTAGCTCTCAGTGCTCTTCCGACCGAAACACAGTAATGTTTGCACACTACTGCTCGACGGCAGAATAACTGGCATGGGGTGGTACCCACCTAGATGGATTCCTGCATGGAATCCACCTAGATGGATTTCTGTATAGGAATCCTACTACCCGGATTGATGGAGGTTCCGTTTTACTTGAAAAAGGAACCATAACGGATGACACAAAACCCTAATGCAGTAAAGCTTGTAACAGATACTGTGTAATATCACAGATGGAAATAATAATTAGCGGTTTAGTTAACTGTTGTAAAGTACACTGAACAAGCGGTGCGGCACGCTACGTCGTGTCGTACCGATCGGCACAGACACAGCCCTTGTTGTCACGAACTGTAATTGGTACGACAAAGACAAATTGTTCGTTCAGAAATAGATTCGTTGTTGCACAGAGACATTGTTTTCAATACCTGCGCGACTCAAAACCATTATTATTGTAAATGTTTTTGCGTTTGGCAATTTATGTAAGTCACAATTCTGATTAGTCGAAAATTATGTTTCTTAGTCAGTTTGCAAACTATTTTGTATAGTTTTAAATACAATTTTAATTTTTTACTAACAGACTTACGTCGTCACCCCATCTCATCCCGTGGGTGTCGTAAAAGTCGACAGAGGGTAAATGAAAACCAGGAGATGGGCAGCAGCATCTTACTAGAACATCTGAATAAATAAACTGCTGTTGCCAACCCGCCTGCCAAGCGTGGCTATCTATGGGGGAGGCCTATGTTCAGCAGTGGACCTGTGATAGGCTGACAACTAATATCGAGTACATTTTAATTATTTTGCAAAGTATATCGAGTTGTGATAAACAAGGAAAGAAGTTCGCAATAAATGAAATGACGTTTGTAGTTGACCACAAAACATTTTCCCGCTATAAAAAAATCGCAAAATAAAAGTGTGAAGTCAGCATCACACAACAAAAGACTTTCAAACACGTTTCATTGGAAATAAAACAAATTGGAAGTGTCCACCCGAACTTTTTCCCGAGCTCGACACGCTCCCGCCTTTTGGACACCTGCGTTCGGATATTCGCAGCGCTTTAAAACATTTGAACGTGAGTTGTGTGATTGATTAAACGAGTGCAACTTTGGACAACGTCCGGATACTCGCAAATGCACGTGTGCTGAGGGGACACCGGCGGTGTTGTCGTGATAGGTGCTCTGGGACGTCGCCAATGCGGCGGCGGCGTGTGCGCGATGTCGCCGCCGCGGGCGCTGCTTGCGGCTCTGCTGATATTACAACTGCTGTCTTACGGTGGCCACCAAGGACTCACCAAGATATTCTACATGTAAGCTTTGTATATCTATCTTTAAATAGTGGATGACAAATGTAATTAACAGTTACTGAACGTAAACTTAAAACATTTTATAACTTTGAGCATATTTCTCTAAACAATGGGTTGTTGAGCTTCCTTAGTTATAATAGATGTAATATTCTTCACGAGAGAAAGTGTTAAATAACTTAATTGTCTGAGAATTTTGACGTAATATTCAGTAATAATGTGCTGTTCCAACGGCAATGGTTTCGCAACTAAAATCTTTTTTTTTAATTTAATACTTTTGACAAAATTCCAATCGGGAAACGTTGATTCGATTCTCTTTTGAATTATAGTAGTGACACACAAGCACAAGCTTTTAATTAAGTTGAAAGGAATCCTTTGTAAAATAATATAATTCACTGCGGTATTACAAATGTATACGTGGAAGAGACATTGTACGTAAATTTAATTAATTCTGAAGCTACTTACATAGCAAAAGGCAATTTGGATCTAGTGGTGTCCCATTAGTGTTTGTATTTTATTTCATAGTCCGTAATCATATATTATCCATAATAATATAATATATATGATAATATATAATAAATATATAATCTATTATAATTCTCAACCATATTTAGATATCAAAAGGCAATTTGGACCTATGAGTTTTTATATTTTTTTTTTCCATAGTTCGTAACTAACAATATGTTTAATTTTTTTACGATTAAAAACGCAAAAATATATTATCAAATATTTTAGGAGAATTCTTCGTAACATTGTTTTTTTTTATAAAGAACTGACTACGAGTCTTATCCTATATTGTTGTTTCTTTATCTCGGACTCGCTGGAGTTTTGTTGAAATATCTAATCTGCCGCCAGTAACAATATGCTTTTTAGAGCTTATACCTACGTAATGTTTAAAAAATAATTATTCCACACATAGTATATGAATTGAACATTATTTTCTTAGTTGGAGCGTACATATGTACGCACACGCATACATTTGAATGTAACTTTAAATTATTTTAACATTCAAAGAGATGCCTTGATTGCCGCGTATGGGATACTTGTTGCCAGTAACGGGATACGAAATATGAACATGTCGGCAATCAGCTCGTGTGAAGCTCGCATGAAGTTCGCAGCGGGGCTCCCGCGAATGCCTTGGTGTTATAGCTCGCGCTAAATTGTTACCGCGAACCGATTGCTTCTCTCAGATAGTACCTACGTGTACCGGAGACGTGCCTTAGGGTTGTCAGCCATGCCATCGGAAGCAGCTTGTCAAACCTTTACAGACTTGTTACAAAAGTATTAAGAGTTAAATAACTAACTGGCATGTGATACTTAAAAATTAGGCAATTGATGTTCTCCTAGCCGATTACGACCACGGCGACAACTGCCGACTACTGTCGAGAGCCATCAACTGCGCAGGAGATATTATAGTGCCACAAGTGTACGCGCAAACACAGAAGCACTCACTGGTCCTAACCTACCCGCGCCCGATGTACCGCTGATGCGATAAGATCGGAGGTAGGCTAGGATGCAGTGTCACAAACACGGGGACAATCACAACACAAGCAGAACCGAAAACCAAGAATTTGTGTTTTAGCCGCGGCTTTGACCCGCGGCGTAGAAGTCAGGTACTCTGACCACTAGGCCACGCGGTCGATTTATTTATGAAACTATTAACTAGCTAAACTACTTAAATACAATTATTATCATCAGCTAGCATTAATTGATGATTAATTTATCATCTGTATCGTGAGCAATTAAAAAAACAATGACAGTTGTTGTCATTGTTTTTTTAATTTTATTGACGTCGTTCGTCGTTCCAGCCTATCATAAGTCCACTGCTAAACATAGGCCTCCCCCATAGATCGCCATAAAAGTTTGTCGCTCCCATTTTGGGGGTATTTTGCCATAGTTGCCACGCTTGGCAGGCGGGTTGGCAACCGCAGTTTATTTAGTCAGATGTTTCAGGAAAATGCTGCTGCCCATTTCCTGGTTTTCATTTTCCCTCTGTCGACTTTTACGACACCCACGGGATGAGATGGGGTGGTAGATTCTCTTAAGCCGCTACCACACGGCTAATGCAGTGCATTATTTATTAATATCAAAAATTGTGAGTCAGTGACGACTGTAGATGTGTTACAGTATAACTGTTGGAAGTCGATTGGTAGCGATTTTTCGCGCTATGAAACGATCGCCTGCGGGGCTATTGCGTATCCAAAGTGAACAACACTTGAGAAAGTGATGAACGAACATCTGTGATATAACTGTCTTCATACCGGCTATGATCAACAAAAAAGGCTTCATATGAAATTAATCGTCACTTTTATGGGTGATCTTCACTTTGGAAACGCAATAGCCGCGCAAGACGTTTGTATGTTCAAATACAGCACACGTAACATGAAATGGCTATTTCATACTTAAGTAGTTATTTGGAAAATTCTTAACTTATTTAAAAACGTATACTGCATAAATTACTTTTTATACTGCAAAATTTGAACCCAACAGACCATCTCATCCCGTGGGAATTGTAAAAGTCGACAGAGGGAAAAATAAAAACCAGAAGATGGGCAGCAGCATCTGCCTGGAACATCTGAATAAATAAACTGCGGTCGCCAACCCGCCCGCCAAGCGTGGCAATTATGGCGAAATCCCCACAAAATCGGAGCCACAAACTTTTGCGGCAACCTATGGGGTAGGCTTATGTTCAGCAGTGGACTAGTGATAGGCTGAAGTGATGATGATGATGATGACAAGAGAGTTTAATAATGAATTGTGATCCAGTTCTAAGCTGTTTAAAGTTTCAAGTCTCTAGCTCCTCGGGAAATCAGTTTAAAATCAATTCCTCAATTTGATCACAACAGGCATACACGAAAGCGAGTGAAACATGGTAAAAAATCAACGATGGCATTATCGTTATGGTCGACTTCGACAACGGCAACAACTTCTTTTTATTAAATAGAAATTTTGTATCTGCACAGGATATGATTGGGTCAGTGTCTGTAGCAATAAGTACTTCCAGACACGAAAACTAAAATGCTTTGTTTCAAAAATATTGTATCGGACTGGAATTCGAATCTAGGACATCACAATTCAGCGCACCGGCACGCTGATCATTGAATCACGCGATTGTCTAGAATTAGTTATGTAGAAGAATTAATGGCAACACAATGATTATTTTAGTTTAGACGATTGACTTTGTGGTGGACAGCTTGCGTGATGCCAACTCAACGTAACCCTTTTTTAATGTTTGTTTAATTACTCTGTGACAAATGCAGGCATGTTTATAGTCGTACATTAATTACTCTTTGCATGTCCGGATTTTTATCATTTACAGGGTGGATAGGGTCTCAGTAGAGAAAGACAAAATCCTTATGGACTTTCAAAAAGAGTGCAGAGGCTCCGTGAGAGATATACCCGTCTCATTTTTGGTGTGCCTCACTTTTTTTTTTTAATTATTTAATAAAAGTGACGGAACGAGCAAAACATTCACCTGATGGTAAGTGCAACGTCTGCCCATTACAAATGCTGTGTCACCCAGAACAGTGTGACACCACAATGCGCCCGTCACCCTGATACATCAGTTCTTAAGTCTCATATGCCCAGTGATTACATTAGCTCTCAGTGCCCTTCAAACCGAAACACAGTAATGTTTGCACACTACTGCTTCACGGCAGAATAACTGGCCCCAGTGAACTTCACTTGAAAACGCCGTGTCGTAACGCGTGCGCCCTCTGCGATTTCGTTTGCTTTTAGTTAATTACTCCTTAAGAACACTACAACTAAGCATTCTTCTATAGAATAAAACCGTATTAAAATGTTTACTTGTGGTAGGATTTCTGTCCTGGTGCCTGTCTAGGTGCCGCAGGGCAAGTTGTTCTATCGTTAAACAGTAGTGTGCAAACATTACTGCGTTTCAGTCTGTAGGGCACTGAGAGCTAGTTTAATTAATGGGCATATAAGACTTAAGAACTGATGATTCAGAGCGATTTAAGAACTATTGTCTCAGGGGGTTACCTGGGTGACACAGCATTTGCTATGACCACGTTACACTTACCATCAGGTGAAAATCTTGTTCGTCTCGTCTCCAACAAAAAAAAGTCATGCAAATTATCGCAGGAAGTTGTTAGTTTCGGAATGATAGCACATATATAGATTTATATTCTTGTTACTTACTACTTACGTGCTCTTAATTCTATTTCGTAATATTTAATTTCACACATTAACGTAAAATAGTTTTAATTTTATTTATTTACGTTTTCGTTAGCTTTGGAAATAACTTTGTTAACTTATGGATAACTTTTCTCGTCTATGTTCAGACGAGAAAAGTTACTCAACACGTACCGTGTACTAGTATGCGAAAGTTGCTTCCGCGTTGAACCACTTCGTTAACCAGTAATTACTAATTATATTGTAGTATGTTCGAATCCTTACACGTTTTACATTACACGTTACTTGAGTCGTGAGTACTGTGTACACAATAATTTTGGTTGGTCGTAAATGCATGTAGGTTTTTATGAGCTACATTAAAACACTGTAATCGCTTGTTATTCTGCACCAACGCCATCACTTGCGTATTAACATTCGCTCTACCAGAGAAACTACGAATTGCTGACTTCTGAGAAAGGTGTAGAATAAGGTCCGGCAACCTTTTTTGGCCGCGGATCAAAATCAACGAAAATGTGAGCATCAAAGAGACGTTTAGGGTCAGAGAAATTTTTGCGTATTGAAACAGTATTTTAGTTAATAATAAGATATATATCTTGTACTTAGTATCTATTTAAAAAAAATCAATGTGTTTGTATAATGATTTCTTATAATTACGCGAATACTACACATTTAAATAAAACCATTTTTACGGATTTTATCGCGTTTAGTTTTGTATTATTTATAACCCGACGTTTCGAGCGCTTTACAGCACCCATGGTCACGGGAGGACTGAGGTGACAGATGTCCTAATGTCATAGTTAACCCGGAGTACCTTCAGCTTTTAATTATTATTTTTGGTCCGATCTACGCAGAAAGAACTAACTGTGTCTTGAAGTCTGGCAGTGGTATTCTTGGCAGACTGCAGTCTTCCTCCGTGACCATCTGGATCATCCCAACCATTACATCAGATTTGATAAACCACAAATCCTCGCAAAAAAGGCTAGCTAAAGCTCGCGAGGCTTTTGAAATTAAAAAACATCCCAATTTTAATAGAGAAGATGGTTGGGTGCTATCACCAGCTTGGGATCCTATAATTAATAAAATTAATTAAAAAACCAGGCATACTTCTGCATCCTCCTATCCTATCTGCATCATCCTAGACGGATTCCTGCATAGGAATCCTACCACCATTGTATAATTTATACGCTACCTGGTCCTATAGGCTACCTGGTCTAAATACACTGTAATTTTTTCGCGTTTGCGTCAATGCATCTAAACCTTTCTCTGATCGTATCGCATAGCGTTACATCGAATAAGAGAAAATATTCAGTTTTATACTTCTGGAATGTCACTTCGGCAGTGGCATTACTTTGTTTACGTACTCCAATTAATATCCTAGTATATTTTACATTCACTGACACCGCCAAAGATCGTTTTCGAAAAGTTCACCTTTTTGTTACAAGTCATAGTGATTGTTGTTCTGTATCACGTTACATGATATAGATATACACTCAACATATTACACGTCTTCAAGGCTCCGATATACATTCAGACGAAATAATCCATAACTTTAGTAAAATTTTAGTTTTGGCGCCACGTACATTCCCTTGATAATATACATTTGTCATATCATGTCTATGATTTCTAAGCAAGCACGACTCATTAAATAAACTGACGACCGCGTGACCTTGTGTTCAGCGTATCTGACTTCTACGCTTCGGGTCGGGGGTTCGAATCCCAGCCGCATACAATATACGTGTAAACCCACAAATCGTTGCTTTTCGGGTTCGGTTGTGTTGTGCACGTGAAATTTATTTCTGAAAAACGCATTCGCTATACAGGCGAATTCCTAGTGTAGGGCACTTTCACGTCTCTTTTGCCGCGGGTGCGAAAAGTGGGCTACGTGTGTGGTCGCTGCCTACCCCTTATATGGGAAAAAGGCGTGATTGTATGCATTTGTGGACATGATAAACTCTTACCTGGTTTGAACCCAACAATAAAAATGTAAATGTAATGTAGGTACTGTAGTAATGAATAGAAAAAGGTATATTGTGCATATAGATTATTTTTAACCTCCATACTATATTTATTTTCTTAAAAAGATTTTGAAATTACAATTTTTTTTATATTTATTAATAAAATTATGTTACGCCCGTACCCGCAACCGATGAGCTTGTATAAAAACGCTAATTAAATTAGAAGAAGCGAAAGATGTGTGTCAGGATAGTAGCAAGTGGATGGATGTGGTCTCTGCCTACTCCAATTGGAAAGAGGCGTATGTATGTAAAGTTATATTTTCGTTGTATATATTTTAATTTATTTTATTTTAAGTTAAACCAGGGGATGGGCAGCAGGATCTTCCTGGAACATCTGAACAAATAAACTGCGTTGCCAAACCGCTTGCCAAGCGTGGCAACTATGGCAAAATCCTCCCAAAATGAGAGCTACTAACATTTGTGGCAATCTATGGGGGAGGCCTATGTTCAGCAGTGAACTAATGATGGGCTTAGATGATGATGATGATGATATTTTAGTTATATTACCTAGAGAGTGCATAAAATAAAAGCAGTATAAAACATCATATGGAAACCTGTCGATTATCCCCGTCTTCGTTGTTGTGCTCCTCGACAGTAATGAACTGCGCTGCGGTGGAGATATTGTACTGCCTAAAGTTTACGCGCAATTTCCCTCGTCCTAACCTACCTGCATCCAATGTAACGTTGACGCGATAAAATCGAGGTAGGCTAGGATGCACTGTGGCAGACACGGGGACCGGCACAACACAACTGGACCCGAAACTCAAATTTTTTTTGCACAAACGTTGGCTCCTGCTGATATTCGAACCCTGGACCCGAGGCATATAAGTCGGGTACTCCGACCTTACCTTCCAAAATACGAGAGGGGGCTTGAACCCAACGGTCAGACGTTTATTGACAGTTTATTTTAAAGTAACGTAACAGCCGATAAAATGTCCCACAGCTGAGTGATGGTCTCATTTACAAGAGGGTTTAGGAATCGGGACCAGTACACCACGCTGCTTCAATGAGTATTGGTGGATTGCACGTGTCGTCGATATAATTTTTATTTCTCAGACTGCCGAGCACGTGGTGATTCAGCACTTTTTTTATTTGTTTCAAAATTTTGTAGTATATCTAATAATTATAGAAACAAATATATAAAAAAATAACGTAACTACAAACATAATCTGCCAAACTGTGAGACAGTTTGTCGGCAGTAGATTTTGTGGACACAACATTTATGCACTTGTCAATAATGATTATGTATAATTATTATTATGTTACACTTTTCTTAATCAAAATCAGATAAAAAAAATGTTAGTGGTGGGAATCGTGGCCAGGACACTCGCGTACTGTGAAATAGCCCCTGAGCTATTTGGTAATGTAAACCTTCTTTGTCCTATTTAAAACTCGATTCACGGGCCGACCGTCCACTTGTTTTTCCCCACACAAGCACACAATGGTAACAATTGACCACTGATTGTCTCAATTGTGCGTGACTGCTTTATATTGGAATACATCGAGGGCATTTATGGAAGTTATGTCATCTTATCCAAACATATTGCTTTTGTCCTTAATTTGAAATAGGTCGTATTATATTGACTGCATAGTACCTATATATTATCAGCAGTGGCTGAAAATAACAGATTACAATTTTTTTAACTTTAAGTTGGATACAGACAAAAGATATGATTTCATATGATGTACAGATATAATTAACTGACATATTTTGGATTATGTTAATCCTTATTAACACTTTCATATTTTCACGTAACGGTGTTTTTTTTTATAAATAAATGAAATTCCTTATCTAAAATGTTGTTGTAGTGTCTTATTATTAAAACACAATTTGCATATATGTTTCATATGCATATATTTTATGCATTTATAATTAATACGTTAATTGTTTTTGACTTCTTAATAACTGGCATTGTTCTTTCCCAGGTTACCTGACACGGGACAGCCTCTAATACTTATATCACTGGCGGAAAACGCAAAATTAGAATTAACTGCAGAAGAACTGTTGTTTGTCAATGAATCTGAAGAACACAATGACACAAAAATGTTTACGATTGGTGAAGCCGACGCTACGGAGGCTGAAAAACAAAAAGTCGAAGTTATTAAAACAGAAAAAGAATCTACAGAGCCATTACTCATTGTTAAAGCAAAACCAATGCATGAAACGAGACAAACAGAAGATGTATTTCGAAGTACCACTCCTACAACTGAAGCAGAAAAAGAATCTCAACCAGACGAAAGGAGAGAAGAAAACATTCCAATCAAGCCAGAGACGCCTCAAGAAGACATCCCTTCATTCTCAGAGTGGGCCCAAAAACAATTGGCTGAAGCCGAAAAAAAAGACATCGTACTTAACCACTCGAGTCAACCTAGTCATAGCAATACAAATTTTAGTAATAAAAGCACAAAGCTGCGCTCAAAAAATTACGCTTCGCTCGCTTGCGGAGCGAAAGTGGTAGCTGTGAACCCTGAAGCAGGTTCGCCTAGCTCCATTTTGTCACCAAACAGGGATGAATATATGCTCAATACGTGCAACAGTCGCATTTGGTTTGTTGTTGAGCTCTGTGAAGCAGTACAAGCACAGAAAATAGAAATAGCCAACTTCGAGTTGTTTTCCTCCACTCCCAAAGACATCGCTGTGTACTTCAGCGATCGTTTCCCAACGCGGGAATGGGCCAGCGTCGGCCAGTTTACTGCTCAAGACATTAGAGATATACAGAGCTTTGATCTGTATCCACATTTGTTTGGTAAATTCATCAAAGTCGAAATGTTATCTCATCATGGTTCCGAACATTATTGTCCTATTTCCCTCTTTAAAGTTTATGGGACCTCAGAGTTTGAAGTGCTTGAAAAAGAAAGTTCCCAACACCCGGCCCATATAGATGAAGATGAAGACGATGAGATAATTGACGTCCCTGATGTGCCAGCAGCAGAAACGGAGCCATCGAAAAACCTTTTCGGATCTGCAAGAGATGCCGTCATGTCTATAATGAAGAAAGCCGCTCAAGCGTTAGTGAAGACAGAAGTTCCTAAAAATATATCTAATGAACGTAATGATACATCGGTAGATGAAATGTACAAAAGGTGTTGCTCTCCAAGCCATATTATTGTATGTGATAATTGCAGTGAAACGCTTTATAACGAAGTATATGAGCTACTCAGTTGTAGCTCGGAAAAATTAACTAATTTAGTGCGTCAAGTGTTCCTAAGAGAAACGTTGAAGTGTACAGGAATTTGTCAGTCGTACGGTTTAGACTTCAAAAGTACAAAGACTATTGAGTTTAGTGATGAACGTGTCGCGTATATAAACGCTCTTTTTCCGCCGAAATATTTAGCTGCGTTGTGTAATATTCTTGCAATTAAAGAAAAGAAAGTTGTATTAAATACTAGTTTCGAGACTGAACAAAATGTCACCACAAACATGACGTTAGATGAGACACCGCAAAATATTAACAGCGAAACGAATTCTGAATTAGATATTAAATTAGTTCCTATCAAAAATGGTGATACTGCGGACGATAAAATAAGTGATACACAGTTGAAAGAAACTCTTGTACCTTCCGAACAAACAAATGAAAGCAGTGCTCCTTTAGAATTGTTGAAAGAAGAAAAAGAGGTAATAGATGATAAAAAAGAGGAGCAGCAATCAGAGTCAGAAGAAATTCAAATACAAGAACCACAAGATAATTCTTCATCGGACACTGATAAAGCTTTAGAATCAGACTTCGAAGGTGACATAAAAGATGGGAATCCAAAGATGGAAGTGAAGAATGGGAAGTCTGAGTCAATAGTGGATAAATCAAAAGAAAATTTCGCAGTTGATGATATGAACGATCAAATCATTATGATTGAAAGTGACAATTTCATATCGGACCTGGATCAAATAGCAGTGGATCCCACGCCAGCAGGAGCCCAATCTACGCTCAATCAGAATCAAGCTCAGACAACTATACAGAAGGAGTCTGTCTTTCTAAGACTGTCTAACAGAGTAAAGGTATGTTCTGATTGTACTTGTGTATTCCTTCTTCTTCATTTTTTTATTGGATAAAATGACGAAACGAGCCTTTTGTTCACCTGGTGGTAAGTGCAACATCTGCCCACAAAAAATGCTGTTTCGTACAGAACATTTCTGTGTGACACGACACTACGCTCGTCACTCTCGAGACATCAGTTCTTAAGTCTCATATGCCCAGTGATTACGCTAGCTCTCAGTGCCTTCAACCGAAACGCTTCTCATTTCCCGCGGGAGTGAAATTAGGGGTGCGTTTGCGGCCTCTGCCTACCTCTTATATGGTAAATAGGGGTCACTGTATGTACGTATAAATTAGGG
This sequence comes from Luehdorfia chinensis, assembly GCA_019845155.1. NCBI lineage: Eukaryota > Metazoa > Arthropoda > Insecta > Lepidoptera > Papilionidae > Luehdorfia > Luehdorfia chinensis. The sequence goes on from JAHVAK010000103.1 coordinate 12,070,067, forward strand.
TACCTAATTATTATTGTTGCCGCGCCTAAAAGGAGTGTCGGCATATTTGCAGTTTATGTAAATAAAGCTCCAAAGGATGGTACTGCTTCTCATCCACCGATTTTTATTTTCCTTTATTCTTCTTTAACAACACCCACAAAATGAGATAAGGTGATGTATTATTTTACCACGCGTTACTTATTTTAAATTCGATTATCTAATGCAAGAATGTTTGATTTACCAAATTTAAAAGATTTTGTGTAAATATAATGTATTCTTTGAAATTACTAATTCTAAGGCTAATAATTTTTTTTATTGTATTTTATTCTTATTGCTACAATCTGAAATAAAGTTGAGGTTAATTTTTTTTCTATGTGTGGGACATAGACCTCTTTATGGTTTTGACAATATGTCACCTCGCTTGGCAAGCGGATTGGGGATCATAGTTTCAGATTAAAACAGCAATGTGTCTATTTTAGATTTGGCTCAAGATTGTAGATTCAGCATAGAATTATTCCCCTGTCAGAACCCATTAAATTTTCTGGCAATTTATTTCCCTTCGTCAACTTATTTGATACGAAACCAACGAAATGGGGACACGTGTTCTCTTATCGATTTTCGCAGTAAGATGGTTAGTTACTGACATCTGGCCTATAGTCTAAAATGAACGACCTTCTTTTCCAAAGTTCGCTCTTTAAGTCCCTTCCATGACCATTGTACTTATATATATATAATAGTAAGAATATGAACCGTACTTTTTAATTAATATAATTTATTTTCCATTCCAGACTTTAGAACGAAATATGTCTCTATCTGGTCAATATCTGGAGGAGCTGAGCAGGCGTTATAAGAAGCAAGTTGAGGAAATGCAGAAATCATTCGAGAAGACCATGGTCCAAATGTCCGAAGAGCGGCGAAAGAGTAGCGAGAGGGAACAGAAGTACATAGAACAACTTACAAACTTACAAGAACAGCTGACTCAGATGGCAACAGCGTTAAATATTTTAATGGAGGAGAGGAACAGTTGGTTTGGCAATATGACAGTGCTAAAATTCATACTGTTTCAGTCCATAGTACTTACTGCTGCATTTTACTATATTTCTAAGAGAAGAAAGAGCGAGCGTGTAGTCATGCTTCCTATAACAAAGAAGATTAAGAAAAAGCAAGACAAGTTCAGAAGGAAATCTGTCGAAGGTGTTAGTGGTCACGCGACACCGTCTACTAAAAAGCGCAGACCCAGCGAAGAAGCATTCCAAATAGCGAGGCAATCGACGGAAGATGTGGAAACAGAACAAGGCGAGGGAGAGTGGCAAGTGGCCAGAAAGAATAGAAAAAGGAAAACGTCGGTGATACACAGAAATTTGGAATACGATGCAAATGTAAACTGCGTCCGACAAGACAGCATAAGAAAGCTTCAAGAAAATCCCATATCTTTAGACGAGGGCGAATACTTTGCACCGGTATCTGAACCAAGAGAGTTTGACGATGACGTACCAGTCAAGAAGGAGTCTCCTAAAACAAATGGATCGTTCTTTAATAACCTAAAATCAAAGACGATGAAAACAAGGCGTCTTTCATCGCCTGCATTTTTAAGGACCTTCAGCAGACAGAGTGCAAGGAGCACACCTAGCCCTGTTATGAGGAACTTGGAGCCCATATTTAATGGGAAATTAGGCAAAAAAGCTGCTTCGGAATCCCCGACTGGTAGCCTCTGGTCTGAATCAACCGAACTCTCCCAGAACGGCCAGCAGGACAGCGAGAGCGGCAGCAAGAAGAAAAAAAGCCTTAAGAATATATTGAAGAAAGTGTTTTGAGGACTTTTGTTTTATAATTATGTGTCTTTGTCGCTTACTTTAAGCGTTCAGCTATTGTAAATTATTTCTTTGCTCGTATCTATTAAAGATATTGATTAAATTATTGTAAAAAGTAATTTATGTCGTTGTTAGACCTCAATGGGTGCCAATTGTGATAATTAGGGAGCCTAATTGTTAGCTTTTTGCGAATTATGATTTGTGCGGTCGGCGTTGGTTGTTGTGCGCGTGTTATGGTGCGGTAAATTATACTGTAAACTGGACACTAGTCGGGGGAGAGTTCGGTGCACGGACGTGGCATTAAATGCATTAATATATCTTTGATTGTTTAATTTCTTTGCCATTTAAATGCTATATTGTGCAACATGTGATATCTGCTGTAATATACATATATTGTTTACTATATCGACAGAAGAAAGAGTAACCAGTCAGATGTTTTTTTTAAATGGATATAGTGATGAGACGAGCAGAACGTTCACCTGATGGCAAGTGCAACGTCTGCCCATAACAAATGCTGTGTCACCCAGAACATTTCTCTCTCTGTCAACCAGAGAAAGTTCTTAAGTCTCATATGCCCAGTAACGCTAGCTCTCAGTGCCCTTCAAACCGAAACACAGTAATGTTTGCACACTACTGCTTCACGGCAGAATAACTGGCCCTGGGGTGGTACTTACCTAGACGGATTCCTGCATAGGAAGCGAGTGATTCTGGAGCTAAAGACCTGACTGACGACCGCGAGCCTCTGTGTTGCGCGTACACTTGTGGCACTACAATATCTCCTGCGCTGATAGCTCCCGACAATATTCGAAAGTTGTCGCCGTGGTCGAAATCGGCTAGGAGAACATCACATCATCAGTGATAGGCGCAAGTGACGAAACGATGTAGTCGATGCAGGTGGTTCAAGACCGTTCCAAAACTTTGGCGGAGGAATATGTTCAGGACGGTTGCACAAGAATAAGTCATTGTCATACCTAAAACGAAATATATTCAGTGTATATAATTATAATATAAACTCCACACCACACAAAGATCCCTATAGCCTACGAAACGATAGTCACTGATTGTAAAAAGTCTTTCAGATCCACGCATTTGATATTCACGAGGTTCTTCTGTCTAGCTGTCACATTTAGTCCTTTGGCGGCCGCCTCCAGGTCGTCCGTAGTGTATACTTTGTTGCTGTTCGTTGCAAATACGATTTCGTTAACTTCCTCATAGAGTTTCACAGTTGCTAAATGCTTGAAGTGACGTTTCAGGGTTTCTAATATTGATTTTTGTAGTTTTGCGTCTCTACACACCAGGTTGAGGATGAAGTGGCCTGAAATGTTTAACGCTAGGAATTAAACCTTGAAGTGCAATGTCGATCGTCGTTTCGGTCTATAAGTAGTCCACTGCTAAACATAGACGTACCCATAGATTGCCACAAAACACGTAAGTTTCTGACTCTCATTTTGGGGGGGGTTTTGCTATAGTTGCCTCGCTAGGCAATGCAATGTGATGGGATTCATTCTGCCACTCCTTCTGGTTAATATTGCAAAAATTATTTAAGAGAAGTGGCAGATTCAATATCGTGGCTTCCGACTAATTATGAAGTTCTGAAATGTTTAGGCATCAACTATAGATTAACTTTTTTCAACAAAATTTTTTACTATAACAGAAAAGATTACTAAATAGTTAAAACGTAATTATTTACGTAATATATTACGTAAACTTAATAACGCATTGCAACTGTCTAACGTTTTATATGCGAAATATCTTTTTTGCATATTAAACGTATTTTTGGTCAGGCTACATAAGACGAGAAATTAAAATTAATTGAAGACATTTATTTATTTTAATAATTAGCTTAAATAATCAGCAATAAACATTTAAAAGTGGTTTATACTCGCACGCATTATTTTTTCGGTAGTCTCATTCTTACACAAAACAGTTTTTTCTTCGTTGAACACTGTATTGACAATTAAAGTTATTATAGATAATAACTTTAATTAGAAGTTAATCAAGTTATTATTTTTAAACTGCGACAAAGACAAAGAAAAGCGAACAGATAACATTACCATCATTAGTGAGTACAGTTTTGACATCGGCTAGCACGTCTTCATGGAGGAACTGTTTCGGTGGACACGAGAGCCCAAGCGTTCGGTCCTTACTGTCCATGTCAAACATTACAGCATCATAATGGTGACCTGAAAGAGAATTTTGATTGATTTCATAACGCATCGCTCGCATAGGTCTATAGTGATATGACTACGCATATTTAAATTATTACTGAAAGGGTTTTGGAGCAAGTAATAGTACTCGCTGCTCCAATGGTGGACTTCAAATATCCTCGCAATATTTTTATTGAAACGGAAATTGAAAAAAATGTATTATTTTCTTCCCCGCTGAAAAATTGAAGAGGTCCCGGCGCCAGGGATCGAACTCAGGTCACTAACGTACTGCCCCTGAGCTACCACAACTCGGCCTATGCTAAGTAATAAATAAATATAAAATAATTTTGAACTAGCTGGGAAACATTAGAAGACCAAAAAATATCGTTGAGTTTAAAGGTATTTTAGAAACAATATAATTGTTTAAAAATGCAATAAATAATTGCGAAACAATCGTGTGTGGTGGCTTAAGAGCATCTACCTCCCATCACATCCCGTGGGTGTCGTAAAAGTCGACAGAGGGAAAATTAAATCAAATTCAAATTCCATCGTCACCACCTAGATGGTTGGCATTCCACCACAGTGCGTTTTTCGCGGAATTTTCTGCCACGCACTTGCACTTTATGGAATGTTCTGCCGTCAGCGGTTTTTCCGGACCGATACGAATTAGGGACCTTCAAGAAAAGATCCTATTCCTTTCTTAAAGGCCGGCAACGCATCTGCTATTCCTCTGGTATTGTAGGTGTTCATGGGCGGCGGTGATCACTTACCATCACGTGAGCCACCTGCTCGTTTGCCTCCTATTCTATAAAAAAAAAAAAACTAAAAGCAGAAGGACAGCAGAACCTCCCTGGAATATCTGAACAAACAAACTGCGGTTTGTTGTTCAGATATTCCAGGTATATCTGATCTGCTGCCAACCCGCCTGAAATACGAGGGTGGATTGAACTCGGCTTAACACAGATCCATTCAATTCTAAAAATCAAATCTACCCACATTATTTAGTTCAGTTCAGACTAGTTCATTGTGTGAAGTTCGAAACGTGTGCGATAATTAATTGTGATTTTATAAATTTATTAACAAAGTAATCGGTCATAATTTCCGCGAATGGAGCAAATCGAGCAGCGTGCCGTCATTAAGTACCTCTATAAGAAGGGGCTATCATCAAAAGCCATCCACGGGTTCCGCGACTGCTTTCAGTTGAACAAAAAAGGACGCGATTGACTATTTCACGCGACTGTTTGGAGTTATTTGAAGCCGATGCAGATGATTTTTTGAATCGTTTTGTTACTATGGACGAAACATGGGTTCATTACTGTACACCGGAAACAAAACAACAATCAAAACAGTGGAGAAGACCTGGTTCACCACCCCCTAAAAAGGCTAAGTCGATTTTGTCGGCGAATAAGGTGATGGCTTCAGTATTCTGGGACTCGAAAGGTGTGATTATGATTGATTATCTTGAAAGGGGTCAGACTATAAACTCTGATTACTACTGCACCTTACTACGTCGTTTACGAGAGGAAATAAAAGAAAAACGTCGAGGAATGCTCAGAAGAAAAGTCCTGTTTCATCAAGATAACGCCCGTGTTCACACGTCAGTACAGTCAATGGCTGGAATTCACAACTGTGGCTTTGAACTGTTACCGCATCCGCCGTATTCACCTGATCTGGCACCATCAGACTTCTTTCTGTTCCCTAACCTAAAAAAGCACTTGGGAGGTCAAAGATTTTCGACAAACGACGAGGTCAAAGCAGCTGTAGACGCATATTTTGACTCTAAGGAAGAATCATTTTTTTTAACGGTCTAAATGCTTGGAAGGGGAGGTGGCAAAAGTGTATTGAACTTGATGGTGATTATGTAGAAAAATAAAAATATAACTGATTTAGTATGTGTTTATTTTCTTGGTTAGGCCGAGTACTTTTCAATCCACCCTCGTACGTAGCAACTATTCCCCCCAAAATGACAACTCTAACTTTTGTGGCAATTTATGAAGGAGGCCCATGTTGTAGTGGACTAATGATAGTCTGAAATGATAATGTGAGGAAACCACCGCACAGGTATCACATCAAAGTCCCCTGCCACTGATCTTCCAACGTTCTACAAATACCCATGGGCAAAGATGTAATGGAATGTTGCTGCTAATTTTCTCCTAAATGGTACATAATACATACATACATAAGATCACGACTGTATCCCATAAGGGATAGTCAGAGACTGGGCACTCACTGCAAAAACAGATGACTGCCACAATCCACTTTTCACCAAAACAATATAATGCACTTGGTGATAGGTGGTGAGCCCATCGCCACCATGCGCTGCTGGGTGCACAGTGCAGTTTAATTCCTTACTCGCCTTTTACGAGATCCATTGGATGAGATGGAGTGGCAGTATTCTTTTAACGAGCTGCCACCACACGGCATATATATGGTACATAATCCATAATGATTATTTCATGTCCTACATTGTATAGGACATGACATATTTCCCAGTTACAATGTTAATTGCTATAATGAAGTAAGTATGGGAAAAAATGATAATAAAAATTAATGAATAAATAATTTTTGCCAAAAAACCCCTCCATAGTGTTCCTTATCTTTGCTTGAAAAACTTTATTAAACAAATATTTTATGAAGTCGGTTTATTATAATATAGAAGAATACATGGATGATAGTAATGAGATGACCGCTTCCAGACTCTCTCTTAATAATTTTATTACTGCAACTTTTCCATAATAAAAACATTTTTTAATAAAGGACACCGCCGGAGTTTCTTTCGCCCGTTGCTTTTCCGTAGAGAGAAACCTCACACTTTATATGCATATATCTTCTTCTTAGCTATTATCCCGGCTATAGCCAGGGTCAGCTTTCCTGCATAATCTGCTCCATTTTGCCCGGTCTTGAGCATCCTCCTCAGTCATTTTGTTGGAAGTCATGTCGTTTTTTAGGCCTACCACGCGGCCGCGAACCCGGAACTTTAAAGGCCAGACACATATTCTCTACGTACTCCTGTGATCTGCGGAGTACGTGCCCGTACCACCTTAAACGGCTTTCCTGCAGCTTATCAGAAATGTCACGTACACCAAGGTTGCCGCGGATGTAGGTGTTAAGTATTCTATCGCAACGAGTTGCACCACACATCCAACGGAGCATCTTCATTTCGGTGACGTGTAGCTGCTGGACGTGCCGCTTCAGGAGAGGCCACGTCTGACTTCCATATAGAAGTACGGGTCGAATGACGGTCTTATATATCTGGCCTTTCAGTCTCAAAGGTACACGCTGGTCGCAGGTAATACCTGTTACTATGTATACTATATATGCATATATACATAAGTGATAAAGTAATAGCTTATATTGTAACGTTGTAGTTACATGTTATCATAATTTAGCAATAAATCGTGCCTAATATTATTTAATTAAAATTACCAATTAAATAACATTTTTATTTAATTCATACGTCTATAACCTAACATACACACACTTTACAATTTAAATTTACATTTAATAACGCTAAGCTTCGAACTGCATACCCGCGTTCAATTTAAAATAAATTCACACGTACACCTGCCTGACTGATTGCGACGGGACAGGTTTCTTTTGTCTTAGTTCGTGTGTCGTCAATCGAAGATTCGAGACCCGCGCGAGACTTTACCTACAGTCATTTCACCGGGGCTACCATTCTGCACACCGCTCAGCTTAGGTACACACACGTCTCCTGACGGACTTTATGTACGTTGTGCTGTACCTACTTTAGCTGCATACGTTTCGGTGGTATTTTAAGTATTACATTCAACTTAATCCCCATATTGGGGTCTGAGGTTCGGCCCAAGGTTCGATCCAAGTTCCCGAGCGACCGCAGAACTACCTTCCGGTAAAAATTTGAACACCTGCCAGCCGACCGTGACGCCGCGTGGTCATTTCATCACCGGCGTCCCTTCAGCATCGCTGGCAACCCGACGGTGCCTTCAACCATCGTGTCACGCAGAACGCCAGGGGAGTACCGGACTACGTCTGCAGAAATTAGGCGGGCCACGACCTACCATTTTTTTTGTTTTTCTATTATAAAATTTTCATTGTGTTGGCAAGAGTAGTTCTTTTTTTTTTAATTCGACGAACACCCCAACCGACACAATATAGCAGGCAATATGTATTCTATGTATTATTATATATATTATATTACTATTATTCTGAGGGGTGACCCCCCCCCCCCTTCAGTGTGTATATCCGAGGTGAAGCGTATTCACTCTTACATTGAATGAGCGAATTGGTTGAAAATTGGAAGTAGGACGAGGCAGAACATAATTTATAAATACAACAAAACCTACTTCTTAATACTTACTACTCTCAACTTCATCCTTCAAAAAGTCCACACCATCTTTAATTTGCACTTCAAGTCTGTCATCGATCTCCAAATCAAAGTGTTTCTTGGCGACGTCCAACATGGCGGGGTCGAGGTCGACAGCTGTGACTTTGACCTTGTCGAGGCACTTCTTGAGAAACATGCAGAGACTCCCGCCGCCGAGACCGAGCACGGCGACCTTTGCGGTGTCGACGTTCCCGAGATTTACGCCAACGCACATGAAGGAATGATAGAGGGAAATGTGGCCGAAGTCGATAACTATCTTGGTTTTGTTTTTCCTTTTTACTGTAATAATAACAAAAAGTACCTTCAAGTATTATTATAAATGGATGAATGGAGGAATAAGAATTTTAAGATATTCATGCCCATATAATCAGCACTTACCTTTTTGCTACTGAGGTGCCGTAAGAGGCGACTAAGGTATTGTACGGACAGTCTCTATTCGTTCAGAATATTTTTCTTTGTCTAATGTGTCGAAACGAGCAAAACGTTCACGTGATGGTAAGTGCAACGTCCGCCCACAACAAATGCTGTGTCACCCAGAATATTTCTGTGTGACACCACACTGCGCCCGTCACCCTGAGACATCAGTTCTTAAGTCTCAAATGCCCAGTGATTACGCTAGCTCACAGTGCCCTTCAAACCGAAACACAGTAATGCTTGCACACTACTGCTTCACGGCACAATAACTGGCCCTGGGGTGGTACCTGCCTAGACGGATTCTTGCATAGGAATCCTACCACCAGTGATAATACAATAATATGCAATGCTGTAACTGTATTGCTCATGGTAATGCAATGAGAAGTATGAATTTTTTGATTCGTACCAAAATGGCGGCGATGTGGTTCGCCACCCGTCACGTCTCGGGGAGAAAAGTGAGCTACGATTACGGTCTCTGCCTACCCCTTATGTGGGAAAAGGCTGCTAAGTGTATGTATGTATAAGAAAGCCTGCAATCTTAAACAGGGTAGACAGTTTTGTTGTAGTTTGAAAACCACGTGGCTCATTGGTCAGAGAGTACCAGTCCTAACGCCTACCAACTTGTACATAAACACTAAGGTTACGTGATCGGTTTTATTTTGGCGTATGAAGCTCATTCATTGGTTAATGGAAACAAATGAAACCGATCCCGAAACCAACCAGATTTACACAGCAGACCCCCTGGCTTTGTTGTATCCCCTTGTCTCTGACGCTGAATCGTGGCCTGCCTGTGATCTTATCTCATGATCGATACATCGGGCGCGGGAAGGTTGGGACGAGACAGTGCTACTGTGTTTATACGTTTTTTTTATTATTGGATAAAGTGACGAGACGAGCAAAACGTTGACCTGATGGTAAGTGCAACATCTGCCCATAAGAAATGCTGTCACTCAGAACAACGAGTTCTTAAGTCTCATATGCCCAGTGATTACACTAGCTCTCAGTGCCCTTCAGACCGAAACACAGTAATGTCTATACACTACTTCACGGCAGAATAACTGGCCCTGGGGTGGTTACTTCCTTGACGGATTCCTGCATAGGAATCCTACCACCACTTTTGGCACTATGATATCTCCAGCGCGGCGCGGATAAGTGTCGTGGCATCGTTTTATAATAAAAAGAACGCTTGCAACTCGGTACACGTGTGCGAAGTGACACTTATATATATTGGATATTTGATTAAAATAAATAAACAAGATATTTTTGTTGATAAATAAAATTCATACAAAAACTAGCTGATGCCCGCGACTTCGTCTAAGTGGATATAGGTTTTTTTAGTATCCCGTGGGGACCATTTGATTTTCAGGGATAAAAAGTATCCTGGAGACGGTCCAGGATGCAATCTATCTCTGTGCCACATTTCCTCAACATCAGTTCAGCTATTGAATCATGAAAAGGTAACAAACAGACAGTGGGACAGAGAGAGTTACTTTCGCGTTTATAATACGAGGGTGGATTGAAAAGTACTCGGCCTAACCAAGAAAATAAACACATACTAAATCAGTTATATTTTTATTTTTCTACATAATCACCATCAAGTTCAATACACTTTTGCCACCTCCCCTTCCAAGCATTTAGACCGTTAAAAAAAAATGATTCTTCCTTAGAGTCAAAATATGCGTCTACAGCTGCTTTGACCTCGTCGTTTGTCGAAAATCTTTGACCTCCCAAGTGCTTTTTTAGGTTAGGGAACAGAAAGAAGTCTGATGGTGCCAGATCAGGTGAATACGGCGGATGCGGTAACAGTTCAAAGCCACAGTTGTGAATTCCAGCCATTGACTGTACTGACGTGTAAACACGGGCGTTATCTTGATGAAACAGGACTTTTCTTCTGAGCATTCCTCGACGTTTTTCTTTTATTTCCTCTCGTAAACGACGTAGTAAGGTGCAGTAGTAATCAGAGTTTATAGTCTGACCCCTTTCAAGATAATCAATCATAATCACACCTTTCGAGTCCCAGAATACTGAAGCCATCACCTTATTTGCCGACAAAATCGACTTAGCCTTTTTAGGGGGTGGTGAACCAGGTCTTCTCCACTGTTTTGATTGTTGTTTTGTTTCCGGTGTACAGCAATGAACCCATGTTTCGTCCATAGTAACAAAACGATTCAAAAAATCATCTGCATCGGCTTCAAATAACTCCAAACAGTCGCGTGAAATAGTCAATCGCGTCCTTTTTTGTTCAACTGAAAGCAGTCGCGGAACCCACCTCGCAGACACCTTGTGGAAACCCAACTCGTTGACAATGATGTTTTGAGTTCGTTCTGAGAGATGCCTATAATCTCGGCTATCTCTCTAATTTTTAATCTGCGGTCTCCCATTATTAAATCAAGTACTTTTTCAATATTTTCGTCAGTAGTTGACGTCGAAGGCCTTCCAGAGCGGGGTTCATCTTTCACACTCTCTCTACCACGCTTAAATTCTGCTATCCATTTTTTGACGGATGAATATGACAGAGCACAATCGCCTAATGTACTGACCATGTCATCATGGATGGCTTTTGATGATACCCCCTTCTTATGGAGGTACTTAATGACGGCTCGCTGCTCGATTTGCTCCATTCGCGGAAATTATGACCGATTACTTTGTTAATAAATTTATAAAATCACAACTAATTATCGCACACGTTTCGAACTTCACACAATGAACTAGTCTGAACTGAACTAAATAATGTGGGTAGATTTGATTTTTAGAATTGAATGGATCTGTGTTAGGCCGAGTACTTTTCAATCCACCTAGTATTAGTATGGATATCACCCCCTGTACAGTAACTTAAGCTGATGCCCGCGACTTCGTCCGCGTTGATATAGCTTTTTTAAATAACCCGATATTCCGATAAAAAGTATGTCCGTCTCTAGGATGGAAGCTATCTCTGTGCCAAATTTCGTCAAGATCGGTGCAGCGGTTGAGCCGTGAAAAGGTAACACACAGTCAGAGGGACGGAGAGAGTTATTAACGCATTTATAATATTCGTATGGATTATTAATTAATCGATAAGTGTTAATTAACAATACTAGAAACGCTGCAATCAAATGGACATCTCTTTACCATTGGGGTAGGGAGAGACCACATCGAGACGCGACGAACCACGTTGCCGCCATTCAACCTTGAAATTTTACTGTCATCGCAAGAAGTTTTACTTAAAAAATAAAATTCTGCGAAGGAAAACCTCACTGCGTTCAAAAACTGCAGTATCTAATATGACTATGTTCTAATAATAAATAATGGAGCTGGGCAGCAGCATTTCCTTGGGATATTTGAACAAAAAAACTTCGGTTGACAACCCGTCTCCCAAGCATGGCAACTTTGGCAAAATCCCCCCAAAATCAGAGCTACCTTTGGGAGGCCTTTGTTCAGCAGTGTACTAGTGATAGGCTGACATGATGATGGAGATGATGACTAATTACAAAGCATTCTTCTTCATCACTCAGTCCTGTTCATCTACTGTCTGCATTATTCTTCTAGTCTCGTGTCCATTACGCGACCTTAACCCCATCAAATCATCACTTACCGGTCTTAAGCTTGGCTTCAGACTGCACCAGGAACTGATTGTCCAGGAACACGAGGCGCCTGTGCGTGGAACCCTCCACGTCCACGTCCTCCACCACGAAATCGCCCGACACTTTAGACGAACCTTCGTACACTTTCACACGCCTACCAACGTCGCTGCCCAGCGACAGGAACGGTATCTGATGGACAACGCGAAATGTATTATTTAAACGAAATAAAACTTTCTTAAGTACAAAATAACGCCCAAAATGATTTCGGCTCGGATTCGAACCCGTAGAAGTCGGACCAGGTCAATTCTGACCTTATTAACATAAACAACTTCAGGCGTTATTTCGGATTGTTTTCCACTTTTCCTTAAAAAATTTTGCAATGTAGGAAAGGAAGAGATTTAATAATTCTTGAAAAGAACCGTATGTTTTTTTTTTTGAATGGTGTGAAGGATGTCCTTCCTAAGATATCTTTCTTATCCTTTACCCAGAATATTTTGAAGATCACTTTTCGACACTGCAGCATTAACACTAGGTTTCACGATGGCTTCAGTAGTTTTCTTTTATCCATTTTCAATGTACGAGTAGCATGCGGATCTAAGCAAAATTCTCCACTGGTGGTAGGATTCTTGGGTAAATGCCACCGCATGGCCAGTTATTCTGCCATCAAGCAGTAATGAACAAACATTACTGTTTCACATTTAAATAAAACTACTTTTTTACGGATTTTATCGCGTTTAATTTTGAACTATTTTTACCCGACGTTTCGGACGCTTTACAGCACCCATGGTCACGGGGGGACTGAGGTGACAGTTGTCCCGATGTCGTAGTTAACCCGGAGTACCTTCAGCTTTTAATTATTATTTGTAGTCCGATCTACGCAGAAAGAGCTTACTGTGTCTTGAAGCCTTGCAGTGGTATGCTTGGTTTTTGATTTAATTTTATTAATAATAGGATCCCAAGTCGGTGGTAATACCCAACCATCTTCCCTATTGAAATTAGGATGTTTTTTTAATTTCAATAGCCTCGCGAATCATCCTTGGTAGGAATCGGTGTTCTTTAACGCGGGTTTTAATGGACCCGCGTTAAAGGACACATAGCTGATGTGAAGCATCGACGCTCTAACAAGTCTGCAGTCTGCGACCATGTTCTGGATCATCCCAACCATTACATCAGATTTGATAGACCACAAATCCTTGCAAAAGAACACCGATTCCTACCAAGGATGATTCGCGAGGCTATTGAAATTAAAAAACATCCTAATTTTAATAGGGAAGATGGTTGGGTATTACCACCGGCTTGGGATCCTATTATTAATAAAATTAAATCAAAAACAAAGCATACCACTGCAAGGCTTCAAGACACAGTAAGCTCTTTCTGCGTAGATCGGACTACAAATAATAATTAAAAGCTGAAGGTACTCCGGGTTAACTATGACATCGGGACAACTGTCACCTCAGTCCCCCCGGGACCATGGGTGCTGTAAAGCGTCCGAAACGTCGGGTAAAAATAGTTCAAAATTAAACGCGATAAAATCCGTAAAAAAGTAGTTTTATTTAAATGTGTAATATTCGCGTAAATAAAAGAAAACATTATATTACTATTTCAGTCAAAGGACCTTGAGAGCTAGTGTACTTACTGGAAATATGAGACTTAAGAACTGTCTCAGAGGACGGGCGCAGTGTGGTGCCACACAGAAATGTTCTGGGTGACACAACATTTCCTATGGGCTGGCGTTGCACTTGCCATCGGGTGAACGTTTTGCTCGTCTCGTCACTTTCTCATAATAAACAAATTGCTAGTAATCGTGTCTAATTCCCTTCTCAATTTCGTAAAATCAGAAATATCTACGGCGTTTTAAAATAGACCTGAGCCTGACTGAACATTATTACATCTCTTTGGGGTAGGTACTATAGAATGTTGGCTTTCCAGCTGTCGCTTCATTGATTCCCTTAATATGCCAACCCGCTTGCCAAGCGTGGCAACTTTGGCGAAGTCCCTCCAAAATGAAAGCTACAAACTTTTGTGGGTATCTATAGGGGATGACTATGTTCAGCAGTGGACTTTTGATAGGCTGAAACGACGACAACGACGACGAATATATTTACAGCACTTAGTCCGGGCGTTAAAAGATCATTTACCTTTTAGTTAAATATGAACGCACCTGGCCAGAGAATCCATTGGGTACGAGCATTTTCGCAGAATGTGCCAATTCTTCTTTCACGGCGTCGAGGCTCTGGAACAGATGACCTCGTCTTAGCACTGCCACTACCAATCGTCCGAATCTGGCGGAGTCCTGCAGTTGTCTTCTTCCAGCTGGTGTGCCAAACAGCCACTCTGACTCTCTGAATGTGCCAATACAATTCTGTTAGCTTTCACTAGTATCTTTCCCGTTCTACCGTCGTGGACCAAATTGTGTGAAAGTAATACTCGTATAATGCATCCGATATAAACTTTGACTATTTGTGAAAAGTAAGGTATTGTTGGAGATTGGCAGCAGGTGGCTCACGTGATGGTAAGTGATCACCGCCTCTCATGAACATCCACAATACCAGAGGAATAGCAGATGCGTTGCCGGCCCTTGAGAAAGAAATAGGCTCTTTTCTTGAAGGTCCCTAAGTCGTAACGGTCCGGAAAAAATTCCGCGAAAAACGCACTGTGGTGGAATGCCCACAAAGATGGTGACGAAGGAATTTGAGGTTATGCCGTAAGGTGCGATGGTGAAATTCAGCGGAAAATGTGTATAAAAAAACTTTAATTTCATAGTACGCGTGTAACCTGGGTTCGATCCCCGATGCCAGCACCTATATAATTGTTCTACAATATACAGTGCTGATTTACCACGTGCTTAGCGGTGAAGAAAAACATCGTGAGGAAACCTGCATGTCCGAGGAATAGAAATATTTCGAGGAGATGTGAAGTCCGCCAACCCGCATTGAAAGAGCTTGGCGGACTATCCCCAGCTCCAAATCCCTCTCAGAAATGAGAGGAGGCCTGTGCTCAGCAGTGGGACATTTATAAGCTGTTACTTTACTTTAATACTTTAAACTGCGGTTGCCAACCTGCCTGCCAAGCGTGGTAACTATGGTTAAACCCTCCAAAATGAGAGCTACAAACTTTTGTTGCAATCTATGGGGGAGGCCTATGTTCAGCAGTGGATGATGATGATGCTAGCAAGGGAAACAAACTCTTTCGTGTTAATTATGCCGTCTGATAAAAATTTAAATTGGTAGTAGATTGTTTACAACAAATTCGATTTAGTTTTATCTAAATTTACAAATTCAAATAATTCAGATGTTATTCTTAGAAGTAATTCAAATATTCAAAGAGCGATCCAAAATTATCACTTTGTTTACAATCCATAAACACACGTTTCGTTATTTCTCATATTGCACGATTATGTTTACCAGCACTAAGCCATATTTAGATCCGCAAAGTCGTGGGCGTAGTCTCGAAAGTATCTCCTTGCACCGCAAGATTCGGACGTATATGTCACGGAACCAAAATAGTGTAGCGCAGTTTGTCAACACATCAAAATAAACCCACAAGTGCATTGTACTGGACCGATTAAAAAAACATAATTCACTGTTTGAAAGTTACTTTTTCTGAAGAACACAGAGAGAACACTAAAAATAAAAAATAAAATTTACCTTTCACCAAGTCGCAAATCTGCACTCAACAACACTTTTTACTTTTAGTACCATATACGATAATTCGGATAAGCTTCCTCTGATTAGTTTTTTTTTTGGTTTAATTATTATTGTACACACACACACACACTTGCAAACACGCACACGCGAACACATGCACACGCACACACACGCACTCACTGATATTACTTAATTCAAAAAATATCACAGTTTTTGGAATGGCAATCAGTCTAAATATTGTATGCAAAATATTACATTTCTTACTCGTAAAACTGTCATTCTGTTTTGTGATTTAAAATAAATAAATAAATAAATAACAAATATACTAAAAAAATAACGCTATACGTTACATTTTTAAATAATAAAGATTCGCGACACCAATTTATTTTTTAGTGATTTTAAAACAAAATAAATTAAATTAGACTTTCAGTGGTACTTTATTTAGTTAAAGTATCCTTCATTCCTTTTACCTTGGTTTAAGATACTATAACGATTAAGATCACTAGTGGTAGGATTCATTTGTCTGTATATATATATTTTCGGTGATGTAATTGCTGTTAGCCTTCTCGGCTTTTACAGCTTCATCGGATACTGTGCTCGCGGGCCAGGGGCCCGCGTGCCAGGTTTGGTTTGACCCAAACATAAATAAATAAATAATCATTTGTCTGTATGGCTCGGTGCTACCGCAGGGCCAGTTATTCTGCTGTTAAGCAATGTAAAAACACCGCGTTTTGGTCGGAAGGGCACTGAGAGCTAGTGTAATTACTGGTCTTATGAGATTCAAGAGCTGATGTCTGAGCGCAATGAATGAAATGTTCCGACTGTTAGACCAGATTCTCTTAAGTGATTGACATTGTCAGTACGAACGTACGTTCAATGTTTTATTTCATTCAATTTAATGCATTTTTAAGACATGTTAAATATAAATTTTAGTTTGCTTGCTTGCTTGCTTCTTCCTACAAACTTTAACTATGTCAAATCTCACACTTTCACTTTACAAAATTTCTCTTTACGTATTAATATAAAGAACATATCGATTATTTTTCTTACAACGACTTTTACACGCGCATTTTCATTTCAAACATTCATTTTAATTTTTCACGTGCTTCAAGCACGCTAGAGGCAAATGAAACGTCGTTCGCATATCGGAGTGAGCATTTGAGGAAATGTTTACGTTATTCATAAAAAAGACTTACGTTACTTTATAACACTGAATAAAGCTAATTAGGGCTACTAAATGTATAAAAAAAATCCGCTATGGGGTACTTGAACATGGTTATGTTGTCATCCTAATCAAATTTCATATTTACGTAGGTGAAACATCTGTGAATTAGTTTATATTTAGCTATTTTATGAATAAGACCGTTAGTGTGTAAAGCCCCTAAAGTGCATGACATAAATTCGCCGGCGTATCTTGTTATAAATAAAATAACCTTTCACATGTCGTAAACAAAGTCGTTATTAAAATAAGTAGAAACAGATACTTGCCATAAATAAAACATGTAATTCCCATAGATTGTACAACTTTATTCATTTAAATAAAACAAATAAAATAGATTTAGCGGATTTTAACGCGTATAATTTAAACTATATTCACAAAATACTCTTTACTACTTTTTACCTAAAATTCCCTTTTTTCGAGGCATACAATTTCTAGATTTTCGCGGGACCGGAAATTACGAAATAAAACTAAATTAGAAAGGCACAATAATAGACATTAGAAAATATGTGACGCACTGAAATGTGATTAGAACTTCACTATTAATATATTTTTTTAATAATTGATAAACTGGCAAGAAAAAAAAACATAAAAAGGATACCACAACGTTAATTTTTTATAGAAAAAAAAACTTTTGCCGCTTACTTAATTAGTCTCCAAGAAAATCCTGTCACGTTTTGAAAGTCGTCGGAAAAAAATAAATAACAAATACAGCTCAAAACTGGTAATCGTCCGCCGCAGTATGTTGACACCACGACTATAAGAGCGGTTCTGTGGAGGTACTGTTGTTGATCTTCCTGCGTGGGTGTTGGGCGTAATCTCGCGAAGAATACGAAAGTGAGAAAACTTGGATAAGGTTGTCATTTATTTTGTTGTTTACTTCTCACTGCGATAAGTTATTTTTTCCAGAACCGATGAAAAAATATTTTCCATCTATCTGTATTGTTTCTACCTCGGAAAAAAATGTTACGCGTTTACGCTATCTATTGGTTGTTTCTTTAAGTTTCATGGAAACTGTACTGGTCACGCGTAGATAATATACGTTTGAACGCAAAAAATATAAAATCTTATTTCAGTTTTTTTTTTGGAGTAACTACAGTTTTGTGTTAGCAGCGCGATTTGTTAATTTATGGGTAAGTAAACTTTATTTGACGATGGGACGAGACAAGAAAATCTTTCACTTGATGTAAAGGGCAACGTCTGCCCATAACAATTGCGCTGTCACCCAGAACATTCAGTTGCAAAGTCCTGTGCCAATGAGGCAGAGATATCAGTTACAATGTTTCATATGTCCTGTTATTTCACTAGATTCCGTGTCCGTCGCCAAAACACAGTAATTTGCACATTACTTTTATTATAATATGTTGCTCAGTGGTTTCAGTATGTCTGAATATTACCGGGAGCCAATGGTTGTTCGTATTTTGAATATCTAAGTGTTCTGAGACGGCACCACATAATTTTACCTAACCCTTATGTCACGTACAAGAAAGAAAATGGCAGGTGAGTGACAAAAAGTAACTGATTCTATTATGATCTTAGCTTATAGCGATTTTAAATATTTTTGAATACTAGCTGTGACCCACGGTTTCGCCCGAATAGGATTTTGGGGTTTTAATATTTTTGCGCGGAATCCTAATTATTTTCCTAAAATTAAAGCAGTCTGAGTCACTCGCTATAATATCAGCTATCTGTCAGTGAAAGTCTTGTCAAAATCGGTCCAGCCGTTTCGGAGATTAGCCGGAACAAACACACAGACAGACAGACAAAAATTTTAAAAATAGTTTTTTTCTTATAAGTACCGTATATACTGTCATACGCAATGAGTAAAAATCTGTAATTTTATTATTACAAACAGACACTTCAATTTTATTTATACGAGTATGTATAGATTTGAGGGTAGGGTCTTGAAATGGATCTGCCCTGGAAAAGTCGCTGTCTCTAATAAATAAATATTCCTGCGAATAGAACTAGACATTCGCTCGACGATCTTTCCGATCACCATTATCATTTCAGCCTATCACTGGACTACTGAACGTAGGCCTCCCCATAGATTGCCACACTTGGCAAGCGGGTTGGCTTATTCAGATGTTCCACAAAGACGCTGTTGCCCATGTCCTAATTTTTATTTTCCCTCTGTCGACTTTTACGTCACCTACGGCATGAGATCTGGTGGTAGATTCTCTCTTAAGCCGCTGCCACATAGATATTATTTTATACAAATTATTCGTAGCTCCATGTCGCGGGCATTTAGCCAGACGCCTCCAAAGAAAACGATGTAAACATTATCCCGATCCTGCCGATGAATGCTACGTTACAACGTAGCGCGCATCGGCATACAAACCCATATAATGATATTTTCAACATCGCATAAACAAAACTAGATTGGAAGGATTCAAACCGACAGACACGAGGTATGATCGAGGTCTAAGTTACTCTACGACGGCACATGTCACACAAGCACTAAGGTTCGGAAATGTATGTGCGTATGTCCATAAGGTACAATGCATATTTTTTATGGTAGAGGTGGCAAACGAGCAATCGGCTCACCTGATGGTAAGTGATCACCGCCGCCCATGAACGTCTACAATACCAGAGGATTAGCAGATGCGTTGCCGGCCTTCCGGACCGCTACGATCCCTAAATCGTATCGGTCCGGAAAAACCGCTGGTGGCAGCAGATTCCATAAAGTGCTTGTGCGTGGCAGAAAATTGGCGCGAGAAAAGCTCTGTGCTGTAATGAATGTTTATTCAAGATTGATTATTGTATAAACATTCATACATACTATAGCGTACCTATATATTTCAGTATGTATGTATAATTGAAAGATATGATTAGAGAAAACCCATAAATAAATATAGAGTAAAATAAATCAAAACAGAGTTTCGTTAGTACAATAAATATATTTTCTTATTATAATACCGTGTGGTGGCGGCTTAAGATAATCTACCACCCCATCTCATCCCGTGGGTGTCGTAAAAGTCGATAGAGGGAAAATAAAAACCAGGAGATGGGCAGCAGCACCGTCCTGGAACATCTGAATAAATAAACTGCAGTTGCCAACCCTCCTGCCAAGCGTGGCAACTGTGGCAAAATCCCTCAAAACAAGAGCTGCAAACTTTGCGGCAATCTATTTTTATTATTTATGTTGAGCAGTGGACTAGTGATGATTATGATTATAATAATAATATATACAGAATAAAAATACAAAAATACAATTTTTTTTATATAGTATACGCGCCACGCACACACAAGGGGGGTAGACAACGGCGGCGCAGAAGAGTCATGACGGCATAAGAGAACGTAATAAGAGAACCCTAGGCGCGCCAAAAGATGTTTCACATCAAACAGTATTTTTTTTTTCAGTTGAGTACAGGTCTCCTCTTATGTTTGAGATAGATTTGGAGCCTGCTAAAGTCCGTCACGCTGCCAGACAGCTAGCGAACTTCATATAACGTCAAAATATATTTAATTTCGCAGACACGAAGTTTTCCTCGCAATGTTTTCTTTCAAAATGGCGGTGACGTGGTTCGCCACACGTCTCGTTTCCCGCAGTTGCGACAAGTGGGCTATGTGTGAGGTCTCGTCTTCCCCTTATATATAAAAAAGGCGTGATTGTATGTATGTTTTCTTTCAACGACAAACGCATGGTAAATCACCACTTAAACTTGTAATTAATAACTTTAGAGGTGCCGGCACCGGGGAAAACTACAACGGATGTGTATGTTTGTTTAAATTGAACTAAGACAGCTTTGTGACACACACAAACACCAGAGAAAACCGTCAAATAACTACTTGCTAAAAGGCCCAGAAACTTAAAATTTGGCGTGAATATAGAGTAGATATGTCTGTATTGGAACAGATGTGAAGTCGAGAATCTGCAGATTCTGCTTTAATGCAGGCGATACACTTCTGCACCTTCTCACCATTCGGTGTGCAAAGTGAGAACGTAGCATTATCTGGACAAATATTTTTAAAGGGCAGATAAAATAAAAACCTTCACCTCTGACTACTGCAAATCATTATACAAAGTTATTTATAATTGGTATAACATCCCGGTACCTATCCATGCTACTTTGATCTGATAAACAAAACGGTGACGCTTTTATGACAAAACTTTAAAATTATTTGTTTTGTAAAACTTTACGCGACCCTAACACAGAAAGTCGTTGCCCCGAACCAGACAATTTTTTTTGTGTTTTTTTTTAATTTATGTTACCCTACTACGGCGTCATACTAACAGATTTACTTCTCAACAGATTTCCACCCCAGGGCCAGTTATACTGCCGTGAAGCAGTAGTGTGCAAGCATTACTGTGTTTCGGTTTGAAGGGCACTGTGAGCTTAATCACTGGGCATTTGAGACTTAAGAACTGATGTCTCAGGCTGACGGGCGCATTGTGGTGACACATAGAAATATTTTGGGTGACACAGCATTTGTTGTGGGCGGACGTTGCACTTACCATCAGGTGAACGTTTTGCTAACTGGCCCTGCGGTGGTACCTAGACTAATTCCTGCATAGGAAGCCTAACCACCAGTAATGCATGCATAATCACATAAATTTAAAGTATTTTAATACTTACTCGTATTTTTCGATGCAATGCTTAAAATTACATTCATACATATAGTCATGCTTATTTCCCATATAAGGGGTGGGCAGAGGCTACACATGCATCCCACTTTTCGCTCCCGCGGAAAACGAGACGTGACGGGTGATTTAGGTACGAGTCAAAAAATCTTACCCCTCATTGCATTCCCATGAGCAGTAGGGCTGTCCGTACAATATCTTAGTCGCCTCTTACGACACCTCGGTAGGAAAGAGGTAGGTGCTATTTTCCTCTGCCAGACACCTATCGGCTTTAAAATAACGAAAAACAAATAAGTTAAAAAATTACGCCATTTTTGATGCTGTGATAGTTCGTAATCATGAAACCGTAAACAGGGCTCTTATTTTGAGACCGGTTTACGGTTAGCACAGGAGTAAAGCACAGCATATAAATGTCCCACTGCAGAGCACAGGCCTGTGCTCTGCAGTGGGACATTTATATGAGAGAGAGGTTCCGACAGACAGAGAGTTCCGAGAGGTTTGTGGAGCCGGAAAAAGTCCCCTACGCCTGGGTAGGCGGACTTCACATGTCTTCAAAATATTTTAATTCCTCACACAGGCAAGTTTCCTCACAAATTTTTTGTTTTACCGCTGAGCACGTCGACACCGCGGATCGAACTCAGGTCACTCGCGTACTACATAATTTGAGGAAAACGCCCGGCCCTTGGGCTACCACGCTACACATCAAGTATAGATGTGGAGTTGTTGAAGTCAGCTGATTGCAATCTACAATCTAGATGTCTCAATTGTGCCGATCTGATTGCAAAGTGTGGTACCCGCCGTGGTGGTGATTAGGGAAAATTTTAACTTATGGATACATTCTTCAGTAAACATTACAAGCAAGATATGGACAAACATACAAAGCAATTTACCTGCCCTGTGGCACAATGAACACAGCATACTTGTTGATGGACTGAGTATGCTTCTGGTCAACGACATACAAAGTATAGCGAGGTGTGTCCTCGCCTGGCTGCATCAGGTCTAATGACACCTGTAGACGTACAGACATTAGCTATTAGTATGATCTACTTTAGCAACAGCTCCACATTTATTAATAAATAAATCAAACTATTCACTTAATATATATTACAAGGCGATGCCTGCAACTTCATTGTAGTGGATATAGGTTTTTTAAATATCCCGTGGGATATATTTGACTTTTCGGCATAACAAGTATCCTATAGTCGTCTTCAGGATGCAAGCTATCTCTGTGCCAAATTTCATCACGATCGGTTCAGCGGTTGAACCATAAAAAGGTAACAAACAGACAGAATTACGAGGGTGGATTGAAAAGTACTCGGCCTAACACAGATCCATTCAATTCTAAAAATCAAATCTACCCACATTATTTAGTTCAGTTCAGACTAGTTCATTGTGTGAAGTTCGAAACGTGTGCGATAATTAGTTGTGATTTTATAAATTTAGTAACAAAGTAATCGGTCATAATTTCCGCGAATGGAGCAAATCGAGCAGCGTGCCGTCATTAAGTACCTCCATAAGAAGGGGGCTATCATCAAAAGCCATCCATGATGACATGGTCAGTACATTAGGCGATTGTGCTCTGTCATATTCATCCGTCAAAAAATGGATAGCAGAATTTAAGCGTGGTAGAGAGAGTGTGAAAGATGAACCCCGCTCTGGAAGGCCTTCGACGTCAACTACTGACGAAAATATTAAAAAAGTACTTGATTTAATAAAGGGAGACCGCAGATTAAAAATTAGAGAGATAGCCGAGATTATAGGCATCTCTTATGAACGAACTCAAAACATCATTGTCAACGAGTTGGGTTTCCACAAGGTGTCTGCGAGGTGGGTTCCGCGACTGCTTTCAGTTGAACAAAAAAGGACGCGATTGACTATTTCACGCGACTGTTTGGAGTTATTTGAAGCCGATGCAGATGATTTTTTGAATCGTTTTGTTACTATGGACGAAACATGGGTTCATTACTGTACACCGGAAACAAAACAACAATCAAAACAGTGGAGAAGACCTGGTTCACCACCCCCTAAAAAGGCTAAGTCGATTTTGTCGGCAAATAAGGTGATGGCTTCAGTATTCTGGGACTCGAAAGGTGTGATTATGATTGATTATCTTGAAAGGGGTCAGACTATAAACTCTGATTACTACTGCACCTTACTACGTCGTTTACGAGAGGAAATAAAAGAAAAACGTCGAGGAATGCTCAGAAGAAAAGTCCTGTTTCATCAAGATAACGCCCGTGTTCACACGTCAGTACAGTCAATGGCTGGAATTCACAACTGTGGCTTTGAACTGTTACCGCATCCGCCGTATTCACCTGATCTGGCACCATCAGACTTCTTTCTGTTCCCTAACCTAAAAAAGCACTTGGGAGGTCAAAGATTTTCGACAAACGACGAGGTCAAAGCAGCTGTAGACGCATATTTTGACTCTAAGGAAGAATTTTTTTTTAACGGTCTAAATGCTTGGAAGGGGAGGTGGCAAAAGTGTATTGAACTTGATGGTGATTGTAGAAAAATAAAAATATAACTGATTTAGTATGTGTTTATTTTCTTGGTCAAGTAATACTAGCTGATGCCCGCGACTTCGTCCGCGTTGATATAGGTTTGTTAAATCTCCAGGGTGATCTTTTTGATGTTCTGGGATAAGTGTCCTATGTCTGTCTCCAGAATGCAGGCTATCTCTGTGCCAAATATTGTTAAGATTGGTTCAGCAGTTGAGCCGTGAAAAGGTAACAAACAGGCAGAGGGACAGAGTGAGTTACTTTCCCATTTATAATATTAGTATAGATTAGTATGGATTTGCACAATCAACAGTTACTGTCATTTTTATTCTACTAATGAT
The DNA here is from genome assembly GCA_019845155.1 of Luehdorfia chinensis. NCBI lineage: Eukaryota > Metazoa > Arthropoda > Insecta > Lepidoptera > Papilionidae > Luehdorfia > Luehdorfia chinensis. Next base: position 12,094,637 of record JAHVAK010000103.1, read on the forward strand.
TCAAAAGAAAAACTAGGTCCTATAGGGAAACAGCAGGTTAGTTTTCCTAAAAATAAATTAATAAATAAAATATCTTGCAAAAAGTAACTCCAGCAATTTATGTAATTACTACTGCAGTTGCTAACCTACTACAGTCTGCCTTACTTCCAGTGCCACTCTCTCTGTGGTGAATTTTGAAAATAATAATAATTTATGTAATTAAGTTCTAATAAGTTAACATAAAATTTGCTTTGTTCATTTATTGTTGTTTGCTGAACCCGCTAGTTGCTGACAAAAACAATATGCTATAATAATAAAATTATAATTAATATTTGTATGTCATACAGTGGCAAAACATAGAGTACATACCCCTAAAAATGTAACCTTACAACTGCTTTACCAATGTTTACAAATAAAGAAATTTGAATTTGAATTTGAATTTGAAAAAGATTATGACCACCAAATATTCCTAGAACATTGAAATAAAAGGAACAGCGATTAAACTAGTCTCCCTTTTCATAAACTTACCTCATCATCCTCATCCAAATTAGTCTTAGCAAGACCATTAGTAACAAAGGCAGTGTCCTGAACTGACTTTATACAGTCCTGTAACTCTTGAGGCGTATCAAGTCTAACCATTTTGTCCCCAGCCATGCATACTTCTAAAATCTGTCAAATATTTACTAAGAGAAATAAAATTCTGGTACAAATACATATATTTATATAAATATTAGATGTTTTAATGAAAGGCTATGTCAAAAGCAGCCATGCAAGTAGAAGATGTATGTCAGGATCGTAGCCACTTGAAAGATGTGGTCTCCGCCTAACCCAATAGGGAAGAGGTGTGACTGTATGTATGTATGTAGTAACTAAATTACAACAGAGAATGTTGAACTGGCAAAATATACAAGTAGTAAAATCTTGCTTAGCTCATGAAGAAATGCCCAGGTGGCAAAATATAAGTTGTCATGAGTATGTCTTTACAAACTGAAAGAATGCTGACAGTAGGAAAAAGGTGTTCATTTAAGTTGAGATGAGTAAAAATTTATGTGAAAGATAAAAATTCTGAAATTTTTAACAAATGTATATAAGACTTAATTGACCACTCTACCAAAATTTAGATTACTTACATAACATTTACTTATTTTAGTACCAATTAATGACTGTATCCTAAAATGTTCTTGATCATAAACGAAGTGTAATTTAAAAAATCTTTAAAGACTAGAAATCAACAAACAACTTACCAATTTTGGCATTTCTTTAAACTTAGTAGCTACAACAACAAACACAGGTAATGTGTTTCCATCACCATTCTCAGTATTTTTATCCTCAGCTTCATGGCATCTCACAACACGGAACATCCAAGAACTATCACAGAATTCATTAAGTAACTTATTTAAAATGTGTTTTTGGAGCAGTGAAATGCACAAAAAACGGCCGCCCAGTTTTAAAACTCTCTTTACTTCCGCAAAATATTTATCTATCCTTTCATTTGTTTCTTCTGAATCATCCGGCATTAAGGCGTCCAGTGTTCCCTTATCAAGTAACACATTAAATTCTTCATTGGAAAATGTCATGTTCAATGCATCCATATTAAGGAACTTCATTTTAGTTCTTGCGGAATTTATCGCTTTCATTTGTTTAATGACCACCTCGGATACATCTATATTGGTAATATTTGAGTAACCAACATCATAAAGATCAGCACTAAGACTAGAATTTCCGCAACCCGTTATAAGAATTGAATCTTTCTGTTTTATGTACTTGTGTAAGTGTCCGCATAGTTCTAAATATTCTCCATACCTAAGAAAAATATGTAAACATGTTATAAACACACTACAAGAAATACCTACGGGATATATTACAACCTACCATTCGAACGCTTTGTTTCCACGTTTCTTAAAAAACCTATTCCAGTAATCCTTTTCGCTGAACTCTTTATGACTTTTGGGCAGAAGATTCATATTAGAAATATATAAGTTTCTAAACTTATATATAAATAAAGGCTTCCAAAAATGTTTTTATATTTAGTAAATTGACAATTTGTTGGTGTCAAATCAAATGTCAATAATATTGCGTTCGAAATTACAAGTAGCATATTAAAGTTTTTTTTTTAAACGCAATATCGTTCACTGGTATCCCTGATCGTCGCTTAGGACTAGGCTCCTGTATAGTCTACTAATATGTAATGTAATAAAAAGAAACAATAATAAATCCCCACAAATACCGAAGCGAGTGTAGCCCGTACATTAATGGTTAACTCTGCGCTGGCCATCTTAATAGCTTTTCGTGAATAACTCGAGAGGAAGGTGTGTCCATCCAATAAGCAAATGGCCGTCGGAAAGTGTGAAAGTGTCAGCTCACTTTGTTTTCACTAAAGTAGGGTGACAACTTCATCTGATGGTAAGTGCAACGCCTGCAAATGACAAATACGGTATTTAGGATCCGATGAAGCGGTAAAAGCCAAAAAAGGGTAACAGCAATTACATCACCGAAATACGGTGTCATTCAGAATATTTCTGTGTGGCACCACACTGCGTTCGGCATCCCGAGACATCAGTTTTTTAGTCTGTAGTACTAGGAATATGCTCAGTAATAGCAATCAGTGCCGTTCACACTGAAACACAATAATGTATTATATAGTGCTTGGCGGCAGAATAACGGGCACTGCAGTGGTACTTAAATAGTGGTAGACGGATTTCTGCCTACCACCTTTCCCATTTCGAAAAAAATGAGAAATAATATTAAGTCAAATCAATAATATTTAAACGAAATATTCTTGCACAACCTTCTATTCACCGGCGTGGAAAAATTTATTTTGTACCTATTATGAATACAATATGAAAAATAACTGCAGCTATAATTTTGTGTTTAGGATAAAGAAGTTAATGTTTTAGATTAAGAAAGTGGTTAATTAAATGACGAATAAAATTTTTGAATATTCGTAGATTTACAAGGTATTTTTCAAATATGTCCATGGTATTTTCAATCTGAAACACCTTAGTTTTAGTCCCGTCAAAACGGTAGTTATTTTGGTTATTTCTTTTCATATGGTAACACTGATCTGTATTCCTCTTACCTTGTGAATTTGATTATTTATTCAGTTGATTCAGTACTGCATTAATTAATTAATAATAGTTAATTTATGAATTTGGTTTTATTTTGTTTGTTTTTGTAGTTCTTCAGGAAAAAAAGATGTGTAATTTTAAAATTATTTTTTATTGCGAAACCCCCGTGGTTTTCGTTTGATCATGATTAATAGAGACTTCACGGAATTAAAGTCGTGGATTCAACATCTTTGCCACTGTTAGAACTAGAAGCAACTACCAGCAACTACAACAGCTACACTAATGGAAACTCATAAACAAGACAAATGGGAGGCCCTTGCGACGGTCAAATCTTTCGACTTAGGTAAAACTTTAACAGTTTTCTATTATGTTTATGAATTAAACATCCTCGAACTAATACTATACCATATGTGTGTTTCGTTAATTATTTCTTTCAATATTTTAATTTTACGAATAGGCCGCAAAGTATTCTATACTCTTAGTAATATAAAGTTTTGTTTTTTTAAAATTCAAGTTCATATAAAATTACTATCTTTAGTAACATTACGGAATTTAGTTATCAGTTTGATAATAAAGTGGGACAAATGCTGTATGACAATAAGTTGTTTTTGTATATTTTAAATGTAGTGAAAATTTTTGTATAAACAAAACCGAACTATTCAGTCTCTAGAAAAGATAAAACTGGAATGAAAATAATTTATGTAAAAAATGGTACCATGAACAATTTCCATGTGTGGAAAATAATTTTACACCTTATATTTTTTTTAACATTGACATACTGAAGGCTAACATAAAAGGCATGTTAACATAACATAACAGCCTATAAATGTCCCACGGCAGAACACAGGCCTCCTTTTATTTCTGAGTGGGTTTTGGTTTCGAGAAGAGTCCGCTTTGTAGCTCCAATGTCTTCACATATCTTGGAAGTACATTTATTCTGCAGACATGCTAATTTTTATATGGCATAAAATGCTCCAGTCTTCCAATCAACTAGGAAAATTGTGACAGATTTTTATTATACTCTGTATAATGAGAAAAGAGCTAGTCAGTTACTTTATCACAAGTGATAAAATTAACCACAAATTGATTAAATTTTAAATGTACATATGTTTGTCAAATAAAAAGTCCTTGATATGGTTTCTAAAAATTAACTCCATTTATTAATAACTAGCCGTGCCCTACGGTTTCACCCACCATTTCATTTAAAAGAAATTGTTGTAGCGAGATGTTATATAGCCTTCCTCGATAAATGGGCTGTCCAACACTAAAAAAAATTTTCAATTTGAATCAGTACTTTCTGAGATTAGCGTGTTTATTCAAACAAACTCTTCAGCTTCTTCATATTAGTATAGATTAACAAAAATTATGAAAGAAATATTGTACTTAATTTTTTTTAAAAACATTGCCCTGTACTATCTTCTGTCAATGGTGGAGTTTACAGACCTAAATTTAGCATGCGCAAATATCCAGACCTGTAACTACTATCTGTAGGCAGTGCGGGAATCAAATCTGTAATCCATAGCGTAAAAGCCCATTGCTTAGCAACTGCACCACCCAAAAATATAATAATATTTTAACTCTATAGAATTCAAAACAATGTTGTAGTTGTGATCAGTGACATGTAACATGCTTATCAAATATGTTGTATTATTCAAAGTTATGGTTAAATTAAATAAACAATAAATAAATAAAATATTTAATGTATGTTTTGTATAGATATTAATTGAACCACCATATTATAAAACAAACAAAACAAACAATAATAAATCCATCCATGGAACTATGTACTTAATTGGGATATAAAGTAAGTTGTGTCCTTCATCAGGCTTCAAGTAACTTTAACCAAATTGCTACTGGTGGTAGGATTCCTTTGCACGAAATTGGTCTAGGTTGTTAACACCTCAGGGCCAGTTACTCTGCCGTGAAGCAGTAGTGTGCAAACATTACTGTGTTTCGGTCCGAAGGGCACTGAGAGCTAGTGTAATTAGTGGGCATTTGAGGCTTAAGAACTGATGTCTCAGGGGCATGAGTGGGGTGTTGTGCTACACAGAAATGTTCTGGGTGACACAGCATTTGTTATGTTCAGACATTACACTTACCACCAGGTTATTGTTTTGCTTGTCTCATCACTTTGTATTCGAAAAAAAAAACATTAAAATACATCTTGCACTTCAGCCAGATTATTTAATTAGGTATTAGAACATGCAGTTTTGCACATGTAAACATGAATAGAATAGAATAGAATAGAATAAATTTTTATTCAATATAGACTATTTACATAGTACTTATTGAAAGTCATTTTTTTTTAAGCTACACTGGTTCGCAAAAATGCCTCTGTCCTGGGAAGAACCAGTAAGAAACCCAGCGGGCTTTTTTTTTTAGTCATTTTTAAAATAATGTACAATAACTGTATTACAATAGCTGTATTATAAAGATGTAGAAATGGCTTGGCGGCGATCACCTCATTCCCAGGGGTTATCATCATCTATGTATTCTTTAATATTATAATAACCCTTTTTATGAAGTCTTTGTTTAATATAAAATTTAAACTTTTTGATTGAAAGACTTTTAGCACTTTCTGGGATTTTGTTGTAAAAACGTATACATTGCCCCATAAAAGAGTTACTGACTCTGTGAAGTCGGGTAACTGGCATAATTAATTTGTGCTTGTTCCTGGTATTCACATTATGAACATCACTTTTTTAGTGAACTGGTTTATGTTCTTGTGTACATACAAAACGTTTTCAAATATATATTGAGAGGCCAAGGTTAAGATATTAATTTCTTTAAATTTATCCCTAAGAGACACTTTAGAGCCAAGATTATAAATAGCTCTTACGGCCCTCTTTTGCAAAACAAAAATCACTTCAACATCAGTTGCATTTCCCCATAGCAAAATACCATAAGACATTATGCTATGAAAATAACTAAAATAAACCAATCTAGCAGTTTCAACGTTAGTCAAATTCCTAATTTTTTTACAGCATAAGCTGCAGAGCTAAGTCTACTTGCTAGTTTAGATATATGGGGGCTCCATTGAAGTTTTGCGTCAAGAGTTATTCCAAGAAAGACAGCAGTATCCACAAGGCTCAACTCTTCCCCACTCACAAGCACATTTACATCTAATTTTTTGCAGAGTCTTTAATAGTCTATTGAATGCAAGTTTTGCACATGTATTAGAAAGGAACTAGATGTAAAACATGTGAGAAACAGCTGGCCATGTGAAAACATAGCTATTCCCAATTCGCCTCCACTACTTTCAACATTTGCCACTGATCTTTGCGAAATGTTCTGCTGAATTTATTTTAAAAGGAAACTGCAGCCTTCCGAACTTTAAAGCAAAATATATCGGATATTTGGGAATTAGCAAGGAAAACTGAAATTAAACTACATGTGATAAAAATTATACAAAAAAAGATGCTGCTAAAACAGTATTTTTTATTTTGGTTGAGATAAAGCCTCCAACACACTAGTGCTTCCCGAGCGAGCGCATTCTTTAAACATGGTCACTACTAAAATAATAATAATAATTATTTATTTATTTCTTCCCACAATATATTCATTACATAACTATGAACATTTTATAAAAGTATTACACATTTGCATACTGTGGGAGAATGGTTCCTAACCTAGGCTTTGGGCCGGTATTTCAAGACACCAGGTCGCCGCCCCTAAGTATTCTTCTTATCATACTTGTAACTGTTTATGGTACTAGACCATAGTTGTTATCTATATTAGTAGGAGTTTATTTATGTATTTATGTTTGGGTCCAACCAAACCTGGCATGCGGGGGCACCTGGCCCGTCACATCCGATGAAGCTGTAAAAGTCAAAAAAGGCTAACAGCAACTACATCACCGAAATTATATCTAATTTGTTGAAAAAAAGCAATATTTAATAAAAACTTATGGCGAAACCAAATTTTTTTCATTGTTTTTGAGGTTGATAATTAAAGTAAATGTTGTAATAAAATAAATGTCTCTAAATCACACGACATGTTACTCAATTGTGTACATTACAACACAAGTTATCATCACCCAACCCTAACCACAAATGTTCTAGATCTTTCTCTTAACAGTCTTGTTAGTGCAATTTGATCCTTTTGCCTTTCATAACATAGTTATAAATTAATATAATGTTAGACTATACAAAAGTAACTGTAGAAAGCATGTAATGTAATTCCAGATTGATAGAACTACTGTTTCTACTGAAAGTAAAATTACACTGTTTCATCAACATCTTTAGGCTGGTCATACTCGTAAACTACTCTTTTATTCTGTTAGTGAGTTTGTAACATTAACTTAAAACTAAAATTTATTTTTTTTTAGGTTAGTTAAAAAGTTATTTATTGTCCGATTTATAACTACCGTGTGATGCGATCACACACGCACACTGTGCAGGACAACGGTGTCTGCCTTCTAGATGTTCATTAGGTAGACAAAGGTTACTAATTATTATTGGGAGAAATTACAATTACAAATTACAAAACAAAATTAGGTATTACGTTGTATCATATTTGAGACTTTTGTTTAATACTGCCGTTTACCGTTTCATTTACCGTGGTATTTAATAAACCGTATTTTACGAATAAAAATTTCTTCATCATTTCAGCCCATCACTAGTTCACTGCTGAACATAAGCCATAGATTGCTGCAATAATTTGTAGCTCTCGTTTTGAGAGGATTTTGCCATAGTTGCCACCCTTGGCAGGCGGGTTGGCAACTGCAGTTTCATGAAGATGCTGCTGCCCGATCTTCTGACTTTAATTTTTCCCTCTGTCGACTTTTACGACACCCACGGGATGAGATTTCACACGGTGAAAATTTCTTTAAATATATTTTTTAAATAATATTGTTTAATGTCTAAATAAGTAAAATGTTGTTGCTAAATTCAACTATCTGTCTGCCTGCACAGTTGATAGCTTCCGGCAGTATTTGGAAGTCTCGTCGTAGTCGAAAATCCGCCAGGAGGACTACATTCCATCTTAGTTCTCAGGGGTGAAAACGTATATACATCTTTCTTCTTTCTTCGTTTCCTCGTTGAAGATAGACATAGATGTCCAAAAGTCTGCAGTCTGCAGCTCAGGGGCGTGGCGCTTTCTTCAAAATTCATAGTTCGCGAGTGACCTGGGTTCGATTCGCATAAAGTTTCAGCCCATAAATGTCCCACTACTGAGCACAGACCTCCTCTCATTTCTGAGAGGGTTTTGGAGCTAGCTCCAATGCGGGTTGGCGGACTTCACATGTTTTCCTTCACCGCCGAGCACGTGGTAAATCAGCACTTAAAATTGCAATTAACAATTTACCATACTGAAATACTGAAATTGCAATTTTGATTTATCACGTTCTCGGCGGCGAGAAGCGTCTTGAGGAAACCTGCATGTCTGAGAAATAATAAATATTTCGAGGACATGAGAAGACCGCCAACCCGCATCGGAGCAGCTTGGCGGGCTCTTCCCGGCTCCAAAACCCTCTCACAATGGCCCGTGGGCGGCAGCGGGACATTTGTAGGCAGTAATTCTGCTTTCTTTTAAACTGTGTGCTCGTTGTCATCGTGTCACTAAAACAAAGAAAGTATTTATAAGAGTTTATTTGTTTTTTCAGGCATAGCCCGCAATAGCCACCATGAATCTCTATTCAGTCAAAGCATACAACAGGTCGACGTTGTCAACTCTGCAGTCACTACACCGATCAGCCTCCTGGTTCAGTCACTCGTCAAACAGTTGTGTTCACTCCTCGAAAAAGATTTTACCAGAGCTAACCAACTTTATAACACAATATGTGAAAAACTTCACAGTATGAAATTAATAGACGACTCTTACGCTATGGGAGAATTTGAGGTTATGAGAAGTCAGTATCAAAGAGCTCTATACCAGTTAGTAACAGTTGCAAGTGGGTCGGAAATACCCATTAGTCTGCCCGTCACCTGGCCAATCGTTCAGCCGTCGGGTTTAGAATGGTCAAGGTACCATAAAGAATTTGAAGAGCTATATTTCATTGCTGGTGGAGGTTTTGGAAGCGTTTTTAAGGCTCGACATAGATTAGACGGCGTTGAATATGCAGTTAAAAAGGTTTTTATCAAATCATCGGATGTGAATTCTATTATGACGCATTTGGCTGAAGTAAAAACGATTGCAAGTCTCAATCATCCTAATATTGTGAACTACAAAGCGGCATGGCTAGAGCCCATGATTGAATCAAGCTTGAAGAAGAAGCGTAAATTGCAAATGGATGACAGTGATGAATTATCTGCCATGGACACTAATATAATGTCGTCTGTACACCCGAACATAGTAGAATCTTTCAAAACGCATGACTCGAAAGAGCTCACAAGGAACCAAAGCCTTTCCGATTTTGTGATATCTTTCAAGAATTCAAGCAGTTTCGAATGTGCTGATAGCTCTAACGAGGACACGGATAGCGAAAGCGACGAAAATATAACGTCACCAGATGAACAGAACGCTGTTTGCAATATTTTGTCTAGTAAAGATTACGAAAATTGCTCTAGAATCAATTTGAAATGGGCCACACTATACATTCAAATGACATACTGCCAGCAGACACTAAAACAGTGGCTGGACAATAGAAACAGTCTGATGTATACGTCCAGAAAAAATTCAGAAGACCTGACACTACGGCATAGCGACTCCAGTGATTCCTCAGGTGTTGACAATTCATTCATAGCTGACTGCAACTATCCTGTATCCTGGTGTCATGTAGATGTGATTATAGACATGTTTACTCAGCTCGTTCTTGGATTACATTACATCCACTCTAGAGGAGTGATACACCATGATGTGAAGCCTAGTAATGTTTTTGTCGGACAGAGTGAGACGGGTCTGCTGGTGCAGTTAGGAGATTTTGGACTGGCGTGTCCACTGCAGCAGTCTCACAGTGGACTGGCTCTTGGTACACACTTGTATGCTGCTCCGGAACAGTTAGATGGACAGTGTAACCCAAAGGTATTACGTTAGTTTTAGTTCAATAGTTAACAACTTGCCTCTGAAATATTTCTTGGTCTACTTAATACAATAGGGGTATGACCACATTTTTTTTATTTTTATTGGATTAAGTGACGAAACGACAAAAACGTTCACCTGATGGCAAGTGCAACGTTTGCCCATAACAAGTGCTGTGTCACTCAGAACATTTCTGTGTAACACCACACTGCGCCCGTTATCCTGAGACATCAGTTTTTAAGTCTCATATGCCTAGTCACATTCATTACTAGGTGGAGGCATAACACTGTTATGTTTCGTATTTCATCTTCGTCATCATCATTTCAGCCTATTACTAGTCCACTGCTGAACATTAGTCTCCCCCATAGATTGCCACAAAAGTTTGTTGCTCTCTTTTGGGGGGCGGGGGTTGCCATAGTTGCCACGAATGACAGGCGGGTTGGCGACCGCAGTTTATTTATTCAGATGTTTCAGGAAGGCGCTGGAAGCCGTCTCCTGTTTTTCATTTTCCCTCTGTTGACTTTTAAGACACCCACGTGATGAGATGGGTGGCAGATTCTCTTAAGCCGCCACCACTCGGCAAGTTAAATGAAAGTAAAATTATAACAACCGAACAACTATCTGTGGCCTTACAAATATCTGTTCCGTGCGGGAATCGAACCCGCGACCGAGAGCGCAGAAGCCAATCGCTTAGCCACTGCTCCAACCGAGTCGACAACCGGACCATATATTTTCATGGAGTGAGGAAATCACTTCACGAAAATATAGGTTTTCTGCAATCGTTATGTTATTTTAAGCGTGTACTTTATCTTGTATTATCATTTGTCTGATCTTCATCAACTCATCAATTATGCTACAAACCGTACATTTTCTATTTAAGATAACAAATCCTTTTGTATTCAAATATATAATGAACAATTTATTTGAAACGTGTTTAATAGAGGATTATTGTATTTACACAATACATTCCGCCATATAAATACTTCATAATTAGAATATGTTTCATTGAAGTTATTTTTACATACAAATTTTCTTTCAATGTTTAAAAGTAATCTTTTTATATTAATCTTGGTTTTCATAGATATTGTTGGAATTTTCAAATATTGCATTTTTTAATGCCATAGTGTATTGTATACGATTTGTAATTTATTTCATTTCTACGATGGATCGAAAGCAAAAAACATGCGACAGTCAGATTTAAAGTAATGTAATAAGAAATCCCATAATTATCCCACGGCTGGGCCCCCCATTTTTAATAATTTGGAGCTGAGAAGAGTCCGGCCGCCGCTGCACTGCGAGTTTGTAGACTTAACATGTCGTCGATCACGTTACAGCGGGGCACACGGTAATTGCAATTGAATTTGAAGCCGGCACCGAGATCGAACCTGGGTCTCTAACGTACTACGAAAAATAAGCCATACCTTTACTCTAGCTACTTAAATGATACTGAACCATTAATGAGGCTTGAATTTATTATGAAAAAAAAAATAACGATATTCTTTTTTTTTTTGCAGAGTGACATGTACAGTCTCGGCATAATACTGCTAGAAATGACAGAGCGCTTTAGCACTGAAATGGAACGCGTTAAGACCATAACGGACCTGAGAAAGGGACAGATACCAGCCAGTCTGACGGCCAACCATCCAAAGATAGCACACATCATTGGCAAACTGGTGCAATGGAGACCAAGCAAGAGATTGGATACGAAGCAGTTGTTGGACGAACTGAAATACCTTTCTGAGGACAAAGACGACACCATCAGGTCTCTGAAGGAGGAATTAGCCGCGAAGAATGACGAAATTGCCAGATTGAAGATGATGTTAGCTAAAATCAATCCTTGATGTTTGTGTGATTAATGCGCAATTATGTCCAAATAGACAAAATAAACATTCATACGCAATCTTAGATCAACATGATTAGAAGTGTTATTTAATTTTATTAATTAGTATTATTGAAAATTGTGTTTTGGTTAAAGGAAATGTAACGAGTAAACAATAATATTGATAAAGATTCATGAATAAGTTATTTTAGTAGATCTCCCCACATGTTTGTAATATATTTTTTTTTTCACATAATTTCATAGAATTGTATTTATTGCATTATTGCAAAGGAGCAGACAAAATGAAGAAGTATTTATTTATTTCCCCATTCCTTGGCCTGCGGTATGTGCGTCAGTCATATAACCAAGTATACAATCTTCGAATCTTCGTTAAAATTTCGATTTCGATCAACAGTAAAATGATAGTTGACTTTTACTGAAGATTTGCTGGACTGATGGCGACAAAACGAAAAGCACAATATTGGTCTTGAATTGATTTTTCCAATGACTGTACACTTTCAGGGGCACTAATAAACTATCAATATTAAACATCAAAACTCCAAATATACACAGAAATGACAAAATTAAATAAAAACACTACCGCCACTTTTCGAGTTGCCGCCAAAAGTCAATGAAGAAGTAGCAGTTATCGCTTCTTGGGTTATGACTAAAGTGACCATTTATTTTTTATCTTAGAGCGAGACGCCCTCTAAAGCGGGACATTATTACATATCTTGTAAACAGCGGGATATAGCGTTAAAACTGTCCCGCTCAGAGCGGTACGTATGGTCACATTAGTTATAAAACTAAATTAAATTTTGATTTCGAATGTCTTCAACTGGGATAGTTATCCGTTTAGTCCTTCGGAAAGTTTATTTTAAGAACTAGTTTATACCTAAGAACTTTTTTTAATTTTGTCGAATTTAAAATACTCCTGTCACATTGTTGAGCGGTACTTAAAAAGTTAGTCGTGTGTTTGTGTGCATTATTTAGATTTAAATAAATTAATAATAAAAAAGGTGGTTTTATTGAAACAAAACGCCAACAATAGTCGATAAATTTATTTACAAATAAAAACGTACCATAAATTACAAACTTACACTTTACTATAATATTTACAGTCTTAAAATATTTTTCATTAAAAAAACGTAGCCTGTACAGGCAGCTTGTGAAGCCGCTACATTAAATAGCCATTTTCAAGATGTCGGATTCCCAGCTTCACTGAAGCTAATTTGGCGGGTAATTGTGATTCGCGCGCTCTGCTCACAATATGTTGTCGATTGCGTGGATCACGCCGTTGGTTGCAGGGATGTTGTGTGTGATGACTTGCGCGTTATTTACTTTGATGCGACCTGTAAATTGACAATATATAATCGTTTTATTCTATCACGTTTATGCTCGTTTTATACTACTTTATAAAAGTGTGAAGACATTCTTCATCAACACGTTTTGCTATACCTTTTTAACCAGGCGTTAAGAATTTAAAAGCTTTTGTTTTAATTTTAAAATTACGAAAATACATTGATGCCTCTTGTGGGCAGAGTACCTGGACAATTACGCCGCAGGTCCTGTGTTCGATTCCCAGTCGGAGTCTACGTTTGTGCAAAACCACAAATTGTCAGTTTTTGAGTTAGGCTGTGTTGTTCATGAATTTATGAATGTAAGTGTTTTTTGCAAATTATTTGCCTTAAAAAAAAGATTTTAAGCTTGGTTCATCATGACATGTTTCACACAGATACGAACATCACTGCGTTTAATGTATCAAAGCAAGAGCAATGCTTTTTTTATTTTTTAACATTGATTTATAGTCAGTCGTCTTGGCCTTTTTAAATTTTATTATTACATAGATATCTTTGATTGAAAAATGAAGTGGTAAATCTTGCCTTTAGGAATTTAGGATATCTGCTTACTCGCTTGCGCGCTATAAGACTCGCTTATGTTCTTATCTCTGCCTAAATATAATATTTACCCACAATTTTTCAAGCTGCGGATGGTATCCTAACTGTAACTGTTTATATTTGCTGTATTAAGACGGCGATGTGTTGTGTTTACTGGAACGCTTACGGCATTATAATATAATCTGTGCTGGTATCAGGTTTTGCAGAAATTGAAAATTGAGCCGTGATCTACCGAGCTTCAGATAATATTCAAAAATTATTGACTTTTTACAGGAAAATCCATATCAGTATTTCGAAGTTTACGTTTTGTTTTATCAATTTCCTAATATTTCGATAGGCAGACGATTATATGCTACTTAGTAAAACATACGTTCATTTTTTTTTGGTACTCAATTCTGATGGTTTCGTCAGTGTGGAAGTCGTACCCCTTCATGAAACTTTATACTGTGAACGCTGTATTAAGCTGCTAAAGAGTATTTAATGTACTGACCGGAATTCTTCTGTAGCGTCAAAGGTTTAGCGTCCTCCATGGAGTTGCGTAAGCTGATAGTATCGCATGCCTGCGCTGTAGAGTGTTCCTGGCAGAACGTGTCTGGCGACCAGTTCCCGCGCCGCCGCTTTTTCAGAGTATTGTGACAGCTCGGTTGGCGGGAGCCGTTCGAACGCTGCGTCCGTTGGCGCGAAAACGGTGTAGGTTTTACTTTCTGCAAATATACACAAACGTAAGTTTTCTTGTTTAATAATTTCATGTACAAATGTATGAAGCATCGTTTTTATCAGTTCAAATTGTAATGGTGTTAATTATTATCAAAATTTCTTGACGATTATTATTCGCTCTATCTTTACTGGTGCGGCTCGTTTCGATTTTTTTTAAACGTGTGTTTTGGCGACATAAACATTTTTAGTCGGAGTTGAAACCGCTACTAATGGCGCCAAAGCCAATCACTATGGCTACGCCAACTGATCCGATAAGCTAGTGTAATTACTTGGCATATGAGACTTAAGAACTGATGCATTGTTACACAGAAATGTTCAGGGTGATACAGCATTTGTTATGGGCAGACGTTGCACTTACGAGTACCATCAGGTGAACGGAAGAAACTTCTATCTAATATACTCGTAAGTTATTATAATATTTATTTATCTATGGACACTGTGAAGGCATTTCAACGGACATGAGGAGGTGAAGACCAGTCATTCCCTGTAAGTTGATACTTACGTTGGTCATTTGACAATTTTGGCAGTAACTGAAAGATGCCGACCCTACACATGATATAAATTTACCTGACAGGGTATCCGCGAAGCCGCTGGTTTGTATGGCTTTGATGAATGTAGTAAATCTGCGATCGCGGTCTGCTTGCAACGTTTGGACTATGTCGCCGACCGGCAATGGGAACATTACTCGGTCCACTGCGTGCGCTATACCCTGAAATACAATGCGTTTTTTAATTATTAGATTTAAAAAAAAAAAACGTTTATGAATTTATTAGAAAGTAGCTGAAGATCGCGACTATGTTCGTGTGGATTTAGGGTTATTAAAGGTCTCGTGAAAACTCTTCCGGAATAAAAAATATCCTATGTCCAATGTATCTCCGTGCCAAATTTCGTAAGATCGGTTCAATGGTTGAGCCGTCAAAAGGTAACAAACAGTCAGAGTGACAGAGAGAGTTACTTTCGCATTTATAATATTAGTATATGACTTCTATCTGAATAAATTCTTCATCGTCACTTCTTAAACAGACTATTGCTGCCTTCTCCTAGTTGGAAAAAATTCAATAGTAACGCCTGGTAAGCTTATTGACGATTGCTGTACCAGACAACTTCGTACCGTTTGAGACTGCCCCAATTTAGTATCTATCAATCTATATATATTTATATTATTTCGCGAAGTGGTTTTTTTGGCGGCATGAAGTATCTACCTTAATACTGTATCAGATTATTTTTCTCAAGACGAAAATTAAGTAATGTCTTAAAATATATAAATAGCGCTCTCTGTTGACAATCTTTTCAACTAACATGCATGACAGCTGTCGGTTGGAGTTATTAACATTCTTTAAAGAAGGTAGATGGCGCCATCTGTTCATGATCACGATGCTGTGCGAAAAATTCGCAATAGTTAGTTAGTAATTTTAAAAGTTATTGCGGTTTTCCGTCATTTTATTCAGTCATTCACGAAAAAGGAGAAGCCTGCATTGACCAATGAGTTATTAACAGGCTGTTGATGGATCAATTAAATTAATAAAGTTAAATCACTTTCTTTCTTCACATTTCTAATGTATTAATAATAAATGCAATTCCCTTACTACTGTAATACTGCGTTTGTCTATTTTTTTTATATATAATTACATACTATGTAATAAATTATTACTGACTGTGTATCCCGAGGTTGCTTATAGGTAGCCTTAATATTCACAGTACGCGAGTGACCTGAGTTCGATTGACATGTGAAGTCTGCTATTGGAACAGCGTGGCGGACTCTTCCTGATTCCAAAACCCTTTCATAAACAGTTACTATACTTTTTTTGATATATTACTGTATATATTACTATATATATATTACTAAATATATTACTATACCTGAGGTATATGGATATCCTTTTTATCTTCTAGTACCCGAGCGCCGTTGATGGTTGTCACCTGTACTTCGTTCCACTCAACATCATGCATATCATACTGATTGACTCTGAGCTGTGTGCCGGCGAGGGAGACTCCAGTCATCTCATCTTGAAGTGAAGCGATGTCGAAAGCGCCAGGTATGACGTGGTGAAGAAGAAGCTAGTAAAGAAAATAAGAAAATTTTGAGAGGAAATAAAAAATACATTAAAAAAATTGAAAATATATCATCATAATTATCTCAACCCATGATCCGTCCTCCCCATTTCATATCATGGGTGTCGTAAAAGTCGACAGATGGAAAATTAAACCCAGAAGATGGGCAGCAGCATCTTTCTGGAACATCTGAATAAATAAACTGCGGATGCCAACCCGCCTCCCATGCGTGGCAACAATGGCAGAAACCTCCTTCTCAAAGTGAGTGCTACATTTATTTGTTTTGTAGCAATCTATGGGGGAGGCCTATGTTTAGAAGTGGGCTAGTTAAAGGCTGAAAGGATGATCCGTCCACTGCTGAACAAAGAATCCCAAAGATTGCCACAAAATACAGCCTAGAGCCTACCTGCATCCATCGACTACCTGCAAAACCGTGCAAGGCATCGCTACACCTAGTGTGGGGTGGTCCTAAACCGCGTTTGCCAGTACGGGACTGTTACTCGAAAATATTTCTTCTCTAACGGCTATCAGTTCTCCGAGCTTTATGGGCGGCATATTGCCACATCACCTCGAGTAATATACATTGTAAACAGAAGAGGATAAAGGTGAAGTTAATAATGTTACCGTTTTTCAACAGATTTACCCTACTCAAAGCAAATAAATGTTGTATTTAAAATTCATATATTTAGCCATTATATAAGAATTAATTATCTGTTATCTGTTTGAAATAATATCAAGAATTTCTTACCCCACTCAGTAATCTAGGATTGTCCCTGAATTTTTCCTCAGCTCTATCTGGTCCACCAAGTTGCACCAACAGAGTCCTAAACGCCTTGTCTGTAGGAGCGAAAATCGTATACGGTCCAGTTTCATTTAAAATCGTGTCCAAACCAGATTGTCTTAAGTATTTTGCCGTTGCGAAAAGTCCGTTTTCCTTCAGAATATCTACAAGACCGAGATTGACATCTTTAGGATATGCCGGGAACGATTTCGGTTCTTCAGCAGCTGATGGAGCAGAGCTACTTCCTATTACAACTAATGATTCTGTAGTCGTCCGATATGTGGGAGTAGTATTAATAACTGTTGAGCTAGGGAATGAGCCTCTCGGCGTTTGGTCTTGGTTATTTCTATTAATTATGTAACGAGGCGATGAAGATTTGACAAAAAATCTTTCTGTAGTCGTCCGTGCCGGTAACGTGGAATATGTTTGAGTTTGATATTGCGTCGTACTTATTGGTTGTTCAGTGTTTCGGTATGTAATAGGTTCTTCTGTGGTATGAGGCACATGGCTATTATGTCCTGAATTTCCGTAATTGGATGTTGTAACATAACTATTGTAACTTGAAGGGCTATGAGAAGATAATGCTATATAATCGGTGGCAGGTTTCGTAGGAGCAGCTGTCGTGGATGTATAAGCAGCGTTAGAAATTTTAGTGGGACCTGGTAATTGTATTTCACCATTCTTTATTTTATTTATGATACTTTCTACCTCTGGGCCTTCTTCCGTTTGCTGCCCGTTTGCTTTAACACCCTTAACTTTGTAAGAACCATCGCCTTGTTCTTCCAGGAAAACAAAAGTAACTTTCTTTTTACTTTGAATGGAGTTGGGAATTTTGGAAACTTCTTCGAGTTTTCCATTATCTGATTGCTTAATAAGTTCATAATTTGCACCAGGCGGTAACACACCTTTCGTTAAATCTTCAAACGATATAGGGTTTGTTGTTTTGGACTCTTGGGTTGAACTTACAATTTTATCAAGATTTGAACCATCAGCTGTTATTGCACCTTTGGGTATCAAGTTTGGATTAGTTGTCCTTATCACTTCAAATTTTTGTCCATTTAGAGATATTTCGCGAGACGAGAAGTTTTTTTCGTTAAAATCTTCTGGGTTTTCTGCTAAAGCCACTTTCAGCTGTTTCAGAATATCTGGTTTTTGTAGCAATTCTACGCTCTTTGCTCGTAGATTATCGTCAAAGCCTTTTGTCTCGCTCTCTTCGAGTAGGTTCTTTATTTCATTATAGAGCTTCTGTTTATTTCTGTCTTGGGGAGGATGTCCTTGGCCTTGAAGTAGGCCTAGCCCTGTATCTTGGTAATGGAGGGCGAGTTGTTGTAGTCGTTGTGGTCGTTGTTGTCGTCGGTACAGTAGTTGTAGGGTGCTCCTTTTCATATAATTCGAGAGCTTTTTTGAACAAATCGGTCTCGTGCGGCAATAGAGGTCTATGTCTTTCTTGAGTTTGGGTATAGTAGTTGTCATAGCTCTCAGTTGTGGCATGAGTAGGTACAGTTTTAGTTGCTTGTTTACTTAGAAATTCTTCATGGAGCTTCTCGACTTTTTGCTGTTCTTTTTGTTGTTGTTTCTCAACAAATTCTTGATGTTTTTGGATAATTCTTTGTCTCTCTT
Source organism: Luehdorfia chinensis (assembly GCA_019845155.1). NCBI lineage: Eukaryota > Metazoa > Arthropoda > Insecta > Lepidoptera > Papilionidae > Luehdorfia > Luehdorfia chinensis. The sequence goes on from JAHVAK010000103.1 coordinate 12,113,528, forward strand.
GAAGCTCCATAAGTTTCTCCAAATTTTCTTTTGACTGTTGCTCAAAGTAATTTTGGAGCTGAGAAGACTGACCATTTGAAAATATTGAGGCTTGGCTTAATTGTGACTGGAAAGGCAGTTGTGCGCTTTCAAGGTTTAAGTTTTGTGGAGCTAGGTTTGGGGCTGGGTGGATCGATATTGGATTTGGCTGTCCAAAAATCGGTTGATTTTGGGGAGACGTTATAGTTGGAAGAAAAGCTGCCTGAGTAGGCCTTTGTCCAACATTAACGTTACCTTGAATGCTTGGATTTGGATTAAACGCGGGACCATTCTGTGCTAAGGGTAGTATGTTTTGGAAAGTGGCAAGAGTAGGCACAGATTGTTGAAGAAGATTTTGATTTTGTTGGTTGATTTGTCTTAAATTTTGTTGTGGGAAACTGTTTATATGAGTTGGGTTGACGTTTGGTGTTTGAGAATATTGGAAGCCATGGTTGTTGCCTATAGGTAAATTACTGGGAATAACTTGAGAGGGTACTATGCTGCTAAAATGTGGAACGTAAGATTGTTGATGTTGTTGTGATTGTTGTTGATGTTGTGATTGTTGTTGTGGTAGTTGTTGATGTTGTGGTGTTTGGCGCTGAGACTGTTGGTAGATGGATTGTTGAAATTGGATAGTTGGAGGCGCTGGACTGGTCAGTAGAGATGATTGTTGTTGGAAGTTCTGGAGTGGAGAATTAATTCCAAATCTCGATTGCTGTTCGTTGAATGCAGGGTTATCCACTGCAGGCTGCCTGCTTCGGTCGTATTCATTTTCTATCTGAAACGAGAAATTATTTTGATTAGATATATTTATTTTAAGCTTGTTATCAATAATAAAGATTTATTATATGAACTTCAATAGTTTATTATTTATTCTCGTCGTTTCCAACACCAATACGTCTATTAAAGTGACTATTAAAGTGAAGGATTGAGCTGTTAGATGTCCTGATTTCGAATTTAGTTTAATTTAATTGCATCTCTCATCATCATCATAATGAGTCAACGGCCAAGAAAAGAAACAATACATATATTATAGTCATCATCATCATCATTTCAGCCTACCACTAGTGCACTGCTGAACATAGGCCTCCGCCATAGATTGCCGCAAAAGTTTGTTGCTCTCATTTTGAGGGGATTTTGCAATAGATGCCACGCTCGGCAGGAGAGTTGGCAACCGCAGTTTCTTTATTCATTCGTTCCAGGAAGATGCTGCTGCCCATCTTCTGGTTTTTATTTTCCCTCTGTTGACTTTTACGACACCCACGGGATGAGATGGGGTGGTAGACTCTCGTAAGCGGCTATAGTACATAAAGAGAACAACAAACGATCAGTTCATCGAGTTATCATTAACGATCGCGTAGCCTACATTTGTGCAAAACGCAAACTGTTGGTTTGTCTCTTTGTGTTTTGCATGTGAGATTAATGTCCTACTGTAGGGCATCGTTTAAAAAAAACAAAGCAACTGTTTTAAATTCAGTCAATCTCTGTCAAAGATCAAAATGGTTCAACTGTTAGACAGCCTCCCCAAGGTTAATATTGAAAGATCACAAGAACCATAGACGTGACTAGATTGAAGTGAAAGAGTAGAGTAGAGAAGATGTTGATGTGATGGAAGTTTACAATAATGCAAGTTTTTGTAATAATAATAGCTCTATTACATTTTCATTCACAGTTCACTAGACTTGGAAAAACGGTAGCGAACAAATATTGCAGAAAGAAAATCGGATATACTTTATGGAGAGTTGATGATTGCGTGGCCTAGTGATCAGAGTGCCCGAATTCCACACCGCGGATCCTGGGTACGTAGCCAGAATTTGTGCGAAAACACAAATTGTTGGTTTTCGGGTCTGGTTGTGTTGTGCATGTGAAATTCTTTAATACGCACTCATGATACAGGAGAAATCCTACTGTGTAGTTTCTTTAGAAAAAAATAAAAATACTTGTTAGAGACTGTTGCAAAAGAACACTGTTCACAGTACCAGCGACAAAACATTTAGTATACGTGACGCATCAGTAGCACGAAAGTGCATTCTTGATGCGCGTGCCCGCTCTGGGCTACGTGGAGAACGATAGAGCGTCACACACAGACAGACAATGCAAAATATAGTATACCAACATATTAGGCTTCAAAGTCAGAAAAGGCGTTTCAGTTTGATTACGACGTGGTATCTTTAGGAAGAGATATATATGTACGAGGGGTGATCCAAAAGTAATGATAATCAATAATAAACACAATGAATAAAATAAATAAATAAATTTATTTCTCAACATAGTCTCCTAGCAAGTCTATACATTTAGTCCATCTCTTTTCTAATCCTAAAATTCCCTTAGAAAAAAAATCTTTATCTTGACTCTCAAAAAAGTCCTCAACCGCGGCCATCACGTCGCTATCATCGTCAAATTTCTTGCCTCGGAGGTGTTCCTTGAGTCGTGGAAAGAGATAGAAGTCGCTGGGGGCTAGATCTGGTGAATAGGGGGGGTGTTCCACCAGCTCAAAGCCCGCTTCCTGAATGGCAGCCATGGCAATTGCAGCTTTGTGAACCGGTGCGTTGTCTTGATGGAACAGCACTCCAGCCCGCAGTTTGCCTCGCCTTTTCTCCTTAATAGCCTCCCGCAATCTTCTTATTTGTTCTGCATAGTAGGAGCCTGTAATAGTGGCCCCCTTTTCCAAGTAGTCCACCATGATTATTCCTTCAGCGTCCCAAAAAACAGACGCCATAACCTTCCCTGCTGAGCTTGACACTTTGAATTTCTTCGGCGTCGGTTCATCGGATCGTTTCCATGTCATCGATTGTTGTTTTGTTTCAGGATCAAAATGGTGGATCCAGGTCTCGTCCATGGTCACAAAACGTGACAAAAAATTATCCTTGTCTGCCTGGAACTTTTCGAGATTTGCTCTTGACATGTCGACTCGTTTCTTCTTTTGCTCGTCGTTTAACATTTTCGGTACCCAACGCGCGGAGACCTTTCTCATATGCAATTCGTTCGCAAGGATTCTTTGAATGCTGCCATATGAGATCCCTGTGACCTCAGCTACATGCCTGATAGTCACTCTTCGATCTTCCAATACAACTTCTTCAACTTTTTTCACATTTTCTTCAGTGAGGGACGTCGATGGGCGTCCTTCGCGGTGTTCGTCTTCCGTCGATGTTCTTCCCAACTTAAACTCCTTAGCCCAGCGTGCAACTGTGGAATATGGAGGAGAAGAGTCCCCTAATGTTTCCACCAAGTCGCTGTGTATGTCTTTGGTAGACATTTTTTTCAAGCAGAGGTATTTAATGACAGCTCTGATTTCGTGTTTTTCCATTTTGATGTTCACTCCTTGACAGTCCGTATTCAAATGAATGTAGCTCCCGGGAATCGTGGCCTATTTATATGATTTTTTTTCCCTGAACTAGTGGTTAACTGAGTAAGTGACTGAAATTTTTTTGTATTTTTGTGTGCACTAGAAATAACTGATTATCATTACTTTTGGATCACCCCTCGTATATACGCGACTTGGGTACCTTTGACATAGGTACAGCATTTTCAATGTAATATATATGTAAAAGTCCGACGGCAGTAAACACTAAAAGAAAAGCAGATTTCCCATTAGGCCAGTCAACCCTACTGTCACTGATTAAGCACTCTTGAATGATTGCGACGATCTCACAAATACAGCCGGTCACAATGGCATGCTTTTGACAACACAAATGTTGCTTAAAGGAATGTTGACCGAGCGAATCTTTATTTATGACAATGTTGGACTCGATGCGCCAAATGTATTACTGTTTTAGAATACTGCTAGCATTAGTTTACTTATTGAGAATTAGTTATAGTTGAGAAATTCTTAAGCGACTGAGGGGCGGGGACGAAGTACTTTAGACGTTAAAGGGGTTAGCGGTAGTGTAGCGGGGAAGGGGGGCGCGGGTAGCTACGTTTCACTACATGTGTAGCGGGGCACTAGTGTAAACGTGTTACCTTCCTTCTCAACGTCTGTCGCCCTCAGGTTGCTCACAAACTTGCCTGACTAAAGCTGAACTATGAAGTCAAAACTTCTACGGAACTTGGACTACGTGTGTTCCAAAACGCACATCGACAGCTTTTTCTAGAATACCCTGAGAAAATGACAAGGCTACTTACATTGAGATAACCGACCTTGCGTGCGTGTGGGCAACTGACAGACAATGTATTGAAATAATTAGGACAAGTGTCTAATAAGTTTAATATGGTCATTGTGATTACTACACTATTGTAACTATCAAAATTGTTAGTTTTGTTCTCGAATTTAGCATGTGGGAGAATAGTTATTGCAACTCTACAATTTACATATATGCAATGCCCGTTGGTCGATTTAGAAAAGCTCCATACGTATTTATTCGATCAATACTAACGAGTGGTTTCTGTGTGACACTGCGCTTGTCACCCTGAGATATTAGTTCTTAAGTCTCATATGCCCAGTGATTACCCTAGCGAAATTGTATCTGAGTATGGCAGTTAAACTTGGTACCTTAAATCTTCTTCCAGCAGCGCTGTAGTGGGACTTGGCCTATTCATCAGTTTTCCTCCATCTATCACGCACACTACTGTGTCTTGAATCCTCTAAATTTTGCTAATTATCTTTTATTTATTATCTTAAGTTTAGATTGGTCCAAACTCAAAAACGTTTCTCAGTAGATTCATAAAGTTTTAACAAAAAAAACCTTAAAGGTCGGGCGCAACAAAATGACATCGATTTTAAAAACTGGTTAAGGAGACATTATTATAAAAATCGTACTATAAAATATGACAACAATGTTGTGTGCAAATGCACTTGTAAGCCCCATGTCTAATATCTGATATTCTCATAACCGGCGATGTAATAAAATATTTATTCATTAAAAAAGAGTTCAGAGTTTCTTGCCGGGTTTTTGATATCTTATTTTTCGAGACGGTGTAATTTTTAACGTCCTTTAAAAATTTGAAAAAGTCTAAATTAAATAAAAAAAATCTCAACATTATTTCAAATGTTACATTTTGTTGTGCAAATTAAATAAGCCTATAATTACGAGGAATAGTAAAAGTGAAATCTTTTAGTAGAACTACATGATGTAAGTAATGCGCTGTACAGTCTATGCATACACGTTGCTAACAATAGCAAGTCCCTCTCTAGACATTAGTAAACATGGGAGAAGACGCCGCTCAAATACATTTGAGAAGGTGAAAACGAAAGACAACTTTCAACGTTTTGTGGAAACGACAGGGTCATTCATATTCAACGCGACTCCGCGGCTCATCTGTGTAAACGTGATTAGAAAACAACATTGAGGGACTTTTAAGGTTAAAAATAAATTAAATTAAAATATTCCAATTTAATTTATTTTTAACCTTTATTTCCATAGATTATTTTATTCAAATGTATATTGACGTTCTGTCTATGCATTTCACCTCACCTATTAATATCATGGGTGCTAGAGAAATATTTTTATTTTTATGCAAATTTACCACAAACAAAGAAACATCGCTCACAGGTTTCTTGACAGGCTATCTACAGAATCTAAGGCAGGAATCTGTCTAGGTAGGTGGCCCAGGGCCAGTTATTCAGCCGTGAAGCAGTAGTGTGTTTCGGTTTGAAGGGCACTGTGAACTGATGTCTCTGGTTGACAGGCGCAGTGTGGTGTCACACAGAAATGTTCTGGGTGACACAGCATTTGTAATGGGCAGACGTTGTAATTACCATCAGGTGAACGTTTTGCTCGTTTTCGTCACTTTTATTAAATAAATCAAATAAAAAAAATATTAAGCAACTCAGCCCAAATACGCGGGGTTGCCACCTTTTGGAATAAAAGATGTCGAGGCAATCAGTCGGACATCGGAGTTAGGTCCAATTTACTTTTTTTTATCCTCCGAACAAGACATGTACAGCTTGATGTCGTCCACTAGGTCTGCAGTGCGTGCTGCGGATGACGGGAACCGTGTGAGCAGTGGGCAATGTGCTGTTAGCCTGAGTGAATTGAGCGATCGTAGTGTCTTATCAAACATCGGGCCGATATCATCGAAATCGGGACTGTCTCGGCAGAATCGGGACGGACGGCAACTGTGCAAATATGGCAACCATACTCTATATACGACAGGACTAGATCCCCGCAAAGATAAGGGAGCTTTTTCCGTGTGAAATAGTACGCCAGGTCGTTTAAACCAAAACCAACCTTTGTGCGAAAACACAAGTTTTTAGTTTTCGGGTCTGGTTGAGTTGTGATTATCCCTGTGTCTCATATATCCCCTGCGCTGTTACGTGTCAGCGACTGCCGCTGTTTCTTTCCCGAACTGTGATAACCGACAGAAAACGTACGTATGTTTATAACTTCGAAACTAAGCGAGAAGGACTATATTGTAAAGTCGGTTATTTTCAAGGTTACATTCTGAAAAGAGAAATCAAGGTGAAAGAAATGCCTATATGCTGCTTGAGTTGCGGTTCTATATATATAGGTGTCCGGCAGAGTAGAAAAGAACAGCACATTACTCTTTCCTACCGAGGTATCGTAGGAGGCGACAAGGTATTGTACGGACAGCGTTTATTCGTGTAGAATAACACTATAATATGCAATGATGTCGCTATACTGCTTGTAATGGGGAGTAAGAATTTTTTGACTTGTACCAAAATGGCGGCGACGTGGTTAGCCACCCGTCACATCTCGTTTCCCGCGAGGGCGCAAATGGGTTTCATTAGTGGCCTCTGCCTACCCTTTATATGGGAAAGAGGCGTGATTGTATCTATGTATGAGTTGCAAATGTTTCTACGGCCTCTTCATCTAATCGTCATGTAAATAAACGAATAAAAAAGGTTGTTACGCAAGTGTACACAGTGTAGCGCCCCGTGACCTTTGTGCGAAAAAAGTTTTACGAATGAAACCGAAAGCTGTCCGTACCGGTTCCTCCCTCCGTCCCTCTCGCCAGGGCGACGAGAAAGTGCTCACGATGGCTTTGGCACAGTTTGGTAACAACATCCTGTATCTGTGAGTAACTTGTTGCGAGATAAGTCCAAGTATAGATATCGGTAGAGCTAAAGATGTCAAGAAATACAAAATAGGTTTTATTGTCACCAAATATAATACTATTTTTTTTCTAAAAAAATGTTTTTGTTATGTAAGCTTACCAAAAAGAGTAATTTTGTAAAAGTACCCATTTTTTATGTATAAATCAATGGCAAAACTAATTTACGTCATCGGAGTTCTAAAATCTGCAAAAATGTTTGGGTAATAATTAGAAGATCATTTGAACAACATTGATTGCAAAAAAAACTTCACAAAACATTTTTAAAAACAAATTAACGTGAACATACGCAAATGCATTGTTATTTTCTATAAGCGTTTACCTACTAACATTTATTATTACTGAATCTAAACAACTTAACAAAATCGATATTTATAATATAACTAGCTGATGCACGCGACCCCGCCCGCGTGAATGTAGCTTTTTTAAATAACCCGTGAAAACTCTAGCCTATGTCCGTCTCCAGGATGCGAGCTATCTCTGTGCCAAATTTTGTCAAGATCGGTTCCACGGTTGAGCCGTGAAAAGGTAACAAACAGACAGAGGGACAGAGTGAGTTACTTTCGCATTTATAATATTAGTATGGATTTAAGACTAACAAACTTCTATAGGCAACAGAACAAAGGGTCGGACGATGTCTATTACAACAGAATAGTTCGAGGAAGAAACCGCTGACACGTAACTGTTTGCGTAAGCAAGCTATTAAATATCTTTATCAGCCACTAGCTTTAACGTAACTGTGATTCAAATCTTTAAAGCACCAGCAAATAATAGTCTTGAGTTTTATTCTAGACTAGATGTTCCTCGCGGTTTCGCCCGCGTAAAATAAGCCGACGCCCATGATTGCACCGTACGGCGCGGTGCCTCGCTAGTGTTGACAGGTCCGGTGTGCCAAATTTCGGGACGGAATTTAAAAATAATCGGGACTTTGGTTTTCTAATCAGGAGAGCTACAATGGATACATTTGGCGTCCCGGTCAATGGTGAATCGGGACGTGTCATCAGACCCCTGAAAATCGGGAAACCTGGCAACACTATGCCTTACTGACCTGAGCATTCAGTGTTCGGCCCTTTTCGGAAATGTTCGGTTTCAGTGTGCCGCTCCTTAAGAACGTAGTATAAAGTCATAGCTTAGAACCTTTCTCAATAAACGGGTTATCTAATGCAAAATAGATATTTAATTATAATTGGTATTTCCTAAGATTAGCGCGTACAAACATACACACTCTCCAGCTTCATTATTGTCGTAAGATTCATATAACGCTAGTTCAGACAAAACTGATAATATCTTGATTCTTATATTGCGTGCAAGTTTGAAAAAGTGTCACAAAACATTATTTAAAATGGATCTACGACGATATATTTGGGCACGTTTGGCGCAGTGGCTACGCGACTTCTGCGTTGTGGACCGCGGGTTTGGTTCCGGCAGGTGACAAATAATTGTATGGGCTACAGCTACATTAGGGTTCCACGTGTTTGTGCGTGTTTAATTTATGTCTGTAAAATGGACCCACAATACAGAACAAACCCCAGTTTATTAAAAAAAAAACTATGTAAATAACTTAACAATTTTACGCTTCTCATATTTTTTACTTAGTGCTAAGTGATCGAAAATACGTTTAGTGGAAATGGTAAGTCTAGACACACATATGCGCCAAATGCAAAAATAAAATCTACCGTAAGGAACACTAGGACCAGTTTTACTTGTGGTAATTATGTACATCTAAGCTTGTACCACCGAAAGTGCCAGTAATTCTGCTGTGAAGCAATAGTAAAAAAAAAAGTAAAGTTTCAGCCTATAAATGTCCCACTACTGAGCACAGGCCTCCTCTCATTTCTGAGAGGGTTTTGGAGCTAGGAAGAATCCGCCACGCTGCTCCAATGCGGGTTGGCGGACTTCACATGTCTTCGAAATATTTTTTATTCATCAGACATGCAGGTTTCCTCACGATGTTTTCCTTCACCGCCGAGCACGTGGTAAATCAGCACTTAAAATTGCAATTAACAATTTTAGTGGTGCCGGCACCGGGAATCGAGCCCAGGTCACTCGCGTACTATGAAATTTAAATCGAGCGCCTAGCCCCTGAGCTACCACGGCAGGCGGAAGCAGTAGTGTGTTAACATTATTGTGATTCGGTCTAAAGTATACTGTTGACTAGTGTAATTACTAGACTAGCCAGACTAATTTCACAGGGTGCCGAGGGCAGTGTGGTGCCATACTGAAATGTTTTGGGTGACACAGTATTTGTTATGCGCAAACGTAGTTTCTAACAGGTGTACGATTTGCTCGTCTCGTCCCTCTTATTCAATAAAATAATACATATTTTTATTGCTCTCATTGCTTCAGTGCGCTTTACCCCGGAACACAGTGGTTTTGTACACTACTTGCTGAATTACTAGCACAGTGATAGTACCTGATCGACCATCTGGCCTAGTGGTTAGCGTACCCGACTTCTACGCCATAGGTCCTGGGTTCGAATACCAGCCGGCGCCAACATTTGTCCAAAACACAAATTGCCGGTTTTCGGTCCTGCTTACATACGGGTAATGTTATTTAAGCAAAATTATGTATGTATTTCTCGAGAAGTCAATTTGCCTTCTCTCACTTTTACTTTTGAGAGGGCTTTGGAGCCGGGAATAGTCCACCACACTACTCCAATGTAGGTTGGGGAACTTCTCATATCCTCGATTTTATTTACTCCTCACATATGCAGTCTTCCTGATGTTTTCCTCCACAGTTGAGGACGTGGTACATCACTTAAACTGCAGAACAATTTTGTAGGTGGCGGATTCAGGGAGCACCCAACTCACTCGCGTACATTTAAAGCGAAAGTCGCCTCTGGACTACCACTACTTAAGAAGTCAATGTGTTATTAATGAAAAGGAATTTTTGTTGTGCAGTTATTTCAATACCTAATCGAATCTTACATCATCCGTCTATTCGTTACTTAGCACCATTAGTGGTACTTTTGGTCTGGAATATTTAAAATGGAGTTTCCGCCAAAGACAGTTCTTTTATGCCTTAATTACGTTGCAATTAACATTTGTAGTAATCTGTTATTTAACTTTTGCTCATTAAGTTGTTTTGACGCAACTTTAAATAGTGAAAGTGGCAAAACTCGTGAAGAGGTGGCAGACGTCGAAAACATCTTCGTTGTATAATATTTGAGCGAAGTGGTGTTGTGGTTACATATGCACGGCTACACAGTTAAAATCTATACAAATAAATAAAATTGTAGTGTCTGTTTGTAACAAAATAACAGCTTTTTACTCAATGTTCATAAAAGTGTATGAGTTATTTAAAAGAAAAAAACTATCTGTAAAGTTTTTGTCTGTAGTTTTGTATCCTATTTTGACGGGACTTTCACTGACAGATAGCTGATAACATAGCGGGTTACATATGATTAAAACAGGGGATTATATATGTATATCATCGACGGGGGTTTACGCAGGTGATACCGCGGGGCACAGTAATAAATTCATAAATAGATTTGTAGCCCTGCGTAGAAATTATATAATACCACGTGGCCTGTGCCTTTTACGCCGTGGGTTCTAGATTAGAATCCCAGCCGGAACCATCATTTGCGCAAAAAGGGTCTGCGTGTTCGTGTGTGTATATTTTATAACTGTAAAACACCGATACAGGAGAAATCCCAGCGTGGGACATACTTTTTCATAAAAAGAAAAAGAAACAAATTGATTTGTCAGTACATTCCGCAGTTAAATCAAGTCTAAATACCGATAAATCCCATATAATTCCTTTGAGAAGTATTAAAACTAAAACTAGGTTGAGAAGTATAACTTAATTTTATAAATGCATTGTAAAAAGCTTTTAAATTATAAAAGTCATCATACGATAAAACGTATCATTAAATGCATTCACAAAACATCCTTGCATATTCAAAGAGAGTAATTCAATAGATTTCGTCCGTGAACTCGTCAACTGAAATTATTCAACTTTCTACGCTCCGCAGTGTCTCTCGTAGTGATGAGACGAGTTGATTACGGCTCACCCGGTGACGCACAATACGTCACCATTCTATGCAGTAATACGTCGCGTTAGTTTTTAAAGTGCGTATGTACTCTCTAAAATTTTTAAATGGAAAATTATGTGCAGATGTGCTTTGTTACAACGTGCTCGGTGGCTAAGAAATAAATAATAGTTTGAAAAAACTAAAAAATACGCTTTATATAGAAAACCAAACTAAAAAATAGAAAATAAATTTTAGTAAATTTGAATTAAGAATAGTGTAAAAAATTCTAATGAATATAAATGAATAATAGTGTAAATAAGAAAAAAATGTTTTATTTTAAATAAAGCGTCGGGTGCTTTTTAAGATATCGAAATGATAATCCTTCTTCTCATATCTGTCAATGAAATATTTATAACTATTGACACCATGCACCTCACGCAAGACTGCAAAAACTACCGAGGCATTAGCTTGCTCAGTATCGTCGGCAAACTGTATGCAAAGGTTTTGATTAAGAGAGTGATGAATGAAACTGAAGAGAAGATATGGGATGTACAAGCGGGATTAAAAAGAGGAATGGGATGCGTGGATCAGGTCTTTTCCTTACGAAGCCTAGCCGGAAAATTCTTGGCTCAAAGTCAAAAGTCTATTGCGCATTCGTGGACTTGGAAAAGGCCTATGATAGGGTAGTCAGGACTGAATTGTGGTCGACATTGCATATGCATGCGTATCAAAAAAAGCCTAGAGGGCGGTAAAACATAGTGAGTTTTTTTTAATTGTTATTCATTTAATGCTGATGTGAAGCATCGTCGTTCTAGGAAGTCTGCAGTCTGTTACCATGTTTTTTTTTTAATTTTTTATTTCATAATAGTGACGGAACGAGCAAAACGTTCACCTGATGGTAAGTGCAACGTCTGCCCATAACAAATGCTGTGTCACCCAGAAAATTCCTTTGTGACACCACACTGCGCCCGTCACCCTGAAACATCAGTTCTTAAGTCTCATATGCCCAGTGATTACGCTAGCTCTCAGTGCCCTTCAAACCGAAACACAGTAATGTTTGCACACTACTGCTTCACGGCAGAATATCTGGCCCTGGGGTGGTACCTACCTAGACGGATTCTTGCATAGGAATCCTACCACCAGTAAATGGATAACCAACAAGATTTGATAAACCACAAATCCTTGCAAAAGAACACCTATTCCTACCAATGATGATTCCCGAGGCTATTGAAATTAAAAAACATCCTAATTTCAATAGAGAATATGGTTGGGTATTACCACCAGCTTGGGATCCTATAATTAATAAAATTAAATCAAAATCTTACCACTGCAAGACTTCAAGACACAGTTAGCTCTTTCTGGGTAGATCGGACCAAAAATAACAATTAAAAGCTGGAGGTACCCCGGGTTAACTATAAAATTAGGACATCTGTCATCTCGGTCCTCCCGTGACCATGGGTGCTGTAAAGCGCTCGATACCTCGGGTTATAAATAGTTCAAAATTAAACGCGATAGAATCTGTTCATATAATTTTTATTTAAATTGTTATTCATTGTTTGTGAGTACAAATAAAATAGTAAACATAGTACCTAAAGATATCGATTGAGATAATTTTATCATTTACAGACTTTCGTTATTTTTTACTTTAAGTTAATTCTTATACTATATATATTATTTAATAATAAATAATTATCAAATCCGCCCCTGGGTAAACGTTTTGGTCGTTTCGTCATTTTTTCAAATTAAAAAAAAATTGCATTAATCAAATCTTAGCGTAGTTCGAACCCAAATTTTTTTTTATTAAGACAGTAACGATACGAGAAAATGTTCACTTGATGGTAAGCACAACGACTGCCCATAAGAAATGCCGTGTCGCCCACAACATTTGTGTGGCACCACACTGCGTTCGTCACACTGAGAAACCAGTCCTCTTAAGTCCCACATGCCCATTAATTGTATTAGCTCTCAGTGCCCTTCAAACTGGAACACTGTGGTGGTACCTACCTAGGCGGATTCCGACATAGGTATCCTACCACCGGTAACGAAGTAGTGGGACTTAAAGAGTATAGCAATACTATAGGAACGGCTACTAAAAGTTTTTTTTCACATATCCATACTTATATTATAAATGCGAAAGTAGGTCTCTGTCCCTCTGCCTGTTAGTTACCTTTTCACAATTCAACCGCTAAACCTATCTAGACGAAGTTTGGCGCAGAGATAGCGTGCATCATGGAAACGGACATTTGATACTTTTATTCCGGAAAATAAAATAGTTTCCACGGGATAATTAAAAAAACTATATCCACGCAGACGAAGTCGCGGACATCAGCGAGTTTATAATAATGTTATTTTTTTTTTAAATTAATATATAAATAATTAGAACGAATGCATAAGATGTAATTTTTCTAACGGTCGTCACAAAATGATGCAGGGGACCAAACTTTTCTGCATTTTTTTGCAGAACCGTTCACTGTCATCATGTATTTTTTGCGGAACACTCGGCTATCGCCCCCCATTCGATATAAGTACAAGATCTTAAAATGTACTAGTGTATTTACTTTCCAAATCGTCGCGGAAGATCAGATTCAGCGGAACACTTGTGTGGTACATAGTTCAGGAACCCCTGCGCTAGAGGTACAGCTTTCCATTGATAACATCACTATGTTAATTGATAAGATTGTACTTCGTAAATTCACGAAACTAGCAAAACGTTCACCTGATGGTAAGCGCTACTACTGCCCGTAACAAATCCCGTTTCACCCTGGACATTTCTGTGTGGCAACACACTACACTCGTCGCCTGCATGTCGACGAAACCTGTATGTCCGAGGAATAAAATATTTTAATGATGTGGAAAGTAGACCAACCTGCATTCGAGCAGCGTAGAGCACTCTCCCAAGCACCGAAGCCCTTTCGAAAATGTGGGAAGGCCTGTGCTAAGTATTGCCATGTTTATACGTTGTAAACTTTTTTTACGAAAAAAAAACAATCTATAACGTTTTGTACTCAGAAATTATAAGTGAGAAAGTAACTCTCTCTGTCTGGTTGTAACTATTTCACGACCCAACTGTGTAACCGATCTTGACGATAGCGCAGAGATAGCTTGCATCCTGCAGACGGACAAAGGATTCTTTTTACTTCAGAAAATAAATGAGTTCCAAAGGTATTTTTAGAAAACCAAAATCCATGCGAACCTTTCCGCGGGAATCAGCCAGTATTCGATATATTTTTACATCATTTATTTTTAACTTCATTGTATGCAAATTAGAGACAAATACGGAGGGAATCCGTCTGCGCTAGTTACGAATGAAAAACGTTAATTCAAAGCTTTCATTGCTAAAATGTAAATTGGTTAATGTGATATGGTCATACGTGCAAAAAACGTATGACTGTAAATGAGTATACATTACATTCGTGATTATAAAAAAGAAATTGAAAACTATTGTACTGTTTGTTTCATATATTTATTAAAAGCAAAATGACGAATAATCAATTTACTTTCAATAGAGTCTAAAGAAACTGTTGAACAAGTAAGTAGAAGTCGTATGTGGAAATCTGGCATATTTAAAAAAAAAAAGTAACAAGATATACGATTTCTCCTGCATCGTGACTACGTTTTACAGACCATTTTCAAATGCACAGAACAATATTAGAAATGGTTATTCTGTTATTTGTTGACTTGAGATTTTCATGGCTTTTTACTTAAGATACTTTTACCATGAAGTAGCGATTTCTTACGTCACTACCGCGTGGTAAAAGTACATTTTATAATTATTATTAATATTCACTGGTGGTAGGATTATTGTGTTCGAAATTGTGTTATTGTTATTGTGTGGGAAACACAGTTTACATTACTGTGTTTCGGTTGGAAGGGCACTGAGAACTAGTGTAACTGGGCATATAAGACTTAAGAACTCAGTGAATGGAGCAGTGTGATGTCACACGGAAATGTTCTGGGTGACACAGCATTTGTTACGTGCAGACGTTGCACTTACTATCAGGTGGACGTTTTGCTAAACTCGACTTTATATAATAAAAAAAAATCGAAACAGATTGTTGTTACTGCGAGGATAATGATGAGTCAGAAATTTTGAAAGGTTATTTTTTTTATTTATAAATTTAATGACCTTATGCCCGCGTTTTAGTCTGTGTGGATATAGTATTTTTCCCGTGAGAACTGTAAACACAGCAACGTTTGCACACCACTGGCTCACGGCAGAGTATCTGGTTCTTCTACGGTACCTTCCTAGACGGATTCCTGTATAGAAACCACAAGGATTCCGCCAGGTAGCGGAATAACCATCTTGCCGTGATGCCAGATCAAAAATACACAGACAGGTGACGGTCTGCAGCGTCAAGGTGCGAGGCGTCTGTTAAAGTGGAAATTACGGCAAATCCTCCATAATAAGGGAAGGGGAACAGGCCTATGTTCAGCGCTTGACTATTACCAAGCTGATGAAGAATAAGATGAAGTGATTACGTTTGTATTACTTTTAAGTAGGTGCAACACATCGGCCAGTTATTCTGCCGCGAAGCAGTAGCGTGCAAACATTACTGTGTTTCGGTCTGAAGGGCACTGAGAGCTAGTGTAATCACTGGGCATACGAAATTTGTCTGGGGATGAATCTGGGGATGATGGGCGCAATGTGGTGCCACACAGAAATGTTTTATTTAACACAGCATTTGTTATGGGCCGACGTTGCACTTAGTCTCGTCACTTTGTCAAATAAAAAAAACAGACATCTCAAGTTTTTACAAATTATTTTTGTTACAATATATTCTATATCTAGTTTTATATTACAAACAGAAAAAAAATAAAAAAATGAAGTCAATAAAGACATTTAATCGTTCGTGTATAATTAGAATTTGACGGCAATCATTTGAAATGACTAAAAAAGTTACTAACTACTTAGTGTAACTACTAAGACTAAAACACTAGTTTTTTTTTATAAAATCACTCTGCTGAAAAGTTATATTTTTTTGGATATCCATCTTTACTTTGCGACCTCCGCCATACTCATACACACGAGTGAAGGATTCTATTTATTAATTAAAAGTGCAATAAAGTCTGGATTTCTGTTACAACATTTTTTACTTTCTCATGAGTTGTATTCGCTGTGACGCAACACATTTCTTTATAATGTTAATGAACGCACGGTGATGTTATCTAACGCAAAATTCTCATAAGGTTTTGCCAGTAAATTAATTATAACTGTATGTATGTGAAATTGAAGATCGTAAAATGAATGATCTTTCATTGTGAGTAATTACGAGCTTCGTGGAAATCTTTTAAGATATTACCAAGTTAGTGCCAGGGTTAAGTACTATCTATTACCTGTAATTTTCATGTTAATAATTAAAAGCGGTTAGAACCGCTTTTAATTATATATTATTATATTTTTATTATATACCTTAGAAGGTTACATTCATTCGGACCGACACTTTTACTGGTGGTAGGATTCCGCCTAGGCAGATAGCAGCGTCAGTCATGAAATCAATTAATCTCTGTTGGGACCCAAATAGGTTTCTGTCTTATGGTCAGGGGCGGATTTCCCTATAGGTAGGCCTAGGGCGAGCCTCACAAATAAAAATGGTAAGCAGCAGTATATAAAGACATTGACTGAGATACTTTTATCATTTACAGACCATTTAATTCTTATACGTCATTAAATTTTTCGTGCTTTGCAGGGAGTAGGGTACGGCAATCTTTCGTAGACCTAGGGCAGCGCATTTGATAGGTACCCCCTGTACCTATCAAATGCGCCCGTACTTATGGTGCCTGCCGACTTAAGAGTAGGACAGATCAGAGTCAAACGATTTTACCACGACTTTGAAAAATGTTACGATTATACAACGTAGTAGTAACTAGTTACGACCGCGTGGCCTAGTGGTCAGAGTACCTGACTTCTAAGCCTGCGGGTCTTGGGTTCGAATCCCAGCCGGAGCCAACATTTGTGCTAAAACATAAATTGTTGGTTTTCGGGTCTGGTTGTGTTGTGATTGTCCCCGTGTTTCTGACACTGCATCCTAGCCTACCTCCGATCTCATCGCATCAGGGTTACATCGGGTGCGGGTAGGTTGGGACGAGTGAGTGCCTCTGTGTTTGCGCGTACACTTGTGGCACTGTAATATCTCCTGCGCAGTTGATGACTCTCGACAGTAGTCGGCAGTTGTCGCCGTGGTCGAAATCTAAGATTTAAAATCTCAGCAGGGTTTTCGATATGATAATATTTATCATTTACATATAAAATTAAAGGCGAGCAACAATTTTTTTTAATGAGAGGAGGCCTGTGCTCATCAGTGGGACATTTATAGGCTGAAACTTTACTTTTTTTTTACATATAAAACATATTAAATTTGGACGTTTGTTAAAATTAAAAACGTGGATGAAAAATGTTCATTTTATCAAAATGAATAATAATAAAATCTTGAGTTTCATATCCGATCAGAAATCGTGGATTTTATCGAAGCAGAAGCCGAAAAAATAAATTAATCTCATGACATAATTTAAAAACATTCATCTCCCCTCAGGACGGCTAGCAGTAGAAATGCGTGCGCAACGGATGGCTTCTCGCGTAAATAGTTGTGCCCATAACTCATATCTTGCATGACTTAATTGTTTGCTTTCTATCTGCTGACAACCTAGTATTCAGATGAGAAAAAGTACGTTGCGCTTTAGACAAAGAAAGTCCGTGATGCAAATTTTATTTAGTACAAAGTTTAAAAAAAATGCGTAATGGAACAAGACTGTCTGTATGTGGATTATCATATATATCAAATTATACTTTTATTCACTGTAAATAGTTAAGAAAGCCCATGTCTGTGCTCACCCTAGGTCCTGTTATGGCGGAGACTGCATGTGCCAAAAGCACAAACTGAAAAATGCTGCCCCTCATGCTTCACTCTCAAGAAATAGAGCGGCAGAGTACCATCACACACAACACACCGTCTTGCACTACTGTCCCGCGCGCACTAAACCCCTAAACAGTACACTGACACCACACAATTTTTTTTTTTAAATAACGCGGGAATTATTATGTACAATTGACAGCTATCAAATCGCAAAACTAATTTTAAGTGCGAAATTGTAACAGATGTTTTTCTTAAAGTGGCAGTGGCCTCACACGACGACAGTCTCTCCGCTTGTAAAATGTTTAGTGAACCGCGCTTCGTTTTACCACCCCCTACTCCGTTGGCCCCTACTCGAAGTTTCGAAAGGATTCCGACGAACAGATTGTCGCTTAAAGATACAAAACGAAATTGGTAAGATGTTAATTGAATGTTGCATAAATGTAGTTAATATTATTCAGAATCTGGCCGTATATTTTAAACTCGAATATTTTTCACAATATTGTTATACTCGTACTTTAATTTTTTTTAATCTTTCGGATTTTCTTTTTAAATCTCTCCTAAATTATCTAAAAAAAGTAAACTAAAGCCTATAAATGTACCGCTGAGCAAAGGCTGAGGACTCTGACTGAGGAGGCCTGTGCTCAGCAGTGGGACATTTATCTCATTGCCGAGGAGGTTTGTATAGCTGAGAAGAATCCGCCACGCTGCTCCAATGCGGACGGAGCGGAATGGCGGACTTTTATTTCTCTGACGTGCGGGTTGCCTCACGACGTTTTCCTTCACCACCGAGCACGTGATAAATCAGGACTTAAAATTGCAATTAACAATATTAGTGGTGTCGGCACCGGGAATCGAACCCAGGTCACTCTCGTACTATGTAATTTAAAGCGAGCGCCTAGCCCTTGAGCACGACAATTACTAATTTTAAAATAATTCATTTAGAAAAAGTAACGGGTAAAAAGGTAATAAAACCAACATAAACCATAATACCAAAAACTTAGTTCCGACGATGATAAAAACACACCAAATGTTGAATTTATAAAAACAAATTCGATTCCTCGGATGTGAAAGACTAACGGCACAAAACGACTTGAATTATTGACCTGTGTTGCAATAAGAATATCGCAACAAACCCTTTTACAAGTTGGCAACCTCAAATGAATCGTCTGAAATCTTATGATAAAATCATTAATCAAGCGAAATATCTACGTTTTGAAACTTTAACGTAGCGTGAAAACAATGGGCGGGGAACTTGGCAGGTCGGCCATAGTAAAGTAGAAATAATAGAGGTATAAGTCTCTAAGTGACTAATTGAGATGCATCTATTGTTTAATACAATTTAAAACCTCCAAAAACGGTTTCGTCAGAGCGGCGGATAACATGCGTGTATCGGAACATGGCGAATTGTCAATGGATATAGGATTTACGTTAAGTTCTTCGCCCTGAAAGTTCTTGCAATAATGGCGCTAAATTAATTAAAAACCTCGACTTTTGGCGCCAACTGAAAAGGTTTTTAATCTGTGAAAATTTTGAGTGTTAATGTTTAATATTGATAGTGTATTGACTTTTGGCGCCAACTCGAAAAGGGGCGGTAGTGTTTTTATTGAATTTTGTTTAGTTAGTTTTGATGTTTAATATTGATAGTTTATAATGCTGCATGTGCTCATGATAGTGTACAGTGAATGGAAAATCAATTCAATCAAAATTGTACTTTTCGTTTTGTCTCCATCGGTGCAGGAAATCTTCATCTCCATCATCATTCATCAGTCCAACAAATCTTCAGTAAAAGTCAACTATCATTTTACTAATGATGGAAGTAACTTTGTGTTGATTAAATAATTAATTGACATTGGCAAAATGAAATGGCCCGATTTAGTAGCTAATTGCCAGGATCAATAAAGAAGAACATTGATAGTTTATAATGCAGCAAGTGCTCGTAAAAGCATACAGCAATTGGATAATTCAATTTAAGACCAAAATTGTACTTTTGTTGCATCTGCATTAGTCTTCAGCTTGAGTCTTGCAATGTGTTGAGTGTTCGTAAATATTCAGTTAAAGGGACCTATCGCTTTATTGGCTGCTGCTTGAAGATTGCTACTTATTATCTTAAAATTATATGTATATTGATACCTGGATAAGTTACTTGACACTGGAAAATGGAAAAAGCTTATGACTGTTTCCACAAATAAATAAATTTGACGTCTTTTTTGTGAAAGATTTGCACAAATTATAGACTATTATTACTTTTTTTTTATACATTAACTCTAGCGTTTAATTAGTCATTAATACCATTAAGATAACAGAAAAATGTGTTCTAACGGCACCTAACTGATATACATAACATAAGCAAAACCCACCTTTAAAACATGCAACTTATCCTTCGATGGATACCCCATGCTTCGTACTTCGTTACCGCTTCTTCGAGACTCGAAAATTTTATTTTGACACAGTATTTGTTATGCTTACCATCAGGCACTTACCTTCAATTGAACGTTCTCGTCACTTTCTCTTATTAAAAAAAAATATACAAACGCCATATTATACTAGATTCGCTTAATCGTTAAAGATGTAATGGTATACACACACCAAACCAAAGAAACTCAAAAAGTTGTTTTATTAGTTCTAGTCAGCAGTAAAATGGTATACATTTTTACACAATTGATATATTTATTTTATTTATTTATTTACGGAAACAGTCATAAACTATATTCCAGTGTCAAGTTACATATACAAGTACACAATCTTCAAGCAGCAAGTCTTCAAAATGTTGATCGACAGTAAATTGATAGTTAACTTTTACTGAAGCTTTGGTGGACTGATGGAGACAAAACGAAAAGCACAATTTTGGTGTTGAATTGAATTTTCCAATGACTGTACACATTCAGGAGCACTTGCTCTATAACTGCGATAAACTATCAATATTAAACATCAAAACTTCAAATATACACAGAAATTACAAAATTAAATAAAAACACTATAGCCATTTTTCGAGTTGGCGCTAAAAGTCCCATTATTATATACGAGTATATTGTGTTCTGTATCTTGCATGTATAGTCATCATCATCTTATACAAAAATACATCTAAGTAAATATTTCTAATTCCCGGAATTTCAGTAACACGTGATTTTAATTTCAAGGAATCTAAAAGCAACAAGCTTGGGATACTTCGGTTATGAAACGGGTCCGGCAGTGAAGAATTGCATCTACCTCTTTTCTACCGAGGTGTAGGCGAGCAATGTACTGTACGGACAGCCTTTATTTATTCGTGCAGAATAACATATGCATAATATGCAATTCTGTCAGCATACTGCTCGAGGGAACGCAAATGGAGAGTAAGTTTTTTGACGCGTACACAATGGCGGCGACGTGGTTCGCCACCGGTCATGCCTCGATTCCCGGTTGAGCGAAGAGTGGGCTACGCGAGTGGCTTCTGCCTACCTCTTATGTGGGAAAATAGCGTGAATGTACTTATGTCGAATTTAATGTATATAAATAATTATATATAGCCGAGAAGCTCTCATTTCTTTCATAAAAAATAAAATGTATTCTATTTATTAATAATTCTTAGTAGGTTGTGGATAATGTTTTGGGTCATACGCTGATTTAATGTTTAAATTTAATGTAATTATGTTCTATAATAGTGTACTGACTGTTAGTTATTCCAAATAAAGAGAAAAAAATATATATTATAAGTAAACAAATATAACATATACGGTCGAAAGCGTTGCTAAGCACGATGTGTCCGAACCATTACGTTTAATCTAACAATCGTCACACTTCAATTGCTTCAGTATAGTTACCTTCCGTACTCTTTTGGGATCGCGGTGACCGCAAATCATAAGCAATTCATTCGGCTATTACTCAACTGTTCGGTTACGGTTAAACTTTTGAAAGTGTCAATAGGTTACTGAAATATGTTACGGATTATTAATGGATTTGTTTGTTTGTCGTAGATAGTACAGGTAGTAGAGAAGTTTATTGACGATTGAAATAGTGTGCAAACGAAGTGACAATTGATTTTTATATGTCAATATTAAATTTGACGACCGCGGGGCCTAGTGGTCAAAGTACTTGACTTCGATGCCGCGGTTCCTGAGTACGAATTCAAGTCGGAACCAACGTTTGTGCAAATTGTTGGTTTGGTTGGCCGAGTCTGGTCGTCTTTCTTTTAGTTGTACGATGGAGACGTCATCCTAGTGTGGGGCATCGGCGGACTGACTTCACATATATTCGAAATAATTTTTATTTCTCAGACATGCTGGTTTTCTCACAATGTTTTCCTTCACCGCCGAGCACTTGGTAAATCAGCACTTAAAATTGCAATTAACAATTTTTTTTTATGTGACAAAAGTGACGGAACGGGCAAAACGTTCACCTGATGGTAAGTGTAACGTCTGCCCATAACAAATGCTGTGTCACCCAGAACAGTGTGACACCACAATGCGCCCGTCACCCTGAGACATCAGTTCTTAAGAGTCATATGCCGAGTGAATACGCTAGCTCTGAGTGCCTTTCAAACCGAAACACAGCAATATTTGCACACTACTGCTTCACGGCAGAATAACTGGCCCTGGGGTGGTACCTGCCTAGACGGATTCCTGAATAGGAATCCTACCACCAGTAAAAAATAAGAGAAGACCTGTGCACATCAGTAGGGCATTTATAGGTTGCTATTTTAATATATTGAACAATAAAACTTAGTGCGCTGTTTAGCGGTACCTACTGGGGTGGTACCTACCTATTCGGATTCCTGCATAGGAATCCTGCCACCATATCGAATCGAACCCAGGTCGCTCTCGTACTGTTAAATTTAAAGCGAGCGTCTGGCAGCTGAGCTGCAACGGCTTTGTAGGCCGGTTGCAAATAATATATTTTTGATCGCTTAGTAACAAAACGTAGCGTGAAGTAATTTTAATTCGTCTATTTGGTTTTGTTGACAAACAATTCCGAATTTGTTACATTAATTCATTACTTCACTTTACATTGACGCCAAACTGGTTTCTTTAATTTTTTCCTTTTAATCTGTGTAATATTGCGCCATTCCGCGTCTCAAATTAAAAACACTGCCCTTTCTACTCCTGTTTACGTATCATTTTAATTTACTACTATATCTGTTAAAAGCGTTTACGATTCATTATATTTAATTGCCAGATTACAAAATTATGTCAAGCAATCGTAATATTAGTTTAAGACTTTTTTTTGAAAGAAAGTGACGAGAAGAGCAATTACGTTTACGTTCACTTGCCAAGTCTGCTCATAACGTATGCTGTGTCCCTGGCATTTTTTGTGCACATACACTGCGTACATCACCCAGGAACAACAGGTCATAAAGCAAATCACGTTTAAACAATGTTTGCACACCACTTCTTCTTTCGAAAAAGCCGTGGTTCATCCAAACCCGCTGGTGGTTAAAGCAGCGAATTATCGATCCGACAGAAATGCGACCGAACGCAAACGACGCCCGCGAAATTTGCTAGACGACACGGACGTCTCAGCACTCCCTGACCACGATACCGTCAGTCACGATCCGAGCAACACTGTACACACAGTCAATAGCTTTAACATCACACGCACAACGTCGCGCGACCGCCGTAGAGAGCGGCGCGCAGCTATCGTAAATAACACCGCGTACACAAGATACACCCGTGTTCCAGGGCGGTTCTCACCGCTCAGAGTTCCCGACACACAAGTCGACAGTCCGAACGGAGGCCCGCAGCCTCCCTCGGACGGTCATTAGATGACTTAAGATAATAATTTTATGGAGATATTCACAGTAGCGCAAGCACGCTAGCGAACGCAACGGTCCGAATTTAGATGTTTAGTAGGAGTTTATATTTATGTATTTATGTTTGGATCAAACCAAAACTAGCACGCGGGCCCCGGGCCCGCGAGCACAGCATCCGATGACGCTGTAAAAGCCAAAAGGATAACAGCGATTACTTCACCGAAATTATACATATATACCACTTCTTACACGGATTCTTGACGGATCTCTTCAATAGACGGATCCCTGCTTAGGAATCCTTCAACCTGTAAACAAATGTGTGTTTAAAGACGTTTGTCGAACGTAATTTATATTACGTCGAATATTGTTTTTTTTTATTATTTTTTAAAAAAAAAACGAAGCCATGGGCTTAGCCACTGCTTCATATTCTCACCGAGATCATCGGCTCACTGTTTTTTTTTTACTTTGTAAACTGTGATAGTTTTATTTAACACGCTTTCAGGTCTGGTTGAATATTGTAAGCTAATGGGTCGAACTATTCATTTATTCATTTATTTATTGATCAGATCAACACAGTCCATAACTAGACTGTCATTCAGATTCAGATAAATAAATATTTTTTATAATCTGCGCAGCATATATTATAGTGCCTTAAGTATAAACGTAAACACGGATTACAGAGACACTTACTCTTTATTTTTTCTTTTATTATCCGGTGTAACGCTTATGCAATAAGAACGTTGGAGTTACATCATCATCATCATCATTATTTCAGCCTATCTTAGTCCACTGTTGAACATAGGCCTCCCCCATAGATTGCCACAAAGCACGGTCCTGAGCCACCTGCATCCATCGACTTCTCGCAAAATCGCGACTCGTACGAGGTTGCCACTCTAGAACCTTTCTTCCCCAACGGTTATCGGTTCTACGGGCGATATGGCCGGCCCATAGAGTTACATACGGTGACGGAAAGATAATTTGGGAGAAGCATAAATATTGAATTCGAACCTATCAGTTAGCAGTCGGGCAAGCTGGCCACTGAGCAATAAGGAACCCACTATTCGAAGCAATAGCAGCAGATTCACTCTACTGCCAATCACGGTCAGCGAGCAAACGCGCTGTGCGGTGAGCATACACTGTTGCAGCTTGTGTAGTTGCGGAACTTGTGTCGCCGACCTTTTGATTAATTGAAAATGGAACAGGAAAATTAAATTGTAGAAATTTTGGCTCGACAAGTCCCATGTTATACTGGTCTGTAGAGATCGAAGCCCTTGAAGAGTCTACTCCCTAGCTGTTTGCAATCGACTAGTTTTCTGCAATTTGCTGACAATAAGACCTTTTTGACTACAAATCTATTTATACGAGTAATTTGCCTATTCTTTTATTATTATTATTTATTATTATATTTTTTGTGACGTCACATAGAAAAGTTTTCTTTCTTCTTCCTCATTTCTTGGTCCATTGCGATAAAGCGCCCTAGGCCGATTGCAATGAAATGTATTATTTTCAAAAGCAATTTCACGAATCACATGTCGTTTGCTCAATGAAGATGATTGGGTTTTATAAGTTTAAGATTTCCATATTTAAATTTAATGAGACATGATTCTGAAATCATCGAAGCACTCGTGACGTAATTAATTGTCCGTCCTTTTTGGTACTTCTTTAGTCATTATGCTGGCTCAAAATAATTAAATTTCAAACATCTCTGTAATCAAACACCGATCGTTAACCTTGAATACAATGCTGCAGATTTTAAATTTAAATGTTAATAAACCTATCTTGTTTACGAATGAAAATATTGCATCAGCCGATTGCATTCATCTTTATATATTATTACTTTACGATTAATTAGACTTACTTATTTTTTTTCTGGAACACAATACACAAAATTTTTTAAAACATTCTACTTAATTTCTCGATTCTTCGATAACTGCTCAAAGTACAAGATGATAATGGCGATGTCATCCTGTCCGATTTTCTACCACGGCGACAAATTCCGAATATTGTCGGAAACTGTCAACTGCGCAGGAGATATTATAGTGCCACAAGCGTACGGGCGAACATAGATGACAGACGTTAATGTGATAAGATTTGAGGTAGGCTAGGAAGCAGTGTCAGAGACACGGGTGCAATCACAACTCAAACATATCTGAAATTCATAAATTTGTATTTTCACACATATGTCGGCTTCAGCGGGGTTTCGAATTCAGGATCTGCGGTGCAGTAAACAGATACTACGGTCGACAAATTACAGGATGAAGTAACTGAAACTTCTATACATGCCATCATTATTATTGTAGCATATTGCAAGGCCTGCTTGCCTGCCAAAAAGTTCTCCACCGTCTCCCTGTACACTTGAACAGACATTTCCCTAACTCTATTTAATACGAGACTGACCTTTACTAACCGTACGATGCTACCTTTAGCAAACAGAAGCCATGGACTTAGCCATTGCGCCAACCGAGCGGTTTTCCCGTGGTGAAATTCTGCCAACCGTTCCATCCCGTGGCCGTGGAAAATCCTGAAGACTCTCATGACTTCCGATAGATTCCGATTCTCAGAAAATGCCGGAGGGAAATTCTCAGACCGGTGACGAGCAGCCGCGTCGGTGCAAAGTTACTGCGACCACAAAGACGCCAAGCGTAATTTTTTTAATAGAGAAAGGGACAAGAAGAGCAAAACGTTCACCTGATGGTAAACGCAACGTCTGTCCATAACAAATGCTCTGTCACCCAAAACATTTCTGTGTGCTTCACTGCGCCCGTCCACCTGAAACATCAGTTCTTAAGACTCATATGGCCTAGTTCACATTATGATGCAGTGTGTGTGGAACGAGATCTTCAAAAGGTAACTAAACTTTAATAATGCCAACACTGAATTATGTAACAGCATTTTGACTTTTCGGCTTCTCCTTTGCCAGACGAAGCCAGAAAGCTTTATTCATTATTTTATTACGTATTAAAAATAGACGATTATTGTCCTATTGCTATGTTGTGTATTGAATGTAATTTGTACATATGACCGCGTGGCCTAGTGGTCAGAGTACCTGACTTCTAAGCCGCGGGTCCTGGGTTAGAATCCCAGCCGGAGCCAACATTTGTGCTAAAACATAAATTGTTGGTTTTCGGGTCTGGTTGTGTTGTGATTGTCCCCGTGTTTCTGACACTGCATCCTAGCCTACCCCCGATCTTATCGCATCAGCGTCACATTGGGCGCAGGTAGGTTGGGACGAGTGAGTGCCTCTGTGTTTGCGCGTACACTTGTGGCACTTTAATATCTCCTGCGCAGTTGATGGCTCTCGACTGTAGTCGGAAGTTGTCGCCGTGGTCGAAATCGGCTAGGAGAACATCATCATCATATGAGGGTGATATGATATTCTACTAGGTCAAACCCAAGAAAAAAAGAAGTCTCGTATGCCCAGCAATTACACTAGGTCTTAATGCTCTTCACACTGAAGCACAGTAATGTTTGCTCGCTGCTGCTTCACGGCAGAATAGCTAGCCCAGCGGTGGTACCTGCCTAGAAAGATTCCTGCATAGGAAAGTAAATTATGTCAAATTCTTTTGAGAGAGGCCCTTGTTCAGCAATGGACTAATGAAAGAAAGTTAATTTACTAAGATCCGAATGCAAAATTTAAAATTATACATATCACATAGTTTTTGTAGAGCACTGTCTCGCAGAAGTTTGCGCAATCAAATTAATACCGCCCGCCGTTAACCGCCCTCAGATAACCTTATAAATCACTTAGCAATACACATCACCGAAATCGAGTAAAGTGTCGTAATGGATTTCCGCATAGTAACGTTGGTTCGTATCGGCTTACAGGATGATAAGATGAAGAGATGTAAGCCGATAGGTGTCTGGAAAAGTATAATAGCACCTACCTCTTTCCTACCGTGAAGTCGTAAGAGGCGACTAAGGTATTGTACGAACGGCCTGTATTCGTGGAGAATAACACCATAATATGCAATGCTGTCACTATACTGGTCGTGGGAAAGCAATGGGCAGTAAGAATTTTTTCACTCGTACCAAAATGGCGGCGACGTTGTTGGCCCTCGTGGTAGTGACCTTATATGGGAAAAAGGCGTGACTGTATGTATTATATATTAAATTAAGCTTGCTCGAGTCTTCTCCATACAAACTTTAATTATGCCAAATATCACACTCCACCGTGCGCGCAATATGTTTAAAAAGGGGGTACAAAGTTATTGTGTTTATAAATAGATACCATTTAAATTTTAGTTACCATACAAAGCCGTTATTCAGAATTGTAGATGCACAAAAACGAAGTCGCGAGGTATGTGGTGGAACATCTCATCCCGTGGGTGTCGTAAAAGACGACAGAGGGAAAATAAAAGCCAGGATACGGGCAGCAGCATCTTCCAGGAAAATCTGAATAAATAAACTGCGATTGTCAACCGCCAAGCGTTGCAACTATGGCAAAATTACCCCAAATTAAGAGCTACAAACTTTTGTGGCAATCTATGGGGGAGGCCTATGTTCAGCAGTGGACTGATGTTCTCCTAGCCGATTTCGACCACGGCGACAACTTCCGACTACAGTCGAGAGCCATCAACTGCGCAGGAGATATTAAAGTGCCACAAGTGTACGCGCAAACACAGAGGCACTCACTCGTCCCAACCTACCTGCGCCCAATGTGACGCTGATGCGATAAGATCGGGGGTAGGCTAGGATGCAGTGTCAGAAACACGGGGACAATCACAACACAACCAGACCCGAAAACCAACAATTTATGTTTTAGCACAAATGTTGGCTCCGGCTGGGATTCGAACCCAGGACCCGCGGTTTAGAAGTCAGGTACTCTGACCACTAGGCCACGCAGTGGACTAGTGATAGGCTGAAATGACGATGATGGTGAGGGAGAGATAGATAGTAATTGTTGCGTTCACGGCCTGCAATCGCATTTTAGATATTATTATGCAGGCGGTGGTACGTAGGGTACAATTATGTTTGCGACACATTGTCCAGCGCTGCCGGGTACTAACAACATGTTGTCTGACGGCCGTTAATAAAAGATTTTGTGCGGAGTTCGTTTAGCGTTTCGTCAAAGTTGGCAAGTGTGCCAAACGAGTGCACAGTCACACACTGTGCTATATAGTGAGAAGTCCAAGGTAAATATTTCTTGTGTTCCGTAGACACATACATACGTACAAGCACGCCTTTTTCCCGTATAAGAGGTAGGCGGAGACCACACACGTAGTCGACTTTTCGGCCTCGCAGGAAACGACATCTGACACGGTTTTTAAGATCGCGCGGCCTACTGGTCAGAGTACCTGACTTCTTTCATCGCGGGTCCTGGGTTTGAATCCCGGTCGGAGCCAACATTTGTGCAAAAATAATTGCATGTTTTCAGTTCCGCTTGTGTTGTGCGCCTGAAATTTGTTTGTAAAACGCACTCACGATATCCTGGTATGGGTATCCTATTTAAACTATAGAATGACAAAACTACGATGCAATTCCTAAAAGAGTGACGCAACTTACAAAGTAGAAGACATCATAACATACAGCGCATTATAAAATATGTCATTATGTAGTATTATGTCTTAACTTTTCTTTATAGAAGACAAAGATGTGTGGAAATAACTCTTACTTTGCACTTGCAAATGTCGCTACTATACAAACGATGTTGTAATAAATGATGACGACGAATACTGTCGGACGTTAACAACTGCGCAGGAGATATTATACTTCCACGAGTGTACGTGAGAACACACCCAATATCACGCTCGAGTGATAAGATCGGAGGTAGGTTAGGATGCAGTGTCAGAGATACGAGAACACTCACAACTTAACTAGACCCGAAAACCAACAAGTGGTGGTTTTGCACAAATGTTGACTCCGGCTGGGATTCGAACCCACGGACCGCGGCTTTGTAGTCAATTACTCTAAACACTAGGCCACACGAAGGTCAATGCTATGGTAATATGTTGTCAAAAATGATACAGTGATTAATCTGTACATATAACATAATAGAATAGAATATTTTTTATTCAATATAAATTATTTACATAATACATCATTGTTATTTTTTTGACCTACACTGGTTAGCAAAGAAATGCCTCTGTCCTGGGAAGAACCAGCAAGAAACCCAGCGGGATTTTTGAAGAAAGTTCAATTACAGCAGTATTATAAAGATGTAGAAATAGCTTGGCAGCGATCACCTCATTCTCAGGAGTTATCATCGTCCATGTATTCCTTAATATTATAATAACTCTTCTTAAAAAGTCTTTGTTTATTCAATGGTTTGAACAATAAAAAAGGGTATTACCACTGGTTGATCACGACACGCCCATACTGGTGGTAGAATTCCAATGCAGGAATCCGTCTAGGTAGGTACCACCCCAGGGCCAGTTATTCTGCCGTGAAGCAGTAGAGTGCAAACGCAGCTAGCTTAATCACTGGGCATATGTGACTTAAGATCTGATGTCTCAGGGAGACCGGCGTAGTGTGATGTCACTCAGAAATATTCTGGGTGACACATCCTTTATAGGCAGACGTTGCAATTACCATCAGGTGAACGTTTTGCGCGTTTCGTCACTTTACCCAATAACAAAAAGAAGACGACATGGAACAACTACTGATTTATAAGTGACATTACGCTTCATCCTATCTGCTTAACCCCAAAAATAATTTCCACAAAAATAAAAATGTAATAAGTATACAATGACTTTTTTTTTTTTTCCTTTGAGCCTATTACTAGTCCACTGATGAACATACGCCTTCCCTATAGTTTGACACAAAAGTTTGTAGCTCTCATCATTATTATATATTTTGACATAGTTGCAACGCTGGGCAGGCGGGTTGGCAACCGCAGTTTATTTATTGAGATGTTCCAGGAAGATACCACTGCCCATCGTCTGGATTTAATTTTTCATCTGTCAAATCTTACGACACCCACAGAATGAGATGGGGTGGTAGATTCCATTAAGCCGTCATCAAAGCATAACCATACACTCACGCACGAGGGGCTAGGCTTAACCCGAAGTTAGACTCTCAGAGAAAATCCCTTGTAGCATTAAAGTCCGCCTTTTTCTACATATTTTTTATGTATATGCAAATAAATATTAAATAAATTACGTAATAGGGCACTAAAGAAAAAGCGGTTAGGACTAGTGATTGATTCTGTATTTGCACGTACGCTTTCGGTACTATAATATCTCCTGCGTAGTTGAGTAGCCAAATATATATATATATATATATAATAAATTAAATATAATGTGTAGGTAGGCAATTAATAGAAGAGAATGTACATTATTTTATTTATCATCAATAGTTTTTGCAATGCACGCCAAACAATGACTTTATAAGAAAAAATTTGATACCGTAACTTCAATAGAGCAATTTTCGTAGTGATCTCTAGGTGGAAGAATTTTTAAAATCGGTTTAGTAGTTTTTGAGTTTATTCATTTGCTAGCATCAGCCACCTGCTGTTTCTCCATTTCTTTTTACAGCTCCGCTGCGTGGCATACTCAAGTAGTAGTTATAAGTGCTAAATAAATAAATAGCAGCGACCGCTACTTTCTCCACATCCATTTTTAATTTGCGCCACGAATAGCGTCTTTCGAGGTTGAAGGCAGACTGAATGACTCACGAACGTGTGGACGGATCGCGAATTAATCCGCGGGTACGTTTGCTGATCCACCTGCTGATGCATATGTCGATGTGTGGTGATGGCTCCATTGTATATTTGGCAGGATGATCTCTGCCAAATATACAATGGAGCCATGGTAGCTCAGGGGCTAGGCGCTCGCTGTAAATTTCATAGTACGCGAGTGACCTGAGGTTCGAGTCCCGGTGACGGCACCACTAAAATTGTTAATTGCAATTTTAAATGCTGATTTACCACGTGCTCGGCGGTGAAGGAAAACATCGCGAGGAAACCTGCATGTCTGAGAAATAAAAAATATTTCGAAGTCATGTGCAGTCCGCCAACCCGCATTGGATCAGCGTGACGGATTCTTTCTAGTTCCATAACCCTCTCAGAAATGAGAGGGAGGCCTGTGCTCAGCAGTGGGACATTTATAGGCTGAAACTTTACTTTTTTTTAAATATACAATTGTTTAATAGTTTTATATGTAAGACGGCGTGGCACGACAGAAGTTCCTATGTTTAAGTTGGACTGATCTGGCTGGTAGTTACCCTTTTCCTTGGCAATGTCATCCGCCAAAGATCTAAAAAATTCCTTAAAGTGTGACGCGCAAAAAGTAGATTCAGAAAACTTGTCATATAGACGTTTGGATATAGCGTATTATAAAATAGACCATTATATAGAGGAAAAAAATGTGTGGAAATAACTCTTACTCTGAGTTAACAAATATATGATGTTATAAGATTTACCACATGTTCGGCGGTAAATAAAACATGGCGAAGACACCAGCAGGTGAAAAAAAATATTTCTACGAAGAGTAAAGTCCGCCGACCCGCCGATTCTAAAACTCTCTCAAAAGTGACAGGCTGTAAAATTTATAGGCTGTATAAATTACTTATTAGAGAAACCTCACCTTCCGACGAAGCTGTCAAAGCCGCCGGACTAGCAGCATAGGCACTACAATAAAAAATGCTTTATGTGAAATTTGTATCAATCAATTTTTTTTATTGGAAAGAGTGACGAAACGAGCACGTTAGACTAATGGTAAGTGAAACGTCTATCCATAACAAATGCTATTTCACCCCGAAAATTTCGGTGTGACACCCCACTGCGCCGGTCACCCTGAGACATCAGTTCTTAAGTCTCATATGCCCAGTGATTACGCTAGCTCTCAGTGCCCTACACAGTAATGTTTGCTACTACTGCTTCACGGCCTGGTGTGGTACCTACCTAGACGGATTCCTGCATAGGAATCCTATCACCAGTTATTCCTTCTATAATATCTGTCTTTCTTCAAATTTCAGTATACTTAATTAATCAAATGTTCCTCTTTTATAATAGTTTGAAATAGAAACTTGAGTATCTCGACATGACCTATGACATTAACGCTGCCAATGGAAACACCCAAACGTCTGTCGTCAGATATCTCCAATTATCTTCACTTTCCACGGTGACCTTGAGTCGTTAAGTGAAAGTGATTCTTGTGTACGCTGTGCGTCGTAAACGCCTTGAAACGTATGAGATCATCGAATTAAGCATTGTTCTTGTTTATAGCTCCGTGGTGGCTCAGGGGTCTGGTGCTCGCCTTTAATTTCATAGTAAGCGAGTAACCTGGGTTCGATCCCCGGTGCTAGCACCTCTAAAATTGTTCTACAATTTTAAGTGCTGATTTACCTAGTGCTTAGCGGTGAAGGAAAACATCGTGAGGAAACCTGCATGTCCGAGGAATAGAAATATTTCGAGGGCATGTGAAGTCCGCCAACCCGCATTGGAGCAGCGCGGCGGACTATTCCCGGCTCCAAAACCCTCTCAGAAATAAGAGGAGGCCTGTGTTCAGCAGTGGGACATTTATCACATCTGAATAACTAAACTGCGGTTGCCAACCCGCCTGCCGACTACGGCAATATCCACCAAAATGGCTATGTGAGTGGACCTCTACCTACCCCTTATATGGGAAAAAGGCGTAACTGTATGTATGTATGACCTACTCGTACAAATAGTTGTTCCGGGTCTGGGTGCCCGCTACCGCTATCTAATAATTAATAATCTATCTACTCTTCCATCTAACAGACCGCCACAGGTGCTCGAATTCTAATGATTATTTTTTTTAAACCAAATAATGACTCAGATGTCTCGATTTTTCCCTGCAGAGCGATCAAAGATTCGAGAAATAAATCAAAATTTTTAAAATATACTACTAGTTCACCTAAAGTTTTTATATATTTTTTAAAATCGATGCTCCAAAGTAGGATTTCTCCCGTATCGTGTTTGTTGCAGATTTTAACATACACGACACAACCAGACTATTAAATTTATATTTATTGCATAAATGTTGGCTTCGGCTGGGATTCGAACGCAGGGCCCGCGGCGTAGAAGTCAGGTACAAAGGGCGCCACGCGGTCGTCAAACTCTTTTCATTCTAAACACTGGTTTTTGAATAGCATTATTAGATTCATTACGAAGTCACAACTGTTAGCTATAAAGTTGTAAAGGTAGTAGTATAGGGCTGCCATACGTCCCGGTACACCGGGACATGTCCCGGTTGGAAGCGTTATGTACTGGTAGGCAAGTCATTTGTTCCGGTATGCACACAATTCGTAAGCTACCGTTGCAGAAAGGCGTGTTACCCGAGTTTTTGAATAGTCGCCTTATATCTTTTTTTTTTATTGCATAAAGTGATGAAACGAGCAACACGTTCACTTGATGGTAAGTGCAACGTCTGCCCATAACAAATGCTGTGCCACCCAGAAAATTTCTGTGAGACACTACACTGTGCCCATCACCCTAAGACATAGGTTCTTAAGTCTCATATGCCCATTTAAATGAAACTAATTTTACGGATTTTATCGCGTTTAATTTTTTTTTTCGAAAATGTAAGTGATCTCATATGCCCAGTGATTACGCTAGATCTCAGTGCCCTTCAAACCGAAACACAGTAATGTTTGCACACTACTGCTTCACGGCAGAATAACTGGCCCTGGGGTGGTACCTACCTAGACGGACTCCTGCATAGGAAATCCCACCACCAGTAATCTGTTCTAAATGATTGCGGTCGGCATCTCAAAATTTATGGCAGCCCTATAGTACTAGGTATAAATTACTTTGAAATAAGTCACTATGACAGTTCTACAGCGATACCATCAATTATTACGTAAAATAATCAGCCAGTAATGACCATTTATTTCCGATATGCAATTTCTTTGGTTGTTGCTGCGTGTTAATTATCCAGTACCAGAAGCGTTGTGTTATTAATGTTATTAAAAGTTGATTGAAATAAATCATACGTTTCCATTGTTTTTGTGCGTCTGCTAAAACCGACCGGAATTGAACTTTTCTAATATATTACTTCGTAAAGTAAAGTAAAGTAACAGCCTATAAATGTCCCACTGCTGAGCACAGGCCCCCTCTCGTTTCTGAGAGGGTTAGTGTGCAAACATTACTGTGTTTCGGTCTGAAGGGCACTGGCAGCTAGTGTAATTACTGGGCATACGGAAATTAAGAACTTATGTCTCATGGTGACGTGTCACACAGTATTTGTTATGGGCAGACGTTGCACTTACCAGGTGAAGGATTTGTTTTTCTCTTCTCTTTCTTTCATATAAAAAACCTACTTATAACCAGTCTGGTCATAAGTTCTGTCACATCCCTATTTAATTTAAATTTCGTATACTGACCATCGCCGCCATCTTAAAAGAAAAAATAATTGTTTTTGTTCCATTTAAAAAATGGCGTGGACGCAAGAGAAAGAGTCGCGGTTATTACGCTGCACCGCTGCGGTTACGCGCCAATTTATAAACATCTGCACAATTTGGAAATAACGGTTAGGACACGAATCCAACGAAATTCCGTCCTTAAGTAAAAAATGTTAGCCCATCAATTGAGGTTAAGAACAATACAGAACTACGGTCAAAAGAGTGCTAAATATATCTGAGACTCAGAGCTCATCAACGCAAAACAGGGCATTATCCTAATGAGCGTCTGAAAAAATTAACGCACGAGATCCGGGGACTTTGTTAAGGTGGTACGCGGGAAAAAATCCAGCGAAAGTTACAACAAATAAAATTGTAAAGTGTATGCCCAGCGTGGGCATTATCCTTCATCATTTATGGTTATTTACTTTTTTCTTTTTTTTTATTGTAGAAAGTGACGAAACGAGCAAAACGTTCACCTGATGGTAAGTGCAACGTCCGCCCACAACAAATGCTGTGTCACCCAGGAATACTTCTGTGTGACACCACAATGCGCCCGTCACCCTGAGACATCAGTTCTTAAGTCTCAAATGCCCAGTGATTACGCTAGCTCACAGTGCCCTTCAAACCGAAACACAGCAATGCTTGCACACTACTGCTTCACGGCAGAATAACTGGCCCTGGGGTCTTACCTACCTAGACGGATTCCTGCATAGGAATCCTACCTTTACATGTATATATTTTATGCAAACAGCAAAAGTCGTAAACTTTGTTCAATCAAGTGTTTGTTACAGAACGTATGAGTAGTATTAGCACCTAGTATTTAAGCGAATACTAGTATGCTTTGAGAAAACTAGATTTACGAATTTTGTCGCGTTTGATTCTTTAATCTCGAAATTTCGTGCGCTTGACAGCACCCGTTGTCACGGTAGGGTGTTAGACATCCTGATGTTGTAGTTAAAGGGCTTCAAGGCTACCTTCAGCTTTTAATCATTAGTTTTGGACGCAAAACGTTGAGCTCGAAACATCGGGAATAATTAGTAAAAATTGAACGCCATAAAATCCGTAAATCTAGTTTTGTTCAAGATTATCCTCTCAAATGGCTAGTTATAAAACACATTAAAACAGATAACGCGAATTACAAAGTGCACGATTTGCTCTTAACCGTTAAAGATCTAAGCAATGAGCGTAATGAAAGCAATTTCGTAATGCATTACCGCACAACTGGAGAATAAAAGCAAAACTCTTTATAATAGCGCATGTGACCTAGTGTGGTGGCGGCTTGTTAAAAGAATACTACCACTCCATCTCATCCAATGGATCTCGTAAAAGGCGAGTAAGGAATTAAACTGCACTGTGCACCCAACAGCGCATGGTGGCGATGGGCTCACCACCTATCACACCAAGTGCATTATATTGTTTTGGTGAAACGTGGATTGTGGCAGTCATCCGTTTTTGCAGTGAGTGCCCAGTCTCTGACTACCCCTTATGGGATACAGTCGTGATCTTATGTATGTATGTATGTATGTGACCTAGTGCGGGATAAATCGCTGACAGCATTTACTTATTCAAGTAGCATTTCCCTTTCAGTAGCATTTAGAGTGTAAATAAAACTATTGACGACTTCGTGGTTGGAGTACATTGCTATCACGCTGCGGGTACTGGGTTTAAATCACAGACGGAGCCAACATTTGCAAAAACACAAATCGTTGGTTTTCGGGTTTGTGATTGCCTCTGTGTCTCTGACACTGCGTCCTAGCCTACCTCCGATCTTATCGCATAAGCGTATCACAGGTAGGACAAGTGAGTGTCTCTGTGTTTGCGCATACACTTGATACACTATAATATCTCCTGCGTAGTTGATACCTTCCGACAGTATTCGGTAGTTGTCACCGTGGTCAACCGGCTAGAAGAACATCATACTCACTATTGATAGTAATCCTCTTCGTGTAAACAACTCACAGCTAAAAGAAATTTAGTTTAAGAAGAGGAGGGGGCAATAAGCAATTTATCATAAACGACAACGATAACGATTACTGAACATTTATTTAACTAATATTACCGAAATCAATAAAAGTAAATCCAACGCCTCTGTTTATTCTCTTCCGAATCCGTTTTCTGTCAATTTGTATACAATCGGCATATAATATCAATTATGATTACTGCATTCATAATCATCATCATTTCAGCCTATCATTAGTCCACTGCTGAACATAGCCCTTCCCACATAGAGTGCCACTAAGGTAATTTCTGTCATTTTGAGGGGGAATTTGATGTTGGAAGAAGATGCTGCTGCCTATCTCCGGGTTTTTATTTTCCCTATGTCGACATTTACGACACCCTCGGGATGAGATGGGGTGGCAGATTCTCTTAAGCCGCTCTTATCTTAAATCACACAATGATTAAATCTAGTAAATTTACCACAGGGTCTCTCCCTCGTGGCGTGTCCAAGAACACTGGACTAATTACCCCGTTGAATGTTTACACTCAACATTTATGCGAAAAAAACCGATTTCTCTTGTTACACTTTTTCTTCGCTATATCGGGTAGTAGTCCGGAGCTAGGACATTTTAAGTCTGTGCACCCGAATGGAGCCGGTAAACGCAGATGATAAGCAGGTACTCGAACTGTGTTTAATAGATTGATATGAATCATTGGCCCACATTCACCGTGATGGCTTCAGATTGTGTAATCATCGATTTTGAGGCTGAAAGTGAAAGTTTTAGCCAAAAAGGTATCGTGGTTTAACAGTCAACATAACAAGGTAAGGTTTGACAGTCAACATAACATAATAAGGTTTAACAACCAACCAAGTTCTGGATTCCAGTCAAAAAAAAGTATACCTAAAAACTTTCTGAGAGGGTTTTAAATCCGGAAAGAGTCCGCCACGCTGCTCCAATGCAGGTTGGCGAACTTCAACGCAGCTGAAGTACTATCTACTATATATATAATAATGGAATAAGAGATATGTTACATATATAGGTCAGGTAAGCCAGGGATACTTGACCTAGTTGCCTTGTCCGGCGAATACGGTTGAAGACTCCGAACTGCCGAGCTACTGCTGTCTCCTCCTGATCCTGTTGTAATAGTCCTACACCTTTCTGAATTTCCCATTGCCTACCCCAAGTCTATTCCCTACCTCATCCCTTTCCTTTCCTCTCCGCCAAGGCAGTGGTTTCCGTGCCGATAGCTATCAACTCGTGTCAACGCAGTATAGAGCAGGAATTTCAGCTTGTACTAAAATGGCGGCGACATGGTTCGCCACCCGTCACGGCTCCTTTTCTTGCGAGGGCGAAAAGTGGGCAACGGATGTGGTCTCTGCCTACCCCTATCACGAGACTTTTTGGTATTTAGCCTTCTGTCGACTTTTACGAGGAAGCTCTTACGCCACTATCGTGCAGCGATTTCCTCGAGAATCTTCTGAAGCAGATTTTAAATTTGCGCAATTTAATTTAGATCTTTTCTATCGCGTTACGTGAAGCATTGTATTCGCCGTTTCATTTTTCATTCTATCACGATTCTAAATGTTTGAAACGATAATGAAATCTTTGAAGCCAAGGCCAAACGCTTCATTAGTTATACAGGTTGTTTCGTAAGGTAAAACTATGAAACATATTTTTTTATTTTTTTTTCTTAATACATTGGTGACTATTGATAGGATTGGTAGGATTCCTTTGCAGAAATCTGTCTAGGTAGGTACCATCGTAGGGTCG
This sequence comes from Luehdorfia chinensis, assembly GCA_019845155.1. Taxonomy (NCBI): domain Eukaryota; kingdom Metazoa; phylum Arthropoda; class Insecta; order Lepidoptera; family Papilionidae; genus Luehdorfia; species Luehdorfia chinensis. Next base: position 12,152,117 of record JAHVAK010000103.1, read on the forward strand.
ATTATACTACCGTGAATCAATAGCGTGTAGAAATTACTCTTTCGGTTTGAAGGGCACTGACAGCTAGTGTAATTGGACATATGAGACTCAAGAACTCAAGTGTGCAGAAAGCAGTGAAACAGTTTCGTATTAAACAATTCGTGCGGGTTTATTGCCTTATTCCAATTCATGGTTTGATTTTTCGCAAACTAAGTTTTTAGTATTTAAAACTCTGACTTTGGCCTGGTGGCCAGAAGACATCACTTTTAAGTCGCAAATCCTGGGTTCTAATCGCAGCCGGAGTCATAATTCGCGGATGGATAATAATGCGGTTACTATTGATACTGTCCGATAAAAAATTTAATTTCTGCTGTCAAAACCATTTTTAAAACAACCTGTATAAGCTATGGCCTGTCTATCCGGAGACAATTAAAGACCTTAAAAAGTGACAAAATTCGTTGACGATGCAACTTTTGACCGCCAACGTTTGATAAATGCTGCGGGCTTGAATCGTTAGCGTTGGCCATCGCCGCATGCATTAGCAGAGTCTGAACAGACTGACAGTAACAACTACTGGGATTGAGAATAGTTTGACGTGACAGAAATATTTGTAAATCTATTATGTTACAAAACTGAAGGTGAAGTTGTTTAGTTTTTTTACAAACTTGTCATGAGACAAACGATTTTTATTAATGGCATTCGGTATCAAAAATTTACTAACTACTTATTAGTAAATTTTTGATACCTTGAGTTACATCTCAGTTTTCTTATTAAATTAAATATAACTCATGTTAAATGCTGATAATGTAGCTATATGCTGACGCTATATGTAGATAATGTATATATAGGTAAAATAATTTTTAATATCGGTTTAGTAGTTTTTGAGTTTATTAATTAAAACCAAACATACACAAAATCAAATTTTTTTTCAGTAAGAAAGGAAAATAAATTTAGATTCTTGTGAATCAGTGCCGTGGGGTGTCTTAAGAGAACCTACCACCCAATCTCATACCGTGGGAGTCGTAAAAATCGACAGAGGGAAAATAAAAACCAGGAGATGGGAAGCAGCATCTTCCTGGAACGTCTGAATAAATAAACTGCGGTTGCCAACTCTCCTGCCGAGCGTGGCAACTATAGCAATATCCCCCAAAATGAGAGTTTACAAACTTTTGTAACTCTCATTTTGTGGAGATGTTGATTGTGTAATCTATGAGGGAGGCCTATGTTCAGCAGTGGACTAGTGATAGGCTGAAATGATGATGATGAAACGCACATGAATAGACAACCTATGTTTTGGATATACAGATATTTACAATGTGAAGATTGAGCCTGTTATTGAAAGCGCTCAAGCCGAACCATCAAGTCAAGCTAACCATGAACGTTTGAGAAGCTCGTGAATTAATTATTAGGGTTCCGTTGTAACGTTGTAGTTACATGATATTACTTAATTAATACAACCTAACACCTGCCTATGACTGATTGCGACGGGACAGGTTTCTTTTGTCTTCGTTTGTGTGACGTCAATCGAAGATTCGAGACCCGCGCGAGGCATTCATTACCTACGGTCATTTCACCGGGGCGACCATTCTGCACACCGCTCAGCTTAGGTACACACACGTCTCCTGACGGACTTTATGTACGTTGTGCTGTACCTACTTTAGCTGCATACATTTCGGTTGCATTTTTAAATCTCGCAATCAGTTTTATATTTTAGTTTATCCCCGTATTGGGGTCCGAGGTTCGTTCCAAGGTTCGATCCTAGATTCCGAGCGACCGCAGAAATACCTTCCGGAAAAAAATTGAACACCTGCCAGCCGACCGTGACGCTGCGTGGTCATTTCACCATCCGGCATCCCTTCAGCGTCGCTGGCAACCCGACGGTGCCGACATCGATCGTGTCACGCAGAACGCCAGGGGAGTACCGGACTACGACTGCAAGAATTAGGCGGGTCACTACACCCACGACCTACCATTTTTTGTTTTTTTTTTATTATTAAATTTTCATCGTGTTGACAAGGGTAGTTCTTTTTTTTCTTTCTTTTAACACTTTGACGAACATCCCAACCATCACACCGTACCTCTGAACGAAAAAACGGACCTTATAGGATCACTCGTGTTTTTGTCTGTCCGTCTGACACAGCCAATTTGCTCTGAATATACTCATTAAGTTGAAGCTTGTTACACATAGAACAGGGCGGGCGTTTGTCTATCTTATTCGCTATATTTGAACACCTCAAGATAGATCAACGCCTATGCTGCTCACCTGTCCGGAGAGCAGTATGGCGAATGGTTTTGGGGGAGAGCGCAGGTCGTGATGATCCCCAAAACAAGTCTGAGGAGTTGTCCTTCCCGTGGTTGCTGCCCGTTATTGATCTGGTTCACTAGGAAACAGATAAAACTGAAACACTCAGACGACCCACAGGCTGTCCCCTACCCTTTACCCACACCCTCCTCTACCCTCCTCATTCCTATCCCCTAACCACACCTTCCCCACTGTTCCGCCGAAGAATGTGGGCGTATCCGGCGGACTATAACGCCCACCTGCGCTAGGACCTGCGCAGTAGAGCGCCGTAAGCGGGGATGACGGAGTCCTGGAGGGTTGAGCCGATCGTCACATGGGGTTATAAGTGGCGTTAGGCAACACGCCCTCTTTGGTCCCGATTTCAAGCGAAACGGTTGCCCTGTCTGCTAACCACGGATGGGGAAATGGCCACGTGTCCCGTCAGAGGGCCACAGGTGAGGGGCGTGGGGTCCGCTTAGGTTACTATTGTAACCAGAGCGGTGGCAAAGGCCATGCTGACGGAGCAAGTGAAGGTTAGTTGTAGGCAGTAGGGATGGGCCTATTTTTCAGACCTATCTGCCAGCCGGATCGAACACCTGATGTCGCGCTGTAAGCCAGCCCTGCGCACCTATATTCTCTCGGTAGTCCTAACGTCCGAAATTATAAAGTAGGACGTTCCCAAAGGTGCGGGCTCCATGGAGGGCGGGAAGCCGGGGGGACGAATTCTCAAAACAACAATGGATGGTTCAAGGCCCATAAATACCAAAACCCACACAGGCATCGCTGGTGTAAACCAAAAATGCCAAACAAACAAAGACGTGTTTACCAGCTTGCTGGGAATCCCGTCTACTTCAAAAACTACTCCCAACGTTGGTGGTCCCTCGGGTTAAACCGGAGACGTAAACCCACCCAGTGAAAACCGCAGGTTGCGACCAAAAAGCCAGCGCTAAACATGGTGGTTCAGTGACGGGAAACACCGGCACTGGTCCCCACACCTCGGTTGCAAAGGATCCTCTGGAGCCTTTACGCACCGTAGACGCCTTCTCAGCCGCTTGGCAAGTGGTAAGCCGTAAGGGCAAAGGCAAAGCGCCAATTAAGACGCCGCGCCAGCCTGTCGGGCCCTCTGGGGTATCCACTCCTGCCAAAAATAGGCCGAAAAGGAAAAACAAGAAGCAGCGCATGAAAGCCTATATGAGAGCTGAAATGGCTGCTTCAACAACAAAGACCAGGTCTCCCAACCAGTCACCGTCTACTGCGTCGGGGTCCGGTGCGGGAGCCGACCGGCGTCCTAAAGCAGGAAGTGGTGCAAACCATCGTCCAGCCGAAGGATCGCAGGTTGGCACCGGCACAGGTCCAGCGGCAAAGAAGGGGAAGGCTGCCAAAAGACCTGGTAAGAGCCAAAGGGCTAGCAAACGAGTGCTCGATGAGTCCACATCGCCGCGAGGCGATCACAAAAAAGTGAGACTGGAGCACTCCAAACGAACCTCGGTCAGCTACTCCTCAGCTGCCAAGTCGGAGCTGTGCGTCGCGGTAACATGCGCACGCACGGGCCACTTGTCTAAAGAGGACGCAGACAAGGTCCTCGCTGGTATTCAAATTAAAATCATCAGTGAGGCCTGGAACACCAAGGAGCCCGGCACATCAGGGCCCGTGTTCAGAGGTAAACCTACCTACACTGAGGGTGCAATCAAACTTTGGTGTGAAAACCAAAGAGCACTCCAGTGGTTACACGAGAATGTCTCGGACTCAAACCTTGTCCCCGGTGTCCAGCTGGTGGTTAAGAAACAGTCTGAGTTGACAAAGCGAATTCGCTGTGGCATTCTCATACCAAACGAACAGGGAATCTGGAAGGACTCACGCGACATAGGACGTGTGTTGGCCTACCAGAATCCGTGGATCGCGGTACCTAAATGGTTACTACTCGGCGCCGAACAACAAAAGGACGGGTGGTTCGTAGTGGTGTCGATTCCGGAGGACCAAATCCCGACCCTGATGCAGGCAGAGCGCCGCCTTGCTTGTGCATGCGGTGCGGTCTATGTCAAGTTTCAGGGTCGAGGCGGCAAGTTTGTCGAAGTCCCTCCGGATCAGGACCCTGCGGGCAGCTCGGACTTAGGCGCCGAGGACAAACCAACAAGCGCCCAAACGGTCAAGGAGAGCACGGCACCCGCAGACGGGGCGATGACTCCTGCCGTTCCTGAGTCGGAAGATCGCCTCTCTGAGGAGGAGTTGGACTGCAGTATGCGGTTCAACTCTGACCCAGTAGGGGAGGAGGAGACTCAGGGCCTTTTGGCAGGGCTAAACATAGGTCACACATCATGCGATGGCGTGCCCTTCGTACCCGATTAACACCATACAGGCAAACCTCCACCACAGCGAAACTGCGACGGCTCAAATGCGCAAGTGGGTGGAGGCAAAGCAAACGGCCATAGCCCTGATTCAAGAGCCGTGGATCAGGGCCGGCCGCATACGGGGCCTCTCTAATTCAGGAGGTAAGTTATACTGCTCTTACGATCACGACAACCCTAGAGCGTGTATCTACATTACAAATAACATCAGTGCACAACCTTTAACAGATTTCTGTTCCAGAGACCTGTTTGCTTTAAGGATTCAAAACACAGCGGGACTGAATGTGGTCGTCGCCTCGGCATACATGCCGGAGGCAGACACACCACCTCCACACGACCTAACCAGGCTGGTTCACCATTGTGAAAAGACCGGACTGGAGGTTGTCATCGGTACCGACTCCAATGCACACCACCCATTATTGGGTATGGAAACAAGCAACGACAGAGGTAAGACCTTGGTTGAATATTTATTTACAACTAACCTAACACTTATAAATATAGGTTGTGAACCAACATTCGTAACGAGACGAAGTCGCACAATTATTGACCTTACGCTCGCTTCCGAAGGCGTGGCCAAATCCATCCAGGGCTGGCACGTTTCCGATGAGGCTTCATGCTCAGACCACAGATGGATTCGATTCGAGTTACAGGTGAATATTTCCTCAATACCTCCGAAACGTAACCCCCGCAAGACGGATCGGGCAAAATATATACAAACGCTAGTACCCAAGCTTGCGGGGCTTACTGAAATCGACAGATTGGAGGATACATACAAAATAGAAGAACAGGTAACGGTTCTAACAGATACTCTGATAGAAAGCTACCACAATGCATGTCCAGAAACTGACGCCGTAAAGAAATCTAGCAAGCAATCCTGGTGGGGGATTGAGCTAGAACGTAAACGGAAAAAAGTCAGGAAAACCCTAAATAGGGCAATGAACACATCGACTGACGAAGACTGGGACTCCTACAAAGAGGCCAAGTATGAGTACAAAAAATTCATCAGGTATCGACGAACTGTGGGATGGCGCAAATTCTGCAGTAACATAGAATCCTGTGAACAAGCAAACCGGGTAAGGAAAGTTCTGGCCCAACAAACAATCTCAGGGCCTGACACTCTTCGCAAACCCGACAACACATACACCTCCTCACCAGCTGAAGCGCAACGCATCCTGCTGGAGACACACTTTCCAGGATGCAGATTGGTTCAGGAAGTAGACTGGCAAGAGGAAAACATAATTCCAAGTGACCAAGACTGGAAATACGCCCAACATGTGGTTACAGTTGAAAAACTACAATGGGCCGTAAGCAGTTTCCAACCTTACAAAGCGGCAGGACCTGATGGTATCTTCCCTGCTCTTCTTCAGTGGGGGGGCACTGATTATAAAGGTACTTGCCATAATTATGACAGCATGCCTAGCGCATAGATACGTCCCAAAAATCTGGAGGGAAGTGAAAGTAATCTTCATCCCCAAACCGGGCAAAAGTGACTATACTAATGCCAAATCCTTCAGACCTATCAGCCTCACATCCTTTATGCTGAAAGCCTTGGAAAAGGTATGTGAAAGGGAGCTGAGGGGAAAGGCACTATTATACAAACCTTTGCATAGCAATCAGCATGCTTATAGCTCAGGTAAATCAACAGAATCGGCACTCCACCGGGTAGTCACCCAGATCGAGTTAGCCCTTAACCAGAAAAACATCTGTCTAGGAACCTTCATCGATATAGAAGGAGCCTTTGACAAAACCAACTTCACCAGCATAGGTAATGCCCTCGTCAAACATGATGTGGAGCCAACCTTAACGAACTGGATTATAAACGCACTAAGCAAACGTATAGTGCGCATCGCAGGTGAGAGTCAAATAGTTAAGATAGCGAAAGGTTGTCCACAGGGTGGTGTGCTGTCACCGCTCCTGTGGAACCTAGTCATCAACGACCTCATCACAAAACTAAATGTAAACCATTTCTACACAATAGGGTACGCGGACGATCTAGCAATACTACTCTCAGGAAAGCAAGCTAGTATAGTCTGCGACCTTGCACAGGCGGCGCTACTTATAGTAGAACGCTGGTGCAAGGAATACGATCTAACAGTCAACCCAAACAAAACTGAACTGATAATGTTCACCCACAAACGGGTACTGAATAAATATCATCTTCCCAGTTTATTCGGTACCGAACTACGGCTGTCATCAGAGGTAAAATACCTAGGCATCATACTGGACAGCAAACTAAACTGGAACAATCACATTGAAAACAAAATCAAAAAAGCGACTATCACCTTTTGGCAATGCAAAAGGATGATTGGCAATCGCTGGGGCCTGTCACCGAAAATCGTCATGTGGCTATACAAGATGATTATCCGCCCAATGATTACATACGGTGCAGTAGTTTGGTGGCCAAGAACAAGATTAACTACTGCTATCAACAAACTCCAAAGATGTCAGAGGCTAGCATGTCTGGCCACGACAGGATGCATGAGGACTACTCCCACAGTGGCCCTAGAAGCCATGCTAGACCTGCCACCGCTGCACCTACACATCCAACAGGAAGCAGCTTTGGCAGCCATAAGGCTCAAAACACTGAATCTCTGGAGTAATAACAAGATCCCACATACCAATATACTTACAGAACTGTTTGCAGAAATGCCCGTTCTACAGGCTGTGTATGATAGGATCCCAAAGCAATTTGTATTCGATAAGAAGTACAAAATACAATTACACGAAGACCAACGTTCTGAAGGACTAAACCCAAGGGAACTCAGAATCTTCACAGATGGTTCCAAAACCGGGTCAGGTACAGGCTCTGGAACATTTTCAGAGGACCTAAATATACAAATAAGCACACCACTCGGTGCCCACAATACAGTGTTTCAGGCAGAGTGTATGGGCATTATTCACGCAGCATCGGCTATAGCTGAAAGGAAGGTAAAAGACTATTCCATCCGAATACTCTCCGACAGCATGGCGGTACTACTGGCCCTCAATAGCAATGTTATGAATTCAGGGCTCATCTACGAATGCTACCAGAAATTAAATGAGGTATGTCAATTCAATGAAATAACCCTACAATGGATTAAGGGACACAGCGGATCTAGGGGCAACGACGCGGCCGACGAACTTGCCCGAGGAGGCTCTAACCAGTGTGCTGTGGGTCCAGAACCTATACTGCCACTTCCCCTCAGGTATGTTCGCTCGCTAGTCTGCAAGCGCACTAGGAACCAACATGCACAAATCTGGGCGAATCACCCAGAGTGTAGACAAGCAAAGACAGCTTTGCCCGTTATCAACAGTCGCATCTCCAAGGCGCTACTTCGTCTGAATAAACCCCAAATCAGAACGATCAGTAGTGCTATAACTGGACATGGATCATTTAACAAACATCTGTTTAATTTAGGTGTTACAGACAGCCCTCTGTGCAGAGCCTGTATGGAGACAGACGAAAGCATCTCGGCTCGCCGAGACCGCTCCCTGAGGTCGCGGGGAACATCAAGGGCCTGCTGCGATTTCTGGAGGAGCTTGGATGGCTCGAGTAGCACAACGTTCCTGCCTACACGCAAAATACGCGCTAGACGTGGAGTTGCGGAGACCGGCCGGTTGCAATCTAATCTAATCTAATCTACACATAGAACACTGTTACATTATTCACACTGGGACCCAAACACGGACATGTAACGTCAATCATTTTAAACATGGGGGACACTTTTCGGGTGTAAATTAGAAAATTAAAAAAAAAAAACTTTACTGTACCGTGTGACATATCAAATCAAATGAAGAATTTTTTATTAGTTAAAAGTTATTTGAGAAAATATATGAATATTGGCCGTTCTCCTCCTCTTATCTCCGATACTACTTCACCTAAAATTTTAAAAAATATATAGAAAATTGTTCTGTACTATATATATAGATTACAGGACAACTAAAATCTATCGTTTTAAAATAACAATAAATTTCTCAATATTTATGCGTACAAACATACATTTGTTTGTAGAATTGTGGCGATTTTTTGACCCCCCTCACCCCCTGGTGATATGTCGTAAGATTTGGCTCGACATTCCCCCCCCACCTAATCTCAAGAGAGGTTTTTCAAAATGCCTATTTTCAATGTAAAGAGATTAATCTGGGCTTGATTGCATTGGATTTATTTAAACAAAGTTATTGTATTAATTATATTTATTTAAGACTAACAAGAAAGTCTAGAGTCACAGTCAGAAAATCATCCATTAAATCGAGGCGCTACTGTGCTTTTTTGTGGCGTTCGCATAATCGCGATAAATATTATAACATGCGCTTAACCCAGTTCTCTTGGAAAAAAATATGTGATATTTGCCGAGACCTCTCGTGAGATTGGGTGAGATTCTGCTCTACCCCCTTACCCGACTAAACGCCTCGCGTAATAAATGGACGCCCCCTAATGTACGGAACCTTTTCCGAGCGATTTCAACTCGCGCTTGTCCGTTTTTTTATTATTTTACTGAAAATTCCTCCGATGTGTGTTCTGTGATCACGGCTCATACTGTTGCAAAGTTTTATAATTAAATTGGGAGTAAAGAGGTTAATAGGAATATCGTTATTTCTTATTGCAAATTGGTCTTTATGCAGTTTGTGTTAATACTTTATGGTGATGAGAGAAATATCGATGTAGTTGGCCAACGCTAAGTGCCGCTTCATATATCGCCATGTTGAAACATCACCATTCTCTTTTTAAGCAACGTTACTGGCGATAATTAGACCTACGTTTAAGGCACCACGACAGAAGGGAAGGTAAATTATGATGCAAGCACGAATGGGGACGTTTCCGTGTAACGTAATATTCAGACTAAAGAAGTAAAGTGACAGCCTATAAATGTTCCATTGCCAACACAGTACTCTCATATCAGAGATGGGTTTGGAGCCGGGAAGAGTCCGCCACGCTGCTTGGCGGAGTTTAACATGTCCTCGGAATATTTTTATTGTTCAGACATTCAGGTGGTTAATGAGCACGTGATAAATCAGCACTTAAAATTGCGAAATAATTTAAGAGGTGCCGGTACCAGAGACTGAGCTCAGGTCACTCGCGCACTATAAAATTTCAGGCGGCGCCCGACCTTTTTTTTTAATTTCATAAAAGTGACGGAAACACACAACAAATGTTGTGTCACTCAGAAAATTACTGTGTGACACCACACTGTGCCCGTCACCCTGAGACATCAGTTCTTAAGTCTCATATGCCCAGTGATTACGCCAGCTCTCAGTGCCCTTCAAACCGAAACACAGCAATGTTTGCACACTACTGCTTCACGGCAGAATAACTGGCCCTGGGGTGGTACCTACCTAGACGGATTCCTGCATAGGAATCCTACCACCAGTAACCTCGGCTCTATGTTACCTAATATAGAGACTAATGTATTACTAAATGTTTAATGACAAAAGGTTATATAAAAAACAAATTGGCGTGTTCAGGCAGATTCAAAGCTTGTCATCGGATTTTTTTATTTTTTCATATTTTTAATAAAAAATCGAATAACGTTAGTCCGGTATTTTACCTGCTAAGGAGCGATGAAGTGCAAGACCAACACTCTAACGTGAAAAATAACTATAATATTTTAATAAGGAAGAGTTTTGTCAGAAGCTACTATTCAAGAAAAATAACATATGAAGATTATATCAAGTGATCTTATTATTCTAAATTTGACTGGTGGTAAGAATCTTATACAGGAACCTGTCTATGTACTAGTAGGTAACACCTCACGCCAGCATTTTTTATGAGCAGACGTTGAGATTGCCATCAAGTAAACGCTTTGCTCGTCTCGTCACATAACCGAAAAAAAATTGCATTGGATTGCAGTTATGAAAAGGCACGACTAAGTAATACGCCATTGCCGTATTCCCGCAGTGCTTTTTCTTACTGTTCCATTGACTAAACTGACAAGCAATAGTGACATGTTGTCATCTTTTTATTAATTTATTAGATATGTATTACGACAAAACATGAAATTACATTCTACAAAAAATGCAACACTAGTAATACAAACAATTTAATAATATTTTGTTCCGTCAATAATCATTTTATATTCAAAACACAATACGCTATGAGGTTCTGACTATAATTTGACATTTATTATCTGTGATAAACATGCAATAAGTCATCATTTCAGCCTATCACTAGTTCACCGCTGAATGTAGACCTCATCCATAAATTGTCACAAAAGTTTGTAACTCTCATTTTGGGGGGATTTTGCCATAGTTGCCATGCTTGGCAGGAGGGCTGGCAACCGCAGTTTAATTATTCAGATGTTCTTAGAAGATGCTGCTGCCCATCTTCTGGTTTAAATTTCCCTCTGTCGACTTTTACTACACCCACGGGATGAGATCGAGTGGTACATTCTCTTAAGCCGCCACCACACGACGAGAACCATGCCAGAAATTAACCGACATTGACGGTTTTTTTTATGAGAAAAAGTGGAGAGAAATGGTGAAGGTGATGAATGTCTACCAGGGTTATTCAATTTTATATCAATATATCAGTTCACTGTTGTTGGGTTTTTTCATAGGAGAAAGTGACGAGACGTGCAAATCGTTCACTTGGTGGTGAGTGCAACGTCTGCCAACAAATGGTGTGGCACAGAACATTTCTGTGTGGCACCACAATGCGCCCGTCACCACGAGAAATCAATTCTTAAGTCACATATGCCTAGTAATTACACTAGCTCTCAATATATATAATTTCGGTGATGAAATTGCTGTTAGTCTTTTTTGGCTTTTACAGCTTCATCGGATACTGTGCTCACGGGCCAGGGGCCCGCGTGCCAGTTTTGGTTTGACCCAAACATAAATACATAAATAAACTCCTACAGTAACCTCGAAATTCGGACTGTCGAGTTCGCTGGTTGCTTGCACGATTTAGAATATCTCAAAACAATTTTAAGTCGTCTAATGACCGTCCGAGAGAGGCTGCGGGCCTCCATTCGGACTGTGTGTATCGTGTGTACGCGGTGTGATTGTCGACTGCTGCGCGCCGCTCTCTACGGCGGTCGCGCGTCGTGGTGCGTGTTATGTTAAAGCTTTTAACTGTGTGTACATTGTAGCCTGGATCGTGACTGTCTAGCTCTCAAAGCTCTGCCCTAAAGACCGAAACTCAGTAATGCTTGCACACTACCTGTGCCAGACCTGAAATCCGATCGGTGACTGGCAACAGGTGACGCGAGGCGTTATAACAATCCGAAAAAGAAAAAAGTTAAAATATGTAACCTGTTGCGTGAGCCACAAATAAAAAGGAAAAAAAGAGTGCGTGCAACTCGGTACACGTGACAGAAGTGAAACTTATATATATAAAGAAATTTTAATATAATAAAAATAAATGAACATGAATTAACAAAAGTATTACTTACTGTAGAACAACTGTTTAGTATATAAACTATAATTAATTAATCGATAGATATTGATTAACATACATACAGTCACGATTTTTTCCCATTTATGGGGGGGCAGAGGTCGCTCATGTAGCCCACTTTTCGCCCAACCGGGAAACGAGACGTGACGGGTGACGAATCACGTCGCTGCCATTGTGGTACGAGTTGAAACATTATTTTACTCAAATTCCTTGAAATGTTACTCTCATCGCACCCAAAGAAGTTTATCTTCAACAATTTATCGTTAATCTTCTATTTATTAATACATCGCAAGATCATTGCTGAAAGAGACGAGGCGTGCGCTGTCTAATGAACATTTTTGCATGCTTCGTGTACGGAAGCGGGTGTTATTACAATTCGTGTTGGATTCCTGTCGTTGTTTCGCGTTGTTTTTTTTTGTTGGCTTACTTTGTACTGCGAGACAATTAGCGTGCCAAGTTGCCATATACATGCTGAAAAATAAACGGCTAAGAATGTTTCGCTAGCAGATCTGCTAACTGTTTACTTGTAAACATAATTTGCAGTATTGACTTTTTAAGTACAATTTACAAAACCGAAAAAATAAAAAATAAAAATTAAACTAATTACATACAATTTACCAGTAGTATTTTAGTTTACAATCACTCAATTTTTTTTATTTTCGTGTTAAATTACGTTGTAGCTTCGAAAAAAAATTGTTTCATACATTCGTTGCTTGTCGCTTAGACTTTAAAATTTAGTATTTTTCACATTGATTTTCGTAATATTGATTTAAATGTTTACTTGTGTATATAGGAATGGAAGCGTGTTTTAATTATATTCTTATATAATGAATATTCAGCAGTGTACATACAATAAATGTTCTGAATATAAGTCCGATACCCCACAGTGGAGTTACGAAGCGGTCTATTCTCTTTCATCATGAAATGTGATTTCTGTCTGGTTTGATAGTAATTACGGTGTCAATCGGAAGCTTGGCAGTTCCCTTTGTAAACTATCACGAAATTCCCGAGATTGAAATGAGATGGAAGATTTCTTGACTCAGTTACCATTTTAAATATTCTAGACCTAAACTACTAAGACGGTAACCGGTGGCATCTAAAATGCGAGGTGTCTAGTATTACATACATACATAAGATCACGACTGTATCCCATAAGGGGTAGTCAGAGACTGGGCACTCACTGCAAAAACAGATGACTGCCACAATCCACGTTTCACCAAAACAATATAATGCACTTGGTGTGATAGGTGGTGAGCCCATCGCCGCCATGCGCTGTTGGGTGCACAGTGCAGTTTAATTCCTTACTCGCCTCTTACGAGATCCATTGGATGAGATGGAGTGGTAGTATTATTTTAACGAGCCGCCACCACACGGTGTCTAGTATTGCGATCACCAATCCGCCTATCAAGATTACGGCGCTTACTACAAATCCATCCATTGGGAGATATCCACATTTGGACTAGATTGGATAGTTGGGAATAGTTATATTGTCCTATTACTTATTTTTTATTGGATAAAGTGACAAAGCAAAGCGTTCACCTGATGGTAAGTGCAACGTCTGCCCATAACAAATGCAGTGTCACCCCGTACATTTCTGTATGACACCAAACTGTGCCCGTCACCCTAAGACATCAGTTCTTAAGTCGCATATGCCCAGTGATTACCGAGTGAGTAGCTCCAACTTCCTTAGCTCGCTAGTTCTTCAAACGGAAACAGTGATATTTGCACACTACTTCCTACTACCTACTTAGACGGATTCCTGTATAGGAATCCTAACACCAGTAAATAACTACTTGGTTTGCCGATGGGTGTCCGGCAGTGTACAATCCTACCGAGGTGTCGTTATAGGCGACTAAGGTATTGTACGGACCGCCTTTATTAGTGCAGAGTAATACCATAATATACAATGTCACTATACTGCTCGAGGGAACGCTTTTTTTTTTTTTTTAGGACTGATGGTCACTGTTAGCTCGAAGGCTTTTACAGCTTCGCCGGATTGAAAGGTGGCATAGCGCTGAGGGCGCTTAGCCGAAACCTTTATTTATGGATGACTGGCGCAAGGGCCCCCGAGGGGGGACCTCGGCTTGGACCGTCATCCTGTTCGCGGGAGTAACAGACTCGAGGGTGCCCAAGGGGGCCGGCCTCGGCTCGGTCAATTACTGCAATCGGGAGGGCAATATTACTACTACTATCATTACTAATACCATGATTATTATTACATAGGTTTACCACCAATTCGGAATGCGTTTCCGCTGGAGAAGAAATGGCGCAAGAAACTCCAGCGACGCTTCTGCTTATAACAGTAGTGCTAGGGGAGAACCGGCCTGAGATGCGGCGGTATCGCGAATAACTTTGTCTGATACGCCCACGCCGACGGCGGGGGCGGTATGATGGTGATAATGTGTGTTTGTGTAGTGTTGAGTAGAGCGCTTGGGCCCTAGTGGTCGCGTCGTCAGGGTCCTCGAGGACGTGCCTCGGTCGCCTTTTTCCGCGGGTCGAGTTTTGGTGTATCGCGAGGGGGTTGTATGTGGCGGCACTGACAACCAGTGGGTTGGGGTGCGTGGCAGCAGAATCGAAGTATCGGCGAGAGGCCAACTTTAGATATTGGGCTATGGTAGGAAGCCCTAGATCGATATGAAGGTTAGCATTACGCACGAACCACGGTGCTCCCGTGGCTTTACGCATGAATCGATTTTGTGTGGGAACGCTATGGGCACTAAAAAATGTTTGACGGGTGCCAAACACTGGCGTTGCCAGCGACATGGTTCACCATCCGTCACGTCTCGTTTCCCGCGAAAAGTGGGCTACGTGAATGGCCTCTGCCTACCCCTTGTATGGGAAAAAGGCGTGACTGCATGTTTGTATGTATGATACATTTATTGCATTGTTTATTTGTTTGTTGTAGTTGCGTATCGTCTCAGTGTACCATTTTAGTGTCGAGGCGGTCGTGTGAAAGAGTCCACGACAGGTAACATTACAACGTTTAGATAGCATCGGTCCATTGTGAGCCTCGAGACACGAACAGGCCTATTTCTTGGAGGGAATTATGTTTTGTTTGTGAACTCTCTTTTTTTATGATCCGCGTTGCGTAGTGTTGCCTAATTCTCTTAGATATGTACTTTTTACTGTCTACGTGTTAAACCGCTGATTCTAATCAAAGTCGGGATTATATGATTGATAAACAATTTTTTTTTTCACATTACGTTAAACTTACAGTCTCCACTTAAGGACTCTTTCACTTAAAGACTTCTCCACACTTCCTTTATTCCAACGGTTGGTCGCTGTACTAAAGGATATAACCAGCCCATAGTCACTACATTTTTTATAGCCATCGAATACACCAAAAACACTTCGAGGATAGTTACCTAAAAATATTTATATAGAAAACCCGTGTGGTAGGCGGCCTAAGAGAATCTACCACCCCATCTCATCCGGTGGGTGTCATAAAAGTCGGCCGACGGAAAATGAAAACGACGTCAGCTGTTAGGTCTCATATGCCCAGTGATTACACACTAGCTCGCAGTGCAATTTAATAAACCGAAACACAGTTATGTTTGCGCAATTCTGCTTCACGCCAGAATTACTGGACCTGGGGTGGTTCCTACCTACCTAAAATTCTTATTGTTAGTTGATGTTTTGAATTATTTGAAAAAATAAAAATAAAATTCTGTGTTTAATATAAATAATGATAAATAAAGTAAAGAAATGATATTGAACAATTCTATACTGTACTTATACTATGAAGAAGTGAAATATTTAACTGTAATAAAGCAACGTCAGTTTTTCTTAAAGGAAAGATTTAAAGTGATTTTTAAACTAAATATTGTATTTATTTCACGTAACGGAGGTTGAATGTCGTTTTAACACCTTGTTGTTCGACAGTCCGAATGGACGCGCGCAGCCTCGGACGGTCATTAGACGACTTAAAATATTTTAGATTTTCGAAATCGCGTAAGCACGCAGCGAACGCGACACAGTCCGAACTTCGAGGTTTTTGTAGGAGTTTTTATTTATTTATTTATTTATGTTTGGGTCAAACCAAACCTGGCACGCGGGCCCCTGGCCCGCGAGCACAGTATCCGATATTGCTGTAAAAGCCGAGAAGGCTAACAGCAATTACATCACCGAAAATATATACACCTTGTGGCTTGATATCGAAAGCTATAGTTTTGTGTTTATAATATGACAGACATTTGCGAGATTTTTTTAAATTGTACTTTTCTTTATTTATTATCATCATCATTTCAGCCTATCATAGCCCACTGTTGAACATAGGCCCTTGTTTATATTATATATTAATATTTTTTGTGGATTTTTGTTTTTTGTTAGAATCTTTGTAGTGTTGGGTGTTGGTTCGAAATAAAACATAATAAAGCCATTTGGAAGAACTTTAATACTCGTTATGATTCCATTGAAATAAACATTTTATTTCCATAAATATATGATAATGATAAATACTCGTAAGTTATTTATAACAACCATTTCCTAATTCTACTTTAATAGTAAATCTCCGTAGAAATTATTAAACACATTCTCTAAGCGGAAGGAAATGCGAAAATATTTTTAACTTAATAGTAATGTTAAAAAGTTACAGTCGGTGTCTATAAATATCCCACTGCTGGACATCGGCCTCTTTTATTAGTAAATCAGCACTTGAATGTATGTGATGAATGAGTACTATGAGAAAGGCGAGCACCCAACATCTGAGCTACCAAGCAGCGTCTGTGAAACATGCTATAGTAAAAAAAATATTGTTTTTAGTAAAATAATAACTGTTGATTAACAATCAGCTGCTGATTCAGTGAAGCGAAGTGTAGCCTACTCTAGAATAAAACAATGTACGACATCCTTAAAAACTTGGCGCCAACTCAAAAAGTGACTGTTCAGGAAGGCTTTTGCGTATCTCTGGTAGGTTTCGTGATCGGTTTTATTTTGGCGATGAGCATACGTTGTTTTATCGGGGTCAAATAAAAACCAATCACGAAACCTGCCAGGGTTACACAATAGACCCCCAGTTCTTTATTGAATAAAGAAGTGAGACTTCTTTAGGCACGACTTATCGTTTATAAATTTCAAGGTCGATTTGAGGGTACCGCTTTTGTATTTCTTATTTAATCAAGCCTCAATTGTTTCTTGATTGTTATTTCTTACTTTAGGTTAACGTATCTTTTTTATTTTGTATAATTTTTTATTTTATTTTATTTTATTATGTTAATATGCTGCTAATGCTGTGTACACTGAAGTTGTCACATGTATCAGAATATTTTGTTTTGTCGTATTTCTATTGTAATGTTATTAATATATGTGATGTAGTGTACTTTAAAAAAAATCAAGTAATAATTGTTTTTTAATTTATTTTACAGTGTGTGATATATTCGTTATCATCATCATCAATTCAGCCTTTCACTAGTCCACTGCTGAACATACGCCTCCCCAATAGATTGCCACAAAAATTTGTAGTTTCCACTTTGAGGGATTTTGCCATAGTTGCCACGCTTGGCGGGTTGGCAACCGCAGTTTATTTATTCAGATGTTCCAGAAAGATGCCGCTGTCCATCTTCTTGTTTTCATTTTCCCTCGATCGACTTTTACGACACCTCCGGGACGAAATGAGGTTGTAGTTCCCCTTTAAGCCGCCACTACACGACCTTATTTCATATATATTTTTTACATAAAATTTCTAATATACAAGTTTCACTTCTATCTCACTGACCTGTGTTGCACGGGCACTTTGCTATTTCTGTTTATATCCTGACTTTTGATATGTATTTTAATGGATTATTATGCATAAGATACCAGCGATTGTCCACGGTAATTGGAAAATTCCGTACTAGACCGGAGATAGCCGTTTTCGTTTTGTCTCTATTCAGTCTAACAAGTCTTCGTATAATGAGCTATCTTTTTACTGAGAATATTATAGTCAATCTGAATTGCGTACTTAAAAATGACATATTAAAAGTGTCTGTTTTGTTACTTTCGCAGAAAGTTTACTAATGATTTTATAAATAGGAAAAAACAATATTTAAAGTTTTAATGTGGTTTTCTTACTAACATGGAAAATGTATACTAACGTTTCTTTTATTTCGCATTTCCTCCCGAATCTACCGAACTACCTAAATATAATGTTTTAATTTCAAAAGTCCTTAATTCAATTCACAGTTGGCTTGGCCTACATACATATTTCTACTACTCTTACTTTACGATCTATTTACATTAGACCATTCGTTCCTATTCACATCTAGTGAATCTTAAGTTTCATAATAAAACGTTGAGATTACGTTTAGTGTTTATTACCTTTAATGTTTATTTTCGTGTCACGAAAACGAATTAAATTCAATGCGCGATTGATATATCGAAAAAGATATGATAATATTAATTAAATTTACTAAAAAAATGAAATGTTTTGTTTCTTCTAAATTTTATATGTTTTATATTTGACGTTTTATATTTGATCACACTTCTATGGAAACTTAAGTTATGGGTACATATATTTTTAATGTTTCCCGCCGCGCAGAATGTCATCGAAATTATTCGAATAATCAAAACTTCTAAGGAATACACGCCAAAACCAAATACATATATTAGATAGTTGCTTCTCCCTACTTGGATTTACCATTTTGAATAATCTTTGCGGAGGCAAATAAATTTAATGCAGTTTATTTAGAAATATTATTTTAGAACTGCATTGAATTTAGACAGCATGGGTCAGCGGCTATGACCCTTGTCCGCCGAGTTGAGAGATCAGGGTTCGTATTCCAGTCGGAACAAATATTTGTGCACGCACAATTTTATTAGGCTTTACGGGTTTGGATATACTGGGTCTGTCACCGAGTTATTAACACTGCGTCCTTCCTTCGATCTTATGGTATAAGTGCCGGTCAATGTCGGTTCTAGATACAAAGGAAACTTTTTAAAAAAAGTTGCTCTATTCTAGGATTTCGATTGACGACGCCATTGTGTAGAGTACCGGAATTCTACGCCGTGGGTCGTGGGTTCGAGTTCCAGTCGGAGCAGGGTGTTTGACACACAGTCCTGGAACAACTATATGTTCGTGTGGGAATAGAACCCGCACCCCGTAGTGATTGACTCAACTGCCCTATGAAAGATGTTCACTAAATTAAATAAATCGAAATTTCAAGGTAACGAAATGTGCTTTGAACCTTTTTAATAAAGATAAATACAAATGGCAAGAGGTCTTTTGAAATAAATCACTATTTATGTATATAATAAAATTATAGTAACGACTAGAATCAATAAAAAAAGGAACAAAGTAGTGTTTTAATGATTACGAATAACAATTTTATAAATTATCGCAAACCAACCAACCCAATTGCTTAAAGAAACTGTAAGCAAACTTATAAAAATAAACATTATACGAAATTTATCACCCGAATAATCATATTGAGACGCGTTTTAGCAATTGTATGATTATTCAATTATGGTGACAAATTCTGTCATGATCGAACGGCACCTTCTGACGGTGTTGTTTATTTGCCGCCTTTATGTAATTTGTGGTAAGTTACTATTCCGTAACGGCAACATCGCAGCACAATGTAGATAAACACAAATCAGTTGTCGATTAGTTCGCATTTTTTGAGTTTCCAGTAACAGCTTGGTGACACTCTATTAATGAGTATTATTATTTACCTATCTAATCCGATACATTTACAAAATCTAGACAATCACGTTTCTAAACATTTATCACTAAGTCTATAGACTTATAAAGTAATATATTAGTCTATGATAATGTACTATCGTAGATTAAATATGACGATTTAAGTGGTGAAATAATTTCTTCCTATTAAGTAGGAATTTCTTTGGAGAAATCCTTAAATTTCGAAAATATTCTAATATCCATAACACTCTGCATTTCTAAAAAAAGTTCGGAAACTTTTACGGAAGTCAAGTTTCACAAGAACAAGATTATATTCATATATTTGTGTATTTTCGGACGCGAGATGTTTGTATGAAACACGAATAATTTAATCGTTTAACGTGTAGGGAATAGGGTTGCCAATTGTACTCTAAAATAGAGGATTGCACTCTATTTCATGTAAGTGTACTTTATAATCTATAACTGTAATAGAGTACGCTAAAACACTATTTTTACTTAAATCTTAAACTGACCTTTTTAAAAAAAAAAATCAGTTCACGAAAACTATACATACACATGGACAGTTTATATTCAGAACTTGCAATGTAAAAATAACTGAATGGCGAATTATAAAACAACGCAGATTGTATGCAAAATCACTGCAGAAAAAAATGAACACCTGAGCTATATGAATAGGGTTGGAATATTTATGGTCGAAAATTCTTTTAAAAACAAGAAGAACTTGTTGAGTACGACGAAAAGTACAATATTTTTTTTTAAACTAGAAATAAATTATATTTATTTTTATTAATCTGTACTATTTGTTTATCCTCTCTGAAGTCAGATATTACTCTATTTCTTTTAAAAAAAGTTTGCAAGCCTAGCACCTCCACCTCGTCCTGCGACTGGTTTCGGTTCGAAAATTCGATATTTTTGAAGTACAGTCACGTGCAAATATAATAAGAAAAGTACATATTATTTTTTTAAAACTGTGTCTTATAGAACGGTAATGTAAAAATCATTGCTAGCATTCATACACATTCAACATTAGATAGGAATTTAAACGTGTCCAAAGCTATCTTATTCAAATCTAAATTGAACTTGCACTAAAGTGATCTAAGATAATAGTTTTCTAAGGTAGAGCAATTACGTAATGATATGAAAATCCAAAGACTTATAGGTTCTTGTACTATGAATCAGTCATGTAAGTTATTATGAGACAGAATGTTGGTTTATTATCTACGTTTCTGGTGGAGCTAGACTATTGAGTCAAATAATTGATTCCATAATAATAATAATAAAAAAAATATATTTACTCCCACAAAAAAGGTCTACTACTGGGACATAAGAAAAAAAACTAAATCCTCAACACTTTCCTTGTTAGAGTCTGGTGTCTGACGTAGGTTTTTTTTTAAAAAAGACCTGAATTATAAATATAAATATATTATAGGGTAATACCAGCACCCTCCCGCGGATTCGCATGATTGGAGTTGGAGTTAGCAGCTATTTTTTCTTGTGAAACGTTCTAAATAATATTTTATTGGACATAGATTAAGAAAAAAATGTTTAGGGATTTTCAAGTGATCCCTGAAACAGTTGTTGTATTTGTGTTCGCTTATTACCAAAAGGTCAATACACCATAAACTGATATTTTAAGCTGGTCACATTTATTGTAAATTAAAAAAAGTATGTATTGTCTATGCCTTCATAAAGTATAGGTATGTTAATTATATTATTTATTAGAAATTAACGTAGAATTCCGATATGCTTGTCTAAGTTTATCAATTATTTATACAGGGAAACCTGGATAAGTGGGTCCTGGAGATGTGAGAAGCCTCTGTTATTGATAATTACAATGTGGTCCCGACACTATTGCATTGAAATACCTCTGTTACTGGGAATTTTCTAACCTTTTAACTGTCACTTTATTTCTTAGACTTTTGCGATGTTTGGGACTTTGTAGCTCAATAGCCCATATAAATGGGAACATTTTATCAGGTTTAGACAAGTTATGACGCGTTTGTTTAAAAACAGTCTAATCCCTTCCAAACTTGTTTTCTTTGTCAGTACTATCTAAGAGTTTGTACGATAAACGTGTGAATAAAAGTGCATAATATGCCGAAACGAAAGAGTAATTCTGTAACAGCTGCTTGTAAATTAAAGTTCCTCTATAAATAAGACAATTGCCATGTTAACCTGCCTATTTGGAAAAATGGACAAATGAAAAGCCTCTATAAGTGATAAAAAACATAGGTTCGTTAAGATCCCACTTATCCAGGTTTCACTGAATTTCTATAATATATTCAATATTCAATATACATAACTCAGTCACAAATTACGAACATCTACCGTTAATATTCGTTGTGAGACAGAATTTGTTTATCTAATGTATAGTGTCTGTTTAATAGTTTAAATTCAGTCACGATTTGGCACTCGAATCTCAGAATGTAGTTAGAAGATGCAAGAAGTTTTTATTTTATTAGCGAATATTGGGTGTGCCGGAAAGTTCTGACGGTTTTGGTAATACACAGAAAATTCTCGATTATTTCCTTTAATTGTATCATGAATAGGTGGAAATCAGTGAAGTAAATTAAACGAAGCAGTCTAAAAACAGCGACCTTATTTGGTCAACAGAAAAGGTGTAATCTTACATCACGAAAATGCGAGGTTACATCGAGCGCGACTTCCTTTTCCGACAAAGTTTCAGATAGTCCCAATAATTTAATTTTGAGGAATTCCTTACATCTGGTAGTACTAGGTAGACTGTTTAAGCGCTAGATCAACCGATCTTAAATTTAGGTCGGTTTGGAGACTGGAAATTTCAAAACGAGTTCTATAAAGCTGCAGATGCATAACTCAGTGTGCAATACTCTGAATTGCATCTCGCTTAGTAGCGCGTAACAGACATTCTTGAATGGTCAAGCATAATCGAAACGAACATCTAGATAAGCCTGTCGATATAGATTAGAAAGAGGCTCGCAAAGGTTATTGGAACGATCATAGTAATTTCTAACTTTTCGTCATACACTTCAGACAAGTTCTATCTATTTTTATGATTGATATCCTATAACCATGTTGTAACACATTTATGAAACAAAACTTTATCGGTTCTGTGCCAATCAAAATAAAAGTCTACAAATGAATTTATTTAACAGATTCGAATTGCTAACGTAATAGTTAATAGTTACTAGATCGTTTTACTTCAAACCAATTTTATTTTGCTTTTTATGTGATTCCATTTATCGTACAACATATTAAGTATTAAACTCTACAGACATTTTAGAACATACATCAAGAGTTAGATAGATCATAAATGCATTACGAATGTTGTTGGATAAGTTTTTATATGTCTTCCTTGCTTGTTTACTTGGTTCAGTGGCTTATTTTGACTTTTATTCTGTTGTACAACATTTTTTTCTGTTACAGCACCGTAATGCTAAAAATATAAGACTGTCTATAAGCTAGTATGAAGTGAACTACATGAATAGATTAAGACATTAAAGGGTCCCGAAACGTATGATCTAAGAAATTAGACACTTATGACGTTCTTAGTTAGCTAATGTTTCCAGTAATGCTTGCTTTAGTCGTTTCTTCCTAGAAGGACTCCTACTACCAGTAGTCATTGAAAATCAATTTGTAACATAGAGTCAAACATGAAAGACAAGGAAAACTAAAAGTCTATATCGAAATAGTTGGACCAGCGAAGGCATTAACTAGATTTGTGTCACGGTACACCGCCGGAGCCGGCGCGAGCTCAGCTGTCTCTAGGTCACGCTCGACCCAGCATAGCTGCTACGTCTCCTGCTGACTGGGAGTGCAGGAGTGCTGTGCGGGCGGGTCTGGGTGGCGCAAGACGTGGCAGTGCCAACACTCCCGAAGTCGTGGTCCCCAGAGCGCAGCCTGTAACGAACTCGTGACGTGTCGCTTCTGTGGGGGTGATGCGGCGTTTTGGGTCCCATCTGGAAATAATACTTAAATAAGTTATATGTACCCACTAGTTCCTAAAATGTGATAAACACTATCAAGTATATAGCTTCAATAGCGCCTTAACGTTATATTTCGTACATCTTTTGATTCCTGATCGTACTCTAAACGATTGATTACAGAGGTGTGTTTTTATAACGTCGACCATAAATATAAAAGACATGACCATAAATTGATATGCAGTCATTTAATTTTGATAATATTAAGGACTCACAGAGCGTTGCTCTTACATTCAGACTCAGGTACGACCGAATTTTCTAGAAAACCTTTTATCTGGTGAAACATGCACGTGCAACATCCAAAACGCAATAGACCATACATTTTAAGACCAAGGCTGCGAGCATCATCAACTTGTTCAATGATTTCCCCTACAAGAGAACTAGGGAATTGTATATATTTTTTATCTGTATTTCTGAGCCTAATATCATGAATTTTGTTTTAGCTTGGTTCAAAATGAGTGAATTATGTTCAGTCGTGGACTATTGGATTAGTGTAGGAACAATGTATTTAATGTCTATCTGTCTATATATCTATCCTAAATCAACGATGGCGAGACAAAAGTCAAATTTTATTAGAGATTTTTGTCACTGGAAAGTTGGTTCCTTTAACTTATTTTTGTTGTGGTTTAATTACTTTTTTTATTAGCAACAGTGTGCAAGTAATGGTTAATTTTTTAAACATATTGTTTATTTATAGATGTCCGGCAGAGTAGAATAGTACCTTTCTCTCTCCTACCGCGGTGTCGTACGTGTCTACTGAGGTATTGTTCGTGCAGAATAACAACGTAAAATGCAAACGTTAATCATATCGATATACTACGTAGAAGGTTACAATAATAAAAGATCGAGCAGTAATTTTTGCCGTAAAAGGGTTAAATTTATCGGCACATTGGCATCGCATTAACCTACTTAGTTTTTGCCGACAGTTGCATAAAACATATGCTACTCGTATTACTGTTTATAGAATTTCTACGTAGGGCCGACCGGCTGGGTAAAGACTTCGGAAGTTTAGACAGAGAATCAGTAGTTTTGCAACGGGTTTTAATAGAAAGAAAACTGTTGGAACAGGTCTAACTGAAAAGGATAGTGGTGTTACGTCGCTTTGATTAGCTTAACATGCTTATGCAAGTTTGTCGTAACCACTGGACATCATCTAAAAATGAGATTTTCTAAAAATTCAATCAAACTTCTGAAATAAGATGTCTAGGGTAGAGGGAGATGTTAAAGGTGTTGGGGATTATGATTTTTAATATGTTTAAAGATCTTTTTCTTTTCTTTATACAGTTCGAACTATACAGTAAATGTTCTTGTTCCATCAACACCATGACAGGTCAGTGAACTCTAACCGCTCATTGAAATCGAAGTTACGGCGTTATGTCCTAGTGACATTTTTCAATTTGCGTAATAAGAAAACAATTTGTGAAAGAACAATAGACGTACAACATTCAATATGATGTATAAAGATTGCATTTCAATTTGCATATGGAATGCCTATTGCGGCATTGTATAGCGACCTGTTAGAGACTCTATAACAATACACCTTATTTGGTGGTTCATTTTAAGTACAACTACATCATATATATGTTACATTTAGACAAGACAACCGCAGAATAATATTGCAATAACAGTGTTCACATTATTAATAGGTATCACAAAATTTAGTAAATATTTTTAACAATAAAAGAAAATGTAACATTTGTATAAAAACATAACCAAGAAAAAACCAAACATTGTTTAAGTTTATAAAAAGTGTCCAAAAGTTATCATGTCTGCTACACCAATTCATCGGTTGCACAATCGCAACGCCAGGTCTAGAATACTTTCAAATTCACTGCAGCCGCTCCGAGTAGTGACCATTACATCTGGACCAAGGCGACACTATCACTTTAGGTTTCAATCTAGAATTACTAAAGGTTATCTGTATAACTAAAGCTTTACTCAAAGTTTGTTAATAAACATATTTAATTAAAAAAATAAAAATCGGTTACATTCGATTCATTTTTTTAAACATGAGGTCGGTTTTGGCGCCATTATTTTTTAAACCTTTTTACGAAAACGTTACGAATGATTTTCTTTTGCATTATAAATGATTAATTATTTGTAAATGATTAAATATTATTAAATGATTAATTATGGTATTTTTTAAAGTAATCAGCCTTATTAATATGCAAATTCGTAAACAAAACTTAGCTTACTTTCAAATGGTGGGCGAGGCGTTGATTGCTTAGAATTTTTTATTTATAAATTATAGTCTCCTAGTAGTTCCTGTACTTCTAGTTTAAATACCGTTTAGGTTTCTCTGTTAGCACTTGTTACATGGTGACATTCCTCGGAACAACTTTCCAATGCTTGTTCCTTGCTCCTTTGATGGTAATGTGCGGTGTCTTGCTAACGTAACTTCTCAGGAAAGTATAAAACTATCCGGTTGTAAGAAAATATATATTTTTAACGCAACACGTAACGCAACGTAAAACGTAAGCGTTCCTATTTCAGGAAAAGGAAATTAGAACACTGCGACGTCTTCTAATTGCCACTTTAAGATATGTTTTAGTGGTGTAAGTAATGTATGTAGTAAGTATTGACGACCGCGTGGCCTAGTGGTCAGAGTACCTGACTTCTAAGCCGCGGGTCCTGGGTTCGAATCCCAGCCGGAGCCAACATTTATGCTAAAACATAAATTATTGGTTTTCGGGTCAGGTTGTGTTGTGATTGTCCCCGTGTTTCTGACACTGCATTCTAGCCTTTCTCCGATCTTATCGCATCAGCGTTACATCGGGCGCGGGTAGGTTGGGACGAGTGAGTGCCTCTGTGTTTGCGCGTACACTTGTGGCACTATAATATCTGCTGCGCAGTTGATGGGTCTCGACAGAAGTCGGCAGTTGTCGCCGTGGTCGAAATCGGCTAGGAGAACATCATCATCAATGACACTCACTCAGTCACTCGTTTTGACCTATCGTATCCGATGTAATCCGAATTAATAAGATCGTATCCAACCATTGGCTCAGTTTTTAAAGCAACATTATGTAGGTTCATATCAACACTTAAAATATAGTTAGTAAATGTGAATGTATCTCTGATCGCAGTTGGATAAATCTTGTTATTAATTCAACGTAAATTATTAGTAATTATAAGGCGACCTGTGGCGTGAGAGAACCTTCTATGACCGCATTTTATCTCGTAGGTGTCGTAGCCCCGAAAGTAATCTGTGGTGGCGAAAGAGAAATGCCAGGAACTGTAATAGCTTCCGACAGATGGCTGTATAGCCGACGACCGCATGGCCTAGTGGTCAGAGTACATGACCTCTAAGCCGCGGTCTCCGGTTCGAATCCAAACCGGAACCAATATTTGTGTGACAACACAGATTGTTGGTTTTCCGATCTGGTTATGTTGTTCATGTGAAATTAATGTCTGTTAAACACACCCACGATACAGGACAAACCTTACTGCGGGGCATCGTTTTTCAAAATGAGAAATGAGAACCTTTTCTGTGAAAAGTTACGCCTAGAGATTATACAGAAGCGGCATCTGCAGTGTATTTGCTCATTTCAGTTTATGGTTGCCAAATAGAGCAACGTGTTCTCCCGCTCGCGGAACACACAGTTCTGGAAATTTCCAACCCAACAAACATTCCCGACGCTATTTCGTACTATATAATTGATTTTATCGTAGTCGTCGTCGTTTCAGCCTATCAATAGTCCACTGCTGAACAAAGGCCTCCTCCATAGATTTGCCCCCCCCCCCCCCCAATTGATTTTATCAATCTTCAAATATTACTAAGAAAAGCATGACGAGACGATTGGAGTTGCAACTTATTGAGTTTTCATGTTACGAACTGTCAGGCATTCTCCAATTAAAAGTAAATGGACTACTCGTTGGTTATCGCACCTGTCCAAACGGTACCGTGTGACATATCAAATGAAAGGGCTTGTTGAGGCGAGGGTCTCAAATATATATTTTTTTAATTTTAAAATAAATTCTAATATATTTTTTTATTGGATATAGTGATGCAACGACCAATACGTTCACCTGATGGTAGGTGCAACGTCTGCCAACAAATGCAGTGTCACCCAGAAAATTTCGGTGTGACACCACACGTGATAACGCTAGCTCACAGTGCACTTCAAGCCGAAACACAGTTATGTTTGCACACTACTGCTTCACAGCAGAATAACTGGCCCAGGGGTCGTACCTACCTAGACGGATTCCTGCCAATAATATCTAAATAAATACTGTAAAAAGTTATTTACGAAAATAGATGAAAGTTCATCATTCTCCTGCCCCCCCTTATAAAATAGATAGAGATAAGAGGGGCTTATCTCGGAAAAAAATTCCCTCTAAATAATTGAATAAAATATGGAAATTAGTTCTTTACTTATAGATTACAGTATGTACATTATTATGGTTATATTAAAATAACGTAATCAACTTCTTAATATTTGTGCGTACAAAACTTCGATTTTTAGTAATGTACCGTACCCTCTCCACGCGAATCGAACTCGAACATGTCCGTTTTTTTTTAGGTTAATATTTGTGTAGAACATTAACTTTTGTGAAGCTATTACTTCCATTAACCAGAATCTATTGCGACTATCTCAGTGTCTCTGAAATTGCATCCAGATGTTCTTCCGCTGATAACGGGAAAGTGAGGCCGAAATGTTATAAAGTTTAGAAGAAAATTTCCTTACTTTTTACTTTATTATTATTATTTTCAGCTTTTTTATCGTCGTGTTTTTACATTAGTGCCGTGTGGTGGCGGCTCGTTAAAAGAATACTACCTCTCCATCTCATCCAATGGATCTCGTAAAAGGCGAGTAAGGAATTAAACTGCACTGTGCACCCAGCAGCGCATGGTGGCGATGGGCTTACCACCTATCACACCAAGTGCATATTGTTTTGGTGAAACGTGGACTGTGGCAGTCGTCTGTTTTTGCAGTGAGTGTCCAGTCTCTGACTACCCCTTATGGGATACAGTCGTGATCTTATGTATGTATGCATGTTTTTACATAACTAACTTCCTACAAGCGCAGTGTCAACCCTAGTGAAAACTCGCTGACGAATGCGATTAATGCAATTAATAAGTAAGTTTCTAGTCGTGAAATATTATATGCCATTAATAAATATAATTAATTCTCTATAAAATCACGTAATATAAGGTTTAGATGATGAAATATTTAATTAAAACCATTTACGTAAGCTAAGGTGGTCGTGAAGATTTCTTCTGTTATATTATTCATAATTTATTTTATTTATTTATGAATGGCCTTAAGCATTGTTCCAGTGTCAAAATAACATATTCAGATTACGTTGTTTAAATTATTAGCAAGGCTTTAAAGTTTTACTGGTGGTAGGATTTCTATGCAAGGATCTGTCTAGGTAGGTACCACCGCAGCGCCAGTTATTCTGCCGTGAAGTACTGTGTTTCGATTTGAAGGGCACTGATAAACCATTTTTATAATTGACTACCGGCCAGTACCTTCATCTACCTTCTTCTTCTATCTATCTATCTATCTTATCTTATGTCTGTGTCTGATTTTTATTTATTTATTTATTTCAACCTTTATCTCGGAATAAATCCATAATAATTACATTTTCATAATAAAATTAGTTATAATGTTGCTTATACATAAACATTATTTGTAAGTGTGGAGCCGTATCCATCTCCTCATCATACGAGACTCCCACCGATCTATGAACACGCTCAGAATAGTGCTGGTGGTACCACTGAGACGTGCCAGTAGGGACGCACATCGCTTCCTCATGATGGCGGCAAAACCATCAATCCGAGCTCCCGCGATGCAATACAACGCCACGGCAACCCCAATAGTATCCTGAGTGCATTATTATATTGAACATTATTATACCTTATCTTATTTTATAGAAATAAAAATTACTTACCACATTTATGAAATATCATCACTTGAGAACGGCTTGATCGATCTGGCTGATTTTTTTGGGTGTGTTCGTAATTGCCAGGACACGGTTTGTATGGAAGAATCCTATGCAGAAGTCCGTCTAGGTAGGTACCACCCCAGGGCTAGTTATTCTGCCGTGAAGCCGTAATGTGAAACATTACTGTGTTTCGGTTTGAAGGGCACTGAGAGCTAGAGTAATCACTGGGCATATGAGACTTAAGAACTGATATCTCAATCTTTACTTTATTTCGACATTATTGGACCCTTTAGTCCGATTCCAAACAATGGCTTCTATTAGTTCTATGCTTCCACTTCAGATACCTTATTTTCAATTTTCTCCCGTGAGTCAAGACGAGGTTAAAAATTCCGTTTTGGCAATCAAATCCAAGGCCGTGGGGTGCGAAGAGGATAGTAAGGTAATGGTGACCATGATTCTTGAGTGCCTTCTACCAGCAATTACACATATTGTAAATTACTCCTTGGACTCAGATCAGTATCCAACTCTATGGAAAAGAGCTTTTGTTCAACCACTTCCTTTGTTCTTCCATTTCTGTCCAAAGTTCTAGAGGCCTGTGTTCACTAGCAAATCTCTATTTTCATAACAAAACATAACCTATTGAATGAATTTCAATCGGGTTTTCGACCAGGTCACAGTACTACCACAGCATTAATTAAGGTCACTGACGACATACGAAAGGGCATGGACGAGCAAAAGCTGACTGTGGTAGCGCTTGTTGACTTTTCGAAT
The DNA here is from genome assembly GCA_019845155.1 of Luehdorfia chinensis. Taxonomy (NCBI): domain Eukaryota; kingdom Metazoa; phylum Arthropoda; class Insecta; order Lepidoptera; family Papilionidae; genus Luehdorfia; species Luehdorfia chinensis. The sequence goes on from JAHVAK010000103.1 coordinate 12,182,331, forward strand.
GCTTTTAACACAGTTGACCACGATATCCTAATTTCCTTCCTAAGTTATCTGAGATTTTCGTCCCCAGCCTTGCAGTGGTTTTCCTCCTATCTTCGTGGTCGCCAGCAATCGGTCCGCTTGGGACAGCAGTCTTCTGTATGGGTGGACATTGGCTCTGGCGTGCCGCAAGGCGGTATACTTTCTCCTATAATGTTTTCTTTGTATATAAACTCTATCACCTCAGTTGTGAATTGTTCGTACCATTTGTATGCTGATGACCTCCAGCTTTATGTGCAAGGAGGAATTAAGGACCTCAACAATGGTATCAAAAAGTTGAATGATGATCTTGAAGCCGTTAGAGATTGGTCATTTAGATATGGTGTATCTATTAACCCATCAAAATGTAAGGTGATGGTTGTTGGTGGTTTAAAGATGCTGGCTAAGATTGACTATAGTAACCTTGCTCCCGTGTTCTATAACGGAATCTTAATCCCTTTCTTTACTTCAGTTAAAAATCTTGGTTTGCATTTGGACCATTTCTTGAGTTTGGAGGAGTTCAGATTTCCGAAATTAGCCGTAAATTTAATGCTACCTTGCGATCCCTTTATCGTCTTAAAAAATTCTTGCCTTTTAAGACAAAACTCATGCTTGTTCATTCCCTAATTTTACCTACCATTGATTATGCTGATGTGTGTTACCCGGATCTCTCCAGTAATCTTCTTAATAAGTTGGAGCGCCTTCTCAACAACTGCATTCGATTTATTTTTGGTTTACGTAAATATGACCACGTTTCCTGTTACCGTTTTAAGCTTAAATGGCTTCCTATCCGACAAAGGAGTTGCTCCAGAATCTTGCTTCTTTTGTATTCTATCTTAACTGATCCTAAATCTCCTTCATATTTGAAAAATAACTTTGCCCCCTTTTATTCTACTCGTGATCGAGTACGTCGTTCCTTAAACCAATTTAAGATCTCGATCCCGCAGCATACTTCTGCATTCTTTAGCTCTTCTTTTGTTGAGCAGTCTATACTGCTCTGGAACGCCCTCCCAGATGATATCAAAAAAGCTCCCAATAAGAACATTTTTAAAAGATTAGTTCGGGAATATTATCTTGAGAAGGATCACATTTGACAGATTTGATTCTTTCACTTTTATCTATTTGTGTATGTTATTTATTTAATTTATATTCGTTAGTTTGGTATGTATCAATTTATATATTATTTTATTATTTATATATTGATTATATTTACTTATTATCTTAGGTTACTTTAAAATATCATCTTTCTTTAAAATAGATAGCACCTGCCATTTTTTTCTTTTTTTACCATCAACCAGGGTTGACTGGTAGAGCATGCCACAAGGCATTAAGTCCGCCCATTGTAGCCTTTAGCTTAAGGTGTAATCAATGAAGAATAAATAAATAAAAATAAATAAATGTCTCAGGGTGACGGGCGCAGTGTGGTGTCACCCAGATCATTTCTGTGTGACAGCATTTGTAATGGGCAGACGTTGCACTTACCATCAGGTGAACGTTCTGCTCGTTCCGTCGCTTTTATCAAAAAAATAAAATAAAAATAAAAATTTGGATAAGTGGGAAATTAGGATGGTATCAACAAAAAAGTGACGTTCAGTTTGACAGATGAGCCATGTTATAAAATAAACATGCTTAATAATTTTTTGCTAAGCGCACATCTTTTTCTTCATAAGTAAATTGCACTCGTGCGAAGCCGAGGGTCGGGTCGATAGTATTAACAGAAAAATAAATTTAACATTTTTTCCCAACAGTTGAAAGTTTCAAACATTAAATTTTAAAGCTGGTTGATTAATTTGCCTATCTTTTACATTAGTTAACGAAATAGACCTATACAAGTACAAATTAAGTAATCTAAGTAACGATCTCCATTAACCATAAAAGTTGAAGTAGTCGAGTAAATGTAATTCCTTTGCTCAGTCCATTGATGATGCAATGTACTACCTTTCTCCTTTCAACAATGCGAACGTGCTGGTACTTAGAAGTTTAACAAAGAAAGTTTAATTGCAGTCTTCAAAGACACGGTAGTCGTTTCATTTCATGTTATTAATTAGTAACGTAACTCAATTTAGCCCCGAGCATTTCGCGTTCATGTTTAGTTTACGATGTTGCAATTTTCAAAAAATAGTAGTAAGTGAAAACAAAGACAATGAATAAAGTTCTTCAGTTAAAAAGAAGTTCTTTCTTTATCAGCCTCTTAATAGTCCACTGCTGGACAAATAGCGGTTTGTTCTGTCGACTTATACGACACCCACGTGATAATATGGCGGATTTTGGCCGCCACCACATGGCAAAATTTATTGTTACATGTTTAACGGTTTTCGGTTATTATTGGTGGTAGGATTCATTCTTGGTGGTAGGATTCCTATGCAGGAATCCGTCTAGGTAGGTACCACCGCAGCGCCAGTTATTCTGCCGTGAAGTACTGTTTCGATTTGAAGGGCACTGATAAACCATTTTTATAATTGACTACCGGCCAGTACCTTCATCTACCTTCTTCTTCTATCTATCTATCTTATCTTATGTCTGTGTCTGATTTTTATTTATTTATATAGCCGTGAAGCAGTACTGTGCAAACATTACTGTGTTTCGGTTTGAAGGGCACTGTGAGCTAGAGTAATCACTGGGCATTTGAGACTTAAGAACTGATGTCTGAGGTTGACGGGCGCTGTGTGGTGTCACACAGAAATATTATGGGTGACAGCATTTGTTGTGGGCAGACGTTGCACTTACCATCAGGTGAACGTTTTGCTCGTTTCGTCACTTTATACAATAAAAAAAAATATTACACTATAACATGAAGATCATAAGGCTTATTAAATGTAATTATAAAATTATATACTGGCTGTATGATTGTGTTGTATTTAATATGTCACGTCTCGTTTCCCACGAGGGCGTGAAAAGTGGGTAACGTGAGTGGCTTCTGCATACCCCTTATATATAAGATAAAAGCGTGACTGTATGCACGTACATTGGTGACATATGACTGCAAACTTCGATCAGAAATCAGCTGTCGTCTAAAGACGGCCATGTTTTTCATCATCAGAGGTTAATTGTAGGATCTACAAGCCAAGATCTGTATTCCTTTCTCAAAGGCCGGCAATGCATTTGCTGTTCCCCTGGTATTGTCAGAGGTGCATATATTAAAAAATCCGTACGTACAGAGTTGTGGATTCGGCTCCTACAATGAAGCTTTAAGGTCGTCTCATTAATTCTTGTAATACAGTAACGTGTGGTGGCGGCTTAACAGAATCTCCTATAAATGATCATGGGCGGTGGTGATCACTTACCATCAGGTGAACCACTAGCTCGTTTGCCCCGTTTATAAAAAAAAAAACCATCCTTCTATAACTTAAGAAGTCGTTATTGCACACTTATATAGATCGTTTTAGTGTTATTAAGCGTTTATAAATAATGTTTTTCACTAATCTTTACCTTTTTAAAAGCCGGAACTACAAACATTTTTTTACTAATTTATAATGATTACTTTGACTTAAGTTAATTTTAGAAATTTAGTTTAATTTTAGACTGTTTATACTCGTCGTTGTAAATTAGATATGTTATTTGTTATTATTAGTAAATTGTTTGTTCGTTTTTAAATGTACATTATTTTGAAATGTAAACTAAGCAATATTATATTATAATTAAAATTAGGAAAATACATAAGTAAGTTTATTAGAATATTTTTATATTTTGTTTAAAAATAAACAAATATATTCCAACTATGTTTGTTTATTTTTTACTATATTATATTATATTTTATATTAAAGTTACTATAAAATTAAATTTGTTTACCATAATTTTAAAAGTCAAAACAAAATGTTTAAACATTTCTTATGTTGCCAGTTTTTGTTTTATTTACATCTTTTCCAAGTATAAAAAGGTTGATTTATCCATTTGAAAGTAAAACGAATTAGTGCTCCAATTTGTGGGTTTACAAAGCCTTTATAGCTTTTGTTGATCAATGTGGCATGTAATTTAAGTTACATGGATAACCAGTAAATTAGATGCGGCCGAGAATCTCGATAACATATTATCTACTCGTAATTCGTAAACAAATCCGCGAAGGTAGGCGCGGCACGTACTCTCGCAGCCACTACTTATGTAAGCCACTTCTAGATTAGGTAAGTGTACCATACGTCTTCATATATAAAGTCACTTATTTTTGTTCACGTTTGACAATGATAATGCATATAATATCAATGATTATTACCGCATTCATCATTATCACCATTTCAGCCTATAACTAGTCCACTGCTCATAGGCCTCCCCCATAGGTAGTCCCCCACAAAATGTATACAGGTCTCATTTTGGGGGATTTTTCCATAGTTGCCATGCTTGGCAGGCGGGTTGGCAACCGCCGTTTATTTATTCAGATGTTCCAAGAAGATGCTGCTGCCCATCTCCTGGTTTAAATTTCCCTTTGTCCACTTTTACGACACCCACGGGATGAGATGAGGTGGTAGATTCTGTTAAGCCGCCACCACACGGTAAAGTAAAGTAAGTAAAGTTTCAGCCTATAAATGTCCCACTACTGAGCACAGGCCTCCTCTCATTTCTGGTAGGGTTTTGGAGCTAGGAAGAATCCGCCACGCTGCTCCAATGCGGGTTGGCGGACTTCACATGTCTTCGAAATATTTTTAATTTCTCAGACATGCAGGTTTCCTCACGATGTTTTCCTTCACCGCCGAGCACGTGGTAAGTCAGCACTTAAAATTGCAATTAACAATTTTAGTGGTGCCGGCACCGGGAATCGAACCCAGGTCACTCGCGTACTATGAAATTTAAAGCGAGCGCCTAGTCCCTGAGCTACCTCGAGTTTACTGTATTGCAAAGAATTAATGAGACTACACTAGAGCTTTATTGTAGGAGCCGAACCCGCAACTCTGTACGTACGGATTTTTAAATTCATGTATCTCTGACAGTATTTGTGATTACAAACAAATTAATGCTATACTGAGGCTAAAGTGATCTCATTTAATAGCAGTAATTATTAGGTTGAATCCGGTACGATCTGAATTTTATGTCAAAGAATATAATATTCAAACATTTGAAAATTACTAGCATTTTATGTATATGTTACGTTTGTGGCTTAGTGTTCAATGCATCTGCTATTTATCGTATAAAAAATATCAAATTGAATAAAAATAACAGGAATTAAAATATGGCGCGTCTGTAAATATAGGCGCTTATTCTTTGACTGCCAGCTGATAGCCACATTGCGTCACTCGTAACCTTTCACTGCGGATGCCGCGTGCGCGTCGCGTGTGACTTATTTCTCGCAAATATTGTGGGAAAAATGCGTCGAATTATGAACAGCGCGGCGGCGCGTTGAGACGAATTTGAACGCGTAGAGAGCTGTGGGAGTTTCGAAACATCGCAAGTGAAAGAATTTGATTGATTATTATACAAAATCATGATAAAGCTTAAGAATGCTTTTAAATATTTTAGGTAGGTACGATGGAGAGCACCAAATTCATCTTTTTTCGAAGGTGTCGTTATAGGCCGTGCTTTTGAAGTAAGATTTCTGCTAAAGCTATTTATCAATGCATGTGTATTATATAATAAGTGGTTCATGGTTAAGAACACACAAGCCAAAAACAAAAATAAAAAAAAATAACTCTTAAATAGACGAAAAAAACAATAAAGTAAAGGCTTAATCTGTGCGATCTCCGCAATGTTTCCGCTAAACTTCCGCGGCGTCCATTTCGCGGTTGCATACAGTACGTAATGAAACCGCGAAATGGATCAAGTTCAGTGAAAGTTATTATAGTAAATAGAACCACATAGTCGGGCTAAAATTCCATTGGGCATAAGGCAGCTGTTAAAATCGTGACCAGATTCATTGAGCCTAACAGACGTTTGCCTACTCAAAAGTGAGTGAATAGGTTTGGCAGTGAATGTTGGATTTTTTTTTTATTTGATAAAGTGTCGAGACGAGCAAAACGTTCACCTGATGGTAAGTGCAACGTTTGCCCATAACAGATGCTGTGTTACTCAGAATATTTCTGTGTAGCACCACACTGCGCCCGTCACCCTGAGACATATGTTCTTAAGCCTCATATGCCCAGTGATTACGCTAGCTCTCAGTGCCCTTCGAACCGAAACACAGTAATGTTTGCACACTACTGCTTCACAGCAGAATAACTGGCCCTGGGGTGGTACTTACCTAGACGGATTCCTGCACAGGAATCCTACCATCAGTTAGAACGGGACAAAATATTGAGAGATTAACTGGTTTTAGTTTATATGACTACTACACATCTTAAGAAAACTGATATTAATCGTAATCAACACGATGTAGAATAAACTTGTTTATGTAAGACTAGCTTAAGCTCGCGACATCGTCCACGTGGAATGAGGTTTTTAAATATCCCGTGGAAACTTTTTGATTTTCTGGGATAAAAAGCAGCCGAATTTCGTTAGGTTCGGTTCAATGGTTGAGCTGCGGTGAGGTAACAAACAGACAGAGAGACAGAGAGTGTCACTTTCGCATTAATAATATTAAGTATGGAAGTATGGATGAAAATATGGTGATGCGGAGCAGTATCTTCCTGGAACATCTGAATAAATAACCTGCGGTTGCCAACCCGCCTGCCTAGCGTCACAACTATGGCATAATCCCCCCAGAATGAGAGCTACAAACTTTTGTGGCCATCTACGGGGGAGGCCTATGTTCAGCAGTGGACTAGATAGGCTAAAATGATGATGATGAAATGAAGGTGTCGTGATAATTTTTTTTAAAGACGGACCAAGTAAAACTTAAAAAAAATATCGAAATCTATCTGACAGTCTTTGCGTGATGCGCGCACATCGGCTGACCTCTATCATTATCTAAATGAAGATATAAAACAAATTGTAGTATTTTCTATGACTTTATCCAGACAATTGCACAAAAAGATATTTGCGCGTTTTAGATTCCGCAGTATTATATAATAAGCTGAAAATATAAGCAGACGAATTTTAATATGTAGCTACTAATACCAAACATTTCAGCTAACGTAATTATGTACACCGAAGCTTATCCGAATAGAAAACTGTGAAATCTTTAAGCTACGCTGTAAACAGGCGGTATATTATTAAATTGTCGATTTCCTGTGAAAGGGGCCTGAGAATGAATTTAGAATTGCTTTCTCCCTCCTCAAATGTCAGAGAGAATACGCGACGTTCGGTCCTTGGTATACCCACGAGCAGTGTCACGTTTAAAAATTGACGTATAATTTGGTCGTTAGAGACGGCAATACTCGTATATTAGTATTTTAACCTTAGCTTTCTCTTTGACTAAATGTCGTACGTATATTTTTTATTACGTATATTTAAAATATTTTTTAAGAATGTTCCAACTCTAGAATGGGATCATTTGGTAATTGATTATCCCCCCTATTCAATACCGGAACCTGTTGGAATCCAAGACAGGTTTCAAGCATTTCCCTTAGTCGACTCTTACCACCACTCATGGGATAGGAACCTCGTAACAGATTTCCCTAGGTCGCATGTCGCATGTCCATGGAAAATTTTACCATATATTTAAAAATTGTTATTTCGCCATACGAGATTTTCTCGACATCCTGGCATTTCAGAATTATGAATCCGGCCTACAACGCTGCCCGGGAGGATGCTGTGTTTACATTACTGTGTTTCGGTATGAAGGGCATTGATGTCTCAAGGGGAACGAGCGCAGTGTGTGTGTCTTATGGGCAGACGTTGCAACTTACGACATTGACATTCACGTTTACCATTAGATGAAAGTTTTGCTCATGTCGTCACTTCATATAAGAAAAAGCATTATACAAATAATGGAAGATAAGTATTGTGGCGAACACGACCAATGAATCAACAGCTACAACAGTAACCACAGTTAAAATACGTTACTACGTTCTTTTAGTATGTGCGACAAACGATCGCATTGACCACATAATGGTAAGTAATTTAATTCCTCTTCCATATCCGACAACTAGATGCACAACGGGTTTCCATCCTTTCGCTGGTTCTATACTTAGCATTCAGACGAAACGTTTAGCTTCTTCATGCATAATCCGTACAGCGAAGTACTGGCATATTTCGCCTGCATCAGTCTTTCCGTCTGATTACAATATGAGTGTCTACTATAGTCCGGCCGCTGAGAGAATGCACATTTGACAGTTCGTTATCGAATGGTTGACATAACTTTGAAGCGGCGAACAAATAACGACGAAAATATTATAACCGTCCATTAACACTAACTAAAACAAGATATGAACATAATTACGTCATAAATGAGATGCCCCCTAAATGTGAGCTACAAACTTGTGTGGCGATCTATGGGGGAGGCCTATGTTCAGCAGTGGACTAGTTATAGGCTGAAATGACGATGATGTCAATTTACAGTAGTGCGTTTACTCTAAAACTACGCCAATCTTTTAAACGTCACATGTGCACTCTTTCAGTGACCAGACAATAAGTAGCTGCGTTTGCTAACGTCATAGATCTGCAGCGCCACTCACCATGTGGTATAGTGGTTGAGTACTGATTTTTTTAATTATGTAAAGTAGTCACACGAGTCCATAAGCACCATAAAACAAAGACATTACAGCTAAAGACGTGCACAAATTCACGAATGAGGGATAAGATTTCTTCGTTAGATGGTAATAGGAGGTCCGGCTATCTGCACCTACCATACGAATAGCAGCAGCGTATTCTGCGAGAGAAAGAAAGAAATAAAGAAAACCAGTGTGACGACTGCGTTTCCTACCCACCAGAGTACCTGGCTACTGAGTAGCGGGTTCGGGTCTGATTCCCAGGCTGAAATTTGTGCAACACATGTGCAAAAATTTTTAGCCGTCAAGCAGTGGTGTGCAAACGGCACTGTGTTTCGGTTTGAAGGGCATTGTGCTAGTGTAATTACATGTCACTGAATTGTGAATACATGAATTTATTTTTTATATTAATTTTATTTAATAAAGTGACGAATCGAGCAAAACGTTCACCTGATGGTAAGTGCTACGTCTACCCATAACAAATGCAGTGTCATCCAGAACATTTCTGTGCGACACCACACCGCTTCCACTTCATTCGGTGATTACGCTAGCTGTCAGTGCCCTTCGGCACTACCTACGGCAGTGCCTACGGCAGAATAACTGGCACTGGAGTTGTACCTACCTAGACGGATTCCTACAAAGAAATCTTAATAATCGATGTATTGTAGTGATGAATGCAGTGCGATGCTGCACAGGACTTTCTAACGTAAAGTTATGGCTGACATCGCGGCTGGTATGGACAAGCGTGCCACTTACCTCGCCTTTTCACTTAATTGTATTAAACAAATATTTGTGGTTGTCGTGTATTGTTGACACATCTGAATCCTACCCCGATCTTATCTCATAGGCATTACATCGGAATAGGGAAATCGAGGAGGGTTGCCTCTGTTGTCTTTTTTTTAGTAATTCTGATCTGTTTTTTTGGGCATTTTAATATTTCCTGCACAGTTGTCATAGTCATGGCGGATCAGTCGTAAGAGGCGACCAAGGTATTGGTACGGACAGTCTATATTCGTGCAGAATAATACCATAGCATGCTGTGCTGTTGATATACTGCTCGTGGGAACGCAATGGGGAGTAAGAATTTTTCGACTCGTAATATAATGGCGGCGACGTGATTCGCCACCCGCCACGTGTCGTTTCCCGCAGGATGGAATACGGTTGTGGTCTCTGCCTACCCCTTATATGGGAAAAGTAACTGTATGTGTGTGTGTATGTTGTCATAATCTACTAACAACCAGATGTGGTCACCTTGATCAAAATCGACCAGCATAGTTCTAAGCGGTAACCACGTATAAAACCTACTATACTGACAGATCTTTGGTGTTAATTTACTGTTTATCATTTAACACTTATCGCTGAACGCGAAGGCAACCTCCTCACGTCCGCGTATGAACGAAACAAAAAGGTGTGAACAAAGGTGAAAGTTTCTTCAATATTTACGGTTTTTACTTAACACAAAAATTACATCTGCCATTCGGCAAAATCTCCGATTTCTTAAACTAGAACCTAAGTACGTGACAATAATGCTCACATTAGAACTGTTACGATTTCATTAAACTCAGATTTAATATTATCCGAATGAGGCCCGTAACAAACTTCTGTGTGCATGTGCGAAGTCAAGTGCTATTAAAATTTGAGCCTTAACGTCCTTCTCACGGTATTATATCAAGATTACATCACAAACATATTTTAAACGCGATCTAGATACGATTATGCTAGTTGCATGTAAGTAATGAGGATTTATGAGGTTTATGTTATTGGAGCAAGCGTGTCACCACTAGCTTATGTCGTTCGTTGGAAAATTGTTACACCATCTGGGTCTTGTGTCATTTGTTTAAAATCATACAAAACACCATACTAATCATACGGAATGCATACGACTACACAAAAAAACTATCAATGCATCAATCAATGAATCTTCCAGTTAAATTTTCACCAACTTCCCATACGAACGAATTAGTTGAAATCTTGCACACTTACTAAGAACGTTACTGTGTTTCGGTTTGAAGGGCACTGTGAGCTAGCGTTATAACTGGGCAAATGAGACTTAAGAACTGATGTCTCAGGGTGAAGGCACAGTGAGGTGTCACCCAGAAATGTTCTGGGTGACACAGCATTTGTTACGGGCAGACGTTGCACTTACCATCGGGTGAATGTTTTGCTCGTCTCATCACTTTATCCAATAAAAAAAAGGTTTGCGTTTCGTTATTTTTATTTTATTACTACGTTTTTATAAACTCCCTTTCGTGTATTTCTGTTCAAGTCAAAATTAATAACTGATTTTAAACTAACTTCCCGAGCAACAGCATAGAACTGGATGATTATTCATTATTAACTCGCTTTCTTAGTTCGTCTGTTTGTTTGTCTGTTGGGTACAAATTTTGCAATCGGTTAAAACTAACTTTTTACTTTTAATCCGTTTTGAACATGTGGTATATAAAAGATGTTTATTTTTGTAAAGGTGACAAAAGCCGTGGTGGCGGCCTAAGAGAATTTGATATCCAATTTCATGAGGGAAGTGTCGTAAAAGTCGACTAAGGGAAATGGCGTAAAATCTTGGCTCTCGACAGATAGGACCATCGTAAAATGCCAAACCTACAATTGAAAATACACAGACCGACGACGGTCGGAAACGTCCAAGATGAGAAGTGTCTGGTACTGCGATCGCCAATCCGCATGCCACGAGTGGCGATGACAGTAAATCCTTCCCTGTCCAGATGAAATCCACGTTATACCAATCCTTTTACTGGTGGTAGGATTCCTAAACGGTAGGATTCCTACATATACATCGGTGCATCGATGAACATCGACCGTTGTCAATACATCGGTTGGATTCCATGTATTGATGACTCCGTAAGTATTATCCAACTAGGTAGACAGACATAGACATATACCTAGACTTCTTTCGACGTACACAATACAAAAACCACACAGAGAATGCAAATAAAAAAAATATACAGTACCATAAAAAAAAAGAAAAAAACACTGGAAACAAAAGTGACGCTGTAATGTGAAGTCGAAATGGACTCCACTCAGCAAAGAATGCTGCGGAAAGACCGCAGCGCTACCAGCGCCAGTTATTCTGCCGTGAAGCAGTAGTGTGCAAACATTACTGTGTTTCGGTCTTAAGGGCATCGAGTGCTATTGTAATCACTGGAAATATGAGACTTAAGAACTGATGTCTCAGGGTGACGGTGCCCCGCGGGAAACAGTGATGACGCGTGGCGAACCTCGTTGTCGCCATTTTGATACGAGACTAAATTCTTACTGCCCATTGCTTTCCCACGAGAAGTATAGTGACATCATTGCATACTCGTATTATGGCGTTATTCATCACGAATAAAGGCTGTCCATACAATACCTTAGTCGCCTCTTACGACACCCCGGTAGGAAAGAGGTAGGTGCTATTTGACTCTGCCGGAAACCTATCGGCACTCTCTTCCGAAAAAAAATAACTGAGACATTTGCATAAAAAACAATAAATAAAAGAGATATTTTCTTTGATTATTTATGCAAATACTGTGCAAATATATCGTTATAATACCAGATTATCGACTTTCTCAAATAATATGATTTCGAATATAAATTATATAACCAGAGATCTTTAATCAGTGTGTGTTATCAGTGTGTTGCCAGCATTGACTAGCATTAGTAATTTTTGTTATTTATCAAAACTTTAGTATAATTGTACCGTGTGGTGGCGGCTTACAATAATCTACCACCCCATCTCGTCCCGTGGGTGTCGTAAAAGTCGACTGAGGGAAAATTAAAACCAGAAGATGGGCAGCAGCATCTTCTTGGAACATCTCAATAAATAAACTGCGGTTACCAGCCCGCCGCCCGGCAAAATCTCACCAAAATGAGAGCTACAAACTTTTGTGGCAATTTATCGGGGAGGCCTATGTTCAGTAGTGGACTAGTGATAGGCTGAAATGATGATGATGATGATGATGATGATGATGATAGTATAATCCTACCTATAATTATCATACACACAAGTAAAATGGAAATGTCTCTCTGTTATTTTTGCCTATCTGATCACCGCGATTTCGTCCGGTTGGATGGAGGTTTTTGAAATATCCCGTGGGAACTATATGATTTTCCGAGATAAAAAGTACCCCATGTCCGTCTCCAGGATTGCAAGCTATCGCTGTGCCTAAATTTCGACAAGATCGGTTCAGCGATTTAACCGTGAAAAGGTAACAAACAGACAGAGAGAGAATTACTTGCGCATTTATAATATTAGTATGGATATTCATTTTTTGCCCTGTTCTTTTATTCGCTCACTTGTCAAAATGTGGCTATAAATTCCGTACGTCTCAGTTGGGACAGTGTCTTTGCCATTCGCTTCTAAGCTATGGGTCCGTATGACCTATAGATAGTTGTCGCAGCCACGTTGCAGGAGAAATCTAGTGTGATCCATCTTTTTTTAAGATAAAACTAAATTCTTTGTCTGTCTGCCCTGCCGGTCCTTCCGAAATTATTGAAACTATTAAATTAATTAAATAAAATTTTCATATATTTTGCTTAATTATAACGTCTCCATTGCTTCTGGAATTACAATAGATCTGAAGTTCAATCGCGAACAAAATCGCGGTCTTATCTACTTAGTAATACTTAAAATAAATCGGTAGCAGAATTTATATATACATACCAAATACTGTCTATTTGTTTGAACTAATCGTAGTTTAAGTAACGATACGCTAAAAGAATCGAATATGCGCATAATAAGCGCACCAACTATTTTTATACGATAAAAATGTGATGATATATGTTGTGTGACTAAAAGAAAGAGTTATTTATATCAGCGAAATAATGCATTCAAATTAATTCTAGTGAAACTAAAATGTGAATACTGTCAGTGTACATTTGTAAGACACACACAAACACACCACTGACCTGAAAGGTTACTATATATTTTTAAAGGAGTATGTATGTATGCGGATATTAAGAAAACTATTTATACCAACAATACGCTCTCGCTTAGTTCAGGTGATATTTTCAGATTATTGTTTAATTCAACTCACACGGAGCCTAATATTCAGAGTACCTACCTAGGTTCGATTCCAAGTCAGTGCGAACATTTGTGTAAAAGCACCAATCATTATTTTAAGTGTAAGGTTGTGTTCTGCAATCTCTTTGTATACATACTCGTATTATCTAAGTTAACAAAACGGATTAAACATTTTTTTTTGAAAACAGTTATTATTCTACCATGCGAATTGTAATGTTGTGTTTGTAAGGGTGTGTATGTTGTGTTCCGTGTGTGAGTCTGTATTTGTGTGCGTGTTGTGTGTCTATGATTTTGCCGTCGCGTACTTGTATAGGTGCGCGTTAGATTTATGTGTGGGTGCATCCATATTGCGTTGATGTGCGTGTAACATTTATTGTAGTATAGATAGCATACTTTTAACGTCCTCACTGTCCAGATTCTCAAGCCGGGTCGAGAATAATATTTTTAAGGTCGTTATTTGTCTGTTTTAATGATGTTGTTGTATTTATAATTTAATTTATTGTACAAGTGTGGGGCCTACAACATTAAAGTGTTTCTGGGCGAATTTACCTCTACTGCGCTATATAGGGTATCGATCAACCCGTTTGTTTGAGTCAGGCACGTGTAACGTTGTACCTTAATACTGGTGGTAGGATTCCTATGCAGGAATCCGTCTAGGTAGGTACCACCTCAGGACCAGTTATTCTTCCGTGAAGCAGTAGTGTGCAAACATTACTGTGTTTCGGTTTGAAGGGCACTGTGAGCTAGCGTAATCACTGGTCATATGAGACTTAAGAACTTATGTCTCAGGGTGATGGGCACAGTGTGGTGTCACACAGAAATTTTCTGGGTTAAACAGCATTTGTTATGGGCGGACGTTGCACTTACCATCAGGTGAACGTTTTGCTCGTTTTATCACTTTATCCAATAAATAACAATACCTAGTGTTGCCAGGTCAAGTGTGTCAAATTTCGGGACGGAATCTTAAAATAATCGAGAATTTGGTTTTCAATTCAGGACAACTACAATGGCTACAAAAAAACTTGTTTTTGTGAATTATCATTATTTTTGTGAGAAGGTCAGTTTTTTCAAAACGGTATGTTACATTAGGTTAGTACAAGAAACAAAACAGATAAAATTTAAGCAAAACCAGATAAATTAAGAGGTGGTTAGTGAAAAATCGGGACATTTGGCGTCCGGAGGAAGGGTGAATCGGGACGTGTCACGAGACTCCTGAAAATCTATGCTATCATTCTCCCACATCATTCTTTTTTAATTCAAATAGTAATAAGGTTTTTTTTTATATTCGAATAGAAAGATTAACGTCGTAATGCAATTACAAAATTTATTTTTTAGAAGTTATTTTATATCGGTGTTATATAACAATAAAAGAAAACATTCTTGTAACAAACCTCAAAACTACATCAGTCGACTTTAATAGAGGATAACTTTTCGACGCCATTTCCGCGATAAGTCTATGGTAGACATCAAACTGATGTAATAATAGATTTAGTTTAACAGGTGTATTAAATATAATATAATATATCAAAAATAATTTCTTTATGTATATAATAATTAATTAATATGTTGAAATGATATAAGTTACATATAATATGATATATAATATAGTTAATTAGAAAATTAGAATAGGTAATGTGTTGTAATATTTTTCGGCGATTAAGTGAGGAATTAAGCATTAATGTAAAACATGACTGAAGAACATCTTGTATTTCTTCTAAATTATCGTCAGTCTGTTATTAGTTACTTATTAGTTCACTGCCGGAGACGATATGCGTCAACTTCCGAATACTTTCGGAAGTTGACGCACATCATCTCTTTCGTGTGGTGGCGGCTCGTTAAAAGAATACTACCATTCCATCTCATCCAATGGATCTCGTAAAAGGCGAGTAAGGAATTAAACTGCACTGTGCACCCAACAGCGCATGGTGGCGATGGGCTCACCACCTATCACACCAAGTGCATTATATTGTTTTGGTGAAACGTGGATTGTGGCAGTCATTTGTTTTTGCAGTGAGTGCCCAGTCTCCTACTACTACTACTACTACTACTACGACTACCCCTTATGGGATACAGTCATGATCTTATGTATGTATGCATGTATGCAATCAACTTCGAAGGAGATATTATAGTGCTCGTCCCCGACTACCCGCACCCGATATAACGCTGATGCGATAAGATCGAAGGTAGGCTAGGATGTAGTGTCAGAAACACGGGCACAGGCACAACACAACCAGACTCGAAAACCATCAATTTAGGTTTTAGTACAAATGTTGGCTCCAGCTGGGATTCGAACCAAGGACCCGCAGCGTAGAAGTCAGGTACTCTAACCACTAGGCCACGCGGTCGACCTTCTGGGCACTGGCCTCTCCCCAGTAATCACTGGGCATATGAGACTTAACAACTGAGGACGCAGTGTGGTGCCACACAGAAATATTCTGGGCACATATAACGTCTTCCCTTAAATTCATCTGTTAAAGGCAGACGTTGCACTACCATCAGGTGCAGGCCCGTTTCGTCACTTTATCCAAAAAAAATGTGTAACAACATTGACAGTACTTACTCTAGACAGCGATGCAGAAAGTGAAGGAAAGCGGGGTCGTCGGTCCGGACCGCGGCGGCCAGCGTCCGCGAGCCCGGCCTCCGCTTGCGGCCCTTCGAGTTAGTCACCGTCCGCGGCGAGCCTTTTGAGTCTGCGGATAATGACATATCCATACTAATATTATAAATACGAAAGTAACCCTCTCTGTCCCTCTGTCTGTTTGTTACCTTTTCACGACTCAACCGCTGAACTCATCTTGATGTAATTTGGCACAGAGACAGCTTGCATCCAGGAGATGGACATAGGATACTTTTATCCCGGAAAATCGTATAGTTCCCACGGAATATTTAAAAACCTTAATCCACGCGGAGGAAGTCGCGGGCGAAGCATGTTTGGAGCAGCTGCGTTGAAGTCGGTTTTCTGAAGTACGCCTGTGCTCAGCAGTGGGACATTTACTACACTCAGCGTCACAAAAATCGCACCTCTCTGAGTTTGCGCGAAAATGGCTGTAATGGCTAGAAACGAATTATATTTATATAAATATTGGTATGTTTGAAATGGGTATTTGAATAGCTTTACATTATTAATAAAAAATCATGAAATCATTAAAACATTTATCATTATAGAGCATCAAAAATAAACACTGTCAAATGCTCGTTAGTAAGGACGCTGGTTACACCACCTAAAAAGGGTATAAAAGGGTCGATCTGGATGAAATATGGGCCAGTCGTAATTTAGACTTTGCAGTAAACACACGTGAACAAGTAACCCAAGTAAGAACAAGTAAAGATGGACATCAGCTCTGAAGAAGCCGCTCAAGTGATTGCCCTATTGCAGTCGGGGATGCGGCAGGGTGACGTTGCTCGACAGAGTTGCTTGAACCTGTCCCGTTTTTCAGTTCGTCGGGTGTTCCAATGTTTTCAGCAGACTGGTGGTTATGTTAGAAAACCGGGATCTGGAAGAAAACGGTGCACATCAGAAAGAGATGACCGTTTCATCGTTACGACATCTTTACGAAACCGTTTTACAAATGCTGTTGAGTTGCAACAACAGCTTCGATCAACTCGGATAACATCCGTGAGTGTTTCTACGATAAGAAGAAGGTTACACGAAAATAGTTTAACAGCCCATAGACCTGCTAAAGGTCCAAAACTTACTGCATAGCATCGCAGAGATCCCAGAGTTTGCTCGCAATCATTGCGAGTGGACTCTAGAACAGTGGCGGACCGTACTCTTCTCTGATGAGACGAGAGTCTGTCTCTTCTGCAATGACAGACGTAGAAGGGTCTACAGAAGACAGGGGGAGAGGTTCACACAACCCTGCTTCGAAGAATTCGTCGAATACGGGGGTGGCTCGTGTATGTTTTGGGGCGGCATTTCCGTCGACGGGAAAACGGAACTTGTGTGCGTTTCCCGGACTCGGGGTGGCCGTGGGCAAGGGTCATTAAATGCTGGTCGGTACATTACTGAAATCCTGGAGGAACATGTAGTCCCGTATGCTGGTTATGTCGGTGATGGATTCATGTTAATGCATGATAATGCTCGTTGCCACACCGCGGCTATTGTACGGGATTATTTACAGGAGGTCGATATCCCTGTTATGCATTGGCCAGCACGAAGTCCAGACCTTAACCCAATAGAACATCTCTGGGATGACCTAAAACGGCGCGTGCGAGCTCGAGATCCAGCTCCAGCCACTCTTCAAGAGCTCCGAGATGCGGTACCTTTTTATATAAAAAATAATGAAAATATAAAAAAATGTATATAAAAATTAAACGCGATAAAATCCATAAAAGTAGTTTTATTAAATGTGTAATATTCGCGTTAATATAAGAAATCATTTTATTTTCTTCTTCTTTCCTTCTATCTATATTATCCAGCGCATATGACAGCTCTTGGTTATCAATCGGATGATAGATCGAAATCAACAAAGCACTGGTGCTGACGTGTTAGAAATACACTTTAAGACCATCAGTACGCAAGTCGGTCTGTCGTTCGGAAGTTTGAAACGGGAACGACTAGAGTTTTAAATTGCATTACCGGTAAGGTTTGAACTTTCAAGCCTTGATGCAATTCTAACGTATTGCGAATAGGTTTAGTACTGCGGCCGGATTGCGTAAGCTATGCGGCTGTTGCGAAACCTACGTGTAATGCACTGGACACTGCGGGCATTTAGATTTCCGCTTTAATAGATTACCGTATTCAGTACGAAACTCGATCACGACTACGTTTGAACTATGTTATTTAATGTCTGAATAGACATTTTATCGCGGTAGCATGGTGATAATTTGTATCAAAATTGGAACAGATTCAAGAAATCTTTAAGGATTTAGCTTGTGATTAAGGAAAATTAATTAAACTTTGGCAGATGATATTGCCCGGTGAGATCTGGGAAGGACGTCCCCTCCTAATAGTAATATTTAGATATAGTTCGCATCTCAGAAACTTTCATAGCACGATTATGGAATGTACTCGTATGAGATATTTCTCGCTACAAAATTATATAATTTTCCTTAATCGCATCAAACAAAAAAAAACGGCGTTTTAATGAATTATTTAAAACCCGACGAGCGCTTCACAGCACTCATGGTCACAAGATTAGTGGTCAGGACTGACATTCTAGGTAGATCGGACCAATAATAATAATTAAAAGCAAAAGGTACTCCGGGTTAACTATGACATCAGGATATCTGTCACCTCAGTACTCCCGACTCGTGGGTGCTCGAAACGATTTACTTTTTCTATCTTTTTACTCGCCTCTTTCTATTGGTGATTGCGTCGGCGATTTTACCTAGGTCGCTCTTGTGGGGAGAATTTTAACAGGAGCACCGAGCTCCTTAACTGCTGGCTACCACGGCATCCTTTTTCCTTAATTTCCCCTATATTTAAATTTTACAGAAAACCACCGTATTTTGGATAACTAGAAGGACCAGCCAAGCATAGTATACGTTTTAAGGAATTTAACCATTTAGTAATAATCGTAGTAAAAGATTCAAGTCAAAGATACATTAGTGTTAGTAAAATAAGTTTTACAACGAAAACGTCTATTCATTTCAGTAACATATAATACCCTACGTAATAATATAGTCAATAGTTTAGCAAGTTGAAGTGGCAGTGAGAAGGCCACGTTTATCGCCATCATCATTGCAGCCTGGTCCACTTGCTGAACAAAGGTCTCCCCCATAGATTGCCACAATAGTTTGTGGCTTTCATTTTTAGGGGATTTGACATAGTTGCCACGCTTGGGAGGCGGTTTGGCAACCGCAGTTTGCTTATTCAGATGTTCCAGGAAGATGCTGCTGGCCGTCACTAGAATTGTAAATTCATATGTTACACTGTACTGCGCTCGTCACCGTTTATGGGAGAAGGTGAGGAGACGAGTAAAACGTTCGACGACGTTCGCTTGATGGTAAGTGCAAAGTCTGCCCATAACAAATGCTGAACGTAAGCGTAATTACAGTAGCTTTCAGTTGCTGAAACACAGTAATATTTGCACACTACTGACGGCGGAATACTGTAACTTGTGGTACGATTAGGTCGATTTTAACTGGTGGTAGGATTTCTATGTAGGAATCCGTCTAGGTAGGTACAACCGCATGGCCAGTTATTCTGCCGTGAACCACTAGTGTGCAAAAGTTACCGTGTTTTGTTTTTTTAAGGGCACTCAGAGCTAGTGTAATCACTGGGCATTTGAAGACTTAAAAACTTATGTCTCAGGGTGACGAGAGCAGTGTGGTGTCACACAAAAACGTTCTGGGTGATACAGCATCTGTTATGGGCAGACGTTGCACTTACCGATGTTGATGTTATCAGGTGAACGTTTCGCTCGATTTATTTTATTATTTTATTTATTATTTACCGAAGAAGAGTCTCTTCCTGGTGGCGTGCAGCAGCAGGTCGGGCGGCGGCGCGCCCAGCAGCTCCATGAGGCAGGCCAGCTGCTCCGCCTCATTCTCGCCTGGGAACAGCGGGTAGCCCGTGTGCAGCTCCGCGAGGATGCAGCCTGCATACAGACAAAACCACAAACAACGCATCATTGCCATGTTTTATTTATGTATTTATTAAATTTTATTGACCATAAAACTATAGGTACAATAGGTTGACTGAATGTTATATGCATTCTATACTAGCCAACCTTTGAACGCAAAAAAACGCAATGGCGGTACAAACAGTTTTTGTTTTATTTGATAAAGTGACGGAACGAGCAAAACGTTCACCTGATGGTAAGTGCAACGTTTGCCCATACCAAATGTTGTAACGGTTTCATTATTTTGCTGCGCTGTCAGCAGTTACTGTCTTAATTTCACTTTTAGAAATTTTCTTATAAAATACTAAGAAAAGACTTTACATATGAGACTTAAGAACCGATGTGTCACTTGACGAAATAATAAATATGTAAAACTAAATCGTATTTAAATTTAGGGTTCCGCAACCACAATCATATTTATGTAGCTTATACCGTCTTTTCGTTAGGTTTTTAGCATTTATATACAAAAAACTCTAGATACAAAGTCGGCGACTGAAAAACCTCCCCACAAAAAGAGCGCACAATGTGCTAATTCCGATTTAAATTCGAAATTTAAAAACGTCGTGGAATGATAGTTGATTTCATTTAAAAAGCGTTTGTGTTTGTTTAATCAGAATTTGTGCTTTTTTTTTGTTCGATCGGACGGTTTTTTAAGTGATTTTTTTATTGGATTTAATGACGAAACGAGCAAATCGTTCACCTGATGGCAATTGCAACGTCTGCCCATAATAAATGTTGTGTCACCTCTAAATATATTTGTGTGACACCACACTGCGCCCGTCACCCTGAGATATCAGTTTCTAAGTCTCATATGCCCAGTGATTACGCGAGCTCTCAGTGCCCTCCAAAGCGAAACACAGTAATGTTTGCACACTACTGCTTCTCGGCAGAATAACTGGCCCTGGGGTGGTACCTACTTAGACGGATTCCTGCATAGGACTCCTACCACCAGTAGTTTTGTATGGAACTGTGTATCTTGGGTTTTTTTATATCGGTGCTTATCAGAGACATTGTGATCTGAAATATAGTAACTTGATCTATAGGCATTCATATTTAAAATTATTATACTGAATTATCATCTATTTATAAATATCGGAGGTGTATATATTTTATAAGAGGTATATTGATTGAAAAAAAAACTTTCATAGACTGTGATTTAAAAGTGAAACAAATAAGTTATTTTCGGCCTCTTAGTATTAATAAAACTAAAATAATTTACACAGACAAAATAAGAAATAACATCTCGTTTTCATAAATTTCACTCAATGGGCTATAATAAACCATTTTTTATTATTGTTACACCTACACGATTAACTGTTGGCTGTGTTATGATAAGATTAAATAACACAAATAGTATATTAACGGGTTATTAAAAAAAAATTTAAAAGAGGTATATACTGTACATGACAAATATTGTTATTTATGTAATCAAGACTGGTGGTAGGATTCCTACGCAGGAATCCGTCTAGGTAGGTACCACCCCAGGGCCAGTTATTCTGCCGTGAAGCAGTAGTGAACAAACATTACTGTGTTTCGGTATTAAGGGCACTGAGAGCCAGTGTAATCACTGGGCATATGCGACTTAAGAACTGACGTCGCAGGGTGATGGACGCAGTGTGGACGTTACACAGAAATGTTCTGGGTGACAAAGCATTTGTTATGGGCAGACGTTGCACTTGCCATCAGGTGAACGTTTTACTCGTTTCGTCACTTTATCTAATAAATAAAATCGGGTGTACATATTATAGCCTTGTTGGTTTATCAACAATGGCGTGATGGGGTCACAGTCGACATAGTTCTATCGGCGGCTCAACGCCCAAACAGGTACGCTCTTCAAAGGTTACGTAAAAACGGACCTATTAAAACGTAGTGTGCGGATCGCGCACTTGTGACAGCCGCCTTTCTCTCGGCTTTCTACGAATGGCGGTTACGCAAGTGACAGGTTCGACATAACTACTCCATGATCGCTTCATTTACACATCAAACCGGTTTGGATTAGTGAGACGTAGCGAATTGTCAATGTACTCGTAAATATTGGCAAATCACTTTAATAGATGGTTTTGTTCTTTTTACATATATTTGCTTTTAAATAACATGCGTCATACTTTTAAACAGGGGGTCTACTGTGTTTACAGGTTGGTTTCGTGGTCGGTTTCATTTGATCCCATTAACCAATGAATGAGCCTCATACGCCAAAACAAAACCTATCACGAAACCTACCAGAGTTACAAAATAGACCACCAGGTGCTGCTTAATGAGGCTGGTCTGCTTGAGTTTTCAATAAACATATGTATCATTGAATCTGTCTTGCCTTACATTTTGTTGCGCGCTAAGGTTGACTGAGAGATTATTCTTAGTAAATTAATATATAATTTTTTTTGAATATAATAAAAAAAAAATACAAATAAGAGGATTCCTGCAGTACTTCTTTCGCCTGTTTCTTCCCCGTCAAAGCAACCTAATTTAGGAACGGCGGTAGTTTAATACGTTACTTAAACGTTCGTTACGTAAAAATTATTAATAAGTACATATTTTTACGTTGAAAAAGAAAGAATTCGCATAGCGTTGCTGTTATCTTACTTTAAAAATATTACCCATTGTCTGTTTTTTATGAGTTTTAAAAGCCGAGAATTGTCCGCCGATCTGCCTTTTTGCGCGAGTTAGCGGAATGTAAATGTCATTGAAATATTGCTTATTTCTCAGACTGCGCCGGTTGCCTCACAATAATTCCCTTCACCACTAAGCACGTGGTAAATTGGCTCTCTGTGGCCCTTCAAACCGAAACACAGTCCTGTTTCACGGTTGAATGACTCACCCTGCGGTGGTGCCTACGTAGACGGATTCCAGCGTAGGGATCCTAGCAGCAGTGTATCTTACCCATGCTCCACATGTCGATGTGCGTGCCGTAGGGCAGGCCGAGGATGACCTCGGGGCTGCGGTAGAAGCGCGACTGGATGTACGTGTACACGCGCGCGTGCGTGTAGCACGAGCTGCCGAAGTCGATCACCTTGATGGAGGAGCTCCCTCGCGCTTTCAGGAGAATGTTCTCCTGGAACATAAGAAATGAATATTGTAATAAAAGAATCAGGCGTTACTTTGCGGAAATCCATTATAACAAAGGAAAGAAAGTTTATTTGCTAAAATCCACACACTCCATGTAAAAAGGTGTGTAGTACCTAGTTTTGAAAAGCACCGCCCTCCCTCAATAGCGTGCACAAGCAAACCAATACCGCAACCGGGAGCCACCACCAGATACTCTCCACCACTAAAACACTACCACTAGGCAATACACACCACTGAAGTCGATAACAGGACACGGGTTTCACCTCAAATCGAGGCATTATCAAGTGATATTGACTCAACAATTCAATTGACTGATATTGCCGTGTGGTGGCGGCTCGTTAAAAGAATACTACCACTCTATCTCATCCAATGGATCTCGTAAAAGGCGAGTAAGGAATAAAACTGCACCGTGCACCCAACAGCGCATGGTGCACACCAAGTGCATTATATTGTTTTGGTGAAACGTGGATTGTGGCAGTCATCTATTTTTGCAGTGAGTGCTCAGTCTCTGACTACCCCTTATGGGATACAGTCGTGATATTATGTATGTATGTATGTATTGACTCAACGTTAGTCAGCCGCCCGAGTGTTTATTTACTTATTTTATTACTAGAAAATTTACTTTCTTTCCTTTATTATAAACGAAACATTTATTCGTTACACGCACACAATTTACAGACAGATTAACAGTGTAGAAAAAAAAACAGATAATACAGGGAAAAAAATATTTAAATTCCATCCATTCATGGTGCATTGTTCCTAAATCGACCGCCACTCAGGATATACAAGGGTGAATCATCCTGCCCTGATTTTCAGTGGCATCCAATAATATAATTATAATAAATGCAATACATTTTTTTAAACACGATTAGAATAAGATACTCAAATATATAATACACATATAGATTTATGTACTCACTACATAAATTTTAATCAAATATGTCCTTTAACTCATTTAAATATATATTATATACACATACATACATATATATATTACGACTCTTTTGGCAAAACTCGCCCATGGTACAGCGCCTAATGTTTCGAAGCTGAAAACTTTAAATATTCAGCGTACCACTCATGGGTCAATACTCCAAACCGTAAAACTCCGGATATCAGCACCAAGAAGAGAGCCTTTACGAGAGGTTTTACGGTAGGCTAGTTTCGAACGCATTAGGCGCATCGGCCGTGAAGCTCTATGACCAAAAAAGGTAGACGATCGGCACGTCACCTCTCCATCGACCTATTTCGATTACTCTGTAAGATTATGGAGCGTTATCGAACTCGCACCTCATGGCATACCTAGAACATAAAGATCTCCTTAGTGACCGATACGAAGCTGAATCACAGCGAACGGGTTTCGCCAAAATTTGTCATCTGGGGACCTTGTTGTGTATGCCACACATCTAAGGGATGAGGCCCTTGAGAACAGTGGTGAAGCAGTCGCTGTTTCGCTCGACGTCTCGAGGGCCTTTGACAGGGTCTGGCATGCTAGCCTTATCAGCAAGCTTCCTTCATATGGTATATCCCCTGGACAGGACAGACCTGGATAGAAAACTTCTTGAGGGAAGTTATTGATGGCTGCTCGTCAGAGGCTATGGCGATTAATGCCGAAGTTCCTCAGGGGTCTGTACTCTCTGCATCTCTCTTTCTGCTGCACATAAACGACCTGCCCGAGCATGGTATCTTTGGGTTTGCAGATGACAGTAGAGGAGAGATATCCGGCGCCAGTCGGAATCAAGTACAGTTTGATCGGGAGGCCATGGTAGGGCGTATGAATCTCACATTGCAGGCACGGGTGGTAGGATTTCTATGCAGGAATTCGTCTAGGTAGGTACCACCTCAGGGACCAGTTATTCTGCCGTGAAACAGTAGTGTGCAAACATTACTGTGTTTCGGTTTGAAGGGCACTGTGAGCTAGCGTAATCACTGGGCATTTGAAGACTTAAAAACTTATATGTATATGAGACTTAAGAACTGATGTCTCAGGGTGACGGGCGCAGTGTAGTGCCACACAGAAATGTTCTAGGTGACATAACATTTGTTATGGGTAGACGATTGCACTTTACATCAGGTGAACGTTTTGCTCGTTTCGTCACTCTATCCAATAAAAAGAAAAAAAAAGTCAATTGGGGCAATACCAATCTTGTGAGATTCAATGCCACCAGGAGGGGCTGCCGATGATAGGCGGCCGGCGCCGGTGGGGTCGCGGATGAGTGCGCGAGCGTTCCTGTGGCCCTGCCGACATGCGGCGAAGGTGGAACACCATGGGGTTTAGTCGGTGCAAGTCCAACATAACCCGGAAGAACGGGTGAAGTGAAGGCGGGTATGCGTTAGGCGTTTCCCCATGTAAAAAAAGTGGGTTGAAACACAAACACAAATTGTTGGTTTTCGGGTCTGGTTGTGATGTGCATGAAATGTATGTCTGTAAAGCGCGCCTACGATACAGGAGAAATCCTACTGTGGGGCATCGGTTTTTTAAATTGATACTGAACTGTATCCGAATAATAATTTAATTTTTAAAATATTTTCAAATTATCATGCTGTCTGTCTTACCGGTTTCAGATCGCAGTGTATGATGTTTTCTCCTTCTAGCAATCTTAGGCATCGCAGCAGCGAATTAGCGAAGCGCCTGATGAGGCTCAGACTGAAACCCTGGTAGTTGTTCTTCTTGATAAGTTCATATAAGTTGATACTGGAAAAGTAAATAAATGGTTTTTATTAAGTTTTTCCGGGATTTCGACTCTTGCATGGGACAATTATTTGTCCAGCTTACAAATAGTTGTTCCGAGAAAACAGAAGGTAATGTAATGTGTCGTGTAAGATAATGCTGGAATCCTTTTTAAAAAAAGTAAAAAAAATACTGTTTGTTTGATTTTTTTTGGTTATGACGCGTATAAAAGAAAGAGCTCGCGTGATTCAATGTTTTAATTTGCGATCTCAGAAAAACTAATACAGAGGTAGATGTTAGGTGTGTATTTAATTAACCTGACTTATGATATATTGCAATTTCAGATGAAAATATGCGGTATAAATTTGTAAAATGTTAATTGTAAATTTTCCCTCTGATGACTTTTACTACACCCACGGGATGAGTTGAGGTGGTAGATTCTCTTAGGCCGCCACAACACGGCATGCTGTTATTTACGACGAGCTAATTTCTTTGCACAAAGATACCACCCTAAACACAGCAACAAAGTCGTAGTTTTATTGACTTTATTTTCAAAATATAATGGTTACTCTGTGGAAAAAACTAGAGCAATTCGTATAATAAAAACTAATAAATATCGCATTTGTAACGACTGTTCAAACTCGCACAGATTGGTCACGTACTTGACCCGAAGCAATTTCATCTCTGACCCAATTTCATCCAAAATTACGAAATTTCATTCTAAATCTGGTTTTAAATTTAATCATTCGCTTCCCAATAGTTCAAAGAGATTGATATTATTTAAATAGTAACCACCACCCACATTGCTTGGATATCATACGAGTCGATTAAGTTAAATTCTAGAAATGTCCGAGCCTCAGAGATTTGGTGGAACAACATTATAGATGATGTTCCACCACATGTCGGAGGCTCCAATAAAAAAATTAATGGGTTTGTCTACAATTTCAAAATATATGCCTCAATTTAAGTGAAAACTAATATTTATACGGTGCCTAATCGTAAATAAACGTTTTTAGGATGTCTCTGTTTGTCTGAAAGTTTGTCTCGAATAGGCTCCGAAACGGCTTTAACGATTTTAATGAAAAATTTTCATTAAAATCAACATCACAATTATTAAAACAGGAGTTTAACTTAAATTTTCTTGTATATACCATTTCGATATCTTGCAGGGTTCAGAGCATATACATATTTGTAACGTAATCACTTATTTTACGCGGGTAAAATTACGGGGCACAGCAAGTTTCAAATATGCTATTGTAGATCTTAATAAGATAGATCAGTGACGGGCAAGTCTGAGGTGTCAGGCAACGGGTAATGCGATAAAAAAATTGTTGATTATGTTTATAATTAGCATTCCATGCTTCCAGGGAGGTAAGTGCGGCCCTAAGGTATACCCTTGCGGTAATTTCTTGTTGATAAATCACGATACAGGTGTGTTGTTAACCTCAAAGACTATGACAGAATACGAAAGGTCAAAAATGAAATTTGCGAACTTCCGAATTATTATGTAGTTGATGGATTCATTAACTCTGGCTAAACTCATCACTGTCATCCGATCTTGTAGATGCTTGTAACCTTGAAAATGTATTATATAAAGTTTACTCACCTCATGAGCTCAAAGCTGATACAAAGATGGTTTCTAAAGTAAAAGTAGTCTAGCATATGTATGACGTTGTGCGTTTGGTCTTTGTCTTTCAATCTGAGATGGTCCAGCACCCGCACCTCGACGAGAGCCTGGTGGTGAAAGCGTTTCTTGTTCCTGATGATCTTGATCGCGACCTGGTCACCGGTGCGGTAGTCTAGTGCACGTATGACCTGACCGAATGAGCCTTTGCCGATCACTTCGAGAATCTCATAGCGGTAGGCTATGTGGTCGTGTATTTGCTGTGGGGAGTTAAAATAATATTTGTGAAAAGCGAGTTGCAGTCAAGCAGCGAATTGTTTTTTCAGTGGAACTACATGCCAAACTTCAGTTTATTAAGCAAAAGTTTGTTTATTTTCTAAAAATTTAATTTCAAATACAAAAAGATAAATTAATTATAATTCATTATTGTTGTGTTCTTATGATATATATTTGCCAAAATATTTATACATGAAGTTTGTTTGGTTAAATGAAGATTGGTGCCCCATGGTGTGATTGTGATTGTGCACCATAAGCACGTAATTAAAAACAACTGATTCAAATACTTATTAGACTACGATGTATAGATATTATCAACTTAAATTAATATTTTAATTAAAAGGAATTTCCGACAGGATTGACTGATTAATTTTATTTTGGTCGCTTATTCTGAAACGATCGCAGATTTCCCTACTTTCTAATGGAAATTCTTATTAATTACAAATATTGACAAAGTAATTGCAAAAGTAGCGATTGACTACGGTCCCAACTGATTGTAAGTAACGATGCAGTCTCGGATAGTAAATGAGTAAAAGGCTATTCGCTCTTCTCTTGAGGACATCCACACTAAAATCAAATGGAGAGACAAGATACAGGCAAATTGTTCCATTCCTTTTTATTATTCATTGTTACATTAGAATCGCCAAGAACTGGAGATGTATGGTCATCAACATTGACTTTCGTGACTTCCATTAGGCTGGTCAAATCAGTCGCAGTAGTGGCTATCGCTGGAGTAGGTGTCTTCGAGAGTAAAACTGTTCATTTCATTTTAGGAGAACTGTCTCGCAATTTAAGTGCAATGCACTTTTATGAAGCTCATGCTACCTAGTGATTATTTATTTATACAAATTACAAAAGAAATGTCATACATAGGCAATTTCTCCAATACTCTTATTTTATAATGACACTTTCTTCCAACAGACCTTTAACTGGATACTTGTCACTTTACCAGTACTAGATATCCTTAAAGAGCAGCAGATTCGATATGCAATTTCCATAAACTATAAAAATAAATTCAGGGGCCAACTATGAAATTTAAAGCGAGCGTTAAATTTCTAATTTAAGTGGTGCCGGCACCACCTTATTTGTCATTGCAGTTTTAAGTGCCGATTTACCACGTGCTCGGCGCTTGAAGAAAAATATCGCGAGGAAACCTGCAAGTCTGAGAAATAAAAATATTTCACATATGAAGTCCGCCTACTCGCATTGGATCAGCCTGGCGGATTCCTCACCATCTCTTAAACCCTCTCAGTTGGACATTTATAGGCTGTTACTTTACTGTTTTTTTGCACAAACATACACACATACACCTTTCCTTTACATATATATATATATATATATATATATATAATATGCTTCTTGGGTCCGTGACCGTGGTCCCTGTTCACCAATTGACTACCGCAGGCTGCTGATGATGATGGAGAGTTACGACTATCTGCTTTAGATGAGGGTATGGTGTTGTATTGTTTTTTTTAGTTCCGAAGTACAATGATTTGATGCAGTAATTTCAAGCCTTTATTCACGGGCTGACCCAGACTCGCCTAAAGCAGAGAGAGCTATGAACGTATGTAAGATGGATCTGTCAACCCACAAGTTCAATTTAACATTAAAATTTAGTAGCTGGTATTACCTTATTGTAACTGCCATTCTCGTCATCGAACCCACAGTTGTTGGGCAGGTTGGAGCGCGCTTGCACCTTGTTCGCCTCAAGACCCAGGAACCACACTTCAGGATATTTCCTCACTTCGTTTCTTTCCCAATCAGAGAGCCTCTCGCTGTAAGCTTTTAGTACTTCTGTGGAAGACAACAAATTCTATTAAAATTCTTGATCAGCTACTTTTATTCGATGATGGCTGAATATATAGTGTGACTTTCCTGTATCTCTGTTACTGTATCAGACCACCAGTAGCATTCTTTCAAGATTTGCTCGTCTCGTTACTAATTTCCATAAAAAAAGAGTTACTCATAAAAATCGATTGAATTTCCCTCCGAATAAAAGGTCAATGGTGAGCTTAAAGGTTAAGTTTACGCAGTCGAGAATTCAGAATCACGAAGAACCTACACACTTTTATTTACTAAAATTAACACAGCTCAATTTCAAACAAATATAAATTCGAAACTTTAACAATGCCTGTTTTTAGAGCGACGCGAAAGCCCTAAGGGGTCGTTGAGTCGTGTGAAACAAGGTCGACGCTACAGACTTGAATAGTTCAAAAGATAGGTGGCTGTGATTATTTTTTACTTTTTAATCTCTCTGTTATTTTAATATATGAATGAGTTCGATTCGTATAGAAGTTGTCTTCAATGCGTTGATGACGGATGATGGTAGTATCCTCCTGGCTTTTATCTGCAAGCTTTTGGAAGCAAATAATTCAACCTCAAATATTAAATCATCTTCAGCGATAAAGATAGTAAGTACGTTTATTTTTATTACGATCTACTAATGTGAAATTATATAGGTATGTACGTAGGTATGTTTACTTAAGTAAATACATATTTAACTCTTGGCATTGCATAACCTTAACAATAACCTAAACTTTCTATTCTTTTTAGTACATGGCTATACTAAATACCTTTTAAGTTCGTAAGTCTTAACCTTGTAATTTCTGACAACGCATCATTATTACAAGGCCTAAGTAAGTTTCAGCTGTATAGATCTTCAATGAGAAGGCCGTCTAAAGACTTTACTGCAGAGTAAAGAGCAGTCAAGGCAACGATAGGTCCTCAATAAATAATGGCACGATCGACAGTGCTGCTCTGCAACTTATGCACAGTGAACGCCAAACATACTACCATGGATAACATTCTTCGTTCGGCTATAACTGTATTTAGCCGGAAAATAAATTGATTTAGGTTCAATAATGTGAACTCCGTCGTTACCGAAGTCTACCTTCACTGATGGTATGAATCGAAAAGTGCTTGTCGAAAGTAAGACCAGATGATTCGCAGTCCCGAACCACATTTGGTATTCATATCTCGGTGCCTCCAGCCGGCAGACTCTAAACACAATCTAAGTGCTTGTTAAGTCTAATCCAACTACCCCAAGCACGACGGAGTCACCGAGTACTTGAGGAGTTCGTAGGACTCTCTTCTCAACTTCATCATGAGACCCTGGACACCATCTAGGTCGGTAGTACTTGTCAAGCCAATTCCAACAAGCCTTAACACGACGGGGTTATGTTGATAAGTTGTGGAGTTTGCCTATGATCACCTCCATGGCACCATATTATTGCATTGTCATCGAAGATACATACGAGTATATATTCCAAATTTCACATCAGTCGGTTGTGGGGAACTTATCTAAAATCTACTTGGAACATTTGATCTTTACATAAAACCTGTGTATTTGTTAATATCTGGAATTATAACATGGTAACCATGATAAACGGAGGGGGGGGGGGGGGGGGCAGCTCGCCTTAAATATCATAGTACGCAAGTGACCTGGGTTCGATCCTAAACGCCGACACTACTACAACTATTAAAACTTTTTAGTGCTGATTTATTACGAGCCTCAGCTGGTGAAAGAAAAGGTCGTGAGGAAATGTATGTAGCATGTCCGAGGAATAAAAACTATTTTTACGAATTGTGAGGTTTGTCAACCCGCACTGGAGCAATAGTGGCTGATTCTTCCCGGCTTCAAAAACTCCTTCAAAATGTGAGGAGGACTTCCGCGCGACATTTATTGGCCAATTTTTTTTCTTTTACTGGCCTTTAGTCGACTCTACCGTCACCGAGGGGATGAGATGGGGTAGCATACTTTCTTCACCGCCACCATGCAATGAGCATCGACTTGGTTTTTTTAGTTATTGAAGTAAGTAATCAATAATACGTATGATTAACGTTTATAGTTCATCAAAATCATAAAAATACTGGTGGTTCCACTTGCTTCGCTGGGCGTAAATTAAAATTCAGAAATGATAATGATTTCTTATATTTACGCGAACACTACTCATTTAAATGAAACTAATTTTACGGATTTTATCGCGTTGAATTTTTACTATTTATAACCCGACGTTTCGAGTGCTTTACAGCACCCATGGTCACGGGGAGACCCAAAATTAGTTTCATTTAAATTCAGAAATGATGTTTTTTTTTTCATTTCCATTTCATTTCATTATCTATATCTATGCCAAATATCACAATCTTCATCCAGCCGTTGCCGCATTGGAATTGACAAAAGCAAAGTTAAATTCAAGTCGAAGCCAATTAATTTTTACCGTAGTGTATACATGGCCTTCAGTAGCATTATGCGGTATCTCGGTGGCGCGGAAAGTAGGGTTAAACATTGTTTGAACCCTTGTGGGATGCAGGGACAAGGTCAGGTCGGTTGGATGAAACTTCAGTTCATTTCATATGCAAATGAGAGTTATATTGGTATTATAAATGTTCAATCATTTTCTCTTAATAACAAGACAAAGACGATGGTGACGATAATGTATCAGACGGCTGGGTTGTGGCAGTGACTAAGTGGTTGGCTTCTACACTATGGGTCGTAGTTCGATTACCGCACGAGACAAAATTTTGTATGTTCTACATGTCGTTGTCATAGTTGTATGATTGGTTTTTTATACATTTGTGTAGCGACATCTGTGTCATTTGGAAAGCTCAAGAAAAATCTCATACGTACTATATATAACTATAATAGTTTTATGTATGCTATCTATAAAAGATGTTGAAGATTACTGGACAGAGGAGACGTCCTCCCCTCCCCAGATCATACCACCCGATCTAGCACCTTCATCCGCCAAAAGTATCAGTATGAAAAAATTATAATATTCAGAAATATTTGTATATACTTAGGTGCATACACTTACTACTGCAGATATTAATATTTTTATATGTATAAATATTCTCAGCGCTGTTGTTTATACTGAGAGTAAACACCGCACTTATCGAAACCGGCGAAATGGAAGCGCTTGTATATATTGTTCCCTTGAATATGGTCGAACAGGGCGATGGCTACCACATGCGTCATACTTGTGGTGGAGGCTGGTCTGTACGAGTTTGCAATAGATGTATGCATTTGTTATTAAATCTTGTATAACATATTGTCATGGAGCGTACTTTGGTTTTTTATGAGACTGTTCTTTGTAAATTTATTTATAATTTACTTTTGACAAAGTTAAAAAAAGTAACAAAATAGAGGATACCTACGGAGTTACTTTCGCCTGTTTCTTCTCGTCAGAGGAATCTCATTAAGAAACGGTGGTAGATTGTAAAAAAATGACGTTTGACAGACGAAATTAATGTTTCTTACGTTAATAATTTTCATTTCATTTCATTTCAATGAAGGTTAAAAGAGAACATAACCGTAGTACCTTCGCTATTAAAAAAAACCAACGCCTGTCGTAATTATGTAGCAATATATTGATTTTTGCTTGTAACAGCATGTTGTGTTTTTCATTTAAGGGGCTGTTATTGAACCTGACTTACTGAATTCAGTCACAATGCATGCTTGGAGCAGTATCTAAAGAATGATTGTGGAAGATGACAAGCCGTCCACATAATTGCGGCGTACGGCGTGGAATCTCGCTTACCATTAACTTATGGTAACATTCGGTTAACATAAAGTTTAAAAGCCTAGAACCTTCCACATTAAACGGGCTTCCAAACGCAAAAATTTTGTTCTAATCAGAAATAATTTCTTGAGATTAGCGCTTTTAAAGATACAAACTCAACAGCCTTGTTGTGCGCTGCCCTCGTCCACTCTGAGACATCGGTTCTTACGTTCCATATGCACAGTAATTACGCTAGCTGTCAGTGCCCTTCTAACTGAAACACTAATGTTTGCACACTACTGCTTCTCGGCAGAATAACTGGCCGTGATTCCCATAACCACCGTATATAATTGCTAAGTATTCACAAATTATAAAATACTTGAAAAAGTGTGCCACAGTACACGTTAGTTAAGAACTTTTAATTAGCAGCATTGCAAAACTTTTCATGCGCATTCTCATGTACACTCTCGTGCAGTGCTCATGCGGACGCGAATAACATCGGGAGAAAATTAGCTGCTTAATAAAAATATCGCGGGAAATTTCACTGGAAGGTAGTGTAATTACGAACGAGTCCTCATCTGTGATAATATTATATACATACATACAGTCGCGCCTTACACACGTCACGTAGGCAGAGGCCACACATGTGGATTATTTTTCGCCCTCGTGGTAAACGCGACTGTGCCGGGTGGCGAACCATGTCACCGTTTTATCTGGTACGAGTACAAAAAAACCTCACTCCCCATTGCGTTCCCAGGAGCAGTATAGTGACAGCATTGCATATTATGATGTTGTACTGAACGAATAAAGGCTGTCCGTACAATACCTAAGTCTTACGACACCTCGGTGGTAAAGAGGTACTCGCAGGTGCTTTTCTTCTCTGCCGAACACCTGTCGGCTAGTATATACACATATCTAAAATACCTAGACTAGCGTACCGCATTTGCTAACATACTAATTAAATTGTATTTGAGTGTGTTGTAGAATTTGAAGCAGTACATTACTGTGATCCGGTCTGAAAGGTACTTAGAGCTAGTGTAATTACTGGGCATAAGAGACTTAAGGACTTATGTTTCGAGCGCAGTGTGGTGCCATACAGATATGTTCTGAGTGATTCAGTAGAATTCCTATATATTTTTACGACGAAGCGACGTTCTTTCGCGGCACCGTTCTTTAGCGAACCTTACCAATGACGTAGTGTTGTCATTAGCAGATTAATTAAGTAGTAAATTAAAATATTGCCCACGGTTGCTAACCTCTGATGTTTTATGTCTACGTTTATATATTGTAGTAGGCATGTGAACGCATGGCCTATAGTTGTGAGTCAGGATTTGAGTTCGAATCCCAGCCGGAGTCAATATTTGTGCAGATACACGAATTGTTGTTTTTGGGTTCTGGTTGCGTTGTGATTGTCCCTGTACCTCAGACACTGCATCTTAGTCAATGATGAATGAATCTTATCGCGTGACTGTCACATCGGGCGCGACGCGGTTTGTCTGCATTTACTTGCGTACACTAGTGGCACTATGACACCTTCTGAGCAGTTGTTAGCTTCCAACAGCATTCAGGAGTTGTCGCCGTGGTCGAAAATCAGTCAAAGGACACCAATAAACATGGTTTTGAAAGGTTTGGTAGAGTTTGTGCATGTATAATGTTACAAAATGTGGGCGGACGTTGCACTTACCATCAGGTGAACGTTTTGCTCGTTTCGTCACATTATACAATAAAAAAAATACTCTTCACATCTCTATCAGTATAGCTTAAGCCACTACGAACTAAATTTTACAGCTGTCTTTATTCACTTTCAGTTTATGCATAACAAATAACGCCATCATATTTTTGTCGTGATCGAACAACTAACGCCATCTATCGTGAAATATAAAAATCATCCAAACTCAACTGGCATTACTACGAAAAACTATTTATGCACTTCAAGATAAATTTCATTAAACATTTTATTGTGCAAAACGAACTGGTGGGTGGTACTTCGCTTTGCAATATAATTCTATTTTCACAGTGAAACAGGAATACGAGGAGAGTATTATTTATCTAGACACCAAGAGTGCTCGTCGAAATTGCCTTCCAATCTATTCTAGGAACATAGGCGAGCGGAAACAACTGCAAAGTATTAGTTTCGAATTTTAGCTTCTCTATGTCTATTTACGAGTATGAAGATAACTAGCACAGCTTAATAATTTTAGCTAAATATTAAAAAAAAAATCTATGGAAGATGTACCCCCACATTATGATTCGTGCCCAAAAACATGACTTAGCCGTATTATGCAGTATCATCGAAATTACAATTGCGTAGTTCTGGTCCTTATTCCATGTATATAAAATATATTACCGATATATTATACCTTAGATAATTACCGATTAATATAAAAAATTACACTACAAAACATTTACCAAAAAAATCAGAGCTTTTCTTATAGAAAAAAATTATTATAATATTTGTTGTTACGAGCACAAAGTGGACTGTATTTCTATATTTGCTGACTATAACTCTTAAATCAACTATAACATGCGCGCAGAACGTCTCCGATCACTCCGATCCTCCAAGATCCCGGCGAAAGCTACTCGAAACTCGCTCACCTTTTCTCCGGAATGAATTCTTGCTGGTTTCACGGAAACTCCTCAAAGATATCAATTGCATTGGCATTCGCATTGGTATAACGCGCGACATTTTTTGCTGAACGCCTATTGGTCCAACTATGTAAGTGTAATATGATTTTAAATTTTTAAATTATTATTGATTAGATATATTTTAGTCCCATTAGTGTAATGTTTTTATTAGTAAGTATTTAACATTATGAATATGCACATTGTAAAGCACCTATAACAATATCTCTCTATGCCTTGGGTTGACTGGGAGAGAATGTCCAAAAGGCATTATGTCCGCCCTTTGTAATCCTTTTTTTAAAATAAGGTGAATACAAGAATAAATAAATAATTAAATGATCGGAGGACGGAAACAATATTGGAGAATATGTTGAAAAATGATTCATATAGATGTCTGCTTCTCACATACATTCAATGCCAAGCCCGACAGGGAAGATAAATTTCATTATTTTAATTTCATGTAAAGCAATCGAATAGCCAAAGTTCACAAGTCCTCAACCAGTGCGTCTTGCCAGTAACGACACACAAAACGGATGGTCCTTCACTGCAGGTCGCGGTTACTTTAAACCGACATTGTTCTAAGGATCAGCAATGTAAAGTAATGACGGCCAGCCCGTTAGTCTTACGTAACTTGCAGAACCGTTAATCGTTGGGGAAGAAAAGTTCTCGAATGGCAACCTCGTAACGGTAAACGCAGTGCATCGAAACGATTCCCCACTAGATGGAGATTCAAACTGCGCGGTTTTGCGGGGAGTCAGTTGAAGCAAGTGCCTCAGGACCTTGATTTGTGTCAGTCTATGGGGGAGCCCTATGTAAAGCAGTATGTAAAGCAGAAATTTTATTGTGCAAATGAAGAGAAGTATCACTGATAAAGCAACAAATAATGCAACTGCAGCGCTAGCTTACTAGTACTGCTAATAATTCATATATAAAATTCTATTACGTTAGGTAATACTAATAATAGTAAACTAGTCATAGTAGATCGGGGGCCGGGCTTGCTTTCAATTTCATAGTCGCGAGTGACC
Source organism: Luehdorfia chinensis (assembly GCA_019845155.1). NCBI lineage: Eukaryota > Metazoa > Arthropoda > Insecta > Lepidoptera > Papilionidae > Luehdorfia > Luehdorfia chinensis. Next base: position 12,219,215 of record JAHVAK010000103.1, read on the forward strand.
AGAGTTCGATCCTCGGTGCCGGCACCTCCAAAATTGTTCTGCATCTTTAATACGTGCAGCAAAACATCGTAAAGGAAACCCTACATTCTGTGGGATTAATATATTTCGAAGACATGTGAAGTTTGCCAACCCGTATAGAAGTAACGTAGAGATCTCTTCGCAGCTTCAAAACCCTCTTTGTAACGAGCAAAACGTTCACCTGATGGTAAGTGCAACGTCTGCCCATAACGAATGCAGTGTCACCCAGAACATTTCTTTGTGATACCTCACTGTGCCCATCACCCTGAGACATCAGTTCTTAAGTCTCATATGCCCAGTGATTACGCTAGCTCACAGTGCCCTTCAAACCGAAACACAGTAACGTTTGCACACTACTGCTTCACGGCAAAATAACTGGCCCTGGGGTGGTACCTGCCTAGACGGATTCCTGAATAGGAATCCTACCACCAGTAAAAAATAAGAGAAGACCTGTGCACATCAGTAGGGCATTTATAGGTTGCTATTTTAATATATTGAACAATAAAACTTAGTGCGCTGTTTAGCGGTACGACGACAATCATAGCGATAGACTGTAGGTCCTGACTCAGAGTTATTACACTATAACACAAGTATTACTGGGAATGTAATATTGCGATATACATAAGTGCATCAAATAGTCACAATCCATACTCATCATCATCATCATCATCATTTCAGCCTACCATAGTCCACTGTTGAACATAGGCCTCCCCCATAGATTGCCACAAAACACGGTCCTGAGCCACCTGCATCAATCCATACTATTTTACTATAATATTATAAATGCGAGTCTGTTTGTCATCTTTTCCCGGCTCAATCTTTGAACGGATTTTGACGAAATTTGGCATACGAACGTAGGATGGTTTTTATGCCGGAAGACCAAATAGTGTAATCAATACGGGATATTAAAAAACCTAAATCCAAGCAAACGAAGTAGCGGGCATCAGCTATTCATATTAAAGCTTTCCATATTTACTAAAAGTTATTATGATCGCAGCTAGTAAGGTTTATGGTAGACAATAAGAGCTATAGCACACCCGCACCTGTATTTTAGCAATTTTTTATAGCGCTCCCTACGTCGTTGTCTTAGAACCATTAAGAATGCGCTGTTGACCTAGATGCGGACGAAGTATGGAGGGGCACATGAGATAAACGCCGCGTCAAAAACATATCCCTAATGACATTTTATCTTCTTTTATTTATATACGTACATTTTACTTTATATTCACAATGAGTATAAACTTAAATAGGATCAATATTTTTTTATTTAGCACGAACAAAAATAAAAACAAAACAAACAGACAAATTAATAAAAAGTCATCCATAAATATTTACGAAGTATATGAATATAACCGTTTTAGCTCATAGAATGTCATCATCATCATCGTAATTTTAACCCATCATACTCCACTGTTGAACATAGGCCTCCCCCGTAAAAAAAAGTAAAGTTTCAGCCTATAAATGTCCCACTGCTGAACACAGGCCTCCTCTCATTTCTGAGAGGGTTTTGGAGCTAGGTAGAATCCGCCACGCTGCTTCAATGCGGGTTGGCGGACTTCACATGTCTTCGAAATATTTTTTATTTCTCAGACATGCAGGTTTCCTCACGATGTTTTCCTTCACCGTCGAGCACGTGGTAAATCAGCACTTAAAATTGCAATTAACAATTTTAGTGGTGCCGGCACCGAGAATCGAACGCAGGTCACTCGCGTACTATGAAATTTAAAGCGAGCGCTTAGCCCCTGAGCTACCACCCCCGTAGATTGCCACAAAACACGGTCCTGAGCCACTTGCTTCCATCGACTTCCCGCAAAACCGTGCAGGTCGTCACTCCATTTAGTGGATCCATTTGGTGGAGTCCATCCACAGAACGTGAGTGACCTGAATTCGATCCCTAGAACCTCGAAAATTGTTCTGCAATTTAAGTGCTCATCTACCACGTGCATGTATATTTTCGGTGATGTAATTGCTGTTAGCCTTCTCGGCTTTTACAGCTTCATCGGATACTGTGCTCGCGGGACAGGGGCCCGCGTGCCTGGTTTGGTTTGACCCAAACATAAATACATAAATATAAACTACTACAAAAACCTCGAAGTTGGGACTGTGTCGCGTTCGCTGCGTGCTTTCGCGATTTCGAAAATATTAATATTTTAAGTCGTCTAATGACCGTCCGAAGGAGGCTGCGGACTGTCGACTTGTGTTTCGGTAACTCTGGGCGGTGAGAACCGCCCTGGAACACGGGTGAATCTTGTGTACGCGGTGTGATTATTGACTATTGCGCGCCGCTCTCTACGGCGGTCGCGCGTCGTGGTGCGTGTTATATTAAAGCTATTGACTGTGTGTACAGTGTGGCCTGGATCGTGACTGACAGTATCGTGGTCAGGAAGAGCTGAGACGTCCGTGTCGTCTAGCACGTTTCGCGGGCGACGTTTGCGTTCGGTCGCGTTTCTGTTTGGTCGGTAATTTGCTGCTTTAACCACCAGCGGGTTTGAATGAACCGCGGCTTTTTCGAAAAACCGCCGTGATAATTCTCTGAAGTGTTCAGAGATTAAGGACATTTCACAGTCGCTGTGAAGATCTACATTGAGTTGATACCAACCGGCTCCGGTGGCAGTTCGCAAGAATCGATTTTCAACGCTCTGTAACTTCTTTAATTGATTGCCCGTCGCGTGAGCGAAAGCGACGCAAGCATAGTCCATTACGGGTCTTATGCAAGTCTTATAGAGGCGAAGTTTGTGCCTTAAGCACATTTTGCTTGAGGAGCAAGTTAATGGGTATAGACGGCTTGAGATAAAAGCCGCTCTATTGCGTATGTTTTTAATGTGTGCAGCGAACGACATCGCTGCGTCTAAAGTGACCCCGAGGTATTTGACGCTCTTTTCCCAGGGAATAGGGCGTCCGAACAGGGTGATCGTGCCTAGCTGATTGTTGCCGATTGGGTAACATCGTCTAGCGGGCTTTGGTGTGCCGCTCGGGGTTTACCTCTATTCTCCATTTCCGGAACCATTCGCCTAGGCGATCGGCTGCGGCTTGGAGTTGAATCGTTATGCGGCCCTTGTGCTTGTCGGAATAGTACAGAGCCGTGTCATCTGCGAAAAGCGCAAGATTGACTTTCGGGTCTTTAGGGATATCGCTAGTGTATAGCGAGAAAAGGAGTGGGGAGAGGCAGGAGCCCTGAGGGACACCCGCTCGGAGATGGCGGCTTGAGGAGCGCGTTCCCTCTACCCGAAAGCGAAATAGGCGGTTAGACAAGAAGGCTCGTATGATGTTCACGGGTCTGTCTGGCACTTTAGTGTGATACAACTTGTAATACAAGCCGTCGTGCCAGACTTTGTCAAATGCCTTAGCGACATCGAAAAATAAGGCCCCTGTGCCTACAGGCTTAGGGCGGTCGTTTTAATTCTCTAAAATGTGTTCCGTTAAGCGGTAAACTTGATGAGTACACGAGTGTTCGGGGCGAAAGCCGAACTGCTCGTCTGGAAGAATATTATTTGTAAGGACATAGTCGTTTAATCGACTGAGTATAATTCGCTCATAAATCTTAGCCATCGAGTTAAGGAGACTTATTGGGCGATAATTAGACGGAATGTTCCTAGGCTTATTAGGCTTCGGAATGCCTATAACGTCGGCTTCCTTCCAGTCGTCCGGGAAGGAGCAGCTGGAGAGGAGCGCGTTAAAAATACTGACTAACAGACACAATAACGGCGTAGTTAGACATTTCATCACCCTGTTGTTTATGCCGTCGAGGCCAGGCGCGGATCTGTTTTTAAGATTTTTAACTATCTTAGTGACTTCGTCGAGAGTCACTGGAGGCAGTGGTTCGCCCACTGGTGGTATTGCAGCCCTGCGTTCGAGTTCCGCGGCCACCTGCTGCAGGTGGTCGGGATCCGCAGGCGCGAGAGACGGAGTGCATTGGCTCTCTAAACTGTCTGCGAGGCATTCGGCTTTTTCGCTGTCGTCGAAGGCGAGCGAGTTATCGTTAGATCTAATGAGTGGCGGCATGGGTGAGACCGGCTCTGCTTTGAGAGATCGTGCCCACTGCCAGTAGGCAGTGTGCGACGGCTCGATTTCTCCAAGCATAGTGTCCCAGCTGTCTTGATTGTACTGAAATAAGCGCTCTTTAACATCCCTTTGTAGGAGGCGCAGTCTGAGTCTATTTTCGTCTGTTCAATATCTATCGTGCGGCTTTAGTCGCACGGTTCTTTTCTCTAATCAGGCGTCGGAGGTCCGCCGGTAGGTTACAGCGTCGATCGCTCGACACCGTAACCCTCCGGGAGGATTCTCCGACGGCTGTTTTGAGATGATTCGAAAAGGATTTTATCGCTCGGCAGGCTACCTATGGGGAGTCGATAGTATTAGGAATTTCGTCTAAGTGCTGAGTGCTCGTAGCCTCGAGTTAGGCAAGGGTACGCCAGTCCACAATGGTTTTGGTCTGAGTGACCTCACCATTTGGCTGGCCCAGCTTAAAAATGACCGGACGGTGGTCCGACTCAAGTTCGTGAAGCGTAACGATAGAGTCTATTGCTAAGTTCACGTCCTTAATTATAGCTAAGTCTAGAATATCCGGCTGCTGATGTAATTGCGTCGGTACTCTAGTTGGTGTTTCGGGGGCTATAACGTTTACGTTAAGGCTCTCCGCTAAGTCGTACAATACCCCGTGCTCAGCGGTGACGGAAAATATTTCGAGAACATGTGAAGTCCGCTAACTCGCATTGGAGCATCGTGCCGGACTCTTCCTGGCTCCAGTCCCCCGTAGGCCTGCGCTCGTAGATATTTATAGGCTGTTTCCTTACCTTTAAATAAGTCAATAATCATTTTTTTTTCATGCCGTGATTACACTAGCTCGCAGTGCGCTTCAGACGGAAATACAGTAATGTTTGTACACTAATGCTTCACGGCAGAATGACTGGCCATGTGGTGGTACCTACCAAGACGGATTCCTACATTGGAATCCTACCACCAGTAGATGAGATGGGGGGGCATGACTACGCCATACGGTATGGCACCTTTTTTTTTTGATAAAGTGTCGAAACGAGCAAAACGTTCACCTGATGGTAAGTGCAACGTTTGCCCATAACAGATGGTGTGTTACTCAGAATATTTCTGTGTAGCAACACACTGCGCCCGCCACCCTGAGACATAAGTTCTTAAGTCTCATATGCCCAGTGATTACGCTAGCTCTCAGTGCCCTTCAGACTGAAACACGGTAATGTTTGCACACTACTGCTTCACGACGGATTCCGGCATAGGAATCCTACCACCAGTAAAATTTAATTATTCAATCTTATTAATCATTTAATTATTGACAACCGCGTGGCCTAGTGGTCAGAGTACCTGACTTCTAAGCCGCGGGTCCTGGGTTCGAATCCCAGCCGGAGCCAACATTTGTGCTAAAACATAAATTGTTGGTTTTCGGGTCTGGTTGTGTTGTGATTGTCCCCGTGTTACTGACACTGCATCCTAGCCTACCTCCGATCTTATTGCATCAGCGTTACATTGGGCGCGTGTAGGTTGGGACGAGTGAGTGCCTCTGTGTTTGCGCGTACACTTGTGGCACTATAATATCTCCTGCGCAGTTGATGGCTCTCGACAGTAGTCGGCAGTTGTCGCCGTGGTCGAAATCGGCTAGGAGAATCCTCGCGGAATTTTTGGTGAGTAATGATGAGTACTATAAAAATACAGTACATTATTTTCTTTATCATTAATAGTTTTTGCAGCGCACGCCAAATAATGACTTTAATCAGTAAATTTTTGATACCTTGAGTTACATCATAGCGATTTTCGTAAGGATATCGGTTTTTTTAAAATTAAATACAACTCATGTTACTCGGTGATAATGTAGTTGTATATAGGTGAAAGAATTTTTAAAATAGGTTCAGTAGTTTTTTTTTTATTGTACAGTGACGAACCGAGCAAAACGTTCACCTGATGGTAAGTGCAACGTCCGCCCACAACAAATGCTGTGTCTCCCAGAATATTTCTGTGTGATACCGCACTGCGCCCGTCACCCTGAGACATCAGTTCTTAAGTCTCAAATGCCCAGTGATTACGCTAGCTCACAGTGCCCTTCAAACCGAAACACAGTAGTGTTTGCACACTACTGCTTCACGGCAGAATAACTGGCCCTGGGGTGGTACCTACCTAGACGGATTCCGGCATAGGAATCCTACCACCAGTTAAATTCATGTTAAACCTTTTGAGTTAAATCATTACAACCAAACATACAAAAAATCAAATCTTTCCTCTTTATAATATTAGTTTCAGAAATAGGACTAAGATTAATAACACGGACGTCACAGTGTGATCTGTCGAATAAATCGAGAAGTTAGTATTCCTTTACTTCGGAAGCGCCATGATATTGCAAGTTTTCTGTGTCATGTGACGATGCAGTATCATGACGATGATTACATGAGAAATCATACGTACTTCTTTACTTCGCATACCAACACATGAAAAAATTGTGGCGCGTGTTAAACAAACACAAAAAACAACTGAGCTACTTCACTACTCTTTTCCTTGGCAAAATTATCCGCCAAAAACGTGACCCGACGTGATATGAGCATCGCAGCCAGCTTATTCCAACCACAGCAACAATGTCATCGGGTGCCACCAAAGTCACACCACCAGACTAGCGTTGCTGTGTGTGAGTGGGTGCAGCTCAACCACTGATGATTAACAAAGGTGGCCTTCTCCTCAGGCTGACATCTGCTGGCTGGCATCAACCATGTCTGCATACGTCTCTACGCACCGAAGAACTGGACACAGCTTCACCGCATCGCCAGACTGTACATCGTCGCCTCACGTCACAAGATCTCCACACTAACTATAACTTCCAGTCTCAGCGGGGGAGTGAGAACTATGTAGTGACATATCTGAACATCTATATCGCCACATGAAAGCTCAAGGAATCAATCAATAGGGCTATAAAAGTTTATGTGATGCGAACTATATATATGAGAACTAAATATACTCGTATACATACATGCAGTCCAACACACCCGTGGCGGGTCCCGTGACACAGACGTGACGGGTGGTAAACCACGTCGCTGCCATATTGGTACGAGTCAAAAAAAATCTTGCTCCCCATTTCGTTCCCACGAGCAGTGTGGTGACAGCATTGCATATTATGGTGTTAATCTGCACGAATAAAGGCTGCCCGTACAATACCTTAGTCGCCTCTTACGACACCTCGGTAGGAAAGAGATAGGTGCTATTCTACTCTGCCGGACACGGCTTTATATATGCGAACTATACAACATCTAAAGATGGATCTGATAGGAGGAGATGTCCTCCCCAGATCAGACTACCCGATCTACGGGTAGCTACGCTTTTCCTTGGCCACAATCAACAATCATACATACATACATAAGATCACGACTGTATGCCATAAGGGGTAGTCAGAGACTGGGCACTCACTGCAAAAACAGATGACTGCCACAATCCACGTTTCACCAAAACAATATAATGCACTTGGTGTGATAGGTGGTGAGCCCATCGCCACCATGCGCTGTTGGGTGTACAGTGCAGTTTAATTCCAATCAACAATCATCTGCCAAGATATTACTCCTGGTAGGGTTCCCATGCAGGAATCCGTCTAGCATGTACTATCTCAGTGACTGTTGTTTCATTGTCAAAATGCTGTAATATTATACGAATATTACTGTATTTTGGTCTGGAGGAAACTGTCAGCCAGTGTAATTACTGGGCACGTGAGACATGAAAGGACAGTGTAGTGCCACACTGAAAAGTTCTCGCTGACACAGCGTTAGTTATGGGCAGACGTTGCACTTACTATCGCTGCTTACTATATGCGCATATTATTACGTGAACTATTTACTCGTATCATTTCAGCCTACCACTAGTCCATTGCTGAACATAGGCCTCCCCCATAAAATGCCGAAAAAGTTTGTGAATCTCATTTTAGGGGGATTTTGCCATAGTTGCCACTTGGCATGCCGGTTGGCAACCGCATTTATTCAGATGTTCCAGGAAGCTAGAAAAGGAAGGAATGTTCTTATTGTGTACCTCTTATTTCTTTAAGGTTATGCTCCTAATATTTGCTAGATGGCCAATAACTTCAGTCAAAACATTTTTTTTTAATTCCCTTCCTTATGGTAACATTAGTATTAATTACGTGTTTGTCCATCTAGATAAATACAAGTATTAATAAAAGGAATAGCAAGTAATGCACTATTTTATATCAGGCAACACAATAGATTACGGTTGCGATGCTTTTCAATAGCAAAAGAATGCTATATTAATCTTGTAAGGAAAAAGGCAAGGTATTGTAACCATTTACACTGTAAATCATTTTAAATGGCAAGACATAGATTAATTAATTAATGTACCTGTAACTTCGTCTGCGTGGACTTATTTCACTTTTTTTATGATATCGAATATGACAATAATGTCAATAGATGACCGACCCCTGAGCCACCACTCTTGACCTTCCACGGCTCTCGCTTTAAACTTTGTGATGGTGATGATGATGTTCTCCTAGCCGATTTTGACCACGGCGACAACTTCCGAATACTGTCGAGAGCCATCAACTGCGCAGGAGATATTATAGTGCCACAAGTGTACGCGCAAACACAGAGGCACTCACTCGTCCCAACCTACCCGCACCCGATGTAACGCTGATGCGCTAAGATCGGAGGCAGGCTACGAAGCAGTGTCAGAAACACGGGGACAAACACAACACAACCAGACCCGAAAACCAACAATTTGTGTTTTAGCACAAACGTTGGCTCCGGCTGGGATTCGAACCCAGGACCCGCGGCATAGTACTCGTAGTTAGGTACTCTGTCGACTAGGCCACGCGGTCGCGACGCGGTTAAAATTTGTAGTATGCGAGTGACCTACGTTCGATCACCGGTTTTTTTAGAATTGTTTTTATGCAATTGTTTGTTGTTTTTTTGCAACGTGTTCAGCAAAAAAATCGCGAGGAAACCTGCACGTCGGACAAATAAAAATATTTCAAGGACTTGTGTAGTTTGTGGCGGACTCTTCCCGGAACCTTATAAATGAGAAAAGGTGCTCAGCACGGTCATATTTATAGACTGTTACTTTTTTTTAATTATTGGATGAGGTGGCGAGTGGCCGATAATAAATGCTGTGTCACTCACAATACTTCTGTGTGGCACCACACTGCGTCGGTCACCCAATCATCTGTTGTTAAGTAGTAGTTTGGTAAATTTGATTAAATTTAAAAGTAAACTCTATATAAACTGATACTGGGACCGCTTTCTCTTTCACCCAGTTCAATTACTCAAGGATAACAGAACTAATAAAAAAAATTGATTACGAAAATCCATTACCTTGTACATTCGTTAATCTCGGATACAATAAAGCTGCAAGCTCACTCCGTCCTCGCCAGGAGCAATCGGAAAAATAGAATAACTTCGTATTTCTCAGTGCGTTCGCAGGAAGCCGAGATTTGACAGTCTGACGATGCGTTAAATTGATTATTTGACAAATCTTTTTGTAATCATCCAAATACCAAAATTAGTGTATATGTTAACGCCATTAGACATAAACGAGGCAGGTGAAATTTACACGTTCAGGGGCTGGCTGGCAAAATTTTCTAAGGTGAACTGACCGATCCCATGACTACGCCATACGGTATGGCACCTTTTTTTTTATTTGATAAAGTGTCGAGACGAGCAAAACGTTCACCTGATGGTAAGTGCAACTTTTGCCCATAACAGATACAGCATCTGTTATGGGCAAAAGTTTTAAAAAATTACTCAGAATATTTCTGTGTAGCACCACACTGCGCCCGCCACCCTGAGACATAAGTTCTTAAGTCTAATATGCCCAGTGATTACGCTAGCTCTCAGTGCCCTTCAGACCGAAACACGGTAATGTTTGCACACTACTGCTTCACGGCAGAATAACTGGCCCTGGGGTGGTATCTACACAGATTCCTGCATAGCAATCCTACCACCAGTAAACCTCGCTGACCTGAGACCTCAATTCGGGCTTTCTCAGTAACGTTAAAAATTTCCAGCGTATGATTTCTTTAGGCTGTAGCATAAAGTTTTAGCATAGCATGTTATAGCATAGAACCTTTCCTCATAAACGAGGTCCAAGATGCAAAAATATCGCGTTGATTCAAATTCGCCTGCTTTATTATAGAAGTAATATAATTAAATAAACATTTATGCGAACTAATTAACTAAATACATACATACATACATAAGATCACGACTGTATCCCTTAAGGGGAAGTCAGAGACTGGGCACTCACTGCAAAAACAGATGACTGCCACAATCCACGTTTCATCAAAACAATATAATGCACTTGGTGTGATAGGTGTTGAACCCATCGCCACCATGCGCTGTTGGGTGCACAGTGCAGTTTAATTCCTTACTCGCCTTGTACGAGATCCATTGGATGAGATGGAGTGGTAGTATTCTTTTAACGAGCCGCCACCACACGGCTTAGTGAAATGAAATAAAATGAAAGCCTTGGATGATATAATGTTTTCAACATTCGAATTAATTGTTAATTAGTACAAAAAAGATGAAAACAATTATTGTTCTTCAAATATTTACCCTTTTTACATTCCTTATATAATTACTAATTTGTATGAGTAGGCAATATTAATAATGTAACTGCTAAGGTACACAAAAGGCTTAAACATACCCTAAGTAAATGAAGAGTTATTGTTTGAGTTCTTTGAGATCATATTAATCATGCTTTAAATAAAATGGCAAAGGTTCTTTGACGGTCGGTCGCTACGTCCTGAGGCTGTCATATTTTCCTCTAAAAATTATATGAAACGAAACTGAGGTCATATTCCACAATTGTTTTGCTTAAGCTAGTATCTGTAATATATTTAATTTGTGTTTCGGTCTGAAAGGTACTGGAGAGCTTTAAAAATCACTGGGTATATGCGACTTAAGAACTGATGTCTAAGGCGGACGGGCGCTGCATGGTGCCACACAGCAATGTTCTGGGTGACAGCGTTTGTTACAGGCAGACATTGCACTTACCATAAGTCATCAGGTGAATGTTTTGCTTGTCTCGTCACTTTCTAATGGAAAAAAAATTGCAACCTCGTTTAGGTTCGGTTGACTGTAAAAAATATGTCCTCGCATTAACGTACATGTAGCAGTATGCAGTTGAGAATTCGCCACTGCTACGCACTGCTGCTATTTAAATGACACTATTTAAATGACCTATAATTTAATATACTTTATTGATAAATAAGAAAAAAAATGTTTTATTTTAAAAAAAAACGTGGGGTGCATGTTATAAATATTTCATTGACAGATATAAGAAGAAGGATTATCATTTCGATGATATCTTAAAAAGCACCCCATGCTTTTTTAGTTTTTTCAAACTATTATTTTTTGAGATTATCCTTGTGGCTTTTACGGCGTCATCGGATGCGACTCGCAAGCTGATTGCACGAGAGTAAGAAGAACAACGTCGGTGCTGCCGCTCGTTTTTTTTCTTATTTAAGAAAGTGACGAAACGAGCAAATCCCGATGGTAAGTGCAACGTCTACCCATAACAAATGATGTGTCATCAGATCATTTCTGTGCGACACCACACTGCGCTCGTCACCCAGAGACATCAGTTCTTAAGTCTCATATGCCCAGTGATTACGCTAGCTCTCAGTGCCCATCGAACCGAAACACAGTAATGTTTGCACACTGCTACTTCACGGCAGAATAACTGGCACTGGGCGGTACCTACCTAGACGGATTCCTGCATAGAAATCCTACCACCAGCTCCACGCTGCTCCACTTGACTCGGACTGACTTTCTACATAGTTAAGATAAATGGAAAATTTCTGTAACTATCGAGTTACTTCATAATCACCTTTGGAACTAATGTAAAAAACTGATATTTAGGATGAGTGTTGATGACAGTTATCATGCATTAAATTCCTTAGCCTAGAATCCTTAAAAACGGAACTCTACAAGTCTAGGAGTCCCGGAAGATGATAAATCGCTTTCAACTGAATGGTTCCGAGATCTTCTTGAAAACAATGAAGACCTACTTAGCTATAAAGTTAGGCCATCGCACCACGAACTGTATGAACAAGTCTATATAACTTCATTTCAATTTCAATTCGAATTACATTTCATTGATTATATGAGAAAAAACATTGTTACAATAAGCGCTTTCGAGTTAGCAAAGTCAAGGTCTGGGTTTAAAGTCAGTCTGTCAGTATGTATTAAATATATTTTATTATTTTTGTGTTTGCTGAATATTTATTTTAAAATTATTCCAGAGTCGTATTACGTAATACAGTAAAAGACTTACTGTACGAGTAGAAAATGGTCCGGTTAACCGGAGTTTCTAACCATGAACAAACTATTCACAGAACGATAGATGTCCGGCAGAGTAGAATAGCAACTACCTCTTTCCTACCGAGGTGTTGTAAGAGGCGACTAAGGTCATTGCACTGGCAGCCTTTGTCCGTGCAGAATAAAACATAATATGCAATGCTGTCACAATACTGCTCGTGGGAGCGCAATTGGGAGTAAGATTTTTTTTATCCCACCAAAATGGTGGCGACGCAGTTCGCCACCCATCACGTTTTGTTTCTCGCGGGGGCGAAAAGTGGGCTTCGTACACTGCCTATATCTTACATGGGAAACAGGCGTGCACGTATCTTTGTATTTAAGAGATTTCAAATCAAACAGCACACGTCAAAGTGAAGACGGGATATTAACATTCCGGCGATGGGAGATTTCGATCAACTAGACTTGATTTCGGAGTTCGGAGATATGATAGTACTCGTATATATGCGTAAATCAAATATGAAACGTACAGACATACGGGAGGAGCAAGATTATTTAATTGTTTTTCAGTAATGTAAGTGTTAGAGATATTAGCGTAGTTTGAACTACCGCAGAAGTGATTAAAATATATCTGAATATATATTTGTTTTTAGATAAATGTAAGTAATAAATAAAAAAAAATCTTAAGATAATTCTGGTCACGAAAAGTTATTTTAATTTTTTATTTAATAAAGTGACGAAACGATCAAAACGTTCACCTGATCGTAATGGTAACGTCTGCCCATAACAAATGAACCCAGAACATTTCTGTGTGACACCACACTGCGCTCGTCGCACAGAGACATCAATACTTAAGTCTCATATGCCCCATTACGCTGGTTTTCATAATCTTTTTAAATAATCTATATATTAATGCGTGAAGAGAAAACTTTGCACCCCTTTCTAAGCATACTGCGCGCATAAACGAGTGTAAGATTTTCCATAGTTAAAGTTTGTATGGAAAAGAAGCGAGTAAGTTAAAAGTTATATGTAAATTTAAGCGTGTTAGCTTAGAAATACATTAAATTGAATAAAATAAGATAATAATAATAATAATAATAATAATAATAATAATACTGTTTATTTCTCCTCACAGTTTAAACTAATTATAAAAGTACATTAAAATATAACTTATCAGTAAAATATTGTTACAGTCTAGTCTATGTGAGGAGCTGGTGTCTGAGGTAGGCAAGTATACCTGTATTACAGATCACCAGGTCCTCACCCCACGGACTAATGTTCAGGTTTACTATTTTAACTGATAATGGCAATCATATAAAAATCTTCGCTTCATTAAGTCCGTGCCGTCAATGTCAAACACATAATAGTCTGTGGTCAATCAGTTGCACAGAGTAGAGATTGTCGCCATAGAATTTTAAAATAATTACTCAAGCGAACGTTAAAACTAAGAAATATGAATTATGGTGTATTCATAGAAGCTCGATATTATCGAGCTGACAATTCCGCCAACTGTCAGACAACGTGAGATTTTCCTGACATTAGGCCCCTTAGTCGCCTCTACGACACCAGCTCCTGTATTGTGAATGCGTTTTGCAGACATACATTTCACATGCACAACCGTTAAGTTTCCAAATCTAGTTGAGACAAGAAAATCAACGATTTGTGTTTTTGCACAAATAGTTTACTCTTGCTACACTGCATAGAATCGAATAGAATAGAATATTTTTTGTTCAATACAGATCATTTATATAATACTCATTAAACGTCATATTTTTCAGTAAGAAACCCAGGGGGATTTTTTTTCTTTTTTTTTTCTTCTGAACTCTAAAGAGCTCCATTAGAACTGTTTCGTGGGTTAAAACAATACTTAGTTAATCTTATTTTTGTGTCTATCATAGAACATTTCGTGTACTACATACATAATGAACTTAAAGTACATTACTATTTTAAACGTGGTAGGATTCCTAAACAGGATTCCGTCTAAGTATGTACCACCGCAATGTACTGATATCTAGTGTAATTACTGGGCATATGAAACTTAAAAGCTGATGTCTCAGGGAGTCGAGCGCAGTGTGGTTGTACACAGAAATGTTCAGACATCATTTCTTAAGTCTCATTTGCTCAGTAAGTAAGTGTATGTGTAGGATAGCACTTGAGAGCGTTCGAAGACGAAATCGGCCGTACATCAGACAATTACAAGGTACGTCAATAAATTACATAATGCAGTACCGGACTCGAAAAAAAACCATTCAATCAAAATTCTAAACCCGTTCAGACAGGATACGAACACAAATCTCATAGCTGTTGTACATCATTGTCTTTCTCCCGCCTCTCGGACGCGGATCTGGGTCAGCAACGTGTCCGAGCTGCTTCTAATTGGATAATAAACAAAACGACCGGTATGCTCTATTTAAGGTTTCCCTATTGTATTTAAAACTTAACGTTTCGTATTGAAATACATAATGACAATATATCCATTGACGTAATAATTATAAAAGTATTATTAAAGAATCAAAAACATACACACTTTAAAAACATTTCTTCTTAAAATGTTGCAATGGTTCCAATAGAACAAAAAAAAACTGCCCACATATTATATATATTATTTTTAAAACTGTACGTAGTTTTTAGGGTTCCGTAGCCAACAAGGAATCCTTATTGTTTCGTCACGTCTGTCTGTCTGTCAATCCGCGGCTTAGCTCAGAGACTCTTAGTACTATAAAGCTGATAACACATTTTAAATAAAAAAGTAAAGTAATGTAACAGCCTATAAATGCCCCAAAGCTGAGCACAGCCCTCCTCCTCTCAGAAGGTTTTGGGGAGAAGAAGAGTCCGCCACGCTGCGCCAACGTCCGTACTTAGTCAAAGTCAGTCCTCGATACTTTCTTTCTTACGATATTTTCTTTTAACGCTGAGCACGTCCATAAAAATGTTTGTAGTTTCGATACTAGGATTTGAATTCAGGTCACTCGCGTAGAATAAAATTTAAGACGAACGTATGTTATGGAAATGTTAAAATAAATCTATTAAATTATATACTGACGAATTTAATAGATTTATTTTAACATTTCCAGTAAAAGCCGATTTTATTTCAATCAAAATTAAAAAATTAAATAAACCCGTTCAGACAGGATACGAACGCAAATCTCATTGCTGTTGTACATCGTTGTCTTTCTCCCGCCTCTCGGACGCGGATCTGGGTCAGCAACGTCTCCGAGCTGCTTCTAATTGGATAATAAACCAAACGACCGGTATGCTCTATTTAAGGTTTCCCTATTGTATTTAAAACTTAACGTTTCGTATTGAAATACATAATGACAATATATCCATTGACGTAATAATTATAAAGGTATTATTAAAGAATCAAAAACATACACACTTTAAAAATATTTCTTCTTTAAATGTTGCAATGGTTCCAATAGAATAGAAAAAAACTTGCCCACATATTGGTTAATATTATTTTTAAAGCCATAGCCAACAAGAAATCTTTATAGTTTCGTCATGTCTGTCTGACTGTCAATCCGAGCCTTAGCTCAGTGACTCTTAGTACTATAAAGCTGTAATTTGGCATGGGTATACACATTAATCACACCGACAACTTTTTTTTTACTTCTCCTACAGGTAAAGTGGGGACTAAGTTTTTTTCTCGTCTATATCATGGTATGGTGTCATTGGATAGATCTTTCAAAAATATTGCAAATCCATTTGCGAAATATTAAGCTTCAAATTGCTAATTTTTGTTAGAGTCGAGTGCCTTACCCCCTCCCCCTGCCAGCTAAATGTTTGTTTTTGGATAAAGTAGTGTGTATAACGAAGTTTAATTATATAGTTATATATAAGTTATATTGTTATATAACTATGTGTATATATGTATATATAACGATGAAGAATTCTAATACAGAAAGGTATAACAGACATATTTTCTTCTGCAAAGATGAAAAGAGCACATATAATAACCTACTGCTGAGCCGTGTGGTAGCGGCTTAAGAGAATCTACCACCCCATCTCATCCCGTGGGTGTCGTAAAAGTCGACAGAGGGAAAACGAAAACCAGGAGATGGGCAGCAGCATCTTGCTGGAACATCTGAATAAATAAACTGCGGTTGCCAACCCGTCTGCCAAGCGTGGCAACTATGGCAAAATCCCCCCAAAACGAGAGCTACAAACTTTTGTGGCAATCTATGGGGGAGGCCTATGTTTAGCAGTGGACTATTGATAGGCTGAAACGAAACGAACGAAAACTGCTGAGCACAGACCTCCTCATGGATGTTTTTTCTAATTAATTTTAATTGTCAGGTTATAAAGCCGTGCGAGCGCTGGGTCACACCGCTGTGGTGACTTGTGATGGGGATAATGATGATAATTTAAAATGTATACACGCGAAGTTCTGAAATACATCGAACTGATTGACGAATGAATTAAACCTACTTAAAAACAGGCGTGAGAAAAATAATAATTAACAGGCTGAAGGTATCCCAGATTAACTATGACATCAGAACATCCATCACCTCAGTCCCCCCTTGACCATGGGTGCTGTAAAGCGCTCGAAACGTCGGGTTATAAATAGTTAAGAATTAAACAAGATAAAATCCGTAAAATTAGTTTTATTAAAAAAAAGCTTGTCAAATTTATGAGTTCTGACAAATTCAGAAGTAGTCGCTGTTTTATTGTTGTTGTTAAAAATCCGCCAAAAAGATATTATTCACATAATAATTAAAATAAAGACCATATTTATCATGCATCATTAAAGTAACAGATTATAAATATCTTACAGCTGTCTACAAGCTTCTCGAGCGGGTTTTAGAGTCAGAAAGAGTCCACCATGCAGTGCAGATTAGCGGAGTTCACGTGTCGTCAAAATACACTGCACTGCGGCTAATTTGCTACAGCATATTGCTGAGTCAGCCTTTTCATTGCAGCATTTCAATTTAATTCTTTTTAAATCTATAAGATATGTTGGGCATAGCATATACATTTTTTTTATATCTCGTTTCTCGATAACACATTTTAAATAAAAAAGTAAAGTAATGTAACAGCCTATAAATGCCCCAAAGCTGAGCACAGCCCTCCTCTCAGAAGGTTTTGGTTTTACATACATATAAACATGTAAAAATTATAACCCGCCTTTGGTATCGCTGTAGTAAAAGTGTTGTCAAACTTTTATAAAGAACAGAAAATTACTTTTCCACATTATATTTTTCTTGAACATTGCTTAATCGTCATTAATGACAGACGCAGAAGCCCTGCAAGGACCTGTGGAATTGAACACGTAATTCTTCGGCCAACAGCAGGTTACGCGTGTACAGGCTGACAGGGGGGGGGGGGGACATTAACTGACATACTAGATATACTACTGTCTATGTTAAAATTAGTGGTATCTTTATTTCTAAGCATATATTATGAATTAAAGGTGCTCGCTTTCTTTTTTGGTCATTAAGGTACGCCCTAATTTTAAAGGGGTTACAAAGCTGGAAAAAGCCTGCTATGTTAAGCCTCTACTACGGACTTTGTACCTCCCTAAAGCATTTTTGATTATTCATCCAGATTTTGTAACAAATTTTTTTTTTTTTCATTGGATTTTTTTTTTGTTGGATTTCACCTCCATTCATGTCCATAACAAAAGCTGTGTCACCCAGACCATTTCTGTGTGACACCACACTGCGCCCTTCACCTGAGACATCAGTTCTTATGTCTGCCCTTCAAACCGAAACACAGTAATGTTTGCGAGCTACTGCTTCATGGCAGATTAATTGGGGTAGTATCTACCTAGACGGATTCCTGCATAGAAATCCGCCTACAACACTTTCTTTCACGGTCGACGAATGACGACGATCGAAGTCGTTTTCAGGAAAGGTCCCATAAAAAGTACCCGCAACCGACAAGCTTGCATAAAAACACTAATAAAAGTAGAAGAAGCGAACGATCTGTGTCAGGTTCGTAGCTAGTGGAAAGATGTGGTCTCTTCCTACCCCAATTGGAAAAAATCGTGACTCTGTGTATATACTTTCTTTCAGCACCAAGCTTGGTAAAATACCACATTTACAAAGTGCAATTTATAAATTTTGTGGTGCCGGTACTGCAACAAAGCCTGCCTCTGAACACCGGCACAGTTTTAGTGATAGCTAAATACCTATGCAGGAAGCCATCTAGGTAGGTACCACCGCAGGACCAGTTATTCTGCCGTGAAGCAGCAGTGTGCAAACATTACTGTGTTACGGTCTGAAGGGCACTGAGAGCTTGTTTAATTACTGGGCATATGAGACTGAAGAACTGATGCCGCAGTGCGGTGCCACAAAGAAATGTTCATGTTCATGTCATCTGGAATATTCAGTATTAGCTGGTATTGTTTCGGCCACTGCCCTGGTCAAATTTTAAGACACAATCTGATCCTTGCCGTCGTCTATAACCATTTAACTAGGAAGTGAAGCCAGCGTTCTTTGCACTGTGCAACGAGAACCAAGACTATTTGATAATTTTAGCTTATAGATTTTTCAGTATTGTATTTGAAGAATATAATTAATGTTTTTTTTTTCACAAGGACAAGACTTCTCCGCAAAGCCAGTGGCTGCCATGCCGATGGCTAACTACTCGTGAGAACGCAATGGGGAGCAAGAATTTCAACTCGTAACAAAATGTCGGCGACGTGGTTGCCAGCCGTCGGGGGCGAAAAGTGAGCTACGTGTAACGTAATGTAATTATATAATGTAACTATCTTGCCGTGTAGTTGCGGCGTAAAGTAAAAGATCTCTAAGAGTTTCATGGCTTTCGATAGATGTCAGAATCATCATCATCATCATTTCAGTCTATCACTAGTCCACTGCTGAACATAGGCCTCCCCCACAGATAGCCACGAAAGTTTGTAACTCTCATTTTGGGGGGATTTTGCCATAGTTGCCACGCTTGGCAAGCGGTTTGGCAACCTCAGTTTATTTATTATTGTTCCAGGAAGATGCTGCTTCCCATCTCCTGGTTTTCATTTCCCCTCTGTCGACTTTTACGACATCCACGGGATGAGATGGGGTGGTAGATTATCTTAGACCGCTACCACACGGCCACGGATGTCAGAATAACCATCTCGAATAATGGCAGATTATAAACAGACTTGTGACAGGCAGCCACCAATCCACCATCCAGGAGTGGTGATTACGACAAATCCTCCCGTTGACGACCTATGTCTGGTCGAGGACTATTATCAGGTTCATGAAGAGACAAGGAGAGCAGGGAGACCATGACACGATGTAATGGTGAATGGGAAATCTAGAAATATAATTAGTATTGCCAGTATTGCTTTATTTAAATACAGTAAAGATTTGAAAAAAAAATGCAATTTGTATATATTTACGAGGTTTGATTTTATCTATATATTAATAGGTGAAGAGAAAACTTTGTACACCTATTTGAGCACGGAGGCGTGTGAGACTTAAGTTTGTATGAAAAAGAGGCGAGGAAGCTAGAGTTTATATATAATATGCAAATAATATACAAATACATTCAATTGAATAAAATAGAGCATTCATTATTTACGTTCATACTGACAATTTTATCACATAATAGTCTGTCGCATAGATAATATGCTATACACTGAGAAGTCAAAGTAATTACCCAAACCTCAATAACGTTCATTTTATGAATTATGATCGAATTGCGACCACTGATGGGCATCTATGAAACATATCTATTTGTCTGCGCATGCTATAGGTCTACAATAGAGCAGTTGGTTTATAAAATTCTATAGATCACATCTTTCTCTCGCACATAAATAAAAATGTATTCAAAAAGAGGCGACTGGAAATTAAAATAGGGTATATACTGTTTTGAATGGCCTGAGCTATTCCATTCAAGATCATCTACCCATAAACCTATACATAGGTTTATGGGGAGACGAGTTCAGTTTAGCGTAACTTTCGTGCAAGCCGGATATAAAGTGCAATTCGTGAAACTTTGCAACATTTTACGTTAATCTGTAGTTATTGTTGTAACGGCTCGGTTGGCGCAGTGACTAAGCGCTTAACTTTTATTTCAGACTAGATGTGCCGTTTTACCCGTGTGAAAAAGCCGACCGTATCACTAATTGTTTTTCTAAAACTAAAATGGCTCAAGTTACCCGCTATAATATCAGCTATCTGTCGTTGAAAGTCCCGACGAAATCGTTGTAGCCGTTTTGGAGAATAGCCAGTAACAAACCGACAGACAGACACAGTTTTTTAAAAATTGTTGTTACTTATAAGTACCGTATATACTTTCATCATATTATTCTGAAATTCACGAATAAAGGCTGCCATAGTCGCTTTACGCTATTCTATTCTGCCGAACACTTATCGACTAAAATAACATATAACCGCATCAGGTTCGTATATGGGCTTATGTCTCAGAGTGTAGAGCGCTCTGAGGTGCCTGGTGACTTTTTTATAATCGTTAAATATATCGCATCCGGTGTTAAGAGGTTATATGAACTTGTTGGTACCTGTTCACAGTTCAAGAAAGAACCTTGAATAGCCTCATGTAATATGATCATGGCCTGGGAAGACCGACACCGGCAAAGAGTTCCGTTCTATCGCTGATGTACACTGGAAATTAAGATGCAAAACCCTTGTTTATGAAACAAAGTGACGAGACAGGAAAATCGTTCACCTGATGGTTCGTCACCCTGACACATCAGTTCTTAAGAGTCTTCAGAATCAATACTCAATTATTATTAGAAAAAATAAAATCAATTACTCTAGCTATCACAGTGCCCTTCAGACCGAAAAGTAATGTTGCACACTACCGCTTGACAGCAGAACAACTGGCACTGTATTGTACCTACCTAGATGGATTCCTGCATAGCTTACTTAGCCAACTTACAATCAAAAGAGAGAACTAGATCGACCTCATTATCATAATTTCAGCCCATCACCAGTCGACTGCTAAACACAGGCCTAACCCATACATTTCCATGCGGACCTGTGCCACCTAAATCGATCGACCTACTTAATGTAGGTAAATAAATTTATCATCAAATTTAGTAGTGGTCGCCATACACTGCGTTTTTCGGTACACGGTTGCCACCCGAGAACCGTATAACCGGCCGTTGAGCTCGTAGCGCCGTTAAGTGTCCCGAACACTCAATGGCCGGCACTTTGCCACTTCAGCTCGCTGATCCTTGGAGCTATTTCGGTTTCTTTAATGACAGTGATAGGCTGAAATGATGATGATGACGATGAATAACATATAAAAACATTTAAGCTGTCCAAAGTAATCCCGAACTTTCTTAATCTAAAATAGAACAAAGTTTTAAGTAACGTGATTACGGAAACAGGTTAAAATTTCAACTACGAAATATACTTGCAACTCAATTTTGTCTGCAGGTCGTAGTCAAAATAGATTATCATCCATTAGTCAAAATATCTGTAATCTTGTTTGTTAGTCACCAATATTCAATTATACTAATCACCACTTTAGGTGTTAGTAAGAATAAAATAATACTTTAGAGCTTAGTAAACCGCGATAAACCGTGAAAAAGAAAAGTTACAGCCTTAAAATGTTCCACTGCTGAGCATAGGCTTTCCTTTAATTTCTGATAGGAATTTGAAGTCCGCCAGGCTGCTACAATCCGGGTGAGCAGAATTGACATGTCTTCGTCGTCGTCGTTTCAGCCTATCACTAGTCCACTGCTGAACATCGGCCTCCCTCATAGATTGCCACAAAAGTTAGTAGCTCTCGTTTTAAGGGGATTTTGCCATAGTTGCCACGCTTGGCAGGCGGGTTGGCAACCGCAGTTTATTTATTCAGATGGTCCAGGAAGATGCTGCTGCCCATCTTCTGGTTTTCGTTTTCCCTCTGTCGACTTTTACGACACCCACGGGACGAGATGGAGTGGTAGATTCTCTTAAGCCGCCACCACACGGTCTTCAAAATATTGTAATTCCACAGCCATGCAAGTTTATATATTATATATTCGATATTCTCCTTCACCACTGGCCACATGGTAAATCTACACTTAAACACAATTTCAGATAAATTCGTTAATTGCAATTTTTAGCGTCTATTTACCACTAGCTCGGCGATGAAAGAAAACATTGTAGGGAAACCTACATATCTTCGAACTGGGAAATAAAAATATTTCAACGGCAGGTGGGGTACCCAAACCCGCACTGGTGCACAGTAGACTATCAGTCAGGATTGTGGTAAAACATTGACTTATATATTATCATCATCATGATCATTTCAGCCCACAACTAGTCCACTGCTGAACATAGGCCACCCCCATAGATTGCCACAAAAGTTTGTCGCTCTCAATTTGAGGGGATTTGCCATAGTTGCCACGCTTGGCGGGCAGGGTTGGCAACCGCAGTTTATTTATTCAGATGTTCCAGGAAGATACTGCTGGCCATCTCCTGGTTTTTATTATCCCTCTGTCGATTTTTAGGATACGTTTAGATAGGATGGTAGATTATCTCACGGCTCTATACATCATTAACATGTAAAAAAGGCTAGACGCTCGCCGTAAGTTTCATAGTACGCGAGTGACCTGGATTCGATTCCCGGTGCCGGCGTCACTAAAATTGTTTAATGAAATTTTAAGTGCTGATTTACCACGTGCTCGGCGGTAAAGGAAAACATCGTGTGGAAACCTGCATATTTGAGAAATAAAAAATATTTCGAGGACATGTGAAAGTCCGGCAACCCGCATTAAAAATCGTGGGTGCCTCTTTCCTACCTTTAAACCCTCTCAGAAATGAAAGGAGACTTGTGGCCAACAGTGGGACATTTGCAGGCTCTTGCTTAACTTTTTTCTTTTTTTTCGTCTTCTATGCTTTCGCGCATCGTTCATCCGATTGAATTAAAATTTTGTGCAGTTGTCGTTGCCACTTAAGATTTCTGACATAGTACCATAAACGTACAATAGGTGGCGCACGATTCGTATCGGATAATTGCTCGTCTTCTTTGAGTTCGCGCTTTTTTTTTTTTTTTTGAGTGTGTGTATGCAATTAGCCTTATGGCTTTTACTGCGTCATAGGTAGCGACTCGCGAGCAGAAGGCCCGCGAGTGAGAAGGACAACGTCGCTGCTGAACAACTGCGCTGCACTTCGACCCCTGAAAACGAATAAAAGGTATCCGACTAACAAGGGGGGGCGCGAAGTGATCCAAGGGCCCCTCTGAAGGAGGTACGAACCTCGGCTTGGATCACCATCGAAGCAGAATATTATTTATTTTATATTGCATACAATAATATATGCAATACAAAACAAACAATAACTAATAAAAAACCATCTGAAAAAGAAAGTAGCCTGAGAACTCGAATGAATCGAGCGGCTATGAACCTAAGACTTCGCACTCGCCGGCGAGTGCGGTGCGCCGCTGTGCTAGCGGGTGCGTGTATGTGTACGCGGGTGCATGTGTTGAGGCGAGGGCCTCAAACGCGTTATTTATTAGCGAATGAATTTAACATTTATTATTAGATTTAAAATTAAAATTATAATAACGCGGATGAATTTTAATTGCCTATTTGGCTTTAAAATTTTTAATTGCGTTGAGCACACCGATGTGCTTAATCGACGCTTGTAAGCGCTCTTTAGGAGAGCTTGCCGTCCTAATTTTGTTTGCGAACAACGTAAGTTCGTCAATATCGACACTGTCCATATACTGCAGTAGGATGTCGAAATCCTCTTGCAGGCTATGGGCAGGTGTGGCAGCTACCGGCGTCGCGGCGCTCCTAGCGGAGGGCGCGGGGGCCGAGGGGCGAGTAGAGGCCGCGCTGACAATAGGCAAGGGCCGGGTCCACGCGTTTGTTTTCGGCGGCGGAGGAGGCTCCGCCGTCGTAGTTTTTTTTACCCGCGGGGGTGGGAGGGGCGCGGGGGTTAGCCTGTTTAGGCTTCCCTTTGCGGTTACCGCGTTTCCCGCAACGCCGCTTGCCGCGGGGGGCGTTAGGGCACCCGCGATAGTTCGCAGGGTGGCCCACCGCCCCACACAGCACGCAGGTAGGGGGGTCCGCGGTGTTTGGGTCGCGACTGCACTCCGCTGTCACTGTGCCCCCCGACGCATTTGACGCAACGAGGGTTCGCGAAGCAATTGCGCGCGGAATGGCCATAGAGTTGGCAGCGGTGACACTGGCTAGGCGAGGACCGCTTACGCGGTGCCTCGACTACGATCCCAGAGAGGTTGCATACACTTGGTATGTCGAAATTTTTTTTACCGTCGTCCGATAACTCTAAGTGCACGAGCACTAGGTTGTACGGCGCCTTAGTTCGCATATTTGTCATGCGATGAACTTGTAAAGCGGGGAGGCCTTTGGACTTAAGGTTCTCTAAAATGAGTTGCGTCTCGATATCTTTCGGGACGCCGCGGATAACTACGCGGAGGATACGTTCCCCCTCGAGTGCGTATGTATGGTAACCGATCTTTCTGTCGGCTAACCATTTCGTCAACGCGCGATGGTCAGTCGGTGTCGGCACCGTGACACTAATGCCGTTCGCGATCGGCCTAGCACGCGTGAAATTAATGCGCTTTTCATCGAGCGCTTTCGAAATGCTGCCCCAGGCAGCCGTATCCTGTATTACTACAGGAGGCGGCGCCTTAGGGGCGCGGGGGGCTCCGGCCTCTCGGGAGGGCGCGGAGTTGTCCATCGGGACAGGGCGCGGAGGTGTCTATCGGGACAGGGCGCGTCGCCTTTTTGGCGGTTATTTTCGGGCGCGGAGCCGGAGTCGCGGCGGCCACCTTACGAGGAGGCCTGGCGTCGGCTTCTTTCTTTTGGCGCCTCTTGCGACCGGTGACGGTGGTGAAGCCATCGTCTCCGGGGGCGGCCATGTCTTGCTCCGTAGATGGAGTGGGAGAGGAGCAATAGCTCTCTTGTTCGGACCTGTAGTAGTCGTCTGAGTAGCGACTCGCTACCGACGAAGCTCGCGATGATGCGCGCGACGACTGCGCGGAGTGCATCGCTTGCATCACTACGTCGTCTGGCGATTTCGGCGGGTCGCGCCAAGAGAAAGGCGGCAGATCACGCGACGGAGGACGCTGCGAACCGGAAGCGACCGGTAACGGCGTCGATTTAGCGAAGCCGGAGGGGCCTGCGACGACTGCGGGGCCGGAGGGGCCTAACGGTTTTTGCCCGGAGGGGGCTGAGGGGCCTGAGGGGCCGGGGGGGCCTAACGCCGTTTTTCGAGCGCGGCGGCGGTCGCGGGGGACGCGGCGGCGCGGGGGGCCAACGGTTTTTCACCGACGGCGATCGGAGATAGAGGGCGAAGAATTACTAGCGCCTCCGGGTTTATCGCGGGGTACTTCGCCGCCAGGAGGCGACGAAGTTCCGCCTGCGCGGCTTCCACCTGGTCCATACCGAGAACCAGGGAAGAATTACGTCACGGAAATTGACTATTTATCTCGTGACTCCCTGCCGCGCGGCAGGGAGGTGTGTTTTTGGCACTACTGTGTTAGTGTACCTAATACTGTCACTGCACTATGTACAAACCTGTAACGGCGACGATGAAACGTCGCGAAGGGAGCCCGCTATCCTCCTACACAACGGACGGGGACCCGCTTAAGCGGGGCCCGAAGAACACAGTCGTCTGAGACGACCGCCTAGTCGAGCTGAAGCCGCCAGAGACGCACACCTCTAGGCCGGGAACTAGCAACGCGAGTAGAGAAGACGTTTTCTCGTTCTTATAATGTGGCACGTCAGTCTCGTGAGAGAACATCGGTGCGAGTCTTTTGAGTTCGCGCATCGTTCATCCCATTGTCTTATCTTGCGCGAATTTATTGACAAAAAATCAATGTCTTATTGATTTTGTGCTTTAGATATATTAGCTGCAATAAAAAAGTGCTAATTTTTCAGAGTTTAACAAAATGGTTTGACAAAATTTAGTTGTGGTTGGATTCCTAAGCAGGAATCCGTCAAGGTAGGTATCACCGCAGGCCCATTATTCTGCCGCGAAGCAATAGTATGCAAATATTACTGTTTCCGTCTGAAGGGCACTGAGAACTAGTGTAATCACTGGGTATTTGGGACTTAAGAACTGATGTCTCAGGGCCACGGGCGGAGTGTGGTGCTACATAGAATTGTTCTAGCAGACACAGCATTTGTTATGGGCAGTCGTTGCACTAACCATCAGGTGAACGTTTTGCTCGTCTCGTTACTTTATCCAATAAAAAAAATGTACAATCACAAAAGAGTGTACGCCGCAAAAAAGATGTTATAAAATTCGATATGACCGAAGTTTATGGAACAAAGTATCAAGCTTTAGATAAACCAAAGGATTATCCGTTTGCTAAATCGTAATTTCGTCGAACAACAATCGAGTTTCATTGGGATTATGCCGAAATTGGAAATAACCATCGAAATAATTCCCATAGACGTCGAGTATCGTAATTCAGTTTCACCAACATCATAATAATGTATTGGAAAAGCATTTTCATTAAGGGAAGTTATAATTTGTTTAGTACCTTCTCGGTATGACATCCTAAAGAGATAAACAGATATAACGAACTGTTTAATGTTTTATTTATGAAAATTAAAAAGAAAAGAAATAGAAAGAAAGAAAAAAAATACCCACACATTTTTTTTGGATATAGTGACTAGACGAGCAAATCTTTCCCCTGATGGTTAGTGCAATGTCTGCCTGTTATAAATGCTGTGTCACCTAGAACATTTATGTGTCTTATTCGTGTTATGTGCCTTGAGACATCAGCTATCAAGTCTCATATACCCAGTTATTATATTAGCTACTATGGTGAACGATTTGCTAGCATAAAAAGGCAAAACTATAGATAAGGGAGACTACCAAAAAATTTGACGTCGATCGCACTTTACCTATACGTTTACTCGATTCTGTTTCATCGCACGAGTCGATTGAAAAAATCGAGGAATTATGCTCGTTCGGATCGTTTTTGTATCTGATATATAGTGTATGATTTAAAGGTCTAATTAAATAAAATAAAGAAAAAGCAACAGCCTTTAATTGTGCCACTCCCACTACCGAGCATAGGCCTCCTCTCACAGACAGTTTTAGAACCGGGAAAAGTCCGCCACGCTGCCACGCCAATGCGGTTGGCGGAATGCACATATCGTCGGAATATATATTCTTAGAGATGCAGGTTTCCTCGCGATGTTTTTGAGTTTCACGTTATGTTCCATTGTATTAATATTCAGTTATTATATTTCATGAAAGTACTGATATTCATGAACCGGTATGTGTCTGTGTATGGAGTCATTAAACAAGAAATTCGAAAACTCTTTTTACAGAAACAGCAGATCAGATTGAGTTTAGTAATTGCTTACAAACTACATAGCATTATTGTGCTTCGAATTGTTCACGAATAGTTGAGAAATCCCACGTGAATCATCAGTTTATTCTTAACGTTCGTTTTTTCAAACGAAGTTTCTTATCGCAGGTTGTGGCGACAGGGGAACTGGCCAGCAAAAATCGTACATAACACAAGCGTTTAATTTTGTCTTTTACGCTTTATACTCACTGCTTGCAGACAGACAGTGAATTTCCATGATAGAACTTAGACAAGAGAAGAGAGATTTAGAAAAAATATTTTTTATGTTAATAACAGTATTTCTTAATTATTAATATATATATATTTATAAATCACTGTAAATTAAATTAAACTGATAAGATAATATATAATTTTAAAATTACCGTTAGTCGCCTTTTACGACACCTCGGTAAGAAAGAGATAGCTGCTATTCTACTTTTACGGACACCCAGTGGTGTCCGCGGTTGACAGCCAATATTAGCATTCAAAATTCCAACTAACAGTACTGGTACCGGCACAGAGAATTAAACCCAGATTTTCTCGCATATTGTACATAAAGGCAAGCGCCCGCCCCCAGATCCTGAGCTACCACGCATCGAATTTATAAAAAGAATACGTTGCAGTAACAAAACAAAACAATAAAGTCTGAGAAGTCAGTTCAGTCGTCTATGTTTTTTAAACCTCTTCACACTTTACAATATAAATAGCAAGTACTTAGACGATGGTCCTTAATTTTTGCATATTATAGAACATGACGTATCCATTACTTATCTACATTTTTTTTTATTTTATTAACATGAACCACAAACAGGTTTACAATACATTTTATTACAAAAAAATATATTCAAAGAAAGGCATTATTGGGAACCCAACAGTGATGGTCACAGTTTACAAAAACAATTTACTTATAAGTGGTGCACATGTAGGTCTATGTACTTATTAAACGCATATTCTTAATCTCCACATTCCTAATTCTATAATAAATAATAATAATAATACAACTCCCTATTTTAAATAATCCAACAATTACGACAATTACACTACATTGTTTTATTACATTACAATGCTATGCTTATTAAAAAATATCCAATGAAGAACAGTGGCACTAATATGAAATGTAATTCGTACAAAAATCACCAACCCGCCTGCCAGATAGCTTTTATAGCAATATTCCAACATTGCAAGCAAAAAAACTCGTGAATAGTCCATTTGCAGTCTATTTAGAAGTTGATATAAATGTCATTTCAATAATAAAATACGGGGCGGGCTCCGCATGGATGTATTTTTTCTGTAAAAGTATTAATCAGAGAAAAACAGCACCAGCCCGTTTACCCATTAAGGAGTAAATGTTCGTATAATCCGTTCTATGTTGCGAAAGGAATATGTTTGCCAAATTTCTTATAGTTACGGAGATACCGTAAAGAGACAGTTGTAAATGGCTTTTATATAAATATAGATAGGTCGTAAAATGAAACACATATCTACACTTTATGATCTTAGAAAATAGAGACTGGGCTAAGAATGGTATTTACAGACTGTTACTTTATTTTTACTTCTAGTAGAGTTCTTTTTTTATTGAATAAAGTGACAAGATGATCATAACGTTAACCTTATGGTAAGTGCAACGTGTGCCGAATATTTCTGTGTCAATTATCAACAGATGACGCTTTCTACATTCAAGTTAACGGGAACATTTAAAATAAATACTTTTACTTATTATTCGTAAAAATAATATTCAGAATGGCGTACCAAACATTAATTTTGTTACAGTATTATGGGAGATATTTCACACCGCCAAAAAAACACCATTGAGAAATAATATATGCAGATAGATAGATAGTGGTGGCTTTTGTTATACTCCCTAGGTTTTAGTTCTTGAACTTTATAACTTGTTTTATAGTCTGCATTCCTCTGTCTTGCTTACCTGATGGTGTGAGAGGAACTCGTGGTGTGGCTTGTGAGGCGTTGTGATTGTCATCGCGCGGAGGACTGGCAACTGCGGCCTCCGCATTGTTGTTTGGGGGCCCGGGGCCTTCGCCAGCGCCCGCTTCTATCTGTAACTGAAAAATAATTATATATGTTATACGTTATCTAAAAAAGATGCCCCACAGTAGGATTTCTCCTGTGTCGTGGGTACAGTTTTACAGACATAAATTCCTCATGCACAAACCACCCAGACCCGGAACAACTATCTGTAGGCCCCTATCCAAATATTTGTCCCGTGCGGGAATAGCACCCGCGAACCGCGGCACAGAAGCCAAGTGCTCAGACACTGCGCCAATCGAGGCCGTACCTTCTTTGACAAAGTTTAAAGAAGCAAACGCAGTGTAAGACCTACTATATGGAGCGACGCCCGACGGTTTTGCGGGAAGTCGATGGATGCGGGTGGCTCCGGACCGTGTTTTGTGAGATACATTCAATTGTGGTCTTGTGATAGGCTGAAGTGATGATGATGTTGATGTTAATAAACGTGATTTCCTTCACTCGTTAAAATTGCAAGCTTTACTCACAGATGTATGTTTGTTATAACGCACCCACAGCGTTTAACAAACATACATTTCACAGGCACAACACAACCAGACCCGAAAAGCAACAATTCGTGTTATTGCACAAATGTTACCCCCGGCTGGGAATCGAACCCAGGACCGCTGGCGCAGAAG
The DNA here is from genome assembly GCA_019845155.1 of Luehdorfia chinensis. Classification (NCBI taxonomy): domain Eukaryota; kingdom Metazoa; phylum Arthropoda; class Insecta; order Lepidoptera; family Papilionidae; genus Luehdorfia; species Luehdorfia chinensis. Next base: position 12,249,387 of record JAHVAK010000103.1, read on the forward strand.
TCAGGTACGCTAACCACTACGCTTCGCGGTCGACATGTTCACATTTGTATTGACTACATCAACAACCAGACTCGGATCAACTCTCTTTCCGGGTCTGGAGGTTTGTTCAAAAATGTATGTATGTAAAGAGCATCCATGATACAAGAGAAATCTTAATAGAAAAGTTTTGTAATGAAAGTACAATAATCTAGAAGAATTACAAACATAAACATACAGTCACGCCTTTTTCCCATTAAAGGGGTAGGCAGAGGCCACTAATGTAGCCCACTTCTCGCCCTCGCGGGAAATTAGACGTAACGGGTGGCGAACCACGTCGCGACAGAATGAACTATACGTCCCATAAATACAAGACTGTACCACTTAGATGCAAACACACGACTCGGCTGGTAGCAGGATTATTAAGCTTATAGATTTTAATTGACCAGTAAAATCTATAAACTTAATAATCGTAGACACATCCTGCGTGCGTGCATCCATTAAAAGTGTGCGAGCAAAGTTTTAATGCGACGATATTAGTTGCGGCGTGTTTCCTACAATGTAATATACATTCGCTACGGTCTCGATGCATTAACTCAATTACTACTTCAGCATCGTTTATATACAGCACAATAATGGAGTATCGTCGACTCGGTTGGCGCAGTGGCTAAGCGATTGGCTTCTGCGCTATGGGTCGGGAAAACGCACTCACGAACTCACGATAGAGTAGAAATCCTAGTGTGCTGCAACGGTTTACTACAAAGTAAAAAAGGACGTTTGTACAAAGTAAAAAAGAATCTCAATTAAGCACAAACGTGAAACATTCGCTAACTTGGGATTAGCGATCAGGGGGGCACTGTTTGTCTTTTTCTCTCTGGTTGTTTTTTTTTTAATTTCATAAAGCGTGTGCCCATATCAAAAGCTGTATCACCCAGAACATTTCTGTGTGACTCCACACAGAAACAGTAATGTTTGCACTACTGCTTCACGGCAGAATAACTTGCCTTGGGGTAGTACCTATCCAGATTTGCTTACAGCGCCACCACACTGCAACATTAATAAGCAATTACTGTTGCCGTTTGCATTAGGAGCCATGGTAGCTAAGATTCTATGCGTCGCTTTCAATTTCATAGTACGCGAGTGACACAAAATACACAACCTACGCAAACATCCTAAACAAACCACTTGTTGATAAAGTAAACATAGGAAAATGAACATCTGTATCCCAGTATCATCCTCCGAAGTACAGTCAGATAATAAACTCTAATCACATAATCAGCGCTTAGTAAGAAATAAATAATTCCAGAATAATATTTATCAATCCAATCATCTTCTGCACTTATAAACGGAGAAACTGACTGACGACTCATCAACACACAGCCGAAATCCCTGGGTCTAGAAGCATGAAATTTTGTACAGGAGCTCCCTGTATGGAGTTTAATGGGGAATGAAATGTTGTATGGAAGTTCGTCACTTTTGATGTTATAAATATGTGTTTAGACTTGTCTTTATAAATGAAAAGCAATCGTGTCAGCGTTTTTGGAAATGTATCGCAATGAGGAGATTTTTTTTTTTTGGGGAAGTACGAACGAAATTACGGTCGAAAGTTTGTATGAGAAGTACCTAATTTTTGAAGCCAACATATGTAAAAGAATAAACTGACTGATTGATCAATGCACAGTAGAAACCGCTTCTAGAAACAGAAACATGAAATTTTACACAGGAGCTTCTTATATAACGTGGTACTAAAGGGGTTAAATAGGGGATGCAAGTTCGTATGCGAAACTTCAATAAATTTAAAGAAATTTATATCCTAACATTGGCCTCTCAATATGTATATGAAAACGTAATGTAAGTACGTAAGAATATTAATCACTTTAATAAAAAAAGAGGTGTTCATAATGTTAATACCAGCACAAATTAATGCCAGTTACTCGCCTTCACTAAGACAGTTACTCCTTCATGGGGCAATGTATACGTTTTGACAACAAAATCCCAGAAAGTGCACAAAGTCTTTCAATCAAAAAGTTCAAACTATTGATTAAACAAAGCCTTTTCAAAGGGTTATTATAATATTAAGGAATACATGGATGATGATAACCCCTGGGAAAGAGGTGATCGCTGTCAAGCTATTTCTGCATTTTTATAATACTGCTGTAAATGTAAATAATTTTTAAAATGACTAAAAATAAAATACCGCTGGGTTTCTTACTGGTTCTTCCCAGGACAGAGGCATTTCTTAGCGAACAGCACCAAAAGGGCAATCTGTACCATCACATCACATTAATTCGTATGAAGGATAAATTTAAACTATGCCTTTCAGGAGACTTTAAACGATAAATTGAGAGAGAAGTAGTAGTTATGTAAACATGTGACAACATAACTGTCAAAATGAACGTCAGGAAATGCCATCTAAATTTTCGACTTTTCAAATGGACTTTCCAAAAATTTTTTAATACATCAATATTTGTCGTGACAATTACAAAAAATTAGCCAAATATCCTTATCCTTCATACATGCGGTCATTGATTTTTATTTATACAGATAGAAGATAGATTAATTGCATTGTCATATGGCATTGCAAATACTCCAGACTTTCTACTGTTGATGTTGACGTTCATAGCTTTAAAGGCTTTAAACAAGCCTTAACTGAGTAATAAAAATTACGCTGATATTTTCGTTACAATATTCACTCAGTTGTATTGTAAGTTGTCATGTAAGATAATAGATAACTCAATTTCATTCTTTATTCAAGGCCTTTTAGGACTAAAAGAAGGGGCGGAGTATCTTAGTGTTAGAAAGATGACGAACTAACTACGCCAAATATTAAACCTAAATTATGGAGACTGCTAACGGCCAGTAGCGTCTAAAGTGCGAGATACTGCGTTTGGAAATTCACCTGACAAGAGTGTCAAGCCGGGAGGTAACAGGAGAAATCCTCTTAGACCCCCCGTGACCATGGCTGCTGTAAAGCGCTTGAAATGTCCCGGGAAATCACATCTTTTACATCGAGCACTACATAGGCCACAGTTTCTTGATTTTTGTTCTTTCTGGTGGTAGGATTCCTATGCAGGAATCCGTCTAGGTTGGCCACCCCAGGGCGGGTTATTCTGCCGTGAAGTAGTAGTGTGCAAATATTACTGTGTTTCGGTTTGAAGGGCACTGAGAGCTAGTGTAATCACTGGGCATATGAGACTTAAGAACTGATATCTCAGAGTGACGGGCGCAGTGTGGTGTCACACAGAATTGTTCTGGGTGACACAGCATTTGTTAAAAAAGTTCCCACTGCTGAGCACGGGCCTCCTCCCATTTCTGAGATGGTTTCGGCGCTGGGAAAAATCCGCCACGCTGCTCCAATGTGGGTTGGCGGACTGCATCATATGCCATACACATATATATACACAAACAGACATGTCTTCAAAATATTTATTTTTAATTTCTCGGACATGCAGGTTTCCTCACAATGTTTTCCTTCACCGCCGAGCACAGTAATATTTATCGTTATCAGGCACGATAATAAAGTTAAAAAGGCAATGACCAAAAGGAAATAAATGTAGATTATCGGTCTTCCATAGCTCGTAGGACCGACAATCGGTGGAAAGGATTTCCGAGTGACAACCTGATTTAGAAAACGCAGTGTAGGGCGACTCGACGCTTGGTCGAAGTAGTTCATGAGTAAGGAACGACGCATGCAGGTAACGGGTGGACTATAATGAAGAAAAAAGATAAAGATACATTTATTTTCAAAAACATGCGTCATAAAAGTAGTACAACGCGTGCTTATGGATAATATTAAATAGAACCAACATGTTTTACCGGCATCGGTGTGCAAAAATTCCAATCAATTACTAAAGTTTAATCAATTAATGCAATTGTTTGTAAATTTGAAATAATAATGAGATTAGAGTTGATAATTACCATATAATGTCACACAATCACAAGTGATATAACAGTTTAGTAAAAAAAACCTATTGTATACCTAAAGACGAATTGAGAACCTACTTTTTGAAGTCGGTTAAAAATAAGATGAACTAATAGAAATTAAAAAATACTAAGTTAGCTTGAAAATATTAATAGTGATTTAATTAACAGTGGTTTGCGTTCAAAAAAAAGTACGGGAATATTTTAAAAATTCACTGCAAGTTTGAATTCTATTTTTCTCTCTCATTCGTGTGTATGTGTATATGTACTTGTAGATGTGTATCTGTGTATATGTATGTATTGGTATAATTATGTATACATATTTTATAGTTTATGTATTTATATTTATAGATTTGGTCATATAAATTAATTATTTTACTCTCTTATTGTTCGCTGCACCGCCTATTATGTTTATCTCTGCTTTGCCTTTTGGTTGACTGGTAGAGAATGCCTTTAAGCATTTTATGTACCACATGTGCATAAAAGCTTAAATAAATAAATAAAATAATTTGAGCCCTATATAAAAATGCATGTTTTCATCTCGTATCAAGAAAACACTTTAATCAATTCATTAAAATTATTTTGAAAAATTTATTATTGCTACTTTGAAAAAAAAACATTTAAAAAAAAATTCATATTTCAGACCAAGAGTCTAGCACTGGTAGTTATTAAGAAAAATAATCGTTTTGCACGTCTCATTAATTTTTTCTTATTGTTTTCATCTGAAATGGGAATGACTCGAAATATTTGAACCTCAATACGATTTCTTTTTCTTAAGAGTTAAATGAGCGTCATGAGACGTGCACTTTTTGATTTTCCAAACTTTTCTGCTACTTGAAGAATACTTTAGCTTTTAACTACCAGTTTAAGTCTTTCAATAAAACTGGATTAATGGATTTTCTCGTGTTTTATTTCGCTATTTATAACCCGACGTTTCGAGTGCTTTACAGCAACCGTGGCCACGGGAGCTCTGTGATGTTTGCAAGTCTTATGTCATAGTTAATCCTGGGAAATAATTATAAATGTGAATGAAGGAATTATTATAATTATAAATGAAAAATAAAACTTGCAAACGAAAATGATCAATTAAAACCTGCGTAAAAGCACACCTTCTTAACTGCTGCACCTTGTAGATGGGCATTACACTTGACAGGTGATAATGTCCCTCTACAAGATAATAATTATCAAAAGCTGAAGGTACCCCGGATTGACTAAGACATCAGGACGTCAAACATCTCAGACCTACTGCGACCAAAGTTTTTTTTTTTAGTGGATAAAGTGATGAAACGAGCAAAACGTTCACCTAATGGTAAGTGCAACGTCTGCCCATAACAAATGCTGTGCCACCCAGAAGGGCACAGTTTGACACCACACTGTGCCCTTCTGGGATCATCCTGAGACATAAGTTATTTAGTCTCATATGCCCAGTGATTACGCTAGCTCACAGTGCCCTTCAAACCGAAACACAGTAATGTTTGCACACTACTGCTTCACGGCAGAATAATTGGCCCTGGGGTGGTACCTACCTAGACGGATTCCTGCATAGGATCCTACCACCAGTTAAAAAGGCTGACTGCTGAACACTGCGGTTAGAGATGCTGTAAAGCGCTCGAAACGGCGGTTTTGTCGTCGTCGTCGTCGTTTCAGCCTATCACAAGTCCATTGCTGAACAAAGGCCTCCCCCATAGATAGCCACAAAAGCTTGAACCTCTCATTTTGAAGGGATTTTTTCATAGTTGCCACCCTTGGCAGGCGGGTTGGCAACCGTAGTTTATTTATTCAGATATTCCAGAAAGATGCTGCTGTTTATCTTGTGGCTTTCATTTCCCTCTGTCGTTTTTTACGACACCCATGGGATGAGATGGGGTAAATTCTTTTAGGCCGCCCCCACACGGCGATTTATAAATAATAAAAATCGCAATCAAATACGTAAGTCTAGTTTTATAAAAATTGTAGTATTCGCGTCAGTAAACAGCCACAACTGAACATTATTATTGGAGCTCTACACAAGTAAGTGCACGTTGTAAGTATGCGTATAAAATTTTCAGTAACAACATTTTAGAGGTATAGGCGTTATATGAACCCGGTTCTATCGTCATGTGTTTACTACAAAAATGACTTGTCTTGATTGTGAGCATTTTTCCTGTCTTTTTCATTCTATTTACAAAGTTTTTTTTTTAATTTATATGCAAACTTTGTAAAAGCTTCTATCCACAACCTCGACCATTTCACTCTTCTTTCTAAATCGCAAAAATCTTCTATATCTAATCCAAAAGATACGTGAAAAAATTTATTTTTTGTATAGAACTAAGTGTACCCACGCCTGTCCATAACAGATGTGGTGCCACCCAGAAATTTTGCATTGTAAGCACCGCAATGCGCTAGTCACCATAGGACATCAAACTGAAACCGTGAAGTACTGGTATTTTCACACCACTGCTAGACGGCAGAATAACTGGCACTGCGATCAGTACCTGTCCAGTAGGATTTTTGTATAGTAATTCTAACATCAGTAAACTTAATGACGACCCCGTGGCCTAGTGATCAGAGAACCTGACTTCTACGCCGCGAGTCCTCGATTCGAATGTTTACATTTGTGTTAATCACCAAATTGTTGGTTTTCAGGTCTGATTGTGTTGTGATTATCCCCGTATTTCTGACATTGCATCCTAGCTTTCCTCCGATCTTATCGCATGAGCGTGTTACATCGGGCGCGGGTAGGTTGCGTCGAGTCAAAGCCTCTGAGTTTGGACGTTCACTTGTAGCACTATAATATTTCCTGCGCAGTTGATAGCTCCTGACATTATTCGTAAGTTATCGTCGTGGTCGTAATCAGCCAGGAAGACATCAAACTAAACCTGATGGTAACATTCGTTTTAATTCATAATTTTTGTTACCGAAAGCTTGCGCTTCGATCAATTACCGCGCGATTTCGTACCGTACACGCGAGCTTTAAAAGTTTTCGTATACCTATCTTTCAAAGGAAATGATTCACTGATTACCATTTCTTGACTTCGACTTGACTTTCACCACTACTTGAATTTAACTTTTTCCCTAAAGAACCTAAAATTTCCTCTACGTCGCTGAAATACCATACATATCGATAAAGTATACTAACAAAAGTTATAGCTTCATGTATGTATATATAATTTATTTATATATTGTGATGATGATAAGTGCACCGCACCTGATAGTAAGTGCACCGTCCGCCCACAACAAATGCCGTGTCATCAGAATATTTCGGTGTGACACCACACTGCGCCCGTCACCCTGAGACATCACTTCTTAAGTCTCAAATGCCCAGTGATTAAGCTAGCTCACAGTGCCCTTCAAACCGAAACACAGTAATGCTTGCACACTTCTTGATACAGAGACTCATAAAGTCAAATGTGAGTGTGAATGAGATAACTAGCACAAGAATAAACTAGCTTCTACAAAGAATGTATAGAAGTCGCAAATGGTAATAAGGTAAGAAACTCACGTGTGAGATCGAAGTAAACGACGTACTATTGTAATGGAAAAGGGTTAAAGTATTTTCATACTTTCAATTTCGTTTATATCCGTACGTGACAGCGACTGCTTTCTTTGTAAGGTCCCATTTACGATCATTTCAAACGTGAGTATTGAAGTGTATTACGCTAACTGACAGGGACAAAAAATATGTTCTATTTGTTTCAGCTGAAGATGAAAATAACGTAGTTTTCGAATTAAGAATATCGCCATGGCAATTTGTAATTAAGCTGCCTAAATGTTTAAAGAATTTTAACCGTTTAGTGGCTTTATCCTTATTATTCCTAAAAATATAAGAGCAATTCTCCGTGCCGGCAGTCATTTTTCGAAGTACGATTTTTTTTTTTCTTGTTCAAAAGAAAGATTTTAGAAACTTCCAGATATATTATGAAGCTTTTAAACTAAGGCGTGTTACCACTGATCCCGCCCAGTCGTGTTCCTTCACTGCAGGCCACATCGTCATTTCAGCCTATCCACTACTGAACCTAGGCCTCACCCATAGATTGCCTCAAAAGTTTTTAGCTCTTAATTCGGGGGGGATTTTGCCATTGTTGCCACACTTGGCAGGCGGGTTGGCAACCGCAGTTTATTTATTCAGATGTTCCAGGACGATACTGCTGCCCATCTCCTGGTTTTCTTTTGCCCTCTGTCGACTTTTACGGCACCCACGGGATGAGATGGGGTGGTAGTTAAGCTTCAAGTCGCTTAAATATGGAAAGGGCAAAACTCTAGGTTTTACTGCGCGATAGAATCCATGACGTCATGTCGAATATTATTATCAGCAATACAGTGTAGAGCGACCGTCACCAGATTGATCGACGGATGCTGGTGACTCTGGACAGTGTTTTCAGGCAATCTACAGGGCAGGCCCATGTTCAGCAGTATACTTGTTATATAATTGAAGGTAATATTTATAATGGGTAACTAGCGCGAGGGCCCCCGAGAGGGGACCACGGCTCAATCAGTAACTTCTATCGGAAGGACGTTTTTTAAACATCTAAATTTACCACCATTTCGGTATGCGTTGAAGCTGGAGAAGAAATGGCGCAAGAAACTCCAGCGACGCTTCTAGTTCATAATTACAGATAAGGGACCCAACCTGAAGGGCGATATCGTGTTTAAGAGGTATTATAAATTGATTGTGTATGTGTGAGTATGTTAGAATGTAAATGTGTGAGAGAATCCGGTAGAGCCATTAGGCTTGAAAGTTAACTATAGCCGAGACTACGTGCTGGTACCGCGTGGCTTTGGTGGTCCTGTCCCCGAGCTTACCGTTGGTACTCCTGAGTGCATTACTTAGCTTCATCATTTTAACCTATTACTAGTTCACTGCTGAACAGAGGCCTCCCCATAGATTGCCACAAAGGTTTGTAGCACTCACATTGGGGGAAGGGGGGTTGCCATAGTTGCCACGCTCGGCAGGCGAGTTGGCAACCGCAGTTTATTATTTTTTATTTTCCCTCTGTCGACTTTTACGACACCCACGGCATGAGATGGGGTGGTAGATTCTCTTAAACCGCCACCACACGGGAGCTTACTTTATCGATAATACATAGTTATTATACGTAATATAAATAAAGTAATTTTTTATGGAAGATAGGGGCTAATCGTTCACCCGTTCTGGTAAGTGATATATCTGCTCATAACAAATGCTGTGTCATCCAGAACAATTCTGTGTGGCACCACACTACGCTCGTCAATATGACACCCAGTATTTACACAAGCTATGCTTCAGACCGGAACACAGTAATATTTGCACACTACTGCTACTGGCACTGCGGTGTTACCTAGACGGATCCTTGAACAGATCCTACCACCAGTTAACTCTGCCAACCAATTTCATACATAGCATATAAACACCTTAAATAAAAAAATGTGATGTTCTCAATGTAAAAATAGGGAACAAATGCAAACTAGTAATGCCGGTTACTCGACTTCATACAGTCAGTAACTCATCCATGGGGCAATATTACCTATATATTATTATTGAATACATATGAAAAAATAACACCTGGGAATAATTATCGCTGTCAAGCTAATTCTATTATTGTTTAAATATTAACATTAACAATTTGTATTATTATCATAACCTGTATAACGAATTTAAAAAAAAATGCCCGGAAGGTTTCTTGCTAGTAGTTCTTTATATGTATGAGACATTTTATTTTCGTTATTGAATAAAAATTATAATATTTTATCTTATTGATGTCGTGGGTGGCGTCTGAGGCATAGGACCGTGTTATGTGACTATTTACAAACATATAAATAAAACAAAATATATATATCGCCAGACATTCTCCTTAATTTTTCTTTACATTCAGATTAGTTAACGCTACGAGTACATCACATTTCAAAGAATGACTCTTTTGTCAGATTCTTTAATGTAGATAGAAATACAAAAAGGATGAACGCATGATGAACGATATGTTATGAATAGTTTACGCCACATTACACTTTATGTTCGTTAGGGTGAAAAGAAAACTTCACCCGGTACTTCTGTATTTCTAAAATATTTTTATGTCGATTTTCAACATCTACAATTTACACGAGACCTCGCATAAAATTTTAACTTTCGTAAAGCTTAAGTTATCGCATTGAATTTTTGTGAGGAGGACTCGCGTGAGTGAACTGAGAACTAAATTACGAAGCACCAATCAAATTCTCACATAACTGGTAGATGGCAGAAGAACTGGCACTGCGATGAGTACCTATCCAGTAGGTTTCTCGTATAGTAATTCTAACACCAGTAAAGTTGACGACGACCGCGTGGCCCAGTGATCAGACAACCTGAGTTCTACGCCGCGAGTTCTAAGGATTCGAATGCCAGCTGTAGCCAACATTTGTGTTAATACACAAATTGTTGGTTTTCGGGTCTCGTTGTGTGTGATTATCCCCGTGTTTCTGACATTGCATCCTAGCCTTCCTCCGATCTTATCGCATAATCGTTACATCGGGCGCGGATAGGTTGGGTCGAGTCAAAGCCTCTGAGTTTGGTCGTTCACTTGTGGCACTATAATATTTCCTGCGCAGTTGATAGCTCCTGACATTATTCGTAAGTTATCGTCGTAGTCGAAATCAGCCAGGAGGACATCAAACTAAACCTGATGTTAACATTCGTTTTAATTCAAAATTTTCGTTACCGAAAGCTTGCGCTTCGATTAATTACTGTGCGATTTCGAACCGTACACGCGAGCTTTTAAAGTTTTCGTATACCTGTCTTACACAGGAAATGATACACTGATTACCATTTCTTGACTTTGACTTGACTTTCACCAATACTCGAATTTAACTTTTCCCCTAAAGCGCTAAACTTGTCAATAAAGCTTTAAAAGATTTAACAAAATATTTTAGTTAAAAGTTAAAGACGTACAGAAGCAAAGGAGAGAAATATATATCAGTTACAAAAAGAACAGTCATGGATTCCTGCATAGAAATCCTACCACCAGTAAAGGAAGTTGCGTTAAATCTGCACATGAAGTTGAGTAAATATATACTTATCCTTGTTGCACCATGGCATTTATTGTCAAAATGAAGGGAAGAATCTTGTTTGTCTGGTATTAACAGTCTATTTCAGATATACTGTTTTTTGGTATTTTTCATTGCTTTTAACTGTAGTAAATTAGTAGGAATTTAGTGTGTTCACGAGACGAAATAGAGTAAATTCTGGTACCCCATTTCGTCTCGTGGGTGTCGTATGAGTCGACCTAGGGAAATGCCAGAATAATCTCATGCCTTCCGACACCAATCAAATGCACGTACGTCAGATAAAACGTCACACCGCCATGACGTTTGGTTTCGAAAGCTTACAAAACGTGGTTATCGAAAATTTCGTATAGTATCTCACTGAAGTGACAGAGCTTGCTTTAAAGTATCGAACAAGTCACTCGATACTATTACTTCAATCCAGATACAAAAACTAGAACATACATAAAGGATAAAATTATATTAAGACAGATTTGTAAGGGCGAGAGAATATCTGTGCTTGCGCGAACCTTTCATCATCATAATCTTGATAAAAGCGTTTTTCAATTTTTTATTAATGTTTTTTCTTATATGCAAACACTTACCCGCGCCGTGTGGTAGCGGTTTCAGAGAATCTACCACCCCATCTCATCCAGTAGGTGTCGAAAAGTCGACAGAGGGAAGATTAAAATCAAAAGATGGGCAGCAGCATCTTCCTGGAACATCTGAACGCGCGTGGCAGCGTAGCAACTATGGCAAAACCCCCTAAAATGAAAACCCCATCTTTTGTGTCAATCTATGGGGGAGGAATATGTTCAGCAGTAGATTAGTGATAGGCTGAAATGATGATGAAACACTTAAAGGGATACGTTACGCGGATTTCTGACATTGTTTGTCCCACAGTCCTGCTATATTAAGAAAGAGGCATTTGCTGCATTGTACAATTATTTGACGACCGCGTCGCCTACCGATCAGAGGACCACAGGTCGACGACAGGTTATAGAAATATTTCTATGACGCAGGTGATAGGTTCGAATCCCAGCCGGAGCAAACATTGGAACAAAAACACAAGTCATTGGTGTTCGGATTTGATATTATTGTACACTGGACTGAAACTGGGCACTGAATGTAAGCTTAAAGTATTTCTTGAGAATACACTTATCATATGTCTCTCACTGACCACCGACTTATTGTGTCCTGTTATTCTTTCCTACCACTTGCACAAATCTTCTCTCTCGTTTTCTATGTAAATGTTTTATGAATGCAAAACGCAATCATGATACAGATAAAATCCCAGCGCGGGGCATTGTTTTTTAATTACTATACGAGTACCATACTAATATTTTTATAGAATGACAAAGTTTAATAACCTTTTTCCATTTTTTTTATTTGCTGACAACGTGATTATCAAATCTGTTTAACTGCGCCTAAAAGAGCCGTCCTTACAATGGAAGGACTTGTATGTATCATAAATATGACTCTTGTATACAGAGAACGGTGTAAATAACTGATTGCGTATTTTTATTGGCAATTCTTCCAACCGCCGGGTATCGGCTATCGTTATGTATTTCCAGACGGATACCATTGCAAAGCTTTGTACTCAACTACGAACTAGAGTATATCAATTTCGTTAAAGAAAGTAGTATAGGCTGAAACGATGACGATGAAAGAAAGTACTTAATGGAGAGCCAAACATTTGCGTGGATTTGAAAAATGGTCACGTTGAAATTAAAATTTAATTATTAGTATTAACAAGCAACTTTCTTTTTTTATGGTTTAAAAATGGACTCCTGGGAGACCATAGTATATCCCCTCGGCGCGATATCACTTTTCCTGGGAACATTTCTTTCACAACTGCCTCGCTAGATCTATGGAACATCGCGCCATCTTGTTGAGACTAAGTCCTAGTAAGCATTATAACCTTCAAATTGATGCAGATGCAACGGTAGCTCAGATGCAAATTACACCCGTACGGGTGTATTTTAGGATCTCTGTTGAAAGTGCGTCGTAAAGAAGTTCGTGGTACGACAAGCTGAGCTGATCTCTTTCGAGTTGATAGTAAAAGATCATTTTGTACCGAAATGATAACCACACTGACTGTTTCCTCCGTTCTTGTTGATCTTGACGTGTGGTGGCGGTCTAAGAGAATTTACCACCCCATCTCATCCCGTGGGTTTGATGGGCAGCAGCACGTTCCTGGAAGATCTGTGGTTGCCAATTCGTTTGCCAAGCGTAGCAACTATGGCGAAATCCCCCCAAAATGAGACCTACAACCTTTTGTAGAAATCTATGGTGGAGGTTCAGCAGTGGACTAGTTTATGAAATGGTGGTGGTGTTTAAGTCGGGTACACCGTTGGCTTCTGACTTACAGTTGATCCGGAGGTCCGAACTTTTTAACCCACTAATTAAGAACGAACTAATTAAACTTTCGCTTGTACACCGACTTACATGATTTCATCGATATTCATAGCAAAATAAACGCCTAACAATCACGCAAGAATCAATGTTTTTGGAAACTTGCGGGGAAACAGTGAACCGAACTACTGATTTTGAAAGATTTATGAATTTATAAAATACGTAAAATTATTTTAAGAATATAATTTGTTATTTAAAGGTTTCTCTATTATATTTATCCAAATGTATGGCATGGCATAAATCCATAAATCTTTATACAACACAAAATAAAAAAATGCAGTGTTTCATAGTCATCATCATCATCATCATTTAAGCATACCACTAGTCCACTACTAAACATAGGGCTCCCGCATAGATTTCCACAAAAGTTTGTAGCTCTCATTTTGGGGGGAATTTTGCAATAGTTGCCACGCTTGGCGGGCGGGTTGGCAACCGCAGTTTATTTATTATGATGTTCCAGGAAGATGCTGCTGCCCATCTTCTGGTTTTTTTCCTCTGCCGACTTTTACGACACCCATGGGACGAGATGGGGTGGTAGATTCTCTTATGCCTCTCTTAAAATGTTAAAGTAGTAAAATGTTACCCGGATATATCCATTCAATATTGCTCCTCATATGAGGACATTTCAGTAGTTCCATACTATGATGACACATCACTCAAAACCTAGCTCAGGGAACGGCCACTAGCCTTGAATTTAATAGTGCGAGTGACCTGATTTCAATCCCTGGCAGCTCTAAAATAGTACTATAATTTTAAATGCTGATTTACAACATGCTCATTGATGAAGGTAAAACATCGTGAGGAAACCTGCATGTCTGAGGAATAAAAATATTTCGAGGAATTGTAAAGTCCGACTTCTCCTGGCTCCAAAATCCTATCAGAAATGTGAGAAGGCCAATATTCAGCAGTGAGATGCTTCCTTAGATTAATTTTAGTTTTATACCGACATTCCCTTTGATTTGATTTAATACCATTAAAACATTTTTATTTATTTACAGAAAATAATACATACATACAGCCACGCTTTTTTTCCATATAAGGGGTTGGCAGGAAACGAGACGTGACAGGTGGCTAACCACGTCACCACGAGTCAAAAATCTAAGTCCCCATTGCGTTCCCATATAATGCATGTTTCTTATTTAATTATATTCTAAAGAGTATGAAAAGAAACAAGTTTTAAAAGCGCACTACGTTACCGTTTTTTCTTTATTTTTGACTCAGTGTGAAGAGTAATAGAAATGTGAATCCATCATTATTTTCTTATTTTTTTATTTCTGTATTATTAATACTTTTATACTTTGTTTTATATTTGGAATGTTTAAACATCGTAAAAATAAATAAGTCTAATTATATAGATTCACACCGTGAAGAATGCAAGTATTTTCTAGGCATACAGGTACTAATTTCGAACAGAAAAACTGGCTGGCTGATGACTACCAGCGGCTAGGGATCTATAATATATAATTAATATAATTAAATCCAAAGTGAGGAACTTCAAGACGTCATAAGATCGAACCAAAACTTATAATTAAAAACTTAAGTAGGACCGGATTAATTATGGCAACAGGACTTACTTCGTCGACGACGTTCCTTATGCATCATCTTTCACCGATATACGATAATAATAAAATATAATTAATAGTACAGTCAAGCGCTACATCAGGCGGAAATCCATTTTAGTAAATTTTCTAAACTGCGATGGTGTGTAAAGTAAAAAAGTAAAGTTTCAGCCTATATATGTCCCACTGCTGGGCACAGGCCTCCTCTCATTTTTGAGAGGGTTTGGAGCTAGGAAGAATCCGCCACGCTGCTCCCATGCGGGTTGGCGGTCAAGGGTATCTCTTGGCGGTACCCGGTGGCTCGTGGCGGTATTACTTTGCTTGTGCACGTTATTTTGGGAGGGCGGGCGGAGGGTGGGAGGTTTTTATTTTGCATGCTGATCTTATCATAGCAACTTTCTTTCCTTAATACGATGAAAATGTAATGTCACGGAGATGAACTGAAAAAATCATTTTCCTTTTGTTCATTTAGAAGTACGTGAAACTTTTTTTATATCGAAGATATTGACGGGGCGAGCAAATCGTTCACTTGGTGATAAGTGCTCGTCACCCTGAGGCAACAGTTCTTAAATCTCATATAACCAGTAATTACACTAACTATCAGTTCCCTTTAAACCGAATCAAAGTAATGCTTGCACACCACGGCTTGACAGCAGAATTACAGGCACACGTAGTCAGTAGACTTTTAACTTCAAAATACTCTGTCTGATATTTAAGGACTTGAGCAGGCGAGTTTTAATTAACTCATTGCAAATTTCGGGTGTGTGTCATTAAAGTGAAAAGCTTTAAAGAGAAAATTAAAAGCATTTGGAGTAAAAGATGTCTCAGCTGAAATAACTAAAAGGATGACGGTTTGGTCTTGATACTGGTTTTAAGAAACAAGTCTTCATATCTATAGAGTCGCTGGGGAACGTCATGCTTAAGACCAGCCTTTATTGGCCACTCGACGGACGGGCTTCTCTCGATGCTGCTGACCCTTGTGATTTCATAGTATGCAAGTGACTGCGGTTCAATCCCCGGTGCCGGCACCATTAAAACTGTTCTTATAATTTGAATTTTATGGATTACATCAGATACAGTAGAAGGCTAGTGAGTTTATTTGTGCTTTCACGGGACTAATATAGCATATGCTTGAAATATTGGCAGCTTCTAATTTATAACCGCGAGATTTTTGATGTGAAACATCTCGTATGCCGTAAAATGTAAGGCTCAATTTATAACGTATTCCTTAATAATTATAGCTATTATAATTAATAATTTAAAAAAATAAAGGGGCTATAATTATTACAGATTGTTTTTATTTACATTAGATTTTTTTCCATCTCAGTACCTAAAAGGTAACTAATTGAACCGAGTATTTTAAATGAACAACGAAGTGACTAACTAGTTCATTAAGTGATCAATAGATGCCACTGTTTTCAATTCATTAATAACCGTATACAAAAACCGAGCTGTTATTCTCATTGAAATGATGATTTGGCAAAACGATTTGTGAATTTTATTGAACGACGCGAGACGCTAAATATTTTTATATTACTCCATATTCAGTTACTGGTTTTCTTTTAAACGCAGCCATGTGGAGTATGCATCCCAAGCATGGATTCCTTAGTACTCCACGAATATCAAGATTATAAACGATCCAAAAGAAATTTATCGGTTTTCTGAGGTATAAATTCAAACTACCTAACGAGGACTACAACTCTATGTGTTCTCGTCTTCACCTTCTGCCACTGCATTTGCGCAGAGACATACTCGTATCTGATGCCATATTCGTAGCGAAATTACCACAAAGTACGGTTGACAGAAATGAGAGGAGGCCTGTGCTCAGTAGTGGGACATTTATAGGCTGAAACTTTACTTTTTTACTTTTACGGTTGACTGTCCTCAGCTGCTCTCCAAACTCATGGTTAAAATACCCCAAAGGTACCATCGCCACAAGGCGATCCTATCGATTCCGTGGTCGCGCACACGGTATAGGCAAAATGCGTATCTTATCCGAGCCAGCACTTTACACAACGAACACTATGATAATCGTTAGGTGGATCTATTTCTTAATAGCAGCAGGGATATACGATTTTTTTTACATCTAAACACACTGATACTGAAAACTGTGTTTTGCAACAACTCTTCATTAAGCTACAAATACGTGGGAACAATAAGTAGCCTCCGTATCAATAAGCGTACCCATGTAAATATTATAAAGGTTCAAGTTCTCCGAAAAATTGTAAAATAAAATAAAATAAATACAATTTTAGTTGTTTCACATCTGCCTGGCGTCACGTGACGGCCAAATTATTTTTTCTCATCCTGTTATCGATAGTACGTTGCACAGACAGACTTCACATGTACAACACAAGAAAACCTGAAAACCAACAATTCATGTTTTTGCACGTGTGTTGGCTACGGCTGGGATTGAAACCCATGACCTGCGGCTTGGTACCCTTACCACTAGGCCATGGCGTAACCGTAATCAGTATCAGCTATAAAAGAATAAGATGGAAAAAGATGTACGACTGAGGAGGAAAAAAGAGCAGTTTTCATACTTTTTTCTTTTTAATACACTTTTATAAAAGATCTTAATAAAACCTATAAAGGTTTCGTCTCGTAATGGCTTCTCATTAAAATGATAATCAACGAAAGTTAATGTTACGCGAATTAAATGTAAGATTAAATGTGGCATGTTCATCGAGTTTGTTAATTGAAATTGGAATTTCGAAATTGGCGATTTGCGGAAATAGAGGGTGGACACTTTATAGGAGTAATTAGTAATTGCTGTTTAATGAAGTTACCACTGAAATTCGAAAAGTTACACTGGCTGCATCGTTTTAATTTGTTCTTGTAAGGAAAACATCTTTCAAATCCTGGCTTTAGATGGGAAAGTAATTAATACTGGTCTTTAAACTTGTTTTTTTTTTATTGACTGATGGTCACTGTTAGCCCGAAGACTTTCAACCAGTACCAGGAAAGAAAGAATCTTTAATGAAAATCACACTATCTCAGCTCTTGGGTGTAAGATTCGACTAAGTCAAATATCAGAAAAAATATGGTAGCTTCCGTAAGACAGCGAAATAGACATTTCTAAAAATACATAACGAAATGTACAGTCCGGTCCAGCACCAATCCGCCTGTTAAGCGTAGGGGTCCACGGCCAATCCTACATTTTATAAACGTTGATGATAAAGATTTGTAAACTTGCGACATCACATCGACATTTTTCTTTGGCTGGAATACGAAAACAGACCTTTGTTTAACCACTTTCTTAACCAAAGAACTAGTGTGGTAAGTAGCCGATGGACGACGACCGCGTGGCCTGGAGGTTAGAGTACCTGACTACCACGCCACGGGACCTGGGCTCGAATGCCAACCGGAACCAACATTTGTGGAACAACACAAATTGTTGGTTATCGGGTCTGTTTGCGTTTTGATTGTCCTTGTGTTGACACTGCATCCTAACATGCATCATCATCATTAAGTAACAGAAAGTAGCTTATGATTTAAAATCCGAGAATTTTTTGTCATATTAGCACGCAAAAATTTTCCCGGTTCCGCACGGAATTTATTGCTATGTTAAAGTCTGCGTAGAAAAAACGGCACTAGTCCGTTTACACAATTAGAAGTAAATTATTTTAAAATCCGCTTCTTAGTGTATGTCTGAATACATACATACATACATACAGTCACGCCTCTCTCCCATAGGGGTAGGCAGAGACCACATCTTTCCACTTGCTACGATCATGACACACATCTTTAGCTTCTTCTACTTTCATTAGCGTTTTCACACACGCTCGTCGGTTGCGAGTACTTTTAACGTGACCTTTCCTCAAAAGTTCACCGATCTGATTGTGATACGTACGCCTAGGTCGACCCTTACCGGCTTTTCCATTCACACTTGCCTCATAAATCTGTTTCGTCAATCTCCTTTCATTCATCCTCTCTACGTGCCCAAACCATCTAAGCATGCCTTTCTCTTTATTTTTCACTACATCTTCAACCACACCGCAACGTTCCCTTATCACGCTGTTTCTCACTTTTTTGTTTCTCACATTTCCACAGCGTTAATCCTACTTTCATGCTTCTTCTGCCAGACCCAGCATTCACTACCATACATAAGTGTGGGGACCAGAACTCCCCTATGTATAGCCAGTCGTGCCTTTTTAGATACGTTCTGGCTACACATAAAGTTATGCAGAGCCCCATTCACTTGATTTCCTGCTAATACTCTTCTCTCAATATCACAGTCATACTTTCCGTCTCTCGTAAATTTAGAACCCAGGTACACAAACTCTTTCACTTGTTCCACTCTTTCTCCTTCAATCAGAACTTTGCAATCCGACATACTTTCTTCTCTTTCAAAAACCATTACTTTCGTCTTATCTACATTAATTGTCTGAATATGTATACTAAATTTCAAGTCAATAGGGTTTGTAATTTCGGAGATATCGTGATGAGTCAGTGGTGACTTTCATAGATATAGAAGATTCCAAAACATTATCATAGTAATCGACGGCGTATAACCTCGGCAACCAAATGCATAATAAAAGCGCTGTAATGCTACGAGCAGCTAACTGCTACGAATACTACGAGTAATACAAGCGCTACAAATACTTCGTCTGCTACGAAAAACTCAAAAATCATAATAAGTTAACTTTTTAAACGTGTGATGCATCAATATGGCAACATTATCTTTATTAAATGAATTTACTATCAGGTATTAATACAATTTCCACGGCGACAACTTCCGAATACTATCGGTAGCTATCAACTGCGCAGAACATATTATATAGCCACAAGTGTACACGCAAACACAGAGACAATTGCAGGTTAACGTGCAGTGTCAGAGAAACGGGGATATTCGCAACACGACCAGACTCGAAAGCTTCTGACAATTTTTGGACAAATGCTGACTTCGGCTGAGATTCGAATCCAGTGCCCGCGGCGCAAAAAGCAGTTACTCTGACCACAAGGCCATGCATTTGTCAATCGTA
Organism: Luehdorfia chinensis; assembly: GCA_019845155.1. Classification (NCBI taxonomy): domain Eukaryota; kingdom Metazoa; phylum Arthropoda; class Insecta; order Lepidoptera; family Papilionidae; genus Luehdorfia; species Luehdorfia chinensis. The sequence goes on from JAHVAK010000103.1 coordinate 12,269,215, forward strand.
ATCAATGTCGCTATAACATTTATGTATAATAAAAATATTATTTATCAGCATTTTCAAAATTAAACTAATTATATGTCCTCAGACACAAGCTTGTAATGCCGGTTACACGACTCAATAGAGTCAGTAACTCATTCATGGGGCAAACTACATATTTTTACAAAAAAAAATCAGTGAATGCAGTAGGTATTCCCACCTATAGTTTCCAAATTTTTATTAAACAGAGACTAACTAAGGATTATTATAATATAAAAGAATACATGGATTATAATCTGTGATCTTTCTAAAGCTTTCGATTGCATTAATCATGAAACACTCATCAGGAAACTAGATCATGAGGGTATAAGAAATTTTGCACTTAAACTTGTAACTTCATATTTGAGCAATAGAACGCAGAAAGTAGTCATCAATAGTAAGAGTTCTTCCAGATCAGCAGTATCTATTAAGGGTGTCCCGCAGGGTTTGATTCTCGGCTCAATTCTATTTATTATTTACATTAACGACGTACTGCTGGGGACAACCATGATATAGTGCTATTTCAAGTCAACTTTTATTATATGACGAGGTGAATAATGCTATTTCGAGATTAGTACATTGGTTTAACGTTAACAATTTGCTTTTAAACGGCAATAAAACAAAATGTGTTAAATTCACAAACCAAATGTTAAACGATTAGATGTAAATGTGCTTGCAAATGGGGAAGAGTTGAGCCTTGTGGATACTACTGTTTTTCTTGGAATAACTCTTGACCCGAAACTTCGATGGAGCCCCCATATATCTAAACTAGCAAGTAGACTTAGATCTGCAACTCGTGCTGTAAAAAAATTAGGAACTTGACTAATGTTGAAACTGCTAGATTAGTTTATTTTTGTTATTTTTATAGCAAATGTCTTATGGTATTTTGCTGTGGGGAAATGCGACCGACATATAAGTGATTTTTGTTTTGCTAAAGAGGGCCGTAAGAGCTTGGCTCTAAAGTGTCTCTTAGAGATAAATTTAAATAAATTAACCTTGACCTAGCAATATATATTTGAAAACGTTTTGTATTTACATAAAACAGTTTATTAAAAAAGTGATATACATAACGTAAATACTAGGAACAAGCTCAAATTAATAATGCAAGTTACTCGGGTTCTCAGAGTCAGTAACTCATGAGGCCATGTATTCGTTTTTACAACAAAATCCCAGAAACTGCACTGCCTTTCAATCAAAAAGCTCAAACTATTTATTAAACAAAGACTTTTTAAGGAGGGTTATTATAATATTAAGGAATACATGGATGATTATAACCTCTGGGAATGAGGTGATCGCTGCAAAGCTATTTTTACATCTTATTAATACTCTACTGCAATTGTAAATAATTTTGAAATTGACTTAACAGAAAAAAAATGTCCGCTGGGTTTCTTGCTGGTTCGTCCCATGACAGAGGTTATTTTGTGAGCCATTAGTAGTCAAAAAAAAGAAGAAAAAATAACTAAATATTATGTAAATAATCTATGTTGAAATAAAATTATTCTATTCTAATAATGGCCGTGTGGTGGCGGCTCGTTAAAAGAATACTACCACTCCATCTCATCCAATGGATCTCGTAAAAGGCGAGTAAGGAATTAAACTGCACTGTGCACCCAACAGCGCATGGTGGCGATGGGCTCACCACCTATCACACGAAGTGCATTATATTGTTTTGGTGAAACGTTGATTGTGGCAGTCATCTGTTTTTGCAGTGAGTGCCCAGTCTCTGACTACCCCTTATGGGATACAGTCGTGATATTATGTATGTATTCTAATAACCCCTTGAAATGAGGTGATTGCTGCCGGGCTATTTCTAATTACTAAAATTCCTTAGATATTTTTTTTGTTATTCTTATAAAATGACATAAAAAGACTTAAAAAAAGGATACCTGCAGAGTTTCTTCCGCCTGTTTCGCCTCCGCACAGATTGGTATACCACAGTATAGGCAGGTTGTAAAAAAATGACATTTGACAAACGAAATGAATTACGAAAACAGAACTTTATTAAGTATAGAGTGGTTAATTTCTTAACCAAAGAACTAGTTTATCTTATATGGTAAGTAGCAGATGGACTACGACCGCGTGGCCTTGCGACAAGAGTACATGACTACCACGCCAAAGGTCCATTTATATATTTCATTTCATTTGATCTTATTTATGTATGTATGTATACTGAATGACAGGTATCGCTTCATTACATGTAAAAATAAGAGAAATCCATTTTTATGTTTATATTTATTTAACAAGTAATTTGATTGGGTCGTAGATTGCGCAGATCGTGTGGTCTGACGTCACAATTGACGTAGGCTTCCCGAATACTAAAGCGAGTTGTGTTAAGACCCTTTGCAGTACAAAGGAGGATAGGGGTTCTCAAAACAGCCGAATAAACGTATTTTCTTTTATACGTTCTGTTAAACGTATATTAATTTATCACCTACGTGAAATGACTTTGGGACTCGAGAATGATTGTATCAGTAAATTTGATAAATTTCTCTTTCTTTGAATTCTTTTTTATTAAGATTAAGAATCAAAGGTGAGGGTAAAAAAGAATAGCCTAGACTTTTGCTGAATGACGAAAACGAATTGGAAATCGCCGACTAACATTGACGTCGCCCTTTGCTCTTATTCCGCATGTTCGTGCTTTCAAAATTTGTTTCAAAATTTCCATTTCTTTTCATGGATATTCGATTCGGTTTCGTCATCAACCTGTTTGTTCAATGCTGAACATAGGCTCCTTAGAAAATGTATAAGATTCTGTACTGTTGACGTTTATTTTTTGTACATAGTGACGAGACGATCAAATCCTCACACGTAACAACATCTGCCCGTTACAAATACTGTCCCACCCAGAGCATTCTTGCGTGGCACCTCACTGCGCCCGTTACCTTGAGACAACAGTTCTTAAGTCTCATATGCCCAGTAGTAATAGCTCTCAGTAACCTTCTCACCAAAACACAGTAATGTTCGCATACTACTTCTTAACAGCAGGATATCTGGCCCTGCGATAGTATCTTGACGGATTATACAGGAATCCGTCAAGGAATCCTACCACCAGTCCCTAAACTGAACGCCCCTAACACATAATTCATTAGAAATGCAATTCTATATTATTGAAAAATACTTAAACAGTTACATAGTTAATAAGTTATATAGTTCAATAAAATTAAGGAGCTGTGATAAAAGAATACATTCCGTAAATATTTTGATCATAGATTTAGAAAGATATATACAAAAGTAGTAAATTAGCCAACTCTTATATTTCCCGTAAGTCACGCGGCATGCTACATAGATTTCAACATGGCGTCAAAACTTGGCGCGTTCATTTCCAAATTGAAAACTTTCTTGGTTTGCGAAACAAAATTAGGGACGTTATGCGAAGCGGTTTCAAATTATAGCCCTCACGTTGTCAATCTTGAAAAATGCTCCTCGAAGTAAAAAAGTTCAAGCATCATTATAACTCGTTGCCAAGTAAAGTGACGTTTTTTATTGGAAAAAGACTTGCAAAACGTTAACCTGATGGAAAGTATAACGTTTGCCCATAAAAAATGCCACCCAGAACATTTCTATGTGACACCACACTGTGCCCGTCACCTTCGAACATCAGTTCTTAAGTCTCATATGCCCAGTGATTACACTAGCCCTCAGTGCCCTTCAAACCGAAGCACAGTAATGTTTGCACACTACTTTTCACGGTAGAATAACTGGCCCTGTGGTGGTACCTACCTAGACGGATTTCTGCATAGGAATCCACCCCTTTTTAGAGTTTCGTATTAAAAACGGAACCCTTATAATTTCGTCCTGTCCGTCTATTCGTACGTACGTAAGACTATTGGCACTATAAAGATAAAAAAAATGCAAAGATGTTTTTATGAATGGCACACCATCAATAAAAAAAACCAGTGCGCGTAAGCGTTGAGGTACGAGTATCAGATGAAATCATTTTGCAAGACCTTAAACAGGTCTTGAAAAATTATTTCAAAATAACTACTTTATTTATGCCCATTATTTACTGTGATTAAAGTAATAAACACTAAGAGTACACAGATACTCTAATTCGAGTGATATCGAAATTCCAAAAAATATATTTCTTTTCTTAGCAACATAGGCAAGTGCATAGCACTTCCTCAACACAGTGAGCCACCACCATCTATCCACCACTAATATTTACTATTTAAAGAAATGCATCTGAGGTGCGTGTCGTCTGGAACTGCGATGGCAAATCCGAATACCTACTCGTAGTGTGATTATTAGACAAATTGTTCCCACTAGGAAAATACCATAGGGGACTAGATATCTCTAATCCGAAGTCAGAGTAGACGTTGAAAAATAAGAAGAAACAGGAGATTAGCGATATTGACAATGAAATTCTAATCTGCGCAGAATTTAATTAATTTTATTTAATCGACAGACAGATTAATTGTTATTGCCGTCTATTTATAGGACCTTATGTGATAAGACCAAAGGAGGGGCCAGATGCCGTCACAGTAATCCGCGGTAATCACAATACAAACATAACCGAAATATCTATCATTGGGGATACGAACTCGGGACCCACTATTCATCAGACACTCACCATTAAAGCTACCTAACTCTCAAATTAACATAGTGATAAATCTCTCAAGGCAGTTGAACAAAGACAACGAAAAAACTGTCACTAAAATTTAGCGGGAATTTATAATGGTTTATGTCGTTTTGACTTTAGACTCAACGGAACACCGAAAATAAAATGTCATTCGGACTGTCGACTTGTGTGTCGGTAACTCTGGGCGGTGAGAACCGCCCTGGAACACGGGTGAATCTTGTGTACGCGGTGTGATTATTGACTATTGCGCGCCGCTCTCTACGGCGGAGGAAGAGCTGAGACGTCCGTGTCGTCTAGCACGTTTCGCGGGCGACGTTTGCGTTCGGTCGCGTTTCTGTTTGGTCGGTAATTTGTTGCTTTAACCACCAGCGGGTTTGAATGAACCGCGGCTTTTTCGAAAAACCGCCGTGATAATTCTCTGAAGTGTTCAGAGATTAAGGACATTTCACAGTCGCTGTGAAGATCTACATTGCGTTGATACCAACCGGCTCCGGTGGCATTTCGCAAGAATCGATTTTGAACGCTCTGTAACTGCTTTAATTGATTGCCCGTCGCGTGAGCGAAAGCGACGCAAGCATAGTCCATTACGGGTCCTATTTAAGGCAAGTCTTATAGAAGCGAAGTTTTTGTCTTAAGCACATTTTGCTTGAGGAGCAAGTTAATGGGTATAGACGGCTTGAGATAAAAGCCGCTCTATTGCGTATGTTTTAATGTGTGCAGCGAACGTCATCGCTGCGTCTAAAGTGACCCCGAGGTATTTGACGCTCTTTTCCCAGGGAATAGGGCGTCCGAACAGGGTGATCGTGCCTAGCTGATTGTTGCCGATTGGGTGACATCGTCTAGCGGGCTTTGGTGTGCCCCTTGAGAAGTATATCGCTACACTTTTCTCGGGGTTTACCTCGATTACTATCAAACAGAGCGCCGTCGCTAGCAGTACGCAACGCTCTGTCGCGGCGTTAGGATGCTTTGACACCGGGCGTTGTATTTGATTACAAAATTTTATTTTAGCGTCCTACTACACGTGTGTAAATACTGCATTATGACTGAAAATCTGATAGAATTGGTTCGGAAACCCCGATGCTTGTTTAATATAAAGGATAATTCTTATAAAAACAGCAACAAACATGTAAAAAAACGGTCCCAATTCCATCAGATTAGATGAGACCAGAGAAGACCAATTCTATCAGATTTTCAGTCATAATGCAGTATTGGAAATTAGAAAATCTGATAGAAATGGTTCGGAAACAACCATGATTATATAATATGAAGGATAATTCTTATAAAACATAACAATAAATATGTAACTATGATTTTTTCCTAATTCCTTTCTCTCTTTATTGATGTCGTGAACCCATACTCTTTCTCTCTGTGATCGTGATACAGCGTATAAAAGTAATAATTCTTCCATTTTCTGGTGAATGGTACATTGTGTTAAGGAGCGTTGCGCTAATCTAATCATTTAGTGTGACATCAAAAGAGCGCGACGCTATGACGCTATAACGCGTTGTTAAGTACACGTTCTGTTTGGCCTTCGGTTTGAAGCCTTAGACCGTCTGAAACGTGAGCTATTGTGAATCTTAATTTACAACCGTAAGTATGGTTGTAGTACGGATATTTGCGTAAGCGTTCCTGTGGCACTGCCAACATGCGGCGAAAGCACCATGGGGTCGGTGCAAGCCCGACATAACCCGTCCTTGCCCCCGCGAGGACGAGTGTGCCTAGGGCATTTCTCAAGTAAATAAAAAAGGATATTGTGTCGGAGACACGGGGATAATCACAACACAACTAGACCAACTAAACCATTAGGCTATTGGCGTTTGCCCCCCGCCTCACCCCTTAAACGTTTCTATCGTTTGTTATCGAATTATATCGACAGATGTTTCAATGCAACTGGAGGAATGTCGCAGAAAACGTAGAAACTGATTTCAGAGGAACAAAAGTGTTAAATTGTGGAAAAATATTATTTTAGGAACACACACAGATGTTGCCATTACCTTGATCGCTATCACCCAAACGCAAAATACGCGCTCAGTCGGAGTAGCGGAAATCCGCCCATTGCAATATACAAACTACATCGCTCTCTGCTTATTAGATATAGAACTATCTCGACTAAAGACGTCCGAAATATACAGTGAAATATATTGTCATTCGGAAAAACACTTAATGGTCGCACTTACATGCGAGTGATATGCCATTATCATTAGTTTGACTAGTGTATTCTCTTACTTTAACTATTTTTCTACATATATGTATTATATTATTCTATTTAAGATGTTCAGGAAGATGCTGCTGCCCATTTCCTTGTTTTCATAATCTCTCTGTCGACTTTGACGATATCACGGGATACACATGAAAAGGTGGTGGTAGATTCTCTAAAGCCGCCACTATCAATACAACTATAACATACTCCTCTGTGACAATAGATAAAGCTGCATAATGCTGTATTCAAAACGGCGTAAAAATTATTACAAACGAAGTAAACTCTCGTACATACAATAAAAAAACGTTTATTTTATTGTTAAATACTTTTATGAACGACTGCACCATAAACTGCAAATTGTTTATTATTATTTGGCGTAATGCATCAGTATTAAGATATTCATTCGATAAACTTCGAAAAAAATTAATGCATCGTTGTAAATCCTGCAAATCAACCGCATACACTATTGAGTTCATACACTATACATTATACATGAACTCCAATAATTAAGCAGTAAACCTTTGAGAATAAAGTTCAAATCCACTTTGAGCGCTCATAAACATATTGGTTAACAATGAACGAAAAGTTGCGAGCATAACATAGTTTCCAAAATAAAAATTCTTGTTTATATGAAGTCTGCTAATCTGTAATGGTACAGTTTCAAAATGTTCATACGAGGGTGGATTGAAAAGTACTCGGCCTAACCAAGAAAATAAACACATACTAAATCAGTTATATTTTTATTTTTCTACATAATCACCATCAAGTTCAATACACTTTTGCCACCTCCCCTTCCAAGCATTTAGACCGTTAAAAAAAATGATTCTTCCTTAGAGTCAAAATATGCGTCTACAGCTGCTTTGACCTCGTCGTTTGTCGAAAATCTTTGACCTCCCAAGTGCTTTTTTAGGTTAGGGAACAGAAAGAAGTCTGATGGTGCCAGATCAGGTGAATACGGCGGATGCGGTAACAGTTCAAAGCCACAGTTGTGAATTCCAGCCATTGACTGTACTGACGTGTGGACACGGGCGTTATCTTGATGAAACAGGACTTTTCTTCTGAGCATTCCTCGACGTTTTTCTTTTATTTCCTCTCGTAAACGACGTAGTAAGGTGCAGTAGTAATCAGAGTTTATAGTCTGACCCCTTTCAAGATAATCAATCATAATCACACCTTTCGAGTCCCAGAATACTGAAGCCATCACCTTATTTGCCGACAAAATCGATTTAGCCTTTTTAGGGGGTTGAACCAGGTCTTCTCCACTGTTTTGATTGTTGTTTTGTTTCCAGTGTACAGTAATGAACCCATGTTTCGTCCATAGTAACAAAACGATTCAAAAAATCATCTGCATCGGCTTCAAATAACTCCAAACAGTCGCGTGAAATAGTCAATCGCGTCCTTTTTTGTTCAACTGAAAGCAGTCGCGGAACCCACCTCGCAGACACCTTGTGGAAACCCAACTCGTTGACAATGATGTTTTGAGTTCGTTCATAAGAGATGCCTATAATCTCGGCTATCTCTCTAATTTTTAATCTGCGGTCTCCCATTATTAAATGAAGTACTTTTTTAATATTTTCGTCAGTAGTTGACGTCGAAGGCCTTCCAGAGCGGGGTTCATCTTTCACACTCTCTCTACCACGCTTAAATTCTGCTATCCATTTTTTGACGGATGAATATGACAGAGCACAATCGCCTAATGTACTGACCATGTCATTATGGATGGCTTTTGATGATAGCCCCTTCTTATGGAGGTACTTAATGACGGCACGCTGCTCGATTTGCTCCATTCGCGGAAATTATGACCGATTACTTTGTTAATAAATTTATAAAATCACAACTAATTATCGCACGCGTTTCGAACTTCACACAATGAACTAGTCTGAACTGAACTAAATAATGTGGGTAGATTTGATTTTTAGAATTGAATGGATCTGTGTTAGGCCGAGTACTTTTCAATCCACCCTTGTATATAAGATAGTTTGTAGACCGTTAGTTCATTATCATCATTTCAGCCGAAAAACCATAAAAAGCCATGCAGGTCGTCGCTCCGGGGACCCTTCACTACGTTTATGAGGTACGAGGTTGCCTCTTGAGAATCTTACTTCTCAAACGGTTATTGGCTCTACGAACAATGGGACTGGCCCAATGGTACATCTGCTTAGTGATCCTTAGAGCTCTGTCGGTAGAACAATCTAAACGTTCATTCCACAGAGTAATTAACGAAATTTGCGTTGCTTAAAATGAATCACCCAGAACGAAAATCAAGTTTCAACGTAGCGCTAAAATATGCCTCGTTGCTTTTCAAATCGTCGACCATTTGTAATAGAAAATCATGTTCCATGAAATCGTTTGGATTGTTTTTACTTTTTACGCATTCACGTTAATCTTATAACGTAAAAACTTAATGGGCAAGCCGGTAAGGGTCGACGTAGGCGAACGTATCACGATCAGATCGAATTCGATGGACTTAACGATTTTTTCCTTCGTATCGGCATGTGGTAAATCGGCGTCTACCGGCACCGGGCATCAAACTTAGGTTACTTCTGTGCTATAAATTTTTAAGGCGAGCACCCGACCCCTGGATATATTATTTATTTACTAATCCTAAATAAATTTAAGTTAGTGGAATTGTAAAAGGCGTTAGTCGATATTTATCTGTGTAAAGCGTTTAATTCGTGTTATTTCTTTTTAGATGATAATCTCTTTTTGGCCGACTTTCGAGCACGGCTGCTACTTCCGAATACTGTCGGAATAATCAAAGACACAGAATAAATCCTAGTGAGGCAAAGTTTTTTTTTGAATAAAAATACTCCTCAACACCACTTCAACAATTTTATCTTATATTTAATTATGTAATATTATTTATAAATAATTAAGTATCTGTAGACCACATAAATATTTGTCGCTCAGCCACCGAAGTTGTATTTTTTAAAATATCAACTATAAACAAGTGTATAAATAAAATTATTCGAAAAAATATTTGCAAATTTTTTTAACATCGTAATTACTAAAAAATAAATATAAGTAATATTATATACCAAAAAATAGTAAAAAATAAACAAGTTAAAAACAAATGGAAAACGGTGCTACTTGAATCATTAATAAATAAATACTTGACGTAGAGTGCTCGTACACATTGCGTAGACCTCGTAGCATGAAACCTACGAGATTATTCTTACAAACTTACGTTTGACGTAAACGTATTCTGCTTTGATGTAAGACATTTTTATGGAACTGTTGCATCTTGAGCCCGTGTATTTGTATTTTTTAATTTTGTAATACGTGTCTTTAGTAAAAATAACTGCCACTGGAGAAATGGTCTCGATGGATGTTCAACAGTAGACTAAGATAGGCTAAAATGTTGACGGTGATGATCGAGCCTACACTCTACTACGATAGAATTTGATCAGACAAATTGTTTTTTGGGAGGTTTCAATGACAGAAACGTATTAAAAAAGAATAAACGTACATTTACAATAATCCACTAGAACTCCCATTAATAACTGAAATTAAGCTCTCACGCTAGAACTAGAGATGGTACCGCGTACCACCTAGCACCACAACAGTCGAAAAGGATCGAGTCGAGGCATAACGACAGGCGTTATTAAACAAATTTTACAATAAACATATATGAGTCTAATTTTATGCAAATTTTACACCGATTTAATTATGTGTTTATTTATTTATTTTATTTAAGAACATTAACAGTAGATACAATCATACAAGTTTATATAGAAACAATGCTTATAATAAAGTAATTGTTCCACCAATAACAGATAAACAAAGCTAAAGAATTAATGACATTTTTAACATGAAAAATCTACAATATTACTACTATACTTACTAACAACAAAATTGTTAACATCTGTTCTGGCAAAAATGCATTGGAACGGTTATTGTTTGTGTACGTGTAATTTATTACTATAACACGCACCTATAGATACTAGAGTTCCTTTAAACTGTGAAATGCACCCACGATACTGGAGTAATCTTAAAACTGGTCACTAATACCAATCTTCGTTTTGGTGGATATAGGTTTTTAAATTTCCGGTAGGAACTATTTCATTTTCCGGAAGAAAAGTATTCTATGTCCGTCTCTAGGAAGCAAGCTATCTCTGCACCAAATTTCATGTATATTTTCGTTGTATTTTTAACGCGCCCGTGTAATAATTCAATATTCATGTAATTAAAAATATTTAAAGGACATTCGTGTGAAAACATTTTATTTTTATTTTTGGGATATACACTACTTCATGGCCATTGGTTTACTAACAAGGACCCCCTGAATAGTTTCCAAAGCATTTTGTATATCTGTGATAGTAGAAAATTGTATCAAAATAATAGAGCAAGGTAGATTAATGGTGGCATTTTGTTAGGCAGCCTAAGTATTTCAAAACATGCCTTTTAAGTTCTCTTACTATGTAAAGGTAAATTAATATTATTTTAGTGAGGTTGTACTTGGTTTGTTGCTAAATAAGAGATTTAATTACGGTTTTGAATGCAGAGCATTCCGTCAGAAATAGGTCTTACAATCTACGATTTAACAACTTACAAAATTATAACATTCTACAATATCTATATTATACAGGAAGAGGTTTTTTTGTGGATTTTGCCAAAGGCTTATAAAACTAGTGCTATAATAGTCTTAAATTATACAAATAAATAGTCTGTATTCTTTAACAACTTTCTCATGGAACTCAGAACTTTAGAAGGTATTCTCGTGATTCTCTTTTTAATCTTACGTCTTATTTTATTACACAATAGAACTAGGAGTGTAGTGGAATGTTAAGTGGTGTATAATGTACAGCTTTGGTCTGTATAAGTGATTTCTATGTAACTACAGTAAAGCTGACAGCTAAGTAAGATCTTTATTAAGGGTTTTTACAGCTAAACACGTTATTTCCGCCGATCATCATGCCATCGTCTTAGCGAACGTGAGTTCGTAATCATCATGGCCACGAGAGACCCCTCTGCCCCTATCCCCCGTCCATTGAGGCCTGGCAGATCAGCATTTTGCCGATTGTTGGTGATGGCTGTTGCTCGATATTTTGGGGCGTGGTCTTAGTTTGCCTTAACAAAGGCAGCTTACAGGCTGCAACAGCCTTGGGCTCGGCAGCAGCCCAATCCCCACAGGACTCCGGCCACTCAGTCCGACGTCCCAACCGTGGTTCCCGTCATCTTATTGAACCTTGTCCAGTTCATGTGTGAGCCCCGTAACACAAAGCAAAGAATCACCCGGAATAGACTCTCTTTAAGCCCTAGGAGCCGCTTCATCTCCTTGTATGAAGCATGGCTCCACACTCCCTTCCAGGAGATCGTACAGGAGGTGGCGTGGACGTTCTCTTTACAAGGCAGTCCTAGTCTGCCTGCAATCATTTCGACTAGCTCATCGTGCTCCCTTACTTACTACGTTTGTCTCGATGTGCATCGTCTAATGGTCGCTGGCCCGAGACCACCTGCACATCCACGATTACTCCGACGTCTCCCTTCACGGCAATGATGTCGGGCTTTCGAAGGCCTTCCGAGGTGTGAAGTCGAGGCTCCTTCACCACCGACCATTGGTCTGAGGCCATAGCTTCCGCTACTAGCCTCACTACACGGTCATGGCGCTCGATCCGACCGTGCGTCCGCCAGCACTGTTGGATGGTGTGAGCCGTTGTCTCCCTAACCGCGCATCCAGCGCGGCAGTTCAACTCCGACTCACGACCGACCCCGATCCTCTAGAAGTTCTTATTTTAGAGGGCAGTGCTCCTATGTGGGTATGGACGAACTGCACGTAGTCCCGACCCGAGACTCGTGAGGACTCCTCCTTTATCCATTTAGTGGACGCGGGAGTGCGACCAAATTCGCGCAACTCGAATCCGTCCACCGAGGCCCACCCGAAGTGCTGGGATCGCCAGGCCGCCGCCTTTAACCGCCGCATGGAAGTACCCGACAGGCACATCCTTTTGGAGCCTCAACCATTTCCTTACCGCACCCCGGATCTGGACGTCTAGCATGCTTAACCTCTCATCCGAGATATTGCCCAGTACAAGGCCGTGCAAAAATCTCGGAATCAGGTTATCCCTTACAATCTCAAGCCGCTGCTGCGACTTTAGGGGTGCCTCAGAGATGTTATTTAAGGCTAATTTGACGCTATGCTCTAACGTCGCGCATCCAGACGCCGTGAAGTCGATGCCGAGATAGCGCCAACGTTCCACGCAAGTTATTTGCGGCAACCACATTCGGCCTACCCTGAAGGTTTTCTCGGCCAAGTAGTGGTGCTTCTTGCGCTTTCCGTCAGGCACCATCGACAAGATGGAGCTCTTTTTGGGGTTGATCAAGAGACCCATAGTCGCGGCAACACTGCACACACGGTTAATGGATTCCTGCATCCCTACCTTTGAGCCTGCGAGCAGGACTAGGTCATCGGCATAGGATAGAGCTGAGACTCGCTCCATTTTTAGCCTATAGCCTACCTCTGACGGTAGAGAGGCGAGGATTATGTCCATCACCATGTTGAACAGTATCGGCGACAATGGGTCTCCCTGACGCACTCCACGGCCCACTCTCACAGGGTTGCCCGGCTTTCCATCAACCACCATCACGGTGGTTGCCGTGCTATACAGCCGGTCAATATAGTCGCAGAAGGCCTCCGGCAGTCCCCGGGCCCGAAGAAGCCCGACCCGGTGAGACATTGTGTCAAACGCCTTCGAGAGATCGAGGACCGCCACATGGCACTCCCGCAACTTTCTCCTGCAATCCCCCAGCACAGGGTCCAGCACAGCGGAATTTTCCAGCGTGCCGTCGGCGCAGACGAATCCGCGCTGTCGTGCGGCCGGGGGACAGCAAGCCAGAAGTCTCCGCGCCAGGATCGAGTGCATGTGCCGGAGCGGTATAGACGCGATCGAAATCGGCCTATACTCGCCCGGCCCAGCAGGTTCGTCCGTTTATGGCACGAAGATCGTCCGGCATTGCCGGAGTTGCTCTGGGACTACGCCAGAGACCAACCAAGAGTTAAATACCTCCACTTTTCGGGCTGCAGGAACCATACGCCACTCGTCCGAACGTATACCGTCCGGACCAGGCGCGGTTTGCCAGTCGAAGCTGGCCGCCTTCACTTCGTCGGTCGTGAAAGGCGACCACAGCTGGGTGAAGTCCCGCGTGCACGCAGTCTCGGTTGTTCCGGCCCTTTGGGCCTCCGACGAGGACTCCTGTCGCCGTAAGGCTCGAAGAGCCTCCGGTGTTGCCCCGCATGCATCCGACACCTTCTCTAGAACTGGTCGCCAATAGGCTTCCAGCTCCCCGAGGCTGTGTCGGACTTGCCTGTGCACGCCGTCGATCACTTCGGCAGCTGCCCGACTTCGGCATTTCCTGTACAGTTCCTGCACCCTGGCGTACTGTATTCGTCTACTCTTGCGGCTCGACAAACCGGCCAGTGCGGTGTGCGGCCCGAGTCATATCCGCGGTTTTGACACGAAGGCGTCTCGCGCTTCGGGAACCCAGGTCGTGTCGCGCTCTTCTCGCCGCCGCCCTATCAATGAGTTCGTCGACGATACGAGCTGCACACGTGTCGCCTGGGAAACTCTAATAATACCGCTAATGTACCTTAAGCCTTAATTCAGTATATATTTCCACGTATATAACATTGTGTCCTGCTTGGGAAGGTTTCTGTTCACGTATTAATGAATAGAAGAAATGCGAGAGCAACTGGTGTCTCAATGTCACAAGCGCAGTGCAGAACTTACTTCGATTTTAAGTGCTGAGGTGTAATGGATAGGCGTTTCATTTACCACCTAGCGAACGTCTTATTCTTGTCGTCAGTTACTAAATATAAAAAACATATTTTACTATAGTCCATTCCTGACCAAATGTGATGTAAATAAATATATTCGCTGTCTGTTTATTTACTTTTAATTTTTTTTATTTTGAATAGTACCTCCGGTATCAATTTAATAAGATGCTGCTGCCCATCTCCTGGTCTTACTTTTCCATCTGTCGACTTTTACGACACCCACGGGATGAGATGCGGTGGTAGAGTATCTTAAGCCACTACCACACGGCACCATAATTGATTGATTTAAACCATGTATATAATAAGGTAAACAGTTCAGGAATTAACTTTTTATTTATTTAGATTACCTGTCCTCACACTAGGCAGAATTTGTCACGTCAGGATCCTTTGATAGATTTTTAGTTATTTCCTTACATTTATTCTAAATTCCACATCGCGAGCTCAGCTTGTCACTAATATAACATTACGAGCACGTGGCCTAGTGGTCAGTGTACCTGACTTCTACGCCGCGGGTCCTGGGTTCGAACACCACATTTGCGCTGAAACACAAATTGTTGAAATTTATGTCTTAAAAACGCAGTCACAATACGGAAGAAAATCCGTATGTTAGCAAATGTGCAAATATTGTTGTATGAAAAAAAAATATTTGAACAACTCTTCTGAAGAGAACTTCAGAGAGTTATTCCTTATGAACATATATATCGGACATTATCGCGGGAAACTAAATATAGCATACAGACATCCAAATCCAAAACAACTTTATTTACGTCATACAACGTATGTGTTGTGTGGAAATCAAACCCGCGACCCACAGCGCAGTAACTAAGCTCATGCATACTTTTTGAGCTTCTGGGAAGTAAAACTGTCATCATCATCATCATCTCCGCCTATCACTAGTCCACTGCTGAACATAGGCCTTCCCCATAGAATGCCACAAAAGTTTGTAGCTCTAATTTTGGAGGGATTTTGCTATAGTTGCCACGCTTAGCAGGCAGGTTGGCAACCGCAGTTTATTTATTCAGATGTTCCAGGAAGATGCTGCTGTCCGTCTCCTGGTTTTTATTTTCCCTCTGCCGACTTTTACGACACCCACGAGATGAGATGGATGGATTCTAATCCATACTATATATTATAAATGCGAAAGTAACTCTCTCTGTCTCGCTGTCTGTTTGTTACCCTTTCACGGCTCAACCGTCGAACCGATCTTAACGAAATTCGGCACAGAGATAGTATGCACCCTGGAGACGGACATAGGATATCTTTAATTCCGGAAAATCGAAAAATTCTCACGGTATTATTTAAATAAAAAACGCTGTACGTTGCGGGCTTCAGCTTGTAACGAATAATCCTAACATTATTTTTTTTAAATATCGTAATTTCCTTAAAATCATCTTTGATTAAATGAAATCTTTTTAGAGAGTTTTCTGGAACTTGCCTTTAATTAAGCAAAGAAAATTCCTAAATCAAAATAAAATTTTAATTAATAGTAGTACCCGGAGGATTAAAAGTAGAGTACTAAATACATAAATGCAAAAATGCAGTGTGGTGGCGACTGAAGACATTCTACCACCCCATCGCATCTCGTGGGTGACGTAAAAGTCGACAGAGGGAAAATTAAAACCCGGAGATGGGCGCAGCATCTTTCTGGATCATTAGAATAAATAAACTGCGATTGCCAACCCGCCTGCGAGGGGTGGCAACTATGGCAAAATCCCCCCAAAATGCGAGCTAATTTTTTTTGTGGTAATCCTGGGAGAGGCCTATGTTCAGCAGTGGACTAGTGATAGGCTGAAATGATGATGATGAAATGCATAAAAAAATATATAAAACCATTCTATATTTTAAATAATACGTTAACCAATTCCCTAAACTAAAACTTCACAGAAAGCATATAAGCTTATAAAAGTAACAACGCCACATTTTAAAATACACAATGCAGTTCTGAAATACGCTAGTATGAACTCATTGTACTTACGGCAGGGCGCTGCGGGAGTATGCTGTCCACACCCATCTTCAGCACTCAACTTAAATAATTTATTACATGCTTAACAACATCTGTGTCACGAATGCTTGAATGGTTTATTTATTTTTTTGACATTCAGCCGCGGAAGAGCGGCCTCGCGTATACACCCATCCTTGGGAGTGAGGTTACTGAATGCTGAAACCTTAATAGGGATGTGACACGAATTACCGATATTTTATTTTATTAAATAAACATCACTATCATTAGCCTTTTTTAGTCCACTGGTGGTTATAGGAATTTCTAATGGCCAGCAATATTGTTTATCTCACACAGAGTATATTTAAAGTTGTCCAAGGTTACGCTTTCTAGCATTTAGAAATTCAAATCAACAACTGAACTAGCTATTCCTGTGAACTTTAAACAGATTTTTATTGTAGTAGTCAGTAAGTTTAGTAGAGAATAGTCGGGTACGTTAAGCGATTGGCTTTATTTTATTAGAGAAAGTCGAGACGAGCAAAACGATGGTAAGCGAAACGTCTGGCCGTAACAAATGCTGTGTCACCCAGAACAGGCAGTGGCAAAACACAGCGCCCCTCCCTCTGAGTCATCAGCTCTTGAATCTCATATGACCAGTAATTACACTAGCTCTCATACCGAAACACAGTAATGGTTGCACACTACTGCTTCCCGACAGAATAACTGTCTACGTGGTACCTACGTTGACGGATTCTCGCAAAGGAATACCCCAAGTGAAACTTCTACGCTTCGGGTCGCGAGCTCGATTCGCGCATGGGACTAATATTTGTATAGCCTACGGATTTTTGTTCCTGGTCTGGGTGTTTATGCATGCAAAATGTATGTTTGTTTAACCCACACATATGCACTATGAATCATAGCAGGGGGCACCAGTTCGTTATAGAAAAGAAAAAATTAAAATAGAAATTACTAATGTAGAATTATTTTTAAATACACTTGAAATAAACCAGTTAACTCCGCTTTCCCGCAAAAGATCGGGGCGAATCGCTTACATTCTCATAATAAAATGTAGTATCCGTGATAAGCACAGCCGTAGAGCAGTTAAATGCTATTATTACGCAGGTTAACTTATCGACAATATAAATAATTCTTCGATAAGTCGACACATCACCAGCTCTTAACTGGCTTGCTGTTAGCGTCGGCGCAGAGAGAAGCTCCTCAGCATCTCACACCGTGCATCTGTCAAAGGCATTGCATTCTGAGCTCTCCAGTTACGAGTTACGGTATAATTTTGCTCTATTTAAGTCTTGTCCTTCAATTTCTAAATGTGGCACAAATGAGAAGCGCCAAGTCAAGTTTAATAATATAATATAACTTGTTAATATTTTTAACGATTTAGAAGCTTAGTCGTGTGGTAGCGGTTTAAAAGAATCTACCACCCCATCTCATTCCGCGGGCGTCGTAAAAGTCGACAGATGGAAAATTAAAACCAGAAGATGGGCAGCAGCATCTTCCAGGAACATCTGAAGAAATAAACTGCGGTTGCTAACCCCTGCCAAGCGTGGCAACTATGTTCAGCAGTGGACTAGTGATAATGATGATGATGATGATGATGACTACTGTGTGACGGCAGAATAACTGGAACTGCTTCTGGCAGAAACCCCACCATCGGTGAATCTTTAAAAAATGCGTTACGGATTGCTGGGGTATTTTTGAAAAGGCTTATGTCCAATGATTTCATAACCCGTCGCTCATAACTTACAACCGGCGCATTATAATTTTGAGGGTGGTACTGGGGTGATAGTATTCTCTCGCGCTACAAATAAAACTAATAGCTCGTACGCTCGTATAGCAGCCGATACGTCAACGAGGCTTCGCTCGTTTACGTCACGGCGCTGTAACGTAGACAAATGTACGGGAATGAAGTACCTGCTCACGTTGCACTTAATAAGACAAGCGTGAATGGTGGCGACACGACACCATTTTTCTAACAGTTTATTTTAGTACATCATGTTATCTCAGAGCCGTGGTAGATAGCTTCCAGCATAGGAATCCTACCACCAGTAAAAGCGGTAGGATTCCTATGCTGGAATCCGTCTAGGTAGGTAACACACCAGGGCCAGTTATTCTGCCGTGAAGCAGTAGTGTGCAAACATTACTGTGTTTCGGTTTGAAGGTCACTGTGAGCTAGCGTAATCACTGGGCATATGAGACTTAAGAACTTATGTCACAGGGTGATGGACACAGTGTGGTGTCGCACAGAAATTTTCTGGGTGACACAGCAACTGTTATGGGCAGACGTTACACTTACCATCAGGTGAACGTTTTGCTCGTTTCATCACTTTATCTAATAATAAAAAAGATCAGGGGCCAGGCGCTCACCTTAATTTTTATAGTGCACGACTGACCAGAGTTCGATCCCCAGTGCCGGCACTTCTACAATAGTTCTGCAATTTTAACTGCTGATTTGCAACTGCGCTCAACGTTGAGGAAACCTGTATGTCTAAGGAATAATATATTTCGAGAATATGTGAAGTGCCGCCAACCCGCGTCGGAGTAGCGTGGTGGACTCTTCCTGCCACCAAAACTCTCAGAAATGAAAGTCTGTGCTCAACAGTGGGACATGGATGACTTACCATCAAGTAAACAAGTCACTTCGTACCATAAAATTACTAGTAACGATTCTTACGTCGTGGTCTTTCATTTAGTATGGACGTTGCCTACATCTATGGATGCCACTTGACCACTTACCTTCATGTTAACTGTGTGCTTGTCTATCATCTTTTTACAATTGTTTTGAATGATTGATTTACTTAAATTAAGCAATTGTTTAGTTGAAAAGTTAAAACAATAAGTCTGAAATAGAACAAAGTATTTATTTGTATATGAGCGTTTGTTGTTTAGGGTTCGATTATTATTTCAGTTTCACTGAATGAAAAGCAAAGGTTAGCTAAGTTAATAAATACAATATCGGAGTGTTCGTAAAAATTAATTTAGGAAAGTATATAAATAAAGAAAGTAAAAAAGTCGCACTGCATAAGCACATGTCTACTCTAATTTCTGAGAGAGCTTTGGATCCGGAAAGAGTTCATCACACTGCTGCTGCTCCTGTTGGCGGACTTCACATGGCCTCAAAATATTTAAGACATACAGGATTTACTCACGTTGTTTTCTTTCACCGCCGATCACATGATAAATCAGCACTTAAAATTGGAATTAACAATTTTAGTGGTGCCGGCACCGGGAATCGAATCACTCGCGCACTATGAAATTAAAAGCGAGCGCCTAGTCCCTATGCTACCACGGATATAAGTAATGAAAGTACAGTTATTGAATACGTTATCACGCTTTATGTATAAAATAATATAGATAGCCGTGAGGCTGCGTAGTAAGCGAACCTACCTCCTGAGTTGTCCAAAGTTAGAATCCTAGCAAAAGCGAATACACAAATTATTATTACCCGGATTTAGTTGTATTATGATTATACTGAGTCCGTTAACCCGCACTGGAGAAGCGTCGTGGACTCTCTCGATCTCCAAAGTCCTCTCAACAAAAATAAGAGGGGGCCTGTCCTCAGCAGTGAGACTTTGATAGGCTGTCTCTGTATGTTTATACAGTGTCCCTGAGACTACGTCTGATCTTCAACCTTATCACATTAGCGCCTACGCTACTATTGCGAACTGGAAAGTAAAGGCGAGTGCCCCTGCATTTGCGGTAATTATTTCGGCAATATATACCAGAAGACGTCGCAACAGTCAACATCAACCAGGACGACTTCATTTTTTTTTCTTTTTAAGAGATTATAGTATTTTTAGCATTTTATTTCCAGCACTTGAAATTCAAATTTACAATTTGAGAAATCCGACAGAATACCACCTGCCTCTTTCCTACCGAGGTTACATAAGAGGCGACTAAGACACTGTAAAGACAACCTTTATTCGTGCAGAATAATACTATAACTTGCAATGCTGTCACTATACTGCTCGAGAACGCAATGTGGAGTAAGAAAAGAAATCCGTCGAGTTTCGTTTCTTCCGTGTGTGGTGATCTCTGCCTATCCCCTTATATGGGTAAAATGCATGGCTGTATCTACGTATGTATTTTAAATGGTTCCTAATTTTCATGAATAAAATGGAAATAATAAAAAAATTACTTTCGTCAAAACACGAACACCAAAACGACCGACGATAGTAAGTCACGCTCCTGTGCGGATTACTAGACTTAATATTTTTTATTTATTTCTCAGACGTGCCAGTTTCTTCGAACTACTAATAGGGTCTAAAAGTTTAGACTTATTTTCGTTTAATAGAATTCTGAACAAGCAAATAAATGAAGTTTTGATTATTTAATCTGTATTTCGACGAATAAGGAACGAGTAGAATGAGATTTACCGACGTTCACACACGTCGTGATCAACAAGCTGAGCATGCAACTCTATTACCATTACGACGACCCAGCGGATCGGTAGGCAGTCAGCCTACTAAGTCGTAAGCCTTGCGTTCGAATCCCAGCCGAAAACAAAATTTGGGCAAGTCTCAAATTACAGTTTTTCGTATCATGATGTATTGTGATTGTCCTGCCTTTTACTCCGTTCGGTTCGGCTTTACATCAGGTACGGGAAAGTGAAAAATGTAATGCTTTTGCATTTGCGTTAATAGTAACGGCATTATACGAGTAATATGAACAACGCAAATGACAACTTCCCGTCTTTAACCAATGGTCAATTGGACGTCATCATCGTCATCATCATCGTCATATAGTCACAGATGGAAATCGCGTGGCCTAGTGGTCAGAGCACTTGACTTCTACGCTGTGGGCCCTTGGTTTGGATGCCAGCCAGAGTCAACATTGATTGTTTGTTTGCAGGTTCAACATTTGAATTGTTGGTTCTCGGGTCTGAAAGAAAGTAAGATTGCTAAGATCCGCATGCAAAATTTAAAATGGCGTGTACGTATTACCTAGTACCACTAGGCAATACATATCACTAAAGTCGAGAAAAAGACACGTGTTACCACTCAAAACCGAGAAGTGATATTAGTCGTTGTCTGTATTAGAGAAACACTAATTAACTTTCTTGCCTTTATCATTATGGATTTGCGCAAAATAACGCCTGGTTCAATTACCTAGCTGTGTTGTCCTACACCTAGTTTGCCTCTGTGTTGGCACGTACTCTTGTCGCACTATAATACCTACAAAAGTTCCTACAGAGCAGTTTCTTACAAAAGTATTGGCCGTAGCCGAAATCAGCCAACAGGTGAACATCATAATCACAGTTATGGACATTTACGAGTTTCGATTGCTATGATGGAATTCGCTAATATATTCATAAACTACTAAGGTCAATAGGTGTCCAGCAGAGTAGAATAGCACTATCTCTTTCCTACCGAGGTGCTACTAAGGTATTGTACGACCAGCCTTATTATGCAATGCTGTCAGTACACTGCTCGTGGTAACGCAATGGGGATTATGAATTTTTCGACTCGTACCAAAATGGAAAAAGCCGTGACCATATGTATGTATGTAACTACTTATATACTCGGAGTACAATTATTACGTTGTTTATTTAGGGCTATCAAAAGTGAAACATAATGCAATTTAATTAGTTCGTATTACACATGGGGCAAGGTTCAAAGTAAAGGTTAGTTAGCGACAACAGAAAATTTAAAAATTGTTTTAGATTGACATAAACCTTCGACTATTGTAAATGTGGACGGTGGACGTGTGGACGGTGGTAAATGTCATTTCCATTAATTTAGAGAGGTTTACTTTTGTGGTTTGCTATTGTAGATTACATCCTATCTAGGCTTCCTAGCCCTAAAAAATATTTACAAACACAACAGGTGCAAATTTACTAATGAGGAAAACCAGAAGTGCGCTAAGCAAATATTAACAAATGGCAACACTGAAAACAAGTGGCAGCTAATTGTCAAACGTCATTATTTTATTGAGAATACCATAAATTTTCCAAAAAAATTTTTTCATTTTGTATGACAACTTAACCTAACAATTACGAACACACAAATATAGCATAAAAAATCACCCAAATCGGTCGTTCTCAAGTGATGATCTTTTGTATGCGGTAATTGATTTTTGTTTATATAAAAAAAGAAGTAGAATTAATTGCACACGTAGCATATGATTTATATAGCTGTACTTAGGAAGCGACGACAGAATATTTCTGCATCAATTATTAAAAAAGCGAAATTATGTGTGACTGAAAAAACTTATAAAATAAAAATAATTTGGAATCTACGTTTCAGGCAGGTAGCCGAATGATTTAGGATAGGGACTGGGAAAGACGATATCGCAGGATCGAACACCCCAGCGTCAGTCATTCTGCCGTGAAGCAGTAGTGTGCTAACATTACTTCTGAAGGCACTGTACGGTCTGAAGGGCACTGTGAGTAATCACTGGGCATATGAGACTTAAGAACCTATGTCTCAGGGTGATGGGCACAGGGTGTTGTCACACAGAAATTTTCTGGGTGACACAGCATTTGTTATGAGAAGACGTTGCACTTACCATCAGGTGAACGTTTTGCTCGTTTCATCACTTTATGGAATAAAATCCAATCACATGATTAACAAGAACATTAGTAATGTTTTTTTATTAATTTAAAAAAAGTATTTTCAAAATCGGGAAAAATAAAAGTCTAACAATATGAGACTTAACTGATGTTAAGCGTGCTTTGCTTGCTGTTGCTGTTTTCTGTGCTATGCTTTGGACTCAAAAAGCCTGAAAAACGTCGCGACTTCCGATATATGGTGAAGCTACCATTTCGAAAAATATGATTAGTGGACTAATTAAAACACCTTTTTTCGGAGGGAATGAAGGAAGGATTGAAGATCGGGAGGATGGAAGAAAGTGACGAAACAAGTAAATTGTTCCCCTGATGGTAAATGCAACTTCTGCCAGGTGCGTTATATTTGTGAACAGGTGCCGTTTGTTGAGGATGGTCTGCTTAAGTTCGCAATACACTTATATATGTATTGTTAAATCAGTTTGAAACTTTTGTCATGGAGTGTACTTCGATTGTCTATGAGATTATTCTTTGTAAAAGAATTAAAAAAAGCAGATACTAAGAGTTTTCTTTCGCCTGTATCTTTTCCGACATAGGAACCTCATTACAATACGGTGGTAGATTGTGAAAATATGATGTTTGCCAAACGAAATTTATATTTCTTCTGTTCCTTACGTCTAAAAATTAAGAATTTTCATTTTATATTAATTTCAGTTCTAGAGTCTCATATGCCTATGACCAATTGCACAAATGCACACGCAAAGCACGCACACGCCATGCACAAAACTTAACAATTAACAAATTAAAAAAATGCTGTCTTAAACTTGTGGTATGTAGCAGTATGCAAGCATTACTGCTTTTAGGTATAAATAGTATTGACAGTAGTGTAATTACTGGGCATATGAGGCTTAAGAACTGATGTATTCGGATGAAGAGTGGAGTATGCAGTGCGAGTGGTGTCTGCACTCAGAAATGTTATTTGTGAGACAGCATTTGGCATTCAGCATTCAACATTCTCTGGGTGTGGATCTTGTCAGTTTCTTCCATAACAAAATAGAAACTAAGAAACGTGCAGCAATCGACGTGATGGCTTTATATAATGATATATTTACCAGTAAATTATGAAATGTTAAAGAATTCCATTACTGTGTGATCGTGAATTTGTAAGGATTCCCAATGGCTAGAAAATTTTAATAAAGAGGGTTGTGTGTGGGTGGAAAACTATAATTGGATAACTTGAGCCTGGTATTTCTAGGATAGGATTATATGTAGATATCCATAGGTCACTATTTAACAACATTAAAATTGTATTAATAAAAAAATCAACAAAACCTTTTCTATTAAAGTAACAGCACATCAGAAGAAAGCAACGTTTGCAAATAGAGCACGGATGTCTATGCACGTAAGCCCAATTGAACACGGATGTCTGTGCACGAAAGCCCATTTATTAATAAATTTTAAAGCCAGTAAATAGTCTGTTATGCTAGAGAACCAGCACGAATGGTGTAAAAACCTAACCCATAAAAAATAAAATTAAAAAGAAGTTCTCGACCATAACATATCTTCAATATTTTCAGATACGCATTTACACGCTGCAATATTTACTGCTAGCAGTAGCTCATAAAATCCGGTCGGCTCAACCGGATAGATGTCATACATTGATCGGATACGGCATGATTGCGACGTATGCTCTATTTTGTATAAAATACTAGTTTACAATCTTTTGATTACAATAACAACGTTAACTACTTTAGTGGTCTGACGTGGTAACTACGACCTACCCTACTTCCTTGGCACATCAAACTATCCAACAATTTAATCGATTGGATCGCAGAACAGTAAGAGTGCAGTGACATTCAAAGAATCACAATACTTTGAAAGTTAGTATCCAACAAACTGCATTGCATAAATATTAGCCTCGGCTGAGATTCAAAGCTATACTTCCAACTATAAATTACACACAGGACTAAAAATGCTCATCTCGTGACAAAAATAAAGCTTCAGATGATAAAACCACTATAGGCACTCTTCTATTTTCTTATCACTCCCGAGGGATGTCTGGAATGAAATATCAGGGGCTTACACGTGGTCCACATCGGAAAAAAAGCTACTGAGTTTGTTTCTACTAAGATCTTCTATACACGAGAAATCCACTGTTATTTTAATTTATTAACATTTGTTTTAAGTAAATAAAAATAACAGTAACTAATCAAGAAAAGAGATGCCTATTTTTTGTTTTTTTTATACTTCTGTAGGTTTTTATTACGTCTTAATAACCAGACTGTATATTATACAAGTAGATTTCGCCAGAAATTTGATTCAGCGACTATCCATACTAATATTAATGTTTGTTACCTTTTCACGTGTCAATCGATCTTGACGAAACTTGGACAGAGATATACTGAGCCCTACCTCCACGGTTTTGCGAGAAGTCGATGGATACAATTAGCTCAGGATTGTGTTTTGTGTCAAACTATGGGGGACGCCTATTTTTAACAGTGGACTTGTGATAGGCTAAACTGATGTAAAGTAAAGTTAAGTAAAGTTTCAGACTATGAATGTTCCACTGCTGAGCACAGGCCTCGAATCCGCCACGTTGCTCCAATGCGGGTTGGCGGAAATATCTTTTTATTTCTCAGGCATGCAGGTTTCCTCACTTATTTAACTCTTATTTAACACACAGCTACACCACGACTTTTCGTGGACTTCATAATTTGCTAATACATTGCCATTCTATGGAGATAATTATATATAAACATCGCGATACGACGGCATGAAGCAGCGGTGGCATGGCCACCTGACCTGTATGCTGCAGGTCCTCGATTCGAACGAAGGATCCCAGCTGGGGTCAACATTTGTGCCAAAACACAAACAAGGTGGGTCGGGTTGTATTGTGCATGTGAAAATTAATAATCGATGATTTAATCAAAAAGGTTGCATTGCACGTCAAATTTATAAGCCCTACCAACCCGTACAAGACGTAATTAATGTTGACGCCGTAATTATCAACTTTTACTTCGTAGATTCCTGAATGAATTAAGCGTCACGTTGCATTGTCTTCGTAAGCTCTTCGACGCACCCCACGCTCGCTATGTAACTTAAGCTAAAGTAAACATATAGAAATTATGTGTTTCATATAGAAATGATATTTCTATTAAATGTCGTTAAGCGCGCCGTGCGGTGGCGGCTTAAGGGAATCTGCCACCCCATCTCATCCCGCGACAGAGGGAAAATTTAAAACATGAAATGGACAGCAGTTTCTTCCTGAAACATCCTGAATAAATAAACTGCGGTTGCCAACCCGGCAAAATCCCCCCAAAACTGAGAGTAACAAACTTTAGTAGCACTCTATGGGGAAGGCCTATGTTCAGCAGTGGACTAGTGAGTAGTAGTTCCTGTGTTGAGGCTGTAATGATAGTTAAGTATAAGTAATAAATAAAAATAAAAAGACCTTTTATTTCTTGCAGTGTTAATTACAACCAATTTTATCTAGTTAATTAATACTATCTTCTTTTTAAATAAACAATCGTATTACAGTGTTATTAGTTTTTTTATTTAAAATTAAAGTGTTAGTTTATGTTTATTACTAGTGAAAAAGTATAATATATATAAAGGATATATATATATATATGTTTATTCTGCAAAAAACCCTCTACAGATGAAGGCCTCCTCCAAAGATAGCCAATGTTAAGTATAAGTAATGTTATATATTTAACTGCTTCAGCACAACGGTTATGTTCAATTTATACAGTATATTATATTTAATAGTAATTAAGACATTCTTCATTCAGATGTAATTGCAAAATTAGTAGAAAATTCTTGGCCAAATAAATTAAGTGATTATTTAAATGATTTCTTATATTTACGCGAACACTACACATTTAAATGAAACTAATTTACGGATTTTATCGCGTTTAATGTTTTACTATTTATAACCCGACGTTTCGAGTGATTTGCAGCACCCATGGTCACGGGAGGACTGAGGTGACAGATGTCCTGATGTCATAGTTAACACCCCGGGTTACCTTCTTTTTATAAATAGTATTCCGGGGTTATAAATAGTAAAACATTAAACGCGATAAAATCCGTAAAATTAGTTTCATTTAAAAAAGTGATTGTTACTAAATAAGTATTAAAAATCCTAAAAGATATAAGATTAGAAATAGATATTCTGCTATTCCTCTGGTATTGTAGATGTTTATGGGCGGCGGTGATCACTTACCATCAGGTGAGCCGCTTGCTCGTTTGACCCCCCATTCCATAAAAAAAATGAGTAAAAGTTAAGATAACAAATAAGCATCCCAAAGTAAAAGGCTTATACATACACGTCCTAAGTTTGGTTACAAAGGACGCGATATATTTAGAGTGACTACGCCACGGGTTCGGGGTTTGGATCTCAGCCGGAATCAACATTTCTTTTTTTTAATAGAAGATAGTGCCAAGACGAGCGAATCGTTTACCTGATGGTACGTGCCATGACAAATGCCGTGTCACCCAGAACCTCGTCACCCTAAGACATCGGTTCTTAGGCCCCATATGGGTATTGTTATATGAGCTAACAGAGCCCATCAGACCGAAACAGTATTTTTACACTACCCGACAGAAATACCGAGTAAGCGGAGAATTCGATATTTATACAATTAATTATCGATTTCCGGGCATGAATTGTGACTTATTGTCAGTATCAGAAAGACATCTCCTGATTACTGACACTGTATACGACTCGTCTTTAATGATGAAGTCGAGCGAGTGTCGCTGCGTTCACTTCTGCCCCTATTGCGTAAGTAACTAGCGTAATCACTGGGCATATGAGACTTAAGAACTGATGTCTCAGGGCGACGGGCGCGGTGTGGTGTCACAGAGTAATTGTCTGGGTGACACACATTTGTTATGGGCAACGTACAATACCATCAGGAACGTTTGCGAATTCGTTTTTAAACTCATTACAACAACTCAAAAACAAAATACTTTAAGAAAGTAGTTCCGACAATAACCATAAGCAACGTATACAAACAGTGTCTTCCCCAAAGTTAGCCAAAACGACAGTCCTTACCACTTCAGTCCATCGCTTCCCGCAAACCGGTTTTCGAGCTCCATATAATGCAGGGGCCGCCCTACACTGCGTTTTTTCGGTACGAGGTTGCCACTCCCGAAAACCGTTCTTCCCCTGTTATCGGATCGTTCCCACATCAGCTTGCTGATCCTTAGGGCTGTCGGGTACTCCAGTTGTGTTGCGGATATTACCGTTACGGATTCTATCTCGCAGAAAAACACCAAGCACAGCTTTTTCCATAGTTTGCTTGGCTTCCTCATGCGGCTTGCAGTGAAAGACTACGTCTTGGTTTCATATAAGTCCCTACTAATATCTCTTTAAAAATAAAATAGTCTGAACCATAGTTTATAGAACAGCGAAACTCTTCAGAAAAGTTTTATGCAGCTGCTGATAAAGATTTCTAAGCGTACTCAGGGCTGTTGAAAACCTATGAATTCAAGCTTCACATTTTGGAAAAGATATCATATGGAACTTTATCAGGGCTGTAAGGCGTGTTGGGTATTGAGCCATTACAGAATATTGTCATTAGATAATATTCACTATTATCTTTTGTAAAAAATACTGGCCATTAAGATGCTGGCCATTTATACGTACGAGTATAGACGTATCGTTATTATAAAAAAGTATTATAAATAAAAATAGTGTCTTTTATTCGCATGTGAAAAGAAGATGGTTTTAATTGGAAATACACATAACTAAGTCTTAACCTTGATACCTCGCTTACGTGAGCATTAACAGTTCGGCCCTTCTTGGTAATGTACGATTCACAGCGTGCGGCTTGTTAGTTAATTACTATAGAAAATTTGTATTCATATCTTCTGAACCCTGCAAGTTATCTCACAACATACATACAAGTATCTCATTAACAACGTTGTCAAGATCGAGAGTATGTCGACTAGAGTTGCGTACCTTATACTCACAATTACCAAACGGTATTCGCTGAAGGTCATACAGGTTTGGCGGATGAAATTGCCAATGTCGCTACACAGGTATATGCACCTACCACGGTACATCCTGATGGTGAGGCGCGGGTATCAGGAAATATCAAGAGCCATACATTCCTCCAAAACTTACTACACGGTGTTGATGGGAAACTATAACTGGGCATGACGAAAGACGATGAGCTGGTAGTAGGGCAATTAGGAATAGGGTAACGGCACCTAAGGGGGCAACAGCTGGGTGACTTATCCTTCTCTCAAAAGCGGCCCACAGAAAATGGACCTTGATGAGCCCAGACGGTTTCACCAAAAATGAGATCGACTTCATCAACGCCGAACAAGTTCAACGATGTCTCTGTGATCGCTAGGGTTATAACCGGCAGTGATCACCGAATGATAAGAGGCACATTGAACCTGAACGTAAAGCTGGCGAGGTCTCGTCTGGTGAATAGAAGTCTCTGTCTGAAATGGAAGGAGAGGGTCCCCTCTCCTTTCATCTCGTGCCCTTATCCAAAACCCCTGTGTGCCTGAATGATTGCGTTACAGTGGACGATATGAACGAGAGGCTCATGGAAACTGTCCATGCAGTGGGAGCAAAGTTCTGCAAGACTCACTGCACAAAAAAGATCCAAAAACTCTCCGACCACACTCTCAATCTTATTGAGGCTCGGCGTGAAATGAGGCTGCAGTCCTCAACTGATGCAAAGCATATCGACAACTAAACACACAGATCTCCAAATTTATACGGCGAGACCCACGCAACTCCAATACAACTCGTATTGAGGAAGCGCTAGAGTGAAACCAAGGCTCCAAGGTATTTGCCAGGGAGATCCCCGGCAAAGACCTTGGAGTCTGCCGGAAAGAGCCAACTGACTAAGTTGAAGACCGAGTGTGGTGGAGTCTTTTCCACTGGACCAGAGATTTTTAGTGAGATCGAAAAATTTTATGGGCAGCTGTATAAGTCGTTGTTGGAGACACACACTAGTAGTGAGTAACGGCCAAGAGCAAATTATGTCCGGCACTATTCCGATGATATCCCGGACGTCAGTCATGAGCTAGATTAGTATGGCTCTCAAACAGCTTAAGAATAGCAATGCTGGGTGAGGATGGAATCACAGCGGAGCTTCTGAAAGAGCGTGGAAAAGGTAGTCCTTCAGAAGCTCTTAAAGTCTGTCATCCGGGGTGGCGCTAGTAGAAGCGTGGTTGTCCGGTTCTTCAAGAAAGGCTATAACGGCCTCTTGAAGAACTATAGACCGATATCGCTTCTAAGCCGCGTCTATATGCTGTTTTCGAGAATCATTCCAAATCGTCTCGCAAGCAGACTTGACGACTTCCGAACAAGCCGGATTCTAAAAAGGCTTTAGTACCTTTAGACCGCATACATACATGGCCGCATGGGGAAGCTCAGAGTCTCTGCGAACTATGGAAAGGGCTATGCTCGGTGTTTCTCTGCGAGATAAAATCCGTAACGATGATATCCGCAGCAGAACTAGAGTAACCGATTATGACCGACCGATGAGGTCAGTTAAGGTCCTAATGGACGATTAATTTTTTACGATTACAGCGTGTGTTGCAGGAGGTCAATGGATGCAGGTGGCTCAGGACCGTGTTTTGTGTCAATCTATGGGGGAGGCCAATGTTCAACAGTGGACTATGATAGGCTGAAATGATGATTATGATGATAATGATCGTATGTTTAGCAATTTTCACTTACATTTTGGCATTTATCATGAAATCACAGACAGAAGCTTCAATGTTATTATTTTTATAATATACTCGTATGTATAAAATTATACGCCTTACTTGAAGTTTACAAATAATTTTAATTTAACGTATGGAAAATAATAACATATTCATCGAAATTAATTAACGAATTAAGCAAACTTAAACATACAGTTATCATTTCATTTGAAGTCGATTTTGTAATTTTGGGATAACAGTATGGCCGAAAACAAACACAAAAAACCCCAAGAATATGATATCATATAAATAAAGCACAAATTCTGAAAGGGTACTACGGTTATAAACTTTCCCGAATAGCCAACGGATTCCCATGGGCACTGTTGAATGAAAAATCCTCACCGCCGGGCTTAATGTCGGCTAATTATATCGGTGCTTTCATTGATATATTTGCCCCTAGCAAAAATACCTTTTTAAATTAAGAAAAAATTGTATGTTGTTCTCAGCCATGTTTTTAATGACATACCCGTATTTAAATGTCAAAAAAATTTAATCAAAATCATTTTTTTTTTATTGTATAAAGTGACGAAACGAGCAAAAAGTTCACCTGATGGTAAGTGCAACGTCCGCCCACAACAAATGTTGTGTCAACCAGAATGTTTCTGTGTGACACGACACTGCGCCCGTCACCCTGAGACATCAGTTCTAAAGTCTCAAATGCCCAGTGATTACGCTAGCTCACAGTGCCCTTCAAACCGAAACACAGTAATGCTTGCACACTACTGCTTCACTGCAGAATAACTGGCCCTGGGGTGATACAATGTTATTTATAAATATTATTTAATTACAGTGACATTTATTTCACAACATTTCTTAATAGGTGTATAAAAAAAATAATTTTAAAAGACCCAAGAGTTTCAGCCCGAACTTTAAGAAAGCCGATGTGATCGGAGATTACCCACTTATGAACAAAGACTAATTCAAATAATGGTAAATGATCTCATGAGTCATGTTTACAAAAACATTCATCCTTCATAAGAAATCAAGATCAAGGGATAAAAAATCAAGATCCTTCGTGAGGCATAAGAGCCCTAAATATTTAAATGTTTCTTTGCTAGTAATTGGGTCTCAGGTTCTTTTCACACTACTGCAGGCTGGAATGTGAGACCGCGGCACTTCCCCGATGGAGCTATTTACTCGTATGTGCAACGGATAATATCAAACTATAGCGTGGCTCTACGATGTATTTACATAGAGTTGTTGAAAATAATAATTATTATTTTTCTGAAAAAAATATTAGTTTATCATCATATAGTAAGAAGTAAAAAATACAATAGAAACAATATAACAAAAATAATACAACAGTTATTCAGTGTTTTATGGAGACTACGTCAATAGTTACTTTACAACTTACGTCGTAGAGAATCATATCAAGAGGGGTTTCCCCTGTCACTTGTTGCACTGCCAAAATTTCTGTCTCTGCCTTTTGCACTATTACAAATTCGGTTTCATTAGAACGTAACTCTTAGAGTACGTTTGTAAGTTGTAATATAATTAGGAAACATATAAACACATAATGAAATTCACTAACAATAGTTCAATTTCCGATATAATATATCTAGATAACAAACAATTAATAGATACTCGTATTAGCAAAGTAACACTGATATTTTGGAATCCGATTTTTCGGTTTGTGTATTAAAGACTGCGTTTTAATTTATGATTAGCTAAATATTAAAGTTAATATTTTTAAAATTGTAACATGCGTGTGGTTCGAAGACGA
Source organism: Luehdorfia chinensis (assembly GCA_019845155.1). Lineage (NCBI taxonomy): Eukaryota > Metazoa > Arthropoda > Insecta > Lepidoptera > Papilionidae > Luehdorfia > Luehdorfia chinensis. Next base: position 12,301,693 of record JAHVAK010000103.1, read on the forward strand.
CTGAACCTAGCTGGAGCTCGAACGTCACTAGAGGTGATTTTGCCGCCCCGTGCCAGACGAAGGGCGGGGCAGGTTGGGGACGAGCGCTGACTTTAATTCTGTTATATGGTGTGACATTAGGTTGTGACACTTAGAGTGCTTGAAATTATTTTCCAAACATATTATAAGTTCTTATAGCTAATATATAAATACGTAATTGTTATCTTAGACTAAACAAAAATATCAAAACATTCCGATAACACCTTTATCGTATATGAAATAGCAATAATTCAGAGTTGTATCGATTTTTTAAAATATTTAACTTTAGTTTTGTTACCATGCTACATTCCGGCTATAATATATAAATGTGTCGGTCTGGGTGAGAAAAAACTCTTTGATAGGATGGTACCATATAACAGAATTCTTCCCTTTTTAACCACGTAAAAGTCCACGTTTTGGCGCCATAATTACAGTTACAACGTAAAACCTTTGGGGTATAGGCGATGTTTTTGTGGTATATTTAGTTCAGTTTCATAGCTTCTGATAGTTTTGTTAACATATTTAAATGCATTGCCTAAAATAAAAAATGTCTATTTTAACTACTACAGATTGATAAAGCGCAGCATATATTATGATTAACATAATCCTAAAGACTGTCTAAGGAAACACGGCATACGTGTTGTCTTCGTTCGTTCATTCGTTCCTATTCGTTCTTGCTTGCATGAAAACACTATCCGAAAAGATTTCAGAAAAGCACTATCTGAGTCACCTGCATTTATCGACTTCCGCTAAAGAACCAAAGTAACCAAAAGAGCCCAAAGGTTATCTAGCCTACGTGACATTGGGGCCAGTGACATCGTAGAATCTATGCGGGAATCCGCCTAAATAGGTACTACCGCAGTGCCAGGTGCAATTGTTACTGTATCCTGGGAGTCTACTGTGTAACTCTGGTTGGTTTCGTGATTGGTTTCATTTGATCTCTTTAACCAATAAACAAGCTTCATACGCCAAAATAAAACCGATCATGAAACCTACCATAGTTACAAAATAGACCTCCCGATCTGAAGAATACTGACGAACGGCAATAAAACAAAATGTATTAAATTCACAACACCAAATGTTAAACAATTAGATGTAGATGTACTTGTGAATGGGGAAGAGTTGAGCCTTGTGGATACTGCTGTCCTTCTTGGAATTACTCTTGACACAAAACTTCAATGGAGCCCCCATATATCTAAACTAGCAAGTAGACTTAGCTCTGCAGCTTATGCTGTAAAAAAAATTAGGAATTTGACTAACGTTGAAACTGCTAGATTGGTTTATTTAAGTTATTTTCATAGCATAATGTCTTATGGTATTTTGCTATGGGGAAATGCAACTGATGTAGAAGTGATTTTTGTTTTGCAAAAGAGGGCCGTAAGAGCTATTTATAATCTTGGCTTTAGAGTGTCCCTTAGAGATAAATTTAAAGAAATTAATATCTTATACCTTGGCCTCTCAATATATATTTGAAAACGTTTTGTATGTACACAAGAACATAAACCAGTTCACTAAAAAAAGTGATGTTCATAATGTGAATACCAGGAACAAGCACAAATTAATTATGCCAGTTACCCGACTTCACAGAGCCAGTCTCAACTCTTTTATGGGGCAATGTATACGTTTTTACAAGAAAATCCCAGAAAGTGCTAAAAGTCTTTCAATCAAAAAGTCAAATTTTATATTAAACAAAGACTTCATAAAAAGGGTTATTATAATATTAAAGAATACATAGATGATGATAACCCCTGGGAATGAGGTGAACGCCGGCAAGCCATTTCTACATCTTTATAATACTGCTGTTGTTGTACATTATTTTAAAAATGACTAAAAAGCCCGCTGGTTTTCTTACTGGTACTTCCCAGGACAGAGGCAATTTTTACGAACCGGTGTAGTTTAAAAAAAAAAGAAAAAAAATGACTTTCAATAAGTATTATGTAAATAATCTCTATTGAATAAAAGTTTATTCTATTCTATTCTATTCTATACCCAGTGTAATTACTGGGCATATGAGAAGTAATAATCGATGTCTCAGTATGACATCTGCAGTGTAGTACCATATAGAAATGTTCTGGGTGACACTGCATTTGTTATGGGCAAACGTTGCACTTACCATCGGGTGAACGATATATATGTACTATGTTCATAAGTACATTTTTTGTTAAAAAAGTAAATCAAAACCTTTTTAAATTTTACTCAACTTACCCCGTTGTAGTAAGTACAAAAATCACCAAGGCCAGGATCGGTGACCCAAGTACTGACGACGAGGAATTCTACGTTAGTCACAGGTGATTCACACAAGAACTGTACTGTACTTATGCCAGTTACCCGACTTCACAGAGTCAGTAACTCTTTCATGGGGAAATGTATACGTTTTTACAACAAAAGTGCACTAAGTCTTTCAATAAAAATGTTCAAACTACTTGTTAAACAAAGACTTTTTAAGAAGTGTTATTATAATACTGAGGAATACGTGGATGATGATAACCCCTGGGAATGAGGTGATCGCTGCCAAGCCATTTCTACATCTTTATAAAACTGCTGTAATTGTATATTTAAAATGACTGATAAAATAAAACCCGGTAGGTTTCTTAGTGGTTCTTTTCAGGACAGAGGCATTTCTTTGCGAACCAGTGTAGTTTAAAAAAATGACGGTAAATAAGTATTATGGAAATGATCTATATTGAATAAAAAAAAATCTATTCTATTCTATTCTATGACTGTGGTAACTTAGGGGCGCGGTTCTGGCGTTATATTTCATAATACGCCGGTTACCTGAGATTGATCCCCGACGACGGCACCTCCAAAACTATTTTTCAAGTGCCGTCACCAGAGCAGCTTTACGGACTCTTCCCAGCTCCAAAGCCCTCTCAAAAATGAGAGGACGCTTGTGCTCAGCAGTGGGACTATTGTAATCATTATCACATATCGTCGAAATGTTTTTAGACATACAGGTGTAGTAAAAATAGAAAACAACGAGAGCGCGGTCTTTACCCGGTCGAGCCGACCTACTAATGTGCCGCAGGCATACTTGTAATATAGCAAAAACGTAATTCTGGGGTTAAATGCATCTCATATCCCATATTGGCTAAGAATAAATAATAGTTAATATTTTTGATTAAAATTTTAGATAACGACCTTTAGCAAAACATTTTTTGTTCTCAGGTATAGCGCGAACAACCTTTGAAAATAATGAGAATCCTAACTGAGGCTGACCCTAAAGTTTTGTAGGTCTGGCAGCTTTGATAATTTAAATATTTAACAAAAGTTCTGTAAATTTAAGGGGGATGAAGATCTTTTGAAACAAAAGATTGCTGAAACAAAAGTATTATAAGTAGATTTTGAGTAGAAACGATAGGCACGTTTTGCAATAAAGAATCCGCTATAGTCCGCTACCGACCAGAAGACTTGCACAGAAGTATAGTGCCGTAAGTGACAGCGCAAATACGTAGGCACTCACTCGTCTTTACCTCGGGTCTTTGGCGTCGCCGAATATCCCGTCGCTAAAACTTGGAATGCAGCAAGAAAAAAGTAAAAGCGATTGTGTTAAATACACACCTTTAATAAAGGTCCTTAAAGCAGAAGACGCCCTCGGTCGAGACCGTCCATATAAGAAATTTAGATTTTTTTTATGAATGATAATGACGGGCATTGGTGGTATGGTATACATTGGGTAATAGCAGACACCGTTAGCCAATAACGTATGTACAACGATATCAAAGTAGTGCCACCAAATGTTATCGAGAGTTAATCATAACGGTATACTTTTCAATATGTATATTTGGACCCGGGCCAAATAACCCTGGTGGTTCTCCTCCAGTATAGCCGCCACGCTGTTAAGAGTCGTTCTGCGCATTTTGTGGTACTACTAAAGGGCTCAGGTGGAAAATTGTGCTCATATAAAATGTTGTGTCAATGGAAGCTGTTAGAGAGGGTTGAGTGCAATATTACATTCAGCCTAAATATAAAGCCGCCCTCACTCATCTTACATCACTTAATCGATTATTAATCAGAAAGTTTGATCGTGCGGATTTTCTGCCTCCTAAAATGCCTCTCCCCTACTGAACTTTGCATCCCACTTAACCGCACTCCCTCGATTATAGGAGCCAATAATAAAATCGTCGTCTCCTATAAGCGGCTGTAACATGTCAAGAAAGCTCAACTAGAGTGACCTGCATGACATTAACACAGACACTTTTGAAAATCGAAATGAAAAGTTAGCGATTGACGCTATGGGCTTTATGATGTTAAAGGGAGTTTTTGAAATGCGGTGATAGTGGGCCCAAGTGTTTGCCCTAATCTGCTAAAATATTTATTTATATATTCTCACAACAAATAATAACATCGTTGCAGCTTAAATCAAATAATTTCCGAATATTGTCGCATTGTTATTTTACTACTTATAACCCGTCGTTTCGAAAATTAACTGGAAAATTTGTTGTGAAGCAGTAATTGTGCAAACATAACTGTGTTTCGGTTTGAATGGCACTGTGAGCTAGCGTAATCACTGGGCATATGAGACTTAAGAACTGATGTTTCAGGGTGATTGGCGTAGTGTGGTGTCACACAGGAATGTTCTGGGTGACACAGCTGTTCCTATGGGCAGACGTTGTACCTACCATCAGGATAAATTGATGAAAAAGCAAATCGCTTTGCTACTGAGAGCTGTTACTTATGTCAGAGCGTGATGCTTTCCAGTCACGCCCTTTTCCCATGTTAAGGGTAGGCCTACGCGCGAAACGAGACGTGACGGGAATAAATGCTGTCCGCACAATACCTTAGTCGCCCCTTACAAGACCTCGGTAGGAGGTAGGTGCTATTCTACTCTGCCGTGTGAAAATTTAGGTGAATAATATTATGGCACTTTTTCTGCTGTCAAGCATTAGTATGCAAATGTTACTGAGTTTCGGTCCGTACGCCACTGAGAGCTTGTGCAATCATTGGGCATATATGTGAGGCTAAAGAGCTGATGTTCAGAGTGACGAGCGCAGTGTGGCGTCACACAGAAATGTTGTGGGTGACACAGCATTTTTTATGGGATCTCGTGGCACTTACCACCAGTTCAATATTTTGCTCGCCAAACGGAAATGCAGTATATTAAAAGAGATTGACGAGAAGTATCCTAGTATCACAGACTTTTTGAATACGTAGATTAATTTTATAAGTTTTAGTGTTAAATTTTCAATATGCTCTTTGAAATATAAATTTTTATCTGTTGTTATGCTCAACTATCTGATTTCTTGAGCATTGCTTATAATTGGACAGGAACAGTCTGTATTAGGTGGTAAATGACATACTTCAGCTTTTATATTATATTTGTTATTATTAACCTTTGAATTGCGAATAGAAAAAGTTATGTATTGTTTTCTCCGTGTTCAGTGCTTGGGTATTTAAAGCTAGCCATTTGCAAACCGTATTAAGGCATACTTCTGCAATAATTAAAATTTCGTCCCATGTGTCACCGTGAAAGGTAAGAGCGGTATCATCAGCACATGTAATTATTTTGCAATTATGAATGTTTAAGTTGCGGAGTTTGTTACTATATCATAAGTTATAATGTTGGGCCTAAAATGTTGCCTTGTGGCACACAGTAGCTAGCTGAGCACTTTTCACTCACAATGTCCCCGATTTTCACTTGTTGAGAGCGATTTTGCAGGTAATTATGTCAGAGCAGCAATTGTGTGGTTCTTATGCCCATTTTTTGCAAGTTTCGCTAATAGATTGGGGAAATAGACAGTGTCAAATGCCTTTTGGTGATCAAGGAACATAGTTAAAAATGTTGTTTACTATCCAAACTTTGTACAATATCATTGGTTAGAGAATGAATAACGTCCGAAGTGGAGGTGCCATTTCTAAATCCATATTGAGCATTTCAGAGAATCTTTTTTCTTCTAGATATTTAAATAAAGAAAAGAAAATTAATATGCTAAGACCCGCGTGCAAAATTTATAATGGTTCTTTACCTAGTTTTTGAATAGCTCCCGCCCGCCCTTCCTTCAATAGAGTGCACTTTTTTACTTTGTAGTGCATTCTATCCCTCATTCGTATACATCTAAGCAAATCGTCCTACAATTCCTAAATTACCCACGGTTTTGTTTCTAAGTATTTTTTATTGTTTTTTTTTATTACTTTTTGAATATTTTCAATGAGACAATTAATAGCTTGATTTGGATTATAGTCCATTCTTATAGATTAGACTAAAATAATATTTTTTTTAATTAATTTGTGTGTTTTACATTAATATAAGTAGAAACGTATTCTGTTGTTGCGACAGAAAAGAATCGGGTCGTGATCTGTTATGGCAGTTTCTATGAATAAAAGTTTAGAAGGAAGTTTAGCTTTTAGTACAACAGTTGAAGATATTGTTGGGTTCAAGTCAGCAGTTGATATTTATGTCCCCCATAATTAGGATGTTTTTGTATATATAATTTCGGTGATGTTATTGCTGCCGTGTGGTAGCGGCTTATGAGAATCTACCACCCCATCTCATCCCGTGGGTGTCGTAAAAGTCGACAGAGGGAAAATATAAATCAGAAGATGGGCAGCAGCATCTCCTGGAATATCTGAATAAATAAACTGCGGTTGCCAACCCGCCTACCAAGCAGTGGCAACTATGGCAAAATCCTCCCAAAATGAGAGCTACAACTTTTGTGGCAAGCTATGGGGGAGGCCTATATTCAGCAGTGGACTAGGATAGGCTGAAATGATGATGATGATGAATTGCTGTTAGCCTTTTTGGCTTTTACAGCTTCATCGGATACTGTGCTCACGGGCCAGGGGCCCGCGTGCCAGGTTTGGTTTGACCCAAACATAAATAAATAAATAAACTCCTACAAAAACCTTGAAATTCGGACTGTATCACGTTCGCTGCGTGCTTTCGCGATTTCGAATATCTTAAATGTTTTACATACATACATAAGATCACGACTGTATCCCATAAGGGGTAGTCAGAGACTGGGCACTCACTGCAAAAGCAGATGACTGCCCCAATCCACGTTTCACCAAAACAATATAATGCACTTGGTGTGATAGGTTGTGAGCTAATCGCCACCATGCGCTATTAGGTGCACAGTGCAGTTTTATCAGAGATCCATTGGATGAGATGGAGTGGTAGTATTCTTTTAACGAGCCGCTACCACACGGCACTTAAATGTTTTAAGTAGTCTAATGATCGTCCGAGAGAGGCTGCGGGCCTCCATTCGGACTGTTGATTGTGGATGTTTTTGAATGAAGATAGTGTAGCTAAAAGATGTTGTAAGAATTGTAAAAAAAAATCAGGATTAAGAAAACCGGGGACCTGTAAATATGAATAATGACAATATTTTTATTTAGTATTATCATTATACAGTTTGCCTCAGATATATTTAGTTCTTCAATTTTAATATTGAATTTATTATTTACCAATGACTGCACCATCATTTTGATTAAAGTTTATCATAGTTATAAATGTAGAATGTCCTGCATTTAAGGTATGTCGCTTACGTGAGAAAGCCAACATTCGGAAAGAATTATTATGTAACTCATTATATCAAGTCTTGTAGTCTTCACAATGATACGTACAAACTATTAAGATTTTTACTAATACTTCTTATTTTTCGTTGTATAATAGTTAGATAAGACGAGGGATTGATGGCCTGTTAAGGTATTGCAGCGTTCTGGTTCGCAGAATTGTAACTTAGTTCATCAATTCTCTATCTATCTCTAAACTAACGAATTTATAATGTATAAATCAGCGAATGTTGAAAACAGTTAAGGTTACCAGTCAAGGGGTTCTCGAAAGTAGTATATAAAGAAGCTAAGTTATGGTGAAAATATGTATTGATTTTATACTATTTTTGACTGCAAAGGAATAATTTTTTTTTAATAAATTCGTTTGTTTGTAAATAGATGTAGCCTATACAGGTATAGATGAAACATCGATAATGTAATCGGTTTATGTAGTAATAGCATGTAATATATGTGATAAATATAGACGGTGAGCTGTGATGTGTTTATTCAGAGAAAAAAGAGCTTGAATAGCTTTTGTGCGTTAGTGAAGCGTTTAGGCTTATAAAATATATAATGAGTAGTGTGTCCAATTCTCGAATAGTTACAGTGGCGCGAGCGCCCAACTTTTTTATATGTTCATTTGCGTTGTGTTTATTTTTACAGTCTGAGTGATTACATAGCGTTTAAAAATTACTAAAAAAGACTTTATCCCGAGATTAGCAATAGCTTATGATCTTGTTCGTTTTTTTAAACGTACTCGTATAACTCGCTTCACCTTCTTTATTTCGAAAAATAATCGTGCTAGAAGTGGCCCAACAGAATTTAATTTTGGCCAAGTCTCGTGCGAGAAAATGCAACCTTTTGTTGGGTGTTAAAATATGCGACTTAAAAATCGGTGAGGGGGTAGTGTTTCGGCGAATTCCACTATTCCCTTTGGAGATATTATTGTGTCACAAGTGTATGAGCAAACACTCCCTGTGTTCTGTACTCACGGAGGATAAGATCGGAAGCAGGCTAGAATGCAGCAAACAATTACACCTAGACACATCTATATGTGTCGTTCGACAACGTTCGTTAAATTTCGGGTCTATACCCGAAATTCAACGAACGTTGGATCCAGATGGATTTCGAACAAAGGATTCGCGGCGTAGTAGTCAGTCCGAACGGAGGTCCGATTCCCCCCTGGGACGGTCATTAGATGACTTATTTTCATAAGAAAACTTCGTTCTCGTGACACACGTCTGACGCGAGGGTGTCGTAAATCAGATGGGAAAAGTTTTGGAGTTCAAATATGTACATATGTTTGGGTCAAAGCAAGCACAGCTATCCGATGATGCTGTTAAAGCCAAAAACGCTAAGCACTAGACCACGCGGTCGTCGTTTTATATTTTACTACTATAATAAAGCTGAAGGCTCAGATTGTTTGAATGCGCTAATTTCAGGTAATACTAATCCGATTTGAAAAATGTTTGCATTAGATAGCCCGTTTATTGGGGAAGGTTCTAGACTACATTACTTCATGTTACAGAGAAAACAATGTAAGTCAGCGAGTTACCACGCTGTACGGTGCACTCATGTGACTTCTTTTACGTGGGTGTATCTGCGGGGCACTTGCCGGGTTACTGCTACATATATATAGTCACGTCCCATACAAGGTCAACGCCAAAAAAAGCAAAGGTCACAACACGGCCCACTTTTCGCGACGAAACGCGGGGAAACGAGGCGTGACAAGTGGCGAACCACGTCGCCGCCGTTTTGGTAAAAGTCAAAAAATTCTTTCTCCCTATTGCGTTCCCACGAACTGTATAGTGACAGTATTGCATATTATGGCCTGTCTGTACCATACCTTATTTACGATTTTTTTTTTCAATTTCCTCTATATTTGTATTAATGTTTTATTATTTATTGGATAGAGTGACAAAACGAGCAAATCGTTCACCTGATGTAGAGTTCAACGTCTACCCATCACAAATGCTATGTCACCCAGAACATTTCTGTGTGACAGTCAGAGTCAGTCACAATATCAGTTCTTAAGTCTCATATACCCAATGATTACGCTAGCTCACAGTGCCCTTCAAACCGACATACAGTAATCTTTGCACACAACTGCTTCACGGCAGAATAACTGGCTCCTGGGGTGGTACTTACTTAGACGGATTCGTGCATAGGAATCCTACCACTGGTATTATGTTATGGTTGGTTTAAAGAGTGAACCTGTTACTGGCATTCAGTGTTTTTGATGATTTTTTTTGTAATTTATGGAATATGCTGTTTGTACTATGATAAAATAAATTAAAAAAAAACACATCAGTAGGAAAGAGGTAGGTGCTATTCTACTCTGCCGGACACCTATCGGTTGTATTATGTATGAACGTATATTCATTACCTGTTGTTGTATTGCCGTGTGGTAGCGGCTTAGCTGAATCTACCAGCCCATCTCATCCCGTGGGTTTCGTAAAATTAGACAGGGGGCAATTAAAACCACAATATGGGTATTAGCATCTTCCTGGAACATCTGAATAAATAAACTGAGGTTGCCAAGCGTGGCAACTATGGCAAATCCCCCCAAATGAGAGCTACAAGCGTTTGTGGCACTCTATAGGGGAGGCCTATGTTCAGCAGTGGACTAGTGATAGGCTGAAATGATGATGATGATGATAATTGTATTACTTTATTCGGAACATGTGATTTGTGTGTCGCGTTTAACATTTATTATATATATTTTTGTATTCTTATTTCAACTTCATACATACACCTACTACATTCTTTGCATCACCCATTGGTAGACTAATAGAGAATGTTTCAGTCAATAGGCTCTCATATTTTTTTATTGGAGAAAGGAACGAGTATTGCAAAACGTTCAACTGATGGTAAGTTCAACAACTGCCCAAGCCCAAAGCAACTGCTGTGTCATCCACAACATTTCTATGTGGCATCACACTGCGCCCGTACCTCTGACATATTTTTAAGTCTCATATACACAGTATCTACACTAGCGCTCAGTACCTTCCCCAACCCAAACACAGTTATGTTGGTTCACCGGCAGAATAACTGTCCCTGCGACGGTACCTACCCAGACGGATTTCCGCACTAGTTAATAAATAAATTAAAAAATATTTTATCGCTATCGAACATTACTGGCTTAGCGTTTCCAAGGCGTGCGCAAAAGTCCGTCAGCGGTCGCGTGCGTACGAAGCCAAAGCCACGCGACCAATCCAATTAGCCGTCGGCCGCGAATAGAGTCCGGATTAGCGATCTGCGTTACAAACGCTCACTGATTTCGAAAGGAACGTGAGCTGTCCCAACACGTGATACCAATCCGTGGGCTGATCCAAGAAGAATGCAGCTATTTTATTTATTTAGATTTGTTAATGCATATAAACATTAATACATACAGTGACGCCTTTATCCTATACAAGGGGACAGGAAGAGTCGCGTATCGCGTAGCCCACTTTTCACCCTCGCGGAAAACGAGACGTGACGGGTGGCAAACCGCGTCGCCGCAATTTTTTATGAGTCAATAAATTCGTACTCCCCATTGCGATCTCACGAGTAATATAGTGACAGCATTGCATATTGCGGTGTTATTCTACACGAAAAAAGGCTGTCCATTCAAAACCTTAGTCGCCTCTTGCGACACATCGGAGGGAAAAAGGTAGATGCTATTCGACTCTGCCGGACACCTATCTAATGGCGAGGTACAAAGAAGAATTTATATTTTTTCTGTTTTCTTTTTAAGGAATAATGGGATGAACAGTACATCCGATGATTAGTGTAACGTCTGCCCATATCAGGTTTTTTTATTAAAAGAGGGGGCAAACGAGCAAGCGGCTCACCTGGTGGTAAGTGATCACCGGCCGCCCAATGAACATCTACAATACCAGAGAAATAGCAGATGCATTGCCGGCCTTTGAGAAAGGAATAGGCTCTTTTCTTGAAGGTCCCCAAGTCATATCGGTCCGGAAAAACCGCTGGCGGCCTGCAGATTCCATAAAGTGCTTGTGCGTGGCAGAAAATTGCACGAAAAACGCACTGTGCTGGAACGCCAACCATCAAGGTGGTGACGATGGTGCTGTTTCCCAGAAATTTTCTGTGTGGCCATCGACCTGAGACATCAGTACTTAAGTATTTACACTAATTACACGAGCTAACAGTACCATACAGACCGAAACACAGTAATGTTTGGACACTACTGCTTGAACGGCAAAATAATTGGCACACCAAGACGGATTTCTGCATTGGAATCCTCCCGCCGTTAAGAATGGTGATTCTGTGATTTATTTATATGTTTTAGTTTATCCAATTAGGCGTTAATATTCGGTAATGGGAAAGGAAGGAACAAAGTTAATTTACTAATTTATCCGCATGCAAAATTAAGTTAGATTTTACTCGCGGTTGCCTGTCGTAAATTCAGTTGATTGTCTTGACAATGCCCCGTTTATTTATTTATTTTAATACTGGAAAACTTACAGCCAACTATGACACAATAGTTACAAGCATAATTCACAAATAAGCATTGATTGCATTGCACGACAGACATTTATCATATTAATTATGATGACATTTATCATATGATATAGTACTACTAAAACTAAGAGTGATTAATTTACAAATAGCACTACTACTAGTGCAAAAAGATCAACCTCATCATAGTATTTACAAAGTTGATTGAATAACTTACAGGCCGTAATAAAAAAATGCATTTTTTTCATAATTTTTGTTACATTAATATGTTTGCAAGAGATTGTTGTATCGTTAAAGAATGTTATCGCAGTAAACGTTATTATGTGGAAGTGAACGTTTGTGTTGGGCACTGGTGCGGGTAATTTGTTAGTGACTGTCGGTGGATTACATACATACATAGTCACGCCTCTTTCCCATTGGGGTAGGCAAAGACCCCGTCTTTCCACTTGCTACAGTCCTGACACTCATCTTGCGCCTCTTCTACTTTGATGAGCGTTTTCATACAAGCTTGTCTCTTGCGTATATATTTGACATGGCGTTTCGGTATAACGTCTTCGATCTGGGTTTTTTTTAATAAATAAAGTGTCGAAACATACATAACTTTCACCTGGATGGTAAATGCAACGTCTGCCAATAACAAATGCTGTGTCACCTAGAATTTTTCTGGACACCACACTACGGCCGTCACCATGAGACCTCAGTCCGTAAGTCTCTTATGCCCAGTGATTACACTAGCTCCATGTTTGCACACTACTGTTCCTAGGTAGAATAACTAGCCCTAGGGTGGTAACTACTTAGACGGATTCCTGCATATGAATCCTACCACCACCTAATTATGTAACGATTATCATCGTACTTGGATTTAGACGTGACAAAAGTGTGTCTTTAGCGAGATTGGAACAACTGCACCATGAACAGTACTAAGTTTCGGATCAGTAATAAGTTTCATTTAGGAACATTTAGGACAACGTGTCAGAGTAACTTATTAGATTAATTACACAATTTCAACAACAAACAGCTCGCATTTGGTTCATAGAAAATGAACAATACTGTCACAGTGACTGACTGACTGGTGAAATGATCGAGTTCCAAATGAAACATTAGTACTGACTGTAGAGTTCTGGAACATTCGGATCAGCAGCGCTATGTTTTTAAACGGAGGATTAAAAAATAGATATGGTACGGTCACGCTAAAGGTCTAGCTCTATGAGAGTTAGGATAAACGAATGCGCATTTGTAACGGTGCTTGAGTGTAGCCTGCATACTTTTTTCACCATTAATTCCATAATGATTTCTTTTTACGCGATCTATATTTACGCGATTTATTACACGATTTATTACGCGAATACTACACATTGGAATGAAACTAATTTTACAGATTTTATCGCGTTTAATTTGACTATTTATAACCGACGTTTCGAAGTTTTGCTTTACAGCACCCATGGTACTGGTGGTAGGATTCCTATGCAGGAATCCGTCTAGGTAGGTACCACCCCAGGGCCAGTTATTCTGCCGTGAAGCAGTAGTGTGCAAACGTTACTGTGTTTCGGTTTGAAGGGCACTGTGAGCTAGCGTAATCACTGGGCATATGAGACTTAAGAACTGATGTCTCAGGGTGACGGACGCAGTGTAGTGTCACACAGTATTTCTGGGTGACACAGGCATTAGTTATGGGCAGACGTTGCACTTACCATCAGGTGAACGTTTTGCTCGTTCCGTCACTTTTATGAAATTAAAAAAAAATGGTCACGGGAGGACTGAGGTGACATGATGTCCTGATATCATAGTTAACCCGTAGTACCCTAAGCTTTTTATTTATTATTTTTGGTCCGATCTACGCAGAAAGAGCTAACTGTATCTTGAAGTATAACAACTGCAAGACTTGGGTGCTGTAAAGCACTCGAAACGTCGGGTTATAAATAGTGAAATCTGTAAAATTAGTTTCATTTAAACCATTAATTCCATTAAAAATTCTGACGAAAATATATACGACAAAACAAAAGTTTCCGATTTCAAAGATTGAAGATATGTATTGATTAAGCAGGCAAATGAAAAACAGATGATATGCAGCAGCGTCTTTCTTAAACATCTGAATAAATAAACTGCAGTTGCCAAAACGCAGCCTAGCGTGGCAACTATGGCGAAATCACCCTCAAAATGAGAGTCATAAACTGTTCAAACGCAATCTATGGGGGACTTCTATCAGCGGTGGACTAATAAAAGCCTGAAATTATGATTAAGACGGGATCGTTCATAATACACAGTATGCCTGAAAACCATTAATTTATGTAAATAATAGTTTATAATCTCTAAATGTCGCACTAATCAGACTTCCCCACAGGTGAGCAGAGACACGCCCCGCAGCTTCAGTCCGTGCGGACGTCACGTGTCGAAATATTTTTTATTTCTGAAACGTGAAGGTTTTCTCACGACGTTTTCCTTCACCGCCGAGCACGTGGCAAATCAGCACTTAAAATTGCAATTAACAATTTTAGTGGTGCCGGCACCGGGGATCGAGTACTATAAAATTTAAAGCGTGCGTCCGCCCCAGAGCTGACGAGGCTCTTCAACCAAATATTGCTTTATTCTTTGTTCTAAACCCTGGACCTCCAACAAAACCCTAACCGTATTAACGTTGACTTTCTGGCTCTTTCGTCGATGCAACTCATCTAACATAAAATTGCTTATGACAAAAGGTCAAGGTCTCGAAACGTTCACAAGACATCCTTCAGCATCTAAAGAACTGCTTCCATTGACACTTGACACGACGGCTCGTTTCTGTGTCACTAACGACAGCAATCTCAGACAAGGTCAAGCACTCTACCAACAAGCATTTAATTTTACGAATACAGAAAGAAGTTTCTGACCAAAAAATACTAATTCAGAAAAAATGTATTTTGTAATATATTCTTGCATTAGAATCTAGAGACAATTTTAAAATAAAAATTTATGATGAAACGTTGCCCAAACGTTGTACGTTGTCTAAGCAGAAGACAGTTACGAAAACTTAAATAGTGTGTACACCAAATTGTTGGTTTTAGGGTCTGGTTGTGTTATATATGTGAAATTTGTTTGTGGAATGCACTAACGATACAGGAGAGAATATGAATATTTATGTTCACTCATACTAGAGAGAGTAGAAAGTCTACTATCCCGATTTCACGTCGTCTTAAAAAACCTCGGTCTTAATGAATCGACTAGAGAAATAGAAAATTACCGACGACATTTATAAACTTAGAGACTTTGTTGTTTTTTAATTTTGCTAAATTCTAATAATAATTATAATTAATTCTTATAGATCATAAAAATTTCATGATTTGTAGGAAGTAGCTTTTCGGCAATCTTCCGCAGATCTAGGGCTGCCAGGGTTTTAAAACCGCCCCTGATACTGATTCTACTTGTTAATTTGTTATTTAATACAACGATATCGGCAATATAATTATTTTATTACTAGTCTCATGAATAACGACTTTATGGCGTGGTAGGTAGTATTATCATCATGAGCCTTTAATAATCTACTGCTGAATTCATGCCTTTTAGAAAAGAAGGGATTGGCGTACCTATTCACCACGCGAATAAGCGATAACATTACCAGACGTTGCGCCCCGATTGCGTCCGTCTTTTGTTTGGAATTGCAGTGGGGCATTTTTTAAAAGGATATTCCGGCCGAAAGGCATTACATTTCCCTGATTTCCCAGACACAACACCGAAACATTTCGAAATAATGACGTATACTAAATAATAGATGGCGCTGATATGCGCGTGGAAGAAGTAATTAATATCTAGAAACTTTTATAGAAAATTAGTTGTACTTCCGGCTTTGTTTTCGTAAAAACAACGAAGGTCCTTAAGTCTGTAATAAAATTATCGGACTATGGAGCTAGGTAATCCAATAATTATACATTTGTATAACAGCAAAGTACTGCCTTTTAACACTCAAAAATTACAATAGATCTGTGCACATCTGTGAGGATGTCCTAGGTTAGGCAATTAATTTACTACTTTTAATCATTCTAATAATAATACTTTGACAAAATACTACTTTCAATTACTAAATATGGTGAAACACTTTTTAATTTATGTAAAAATTTATAATTAAAGGCTGAACATCATAATTTGAATATGAATACGAAATGACAAATGGCGAAATGACTTCTATCCACAACAACTGTTCGTATTAAATTAAAAAAAAACTGCCAAAATAACTGACAATGTTGTCAAATATATAATAACAGAAATCGATGGTAATATCCTTAAACAACACTGTTATTTTTTATAGTATTTCAAATATTTATAAAATACATTTTGAATAACTGATAAATCAGGTGCCGCATTTTCAATGACTCTTGGACGCAAATATCAGAATTGTTCCGGGTAAATGCTCTTATTATCCTTGTATGGGTGTAAATGGTTATTGATGCATGAAGTTCGGGTCAGGAGCATTATAAATATATCAGGATTGATTTTTTCCTATTTATAGGAATGCTGGGGATTCTCGTAAGGTCTATGCTAGTCAGTCGAAGTCGGGTACTCTTTCAGGCTGTTCTTCTTCAGTAAGTTTTCTTATAACATATTCTGTGCTTGCATTCATGAATCATTCATAATTTTATGGTTTAACAATTCATATTCTTTGCATCTGTTTGAATGTATACTTATTTGGCATAACAATAGATGAACGTACGTACGAAAAACGTAAATTTGATATGTTAATTTGCATTACTACCTTATTTACTTTTATTGCAATTTTTTATCTAGTTATTTTATATTATGTTGCACAGAACAACATAAACATATCTTAAAATATTAGATTATCAATGGTTTTTAATAAGATCTTCTGAAAAAAAAACACACCTAACTAACCAGAAAGTTTGTATCTATTTTTAATTAATTTTTAAGGAGCTGTAGTGTAATATATGTTGTATAAGTTCCTGTATCTCCAGAAATCATTTACTTATTGTATACAAATGTTCTTACAAAGTTTCTTAACTTTGTTGCTAATTTTAAAACAATTGCCTCAAAACCATAATTTATTTCAAGCTTTTTTGATTTTAGACATGTACCTCTATTATGTTAATGTAAATGTCTTCAATTTAAATTGCTTATTTGTAAAATAAAATAACATTATCATACAATATATTATACTTACTGTATGAGAATGTTAATTTATTTATACATAAAATGTTTAAAAATTTTAAATTCTGCCCGGCTGTGTCGCCCAGAGCTCCTCTGTGTGGCACCACATTGCACATGTCATTGTGAGAACTGCTTTCAAGTTACAATAGGGAAGCACACATTGAAAAAATAGCTTCAAAATTTAGTTCTGCCTTTGTTGCAATAAGAAAGATTAGACTGCTGACTGATGAAGCTATAGCTAAATTAGTATACTTTGCATACTTCCACAGTATCATGTCCTATGGCATGTTACTATGGGGATACACAGCTGGATTGGAAACAGTATTAACTTTGCAAAAACAAGCATTTTGAGCAATCTTTAACTTGGGACCACGCAAGTTGCTACAAGAACTATTCAAGAAGACTAATATTTTGACACTTCCATTGTTATATTTGAAAATATTATGTATGTATGGAAAAATTTTTTTTTTTTTTT
Source organism: Luehdorfia chinensis (assembly GCA_019845155.1). Lineage (NCBI taxonomy): Eukaryota > Metazoa > Arthropoda > Insecta > Lepidoptera > Papilionidae > Luehdorfia > Luehdorfia chinensis. Next base: position 12,319,271 of record JAHVAK010000103.1, read on the forward strand.
AACAATAAAGTAACTATCCTGAAGAATGGGTCCCACTCCAGCCCGCAGTTTGCCTCGCCTTTTCTCCTTAATAGCCTCCCGCAATCTTCTTATTTGTTCTGCATAGTAGGAGCCTGTAATAGTGGCCCCCTTTTCCAAGTAGTCCACCATGATTATTCCTTCAGCGTCCCAAAAAACAGACGCCATAACCTTCCCTGCTGAGCTTGACACTTTGAATTTCTTCGGCGTCGGTTCATCGGATCGTTTCCATGTCATCGATTGTTGTTTTGTTTCAGGATCAAAATGGTGGATCCAGGTCTCGTCCATGGTCACAAAACGTGACAAAAAATTATCCTTGTCTGCCTGGAACTTTTCGAGATTTGCTCTTGACATGTCGACTCGTTTCTTCTTTTGCTCGTCGTTTAACATTTTCGGTACCCAACGCGCGGAGACCTTTCTCATATGCAATTCGTTCGCAAGGATTCTTTGAATGCTGCCATATGAGATCCCTGTGACCTCAGCTACATGCCTGATAGTCACTCTTCGATCTTCCAATGTTTAGGTTGGCTAAAACTGGAAAGTCTTACCTTAATAGATGTAATTAAATATTATAATAAAATTATTAAAAGTGTGACATAAAAGTGTCTAATAAATTTAAGATGTAATTTCTTATGAAATTTGTAAGTAACATCATGTAATATTGCATTGAAAATAGAAAGACCTCAGAGTTTCTTGCTGGTTCTTCTCTTAGACCTATATATAGTCTTATTTTTCGAACCAGTGTACATTTTGACACTCATAAAAGCTATAAAAAAGTCTAAATTGTGTGTCAAGTCTAAAGAAATTTTGACTTTGACTTAGTGACTTTCTCGTGCTTTTTTTATTTTTGCATGCTGCTATGAAATAAATAGGTGTTCACAGTATTAGCCAAAAAGATTTTGTTTTATTATTTCTATATATATTTTATTTCTCAAAAGTGTTTATTTTTGTCGGTATGAATTGTCTCTCTTAATAGTGTAATCAAAATTAGGGTTTGATATGCCATATTGAAGATTTTTAGATTTTAATATTAAAATTAATCTTTTAGTTAGAAAAACTACTGCAAAAAGTAATTAATTAATTAAATTATTAAAAGCGCCATCTGTCGACAAACTGTTTAACTAACATGCAGCTAAGGGTAAGGCAGCTCAGACGACTCAAACCGACAGCTGGAGATTTGAGTCGTTTACATTATTTAAAGAAGGTTGATGGCGCCATTTGTTCATGGCCATGATACTGTGAGAAATATTCACAAGGGTTAGCTAGTATACACATAATATTTACTTTCTATGACAACACCATGCCCTAGTGGTCAGAGTATCTGACTATATATTCTGCTGCGGGTCCTGGGTTTGAATCTCAGTTTGTGTAAGGACACAAATTGTTTATCAGATATCTTTGTTGTGATTGTTCCCCTATCTCTGATACTGCATGATATGGCTGTTGGATAGGACAACTACCCTTGACTTAAGCAGACCAGACCTGAAAACCAACTTATTGTGTATTTGAATTGCAGTGTAGAAATAAGGTATTCTGACCACTGGGTAATGAAAATGGACAGCTTTCATTAAGTTTTTATAGTACACAAGCAACATCGGTTCAGTGTCCGGTGTCAGCAAAATTGTTATTTGCTGTAAAATTACAAATGACCAATAACATTAATTTCTCCAAAAAACAAGCGCTTTGTATAAGACCCAAATCTAAATATCTTAAAGAAATAAGAGAAAGCCTTTTCTCTTATTTCTTTTTATGATTATCCCACAAGGGAGACATTTCTGAACATTTCTAATACAAACTATTATATTTTTTTTTATTTCATAAAAGTGATGGAATGAGCAAAATGTTCACCTAATGGTAAGTGCAATGTCTGCCCATAACAAATGCTGTCTCACCCAGAAAATTACCGTGTGACACCACACTGCGCCCGTCGCCCTGAGACAAAAGTTCTTAAGTCTCATATGCCCAGTGATTACTGCTGCTCACAGTGCCCTTCAAACCAAAACACAGTGTGTCAACATTTTTGCACACTACTGCTTCAGAATAACTGGCCCTGGGGTGGTACCTACCTAGACGGGTGAGGAAGGAGACTGGGTAGGGAGGAATCCTACCACCAGTAACAATATTTGATGATCTATTGTATTAATAAAAATATTGAAAATCAAACAAATTTTTATACTGAGTGTTAACATAATAATTGGATTGCAGCAACAAAAAGATCGGATACAATGTGATTCAAAATCTAAAATCTTTATATGTTTGCGTCCCATTGTGTGTTGTGGGCTGCTGTGGATTTAGAGGAAAGATAAGTTTAAGTAAAAATTTGTGTGACAGTGGTCTGAGCAATTGAGAGTTTCTAACAGTATTCGGAATTTATCACTATAGTTGAATACCAGTTACTCTAGTAATAAATGCGAATACACAGTTAATATACAACTTAATAAACATATAACTCAATTATTACAAACATTTTAATAGAAGTTGTAATTTTATAATTTATGGTTTATTTATTATACTTATGATTTTTCCACAGATATCTCTATGCGATATGATTGAACCACCGGACTATGAGGAGGTGTGCGACCGGTTGATGGGTGAACGGGATCCGCTCGCTTACCCGCCCAACGACATTGAGCTGCTCACTGTGCCTCGTCGTATTCGCACAGTGAAACATGTTTTACCTGATGAAGATTTGTGAGTTTTGTTTATTAAACTAAAACATTTTTTTATAGATTTTTCCAGCTCAGAAGGACCAAAATGTACAAACAACAGTCAATATATTAGATAATACTTATAGATTATATTTGAAGTAACAAAACAAACTTTGTGGTAATATTACCACTACTATATTGGACTACTATACTGCTATATTGGAATTTTTAGGTGGCTATGTAGTCCTTGAGATCCCCTAATAAGCCTAACTTCACCTTCACACCTGTCAGACCTTAGACAAAGTTTGGTAGCTGTGTAAGGGAAATTCCAGTACCAGAGTGTTGCAGGCATGAGTGCTAGATTGGTAATGGAATAAAGGCTACCGATGATATACCGGCAACCGATATATTTTGACATTTTTCAGTTAGCTTTGCCATTATACTGGCAAAAAAAAGTTCTGGTGGAATGCTACTCATCCAGGTGATGTTGAATAAATTGAGTGCTGTGCCGCAATGTATAATGGTGGAACTTAGCAGCAGAAATTAATCCGAACAACACTTTTAGACACTCCTCATATTAAACACGGTAAAAAATGCAAAGATGACGCAACGTCTCTTCGTAAAGATAGTAGATCGAGCCGATCCGAAAGTAATCGGTCGTTAGAGCCGCTCTGCGTTGGATTCTGTCAAATGCAAGGAACTTTAGCTTCTGTCAAGCGATGGGCCTGCGTGAAATATTATCCCGCTCTACTGAGCATGCCAAGCTTTTTGGAGGCCAATTTGGCCTTTCCTTCCAGGTGACCGCTGAACTGAAGATCACTCGATATGTCATTTTCGGATTCACAAAACGAGATCATACGACGAAGGGTTTCTTTCTAGCGGTGAACGCGCAAACATTTTGATATTCATGTAGCGGGCGTTTAAGTGTTATAGTCAACATTGAATTCAGAGTTTATACGTCATGTTATGTTTTGAGGTCAAAAGCGCCGATGTTTGTGCGGGACTGCATACGCTGCTATACATCGGACTATACTGTGGTGGAGTACAAATACCGTATGTACTCCGGTTCGTCCGGCGGTCGCGAGCGACAGGCGGAACGGCTCGAGCGGCTGATGACCGCTCCGCCACAGTACTACGAGATCGACGCCGAGCCCTGTGCGCCCTTAGACGACCTTGCACTCCAACAGGTAAAGTTAGGGCACCTGACTTCTACGTTGCGAAACCTGGGTTCGAATCCCAGCCGGAGTCAAAATTTGTACAAAAATGCAAATTGCTGGTCCTGGTAAAACTTGCTCTATTTGTGTTGTGCATGTGAAAAACTCGGTCTGTAAAACGCACCCACGATATCCTAGTGTGGGGCATTTTCTTTTGTTTTCATAGTAAGTGCAATGGAGTTATCAGCAATACATGAGTTATAAAGTTTGCGGATTGAGATTTGGCATAGTTAAAGTTTGTAAGGAGAACAAATACATTAAATTTAATTTAAAAAAAAAAACAATCATTATTTCCGTTCGTACTGACATTGTCAATCACATAATAATATTTCGTTTGTTTACGTTCTTACTGCCAATGTCAAACTAATAAATATAGGTCTGTGTCAAACAGTCGCACAGAGTAAAGATTGTCGTCATTGAATTTTAAAATGTTGCCAGCAAATAATTCATAATTTACTCAAACCTCAGTAACGTTCAAACTTAATAAAAATATGAATATACGGTTGAATTTCGACCACAGGGCGACCACTAGTATTTATAAAATCGTCTCCCTCAGTTTGAATCGCAGCCATCCAGCGGTCGGCAGTCTGTTGCATCAATAACATCGTCACTCTCTTGTAACGAGACTTTAACTCCACGTGGCTCCTGGGCAAGCTTAGACCTTCAGAGCTCGTCATCGGATCCACTGATACCTGATCTGTTTGAGAAGAAACCTCCTGAACAAATGGATGCAGTCAATGAGGCTAGGAGGTAAGTAAAAAGGAAACATATAATTATCATCATTCATTGTAGTCATTAGTTATCCATCACCCAACTCACTTTGACATTAGTCACTTTAGTAGTACGAATGGGTAATCCCACAGGTACCGCTAAAGTCAACTAAAGGGAAAAATGGCGGAAGTTCATTTACAGCTTTCCTTTTGTACTTTACTGTTGGTAGGCTTCCTATGAAAAAATACAACTAGTTAGTGTGCAAACCTTACTGTGCCCCACCCCCCTTCTCATACATACATACATAAGATCACGACTGTATCCCATAAGGGGTAGTCAGAGACTGGGCACTCACTGCAAAAACAGATGACTGTCCACGTTTCACCAAAACGATATAATGCACTTGGTGTGATAGGTGGTGAGCCCATCGCCACCATGCGCTGTTGGGTGCACAGTGCAGTTTAATTCCTTACTCGCCTTTTACGAGATCCATTGGCTGAGATGGAGTGGTAGTATTCTTTTAACGAGCCGCCACCACACCCCCTTCTCCCCCAGACTAAATTTATTTATCTAATGCCGAGTCATTTATTCCCGACTAGCTGTATTTCGCGGTTTTACCCGCGTAATATAAGTCAACCACAAGACCACATTCACAGTAATATCCTGTGCAGTTGATAACTTACAACAGCTGGCCCATTGGCTAGCGACGCTCTTTGATTGTAGTAACTATTTACTATTACTAAGTTGGAAATATTTAGGCTGTTTTATACTTATCATATTTTTTTTATTTTAAATATACAATTTTGTTTTAGATTGGAAAATCGTCAAGCCGATCTTCTAGGTTTATATACTCCATACCTTCGATGAAGAGGAGGCGGTGGAGAGGCGGCTAGCAGCCGAAATGCCCTGTGAGATTATGGGCCATAGGATATTGGTGGTCTGCCATCAGCTGAAGTGAGTATTTTAATTATTACACTATATAGATTTTAACTTCACATAAACAATTGAATAGCAATTAAAAATAAACCTTATTCTGCTGATTTGATATAATAATATCTTGTCGTTACATACATAATAGTTATTTACCAATTATCTCCGTCCGTGCTAGGTAGATACCACCCCAGGGCCAGCTATTCTGCCGTGAAGAAGTAGTGTGCAAATATTTATGTGTTTCGGTCTGAAGGGCACTGAGAGCCAGTGTAATCACTGGGCATATGAGACTAAAGAACTGATTTCTCAGAGTTACGAAGCGTAGTGTTGTTTCACGCAGCGATTATCTTGGTGACACAGCATTTGTTATGGGCAGACGTTGCACTTACTATCAGGTGGACGTTTTTTTGCTCATTTCGTCATTTCGGCATCCAAGCAACTATAGCCATTGTCGCTCATAATTTTAATTATAATCTATTTATTCAATAAATTGTAAAGTATCTACTGTACAGTTATAATTATAAATATTGTGTATTTCAGGTTGGAGCTAGACGTGGAACCTCTTTTTGCATCGATGGCGTTGTTCGACGCAAAAGAGAAGAAGAAACTGTCAGAAAACTTCTATTTTAATTTAAACTCTGACTCGACACGACAGATGCTGTCTGCCCATGTTCCGCATGCAGATGTCTCTACTTTAAGTCGCAGTGCTGTGTTCGATATCTTGAACCCTTCGCCTGATATCTTCCTGGTGGTTAGAGTTGAAAAGGTTTTACAAGGAGATGTAAATGAATGTGTTGAACCATATATCAAGGATGACAAGGTACAATATCTTACATCTCGTTTAGTACTAATAATCTTTATGATCAAAAACTAAAAAAAAAGGTTCTGGGAAATCTGTATCCCCAGTTAGCATTGCATAATCATTTATTTATTAGTCATAACCAAAAATATACAGACATTTTATATTAAAATAAAGTTTTTGTACAACGTTTAAATTTGCGTGCATGTAGGTGCGAGCAAATGCGCGTGCATACGTGCCTGTGTGCGTGAAAGATGGTTTTTGTGCATTAATAAATAAAAGCTTTTTAAAATCTACATATATTATTTATTAAAGCTGTTTTTTTGTTGGTAAGTAAAATCTCTCTTAATACTGTATCAAAATTAATATTCGATACGCCATTTTGTAGATTATTTTCTGTAATAAATTAAAATCAATGTTTTTGTTAAAAAAAATGTTTAAAAAATTAATTAAATAAGATAAGAAATAAAATGAATATTAAAAAGAGCCATTTGTTGGCAATCTGTTCAACTAACATGCTCAAGAGCTGTAAGTTGGAGTTGTTTTGTACATTCTGTAAAGAAGGTTCATGATCACTATATTGTGCGAAATATACGCACGGGTTAGTTAGTAATGTATAATATTATTATTTATTATAGAAGATGGTTCGCTGACCTGCCACGATGGTGATGATAGCCGATCATGCCAATCGTTTATACATGCATACAGTCACGCCTTTTCCATATAAGGGTAGGGTTGCGCCTTCGCGGGAAACGAGACGAGACCGGTGGCGAACCATGTCGCCGCCATTTTGGTACGAGTCGAAAAAAAATTTACTCCCTATTGCGTTCCCACGAGCAGTATAGTGGCAGCATTGCATAATATGGTGTTATTCTGCACTAATAAAAGCTGTCCGTAAAATACCTTAGTTAGTACCTCTTACAACACCTCGTTAAGAAAGGGGTAGGTGCTATTCTACTCTGCCGGACACCTATCGGCAAAATCGCTTGTAACGATACTAAATTGAGTTCGATATGGTCACATTTAAACGTTCGGTGCTCAGAATCGCGAGAAGGTCCGTGGCGGCGCGCAGGCGGCCTGCAGCCGGCTGGGCAAGTACCGCATGCCGCTGTGCTGGAGCGCCGTGTCGCTGCTCAACATCCTCAGCGGCTCCAACAGCCTGGAGCGCGACAGCGACAAGGACAGCCTGTCCGGCTGCTCCGCTACCAACCCCAACACCAACAGCCTGGGTGAATATCGCTTCGCTCATGACCGCTCAGCATCCTCACATAACAGTTTCAGGGACACGAAAGTATCACAATACACCCATTACCCGAAGATGTCTGGTTTTGATTTGGACTCTGATTTCCCTACCAAGTGACGAGAACCTAAGACCCACAGGTGACAACACATCTAGATCTTCATTCTTCAATGAGAATAGAAACAGTTGAGCCACAGTGACCAGTGCCCATCAGGTAGACCCTATTCTGCCAACTCAAGTTAAAAAGGCTTTGCACTGAAGTTTTCTAATAAGGCTAGTGATAATAAACGTTTATTTGTGGGGCCTATGTCCAGTAGTGGAAATGTTACCAAGGCTGTAGTACTTGTCAAGACAAATCTAACGAGCCCAAACACGATATGGCTGCTGTAAGCTATTTTTTTTTTATTTTAAAAAAACGAAGCCTCACAGTAGGATTTTCTCCGGTATCGTGGGTGCGTTTTACAAACATACATTTTACATGCACAAAACAACCAGACCCGAAAAGCAACAATTTGTGTTTTTGCACAAATGTTGTCTCCGGCTGGGAATCGAACCCAGGACCGGTGGCGCAGAAGTCAGGTACGCTAACCACTACGCCACGCGGTCTTTGAGGAATTGGTGCCGTTGCAGGTGGCCCTGGTCCAGCTTTAGGCCAGCTTTAGGTCCAGGTCACCTCAGTATTGCATTTTGATCAGGTTTACGCATAAATACCAAATTTCAGCCTACTTCGGCTACGAGAACTGGTTAAAAATTCAATGGCATATTTGAACCTAAACAAACATTTCAAGTTAAATAAAAGTTTATTTTTTTTATTGTATATAGTGACGAAACGAGCAGAACGTTCACCTGATGGTAAGTGCAATGTCCGCCCACAACAAATGCTGTGTCATACAGAATATTTCTGTGTGACACCACACTGCGCCCGTCACCCAGAGACATTAGTTCTTCAGTCTCAAATGCCCAGTGATTACGCTAGCTCACAGTGCCCTTAAAACGGAAACACAGTAATGTTTGAACACTTCTGCTTCACGGTAGTATATCTGGCCCTGGGGTGGTACACCTACCTAGACGGATTCCTGCATAGGAATCCTAACACCTGTAATAAGGTCGTAAAAATAAGTTCATTGAGAAATCGTTATTACCAATAACTTTGCTGTTTTACGACCATACGAAAATTGGATTCATTTAATTTCTAATACAACTTCCAGATCGTAAAGCGTCATCCAGTAGCTTGGAACAGCTCCGTCGAAGGGCTGGTGAAGTCGGCGGCTCCTTAACACGCAAAGGCTCCATCGAGAGACGAGCGTTACCCGCCCAACAGACGGATGAGCTGGTCTCGCATCTAGACAACTTCAAACCCATCGTCATTACTGTTACTAGCTTTTTCAAACAGGTAAGTTTTTACGGAATTGTTTTTTAATTAGTGGATTAAATACCCTATAAAATAAAAACGAAATTAATGGTGGCGGTTTAAGATAACTACCACCCCTTCTCATCCCAGGAGATGGGCAGCAGCATCTTCCTGTAATATACAAATAAACTGTGGTTGCCAATCAACCTGCCAAGTGTGGCAACTTTGGCAAAATCCCTCCAAAATGTGAGCTCTTCTGGGAATGTATGGGGGATCTCTATGTTCAGCAGTGGACTAGTCCACAAATCCCGCTGGGTTTCTGGCTGGGTCTTCCCAGAACAGAGGCATTTTTTGCGAACCAGCGTAGTTTTAAAAAATTACTTTCAAAAAGTATTATGTAAATAATCTGCATTGAATAAAAATAATACTTAATATTTTCCATACGCGGATTGGTTCCTCTTTCCCTTCAGTACAAAAAATGTTCAAAAAATGACCTTCTCAGTGAAAAAAATTACATCATAAATTTAGTAGCCAGGGGGTGCAGAGTATTAGTTATTTCCACATATCTTTGTCCTCTATATAATGATCTATTTTATATGAAATTTTTTACATCTACTAAGAAAAGACTTTCTAGTATTAGCCAACCAAAACATAAGAACCACTAGCGTGTCGCCAGTTGCTCAACGATGGCGACCAATCACAGGTCTCTTCCGGTGCTACCTAGCAAAATGTCAATTTAACAAGCCTTATCATCGCCCCACACTTAGAAAAAAATGTGCCTGCTCAACCAAAATAAAAGAAGCTGTAAATACGAAGAAATATATGTATAAACGTTTTCCTGTACAATTCCATTCATCATTATCATTTCAGTCTATTTTAGTACACTGTGGAAAATAGGCCTCCCCACAAAACACGGTCCTGAGCCACCTGCATCCATCGACTTCCCGCAAAACCGCGCAGGTCGTCGCTCCGTCTAGTGGCGGGACTACACTGCGTTTGCGATTGTTTTACAATTCCATTACCAACGTAAAATGTTGTACACTTATTTACTTTAGGAAACGGACAAACTCCGTGACGAAGACCTGTACAAATTCCTTGCGGAGATCAAAAGACCAAGCTCAGCACCAAAGAAACTGAAATGCATTCCCGGTACCTTGAAGATAGAAGTATCACCGTGTCCTGATGAGATCAAGAATGGTTTAACTCCAGAGTTGGCAAAACTGAATCCATATGGAGGTAAGAGTGAACATTTATTTATTTATTTATAGTTTTAACATTTATTATTTATAGTGATGGGCAGCCTGATTTACATACATACATAAGATCACGACTGTATCCCATATGGGGTAGTCAGAGACTGGGCACTCACTGCAAAAACAGATGACTGCCACAATCCACGTTTCACCAAAACAATATAATGCACTTAGTGTGATAGGTTGTGAGCCCATCGCCACCATGAGCTGTTGGGTGCACAGTGCAGTTTAATTCCTTGCTCGCCTTTTACGAGATCAATTGGATGAGATGAAGTGGTAGGATTCTTATAACGGGCCGCCACCACACGGCCAGCCTGATTTAATAATAATAAATGCCAAGCTCTATATTAGAAGACACTGTTAGCTCGTCATGTGTAAAAAAATAAAGTAACAGAGGGTTTTGAAGCCGGAAAGTGTCCGCCACGCTGCTCCAATGCGGTTCGGCGGACTTCACATGTCTTCGAAATATTTATTTTTGATCAGACATGCAGGTTTCCTCACGATGTTTTCCCTCGCCGCCGAGCACGTGATAAATCGACTTTTAAAATTGAAATTAACAATTTTAGTGGTGCCAGCATCAGGAATCAAACCCAGTTCACTCGCGTACTATGATTTTTTGAAGTGATAATAATAAATTTATTTGGACAGGTATCAATTACGTCCAGTATTAAGTTAAAAGTGTGCACGAGCCTCCACTTAGCTAAACTCTTAAACAATAAGAGCAACGCTTGACTCAACTGAGGGACATTAAACTGTTTACAAGTCTGTTTAGCGGCTCGTTAAAAGAATACTACCACTCCATCTCATACAATGGATCTCGTAAAAGGCGAGTAAGGAATTTAACTGCACTGTGCACCCAACAGCGCATGGTGGCGATGGGCTCACCACCTATCACACCAAGTGCATTATATTGTTTTGGTGAAACGTGGATTGTGGCGGTCATCTGTTTTGGCAGTGAGTGCACAGTCTCTGACTACCCCTTATGGGATACAGTCGTGATCTTATGTATGTATGTATGTACAAGTCACTTTAAATAGAAATGATACCGAAGTTTTTCATATAATTTGTGGAATCAAATTATAACATATATGTAGCAAACATTAAAAGTACGTAATAATTTCGTCGTTTCAGTCTATCTCAAGTCTACTGCTGAACATAGGCCTCCCCCATAAATAGCCACAAAAGTTTGCAGCTCTCATATTGGAGGGATTTTGCCATAGTTGCCACGCTTGGCAGGCGGGTCGGCAACCGCAGTTTATTTATTCAGATGTTCCAGGATGATGCCTGCAACCCGTCTCCTGGTTATAATTTCCCTCTGTCGACTTTTACGACACCCACGGGATGGAATGGTGTGGCTAGATTCTCTTAGGCCGCTACCACAGGGCTAACTAAATTATTTACGTTTCATAATATGTCTCCAGTCTGGAAGGTTAACACGAATCAGTACTTTTGAGTGTAAGTATAGTTAAAAATACTTCTTGAAGCTGTTGTGTCTTAGAGGCCTAAGAGAATTTAACACCCTATCGCATCCCAGTGGGTGTCGTAAAAGTCGACAGAGGGAAAATAAAAACCAGGTGATGGGCAGCAAATCTTCCTGAAACATCTGAATAAATAAACTGCGGTTGCCAAGCGTGGCAACTATAGCAAAATCCCTTCAAAACGAGAGCAATATACTTTTTTGACAATCTATGGAGTTTATGTTCAGCAGTGGAGTAATCATAGGCTGAAATCAGATGACGATGACACCCGGAAGAAGTTGCCGTGGGCGAAATCGGTCGGGACTGTAATAGCATTATAGAGTAAAAAGGACTTAATCGTTTTGCAAATAAATATAATTTTTCGGTAAAAGCTAAATCGAAACGTTCTGCAGACGAGAACGTGCGTCCGTGTAAGGAGATCCTGGCGTTCCCGCTGCAGGCGGCCCCGGCGCCGCACCACCAGTACCGCAACCTGCTCTACGTGTGCGTGCGCGACCTCAACCTGGCCGCCTACACCTCGCGCACCGGCTCCGCCAGGAACATCACCGTGAGTCGCTGCACCGGCACGTGTCCGCTGCGGCATCGGCACGTGCTCGCTGCGGCACCGGCACGTGCCCGCTGTGGCACCAGCACGTGCCCGCTGCGACACCGGCACGTGCTCGCTGCGGCACCGGCAAGTGCCCGCTGCGGCACAGGCACGTGCTCGCTGCGGCACCGGCAAGTGCCCGCTGCGGCATCGGCACGTGCTCGCTGCGGCACCGGCACGTCCCGCTGCGGCACCGGCACGTACCCGCTGCGGCACCGGCACGTGCCCGTAGCGGCACCGGCACGTGCCCGCTGCGGCACCGGCACTGCCGCTGCGGCACCGGCACGTGCTCGCTGCGGCACCGGCATGTGCCCGCTGCGTCACCGGCACGTGCCCGTAGCGGCACCGGCACGTGCCCGTAGCGGCACCGGCACGTGCCCGGGGCATCTGCACAGCATTACCGCAGCCTGCATCTGCACAGCATTACCGCAGCCTGCTGTTGTGCTTAAGAACTGATGCCTCGGAGAGAGAAGCGCACTGTGGTGCCACGCAAAAATGTTCTGGGTGACACAGCATGACTAAAGTTTTTGATGTCCTGATGTTATAGTGTATCTGAGCTACCTTCAGCTTGTAATTATTACTTTTTTATTATTAAAATTTCCTAATACTTGTATTTTATCGACGACGCAATTTTCACCCAGGTACGGATACAACTGATGTCGGGCGAGGATCAAGCTTCGGCGCTGCCTGCTATCTTCGGGCGCAGCTCGTGTCCCGAATTCAGCACCGAGGCTTACACTACCGTACTTTATCACAATAAGTACGACTTACAACTTTATACATATTTGTAATTTGAATTAACTAAACATTAAAAAGCCGTGTGGTGGCGGCTCGTTAAAAGAATACTACCACTCCATCTCATCCAATGGATCTCGTAAAAGGCGAGTAAGGACTTAAACTGCACTGTGCGCCCAACAGCGCATGGTGGCGATGGGCTCACCACCTATCACACCAAGTGCGTTGTATTGTTTTGGTGAAACGTGGATTGTGGCAGTCATCTGTTTTTGCAGTGAGTGCCCGGTCTCTGACTACCCCAAATGGGATACAGTCGTGATCTTATGTATATATGTATGTAAAATTGCTTACTAACTGGTAACCCGAAACGTCGAAAAACCTCAGGAACCCATATAGACCACTTTGGAATTCTACAACATAGATAAATGCGTTTATATATTCAGTGTATATATGTGTATATAAGTGTAATATAACTCATGAATCTACGAATTCATGAGTTACTGAGTCCCTGGATGAGGATTTAATATTTTTAGACTACAGTAGCCTGTTTAGGATCTGAGAAGTTTTAAATTGTTCCCGAGGACCTGAACAGAATCTACATCTCTACCTACTCTCATCATTATTTAGTATTTTATTTTATTTATTTATTGATTTTAATATTTCTCGGAAAACCTGTAGCAAAAGTACAAACATACATTGCTAACAGAAACATTATCCAAATATTTGTATTAATACAATAAATCGAAATTAATCACCTAGACATTAAAACGATTAAGAAAGGCAAAACACGTCTTACCGTTAAATGTGTGTTTGTTTAAAACATTCCAAAATTATACACACTTACATATAGGCACACCTTATTCCCATATAATGGGTAGGCGGAGGCCAAACATAGAGGCCACTTTTCGCCCCCACGGAATACCATGTCGCCACCATTGTAGTACGAGTAAAAAAATATTTTTACTCCCCATTGTGTTCCCACGAGCAATATAGTGACAGCATTGCATATTTTGGTGTTATTCTGCGTGAAAAAAGGCTGTCTGTACAATACCTTAGTCCTCTTACGACACCTCGGTAGGAAAGAGGTAGGTGCTATTCTACTCTGCCGGACAACAATCGGCCAGGATAATACAAGTATTGATCATTATTATTCAATTTAACACAGCAGCTCTCTAGCATGGCAGCTCGGGCGCTCGCCGCTCGCTTCGCATTTCGTAGTACGCGAGTAACCTGGGTTCGATCCCCGGTGCCAGCACCTATAATATTGTTCTACAATTTTAAGTGCTGATTTACCACGTGCTTAGCGTTGAAGGAAAACATCGTAAATAAACCTGTAAAGTGTGTAAATGTCATGAGGAACAAAAATATTTCGGGGACATGTGGAGTCCGCCAACCCGTATTGGAGCAACGTGGCGGATTCTACCTAGCTCCAAAACTCTCTCTGTTCTCATTAGTGGTACATTCTTAGGCTGTTACTTTTACTAATGCTATTCTTAAATAGACTCAAATCACCAACATTATTATGTTTGCTTTACAGTAGTAATAAAATAAAATGAATTTTATCTATACATTTACTATGTATGCATGAATGCACTGGTGGTACAGATAAAACAGATATATTTATTTTTACTAGATGCCCATCAGTGATCGAAATTCGATCGTAATTCATAAAATGTTTAAGTGTGAATGCTATTAAGGTTTGAATAATTATTTGATCGCAACATTTTAAATAGTGTGTGCGACTATTTGACCACAGACTATTTTGTGTTCACATTCGCAGAATGAATGAACGTAAACAAACGACAGACTATTATGTCATTGGCATTGTCAGTATGAACGTAAATATTGAATGTTTTATTTTATTCAATTGAATTGATTTGTTATACATATAATAATATAAATTTTAGATTCCTCGATTCTTCCTCTTTACAAGCCTAGAAAATATGTATAATCCACATAACCTTGTGCAATCTTTGTCAGAAAAACGACAATCTGAATTGCCTTGCAGATTGAGTGTTAGAAGGTAGAGTGCACATGTGGACACTGGTGGTAGGATTTCTATGCAGGAATCCGTCTAGGAAGGTACCACCGCAGGGATAGTTATTCTGCCGTGAAGCAGTAGTGTGCAAATATTACTTTTCTAGAGAGCTAAAACTGAGAGCTAGTGTGATTACGGTTCATATGAAACTTAAGAACTGAACCTCAAGAAACGGGCGTAGCGTGGTGTCACAGAGAAATGTTCTGGATGAGACAGCATTTGTTATGGGCAGACTTTGCACTTACCATCAGATGAACGTTGTACTCGTCTCGTCAATTTCTCCTCCACCTTTCCAAAAAAAAACTATCCTATAATTTTAATATTGAAGCCTAACGTGTTTGTTTCAAAGGAACCCATCACTGTACGACGAGATAAAGCTGAAGCTGCCCGCAGACCTGGGCGACCACCATCACCTTCTGTTCACGTTCCTGCACGTGGCGTGCCAGAGGAAACCCGTCCCACCCGACCAGGAGAAGAGTGTGGAGACACCCGTCGGCTATTCCGTGAGTACTAAACAATTTCGTACTATATCTTATTACTGGGTGAGATAAAGCTGGATTGTATTTTTAAAGGCGCTAATCTCTAGAAATACTAATCCGATTTAAATACAACATTTTGTCAAGTCGGATTAGTATTTACTGAAGAAGGTTCTAGACTAAAACTGCTTGCCACTGCCGCATGCTGAGAACCGAACTTTACCGAGAAGAGCTGAACAGTGTATTCTCAGGTCAACACTACATTCATCAGGCCATTAATCGTTCATCAGGCCACATTCGTCATACTTGTGAACAGGTGCTGTTGGTGGAGGCTGGTCTGTTCGAGTTTAAAAAGTAAAAAAAGTAAAGTTTCAGCCTATAAATGTCCCACTGCTGAGCACAGGCCTCCTCTCATTTCTGCGAGGGTTTTGGAGCTAGGAAGAATCCGCCACGCTGCTCCAATGCGGGTTGGCGGACTTCACATGTCCTCTAAATATTTCTATTCCTCGGACATGCAGGTTTCCTCACGATGTTTTCCTTCACCGCTAAGCACGTGGTAAATCAGCACTTAAAATTGTAGAACAATATTAGAGGTGCTGGCACCGGGGATCGAACCCAGGTTACTCGCTTATTATGAAATTAAAAGCGAGCACCAGGCCCCTGAGCTACCTTCGAGTTTGCAATGCATTTATTCATTTGTAATATTAAGTCTTGTATAACATTTTGTTATGGAGCGTGCTTTGCGTTGAAATTTCGTTTGTCAAACGTAATTTTTTTTAAATCTACCACCGTTTCGTAACTAGGTTCCTCTGACGGAGAAGAAACTCCGTAAGTATCCTCTTTTTAGTAAATCCTCTGTTTATCTCAGTCAAAAATACATTCAAAATAAATTTACAAAGTCTCAATATTTTCACGCCGTTGGAGATGCTGATGAGATTTATTTGTTACCAGTGGCTTCCGCTGTGCCGCAATGGGAAACTAACCTGCGGCGAGTTCAACCTGCCGGTGATGCAAGAGGAGCCGCCGCCCAACTACTCCTACATATTCCCCGACGTTTTGTTGCCGGGAACGCGATGGATAGACAACCACAAGCCTATTTTTAGTATATGTCTCGATGCGCACACTACTGTCCATCCACTAGTATGTTATTTTTCTTTTAAAATATTTATTGTTAAAAATGCAACCGATTTAAAATTTCTAAGTGTGAGTTTCATAGGAATGAGCAAATAAATTAATGAATACAAATATTTGACAAACACACACACACTTTACTGGTGGTAGGATTCCTATGCAGGAATTCCTATTGAGTAATTTAGTGGAGTCATATGCACGTATTAAAAAAAATTAAGTAATAGCTTTTTAATGTCACATTGATGAGCACAGGCCTCCTCTATATTTTTTTAAAAACTAATATTTTTTTCCTCGGACATGCAGATTTCCTCTCAATTTTTTACCTTTACCTCTGATTACGTGATAAATCAACACTTCAAATTTTAGAATAATATTAAAGGTGCCGGTACCGGGGATCGAACTCAGGTACTATGTAATTTAATGCGCGCGCCCGGCCTCTGAGCTATACGGTTCTTATTTAATACAAAAATTTTACAATTCAAGTTCAACCATTTCAGTTTTGCTTAGTTGGAATTAAACAGACAGTATGAGCATATTTTTCTTTCATATACAGGATGGTTACATAGAGAGGTTCGCGATGGCCTGCGAAGCAGTTCAAGAGGGTAATATTCCTCCACGCATTGGACTTGCTAATATGGAGGCAGAACTTCGGGCCAGGTATTATGTTTTTAAAGTTGTTTGTTTCATAGATTTGTGGACAGTGTATAATAAGTTTACATTTATATTTAGACATCTTGAACTTCAACTATGAGCCGTGGTAGCTCAGGGGCTAGGCGCTCGTTTTAAATTTCATAGTACGCGAGTGACCTGGGTTCGATTCCCGATGCCGGCACCACTAAAATTGTTAATTGCAATTTTAAGTGCTGATTTACCACGTGCTCCGCGGTGAAGGAAAATCGCGAAGAACCACCACAATACTCCGAGACACACAATACCCTACGACAGACGGCCGCCGAGACTCGGCGGCCGTATGTCGTAGGGTCTATGACGCTTGATAATTCCTCGTTTTGGGGCGAAACACGTGTCGTGTTCTCGACTTCAGTGGTGTATATTATCTAGTGGTAGTATTGTGGTGGTTGGTGGAGGGTACCTGGTGGCGGTTCCTGGTGGCGGTGTTAGTTTGCCTGTGCACGCTACTGAGGGAGGGCGGGCGGTGCTCGTCAAAAAACTGGGTAATATAGACCTTTTTATATTTTGCATGCGGATCTTAGCAAAGTACCTTCCTTCACTACTCTTTTCTACAAAGGCCGTCAACGCACCCGGAATTACTCTGGTATTGCGAATGTTCATGGGCGGCGGTGATCATTTACCATTAGGTGAGCTGCTTGCTCGTTGGCCCCCTCTTCTATTAATAAAAAAAACATTTTTAAGTATAATGTGTTAAATAAGTAGAATGGGCGTTATAATAAAAACCTGCTTTGAAAGCAAAAAACATGATATAAATGTGCGTGGTAGAAAATACTGGTGGTAGAATTTATATGCAACAACAATCTAGGTAGGTACCACCCCCGGGTCAGTTATTCTGCCGTGAAGCAGTAGTGTGCAAACATTACTGTGTTTCGGTCTGAAGGGCACTGAAACCTGGCCTAATTACTGGACATATGAGACTTAAGAAATGATGTCTCAGGGTGACGGGCGCTATGTGGTGTCACACAGAAATGTTCTAGGTGACACAGCATTTGTTATTGGCAGACCTTGCATTTACTATTAGGTGAATGTTTGCTGATTTCTTTTTTATGTATTATTCAGGACAGTAACACCAAAAAACATACATTACAATATTGTTAAATACAATTCTCTTAGACCAATTACAGCTATCCACGTTTTACAATTAATGTTTTTAGGTTTTAGGGGCGAAGACATTTATTTTAAACAGGAAAAAGAAAGTTATTCTTTGGTTAGTGTCATTATACATCCTATACATCCTGGCAGGCTGGGCTTAGGGACGATGTGTATATGTCCCAAAAAATGTAACGAGTCTTATAGCGTGATACCTGTAGGAGATATGTCAACTTAAAGAATTTGATTAAAACTCGTCAACTATGAGTTTTAAACAAATTCTTTAAGGTACTGTATAGTAATTCTGTTATACAGCTGATCGAGGCAATGAACTCATAAATTTAATTGGGCGTTTTTCCATTGAACTGCCATCAAAAGAACTCGGAACTACTAGGATAACATGAAGCATTAGTAGTAGAGTAACATAAATTAGTAGAGTTAGGGTCGCGTAAAGTTTTACAAAACAAATAATTTTAAAGTTTTGTATTGACATTTTTAGTATTCTATTTTGTCATTAAAGCTTCACCGTTGTGTTTATCAGATCAAAGTAGCGTGGGTAGGAGCCGGAATCTTATACCAATTATGAATAACGTTGTATAATTAATAATTATTAGAATATCTAAAAAAAAATTTACGAAAACGAAAAAGACACTGACAATGATGCACCTTTAGTTGATTTAAAAAAAAAACGAGATGCCTACAAGTAGAGTCGTTGTGACAGTATATCGGAGCTGCCGACGGCCCAGGTGGAGGTGCTGTCGCGCTACCTGTGCGCGGTGTGTGACAAGCTGCTGCAGCTGCTGGCCAGCCCGCCCGCGCTGGCCGGCCAGCCGCTCAACATCGCGCAGGACGTCTTCACCTGCCTCGCGCACGTCTTCACCGAGATCACGGTACGTGCCCACTGCCCACTGCCCACTGCCCACTGCCCACTGTGCTCGCCGAATCCTTGCTACTCATTCTGAAGAAAGGCCTTGAATAAGTTTTGATGAATTTTAACATTAAAAGAGATTACATAAATATACAGTTAAATTTAAAAAACTATATAATGTAAATAAAGATAATATAAAAATATATATATAATATATATATATATATAGTAACGGAATTTAAATCAAATATTTACCAGTCAACTAAAAGTTAAATCAAACATTAAATGTCAACCGATTGAAAAAATATCCTGCTAATTACTGTTCATAAATATGATACTTGGTCCTTCGAGTCGGATAGAAATGTTACCTATTTTGATTAATTCATTGATTAAATCTAAACCGTAATCGCAGAAAATATTCAGTTAAATACTTCTATGTGACAATTCTAAATCGAAAGCTGAAATTCCGCATAGTTGTGGCCAATTCAACATAACGAGGATTTTAGTTAATAAAACATAAGCGTTAAATCTCATTAAATATACAGCAATGAACTGTTCAGAAGCTGTTGTGAAAAAAAAAAATCGGTTAATTGTACATGTTAAACGAAGTGCTATATTACTAGTGAGTCTTTTATCTAATTTGTGTATCATGTTATTATATGCCAACTTATTATCATTTATAAACTTTAAGCACCTCGTGCGTGTGAACATTCCGGAGTGTATACTATGGTTCAGTTTAAGCTGCCGATACCAATGTGAGCACTTTTTCAGAACATGAACGACGGCGCATCTTGCGACGGGCACGGCCGCAGCAGCCTGATCACGTGCTACGTGCAGTACCAGTGCAGCATCCCGCGCCCGTCGCTCGCCGACGCAGACATCGGCCTGCCGCTGCCTCCCTCCGGTACCCGTACCCGTACCCGTACCCGATGTGTCACTGTGTCAGAACATTAGCGACGGCACGGCCTCAGCAGCCTGATCACTAGTTGCTAATATATACATACAGTCACGCCTCTTACCCATTGGGGTAGGCAGAGACCACATCTTTCCACTTGCTACGATCCTGACACATATCTTTACCTTCTTCTAATTTCATTAGCGTTTTCACACACGCTCGTCGGTTGCGGGTACTTTTAACGTGACCTTTCCTCAAAAGTTCTCCGATCTGATTGTGATACGTACGCCTTACCGGCTTTCCCATTCACACTTTCCTCATAAATCGGTTTCGTCAATCTCCTTTCATTCATCCTCTCTACGTGTCCAAACCATCTAAGCATCCCTTTCTGTATCTTTTTCACTACATCCTCAACCACACCGCAACGTTCTTTTAGTTGCTAATAAATATTGTATTTAAGGTAGTGTAAGGTCTAATCCTATTTTTCGTTCTTTTATAGTGATGAGTGACGGATCGTGCAAGATTCTGCACGAGGAGCTTGCACTTCAGTGGGTGGTCGCTAGTGGCGCCACGAGAGATCTCGCAATGCACAACTCCTGGTAACGATTTGCTGTTCTACGCCGCTTACACCCTGCTAGATAGACTTGTACAGATATACTAACTCGAAAGTGACAGATTGATGACTAATAATTGATTTACTTGATGATAACACTGTATGGTAGCGTAAGAAAATCTGCTATCCCGTCTTATCCCATGGGTGACGTAAGAGTCGACTGAAGGAAATGCCTGAAAAACATGATTCCGACAGGTAGTGGAACAACCCTCTCGAAACATGCGAGATTATAAATACCGATATTTAATTTAGTCGTATTAAGAATTTTGTTTATTGTGTTGTTGTACCAACAAACATAGAAGACAGTGATTAGCGGAGCACATACTTCACGCGAAGGTAGATTTAACGTCTGTCCATAAAACAGCTGTATCATCCATAAAAATATATATGTGTGCCACCACACTGCGCTCGTCACCATGATCATCAGTTCTTAAGTTTCTTTTGCCCACTAACTAACTCTCACTGCCATACGGACCGAAACACAGTGAAGCTTGCACTGTTTGACAGCAGAATAACGGTAGTACGATACCTACGTAGACGCTGGCGAAATGTAAATGAACTGTGTTCCAGGGCGCTGTTCGAGCTGATGATGAAGTCGATGGTGGAGTACCTGTACTGGAGCGGCGCTCACGAGGCGCCGCGCAAGGCGCGCTTCCCCGACCAGTTCACCGACGACGTCACCACGCTCGTCAACAACGTCACCTCCGAGATCATCTCCAGGTACCCTCGCCTCCGGATATTATAACATACTTCATACGACCTTGCATTCCAATAATGCGGGAGGAGAAAATTACTTAAAATGTTCACCTGATGGTAAGTGCGACGTCTGCCCATAACAAATGCCGTCACCCAAAACATTTCTGTGTGAAACAACACTGCAATATTAATAGTATAAGTTATATTGCCCTCCCGATTGAAGTACCTGACCGAGCTGAGGCCGGCCCCTAGGGCACGCTCCAGTCAGTTACTGTCGCGCACAAGAAGACGGTCAAAGCCGTCCCCTTGCGCCAGTCATCCATATAGGTTTCCGCTAAGCGCCCTCAGCGCTCTGCCGCCTTTTAATCCGGCGAAGCTTTCAAAGCCTTCGGCCTAACAGTGACCATAAATCCTAAAAAAAAACACTGCGGCCGTCACACTGAGACATCAGTTCTTAAGTCGCATATGCCCGGTAATTAATAAAAATACGGGACAAGCTCTCGCACAAACACATACGCACACGTTTGGTGTGCTGTCGTGCTTCAACCAATAATCATTATTCACTACAGGTTCCTTTTTCAGCAAATAAAAGCAATGCAGTTGCGCTTTCGATTTCGTTGTATTATTTTGTGCGTTTTCTTTATCGCTTGTAATAAGAGCCTCCATCCCTCCTTGTCTCGACTTCCCAATACTGGGGCTCGTGGCCCATCAAGGTATCAATTTTTCTCGTACAATGTTGCGCCATCTGTTACGGCTATCCGCAACATGAACCGCATTGGCGACGATGATGTTGAGGATGGCGCGGATCTGTCCATCGCATTGGAATCCTTCCTTTCCGTCTTTCACTCTCTACTTTCCCGGTGATAATCGCTAAAAGCTGATTGACGAGCTATGCGGCCAAAGAAATCAATTATTTAATAAAACTACTTTTACGGATTTTATCGCGTTTAATTTTTAAACTATTTATAACCCGACGTTTCGAGTACTTTACAGCACCCATGGCCACGGGGGGACTGAGGTGACAGATGTCATCGGGACATCGGGTTAATAGTTTAAAAGTTAAACGCGATAAAACCCTTAAAAGTAGTTTTATTAAATGTGTAATATTCGGGTAAATATAAGAAATCAATTATCCTCCGAAGGTACGTGTTGGTTAGTCTTGGCTTCTTGTCTAACTTGAGCTCCTAGAGAATCAACTGGTGGGTTATATGCGCAGTACATAGAATACAGACAAATTAAACAATAAATAAGTAATAGCTTATGTTCCACGCGAACCTCCTCTGATTTTCGATAGGATTTTTGAACCTAGGAAGAGTCCTTCACTCCATTTGGCGGGCTCTACATGATGTCGAAATATTTATTCCACAATGTATTATTTCGCAGCTACGGCAAGAACAGCCGCCTAACGCAGAGCCTGAACAACAGTCTGGCGTTTTTCCTGTTCGACTTGCTCAGCATCATGGACCGCGGCTACGTGCTCAACTTGGTGCGCAGCTACCACAAGCAGATGTCTGCCAAGATCGCCTCGCTACCGGATGCTGTGCCGCTCGTGCATTATAAGGTTTTTAATATTTATTTTGCAAGGCTAATCCTTAACTTGGGTCCCGAGTTGCTACGAAAACTGGTTAAGGCAACTAATATTTTGACACTTCCGTCGTTATTTATGAAAATATCATTTGTATACAGAAAAACAGAATTTATTTAACATAAAGTGACTCAGGACCGTGTTTTGTGGCAATCTATGGGGGAGGCCTATGTTCAACAGTGGACTGTAATAGACTGAAATGATGATGATGATGATGATGATGATGACTGTATTCTGTAGAATGGGTGGAAACGACATGTCATGTGGAAATGACATGTGAAGTCTTTACTTTGTACATTTATAAAATACCACCTAAAAGTGTGACTCAAAAATCTGACCGATTTCAAAAAACTTGTCACGAATATATTATTAGATAAAGCGTATTATAATAGAGTACGTAAATGTGTGAAAATAACTTTTACTGCATATTTGCAAACCCCTTAATAATTACTTATAATTACAACTTATTTATTAAATGAGCTTAATTTATTACAACATCAAGTGTCTAGGCTACCGAACATTTGATGTTGTAATAAGTTAAGCTCATTTATGTATGACATTGTGTAATAGAAAAAAAAAATTGTGGTGCGCTTTTCATTTTAATGTAATTTTTTTGGACTTAGTTAATAATTTCGCTACAGAAATTACTTATTATTATGCTATCATGATGGATAAATGTTTGATCAAATTTGACGATAATTGAGGAGGCCGAATAGTAACATAAACATTTTGTAAATGTTTAGTTCTTGGGCATATGGACGCAAACCAGTTTAACACAGTCTTAGTTATAAAGATATTTTTACGTATTAAGTATCTCTATTCTTTTTCAAGTTATTGTCCATGTGAATTAATGAAAACTTTTACTTTTAGTTTTCGGCTGCCAAATTATGATTAAATAATGATAACATTTTGAGGACTTGGCCATTTTAACTCAAACATAAAAAAATACAGGTATAATTCAGTTTTCGGCCTACGAAAATGGTACGAAAAATATTCGTCAAAAGTTAAAAGAATATTTATTTACTTATTATTACGTTGTTATATACAATTATTATTATTACATTACAATTATTATTATTAACAATTATATATTGTTATTACAATTCGGAGAATCGGCAATTTTGTTTCTGTTCTATATTTTTTTTTTAATTTTATGAACTATAAAATAATATGTAGTAAAGCGAGCGACGATTCGTTTTTATGCCCAGCTGTCGTTTCTACGCATCATCTGTTCGCACGAGCACTATGTGTCGCTGTGCCTGCCGGGCGGCGGCGACGTGGAGGCGGGGCCCGGCCCGCTGGGCGGCGCGGGGGGCGGGGCAGGGGGCGGGGCCAGCCCGCGCTCCGGCTCGCAGTCGACGGCGCCCCCGCTGGCGCTCAGCACCGACTTCCGCTCGCGGCACTACCTGGTAGGCCTGCTGCTGGCCGACCTCACCGCCGCGCTTCGAATTGCAGTACGTACTTCTAAGGTTATATGTACTGTCGCCCGGGTCCCGTATACCTAGAACGAGACATTTTTCTTAAAGTCCGTTAAATTATCTACAATTAGCAGTTGAAAACCGTTCCTATAACTGACGGACGTTAGTAGCTAGTGGATGATGTGTCGGTGAAAAGCTGCGTAACGCCTCTTTAAACTCGTAGCAATAAAACGAAAAATAGCTGTTACCAATGACTGTTTGTGAGAATATAGGAACGGGGCGCGTAAGTAGATTGATTTAGAGTAACGCATACGCTTCGATTGAAGCCTGAATAACTGTCTCAATTACATAGAATCCTGCATAGTTATTCTGCCGTGAAGCAGTAGTGTGTAAGTATTACTGTGTTTCGGTTTGAAGGGCACTGTGAGCTAGCGCAATCACTGGGCATTTGAGACTTAAGAACTGATGTCTCAGGGTGACGGGCGCAGTGTTGTGTCACACAGAAATATTCTGGGTGACATAGCATTTGTTGTGGGCGGACGTTGCACTTACTATCAGGTGAACGTTTTGCTCCTTTCGTCAATTTATACAATTTAAAAAAAATAGAGAGATCCTAGGTTGCCGGCTATCGGTGTGTATGTGCAGTGGCGTGAGGTAGAAGTGGTTGTGCGCAGGAGCCCGGCGCTGCAGATGTCGGCGGCGAGCGGCGTGCTGTCGCTGCTGTGGGCGCACGACGCGGACCCGCGGCTGGGCGCGGCGGCGCTGCGGGCGCGCGTGGCCGCGCTCTACCTGCCGCTGCTCGGCGCCCTCATGGACGTGCAGCCGCAGCTCCACCGCGGGTTCGACTCCGCGAAAGGTCCGCCCGCACACCACTCACTACAACTTTTCTACTCAATTATACTATTGTCTAGCAATCAAATCAAATGTTAAATAAATCAAATATAAATGACCGTATAATAAGCACCATATAAAAAACTAAATCACTGGGCAGTCCGATGTGCAAAACGGAATCACTTAAAAGTACTACAGACACAACAAAATCACTAAAAAAATTACCACGTACACAACAAAAACTAAAAAGTATCATAAGTTTCATTGTGAAATTACAAAAAATACCATGTGCACAACAGAATTACTATAAAGTACCATAAGCACAATGAAATCACTAAGAATACCAGGTGCAAAACACAATAACTAAAAATACCATGTACACAACAGAATAACTAAAATTACCATGCATACAACAGAATAAAAAAAATGCCATTTGCACAAAGAAATCACTAAAAATACCATATTCACAACAGAATCACAAAAAAGTACCAAATATTTAGTTACTTTGTAAATAACAAAGTAACTAAATATAATTATATTGATAACAAATTCACTATACAGTACCATGTGCACAACAAGATCACTAAAATTTACCATGCATACAACAAATTCACTAAAAAACCAATCTCTTTCGCAGAAACACTCCAGCTGGACAGCGACTTGAATCAGTTCGGTAATTTCTACACAATGTCGTCTCCGGAAGATTTGAAACAGGTATTCATTCACATATCTTTTACAACATTTTACATTTACAGAAGCATGCCTATAATTCAATACGTTTTATTATATGACGCGATGATACATACACTTTGTCGATTTTAGAGCACTGAACAACGAGAATTATGACATAAGTACTTTTGTAACTTAAAAAAAACAAAACCAGACACTGAATACATTAAATTCGTTGCGTTACCATGATTTTAGTTTTTACTATTTTAATTCCTTGTGTATAACGTTTTTGCAGCTTTGATTTATAGTTTTAATTAATGATGATGATGATGTTCTCCTAGCCGATTTCGACCACGGCGACCGACTTCCGACTACAGTCGAGAGCCATCAACTGCGCCGGAGATATTATAGTTCCACAAGTGTACGCGCAAACACAGGGGCACTCAGTCGTCGCAACCTAGCCGCGCCCGATGTAACGCTGATGCGATAAGATCGGAGGTAGGCAAGGATGCAGTGTCAGACACACGGGGACAATCACAACACAACCAGACCCGAAAACCAACAATTTATGTTTTAGCACAAATGTTGGCTCCGGCTGGGATTCGAACCCAGGACCCGCGGCTTAGAAGTCAGGTACTCTATCCACTAGGCCACGCGGTCATCAAATTATAGTATTAATATAAGCAATAACATTAAACACGCTCTCAATCGTGTCAAAAAGCTCTAGTATTTTTTTTTTGCATACATATGTGACACATATGCCAAATGAGTCGATATTGTAGGAACGCTGACGTCCAACCGTACTGCTTATTCTGTATTGTTTTAAGATTGATCTAATTCCACTGTCATACACCATTTCTTGGTAACGACCTAAGTGGCTTGTCCTCATGGCTCATTTCGCAGATCGAAATTCTATTATAAAAGCGACTAAAACCTAAACCGGACATTGTTTATATTAGGCGTAGTCTCCAAATGCAGCATTTTTTTTATTGGGTAGAGTGACGAAACGAGCAAAACGGTCACCCTGATGTAAAGCGCAACGTCTACCCATAACAAATGTTATGTCACCCAGAATATTTCTGTGTGACACTACACTGCGCCCGTCACCCTGAGAGCCTCAGTTCTTAAGTCTCATATGCCCAGTGATTACGCTAGCTCACAGTGCCCTTCAAACCGAAACACAGTAATGTTTGCACACTACTGCTTCACGGCAGAATCACTGGCCCTGGGTACCTACCTAGACGGATTCCTACATAGGAATCCTACCACCACCTAAAATTGAGGTTACCCGATGTTTGTGACGCCTTAATCTCTGTCATCGAAAATCTTATTCAAAAATGACACGAATTTTCGACGTTTCTCTTTCTTCGTATAACAGTGACTGTATAAACAATTGAAAGTCCTACAGTTGTCGTCATATTTTTTATTTTAAAATACACAGGTTTGGCTGCCACATGCGTCATATTTGTTAACAGGTGCTGTTGGTGGAGGCTTTCTTTAAGACTATTTGTAAATTTATTTATAATGTATTTTTGAATAAGATAAAAATTTCACAAAAAAGAGGATATCTTCGGAGTGTTTTTTCGCCTGTTTCTTGTCCGTCAGAGGAACCTCATTACGTAACGGTGATAGATTGAAAAAAAATGACGTTCGACAAAAGAAATTTATATTTCTTATGTCGTAAAATAAAAAAAAAATCGTATCTGAATCTGAATGAATCTTTTCACCAGTCAGTAATATTTTCACTACAGCCAGCACGCTAAAAAGACAATTTTTTTAACTGTAGTGTAGCCCACGCGACTCATTTATATTTTACGTTCTGTTATAACTAAAGGAGTCTAATTAAAGTCACCAAAGAAGCAACATCGTCTCTCATTAACAACACAACATTATTAGAAAACAGCTACTACATATAGCGAAAAAAAAATCCGGTAAATAAAACAATTATTTGGATAAATCTGTTGCAGAACGGCCGGCCGCCGTTCAACAGCGAGACGAGCCGCAACCTGCTGATGTGCCTCGTGTGGGTGCTGAAGTGGACGGAGCGCGGCGCGCTCAGCGCCTGCGTGGCCGAGCTGCCCGCCGCACGCCTGCACACGCTGCTGGCGCTCATCGACCTCTGCTTCAAGTGCCAGGAGTACAAGGTACTCTGTGCGCCTCTGGGCGTGCGGCACGCACACTGTGTGAGTGCGCGCGTGTGTGTGCGCATACATGTGTGCGCGTACGCGTACGTCGTCGTATGGGCGTGTATGAGTGAGTGGTGCGCGTGCGAGTTTAGTGCGTGAGTGCATGTGTGCGGGCATGCGTGCATATTTACGTGCGTATGCGTGTGGGTGCGCGTATTTGTGGGAGTGTGGAGAGAGAGATAGAGATAGATATTTACTGTTTGTATGTCTTTGATCAAGACTAATATTTGTTGTCGGCAGGGCCGCAAAGAAGTACTAAAGTGCAACCAGCAAAATGTTCGCAAGACGACAGACATCAAGGCAAAGTTGGAAGATGTTATCCTAGGGCAGGGCTCTGCTCGTTCTGACTTTATCATGCGTCGTAAAGGTAGGTTTCACAAAACATGCGTGAATTAAAAAAAATAGCAAAATATAGTCAGGTAACGGAGAATCGGTAGCGGGAAATGAGACATTCCATCTTAGTCCTCAAGATAGAGAATACACTTGCGAATTCTTAGTAAATTACAATCATTTCTATTCCTTCACAACTGGTAATTCTGGATAATTATTTGTCAGTTAGTAATTTAAGCACTGTTTGTTTTCCATATAAAATAAATCATAATAGTAAGTATTACAGCAGCATACACGAAATGTTTGTCCTGTTGACTCGTTCTGTCATGTTTATGCCATAAGACCCGAAAAATTACATTGACTGAAATTTGAATCTATGCAGCTAGCGCCATGTGGTCACAACTGGGACATGGTATAGTGTGTAAAAAACATGTTATAAAATATTGTTTATTTTTATTATGAATGTCTACTTTAAATAAGTAAACAAGTAATAAAGATGGCGTCTGCTAGCGCGCGTTCGCAGTGTTGCCAACATTTGAAAATAAAATTAACAATTTCGGGTAATACATTCAAAATTACCTAAATGTCGTTTTTCACTGGTGGTAGGATTCCTATACAGGAATCACCCCAGGGCAAGGTAGCAGTAGTGTGCAACGGTTACTGTGTTTCGGTTTGAAGGGCACTGTGAGCTAGCATAATCACTGGGCATATGAGACTTAAGAACTTATGTCTCAGGGTGATGGACACAGTGTGGTGTCACACAGAAATTTTCTGGGTGACACATGCATTTGTAATGGGCAGACGTTGCACTTACCATCAGGTGAACGTTGGCTCGTTTCATCACTTTATCAAATGAAAAAAATAATCTATTTTGAAGTGGCAGGTTCGAAATAGTTTTTTGGATTTCTAGTGTGATTTGGAATGCGACCCACCCTTTTATATTTAAAAAAAGAATCAACTAAATCGGTTTATATTGGACGGAGTGCTGACGTAAAAAAACATACGTAGCTAATTGAGAACCATCTCCTTTTTTAAAAGACAGTTTGATGCCCATTTCATTCGGAGACCAATAATATTTATGTCTGACACATGTATTGGTATCGGCTGGCATTCGTAGTTAAGATCCAGAACTTTAGATAGACACGCTAACACTAATAGGTCGGCTTGACTGCAGTTGCATGCACAAGCTTTCGAAACTGCTCAGGCCGCAGTAGTGGAACTATACACTAGTTGTGAGGAAAAACTTATCCCTACCTCGTCCTTAATAAATAGAATTATCATCATCATCATCATCATCATCATTTCAGCCTATTACAGTCAGTCCACTGTTGAACATAGGCCTATAAATAGTATACAATTTCATATTTCTTAATAGTTTGTATAAATATATATTTGACATTTTCACATACAGCAATATAAATATGCAAGAGCTCACTACCTCTATTTTGTGCCACTGAGAGCATTCGCCGTGAGGTGGAGTGCCCTGGTCGTTGTATGTAACGTAGCTGTTTGTAGGTGGAGGCGCGGGGCGCGGAGCGAGCGGCGGGGCGCGCGGTGGCCGCGAGCGCTGGCGCAAGGACTGGGTGCGCGGCGCCGCGCGCTCGCGCCCCGCCTCGCCCGCGCGCCCGCAGCCCGCGCTGG
Source organism: Luehdorfia chinensis (assembly GCA_019845155.1). Classification (NCBI taxonomy): domain Eukaryota; kingdom Metazoa; phylum Arthropoda; class Insecta; order Lepidoptera; family Papilionidae; genus Luehdorfia; species Luehdorfia chinensis. The sequence continues at coordinate 12,349,390 of JAHVAK010000103.1, forward strand.
CCGCCGCGCTCGCCGCCGAGCTGGCGCTGGCGCTGCTGCACGCGCTCGAGACCATCGTGCAGGTGAGTGCAGTGTGCGCAGTGCGCAGTGTGTGCAGTGTGTGCAGTGTGTGCAGTGTGGCGCAAGGACTGGGTGCGCGGCGCCGCGCGCTCGCGCCCCGCCTCGCCCGCGCGCCCGCAGCCCGCGCTGGCCGCCGCGCTCGCCGCCGAGCTGGCGCTGGCGCTGCTGCACGCGCTCGAGACCATCGTGCAGGTGAGTGCAGTGTGCGCAGTGCGCAGTGTGTGCAGTGTGTGCAGTGTGTGCAGTGTGGCGCAAGGACTGGGTGCGCGGCGCCGCGCGCTCGCGCCCCGCCTCGCCCGCGCGCCCGCAGCCCGCGCTGGCCGCCGCGCTCGCCGCCGAGCTGGCGCTGGCGCTGCTGCACGCGCTCGAGACCATCGTGCAGGTGAGTGCAGTGTGCGCAGTGCGCAGTGTGTGCAGTGTGTGCAGTGTGTGCAGTGTGGCGCAAGGACTGGGTGCGCGGCGCCGCGCGCTCGCGCCCCGCCTCGCCCGCGCGCCCGCAGCCCGCGCTGGCCGCCGCGCTCGCCGCCGAGCTGGCGCTGGCGCTGCTGCACGCGCTCGAGACCATCGTGCAGGTGAGTGCAGTGTGCGCAGTGTGCAGTGTGTGCAGTGTGTGCAGTGTGTGCAGTGTGGCGCAAGGACTGGGTGCGCGGCGCCGCGCGCTCGCGCCCCGCCTCGCCCGCGCGCCCGCAGCCCGCGCTGGCCGCCGCGCTCGCCGCCGAGCTGGCGCTGGCGCTGCTGCACGCGCTCGAGACCATCGTGCAGGTGAGTGCAGTGTGCGCAGTGCGCAGTGTGTGCAGTGTGTGCAGTGTGTGCAGTGTGGCGCAAGGACTGGGTGCGCGGCGCCGCGCGCTCGCGCCCCGCCTCGCCCGCGCGCCCGCAGCCCGCGCTGGCCGCCGCGCTCGCCGCCGAGCTGGCGCTGGCGCTGCTGCACGCGCTCGAGACCATCGTGCAGGTGAGTGCAGTGTGCGCAGTGCGCAGTGTGTGCAGTGTGTGCAGTGTGTGCAGTGTGGCGCAAGGACTGGGTGCGCGGCGCCGCGCGCTCGCGCCCCGCCTCGCCCGCGCGCCCGCAGCCCGCGCTGGCCGCCGCGCTCGCCGCCGAGCTGGCGCTGGCGCTGCTGCACGCGCTCGAGACCATCGTGCAGGTGAGTGCAGTGTGCGCAGTGCGCAGTGTGTGCAGTGTGTGCAGTGTGTGCAGTGTGGCGCAAGGACTGGGTGCGCGGCGCCGCGCGCTCGCGCCCCGCCTCGCCCGCGCGCCCGCAGCCCGCGCTGGCCGCCGCGCTCGCCGCCGAGCTGGCGCTGGCGCTGCTGCACGCGCTCGAGACCATCGTGCAGGTGAGTGCAGTGTGCGCAGTGCGCAGTGTGTGCAGTGTGTGCAGTGTGTGCAGTGTGGCGCAAGGACTGGGTGCGCGGCGCCGCGCGCTCGCGCCCCGCCTCGCCCGCGCGCCCGCAGCCCGCGCTGGCCGCCGCGCTCGCCGCCGAGCTGGCGCTGGCGCTGCTGCACGCGCTCGAGACCATCGTGCAGGTGAGTGCAGTGTGCGCAGTGCGCAGTGTGTGCAGTGTGTGCAGTGTGTGCAGTGTGGCGCAAGGACTGGGTGCGCGGCGCCGCGCGCTCGCGCCCCGCCTCGCCCGCGCGCCCGCAGCCCGCGCTGGCCGCCGCGCTCGCCGCCGAGCTGGCGCTGGCGCTGCTGCACGCGCTCGAGACCATCGTGCAGGTGAGTGCAGTGTGCGCAGTGCGCAGTGTGTGCAGTGTGTGCAGTGTGTGCAGTGTGGCGCAAGGACTGGGTGCGCGGCGCCGCGCGCTCGCGCCCCGCCTCGCCCGCGCGCCCGCAGCCCGCGCTGGCCGCCGCGCTCGCCGCCGAGCTGGCGCTGGCGCTGCTGCACGCGCTCGAGACCATCGTGCAGGTGAGTGCAGTGTGCGCAGTGCGCAGTGTGTGCAGTGTGTGCAGTGTGGCGCAAGGACTGGGTGCGCGGCGCCGCGCGCTCGCGCCCCGCCTCGCCCGCGCGCCCGCAGCCCGCGCTGGCCGCCGCGCTCGCCGCCGAGCTGGCGCTGGCGCTGCTGCACGCGCTCGAGACCATCGTGCAGGTGAGTGCAGTGTGCGCAGTGCGCAGTGTGTGCAGTGTGTGCAGTGTGGCGCAAGGACTGGGTGCGCGGCGCCGCGCGCTCGCGCCCCGCCTCGCCCGCGCGCCCGCAGCCCGCGCTGGCCGCCGCGCTCGCCGCCGAGCTGGCGCTGGCGCTGCTGCACGCGCTCGAGACCATCGTGCAGGTGAGTGCAGTGTGCGCAGTGCGCAGTGTGTGCAGTGTGTGCAGTGTGGCGCAAGGACTGGGTGCGTGGCGCCGCGCGCTCGCGCCCCGCCTCGCCCGCGCGCCCGCAGCCCGCGCTGGCCGCCGCGCTCGCCGCCGAGCTGGCGCTGGCGCTGCTGCACGCGCTCGAGACCATCGTGCAGGTGAGTGCAGTGTGCGCAGTGCGCAGTGTGTGCAGTGTGTGCAGTCAGTGCCTTACAAACCGATACACAGTAATGTTGACATACCTGCAGCTTCACTTCAGCGGCGGTACACTTCTAGACGGATTAATAAGAATCCTGCCACCGATACCTAAGGTTACACAACAAAATAAAATGCATTATCAATAAGTGCAGAGAACTGGAATATCCAATATAAATCATAACGCGTAATCTGTTTGGCGTTATTCCCAGTCTGTGAGCGGGCTTGAGTGGGGTCAGTCTGCGTGCAGCGCAGCGTTGGCGGTACTGCTGCGCGCTCTGCAACGCAACCAGAGCGCCACAGTGCTGCAGCACATGTTCGCCACCGTGCGGGCGCTTATCGTCAAGGTAAGTGTTCTCCAAGTCCGTAACTTCCGTACTTTAGTGTTCCGATCGGCATTCACATCAGCGCTTTCAATGCTGCCGCGTTTTTATACACTCTTCCCGAACTCTGAATATAAAATATTATATAATATAAAATATTAGAAAAGTATCCAACAAAAATACTTTTAAAAGGTTCGTGCGGGAATATTACCTGAAGACATCTATTGATAGTTAATTTGTGTACGTCTTCCTGAGCATTGCAGTTTTATGTATATGTAACGTATATTATAGAAGTATGTATATAGTATGTTGTAGAAGTATATATATATTTATATGAGTTTTTAAGTTTTTGAATGTTTATGTTTACTATATTACTTTAATTTTTATTTTTATTTGCTTTATGTTTTGTTATTAACTTCGGCTGGTTATTTAAGGTATTTTTCACATTTTTTTGTATTGCACCCTTCACAACTTTCTCCACACCGACGGATTGACTGGGAGAGAATGCCAATAGGCATTAAGTCCGCCCATTATTACCCTTGATTTGTAGAATAAAGTTTTAATAAATAATTAAAAAAAATATTTATTAAATGGTTATGTGCACCAATGGCATAATTCTGGTCATCTATCAATTTTACCAGTTATTTTCTGTTATTTCTTTATTTAACATTTTACATTATTAATAATTTAAATTAATATGTTAATAATAATTATTAAGTGTCTAATTAACTACTAAGTAAATATAATCCTTCTTTCACAATCCTTAGTCGGTCTAATACTGGGACGCTCAGCTGAAGATACTATTATTAATTTCTGGGACTGTGTATCAGGTAGATAAAGATCGTATTATTTCCTTGTACATGGCAAAGGCTATTGATGCATTTTAAATCATAAAGTTTCCAACTGAAACCTCTTTAACTTATGTGATCATCTAACATTAAAGAAAGTTATACTTCTATGCTAATATATAATATCCTTAGGAGACATAGGAAAAACTATATGATTATATGATTTTATCATTGTAATGAAATATATTTATTCTCTGCCGTAAGAAATTAAGATTTCGTTTGTCAAATGTCATTTTTTTATAAACGACTACCGTTTCTTAATGAAGTACCTCTGTACGGAGGAAAACAGTTGAAAGAAACCCCGACTCAAAATTTATTAAAGCTAAAGTTACAAGCGACACTCTATTCCTTAATGTACTCGTACATCTCCATGCTACACAACGTAAACATCCATAGCCAAACTCACACGCACAACTTACACTCTTATACAAAACGAATACCATCTTTCACACATACATAACGTACAAAGACGTTTGTGTAAATCTCTAACTCATTAGTGTAAAACTGTATGTAAAGAAAGCCACTTCATTTATATACGACCGCTTTTCTTAATTTTGTATTTTCTATGTCAAAACTGACAGTAGTGACATTTTTAACGAAATTGGAGAATGTATAAATATTAAGAAACCTTCGTTTAGCATAATATTTTCAATATTTGTTAAAATATAGAAAGACCTGAAAAAAGGCTTTAAATGTTGTTTCTTTTCTTTTTACAGGTAAATTATTTTTTGTTAACAGACTTTGTTGTCAAGAGTATGATATCATTATAATACTAAATACGGGTAACATTTTGACACCAATAAATTTGCTTTTGTATATCTTTATATTTTATTTAAAAAGCCTTCAAATCTAAACAAATAAATAAAATTGAATTGTCGGTTTGTAATAACAAAATAACAGCTTTTTACTCAATGCTTATGAAAGTATATACGGTACATACGAGAGAAAAACAATTTTTTTTTGTCTGTCTGTTTGCTTGTTCCGGTTAATCTCCGAAACGGCTGGACCGATTTTGACGGGACTTTCACTGACAGACAGCTGATATTATAGCGGGTAACTTAGGCGTAGAGTTCCGTGTAAATAAATTAAAACCCCAAAATCTGATTCAAATAAGGAAGTATATATGTATAACCGTGTGGTGGCGGCTCGTTAAAAGAATACTACCACTCCATCTCATCCAATGGATCTCGTAAAAGGCGAGTAAGGAATTAAACTGCACTGTGCACCCAACAGCGCATGGTGGCGATGGGCTCACCACCTATCACACCACGTGCATTATATTGTTTTGGTGAAACGTGGATTGTGGCAGTCATCTGTTTTTGCAGTGAGTGCCCTGTCTCTGACTACCCCTTATGGGATACAGTCGTGATCTTATGTATGTATGTATGTATGTATATGTATAACATTGATCGGGGTCGGCTTTTTTACCTGGTTGAAACAGCGGGGCATAACTAGTTATAAATAAAAATGCCGAGCTCTTAATATTTTTTTACTCTGCAGTTAGGCTGGTCCTGTTGTGGCGAAGAGTCGGGAATCTGCCGCGTGCTACTTCGACACTGCGCTGCTCTAACCGCGTCCACGAGGGCCCACGCCTCCGCAACACTCTACGCCCTCATGAGGCAACACTACCAGCTCGGCAACGTGAGTACAAATCTTTGTGTCAAACTTAAGTTCTCTGCTTAAGTCAGTTTCCTTATTAAATGGCAACATATATACATTATGTTGGTTGTGTACCAGACTGCGCTTGCTTTACCATACTCTGAATGCAAGTAATTAATTTCTCACTAATTACTTTCGAGTATCGAAAAATGTACGCCAACTGATTTCTTACTCTTTTTCTCTTTAGTAAGACCGTAGTGTTGTTTGTGCCGTGTGGTAGCGGCTTAAGAGAATGTACCACCCCATCTCATCCCGTGGGTGTCGTAAAAGTCGACAGAGGGAAAATATAAATCAGAAGATGGGCAGCAGCATCTCCTGGAACATCTGAATAAATAAACTGCGGTTGCCAACCCGCCTGCCAAGCGTGGCAACTATGGCAAAATCCCCCCAAAATGAGAGCTACAACTTTTGTGGCAATCTATGGGGGAGGCCTATGTTCAGCAGTGGACTAGTGATAGGCTGAAATGATGATGATGATGATGATGACATGTTTAAAATTGAATTTTTTTAGCATCATCATCATTTAAGCCCATCATAAGTCAACCGCTAAACATAGGCCTTCCCCATAGAATGTCACAAAACACTGTCTCTTACCCATCGCTCCATCTAGTGAGGGGTCGCCGTACACTACGTTTGCCGGTACGAGATTGCAACTCGAGAACCTTTCTTCCCAAACTGTTATCGCTTCTTCGTCACTTGTTGTACAATTACACATTAAAAAAAAATTAAATTCTATAATGTTCTAGAATTTTAGCCGAGTAAAGATGCAGGTGACAATGTCATTGTCATCTTTAGTGGGCACGTCTACAACCTTCAGTGAAGAAGCTTTACGACGTGCGTTGAAGACCGTGCTGGTGTATGCTGAGAGGGACGTCGAACTGCAAGATACTTCATTCCCTGAACAGGTAAGCAACGACCGCGTGGCCTAGTGGTCAGAGTCGAAAAAGAGAGACTTCTACGCCGACTTCCTGGTTTCGAATCCCAGCCGGAGCCATCATTAAAGCTAAAACACAAATGGTTGGTTTTCGGGTCTGGTTGTGCTGTTATTTTCCCCGTGTTTCTGACACTCGGCCGATCGGCCAGAATGACATCACACCGCTGCCACAAGTGGGCACTATATCTCTAATATCTCCTGTGCAGTTGATATCCGTGGTCGAAATCGGTAAGGAGAACATCAAGCAACGATCGGTCTTTTTGTTAGAATAGAATATAATAGAATATTTTTTATTCAATATAGATCATTTACCTTATACTTATTGAACGTCATTTTTTTTAAACTACACTGGTTCGCAAAGAAATGCCTCTGTCCTTGGAAGAACCAGTAAGAAACCCAGCGGATTTTGCAGTTTTATAAAGATGTAGAAATAGCTTGGCAGCGATCACCTCATACCCAGGGGTTATCATCATCCATGTGTTCCTTAGTATTATAATAACCCTTCTTAAAAAAGTCTTTGTTTAACAAATAGTTGTAAAAACGTATACATTGCCCCATAAAAGAGCACCGACTCTGTGAAGTCGGATAACTGGCATAATTAATTTGTGCTTGTTCCTGGTATTCACATTATGAACATCACTTTTTTTATTAAAGTGATTAATATACTTATGTACATACATAACGTTTTCATATACATATATATTTTTTTTTATCCAAGTCTGTACCGGTAACCCTAAAAATATGTTTTACCGTTTATAGGTTAAAGACCTCGTGTTCAATCTGCACATGATCTTGAGTGACACTGTGAAGATGAAGGAATTCCAGCAGGATCCTGAGATGCTTCTCGATTTGATGCACCGCATCGCTCGCGGCTACCAACATAGTCCCGATCTGCGTCTCACTTGGCTCAACAATATGGCACAGAAGCACATGGAGGTGAGTTTAAGTACAAAATAATTTACAACCCTTACCTAGCCATAATCCAGTGATACAGATTTGATGTACTACCATCTATTAAAAAACAAATATTACAGATTTATACATAGAATTATTCCTCGAGTGCCAAGGAGTAAACCAACCCTCTTGTTGCGGCAACAACCGGTCGCGCCTGGCTAGGATCTCACTGATCGATCGTACGAGTATCTACAGGCAATGTTATATATACTCTTGTCTTTTTTTATTCGATAAAGTGAGGAAACGAGCAAAACGTTCACCTGTCACCCAAATACTGTGTCACCCACAACATTTCTGTGTGTTCTTAAGTCTCATATGCCCAGTGATTACGCTAGCTCTCAGTGCCATTTAAACCGATACACAGTTCCTCCTTCCATCCTTTCTCCAACAAAAAAAAAACAATAGATAATCTTATTTAAAAACGCTTTTTAATTTTGACATAATATTTACAATTCTGTTGTATCTGTGGCAAAGTTAAGGTCCACATTATTCCTTTTGTCTAGAAAAGATACTAATTCAATATTAACTAGGCAGCGGATCGTATATTTTTGTAAAAAAATATCAAATTCATTTTTGTGTACGACGTATGAAGGGCAGCTGAACAGTTCTGAGCCTTAAGCATTAAAAATCAAGGTAAAGTAATAGAAAATTTATTTACAGTATAGTCTCCTCCAAATTCTAAAAATTTTTTTGCATTTTATAAAGACCATGTAAGTTAGTTAGTTAAAACATGCGTCGCGTCTTTCTCCTAAAATAGCTCTTTTTCCTCAGGTCTTCACTCCGACAAGTTCTTATAATTACTAACCATACATACATTATTTTAAAAATGACTTAAAAAAAATCCCGCTGGGTTTCTTACTGGTTCTTCCCAGGACAGAGGCATTTTGCGAACCAGTGTAGTTTAAAAAAAGAAAAAAAAAATGACTTTCAATAAGTATTATGTAAATAATCTATATTGAATAAAAATTTATTCTATTCTATTCTATTCATAAAGTAGTCGCTCAGGGTCGGTCGGATGATTTATCTTTTCAAAACCATCTCTCCCTAAAAGCTAACCTCAAGTCGACTTATTAAGGGTATCTTTTCTTTGTGTGTGTAATACTATTAGCCATGTGGCTTTTACATTGTCATCGGAAGCGACTCGCGAGCAGATGGCCCGCGCGTTATTTAAGGGTATGTATGGGTAAATGTGTTTACTTAACCATATTTACCTGTATATTTATTGGCACGATAGTAATACTAATTTTCAAAATGACATTGTGAGATAGCATTGCCTACGCTACTTGTATTGAAAATGACAAGTGTTTCAGATATTCACTTTGTTCTTTAAATGTATTAATTATAAATATTTTATGAAGTGTATTATTTTTTCCTCCACAGAGGTCAAATCACTTGGAAGCAGGCATGTGCTTGGTGCACGGCGCCGCCTTGGCTGCGGAGCAGCTGGGCACAGCAGGCCGCGGCGCAGCGCTGCTGCAGCGCGTCACGCACAACGCGCTGGACGAGAGCTGCGCGGACGCACTGCACCACCACCTCACGCACCAGGAGCTGCAGGTGGGTGCAGCAGCCCGTGTGTGCTGCAGCGCGTCACGCACAACGCGCTGGACGAGAGCTGCGCGGACGCACTGCACCACCACCTCACGCACCAGGAGCTGCAGGTGGGTGCAGCAGCCCGTGTGTGCTGCAGCGCGTCACGCACAACGCGCTGGACGAGAGCTGCGCGGACGCACTGCACCACCACCTCACGCACCAGGAGCTGCAGGTGGGTGCAGCAGCCCGTGTGTGCTGCAGCGCGTCACGCACAACGCGCTGGACGAGAGCTGCGCGGACGCACTGCACCACCACCTCACGCACCAGGAGCTGCAGGTGGGTGCAGCAGCCCGTGTGTGCTGCAGCGCGTCACGCACAACGCGCTGGACGAGAGCTGCGCGGACGCACTGCACCACCACCTCACGCACCAGGAGCTGCAGGTGGGTGCTGCATCCCGTGTGTGCTGCAGCGCGTCACGCACAACGCGCTGGACGAGAGCTGCGCGGACGCACTGCACCACCACCTCACGCACCAGGAGCTGCAGGTGGGTGCAGCAGCCCGTGTGTGCTGCAGCGCGTCACGCACAACGCGCTGGACGAGAGCTGCGCGGACGCACTGCACCACCACCTCACGCACCAGGAGCTGCAGGTGGGTGCTGCATCCCGTGTGTGCTGCAGCGCGTCACGCACAACGCGCTGGACGAGAGCTGCGCGGACGCACTGCACCACCACCTCACGCACCAGGAGCTGCAGGTGGGTGCAGCAGCCCGTGTGTGCTGCAGCGCGTCACGCACAACGCGCTGGACGAGAGCTGCGCGGACGCACTGCACCACCACCTCACGCACCAGGAGCTGCAGGTGGGTGCTGCATCCCGTGTGTGCTGCAGCGCGTCACGCACAACGCGCTGGACGAGAGCTGCGCGGACGCACTGCACCACCACCTCACGCACCAGGAGCTGCAGGTGGGTGCAGCAGCCCGTGTGTGCTGCAGCGCGTCACGCACAACGCGCTGGACGAGAGCTGCGCGGACGCACTGCACCACCACCTCACGCACCAGGAGCTGCAGGTGGGTGCTGCATCCCGTGTGTGCTGCAGCGCGTCACGCACAACGCGCTGGACGAGAGCTGCGCGGACGCACTGCACCACCACCTCACGCACCAGGAGCTGCAGGTGGGTGCAGCAGCCCGTGTGTGCTGCAGCGCGTCACGCACAACGCGCTGGACGAGAGCTGCGCGGACGCACTGCACCACCACCTCACGCACCAGGAGCTGCAGGTGGGTGCTGCATCCCGTGTGTGCTGCAGCGCGTCACGCACAACGCGCTGGACGAGAGCTGCGCGGACGCACTGCACCACCACCTCACGCACCAGGAGCTGCAGGTGGGTGCAGCAGCCCGTGTGTGCTGCAGCGCGTCACGCACAACGCGCTGGACGAGAGCTGCGCGGACGCACTGCACCACCACCTCACGCACCAGGAGCTGCAGGTGGGTGCTGCATCCCGTGTGTGCTGCAGCGCGTCACGCACAACGCGCTGGACGAGAGCTGCGCGGACGCACTGCACCACCACCTCACGCACCAGGAGCTGCAGGTGGGTGCAGCAGCCCGTGTGTGCTGCAGCGCGTCACGCACAACGCGCTGGACGAGAGCTGCGCGGACGCACTGCACCACCACCTCACGCACCAGGAGCTGCAGGTGGGTGCTGCATCCCGTGTGTGCTGCAGCGCGTCACGCACAACGCGCTGGACGAGAGCTGCGCGGACGCACTGCACCACCACCTCACGCACCAGGAGCTGCAGGTGGGTGCAGCAGCCCGTGTGTGCTGCAGCGCGTCACGCACAACGCGCTGGACGAGAGCTGCGCGGACGCACTGCACCACCACCTCACGCACCAGGAGCTGCAGGTGGGTGCAGCAGCCCGTGTGTGCTGCAGCGCGTCACGCACAACGCGCTGGACGAGAGCTGCGCGGACGCACTGCACCACCACCTCACGCACCAGGAGCTGCAGGTGGGTGCTGCAGCCCGTGTGTGCTGCAGCGCGTCACGCACAACGCGCTGGACGAGAGCTTATTAGCGTTCCTTCACTGCTCCGATATTTTGTGTTACATTTTACTACATACGTACATACATACAGTTACGCCTCTTTCCCATAGGGGTAGGCAGAGACCACATCTTTCCACTTGCTACGATCCTGACACACATCTTTAGCTTCTTCCACTTTCATTAGCGTCCTCACACACGCTCGTCGGTTGCGGGTACTTTTAACGTGACCTTTCCTCAAAAGTTCACCGATCTGATTGTGATACGTACGCCTAGGTCGACCCTTACCGGCTTTTCCATTCACACTTGCCTCATAAATCTGTTTCGTCAATCGCCTTTCATTCATCCTCTCTACGTGTCCAAACCATCTAAGCATGCCTTTCTCTATCTTTTTCACTACATCTTCAACCACACCGCAACGTTCCCTTATCACGCTGTTTCTCACTTTGTCAATCAGAGTTACTCCAGCTATACTTCTCAAACTTCTCATTTCCACAGCGTTAATCCTACTTTCATGCTTCTTCTGCCAGACCCAGCATTTACTACCATACATAAGTGTGGGGACCAGAACTCCCCTATGTACAGCCAGACGTGCCTTTTTAGATACGTTCTGGCTACACGTAAAGTTATGCAGAGCCCCATTCACTTGATTTCCTGCTAATACTCTTCTCTCAATATCACAGTCATACTTTCCGTCTCTCGTAAATTTAGAACCCAAGTACACAAACTCTTTCACTTGTTCCACTCTTTCTCCTTCAATCAGAACTTTGCAATCCGACATACTTTCTTCTCTTTCAAAAAGAAGTTTCGTCTTATCTACATTAATTTTCATTCCTTTGCTCTGTAGAGCACCATGCATAATATTTACCATCGCCTGCAACTCCTCCTCCGATGATGCTAATATAACCTGATCATCGGCGTATAGGAGGCATTTGACGGTCAAATCATTCATTTTAAATCCAAACACACTCTCTTTCAAATCTTTTAAGCAATTGTCTATGAATAGGTTAAACAGCCACGGCGAAGCCACACATCCCTGTCTAACACCTTTTTCAATGTTAAACCAGTCTGTATAAGCCCCGTTTACCCTGACACAAGCACTGGAATCCTTATAGAGTGATTTCAGTGCTCGTATCAAGCTGCCGTTCACCCCATACATATGCAATGTCGACCACAATTCAGTCCTCACTACCCTATCATAGGCCTTTTCCAAGTCCACGAATGCGCAATAGACCTTTTGACTTTGAGTCAAGAATTTTTCGGCTATGCTTCGTAAGGAAAAGACCTGATCCATGCATCCCATTCCTCTCCTGAATCCCGCTTGTACATCCTATATCTTCTCTTCAGTTTACTACAATACTATTATATATATTTTTTATTTGATAAATTGACGAAACGAGCAAAACACCCTCCTGATGGTAATTGTAACGTCTGCCCATAACAAATGCTGTGTCACCCAGAACATTTCTGTGTCAACAGGCTCTCCTCGAGCACGCCGCGAGCGAGCTGATGACTGCCGGCATGTACGAGACCGTGAACGAAGTGTATAAAGTGCTCATACCAATCGCTGAAGAGCATCGGGACTACAAAAAGCTGGCTAATATCCACGGGTGAGTAAACGAAGTGAATGTAATGGAAAAGAACATAAATTTTACCAAATTCTTATTGATTTATTTATATTTTTATTTACTTTTAAGTAGATGACGTAATCGCGCAGCAGGAATAGAGCCTTCGCTGAGAATCCCTCTCCCCTCCCCACACACCATTTTTTACTTAAGGATCTTAATATTTTGGTCCTTCGAGCCGGATCTGAAATGAAGTGGGCCTATAAAAATAGGGAAATTTATTCGCTTCTATATACAATGCTTTTAGTAAAACATGCGTCGCCGGTAGTGTCGAAGTCGCAAGGGAGTGCTAGTCACTGGCTAGCGCAGTAGTGTCCTACTGAACGATTACATAAAATACTCAAAATTCACAAAGGTTTTGTTATGAATAGTCATACATCGAGCATTTACCCAATAGAGACGAAATGTCATTAATTTTGTTCGAAATCAATTCCGTCAAATCACCGGGGTGGCTACTGCGCTCCGATTGGCCGAGTCAAGGTCAAGCATCCTACAAGAATTTGGCAATCGTTATTTTAATTTATTTGTTTCATTTATTTTTTGTTTCACAAGTCTTTTACACACTATACTTATGAGTATACACACTATAATTATATATTATATATTACTAATATAATAAAGCTTAAGAGTTGTATATTTGAAAGCGCTCATATCAAAAATACTTATTCGATTTGAATAATTATTTTTGCATAAACGTTTAGACGTCCAGTTTATTAATTAAGGTGTAGGCTATAAAACTCCACGCTACGGCCTCAATGCGCTACCCACAGAGAACCGAATATTACTGATAAGGGCCGAACTGTGATCTGCCGTACGGACGCAGAATTAGCGTGTGGCTCATTTTATACTGGCTGTGCCTGTGCTGTGCAGTATATATTTAAATTTAGTAAGTCATTAACAATCCAAACACTTAAAGCTCCCCTCCGTGCCTTGCCGCGTCCTTGAGCTACCACGGTTCTTATTTCCTAACTAACTAATAAATATGTTATTCTAGCAAACTAAACGAAGCCTTCACCCGCATCGAGCAGTTGCACGGCAAACGAGTCTTCGGTACGTATTTCCGCGTATCGTTCTACGGCGCGCGGTTTGGTGACCTCAACGGCGAGGAGTTTATATACAAGGAGCACGCACTCACTAAGTTGCCGGAGATATTCAGCAGGCTCGAGGTAACCAAGCTGAATTTGTTGTTTCAAATTAATTTAAAATTACTATAATAAAACATATTTGTGATAAACATACATGTGTATTTACACTGTTTTTACATGATAAATATAAATACCGCGTAGCGCAGAAGTGGAAAACCTGTTAGTATTACTAGGCCACAGGGACTGCTCAATAGGTCGATGGTACAAATCCGGCTCGAAGGTCCATGTAGAGAAGTGGACTGTATTTATCTTGTTCTTAAACTATGTTGGGTGAATAGAATAGAATTGAATAAATTTTTATTCAATATACATTATTTACGGTGGTTCGCAAAAAATGCCTCTGTCCTGGGAAGAACCAGTAAGAAACAGAGTGGGATATTTTTTTTCAGTCATTTTTAAAATAATGTGTATAAAGATGTAGAAATAGCTTGGCGGCGATCACCTTATTCCCAGGGGTTATCATCATCTATTTATTCTTTAATATTATAATAACCATTTTTATGAAGTCTTTGTTTAATATAAAATTTGAACTTTTTGATTGAAATACTTTGTGCACTTTCTGGGATTTTGTTGTAAAAACGTATACATTGCCCCATAAAAGAGTTACTGATCCTGTTAAGTCGAGTAACTGGCATATTTAATTTATACTTGTTCCTGCTATTTACATATTAATTTCTTTAAATTTATCTCTAAGAGACAATTTAGAGCCAAGATTATAAATGGCTCTTACTGCCCTCTTTTGAAAAACTAAAATCACTTCTACATCAGTCGCATTTCTCCGTAGCAAAACACCATAAGACATTATGCTATAAAAATGACTAAAATAAACTATAAACATATCAGTTTCAACATTAGTCAAATTCCTAATTTTTTTAAAGCATAAGCTGCAGAGCTAAGTCTACTAGCTAGTTTAGATATATGGGGGCTCTATTGAAGTTTTGCGTCAAGAGTTATTCCAAGAATTACTGGTGGTAGGATTTCTATGCAGGAATCCGTCTAGGAAGGTACCACCCCAGGGCCAGTTATTCTGCCGTGAAGCAGGAGTGTGCAAACATTACTGTGCTTCGGTTTGAATGGCACTGAGAGCTAGTGTAATCACTGGGCACATGAGACTTAAGAACTGATGTCTCAGGGTGACGGACGCAGTGTGGTGTCACACAGAAATGTTTTGCGTGACACAGCATTTGTTATGGGCAGATGTTGCACTTACCGTCAGGTGAACGTTTTGCTTGTTTCGTCGCTTTATACAATCACACACGACAACAAGCACGTTTACATCTAAACGTTTATCATTTGGAGTTGTTAATGTAATACATTTTGTTTTATTGCCGTTTAAAAGCAAATTGTTAACGTTAAGCCAATTTAATAATTTTGAAATAGTCACCTCATCATATAGCAAAAGTCAAAAATATTTTTTTTTATTATTTGGTTTTTTGCATATGTAAGGTGACAATACTAACTGTCTAGAATGATCAGAACTTATTTTGTGAATTATGGATCGGGGCAAAGGCTTAACATCTGTAAAAAATATTGTCTATACAAGTTGCAATAGATCCAGTAATACTCGTACGTGTTGGTTCTAAAAACAAGTTAACTAAATTGAATGATTTCAACAAACAAATAAAATTAATAGTGATGGAAGAAGCTTCTAGGAGATTGAAGTTAAAGTCTCCGCATATGACAACAAGTTTGTTCTGTTTATTAAGTTTAATTAAAACTTCCATATTTTTTTCAAAACTATCATATAAAGCTCATGCGGGGTCTGTAAACGCTGGCAACTATGAGGTGCTCAATCTCAACACAGGCCATTTCTATAGTTCTCTCAACAGAGAGGCTCACAATATCTTTACGTTCTTTGAATCGCAATGATTTATTTACTAGTATTAGAGAGCCACCACGTAAAGCTTTTTCTCTATTGAAAGAACTAACCGCCTGGTGGTTACTAAGATTAAACATTACATTATAATATTTTAGCCAATGTTCAGTTATACACATAATATGAATATATTTAAAAACAATTCAATTTCTAATTCTTTGCCTAAAAAGCCCTGTATATTTTAATGCACCAGGTGCATGCAATCTTTATTATTAAGATTTTCTGAAGTGGTACAATTATTTGCATATGACGACACATCCAAATCACGACAGGTCCAAAACTACAAGAGTTATTGACCTGAAATTCGACTCACACTCCTTTCCCGACATTGACACTCACTAAGAATTGATTTTACGAACACTTACTTCGAAATGTATAAACGAGCTGGGCACATTACGCCCACACATTATATTATATAGCATCCCACACATTATAGCCTGACAATTTAATTCGGTTATTTAAAGAACTTCTACGGGTCGCGTTTCGGCACTGAGAACGTGGTGATCATAAAGGACTCGAACATCGTGGAGCCGAGCTCGCTGGACGCCGACAAGGCATACATCCAGATCACGTACGTGGAGCCCTACTTCGAGCCGCACGAGCTGCGCAAGCGGCTCACGCACTATGAGAGGAACTTCAACATCAGTAAGTCAATTACCACAAATTATCAATTTATATAAAATAGTTAAGGTTTCGCGAAAGATATTGCCAATAAAAAAGTAAGTGCCATCTGGGGAGGACGTCTCCTCCAACTAGTAATATTAAGATAAGAAAGTTCGCATCTCAGAAACTTTCATACCGCAATTATGGAATGTATGAGATATTTTTTGAGCTTCTCTTGGATGTCGCTATATCAATCCCCTGCTGAGACTGGAAGTCGCAGTAAGCGTGGAGATGTTGAGTCGTCTGGCGATGTTGTGCAGTCTGGCGATGTGCGGTGAGGCTGTGGTCCAGGTCTTCTGTAAGTCGAGACGTAAAGAGACAGTGTTGATGCCGCAGGATTCAGCATGATGAGAGGGGCCTCCGTTGATAATCCTCAGTGACTGAGAGACTAGGAAGCACGCGTTCTGCCGACAGTAGTCTGGTGCTGTGACTGCGATGGCTACCCATGAAGTTGTTGCTCTGGGTTGGAGAAGCTGGCTGGGGTGATAATTTAGGCGGATGATATTCCCAAGGAAGAGGGTCTGATCTGGGGAGGACGTTTCCACCCACTAGTAATATTAAGATGGTGTATATATAGTTCGCATCTCAGAAACTTTCATAGTGCGATTATGAAATATATGAGATATTTCTTGAGCTTCTTATGTGGCGACATAGATGACGCAGCAAATGAAAAGCATCTCACACTTGACCAAAAATTTAATGAGGCTAAAACTGAATTCATTAAAATGCAAATAAAAAGTTTTTCTGTAAATTATTTGAGTATTATCGCTATTATAGTTCTAGATAAGCAAAACACGAGGGTAAACAAATTATTTTGAAACGTGCTTTAATTTAGTCTGTGGTTTAGAAGATGCGCGAGTAACTTACTATTTATTTATTCGAAGCATTAAAGTATGATATCTGTTTTGCATACTTCGCTAGTATTCTACTGTCTTAATTATTTAATCAAGAAATGTCTTCAACTCCGCTCCAAACATGCTTATGCAAAGTTTATGAGTTTCATTTTGTTATCATGGATTTCTCGTGTATTTTGTTTTGCCAACCTTATTCTAAAAAAAGAATCACTGAAATCGGTTCATAAACAAAACAAATAATAATAATATACGAACGAATACTTGCTTTTTACTTATTTACTGGTGGCAGGATTCCTATGCAGGAGTCCGTCTAGGTAGGTACCACCCCAGGGACAGTTATTCTGCCGTGAAGCAGTAGTGTGCAAACATTACTGTGTTTCGGTTAGAAGGGCTTTGAGAGCTGGCGTAATCACTGGGCATATGAGACTTAAGAACTGATGTCTCAGGGTGACGGGCGCATTGTGGTGTCACACTGTTCTGGGTCACACAGCATTTGTTATGGGCAGACGTTGCACTTACTTCGCTGAAGCTAGTGTAATTACATGTAGTGGGAGATTTAAGAACGGATGTCTCATAGTAACCAGTGTTCAAACCTTCCAATGCAATGTTTTGGGATTACGAAGTTAGTTCTATAAAAATGATAATGATGGTGCGCTTGCGTTGCAGAGCGCTTCATGTACGCGACGCCGTTCACTGTGGGCGGACGTGCGCACGGCTCGCTGGCCGAGCAGTGCAAGCGCAAGACCATCCTCACCACCGCGCACCACTTCCCCTACGTCAAGACGCGCATACAGGTACTCATAAAGACCATTCTCACCACCGCGCACCACTTCCCCTACGTCAAGACGCGCATACAGGTACTCATAAAGACCATTCTCACCACCGCGCACCACTTCCCCTACGTCAAGACGCGCATACAGGTACTCATAAAGACCATTCTCACCACCGCGCACCACTTCCCCTACGTCAAGACGCGCATACAGGTACTCATAAAGACCATTCTCACCACCGCGCACCACTTCCCCTACGTCAAGACGCGCATACAGGTACTCATAAAGACCATTCTCACCACCGCGCACCACTTCCCCTACGTCAAGACGCGCATACAGGTACTCATAAAGACCATTCTCACCACCGCGCACCACTTCCCCTACGTCAAGACGCGCATACAGGTACTCATAAAGACCATTCTCACCACCGCGCACCACTTCCCCTACGTCAAGACGCGCATACAGGTACTCATAAAGACCATTCTCACCACCGCGCACCACTTCCCCTACGTCAAGACGCGCATACAGGTACTCATAAAGACCATTCTCACCACCGCGCACCACTTCCCCTACGTCAAGACGCGCATACAGGTACTCATAAAGACCATTCTCACCACCGCGCACCACTTCCCCTACGTCAAGACGCGCATACAGGTACTCATAAAGACCATTCTCACCACCGCGCACCACTTCCCCTACGTCAAGACGCGCATACAGGTACTCATAAAGACCATTCTCACCACCGCGCACCACTTCCCCTACGTCAAGACGCGCATACAGGTACTCATAAAGACCATTCTCACCACCGCGCACCACTTCCCCTACGTCAAGACGCGCATACAGGTACTCATAAAGACCATCCTCACCACCGCGCACCACTTCCCCTACGTCAAGACGCGCATACAGGTACTCATAAAGACCATCCTCACCACCGCGCACCACTTCCCCTACGTCAAGACGCGCATACAGGTACTCATAAAGACCATTCTCACCACCGCGCACCACTTCCCCTACGTCAAGACGCGCATACAGGTACTCATAAAGACCATTCTCACCACCGCGCACCACTTCCCCTACGTCAAGACGCGCATACAGGTACTCATAAAGACCATTCTCACCACCGCGCACCACTTCCCCTACGTCAAGACGCGCATACAGGTACTCATAAAGACCATTCTCACCACCGCGCACCACTTCCCCTACGTCAAGACGCGCATACAGGTACTCATAAAGACCATTCTCACCACCGCGCACCACTTCCCCTACGTCAAGACGCGCATACAGGTACTCATAAAGACCATCCTCACCACCGCGCACCACTTCCCCTACGTCAAGACGCGCATACAGGTACTCATAAAGACCATCCTCACCACCGCGCACCACTTCCCCTACGTCAAGACGCGCATACAGGTACTCATAAAGACCATCCTCACCACCGCGCACCACTTCCCCTACGTCAAGACGCGCATACAGGTACTCATAAAGACCATCCTCACCACCGCGCACCACTTCCCCTACGTCAAGACGCGCATACAGGTACTCATAAAGACCATCCTCACCACTGCGCACCACTTCCCCTACGTCAAGACGCGCATACAGGTACTCATAAAGACCATTAGCACCACTGCGCACCACTTCCCCTACGTCAAGACGCGCATACCTATGTTCGCCTTTTCTTCATTACATGTGTATGTTAAACTACTACTATTTGTATGTTAAATGCTGAAATTGTAAAAGACAGACACATATATTTTTTTGAAATTTTGACTGGGATACTCAGTAGAGAGCATACCAGTGTAACTACTGAGCGTTTTTACAAAATTAACGTAATATATATTAATATTATATTTTCAGGTTGTACACCGCACACAAATTATCCTTTCACCCATCGAAGTAGCTATTGAGGACATTCAGAAGAAAGTAAGTGTAGTCTTCTACTTTTATAGCTTGTGAAATGTCCACTGCTGGACATACATCTCTCTCAATTTTGCCTAATTAGGATTTGCTGTTATCGCTACGCTTGGCCGGCGCATTAGCGGTCGCAATCTAACATAATGGAGCTGGTTATTCTTTAGTCGATTTTTTAGTCGTTTAATTTAGTCGACTTTTACAACTATTGAATTAATGGGTGGCAGATACTCTCTAGCGCCACTATCACACCGTATAGCTCCTGGCATTACACTAATAACGTCGCATTTTGCAATAGCACGCTTTTCCGGACATTTAAGCCAATTGCCATTATGGCACACAGACACACCGTATTAATAACATCACTATAGAAAGTTAATAAAATCGGGCGGTACTTTATAATCCATTGCAGTAAAGGAAATAAAGGGAGACGAAAGGTTATTCGGTGGCAAGATCGTACCGCCAAAAGCAGTGTGGATCGACTCGTCACTACATGCAGACACGAACTGTATATAGTTTTGCGGGAAAGCGATGGATACAGCTGACTCTGGACCGTATTTTTAGGCAATCTGTGTGGGAGACCTAGTTTCAGCAATGGACTTGAGATTAGGCTTGGGAAAAATAGTTCACAATTGGGATTGCGCTCTCTTGAGGCGAACTATTTCGTTATTCGTAAGTTCTTCAATAAAAGAAAATGTTTCAGTACCACTAAACTTTCAATTATTTTGGAAAAGAAAAGAACTATGTATAAATATTAATATTTTTAATTTTAATTGGAATAAATGAAATAGTTTAACAGTTCAATACTATTAAGTACAAGAAATATTGCCCTTCAAACCTAAACAATATTTACACACTCTTGCTTCACGGCAGAACGACTGGCCTTGATATGGTACCTACCCAAACGGATAAATCCTACCACCAGTAAAATATCACCTTCATCAGCTGTTCATGTTTGATTCGCAGATCACTGAACTAGCGGCAGCCACTTCTCAGGAGCCTGCCGATCCCAAAATGCTGCAAATGGTGGTGCAGGGCTGTATCGGCACTACTGTAAACCAAGGTCCATTGGAACTCGCGCAGGTTAGCTTAATTTCTTGATTTCCTCTTAATGCCACGCTAATTAATATTAAAGTGAAAAATAGATACAACTTACTCTTTCATTCGTCGAACTTAGTGCATTTGCCACCACCCCAGGGCCAGTTATTCTGCCCTGAAGCAGTAGTGTGCAAGCATTACTGTATTTCGATTTGAAGGTCACTGTGAGCTAGCATAATCACTGGGCATTTGAGACTTAAGAACTGATGTCTCAGGGTGACGAGCGCAGTGTGGTGTCATACAGATATATTCTGGGTGACACAGCATTTGTTGTGGGCGGACATTGCACTTACCATCAAGTGAACGTTTTGCTCGTTTCGTCACTTTATACAATAAAAAATAAAAATCCCTTAATTCAACTCTTGCGGTTAAATTTTAGGTAGGTAGCCGTTAGCGCACTGACGTTTATTTTACTTTTTAAACGGTGAATTGTAATGAAATATTATATTCCCTGACGAAAGAAAAAAATACAGACATCGTTTGTCAAATGTAATTTTTTTTACAATCTACCACCGTTTCTTAATGAGGTTCCTCTGTAAGGAGATTACAGGCGAAAGAAATATCAGTGTCCTTTTAGAATAATGACAAAAAAATACGTATTACACCAGGAATTAGTATTTATAAACAGCCTGGCATCTGTCACCTTACCTAGACGGATTCCTGCATAGGAATCCTTCCACCAGTAAGATATCAAATATGAATAGGTCAGTACACAGGTCTTTCCCAAATAAGGTCTGATTGCCAATCATGATGCAAGATGCTGCTCGGAGTCATAGTTCTGGATAAAGTCACACATTTATAATTTAGATAGTTCGTTAGTCCGCCATCTCATGAAGACGAAAACATTTTTCTGGCATTTGATACAGGTCCGTCACGTAAAAAGACCGCGAACAGTCATCAGGTACGTGATATATACTGAGGCGAAACGGAGGGGCTCATCCCGCCGGTAGTCATCCAGTTCTTTCAACTGACGGGACCTCTAATGGGGTGATGAATTCTCTTCTTACTCTTACATGACGATCGACTTTCTACCTCTACGCAGGAATCCGTCTAGGTAGATGTGCAAACATTACTGTGTTTCGGTTTGAAGGGCACTGAGATCTAGTGTAATCACTGGGTATATGAGACTGAAGAACTGATGTCTCAGGGTGTCGGGCGCAGTGTGGTGTTACACAGAAATGTTCTGGGTGACGCAGCATTTGTTATGAGCAAACGTTGCACTTACCATCAGGTGAACGTTTTGCTCGTCTTGTCACTTTACCCAATAAAAAAAACAAAATACATTTAGTCATAAAATTTATTTATTTCAGGTGTTCCTTGCACCAGTGGCAGAAGGTAGGCAGCCGCCCACCCGTCTCACCAACAAACTGCGTCTCGCTTTTAAGGATTTCTCCAAGAAGTAAGTAATTTAACTTAGCTTTTGTTTATATTGTTTTGTTCATCATTCGATCCGCGGCGTCGCCACCTCAATGATAGTTATGCAATTATAAATGCTTATTTACCACATGCACAGCGGTGAAGGATCCTGAGCAAACCTGAATCTCTGATTAATTAAAATATTTTGAGGACATGTGAGACATATGTGTCCGCCAACCCCATGGGAGCAGCAATACGGACCGTTCCCAGCTCAAAAACCCTCTCAGAAACCAAGGAAAAAAGACCTGTGCTCAGCAATAGGATATTTATAGGCCGTCACTTTACTTTTTATATATATCAAACGGTTTTACTGTTTCCGTTTCATTTGTTTTTTTAAATAGGTTTGCATTCATATTATATTAAGGATTTTATTATAAATTAGTGGAGCCTTACACACTACACTTTTAAGCAGCAGGGCTGTTTTAGCAGGGTGAACACAAAGTCTACTGTTATCTGTGATTATGTATCACATTATCTTATAAGCAGAGAAACAACCTTCTAAGAAATCGAGCTTTTTCCAATATATAAAAAAATAAAAGCGATGGTAGTGCGAGAATTTTGTATTTAATAAAAAGTGACTTACAACTGTCAGAGCTTTGAATGCCGAACATCGCGCGTAAGTATCGCTTTTGCATTTCAAATGCCCTGTCTTTATTTGTTGAGTTAATCCAAAAAACAATGCTATATCTGAGGACAGATTCATCAAGACCATAATACGCAGAGAGTAACGCGTCAATGCTTATAGTTGGAGCAAGTTTATATAAGGCTTATGATAGACTGCTGATTATTTCACACAGTGTATTAATGTGTTATTTCCAATTTAATTTATCATCTATAACTAAGCCGAGAAAACGGGCAGTAGCTATTTCCTTAATTGTATAAGTATCATGAACCAAATTTATATTTAATGGGTTCTGCAATTTTTGTCCAAAATGCATTATATTTGTTTTCGTTAAATTGATTCTTACATTATTATTATCTAGCCAAGAAATTATCGATGTCAATGAGTTAATTATCTCAAATTTATAATGGTTTCCGTCCTTACATGCAATTGTAACAGTGCTGTCATCAGCAAATAATGTCATAGTTTGAATCGTTGCATGGCAAGTTGTTAATGTAAAAAATTAATAAAAGTGGCCCCAAACACTGCCTTGGGGAACACCATATGATGCAAAGTGTTTCATGGAGGTGCATTTTTCTTCATTTTT
This sequence comes from Luehdorfia chinensis, assembly GCA_019845155.1. Classification (NCBI taxonomy): domain Eukaryota; kingdom Metazoa; phylum Arthropoda; class Insecta; order Lepidoptera; family Papilionidae; genus Luehdorfia; species Luehdorfia chinensis. The sequence continues at coordinate 12,372,775 of JAHVAK010000103.1, forward strand.
TGTATCTGTTGTCGCTTCGACAAATATGATCGAATTAAATCTAAACATTGCCTCTGATATCATAAGCTCCAAGTTTACTGATAAGTATATTGTGGTCTCCATTTCCAATGCCTGCGACATATCGCAATAAATGGCAAACCTCTATATAATTATCTATTTTATAATACGTTTTTTCTAATAACGTTTTCTTTAATTCTATATCATGGTATTGACAACAAAAAATCGACTGACACTAATTTATGTGAACTTCATCTGAATCCAATGAATTTAATGACAATTAAAAAATGTATCATATTTTTAGTAAAAAAAATACCATCAGAAATAGAAACACATTGTGATTTTTTCTGCAGTTCTTAACATAGTACTTAAGTAAACGCAGCCAGGTAGTTTTAAATAAAGGTTTTGCTTGAGGGTTTTAAAAACAGCTTTTGGGGCCATAATATCAGGTGTGCCACCTTAGTCCTCTCCTTTTTTTTACCCAAATCAATGTTGAAGTGTAACATATAACCGGGAATCCATAGCAGTGATTGTTATTCTTTTTCTTTGTACATATAGAAGTTGTAAGGCAAACTATAATCAGTGAATCCTCGAACTTCGGTGAGGAGTTTATCTAGCTGCTTCACCGTTAGAGCTGTTTCATACACATCACCCACTGAGGGAGATGGGCCGGTATATTATTTTACGCCGCTAATCTTATACCACAGCTTTTTTTATGGAAGAAAATGACGAGACGAGCAAATCGTTAACAGATGGTAAATGCAATGTCCGCAGAAAACAAATTTTGTCTCTTAGAACACTTACTCTTTGACGGCAGTATAACTGACACTGCGGTGGTATCTACTAACTACCTAGACGGTACAGGAATCCTACCTCTAGTGAAGCTAACCATTTCAATAGCTTTTGTCAATTTCAGAATATTCATGTATTATAAAGTTAATTTTTTATTAACTAGATGCCACGACGCGCTGCGCAAGAACAAGAACCTGATAGGCAGCGATCAGCGCGAGTACCAGCGCGAGCTGGAGCGCAACTTCCAGCGCTTCACTGAGCGCCTCGCGCCCCTCGTGCAGCACACTCCCGGACACGTCGCGCAGCTCAGGTCACAGCACACACACACACACACTCCCGGACACGTCGCGCAGCTCAGGTCACAGCACACACACACACACACTCCCGGACACGTCGCGCAGCTCAGGTCACAGCACACACACACACACTCCTGGACACGTCGCGCAGCTCAGGTCACAACACACACACACGCACACACACACTCCCGGACACGTCGCGCGGCTCAGGTCACAACACACACACACACGCACATAAACACACGCGCGCGCACACACACACACACACACACACACACACACTCCCGGACAGGTCGCGCAGCTCAGGTCACAGCACACACACACACACACTCCCGGACACGTCGCGCAGCTCAGGTCACAGCACACACACACACACACACACACTCCCGGACAGGTCGCGCAGCTCAGGTCACAGCACACACACACACACTCCCGGACACGTCGCGCAGCTCAGGTCACAGCACACACACACACACACTCCCGGACACGTCGCGCAGCTCAGGTCACAGCACACACACACACACACTCCCGGACACGTCGCGCAGCTCAGGTCACAGCACACACACACACACTCCTGGACACGTCGCGCAGCTCAGGTCACAACACACACACACGCACACACACACTCCCGGACACGTCGCGCGGCTCAGGTCACAACACACACACACACGCACATAAACACACGCGCGCGCGCACACACACACACACACACACACACACACACACACACACACACACACACACACACACACTCCCGGACAGGTCGCGCAGCTCAGGTCACAGCACACACACACACACACTCCCGGACACGTCGCGCAGCTCAGGTCACAACACACACACTCCCGGACACGTTGCGCGGCTCAGGTCACAACACACACACACACTTCCGGGCACGTCGCGCCGCTCAGGTCTCCGCACACACACACACACAATCACTCCCGGACACGTCGCGCAGCTCAGGTCACAACACACACACACACACACACACACACACACACACACACACACACACACACACACCCGGGCACGTCGCGCCGCTCAGGTCACAGCACACACACACACACACACACTCCCGGACACGTCGCGCAGCTCAGGTCACAGCACACACACACACACTCCCGGACACGTTTCGCAGCTCAGGTCACAACACACACACACGCACACACACACACTCCCGGACACGTTTCGCAGCTCAGGTCACAACACACACACACACACACGCACACACACACTCCCGGACACGTCGTGCGGCTCAGGTCACAACACACACACACACACACACTCCCGGACACGTCGCGCAGCTCAGGTCACAGCACACACACACACACACACACACACACACACACACACACACACACACACACACACACACTCCCGGACACGTCGCGCAGCTCAGGTCACAGCACGCACACACACACACACACACACACACACACACACACACTCCCGGGCACGTCGCGCCGCTCAGGTCACAGCACACACACACACACACACTCCCGGACACGTCGCGCAGCTCAGGTCACAGCACACACACACACACACTCCCGGACACGTTTCGCAGCTCAGGTCACAACACACACACACGCACACACACACACTCCCGGACACGTTTCGCAGCTCAGGTCACAACACACACACACACACACGCACACACACACTCCCGGACACGTCGTGCGGCTCAGGTCACAACACACACACACACACACACTCCCGGACACGTCGCGCAGCTCAGGTCACAGCACGCACGCACGCACGCACGCACGCACGCACGCACGCACACACACACACACACACACACACACACACACACACACACACACACACACACACACACACACACACACACACACACACACACACACACACACACGTATTGGTAAATTCCACTACATTACATACAATAATATGGAAATGTAAAACATATTTTGAATAGTATATTATGTTTTACGTTAGATTTAAGTTTTAATGTTTTGTTTTTATTATTGTATAGTGACGAGACGAGCAAAACGTTCACCTGATGGTAAGTGCAACGTCTGCCCACAACAAATGCTGTGTCACCTAGAATATTTCTGTGTGCCTTCACACTGTGCCCGACACCCTGAGATATACGTTCTAAGTCCCCTATGCCCAATGATTACACTAGCTCTCAGTGCCCTTCAGACCAAAACATAGTTATGTTTGCAGACTTCTGCTTCACGGCAGAATTACTGGCCGTGGGGTGGTACCTACTACCTACCTAGACAGATTTCTGCATAAGAACCCTACCAGCAAAATGTAACCTACAATTTATTGTTTACCCACCAAGGTAAATATGTTACTACCAGGGAAAAACATTACTACAATCTGTTTTTTATTACAGCAATGGACTGAACAAACACGACTACAAGTATCAAGCATAAGTTTTCGACACTTGAGAAGACACGACTGCTGATTCGAGAGAAGTTTTCATTAATATAATTTCAGTAATAAAACAACATAAAATTACCCTTCATTTTCAAGAGCATAACATCCCACCTATGTCAATGTTGACACATTTGATTGTTTATTAAGAGAAAGTTTGAAACTCTACACTTAAAGACTGCAAAGCATCATCCATGACTAAATGGTGATATACCAAATAAGACTTAAAATATGCAGAAGATACATTTAGTGTTACCTAATCTAAACAGGATTGTAGTATTTTGTAAGTGGGTATAAAAAAAGTTCACAATAATTGTAGTTTTTACATGCATTAATAATTCAATATAATAGTCTTAGATTAAGATCACCGAGTTAATGTTATACGCATTTATGATTGTGAGATTCTTTCCGTAACTAAAAGCTTTATTTAGATTTACTTGAGACTTTTTTAGCTGTAAGGAAATTAGTGTATGTTTCTAGTATCTAAATTCATTTCGATTGTATATAATATACACATCAAGTTTTTGAATTTACATTCATGTTAAATAATAAACATTCATCATAATTAGCTTGTAAATATTTCACTTCTGGACATGTCTCCCACATTGGGACGAATTTTCGTACTCTTTGGACCGTATATGCTGCAGCTTTTTAGCTCTTTTAAATTTTGAGATGGTTGTTCAGTCACATTATAGTCAGTAAAATAACATAAACTCTTGATTTATGGTCAAAATATGCTCAATATTTTCCTAGTAGTGATAATGTTTTTATGATGGTTTAGTGTTTATAAGTAAAACCTTAATAAAGCAGGTGAAATTGATGAAAAACTAATCCATAGCAATGTTAGATGCAATCATAACTTGAGCATGACAGAAGTTTTAATACAGTGTACGCACAAGACTATTAACCTTTTTCATTATAATTTTATAGTTCTGCTTGCCAAGAGTTTCATAATGAAACTAGTGATTTAAGTAAGAACTTCGCGTTGTATTACTATTTAAAAAAGCATATAGTAACTGTTCGTTACAATGTTACACTTGTCATGTTTTTAGACTTAACAGTAATTTTCTTGTCCTATATCTTTCGATACTTAAATAAAACAATTCTATTAGAAATATTTTTTTATTTCGTTAAGATACCGTACCATTGTCTCAGAAACCATTTATTACCTGTTCAATGCAACTTAGCTCACAAATCCAAAATCTAGCTTACTTTATACAACGAAATTTACTGTTTATAGCTAGATAAACTTGTTACCAGATAAAATTACTTTTAATATAAACGGATAGAAAGTATGCAAGGGCGAATTCCCCTTTAGGCCGTGTAGGCCCAGGTCATAATTTAGGAGGCGGCAAAACTCAGTTGTTTTTCATGTAGTTTTTCATTGTAACAAATAAAATGAAATGAAAACGGCCAGTCCAAATTCACTATAGTATATTTGTACCGTTTATAGTAATTAATGTTTTATCTCTAAAGTATGTACTTTAAGAGTGAGTGTGAGAGACCGGCAATTTTTTATTACATTCTTGTCACATCAAAATCTTCCAATGGCCAGCTGGAGTTTAACAAAGTAAAGGCAACTTTAGTCAATATATTTTATTGTATTAGTGAATGGTTTACTTGCTGTCACAACTCATGGTAGGTATATAAATATCTGAAATAAAACATTAAAATACTAGTGAATGACATCACTATGTCTTGCACTTTAAAATCGTACAGTACAATGTAGATGTGAAAAGAGCCCCAACAATCACCACTCACTGAGTTTATATAAAGTTAGCCACTTTTTAAAAGTTCTTATGAATTTAATGAAACCTTGCAAATGATGGATCACTCGGATTCTGCCGGTGTGTGCCACGTTAATCTTTCTTCATAGAATGCAATTACCTGCAAAAAGGTGAAATTTTTACACATAAATTCCAATAGTAAAAAGGTGCACTTCATCATCATAATCATTCCAGCCAATCACAGCACTTATTTTAAAAATAATAAATATAGTTTCTGTTAGGTCAAACACTTTTTGTAATTATTGCAGTTGCAATTACTGCAGTTTTAAAACATTATTTTTATAAATTGCAGATTAACTTAATTATTAATGGATTTATTACTAAAAATTATTCTTAATATCACAATTTGTCTCGGAATACTGTAGCCCAATTTCAAATCTATCTTCAGATTGATAAAGTAAAAAATGGAATAAAAGGCTTATTACATTGTCGAAAAAAAGGAAATTCAGCTTCTGATTACACCTTACTAAATTCAATCACCGAATCAATTTGTAGTTAAATGTGGCAGCGTCGTGTCGTGTGCAAGAATGGCTCCAGTACTGTCGAGCCACCAAAAAATTGGCCTTGCCGTAGCTCTGGCTTTCCGCTCAATTAAAATAAAAAGGAGAATGTAGGTCAAAGAATATTTATTGCTGCAGAAAAGCAAGCAAATCAGCACAATATGAGTGTTTTAGAAAATTGTCTTTGAATTCTTGCTAAAAATCTGCTGGATTTTTTACAAACTATGATACGAGTAACAGTTTCGCAGCGAAGCACTTTGTAATATTTTTGTCGGAAAAGGTTAATCTGCATTCATTTAAAAAAAAAAAAAACAGAAAATACTACTCACTTGTTGAGGACACTTAACATTTGCCACTTTAGCTGGCACCAACTCCGCTTCATCTGAATCTGCCCATTTTATTAGAAACATGAGCTCGCCAGTGGCATCAGATGCACCTGTAAATACATGGGTTGTATCAAAATTCTTACAAAATACATCTGACATACTTTTACTTATATGTACGTTTCCCGGGTGGTGGTGGCTTATGAAAACCTACCAACCTTTCTCATCCCGTTGGTGTCGTAAAATTCGGAGGGAAATGAAAACCAGGAGATGGGCAGTAGCATCTTCATGGAACATCATACATAAACTGCAATTGCCAACCTGCCCGCCAAGCTTGGCAACCATAGCAAAAACCCCCCAAAATGAGAGCTATAAACTTGTCGGAAGTTTATGGGGGAGGCCTATGTTCAGCAGAGGACTAGTGAAAGGCTGAAATGATGATGATGATGTTGGTATTAGTTTTTAAGCCTATGCACTCAAATGCACTCTCTGTTACAAGATATGAGGTAGGTTTCTTACAGTATTCAGAGAATTAGATATTAATTGAATTTAAACTACAAATAGCAGCCAGGTATACTAAACACAGAGCAACGGGTACAAATGGATCGGCTCTGCTTTCGCACCGATCGGACCTAGTCATTTTGAGAATTACACTCTGTGTGAGACTTTAAAATTACCAACTGTGCTTAAATGCGCAGCGGGGAACGCCTAGCCTCCATTGACTCCCAGTGAGGTAGCGCTAAGCTTTTGCCGTGTACAGAAACCCGATATCGGGTGTAAGAATACGGCATTAGAATGTGCACAGCAAAGCTATTTGGTCGCGGCAACGCACAAAACACTACAAGCAGCCCGCCGCAGTCTTCCGACAACCCTCTCGGGTTGACGATGGCAGCGACGAATAACTCCGCTTTTTCGCAGGACAACGAAGAAGATGCAGCGCGCCCAGGACACTCCAGCACAGAAGCCACAGCGGACCCGAACGCCGAGCGACTCAAGTCGCTGCTAGAGCAACACCCCGATCATGGGAAGCGCTTGGGGCAACTGGGGGCCGTGCAGTCAGGCGGCATCGCTCTTAAAATCCTGGAACTTTTGTTGCAGGACAAGGAGCTACCGCCACCCCCGATGACGCCGAAGACCGCACGCCGTCGACGCTGCCCTCCAGTGGTCAGCGACGACGATAAGAAGCGACACTGCGGTCTTGTATCGCGACCGCTCACGCCTCCCAATATATATTTTCGGTGATGTAATTGCTGTTAGCCTTCTCGGCTTTTACAGCTTCATCGGATACTGTGCTCGCGGGCCAGGGGCCCACGTGCCAGGGGCCCACATGCCAGGTTTGGTTTGACCCAAACATAAATACTTAAATAAAAACTCCTACAAAAACCTCGAAGTTCGGACTGTGTCGCGTTCGCTGCGTGCTTTCGCGATTTCGAAAATCTTAAATATTTTAAGTCGTCTAATGACCGTCCCACGGGGGCTGCGCGCGTCCATTCGGACTGTCAACTTGTGTGTCGGTAACTCTGGGCGGTGAGTACCGCCCTGGAACACGGGTGAATCGTGTGTACGCGGTGTGATTGTTGACTATTGCGAGCCGCTCTCTACGGCGGTCGCGCGTCGTGGTGCGTGTTATATTAAAGCTATTGACTGTGTGTACAGTGTGGCCTGGATCGTGACTGACAGTATCGTGGTCAGGAAGAGCTGAGACGTCCGTGTCGTCTAGCACGTTTCGCGGGCGACGTTTGCGTTCGGTCGCGTTTTTGTATGGTCGGTAATTTGCTGCTTTAACCACCAGCGGGTTTGAATGAACCGCGGCTTTTTCGAAAAACCGCCGTGATAATTCTCTGAAGTGTTCAGAGATTAAGGGCATTTCACAGTCGCTGTGAAGATCTAAATTGTTATCGCTCTGTAACTTCTTTAGTTGATTGCCCGTCCCGTGAGCGAAAGCGACGCAAGCATAGTCCATTACGGGTCTTATGCAAGTCTTATAGAGGCGAAGTTTGTGTCTTAAGCACATTTTGCTTGAGGAGCAAGTTAATGGGTATAGACGGCTTGAGATAAAAGCCACTCTATTGCGTATGTTTTTAATGTGTGCAGCGAACGACATCGCTGCCTCTAAAGTGACCCCGAGGTATTTAACGCTCTTTTCCCAGGGAATAGGGCGTCCGAACAGGGTGATCGTGCCTAGCTGATTGTTGCCGATTGGGTGACATCGTCTAGCGGGCTTTGGTGTGCCCCTTGAGAAGTATATCGCTACACTTTTCTCGGGGTTTACCTCCATTTCCGGAACCATTCGCCTAGGCGATCGGCTGCGGCTTGGAGTTGAATCATTCTGCGGCTGTTGTGCTTGTCGGAATAGTACAGGGCCGTGTCATCTGCGAAAAGCGCAAGATTGACTTTCGGGTCTTTAGGGATATCGCTAGTGTATAGCGAGAAAAGGAGTGGGGAGAGGCAGGAGCCCTGAGGGACACCCGATCGGAGAGGGCGGCTTGAGGAGCGCGTTCCCTCTACCCGGGAGCGAAATAGGCGCTTAGACAAGAAGGCTCGTATGATGTTCACGAGTCTGTCTGGCACTTTAGTGTGATACAACTTGTAATACAAGCCGTCGTGCCAGACTTTGTCAAATGCCTTTGCGACATCGAAAAATAAGGCCCCTGTGCCTACAGGCTTAGGGCGGCCGTTTAAATTCTCTAAAATGTGCTCCGTTAAGCGGTGCACTTGATGAGTACACGAGTGTTCGCGACGAAAGCCAAACTGCTCGTCTGGAAGAATATTATTTGTAAGGACATAGTCTTTTAATCGACTGAGTATAATTCGCTCATAAATCTTAGCCATCGAGTTGAGGAGACTTATTGGGCGATAATTAGACGGGATGTTCCTAGGCTTATTAGGCTTCGCCTATAACGTCGGCTTGCTTCCAGTCGTCCGGGAAGGAGCCGCTGGAGAGGAGCGCGTTAAAAATACTGACTAACAGACACAATAACGGCGTAGTTAGACATTTCATCACCCTGTTGTTCATGCCGTCGAGGCCGGGCGCGGATCGGCTTTTAAGATTTTTGACTATCTTAGTGACTTCGTCGAGAGTCCCTGGAGGCAGTGGTTCGCCCACTGATGGTATGGCAGCCCTGAGTTCGAGTTCCGCGGTCACCTGCTGCAGGTGGTCGGGATCCGCAGGCGCGAGAGACGGAGTGCATTGGCTATCTAAACTGTCTGCGAGGCATTCGGTTTTTTCGCTGTCATCGAAGGCGAGCGAGTTATCGTTAGATCTAATGAGTGGCGGCATGGGTGAGACCGGCTCTGCTTTGAGAGATCGTGCCAGCTGCCAGTATATGCAGTGTGCGACGGCTCGATTTCTCCAAGCATAGTATCGTTGTCGTGTCGTAGTTGTCTTGATTGTACTCAGATAAGCGCTCTTTAACATCCCTTTGTAGGAGGCGCAGTCTGAGTCTATTTTCGTCTGTTCTATATCTATCGTGCGCTTTAGTCGCACGGTTCTTTTCTCTAATCAGGCGTCGGAGGTTTTTCCCGGCGGACGGTAGGTTACAGCGTCGATCGCTCGACACCGTAACCGTCCGGGAGGATTCTCCGACGGCTGTTTTGAGACGATTCGAAAAGGATTATATCGCTCGGCAGGCTACCTCTGGCGAGTCGATAGTATTAGGAATTTCGTCTAAGTGCTGAGAGCTCGTAGACTCGAGTTTGACTCCAAGGGTACGCCAGTCCACAATGGTTTTGGTCTGAGTGACCTCACCATTTGCCTGGACCAGTTTAAAAATGACCGGACGGTGGTCCGATTCAAGTTCGTGAAGCGTAACTATAGTGTCTATTGCTAAGTTCACGTCCTTAATTATAGCTACGTCTAGAATATCCGGCTGCTGCTGTAATTGCGTCGGTACTCTAGTTGGCCTTTCGGGAGCTATAACGTTTACGTTAAAGCTCTCGGCTAAGTCGTACAGTTTATTACCGTTCGTGTTATTAACGTTGGAATTCCAACTGCCGTGCTTGCTGTTCAAGTCACCGGCAAGTATAACAAAACGACCTAGATCTAGTAGAGATTTTAAATCTGATTCTAATATTTGTCTGGATGGCGAGAGGTAAACTGATGCTAGTACAAACGGCCTGTGGCCGGTCATTGCTAACCTACACGCGGAAGCTTCTATAATAATTAAGTCTGGAGTATCGAGCGCGATACAATGCAAGGACTTTTTATAGGAAATCAGAGTGCCGCCTTTCGCGGTCGCTCTGTCATTACGGATGCATTTGTAATTGGCTATCTTAGGATCGCGCATACTAGGTTTTAAGAAAGTCTCTTGCACTAGCATAACGTCGATGTCATGATCACGAAGGAAATTCGCGACTTCAACTAACTGCGTCTTAAGTTTGCGTTAAAATACGAGACAGTCAGAGAGCGAGGTTTGATTCTACCACGCCTCCCAATTGGAAGCAGCGTAGCCCGCGGGTTAGACGCGACTTCTCCTGCTACTCTGTGGAGCAGAAGGACGCCGCATCCCCGGAAGTTTCTACTCCGCAGGCACCAGGGCCAGCCGCAGCCACGTCATACGCCGCGGCCTCAAGGGCGCCCGCAACCGCCGGCAATTGCCGGCCCGTCTAGCGCGCCGCCAGCAATTGCCGGCCCGGTGCGTTAGACGCCTAAATAATAAACCTACCGCCTGGATCAAATTCCCCCAACGGACGGCCTCGCCGTATTAGTGAGGAGAAAAATCAACCCATTGCTAGCCCCAATCTTGTCTCTGTGGACGCCTTAGGCATTGAAGTCCTATTCGCGGGCTAAGCGACAAGAATCTTCGCGGGCTAAGCGACAAGAATCTTCGCGGGCTAAGTGACAAGAATCTTCGCGGGCTAAGCGACAAGAATCTTCCCAGCATATAAGCCGCCACTAAACATCACAGATACTAATGACATTCATTTGCTTCTTAGTACTAATATTGCTTCTCTGATTGCAGGTGATCTCAACAGCAAACACGACGGCTGAAACTCTAGCAGCCCAAATGGGACGCGCATATTCGACGATGCTGAGGACAGCAATTATGCTGTCAGCGGCCCGGAAATGCCGACCCATTACCCGGGCATAGCGAGTCTATTGCCCGACATGATTGATGTATCATCCATCGAGGCCTCCCGGCACCGCCCGCACAAGAAGTCCTTGACCTCGCACGCATCGAGACCAGAACAAGTTTCGAGGATTTCATCGGTCGGCTCGCCAGGAACATGTTCTAAGACTCCGAGTTGCCGCACATAAGGAGCATAGCGCCCCTACATGTGCACCCCCCAGACGCCTTAGGGGTCCCAAGGGACCTCGTAAACAACAAAGAAGCCTAAGTCGCCGCCTGTTCGCTGGGCTTCCCCGCAAGGGGTCTCACCCGGCTGGCTAGTACCGAGCAGAGGGCGGCGTGAAAAAGCGAAGCCTCAAGAGAGAAGAAAGAAGAAGCCCTATTAGGCGGCCATCCAAATGCCCAAAAACCACTCCGGCATCAAAAACCGGACCCCAAGGACCAGTCTTTACAACCGCGTTGATCACCACAGTCAGGGGGGCCCAGAGCCCCGAAACTGTCTCCGTGCTCCGTGACGAGCAACGCGAGATTACTGCACAGTGGGTACAAATAATTTGATACCATGCCCTCTATGGTACGCTTCTAGTATGACTCAATAAGTGATATTTCTTTGTTGAACTAAACTATGTAAAATTCAATATTGTTTAAATGATGAAGTTACCAATGATCTTCTCAGCTTTCAGTCCTTTATCAAAGCCAGACTTAGCTTTGTCCTCCTTTCTTTCTCGTTTGCTTTCCTTAGCCTCCTCCATGGAGGAAACACTTGTGTCACGTCCTTTACGCCCAGTCACGCTTGTGTCTTCACTAGACTCACGCACTCGCTTTTTTCCCCGTTCTTCTGTCTTTTTTGTTTTCTAAAAACATATTTTTAAAATTATAAAAAAATTGCTGGCCTCTACTTACTGTAATGGATAAGATGTAGAAGAGAATTTTGGAATAATTTCATAAAAATTTTAATACCGCTTTTTGTGATAAGATCTTAGTTTAAGTTTTGAGATAACCTCGTGTTTATATAGATTTAACCTATTTTGTGTTTTCTAAATAAAGGCAGAGGCTACACATTTTTCCACATCTACGACTATCCTGACACACATCTTTTGCATCTTCTACTTCTTTTAGTGTTTTCGTGCAAGGTTGTCCGTTGTACGTATTAGATTCAGAATTGTTTGGCACCATTTTGGGGGAAAGTTTATGTATTTGATAAAAGTTTAGTCCCCAATCATAACAATACCACTGGCATAACAAAGTAAGGCAGTGTTTTTGAGGAAATTAAGAAAAACAACAGCCTCTATAATAACATGCAAAATGGAACGAAATATTGCTGCGAGAGCAGTATAACATACCCAATTTGTATAAATGCAACAAGAATCAGTCGATAAGGGTCCCATGACCAGGCAATACGCCATTTTCCAGAAAATATTAGAAATTATATACCCTTGACCTAAACTCAAAATTACTTTCAATTTCTTAGTCAAGTAAGTCTAAATCAAAGTCACTCCAGCTATACTTCTCCAACTTTTCATTTTCTCATTTATATTTCTTCTATACTTCTTCTAAATAAATAAGTTTTACCTGAGAATCTAAGATAAAGAAATTATCATATTAAATAATCCAGGAATCCAAATGTATACCTCTTTTTCTTTTCTACTGTCTTCAAATGTCTTAATTAACTCCTCACAATCAAGGTTTTCCACTGGCTCCCAAGTACTTTCTTCTTCTTTATAACCTTTCCATTTTAAAAGATACTGGATCTGAAAAAGAATAGTAAATATTTTATTTTAACTGTTTAATTCTTCATCAATAATATTACAATTTACTACTGAAAATTGATGGATGTCAAAATTGATTTATGTACTCTTAATGTTTTAATATCAGATTGCAAACTATGCAGTCATGTTATTTTAACAAACTCCACTAAAGTCTACTAAAGAACCACTGATTGACTTTCTTGTGTATCAGGAACCACAAGCAGCAAGTAAAAAAAAAGTAAAGTAACAGCCTATAAATGTCCCACTGCTGAGCACAGACATCCTATCAGTTCGGAGAGGGTTTTTTGAGCTGGGAAGTCTGCCATCCTGCTCCAATGCGGGTTGTTGACTTCACATGTTGTCAAAGTACTTTTATTTCTCGGACATGCAGGTTTCCTCTCTATGTTTTCCTAAACTGCTGAGCATGTGGTTAATCTGCACTTAAAATTGCAAAACAATTTTAAAGGTGCCTGCCACCAGGGATCAAACTCAGGTCACTCACATACTATGAAACTTGAGGTGAGTGCCCAGCCCAGTAAAACTGCAGTAATCTTTACCACATACTTATAGCTTGCTTATTGATGCCTTTATGCAAAGTAAATTAAATATAGAAAGTTTTCAAATTTTTCTTCATCAGCTTGTTAATTGTCCTCAGCTGGACATGGGCCATTTCCAAGAAGGGAAGATTTGATATAATCAGCACGCTTAGCAGCTGAATTGGTGATCGCAGTGCTAGATGCCTCACACCTCATAAGTCTGATATTTATATATACTATTCATAACCAAAAAATTACGAAATTATATCATCTAATACTTGTATTTGTTTGGTGCCCAAAATGAAATTATGCTATTACACATGTAGAAAAATATAAATGTAATGTAAATTAGTAAAAAAGTTTTTACTCTTGATATAATGTTTATATGTAAATAAAAATGCCGCCATAACATGATGGATTGACTGTATAACATATTTTGTGTATATTAAAATAAAAGAGAATACAAATCTAAAGATCTCTTAAAGATAAATTTTTAAAAACTTAAATTTTATTTCTAAGAAACGTCTGAAGGAATATTTTTAATGAATTGACTGTAATTTCATAATATTAATGCTAACCTTTCCCTTGACTGTTCTTTTGTCGAGCACTTTTTCCACGACGTATTCCTCTTCGCTGGATGGATCAGTAGTTTCTCCTTTTTTATCTTTTTTACCCATTTCTTACAAAGACAGAGACACAATAAAAAACTTTGGAATATATTAAGGAGTAAAGATAGCTTAAGTAACAACTTTTAATTACACCAAAATGGCGCGCTGCCAAAGAAAATTGCCCATACAAAAGTAATTTTGACAGATTACAGTGTTGCTGTAAAATTAAGCTGCAACATTTCAAGAAGTACCTATTGTTACTATATAGTGATAATAGCATTTCGTAAATGTTAGGTATTAATTAAAATAAATTTAGTAAATCTAACATTGTTGTAACTACATTTTTTCTTCTTTTTAAATAATTTAGTCCCTCATGCTAAAATAAAATGCACGAAGCTGTATTTACTAAGCTTGAAAATATGTATAAACTATAAAGTGAGGTAACCTAAATATAAAAATGATTGTCTTAACTCATTACATTTTTTGTGGTCGTACACATTTAATTTACGTCTTCAAATAATATGTTGATAACTTCGTTCTAGTCTCTAATTCATTTCATTCATTCTTTTACCCGTCAATTTGTCGATTCGCCTCAGGTTCAGTTTCATTCTGTTAACACGCTGTTTTGATTGTCGATGAACAAGTCTTTTAGACACTACACCCAATTTTACATATTATATCGCCGATTTATTCAAAGCAAAGCAAGTGAGTTCGTGGATTATATTTACGTAAAATAAATGGTGTGTTTTTAGAAAAACAAAAAAAATGTTAGTTGTGTAAGTAGTGTTCTGTGAACATTAACGTGCTTATTATAGATGTAATTACTAAGAGACAGTAAGATAACAAGTTTTTGTGTCGATTCGAGTGGTTTCAAATTGACTCTTGACGTCACGCAAAGCGACCAATCCGTTGGCGCTGAAGATTATGTAGTAACTGCGTGTTATGATCTTCTGTAACGTTTGTTACTGAAATCAGATGTTGAATGGATCACACCACGTGAGCGTATGTTGGAAATATGCTTTTGAAATGTACTGCAGACGGAAGACGTATCAAAGTGAACGGGGCACCGGTCGGCCAAGGAAATGTAGCTAGAGGTAGGTATTGGTGTCCCTGAGTGTTTGTTATTGTATCGCTTAATATTAATTTTATCAGTCTTTCATTTTATGTAGTCGTAGAAATTTGGTAGACACAAGGGTTTCTATTTATTTCCAACTCTAAATATTATGCATTGTTATGAGACAAAAACTTCTTAATGTTTTGTGGTCGTATTGCAAAAACTATTGTTTAACTGTACAACAAACAGTAAAAAGATAAGACTATGTAAATTATATTTAACTAATATTATTCCATTTACTATTTATGAAAAACATTTTTTTTATTTGACCCTAAGCTTTAATACTTTTAACTAATATATCAATCGTCAAAAATATATACTTTTAATACGGGGATTAACAACCGGCTATAGAAAAATACCGGCGAGAAACTGAAGCTACTGCTATTTTTTATTACTGTTTGTAATTTAATTTTACATTAATTAATAGGAATTTATTAAGTATAAAAAATAAATAAAATTAATTACAATAAATTATAGTGCGAAACGTCATTTCCATGTCTGTCTTCTTAATATTGGTCAAACTACCTTTAGATCAGTCAGGCCTTCCTTAGTGCACCGCTACTTACCAATTATCTCAAATTTATTTAAAAAAAACTATGCCCTACGTAGGATTTCTTGTGTTTTTGCATAGATGTTTACTCCAGCAGGGTTCGAATCCAGGACCCGCTTAGAAGTCAGGTACTCTGACCACTAAGCTACGCGATCCTCAGAATATAGATCCGCATATATGTGTAGCAGAGGTGGCGCAGGGTCCGTGCGCTCGCTTTAAAAGTTCGAGTGATCTAACCGGCGGTGTTCGATCCCTAGCGTAACGGACTCTTTTAGGCTCCAAAACCCTCTTAAAAACGAGAGGAGGCTTGTGCCTTAGCTGTGGGGCGTATATTTATAAAAGTATAGCGTTAGTTTAAGACAAAGTACATAGATAATCAAAACAGACAAAGTACGTGGATATAACAACCCCGTCTTATTCTTCGATGCAACTGGGTGTGTGTGATTTTGTGTGAATGCTCTGTAATTGGACGAACATCATGTGGCCATGGTGAATCCAGACTAAATTATGTTTTTTATTATTAGTTGCAGACCAATCTATGCGAAACGACCTTACAGTGTCTTGAAGTCATGCAGTGGTTGCTTAGTTGGGTCATCCTATTAGCGATATAATATCATCTTCATTTCGTTGTTAAACTACTCGAAACGGCCCTGCTTCTATGAGTCCAGGATATCCTATGGCTCGATGTAATCAAAACCTTTGCCGGTACCATTAACGCTAAACACATGCCGATCCACTTAACTGGTGGTAGAATTCATATGCAGGAAACCGCCTAGGTAGGTGGTGGCACCTACAGCCAGCAGGGCTAGTGTAATCACTGGGGATATGAGTCTTAAGACCCCACCCCCACCTCCTTCCCCCAGCAAACATGGTTACGGCACTTAAATTCTGCCACGCACGGCCGCTTTGTAGAATTTGCTATCAGCAGCTATTTTTCTGGACCGATGCGACTTAGGGACCTAGAAGAAAAGAGCCTATTCCTTTCTAAAAGGCCGGCTAGGAAGCCGTAATTCTTCTAGTATTGTGGATGTTCATGGGTGGTGGTGATCACTTAGCATCAGGTGCGCCGCTTGCTCGTTTGCCTCCTTTTCTATGAAAAAAAATGTCGATAAGAAAAAATCTGTCTATGAAAAAAAATGTCTCAGAGTATGGGCAAATTGTGATGCCGCACAGAAATGTTCTCGGTAACAGCTTTTGATCATCCGTCTCGCTGCGTGGAAGAGTTGATTGACATGTTGATGGATATCTGTGATGATATAGCACTAAAGGCGGTGTTATATTCCCGAAATGCAGCCTGTTCAGAATCTAAGAGAAAGTTCAGCGTGGCGATTAGAGGCACCTCTGATCGCCACACTGGGAAAGCGGGTTTGCGAGCTCAGCTTCAAACCTCTCACCCGATTTTCATTATAAAATAAAAATAAATTACAGTATGCCTACTCGTCCAAAAACATATATTTCATTCTATATTTTAATAACATATTATTTGACTTGATTTTAATAACAAAATTTCGTATCTGTCCAGAAGTGATTCATAAATATCATGCCGGCCAGATGGTAGGCTTTTATTAGTATTAAAGCCGTGTGGTGGCGGCTCGTTAAAAGAATACTACCACTCCATCTCATCCAAAGGATCTCGTAAAAGGCGAGTAAGGAATAAAACTGCACTGTGCACCCAACAGCGCATGGTGGCGATGGGCTCACCACCTATCACACCAAGTGCATTATATTGTTTTGGTGAAACGTGGATTGTGACAGTCATCTGTTTTTGCAGTGAGTGCCCAGTCTCTGACTACCCCTTATGGGACAGTCGTGATCTTATGTATGCATGTATATTTTAATAAACACGGCTTCCGGTAGCGCCTATGTTAGGTCCGAGATCAGCGCACTTTCATATTTTCTGTGTTGATCACGTATCGGGATTGTAAAACGTGAGAATCTTAACCTCATACTTTTAAAATCATATTAGCATTTTGTAGTCTTTCATCTTGACTACATTTATTCACACAATTTTTTGCAAATTCCTTAACTAGGCCAGCTAACAAAACACACTGGTAGGATTCCTATGAAGGAATCCGTATCCGAACCGAATTGTAGCTACCACCCCAGGGCCAGTTATTCTACCGTGAAGCAGTAGTGTGCAAACATTACTGTGTTTCGGTTTGAAGGGCGCAGAGCTAGAACTCATGGCTCAGGGTGACAGGCGCAGTGTGGTGTTACACAGAAGTGTTCTGGGTGACACAGCATATGTTATGGGCAGGCGTTGCACTTACCATCAGGCGAACGTTTCGTCACTTTGACAAATAAAAAAAAACACCTATTTTAATTGTATTGCGTGAACCAAAATGTATATTACATTGCAAGCCGTAATTGTAGCTAACCTTTTACTTTTATTCATAAATAATGTACAAGAACCATAGATCGGTTACGAATAAATGCCATTTGGTTTGTGTGTTCCGTCAGTTGACGAAAATGTGTCCCTTATCTCTGTCTTATCCCATATTATTGTGTGATATGCAGGTTAATGTGATATCCCAGTACAGAATTGGGATATAATTTTTCTGCATGTTTTACTTTGGCGTGAATTCGCGAACAAAATGCCTCCAAGCAAAGATTAGTTAAGTAGACAAGTTGACAATTGTTGTTAAAAATTCATTAATTTTTTTTTATACTCGCAATACTTCTAAACTGTCGTAAATAAGAAGTCGTATAAATTACACCGAACAATTTCGAATTGAAAAGAATTAAATGGAGCCACCGACTGAGTTGAGAACACTAGCACGTGCAAAACATTCGAAGCTGTTTAGTGGGTTTGTAAAAAGTTTGGGAAGCCCCAGTCTTGTGTGACAATGGACCGCTTTAAGTTCCATAGTCGTACTTTACTCTTAAAGCCTTAAATTTTATTACGAACATTACATGCCTTTGTATAATATTATTTACAAATATACAAGATTTTCTTGCTCTTATCTTTTATCTCAATAATCTTGTATTGTTTTATAAAGGGAATATATTCTTTTGCTTAAATTTAAGGAAATATATACACTCATACATACAGTCACGCTTATTTCTCACTGGTGTGTACAGAGACCATATCTTTCCACTAGCTACGATCCTTAAACACATGTTTCGCTACTTCTACTTTCTTTAGCGTTTTCATACAAGCTCGTCGGTTCCGAGTACTTTTGACGTTGAACCTAGAAGAGGGAAATATATGCGCTTTGTTAAATCTCTCGCCGTGTGTTTGCGGCTTAAGAGAATCTGCCGCCCAATCTCATCCCGTGGGTGTCGTAAAAGTCGACAGAGGGCAAATGTAAACCAGAAGATGGTCAACAGCAGCAGCTTCTTGGAACATCTGAATAAAGAAACTGCGGTTGCCACCCGCCTGCCAAGCTTGGCAGCTATGGCAAAATCTCCCCAAAATGACAACTACAAACGTTTGTGGCAATCTATGGGGGCGGCCTATGTTCAGCAGTGGACTAGTAATAGGCTGAAATGATGATGATGGTGATGGAATCTCCCAGATTATTATCATGTTTGGCTTATGAAAAATCTACTATATTTTCTTATTAATTGTTATACAAAAAATTACAAAGCAGAGGAGTAATCCCTTAGGATTGAGAATTCTCAGTGTTACTTTTCAATCGTCGTTCTATAAATTAATTTCGTTGTCCCTATCGAGCCTGAAATTTTATTACGAACATTACATGCCTTTGTATAGGTTTATCTTATACATCGTTACAAAAAGCAAGAACACCAGTGTAGGTAAATGAGTACTTCCAACTCCTAGTGTCCCATTTATCTATACTAGTGGTCGCCTACTGTGTAACTCTGGTTGGTTTCGTGATCGGTTTCATTTGGTCCCATTAACAAAAAGAAAACCGATCACGAAACCTACCAGTTACACCTGGTCAAAAAAAGAAATGAAAAGTAAAGATTCAGCATAGAAATGTCCCACTACTGAGCACAGGCCTCCTCTCATTTCTGAGAGGGTTTTTGGAGCTAGGAAGAATCCGCCCGCTGCTCCAATGCGGGTTGGCGGACTTCACATGTCTTCGAAATATTTTTAATTTCTCAGACATGCAGGTTTCCTCACGATGTTTTCCTTCACCGCCGAGCACGTGGTAAGTCAGCACTTAAAATTGCAATTAACTATTTTAGTGGTGCCGGCACCGAGTATCTAACCCAGGTCACTTGCGTACTATGAAATTAAAAGCGAGCGCCTAGCCCCTGAGCTACCACGGCGGAAATTCGATCGTAATTCATTTACTTTTTTTTATTGGATTAAATGTATTTGTAACACATAATTTAGCCCACTATCATTTTACTGTCGATATAAATGATTACTCGACATTGGCAAAAGTGGCTCGATTTGTTAGCTAATTGCCAGGATCAAAAAAGAAGAAGACAGGACACAAGTGCAGTGTAACGAGTGTACGTGTACCTACGAACGCAGACGGCTCCATTCTCCTAGTTTTATCTAACAATATAACAGTATGTCATAGTTCTTCTCACGATTTTAATAAAAAATAAGTTTCATCATTTCAGCCTATCACTAGTCTAACTGAACGTAGGCCTCCCCTACAGATTGCAAAAAACATTGTAGCCCTCATTTTGGGGGATTTTGCCATAGTTGCCACGCTTGGCAGGCGGGTTGGCAACCGCAAAGTTTATTTATTCACAGGAAGATGCTGCTATTCCTATCTCCATGTTTTTATTTTCCCTCTGTCGACTTTCACGACACCCACGAGTTGAGATGCAGTTAGTGGACTTGTGATAGGCTGTAACGACGAACGAACGATTATTACTTTGTTATCGAGGATCGCGATGGACGGAAACATCATTAAGGTTATGACTGACTACTTTCAGCTGGTATTCTTAACTTGTTTTTAACCTCATCTTATGTCGGCTATTATAGGATTATTAATATTTAATATGCGCGTCGAATGAAATCGTATAGTAAAACAATTACACAAGCGATATCACAATAATTCACGCATAGCGTAGAATTTTAATCCAGAACAGATGTCGCTGAATTGCGATAACTTAAAAGTGTTGTTTTTATATTTTTAGTTATGTTTATTTTATTGATTTATCTGGTATAACGGAGCAGTAAATATATTTTTTTATATTGATAATTCGTACTTGTTCTTTTTAAAACGGGAGATATCATGCAGATAATAAAAGGAAACTGTTATCTGTGTGTGTTCGAATGTGTTCGAACGCAAACGCAGGAAGGAGTAAATAAACATTTACTAAAGCTAAACTCGGACCCAAACCATTGTCATCTTGGCTACAAAAATGTTTTTCCTACGTAGTCTTTTTTTCTCTATTACGTTTATTAGGAAAGGTTTCGATTGATGTCGCTTACGATCGAAGGTTCGATTCTCGCACGGGACAAATATTTTTTTATTTATGACCTACAAATACTTGTTCATGGTCTGAGTGTTTGTGTATGTATATGTATAACTCACCCACGACAAAGGAGAAATTCTAGAGTCGGACAACGTGTGTTTAAAAAAAAGATGTATGATCAAAATTAGACGTCGTATATAAAACATTTATATACCACGTTTTTAAAACGGATTAAAATTATAAGTGTCTGTATATGGAGTGGCGGACTTCACATATCCTCGAAATATTTTTATGACTCAAACATGCTGGTTTCGTCACGATGTCTTTCTTCACCGCTATAAATCACAACTTTTAAGAGGTACCAGCACCGGGAATCGAACTCAACTCGCACGCATTCTATGAAGTTTAAGGGGAGCGCTCGGTTCCTGAGCAACCCCGTGGTAGCTCTGCAAAGGTCTTTGATTTTTTCTTCTGACTGTCTTTGTCTTTGACATTCACGATTGAGCACGTAACTCAGCACCTAAATTGCATTGGTGCTGGCATCGTGGATAGAATTCTTATTACTGTCGTACCGTTACATATGTGATTAGGATAGCACAGCTCTTTATTTTACTGGTGGTAGGATTCCTGTGCAGGAATCATTTCATCCAATAAAAAAAACTAACTAGCCGCACCGGCTTCGCACGGAAGTTATTGGTATTGTTACGCGCTGGTTCTGATTTGTACCAATAAAAACGACACTGCGAAGATAGATGTATATATTTCACTCAAATATACAATATCTGATTAGTCAACTTGTCACTATCTCTTGATTCGCCCCGTAATTTTAAATTCGGACTCCTCCTAATTCACTCTCCGGGCGCGATTATAAACCATCGAATATTCTAGAGCGCCGAGAAAATTCTAAATAATCCCAATATACAATGTTCGTGTTAAATCTAGAAATTTCGCTATTCGTTATAACTAATATAACGTTATAGAAACTTCGTTAAGGGCAATATATAACGTTCTAGAAACTTCTCTAAGGGCAATATATAATGTTCTAGAAACTTCTCTAAGGGCAATGTATAATGTTCTAGAAACTTCTCTAAGGGCAATATATAATGTTCTAGAAACGTCTCTAAGGGCAATATATAATGTTCTAGAAACGTCTCTAAGGGCAATATATAATGTTCTAGAAACTTCTCTATTTGTTACGGACAAGACATCGTTCTGGAATGTTCGTAACATTATGTTGTTACGTATGTATGTGTAAGTCTGTATTTCCGACTTCAACGCAGTAGTCAAATTGACGGGTTTCGTAAAGTCCTAGTGTTAAAATCATTTTATAAACAAAGAACCCACATAACACAAATATAATAAATGATATATACAGACCAACTGAGACCCTCCTTCTTTTGTGAAGTTGGTTAAAACAGCACCAGCCCGTTCACAAATTTAAATGTACGTACACAGGTAAATAGAGCCGAGAGCTCAGGGGCTTGGCGTTCGCTTTAAATTTCATAGTACGCGACTGACCTGGGTTCGATTCCCGGTGCACCGGGCACCACTAAAATTGTTAATTGCAATTTTAAGTGCTGATTTACCACGTGCTCGGAAGGAAAACATCGTGAGGAAACCTGCATGTCTAACAAATAAAAAATATTTCAAAGACATGTGTAGTCCGCCAACCCGCATTGGAGCAGCGAGGCGCATTCTTCCTAGCTCCAAAATCCTTTTAGAAATGAGATGAGGCCTGTGCTCAGCAGTGAAACATTTATAGACAGAAACTTTACTTTACTTTTTTTAAATAGTAAATGATCGTGAAAACCGTTTTTGGAGTCTATGTAGGGAAAGGAATATATCCGTCTAGGTATGCATCACTCCAGTCCAGTTATTATACCGTGAAGCAGTAGTGTGCAAACACTTCTGTATTTCGGTCTAAAGGGCAATGAGAGCTAGCGCAATCACTGGGTATATGAGACTTAAGAACTGTTGTCTCAGAGCGACGAGCGCAGTGTGTTCCAAACAGAAATATTCAAGACACAGCATTTGTTATGGGCAACGTTGCACTTACCATCAGGTCAATGTTGTACTCGTCTCGTCACTTCATCCAATAAAAAAGATGAGTCAGTGGTTAATTGCTTTCATAAATGACGACCGCGTGGCCTAGTGGTCAGAGTACCTGACTTCTTCGCCGGGGGTCCTGGGTTCGAATTCCAGCCGGAGCCAACATTTGTGCTAAAACTCAAATTGTTGGTTTTCGGGTCTTGTTGTGTTGTGAATGTCCCCGTGCTTCTGACACTGCATCCTAGCCTACCTCCGATCTTATCGCATCAGCGTTACATCGGGCGCGGCTAGGTTGCAACGACTGAGTGCCCCTGTGTTTGCGCGTACACTTGTGGCACTATAATATCTCCTGCGCAGTTGATGGCTCTCGACAGTATTCGGAAGTTGTCGCCGTGGTCGAAATCGACTAGGAAAACATCATCATCATCATCATCATATGTATAGAGAGATAAATATCTATGATGGCGTGATTTGGGTAATTATTTTGCGGACAATATCTGACTGGATGGACCGACACAACCCACGTCTTTTTAATTTCATCAGTTCACCACAGCGCATCAGGGAAGTAGGTATGCGACCTTCAATATATCTTAGCTAGCTTCCGTAACTATTTATCTTACCGTCGTGATGTTGCATTAAATTACCCTTTTTTATTGCGTTATGATAGTCACAATGCAATTTACGAAGTCAATGTCGTTTAGGAATCGCATTATCTCAATATTTATTGCTTCCACTGCATTGAAAGGATACTAGGGCGGAATGAATGCCTTTAGGTATTTTCTTCCAGTCTTCCCATGGAGTGGTGAGATTTTGTAATAATGTAGCAATAAGATGTAACACGGTAACATTTGCATAATTCTCTTGACGGCGGGATAACTGGCACTGCGGTGGTACCTACCTAGACGGATTCCAAGCATAGGAAACTCCAAGTTTGATTCTAGAATTCGTCACAGTTATAAACTTTCAATTTACAATTTACAAATTATTAACAGTTTTCAATGTACACTGTAAATTCCGTGCCATAGTAACTTAGGTAGCTATGGTAGCTCAGGGGCCTGGTGCTCGCCGTTAATTGCATAGTACGCGAGTAATCTGGGTTCGATCCCCGGTGCCAGCACCTCTATAATTGTTCTACAATTTTAAGTGCTGATTTACCACGAGCTTAGCGGTGAAGGAAGACATAGTGAAGAAACCCGCGTGTCCGGGGAATAGAATATTTCGAGGACATGTTAAGTCCGCCAACCCGCATTGGAGCAGCGTGGCGAACTATTCCCAGCTCCGAAACCCTCTCAGAAATGAGAGGCCTGTGCTCAGCAGTGGGACATTTATAGGCTACTTTAAGACAAGAGATAACAACAACATTAGCGACGACATTAACGACGTTTTCGATCGGAAAGGATTTTTAGTTTATAAAAGACGTGTTGAAGTTTTAAATAGGTATGACGGTGCCAACGCTCAACAACATTTGTGCAAAACTTTTCCTTACGTATTCAATACTTCGCTCCCACCGAACCGACAATATGCTGTGCGTAGTCGCCGACGCTTGGTGTGTGAACGCGGCCTATATATTTTCGGTGATGTAATTGCTGTTAGCCTTCTCGGCTTTTACAGCTTCATCGGATACTGTGCTCGCGGGCCAGGGGCCCGCGTGCCAGGTTTGGTTTGACCCAAACATAAATAATTAAATAAAAAACTCCTACAAAAACCTCGAAATTCGGACTGTGTCGCGTTCGCTGCGTGCTTTCGCGATTTCGAAAATCTTAAACATATCAAGTCATCTAAAGACCGTCCGAAGGAGGCTGCGGGCGTCCATTCGGACTATCGACTTGTGTGTCGGTAACTCTGGGCGGTGAGAACCGCCCTGGAACACGGGTGAATCGTGTGTACGCGGTGTGATTGTTGACTATTGCGCGCCGCTCTCTACGGCGGTCGCGCGTCGTGGTGCGTGTTATATTAAAGCTATTGACTGTGTGTACAGTGTAGCCTGGATCGTGACTGACGGTATCGTGGTCAGGAAGAGCTGAGACGTCCGTGTCGTCTAGCATGTTTCGCGGGCGACGTTTGCGTTCGGTCGCGTTTCTGTTTGGTCGGTAATTTGCTGCTTTAACCTACAGCGGGTTTGAATGAACCGCAGCTTTTTCGAAACACCGCTGTGTGAAAGCGGCCTAAGAAGGCGTACGAGCAAGCGGCTTACCTTATGGATAATGATCACCGCAGCTTTACTGGTGGTAGGATTCCTATGCAGGAATCCGTCTAGGTAGGTACCACCCCAGGGCCAGTTATTCTGCCGTTTAGCAGTAGTGTGCAAGCATTACTGTGGTTCGGTTTGAAGGGCACTGTGAGCTAGCGTAATCACTGGGCATTTGAGACTTAAGAACTGCTGTCACAGGGAGACAAGCGCAGTGTGGTGCCACACACAAGTGTTCTGGATGAGGCGAACGAATTGCTCGTCCCGTCACATTTTATTTATTCAGATTTTTCTAAAAGATGCTGCTGCCCATCTCCTGGTTTTAATTTTCCCTCTGTCGACTTTTACGACCACGGGATTAGATGTGGTGGTAGATTCTGTTAAGCCGCGACCATTCGGTAAATTAATATTATGGTAATTGCAAAATTTTGTGGAAAAGTAGACCCATTAAGCGCTTATTTAGTTTTTTTTTTTTAACTACAAACAGAGATCGTGGTCGCTGACACAGATCGAGACCTTGATAATAAATAGTTATGATTGTGTTGTTGCTACTTTATCATCCGCATACTGAAACTTAATGTATCGATTGTTATCTGTCGGCGTCGTCGTTTCAGCCTATCCTAATAGTCCACTGCTGAACATAGGCCTCCCCCATAGATTGCCACAAAAGTTTGTAGCTCTCGTTTTGGGGGATTTTGCCATAGTTGCCACGCTTGTTGGGTTGGCAACCGCAGTTTATTTATTCAGATGTCCCAGCAAGATGCTGCTGCCCATCTCCTGGTTTTCATTTTCCCTCTGTCGACTTTTACGACACCCACGGGATGAGATGGGGTGGTAGATTCTCTTAAGCCGCTACCACACGGCATTTGTACGGTTACCTGTACGATTGGTTATTCTTCAAGTCTTTTATTTAGCAAATTGTTTTGCGTGGAACTGAGGCGTGCATAAAGCATTTACGAGTATATGTTACATTCTTAGCGCTACTTAAAGTATCGCTGACTAACCCGGTCATGAGTTTTTTGTTAAGTATTTTGATTAGGGAGGGCGGCAGTAATGCCACTGCAGCGTAATGCTGATTCGAATGACGTTTAGTTGCTGCAGTCCTGCAATACTTTACCAACAAAAATATGCTTTTATATTACAATATCAGCAGCATGTGTTTCTTACTTTCTTTCATGACTTGGTTCCCGGCGTGAATTTTATAGAAACTAAGAAAGTTTTGGGAAGTTTCATGAATAAAATGCTTAGAATCGGTTTGCATAATTTCGAAGTTTACCTCGTTCTACGAGGCGGCAGGATTGATAAACACAGTTATTATACTACATAAAGTTATTAATTCAAGAAAGATCTCGGCTTAAATCGATCGGTTTGAAATATAACAGAGATCGACTCATTCCACATCACTAAACAAACAAACAGTTTAATTATAAAGTAAGCGACAGACGTAAATTATAACTTTGATATATTTACTAATTTATTATCCGTTGAGTTTATATCCGTCAATATTATTGCATCAAAGATCAAAGGATCGGTACGCATTTGATTTTCGGGCCGGCCGGCAATCTGGACTTGGAATATCGAGGAACCTCGATGTCTATAGTCCTAATAATGTTATTGCATATGTGGGACATAAATAAACTTTTTTAATGTCACTCTCCACGGCAATTGTACAAAAAAAGTTTTTATAATTAGAAATAATAAATGTAAAATATTTTTTTATTAGATAAAATAACGAGACGAGCTAAATGTTCATCTGATGATAAGTGCAACGTGTGTCTATGACATATGCTGTGTCATTCAGAATATTTCTGTGTGTTACCACACTACAGTTCATAAGTCTCATATGCCCAGTGATATCTCATATCTCAGTGCTCTTCAGACCGAAACACCGTAATGTTTGAATGCTACTGCTTCATGGCAGAATAACTGGCCACGCAGTGCCTACCTAGACGGATTACTGCATAGGAATCCTACCACCTATAATTTTTCTATGCAGGTGAGGCCACCGCAGTGGAATATTTACAGCCTGTTACTTTACTTTCTTTAAAAAAAGTGTAATTCTTTATTTTTGGTAACGTATCTAGCCGAGACCTTGTTCTCGGCTAAAAAATTTCTCCGAAAACTTCCTTATGCCACATACATTAGTAAATTATTTCGATGGAGCATGTACAGGAAGATAAGGTTCCAAAATATTTATCCTACTCTGTTTGTTGTTATGTACAAATAATAACACCCGTAATCCACGGACCGACAGATAACCCAATTAAGTAACTATTTACATATACTATTTATTCATATGAAATACGAATAAATAAAATTCGGTTTGTCTTTGATATACAATTCTTATTTTAAATACACTTTTTCCTTAGTATCTGTTTAGTAAATAGTTCTTAATTAACGAAATCTCTTATGATAAAATACCTGTCTGTTTGTTCACATGGATATAATACAAAAACTAGTACGTACTAGTACGTCGGACGAAATAATGTCGCCTAGTAAGTTAACATAGTACAACAAGTTAGAAAAATAATTGTACAGTGTACAGTATCAGAAAAAAAGGCATTCGTAGGAATTAATACAATAATAATGTAGTATTAATTGACCTTGTTGTCGCGGTGTTACACAGTGTGCTGTCCTGTTTCATCTCGTGGGTGTGGTGGTAGACGACTACGGGAAAATCTTATGGCCTAGGACATTTGACAGAACAAGCGTCTCAAAAACGTCAGACTGTAAATACACGATACTCATACTAACGGCGACAATTTTATTTAGCATTTTTTACCTAAATTAAACCATTGTCTCATCTATTTTTATAAATATGTAGTTCATTGTTATATTTTACGATGTCTATTCTATTTGCGAAATAGATATTCCCCGCCGTTTCGCTCGGAGTAATTTTTTTATAAAATATATACTACAAAATTTTCTGTGACAAAATGTACTAGATGTTGGTAACGTTGTAACTGGCTATCGCTAATAAATTTCATAGATTTTCGCCTTCAAA
Source organism: Luehdorfia chinensis (assembly GCA_019845155.1). NCBI lineage: Eukaryota > Metazoa > Arthropoda > Insecta > Lepidoptera > Papilionidae > Luehdorfia > Luehdorfia chinensis. The sequence goes on from JAHVAK010000103.1 coordinate 12,401,085, forward strand.
ATTTTATAGATTGGGTTTTGTACAGGTTTTTATGAATAGACACCAGGTCGTATTAACATTATATAATTTTCAACACATCAATATAGCATTGATTTAAAATCTAAAAGCTGCTTTTCGAAAATAAACAATCTCACCATCACTAGGTTTTTTTATATAAACTGTTAGAAACCTTTTGTATACTCCATCCTTATTTTATTGACTGATTGAGTGGTTAGCGTGGTCACACTAGGCCTAACTTCTACTGGGTTCGAATCCCAGCTGGAGCAAACAATTGTGCAAAAACACTAATTGTGGGTTTTTCGGGTCTGGTTGTGCTGTGCACGTGAAATATGTATCTGTAAACCGCACCCACGATACAGGAGAAATCCTAGTGTGGGGCATCGTTTTTAAAAAAAATAAAAAATAAATTTCCAAACGCAAGGGCCCTCGAGCCGAAGTGAACGACTTATCTAAGCGTTATCACTGTCGGGCGAGGTCAGCAGGCTCGCAGCGGCATGTTTACCGAGATCGATACGAGCACGCTCGGAACATATGATTGGTAACCAGTTCGCTGTTCGCACCGGATTGTTACGGATATTCACCTGCCCGAGAATCTGTAGACCGTCGCCGTTTTTTATCGAAAACCAATGACCATTTTATCTCAAGGTTGAACGATAAACGTTAAACGTTAACAAAGAACCCGTTGAATTGTCTCATTAAAACGTTAAACGTTAATAAAGAACCCGTTGAATTGTCTCATTAACTTTTGGCATTTAACTAACTGCCGTGTGGTAGCGGTCTAAGAGAATCTACCACCCCATCTCATCCCGTGGGTGTCGTAAAAGTCGACAGAGGGAAAATGAAAACCAGGAGATGGGCAGCAGCATCTTGCTGGAACATCTGAATAAATAAACTGCGGTTGCCAACCCGTCTGCCAAGCGTGGCAACTATGGCATAATCCCCCCAAAACGAGAGCTACAAACTTTTGTAGCAATCTATAGGGGAGGCCTTTGTTCTGCAGTGGACTATTGATAGGCTGAAACGACGACGACGACATTTAACTATCAGTGTAATAAGAAAATCTTTCAACTCAATTTTGCACTCACTTCCTGACGTCCAAATAATTTGAAATATTGCACACGAGCCGTGTTAGCTCAGGAGCTAGGCGCTCGCTTTAATTTCATAGTCCGCGACTGACCTGGGTTCGGTTCCCGGTGCCGGCACCATTATTGATAATTGCAATTTTAAGTGCTGATTTACCACGTACTCGGTGACGGAAAACGTCGCTGAGGAAACCTGCATGTCTGAGAAATAAAAAATATTTCGAAGACATGTGAAGCCTGTCAACCCGCATTGGAACAGCATAGCGGATTCTTTCTTTTTCCAAAACCTTGAAATGAAAGTAGGCCTGAGCTCAGCAGTGGGACATTTATATGCTGTCACTACTCCACTGCTGAACATAGGTCTCTCCTAAAGATTGCCACAATAGTTTGTAGCTCTCATTTTGGGGGGATTTTGCCATAGTTGTCACGCTTGCCAGGCAGATGTTTCAGGAAGATGCTGCTGCTCTTCTCCTGGTTTTGTGTATGTGTTTTGAATATGTTTATTTATTTTTTTTTTATATGATAGTAAGATGTAAGTGCAACGTCTGCCCATAACAAATGCTGTGTCACTCAGAACATTTCTGTGTCACCACACTGCGCCCGTCACCCTGCGACATCAGTTCTTAAGCCACATATGCCCAGTGATTACGCTAGCTCTCAGTGCCATTCAAAGCGAAACAGTAATGTTTGCACACTACTGCTACACGGCAGAATATCTGGTCCTGAGTTTTTTTTATCTCGTCTTCAACTCGACGATCAAAAACACTTTTGCAAGAATGTCGGTTGCGTTACATCATTTTTTATTGTTTTAATTTTTTTTTTTTGTAATGTGTTTTGCTGTTTTTTTTTTTGGCGCGCTGCAGACCGGAGCATGTACACAGACAGCTGCTGGCCAACCTTCAGTAATTGGACAGGCACTTTAAAAAGATGAAGATTTTTTTTTAATAAAAAATAATGCAAGCAAACAGCCCGCTGACATATAAAAAATTGTATAAAAATGGTCAATTGTATCTCCTATTAAAGATGACTGCAAAACATTTGCTCTGCATATTGATTTTAAAAATAACTTTTGTTCATTCGCGTATATCTGTTGTTTCGCCTACGTATACAAATGAATTAAAACTTTATTGTATTAGTTATAACATAAAACCACATTCCTAAAGAAACATTTAATGATTTCGGAGGAACGGAGTTCCAGGAAATAGTAGAAGTAGAAGAGAGTAGTTCGAGGAAAGCTAATAGAGGAAACCTCTTTAATAGGTAATAGTGCTTTGAACATTTAGACACTGGTGGTTTTATTGGGGATAGGATTTCCATGCAAGAATCCGTCTATATATTCTGCCTTGAAGCAGTAGTATGCAAACATTACTGTGTTTCGGTGTGAAGGGCGCTGAGTGCTAGCGTAATTACTGGGCATATAAGACTTAAGAACAGATGCCACAGAGTGACGGGCGAGTCAGTGCGGTTCCCCACAGAAATATTCTTTGTGATACAGCATCAGTTATGGGCAGACGTTGCACTTTCCATTTCGTTGAACGTTGTGCCCGTCGCGTCACATGCGTGCTCTTTGTAACACCTAGACTATGCCACGGCGTCAACAGCAACAGAGAATTATTAGCGCGGAGGATATTTGTCATTTATTGTTTGTTGAAATGTTTATTACTTCAAATATTACATAGGAATCTTTAAACTGTTTGCAATCAGATAATAAGTAAATATAAATAATAATATGGCATTTTTAATGGAAGTAAGTGACAAGATGATAAAACAACCAACGAGCCACGTCTGTCTATAAAATATGCTGTGTCGCACACTGCGCTCAGCAATTACCCTAGCTATCAGTGCCCTTCAAACCGAAATACAGTAATGTTTGAACCCTATTTCATGATACAGAGTAACTGGCACTGCGTTGCTACCTATTCGTGCCTACATAAACTGATTCCTGCATGGTAATCGAAATTTTTATCCCGGAAAATGAAATAGTTCCCACAGGATGTTTAAAAAACCTATAGTTTTCGGACGACGAAGTCGCATCAGCTAGTGTTATAATAAAATCTTTCAATTAAATTTTCACCCACTTCCAGACAACCAAATATTTTAAAAATTTTCACATGTGTTATGGACCTATGATAATACTATAATTTCATGACTGTGAGCTGATATTCTCACCAGGATCATCAGCTCATTGCTTTTGTGTGTATCAGTGCCTACCCCTCATATGGGAAAAAGGCGTGACTGTATGTATGTATTATTACGTAAAGAGAAAGCTTTGTACGTGTGTGTGTGTTATAAATAAATTTAATAGACGAAAAACGAGCCGTGGTGAATATCTTATATGTTATTATAATTAATAAATGAAATTGAAAAATGATTAAATTTAATTGAATGAAATAAAACATGAATTATTGACATTCGTATTGATATTATCAGTCAAATAATCATAAAATAAATCACAAACATTTTAGAGATTGTCGCCATTGAATTGTAAAATGTTGCCAACGAAAAATTACTTCAGCCTCGGCCTCCAAACTTAAAAAAAAATATGAATTACGGTGGATTTTCGACCACAGGGCGCTAGTATTATTCGACGTCTATTTCGTATTGTTCTTAACATTTAAAAAAGCGTTCATGCTAAACTTGGAGATCTTCAAGATTACAGTCCAAGAGGCCTATTGCGTAACTCTGGTAGTTTTCGTAATCGGTTTTATTTGACCCCATTAACCAACGAATGAGCGTCAAACGCCAAAACAAAACCGATTACGAAACCTACCAGTTACAAAATAGACCTCCAGTACCGCCTCGTATCTTGTAACGATTCGACTAACCATAACCAAGGCTTGTCGTCACTGACTGTTCGGCGTCTAGTTATGACTGGTGATGATCAACAATAGAGTCATCGTGTTGCCGTGTTTAGACTAGTGGATTGTAACGTTTGGATAACACAGCGAATGCTACCTTGGGTGCTATATCTACCTACGCACATTGACATGTGCTGCGCTTGTCTGGCGCCAAGTGGTTAACAAGAACGCGCAATCACATACTTGATATAAAAACTGGTTTACGTAAATGCAACTGTAACGCAAACTATCGCGTTTAGTTAAGTTTGATTTTTATGATTATTTTGAATAAAACAAAAAAACGATGCCCCACAGTAGTGTTTCTCCTGTGTCGTGTGTGCGTTTTACAGAAGTAAATTCTACATGCACCCAGACCCGGAACACCTATATGTAGACCATACAAATATTTGTCCCGGGAATCGAACCCGCGACCCGCGGCGCAGAATCCAAGGGCTTAGCTACTGCGCCAACTGAACCGACAGCAATAAGACAGTAGTATGGTTAGTGATTGCTTCTGATATCATAATACGTAAGCAACCTAATCTGTGCCCGGTGCTGGTAACCCAAGTCTTGTTAATTTCTAAAAATATTAAGTTCGCGAATAACAAATAACTTTTTTTTTAAAATAATACTAGCGATGCTATTAACATTACTAATATTCCTGTTAACCACTCTAACCAAGCTTATAAGCTTGTGCTAGGAGATGGTTGACGTCAATAGACGAATGGCGGGCTCGATCCTGCGACGTCATGTTTCGCAGTCCGTATCGTAAACCATTAGGCTATTGTTTAAGTTTTTGCGTTTTTACTTTAAGTACTGTGTAGTTTTGGGCTTATGGCTACAGATATACCGAAAGCAGATTGTTTACCACTATACAAGGTCAGTCGGCGAGGCAGGAACTATTTTTTATGAATATCTACTTTCATTAATTTGACATTAAAACTACTAATTACGTTTACATTAACAGGTTTAGAACTTGATATAAAAAGTGACGAAACGAAAACGTTCACCAGATGGTTAGTGCAAGGTCTGCCCATTAAAAATACTGGGTCACACAGAAATGTACTGGTGGTAGGATTCCTATGCAGGAATCCGTCTAGGTAGGTACCACCCCAGGGCCAGTTATTCTGCCGTGAAGCAGTAGTGTGCAAGCATTACTGTGTTTCGGTTTGAAGGGCACTGTTAGCTAGCGTAATCACTGGGCATTTGAGACTTCAGAACTGATGTCTCAGGGTGACGGGCGCAGTGTGGTGTGTGCGGTGTGTGGTGTGTGCGGTGTGTGGTGCAGTGTGGTGTGAACAAATGCTGTATCACACAGAATATTTCTGTGTGATACAGCATTTGTTGTGGCCGGACGTTGCACTTACCACCAGGTGAATGTTTTGCTCGTTTCGTCACTTTATACAATAAAAAAAAATGCTCTGCGGTCGTCATCCTGAGACATCAGTTCTTAGGTCTCATATGCCCAGTAATTACACTAGCTCTCAGTGCCTATAATCCTATTGCTGAGCACAGGCTTTCTTTCAATACTTTCTGAACCGGGAACCGTCCGCCATGCTAGTCGTTGGCGGACTTGACATGTCCTCGAAATATTTTTATTAATCAGAGATGCAGGATCCCTCACGATCCTTTACTGCTGGCACTTAAAATTGCATAAAAATTCTTGAGGTGGCGGCACCGAGGATCAAATATATCTCATATGCCCAGTGATTACGCTAACCCTCCCCCAGGGCAGAATAACTGACCCTAGAATGATACTTACCCAGACAGATTTCTGCATAGGAATCCTACCACCAGTAAACAGTCAGACAGATAGTCATCGACTCAGAAACGTCCTCAACTCTACAACTTTTTTTTTATTGTATAAAGTGATGAAACGAGAAAAACGTTCACCTGATGGTAAGTGCAACGTCTGCCCATAACAAATGCTGTCTCACCCAGAACATTTCTGTGTGACACCTCATTATGCCCATCACCCTGAGACATTAGTTCTTAAGTCTTACGAGTATATGCCCTGTGATTACGCTAGCTCACAGTGCCCGTCAAACCGAAACATAGAATAACTGTCCCTGGGGTGGTACCTACCTAGACGGATTCCTGCATAGGAATCCCACCACCAGAACCATAACTCTCAAACGAACTCTAAAAAGAGCACGCTATATAAGAAAATAATCGTGTAATTATACATTAAGGCTTGTACAATATACTGTGAGGAAACCTGCATGTCTGAGAAATAAAAATACTTCGACAACATGTGAAGTCCGCCAAACCGCATTGGAGCAGTGTGGCGGATCCACTATGCTAAAAACCCTCTCAGAAATGAGAGGAGGCCTTTGCTCAGCAGTGGAACATTTATAGGCTGTTACTGTGCGCATTATATTGTCGTTAGTCTACTGGAACAGATAAAGAGGCGATAATACGCCCTTACCTTACCGCAACTGAAATACAACAGATGAATCAGGGTAAGGGAATTAAACTAAGAATTAGGCAGTTTTAAATTTTGTGTGTCGTTTTCTTGAAACATAGACTTATGAGAATCCGAAGTCCGAACAGAAAGCAATGGTGTCAGTGACATTAAGCCATTGTACAATCAAGCCAGTTGCCTCACACTTGATGCGTAATTTGTCCAATAAAGTCTCATTGACTGGGGTAGTGTAGGGTTGCCGATACTTGATGGACTTGAAATCGAAATCTTTATCGCAATACTTTTGAATGTACAGGCAGTTGCCTGCAGTTCGGAAGAAAAAAAGATTACGAATTACACATAATAAAGCTGTATTAAATTCTTTGTTAAATACTTTATTAAATTAACTTTAAATTGACAGTGCTCCTCAAACTGTCGCTTGAAAACACAGACTTATCTTTTGATCTGACAACCCTAGGTGTAACCGAGGCAGAGAAAGGTTGAACTAATAGATTTCAATTTCAAGACGTAGTGTAGTGCGTATGATATTTCTTACGTAACTAAATCTTATACGTGAAACCTAATGATTGTTTTTTCTTAGTAAGGATCTAAACTCTTACCCTCTGTCTAAACTCTACTGGTCGTAGGAATCTTATGCACGAATCTAGCTAGGTAGGTACCACCGCGGTGCCAGTTATTCTGCATTAATTACAGGGCACATGAGATATCTCAGGGTGACGAGCGCAGTGTGCTGTCACACAGAAATGTTCTGGGCTAATCAATTTGTTAGCAAACGTTGCACTTCAGCATAACTTAACTTAACTTTTGCTCGTCCCATTACTTACAGCTATCAAAAAAAACTTATCCAAAACAGATTAAAAATCGTAACGATTAAAATGCATCAATAATATTCTGTTTTTGTGTATTTTACGTTTCGTTATCCATGTATTAATGTAAAACACATTTGTATGTAATTTCTCATGTAAGTGAATTAATTTCTTATGGGAAATAAATAAATTCTTAACCTCATTAAGGGCAGAAAAACTTGAATGATGATTCTTTATGTTCCTTATCAATAAATGTTTGAAAGCTTATGTGGCTCATTTTCAGAAATGGTTATCTTATTATTTTACATACTAAAGTGATACATCGTCTTGACAGACTTTTTCTCCGATGATTTATTTTCAGCTAAGAATGCGGACGCTACTGAAGTCTTGTGATGGGTTTTAGACAGTTTGCGTGCGCTCACCACATTTGATATCGCTGTCTCATTAGCGGACAGAGCGCAGGTGTGAGGGAGACGGATGGTGTTACTTCGGTTCCCGCGGTATGACGTAAATACAAGCATACTATTGCATACCTTGACCTTGTAGTGGATCGCTATCACACAATTGTTGAGTAATTTGCGATGTGTATGTTGAGCGCGAGCGTACTTCGCTAATTATTGATCATGGACGCAGAAAAGAAGCGGGAGGGCACAACCACAAACGTGTGGTAGCGGTCTAAGAGAATCTACCACCCCATCTCATCCCCTGGGTGTCGTAAAAGTCGACAGAGGGAAAATGAAAACCAGGAGATGGGCAGCAGCATCTTTCTGGAACATGTGAATAAATAAACTGCGGTTGCCAACCCGCCTGCCTAGCATGGCGACTATTGCATAACCCCCAAAATTAGAGCTACAAAATTTTGTGGCAATCCTTTGGAGAGGCCTATGGTCAGCGTTAGTATAGTGTAAGGCTGAAATAATGATCCTCACTAATTGCGGTTACAGCACGTTCGAATGTGGAATCATTTTAATTTTAATTTCTGACCCTTATCGACAGCTTAGCAGTCGTGGTTGTGGTAGTACCTATACAACAATGCTACCACTTGCTTTCTTGAGTCACGATTTTGCCCGTATTCAACTCACATACCGCGGTTCCCCGTCACAATCCGCCGTATGTTAATGTTTATAAGTTAACACGTTGAGAACGCAACGATTTTTTATAATTCCAGGAAAAAGCAATGAGTGCAGTGTTCGTCGAATACTATATACTCGTAATACTACGTCCATTGCCAATTAAAAAATACCTACATTTGTGCCGCTAAATCACCAACGCAGTGCAATTATTTTTTTTATCTGCTGTCTGTTACAGATTGGTCAATTAAAAGAGGTTTATTGTTTATTTTATCTAATCGGTCTTAAATAAATTTGTTGCCAGTGTCAACATTTTTACAATTTTTGTTTTATCATGAGTGATAGTTTTTAGCTTGTAACCAGTAACATAGTTTATGTTCACAAGAACGGGCAAAGGTTTAACGATTTTATAGACGGGACATAGACAAAATATTTTAATCTTCTGTGCCATTAAGAATCAAAAATTAGAAATCGTTACTACTGATGTTTCTCTTTACGATAAGCATTGTATTATTACAATTAATTGTATTTTATTGCAAATATCATTGGCATCACAACTGAATCTCCAAACAAAGTTTGTAAACATTGAATATATGCTATATTCGTATAACGTTTCGAAAAATACCACACTTAGTGTCTACAGATATATTTTAAAATAACGCAATGATAACGAGTGTAAATCTATATTTTGAACTGATTTTCTTTTGCTTGTACCAAGAAATTATGTCAAATGATATCTGCGGACAACATAATTATTTGCTCATAGATTGCAACGGGCTAGTTTTCGCAACTCCTTGACACTGCTTTCGAACCTACATATAACAATAATATAGGATTATTTTGCTTACACGTGGACATCAACCCCAACATCTGTGACTGGAATTAAATTTTTTTTTTATTGGATAAAGTGATGAAACGAGCAAAACGTTCACCTTATGGTAAGTGGTTACACTTCTGCCCATAACAGTTGCTGTGTCACCCAGAAAATTTCTGTGTGACACCACACTGTGTCCATCACCCTGAGACATGAGTTCATATGTCTCAGGGTGAATCATATGTATAAAAATACGTGTAATAAAACCAATATGCCCAGTGATTACTCTAGCTCACAGTGCCCTTCAAGCCGAAACACAGTAATGTTTGCACACTACTGCTTCACGGCAGTATAACTGGCCCTGGGGTGGTACCTACCTAGACGGATTCCTGCATAGCAATCCTACCACCAGTCTACGTGTGAATGTGTGTGTACGTATATATAAATATAACTTGTTAAACAAAGTCATATTCAGACAGTGTTGTCGTACATAGTTGGCGTATTACAAAACACAAATATACGTAAAATTCAGCTGCCTGTTTGATCTGTAGGTAGTCTATTTCTGTCGATGCTCAATTTGCAGCAATAGCGGGTAATGACCGGTTTCATTTTTGAAGGGCGTTTGCGTCGATGTCAAGTGCCGATTTGCCTCCTAATCACTGACCATATTGGTTTTATTACACGTATTTTTATTTACACGCTCCGCTTTTGCTCTGTTATTGCGATGACTCCATGGCATAATTACCATCTCATAAATTAAAAAAAAATATGAGGAGACCGGTGATGAGGTGAGCAGCGATTTGTACTGCGATCGCCCAACCGTCTGTTCCAACGTCCCACAAATCCTCCTAAGTTGGAAGATACTTCTGTACAGCATTCGACTGCTTACGGACCAACGATAATATTTTTTTATATTATTTTCATTTTTCAGAAAACGATGCCCCACAGAAGGATTTCTCCTGTGTCGTGGGTGCCGTTTTACAGACATAAATTTCACATGCACAAACTCCCCGACCCTGAACAACTATATGTAGGCCATACAAATATTTGTCCCGTGCGGGAATCGAACCCGCGACCCGCGGCGCAGAAGCCAAGGGCTTAGCCACTGCGCCAACCGACTCAGTAATATTATTATTTCAAAAGCCATTTAATTCAAAACATCTTTATGTAATTCAGAAAGCACTTAAAAATACATACGTATATAGACACTCCTTCCCATATATGGAAAGGCGTGATCCGAGATACTAGTGAAAATATTCTTACTCCTAAATTGCGTTGCCACGAACAGTATAGTCACAGCATTGTATATTATGGTATTATTCTGTATTAATAAAGGTTGTCTGTACAATAGTTACCTGTACCTTAGTCTCCTCTTACGACACTGGGACGCCACCCGTCACGTCTTGTTTCCCGCCAAGGGCGAAAAGTATCCTACGTGAGTGGCCTCTGCCTTCCCTCTTATATGAGAAAAGGCGTGACTGTATGTATTTAGGTAGATTACGTAATGATAATTAAATTGATTTGATTTTGATTTTGATTGATTTATATTAAGTAATGTTTTGGGTGAGACAGCATTTGTAATGAGCAGACGTTGCACTTAGGATCAGGTGAACGTTTTGCTCGTTTCGTCACTTTCTTCCATAAAAATCTATATATTAATACGTGAAGATAAAACTTTACACCTTTTCAAGCATATTGCGTGCACATAGGAGTGTAAGATTTCGCATAGTAAAGGTTTGTGGATGTGGAGAAGAAGCAAAGAAACTAAAAACACCCCCACAAAAAAAGCAACAAACTTTTGTCGCAATCTGGGGGAGGCCTATGTTCAGCAGTGGACTAGTGATAGGCTGACATGATGATGATGACAATGTCAGTTATATTAGTCTGTCGTTTGTTAACGTTTATACTGCCAATGTCAATCACATAATAGTCTGTGTCCAAACAGTCGCACCGAGTAGAGATTGTTGATGATGTTTAAAATCTTGCCAACATCAATAATTTCCAATCATAAAAAAATATTAAAGGTCGTATTTCGACGACAGCGCGACCACTAGTAAATGGACGTAGTTACGCAAAACAGAACCAACCCTCAATACATCAAGAATAAAATTACTTAGATGTATTTAAAAAAATACTATCCATAAATTTGTAGGATCAGGAGATATGGGTCTAGTAAGGGGCAGGAATAATAATATTTTCTCTGGAGCTTTAAAGTAGACCATTAGATTCTGTTACGACTGATAACTTCATTAAATAAATGTTGTGGGTTGGTTCTAGTTTGCATAACTATGTCCAAATATAAATGTAATTTAATGTTATAACAATCGCACGTCGCAATCAAGTGATATAACGCGCCGAGATTTTATGTGACAAATTGCAGTAAATTTGTACAGTGTAACAAAGTGGCGTGTTTCATATTCAACGACGTCTATTTGCCATCGTCCAAACGACTCGCGCAAACATTCGGTGGCATTCATCAAATTCTAAAAAGCGTTGAGCTGATGTTTCTGAGATAAAGTTTGTATGCATAATTTCCCCGGACTGTCGTTTATTATATTTTTTGTTGTGATCGATTTTTCCTTTGTTTTATACAATGTATCATTTATTACACTTTTTCAATCCGATTCTGGGACTGCAAATATTTTTTTTTGCACACTCAGTAATGTTCTAAAAACAGATAAACATCCAGTTATCTCTAACAAATATGTATGTATTTACATATTTTACGGCTGCAGTATTTAAGACAAAATAATATATCCGTGTGGCCTAAGGAATGTACCACTCCATCACATCCCGTGAGTGTCGTAAAAGTCGACAGTTGGAAAATAATGATCAGGAGATAGGTAGCAGCATCTTCCTGGAACATCTGAATAAATAAAATGCGGTTGCCAATCCGCCTGGCGAGCGTAGCAACTATGGCAAAATCCCTCCACAATGAGAGCTACGAACTTTTGTAGCTGTCTATGGGGGAGGCCTATGTTCAGCAGTGGACTTGTGATAGGCTGGAACAGAGAAAAAGTCGACGGCGACGAAGTTCGCTAGTCTCGGTACGACGCACATGCAGCATAACCTTGCTCTTTGGTGTAGTGAGTGAAGAGAACCGGATATCCGAATACGAGCGATGATTCCTTTCATTATAGTCTTCATGCCTTCATATTATTTGACGACCGCGTGGCCTAGTGGTCAGAGTACCTCATTTCAACGCCGCGGGTCCTGTGTTCGAATCCCAGCCGGGGCCTACATTTATGTAAATATACAAATAGATGGTTTTTGGGCCTGGTTGTGCTGTGCTGTGCATTTGAAATGTGTGTTTATGTCTGTGAAACACACCCACGACACAGGAGAAATTCTACTATGCACTTAATGTTAGGTGACTGTCATTATCATCATTCAGGCCCATCTTATTAGCGGAAACTTAGTAAAGTTACAGCCTATTGAGCACAGACCTCTCATTTCTGTGAGGGTTTTGGATCCGGCATCAGTCCGCCACGCTGCTCCAATGCCGGTTGGTGGACTTCACATGTCTTAGAAATATTTTTATTCCTCAGACATGCAGGTTTCCTCGCGATGTTTTTTTTCACCGCGGAGCACGTGGTAAATCAGCAATTAAAATAACAACTTTAGAGGTGCTAGCACCAAGAATTGAACTCCGTTCACTAGCGTAATATATAATTTAACCTATCACGAGTCTTAGTCGGTGGCGTATACCCGATTTCCCCTGTCTTTACCCGATGTCACGATTAAATCGGAGGTGATGCAGATGCAGAAACGGGACAGTCAGACTAGATGAGTAATAATTTGGTGATGCATAAATATTGGCTTCGGCTTCGACACGAAGACAGAACTGCAGGCAGTTTACGAGTGCCGAGAGCGGTTCAAAGTAGTTACTTTGAACCGCTCGTAAAAATAAACTTAAATGTCGGTTAATTAATTAAAACAAAATGGCAGATCCCCTCCAATTTCTCCCTGTACGAATAATTTCTTTTCGTAAACAAAATGGACCGCAATAATATTGCAAAGTATGTGGTTGAGAGCCAACGTAAAAACAACTTTCATATACCCCCCCCCCCCCCCCCCCCACCCACCCACTTCGTACCGACGTGCTGCAAACAAGCGTGAGGTCGAGGGCCGGCAGATATACAAAGTGCGTAATTCCACTATCAAATATCTCCACTTGAACTTATTTTCGCATGTTTACTACGGAGAGCAAAGATACGCTGTTTATTCTGCTTATTGTTACGCTCGGGACACACCTCCGCGTTATTTGCTCACAGATATCTTCATACGAGTTAGTTTAAATTGATTTTGGATTTAAAATACTTACACACTTAGTTTACTCACATACTTAGTTTTATATTCCTCATATGTTACGGTATGATATAGCTCCACATTAAGATATAAAGAAAATGAAGGTTATTCACTCGTAGGAATCACGGGTCTCAAAGATTGATTAAATATTATATTTAGCTCGGACAGTCGCGATTTATTATTCTAAGAGTAAGATATTTTAGTCTTTATGTTTAAAAAAAAAACAGCCTTCTCTCATTTCTGAGAGGGTTTCAGAGCCGGCAATAGTCCGCCACGCGGGTCTAATGCGGGTCGGCGGTCTTCTCATTCCTCGAAATATTTACTATTTCTCAGAAATGCAGGTCCTCATGATGTTTTCCTTCACTACCGAACACGCGGTAAATCAGAGCTTACATTGCAATTAACAACTTTACTGGTTAATTAAGTTCTGGAATAGTGATACGAGTAGCTGACTTCAACGCTGCGGATCCTGGATTCGAATCCCAGCCGGAACCAACATTTGTGCTAACACAAATTTGGTTTTCGGGTGTCGCAGTCTTGTAAATTGAAGTGATGGTATGATGATACCTATGCAGGAATCCGTCTAGGTAGGTACCACCCTAGGGCCCGTTATTCTGCCATGAAGCAGTAGTGTGCAAACATTGCTGCGTTTCGGTCTGAAGGGCACTGTGAGCTACTGTAATTACTGGGCATACGAGACTTAAGTACTAATTTCTCAGAGTGACGAGCGCAGTGTCGTGCCACGCACAAATTTTCTGGGCGACACAGCATTTGTTATAGGCAGATGTTGCACTTACCGACAGGTGTACGTTTTTCTCTTTTCGTCACTTTATCCTATATGTTTTTTTAGATAAAGCCGTACCTAAATAGCTGGTATTCACCGGTGTTTTTACATCGTAGAAAGATAGTTATTTGCTTATATATATCTTTACAGAATATACACAAATATTTTAAAAAATACAATGAATACAAAAACATAAACACAACATTAAACGATCCTGTAAATATCCTTTCGCTATCGGCTTAGTAAACTTAGGGTCCTTGCCTACCCTTAAATATAATAACTTGCGTAATGACATATATGTTTATTATGTTGGTATATATATAACAAGCTTGGGACAGTCGTTTCGTTGTTGGAAAAATCCCAGAAATGCGGTCAATTAATGTGATTTAGAAACGTTTCCTTAATGCATAATAAAGTTGTACGGCTGGCTGAGATGCGGCATTTTGAGAGTGGCTCGGAAGTTTAATGAACCTACATATTTATACTTGGCAGAGCGAAACTTGGTTCTTGATGGGTTATGAATAAAGCTCAGTTCATTGCTGGATAGTTATGGGTTATATGGTACACTCGTTGAACAGAGCGAAGGATTGTCGAAGACTAAAATATTACCAGAACTACATGAAACGTTTTATTGTTATTGGATAAAGTGACGATATGAGCAAAACTTTCATCTGATGGCGCGTGCAACGTCTACCCATAACAAATGCTTGCCACTCAGATTATTTGTGTGGCAACACACTGCGACCCCCAGACATCAGTTCTTAAGTCTCGTATGAGCAGTGATTACACTAGCTCTCAGTGCCCTTCAGATCGAAATAGCAATGTTTGCACACAACTGCTTCACGGCAGAATAACTGGTCTTAGGGTGGTACCTACCTAGAAGAATTCCTGCATAGGAAACCACCATAGAAGGTACCAATAGTAAAGGAATCATCGACACGAAAAAATAGAATGTCTCTTTAATTTTTAATTGATTTTAATCAGGGATTCCCAAAGTGGTCGACATAAATGAAACTGATTTTGGGGTTCGACGAGGTCTAAAAATCGACGCCTATTAACACAAGTTCTTATTTGAAACTTTCAAGACTGTATAAGTTGTATTACGTGTACCAACTTTTTTATCATCATCATCATCATCATCATTTCAGCCTATCACTAGTCCACTGCTGAGCATAGGCCTCCCCCATAGATTGCTACAAAAGTGTGTAGCTGTCATTTTGGGGGGAATTTTGCCATAGTTGCCACGCTTGGCAGGCGGGTTGGCAACCGCAGTTTATTTATTCTGATGTTCCAGGAATATACTGTTTCCCATCTTCTGGTTTTAATTTTTCCTCCGTCGACTTTTACGACACCCACGGGATGAGACCGGGTGGTAGATTCTCTTAAGCCGCTACCACACGGCGTACAACTTTTTATAAGAATGACTAATATTTTATTTTCCGGGGGTCTGAGGTATCGGTTAATTTTGGAAAAGTGGTCTCTTGCCCAAAATAGTTTGGAAATCCCTGATTTAAATGAACCCTCCGGTCACTACGTTTGAGTGGTAGCCAAAAGCAGCGAAAAGACAATTTACGCCAACAACCTCGTGGAAGCGTTAGGTGAAATCTGCGCAGAAGACGGTCGGACTTAGCTGGGATGTGGCTAAAATTATAGCCGAAAACGGCTCCGTGTATCTCCGAGATATCTTAGGAAAGCAACAACAACAATTAGCTCCTTAACACTTGCGCGGAAGGTAGACCACCGACCGCGATATTTCCTCGAAAATCACGAAGGCAGATTAACAGAAATACCAATTATTATTATTAAATCACATATAAAAACAATTTTAAGGAGATCATTGTTCTTATGACAAAAAATATTCAATATTCTTAAGAAAATAGTACCCAATCTGAAGTGAATTAATAAACGAAGTGATAGCATATGCAAATAGCCAGTTTATATAATCTAATTAAGTGTTTTGCATGTTCGAGTGTTTCAAATATACGATCTCGATGAAATAAAGAAAAGAAATTAGCATATCGGTTATTCTAACACTTTCGAAAATTGTTTACGGCGCATTTAGTGGCAATATAAAGGCAATTACTTTATTACAAATTAACAAAAAAAAAAATCAAAAACCAAATTTAATTGAATAAATTTTTTTATGGAAGAAAGTGAGACAAGCAAACCTTTTCATACTAAATGACCCATAATAAATGCTGTATCACTCGGAACATTTCTGTATCGCACCACACTGCGCTCCTCACCTCAGTCATCAGGTCAGACATCAGTTCTTAAGTGTCATATGCCCAGTAATTACACTAGCTGTCAGTGCCATTCAGATCCGTAACACGGTAATATTTGCATACTTCTCTTGAGGGCGGGAAAACTAGCACTGCGGTGGTACCTACCTAGACGGAATCCAAGCATAGAAATCTCTAAGTTTGATTCTAGAATTTGTCACAGTTATAAAATTTCAATAGTTTTCAATGTACACTGTAAATTCCGTGCCGTAGTAACTTAGGTAGCCATGGTAGTTCAGGGGCCGGGTGCTCGCCTTTAATTTCATAGTACGCGAGTAACCTAGGTTCGATCACCGGTACCAGTTCCTCTGAAATTGTTATGCAATTTTAAGTGCTAATTTATGCGTGCTCAGCGGTGAAGGAAACACATTGTGAGGAAACCTGCATTTCCTAGGAAGTGAAGTGAAGACATGTGAAGTCCGCCATCCCGCATTGGAGTAGCGTGGCGGACTATTCCCGGCTCCAAAACCCTCTCAGAATTGAGAGGAGACTTGTGCTCAGCAGTGAGATATTTATAGGCCGTTACTTTTTTTACTGTAAAATTTCAAACCTTAATGAAAAATGTTCGGATGCAGATTACGTGCGTATCTACACTTCTTTTGAGTCATATCTTTTCAGTATATATAGTGCATTATCTATGGTCACATCGGAAACTAATTCAAATTAGCGCTCACCTTAAATTTCATCGTAATAAGAGTGACCTTTTTTCGATACTACTGGTCTCTACTTACTACTAAAACCGTTAATTCCATTTTAAGTACTTTTTTTTAGAAAGCAACGTAATGAAACCTGCATGTTCGAGATATAAATTATATAAACTAATTCTCACGAAATTTAAGTTACGTACCCGCAATATCATTAGGCGAAATTCTTATCGACTGCAATGCTCTCTCAAAAAAGACAGATTAACAAAGACAATACTTACGGGCACAAGTATAAAATATTTTGAGTGCACTTGTTTTCACATTTATAAACACTAGTATAAAACTTCACACATGTGTAGATCGACTGTCAAATTCTATGGGTAGTCTTATTTCGAAGCAGCAGTGAAAGTTATCCGGAATGGAAAGTAGCTTCGAGAATTTTAAACCGTTTTACCTTTATATGGTTTTTAACGCACGTCCATGATAACTTTATGATAATGTGTGCAATGATATAATGGTTATTAAATGATATTATGATAAGACATTAATAGCGATTAATTTAAATAATTTATAGATGCATAAATCACTAGCGCCTTTGAATTTAAATGTATTTTCTATTTTATCCGATCAAGTTTTTGTACCACACTTCTATAACTATTCCTTTAAAAAGGGGCGAGGGGAACTTATTAATGTTCTGAAAACGATTAGGCAATTTTAGATATCAAGGCGAGGCCAAAAGATTTTTTTTTATTGGTAAAAGTGACGAGACGTACAAAACCTTCACCTCATAGTTACTTGCAACTTTTGCCCATAACAAATGCCGCGTCACCCAGAACATTTCTGTATGACATCACACTGCGCTCGTCACCCTGAGACATCAGTTCTTAAGTCTCATATGCCCAGTGACTAGTGCAACGTCCGGCCCATAACAAATGCTTTGTGTGCGCTCGTCTTGAGACTAGAGTTGCCACCCGTACTATGATATATAGTATCGATCTATATTTTAATTAATTTTACTATATGTTATAGTAATTTATTGTAATATAAATTGCTCAGATTCCTATGATTATTTAAAAATAATAGAACTTTCATGGCCAAAGCGCAGAGTTATAACAAATACTCATGGGGAAAGATAATGATAAAAATATTTTTTTTCCGAACTTTCCTGAATGTACTATATTTTTACAATTTTTTGAAAATAAAATACTATTTTTCTTCAAAAAAAAAAAGATGGCAACCCGAGACGTAACTGACGTCTCAGGTAGGGTTGCTACCTTTTTTTATATCTTAAGAATCTTATGCCCTGTAATTACAATAGGTAACAGTGACATTCAGACCAAACTGTTTGCAGAACTGTCTG
This sequence comes from Luehdorfia chinensis, assembly GCA_019845155.1. Taxonomy (NCBI): domain Eukaryota; kingdom Metazoa; phylum Arthropoda; class Insecta; order Lepidoptera; family Papilionidae; genus Luehdorfia; species Luehdorfia chinensis. The sequence goes on from JAHVAK010000103.1 coordinate 12,419,497, forward strand.
TTTGCGGACCAACTGCCGTGGTATCTAGACGAATTCCCGCGTAAGAGTCCTACTAACGGACATCCATCTGCCTATATGTGATTAATAAATATATCAGACATATATTCCTGTGAACAAAGATTTGGACTCAAACAAATTGAATTAAAAGAATACTACCACTCTATCTCATCCAATGGATCTCGTAAAAGGCGAGTAAGGAATTAAACTGCACTGTGCACTCAACACCGCATGGTGGCGATAGGCTTACCACCTATCACACCAAGTGCATTATATCGTTTTGGTGAAACGTGGATTGTGACAGTCGTCTGTTTTTGCAGTGAGTGCCCAGTCTCTGACTACCCCATATGGGATAAAGTCGTGATCTTATGTATGTATGTATTAACAAATTGTAGTTTCGTTTGGAAATCGAACACACAACCCTTAACGTAGAAGCACAATTGGTTAAGCCAATACGCTCCGCAATGATTGATATGTAGTGTATATAGTACGCTGATATTACATTATTACTACGCTGCAGGTCCCGGGTCCTAATCCCGCCGTAGGCAACATTTGTACAGTGTTGGTTTTTGTGTAAAACGCACGCACAATAGAAGAGAAATCCTAATGTGGTGCATGATCGTTTGTATCGAGGTGTTGATAGTTTTTCGTTTATAAATCAATTAAAATAATGAAGAGTTAAATATGTGATTGAAACCAGCAAGTAATATATAGTTTCGGGCATAAATAATTGTCCAATTACGTCGATAATATTGTCATTAAATCGATTGCAGTTCTTTTTGTACGTAAATACCCAACAATCACCAATTACTTGTAAGTGGCCAACATGATTCTTGTTCTTTTCGTTCTTGAAGGATACATTAAAATCTTTTTACGTAATTTCGTTTGAGTTTATTTTTAAAACATACGTTGCCCCACTTTTTGATTTCTCTTGTATCTTGGGTGTGTTTTCTAAGATAAATTGCACATACACGGACACCAAAACCTGGAACAACTATTAGTAGTTCATTAAAATAGTAGTAGATATGTAAGTTTCGTGCAGGAATCGAACCGGCGACCTGTATCGCTGAATTCAATCGCTTAGCTACTGTTAAACGAGTTCTTGTTATACAGTACTAGCTACGCATAGTAATGTTTCCACACTACTGGTCTTGGTCTGGTACCTAGACGGATTCCTGCATAGGAATCCTACCACACAAATGTCACGCACACACAACAACAAAATGTAGGCAAACGACAAGTCTAGGCTCGGGCTGGGATGCAAACCCAGTCCTTTGGCGTAAGTCTGTTAAACTATTGCTATTTACCAGTAAAGCTATGATTGAGTAAGTGAAAATATAATTATTTTTAGACTTTAGCGCCATCTAACGATTTTATTACGTTGAAAGTATGCTAGCTTCATGGCGGGTCCTTTATATTTGTAATATTTTCATAGTATATTCAAATTCACGAAAGAAGATACGAGCATATATGGGTTAATATAACAATACCGTAGTACGTAACTGACCTGCGTTCGATTCCCGGTGCCGGCGCCACTAAAATTGTTCTGCAATCTTAGCAGCACTGGTCATATAATACTTTGAACTGTTGTCTCAGAGGGACGGGCGCAGTGTGGTGCCGCACAAATGTTATGGGTGACAGCGTCAGGTGAACGTCTTGCTCGTCTCGTCACATTCGCCTATAAAAAAGTTATGTTCGCAACAGATGTCAATCGTTACGATAGATATCATTAGAAATAGTACCAAATTTCTTTTTAATTTATTAGAAATAGTACCAAATTTATTTTCAATTTATTAGTAACAGTACCAAATTTCTTTTTAATTTATTAGAAATAGTACCAAATTACTTTTTAATTTACTAGAAATAGTACCAAATTTCTTTATAATTTATTAGAAATAGTACCAAATTTCTTTTTAATTTATTAGAAATAGTACCAAATATCTTTTTAATTTATTAGAAATAGTACCAAATTTCTCCCATATACTTCTGAGTGCCTCAGCACTGGCGGGCTTCGATCGGTTCATTTCACTCTGATGTCAATGTCGCAGTACATACCATAGGGTAGGTATTTAAATAGTTTGCGGTCCACTGAGCTCAATTGACGATGATCTAAAATGATTTAATGACAACATGAAGGTCAATTTAAATGGACATTGTACTGAACAGTATTATAAACATATTTTTTTTGTATTATGTCTTCTCGTATGACCCTTAAATGTATAAACATGGATATAAAACTAAGATCATCGATTTTATTATTATCCTCGGAGATGTAATTGTATGAAAACGCTAAAGAAAGTAGAAGTAGCGAAACATGTGTAAGCGCCACCGCACGGCTGTTTCATAGAATTTAGGATGTCATCCCTATCATAATCCCTAAGTATTAGTGCAGTAACAGTGGCCCTAGTTTTCGTCTTCCCGTACGCTATGTGAGTCCTATGCAATTTTACTATAACATTTATTTTCTAAGTGTCAGCTCAGAGACCAAGCGCTTACATTAAAATTTTATAAGACGCGAGTTACTTAAGTTCGTTTCCGGTGCCGGCACCACTAAAATTTTAAATGCTGATTTACCACGTGCTCAGAGGTAAAGGAAAACATCGTGAGGTTACCTGCATGTCTGTGAAAAACCAATATTTCGAGTACACGTGAAGTCCTCCAATTCGCATTGGAGCAGCGTGAACTCTTCCCGACTGCAAACCCCTGTCTCAGGAAGCCTGTGCTCAGCAGTGGGACATCTGTAGGCCGTTACTTTTTTTTTATTTATCGGGATCAGTTTATTTCGTTGAGCACCACTCGCCCACTCGCAGAAGCGTACCATAAAGTATGCTAATATAATTAGATATAACATGTTGTTTGCTCAGCTGATTGAAGAAATCATTCTGAATAGCACGAACATTGCCATGCTTAAAATATACTATCGAATATTTTGGGCTAGATTCTCAAATTTAATGGTATGATCTAAGATGTAGATTACTTTCCTTATATTTTATTAACCTAGTAAGGAATGGAAGGGAAGGTTCAAATCGGTATACAATATTGCGAGGAATAAATAGTCATTTTAAAATTTTTTTACCAGTCAGAAATGTTCTGGGTGACATAACATTTGATAAGCGCAGATGTTGCACTTACCATCAGTTAAACGTTTCGCTCGTCTAGTCACTTTATCCAATAAAAAAAAAAATATTTGATATAAAACGAATACAATATTTGCATGAAATCGTTATCGGGGCCTGTCTATTTATACTTCATTTTTATTTACTTATCTTCTATGTTGCGTGTGAGATGATGGAGATTGCACGAGCTATATTCAGGTAATGCGTACAACAAAGTTATTTAATGTTATTTTTGAATTGTGCATAACGATGACAATGGTTGGTCTTCATTTGGTTGTCTTTATGTTTTTTTTATAGCATAAAGTGATGAAACGAGCAAAACGTTCACCTGATGGTAAGTGCAACGTCTGCCCATAACAAATGCTGAATCACCCAGAAAATTTCTGTGTGACACCTCACTGTGCCCATCACCCTGAGACATGGGTTCTTAAGTCTCATATGCCCAGTGATTACGCTAGCTCACAGTGCCCTTCAAACCGAAACAAAGTAATGTTTGCACACTACTGTTTCACGGCAGAATAACTGGCCCTGCGGTGTGACCTACCTAGACGGATTCCTGCATAGGAATCCTACCACCAGTAAATGTATACAAATAAATAAAATGGAAGTATCTGTTTGTAAAAACAAAATAACAGCTGTTTTCTCAATGCTCATGATAGTATATACATTACTTATAAGAAAATAACAATTTTTAAAAAATGTGTCTATCTGTCTGTCTGTTTGCTCCGGCTAATCGAAACGGCTGGCTGCGCCGGCTCCACACGGAACTTATAATCCGATGAAGCTGTAAAAGCCGAGAAGGCTAACAGCAATTACATCACCGAAAATATATATATACGGAACTTATTTTATGTTCAAGACTATATAGAGTAAAACAGCACCTGCCCGTTAACACATTTAGGAATAACTGATAGTTAAACCCGTTCTTAGTTGGTGTCTATATCACTAAAGGAATATGGTTGACTTGAAAATTGTCAGGTCAATAGATGTGGTAGCGAGATATCGTGATGCAGCTTCGGAGATATCGCAATGAGTCAGTGGTAAATCGCTTCTATTGATAAAACTCTTTCCCGGATCCTTCTGTTTTGAAAGAATAACTATTTTTAACGCTAATTGTTTTTTTACATGTGTTAATCACGATTCTTTTACATCTCTTCATGGTAGCCTGACCTTCAAAGGAGATGTTATCATAGGCGCAATGGTTCATGATTTCGAACACGATTTATGTTTCTGTAAGACATTTGTTTGGGCAGTTACGCACCAAAAAAAAGTTAAATTAAAAAATATTGAAAACTATTTCAAGTACGATAAGTTCAAAAATTAATGGTCGCAAAAGTTATGTCATGGGAAAGTTGTTCATGATTCTTCGTTCTTGTCCGTCACTCTGTAAATATTCCTCTGCTAGATAGAGGCCTCTCCCAAGTTTGAAAGGAATTTTCGTAATCGCTATGCTAGGCGGGAAGATTGGCGATCGCATTAGGTCTTAGATTCTGTTGCCCATCACCGGTATGTACAGACCGGTTTTGGTGTAGGATAGCTATTCCGCCATGTGTCAGGAAGGCAGCAGATTTTCATGGTATTTCCGTTACTCGGATTTTGCGACACCCACTGGATAAAACGGTGTGATTAAAAAAAAATCAATGTCCAACTATGATTACCCCCATATCGTGAGTGTTTTTTTTTACAGACAAATCTCGCATGCACCACACAACCAGACCCGAATATCGACGATTTGTGTTTTTGCACAGATTTTGGTTTCGGCTGGGGTTAGAAGTCAGGACGAAGAAGTCATCGATTATCAGTCGTTCATTGTATTATTTGTACACACTAAATTTGTCCGTCCATTCGATGACGAATGCCACGGGCACTGTTACCTAATTTAAAATGCCTTGCGGTATCTGAGAGATAATATTTTATCACCGTACTCTTAATTTAAAAGAGTGCCGATGCCTTATCTTTGATTAGCTATCATGAAGTAATTCCTGAAGCTGTTTGAACGGCCATTTTTACGTATTAAATGATCTAGATTAAAGTAGTCTAGTTTTTAAATTAAAACTACCCTAAGCTTAAAATAGCCCTGCAGTGCAGGGAACTCAAAAGAACAATAGACCTTGCAGGTCTATTGGTTTAAATTACAAGAAATACTTTCACTTTTAATGTTTATTTAATATTTTTTTTAAATTCAATATATTTAGTTAATTATAGAACTAAAAAGTCTCTTTCCGTCTATTGTGTGTCGGAAACGGATTTGACTTACAAACTACCTGCAACTTTTCTCCATATTTCTTTTATTATTTTCCAACTTAGCCCTTCATAATCATTCACAGCTAAGAATCTGTACATTGTGCACGAAATCAAATTCGCGGGCCCAACTTGTAAAACCTAAAAATGTATATAATAACTTCAAAGCGAAGTTACAGTGGACTATTTAATCACCATTTTGCTATTTTTAAACATTGAAGATTTATCTCTTTATTATTATACGCTACTGGAATAATTAATAGTCAGTAGTCTCAGATAGAACACGTTACTGAGCTACAGTACGCGCGTGTCAGAAGAGGGCTACTAGAACTCTATGGCTAAAAAAATATTTCAATATTCCACTTTTATTAAATAAAAATACAAGTATCCAATCAAAAACAATTTATTTCATTTTAGACATTTAAGATAATTTAATACAGTATATCTTATTTACTAAATACAAATATTAGTTATAAAAAATATTGATAAAGCACGATACTTATCTGTAATATGTAGCAGAATAGGGATAGATATATAGACATAATAGGGAGCAGAGTAGGGTCTCCTGCTAGTCTCGGAAGCAAAGTGAGTCACTACTCACTACAACCACTCGCCATTGAATACACACTAACAAACAACCCCACTCTGCCCCACCTCTGATTTATACAGTTCAAATAATGAAAGTATGTTTTTTCAAAGTATGTAATCGTAAATGTTTCCTTATTAATTGCAATAAAATAAGTAAACAATTTTATATATACTTAATTTAAATGGCGATATCTCACAAGCGTCTATTTTGAATTATCTCTACATTTTTAACGACTGGGTTAGCGCAGTTGCTAAACTCTTGATTCTCTTCCCGCACGGAACAGGTATTTGTATGGCTTAGACTGCTTAGAGTATAATTGTCCGGGTTCGAGTGTTTGTGTATGTGCAATCCGCCTGCCACGCGTGGCAGACTGGTTGACGATCGCAGTACCAAACAGTCCGACCGTGAGACCGACACCGGTTTATATAATTTATTTTATACATATTTTTAATAGAGATTCAGATTATTAGATGATAAGGTTTACTGGTGGTAGGATTCCTATGCAGGAATCCGTCTAGGTAGGTACCACCCCAGGGCCAGTTATTCTCCCGTGAAGCAGAAATGTGCAAACTTTACTGTGTTTCGGTCTGAAGGGCACTGTGAGCTAGCGTAATCACTGGGCATATGAGACTTAAGAACTACACACAGAACACACAGAAATATTCTGAGTAACACAGCATCTGTTATGGGCAAACGTTGCACTTACCATCAGGTGAACGTTTTGTTCGTCTCGACACTTTAAGATATTAAAAAAAGATTATGTCGGCCATTCGTCTTTTCTGGCATTTTCTTCGATCGACTTTTGCTATGCCCACTTGTTGATATGGGGTGGTAAACTATTCTCATAGTCCGCAATCGTACGATAGTAAATTGCATACTTGTTATAAAGTTCCCTGCGTCTAGTTAGCATCGTTGCCGCGGCGACCTCTATCGCCGAATCCCCGGTCTATGGCTGGTCTTATCTAATCGTACGTTATCAAGGACCTTGGCGAGCGTGTTGTCTACACACCGACTCTTGCTTTATTACGTCAAATTATTGTAATATATATGTATTCAGTGTTCATCGTATTAAACAAATAACGCATGTAACGCGTTATGTATTATTAATAGCTCACTTAAAGTTACAGCCTATAAATGTCCCACTGCTGAGCACAGGTCTCCTCTCATTTCTGAGAGGGTTTTGGAGCTGGGAATAGTCCGCCACGCTGCTCCAATGCGGGTTCGCAGACTTCACATATCCTCGAAATATTTCTATTCTACGGACATGCAGGTTTCCTCACGATGTTTTCCTTCACCGCTAAGCTACGTGGTAAATCAGCACTTAAAATTGTAGAACAAATTTAGAGGTGCTGGCACCGGGGATCGAACCCAGGCTACTCGTGTACTATGAAATTAAGGGCGAGCACCAGACCCCTGAGCTGCCACGGCTTATTTGCGAGTAATTTGTCTACTACCACTACTAATTTGTTCATTATATGAAGACCTTCAAGTACTTTTATCCATGTTTTTTTTTTGATTATATGTTGGATCTGTATACGGATTTTTATGAATGACGCAAATCATGACATTTTGTTCGATGTTCGGGATTGTTGATGAATATGCTTACGGAACTACTGCAATTGATTTTTTCTTTTTAACTTCAATACATCACAACATTTGCGGCGATGCAGTTTTTAAAAAAATAATCATGAGCAAATTTTTAGCGTAGCCCGCAAGCCCCGTTTATGGTAGGAAAACACCATCACTATAAAGAGGGCCGTGACGAGGCGGAGTTATCACAGAGAGGCATCTCTCCTTTCTCGATTCCTCTCGGCAGCCTCTTTCTGAACCATCACGGTTATACAGAATTTGGCCACGGCCCTCCATGACGTGTCCCGGCTCAGCATAGCCAAAACTACTGCGGGCAGAGAGAGGTTCCGTCCGATTCGACTTACCAGGATTCTCCGCTCCTATTCCCATGCTGTGCACACTGAAACCATCTGGGATGCGTAGTTCTGGTCCCTACCACCGCAGTGGAAGCAGTATGCCGCCGCTTCGCATCCTATCTTACACAGATAAACAAAGTACCTGACATAGCCCTAAGGATCAGCAAGCTGAAGTTGCAATATGCCGGCCATATAGCTCGTAGAACCGATAACTTTCGGGGAAGAAAGAAACCTGTCCGGTTTTGCTGGTAGCCGATGGATGCAGGTGGCTCAGGACCGTGTTTAGTGGCAATTTGTGAGGTCTATGCTCAGCAGTGGACTTGTGATGGGCTGAAATAATGATAACTGTGACACAGACCGTTAACCATATTGCCATTCTGCCTGCCATTGGGACTATATAGACGCTCGAGATGATCATAGATATTATCTTAAACTTCAGAAGTGACGGCTACGACGATAATGTGCTCTTCCACCTGTTTTACCATAGCGACTTCTTCCGATTAACAACCAAAAGCTGTCATCCGCGCAGACACTATCGCCTACATCTACCCGATTAAGATATAAAGCTTATCTTATACGAACAGGTGGTATAAGGGGCAGATGCAGGGCATATTTCATCAACTCATGATATTATTCAGCCGCAACCAGTTTATCGAAATTTAAAATTGAAAATACTGTACAACGCTACGACGTTTATATAATGTTTAAAAAAAAACAACATGGCCGAATCGCGCGCAGCCTTGATCTATTGAAACGAAAAAACATTGTTCGATGAAATCGACGTTTGAGGCTAATGATCTTGCCCATAACAGACACCCGATAAAGCGCTCAACTACGCTGTGTTTTATCTACCTCACTGGAGTATTGCAAAACTTTCTGTCTGAGTGTAGCAGTTTTAATTTTTTATTTAGAAAATTCAGAGTTACAGTAGGCATTACATTTTATTTTGAGTACAAACGAGACGTGAAGAACAGCGAACCACGTTGCCGGCATTTTGATACTAATCAAAAAATTCTTACTCCCCATTGCGCACACCTATCTTAGCCGATCCATTTACCACGCACTATGAACGCTTAAATTTTACACAACAGCAATTATGTAAAAGCTACGTGAAGCTTATTTACATACCTGTACTTTAGTTCTTATTCTTTGTGTGCCAAAATACAGATCGTTAGTTTTCGGGTCTGGTTGTGTTGTGTTTTTCCCCGCGTCTCTGTCACTGCATCCTTCGGAACCTCCTGTCTTATCGCAACGCGAATAGCTTAAGACGAGTGTCTACGAAATCGCGCGTACACTTGCAACACTATAATATGTCCTGCTGAGTTAATAGCTTCCGATTGTATCCGGAAGTGGTCATCGTGGTTGAAAAATGGCCAGGAGGACACACTTAACGTTCAAAAGCAAACGAAGCTTGATTTGAACCTTGTCATTCTTCAGTTTAAAATTATTTTAGATTATATTTAGAAGCGTGAATAAAATTTTTACTATATTTACATTTATTTTTAATTCATTATAATTTTTTACTGGTGATAGGATTTCTATGGCAGTGCCGGTCTAGGTACCACCCTAGAGCCAGTTATTCTACCGTGAAGCAATAGTGTGCAAACGTCGCTGTGCTTCGGTTGTTTGTTGTTGTTGGAAAGGACACTGAGAGATAGCGTAATCTCTTTGCATATGAGACTTTAGAGTTGATGTCTTAGAGTGACGGGCTTAATGTGATTTCACACAGTTCTGGTTGAGACTGCATTTGTTATGGTCAGACGTAGCACTTACCATCAGGTGAACGTTCTACTCACACTTTATTCACTAAAAAAAGAATTCAGCCTATCACTAGTCCACTGCTGTACTCCCCATAGATTGGCACAAAACACGGTCCTGTGCCACCCGCCTGCCAAGCGTCGCAACTATGACAATTTTTTTTATTGAATAAAGTGATGAAACGAGCAAAACGTTCACCTGATGGTTCTGCCTACAACATATGCTGTATCACCCAGAAAATTTCTGTGTGACACCACACTGTGCCCATCGCCCTGAGACATAAGTTCTCAAGTCTCATAAGCCCAGTGATTACGCCAACTCACAGTGCCCTTCAAACTGAAACAGTAATGTTTGCACTCCACTGCTTCACGACATAATAAGATAATGATGCATCGGAATCCTACCACCAGAAATCCGCACAGAAGAGATATTATTTAAGTAACTTTTAATAACCAAATATTTTTATTATTTCAGGTAACATTATCCTATTTTTATTGGTAATATGTAAGTAAATCCTTTCAAAATAATGGTCGATTAGAAGTAAAACAACTACGAAGGTCCCACTAAGCTATTTTGATCTGTTTGTTCAAATATCATCGGTCAGGATGATATTAAGGTCTTTGTGGCATTTTCTTTAATCGCTTGTTTACGATAAGTTTGAGATGAGATGGCGTAGTACCACACAGCAATAATATTTCATATGTATTTAAATCATATCATTTCTTAAAGGCGTTTTTGTGGCAACGCTATATCTCCTTTAATTCTTCATCAAAATTAATAATTCTAAGTTAATAATTAAACCTTATGTTCCCCGCTATTGACGAAAAATAGACAAATAGCTGTGTTTCGGTCCGAAGGGCACTGAGAGCTAGTGTAATTACTGGTCATATGAGACTTAAGATGTCACAGGCGGACGAGGTTCCGCTTAATCCAATAAAAAAAAACTCTTTGTAACACCTACACTGCCACCGCGACATCAGCAACAGAGTTTAATTACTAGCGCGGAGGATAGATGTCATTTTCTGTTCATTTTTGTTATTATATGACATATTATATTTTAGTCTTTTAATTGTTAGCAATCAGGTATAAATAAATAGTAATAATAATATGACATTTTTATGATAGGAAGCGACAAGACGAGCGAAATCGTTCGTTAATGGTAAGTTCATCGTCTACCCATAACAAATGCTGTGTCACCCCTAACATTTATACGTGTCACCACACTGCGCACAGTAATTACACTAGTCACCAGTGCCCTTATAACCGAAATACAGTAATGTTTGCACCTTATTGCATTATAATTGATAACAGAGCAACTGGCGCGGCGGTGGTACCTAATCGGGATAAAAATGTTAAAACAAATGGGATTTGAATCGAAAATTAAATAGATCCCACGGGTTATTTAAAAAAACCTATAGTTTTCGGACGACGAAGTCTAGCATCAGCTAGTGTTATAATAAAATCTTTCAATCAAATACTCACTCACTTCTAGACGTCCGAATATTTTGAAATTTTGCACACCTGTGATGGACCGATGACATTACAATAATTTCATAGTCATGAATTATTGTCATCAATGTATAATTTTATTGTATTCTCACGAGGATTATCAGCTCATTGCTATTTAAGCGTGTTTTTTTTACTCTATAAAAAATAAAATAAAATAATTATTATCTTCTACATGTTTCTACTCTGCCGGACTCCTATCGGCAGAGTAGAAACATGTAGAAGATAATAACTATTATATTTTATTTTTTATAGAGCCTATCTCTTTCCTACCGAGGTGTTGTAAGAGGCGACTAAGGACTAACTTTATCCTATAAAAAAGCATAGCAAAGCAAGCAAGCGTGATGTTTACGACAAATCCTGATCTTGTGAGACGTCTATGTCTTGCATTGGACAGAAGGCTTGAGATTCTCGCACGGAACAAATATTTATATGACCCACAGGTAGTCGTTGTGGATCTTTATGTTTGTGAATTTGCAATTAATGTCCTTAAAACGCACGCGCGATAGTGTGGGCCAATGTTTTTTAATTAAGAAAAATAAAGTACTGCATCGCGGCTCAAACACTTATAGCCGATAACATAGCAATACCCTTTTGGAAATGGGAGGAGGCCGTGCGTTTAGCAGTAGGACATTATAGGCAAATTTAAATTAAATAATAAAAATAAATATTAATTTAAATTTCCCAACCATGAAAACTCCTGCACATACATACCTAGAGGCACGCTTCTTTCCCATGGGGGTAGGGAGAGACCACATGTTTTTACTTGCTACGATTCTGACATAAACTTCATCTCCTATCATTGTTTAATATTTAGGTACAAGTTCCATGAGAAGTTGGGGGAGTCTGGTAACCTGTTACACGGGTCTTCGAACCTACACGGGCACCAGTCTCCCACGAATGAAAATGTTACTACGTTGTCATCATCATCATCTTTTCAGCCTATCACTAGTCCACTGCTGAACATAGGCCTCCCCCATAGATTGAGACAAAAGTTTGTTGCTCTCTTTGTGGGGGGAGTTTGCCATTGCCATGCACGCTTGGCGGGCGAGTTGGCAACCGCAGTTTATTTATTCAGATGTTCCAGGAAGATGCTGCTGCCCATCTTCTGGTTTTAATTTTCCATTTGTCAACTTTTACGACACCCACGGGATGAGATGGGGGGGTGGTGGTAGTAAACTAGAATACAATTACCCTAATCATCCCAATCATTAAAAAAAAATTCTTCTGTATCGCTTGCGTTTTACATATATTAATTCCAAAATGGCCTGTAGGCAATAGAAGTTGTTCCGGTTTTTTTTTTTATTTTTTTTATTCCATAAAGTGATGAAACGAGCAATTCGTTCACCTGATGGTAAGTGCAACGTCTGCCCATAACAAATACTGTGTCACCCAGAAAAATTCTGTGTGACACTACACTGTGCCCATCACCCTGGGACATAAGTTCTTAAGTTTCATATGCCCAGTGATTACGCTAGCTCACAGTGCCCTTCCAACCGAAACAGTAATGTTTGCACACCACTGCTACACGGTAGAATAACTGGCCCTAGGGTGGTACCTACCTAGACGGACTCCTGCCTAGACGGACTCCTGCATATATTGAATCGAACCCTAGCTCAGAAGTTATAATCTCTTTACCAACTCAGCCGTCAATTCATTCAATTCAATTGTAACAAAGACAAAATAGCTTAGACAAATTAGGACAGAAAAACAAATCACTAATCAATAACAATATCACTAGTCAACTGCTGAACAAAGTCCTCCCTCCCCCACAGTTGCCACAAAAGTTTGCAGCTCTCATTTTGGGGGGAATTTTGCCACAGTTGCCACGCTTGACAGGCGGGTTGGCAACCGCAGTTTACTTATTCTGATACTCCAGGAAAATGCTGCTGCTCAACTTCTAGTTTTCCTTTTCCCTCTGTCAACTCTTACGACACTCACGGCAAGAGATGGTAGATACTCTTAAGCCGCTACCACACGGCACAAACACATACAGATACGAGTACTTACCGACAGGACCGTCGTTACAGTTTTCACCTAAAGGAGCATTTACTCCGATTATTCAAACATTCTAACGTTTATAAAAAAAGTAAAATTGCATCATTACAAATTTTATCATACGTATGTAAGTCGGTCAGTTCAATACCATCATCCGGTGCAGTGTCACCATTTAAATATGACCGAGGTTATCAAAACGTCTGACTTTAAGTCTAATCTCGCAAATATCTTTCGTGTGGCATTCATGACCCAGTTAAATTTTTCTTGTTATTCGGTGCCAGAGAACGTGTTATTGTAGCACATGAAAACTATAATATAGCCGATAGATGTCCATATATTAAGAGGTTCATCATCGTCATCATTTCAGCCTATTACTAGTCCACTGCTGAACATAGGCCTCCCCCACAGATTGCCACAAAAGTAAGTAGCTCTCATTTTGGACGGGATTTTGCGATAGTTGCCACACTTGGCAGGCGGGTAGGCAATCGCAGTTTATTTATTCAGAAGTTGTCTATGTCGAATTTTACGACACCCACGGGATGAGATGGGATGGTAGATACTTTTATATATTGTGCGATGTGGTGGAAGGTTATCTTAAGCCGCTACCACACGGCGATAATAATGTTTTAAATTACAACAGTCATCATGAGTTGCGGGTAATTTTTCTGGTTTCGCTCCCTTTCACCATCAACCAACAGTAAGAGGCCGGCGGCTGACACGGGTCATCAACCGGGCCACCACCACGTACCGTGCAGATTAAAGTTACGTATCCATTAACTTAACCCGCATGCGTTCTTGCTCTCAATTTGTTGTTGTTGTTTTAAGTAGAGTGAACGTAATCACGGATCGAAATAACTTACAGCCTCTAATTGTTGAAGTTGTGCAAGGCGCGGCTACATATATTTCATATTTCTAACAATTATGCTCTTTCGAAATTTCTTACTCTCTCTTGCTTATATAATATGTAAACTGTGAAACTATGATTTTGAGGAAGTCAGTTACATTTTACAGTTCGAACGTTTCCAAAAATGTTAACTGATAAAATATTTGAACTTTATTGTTCACTCTAAAACTCACTGGTGGTAGTATTCCTCCAGGAATCCGTCTAAATAGGTACCACCCCAGGGCCAGTTATTCTGCCGTGAAGCAGTAGTGTGCAAACATTACTGTGTTTCGGTTTGAAGGGCACTGAGAGCTAGTGTAATCATTGGGCATATGAGACTTAAGAACTGGTGTATCAGGGTGTCGGGCGCAGTGTGGTGTCACACAGAAATGTTCTGGGTGACACAGCATTTGTTATGGGCAAAGGCTGCACTTGAACGTTTTGCACGTGTCGTCACTTTTTCTAATAAAAAAAAGGATACGCTCGCTTTTAAAAAAACATCCACTTAGATCGAAAGCTGACAGGACTGTGTGGGAGACAACTAACGCTAACGCTGCGCTATGTAACAGCTCTTGGCTGAGTCGCGGCGCAAGGTTACGTCGATTTAAAAATAACTAGGATCACGCAAAATACGCGCATAGACGCGGAGTTGCGGAGACCGGCCCATTGCAATCTACAATCTACAAATAACTAGGACATTAACACGCCACCGTCCGATACTATTCCTATGCACCAGAATTATGTTCACGAAGCGGGAAGTGATTGCCAAAACACAGTTGTGCTATTTTTGTCGAGGAAGTCACGTGATGTGACCAATTTGTTTTATTGACTACCAGCAGCGCGCCCCGACTTTTCCCGGGTATATTTATCCATAATATATAGCCTATGTCCATCTGGAATAATGTACCTTTCAGAAGGTGAAAGAATTTTTCAAATAGGTGCAGTGGTTCCGGAGATGGAGGGTAATCTCCATACATATACACAAAATTACATAGAGTGTCACTGTTTCGTTTGTGAAACCCGTCAACCCGCTATAGAGAAACTTGGTGGACTGTTCCCAGCTCCAAAGCAGTTAAACGCTGTTGGTTCTTGGTCATGTTAGGGGTGAGAGGCGCGCTCACTGTCCATTGGATGGTGCGGTACTATAGCCGACCTGCATTCATCCTCAAAAAAAAATCAACTTTAACAGGATCTCCGTTTCTCATCACTCATCGTTCGAAACATGGCAGCATTATCTGCTATTTTACGCTGGCATTCTGTAAGAGCGTGTTCCTTCCTCCTCATTGAAGTCCCGCGTCATTGCTCTTCTAAGTAAAATTTGTGGTAAAAATATACACGAATTAAGGGAAATCGAAAAAGATCATCTGACATATCTATTGGTTACTCCATACCTCCCTCAACCAACGTAACTTTTCATAGGCGTGACATAAAAAAAGTAATAAATGCTTGTTACCTGCACATTACAACGGCCGTTATCACTAGGCACGTATGTTTTGTTATAATTAAATGTCCAGTGAAATATTTTTAATTTATGGCATCATAAAGTGTGTGACGCCATTATAAGGTCATGTAGCCTTGCGAATTTATATCATTTTAATCATACACTTAACAGACTTAGTTTTTAGATGTAAATACTGGACTTAACGGCCGCACTCAAAGACCTTTAACGGTCCTTAGTAAGGAACCGACTAAGGGCGGATTTCACCGTTGAAACTAAACGCGATCGGTTCTAGCTGAACGAAGTTTAAGCGTTTAACTGAGTTCAATGCTACTGTTTGCATTTCACCAACATCAACTGAACGCGATTAAAGCTAAACGCGGTTCAAATTCTGAACGCCCAATTTTCGATGTTTAGCTCTTTAAACGCGTTTAGAGAGCTGTCATTGTCAATTGCACAACTATAAAAGTAAAGTTTCATCCTATAAATGTCCCACTACTGAGCACAGGCCTCCTCTCATTTCTGAGAGGGTTTTGGAGCTAGGAAAAATCCGCCACGCTGCTCCAATGCGGGTTGGCGGGCTTCACATGTCTTCGAAATATTTTTAATTTCTCAGACATGCAGGTTTCCTCACGATGTTTTCCTTCACCGTCGTGTTAAGTCAGCACTTAAAATTGCAATTAACAATTTTAGTGGTGCCGGCACCGGGAATCGAACCCAGCTCACTCGCGCACTATGAAATTAAAAGCGAGCGCCTAGCCCCTGAGCTACCGCGGCACAACTATGTAAACACATTAAATATTTTTAATACGTTTTGTTTATTGTTTGCATACCTATGTGTCTTATGCATAAAAACAGGCTGTTTGATGTCGCAAAATAATAAATATATCGAGTTTTTGTTTTAGATTGTGACGATATTTCACGTAAACTTCGTTTTTCTGAACGCGATCAAAATGGAGCCGGTGAAATCGGTTAGACGAAAACCGAGTTCAAATGATACATTTGAACTAAGTTCAGTAAAACGTGGTTTTATTAAACTTGGTTTCCAAAGCGATCGGTGAAATCGGGTCTGTGGAAGTTGCTTGAGTAACCATTAAACTTATATGTATAGAATCAGGCGATACTTTGCGGAAATCCAGTATAATGAAGGAAAGAAAGTGAATTTGCTAAGATCCATGCAAAATATAAAACGGTGAATATTACCTAGTTTATGAAGAGCACGGGCCGCCCTCCCACAGTAGAGTGCACAAGCAAACGAACACCGCCACCGGATACCCACCACCAGTATAGCGGCGCGGTCCACTCACTCGGCGGCTGACTGTCGTAGTTTCTCTCTCTCTCGTTTTGAGGTTAAACACTTATCACAGTTTCGATTTCAGTGGTGGTGGATCCTAGTGGTAGTGTTGTAGTGGTGGAGGGTAAGATCTGGTTTCCTTCATTAACCATTACACGTCGCTAATGGAGGCAGTAAGACTATTTTTTAAAGCAATTGTTAAAGTTCCACTTAATATTTAAAAACAACAGATAAGTTTTTATGTTTATTCATGCATAGTCTATTATTATAAACCGAGTTACATAAATACTTGTGTACACTTAAAATAGTTTATACGGCTAATTCCGTGTGTTATAAAAAAAAACTACTGGAACACACAGACAAGATAAGATCACGATAACGTAAAGCCAGTTGCTCGCAGCCGCCAAAGAATAAAGTTCAGATTAGTCACATCGTCACTTAAACAAAACAGAGACAATTTTTTTTATATTTTTTTTTATTGTACTATTTACATACCACAGTAATTAAGGTCATAGAATATCTGTAGCGTGGCCAAATTAATATAAATTTATTAATCTATTTCGCATTGTATAAACAGTAGCCTAAGCAGTAACTGCGATGGCTGCCGATGAAGATGTTGCTGAGGTTGGGAAAAGCTGGCTACGTGTTCACATCACGTCGGGGCCACCATTTGGGGGATGTTAAGACAAGAGAAAAAGTTAGCTACCCGCTAGATCGGATAGTCTGATCTGGGGACGACGTCTCCTCCTGCCATCCTTAAATGTTGTATGTATAGTTCGCATCTCAGAAACTTTAATAGCGCGATGTTGGACGTATGAGTTACTTCTTGAGCTTCTCATGTGGAAGCTGTAGCGATTCATGTGGAAACTGTAGCTTCCTTGTGATACGTGCACTGAGCTAAGACCTATGTGTACCATTGCAGTGCACACACATCTACGCACAAACAGTATCGGAAAAAGTTAATGTTTTATTTATATTTCTGTTTTCATTGTATTTTTTTAAATATTTGTGTGTGCTGTGAATATAAACAACTATATATCTATCTATTTTATTGAGCCACTTCGTGAAACTGAGCTCTAAACATAGGTCTTTGCATTTTCCACTGCTGAATCAAATGTAGCAAAAGCGAAGGAAAATACCTCTTGTTACCATTGCATTAAATGCTTCCATAGCGTTAGAACTCTCGAACATACACGTATCTTGATCCTACATAACTCAAAAAGAAAGTCTGGTGATTCTTAGAAAGCATAGAAATGGACAACTTTACTCTTATTTATTCTTCTTCTCTTATTACTTCTTCTTCATTGTCTGTATTTAATAACTGTATATCCCGAACCTCGTGGATTTTGTCTTACAAAAACCGGTTAATCCCATGATCTCTGTCTAGTATCTACATAAATTTTATCAACATCGACAGCTTTAGTGCTTTTTAAGTTATATCCATTCGGACAAACCGTCGGACACCGATTTTATTTATTTTTATGCTACTCTTACGTTTGTAAAGTAACATCATTTTATCGTAGAGACACAACTAGGGTAGTCAATTTTATGTATATAATATAGTATAAAAGTAAGTAACAGCATATAAATGTCCTACTGCTGAACACACGCCTAATTAAATTTCTAAAAGGGTATTGGAGCCGGGAAGAGTCCCGCGCCAAGCAACTCATAGGAACCACCACTACTGTACGTAGACCTTAGTGCGTTGACATAGGAGTTAAACCGGCATTACATTACACTAGCTGTGCTCCGCGGCTTCACCCCCCGTTTTATTTAAAAGAACATACATACATAAGATCACGACTGTATCTCATAAGGGGTAGTCAGAGACTGGGCACTCACTGCAAAAATAGATGACTGCCACAATCCACGTTTCACCAAAACAATATAATGCACTTGGTGTGATAGGTGGTGAGCCCATCGCCATCATGCGCTGTTGGGTGCACAGTGCAGTTTAATTCCTGACTCGCCTTTTACGAGATCCATTGGATGAGATGGAGTGGTAGTATTCTTTTATCGAGCCGCCACCACACGGCTTAGCCGCTACCACACGGCTTTTATTTAAAAGAAATCACTTCTAATGTTTCTATAACCTTCCTAAAGAATTAGGCTATAAAAGGCAAAAAGAGTTTTTCAAATCCGATTCATAGTTCCAGAGATTAGAGCATTCAAACAAAAAAACAAACAAACTCTTCAGCTTTGTTATATACATATAAATAACGCTAATGCCAACTGCCTTTATTGTTGTGGCACGTGCCTTAGTTACATAGGTCTTTGTGGAGTGTAAGTGTAGAACTTAGTGCTAGAAAACATTGAAAAAAAAGAATTGCTCTTTACTCATATATTGTTTTTCCAGTTGATTACACGTATTCTTTTACAGTATTAATATACTTGATAATTGTATACATCAAGTAATTGTATACAATTTATAATTATATACATCCGACGCCTTTCGTGTAGTTATTAAATGGATTAAGAATTCACTGTGTGCGTTCGTGTGTATGATGAACCAATTGTTTATATATTTTTCATTTGTTAATGTTTTTGTTTTGAATTATTTGCTTAATGTATAGAGACACGAGAAATCGCATTAAGATAATTAATGTGCTGTATAAATATTGTTCCGATGTTGTTTATTCTTAGTAAATCAAGGTAATTAAAAGATTTCAAAGTCACTAGTTTTTAGAAAAGAAGTTATTTAAAATTATTATAATTCTGTTTTGCACAATACATCTGGTGGACGTTATGCTCGTCTAGTCACATTCGTCTAAAAAATACTGCTGAAATAATGATGAGGACTAAACTTAGATCTCTCAGTTGAAGAGACAGTCTCAACAAATCCTTGCCCGCCGTCCTTACGAAGCCGTTTATTGTATCTGCAACCAATAGCGTTATATTGAGATAATTGAAATGAATTGCCAGGAAAGTCGTGCCCAGTGTTTGCTTCGCGGAAACTTGTATAAGTGTAGGGCCACACCGGCTTGCGTGCAGCGACACTTGCGACGATTACAAATGTAATAGACATATAAATACGTCATTAACGAGGCATACGGTTGTAATTCCTATATATTGACTGCAATATATTTCTATGAACTTCTGATGCATTAAGCAGTGGGAAATCAACTAAATGGTATCACAAATTTCTCCATTGCATGGGTTTATCAGTTTTAACAAAATTTTTAAATGTTGCTAATAATAACATAATTTCAAACTATTAATAATATCAATAAGCTTACAATATATCAGACGAAATAGTGGTCACAAATAAGCAACAGTCGGCAAATTACTAGTGGTAGGATTTCTATGCAGAAATCCGTCTAGGTAGGTACCACCCCACTGCCAGTTATTCTGTCGTGACTTACTTGTTTTCGATGAAGTAATCGCTGTTAGCCTTTTGGCTTTTACAGCTTCATCGAATGCTGTGCTCGCGGGCCCGGGGCCCGCGTGCCAGGTTTGGTTTGACCCAAACATAAATACATAAATATAATCTCCTACTAAACATCTAAATTCGGACCGTTGCGTTCGCTAGCGTGCTTGCGCTACTGTGAATATCTCCATAAAATTATTATCTTAAGTCATCTAATGACCGTCCGAGGGAGACTGCGGGCCTCCGTTCGGACTGTCGACTTGTGTGTCGGTAACTCTGGGCGGTGAGAACCGCCCTGGAACACGGGTGTATCTAGTGTACGCGGTGTTATTAACGATAGCTACGCGCCGCTCTCTACGGCGGTCGCGCGACGTTGTGCGTGTGATGTTAAAACTATTAACTGTCTGTACAGTGTTGTTCGGATCGTGGCTGACCGTATCGTGGTCAGGGAGTGCTGAGACGTCCGTGTCGTCTAGCACATTTCGCGGGCGACGTTTGCGTTCGGTCGCGTTTTTGTCGGATCGATAATTCGCTGCTTTGACCACCAGCGGGTTTGGATGAACCGCGGCTTTTTCGAAAAACATCTGTCGTGAAGCAGTAGTGTGCAAACATTGCTGTTTCGGTTCGAAGGGCACTGAGAGCTAGCGTAGTCACTGGGCAAATGAGACTTAAGAACTTATGTCTCTGGGTGACGAGCGCAGTGTGGTGACACAGAAATAATCGGGATGACACAGCATTTGTTTTGGGTAGACGTTGCACTCACCATCAGGTGAACGCTTTGCTCGTTTCGTCACTTCGTAAAAAAATCTCAAATTTAGGTAGATCTGATAAAAAAAATCATACACTAAATTACAAAACATTTTTACACTAGCCATTGTCGGAGCGTGTTCTTAAAATATTTCAAGTTTAATGTTTTATGCCCTATGGTATCTAATTATAAACTTTTATTGACAATATAAAAAATCTTTTTATGTGTGACACCTTTACATGTTGGTATTATTAAACGTGTTGGGTCTCTCGTTCTGAATCGCGAATTAATTTGTGTGTGTCTGTCTCAAAAAGTTCTGAAACTTTTTTGACGACATATTCGACTTCCAAAAAATTCAACTTGTGAGAATCGGAAGTCTGTATTTTATACAATGGTCTACATGATTCTAAATAATGTTTTAATACTAGACAACGTTCTAACACCTTTTTAAAAAAAATTGTTTATTTTTGTCGAGTTACTCCAAAATATTTGGTAATATCGCATGACAGATACAACGGAATCGTGATACGCTTATACGAGAGGAGCTTTTTCACCTGCAATGATCATAAGTATCCGAGTGCATAGATATACTTTTCTTATTTATTGCGCACATGTTCAACATGCATATTCCAATTTAAATGCTTGTCAAAAATTACACCTAAAACTGTTGTATTTCTAATTTGTGGATTATTTTATCCATATAATTGACTGTCATGTCAGCAGTTTTATCATTATTGTGTGAATATTTTTGTAATTACTTTTCGTCTAGTTGATATATTAATATTGATATGTCATCAGTAAACATGAGTGTTTGGTACTGTGTTATAGTAGGTAGATCATTTATATACATTAGGAATAGCAGGGGTCCTAATAAACTTCCCTGTGGTATGCCAAATTGTACAATTATTGAATAAATCAAATTGAAATTAAAAAAAAAATTCAAGTTAAAAGTTTTAAAAGGGGAACGTCGGAATACCTATGTCGTAAAATAAAAATAATAATAAAAATTAAACAGCATGACTACTATCCTATCTAAATCTATAATATCCGCCATCTTTATCTTCGATCAACTTGAGATGAGAGTGCTGCTTCCAGACCTTTATTTATTCCATTTTTATTTATGTTGTTTTAATTAGGTTTGTTGCTAAGTTACGTTTATAGTTCTGTTCATTGTTCCGTTTATGCTATTTTGACGTTTTCGTGGTTAAAAACATGAGTGAACCTGAAAGCGTGTACTTATTCTTAGCCGAAGAAAAATCAATCAAAGCATACTCCGATGCATTCCACAGAAAACGAGACTTTTGTTAATGTGTACAGTGAAATAAAAGTTTGAAAATCATTGTTTTATTAGTAAATACTTTGTGTCAAGCTGAAAAATTAAATATTAAATAAAATAAATAAATTATAGATGTGATCTCCAGTTAGAATGAGCGATAAGTCTTCGTCGGTGCTAGACTTCCTGGTAAACACGACACCATATGCATCGGCGAATTCACTTGCAAGTGTGGCTTCATCGTTAACCGCGACTATGGCGGCGCTCGCGTCTCTGCGGCTTAATAGTAATTATTTGCAATTAATTTTCTGTAATAGTGTTTACACCATTATGTTTTATTCAGTGTCGAAGTAACCGTCACTGCGGTCGAATTCAACGCGCTTCGAGGTGTCCTATTGTTGTAACCAGATATTGTTTGTGTTGCAGTTTTGTGTTCTCTGTAATGTGTGGTGTTGCGTTGCATTTGTTTGGATTGGTATGTCTGTCTGATCTCGTTTCATAAGAATGTCATAAAATTATCTTATCTGTACCGTTATCAAACAGCGCTACTACTTAATGTCGTTCGCATGTCTGACTAGCACAAGTATGAATTTAGATTTATTATCTGCAATAAATGAAATTATGCTTCTATTTTAGTCATCGTTATTGCCACCTATTGCAAGTGCCGTGCCGAACGATGTCGAAGCCTTCTCTTTTGATAACCACTAAGTAAGGTCGGAAACCACCTTTGTCTTTCCACTTTCCGCCGTTCTATCCAGGAGGTTGCCAATCGTGGAACTCGCTGTTCCAACTCGGTTACTGCTTCTACTATCTATGTGATAATCTATGTCCTATTATTAATAAAATTAAAATGATTGGGACAACTGTCACCTCAGCCCCCCGTGGCCATTGGTGCTGTAAAGCGCCCGAAACGTCGGGTTATAAATAGTTTTAAATTAAACGCGATAAAATCCGTAAAAACTAATTTTATTTAAATGTGTAGTATTCGCGTTATTTACGCGAAAACATTATGTTGTATATATATTTCACATCTTAGAAACTTTCATAGCGCGATTATGGAACGTATGAGAGACTTCATGAACTTCTCATGTGACGACATAAATGTCGTTACACCAGAATATGGTATAACATTCGGATCTAAAATTATAATTTACGTACAACGTTTTCAACTAAATCTGAAAAATTAGTATGTTGCACGAATATTGACTGCGGCTAGAATTTGAATCCGGGACCCACGATTCAGCAACTAACTTATTCACCGCCCTTTTCACATTTTGTTTTACAGTCATAATTTACTTAGTAGGTAAACTATGGACGAATATAATTTTCCCTTTTTTTTATAATATCTCGGAAGGTTTTGGAATTACTTAAAATCAGAACGAACCCGGGCTCAACTTATATAAAAAAGTAATATACGAGTAGCTTACACTTCATTTCTTTCCGACGTAAGAAATATAGATTTCGTTTCTCAAAGGCATTGATATAATAAAACATCAATGGTCAAACGTATCCTCTTTTTGGCTTTGAACTAAATTTACGGATTTTATAGCGTTTTATTTTTAACTATGTGTAGGATTACAGGATTCCAAGCTGGCAATACTGTACAACTGTATAATAATGTATAACCGACCATCTTCTCTGTTGAATTTTGGTTGGGATGATCCAGAACATCGTTACAGACTGCAGACTTTTTAGAGCGTCGATGCTTCGCATCAGCTATGTGTTCTTTTACGCAGTTTTTTTTTTTAAATTACAAAGCTGTAATCTCATAGACAACCGATGTTCTTTAAAAACCAGGTTATAATACAGTTAAAAAATGTAAGCAAAATAACTCGCAGTCGTATTTCCTGTACATGACATTCTTAGAGCAATGATTTTTTTCTTTGATCTTTTTGTCTTTATGCAACAAATCCATACGATAGTAACACGATCCGCTTGCGTGCCCTAATTTTGCGCAAAAAAAAAAGCATTTAGCTGTTATTTCGCGTTTTTCATTCAATAGCATTTAACGTTAATTCACTTCAATGAATAACATTTCGAAAGAAACCAATTCGGCCGATAGCGTGTTTACAAACATCGTGACTTCTAATGTTTTGGCAATTAATTCACAGAAGCAACACTTAAAAACACATTTTCGTGATCCAAATCGACTAACAAAATAGTCATCTTTTACGTATAAGCAAGTTTGATCGTTAAAGCCTTCACTTTAAACGCTATATTAACTTATACATAATTCACATATAATCTTGTTTCTCTTTCTCCATAAATACGATGAACCATTTATTTTTTATTTGTGATCGGCATGTTATCGTTGGAATGTCCGAAACGGCTAACGAATTTATAAGAAACTGTGATGCTATTCGATTTGGCCTTCTACAGTCGGTCGTAGTAGAAACGGATTTAATTAACCGCAAATTAAATATAGCGCTGTAAACAAATCGCATGCCGTCAGACATGACGACATTAGTCAAGCGAGGTACCGGCGAACTGAGAGCGAAGCGGGCGTATTAATTTATAAACTTATAGATATAGCATTTACATACATACATACATAAGATCACGACTGTATCCCATAAGGGGTAGTCAGAGACTGGGCACTCACTGCACAAACAGATGACTGCCACAATCCACGTTTCACCAAAAGAATATAATGCACTTGGTATGTGTGATAGGTGGTGAGCCCATCGCCACCATGCGCTGTTGGGTGCACAGTGCAGTTTAATTCCTTACTCGCCTTTTACGAGATCCATTGGATGAGATGGAGTGGTAGTATTCTTTTAACGAGCCGCCACCACATGGCTGCTTTAGTGCTCCAAAAGGGGGTTGGTTACCTGTAAAGTTTACCAGGAGCGTCTGAATTTTGTATTTCTATAGAATTCGACGTACTCTTCTATGTTCTTTGCAGCTGGCGCTATATTAAAAAAAACTAGCTGTGTAACCCGTGTAAAAAAGCCGACCCCGATCGATGATATTACATATATACTTCTCTATTTGTATCGGATTTTGGTATTTTAATTTTTTTGCGCGGAACCCTAATTATTTTTCTAAAATTAAAAGTAGGTTAAGTTACCCGCTATAATATCAGCTATCTGTCAGTGAAAGTTCGCTCAAAATCGGACCAGCGGTTTGGGATATTAGTCGGAACAAACAGACAGACAGACAGAGAGAAAAGACGGCCACAAAAATATTTTTTTCTTATAGTTAAGTTAGTAGTTAAGTAAGTTAAGTTGTTATTTTGTTATTACAAACAGAGAGAAATTTTATTTATTTGTATGGGTGCCCCAAAACAGTGTTTTGAAGGAGGAATTCCTTTCGAACTCATTTTACTACGAAAATAAATGGATACTAAATTAATATAGAAAAAACTTACTATAAAAATGTAACGTCAGATAATGCTGTTAAAGGTTAACATAATTTTAAAGACATCAGTAATCGTTTTATTACTGTCTCCGCTCGCGTTGTGTACAAAAATTAACCGGAAATGACAGCTCTGTGGCGTAAGTGTATCATTGTTAATATTGCATTCTGCCAAGAATGTGTCCACATGACTTCGTTACATACGCT
The DNA here is from genome assembly GCA_019845155.1 of Luehdorfia chinensis. NCBI lineage: Eukaryota > Metazoa > Arthropoda > Insecta > Lepidoptera > Papilionidae > Luehdorfia > Luehdorfia chinensis. Next base: position 12,445,194 of record JAHVAK010000103.1, read on the forward strand.
GTTGCGCAGAATACTTTCATTCAAATAAAGTTTGATTATTTGTGGCCGCAATTGGTATTATTGTAATCCATACTATATATACTAATACGCTGTCTGTTTGTTACCTTCTCACGGCTCAACCGTTGAACCGATCTTGACGTAAATCGGCACAGAGATTGCTATTATCCTGGAGTCGGACATAGGCTACTTTTTACTCCGGAAAATAAAAAGAGTTTCCACGGGTTTGTTAAAAAACCTTAATCCACGCAGACGAAATCCCGGGCATCAGCTAGTATGTCATTATTTCTAATTATAGAAGCTGCGAGCTGCTACTACTACTACTTTTTTTTTATTGTATAAAGTGATGAAACGAGCAAATCGTTCACCTGAGTGCAACGTCTGCCCATAACAAATGCAGTGTCACCCAGAACATTTCTGTGTGACACCTCACTGTGCACATCACCCTGAGACATCAGTTCTTAAGTCTCATATGCCCAGTGATTACGCTAGCTCACAGTGCCCTTCAAACCGAAATACAGCAATGTTTGCATACTACTGCTTCACGGCAGAATAACTGGCCCCGGGGTGGTACCTAACTAGACGGATTCCTGCATAGGAATCCTACCACCAATAACCAGTACCACCACTACTTGTTAAATGCTATGCTATAATTTTATCCTATAGCTATACAATTACCTATATTATGTTATATCATCTTGGACGGTAATAGTGTTTTCTATGAAACAAAAAAAACTCAACTTTGAAATTCTATTAGTTATCCTCTGTCAATCATTACAACATATTCACTTTTTAATTTTTTGACTAACTGGCTGATAGTGATGGCCAGGAGCAGACGTCATTGGGACCACTATACACTTACCTATACACCTACACTATATACCTACATCTAGCAAAGTCGGGACATCCGAAAATCCGATTTGGACGACAACTTTTGACATTTAAATGGCATTCAATTTACTTAAATAAAAAAAATAGAAAAATTCGTCATAAATCTAATTTGCACGGAAGGTCCCGCTTTTCAGTGGTCTCCAGCTCTGGCCACGTCCCTATTTACTCTTGATCAGCACGCCAAATTTCGTGAGTTAAAAGTCCCGATTGTCCCATAATTTAGTAGACCGGACCGGTCACTGCTGAGGACTAGGACTCTTTGTAGACTCTTTGTCTATCTGATTCAACGCAGAACGTAAAATGGCATGATATTTTTACGGATTATAACTTACGCCGGGACTAACTCTGTCTCTGTTTCATGTTCATTTTTAAATACTACCTATTTGTATAATAATATCGAAAGTTAGAAATGAAATAAGATTGTGACGAAGTGGTCGATATGAGGTATGCCGACCGAAGTTATTGATGGTGGCGGTTGGATTGGATGAAGGGGGTTGGATGGCGTTGGTCGTGACTGCCCCGGTCAGTCTGTCGGAACATCTGAGGCGACTCCGGGACTCTGTGCTCAAATCCAGAAGGAGATGCTATTCAATACCGCCCCTATAGCCCGCCCAGGAGATGGGCAGCAGCATCTTATTGAAACATCTGAATAAATAAATTGCGGTTGCCAACCCGCCTGCCAAGCGTGGCAACTATGGCAAAATCCCTCCAAAATGAGAGCTACATACTTTTGTGGCTATCTATGGGAGAGGCCTATGTTCAGCAGTGGACTTGGCAGAAACGACGGCGACGCCCGCCGAATTCCTTTTACCCTCGGCCGTTTGGTCTCCTCTGCCGAAGGCTCCCGTCTGGTAGGGGGTTTTATTTATGTTTTTTATTATATTTATTTTATGGTTCAGTTCATTTCTTGGTTTATTGTTTTTTATCGTATTTTATATAGTTACTAGCTGCGCCCCGCCCCGCAATTCACGCGCGTGTGGATCCTAAAGCGTTAGCATGAAGTTCTATATAACTTTCATCAATAAATGAGTCCTCCAATCCAAAAACAATTCTTCAAATCAGATTAGTATTTCCTCAGATTACCGCGTTCAAACATACACTATCCAGCTTTATTATATTGATATACTATATAAAAAAAATGGATAAAGTGACAAAACGAGCAAAACGTTCACCTGATGGTAAGTGTAACGTCTGCCCATAACAAATCATGGGTCACCCAGAAAATTTCTTTGTGACACCACACTGCGCCCGTCACCCTGACTACATTACTTCTTAGTGCCCAGTGATTACGCTAGCTCCAGTGCCCTTGAAACAGAAAAACAGTAATGTTTGCACACTACTGCTTCACGGCAGAATAGAATAGGTACCTACCTAGACAGATTCCTGCATTACCACCAGAAAAATATCCCAACCTGATGAGAATATCACAAAAAATCACACATCTAAAATGGAAATTTAGAAATTTGGAATATCTACAAACTGACAACCACAAGCCGCCAATAAATAAAAGGCGCCAAACACGCGTACGACGATCTCCCATCGGGTCCACTCGTTCCCTGCTCTAATCGCAACTCAATTAACGACGCAATAATCTCAAGACGGTCTCCACGTGTCTCCCTGTTATTAACTTGGTTTCTTTTAGTTCATTACGGTACCTGTTCATTACATCACTTTCGATGTTATTAAGTGGCGTGACGTCTGATCTTGTGCTTATTACGCAGTAATTGAGCGAGATGGTCGGAGTGGAGGCCGTGAACGTTGACTTTGTGCTTGTTGACACTGGACTTGACGATACGATTACGTTTATATCGTGAATGTTAGGTTTATTGATCTGCGTACCTCTGACACATATAGCCGGGTCAGAATTATAGTCAAAAAAAATATTAATACATTTAACTAGCTGGTGCCCGCGACTTCGTCCGCGTGGATATAGGTTTTTTAAATATTCCGTGGGAACTATTTGATTTTTCGGAATTAAAAGTATGCCCGTCTCCAGGATGCAAGCTATCTTTGTGCGCTGTTTGGTTCAGTTCAGTTGAGCTGTATAAAGGCAACAAACAGACAGGGGCATAGTTACATTCGCATTTATAATATTATTATTTATTAGATAACCACCAAGTGTCCAAGAAGTAAAACTAAAAAAAATATTATCGAAATCTATCCAGTAGTTTTTGCGTGATTCGCTCACAATGGCAGACCTTTCTTATAAAATCGTAGTTTTTCCAAACTTAAATAACTTAATATTAAATGAAGATATCGTGATTTTTTTTAGATAAGGACTAAGTGTCAAAGACTTAACACTATTTCTTTATCAAAATCTACCCAGTAGTTTTTCCGTGAAGCGCGCACAACGGCAGACCTCTGTCATTTATTTATATGGATAGGTAATATTGAAGTATTCTATTATTATCCTTCACTTCTATTTAATTTATGTATTAATTTTTTGTAAAGAGACGATGCCCTGCATTAGTATTTCTTGTGTACCGTGATTGCAAACATAAATTTTACATGCACAACTCAACCTGACCCGAAAACCATCAATTTGTATTTTTGCATTAAATGTTGACTCCGTCTGGGATTTGAAGAAAGGACTTGCGTAGAAGTCCACTAGTCCAGGCCGTCATCATTATATATATTACATACTACGCGAGTGACCAGGGTTCGATTCCCGGTGCCGGCACCACTAAAATTGTTAATTGCAATTTTAATTGCTGATTTACCACGTGCTCGGCGGTGAAGTAAAACATCGTGAGGAAACCTGCTTGTCTGAGAAATAAAGAAAAATCGAAGACATGTGAAGTCCGCCAACCCGCATTGGAGCACCGTGGCGGTCTCTTCCTGTCTCCAAAACCCTCTCGGAAATTGGACGAGGCATGTGCTCAGCAGTGGGACATTTATAGGCTGTTGTTACTTTACTTTTGCTTAAAAACAAAAACAACAAAAGTCTGTAAATGATAATCTTTATCTCAATCAGCCTTTAGATTTTTTAAAGCGTGCCATTTTTATTTGTGAGTAACAATCATCGTCATCGCTTCAGTCTATCACAAGTCCACTGCTAAACGTATGCCTCCCCCATAGATAGCCACAGAAGTTAGTAGTTCTCATTTTGGTGGGATTTTGTTATAGCTGCCACGCTTCGCAAGCGGGTTGGCAACCGCAGTTTATTTATTCAGATCTTCCAGGAAAATGCCGCTGCCCATCTCCTGGTTTTCATTTTCCCTCTATCGACTTTTACGACACCCACGGGAGGAGATGGGGTGGTAGATTCTCTTAGGCCTCCACCACACGGCAAACAATAAATAACATTAAAAAAAAATCTTTCTAAGTGTTGCCGCCTTAGGCCCGGGCCGACTTTTCCTATAGAGAAATCCGCCCCTGGTTCCAGTGTTAATTTGAAACGTCTGCTATAAACAATACTCATACAAATAACGATACAAGAAGTGTACATCTAACTGTCGGTCCTAAACGTTTTTTTTTTTATTTATTTCATAAAAGTGACGTAACGAGCAAAACGTACACCTGATGGTAAGTGCAACATCTGCCCATAATTAATGCACTGTCACCCAGAACAGTGTGACACTACAATGCGCCCGTCACCCTGAGACATCAGTTCTTAAGTCTTATATGCCCAGTGATTACGCTAGCTCTCAGTGCCCTTCAAACCGAAACACAGTAATATTTGCACACTACTGCTTCACGGCGGAATAACTGGCCCTGGGGTGGTACCTTACTTGACGGATTCCTGATATCTTTACATTACAGATAGAAATTCGGACTAATTTAGTCTTTGTTTACTTGTATTTTTTCCAATGATTCTGCATTTACTTGAATTTAAGGGTTTCAACGCATAAAGTCACTGTCAAGCTTCTTCTCTGTTGAGAAAAGAGAAATTTAATTTCCACGATTTCAGCTTTCCAATGTTAAATGTCTCTGCATTCATATTCACGATTTTAACTTTTAAATCTCGTTAGCCATAAATAATAGTCACATTTATAAACACGTTGCTAAAACACAGTCACCGCTCAGTGATAAATGAACCTAAAAGTTAAGACGTGAGTACCGCCTTCAAATCCCCGGCAAATGCCGTATTTTTAAAAACCATAAAATTGTTTGTTTTCGAGGTTTACTGGTGGTAGGAATCTAGGTAGGTACCACCCCAGGGCCAGTTATTCTGCCGTGAAGCAGTAGTAGTGCAAACATTACCGTGTTTCGGTTTGAAGGGCACTGTGAGCTAGCGTAATCACTGGGCATATGAGACTCAAGGACTTATGTCTCAGGGTGATGGGCACAGAGTTGTGTCACACAGAAATTTTCTGGGTAACACGGCATTTGTTATGAGCAGACGTTGCACTTACCATCGGGTGAACGTTTTGCTCGTTCCGTCACTTTTATGAAATAAAAAAAAAGTCTTCATCTGGCGGATGTTCTTTAATCCGGTTCGATGAGGTATGTACACCTCGGTATAAAAGTAGTAGGTGCTATTCTTGCTATTAGCTTTATTAAATGTTGGTGGTAGGATTACGTCTAGGTATGTACTATCTTTTGTGCCGTGAAGCAGCCGTGTGAAAACATTACTGTGTTTCGGTCGGAAAGGCACTGAGAACTAGTGTAATTACTGGGTATAGGAGACTTCAGAACTGATAGTCTTCGGATGACGGACGCAATGTGATGCCACACAGAATTGTTCTGGATGACACTGTATTTGTTTTAGGCAGACGTTGCCATTTATCATCAGGTCCTATAAAAAGCCGCATAGTATTCAACATCTAAGCCCTACGTAATCTGTTGTTTCGTATCGGACATATTTTTCTTAGAAACGCGTGCGTTTTCACAGCGTGTATTTAGTGTAGTGCTAAATAATCTTCAAAATCAATGCCGATTGCTCAAGTATCATTGATAATTGCAGCTTCCAAATATGGGATTGATGAAAAATATTGCTGCTTTTATTTTACAAATACCATTTTGACGTTTTCAAGGTTATGTTGTCGGAAAAGAAAGCCTTTATAAACATCGCCCAGTCCGCTTGTCCGTCCGAGTCAGTCACAGCATCTTCTATAGTTATGGTGTGAAATGTATACACAGATACTATAGTTGTAAGTCTGAACTGAACAATGAATATTAAGAAAATAAATTGTTACAAATTCTTTCGTGTTTGGTATCCGTATAAGTTTTCCGCATTTGTAACAATGTGTTCATTCCGTTCGCTTTAAAATCCACTGCGATAGGCGAAATATTCTATCTATTATTTGATACTAAGGCCGGATTTCACCTGTTGAAACTAAACGCGATCAGTTCAAGAAAAACGAAGTTACTAAACGCTTAGTTTAACTGAGTTCAATGCTACAGTTTGCATTTCATCAACATCAAATGAACGCAGTCAATGCTAAACGAGGTTCAAATTCTGAACGCCCAATTTTCGACGTTCAGCTCTTTGCATCTAAAGAGAGCTGTCATTGTCAATTGTACAACTATGTAAACACAAAAATTAATTTTAATTCGTATTATTTATTGTTTGCATACCTATGTAATCTATGCTTAAAAACAGGCTATTTGATGTCGCAAAATACAAAATAAATCGTCTTTTTGTTTTAGATTGTGACGATATTTCATGTAAACTTCGTTTTTCTAAACGCGATCAAAATGGAGTCGGTGAAATCGGTTAGACGAAAACTGAGATCAAATGATACATTTGAAATCAGTTAAGCAAAACGCGGTTTTATTAAACTTGGTTTCCAAAGCAATCAGTGAAATCGGGTCTAAGAGGCCGTTGTAGGGTTTATTTTAATGATCAGTTAAGATGTATATATTTTCATACAATAAGAAATTCTACCCATAAAAAAAATATTTATCATAAAATATACATATGAATATTTATTAGAAAATAATGTGTTTCGAATGCTAAGACAACATCACTAATTTCTGACTATAGTCGATTTATTTAACATTTATATAGAGAAGTATTAATATTCATGCCGAATTACGTATTCAAGGATCTGTTTTATATCGGGTGCGTATGTTTTCGGTCTTATGAAGCGGTGTATTAACACAAACTCGTAATTGTTGGACATTGTCTGTGCGTAATTTTGTCGAGAATTGGAATTGTGGAAATGCGTCGCGTGGGTGTTGAGAAATTATAGTATACAATGTGATAAATACTTTCCTTACTGTATTTTTCATGACCAAATAGTTTTGTGTAAAGGCGTTGCATAACACTAAAGATTTCTTATAAAAAAGCGACATAGTCTACCCAATTGTTCAATAACTTGATACTGGTGGTAGGATTCCTATGCAGAAATCCGGTAAGAATAACTAACTGTGTACCTAGGTAGGTACAAACGCAGTTTAAGCCGTCGAATAATAGGGATAGTAATAATAGTATTAGGTATTTATAAGGTATTTATCAGGTCTAAGGTATGAGGTTTAAGGTATTTATAAGGTCTGAAGGGCTTGGAGGAGCTTGGTTAGGCTCGAGTAGTATAATATTCCTGCCTACTTTTTTTTACACGCAAATTACGCGCTAGACGTGGAGTTGCGGAAGCCGGCCCGTTGCAATCTATAATCTACAAGGTCTGAAGGGCACTGAGAGCTAGCGTAATCACAGGGCATATGAGACTTAAGAACTGATGTCTCAGGGTGATGGGCACAGTGAGGTGTCACACAGAAATGTTCTGGGTGACACAGCATATGTTATGTGCAGACGTTGCACATACCATCAGGTGAAAGTTTTGCCCGTCTCGTCATTTTCTCGTATAAAAAAATGATATTTTCCCGATTTTCTGTAAATCGACTCGTTGGTACTACACCAACTGGCTGCGTATGGATTCGACCCTTACGCAGCCACCACATGGCAGTACATTTAATCGGGGTATAAATAGTTAAAATTAAACGTGATAAAATTCCAAAAATTTAATTTTAAAAAATTTATAAATACATATTATAATATTTCTTCCATTTCAATATACACATTCAGTGGTTCAGACAATCAAACGCATACATATATGTATGTAACATAAGCAGAGTTTTAACCAAACATCACTATGAGCGGGAAAAATACGTCTGCATATACACACATACATACTTACATACATTCACGCCTTTTTCCTATATAAGGGGTAGGGGCCACTACGTAGCCCAGTGTTCGCCCTCGCGGGAAACGAGACGTGACGGGTGTCGAACAACGTCGCCGCCATTTTGGTAGGAGTTTAATCTCCATTGCGTTCCCACGATCAGTATAGTGACAGCACTGCATATTATGGTGTAATTCTGCACTAATATAGGATGTCCGTACAACACCTTAGCCGCCTCTTACGACACTTCGACAGAAAAGAGCTAGGTGCTATTCTACCTGTGCTGGCTAGTCTGTTATGTGACATTTAATGGTAGTGTGCCCATAAGCTCTTCTTAAAAGCCGAGTTTTTGTTTTTTTTTTAAATCTTCCTCTCCCAACTAGGATTTCTCCTGTATCGTGAGTGCGTTTTACAGACATACATTATATACACCCGAAAACCAACAACTTGTGTTTTTGCACAAATATTGGCTCCGGCTGGGATTCGAACCGCGGCGTGGAAGTCAAGTACTTCGGCCACTAGGCCACGCGGTCGTCAACTGCGACATCGCCATCAATGATTAAATCTTGTATGGAATCCCGGAAAGAACGCAGTTGTACATTAGGTATAAGTAGCAAAGTAGGACGTGGGCGGAAGTGGTAGTTCTAATGACAGGATGCAATTAATTAATTGATTATCAATAAGGTAGTTAGATTACAATCATGTTCGCTGTCATGTCCTTTACTTGAGAGCAAATATTTTCACGCAAATATAAACATCGAACTTATAGTACAGACTAAAAATTAATTTGGTTCAATTTATTATCTAATATTATTTAAAATTATTTATTAGTCGCTTAATATTATTTATTAGTCACTTCTTTGAAATAGACTTAAGAGAGGCTTACAGGCTGATGATAACTTAATGAAATAAAAAAAAATTAAACTTTGTTTCATTTAATGTTTTCTTTTATTTACGCGAATATTACACATTTCAATAAAACTATTTTTACGGATTTTATCGCGTTTAATTTATAACTATTTTTAACCCGACGTTTCTTCGATCTCAGTCCCCCCGTGACCATGGGTGCTGTAAAACGCCCGAAACGTCGGGTTAAAAATAGTTATAAATTAAACGCGATAAAATCCGTAAAAATAGTTTTATTTAAATTTGTTTCATTTATTTACTTCATTGAAAAAATTTCGTGTTATATTAAATTTCGTATAAATCTCTATTCATAAATAAACTAGCTGTTCCCGCCAGCTTCGCCCGGTGGAAATTAAAATTTATAAATTATTGATTTTTTTTTATGGTAAAAGACATTTTAATGAAAAGTATTCTATAATATTTCCATGACAAAATATACAGTTATTCCAAATTTTATGAAAATGCTTTCACACCGTTTGAGAGTGATTGAATGACTAACAAAGAAACATACAAACTTTCACATCTATTATATAATAAGGATAGTCGTGGGCAGTCGTTTCAAGGAATATTGAAAAAAAAACTGATGAATAACAATTCAAATGCGGTCCAAGTCAGACATCCTAGCCTAGGTAAGTTATTTTGTTATGGCTAAATGACCAGTTCGCCATAACATAATAACTTGCCTATCTATAACCATAGATTGTTTATTCTCGATACTTTTGCGGTCGCCGGCACTTTGAGCCTTCCATGAACAACTGCGGTCAGCGGTAGGGTTCTCACCCGTCGTTTATAATCGAGTATTGTTTTTAATTCGTGTAAACTTAAACTACGTTAATCTATTTTTAAAGAAACCTTTAAAGCACGCAGAAATAAATTATTTGCACAAAGTATATATATTTTTTTTTTCATAAAAGTGACGGAACGATGCCAAACGTTCACCTGATGGTAAGTGTAACGTCTGCCCATAACAAATGCTGTGTCACCCAGAAAATTACTGTGTGACATCACACTTCGCCCGTCACCCTGAGACATCAGTTCGTAAGTCACATATGCCCAGTGATTACGCTAGCTCTTAGTGCCCTTCAAACCGAAACACAGTAATGTTTGCACACTACTGCTTCACGGCAGAATAACTGGCCCTGAGGTGGTACCTACCTAGACGGATTCCTGCATAGGAATCCTACCACCAGGAATATTATAGATAAAGTGACGAGCTTACGGTCACCAGATGGTAAGTGCGACTTCTGCCCATAACAAATGCTGTGTCACCCAGAACATTCGTGGCACCACACTGCGCCCGTCACCTTGAGACTTCAGTTCTTAAGTCTCATATGCCCAGTAATTACACTATCTCCCAGTGCCATTTAAACCGAAACACAGTAATGTTTGCACAATACTGCTTCACGACAGAATAAAAGAACTAGATTACTGCATAGGAATTCTACCACCGGTAGATATAGTATTATGAACTTATAAAGTATCTTATAAGTTCAACTCTCAGTCAAAGGCAAGTGAAGCGGATAAAGAAAATAAATTTCCCTTAAATTTGTTTTAATAAAGACCTATGGTACAAAGAAATCTAAATATGGAGTGTTAAGATCTATCACCTAAGATATGGATCGAATATTGCAAAGAGTACTTCTGCACTCAATTATTATTATTATATTAGGTAAGTCAAAATGTATATAACACACAAAACTTGTGGCAACCCTAGTTAGCAGTAGTTTCGAGCCGATAGCTTTAACAACTAATTTATTATTGCCTGTTGCATAACACCGTGATCAACAACACCGTTTTGTGAGAGATTAAATATATTTTAGTGGTAGCTCAGGGGCTGGGCGCTCGCTTTAAATTTCATAGTACGCGAGTGACCTGGGTTCGATTCCCGGTGCCGGCACCACTGAAATTGATAATTGCAATTTTGAGTGCTGATTTAACACGTGCTCGGCGGTGAAGGAAAACATCGTGGGGAAACCTGCATGTCTGAAAAATAAAAAAAATTCGAAGATATTTTCAGTCCGCCAACCCGCATTGGAGCAGCGTGGCGGATTCTTCCTAGCTCAAAAACCCTCTCAGAAATGAGAGGAGGCCTGTTATCGGCAGTGGAACATTTATAGGCGGAAACTATTTTATCGTTTTTTTTAAACTATTGGAAGAATTTTTATCTAAAAATGTTTTTTTTTTCCAGGTAAATTAAAGTTATTCCTGTGAAAAAGGCTCAGCGTCAATGCAGCCACTTCAATTGATGGTAATGTACCGTATTTCTATATAATATGTTTATGGTTTTAAATAATTTATAATAATTTCATTTTTGACAATAATTTTATATCGTTTTGTTACTCCTTTCTATAATGACACGTGTCCTACATCGGCATATTTAAAGTCGTATAAACATTGTAAAACGAACGAAAAGTAGATGCAATCTTTAATATTCCTTATTTCCGAAAGCTTTTAGTCAGCGACCTTGAGCCATTTGCATTTACTCACGTGCTTCGAAAGGGTGTTGCTGACGCAGTTGCCACCGTTGCTCACCTTCGTTCGTGCTCTTGGAAAACCCCAGATGAGCGGTCGCGCAAAACAATTTCAACTTAAATTATATGTAAAGCGAACGTGTAATTTTCTATACAGCAGATCAATTCCTTTGGTTAATTAAATACAAGAACGCGGCTTAGGGTGATGACACACTACAACAAATGCAAAAAACTGTTTAGTTCAACTGTCGGCAGTCGTAACTCCTAAATCTGAATCTGAATTATTGTTTTAATGTTTGTTTTTTTTTACCAAAGTTCCACCGACAAGCAGGAAAAATATGAGTGGTTTTGTTTGTCATGGATTTTTGCCATATCCTATTACGTGTCCTGTTTTGGAAAGAGGTTCTAGTGTTTTCTGGAAGCTGTCACTTTGATTGCAATTTATGGTAGCGATCAACATTCGACTAAAGCTATTGTAACTGTATATTATATATTTATTTTTAGCTATTGTAACTGTTATTCCCTTAACATTACCTTTTAAATGTAATATAAAATAGAAAAGGTAAGTAACATGTCAGTTGACAATACACGCTGACAAATGCGCTAAATCTCCTGACGCTCCATGAGTAGCTATAGTGTAATTGCAGCCTTACTTTGATGATCGAGTTTCCACGTACGTAGTAATAAATGTCTTAGAAGCGATTTAATTCGTTATAATTATCTTTCGAGTTTGTAATTCACGAGAATACCATATTATAAAATGATCATTAAAAAAATTTGCCTACACAAAGTTGTAGGGTAAATTATCGTCGTTGTCCTCTGTTCTCTTTTAATAAAACTTTTTTTTATTAGAAAAGGGGATATCATAATTATATGGGGCCACCCATATAATCTTGGTCGAGTTCTGATGGCAAAATGAGAAAATCATGAAACTGTGGAGCTGCCGCGTTGAAATCTATTTTTTGGTTAAATAATGATTGACACGCGGATTAGTGATGGCCAGGCGACGATCGCACCTTAGACGCTGCTACCCCTTTATTTTAAGTCGAAAAGTAAAAAAAGTTAAGCAACAGCCTATAATTTAGCCCACTGCTGAGCACAGGCCTCCTCTCATTTCTGCGAGGTTTTTGGAGCCGGGAAGAATCTGCCACGCTGCTCCAATGCGGGTTGGCGGACTTCACATGTCTTCGAAATATTTTTATTCCTCAGACATGCAGGTTTCCTCACGATGTTTTCCTTCACCGCCGAGCACGTGGTAAATCAGCACTTAAAATTGCAATTAACAATTTTAGTGGTGCCGGCACCGGGAATCGAACCCAGGTCACTCGCGTACTATGAAATTCAAAGACAGACCTCCGCGTTATAAAATACGTATACGAACGGCATTCATACTCGACTGTGGACCGCGTTAAGGTAAACTAGTTTATTAATGACTCTCCGTTAGCTAATTAACAATAACTAAAGTATCTTGAAGATCTTTTTAAATCACGATTACTATTATAAATAATATTATGAAACGTTTGTAAACTTTAAAATCCGACAATTGTATTAACTATTTTAAATTGGAAAATCCGGATGCAAGCATCCGTGAAAAATGAAAACTTTTGTTAAACATTTAGTTTATTTACGGTGCCGTTAATTTACGGTGATTAATGTTTTTGTTAATTCATGTTTATAATTCAATTTATATTTAAATTTTTAATCAAATTCTGATATATATAAGTTTTACTTCGACACGTTTACTGAGTTGCAAGTGCTCTTTATTTATTTGAAACATGAATTTGAATTTTCATCGACTTTGTCAAAGTAAAAATTTACACACTTTTAACAATATCTTGAATGGATTAAGTTTCTTTTCGACAGACAAAGTTTTATAAAACAAACCGGAAAAGTTAATCTAGTGTTAGTAGAAAACACCTGAAACAGTTTAAGGAAGTGTATAAGGTGTTTTTAAACCACGTTCATTAAAGCAGTCAGTACAATCACGAGTATGTGTCGAATCCAAATCAGTTACTTTATGGTGGTAGGATTCCTTTGAAGGAATCCGTCTTAGGTACGTCCGTCGTTAGGTACCACCTTAGGGCCAGTTATTCTGCCGTGAAGCAGTAGTGTGCAAACATTACTGTGCTTCGGTTTGAAGGGCACTGAGAGCTAGCGTAATCACTGGGCATATTGAGACTTAAGAACTGATGTCTCAGGGTGACAGGCGCAGTGTGGTATCACACAGAAAGATTCTGGGCAGGCACAACATTTGCTATGAGCAGACGTTACACTTACCATCAATTGACCATTATGCTAGTTTCGTTACTTTATCCAATAAAAAAAGAGTTAAAACGGACAATTCTACTCAAATTCCTTCGATTGTCAATTTTACAAAATACAGTAAAAGTAAAGAGATGGGGTATTTATTATTTTTATTTGTATTTTAGTCAGTACATAAACAAAATGTTGATATTTTTTTATATATTGAGAGATGTATGAACGCATGCCTTTATATCCATACAGCTTTCAAAAATTAAATAGAATGTGGACAATATCCTCGTCGCAATTAGTATCTACTCGTATATTGCGTTTAAGATCGAAAATACTCGAGGCAAAATCCGTTCCGCGAGCGGCGCATTCTTAACCCGGGTACTCTCAGTTTCATTGTCACACCAACCCATAATAATCAACAATACTTACAACTCACAATTAAAATTTACTTGCGTACAATTACTTTATTTACGCCGTTTGGTGGTGGCTTACGAGAATCTACCTACCATCTCCTCCCGTGGGTGTCGTAAAAGTTGACACAGGGAAAATAAAAAGCAGGAGATGGGCAGCAGCATCTTCCTGGAACATCTGAATGAATAAACTGCCGTTGCCAACCCGCCTGCCAAGCGTGGCAACTATGGCAAAATCTCTCCAAAGTGTTCACTACAAAATCTAATGTGTGGACTAGTAATGGGTTGAATTTTTAGTTCTTTCGGATCTGCTTGATCCACTGGCCTCGTCTCTTTGCGTTTTTTAGTTTGGGGAGTGGTTCGAGAAATTGTTCGGAATCATTCCAGCCGCTGAATTACACCATCGTACATCGCGGCAAAGCACATAATTCCATCCATATAACCTCGATGGGTGGCATTCCACCACTGTTTGAATTGAATTTTCTTCCACGCACGACCACTTTGTGGAACTTGCTGCCGCCAGCGGTTTTTCCGGACCGATATGACTTAGGGACCTTCAAGAAAAGAACCTATTCCTTCCTCAAAAGCAGGCAACGCACCCGCGAATCTCCTGGTGTTGCGGATGTTCATGGGCGGCGGCGATCACATAACATCAGGTGAGCCGCTTGCTCGTTTGCGCCCTCTATTAAAAAAATAATTATGATGATGACTTTATTACCAAGTCAAAATCGACCTTGTATACTTGTATGTTAGGTTTCATTTTAACGTTTTATGTGCAAACAAGTATCTCTATTCTATTATAAAATTACGAATCTGCGTGTGTTGAATATTTTAAGAAGAAAAAAATATATATTATGCACAGCAACTAGTTTTCGCCGGTTTTCTGAATTCATGAATAAAGTATTAGACGATAATTGACTTTAAAATTGGTGTGAGAAGGTAGTTTCTTATTTACGACACTTTGTTCACAATGAAATGTGCATGATATGCGCATATATTTAATTAAAGGAAAGAAAGTTAATTTGCTAAGATCCGCATGCAAAATGTAAAATGGTGTGTATTACCTAGTTTTGAAGAGCACCGCCCGCCCTCCCACAACAGCGTGCACAATAATACCAATACCGCCACCGGGAGCCGCCACCAGATACCCTCCACCACTACAACACTACCACTAGGCAATACACACCACTGAAGTCGAGAACACGACACATGTTTCACCTCAAAACGAGGCATAATCAAGTGATATTGACTCTACGACGGTCAACCGCCGAGTCACTCGGTCTTAGCAAATTAACTTTCTTTCCTTTACTATAATGGTGTTCCGCAAAGTAACGCCTGATTCTATTAACTACGAGGGGTGATCCAAAAGTAATGATAATCAGTTATTTCTAGTGCACACAAAAATACAAAAAAATTTCAGTCACTTACTCAGTTAACCACTAGTTCAGGGAAAAAAAATCATATAAATAGGCCACGATTCCCGGGAGCTACATTCATTTGAATACGGACTGTCAAGGAGTGAACATCAAAATGGAAAAACACGAAATCAGAGCTGTCATTAAATACCTCTGCTTGAAAAAAATGTCTACCAAAGACATACACAGCGACTTGGTGGAAACATTAGGGGACTCTTCTCCTCCATATTCCACAGTTGCACGCTGGGCTAAGGAGTTTAAGTTGGGAAGAACATCGACGGAAGACGAACACCGCGAAGGACGCCCATCGACGTCCCTCACTGAAGAAAATGTGAAAAAAGTTGAAGAAGTTGTATTGGAAGATCGAAGAGTGACTATCAGGCATGTAGCTGAGGTCACAGGGATCTCATATGGCAGCATTCAAAGAATCCTTGCGAACGAATTGCATATGAGAAAGGTCTCCGCGCGTTGGGTACCGAAAATGTTAAACGACGAGCAAAAGAAGAAACGAGTCGACATGTCAAGAGCAAATCTCGAAAAGTTCCAGGCAGACAAGGATAATTTTTTGTCACGTTTTGTGACCATGGACGAGACCTGGATCCACCATTTTGATCCTGAAACAAAACAACAATCGATGACATGGAAACGATCCGATGAACCGACGCCGAAGAAATTCAAAGTGTCAAGCTCAGCAGGGAAGGTTATGGCGTCTGTTTTTTGGGACGCTGAAGGAATAATCATGGTGGACTACTTGGAAAAGGGGGCCACTATTACAGGCTCCTACTATGCAGAACAAATAAGAAGATTGCGGGAGGCTATTAAGGAGAAAAGGCGAGGCAAACTGCGGGCTGGAGTGCTGTTCCATCAAGACAACGCACCGGTTCACAAAGCTGCAATTGCCATGGCTGCCATTCAGGAAGCGGGCTTTGAGCTGGTGGAACACCCCCCCTATTCACCAGATCTAGCCCCCAGCGACTTCTATCTCTTTCCACGACTCAAGGAACACCTCCGAGGCAAGAAATTTGACGATGATAGCGACGTGATGGCCGCGGTTGAGGACTTTTTTGAGAGTCAAGATAAAGATTTTTTTTCTAAGGGAATTTTAGGATTAGAAAAGAGATGGACTAAATGTATAGACTTGCTAGGAGACTATGTTGAGAAATAAATTTATTTATTTATTTTATTCATTGTGTTTATTATTGATTATCATTACTTTTGGATCACCCCTCGTATAACATATATTTCATGGTACGAGTTTTTTTTTTCTGATCTTCCACGATCGAACGCTCTCGCACTTTATAATCAAGCATGCTCAAGCAATGTAGGTATATATCTTTTACTGAAAATTCGGTACTCGACAGACTCGTTATTGAATAGATTACAGATTATACTGATATCCCAAATTTTGTTTTAGATACAATTAGACTTGCCAGGTCCTAAAAACAGAAATCCGAACGGACCAGCCAGTTAGTTAAACCGCCCTTTCGAGTAAAAATTGGTAAAAAGGCCACCTCAACTTATTAAGGATTTCGTGTCTTGGTTTTAAAATGACATTCTTTATTCTGTATATTCGGACAGGCCGGCGTCGCCAAGGGGGAGCAGGAAGGATCAGCTGACTGCCCCCAGCCCTGTAAACTCGATTGGCTTTTCTAATGCCAAGCCAACTTACAACAGTATTCGGTAATTGTTGCCTCGCTCGAAAATCCCCCCTCCGCCTCACTCTCCTACCGTACATCCATAACCTTGAATAAATAAAATTGTTCGTGTCGCGAATCATTGCTTACCTAATTTTGTTCACGGAAATGCATCGATCCAATTTATTCACGCTCAAACGGCTCACCGGATATATTTGTCATATAGGTAGATTATGTCGTGAAATATTTCATGGGATTTTAATTTTGATTAAAAAAAGATTTTACAACTTAACTTTTGTCGAATAAAAATGATAAATAAGCTTAGACCAGATGTAAGCTATAATGAAGAAACACTCCGAAAAAAAAGTGCAGTAAAAATAATGTAGTAGCTTACTTCATCTTATTTTTCAACCCAACAATAGACTATATAATGTGACTTTAATGGTGTACTGAGAACTGATGATAACATTCCCGTGCAAGAATTCTTCACCGCAGTGCCAGGTTTGAAGATCACTACTCCTACTGTTCACAGGACATTTGAGTGGGATTTTACACAGAAGATGCTTCTCGTTGACACTGTTATTTGGGCAGGTGTTGCGTGAACGGATCGCTCGTCTCGTCACTTATTTTCATTAAAATAAAAAACTTTATAGTCTACATTATTATATATATATACTTGCGGCAACAGCACTGTCTCCATACGTCTCGACGCACGGCAGACTAGGACCCGGGATCACATCGTCAGACTTCACAACAACGCCGGACGACAACATCTCCACGGTCACTGCGACTTCCAGTCTCAGCGGGAGAGTGATGTAGCGACATCTATCCATTTCCTTGGCAATATCATCTGTCAAATAGATACAGAATAATAAGAAAAGAAGAAGTTTCTGTCTCATTTGCCAAATTTAGAGTTTTATATTATTTTTCTGGATGTAATTGCTTTTTAGTTGATTATGATCTAATCATTTTTTATCTACTTGATCAAAACTTACTTTCAACCGAAATAATTAAACTTAGAAACTTCTGAATCTATTTACATGAAATGTGTTCTCGATACTTTCTAGATCTCTGGGATCAAGTCTACCTGAATTATAAATTCCAGGCGTACAGTCGTGGACTTATTAAAAGACAAACAAAACTTATTAAAAGCAAAGTTATTTTAAACGTGATATTTGTATTTTAAGAATAACCTGAGGCATTTTTTGTTACGTTGTTTACAACGAGGATAACAAAGGCATTTATGGAATAAGGAGCAAGTTTTGAAAATTATTAATGTTGTGGTTGGAACCAATTACGTATGTACATTAAGTTTCGTGATCGCCGCAACAATTTTTAAGAACGAGACAATTTGCGTCATCGAAAACTCTTCCGCATTCAGCATTACGTGTGTCCAAAGCATAGAAAACAAGGTAAAGTATACGTTGCTAGGGTTCAGTACTTTGAAATTCTTTTGTCTGATATTTTGAAATTCTTATTAAATTTTATGGTGCAGCCGTTTGGTTGTGAAGTGCATAAAGAAACTGAACTTGAGGTAGAACCTCACTACTGCTATATTCTGCATATAACAAATAAATGGGATCGCTCGACCGCAGAAGAATCTCGCTCTGCTGGATACCTGATTAAAATACCAGCTGAGTTGTGTATAGCGAGAGACGATACCTACCGAAATGCTTATATACAATTTAATGCATTATTTTGACTGACACTTTTTGTTATATTTTATTTTATCTGACATAATCTTTAGTTTTTTTCTGCTTTTCTTTTTCATTTTAAATTTTTTATATATTTTAGAAATCTATTGAAATGTAATTTTTTAAAGTAGTGGTGTTGTGGAGCTTCTCTGTCAACCACTATTGAAAAAGTTTTAAATAAATAAATAAATATCGGAAGATCCAATAACAGGCAGTTACGGCTTCGATCGTAGTCCTCAGGAATGATAAGCCACAAATCTTGGTTATTGGATTATGGATTATTTTCTATGCAAAAATTTACATAAAAAAGCATACACGAACAACTCAACTTCTGAAAGCCACGTAAAGGCACTAGCCGGTGGCTTATCCCTTGAATGTTGTTTACACATAACTTAAGTCCATGTCCATATTGACTAGTCTAAGCAGATCGATACTCTGCGATGGATCGGATCAGGTGTAAAAAAGAACGCCTAACTGAATTGTTGAAGGAATTGAACAACATTATTTTTAAAATGTCCGATTTACTAGGTCCCCGAGAAGTCTTCTGGATTATAGCAGATGACATCTTCGCCGGTCACATTGAAGTTCTGTAAGTATCAGCGCTAACCGGTGCACTTACTCATCTCCACATTCCTATTTGGAGTGAGATACGAATGCAGTGTCAAATGTAAGGTCACGAAAACAAACATACCATACTTGAAAATCAATAGTTTATGTTGATGTCGTGACGAAATACTAAAAACCTAAATTATTCGTGCACACAAGTTATAATAGAAAAAAATAGATAAGATAAAAATACTTTCGTTTGAGAAGTATTTGCGACAAATATCTACAAGAACATTATTTACTCTTAGTAAATAGTTCTCGGAGAGAAGTTGGTAAATAATCCCTTAAGGTTGATTCCGCTCGCCGCCCTCACTATAAATAAACTCTGTTTGACGGCCAGTGATGGGCAAATACAGGATCAAGGCTGAAACTACTTCGCATACACGTGTATTTTGTACTTACTAGTATTTGTTACTGACAAAGTAGAAATGACTGAAGATTACCCTAAAAGGAAAGAAACATTGAATGACGTTGTTGAAAACGAAATAATAACACTGACTTCGAATAGTTTGAGAGTTAGAAACTTTAAATTTAATAAAAACATTGCATTTTTGGTTTGCTTCTACATTGTGTAATGAAGCATTGAACTTTTAACAAAATTCGTCTGCATTTTAATGCTATACCATTTGCAGTACACAAATACAAAATTACACTAAAAACATACAAGTGTCGTATGTCGCCGTTCATTCATTTGCTTTCATATGGTTTCGGCGTTACGGAATTGTAAAAAGCGCCATAATTGCGGGGATTTCTCGTGACGCAGAGAATTGCGGACGACTGCACGTCATCGGGTCGTTGCTCCCGCCCCGATAAACATCAACTCGATAAACAGACTGAGTTGAACATCGATTGCGACGTCCCCTCACTATACGTTCGAGTATATGTAATGCATGTCAAAGGCTAAACCTCAGTATATAGTGTATTATCTATGGGCCAAACCTTGCGCCACTCGGTTAAGAGTGATATTCGTTTGTGTTTTGACGCTTAATTTAAAACTTAATTTTCGAGTATATACATACAAAGGGGTTAGAACGGCGTTATATCGGATCTTAGAAGCGTTTCCATTACTGGTACCGGTTGGCGTATAGTAGGCATATACAGAATTTTAAGTATTGGCAATTCGTCTTTTCTTCATAAAAACAAACGGCTTAATAGTCGTTACTTTTAGATTTTTTTTCCGAATGCTGTAGCGTTTAGCTTGTAGGTAGTACAATATTTGTTAATTGTTTTACTCTGTGCTTTACCTACCGAGCCCATTGGTCCATATTGACTTTATCTATATTCAAAGGTCAGTTGTCGATGTGCCATTCTTCCGTAAACAACTATTTCTTTTCTTCGAGAATTAATTGTATAATGTTTTTGGATATATCATCTACATCTAACTTAATATTTTATTTATAAATTAACCTGCTTATCTGTTCATCATTTTACGCATAAGTTTATATTAGTTTAGTTACTAGTCCATGCCGCTTTTAGGTATTAGATTTTAGTCATTTTATAAAAATGTCTATTCACTATTAGGAGCTACTCAGCTACTAACTATTAGGAGCCCTCGCTAGACTTAACCATAAAAATCTTTGGGGTACATTTCTTCAGTCCCGAATCTAGGGCAACTGCTCTGAGCGGCAAATCAAGGTGGCGCCAACTTTGAACTGACGGGCGCCAATGACAGGTTTTTTTTTATATTTGATATTTATGAAAGTTAATAAAAGTGACGGAACGAGCAAAACGTTCACCTGATGGTAAGTGCAACGTCTGTCCATAACAATTGCTGTGTCACCCAGAACATTTCTGTGTGACACCACACTGCGCTCGTAACGCTGATACATCATTTCTTAAGTCTCATATGCCCAGTGATTATAGCTCTCAGTGCAGTATTGTATTGTTCATATTCTCAAAAAAATGTTCACTCTGTATAAACTTCAACAGTTTCATGCTGATATATGTATACAAGTTTATGTGGTGTAAATATTCCTATTCGGTTTCCTTCGCCTAGGTAGGTGTACTATCGCAATACCAGTTATTCTGTCGCCAAGCATTGGTGTGAAAACACAGATTTTGTAATCACATACATACATACATACATAAGATCACGACTGTATCCCATAAGGGGTAGTCAGAGACTGGGCACTCACTGCCAAAACAGATGACTGCCACAATCCACGTTTCACCAAAACAATATAATGCACTTGGTGTGATAGGTGGTGAGCCCATCGCCACCATGCGCTGTTGGGTGCACAGTGCAGTTTAATTCCTTTCTCACCTTTTACGAGATCCAGTGGATGAGATGGAGTGGTAGTATTCTTTTAACAAGCCGCCACCATACGGCTTTTTTGTAATCACATGGCATATAAAACTTAATAAATAATGTGTTTTGGTGTCGAACGCTGTACGATTATACGCAGAACTATCCAATGCAAAGTTTTTACTGGTAGGATTCGTATGCAGGAATCCATCTAGGTAGGTACCACCGCAGGGCCAGTTATTCTGACGTGAAGCAGTAGTGTTCAATCATTACAACGTAACGATCTGAAGGGCACCGAGAGCTAGTGTAATTACTGGGCATATGAGACTAAAGAACTGATGTCTCAGGGTAACGGGGGCAGCGCAGTTTGGTAACACAGCATTTGTTATCGGCAAACGTTGCACTTACCATCAGATGAACGTTTTGCATGTCCTGTCACACTATCGTATAAAAAAAGTAAAACGCCTTTCTCATCTCGTCACTCCCATTGAAATATTTTCGTTACAAACGTAACGCTCATGCCAACAATAGACATAATTATCTCATGATTCCTCTTCTGTGCTTCTCCAAACGGTGGTTAAAAGAACTTGAACCAGTAAATATTTTCTGAAAGTTGTTGTAAAAGTAGAAAGTTATGAATTTATTATAAAATTCATACTAATAATAGGTCGGGGAAAAAGTATTTTTGCATTTTTTATGTATAAACTCGTTTTAAAAACTCTTTGGCTGTACTATTTGTATCTGGCTGGTTTTGAAGACATTAAAAAGGTTACATTAAAAAAAAAAAAAACAAATTAGCAATGTTTTTTCCAGCTATTTTTCATCTGATTTTCTTTCTGCCAAAATGAGTGAAACTAATGAAGAAATTTGGTACATTTTAAAATTTTATTACAAAAAAGAAGAAAATTCCACGCAAGCCGCGAAAAAAAATTGTGACGTTTATGGACCTAATGCAGTGTCAGGAAGAGTAGCACAAAGTTGGTTTAAGCGTTTTCAATCCGGGAATTTTGATGTCAAAGATGCACCTCGCTCTGGTCACCCTTGTACGGATTAAATAGACGCCATTTTTGAAAAAGTCCAGCAAGATCGGTATATCAGTGGTTATGACATAGCTGAAGAACTTAAAATTGACCACAAACAGTTTTGACCTATTTCAAAAAAGCTGGGTACACAAAAAAGCCACAACCACGGCCACAATTACCGAATACTGTTGTAAGTTGGCTTGGCATTAGGTAAACAATCGAGGAGGGGGGAGCTGCCCCTCCCTGCTCCCCCTTGGCGACGCCCTTGCGCTCGTATCTCATTCGGAGATCCGGTAAAAGCAGATCGTGTAGAAACATGCCGCGTGGAAATCTATGGCACGAGACCAGTTGTGTATCGACCTACGCTGAATAATACACGTGTTTTGATGCTTAGGTATAACTTGGTAGCCATGTGGCCCAGTGGTCAAAGTACCTGACCGTTACGCCGCGGGTCGTAGGTTCGAATTCCAGTCCGAGGCAACATTTCAACAAAAAATACAAATTGTTGGATTTTGGGTCGGTTTCACTGACACCGCATTCTAGCCTACTTCGATCTTATCGCATGAGTGTTACATAGAGTGCGGTTAGGTTAGGCCAACATGCGGCGAAGGCGGAACATCATGGGGTTTTAGTCGGTGCAAGTCCGACATAACCCGTCCTTCCCCCCGTGAAGGCGGGTATGCGTTAGGCATTTCCCCATGTAAAAAAAAAAAAAAAAAAGGCGTGTGCCTCACTCAGAGTTTCTGCGTACACTTGTGTCGCTATAATATCTCTTGCGCAGTCGATAAAGAGATGTTATAGATCAAATAAATGAATAAATATATAAATCATTAGTGTGCGTTGTCATTTTCCGGACCCATTTATGTGCTAAAGTTCCACGTGAGTATTTTTTCTCTTTATTTTGATAAAACTTATAGCAAACACAGTGTGTACATATAAACTGTTTGACGACCGCGTTACCTAGACTACTTTACTTTCAGGCCGTGGGTCCTGGGTTTGAATCCCAGCCGGAGCGAACATTTGCGCAGAAACATAATTGTTTGTTTTCGAGTCTAGTTGTGTTGTGCAAGGGTACGTATGTAAAACGCACCTGCGATACCGGAAAAATCCTAGTGACGTCGTTGTTTTTTATGAAAATAACTATTAAGAAAACTATATAATTGTGTTATAGACACTCGTTAATCACAATTTTTATTAATAAGTACTGAATTTTTTGTAAAAGACAGGAGACCAGCAAGTAGCTCACCTAATTGTGAGCTGCCTTTGTCTGCCCATACCAAATGATATCATCCAGAACATTTCACCATCAGACATCACTTCTTCAAGTCTCATATGCCTACTAATTACATGAGCTCTCAGTACCCTTCAGACAGAAAAACGGTAATGTTTACACACTACCGCTTGACAGAATAACTGGCAACGCAGTGATACATACCTGAATGGATTGCTGTCTCTTTCCCACTCTGATAAAAGTAATCATTTACCCATTAATAATACGAAATCTCTGTAAAATCATTTACCTATTAATTATACGAAATCACTCTGTACAATCTGTAAATTTACTTTATAATTAAACGAATTCCCTCGGTAAAAAAGGGAATTAAGAGATCTGTCAATTAGGAATGAGTTAATTACCTCCGAAAAGGACGTCTCCAAGCACCCGGCGTGTTTCCAGTAACAGGTGGTAGAGGGCGGAATGGGAGGAACTTGACGCACTATTTTCCTCCCCAACATTACTCCCGATTTTCTTATACCTTTTTAATCCTATCCGTTAATTAAGATGAAGAAAAATGTTTCATTTATTATATATGTTAATACATACTTAAAAAGTAAAGTTACAACCTAAATGTCCCACTGCTGTATACAGGCCTTCTGTCATTCTGAGAGGGGCGAATGCGAGTTGCTGGACGTCAGATATGAAATATTTTTATTCCTCAGATATGAAGGTTTCCTCACGATGTTTTCCTTTACCGCTAAGCACGTGGTAAATCAGCACTTCAAATGACTATTTTGAAGGTGCCGGTAATCTCGCGTACGATTAAATTTAAGGCGAGGCATCTGTATAATAAATATTTTGAACCTAGTTTAAATTAGACATTATTTTTAACTTTTATATAAGTAGTAATTTTTATATAGTTTAGAATAAGTAAAGTAGAAAAAGTTTCAGCCTATAAATGTCTCACTGCTGAGCACAGGCCTCCTCTTTTTTTTTTGAGGGTTTTGGAGCTAGGAAGGGTCCGCCACGCTGCTCCAATACGGAATGCGGACTGCACATGTCTTCGAAATATTTTTTTATTTCTCAGACATGCAGGTTTCCTCACGATGTTTTCCTTCACCGCCGAGCACGTGGTAAGATCAGCACTTAAAATTGCAATTAACAATTTAAGTGGTGCCGGCACCGGGAATCGAATCCAGGTCACTCGCGTACTATGAAATTTACTGAGCCACCTTTAGAATAAGTTGTTATTAAAGGTACCTTGTTTCCTATTACACGCAACAATCGACTTTAAATCGATAAATAAATATCATTACAGACTGTGCAGCTTCGAATGCGATTGAAGGACAAACATCCAGACGAACATAGATTCACGACGAAAATAACGACATGCTGTAATTCTATCTTTGTACTACATTGTACTTTGAACTTTGAGATACTATTTCTTGAAGATATTCAACGAAAAAAACTTTCTAAACCACATATTTTAGGCCTGTTTATACTTTTAAATGAAAAGGCAGTTTATTGCCTTCATTTTAATTATATCTCTTACTTATATAAGTTTAATTAATTTGTTGCGTAACAACCCTGAAGATACTTACGTCGTCATTGTCGTCGTTTCAGCCTATCACTAGTCCACTGCTGAAAAAGAGGCCTCCCCTATAGATAGCCATAACAGTTTGTAGCTCTGTTTTTGGAGGGATTTTGTCATAGTTGCCACGCTTGGCAGGCGGGTTGGCAACCGCAGTTTATTTATTCAGATGTTCCAGGAAGATGCTGCTGCCCATCTCCTGGTTTTTATTTACCTTAGGTCGACTTTTACGACACCCACGGGGATTAGATGGGGTGGTAGATTCTCTTTAGCCGGCATCACACGGCGTTATAGTTATGTATATTTGTGTAATGTTTTTATGTTGATTGCTGCTTTATCTATTTTCGGCGCCACCCGGCAACAGGTGGGGTGAGGGATGGTTACTCTTCCTACTCAGCCGATAGGACAGCCTCCGTAGTATTTACTTTTATTTAGTAAAAATTAAAAAAACACGCAGTTTTCTCGGTGTTTTGAGTAATTACGCGCTCTTGCTTTTTTGTACGACGCGACCACGGCGACAACTTCCGAATACTGTCGAGAGTCATCAACTGCGCAGGAGATATTATAGTGCCGCAAGTGTATGCGCAAATACAGGGACACTCACTCGTCCCAACCTACCCGCGCTCGATGTAACGCTGATGCGATAAGATCAAGGGTAGGCTAGGATGCAGTGTCAGAAAGACGGGGACAATCACAACACAACCAGACCCGAAAACCAACAATTTGTGTTTTAGCACAAATGTTGGCTACGGCTGGGATTCGAACCCAACACCCACGGCGTAGAAGTCAGGTCACTGCTGGACATGGCCTCTCCTACTCATCTGATGGTAAGTGCAACGTCTGCCCATAACAAATGCTGTGTCATCCAGAAAGTTTCTGCGTTGCACCACACTGCGCCCGTCTCTCTGAGATATCAGTTCTTAAATCTGATATGCTCTTTAATTACACTAGATCTCAGTGCCCTTCAGACCGAAACACAGTAATGTTTGCACACGACTACATCACGGCAGAATAATTGGCCCTGCGGTGGTACCTACCTAGACAGGATTCTTACACAGGAATCCTACCACCTTAAAAAGTGCAAGTAATAATAAATACATATAAAGATATAGAAATAACTTGGCAGCGATCATCTTATTCCCAGAGGTTTAAAAGGTTTAAAAGTAGTAACAGTCGACAGAGGGATAATAAAACCAGGTGATGGGCAGCAGAATCTTCCTGGAACATCTGAATAAATAAACTGCGGTTTGAATGAAACTAATTTTACGGATTTTATCGCGTTTAATTTTTACTACGAGTATTTATAACCCGACGTTGCGAGTGCTCTACAGCACCCATGGTCACGGGAGGACTGAGGTGACAGATGTACTGATGTCATAGTTGACCCGGGGTACATTCAGCTTTTAATTATTATTTAAGCTACTCGGCTTATCTAGTTAATAATCATGAACAAATTTAAAGAAAGCCTATGTTAACTGACGGTAATGTCTACATTTCTTGCAACTTGATTACCGATAAAGTAAGCATAGCTATTCAGTGAAGGGAAAGTAAAGAGTGAAGAGAAGTGCAAGAAATGCACTTACCATATTTCACTTTGGCACGCTTTAGTCTGTAACCACGAGATGAAATGGGTTGGCAGATTATCCAAAGTCGCCACCACATGACGTATGATGTATATTAATGGTGGTGGGATTTCTATTTAGGAATCTGCCTAAGTGGTTACCCCTGCAGTGCCAGCATATTCTGCCGTCAAGCAATAGTGTACGAACACTACCTAGTTTTGGTCTAAAGGGCATTAACTAACTAGGAGCTGGCTATTTATACTTCTCCTACTCCTTGAACGCGACGCTCACTCGGGGGCTGACCGTCGTAGAGCCAATATCACTTGATAATGCCCCGTTTTGAGGTGAAACACGTGTCGTGTTCTATCGACTTCAGTGGTGTGCATTGCCTAGTGGCATTGTTGTAGTGGTGGAGTGGCTGCATTAGCTTGCTTGTGCACGCTATTGAAGAAGGGTGGGCTGTGCTCTTAAAAAACTAAGTAATACACACCATATTAAATTTTGCATGCGGATCTTAGTAAATTAACTTTACTTTCTGTACCGTCATATTTCGCTTATACTGACTTCTTTTTTTTTGGATAAAGTGATTAAACGAGGAAAACGTTCACCTGATGGTAGGTGCAACGTCTGCCCATAACAAATGCTGTGTCACCTAGAAAATTTCTGTGTGACATCACACTGTGTCCATCACCCTGAGACATAAGTTCTTGAGTCTCATATGCCCAGTGATCACGCTAGCTCACAGTGCCCTTCAAACCGAAACACAGTAATGTTTGCACACTACTACTTCACGGCAGAATAACTGGCCATGGGGTGGTACCTCCCAAGACGGATTCCTGCATAGGAATCCTACCACTTAAATTAAATTAAAAATGCCTTAAATTAAAAATCATAGATTAACATTTCTATATTCATGATTTGTATTAATTGTATTGATATTACTTTACCCGCCTACCGAATGAGCTCGTTTATTAGGCTAAGAAGCATAAGATGTAAAAACATTTTACCACGCCACGCCACAGCGTTACATAAGAGCAATTTTAATTAAGTTTCGGGAAATTGTTTGTCATCTGTGGCGATGACCGTTACTTTCACCACTTCCGGACAATCTGATTAAAGTTGGTTAGTTCTCACCACTGACCAAATAACATAACTTTTACTCAGACTTTACAGACTATTTTCCGGTGGCGTCTCATTTGCTTTGTTAACAACCAGTGTTGCCTCGTTTCGCATATTCGGTTCAGTAATAATCTAATTAATACAACAATTAAGTAAATATATTCGTTGACGTAAGTTTGTAATTTGCTTCGCGGCCTATCAAGACTGTTACGTGTTACGTTGAAATACTAAATGAACTAAAAGAAACATGCGCATGCAGTTCAGTACACTTGACGGAAGTGAAACTATCCCGTCCAATAAAATGAAGGAAAGCAAGTTAATTTGCTAAGATCCGCGTGCAAAATGGCGTATTACCTACTTTAACAGCACCGCCCGCCCTCCCAAAACGTATCACCGTCTAATAAAAAAAATGTTTAAAGTATAGATAGAATAACGGCACAAGAATGCACGAACAAACAGTTTATGAAGCACTATAATTAGTTATTTTTATCAAGCAAAACTGACTTCCGTGTTATGGCGGCTTAAGAGAATCTACCACCCCATCTCATCTGGTGGGTGTCGTAAAAGTCGACAGAGGGAAAATAAAAACCAGGAGACATCTCCTGGTTTTTATTTTCTGCACCTTCCTGGACCATCTGAAGAAATAAACTGCGGTTGCCAAAAATGAGAGCTACAAACTTTCGTGGCAATCTAAGGGGAATGCCTATGTTCGGCGGTGGACTAGTGATAGGCTGACATGATGATGATGAAAACTAAATTATATTGTTGCCGGGTTTGATTACGAAAAGCGCGGGCACTGTTTACTGTTATGTTCACACTAATTCCCACCAAGTGTTATTTTTTTTTATCTTATATTTTTACTTATTTAATTATTTTTAAGCGGCCTGTGTTATTACATGGCACTGGCCGTGCTAATGGCGCGTGAGATCAAGCATTATCTTAAAATGTACTTTGAATTAATAAGGAATCATCCAGCATAAATAGCAACAGCAACAGTTTCCACTTGGCCAAGACAGTAACTTAAAAATAGCGTAGTGTTTTAAGTATAAGAAATTAATTTACTACTCGTATGTTTGTCCGTCTAGTTTGTTTTCTTCATTTATTTGTTGGTCCAAATTTCCTCTTTAATAAAACAATGACTGACAGAGGATTCTTAATTTTTTTTCACCTTTCACCTTCGTAGGAACGAAACTTCGTTTGAGTTCGAATCTTCGCTCGCAATTTGCAAGTAGCCTCTAAAAAATCACCGTCATCCATTGTGATGTCTGAAGTCTACGCAGTTAAACCCGCGAACTAGAATGGTCATTACATAAACATTTAGACCGCACCGGTGGTTGGATTCCTAAACAGGAATCCGTCTAGGTTATCTGCCGTTCCAGTAAATTTGGCGTCAGGCAGTAGTGGACAAACATTACTATTTCGGTTTGGTGGACACTGTAGCTAGTTTAATTGATGTCCTCCTGGCCGATTTTCGACCACGGCGACATCTTCCGAATTCTGTCAGAATCTTTCAACTGAGCAGGAGATGTTTTAGTTCCACAAGTGAACGCGCAAACACAAAGGCACTCACTCGTCCCAACATACCCGTACCCTATGTAATGCTCATGCGATAACATCGGAGGTAGGATAGGATGAAATGTCACAAACACTGGGACATTCATAACACAACCAGGCCCGAAAGCCAACAATTTTTGCTTTTGCACAAATGCTTGCTTCGGCTGGGATACGAACCCAGGACCTGCGGGCGAAGTCAGGTACTCTTACCACTAGGCCACGCGATCGTTTAGTTAATTTAACAACAAGACATATGAGAATTAAGAATGGATGTCTCAAGGTATCCAGCGCTGTTCGGAACGTTGCACTTACCATCGGGTGAAATTTATTTCATTAAAAAAATACAAATAAACACGCTCCTAATTATCAACATACATTCAATACTCCCTGAACATAAAAAGTATTCTGGAGCAGTTAAAAATAAATTCGTGTTGAAAATAAAGTCGACGTTCAAAGAAGTCGTTCTCACCGACGTGACGTCGAGCAAACACGTCGCGGAATATCGGCGGCGTATTTGTCGACGCGGGCCCCGGGTTCAAGGGCCGTCTAGCGGAAAATTGCAGCGTCCCGTCGCGTGAAAAGTCTCCCCCAACCCTAACGCGTGGGCGAGCCAGGGGCAAACGTGCATTACTCTTTCAGCTGTCAGTGTTTCGATTTTATTATTTATTGAAGACACATCAACAGCATACATATTTTGTTTCGAGACAGTATTTAAAAATATGTGATATGTATGCCAATTAAGGGTACTCACATAATTCACTGACACTTAAATTCTAGTTAACTAAACTTTATATAATTTTTAATGAAAATGAGAAACGTACATACATAATAAAATAAAATAATTATTTGAAAGATCTCATCATCATCATCCTCATTTCTGCCTATCGCTAGTCCACCGCCGAACAAAGGCCTCCCCCATAGATTGCCACAAAAGTTTTGAGCTCTCATTTTGTGGGGATTTCGCCATAGTCGCCACGCTTGGCAGGCGGGTTGGCAACCGCAGTTTATTTATTCAGATGTTCCAGGAAAATGCTGCTACCCATCTCCTGGTTATTATTTTTCCTCTATCGACTTTTACGACCCCGACGGGATGGGATGGGGTGGTAGATTCTCTTAGGCCGCTACCACATGGCGGCTACCAGTGTCGTCTAGGCTTTATGCACAGTTAATTTTTTATATACTTTTAAGTTACCTAATATGTCATTCATTCATACTACCACCGTGCATGAAGGAGTGACAAGTGAAGTGTTTTTAGTCGAAGCCTAGCCGCCTATATCTATGACAATGAGACAATAAACCATAAACAAACGTCCATGCCGATTTACGATCCTTTTACTGTGTCTTGTCATTACGACCTAGGGCAGTAAAATAATATTGGAACGTTTATCTTTACATCTGATAGAGGCATTGCGTCGCGAAACAATAGATTTAACGATCGTATCATTTGTTCAGTATGACGTCAGACTGTTAACAGCACTCTCACCCGTCGGTGGTTGATCAGAGCGAACTGCACTAAGCTATAGTCACAAAAAACTTTAATATCGCTGTGATATCCCGTCGTGGAATAAAGAAGAGCGCGTGCAAGTGTCCATGTATACTGATACGTGACGAAACTGAAACTTGATTATAATATAATAAATAAATATGAATTAACCAAAATATTCATCATCATCATCATTTCAGTCTATCACCAGTCCATTGCTGAACATAGGCACCCCCCATAGATTGCAACAAAAGTTTGTAGCTCTCATTTTGAGGGGGATTTTACTGCAGTTTATTTATACAGATGTTTGAGGAAGATGCTGCTGCCCATCTCCTGGTTTTCATTCTCAACTTTTACGACACCCACAGGACGAGTTGGGGTGGTAGATTCTCTTAGCCGCCACCACACGGCAATTTTTGTTTTGATTGGTAGAGGTAGGAAAAGAAAAGTACATTGTATCAAAATAAATTATTTTTCATTTTAGTTTAAAAACATATTTTTTATTACTTTCAGCAATCTTAAACAAATAATTATTGCTTCTAGTCCGGTCAATTTAAATCGACAGTTTAAACATGCGATGTGTCATTATTGGGGCAATTTACTTGCACCCAGGATGAAGAAGATGAACAACGAGAAGAAGAAGAACAAGGAGAAGAGGAAGCAGAAGTATAAGAGAAGTATGAATCAGATGGACAAATTCTTCAATTTTTTTTAATTTACACCGCTTTTATCATTTTTAACACTAGCCAACATCTTTAATTATTCAATAGTTTCAAATTAAACAGAATCACAACAGATACGTGGAATAGGCCTACCGCGGGAACCACATTAAAAAAACGCGCTAAGTATACTATCTCAAAGGTGGCGTGGAAACGGTTGCATATTATGACAATTACAACTCTATCAACTTTTTGAATCGTTATATCTCAAAAAACGGTGGCTCTTAGGAAAAAAAGTATTTAGACATTTTTATAGATAATTATCTGATCTACAATTTTTGTCTGGACTAATTTTGTGATAAAACTTACCGTTTTACTGAAAATCACGTAAATCCCGTTTTTGTGACCTTTGAGCCCGAGTAAATTATTTTCCCGGTATCGGATCGATGAGAACTTTATACATTTCATTTATAATGGTGTTTTGAACAATCCTACCAATTTTCAGCTGGGTGCGAATTTATGTAACCTCACTCCTATGTTTTGTTCTATTTTGACTGGACTATTCACAGCATCTTTGTTTAGATATAATATAATATAATACATAACCTACATTTATGTTTAGATAAGTAAATATTTTTTTTATGAAATTCAGAGACCCTTTGCTCTTTCGACCTGCCACTTAATGTCGACGTTAGTATAACAAAGTATTTTATTAGGTAGTTTATTGTTAAGTATATAATAAAGTAGGTATTATATTTCATTGTTTTCATAATTACAAATCCCCGAAATAACGTACGATACTTTATTATAAAGTACGAGTGGCAACCCTGTTTGTGACCCACAGATATGGGTGACAAACGAAAATGAAAGTGAAGCCACCCCTGTGCTCTATGATGAAGGCTCGTTATGTCTGGGCCAACGCTACGTCTAGGCATGCCTACGCTAAACAAAAGTTAAGTCAACCTTAACAGTTTTATCACTATGTTCTTCTTTATCACCGATTAAGTTTTAAATCAGGACTCATAAAAACCCGTGATTCTGAACTACTAACTACCCCTCTAACTCAGTCAAAATACTAAAAATACCCCTCTAACTCAGTCAAAATACGTCAGTAATAAATTCACTATAATAAGATAAGCGGCCGCATATTAGAATAGGTGATCGCTTGTCGACGGGCTGCGGGTCCGAAACAAATGATGAAACGGTTAATCGGTAGTTATTCTGCCGTGAAGCAGTAGTGTGCAAACATTACTCTGTTTCGGTTTAAAGGGCACTGTGCGCTAGAGTAATCACTGGGCATATGGGACTTAAGAACCGATGTCTCAGGGTGACGGGCGCATTGTGGTGTCACACAGAAAATTTCTGGGTGACACAGTACTTGTTATGGGCAGACGTTGCACTTCCCATCAGGTGAACTTTTTGCTCGTTTCATCACCTTATACAATAAAAAAAATAAATAGAATGTAGGAAATCATCCAGTACCGCAATGTTTGCCTATTGAAAGACCTGCACACGGCTGAACCTTTAAACCTTTTTCCTCATTTGCTGCTATTCAAATGTGTAAAAAAACATTACTTGCATATCTTACGATTGTGCATGCCAGAACAGATTTATTAAAGCACTTATATTCTAATCGTGGATAAAATATACAACTTCCTGTACAACTTGGGTCTATGCCACCATATAGTAAGAGAACATAAAATGTCGCATGAATTGTTCTACCTTGCAGTCGTCATACTTGGAACTCGAACAAACACATTTTACGATAGAAGTGCGTAGCAAGGCGCTATGTACACAAGCCGGTATCGGTCGTCGGCGTCGATAATTAAATAAGTTTTTAATTGTGTGCTGCTATCGGAAGCTAATGTCCGAGTAACGAGCGACTAAGCGGTTCATAATCGCTCGTCCTAATGACAGGACACACCTGCACGCATGTGATATTGGGTGCCTAAAATGCTGCAATATTTCCAAATCATAACTGAGGCCGAATAAGATTTAAATAGGATAACAATTTATATAAACATATTCCTGGCCTTCCTGCCCATCTACCAGAACGTCTTTGGAATTAAGGGGTTATTTCTGATGATTATGATTTTGACCTATTATAATAATATATATTTATATTTTTGGGATCGTTGCCTTGACCCAGTGCAAGTAAAATCTGTATCCGTGTAAATAAAAAAAATACTTAAAATGTTGTTTACAAACCTATTTGGTCATTTAAACTGCAAAAAATCTATATTTTTAGTTCAACTCCATTGTTTCTTCTGTGCTGAATGTGTCTTGGCAGAAATGCACCGTCACGCGGTGCATGCGATTGTCATTATTTTCTCTACACGCGTTGGCGCCACGTCATGTAGGATCGCAACAATATGTTGTTAATGATGAGCTTGCAATGCCATTCATAATTTATTAGTTCTATTTGTTTGGGTTCAACGCATACAGCAGTTGTTCTTAATCGAAATAAACCACGTGTAATAACTTCTACACGAGACTCATTATCCGTCATCATCATTTTAGCCTATCACAAACCACTGCTGGACATAGGCCTCCCCCATATATTGCCACAAAACGTATGTTTGTAGCTCTTATTTTACACATTTTCATTATGCACAATTTCAGTATTCTTTATTATTATTTATCAATGTGTGTATTAATGTGTACTAGACATTCACTTTTGAAAAGACAAGGACCGTGATGACATTGCAGTCTTATTAAAAAATTTGACTGCAGTCTCAGTAAAAGTCGACGATCTTCCTGGAACATCTGAATAAATAAACTGCGGTCGCCAAACGAAAACTATGACAAAATCATCCCCTTAAATGTGAGCTTCACAGTTTTGTGGCAATCTATGAGGTAGGCATATGTTAAGCAGTGGACTAGTGATAGGCTGAAGTGATGATTATGATAGTGTGTAGATTCTTAGTATGTTTTTAGTATTTATAAAAAATAACAAATAAAAATAATATATAACAAAATATTGCCGTGTGGTGGCGGCTCGTTAAAAGAATACTACCACTCCATCTCATCCATTGGATCTCGTAAAAGGCGAGTAAGGAATTAAACTGCACTGTGCACCCAACAGCGCATGGTGGCGATGGGCTCACCACCTATCACACCAAGTGCATTATATTGTTTTGGTGAAACGTGGATTGTGGCAGTCATCTGTTTTTGCAGTGAGTGCCCAGTCTCTGACTACCCCTTATGGGATACAGTCGTGATCTTATGTATGTATGTATGTATAACAAAACAAAGAATTCGTTTTAGTTAGCAGCATTTTAGGCGCACCGTTCACGATGTATCCGCGTGACTGATATTGATATCATCTAAAGACAAATAACATCGTAAGCTACTTTACACAGATGCTGATGCGCTGCTTTGTTCCGTCATTTTACACATTTGACACTTTAAAAAATCGAGATAAGAAAAGAGTTTACACATAAATAATACATACATACATACACAAGATCACGACTGTATCCCATAAGGGGTAGTCAGAGACTGGGCACTCACTGCAAAAACAGATGACTGCCACAATCCACGTTTCACCAAAGCAATATAATGCACTTGGTGTGATAGGTGGTGAGCCTATCGCCACCATGCGCTGTTGCGTGCACAGTGCAGTTTAATTCCTTACTCGCCTTTTACGAGAAGAGCCGTGGTAGCTCAGGGGCTAGGCGCTCGCTTTAAATTTCATAGTAAGCGAGTGACCTGGGTTCGATTCCCGGTGCCGGCACCACTAAAATTGTTAATTGCAATTTTAAGTGCTGATTTAGCACGTGCTCGGCGGTGAAGGAAAAC
Organism: Luehdorfia chinensis; assembly: GCA_019845155.1. Classification (NCBI taxonomy): domain Eukaryota; kingdom Metazoa; phylum Arthropoda; class Insecta; order Lepidoptera; family Papilionidae; genus Luehdorfia; species Luehdorfia chinensis. Next base: position 12,480,790 of record JAHVAK010000103.1, read on the forward strand.
ATCGTGAGGAAACCTGCATGTCTGAGGAATAAAAAATATTTCGAAGACATGTGAAGTCCGCCAACCCGCATTGGAGCAGCGTGGCGGATTCTTCCTAGCTCCAAAAACCCTCTCAGAAATGAGAGGAGGCCTGTGCTCAGTAGTGGGACATTATAGGCTAATACTTTACTTTACTTTACTTTTACGAGATCCATTGGATGAGATGGAGGGACAGTATTCTTTTAACGAGCCGCCATCACACGGCATAAATAATTTGAACATATAACAGAATATACGAATTTATATTAGTTTACCACCTAGCATCACGCCACAGAAAAATCTGAAGCCAACGCTATAGCACATAAATAAGGTCGGTTCAACCTAGGAGGGACCGTGTATGGAACCAAAGTATAATAGCAGCACAACGATGCTTCGTCCGAGCCGTGTACGATTTGGCACAGAGATAGCTTTCACCCTGGAGACGGACATAGGATACTTTTCCCCGTAAAATCAAATAGTTCGCCAATCAAATTAAAAAGTTAGCGAACTTGTTCACAATCTTGACGCATTGATTGCATCACGGCTTTTCGTTTGGTCAAACTATTAAAAAAGTTAAGTAATAGCCTATAAACGTCTCTTTACTGAGAACTGGCCTCTTCGCAATTCTAAGGGGATTTTTGGAGCAGGGAACTGTCCGACAGTCTGCGCGCCTGTCCCCGAAGACACCACGGCTCAATAAAAGTAACCACTTCCTATTTTTTTTAGTTTTACGTACATTTCCATACTCATTCCCATTGGGGTAGGCAGAGACCACATATTTAGTTTTAAGCAATTTTAAATGCTAATTTACCACGTGCTTAGCGATGAAGGAAATCATCGTCAGGAAACCTGCATGCCTGAGGAATAAAAATATTTCGAAGACATGTGAAGTCCCCAGTGTGGTGGACCCGTCCAAAACTCTCAGTAATGAAAGGTGGCCTGTGCTCAACAGTGGGACATTTGTAGGCTACTACTTTACTTTTAAGAGGTCTACTTGCTATGCAAGACTTGCATCTAAGTGCACAACCAACGTTATCGATTCATCTTTCTGAATTTCTGTCAAGTGTAGTTATATTGATGTTTTAAACTCTTAATAAACCTTCAAAAAAGCTCGGCGTGTTCAATAGAGCGGGACAGTATTTCATGCCGGCCCACCGCTTGCAACTTTACAAGGCACAAGTTCGGCCACACATGGAATACTGTTCTCATCTTTGGGCGGAGGCGGGGTGCCCCGCTCCTTCCATTTGACTGTGTCCAGCGAAGAGCGGCTCGAATCGTCGACGACCAGGTTCTTTCCGATAAGCTTGATCTACTGGCCTTGCGAAGAGACGTTGCGTCTCTTTGCGTTTTTTATCGTGTTCCGAGGAATTGTTCGGAAACATTCCAGCCGCTGAGTTTCACCATCGTACATCGCGGCACACTATCAAATTCCATCCACATCACCTTGATGGTTGGCATTCCACCACTGTGCGCTTTTCGAGGAAGTTTCTTCCACGCACGACGACTTTGTGAAACTTGCTGCTGCAAGCGGTTTTTCCGGACTGATATGACATAGGGACCTTCAAGAAAAGAGCCTATCTCAAAGGCCGGCAACGCGCCCGCGACTCCCTTGGTGTTGCGGATGTTCATGGGCGGCGGTGATCGATTAACATCAGGTGAGCCGCTTGCTCGTTTTGCCCCTCTTCTATAAAAAAAAACATCAAATCATCTTAAACTTAGATCGATGTTGGCTTTTTGCGTCTTTTCTTGCAAAACCTCTTTTAGTTTTTTTCTACCAGTTTTTTGTTATGGCGCAATTGTATCTTTCTATAATGTGCTTTAAAGTTGGAATTTCCATCGTCGAGAATTTTTTATCGCAACTGTAATTGACCGAATACGTTATTACATCTATTGTCCGAGTATTCTAGGGCTAATTATAAAAATGTATATGGTTTTAACTGACATCAACAGTTTCTTATACATTACGTGTTTAATATAAATAACTATATGTCGGAATTTAATAAGATATTTTTCTTACTATATCTTCAAATCTAAAAAAAACTTTTGAGAGCTGTCAGATTAAGCGGACTAGGTACATTATACATTAATATGTGAGGTACATGAACCAAAAAAACGCAATTGGTAATAGATTACAGTTTTATAAAGATTAACGTACTAGTGATAGGATTCCTGTGTAGGAATCCGTCTAGGTAGCTACCAATCCGGGCCCGTTATTCTACCGTGAAGCAGTATTTTGCAAATATTACTGTTTCGGTTTAAAGGGCACTAAGAGCTAGTGTAATCACTGGGCGTATGAGGCTTAAGAACTGATGTCTGAGAGTGACGAACGTAGTGTAGTGTCACACAGAAATGTTCTGTGTGACACTATATAGCATTTGTTATGACGTTGCATCAGGTGAACGTTTTGCTCGTTTCATCACTCAATCCAATAAAAAAAAGTTATTTGTCCGGGTTGTTTGATAGGGTTAGAATAAAAGGTAGGAGGAAGCTAGGTTAGGATAAAAGTTATTTGATAGGGTTGTCAGGCGTCCGGATAGAGCCGGACATAGTCAGGATTTTTAAATGCTTTCTCGACCAAATTAGACGGGATCCGGCCTGTCCAGTCCATCAAACCGAAACGCTTCACGGCAGAATAACTGGCCCTGTGGTGCTGCCTACCTAGACGGATTTCTGCATAGTAGCTTTTCGTTTGCTTTGAATTTGTGTTAACCACAATATTTTTAATAGGCCTGTTTTAGAAATTAAATTAACTAACGGTCCGCTTGGAATGTGGCAGAACCCGTCAACTCTGTCGTGAATATTCTTGATGTAACTGATAACTGAGACTTAAAGAACTTACGAACACTCGAATGTATAATGAGTAACTGCTTTTTTCCGAACTCGTGTTGCCTGCTGGTGTTGGTTACTATATAGGTATTAGGTACTATAACATTGGTATAGGAGGTACTATAACATTCACTGGTGGTAGGATTCCTATCCAGGAATCCGTCTAGGTAGGTACCCACCCCGGGGCCAGTTATTCTGCCGTGAAGCAGTCGTGTGCAAGCATTATTTTGTTTCGGTTTGAAGGGCACTGTGAGCTAGCTTAATCACTGGGCATTTGAGACTTAACAAATGATGTCTCAGGGTGACGGACGCAGTGTAGTGTCACACAGAAATATTCTGGGTAACACAGCTTTTGTTGTGGGCGGACGTTGCACTTACCATCAGGTGAACGTTTTTCTCGTTTCGACAATTCCTGCATTAAAAAAAATATGTATTGGTTTTCACTTCTTATTACCGACAGGTGTCCGGCAGAGTAGAATAGCACCTACCCTTTTCCTACCGAGGTGTCGTAAGGGGCGATAAGGTATTCTACGGACAGCCTTTATTCGTGCAGAATAACACAATACTAGCCCAGGGGCTAGGCGCTCGCTTTTAATTTCATAGTACGCGAGTGACCTGGGTTCGATTCCCGGTGCCGGCACCACTAAAATAGTTAATTGCAATTTTAAGTGCTGACTTACCACGTGCTCGGCGGTGAAGGAAAACATCGTGAGGAAACCTGCATGTCTGAGGAATAAAAAATATTTCGAAGACATGTGAAGTCCGCCAACCCGCATTGGAGCAGCGTGGCGGATTCTTCCTAGCTCCAAAAACCCTCTCAGAAATGTGAGGAGGCCTGTGCTCAGTAGTGGGACATTTATAGGCTGAAACTTTACTTTTTTAACTTTTATGCAATGGTGTCACTATACTGCTCGTGGGAACGCAATGAACACGATCGCCGCGGCAATAATGAGTCAAGAAGATATTATTAACAAAATCGGTCATGAAGCCATCACCATCATCATTATTATTATTATCAATAATCATAAATGCTACCTTTTCTTTAATCATTTTATTGACAACTCTTTTATTTATTTATTATTCTAGTGGATGGAGCAGTTGTACCTACGGTCGGAACGTTGTTTGACAATCGTTTAAATTATTGTCACGTCGAAACTCTAAGAGCGGCTTATGTGAAGATACCTTTATAATAGTTTTATTCATGTTGTGAGTGATATAACCTGTAGAAGACATCAGTGAATCTAATAACAAGATTATAAGATTCTAATAAATTACTGTTAAAACAGAAACTAGATGCGACCAGTTCGCACCGGCCCGAAAGTTAGCTTGCGTTAACGCACTACGCACATAAAGGTATGTAAAGACGATCGCACAAACGCGCGGCAAATAAACGTGTAAACACTGGCTGCTGGCACGCGCGTTAAACTGGGTCACGGAGAGAGCGAGGCCTGTTTATCATCGAGCATGGCGACACCTATCCTATACAATTTTATGGCGATACATGGCGTCTTCATCTTGACGTAGAATTAATTATGTGCACGAACTATGCCGATCACCTAATTTATGGGCATGAAAACAATTCCTAATTTTTTTAACGGAATGAAGTTCTAGGTTTCTCGCAAAATGCCAAAATCTCAAGCGTAGTGTATGTGTGTGTGTGCGTGTGCGTGTGAGTGAATGCTAGTGATGTACTTTTGTGTAATGTTTCTTTATTACTTTACTTATCACTTGTGATTTATTTTTTAAGTCTTAATTTATCAAAGTCATATAAAAATTTTTTTGGTTTGACGAGTTGAACTATTTTTAAAGTTACACAACACAACTAATTTGTTATACTCGTAAACATAAGGAAAGAGGCTTAAAGCATCGGGCTAAAGTCGAGACTGTAAATTCTCATTTTAATCAAAACGTTATGTTTAGTTGAATTGGCAACAAGACGATGAACATGTGTTACTACCCTCAGTATGTAGAGGGTAGGTTTCTTCAATGACACCCTAAGAACTGCCCTTTGTGTCCGTTCAAGTATTAGAACAATAGAAAAGTTATAATCGTACAACGGGTCGAGACTTACGAGTGACATTTCAAAGTAAAGTGCAGTTGTTTTTCCACAGAACTGTAGTTCTGGTTGTCCTGTATGTGGCAATAATATATGCACCTTTAATTTTTTTATTATATAAAAAATACGGATTTTATCGCGTTTAATTTAATAAAACTATCACGAAATTTGGTTACAATGTTTTGTTAAGAGACATGTTTACTTCGATGTAACAACAATGAAGCGCTCGCTAAATTTTTTCATTTGCTGCTTTGCCAGGATCTTGGAGACACGTCAATTTTATAATCTCTTTAAGCAAAACCACACTAATTTTCTACCGCTTCTACACCTTGGCTGCGGAGGACAGTGTGAGCGGCCCCAAAACCGCGCCACTCCTCTACCCAGCTGTCCCTGTCTCTGTTCGCATCCTGAGAGGGATTCTGCGCCACTGGTCGCGGTTTAGATTTCCCCACGGAAGACAGATAGCTGTTCCGAGTCGCGGTGTTGTTGCATGCGGGTATTATGTCTGTTCGTCGCCGCCATTTTGGTACTAGCCAAGAAATTCTTACTCCCCCAGTCGTCTGTTAATTGCACCCACGATATAAAGGGAAGTCCAAATTGCCGCAACTTTTTCTTAAAGTGATAATAAAATTAACGGCTATTTCCAAAACTGGAAAAGTAGCGAATCAAATAATTTAGCGAGCGATTCATTGTAGTTACATCAAGGCAAACATGTCTCTTGACTAAAACATTGACACAAAACTTCGTGACAGCGAGACAGCATACATACGCACGTATCGTTTTTAAACTGGTTCTGTTAATTTACCCTGCCAAAATCATACGGAACTGGAGCGAAAACGTCAAACATAACTAGAACGACGGGCAGCTGTAGGCAGACTTGCGCATCTGACCGAACAATATAGAATTATTATTTTTCGTTCAATATAGATTACTAGCTAATGCACCCGACTTCGTCCGCGTCATCATCAACATTTCAGCCTATCACAAATCAACAGCTAAACAGGCCTCCCCCATAGATTTCTACACGTATGTAGGTTTCGTAAAAGTCAAAGTTATAATTTCTTTATTCAATTTAGGCTTGTTTAATGCTCTTATGTACGTCAAAATCTACACAGGCTTAAAAAATGACCTTCTCAGAGAAGAACAGGTAAGAAACTCTGGGGTCTTTCTTTTTTCAATGCCATATTACATAATGTCATTTATAGATCACAACAAAAATTACATCATAAATTTGGTAGCCATGGGGTTTGCAAGTGCAGAGTATGAGTTATTTCCACAAATCTTTGTCCTCTATATAATGATCTATTTTATAATACTCGTACGCTTTATCTAATAATGTCTTCTTGATAAGTTTTTTAAAATCCATGTCCGATTTTTGTTACACTTGTTTTGTTTGTTTCACTTTTAGGAATTATATTTTAAAACTTTATACATCAACTAAGAAAGAATACGTCCGCGTTGATATAGGTAAATATCCGTGGGAACTCGTTGATTTTCTAGTATAAAAAGTATCGTATGTCCTTTTACAGGGTATTCCAGCATACAAGCTATCTCTGTGCCAAGTTTTGTGAAGGTCGGTTCAGCGATAGAACCGTGAAAACGTAACAAACAGACAGAGGGACAGCGAGAGTTACAAAGCGGGCAATTCCTTTTTTTAAGTCTCTTTAAAAACAATGTAATGTACAACAACAGTAGTATCGTGATGTAGAAATAGCATAACAGCAACATCGATCACCTTTTATCCCCAGGGACTAACTCCATTCCTTGTTTAAAAAAAACTTTTTGATTGAATTTGACGGCCGCGTGGCCTAGTTGTCAGAGTACCTGAATTCTACCCCACGGGTCTCGGGTTCGAATCGTAGCCAACATTTGTGCAAAAACACCAATTAATGGTTTTCGGGTATATAATCGGGTAAATTTACGTCTGTAAAACACACGCAGTATGCAGGAGAAACCCTAGTGTGGGACACGGTTTTTTTAAAAAAGCAGCACTTTCTGGTATTTTTTTTGTGTAACCGTACCGTATATGTATTGCCCCATTAAAAAAATACTGACTCTGAAGTCGAGTAACTGGCATTACATTGGTTTGTGCATGTTTATGGTTTACATTATGAACATCACTTTTAATTAAACTAATTTATGTTCTTATGTACATATACAAAATGTTTTATATACATATTGAGTTACATACGTTAAGTAAGTATTAAGTTCATAAATTTATCTGTACATTATAAATAGCTCTTTAAAATTTATTCTATGCCGTCGAGTTACTCTGTTCCGAATGCTTTCATAAGTTCTATCAATACATTTAACTTTTGGAAAGTAAATAATTTATTTAGAAAAAACAACCAAAGTAGTATATCCGACCCTTCGCGCAGCATCATTATTACCTTTAGAATTTATATGGGCCTCAACCGTAAATGTTATTTTCCAAAAAAGTGTTTTAAATATCGATTCAAAAACTCCAGGGCTATGAGATATCATAAAACAAATACAGTCAAATTGCATATCTTCCCGCTTTTTTTAAATTAGTAAAGAAGAGAAAATATTGTACAAATACGAGTTAAAACATCGATTAAATTAGTAAGCCATTAATTACGTGACGCGTATAGAGGGGGGGGGGGAGCGACTCCAACCCAATGTCACGTAGGGGAGAGGGGGAGGAAACCATCACGGATATTTTTTTCGCAAGATACTGTAAAATTGCGAAGGAACTGGGTTTAATTAATTAAAACATGTTTCTCTACTAAAATAGGGCTAAATTCGATATAATAATATTTATCGCGGTTATATACGGTATATGTTATACGATTGTTTAGCCTCAATCGGGCAGCCAAACGCGCGACTCAACGTACGCTGTAGCGTACGAAGCCGGGTGGCAGTAAAGCGCGGACCTGCTGCCCTCAGCGCCCATAAATTAGAAAGAATAATTTTTTTACTAACTTTTGTGCTTTCTTTTTAAGTCTTTTATGGTTCGATTTACTCACTGTGATTCTAGATTCTAGACGTCCTTATTAGTCTATAATAAAATCCAACGCAATCAAGCACATATTAACGCATTTTGTAAAATCTCACGTTATATTGGGGTCGAGCTCAATCACGCGGCATCTCACCCTGCACCCTTGGTGAGATGCCGTGAAAAAACCGCTAAAATTGCCTCACATAATTAATGGACGCCCCCTAGTTAGCTTCTGCACTTTAATTTCAATTTGATTTGTAATGAAAAAACATACCGAATACAAAATACAACTAAACGCAATATCATCTTTCTTAATTAACAATTCATGCCATTAAATATGTTTTCGAATTCTCGAAACTTTTATTTGTTGTAGCGGCGATAAATTGCTTAAATGAAACCAATGTGTACGTACTTTCAATAACAAATTATATATACGCGTCAAGTATTGATAGTTAGATAAAATAAGATGGCTAATTAAAAAAAAAATATCTAAAAGTAACATGGTTTTGCATCGCATTTAAAGACATATCAAAATTGAATGTGGTGCCATCTAGCTGAAGAAACGTGCTTGTAAATAAACATGTAACATAGTTGCAGCGGGTATCGACACGAGGACAATGCACGAATTACGACACACTCCTGATAAGTGAATTATTTATCATTTTTATTTGCTCTTAACATGTATTTAGGGTCGCGGCTAGGGATACCATTATTTAGTATTTTGAAGAACAAGATTCAATATGCAACATTTTTGTAAAACTTAAGTCTAACTTTCCATATTAAAGTTCGATTATATTATTACTTCTATCCAACCAATAATGTACATAAATAGCTAATAGTTAAATGTATTTGTTACAATTAATGTTGCCAGGCATTCGGTTAAAGCCGGACGTAGTAAGGTTTTTTTGATGCTGTCCTAACCAAATTAGATGATGTCCGGCGTGTACGGCTTTTGTTGAACCTTTTACATTACACTTGTCTTTCAGTCTGTTCAATTTCGTTTTGAATTGCATAATAAAGTAGTTATTAATTAAACTTCATTGTTATTTCATTCGAAGTGCAGACGATTTGATGTAAAAGGATTTGAAGTTCGGATTTACATACAATATCGTTTACCATAAAACTAAGACACAAAATTCTTAGGAGGTGCCAGCTTTTTTAAAAGTCGAAAAAAGTCCGGCTTAACTAGCTGGTGTGTACAGCACAGTACGGATTTCTGAATTTAGGCCCTGACCTTTAACCCAGATACAATTTACACAACAACAAGTTACAATAATTAGGACTGTAAGTAGACACAAAAATCAAACGACAACACTTTTTTATCCCTAGCAGTCTATCGTAACCTCTACAATTATATATAATTTCGGTGATGTAATTGCTGTTAGCCTTTTTGGCTTTTACAGCTTCATCGGATTCTGTGCTCACGTGCCAGGGTCCTCTTCAATTGTTCCTGCGGTGCAGATAAGGATATCCGAAATTAAATAAAATCAAAATTCAACACTACAATTGCTACTGTCATTAAACCGCACGAATTGTTTAGTTAAGAATCGTCGCATTTGGATTTGTTAAATTAGATTTTCTATTTTATGGAATTTATAGAAAATCTAATTTAACAAATCTGAAACGGACGAGACGAGCAAAAATGTTTACCTGTCGGCAAGAGCAACGTTCGCCCATAACAAATGTTGCCGGAATATTTCTGTATGATACCACACTGCCTCCGTCCTTCTGAGACATCAATTCTTAAGTCTCATATGCCCAATGATTACACTAGCTCTCAATGCTCTTCAGACGGAATCACAGTAATGTTTGCACATTACTGCTTCTCGGGAGAGTAACTGGCCCTGCGGTGATGCCTGCGAGTACCTAGACGGATGTAAGCTCGTTATAAAATAATTACTACTGTCTTTATTCATTTCAATGTAAATTCTTTAAATTATCTACTAGATGTTAAAAATATTCAGTCATAATTAAATGACAAAAACTAAATTATAATTTAAAATCTGTATCTAAGATAATATGTGCTTTCAAGTAGTTTATATCTTGTAAAGGTAATTTGAGTTACCGTCAGTACAGTCGTCAGACGAAATCGTTACCAACGATCAATTACCGGCCGTCGAAGTAATTAAAAAAAATCCATGAGATGTATAGAAATATTCGTGACTTGCACAAATACTATTTCAAAGACCTATCGCGAATAACATCCGCCTCTTTATTTTTGTGCCTCACGGTCAATAAACTTGCGGTTTAATAAATTTCAAAACAAAACCATAATAGCACCAGCAGAGCAAGCAGTCGCTTGCGTAGGTTTCAAACAACTATGCGGCCGCATTTATTTATTTAATTTATCCTGTGTTTATTAAAACTTTAACAAAATGCAAGGTCATCTCATGCATTTTATAAAATCTCTTAGGAAATTTCATTGAAACGATAAGGGTTCAGCTCTTCGCTTTACCTTTGTTCTCTATGCATGCTCCAATCTGTGTTTAAGCAGATACTAGGCGATTCTTACACCGTTATTTGTTTTGTGTCAGTTCAATTTACAAACTTATTTTTGTAATATTTATGAATACTTAACATTGCATTGAGTAAAACAAGTACGTCTATTCAATAAAAAATAATATTGTTTTTGACATCACTTGGCAAACTTTTTATACAGCCGGGAATTAATCAGCATTATATTTTAAGGTTTTTAGTTCAATTATTTGGGGCATTTCTTAATACTCATTTTATTATTAACAGTTTATTGTTAACAATGGACGGAAATCCCATATAATTAAACCGTCCAAAAATATATCTAAGGTTGCCATAAAATTACCACCCATTTTTGCATCGAACGCCCCGCAATATGGTTCTGTCAAGTCGAAGCTGAAATTTCCTTAGCTGGGATAACATCAGACCTAACCGATTTGAATAATATTGTTCCAATTTGGACGCAGCTTATTAGTTTTTCTCTGGCTCCTTCATCTATTATATCTTTATCAATTTATCTACGTGATATTAAACAGCGCAGCCAGCTTCTACCAATCATCATCAACAACGTCATTGGCAGTAATATCAGTCTCGGCACCAGACTACTGTCGGCACAACGCGTGCTTCCTAGTCTCCTAGCAATTGGGGAACATAAAGAACGTCTTCCTCTCCTCAGGCTGACTTATGCGGGTTCAGCATTGTCTTCACACACCGAAAACCTGGACACAGCTTCACGGCATTGTTCTTGTAGCGACTCGCCGAGCACCACAAGTTAAAGATTGCCCGAAATGCTTGTTTTAGCAAAATTAATATTATTTTCAGTCCAGCTACGGATCCCATTCGCCATTCGACATGAAACTGTGACTGTGACATATTTATGTCACACTCAACAGTTTTATGTTATTTAACATGACCTTGTAGCTGTTACAACTGTCCAGTACTAAATATTAATCCTGTAGACTACTAAATACTTACTACTAAATACAATGTTAAGCGATTTTATTCTGTAATATAATTAAGCATTTTCTACCGACCCTAATTATCATACACGCGACTGTATTTCTCATTGACGATGAAAAAATAAACAATCATCAAAGTGCATTTGAACTATACAATACAATTACACATTACTTTTATAATTCTTTTAAATAAAAGCAGTGAACTAACATTATGTATAAAACTAAAATGCTTAAAAAATATTTCGCTGAAAAGCATATTGCAAGTAGCGGTATTGTTTATTTTAATTTTAATATAGTTGAGAATTTTGAAAAGGTTGAGGTCGCAGTCCACCTGATGGAAAGTGTTTGCTGTGGCCCATAGACATTTACATCAACCGTTGATCAAAAAAAAAAGATGAGTCTGAGGTCGCAGGTGCGTTGATGTTAAGTATGAAATGCCAGTAATGATACTTTCCACTGAAAAACAGAGCGACGTTGTGATAGCTTAATACATACCTGCATATCTTGCTTGCCCTTTTTTTTGGAGTTCTGCGATGTAAATAAGCCAAATTTTTTATAAATACTTGCACACTTGTAATAATGATATTAACGTACTTAGTAGAAATAGCTAGTACAATAGCACCTACCAAGGTGTCGTAAGAGGCGACTAAAGTATTGTACGGACAGCCTTTATTCGTGCAGAATAACACCATAATATGCAATGCTGTCACTGTACTGCTAGTGGGAGCGTAATTGGGAGTAAGAATTGTTTGACTCGTACAAAATGGCCGCAACGTGGTTCGCCCGTCACGTCTCGTTTACCCGCGAGGGCTAAAAGTGGGCTACGTGAGTGGCCCCTGCGTACCATTACACGTCTACGAGTATTAAAATATCAATTATTAGGATTACGTAAAACTCGATCATTGTACAAACATAACGAACAACAGGAGTACGTTAATTCAGTGCGATCGATTTAAAATTATAATGGGTCACGAGGATCTGGACGGTGCGTTCCATATTTTATTCCATTTTGACCTATCTACGTTGTGTAGTGTTACATAATACTAAATCACTGAGAACTTACGATAACCTCTAGATAAAAGTGATGTCATGATACATTAACAATTTTTATTTTATTAAAAGAACTAGATTTTTTTTGCAAAAGCATTTTAAATTTGTTTACTCACACTACCATATATACTTTATTAGGCAAAACGTTGATTTTGTCATTTAATTTAATTAAGTTAATAAGATGGGGTAAAAAATCTTATTCATTAAGAAAACTTTATTTAAAAACATTTCGTTCTCCGAATTAACTGACATTTAGTGTCCATTTGTTAAATGTTTAATAAACCAAACACTTACGTATTGCTTCCCGAGCAACAGAGAGGTTGTGTCATCGATGTAACAGATAGTAATATAGGTAAAACTTATGGTAAAATATTCGAGCCTTCTTCAAGTTACGTCGAGGACGGAACGGAACGGACGGACGGAAGAACTTAAAGATATTTTTTGTACTGTTTATATGAATATTTCAAAAAGTATGTTTATTTATAAGAAATTTACTTTGCATTGGAATAAACTAAATTATTTACTCGTTGTAAAGAAACCTATCGACACCTATCGACTGCATCGATCGTAACTTTACTGGTGGTAGGATTCCTATGAGAGAATCCGTTTAGGTGAGTTCCACCGCGGGGCCAGTTATTCTGCCGTGAAGCAGTAGTGTGCAAACATTACTGTTTCGGTCTGAATGGCACTGAGAGCTAGTGTAATCACTGGGCATATGAGACTTAAGAACTGATGTCTATAGGCAGGAGTGCTCAAACTTGAACTGCTGGCGATCGACCACAATATTGTTAGACTACGATCGATCGACTCTGAGAGGCTGCAAGTATGTGTGATGCAAGACTGTCGTGTAGGTATCGTGTCATAGATATTACATTTATGTATAAATGTATATATAATACATTTTGATAAAACGTTCATTGCACTTACCATCAGGTGAACGTTTTGCTCGTCTCGTACCTTTCTACAATATTTTTTTTAGTATATCAATCAAATTGATTCTGAATGTTTTTCTTTGAATTTGTGAGATTATCAGGTGGGACAGGAGACTCGAGGAGGCGATGTCACGATATCGACCGATAAATAACGATAGCTTGGATCGAGGTGTCGGCGCTCCCCAGGGTAACGAACTGAGCCCTCTACTACATAATTTGTTCGCCACTTAAGCACTGCATAATAAGCTTTCATCAATAAAAAGTTTCGATTCTATTACATATGAAGTGAAAACATTTAATACACGATATTAATTTCATGGTTTAAACAATGTGTCTTAACTCAACTATCTTAGACTGTTTATATTATAGTTATGTTTAATACATTGAAATTAATACTTTGTTGTCGTTTTTTAGTTAGTTGTGTTATGATTGCGACTTTCTTACGTTACCTGACCAAGACCTTTTAGAATTTTAGATATTTTAGAAAAGTTATTTTGCAAGTTTATTGATTAAAGACAATATTTAATGTAAATAATTTTTTTATAGTTTTTTATAGTGTGTAAATAAAAAAACATTTTAATTTTTGTATTGACTCGGTATTAATTAGTAAAAGTTATTACGTGATTTTATCGAATAGACGATTTTCATATAATAAATAACTGTGTGGTAATAAAACCGTGAACATTTTTTGTATGGATAATAATTAGATAATATTTGTAAATCATAAAATAGTCACAAATCTATAAACATTGCTCCTAACATAAGTTTGGCTTGGGGAAATAAAAAGAAACTGAAAAATATTTTTAAGAAATTCTATATAAAAAAAAAACAGAAAATTAAAAACCGTAAAAATACTAAATATTGGTAGCAGACAGTCATAAGCTTGTCTGCAAAAAGTACGAAGGAAATATTTTCATCTAAAAAAACCCGTATTATATTGCGGCACGGTACGATGTACGAAATATCCAGACCGAATCTATCAAATACAAGAGTTTTAAAACCTGATTTTCGGCCCTGGTTTTTTTTAACTAGTACTTGGAAGCCCTGTTATTGAATTTTGCAAGTATATCTCATCCCATCATTCCCATCATTGCATACCATTTGATACTGTACAAATGATTTGAACACGGAATGATAACAATTACACGTAACAAGTAACTTGTTGAACACTGCACTTGACTTTAACTGATAGACAAGATAAGGGCGCAACCAACTGCTCAATTGAGGAGCCACATAAAACATAAATTAAATATGTTAAAATTGGATGACTTATTCCGTTGTTTTTCTTAATTTCATAAAATTTTATTGAAGTCAATGAAAAAAACTTGCTGGACATAGGACTTCCTCATAGATTGCCACAAAAGTTCGTTTTGGGGGAATTTTGTCATTGTTGCCACGCTTGGCAGGCGGGCTGTCAACCGCAGTTTAGTTATTCAGATGTTCCAGGAAAATGCTGCTTCCCATCTTCTGGTTTTAATTTTTCCTCTGTCGACTTTTACGACACCCACGGGATGAGATAGGGGTGGATTTTTTTTTTATTTCATTAGTGCGATTTGGCTTGTGATTAGTTCTGCAAAGTAATCTCGGAGATGTCTGCTTTCAATCAAGGCGCAATGAGGTGTAATGGCTAAACCAATGATTTGTTGTTGTCAGTGTCATTGAACTCTGTTAAGGTTGTGAAGAATCCAACTTTGTTTTTGTTTTCCTTATGCACATACATAAAGACGTAGTATACATGTTTGTAAATATTTAGATGTAATCTGATTTTCTGACTGGCCTCGCCTTAGCATTATTTAATGTTTAATAAAGATTTTTAATAAAGGTTACTTCACTAAACTTACACGGTACGATAGTTTTGGAGGCACTTATATTTCTGACGATCGTGTGGCACAGCGATCAATGTACCTTTCTATGAATAGTTGATCTTGGCCCTCTATACCAGCCAAAGTCATATTTATGCAAAAAGAAACTGATTATTTGTTTTCTGGTTTGGAAGCATTGTGCTTTCGAGCTTATCGCATATGCGCTACAAAAATATTTACAGTAGTGTAATGCATATCACACAGATGACAACTTCTGATTTTAAAACAAGAAGACATCGCTGCGGTCGATATCGGCCATAATTTTAGTAACATTGTTTATTAGATTACACAAAAATAAATCGACTGGATAAGTACGCTTTTGATAAAATGAAGGAAAGGAGGTTAATTTGATAAGATCCGCATGCAAAATATAAAATGGTTTAAATTATCTAGTTTTTGTAGAGCACAGCCCGCCCACCCTCAGTAGCGTGCACAAGCAAACTAACACCGCATACACTCCAACACTACAATACTTCCACTAGGTAATATACACCAATGAAGTCGAGACCACGACACATGTTTCGCCCTATATATATTTTAGATGTATGTTTTTATAAATAACGCAAGGTGAAGAATTGCTCGTACTGTGAAAGATCCCGGCGTTATTAAATTAGCGTTACATTTAAAAGGCGAATATTATTTCATCATTATCATTATCAGCCTGTCCACAGCTGGACAAGAGCCTTAAAAAGCAGGGTAATAAGTCTTAATCATCAATGATAAGATTATATGGTATAAGATTATCCAGAATTTCGTTACAGGACGGGACGGCCATATATTTTTTTTTTTGATTAAATTTTCTAACACCGCTACCATATGGTATAAAATACTTTTATACGATTAATTAAATTAGGATAATATCTTTATACAAAAGGTTTTGTGTTTTGCTGCTTTGACGTCGGTCCAATTCTTGGAAGGTGGTTTGCATTTTTTATGTATAGTTGTGATTCACTTATCGAGAACCGACCTGGGTGGGTTTTACATTTATAACTCACGTGACGTCATTCACGACTAGGGTTACCACCGACTTTTTGACCAAATAAAGTATATTGGTTCATATAGGTAGGGATTGTGACATAATAAAATATTGCTTACTTTAGTTAATTAGTTGTGTAAAACATATTTTTATTGCTTATAGCAATATTTAACAAATAATTGTCACTGCTAAACAGCTTCAGATAAATAAATTATAATGACTAATGAAAAATAATTTTTGTTACGTAAAGCTGGAGGTACGTCATATATGTTAATTATATTATATAAAAAAAATCTTATATTTACGGGAATACATACATACATACAGTCACGCCCATTTCCCATATAAGGGGTAGGCAGAAGCCATTAATGATGTCACACAGAAATGTTCTGGGTGACACAGCATTTGTTGACGTTTGGCAGACGTTGCACTCACCATTAGGTGAACGTTTTGCTCATTTCATCACTTTATCTAATAAAAATAAAAACCTAGACGGATTTCTGCACAGGAATTCTACCACTTGGTACTAAAGGTAGTGTAATCACCGGGCCTTCGTGGCTTAGAATCGATGTCTTATGTTGACGGGTGCAGTACGGTGTTGCAGAGATGGTGCTTTTCGGTTGTTACCTTCATTGGTGGGGCAACTGTTATGGGCAGGCGTTTCAGTTGCCATCAAGCGCGTTCACTTAGTCTTGTTCTCGTGAATATGTATATATATATATCGTATATTGTAGCTATACTGCTCTCATAGCGGTATTTCTTTCCGTTTTGCGTGTATGTGTGTTTTCTTAAACTCGAAAACAGTGCATTGTAGTGCTAGTGGTGTTGTTATGATCGGGGACCTAACCTCTGTCAAATACAACCCCTCTCTCCCCCCCCCCCCCCCCCCAATTGTGCAAAACAATTCTTAATGTTTACCTATACCAGACATGGCAACTAGTTCGAGTATCCCTGACCTTTCGTATGCCGCCTTGATTATCGAAACGAGTGTTTTATATTGCAAATGTAACGGTGTCAAAACAATTGAGAAAATGGGACATGATAATCGGAAGGAATAAACAGAGGAGTTTACCATTTCGCCATTATTTATGCGCATATTGCCGGTAGCGCCAGACGGGCAGGAGTAAATGTTGTTTGTCTCCCCGTGCTTGCGAACTTATAAATACGATGGATTCAAGTGTAACTGGCAGTTCCTTGCGTTCCTTTGAATATGTAACATCTCCATCAGATATGCGCCGGTGCGAAATTGTGTAGTTCATGACATTATGTGTGAAGTGAATAGTGGAACGTAAATATACGTTGTCTTTTTTTATTTCTAACTAGCTATGCCCCACTGCTTCACCCGCTTATAAAAGCCGACCTCGTTCGATGATATACATATATACTTCCCTATTTGAATCGGATTTTGGGGTGTTAATTTTTTTGCGCGAAAGCCTAATTATTTTTCAAAAAAAAAAGTAGCCCATGTTACTCGATATAATATCGGCTACCTGTCAGTGAAAATCCCGTCAAAATCGATCCAGCTCTTACGTAGATTAGCCGGAACAAACGGACAGACTTGTTTTTTTCTTATAAGTACTGTATATACTTTCATAAGAATTGAGTAAAAAGCTGTTTAAATTTTGTTATTACAAACAGACACTTCGATTTTATTTATTTGTATAGATAGTAACCAGTTTACGTGCGTTGAGTGCGTGCGTGTGTACTTGCATTCGTGCGTGCGCGTAATGAACTGCTCGTCGAGCATAGCACCCATTTTCATTGTGTCCTTGTCGTTAAGGTCGATATTAAAACAATTTAAAATTTGTTTATTTGAGAGAGTGCGCGCTTTCAGTTGTTTTTTGTTTGGGTGCGTAGTAAATAGGAATGTAGATGACAATCAATATTTTAATTTATATACATTAAAGTAATATGAAGCCTTGTGGCTTAAAAGAATCTGCTACCCCATCTCAACCCGTGGGTCTCGTAAAAGTCGACAGTGGACGACTGAATAAATAAACTGCGGTTGCCAATTCGCTTGCCAAGCTGTCACGCTTGGTCTGTGATGTTATGGCAAAGTCCCCACTAAATTATAGCTGCAAACTTTTTTGGCAATCTATGGGGCAGGCTTATGTTCAGCAGTGGACTAGTGATAGGCTGAAATTATGATGATGATGAAGATGTAATTGATAAATGTAATTTTTTTTGCCTATAGCTATTATTGTTCTATCAGACAGCATCAGGAACTAAATCCTACCACAAACAACTTTAATTAACCGTAATCATATAAATAACCTTAAAAAAAGTAAAAAAAATATTACCACTATTACCAACTATAAAGCTTAACAAACTTCGGAGGGCACAGGCGTCCATCAATCTCAAAAGTATGCAGCCTATAAATATTCCACTACACGGGTCACCTCTCATTTTGAAGTTTTGGAGCCGAGAAGACGCTTACGCTGCTTCCTTGCGGCTAGGCGGACTTCACGTCCAAGAAATGTTGTTACTTTACAGAAACGCTGTATTATTTACAATGTTTGCTTTTGCCACCTAACAGTACCACGTGGTATATGGCTATGGTTAGTGATCAGTGCAAAAATTTGCTAACAGAATCGCATACCGTAAAAACTAAACATCTCAAATGTTCTAAGGTTCTTTAAATGTAACATTGCCCCAATAAATATGTATTTATATAATAGTCATACCTATGGCTCTCGCGTTGTGATCGTCCCCGTGTCGCTGACACTGCATCATAGCCTGCGATCATATCTCATAATTTATCATCGGGCGCGGGTATGACGGCATTCGTAGGTTGGGACGAGTCAATGCCTCCATAAAACATATTAAATCACGCAACAAGACAACAGGACATGCTACATGCGCATGTACATGTCTGCAGCATTATTTGTATCGAGCGAGGTAGGTACACCTTATTTGCGGGACTTCCTGCTGGCGAGATTTTCAGACGAGGTCGTCGGACACTTAAAAGCTGCTTACTTAGAACACCTAACAAAACGAATGACGGATGATGTGTGAAGAACCTTCTATATCATTCGAATTCAAGTTTCATATTGCTTTTAAATCATGAAGCTATAAAAAAGTTCCTTAACTAAGATTCTACGTTCGAGTTGACGAAGACAGGTGAACTCGAATGATGTCCTTGGATTTTATTGTCGCTTATCGAAATAGACATGTCGAAAGCTTTAAATATGTCAAGATTTTCGAAGCCTTACGTTTTTTCTAACTCCTTTGTCACTAATGAAGGTAAGAAAGTTAATTTACTGAGATCCGCATGCAAAATATAAAATGGTGTATATTAAGTATCTAGTTTTGAAGAGCACTGGCCGCCCTCCCACAGACTGTCGTTACTCGGCGGCTGGCTGTCGTAGAGTCAGTATCACTTGATAATGCCTAGTTTTGAGCCACGTGTCGTGGTCTCGACTTCAGTGGTGTATATTGCGTAGTGGTACTGTTGTTGTGGTGGAGGGTATCTGGTGGCGGTTCCCAGTGGCGGGAAAAATCGGGACATTTGGCGTCCCCATCAAGGGTGAATCGGGACCTGTCATCAGACCCCTGAACCTAGACAAACGGCGCAAATCGGGACACCTGACAACACTAGTGACATAATAGTTGCGATTATGTCAGCGACGCCGAATTTCATGGTCATGTTTTATCGCTTCCCCGACAGGGAATGAATTTATATGCCCCGGGACAGAATAGTCAGATTAGACGCAGATAAACCGACGGAACGATTCAAGTTGGTCGCGGTGTGCATATTTATTTCTGCGAATGTCCACTGCGAAGGCCACAATCACATCTCGTCGAAACATTCAGACGTTACGTGTTAATTTTTTTTTCCAACTTAAGTAGCTATACTTAGCTACGTATATTACTAAAAACTAATCGAGTTACGTGTGTAGTATAATTGTAAATGCACATAAGAATTGAAATGCGTTGTGTATAAATCACATTATGATAATATACATTGACTATTCCATATTTTTAGTTTAAAAGGATAATCAAATCTGTGCGTACTATAAGATTACTTATTCGATATTTAGTCTATTGTTTACACATTGTGTACACAGTAATGTTTGTACACTACTGCTTCACGGCAGAATAACTGGCTCTCAGGTGGTATCTACCTACACGGATTCCTGCATAGGAATGCTACCAACAGTAAAAACATTTCACGTATTTTTTACACGAAAGCAAAGAAATTGCGTAATCTATACATTAATTTAGGCGTCTAGACAACGTAATAACATTAAATAACTTTTATTTCCCTGCTTGGAACATTAAAGCCTCCCGTGAGTATTATCTGTTTTCATTTGGCACAATAAAATTTAATACTGTGCCTTCGACACGCTTTCGACAATAAGTCCTTTTTCGAAGTAAGATTTTCAGAATAATTACGTACACAACTGAAGAACAGTAAATTCTATGTGATATGAAGATTAAATGCTATCAATTGGCGACAAATCTAATTAATCCTCTCATCGTAATAAAACTGAAAACGGGACTAAACATTATTACGTTTTACTACATTATACCGTCAAACTGTAATGGCGGGATCATAAAAAAAAACTCAATTCGTGCTCTCAATATAGTTTATTGTCGCTTACTCATAGCTACCGTGCAATGTATAATACGAAATGTAAATATGAAATTACGTGACCCAAATCTAAGGACTCTGTTACACTGGACATTAAGCTCATATTTGGCACTGCGAAACTTTGGAAGTTGGTATCTTGTGTACATACTAGTGCGTCACTTAGATTAATCGAATACATAACAGTGAAGTAATCGAAATTTCGTTCAAATGCAAAAAGTATCCACAACACATGGTTACAACATTCGAGGATTATACAATATGTTGAACAAACGTTTATGCTCTTCACCTAAATGCTGTGCCACCCTAATGTTACAGTTCTGCTCAAACGAAAAAAAATCTTGTATATTATTAAATAATAACCTTATTTTATAATAATCTAACAAATGTTATTTATCTCTAAAATAGATGGCAAACCTATGCTATATATTTTTTTTGGAAGTGAGGCAATAAGTATTTAAATTTACCTCACCTTAAAAAAATATACGTTGTTAACCGACATAAAGTATTTTGTTACTCTTAATAAAGCAAAATAAAGTATGATATTTGACAGTATATTGTCTGCAAAATCTTTTTATTCTTTAAATTTTTGCTTATCGCGTATGGTTATCGCGGACATCTAACATAGTCTAAAAAAAAGTTAAGTTTCAGCCTATAAATGTCCCACTACTGAGCACAGGCCTCCTCTCATTTCTGAGAGGGTTTAGGAGCTAGGAAAAATCCGCCACGCTGCTCCAATGCGGGTTGGCGGACTGCAAATGTCTTCGAAATATTTTTTATATCTCAGACATGCAGGTTCCTTCACGATTTTTGCCTTCACCGCCGAGCACGTGGTAAATCAGCACTTAAAATTGTAAATCAGCACTTAAAATTGTAAATCAGCACTTAAAATTGTAATTAACAATTTTAGTGGTGCTGGCACCGGGAATCGAACCCAGGTCACTCGCGTACTATGAAATTTTAAGCGAGCGCCTAGCCCCTGAGCATAGTCTAAATGGGAATAGAAATCTGTTTATGTATTTTGAAACGCGTACAATTTTACGACTAGCGTATTGTCTATAAACCAGATTGCGATCTGTCATAAAATGTAGTCACAAAATGGCCACCACGAATTAATGCTTGGCGCGCTTTTATTAACGTATTGCCACTGTATGGTCTAGCAAACAGTTACAGTCCCTTTTTAATTTTGACATAGTTTTTAAAATCTTAATACCGACTGGATGTCATCTGTATTTTTCTAATGCCTATGCCTAGACATATGAGACTTACGAACAGATGTCGCAGGGTGACTAGCGCAGTGTGGTGCCACACTGAAATGTTCTGGGTGACACAACATTTGTTATGTTCAGACGTTTCACTGACCATCAGGTGAACGTTTTGATTGTCTCGTCACTTTCCTATAAAAGCAATACACAACATGTAAGTAAACTTGAATTCCAAGACAAGCACTTGTTCTTGCGATTTTACATAGAATTACACGAGTATTTTACTATACCATCAAACATACGACGATACTTGCAAAAAATCTTTTTGCTCTATCAAAATAAGGATATCTTTATACTTTCTTCGCGTGTGCCATTTGTAGATAATTTTTCTTGTTTGAAAGGAGTAACAAGATTAGTTTTATTGTTGATATGCATAATGTATTTATTGTGCTCCCGGATTTTTTATGCCGATTAACGTTTTGTTAATATTTTATATTTTGTTCAGTTTGTTACAGGAATAAGTATTCGACATTATATTTATACACTGCATGTTATAAATTGTTTATTTTCTTTTTAATGAATAATACGACTGAATTGTTTTAATCTCTAAGTGGAATACACTTAGAAAAAGATCTTTGATTATCTTATCTGTATTTCGGATGTGACAACATTTATTTTTGCTTGTCGACAGGCATGAAAATGACTATGTCCACGACAGCTACGATGAGTGCGCGAGTGCACAGGAAAGTGATACATAAACGCGTACACCCGGGCAAAACGACGCTTCCCGGGAAAATGTTGCACGCGGGCAAGATGGCGCACCCTGGCAAAAGCGCGCTCAACCAGGGCAAGTTCGGGCACCTGGGCAAATTCGGGAAATTGGCGCACTACGCTCACACGCACCCGCTACGACCGCCGGAGCCATGCGAGAACAGTAACGACAGCGGGCTTGGTCCGGACCCCGTGAACAGGTGGGAGACTTGAATCTGGTCTTTCTCACTGCTTTATAATTTATG
The DNA here is from genome assembly GCA_019845155.1 of Luehdorfia chinensis. Lineage (NCBI taxonomy): Eukaryota > Metazoa > Arthropoda > Insecta > Lepidoptera > Papilionidae > Luehdorfia > Luehdorfia chinensis. The sequence goes on from JAHVAK010000103.1 coordinate 12,503,712, forward strand.
CCTTTAGTGCTTTAATTGCTATCGATGTCAATGTGGACATTCACAGCATTAATTTAAAATCAGTAACACGTCCATTAAGTGCATCACAGTATGCATGGTCACAGGAGACGTATTGCAGTTTTTCTCATTTCATTCCAAGACTAAAACTACTTTTATGTATTTCTGTAAAATTATATTTAGTTTATTTATAGTTTTTATAGTTCCATTTTTTTATTTATTTTTTTATATTAGAAAGTGACGAGACGCGCAAAACGTTCACCAGTCTGCTTATAACAAAAGCTATATGCACCACACTGCGCCCGTCACCCTGAGACATCAGTTCTTAAGTCTCATATGCCCCAGTGATTACGCTAGGTCTCAGTGCCCTTTAAACTGAAATAGTAATGTATGCACACTACTGATAAGAGTATTATTATTATTATTATTATTATATATACACTATTACTAGACGTATTGCAGCTTCCTCATTTCATTCGTAGAATTAATAATTAATCACTTTCAAACACCAACGTCAGACCAGCGCTAAAAAGCGGTGCTTTTACGTATTTCTGCTTTAGTTCTAATAACTTAATGTAATAGAAGTATTTATATGATTAACTGCAGCGGAATTAAAACAGGCTCAATTAGAGGACGGTACGCCGTTCTTAGCACTCATTGAAGGATTTATAAAGTAAAGGAAAGAAATAATACACGGTAGGTCTATTTTAGTCACATCTAAATTTAATTAATCATCTAAATCTAAATATAGGATCAATTAAAAATGTTGAGAATGCAGTAGATTGACTTCTCACATTCCTCGGGATTTTTTTTCAAATATAAAGGAACGTAAATAAGATTTCATTGTATCTATCTTATCCAAAACATGATCATCTCTTTCTTTTCTTAAAATTCTACGGGTAGTGAAGGGAACGAATCTACAGCTTAAGCATTTAAAACAATTCTGCTATTAGTATTTTTATCGAAGAAAGTGACGAGACGAGCAAAGCGTTGATCTGATAGTACGTGCGTCTGCACATCAAAAATACTATGTCGTAAAGAACATTACTATGTGACACCATATAGCGCCCGTCACATCAGAATAACGAGCACGAAATTTTTGAATCTGAAGTGAAGTAATAGTATCCAGTGACTTATGCGATAGTTTGACGATCGCGTGGCGTAGTGGTCAGAGTACCTGACTACTCCGCTGCGGAACTCCTGCGTTCGAATCCCAGCCTGAGCCAACATTTGTGGTAAAACACAATTGTTGGTTCCGGGTCTGTTTTTTTTTATTGGATAAATTGACGAGTCGAGCAAAACTTTCACCTGATGGTAAGTGCAACATCTGGCCATAACAAATGCTGGGCCACCCAGAACATTTCTGTGTAGCACCACACTGCGCCCGTCACCCTGAGACATCAGTTCTTAAGTCTCATATGACCAGTGATTACACTAGCTCTCAGTATCCTTCAGACCGAAACACAGTAATGAATGCTACTGCTTGAGGGCAGAAGAACTGGCCTGGGGTAGTAACTTCCTAGACGGATTCCTTTACTGTTCGAAAGTTGACGTTTTTTCCTGTTCGAGTTACAGTTCTTAAGTCTCACATGACCAAGAAATACACTAACTCTCAGTGCCCTTCAAACGGAAACTCAGTAATGTTGGCACACTATTTCTTGATGGCAGAGTAACTGACACGGCGGTGGTAACCAACCTAGACGGATTCGAACATAGGTACCCTACCCCCGGTGAAAACCGCGTAGGTACTATTAGTAAGTTGCGCAGTCGTGCACATTCTGAACTAGTTTATCTAAGGAATATTTACTGAACAAATTCTTAGCTGTAATAAGTACTAGATATCGACGATTAGATAACGATAACGTGGCGCCTTGGTCTCTAAGTCTACACAGCCACTTCGCTATTTGTAAACTCGATGCGGTCATCCCTGGTATAAACCAAATTGAACTTTCTAAAATTTATTTCTTATTATAATTTACATAAAGTTAAAAAAAGTTTCAGCCTATAAATGTCCCACTGCTGAGCACAAGCCTCCCCTCATTTCTTAGAGCGTTTTTGGAGCTAGGAAGAATCCGCCACGCTGCTCCAATGCGGGTTGGCGGACTGCACATGTCTTCGAAATATTTTTTATTTCTCAGACATGCAGGTTTCCTCACGATAACATACTAACTAAAATCTTAAAATTGTAATTAACAATTAACAATTTTAGTGGTGCCGGCACCGGCACCGGGAATCGAACCCAGGTCACTCGTGTACTATGAAATTTAAAGCGATCGCCTAGCTCCTGAGCTACCACGGCTCTAATACATATATCTTTATATATAATATATTATCATATGCCAATGTGGAATCGAACCAACGTGTCGAGATTACGTAACACTACGCACGCGTCGACTGAATCAATGTCAATGTTAGAAGATAGTATTTTTATAGTTTAATTTATCAATGATTTTTAAATCTCATATAATATGATTATCGTTTATATATTTACTTGATCGTCTACCATGAATTTTCCTAGTTAAACATTATAACTCAGTTCTGCCATTACACATTTGCATTTATTTCGTGCGGTACGATTAGATACGGGCTGAGGTGCAACGTGTTATTAATATGCAATTTTATACTCGCAAAAGGTATTTGAATATTAAGGCTGAAATAAGGATAATATTCAGATCATTGAACGTGGTTCCCATTCTTTGCTCGTCGCAAATCTACTCACGTAATTTATATTGAAGCGAGTGATTCATAATTCAAAGAAGCGTTTCCTATAATAAGCATTGAAAAACATTCTAGTATGCCCACTAAACTGAATCCATACTCAAATAAATCCTAATTATCAAATAGTATATAGTGCCTAATTAAAAATTAGTTTCTATCAGAATACAATAAAAATTAGAAAGAATGATTTATTCTATTTAAGGCTATATTTTATAGATCACAAATGCTTGCCAAAGAACACCGGTTCCCCCCAAGGATGATTTGCTAGGCTATTGAAGGTTAAAAATATCCTGCTTTCAATATTTATATTTAGCTATTTTTTCGACTTGGTATCCTATTATTAATAAAATTTAAACAAAACCAAGCATACCACTCCAAGTCTTCAAGTCACAGTAAGCTAATTTTGCGTAAATCGAACAAAAAACAATAATTAAAAGCTACTCCGGTAACCCTGGCTATCAATATATATCCATATACATACATACATACATACATACATACATACATAAGATCACGACTGTATCCCATAAGGGGTAGTCAGAGACTCGGCACTCACTGCAAAAACAGATGACTGCCACAATCCACGTTTCACCAAAACAATATAATGCAATTGCACATACAGTCACGCCTTTTTCCCATATAAGGGGTAGGCAGTGGCCACTGACGTAGTCCACTTTTCGCCCTCGCGGGCGATAAAGACTGTCCGTGTAATACCTTAGTCGCCTCTTAAGACGCCTCGGTATGAAAGAGATGGGTGTTTTTCTACTCTGCCGGACACCAATCAGCTATAAAGTAAACTGCGATAAAATCTACAAAATTAGTTTTACTAAATCAGAAACTATATAAAACAGATGTTAGTTCACTTAATTAAGAAACATCAAGTTACATTTCGATGAACTCAAGTCACGTGTTTAATTATTTAAATCCCAAATAAACAGACCACGTGCCTTTCACTTTCGCCTTTCATTAAGAACGACCTTTATTTAAAAAAAAAAACACTCTTTAAACGACAGTTATACGTGAAGGATTAACATAGATTACTCGTTGTATTTTTATAGGCATTAATAAGGCCACCTACAAACGCAAAACTACTCGTATGAGGACGCGCAGACGCAGTTTCTTTACAGTCGATCTAACAGAGAGACCTCTCTGCCGATAGGTCTCCGGCAGAGTAGAATAGAATAGTACCTCTTTTCGTACCGAGGTGTCGTAAACGGCGACTAAGCTTTTATTTATGCAGAATAACACCATAATATGCAATGCTGTCACTATGCTGCTCGTGGTAACGCAATGAGGTGTCACGTCTCGTTTTACGCAAGGCGAAAAGTGGGCTACGTTAGTGGCCTCTGCCTACCCCTTGTATGGGATGAAGGCGTGACGGCGTGTATGTATGTTATCTTTAGTGGAATGTGGTTATAAAAGCGTAACAGCGACGTAACATCGGCCCGTTAATAGTCCTCTGCTGGACATAGACCTATCCCAAGTGGGATCACCACTCATGGCAGGCTCATAGCAATATCGGTACCAGACGCTTAGACGCTGCTGCAGTTTGCTCACAACGCCCACGAGCAGGGATGGCAGACATTCTTTCGACGCCACTGCCCTGCATATAGCTACATGTACTGAAAGATAAAACAACAGATATAATAATGTGTAGATCTCACTCTTATCGGGAGCAGATGTTAGTTCGAGAGCGCTAGGTTTAGATTTCACAGTACGCGAGTAAACTGGGTTCGATCCCCGGTGCCGACATCGCCAACATTGTTAACGGCAATTTTAAGTGCTCAGTTACCAAGTTCTCAATTCAAGGTGGCGATAGTTTATGGCAAATAAACCTGAACGTTTAGAAAATAGAGGATAGTTTAACGACATACGAAGTCCGCCGAAGCAAAGTTCCCGATTCCAAACCCTACCGCCAGCAGTCCTGGACAGTTACAGGGTTAACACTACACTATTGGTTGATATAGGTAGGTAAAAAAAGTACATTGTATCGAGATAGAAAGAAAATTGTACTGTAATAAAAGTAATTAAACTGAAATAATTCTTTAATCGATAATAAATTAATAAGAAATAACAAAAATTATATGTTAAAAAAAATATATTTGCTTTTAGCAAGTAAACGCGATAAATTCCGTACATATATATATATTGAAATGTGTTGTATTCGTATTAAATATAAGAAATTATTCATCTTTAACAAATAATTATCACTGCTCTGAACAGCTTTAAAGCATCTTTACAATGTACATTTTAGTTTAAATAGATACTAGTGATGTAACGAATATACATTTTTAACCATTCGCGAATGCGAATATTATAGTCTTAGGCATAATAGTCGCCATTATGTTCTTTCATTAAAAGTGCACCACTAAATTTTAAATTATTGTGGAAAAGAAAAGAACTACATACTAGCGGTACATTCATTTATACACATGATTAATTAAACAATAAACCGATAAGTTTTATACATTAGATAAACCTAACATCGGAAACTAGTATTACTACTTACTGCTGCTGGTCACATTCACACATCACATTAAGAATGTTGAATAGTTTATTTTTGATTCAATGTTAATAGAGACCACTCTGTGACTAGGTCACTTTTTTTCACTTCAAATATTCCGCTCGTTCCTAAACAGAGAAAAACATCTCGTTGAGATGATCGAAATATCGCTCGTTTGGTAAAACAAGCTCCCTATTTTCTAAAATGGACCTAAAGGGTGGGTATACGAGATAACAAAATAAAATAAAAAAAAAATTGGAAAGCATACCTTCTGCGATCTCGGCCAGCACTATTCGAAGCCGTTTGGTGAAAGAGAAGTTGCCCGGAAGTATAGCAAGATACCAAATTTGAAATAATGCCATAGGCAAGCCCGTCTCGGTTACTATAAAATATAAAACTGTGAGTATAAAGCTGTGACAAAGTGTCAAACATTGATAGTCAATGCCTCGCTGGTGTAATTATTGATTTTAGTATAAAATGTATTCATTTGCCTTTTTTCGCATAAATGCAATTTATTTACTCAATGTTTTAATTTGAAACAGTTGTCGAAAAATGTATAAATCGTTCTTAATTATATGTCCAGCTTCATTTGTATTTTATTTTGTTACTGTTGAATTTATATTCAATAGTTACAAAATAAAATAAAATAATCAAGATATTTGTAAAAATACTTAGTGATTTTATAACCCTATTCCTAATTCAGTTTGCTTTACCCATGTGACTTTTTTATGACATATCTAATTACTTAGAAGGAACACATGATTTTGGTCAACAATTTGTGGAGCTACAAATCGTTCATAATTATATGACCGTCATTGAAAATTTTCATACAAGTTACATAGTTAGGATATAGTTGAGCTCTTTTTATAAAAAAGAGGATATTTTATGCATAAAACAATCTTTTATAATAAAAGTTCTTTATAATACTAATGTTTTTAAGGTTACTTTATATTATTTTCACAATTTTTATACGCATAATATATTAAGTAGTAGTTAAGTATTTATGACAATCACATCATATTCGCAAAATATTCGCATTTCTTGCGAATGCGAATGTCAAAAAATATGCGAATGTTCGCGTATGTGAATGCGAATACGAATATTCGTTACATCACTAATACATACATATATAGTCACGCTTTCATCCCATATAAGGGGTAGGGCAGAGGCCACACCCGTAGCCCACATTTCGCTGCCTCGAGAAACGAGACGCGACGAATGGCGAACCACGTCGCCGCCATTTTTGTTCAAGTCAAAAAATTCTTATTCATAGTTGCGTTCCCAGGAGCACTATAGTGATAGCATGGCGTATTATACTATTATTCTGCTCGTATAAAGACTGTCCGTACAGATACCTTAGTCGTCTCTTACGACACCTCGGTAAGAAAGAGGTAGGTGCTATTCTACTCTGCCGGACACCTGTCGGCTATTAAGTTCAGATGAATAAATATTAAGTTTTTTTATCAAATTCAGAGACCCGTTCTTTCTTTCGTCTTGCCACTTAATGTCAGCTTATGTGAAATAAAGTATTTTCACATACTTTATTGGTCTCATAAAGTACACAGCACAATATTGACTTTATCCTTATCGTAGTAAATTTGTGACATAAAGCAGCTAACGTCGTCGTATTGCGTATGCTCGTGTGTGTCTGATATACGCATGTATAATATACAACTGGTGTCCATCCGCCAAGTGACGCGCAAAATGACACATACAAGTGTTCTTGTGTTAACATAAAAATACTTTCAATATTGTAGTACTCGAGAACACATTTTCACATAACATCCGGAAGCCGCCTGCTAACATTGCTTTGAATGCGACTTGTTTTGCGTACACCCGCGACAATTCACTATTTAATTTTCTTTTTCATTTGATATTTTAGATTCTATGAAATATATCATAAAGACTAACATCGTTTGCAATGTAAGTGCGTTTGTCTCTCATTATTTACGTTGTTCATTTGACGTAGAAGCTACATGTACATAATTTACACACTTACGTAGTGTTAGATAAATAATGGGTTGATTCTGGTTCGGTAGCAATCGTTCGCAAATTTATTCTGCATTTATCCGGTTATAAAAAACTGAGTATAGTTCTACAATGTTACAATACACTTGATACAGTTCTTGCAATTCACGAGCGCGCGTGGCACTTTTTTTTTTTATTCGGCATCGTGTGGTTTGCGCATATGTCACTGACAAACTTTTTAGTTAGTAATTGAAATTATTAATCACTCGCATATATGCATTTACACTGACAATTCCTGATCCTTAACATTAGAATTTAAATAGATGATCCTTCCACTTTATTTATTTATTTCCCCATTTCTTGGCCTGCACGGTTTGTGCGTCAGGTATATGTCCAAGTATATAATCTTCGAATCTTCGTTAAAATTTCGATTTCGATCAACAGTAAAATGATAGTTGACTTTTACTGAAGATTTGCTGGACTGATGCTGAAAAGCACAATTTTGGTGTTGAATTGAATTTTCCAATGACTGTACACTTTCAGGAACACTTGCTGCATAATAAACTATCAATATTAAACATCAAAACTCCAAATATACACAGAAATTACAAAATTAAATAAAAACACTACCGCCACATTTCGAGTTGCCGCCAAAAGTCGCGTGGCACTTTGTTATGGCAAAGACGTATCTGTACTAATGTGATGATATTTTCGGTGATGTAATTGCTGTTAGCCTTCTCGGCTTTTACAGCTTCATCGGATACTGTGTACTAATGTGTGCGTACGCGGTAGCGCCTACGGTTAGCAGAAAAAAGGAAAAGTCAGAAAAATAAATTATGTTTACCAATTTAATTGTATTTTCATTAATTCGATTTTTTAATTTTATTACAAATAATGCGATTTATTTACAAATAGATTTATTATAAATTAATTATTCGTATCGTGACAGCGATTACGAAGAGTATAAACACAGTGACAGTTTTTTTGTACTCACTCTCTTTCTGTGTAAATTATGTGTCGAATATCGCACGGTCCGTTTGTTTGTGGTAACGTATGTATAGTTGCATCACTACACCAAATAGACCTATGTCCAAGGGATTAGCTAGTGTAATTACTAGGCCTACGCATATGAGACTTAAGAACTTTATGCCTCGGGGCGACGAGCGCAGGGCGGTATCATCCAGAACATTCCATTGCAGAAATTTGCAATGAAATGTTGTGTGTGATACCGCAGCTGTTCTGGACAGACGCTTCACTTACCATCAGGTGAACAATTTTCGTTACTTTCTTTCGTTAAATAAAACTTAAAACTAAGTACAAGTGAAGGACCCTACTAACATTATCTTTAAACACATCTGTTATGTAGTTGTTTGTAATTTTCGACATATATCATCATCATCATTTCAGCCTATCACAAGTCCACTGTTGAACATTGGCCTCCTCCATAGATAGCCACAACTTTGTAGCTTTCATTTTGGAGGGATTTTGCCATGGTTGCCACGCTTGGCAGACGGGTTGGCAACCGCAGTTTTTTAAATCAGATGTTCTAAGAAGACGCTGCAGCCCATCTACTGGAACTGAGTAGAGTACTACAATTATACCCTCCAACAAATATATCGTGTTGTTATGTCCCCGCTTGCTAACCTCACATATAGTCAGTTCAAATTCTCCATGTAGCTGAACTAAGTTCTACATCTGACCTTGATCTTTATAGTATAGTATAGAAATAAAAAAAAACGTATATCTAAAGTTGTAAGATTTAATAAGGCGCCAACTCGAAAAATGGCAGTAGGTGTTTTTATTTAATTTTGTAATTTCTGTGTATATTTGGAGTTTTAAAAAAAAAGTAAAGTTTCAGCCTATAAATGTCCCACTACTGAGCACAGGCCTCCTCTCATTTCTGAGAGGGTTTTGGAGCTAGGAAGAATCCGCCACGCTGCTCCAATGCGGGTTGGCGGACTTCACATGTCTTCCGAAATATTTTTTATTCCTCAGACATGCAGGTTTCCTCACGATGTTTTCTTCACCGCCGAGCACGTGGTAAATCAGCACTAAAAATTGCAATTAACAATTTTAGTGGTGCCGGCACCGGGAATCGAACCCAGGTCACTCGCGTACTATGAAATTTAAAGCGAGCGCCTAGCCCCTGAGCTACCACGGCTCCATTTGTTGTTTTGATGTTTAATATTGATAGTTTATTATGCAGCAAGTGCTCCTGAAAGTGTACAGTCATTGGAAAATTCAATTCAACACCAAAATTGTGCTTTTCGTTTTGTCTCCATCAGTCCACCAAAGCTTCAGTAAAAGTCAACTATCAATTTACTGTCGATCAAAATTTTGAAGTCTTGCTGCTTCAAGATTGTGTACTTGGATATGCAACTTGACACTGGAATATAGTTTATGACTAAAAGACTAGACCCTTGTTAGTATCGTGTGTGATAATATTTTTCGGCTATACAAAGGCATTGTAATGTAATTCATATGTGGTATCATCTAGGATTGTTATTCTGTATAAGTAAGAACACTAGAGTTTCGCGATAGATTTAATTCTGTCACGTCACACATACGTGCGCGTTAACGTTCGGCGCAAACTCGCGCACGTGTTGCTGCATATTTTTGGCGCAATCTGTCTCGTGACTCATCCCATGTACCTCCTTCAATTCGCAATTACTCAATGAGCGTAGGATGGCGCATTCTATTCATCTAATCGATATCTGTTACCGTCGATGAGTCGTTATGAATCTTATTATCTTAACTTTACGTTCGCAATAGAAATGTCAGTGACATCTTTATCTTTGCTTACGTACGTTCCAGTGTTGTTTTCCCATATTGCATACGGGGAGGTTTCTATCATCTAAATATAAACGTCAGTTTCGTTACGTCATCCACTCATTTATAGACTTAATGACGTGTATAAGCGACGGACGGAATACGCGCCTCATGAACATTTTCACATAGGAAACCAATTTTCCTATAGTAATAAATCGTCGTCGTCCTCGTTTCAGCCTATCACAAATCCACTGCTGAAACATAGGCCTTCCCCATAGATAGCCACAAAAGTATTGTAGCTCTCATATTGAAGGGATTTTGCCATAGTTGCCACGCTTGGCAGGCGGGTTGGCAACCGCAGTTTATTTATTCAGATGTTCCAGAAAGATGCTGTTGTCCATCTCCTGGTTTTAATTTCCCTCTGTCGACTTTTACGACACCCGCGGGATGAGATGGGGTGGTAGATTCTCTTAGGCCGCTACCTCACGGAAAGAATAATCAGTGACGGATAAATAGAAAACTATAAATTGCTTTAATGAATTATAATTTGTAATTTAAGCAAAGAAAAAGAAAGGGATATAATGATACGAGTATAAGGTGCATTATAAACATTTTCAAAGTGGTCTTCGACAATATCGGATTATTTGGCTACTTCACAAATACCATGCCATTAGGAATTATTATACTTAGTTACGAATTAAATGCATTACGAATTGATATGCCGTTTGGTGGCGGCTGAAGAGAATGTACCACCCCATCTCATCCCGTGAGTGACGTAAAAGTCGTCAGAGGGAAATAAAACCAGGAGATGTGCAGCACCATATTCCTGGAATGTCTAAATAAACAACGGTTGCCAACCCGCCTGCCAAGCGTGGCAACTAAGTCAAATCCCTCCAAAATGAGAGCTACTAACTTTTGTGGCAATCTATAGAGGAGGTCTATGTTTAGCAGTGGACTAGTGATGGGCTGAAAATACGATGATGATACTGAGTCGTAATTAGATTTATTTTTTCCTTTTTCATTTTTTTAAGTATGTTTTTAGTTAGGCATATAGTTAGCAATATCTAATTAAATGGAAATAAGTGAAATGTTATTTTGGGTCGTCGTCGTCGTTTCAGCCTATCAATAGTCCACTGCTGAACATAGGCCTCCCCCATAGATTGCCACACAAGTTTGTAGCTCTCGTTTTGGGGGGATATTACCATAGTTGCCACGCTTGGCAGACGGGTTGGCAACCGCAGTTTATTTATTCAGATGTTCCTGGTTTACATTTTCCCTCTGTCGACTTTTACGACACCCACGGGATGAGATGGGGTGGTAGATTCTCTTAGGCCGCTACCACACAGCATATTTTGGGTACACGCATATATTGTTAAACATAGTTGTAGAAATGCTGAACCACGCATCTAATGTTTGGATACATAGGATAGGCCTGGTTAACTCATTTTAAATTTTTCTTGCCTACAATATTAACAATTCATAAATTACATCAAGTACATACTTCTTTTTTCATTATACATTAACGATGGTCACTCAATCTGACCATTCATTCATTAAAAAGTAGCGATCTTCCCTGATATGTAAATACTTCGGCGCGCCTTTGCAGATTACAATATACTATTTTTAAAATCTAACAAACCACTCATTAAATTACCCTTGTTTTTTTTATATATTATATCTTTCAAACTTCTATCCGATACTAGTTTTTAATTAAAGGTTGGGGCTGTTCTAAATTTACTTCAAGTATGGATGTAGTGTGAAGGTATTACCGCGTATGCGCAGATGTACCGAAACCTCGGAGGAGTGGGAGCACAGTGAGACCAAAAGGCGGCGCGAGAACGAGCTGCCGGTTAAGATAGAGTGCGACGACGCTAACGACGCGTACCCGTTCCCGCCCGCTTGCGCGCCCTTGCCCGCGCCCGCTCCGCTCGACACTGCGCCCGCACTACTGCCCGACCCCGTGTACGTTGAACCAATTTATTTACTTTTTTCCTGTTTGAGGTAACTTTCATATTATTGATATAAAAGTGCGCGGGGAGTTAGTGGTGTGTATTTCCTGGACAAAATCTGCCACTAATGTCATGCTTCACTAAACCCGGCTAACACTCTAATAAGACGTACCATCATCCTATTACCAGGAAATCGACCACGTGTCTTAGTGGTCAGGTATCCTGACTGCGTCGCGGACTCTGGGTACGAATCTCAGCGATATACCAATATTTGTATAATATACAAATTATTGTTTTTCGGGTGTGGTCGTTTTATACGAGTATTTGTCTCGATTCTATGACACTGCATCTTACACTTTTTGATTTATTTTATTTATTCTTTATTGTTTAACACCTTAAACTGTGCGTAATAATTATGCCTTATAGCATTCTCTGTCAGTCAACCCTAGCTGATGGTAAAGAAATACATGGCAAGTGTGAAAATATAATAATGATATTAAGTTACATTGATTTGTAAAACCCTATGTGACAATGCATTGTGCTCGTAACTTTAAGTCGTCTGTTATTTAGTTTTATATGCGCATTTTATTATAGTAGCTAGTGATTCGAACAGTAATACTTACATGCCGGGAGAAGAACTGCACTATGGTGGTATAGACGGTCGCCTGTACATGATTCCAACCACCCAATAAATTCTAGCTTATTACGAGTATTGTATTAGGAAGTTGAGACGAGTATTTTGTGCTCTACGAACGGCGCTATATCATCCTGGGCAGATCTTTTGGTAATCTACCAGGATGGCATCATTACCAGGGAGTAGACATCGACCAAAGCAAGATGTGGTGGTAAAGATGTCGGTCCTTTTCTTGACCCACGAGATGACTCTGATATTACGAGTATATCTGTCTAGATTAAAATTTCGAATTGGCTCCCTCTTCTCTATCTTTTCTCTTTGCAATAACTTACACGCCGCTATCTACATTCTGATTATATCTTCAGAAAGTAATTAAAAGTAAATCAAAAAAAAATAAGCGCAGGTATTGGCCACACCGCTCGTAAACATTTGCGTGTGCGCGGCTTTCCTTCTTATTATTCGAAAAACAAAATGTAGTAAATTTAAAATATTTTAATAACCGCAAAATATGTATATTCATCACAAAACTGCGTTCCGAGTTTAACTTTTCTTATTAGATCAGTTAGGAGAGAGAACGATTTAAATTCCAAGTTGTTTCGAATCTCTTGGTTGGTCCATAGGAAATTTACAACTCTGCAACGTTATGTAATGCTTTTGTTGATGTAACTAAAATATATAGATCATCATCATCATTATTACAGCCCATCACTAGTCCACTGCTGAACATAGGTCTTCCCCATAGATTGGCACAAAACACGCAAGCTTGTAGCTCTAATTTTGGGGGGATTTTGCCATAGTTGCCACGCTTGGTAGGCGGGTTGGCAGTTTATTTATTCAGTTGTTTAAGAAAGATGGTGCTGCTCATCCCTCGGTCGACCTTTACGACACCCACAGGATGATATGTTGTGGTAGATTCTTTTAAGCCACCACAAGGCTCCCAAATAATAAAATCTCCCAAAATATATCACTCCATACATTTTGGTCGAGGAGATATTTATTTTTGTATGAAACGATTGATTTTTTTGCGAGTTTGTATTTGATCCTATAGTAAAAGTTGATTTATTATATATACTTTGACCTATAGAAATCTGTGTGGTAGCGGCTTAAGAGAATCTACCACCCCATCTCATCCCGTGGGTGTCGTAAAAGTCGACAGAGGGAAAATATAAATCAGAAGATGGGTAGCAGCATCTCCTGAAACATCTAAATAAATAAACTGCGGTTGCCAACCCGCATGCCAAGCGTGGCAACTATGGCAAAATCCCCCCACAATGAGAGCTACAACTTTTGTGGCAATCTATGGGGGAGGCCTATGTTCAGCAGTGGACTAGTGATAGGCTGAAATGATGATGATGATGATGATAGAAATACTTTGACCATCTTGCGGCTTGCTACCCTTTTTACCTAAAGCCCTTTATAAAATAAAAAATAAAAACAACTACCGATTATAACCGCCCAGTTGTTTCGGCAGTGATAATATATCTCATATATTCGTCTGCGGTGATACAGAACGTAAATAACATACCTTATCATAATTGCGCTGTTACCGATTATACCCTAAAATGCATACTGACACTTCGCTAATGGTGATTAGAGCGGCACGTCCCTAACATGATGTCGCTTGACGTCATACCCGCTACGTGCAGTCTGCTAGGTAATCTGTGGCTGCGGCGCTTATCGGTCCTCTGATACGGCACATTTTTTCAAAACAAAATAGTACATTTTGCGCTGTCACTTGCCTCTTTAATTAAAGATCGATATCGACGCAATTATGCAATTAACAATCTGTTTTGGCTTATGATGATTACAATTTATAAAAAACATACGAGTACTTATATTAAGATTGTTTGTTATACATGAACAAATGAATTTACATGCGAGAGGCGTCCGTAATGCAGTACGCATTCGCCTCTGGCGTGTTCCTATCTAGTCCATCTTTTATTTCCAATTAATTTTTTAGTTTAATTTCACACAGGATTCGGATTTTAAATTTCTCAGCAGTCACAGTTAGACCGCAGGCACCCCTTCTCAGAACATAAAAACAGTACGGATTCTAAAACAAATAAGCGTAGACAGGATGCCATTATCTCGTGCCGACGTACAATCTAATTGTTTTGTTCAGAATCAAACCCCCCCCCCCCCCCCACCCGACACACCCACAACAACCCAAAGGCATATAACGTAGCTACGCCGTGACCAATATATAGAATTCCGTCCGGTGAGAGTTCGCTCCACTGGACGTTGAGACGTTGTCTGGCCGCAAATTTCGGATGGTCTTAGGTTCGTGTAGCGGTGCAATCGGTACTTTCACGTTATTTGCGTTTACGTAAATTCGGGAAAAATACCACGGCATCCGTCAGATGACAACTCCGCTTAGGCGTGATAGGTCTCCCCGACCGCGAAACTAGGACTACGCTGTGTACCGCGCGGCTGTGTTTTCATAGTAGTGTGCCCACCTGTATGTTCGGCGTGCATGATCTACTGCTGTTTGCATGTTGTTGTACAATATCGGGCGTAGTGGGTTACTGTGTGTCGAGCTGCAGAGCGTACGCTTTGTGAGACCGTGGTTGTGTGTGTGCATCAGTGTTGTGCGTGGAAAGGCGAACAGCAGTACTTGTATTGCATCACCTGTCGGTCAGCGATACTCCGACTTGTGTTGAGTTCTGCTCCACTTCGTTCTGCTCAACGTCGTTGAGATACGTTGCCGAACACGGAACTACATTGCGTTACTGTGTATTTAATCCTGTGCCGAACGTCTCACGGGAGCGCAATATAAACGTCCTTCTTTTTTTGTCAAAAAAGGGGTGGACAGTGAGCCTCAATGGAGCGTTTATTTCTATCCTGTTTCATACGTGCCCACGGGCACGAGCTCTCGAGAGCTATCATGGAGAAGGAGGAGGAAATTTTGAGGACGCCGAGCGACCGGGAAGTGAACCCGGAACCCCGTGCCGACACTAATACGGATTTACCCAGGGAACAACGCCCAACTAGAAAAACTAGACAGAGACAAGGAGACATACTGGAACTGCCCATTGTGCGTGCGCGACCTGTTTGCACCAGAACGCTCCACAATACTACCTGCAAGAAGCATGATTCCGAGGCCTGCAACACGGACGACCGAACCCAGAGAACCGCTGATAAGGACTCAAGGAGGCGTCGAGTTTGCACCTATGGGGACTGAGTGCCCTATTGGTAGTGAACCCGGGACTCCGCGAGGAATAAAATCGGCGCGCCGACACACACCGCCGGAGACATAGGCGTCACTTTACGAGAAGCGTCAGCGAGTTAGACCCTCACCCTCATCACCGGTAGCTACGACTTCAGGATAACAGCAAGAAAGGCGGGTTTATACAACCCGCCCCCCCCCCACGCTCGCCAACACTATCATCATCGAATTATTCGACGCCTACTAGAGTGGCACCCCCATCGGCGTATCGCCAACGCGATTTCGAGATGGATGAGGAGCAGATACCTGGACAAGGAGGTGAGGAACAATACGGATGGGACTCAACCACCTATAGGACGTTTGATCAAAATGTCGGCGAGGTGCAGCGGAATTTATCGCGTAACACGTCACCGACAAACGAAGCAGCCGCATCGTATGCAGAAAACGGGCAGCAGCGCCGCCGACTGCTTCTTGACACCCGAGACCTATTGATGGGCAACAGCAGCAACAGCAGCGGCCCAACGAAAAAGCTGAAAGAAGCTATCCTGCCGATAGTTGTAGAATGCCTACAGAACTGGGTGAGGCATTTCAACAATTTAAGAGCGAAACTAGGCCATGCGCCTAACGCCCGCCCCTTTGGGAAAGGAGTGAGGTTTATACCTCAAACCTCGGAGGAGTACAGAATCACGCAGAGGTACCTTGTAGACCTCACCAAGGAAGATCCAGCGCTGTCGTGGTTCTGCTACACCCCGGCGGAGGAGTTACCTGCAAAAGCCGGCATAAGAGGCCTCCCAATTGACACAGATGTGGGACAAATTAAAGAAGCACTAATGCAGCTAAACTTCCCAGTACGCTTCGTTCGAGCAATTCCGCCTAGAAGAGGACGGCCAGGCTGCGTGTACTACGTCCAACTCGAGCGCCTGAACCAGATGGAACTGGCCCGACTATATGCGATAGATGAGCTACTATACATGCCCGGTATAGCCATCGAAGCTTGGAAAGGGAAGGTCGGGCCATCACAGTGCCACAGGTGTCAAGCCTTCGGACGCGGGTCGGTGACTTGCAACAGACCGATTAAGTGCGTCCGCTGCGGAGGTGAACACCCTGCGGTGGGACTGCACATTGGCAAGGGACGCGCCACCGAAGTGCGCAAATTACGCACAAAGTCATACAGCCAACGATCGCAGATGTCCAGTACTGAAGCGGGAGGCTAGAAAAAGAGGAATCCAACTGCCAGCGCCCCTTTAGGAGCCCCCGAGAAATCGAAGGCCCTTACGCGCGCAAGAGCCAATACAGGGGTAGGGGGAGGGGGAGTGGACTACAGTAGGCAGGGCGGGGAATGCCCCCCCACCTACAGTGAGATTCATGCAACAGGAAAGAGGGGTTACAGTGACTGCAACCACTGCCACAACACTAATTCCTGCTGCTAACAACCCTACCGACAGAGCGACTTCCATCAAAAAGAAGAAAAAGAAAAAGAAACGGAAAAGGAATAAAGTTGTAGGCGCACACCCGGCAGCATCCACACCCATACCGCCCTTACCGATGGATATTGCAGGTTCGATTCCGATATCGATTCCGGGTTCGGTTCCGAGCTCAACACCGGAAACGACTAAGCAACGGCCGCTTAAACAACTGCCTATTAAAAAACCTGTTGCAGTAAAAGTGCAAAAGAAGCTGCGCTCACGGTCGGCCGAACCAAGAGCGTATGAGGAAGCATCGCAGCCACTACAACAGAACAACCACAACGCCAGACAGAGCACCCGAGAGCCCTGCCGAGAGCATCTAGAAACCAACCACGCCAACAGCTACCTACAGACAGCAGCGCTTTCGAAAATATAGTCACGCTGTTGGTACATTTACTAACTGAAATTATTGCCACTATCTCGGCAGGAGCTAGTCCTATCGAAGCCATAGCAAAGGACACTAACGCAACTATTACTATCTTGTAATGGATCCTACACTTAAGGTTATATACTGGAATCCCAGCGGAATAAGTCCAAGAGCTGCGGAACTACGTCTCCTCGCCCAAACATACATCGTTCAAGTCATATTGGTGGGCGAGTCGAAACTGAAGCCGGGACAACACTTCAAGGTGCCCAATTCCTTTGTGTACCGGCGCGACGAGGTCACCCCCTCAAGGCCAGCCGTTTAGAGGTACGGCCGTACTAGTGAGGAGGGACCTAGTACACGAGGAATTGCCACAACAACCATACACTACAATGAGATCGAATGGAATAAGTAGTCTACGCAGCTTATAAGCCACCCAAACTGCCCTTCTGCTCCTCCGACATCCGGGAAATTTATGATGGAAGCTCCCCCGCAATTATTGCCGGAGATCTGAATGCGAAGCATCTGGCTTGGGGCTCAAGACAATGCGACGCAGCGGGGAGGGCGCTCTACGAAGACGCAGACGAGGTATGAAGGTATGAAGTGAGGGTATGAAGTGCGGGGGCCGGACGAACCAACGCACTACCCCGCCCATGACAAAAACAACCCGGATGTCTTAGACATAGTGCTGTTACATCTATGGAATTATCCGGACCAAGTGGAGGTGTTGTATGACACGGAAACGCAGCACCTACCACTACTGATTACGCTTGGCCTGTCAGCGGGAGCTACAGTATCCAGAGCAAGGAAATTGAAGACAAACTGGGGCAAATATCAACAAGCCCTAGTACACCTCACTCTCGGCGGGCCGCTAAATTCGTCGGGAAGTGTAGAGGCCGCAGCTGTAATATTACAACAAACATTTTAGAAGCTAACACTGCGGCCACTACAAAAGAGCCGGTTACGATACATAGCCGAGAAATATTACCACTCAAACTGCGCGCTATGATCAAGAAAAAGCGCGCACTTCGTAAGCTTCCAAAGTTCTAAGTTCGCACCCGTTGTACACAGGTTAAGCGGGAGCTCAACTGTCTGTCCGAGAAGTTAGCGGATTCAGTGAAAGCGCATAGAGGCGACCAGTGGGAGCAACGCATCGACACTGCAGGTGAAAATCAGACGTCGCTATATCACTTGAACCTCATGCTATCTCGGACAAAGGCACCCGTCTAACCGCTTCAGGACAGCGAGGGCAGACGAAGATACGATGCTAAGGACCGGGCAGAAATATTGTCAAAACACTTGAAGGAGCAGTTCAGCTCCAACCCCAAGAACGTAGTATACGAAGATTTCTACACATCTATTGAGAGCCGCGTACAGGAATTTCTCGCCGCCCCTATTGCCCCCCTGCAGGGCGACACATTCATGTCGCCGGCAGAGGAGAGCAATAAGACGCCTCCCGGGGCCGACGGAATACCAGTCGTCGCACTTAAACAGCTGCCCAAAAAAGCCATTGTCGCGATGACTAGGCTATTTAATGGAATACTCCGGACGGGTCACTTTCCGGACAATTGGAAGACGAGGAAAGTGATAGTGTTGCCGAAACAATGGAAGGTTCGGCGTCTACCATCAAGCTACCGTCCCATTACATTATTATCGCACATCGCTAAACTATTCGAACGGCTCCTGCTGCGGAGAATTCGTCCCAAAATATCATTACGGCCCGAACAACACGGGTTCCGCAGCGGTCATTCTACGACTACACAGCTGACCCGTTTGTCGGCGGAGAAAAACCGCGGCCGACGAACGGTCGGAGTCTTTCTCGATATAGAGAAGGCCTTCGACCGGCAGTGGCACGACGGGTTGATCTACAAACTGTTAGAAGAAACCAACTTGCCGGCAGCGATCGTGCGGTTACTACCTGCAGGGGCGGTCGTTTTCTGTATGTGTTGAAAACGAAAATTCGGCAACACGGACAATAAGCGCCGGAGTACCGCAGGGCGGCTGTATTTCTCCATTACTGTACGCGGTTTATACCAACAGTATACCCATACTGGAAGGTCGCCTCCAGGAGGGCGAAGAGGACGTCCTATCAGCGCTGTTCGCGGACAACAGTGCGTTCTTCACTTCATCGCGTCGGGCAGACTTGGCAATAAAGAAAATGCAGAGGCTGCTGGATTTACTCCCCGAGTGGATGGACAAATGACTGATAGCCATCAACGTCGGCAAAACTGACGCGTTCATCACCCTCCGGCCACGAAAACCAATACCAACATTACAGCTGCGCGAGCAGGACGTAGGGTGGAAGGCCACAGTAATTCACCTGGGTTGTAACATAGACCGCTTACTGCGCATGACTCCGCAGGTAGATCAATCGATCCGCCATGCGAGAGCCGCGCGAGCGGTCTTCAGGCCAGTATTGGCCTCAAGCTTACCTACCCGGGTGAAACTGTCGGTCTACAAGACTTACGTCCGCTCGCGGCTGACCTATGCCGCTCCAGCGTGGTACGCGCTAACGTCCGGAGCGCAAAGGAGGAGAATTCAGGCACAACAAAATCTGTCTCTGCGCACGAGCCTGGGAGCAGGGCGCTACGTCCTTAACGACGTTATAGCCCGGGACCTGAAAATCGATTCAGTAGAGGAGTTCATCACCCGGGTGGCGCGTCGGCTCTATGACAGAGCTGACAACGGGCCGCACGAACACCTGTGCGGCCTGGCGCCACTACATGCTCGCCCACCTGAGGGGCGCCCGCTCCCCCGAGAGCTGTTTCAGCCTCCGCCGCCTGTCCCATAAGGACGGGTAGGCGGAGGGCTCGACGCGCCAGAGGAGCAAACACTGATACCTATTAATGAATATTAATCAATATTTAAACTATTTACATTTATACCTAATTAAAGAACATTTATACATACTATAATACTATTATTACTCTATCAATACAAATTATAATACTACTTATATACTATTATTACTTCTTATATACACCTTATAACTCTCATAACTTATATACAATTCATAACGTATCTATTCTTAGTGTATCGTTTAGAATCATTCTCTTGTTCCTTCCTACTATTGCAACATCTTAACTACTCAACAAATTCAGCTAATAATACTTCTTATAATACTACTTTTTCAACTGTTATGTAATGGCTTATGTTATTGCATAGCAGTCCTACATATTTACTCTCTGCAACAGTTACTGAACATCCGGCGTCTTGCTCGCTCAGCGACCGTCTCGCTCGCTCGTTAATCGGTCGGGCGTCTCGTTCGCTCGAGCGGGCGTCTCGTTCCGTGTCGGTGACACAATTGTTGCCCTTGATAGTTTATTTATTAATATTCAGAGATTCGTAAATGCTACAAAATTATTACGTATAAGTAATTATTTATATGTAATATTCGTCAGTAGCATTTACTCATAATTTTGTATAGCCCATAATAGGGAATCCAAGCCCGGGGGGAGCAGTGCCCCCCCGCGACGAAGCTCGGGCAAGCTCGGGAAGGCAGCGCCTCGATACCCGTACCTGCGCGGCATCAGCCGAAGCAGACGACCCGGTGTGTGTGTGTATGCCGTGACTAGACGTGACGTCTAGCGCTGCGTTCCAAGTTCAAGGCATTGTCGAGATGAAGTCGTGTAGTTTTTTCGTCCCATTCTCGCCCTATGAACGGCAATCCATGCAGGGATATGAACCCTCTTAAGACTTAAGACACCCCACATTCACGAATTACAATAATCGCAAGTTAAATATTATAGTAAACGAGCTGATGCGCGACTTCGTCCGCGATGATATAGGGTTTGAAATATCCCGAGGAAACTATTAAATTTTCCGGGATAAAATTATTGTATGTCCGTCTCCAATATGCAAGCTATCTGTGTGCCAAATTTCCACAAGATCGGTTCAGCGGTTGAACCGTGAAAAGGTAACAAACAGACAGAGAGAGCTACTTTCGCATTTATAATATTAAAGTATGGATTAGCAAAAACGGACGCGCGCTTCACCGTTCCGTGATGTAACACATTTGATATGCGGTGTGAACGGAGGAAAGGCCAAATGTAGATTCAGTGTCATTATTTATTCGGTACGGTCGGTCGGAAAGTCAATCCATAATTTCCATACTAATATGCGGAAGTAACTCTCTCTGTTCCTCTGTCTGTTTGTTACATTTTCACGGTTCAACCGCTGAACCGATCTTGACGACTTGACGAATTGACAAATTAGATCAACATTTTTTGTTTCAACAAAAATCAGGCTGCGTCGTCTGAAGAACTACATTATGATTCATGCTTAAACGTAATATCGTAATAATTACAGAGTAAAGTTTGATTATTGTTAAGTATATTTCCATACTAAGTGATCGAATGTCAGCGCTTCTTCGTTGTCAAAATTACCCCACTGCATCCCGTGGGTGTCGTAGAAGTCGACAGAGCGAAAATTAAAACCAGAAAATGGGCAACAGCATCTTCCTGGAACATCTGAATAATACTATATATATGTATATGTATATAAACTGCGGTTCAGTAGTGGACTATTGATAGGCTGAAATGATGGTGATGATGAAAAGCTTTCTTTAACACGGTATAACGTCAGCAGCAACAAAACAAGTCTCAGTCGTTGAACTTCGCGGAGGCGTATGTAAAGAATAACGATTTCCCGAAGGCTTTCCCTCTAAAAATATCCTATTGTGTTAATATATAGAAGTCTGTGTTATTCTGTCCAGTAGTGATTTGAGATTGCCACCGAGACAACGTATTTCACTTCAGTTTTAAATACATTTAATAAAACTGTAGCAACAGAAAGTGTAATATAAAACATAATAGTGTTTGCGGTATTGCTTGCATATCAATAGCTTATTGTGCTTAAGTAGGTACTTTACATATAAGTTGCAATATTTTCTTTAACCTTAATTTGCGGAACGGAAAGTTGTTTTGGCTTCTTCATCTGTTTTGTGGTTATTAGAAATAAAACACCTTTCAAACTAATCTCTCGCTCTACCAACGTCTTTTTTGTTATACGATTGTGCGCTTTGAATAATAAGCAATTGTTTTGATTGACAATATGGTTTTGACCCCTAAATAGAATAGAAGTATTTGTATGTAATTCTCTTTTGAGCATAAGCTTGGTTGTTAGAATTATAAATACTATGCTATAGTTGCCACGCTTGGCAGGCGGGTTTGCAACCGCATTTTATTTATTCAGATGTTCCAGGAAGATGCTGCTGCTCATTTCCTAGTTTTTAGTTTTCCACTGTCGACTGTAATTACACCCAAGGGTTGAGATGCACCGGCACCGCACGGCACATATTTTGTCAAACTTTCACATTTTTATGTGCCATGGCGTAACACTGTGGGGATACTCAGCCATATTGGAAACAGTATTCATTTAAAAAAAACAAGTATTCAAGGAATCTTTGAATTGGGTATTCGCGAGTCGCTACGAGAACTGTTCAAGGGGACTAAAATTTTGACACTTCGGTCGTGTTTTGTTTTTGATAAAATTATGTAAGTGCGGAAAAACATGAACTAATTTAACAAAAAGGTACCTGTATCCCATAAAATGGGTCGAGGCGACACGCTAGAGATTCGTATGTTTAGGATGGCTAAAACTAGATTTAGGTCTGTAAAATTAAGATATAAAATTCCTAAAATGGTGTCGTAAAAATCCGTCATAGATTTCATAAAACTTGTTAAAAAAAAAAAAAGTAAAGTTTCAACCTATAAATGTCCCACTACTGAGCACAGGCCTCGTCTCATTTCTGAGAGGGTGTTAATAAGACATTATTAGACAAAGCATTATATAATTAGATATACGTTATAAATAGATTATTACATAGAAGACAAGATGTGTGGAAAAAACTCTTACTCCGCACTTGTAAACCCCCTGGCTAACAAATATATGATGTTGTCACAATTTAACATAATCAAATCACAATGTAATATGAAATACGATAGACATCAGAGTTTCTTACCGGTTCTTCACTGAGAAAGTGTTATTTTTCGAACAGGATGCAGATTTTGACATTTCTAAGAGTTTTATTGAACACAAGCCTAAATTGAATAAAGAAATTTTGACTTTGTGTATCTCAAGTCGTCATATTAAGTCATATTAATATGTGTAATACTTCAGGAGTTACATAAATCCTAAATCCCAGGCGTACAAAAGACGTACGTGTGTATTACTTGAATTTTAATATAATATTTCCAATATATTATATTATGTAATGACGTACATAAGCGACACTTATGTTCAAGATATAGGAAAAATCCCAGTGTCATCGTTTTTTTTAAACTAAACATAAACTAAACTTGTCGGCTCTTTATATAATTAGGTAATCATTATAACTTAAACCATAGAAAAATCATTTCAATTGATATTTATTTTAAATTTATGTGGTAACGTTTATCGAACACGGAAAATCTAACATTTAGATTTTGTTTTACAGGATAAGAGCCGGAAGCAGTATATCTAGTCCAAACATAGCCGAGAGTCCGGGGAAGCGCTTCCAGGACCCATCGTACAGGTCGTGCGGAAAGCTTGGGAGTAGTGGGAAACTCGCTGGAAAGTACACGGGTGGGGGCAAACTGGCCAGTATGGGGGGTAAGCTAGGCGGCAAGTTGGGAGGGAAGCTGGGGGGGAAGTACGGAGGAAAGCTGGCTCAGGCGCTGGCCAGGCGGAGGGCGCTGGCTGCGATGTCGCAGTCGGGGCCCCCGGGGCTGGCAGCGCCGCTCTCCAGTCGGTCGAGGGATGGGAGGGTAGAGCTTCAAATACTCTGTCAGCCGGAGACACAACATAGAGCGAGGTAATTTTTTTTTACATATTTTTGTACATGGCTGCATTTGTTACTTGTGGCTCGGTCAAGACACATTAGGGAAATTGCTGCTCTATATATTGCACTATGAGGTAAATAACTGCGTAAACGTTAACCTAATCCGTAACTTCAGCTCTTTTACCTAGGCTAGTTCGCGCCAGTCTTCCATACTTCAATACAAATAAGACACATTATTACTTATAATTATTAAGTATTTTAAATCGTAATTAGTAATAGTTATGTATAATTTATCACATTTAAGTACCAAAAAAAGTAATCGGAAACAAGAAGTTATTATGCGATTTTATAGAATAGACGATTTCTGAACTGTAAATAACAGTGTGTTAATAGAACAGTTACCATTTTTGGTATGGATAATACTCGTAGTTGTAATTAATAAAAATTAGCCAAATCTTTAAATATGGCTCTCTCTATATTTTAGGCTTGGAAAAATAAAAAAAAAAACATGAAAATATTTAAAAACAAAATATTGTGTATAAAAAGTATAAAACAAAAACTAAAAATAAACAATCCGTGTACATGGATAAATATTTGAAATCTTTTCTATGCGTGATAATGCAAAATTAGCTCATGACAAAATATCGTGAAAATACAAAATACTGTTAGCAGACGGTCCTCATTCTAAGCATGTGATTGAAAAAGTAAGAAGAAAAGATTTCATTTCATCTAAAAAACCCGTACTGTATTGCAGCGCGGTACGAAGTACCTTCGAGTACGTTCTAGACCGAATACTGCCAAATACTTTCAAGTATATTAAAACCTGGTTTTCGAAACTGTTATTTTACATTACGAGTATGTAAAGGCTTTGAAGCACCCGTATTGAATTTTGCACGTGTATCTCATACCTAGTCTCTGTCTACCCCTTATGGTAAAAATGCTTGTGCTGATGACTGTATGTATGTGTTGTTAACTAGCCGTGCCAGTGGTTTAGTTTGCGTGGACTTCAGAATTCTAGTAAATTGAAACAGTGAGAGAAACGATCAGTCTTTGTGGTGATAAGAGGTCATTGTGCTATTGTGCAACAGTCTTTCTGATAATATAGTACTACCTACTATAGAGAAATAAACAAAAATTAAAGGTGCGATGTCGACCCTGTGTGGTATGATAGAACGCGTCGTTGTCAGTAATTTTAGTCTTCAGTTCTTGTCAAGCGCTCCTCAGCCACTCAGGATACCAGCAAAAGAGAGCGCTCCCTTATGCTGGTATTCTTTGAGTGCCTGATACTACCCGCGTCAAGCCGACCCTTTATCTGTTCTGATACGGAGATTACGCTACTGTTAAGGACACGTGACACTCACCATCGGGTGAACGATGGGCTCGTCTCGTTACATGAAGCCGTAAAAAATGCATAGTTCATTCTATGATCTTCTATCGATGCTGACGATCGTGCCTTTGCATTGATGAGTGTCCAATATCTTGATGAAATTTCTACCTGTTCTCATTAAACCTTTCGTTTCGTTTGGTGCAGATATCAGACTGAAGGCAGCCGGGGCGCCGTCAAGGACAACTCCGGGAACGGTTTCCCTATAGTAAAGTTAGTGGGCTACGACAAGCCCGCCGTGCTACAGGTAAGACTTTATGATTATAAATTAATATTTTTTTGGGATTTTGCCATACTTGCTGCACTTCGAAGGCTGGTTGGCAAACGCAGTTTAATTACTCAGATGTTTCAGGAAGATCCTACTGCCTGCTCATGGTTTTTGTTTTCCCTCTGTCGACTTTTGCGGCACCCACGGGGTTGCTATGGGGTGTCAGAGAATCCTTACACTTAAAAAACTCTTTACTGCTCTTTATAAACCTCGAAAAACAGTGCAGTACGTATTACAAAATGTTAAAGCTATATTTATTTAAGGAATCTGTAAAATGTCCACTGCTCGACATAGGCCTCTTGCAAGTTGGGAGGATTTGCCTGAACCACGCTTGGCAGGCAGTTCGCACCTTAGACTACGCTGTGCGTCACCGAACCTTGTATTTTCGGTATGGCATTTTTTTTTTGAACTATTCTGCAGTAGTTTACAAATGAATAGCCAATTCGGTCTGTCACTCCCGCGTGAAAAAGTGGTCTATTCCCGCTCACGCCGGCTTAATCGGCGTAAATACGTGGTGCATCTAGTATTTCTTTCACATTGATTGCCTTCATCGGCAGGTGTTCATCGGCACGGACACTGGGCGCGTGGCGCCGCACATGTTCTACCAGGCGTGCCGCGTGTCCGGCAAGAACTCCACGCCCTGCAAGGAGCGCAAGGAAGACGGCACAGTCATAATCGAGATTGACCTGGAGCCGTCCAAGAACTGGCAGGTCACCTGCGACTGCGTCGGCATACTCAAGGTATCGTGTGGTTCATTTTTACAAGCTTTTATTTAACTTGCAATGTTTGAATACTCAGAATACATATGAAATAAATACATAGCAATATATAATTATGATAAATATGCAATGATACACAAATATGCACATTATAAAAACTAACATACATATACAGAAATACAAGTAATGGTAACAAGTAATGGCTCGATATAATTTGTAAAAAAAATCTGCAAACAATTTTATCAGCTATCTTCAAAAAAATGCTCCCGTACTAACCTTTTAAAGCAATATTATGGTGAGCTGGACCTGATGCTGCTGCTAGGACCACCTGCAGACCACCCAACTCCTCAATAGCATACAGCAGTCATATCGTGTTTAGGCTCGTTAGATTTGTCTTGGCTTGTCATGATTTGTCTTTGGCAAGTATAAGACCCATGTAGCCCTGGCAACAATTGAAGTCCACTACCCTATGACAAGGCATAGGCCCCACAAATAAAACTTAATTTTTATTACCAGTAATCTAAATTTAGTGGTTTCAGTAATTATTGTTAGGCAACATTTTAAAATTCCATAGCGACCATCTTCTGTGCGACTGTTTGACTATAGACTATTATTAGTTTGACATTGGCAGTATGAACGTAAACAAACAACAGTTTATTATGTGATGGACTTTGTCAATAGGAGAGTAAATAATGAATGTTTTATTTTATTAATTTTAATGTATTTGTAATACATCGCGGGAACGCAATGGTGAGAAGAATTTTTGGACTCGCACCCAAATTAAAAATGGCGACGTGGTTCGCTACCCGTCGTGCCTTCCCCTTTATATGGGAAAAAGGCGTGACTGTTTGCATGTATGTATATACGTAACACATAATATATAATATTTAGCTTCCTTACTTCTTCTCCATACAAAGGACATCGCTCATCTCCCATACAAAGTTCGCCTAAGAACCAACAATCATAAAACATTGATTATTGGGTCCAAAATGACGCCTATGTATCCGTGAAAGCAGATTAAAACGTAGGACACTTCTCCGAATTTATTAATTACCTAAAATATTTCCGATTTTCTTAAATAATCTTGTTGTTCGTAAATATAGCTTCTTATAATCGAGTTGTAGAAAAGCAAAACGAAAAAAAACACTTGAACACCTAACTAACAAACACAAAGATCGCCAAAATTACATTTAAAAACAAAATCAAATCTAAGATTGCCGTCTAATGTAATTTGACATTCAAAATGTCTCTATACTCTCTCTCTCTCTCTCTCTCTCTCTCTCTCTCTCTCTCTCTCTCTCTCTCTCTCTCTCTCTCTCTCTCTCTCTCTCTCGCTTAGATAAGCTATATTTGTTTCTCGCCGTGTCTTAACACTGTCATTTTTATGGTTTCTAGCGGCTCTTTTTTGTGTGGCACTTAGAGCTTTAAGCAGCTTTGGTTCTTGTCATTTGACTTACGAATCCAGCGCTCAAGCGATGATTTTGTTATTGGTAAAATGTCGTAATAATTGAAATGCCTATTCGATTTTCTTTTTTTGAAGTGTCCGTTGAATAGAATTTGGAATAAAGGGCATAAAATAAATCAAACGTACGTTGGTTCTTAGGTGAATTTGGGCATTGTCCTTTAACAATGACAAATCTCTCTCTCCTTCGTGCAGGGCAATATTTAAAATGCGCGCTTAAAAAGAGTACAAAATTTTCCCTTAATATATTAATATAGATTAAACGAGTCGTTTTTGTTTGTTCTCCTACTACATTTGTTTATGGTTTCTCGAAAGCAGCTCCAACGATTTCGATGAAATTTACGGTTTGTGGTTTTTTGGGCATTAATTAGATGAGGCTTATCTCATCTTCGAAAATATTGTTTTAAGTTTATTTAATATAAATAAAAACGGTAAATCATGTAAAGCTTTGTATATTAGTCTATTATCATTAGACACCAATGTTTTAATACCAAAAAAGTTTAACATTATGTTTTGGGGTCATTATTTTTAATATGAAGCAGGCAAACTTAAGCATCATCTCGAACTTAATTCCGCTTAGCGTTAGATGGAATTTTGTTACGATTGCTGATTCTAAAAAAATAAGTTAGTATACATGAGTCATATACACTTGTGGCACTACAATATCTCCTGTTAATAGCTTCCGAAAAAAGCCTTGGCCGTGGCCCTTGTAGCCGTGGTGCAAAAATGGCCAGGAGTACATCGTCGTCTTCTTCCTATTTTTTTATTGGATAAAGTGACGAGACGAGCACAACATTGTCTTAATGGTAAGTGCAACGTCTGCCCGTAACAAATGCTGTGTCACCAAGAAAATTTCTGTGTTCACTACACAGCGCCTGTCACCCTGACACTTCAGTTTTTAGTCTGACATGACAGTGATTTCACTAGCTCTCAGTGCCCTACAGACCGAAACAGTAATGTTTGCATTCTACCGCTTCACGGAAGCATAACTGGCCTAAATAGTACCTACCTAGACGGATTCCTGCATTTTTAACGACACTGTTAATATATATGCAATTGGCACAGTGAATCCTAGTATGATCCTAATTAATAGTTTGCTCGCGCTTTCAATCACAGACTGTTTACAAATAATAGTTTTGTACTCGTCAATTTATTTTTACGATTGTAAGAACTTTGTTTAACCGACGTACCTTCTCGATCGTCCCCTAAATAAACATACAATCGGAAGTCCAATATAACAAACGGTCGCTTCGTTATCACGCCTGCTCGGGAGCATCGTGGCCTTTGTCCCCAGTATCGCGCCTGTCACTCGGCTCCGCGCTTTATCTGAGGTCAACGCGCTGCCACTCAGTGCTGCCAGACGGCGGGCAATCGTTTATATAGCTTCCATTATTTGATAATAGATACTTGTTGCTGCTATTTGCGCGCGACCTGTAAATATACTGAATTCGCTATTGATTATAACTCTTGTTAATGTTTAAAATTAATCTTTTTACTGAAAACATTACCTTTTCTGTTTAATGGCTGCTTTTAAAATAACTCTGCCAATTTTAAGTCAGTCTCGGGAGTATTACTTATACTGTGCTTATTGCTGACATGCGTACACTTTCAAAATGTCTACGAATTTTAAAAAAGTAACCGTATTAAAAAGTAACAAATATAAAGTGTTTAAGAATAAACAAACCATTACATCTTTATTACGGATCCATTAAGAAGGTTAATTTCTAATAATCTATTTTATGTCCTGATTTGAAAACCAATATTTCGATTGTCTTAACCTTTACGTTCCGACATTTGTCATACTGGACGTGGCGGCACGAATCGTTGCGCCCTAAAATATCCGCGGAACTAAGTACTGGTGGTAGGATTCCTATGCAGGAATCCGTCTAGATAGGTACCACCCGAGAGAGAGTAATTCTGCCGTGAAGCTATAGTGGGCAAACATTATTGTGTTTCGGTTCTAAGGGCAGAGGGCTAATGTAATCACTGGGCATATGAAGACTTAAGAACTGATGTCTCAGGGCGGCGGGCGCAGTGTGGTGTCACACAGAATTGTTCTGGGTGACACAGCATTAGTTATGGCAGACGTTGCACTTACCATCAGGTGAACGTTTTGTTCATTTCGTCACCTTACCTAAAAAAAAAAGTACGTAAAGGAGCATCTTTACGCCTATTTTATCAATGTACGAGTATATGTACGGGCGTATGCAGGAGCGTAACGTGGACGTCGAGCACCGGTTCGGCGAGACGCTGGGGAGTGGCGGCGCGGGGGGAGCGCACGCCGCGCGCGGTAAGAAGAAGTCCACGCGATGCCGCATGGTTTTCCGCACTGACATCCTGGATGCCAACGGGCAGCCCGAGACGCTACAGGTCTGCTCCTCGCAGATCATTTGCAGTGAGTCCCTTACTCTACTACCTTTAAGTCAAGTCAAGTTTCGTATTTTACCTCAAACCACATTTTCCCAATGCTTTACTGGCTTCAACAAAGTCCTCATATTTTTATTCACACCACTATCTTTTAACGCTAAACTTTCGTACTATATTTTTCCAGCTCAACCTCCAGGCGTTCCAGAAGTATGTCGCAAGTCCCTGGTATCGTGTCCGGCTAACGGCGGCCTAGAGCTATATCTTTTGGGGAAGAACTTTCTCAAGGAGACACGGGTGGTGTTTTGTCAGAGACAGGACGGCCGCCCCACTTGGGAGGAAGAGGTTGCGCCCGATAAAGAGTTCCTTCAACAGGTTAATAACTTTAAAAACTTTAATGTTGATAAATTACCATATTCCTTAATTAATACTGACACATTATTTGTTTCTTCTTGTTTTTTTGATCCTGGCCATTAGCTACCAAACCGACCCATTTATGCCAATGTCGAGTAATAACTCAATTATAATAAAGCCTTCGATTCGATCGACAGTAAAATGATAGTTGACTTTTATTGAGGATTTGCTGGACTGATGGGGACGAAACGAAAAGCATGATTTTGGTCTTGAATTGACTTTGCGAATCACTGTACACTTTTCATAGTAAACTATCAATATTAAACATCGAAAGTCAAAATATACACAGAATTAGAAATTACAAAAATCAATAAAAACAGTACCGCAATTTTTCTAGTTGGCGCCAAAAGTCATTTATTTGTTTAATATGATTAATATAATTATAATCGTATGATTTTATCTTTTTTTTAATTACAGACCCACCTAGTTTGCTGCGTGCCACCATACGCCCGCACAGACATAACAGAAACAGTAACAGTCCAGTTATTCGTGCGGTCCGGCGGCAAGGCGTCCGAGCCGCACACGTTCTATTTCACGCCGCCTGCGCTCGACACCGGCCCGCTGCACTGCACCCGCCACCATACACAAGGTAACCGCCGCGTTTGTAGCCGCCCTTAGTGCCGGAGCTCTGTGTTATCTGTGACTCGCGCGCTTTTTGTTGCTATAGCTGTCAAACTCATTCAAAATCTTTGATTATATACGTATTAAGACCATAGGCTAGGGTGCACATAGCTGTGATAGAACTATTATAAAAAAAATACAAAATAAACATATTATTGAAATACTTACAGGCGATATAGCATTCAGATTATGAAAGTCGTTTAGTTAGTCTAGTTTTTGAATAAATAAAATATTTAGAAGGCACACTAAAAACACAAACGCATGTATAAAACTTCGTACTTTATTTTAATACTTATATTGTTCTCTGTCCACCCGCAGATAACTGAACGTACATGTGTTACCTATTACTGAGATTTGAATTAACTAGTGAATAAAAGTAACAGGAAATAATTACATTAGCAGTTTAAATTGAACTACGGTAACTGCAATATTACACATTGATGACACTGATTTTAAATAAACTAATTCATAAATAAATTCGATTGGAATGCACCAAAAAGGTATCTTAGGTTTACAAGAATGAGTAGGTTACTAAAATTTTTTTGCTTCATTCGTTGTAAGTGACTGTAGCTTCGAATATTTGTCAGCAGTCTTCAATCAACAATTGTTCACTGTAATTCTTACGCAGTTCTAATTAAAGAAAATTTAACCACTACGTTTCAGTTCTAATGTTTTCGTACTATAATCATGCAATATTACACAAGTTAAACCATGGAATATACACAAAAACACATACATGGCAGTAATTTGCCTCTCAAGAATTTATTCAATCAATTTTTTTTTTATTTGATAAAGTGACGATTCGAGCAGAACGTTCACCTGATGATAAGTGTAACGTCTGACCATAACAAATGCTGTGTCATCCATTACATTTTTGTGTGACACACTTCTGCTTCACGGCAGAATAACTAGCCCTGGGGTGGACCTACCTAGACGGATTCCTGCATAGGAACCCTACCACCAGTAATTATCTGAAACAGATAAAAACCGGTTATTATATTTCTATTTTTTTGTAATTCATATCTCGCTAATTAATTCATGCTCTTCCATATATTATGGTCTCTCAGGTACATAATCTAAGATTAAACTCATATACTTAATTCTAATTTAAAAACGAATAAATTTGTCTCTGTTTAAATTTATATAGTAAAGTATCAATATCATATGTAATGTCTTATTTGCTATTAGCAACAAAAATGTGTATTAACTTTATCATTAATAATCGGTGTGCATTTTTTCATCGGTAATGTTTGTTACTAGTGCATGGACTTAATATGATTTTCTTTGACATAATGTAGTACCAACATTGCTATATGAAACAGTATCGCACAGATAATGTATCGCATACTAACTTTAATTTTGTCTAACAGGGTTATTGAATTCGTGATTTTAATTACTGTCATAAAATTGTTTAATATTTTCTGACAAATCATGTTCGATGCAAATATTATAAATAGTTTAAAAATACTTTTTTCCCTTCCATTTAAACAACTTTCACTTAATATAAGTGAAAGTTGTTTAAATGAAAATTTTTATATTTTATTCTCGGTAACCCAAAGAATATTAACAAAAAAACCGGCTAAACCTTAAACTTTTATTATAATTTTTAGTTTGTCCTTAACACATATAGCGTAATGATTATTTTTCATTAATGTTGCATAATTGCAGGTTGCACTAATAATTATGCCATGCAAACTCAAAATATGGTAGACATATTTCCAAATTCAACTTTAGTGGTTGCTCCTGCAAGTTAAATTTTATATGC
Organism: Luehdorfia chinensis; assembly: GCA_019845155.1. Lineage (NCBI taxonomy): Eukaryota > Metazoa > Arthropoda > Insecta > Lepidoptera > Papilionidae > Luehdorfia > Luehdorfia chinensis. Next base: position 12,537,003 of record JAHVAK010000103.1, read on the forward strand.
TTAAAAATTCGCTTTTTATATATTATATTTTGCAAATCTCTTAACTGGTTATTAGTTAAAGGTAATATTTATGTTTCGTAATAAGCAGATCTGGCATTGCAAATAAAAATATGCATTCGAGGACAAAAACAAAGTTGAATTTGACGACAAGTATGACGCCTAACACTCAGAATGTTGCTTTTTTATGCAGTAATATTTTGTCCGTCGCTTCTTGTTCATTGTGTTCCACTTTTAAGTGTATGGTGAAACTTATAACATAAAAAATATGTGAGAAATATTTTATGGAAGAAATGACTGATGCGCAATTGGCGTACTGTTTCTTTTTTCCCTTCTGTTCAAGCTAGGTCTGTCTAGGTAGCGAGATCGACCGCCGCAGCCCGCCGCGCGCCGCCCGACACGGTACTGACACTCCCACACACACGCCGACACCACCCTCACACTGCCACAATCTACAACCTCCTGCCATCACGCCTTCACCACATACTATCAAACAACACGTCGACACTGGTCACGTTACTCCATATACTACTAAATTCCACAATGTCTGCGCCACCTTGGCCTGACCTGCGTACACTGTATCTCATCATACATTGTATCACGTTGTGAAGTCAACTCGCATACAATGCCCGAATCTTGAGTCCATAGATCCAGCCAATAGCTCATTCCATACACAAACCATTCCACACTCATGCTATCAATACTATCTAACTATGCACTACTACGCTTTTCATTGCCAATTTCATTCAGTATAATATGACTGCGCATTCTCCTCGCACAGCTGTACTCTGATACATACATATACACAGTTAACACTGTTACACACTCACCCATACAAGATACAAGTCAACAATGACACATTTTTGCAAAACACTAGAAGTGCAAAGTAAATCCTTATACCCCTTGTGACGCATTAAAATCTTAACACATCATAAATGACTACTTTAAAGTTACAACAAAGTAAATTCTTAATCTTTTGTTAAGAATTTTTAAATTGACTTAGCCGCTTTGCATTGTGTTTTTGTAAAATACGTTCCTCAAATGCTTATGAAATGTATGACTTTTTTACTTAATCATTAAAGTATTTGTCATGCGTTAAAATATTAAAAATAAAAACCATGACAATTACTTCCACAAGTTAGGTACCACTAGTTAAGTAATATTGCCTATTCATATTTAGTTTCGGACCTGAACTCGTTTTCTTGACCCCCAAAAGATGTGGTTAAGCGTTCCGGGTATGGTATAATATTTAGAAAGCACACTATATCCATACTTACTACTTGGGACCGTGTCTTTGCATATAACTTCATCAACTCATTATTAGCGCATAGCGAAATCCAGATTAATAATCTTGAACATTTTGTATTCCGATGTTTTTGCTAGTGATGTAAAAAACGCAACGTAACAACAAATTCTTCAAAATTCCCTCGCACACTACCGAAATATTACTTTGCAATAACACAATTTTTTACAGATTGATACACACCTCTCAACACCTAGTAGCTAGATGTGCCCGTGCCGCGCTTAGAAATAAGTATCTTTCATAATACTGCTCAAAACTCCTTGCAGTTTTTTTGAGAATTAAATAAAGTAAATACCGTTTCTTGAATATTCATGCATGGATTCTTACTTCACTAAAACGTAGTAAATAAAGTTATAACTCTAAGATAATATCTATTTTTTTTTCATAATTTTATATTTTAAATTTTGTGGCAAATGTTTGGGCTTTTTTAAATATTTTAGCTGTTTTTTGGAGAATCGATTTTGTATTATATAATACTCGATTAAATATCTTATTTTTATCTGATGGAGTTATAAACTGTATTGGTTTTATAAATCCCTTATACCTATATAAACCACTATTTAATTGTTACATGTAAAATCGTAATCTTCTTAATATGAATAAACAAATCATTTTACTATAACGTCGATGTTTAAAAAAATATCGACATGCTGAATTCTTATCCGAAAAGTTCTTTTTAAATTACTCCGTGAAAGCTTCGAAATTCTCAATTATGCAAGTAATATATTTCCTCATTATTATATTATAATAATAGGTTATTATGATATATCACCCGAATAATATTTTTCAAAACGAAATATAGTATATATTTATATAAAAACATTATAGCGTAAACAACATAAAAAAAACACAACATGAACTTTGATCACCGCTAACAGATGAAAAAAGAAATTGTAAAAAAATGTATCGTTTCAGCAGATGTTCTGCTTTCGACCACGTTTTTGCGAATAACTTCGTGCAATGCACACCCTAAACTCTGTATTAGCTAGTTGCGTTATCCAAAATTATTAAGCTTTATTCCTCCATCAGTTTTTTCTCGAAACGACTGCAATGGAAGTTTGTAGCTAGCTGTACGACGCGGCACTAGTTAGGGCAGTAGTGATGTGGAGAGCACGTGTCCAATGCGTTTTGCGTGTATGCAGGAGCGGGAGCGGGAGCGGTAGCGGGAGCGGTAGCGGGAGCGGAGGAAGCGCGGCCGCTGCTGGTGTGGGGCGGCGCGGCCGGCATCATGCCGCCGCCCGCGCTGCCCGTGCGCCGCCCCTCGCTCATAGTGCCCGACCCGCACTCGCCGCTCGGCCTCAAGAGTGAGGTACGTCCCTACACATCTGTATGTACTATACTGTGTTTCACCTCAATTTTCAGTTCTTATTCACTTTAATAATCATTTTTTTCACCCGTTTTCAATGTTATATGTTACACAGTTCTATTTACGCGACTTCAGACAATAACTTTAAACTGTTACGAAAAGAAAATTTTTGAATAATTTTCATCGACTGTATCAGAAAAATAATAAAGCAACAACTGTAACTTTGTCGCACTAATTTATAGTTCTGTCTTTAAAATTATAACCCTTAATTAATATAACATGACTTTAGGCAACCGGTGTGTACATTATCAGAACTTTAGCTAATTTTGAGCCAGCTTAATTTCTGATGAGTCGCTTAGCATTCGGGAATTGATATCTCGAGATAATGCATATAAACGCAAGGTGTGTCAACACTTCACAATACATACGCAGATGCCGGACGAGTCGAGCCAGCAGTCGCTGGAGCAGGAGGGCTCGTGCGGGGCGGAGGGCCCGGAGCCCCTGCTGCCCGCCATCGACCTCCGCCTCAAGACCGAGGCCGCGCGCGAAGCATCGCAGGTCTGCACCTCCCCCCTCCACAACTGACTCACACATGTTAACCTAACACATATACACATATACATTTCTTCCTTCCACGTTGTATTTAAAACGAATTAACGAACTGAATATCGACAGGTCGGCTTCGTTAGCGGCTACGACTCCATTAAGCTATCACCGACCACACCCTCGCAGAGCAATTCTCATTCGCCACTCGCATCTTTTACTCAGCAACTCCAGGCCATACAAAATCAAGTGCAAACCGATAAGATGGTCGAATCTGTCACGGCAGCCATATTTAATTCTGATGACAACGGTGGTCAAATATACGGCGACCCCCCCATCCTGCCGATGACGTCCATGGATCCTATGAGACAGCTCATGTCGTCAAAGGGCTCGATGGACTCACTCGAAAACGATATGAAAGTCCTTAATCCCGAGCTCATGATGAGAGACTCGAATATGCAGCCTACGGTGCTGCAATCGGCAAACGAGCAACGACTGATAGTTTACAATCAGATGCAGTCCAATAGACCCCAGGAATCTTTTAACCCTTTCGGTGCCATAACAAAAATGGAAATGGGAACGACGCAAATCGAACAGAGATTGGCCCAGCAGAGCGCTCACATGGAAGCTTTGGTGGAAGACGCGATGAAGGCGACGGCGGCTATGCTTCCAGCTGACGCGGCGAAACTTGACGAGTTGGTCAACTCCAGAGTCGAAGACCATTTATCGGGCTCTACTACATCATCTTCCAAGACGTCTCACGCATCAGACATCCTCCTGAGTCCCAATGCGGCGGTCGTGTCACGCAATTCGAACACGGAACTCCTCCCCCCGATGCCTTCATCGAGCATATCACCCGACGTGATCCTCAACCCCCAAGTGTCCCCGAGCATGTTATGCGAAAACAACCAACGTATAGTGTTGCCCAACGGTACGTCGCAGGACGAGCTAATGATGATGCCCGACATACCGACGTCGGTGAAAACCCCGCCCGCGGCGGTCAAGTCGATGATCCTGAACGCGGCGGCGGAGATCCTGACGTCGGACACGACGATGAACGCGCTGGTGACGTCGGCCATCAACACGGCCAACATCCTGAGCACGGAGAGCGCGGGCGGCGGCGCGGGCCTGCAGAGCGCCGACGCGCAGCCGCCCGCCGAGCCCGCCGCGGAGACTCCGCTCGTGGCCATGTCGCAGGCCGTGTCGCAGGCCGTGACGCAGGCCGTGTCGCAGGCCGTGTCGCAGGCCGTCTCGCAGGCCGTGTCGCAGGAGATGACTGCGCCCGTCCAGGGCCTGACCGACATGAGCGACCAGGACCTGCTGTCCTATATAAACCCCAGCACCTTCGACCAGGGCGAGTATATGGACATCGATTTTTAATCACATTTACTATTCAGCGTTACTCGTAATGCTTCGCGCGAACTCTCTCAGTGCCCATAGTAATAATTAAAGACAAGTTGTTAAGTTAATTAACTTTATTAATTTAATTAACCTTACAATTTTTTTTATTATTAATTAATAATCGTTAATTTAACCTTTGCTTTGTCGTATTTTAGTGCGGACACGGTGACTTAACTGAGTTATTTAAATTTTTTTTTGATTCATTTGTTAAATATTCGTATAATTACTGTCGAATTACATTTATTATTGAATGTAACGGGCCGATCATAGAATTTAAAAATAGTTTAGTATCTCAAAATATCTTAAGTATACGTGTACGGGTAGATGCAAAATCTAGTCATAACAATCTGTACGTCACATTTCCTTTTTAATTTTCGTTGACGTATTTTTTATTAATTCTGTTTTGATCTATTTTTCGCTCAGTTCAAAAATACTAATAATATCAACGAAAATTAAATTTTCCGTGTTATTTATCCACAACTTACAGTAACGTCTGACCTTGTTTTTCATTATTTCAGCTCATTACAGATCGCACTGCCTTCCATTGACTTTTATGGAACGAAAATTAAATTTTCTGTTATTTATGTATTACAGTAATGCCTGATCTAGTTGTTCATTATTTCAGTACCTTCCATTGACACCTATTAGAACGAAAATTTAATTTTCCATGTTATTTATCCACAACTTACAGTGATGCCTGACCTTGTTTTTCATTATTTCAGCGCCTTCCATTGACTCTTTGGGCAAACATGAAATATAATTTAATTGTTCTTATTTTTGTTTATTACAGTTTAAAATCTCGACGCCGCAACGCTTCTAAAGCGCCCGGGAAAATAAGACTCATTAGACTCGTGCGAAACTACAGACTTATGCCTATACTGAATGCATTTCTTAGTGATGTATATATGTAGGGCTCAAAAGCAGTTTTTATGTGATTCCTTTAATGGATGTTACTATATTTGCTATAGTTGTTTAACGTATATGTAGAAAAATATAATCTCTATAAAAAAAGTGCTTGAACAAACGTCTTGAGTAGTCACGGTTGAATGGGAAATTTTTTATTCTCATATTTGTATCGTATATCTGAATCAGAGGATGCGTTTGGATACGTCAATTAGTTACACCATGTGAGTCAGTATTACAGGGCAATTAAAATTAACATTACGTCGTGCTGCAAAACACTAGTCCTTTACATTTACGAGCATTATAATATGTAACTGTGTATGCTATAAAAATATATAAATAATATTTAAATAAAGGGTAAGACTGTTAAAGGAATGTTTGTTAGACTACTTATATAGAACATTTACCGATTACAATTATATAATTTTTTTGAGATAAGACCAAAAGGTGTTTTGTAGCACGCTGTATATAAACGCTAAAACGGAATACTAATGATGTTAATGTATTTATGAGTAAAAAATTAAAAGTTACGAACTCTGTATAGAATTGTTGAGATGTGTATTTTCTTACTAGGTTTTTCGATTTCGAATTTTAATATGTTCATAATGTAAGCTTTATGTTGTTGTTGTTGTTGTTGTTAATAAATTGAAAAGTGTGGTGTTGGTCTTGGTAGGTCGAGCCTGTTGAGTAAAACTATACAAAAACTCCCTACGAACATTTGTTTCATTATTTTTTTATTAATAAGATTTTAAAGCACCCATTTATTTACAAAAATGTTTGACACATTATCTGGACAATGTGGAACTGAATCTCAGTAAAATTTCGTAATTTTACTTTATATTTTGTTTTTGATACATATTATCAAATGAGTTAAAAGTTAATGTTTTATATATCATGTGATAAACATTATAATAATGATCTACTGGATTTTTTATTACGTTATAATGTGTATTACGAACTTTGAAGGGTAGGTCCACATGTTTCTGTATGTGTTAGACCAAGACCGACTCCACGCAATGTCCATATATAAAGAAATTTTATCTGTAATGTAATCGCTTGGCTAATTAATCTGTAAAGTAACATGAAATCTTGCGTTTTCGTATTTACAATGCAAGTGTTCAAAAAAAGTTTTCTTAACACCTGTGAATGGTCTTTTTACTTTGTAATCATGTATGATCACATTTAAACAGATAGATGTTCCGGGTCTGGGTGTTCGTGCATGTGGAATTTATGTATGTAAAACGCACCCACGACACAGGAGAAATCCTACTGTGGGGCATCGTTTTTTTAAACAAAAAACCAAAAACCAAATTTTCAGAAATCTGATATCTTTGCTGCACTAAGTATTTACAGTAATTTTTTTTTCGAATTTCGAAATTCTCAAGTTATTGTCCAAGTGATTACATCACGGCTACACGCTGTATATCATTGTGATATTTAAAAAAAAAACTAGTGTTATTATTCAGGAATATTTAGTTGTTAAATCTAAGGACAACAGTACTGAAATGATTATAGAGCAAAGATTATATGAACCGAGCTATGTTAAACATTACGTAGAGTTCATTTTTTTATAGTTGAAATTCGGATGCTACATATTGAATGTGCCATTTACTATATAGTCTATATAGTCGTAAGGTAGACCCGAATGAGTAACGCTTGCGCATTTTTAAATTTCGTATATAACGCCAGCACTGCCTCCGAATCGATTCCTTCAATTGACACTAATTTATTTCCCTAAAATTTTATCGATTTTAGTATCCATTTCTAAATTCAAAATCACTTCGGAATGTTGAAAAAATATTATGGACATAACATAACTACCCGTATAATATAGTTGTATATTATACGGGTAGTTACGTTATGTGTATATATATATAATAAAGTTGAGCGATCCACTTTGCCTGGCTTTTCAATTATGCGGATTGTGTGGGCATTATAATTTCAATTCAAAATTAAGACCTAATAATAATAATTAGTATAAAATGCTGCTGTCTATCATTTTTTTATTTATTTCCTTGGTTGACTGAAATGTGAATAGATAGGAAAGATAACCTTATCTATTATATATACAACAAATTTGATAAATACGAGGCAGTGCTGCCGTTTTATAGTCATTAGAGCGCGTCATTAGCGTGCAGCAACATTGCGTCCTCATCGCAACGATAGACCGATGCGAACCATCGCGTGCCTTCAACCGACGTAGAAGCCCAACAACGGGCGCACATAGTGTATACAGGGACCATATCGAACAGTATATAAAATACAAATTTACACATCATATCATATACCTTTTTAACGATAAATATATAATGATGCGTTCAAAATTATAACATGGTTATTATCAAATGTAGCCAGCTTACATGCATATGTGTTAAGATATAAAGGTGGATAAAATAATCTACCTCTGCAAATCAATTCAATATAGGAACATAAAATACTACAACTACTGGTCCTTTATTTACAAGAATTTACAAGATCGGTATATACTATTTACAAGACCGGGACATTATTTACAAAACCTGAATATAGTATTTACAAGAGCTGAATGTATGACTTAAATCCAACATTCACCAGACATGAATGTTCGAGTATTATGTTCTAGATCAAAACGAAATGTTATTTACATTTTTTTTTTGGTAAAAAAAAACTATTTGATTTTTAATTACTGTCGTCGAGACCATGATAATGAATGTCACATTCGTTCTTAACAGTGAATCAAGACTTAGCTAGTAACAATGTCACCTACTGAGCCTGCTGCACTTAGATCGACGGACTTTGTTAAAATTAATTGCAATTGCTCCAAAGATATTAATTTAATGTCGTAAAAACAAAGAATTTACCAAAATTAGTAGTTTAAACAAAGTTTTGGTTGACTACGTGAAATTATTTATTACTTAAGTGTATACCTACTAATTTTATAAACATTTGAAAAAGTGAATCGATCTAGTAAATGGCTCAGTTTCATAATATTGATGATATATACAAGATTATATAAAAGTAAAGTAACAATATCGGAATACGAATCCTTAAATTTTTGGTGTCTAATCTATATATAGTTAACAGCTTTCAGGGATACGCTAAGTTATTATAAAACATTGTTATATATATGAAATGTACTAAACGCATCACATTGTAAATATAGCAAACTATGCCTAGTTGTTGGTCTTCCATATTTTTATTTTTACAATAGTTTTATATAAGAGGCAGAAAACGGAATGCATTTGAGCACGAATTAGAAGGGAGACTACATTACAGTGTGAAGATAAGTGTAACTGAATATTACGTCATATTGTATAAGTATAAAATCGTTAGTCACATTTTATTATGATGCCTCTCTCCGTTGCAAAACTGTAGCTATTATTCCTATGTATTTTACGTTAGCGTGGCCTCCTCGCGACTGCTAATAGAGTGATTCTGTTAACCGATTTTGACTTTTATTACAAAGTAGTGGAGCTTTAAACGGGATGTAAGGATCTGTATGCAGTCGCGATTTGTCGTATTACAGGTCTCTAGTCGGTCTATTTCAATGCAACTTGCCGAAGGGTCACGATGATTAAGTGTATGTTATTTGTTTTGATGTAATTAATTAAATGTTATTAAAAAATCCTGTTTATTATTTTCATGATCATAACTTACTCAATTTTGTCATTCTCAAGCTAATCATCTTATGAAAAAAATTGGTTGTCTGTAAAGTCGGTTTACGGACGATAGTTGTACGTGATAACATCATAAAGAAACATTGATGAATAAAAACATTAATTTTTAATTTTCAAATATTATTTACAAATAATTTGTTTAAATATAATCACGACCAATTAGTTATAATCATATCATGTCATATTATTCTTTATTTACTATTAGTCATATTATTATAAAAATGCAAGAATTAATTACCATTTTTGCCGCTGTTTTGAGAAAAACAGTTTATTGAAGTGAACAAAACGAAATTAGACTGCAAATTATGAAGGAAATCAATTACATCTTATTAAATTTTAGAAATAAACACAAAAACACAAAACACGTTCTCGCGTATTCAACATTTGTTATAAATAATGGCTTACGTCGAGGTGGGCGGGGGTTATTGTAAAAGTTCTCAAAGAGGCTCGCGTGGCGGCGTTTCAGTAGCAGAACTATTCTAACTGCTAGCTCCGACGTCACGCGAGAAGAGAGATATGTCGGAGTCAGCGATGGCTGAGCGATAGCGGCGCCTACCTCTTGATTAGGCGGTACAGGGTTTCAAATGCTCCTCGTCTAATAATTTCACCTTACTACGCTTAACCGCCAATTAACTTGGTAAACCGACTGATTTCTTTTAAGTAATGACAAGGTCGGTGTCTCGAATTCAACTGCCCCCGAACAATCCGACCTCTTAAATAAGATTCTTACCACGTGCCACTATTACAATAACAAGTAACGACACGATGTTTACCACTTCCTCAGTACTTCAATAATCAACTGAGCAACTTAATATTTGACGATATCGTTTTCCCCGACACGGCCACCAAGACCACTCACACGACCTCGTGTGCGCCATCTGAAACAAGAGTTCATCCAAACTAAACAACGTCTAGCAAGTATACCGTCTTCCGCTCGGTCTTCCTGACCGGGGTGATGTAGATGAACTAGGTAAATGATACCTCAAACTTAGCCAACACTTAATCTGATTACAATAATAACATTCAATCTGAATTCAATGAGTCCAGTATGCAATACTCTACACCTCAACCTGTTGCGTCCAACCGGTAAACAAGTGGGACCTCCATCCGGTAACCGACTTCAACACAAAACACACACATGCCTTAATCTGGCTCGCAAGTGGGACTTCCATTAAGTACCCAAATCAAACAACACCTCGCGACGCCTCCATCCGGCATCCTTACGATTGCTTGCATCTCCGTACTAGACATAGGTCACACTAAGGACAACTACAGCTAGCAAAGAGATGCATGCGACCTGAGAGATTTGAATACTACACTCACTCTCCACATGAAGATCATTAACGCAATCGTGGAATTGCAACTACATTACATAACGGTCTACGTCAGAGACGTTTTGATTAATGGCTCAATAAAATTTCATGAAGTTCAGTCAAACCATTTCCGATAGTCTATAACAACAGTACATTATTTGCAGTAAACTACACCTGCACTGCGTCCTCACTCCTATTACAACTGTTAGAATGCTCCTGCAGAATACACAGTACAGCAACATAGACACTCCTTCGTGTATCAAAGAAACACTGCAAACATAATGATGCAAAATTAAATACTGCATGAGCATAGAAAAGGAGAGCTTCAGTTAACTCCAAGGCGCCATCAATTCGCAGAGATCCGCGAAAGGTCCGCGGCGAGACTCACAAAATCGGTGACGATATCGGCGACACGCATTAATCCGAACTCTTGAATAAGACTCTTACCACGTGCCGCTATTACACTAACAAGTGACGTCACGATGTTTACCACTTCCTCAGTACTACAATAATCAAATGAGCAACTTAATATTTGACGATATCGTTTTTCCCGACAGATATATGTGTCACAAGCCAACGCTTCGGCCGATCGTGCCTCTCTACCGCTTGTTGCGCGCAGGTACTTAGGTGGAACGGGACATTTTTCGTGCGCGCTGCCAGTGTTCATCAATTTATAAGACGTTATCACGTCAAAAAGCCTTATCTCATCCCGTGGGTGTCGTTAAAGTCGACAGATGAAAAGTTATAACCAGAAGATAATTTTCCCTTTGTGAATGATGTGATGGATAAATAAACTGCGGTTGCCAATGCGCCTGCCAAGCGTGGCAACTATGGTGAAATCCAAATCCAAAGTGAGATCTACAAAGTTTTGTCGCAATCTATAGGAAAGGTCTATGTTCAGCAGTGTACTAGTGATAGTCTAAAATGATGATTAGTAAAAATCGTTTTAACAGCGTCAGTAAAAAGACACTACTAATTATTCCTAATTTTTAGGATTTATTTTAAAATAAAGTATGGAAAACTATCTTTATCTAAAATTAATAGTACAACTCCTTAGTAATACATACTAAGAAAGATCCTTCATTCATAACCATTAGTAAGACTTCTTTTGTTTCGTTGAAATGGAAATGTAATTTAGCTTAATTTATATTACTAGTTATTAAAGTATTATGACACGAAAGACCAAAAAAAGATATGTCGATTGTTTGCTTGAATTCAAAAATGGTATAATGCAAACGCCCGGTGGCTAGAATCCTCCCCGCCGAAATAAAGATAAGTAAAGTTCACTCGCTTGTTATTCGCCTGTGTCCTTTCAAGGGCATATAGCTTCTTCAGGGATATCTCTGTATCAAGAAATATTCACAGGAATCCAAAACGTATCACCATCCAACGAAGTATAATTAAGGTAAAAACAGAAGCATACCAATAGCAATTTAAACGATAGTAACGGCACAAGACTGCAGGAACATATAGTTCACAAAGCAAAATAATTTGTAATAAAAAAAAAAACTAACTTAACGCTGGGTCCATTAATTGGTGCAATGAAAAAATTATTGGGAGTTTGTGAAGCGTATGCTAAGTCACATGGTTGTACATACAACGCTAATAAGAGGGTTATATGCTAATGGTATTCGGAGCAGGATGTGCAGGAATCCGTCTAGGTAGGTACCACCCCAAGGCCAGTTATTCTGCCGTGAAGCAGTAGTGTGCAAACATTACTGTGTTTCGGTTTAAAGGGCACTGTGAGCTAGCGTAATAACTGGGCATATGAGACTTAAGAACTTATGTCTCAGGGTTGATGGGCACAGTGTGGTGTCACACAGAATTTTTCTGGGTGATACAGCATTTGTTATGAGCAGACGTTGCACGGACGGAGCCTGCATCGCTCTGAGAGAGCAATACAATTTATTTTATTTATTTATTAGTGGAAACAGTCATAAACTATTTTCCAGTGTCAAGTAACATATCGAAGTATACAACATATAACAAAACGAAAATCACAATTTTGGTCTTAAATTGAATTGTTCAATCAGTGTACACTCTGAGGAACACTTGCTGCTTATTAAACTATCGATATTAAACATCAAAACTCCAAATATACACAGAAATTGCAATATTAAATAAAAACACTGCTGCCACTTTTCGAGTTGGCGCCAAAAGTCCTGCAATACAATAATGCACTTGGGATGTTGTTGGGGTTGCCACGATTCTGTAGGGCTTGAAGCCTGTTCGCGGATGCTAGAGTGGAAGGATTTCAGACTATTTTACGTAAGCGGGCAGCGCGTATTTAGACTCCTCGGCAGTTATCCCGAGAATATTCGCGGGAGAAATCGTAATTTGTAAGACATTGGTCTAGGCTCCATGTGGTTAAGTAGAATACTGCAAAGAGTATAGAATACTACAGAGACCTTTCAATAGTGTCATTTGGCACAAGTTTTTTGACTTTGTTACTTACAAATAGTAACGTAACTAACGTAATTTTCTAGTTTTTATAACATCTTCTATTCATTAAAATTAACTATATCGGCAATAAAAAATAATATTCTAAAAAGCCCGGGAACTGCAAATTCACATGTCACAACTCTTCTTTTTTCTTCCGGAAAATTAGCTAACAAATAGAGCCTATTTGCCAATGTCGAGTAATACTGTATTCCGAGCACTTGCTGTATAATAAACTATCAATATTAAACATCAAAACTGAAAACATACACAAAAATTACAAAATTCAATAAAAACATTACGGCTACTCTTCGAGTTGGTGCCAAGTCATGTCACATCTCACTCTTATTCCCGCCAACTGTTTTTTTTTCGTTTAAAAGTGACCACTCCTATGAACACATAACTTTGAAATTTAAATAAATTATTCCCAATATTGGTTGGTTGGCCAACCGGCAGTTTGTTTATTTAGATGTTTCCGGAATATGCTGCTGACCTGCACCCACCCACTTCCTGTTTTAAACTCGTAGATTTTCTTAGGCCGCCACCAGATGTAAATTATAATAATTGAAAGCCAGATAGTTTGCCATAAACATTTATTCATAATACATTTTTATCAATAATTTTTCATCAGTACTTCACCGTGTAGCGATGTATACAAATCACGTGCCACCATTTTCCTCAGAGACCCTTTAACGTTTGCAGAAAATATAGACAATAACATATTCTTTAGGAAAATTAAGTAATAACATGCTGAATTGGACATTAAATCAATAATATAAATCTCATCACCGCATATAATTTTATTAAATTGATTCTATTTGTACAAACATACACTGCTATATGTATACGAGCATGTTACCTATTAAATTAAACTAAACTATCCCCGCAGTACTTACACAGAAAAATATTTACTTTGAATTACATATACATACATGAAAATAACATTGATAATTATAGTTAGATTTTAATTACATTTTCGTTATATGCCTAAATATGAACATAGACTGAAGGTACAGAATAGTACGAAAACAATAAGAATGATGGCAACCCAGACAGGTACGGTATCTGTAATTAAGAAAACATAAAATGTAATTACATTTCATTTATTTAATTAGGATTGCATCGGGCGTATCCACACAAATCATCGTCGACACGTTTCGTTTTTTGCCGATCACTACCTTCACGATCTAATGATTGATCAGAAGATGTCAACGAAACAATTCCAACAATTTCTCGACAGAAAGCATCATAGAAAACATTATTACATTCCGTTAAGTAGCGCTAACTCATTTATATTCCACATCCAGTGTTGAGTAGGAGTTGAGCGGGTTGAATAAAAACAACATTGTGTCGCAGAGAAAATTGGAGCATTTTATTTGGTTTCAATCCTATATATATACATTCTAAATGGTTTCTCAAGTCACCGAGTATAGACGCATCGTGCGCGCCCGGTGCGGAACAATCAGAGCACGAGCCTGGTTTATGAATGTGCTTCGCTCTGATTGATCGCCTATTTTGGAAATCTTATGCCCATATAAGGGCATTTTGCGAGGCTTACTTGTATTAAGTAATTTCAACTTTATATAATAATAATGCTACGAGCTACTTGTGCGAAATAAATTATATACTAATGTGCCTGAATGGCTCATAAGTGACATGAGATCGTTAATACGATTGCTACCTATTTAAATTCATAGTATTTTATTTACAGACTGATATTAGAAGTTTATAGATTGCCAACATCCAGTATGGTTTAACAACGTTATCATCAGATACAGTAATGAAGATGTGTGTCGTAAGTTTGAGTTAATACTAACGCTGATGGCAAAATATCAAGCTGTCGAAAAAGTGATGATGTCAGACGACATGATTAAACGATGACGTCTCGCTTGGCGAATTAACTAAATGCGCTACGGGACGCGGTCCGATTTCACGCATGGAAAAAATAATTGGATTTTTTTTATTTTTTTATTTTATTTTATAAAGTAACGAAACGAGCAAAACGTTCACCTGATGGTAAGTGCAACGTCCGCCCACAACAAATGCTGTGTCACCCAGAATATTTCTGTGTGACACCAAACTGCGTCCACCCTGAGACATAAGTTCTTAAGTCTCAAATGCCCAGTGACTACGCTAGCTAACAGTGCCCTTCAAACCGAAACACAGTAATGCTTGCACACTACTGCTTCCTGAATAGGAATCCTACCCCACCAGTAATGCATAGCCTATCTGTAGGCTAGACAGATACACTCTCGTTCTGGGTCGTTCGTCGTCCTTCGTTCTGGGTAAGGGACGTTTGTGCAGGTGAAATTTATGCATATAGGAGATGTCCTCGTGTGAGATGGTTATTATTTTTTTATGGTGGAAAGTGACGAGACGACCAAATCATTCGTCTGATGTCTCCCTCTCTGTCAATCCCCTCATTACAAACGCTGTGTCACCCAGTAAGTTTTTGTGTGGCACCACACTGCGCCCGTCATCCTGAGACATCAGTTCTTAAGTCTCATATGCCCAGTAATTATAGTAATTAATAGTACCCTTCAGAAACACTGTAATATTTGCACACTGCTGGTTATACACTACGGTTGGTATACACCGAGACGGGTTGCTTCATAGGAATCCTACCCACTGGTATCTTTTCAACACATACAACTTCCATTGATGTCGACGACCGCATGGCCTAGTGGTCAGAGTACCTGATTTCTAAAACGCAGGTCCTGAGTTCGAATCCCAGGCAAAATCACAAATTGTTGGTTTAAGGGTCTTTTTGTGCCGTGCATGTGAATTTATGTCAGTAAAACGCACCCACGATACAGGAGAAATCCTACTGTGAGGCTTCGTTTTTTTTTAAATAAACAAACGGCCGTACGCGAGAAGGTGGGAGGAGATACTCACGGGGGCGCGGCAGGCTGTGCACGTAGACGCAGTTGTCGACGGAGATAGAGAGCAGCGCAGCGTCGCTGCGGCTGGCGAGCGGCGCGGCGCCGCTGACCGGCAGGAAGGCCAGCCCCGTCACGAACATGCGGTGCGCGTTGCGCACGTGCAACACGCGCTGCGCACACACTGCACTGTCAGCCCACTGCCCACTGCCCACTGCCCACTGCCCACTGCCCACTGCCCACCCAGGACACACGCCTTTCCCGTGTCGAAAGGATTCGCCGAAGTCGACACGCTTGCCGAGTGGATTTTTGATCGCAATACCAGATGGTAAGTACAACTTTTGCCCATAACGTAATGCTGTGTCACCCGGAACGTTTTTTATGGCACGAAATTGCGCCCGTCCCCCGAGACATCAGTTCCTAAATCTCACACGCCGAGTGATTACACTAGCTCTCAGTGCCCTTCAAACCGAAACACAGTAATGTTTACACACTACCGCTTCACGGCAGTTTAAATGGCTCTGCGGTGTCCGCCCTTCTTAAGAGAGGCCTATGCCCAACATTGGGCAGCTGACCGGATGGTGACAAATTTTTAAATTTCCATTATGTCCTCATAAGGACGATCCTGCATAAGGATTTTGCATAAATACAAACAACACTCAAAATAATTTTGGTAATCAAGTTTTTTTTTTCAACTAAACTAGTCGAATTGGTGTTTTTGTTGTTGTTGAACTGTGGTAGCTAAGGGCACGGCGCTTGGTTTAAAAAAAATTAAATACTCGAGGGATCTACATTCGATCTTCAGTGTCGACACCGCTACAATTGTCAATAACAATTTTATATATTATCAAATGCTCGACGGTGAAGGAAAACATCGTGAGGAGTGCTGCACGCGGAACTTTCCCGGCTCTCTCTTATTCTGCAGTCTCTTTCCAGTGTCGCATTTTAATTTCACCTAGTATCGAATCACAACGATTCTAAAGATGTTTTCGATTCAAATAGCAAATGAAAGCCAGCTCACCTGCAAGCTGAAGGCGACGTAAATGTCGACGGAGCCGCTGAACATGGTGCCCACGCCCACGTAGCGGCCGTCGTCGCGCACGGCCAGCGCCGACAGCGCCTCGGCCAGCAGCGCCGAGCGCCGCAGCGCGCCGCCGCGCCACTGCTGCAGCAGCCCGCGCTGCCGCCCCGACCCCGACCGCGCCAGCGGGTTCGCGATCGTGAACATGCGCTGCTCGCGGGACCCCTCCACCGCGCCGAACCTGCACACCACCCCACCACACCGCACCTTTTTAGCCAACTACACTTTTTTTCGTCAGCATCATCATTTCAGCCTACACTGCTGAACATAGGCCTCCTTCATAAATTGCCACAAAACAAGTAAGTTTATGACTCTCACGATCGTAAAAACTGCTCGCGGGACCCCTCCACCGCGCCGAACCTGCACACCACCCCATCACACCGCACCTTTTTAGCCAACTACACTTTTTTTCGTCAGCATCATCATTTCAGCCTACACTGCTGAACATAGGCCTCCTTCACAAATTGCCACAAAACAAGTAAGTTTATGACTCTCACGATCGTAAAAACTGCTCGCGGGACCCCTCCACCGCGCCGAACCTGCACCACATCCCACCGCACCGCACGTCTTTAGCCAACTACCCTTTTTTCATCATCATTTCAGATTATCATTAGTCCACTGCTGAACCTCTGCCTACAACAACACTGCCTCCTCCATAGAATTCCACAAAAAAAGTAAATTTGCAGCTCTCACGATCGTGAACATGCGCTGCTCACGCGACTTCTCCACCGCGCCGAACCTGCACCACACCCAAGCCAAGTACCTTTTTTTTTCATCATTTCAACCTAACATTAGTTCACTGCGGACATCGGCCTCTACCATAGATTGCCACAAAACACGTAAGTTTGTATTTGTTTTGTATTGTAACTATCGAATGAAATTACAATGATACATATTATGATTTCTTATATTTACGCGAACACTACACATTTAAATGAAACTAAGTTTACGGATTTTATCGCGTTTAATTTTTACTTTTTTACTATTTACAACCCGACGTTTCGAGTGCTTTACAGCACCCATGGTCACGGGAGGACTGAGGTGACAGATGTCCTGATGTCATAGTTAACCTGGGGTACCTTCAGCTTTTAATTATTATTTTTGGGTCCGATCTACGCAGAAAGAGCTAACTGTGTCTTGAAGTCTTGCAGTGGTATGCTTGGTTTTTGATTCATATTTAATAGAAATTTATTTGTTTGACAGCATTTAGAAGATCTCGATAACAGAGGACACTATTATATTTTGGTTGTAGTGACGAAACGTCGGTCCATAACAAATGCTGTATCACGTAGAACATTTCTGTCACCATACTGCGCCCGTCACCCTGAGACATTCAGGACAGTTCTCAAGTCTCATACGCCTAGTGATTACAGTAACTCTCAGTGCCCTTCAGAACGAAACACAGTAATGTTTGCACGCTACTGCATCACGGCAGAATAACTCGCCCTGGGTACCTACTTAGACGTATTCCTAAATAGGAATCCTACCACCAGTACCAATATCAGGAACACGTATGACTAACCTGCACCGTCGGAACATATATTTGGTGCCATTGGGCGGTTGGCAGGAGATATTCAGTAGAGGCTCGCGCGACGAAGATGTCGTGTCCCACACGAGCGCAAGCCCGTCTTTAGCGATGCTCACCAGCCGGCTGTCGCACGGGCTGAAGTCCAGGTCGTCCAGCTGTAAGCAATTTTTTAAACCTTCATGGAAGGAATGGAAGGATGAATGAAAGTTTTTTTTATTGGAGATAGTGACGAAATGCTGTGTCACCCAGAACAATTCTGTGTGACATCACACTGCGCCCGTCGCCCTGCCACATTAGTTCTTAATTCTCATATGCCCAGTGATTACACTAGCTCTCAGTGCCCTCAAACCGAAACACAGTAATGTTGCTTCACGGCAGAATAACTGGCCCTAGTACCTACCTAGACGGATTCCTGCATAGAAATCCTGCCACCAGTAAAAGTTGTGAATAAATTAATGTTTTCCACGGTTGGATTTTTTCTATACGTTTTAAAACAAATAAACTCTCTTTATGTCACTCCCCATACGCCCTGCATCGTGCTACCAACATTTCATAGATGCTCACTTATATACAAGTTCTAAAATTAATGTTAGGTGGGGAAGTCCTCTCTAGATCACGCTACCCGATCTGGCGTGTAACTATGCCTTTCCATCTGCCCAATTACTTTCGTGGCCTTCACCAATGACGGAAAACTTATAAATGCGAAAGAAACTATCCGTCCCACTGTCTCTTTGCCACCTTTTCACGATTGAACCGCTTCTCACCTGGAGACGGACATATTATACTTTTGATCCCGGAAAATCAAATAGTTCCCTCGGGATATTTAAAAATCTTTAACCATGCGGACGAATTCGCGGGCATCAGCTAGTATGTCTTTCTCTCGGGTAGTTGTTATATTCATAAAGTGAAAGATTCAGGGTTGCGGCATAAACATTACTGTGTATTGTAAATGTATACAAAAGGGATGTTATGGAGAACCGTAACCGAAACTATCGGATATCCGAAATAAAAATGTAACCGAAACCGTAACTGAATCTGATGTAAAAGTTTCGAATAATTTCGGACACGGGCGGAGTCTAAGTGACGTTAGGACAGGTTTTCGCCTGGCCGTGCAGACACACTTGCGGCGCGCTTGCACTGTTCATGATAACCTAGAAATAAAGTCAAATCTTTATCTTGTAATTTTTCGTATTTTCTTTTGACTATTCCTAAAAAAAATTACATCCGTAATCGAAACTGAAACCGGTATAATATTATTCAATTATCCAGAACCAAAATTTCCTGGTGGCAGGATTCCTATGCAGGAACCTGTCTAGGTAGGTACCACCCCAGGGCCAGTTATTCTGCCGTGAAGCAGTAGTGTTCAAACATTAGTGTGTTTCGGTTTGAAGGGCACTGAGGGCTAGTGTAATCACTGGGCATATGAGACTAAAGAACTGATGTCTCAGGGTGACGGTCGCAGTGTGGTGTCACACAGATGTTCTGGGTGACGCAGCATTTTTTATGGACAAATGTTGCACTTACCAGGTGAACGTTTTGCTTGTCTCGCCACATTTTCAAATAAAAAAAATATATATCCAAAATTTCATATCCAGCCCTGATATACAATTAACACATAGTAAAGAGCTGATAATGCGGTGAGAGAAGGGGCTCACTGTCTGACATTACTTAGTATTCTTCTATTAAATTGGTCGGATTAATTTCAGCCACTGAATTTTACCATCGCATCTTGCAGCACAACATAAAATTGCATCGTCATCACCTTGATGGTTGTCATTCCACCACAGTGAGTTTTTTGTGCCACGCACATGCACTTTATGGAATCTGCTGCCTCCAGCGGTTTTTCCAGACTGATACAAATTAGGAACCTTCAAGAAAAGAGCCTATTCCTTTCTCTAAGGCTTGCAACCTATCTGCTATTCCCTGGTATAGTAGATGTGCATGTGCTGTGGTGATCACTTACCATCACGTGAGCCACCTGCTCGTTTGCCCCATCTTGTATAAAATAATTAGTTTTATGGTGTTCGGATAGTAAGGTCACACACTCTTATAAAATAACTCTCAGAACAATATGAGAAGATTGCAGTAGATAATACGGTTATAAATAAAGAGTGCAAAATCAATGCCTATAAACATTGACTTATATACACATTACTTACTTGATATTTTACATTATTTGCAGTTTTGAAAGTATTAGCATCCAGATTTATGTTAATAATAAAACATAATATACTACAGATATAACAATTATACAACAGAATTTAAAAAATTTAACAGTAACGGGGATTTTGTAAGAATGTAAAATATTTTTCCTCAACACATACCTCTTTTGTGTGTCCTTCTAATTGGAAGAGAAGCTGCATCTTGGGAAAGCTCCACAATCGCACCTTGCCATCCACTCCACCAGTTGCCATTAGCTTACCATTGTGACTGATCCTCACTACTCTCTGCAGTGGGTCATCTCTGAAATATTAGTATCTCAATTGACCATTGCTCCGCAGTAGTAGAAGTTGTGCAAAAAAAACAGTTGACAAGTGATACCATCAATCATAACTTGTACATCACAATATACATACATACACCTTTTTCCCAAATAAGGGGTATGGCAGAGGCCACTCACGTAGCCCACTATTCACCCTTTTTGTGCTATGATAGCACAAAGATAGTATGATAGAAGTTGAGTACAAATGAATATAATTATAAAACTTTGTGGACTGCATGAGTTAGTGTCTCTACAAGTACCTGACTTGTCGCAAAATCAAAATATGAAATTTGTCTGTAAAACTCACTCACAATACATCATAGAAGACTGATAAAAAAAATCAAATCTAGAATTACTTAGTACATAGAACAATACATTATACAATATGAAAATAATGTTCAAAACCTCTTAATCATCTTATTTTCTCCATATCTAAGGCAATTAACAGAAATATTAATAAAGAAATAGGTGTACAACCTGTGAAAAAGGTTATTACAACTAAACAGTAATAATTATGGCACAAAAAAGGAATACTTACCCAAAATCAGTTTGTACACTGTCACTGGGACGTATTTCAAAAGATATTCGCTTTTCCGCAGTATTGCTGTTGCTATCTGTTTTAGATATGTTGTCATTCTCAGAGACAGTACGTCGACGGCGGCGTACTAACCCATTCTCCGCGCGGAAGCTTCCGCGGCGCATTTCAGCGGCATCCACCATACGAACATTCACCCTATACAATTGGCAGTGGCTCTCTTGGCCAGCGCAAAGGTAAGTACGTCCCTGAGCATTGTGTACGGAACAGTTCATCACTACGTTTGGGCCCGTCTCATACCGCATCACCTCTTCGGCTATGAATTTAGTTCCATTGTGCGATAACTCGAAAATTTCCTACAAATATATTTGAAACAATGAAACAGTACACTGCTAAGGCGAACTCTAGTACAGGCTAACAATTTTATCACTGACACGTATTATTGTTAGCGTTAATATATTTAATGTTTTCAACAAACGTTAAAGTAAAACACTTACAAATCCATTTGCAACGCCCGTATTTGACGCCCCGCCACCACCCGCAACGAGAACATGTCGATTGGTCAGGGTTTGAAGCGTATAAAGAGGAAAATCGACTTTTGCTAGCAACCCATCACCTCTGTTACGGGACATCTTGACTTATAACATTTATTGGATTTACTCCACACGCTAATATAATTTAAATAACCCTAACTGGGATTTAAATAATGCCACATGAGTCCTTTTATGTTATCAAAACAAACAAAATTCGAAATAATATGGGAAACAATACAAATAGGAACTAAACAGGTGACAAAAGTTCCCTAGTTCCAACATGACAAAAGTCAAATATGACAGTCATAGGGTTGAGAAGGTAATATTAAGATGAGATGTATTTTAACGATCTTCTGCTTTATGAAAATCGATACGATCTTTGAACTCTCAGAATTCAAAATATAAGAACTGAAGTAAATATTGAAGTTTGTTTTATTATTTGCGTAATCAATTAACGTGGTGATAGTAAAATAGAGTAACGCATCCGAAAAACAGGCAAAATTAGAAAAAAAAAACACAGAACTGTTATAGAAATACATACACTATGTAAAGTTTTCGCACTGATCTATCAATGTTATCTGAAGGTGAATGTCTGATGTTGAACCCTTGCCGAATTATCCCATACACAATATTGCAAAAAGGTACAAGATTTTTTTTTGTATTTTTACTGGTCGTTGGTGCTGTCTCCGTTCTCATATGGGGGAGATTTTACCATAGTTGCCACGCTGGTAACCGGGTTGGCAACCACAGTTTATTTATTTAGATGTTCCAGAAGATGCTGTTTGTCCCCTGGTTTTTATTTTCTCTTTATCGACTTTTACGGCACCCACGGGATAAGATTAGGTGGCAGATTCTCTTAAGCCGCCACCACACGGCAGTCTATCACTTAACAACAAAGATATATATCACTTACAAATACATAGCTTAGAAAAGCATTAACTGATAATGAAGAAAACATGCTTCAGTTCTTCTGCCGTTTAGAAATTGTTGAGAAATCATAATTATATTATAAGGATATAGAGATACTTTGTATATATAACAATACGTATATATGATTAGCCTAATAGGAAAATAAATCGATTTTTGTTCTGTTGTTATGTTATGCATCGATTCATCAACAACGATGTTTTTCCAAAATCGAATACTTTTAGCTTACATTATTTCATGGAGTGAGAAATAATAAACCGAATATGTGTTAGATGAATATTATCTACCTTATTTAAAAAGATCTCTCGAAAATAACAGAAATAATATATAAAACAAGAAATTTCGTTTCCCACAACACAGTTCAAATAAAAATAAAGGAAAAGGGGATATCATTATGAAAACGGATCTATTTAAAACGGAACTATATAGAGAGTTTCTGAAGATAATGTTGGCCGTACCTAGACTAGATTTTTGACAGTCCCAGATATGTAGTACTAACAAGTTGAGCCGCATTAATTAATAAAAATTTAGTACCCTTGATCAAATTATTAGATAATTATATCGTATCAAAATACATTGAAACATTGAATATTTCTATCGTTCACAAAATATCGAATATTTTTGAAATATTCATCTTAGGAATATATCTTAATTCGTTAAATCGTTGCCGATAAAGACTATCTTAACAATTTTTGTAAGATTTGTTGGATCCACTTTCATTAAGAATATACCCATATTATTTCATTTTATAGGAATATAAAACTAGTCTAATTGTTTTTCCTTTAAACTGTAGTGATAAGGTGTTAAATTATATTGGAATATTTTCTAAACGCAACAACAAAAAATAAGCCGATACAATAAATGTCAATTCCATTGTCATTGTCAAATGTATTTGTAAAGACTATGAAGAAATGATTTCAAAAGGTTTACTTTCATCGTAATTAAGTTTAGGAAACAAAATGAACCACGAGGAGATACTATCAGTGGTACAGGAGAAGTTTTTGTCAAGTGAACGCGTTACGGCGTTTCTATGCGATGCAAAAGTGTTGCGATTTGATTCCATTAAGAAGGACAGACTCCTTGCAATTGTTGAATATGGAGACGAAAAAGCTGTTTTTTGTTTATTCACTTCTTGTTACCCACCAAAATCCTTTACTGATTTATCAATAGAAATAGTATTGCCCATAGATAATAGTTTTAAATGTGAAATTGATAACAAACCGTCAGACCCTGAAGCAATTTTGTACCTGAATCTCCAGTCACGTAATGATAAGTTTAAGTTTGAAATCCAAATGACTCCGCGGGTCGATAATTTTGTTGATGATTTGTTTCGTGGTATTGAAGCTGTCAACAAACTTCCTACACAGCCAGAATTTGTCTGGCTGAAAAAATACAATGGCCAAAGAGAAGATGATTTCATAGCACAAACCATGGTTTTACCCAGAAGTGGAGTAGCTCATACACAGGTTTCTGCACCAGTGGCCATAAGAGAAAGTCTTATCAAAAGAAAAATGAGTGATAAAGAATTTGACTACACATTTACAAAAAGATTTACAATATTCTGTGGAACATGGAATGTTAATGACAAGTCTCCAGTTATACCATTGAAAGGTTGGTTATGTGTTGACAAGGAACCTCCAGATATATATGCTGTGGGGTTTCAAGAACTGGATCTGTCTAAAGAAACATTTCTTTTTGATCAGACTTTAAGAGAAGATGAATGGTATAATGCAGTCAAAACTCATATTGATCCAAGGGCTAAATATGTCAAAGTAGAGATTGTCAGACTTGTAGGTATGATGCTTATAATATTAATTAAAGAGAAGCACATGGCACATGTGCGTAATGTGATCTGTGATACTGTGGGAACTGGAATTATGGGTAAAATGGGTAACAAAGGCGGAGTTTCTGTAAGGTTTGATCTTCATAATACATCATTATGTTTTGTAAACTCACACTTAGCTGCTCATGTAGAAGAATATGAGAGACGTAATCAGGACTTTCGGGACATCTGTAACCGAACAAGATTTGTTCAAGCAAATCAACTACCAAAAGCAATTAAGGACCATGATCAGGTTTACTGGTTGGGAGACCTTAATTATCGGATAACCGAATTGGATCCATACAGTGTAAAGAAAATGGTTAATGAGAACAACTTTGCTCCTGTACTAGAGTGGGACCAGCTCAAACAACAGCATAAGATCAATAATGTGTTTGCTGGTTATACTGAAGGAACTATTACATTCAAACCTACATATAAATATGATCCTGGTACTGACAATTGGGACTCCAGTGAGAAGAACCGGGCTCCAGCATGGTGTGACCGAATATTTTGGAAAGGTGATAACGTCACCCAGTTGGCTTATAGAAGTCACCCCACACTTAATATCAGTGACCACAAACCTGTGTCAGCATTGTTTACTTCTGCAATTAAAATAGTAGATGAAGAGAAATACAGGAAGGTGTATGAAGAAGTTATTAAACAACTTGACAAGATGGAGAATGAATTAATACCACAAGTAAAAGTAGATGTAACAGAAATAGATTTTGGTACAGTTAAATACTTGGAGTTGCAAGTAAGAACCATAACTATAAAGAACACTGGTAAATTACCAGTTGAATTTGAGTTCATCAAGAAACTGGATGAAACTAGCTTCTGCAAAGACTGGCTTATTGTTGAACCATATAAGAAATGTATTTGTGCTGATGAGTCATGCGAAATTCAACTCAAAGTACTTATTAATAAAACTTCAGCATGTAAAATGAATGCAGGTACTGATAAATTATATGATATCCTTGTGCTACATTTATATGGTGGTAAAGACATCTTTATAACTGTTAATGGAACATACCAAAGAAGCTGTTTTGGGTGCTCCATCGAGGTTCTAGTTAATCTTAATATACCAATAAGGGAAGTTCCAGTTGGAAAGTTGATTGAACTAGAAAGCAAACGGGACCAGTGTATTTCAAATCAGTCTACTTATTCTATACCAAAGGAGATTTGGTTTTTAGTAGATCATATATATTTACATGGGTTAAAAGAACCAAATTTATTTGAGCAACCAGGCTTGCATTCAGAAGTTTTACAGATCAGGGATTGGTTAGATAGTGGGTCTATAGATCCAATTCCTGGAAGTATCCATTCAGTAGCAGAGGCCCTGTTGCTATTGTTGGAAAGTACTGCTGACCCTATTATTCCATACAATCTACATCCTGTTTCTTTGAGGGCATCTGCCAATTATTTGCAGTGCAAACAAATTATAATGGAGTTGCCTGAATTCCGAAAGAATGTTTTTCTTTATTTATGTGAATTTCTTCAAGAAGCTCTACAGCACAATGCTGAAAATGGATTAGATGCTAAAACTTTATCCACATTATTTGGCGCCATATTTCTTAGAGATAATCCAAATGTCATTCAGGAACCGCAGTCTCGAATAAACAAACAAATTATTGATAAGAAAAAAGCACAGTTTGTTCACCATTTCTTGATCAATGATCATAGTGACTTAATGTTTTCTAGATAATTACAAAATCATTGTAAATGAATTGCTTTTTAAAATGTAATAATACTCAATTTTCCATACATTTAAGATATTGTATAATGACATCTAAATGACATAACCATAAATTCTTATTTATCACAATTTAATGTCACTTGGATTAAGGAATTGATGTAAAAATTATTTATTTTGTTAATTATTAGTTGAACTCTTTTTAGTACAACCATTTTAAAATGTTGACCATGACTTTTCATACAGTGAATAATGTTATGGAATATCTGTAACAGTTATTATTTTAAGGAACACACAAAATGAGGAAAAGCATTCTCATAAGGTGCAGATTTAATTTTAGATTTACTTATCATTAATTCAACAAATTTTTTCACAAACTACTTAACTTTTATTGGTAGTAAGTTGTAGGAAACATGCTATTACGCTCTGTTCCCAATGATTAAATGACACTTGCGTTTTTCAACAGTTAATTGAAAACTAACTTTTTATTTGTAGCACTCATTTTCTTTTTAATCTAGGGTAGTCAAGACAGAAGAGTAGTATTTGTTGTTAAAATTAGAAGTATTGTGTAACCAATTATAAACACTTTATTCCATGTCATATATCTAAAACTAAATCGTATTTATCATTTCTTGAAGCCATAATACAGTTAGTTTCTATATAATGCCATTATGAGTGAAAAGTTTTTGTTATATGAGATAAAAAGTATTAAATCATTAATTTTGGTAATACATTACCTATTATTAGATTATAAAATATTTTATACTTAGTATAAAATACTGGGCAAGTAGTGTCAAATAGTTGCTGTTTACAGCCCCTGTATACTGAGAAATAAAACTTAAGAAGACATTGTTATATGCAAAACATGTAACCTTTATTGAAGTATAAAAAATATTTATTGTTAATTTATTAAAACAAAACATTATACCTGTGCATGTTTTTCTTTTTTAATATCGTTAGACATTTTTTCACCCAAATGTTATGACTAAAAATTTGAATTTTTTTGTTTATTAAACTAAAGTCAAAGTATGTCACTGCCTTTGAGCCCTGCGTCGCTTATAGGCCTATAAGACTGCGCTCCGAGATTAGTTTTTTTTTAAAGACAACACAACTAAACAAGTTCAAAAAACAATTAGTTTATTCGTAAATCAACCTCATAACATTCTTTTCCAATTAAGTCTGCCACCACAACGTTGGCACTGGCAGTAGAGCCCGTAGGGATTCTGACTCCTTTTCAATAGACGTTCCAGGCCAGATTCAAGAGACAATTATGTGTAATTTACATAAGTATTTAATGTTATCCTAATACTAAAATTTTAGAACGCAAACGTCTAGAGTAAGGCATTTAACTGACCGATCGTGGATGCAGTGCACAAGCACAAACACATTTTGCATTATTTCCATCTCAGGAAAACGGTCTGGAATGGCGAAATATAAAATATAGGACAGTAAAATTACGCATAGTAGTAAGTACGTAAACTGACCTATCACACCGGACCGTGAAAGATCGAATCAAGTGACTAGACTAGTCTACTTAGATACTCTTTGGACTAGTCTACTCTAGCTTAAATAACTAGAGTAAGACTAGTCTGTAAATGCAGTTCACTTAGGTACAACAAGAGTAAAACTCTGTGATCATTTTTAAATTTACGATTCGAATTACGAATTAAGACAGAAAATCACAAAATTTCCCAATTTTAGAAACATTTGAAATTTTAATTGTTTTCTATATGTGATAAGAGATGGCACTGTTTTTAAATCTAGCCATAATTTTATAATCAATTATTAGAGAAGTAATCCTTTTTTACTTTACTTATAATGCATCTAAATTATTTGCTTATGAATTATTTTCTAGTGAAAACAATTAGTACAGGTAAAGTATTTTGTAAGATTTAGGTTTTGAACGCAGCTTCCTAGATCACTGGTCGATTTAATGAACAATAAAGCGGCAAATTTAATTTTAACCAATCACATCGTCGCATTCGACCGTTATGTCAAACAAGATGAGAGTTGCAGTCATTCATGAAAACATTTTTCTATATACTTATCGGTGATCGGTGTATATTCCTAACTTCCTTCAGTTCATTTTAAATTTAAGTATTTAACCGACTCAACGGTTGTTCAGAACTTATAAGGTCACTGAAGTTTAAATATTAAATACAATTCGCCGGTCACTTGCCTTAATCGGACGCAGTTGAAATTGCTGTTCTTTGTTCCCGTTGCAAATAAAGCCATGGAATTTGAAAACAAAAGTAAGTAAAACTACATAGTTCTTCTTTTAGCGGTGTATTTTAAATCTGAATTTGTATTTAATTTTCTATGTGTTAGCTTAAGCAAAAAGGAAATAATAATGATGTAAATTATTTAAAAAAAAATTTTTTGCTGGTTAGCGGTCAACGGAAGAATTCGGTGTTGTTATTTTTATATTTACGAGTTTTTAAATTAAAAACAATGTCCATACTGCTACCATATCTCTACAGCTAGACTACATTTTATTAATAACTATTTTCTTCCTTTTGATATCAATAAGAAATGCATTGTTGCTATACGAGTGGAACTAAAATGATATCCAGAGTTGAACGAAAGTTTATGACATGAAAAATTCCTTCTTAGATCCTTTGTAGGTATTCTTATATTTTTAACTATTCTAATTGAATTTAAACATTAGTCGACGTCTCAATAAACATTAACAGTAGGGTACTTAATTGCCATATCCATACTTATATTATAATGAGAAAGTAACTCTCTGTCTGTTTGTTACCTTTTCACGGTACCACCGCTGTACCGATCTGAATTTTGGTGACAGGACATTAAATTCATTTCGGAAAATCAAATAATTCCCGCAGTATATATAAAAAAAAAAAATCCACGCGAAGTTGCGGGCATCAGCTAGTCTACTTTAAAATATTAGTATCCCGCTATATCTTGCGAAGAAATACATACAAATATATATTTAAAATATATTGTAGACACATCTATATTTTGACAAATTTTATATGATTTTCATCCTATCCTGCTACTTCACAATTTTCCAGCTATTAATTAGCACGAACCTATCCTGCGACTGAAAAGATGCGTTAGAATTTTTTGAAATAACTATGGAATGATTTTAAATTTTTTACTGTGTTCTTTATTTTTTACGTAAAAATATTTCTTTCTTTCTAATAAAAACAGCTGTTGGTTCAAATAAGAATGCATTCATGAAAAAATAAACAAACTACTTATGTACATAAGTAGTTTGTATATATTATTCTGCTATGTTTTGCTTGCTGAAATGGTAAAATACTATATTCTTTTTTGATTTTTGTCAACCCTAATTTACGAGTGACGAGCATATCGCCAGACAGAACATTCCTATGAGGCACCACACTGCACTCGTCACCCTGAGACATTAGTTCTTAAGTCTCATATGCCCAGTAATTACACCAGATGTCAGTGCTCTTAAAACCAAACAGTAACCTTTGCACATTGCTGCTTGATGGCAGGATAACTGGCACTGCGGTGGTATCTAGATAGATTACTTGAAATGAATTGAATTACTGTTTCGGTTTGGGGGGCATTGAGCTAGTGTAAAAATCAATAATCGCTGGGCATATAACTTAAGAACTGATTTTCCAGAGTGACACACAGAAATGTTCTAAGTGATACAGCATTTGTTGTGGGCACGTTGCACTTACCAGCAGGTGAACGTTTTGCTCTTTTCGTCATCGTATCCAGTAAAAAAAAAATCCTACCTCCAACAAACGTAATTTTTTTATTTAGCTGTACAGTTGACAGTGATAGCTTGTCCTTTCATATACTTGTAAAGTCGTACCAGATTATAACACCGTAAAAAGCATCATTATTGTGGCTACGTCACAACCACTGCATTAAAAAGTAAAGTAACAGCCAATAAATGTCCCACTGCTGAGCACGGGCCTCCTCTCATTTCTGAGAGGGGTTTGGAGCTGGGAATAGTCCGCTACGCTGCTCCAATGCGGGTTCGCGGACTTCACATGTCCCCGTAAATATTTATATTCCTCGGATATGCAGGTTTCCCTACGATGTTTTCCTTCACCGCTGAGCACTTGGTAAATCAGCAATTAAAATTGTAGAACAATTTTAGTGGTGCTGGCACCGGGGTTAGAACCTAGGATACTCGCGTACTATGAAATTAAAGGCGAGCACCAGGCCCCTGAGATACCATTGCATTAGTCATGAAATAATAAAATCTTCATTTTTTCGTAGGTTAAAGTTAATTGTGAAAATGTATGAAATGTTTACACATTAGCGGTAATTTCATGTTTATGCGCATATATTTTTTTTTGTTATCGTGTTTTATCGCTGATGCGTTTACAGACAAAAATGTTCCTACATACCCAAACCCCGGACAACTATCTGTAGGTCACCTCAAATATTTTTTGAGTGTGGATTCGAACTCGCGATCGGTGAGTCGTTGAAGGGATTAGGATTTCGCGATTCCGTGTGGTGGCGGCTTAAGAGAATCTACCACCCCATCTCATCCCGTGGGTAAAAGTCGACAGAGGGAAAATGAAAACCAGGAGATGGGCAGCTGCATCTTACTGGAACATCTGAATAAATAAACTGCGGTTGCCAAACCGCCTGTCAAACGTGAAAACTATGGCAAAATCGCCCAAAATGAGAACTACAAAACTTGTCGCTATCTATGGGGGAGGCCTACGTTCAGCAGTGGACTAGTTATAGGCTGAAATGATGGTGATGATGATTCTTTATTAAGATACTAGGATATAATCACTCCCGAGGAAAACATCTGAACATGTCATCAGTATTAGTAGGTTTGAAATTGCCATTAGATCTACTATACAATCTACCTATACAAAAGCTAATACCGGTGCGGATTCTAAAGCTTTACTTTTTTTTTTTTTTGTTTTTAGTTGCGGTTATAAAGCGTATAAACGGATTTTTAAAATTTAAAATGCGTCGAGACATTCCGATGATGTCACCTAATCAATGTTTTAACTGGTTATATATTTAGGCGAGTAAGGAGTTAAACTGCACTGTGCACCCAACAGCGCATGGTTGCGATGGGCTCACCACCTATCACACCAAGTGCATTATATTGCTTTGGTGAAACGTGGATTGAGGCAGTCATCTGTTTTTGCAGTGTGTGCCCAGTCTCTGACTACCCCTTATGGGATACAGTCGTGATCTTATGTATGTATATTTAGGTCGAAATAACGGTAAAACACTGAAAAAAAAAAACAAAGAAATGTACGTCTAATGAATGTATTCATCATTCCTTATATGAGTCATGGTTCGACAACTGTTAATCGTGTTCCAGTTCACGAATGTTTCTTTCTGCGGAGGCGGTTGACTTGAGTTCGAATTGGCGACCGTTGGGTACAAGGACTACGTGGGGCGGTGATTCATAAGAACGGTCCAGCGGCTTCAAGGTGTATTCCGCTTGTTTTCCTAGTTCAATTTCATAAAAGAAACAAATTTAATTTTCAGACTGATGTTAATAGTATAATGCCCTCGTTATTCTTTACTCAAAAGTTAATTCGAAGTATCGTTGCGAGTTTTTCTTGACCAAGGATATCAAACAAAAAAAAAACGAGAACGTTTCCTGATTTTGAAATTCGGCCAGTATTTTTTTTTTGTTAGTTCTGGCGACCTTGTTCTCGCGCCGTTGTATTCATATGTAGACGTTCTATATTTGAAGTTTATGTTTTCTTCTTTTTATGGAATTCAGTGCTCCGTAAAAGGAAGAAAACGTTAAGATTTTATCCCTGTACAGTCTTAGGACTTGTATCGCTGGAAGAGCGAAGCAATGTTTCAAGATATGTGCGTTCATGTGTACATACGTTAGGTATCGGTAAAAATGATGTCAATCCGTCTGTGCAGTGTAACATGTAACGGTGTAAGCCACACGAGCCGTTCAGAAGCCGATCTGATTAGGGCCGATCTGGTTTCTGTAATTTTTTTACTAGAGCGTGCGCTGTACATATGCAGTTTTTCTTAAAAAGTGATACAATTATCAAATATTTAATAAAAATTATTTAACCTTAATTTTAATTAAATAATTACTTTATGTGCTAAATCGCATTTTAAATACCTTAAAAAAAACTTAAAACTACGTTTGTAGTAACAACGTACGACGTTTATAGTAATGTTTTTGCCGTGCTGTTTGTGCTCGAGGGTAAAACGAAATAAAACAACCATCTCCTGCTGATAAGTGTTCTGTACAAAAGGCTACTAAAAATATCGAACGTCATTGGTTCGTGGTTTAGGCATACTTCTTATTCACTGCCTGAGGAACTATTCATCATTAAACGTTCAATAATCCACTACTGGCATGATCCACGACAGAAAGACATTTACCGGTGGTAGGATTCCTATGTAGGAATTCTTTTAGGTAGCTACCCCCTCAGGCCAGTTATTCTGTCGTGAGGCAGTATCGTGCAAACACTACTGAGTTACTGTCTGAAGGTGACCGAGAGCTAGTGTAGTCATTAGGCATATGAGACTTTAGAACTTATGTCTCAGGGTGACCGATGCAGTGCGATGTCGCGCAGTGTTCTGAGTGACACACCATTTGTTATGGGCAGACGTTGCACTAAGAAGTTTTCATTTCTTTTATTCGACTACAATGAGATGAGAAGGAGCGGCAGCTTTTCTTACAGCGTCACCATACAACTATGTAGGATAGGACTATTCATAATTGTATAATTTTTCTCATCATTTCTGCCTATCACTAGAGTACTATGTTTAGCAGTGGACTAGTGATAGGCTGAAATAATCATTAAAGTTCCACGTTGTATGTTTGATGAAAGAATTTGATTCATCTCGCAATAAATGATTGAACGTTTCTGAGAAATACAATTGTTTAATCTGTTCGAACCGATAATTAGAGCCTTCGCATCTCTAAATCCGGGCAAGTGTACGCGCGAATAAATTGGCGACTAGTGATTCCTAACCTACACCCGCTGCGATTCGAACGAGATACCCGCGTACCTCGTCCGATACTCTCAGACAACACAGATATCAACCGACAGAACAGATATCGGCAAAGTTTTTTATATTGCACAAAAAAAAATGTGTTCGTTCCATAAACGGTGTCGCTCCACATGTCTCATGCCGCCCTCTATTCAAGGCATTGAGGATATTAACGGTGCTTTAAGTCTGAAGTAAGAAATGCCGTGTTGTCTACACGACATTTCTTTTTATAAATTAAATAAAGATGTGGTATCTAGAAACATCAGATACTCACAAATTAATAATTAGCGACATACCAAAAAGTTTTACGAAAAATTGTTACTGTATGGGTAAAACAATTTATAATAACCAACTCGTCGAAAATTTATAAAAAAACTATATCAGTGGCTTCTTCAAAATACATTTTATTCTTCGAACGAATTTTTAAATTAAAGAAGACCTTAGCGTAGTTTAAAATTCATATACGTTGACATTTTTTTTTATAATATTGAGTAATTAATTTTTTTGATATATTTGAAGTAGCCTTTAGAATTTTTTTTTTTAATTTTTATGATTTAATTAATATATTTGCATGCTATAATAAATGGCTGAATTAGGAGGTCCTAACTGTTTTGACCATCACTGTAATACCTTATTCAATGGACTAATAAAAATTATTATTATTATTAGGCCACGCGGTCGTTAATATTAGAATAACAATATACTTTCTACAGAATAGAATCGGTCCAGGAAGGCCAGCCCATTAGTGCGATCGTCCAGCTCTTACCACTGTTCTTGACTAATGGCCTGTGAACTGAATGCCCGCGGATCCATTATCCACGGACGGTTGCGGGAGAAAATAATATATATAATTGATTCATTCTTTCAACCATTTATTAACTGTGGCATTGGTAAAAATAAAAAACTACTACTTGTTCATTGCATTTTAATATTGGAAATAAAGACAGACAGACTGATATTGTATAAAACAATGTTACATACATAAAACAATGCATGTGTATGAGTCAGCTTTACAGTACCAGTTTTTTATACTGGTGGTTCGTATTTTTTTATACCGCAGTGTTTTATTCTAATGTTTTTGCCGTGCTCTTTGTGCTCGAGGGTAAAAATAAATAAAACAACTATGTCCTGCTTATAAAAGGCCGTGTGTTAGCGGCCTAAGAGAATCGTAAAATCTCCTGGAACATCTGAATAAATAAACTGCGGTTGCCAACCCGCCTGCCAAGCGTGGCAACTATGGCAAAATCCCTCCAATATGAGAGCTACAAACTTTTGTGGCTAACTATGGGGGAGGCCTATGTTCAGCAGTGGACTTGTGATAGGCTGAAACGACGATGACGACGACGACTAAAGGCTACTAAAAATATCGAACGTCTCTGGTTCGTAGTTTAGGCATACTTGTTATTCACTGCTTGAGGAACTGTTCATTATCAACCGATCGATAATCAAATATAAAAATTTTTTTAAAAAAATTGGAAAGCCTCTCCCGGAAGTGTTCTGGGTGACACAGATTTTTTTATGGGCAGATGTTGCACTTACCATCACGTGAACGTTTTGCTCGACTTGCCACTATCCAATAAAGTGAAAAAGAGGAAAAAATTAAGGATATGTGTCAATGGGCCCCAGCACTTTCCATCTGGTGTGCGTGTATGTCCCGCTCCCATAACAGAACAAATTGAATGTTAGTTTTTTTTTTCAAATGAATTTAAAGAGTCTTTACAGAGCGAGATTTATGATTGATTTTTCCTATTAAACGCAAATCTGTTCGGTCTGTTTAGCTGGAACACGGAAAACCAGAGTTATTCTTAAGAAGAGCTTCGATTTAACGTTTATTGAATTGACACTAAGAAAATCCATTTCTTCGAAGGGCGTTGATTAAAAATAAACCGCGTCACAGGGTTGCCAATGCCGCTGTCTTGCAAACTAGTTTTCGGATCTGTATAGACTTAGGCATTGCGAGGCTACCAAATTATAGCTTAATAGCTGATGCCCGCTTCTTAGTCTGCGTGGAAATAGGTTTTTGAATATCCCCTGGGAACTATTTGATTTTCTGGAATAAAAGGTATCCTATGTCCGTCTTCAGGGTGTAAGCTGTGATAAATTTCGTCAAGACCTGTTCAGCGACATATTAGTATCGATAAGTCGCTGAAAACTTTTATTTAAATCATTAAAACGAACATCTTTTACCTAGTCGTATAATAATTATCATTTAGCTATTTTTAGTAATGAAACTAGGTAATTCCCCTGAATTAATACTACTCACTTACCATAAGGTGAGCCGCTTGCTCTTTTGCCCCGTCTTCAAAAAAAAGCTGAGGTGCGTAATACAAATTAAGACCACATCTATACGTTACAACCAGAAGTCAACTGCGAGGGGTTTTTTTTATTTTAACAGAATTTATGTAATCATCATAACAGCTTATGACTAGTCCATTGAACATAGGCCTCCACTACAGAGGTTATGTATTTTGTTAAAATTATTAATTTCTGGCAACACACGAACAAAAACACCGATTGTAATGTATAAATTACATTATAATAATTGACAATGACTGGTATTAAGGCGATTAAGTGTCAACCCTCGGATTGATCCTTCAGCGAGGCGTAATCGCCTTGAAGGCGCTGTAGGTAGATTCAATACACTGGAACAGGGTAAGGCAATTTCCCTCGCCGCTTAATAGCGTAATTTTAGGCCGCAAGCTTTATTCATTTGCCGAAGAATAAATAAATAATAGGAATCTGTGTGATATTGGAAGTGCCAGGATTAATTGGTTTAGTGTTCTATTGGTAAACTGTAGTTGAGATTGTTTATCTTAATCCATTAAAGCATTGTTTGTTATAGGTTGATCTTTTTAGGTTGTTAGGATTCCTTTGCCGGAATCCGTCTTGTTAGGTACCACCGTAGGGCACTGTGTTTGGGTCTGAAGGGCATTGAGAGCTATTGTAATCACAAGGCATATGAGACTTAAGAACTGATGTCTCAGGTGAATGGCGAAGTGTGGTGACACAGATATGTTGCTAAAAAAAGTCAAAGGACGGCTTGAATGCTTTTATATATAATTTCGGTGATGTAATTGCTGTTAGCCTTTTTTGGCTTTTACAGCTTCATCGGATACTGTGCTCACGGGCCAGGGGCCCGCGTGCCAGGTTTGGTTTGACCCAAACATATATAAATAAATAAACTCCTACAAAAACCTCGAAATTCGGACTGTATCGCGTTCGCTGCGTGCTTGCGCGATTTAGAATATCTCAATACGATTTTAAGTCGTCTAATGACCGTCCGAGGGAGGCTGCGGGCCTCCATTCGGACTGTCGACTTGTGTGTCGGTAACTCTGGGCGGTGAGAACCGCCCTGGAACACGGGTGTATCGTGTGTACGCGGTGTGACTGTCGACTGCTGCGCGCCGCTCTCTACGGCGGTCGCGCGTCGTGGTGCGTGTTATATTAAAGCTATTAACTGTGTGTACAGTGTAGCCTGGATCGTGACTGACCGTATCGTGGTCAGGGAGTGCTGAGACATCCGTGTCGTCTAGCACGTTTCGCGGGCGACGTTTGCGTTCGGTCGCGTTTTCATCTGGTCGGTAATTTGCTGCTTTAACCACCAGTGGGTTTGGATGAACCGCGGCTTTTTCGAAAAACCGCCGTGATAATGCTCTGAAGTGTTCAGAGATTAAGGGCATTTCACAGTCGCTGTGAAATGCTTTTATACATTTTCTACACTAGAACCGTCAATGTGGGTGCTCCAAAAATTCTAGTATTTATGATTAATTGTAAGTTCTCTTTAGGAAGAAAGCGTTGATTTTACATTTTTTATATTATACCCCGGTGGACTACAATTGTTAATAACAATTTTAAGGACTGTATTACCACGCGCTCAGCGTGAAGGGAAATATCATTAGGCAATTGCCTATTCATATTTCCCCATGTAAGTCCAAGAAATAAAAAAAATTCGACATGTGTAGCCCGCCTACCCGCACTGGAGCAAGATGCCTCACAGAAATGAGAAGAGTACTGTGCTTAGCAGTGTGACATTTATAGGCTGTTGAGTTTTACTTTTTAATTATTAGGAATATATGGTGACTTTACTGCAGTAAATATACTCGTACATACAACACACATAACAATCATTGCGGTAGACGCAAAACAAGAAAAATTAAGACATGGAACTATATATGGAAATTCAAAAATTAAACAAGAAATATTAAATTAGCTAAGTAAAATTGAAAAGGAACTATTTTGAACTGCCTTCCTGGCTTTACTTAAGGATTAAGCCATTTTAAAAACAGTAATATTGTCCTCAAACGGCAAAGTTCATCAAAGGAAAAGTAAGTAAAGTTTCAGCCCATAAATGTCCCACTGCTGAGCACAGGCCTCCTCTCATTTCTGAGAGGGTTTTGGAGCTAGGAAGAATCCGCCTCGCTGCTCCAATGCGGGTTGGCGGACTTCACATGTCCTCAAAATATTTCTATTCCTCGGACATGCAGGTTTCCTCACGATGTTTTCCTTCACCGCTAAGCACGTGGTAAATCAGCACTTAAAATTGTAGAACAATATTAGAGGTGCTGGCACCGGGGATCGAACCCAGGTAACTCGCTTACTATGAAATTAAAGGCGAACACCAGGCCCCTGAGCTACTACGGCTATAAGTTCATCTAAGGGTCGCGTAAATAGCGCAGTGTATTTATTCGCGTGTTTGTAGAACAGTAATCCCCGGAATGAACCGTACCCTTTTTTGGGAGATGGCGGTTTTATTACCGTATCGATGCGTGTGATCGGCAGGTGGACCGCACCTCGTACGCAAATATTGACCAATGTCGCTTATCGCCAACAAAGGGAATAATCTGCGAAAATGAAAATGATTTATGCGTCTGCATCTGGTCTGCGTAGCAGAGGAATTGAATGGTTTTCTCTTAATGATAATTCTTTATTTGTCTCATTACACATCATCTCTAAAATGGTAAAAACAGTAAACAATATACATACATGAACAACTCTTCTCGGAGGGTACAATAAAATTATTTAAAAGAAATTGTAATTTGATACGAATAAACGCTGATAATTTTGCTACGGATCTTGCATATTTTTATTAAAATTTATTTTAGAGGTACCGGGGATCGAACCGGTCACTGGCGGCGTACTGTTAAAATTAAGGCCATCGCCCGGCCCCTGCGCTACCACTTTTTTATTAAACTCTAACATCCATACTTATATATAAATGCGAAAGTAAGTCTCTCTGTCCCTCTGTTTGTTTGTTACCTTTTCACGGTTCAACCACTAAACCGATCTTGACGAAATTTAGCACAGAGATATATTGCATCCCTGAGACGGAATTTTTGTCCTCGAAAATAAAATGGTTTCCACGGGAAAATTAACAAACCGTACATCCATCCATCAGCTAGTTTTTTTATAAAGCACTAGCTGATGCCCGCGACTTCGTCAACTTGGATATAGGTTTTTTAAATACCTCGTGGGTTTTCCTCGGATAAAAATTATTCTATGTCCTTCTCCAATATGCAAGCTATCTCTGTGCCAAATTTCGTCAAGATCAGTTCAGCGGTTGTACCGTGAAAAGGTAACAAACAGACAGAGGAAGAGAGAGAGAGCAACTTTCGCACTTATAATATTAGTATGGACTAACGGCTTAACATTTCCGCGTAGATTTTAAATTTATGAGAAACCATTACATTTTAAGACGAAACAAATCGCCACGCTGTTTTGCTGAGGGTTGTGCGTATTTTTCAAGAGAATTAATTGTAATTAATTACACATATTTTCTCCCGTATGGTGGAGCATTAGAGAATCGGCGACCCCATTTCTTCTTTCGTGGGTGTATTGAAAGTCGACTAAGGGAAATGCCAGAATAATCTCACGACCTTTGATTAATGGCAGAATAACCATCTCAATTATGGTAAATATCGCCAAGCTCCGCAAAGTTCTCTTTTTCTGTTGGTGTCGTGTTTGGTAGTGTAACGTCTTCCTCGGATGGTGAGAGATTCAATTTGCTTTTCATTTACGTATTGCCCGAATTTCTTTTATACAAGATTTTATATAACTTCACTTGTGAGTTTGAATACCTGTTAGTTTTGCCACTGAATTTTAAACCAGTTCCAAATGACCGATTCACCTGCGATTTTGCATGTGGCTTCGGTGACAATGCAATAATGGAGCTGATAATGGGGCCGGGAGTTCGCCAACGGAACAGATATATCCGTCATGTTTGGGCATGTTTTGCTTTGACGAGGATAGTACTTATATACTAGCGTTAGCAACATTTGAAGTCAATAGAATCAGGCGTTACTTTGCGGAAATCCGTTATAATGAAGAAAAGGAAGACAATTTGCTAAGATGCAAATATAAAATGGTGTATATTACCTAGTTTTTGAAGAGCAATGCCCGCTCTCCCTCAGTAGCGTGCACAAGCAAACTATCGCCACCACAAAGAACCGCCACCAGATACCCTCCACCACTACAATACTACCACTAGGTAATATACACCCTTGAAGCCGATACCACGGCACGTGTTTCGCCCCAAAACGAGGCATTATCAAGTGTTATAGACCTTACGACAGACTGCCGCCAAATTAACTTCCTTTCCTTCATTACCGTATAGCCGTGTTGAGGCGCGTTAAAAGAATACTACCACTCCATCTCATCCAATGGATCTCGTAAAAGGCGAGTAAGGAATTAAACTGCACTGTGCACCCAACACCGCATGGTGGCGATGGGTTCACCACCTATCACACCAAGTGCATTATATTGTTTTGGTGAAACGTGGATTGTGGCAATCATCTGTTTTTGCAGTGTGTGCCCAGTTTCTGACTACCCCTTATGGGATACAGTCGTGATCTTATGTATGTATGTATGTCCTTCATTACATTTTAAGTCCCCCGCTGGACTTAGGCCTCGCAAATAAAAGCCTGTAACTAAAACATGAATTTTGTTTAAAACTTTTTCCTAAATCTTTGTTCGATAGATCTTTGTCTGAAGAACCATGAGTAAATTTAACATTTTTATAATGTAATTTGCAAGTCATCTTTTCGGGCTGCGGTTTGTACCGTTTCCATTTGTCTACTTATTTTCATAACAATAGAGGTCGTCGCACCCCACTGGCGATACAGCAACAATGGAAATTCGTTGAATAAAAACTATACTGTAACGCAAAAGTAAAAAAAAATGGTGCCTACTGCTCCCAGATCAATATTCTACCTATATTTTGATAAAGGGGTTATTGTCCGACTTCGTCTGTACCTTGTCATAGTCGTACTGTTAACGCTGTGGCAGTGAAATGTTTGAGAACTATAGCTGGAGTGACTTTGATGGACAAAGTGAGGAAACGCGTGATAAGGGAACGTTGCGGTGTGGTGGATGTAGTGACAAAGATAGAGAAAGAGATGCTTAGAGAGAATCGATGAAAGAAGATTGACGAAACAGATTTGTGAGGCGATCGTGAATGGGCA
This sequence comes from Luehdorfia chinensis, assembly GCA_019845155.1. Classification (NCBI taxonomy): domain Eukaryota; kingdom Metazoa; phylum Arthropoda; class Insecta; order Lepidoptera; family Papilionidae; genus Luehdorfia; species Luehdorfia chinensis. The sequence goes on from JAHVAK010000103.1 coordinate 12,577,755, forward strand.
AGCCGGTAAGGGTCGACGTAGGCGAACGTATCATGATCAGATCGAAGTCGTTTTAAGGAAAGATCACGTCAAAAGTACCGGCGAGCTCACATGAAAACACTGTGTGATTCTGTCTATGTATGTACTGTTAGTATTATAGCAAAACCGCTTATCGTAACTGGTGGTAGGATTCCTGTGCCGAAAACCGTCTTATAGGTATTACCACGGTACGGACCTTTCTATTGCTAAGTTCTGGGTGGCACCGCAGTTTTCATGGGCAGGCGTGGCACTTACCATCAGGACTTCTCGTCACGTCACTTTAAGTAAAAAAAAAAACGTAACGGTTAAAAGCTGGATAAGCTTATTATAAAAGCTCCACTAAGCCTTAAAGTCAATATGTAATGAGTCAGTGTGAACGACCTATTGGCCGAGAATATTTATTGTGGTATTTTAACAATTTTCCGACAATATTAAAAATTAGTCATTATTTCTCTGGTGTCAAATCTTTATTACTAAAAATATCTTTCGGAAGAGTATTACAAAACGTCTTTTTGGCAAAGATAACACTTAGAGCTTATAAAAATGGGCCAAGCGTGTTTTTAAACAAGAGGTCTTGGAAGAAAGATGGATGGCGAAACGTAATTTCTTTTAGCATTCTTTATGTGTAACGTAAGAACACTGCAAAGCATTTTTTTTTGTTATTTATTTATTTATTTATTTATTCTTTATTGCATTCACCTAATTTTAATTAAAAAAAAAAGGATTACAAAGGGCGGACTTAATGCCTTTTGGCATTCTCTCCCAGTCAACCCAAGGCATAGAGAGACATTGTTATAGGTGCTTTACGAATTCATCATTTTAACTTCATGCTAATAAAAACAATACGCTAATTGTACTAGAATATTGATGATTAGATATCGATAAAAATAATATTTCAAATCATATTACACATAAATATTTACACAGATATATACACTTAAATATACATACACGTAAAACTGATATATACATACATATAAGATAAACTGATATATACATAATAAATTAAGGTTTTTAGTAGCAAGGAATAAGTTAAATTATTCACATTCATATCATTCTTGTGCTTTTTGTGTTAGTTACATCATCCGTAAATATACAGGAGTAGTAGGATAGTCTGTATTTTCGTTTTAATTTAGTTTTACATAATTTTCCCTTAGCATATTCGCTTTCTGAACCAGATCTCATTTTACGAAAAGTTCGTCTGTCGGAAGTTAAAATTCGAAAATTATTAATGATTTTTAATGAAAATTATTCATGACTTAGTTATTCTGCGTTTTTCAGCTTCGTAGTCGTAACAAAAAAAAGTTTTACTAAATACAAATAACTAACTAAAAAAAAACTAGCTGATGCCCTCGACTTCGTCCCCATGGATATAGGTTTTTTAAATATCCCGGAAAATCAAATAGGGAACTATTTGATTTTCCGGGATAAAAGTTTTCTATGTCCGTCTCCAGGATGCAAGCTATCTCTGTGCCAAATTTCGTCAAGATCGGTTCAGCGGTTACGAAGTAATTTGGTAGTTGGGTTTATGTTTGACGTACGTCGTCGTCTAATCGATTCGAAACATCGATTTTCGTATTAGGTACCATGATCCGTAATAATAATGCACAATTTTGCAATACTGGAGCATAGCACTATGGTTAATTGAACTCTTATGAAACATTGTTTGATTTTTTTACGGATGTATATGGCGAAACGTGTAAGACATTCAACAGATGGTAAGTGCAACGTCTGCCCATAACAAACGCTGTGTCACCCAGAACACTTCTGTGTGACACCACATTGCGCCCGTCACCCTGAGACATCAGTTCTTAAGTCTCATATGCCCAGTGATTACGATAGTTCACAGTGCCTTTCAAAAAATTAACATGTTTCCGGAGGAATTAGGAATCCTACCTCCAGTAAAAAAGTTTTTTTGTTAAGTCAAAGTTTTTTTAAGTAACAATTTCTATAAGATGTAAATAAAAAAAAATAGGTAAAGGATAGAATGCTTCATTCGACTTTAAGATTAAATTACCAAGTTCGCTGCAGTTCCTCTCTCAACCCAATTGAAAAGACGATAACTAGATTTGTTTTGATTTGCACCTCACCTTTAGTGATTTATTGCGTCGCTGTTTAAATGAATATTTAAATGGCAACTTCCTTTGCTTCTAGTTAGTTTCAAAAAATTCTTCGTATTTTTCTAATATTGTATCTACGTATGTAATCCATTTGATGGACTATTTATAACTTGCAATCACCTACCATAAACCACACACAAAGCTTTGTACTGAAAATTACGAACACAACAAAAAAATCAGCCAAATTGGTCAAGCCGCTCTAAAGTCATGATCTTTCATACATGCGGCAATTGACTTTTATTGATATATGTAGACATACAGAAGATATATAGATAGATAAGCATGCTTAGAGATCTGCGCTGACTTTGGTTAAAATAAAAAAAATATGTCTTGTAGTATTAGTTACCTGGGTTCAATTCCTGGCGCCGGCACCGTTAAAATTAAGAGCTCCCTTACCGGATCTTATCATTGAAGGAAAACTTAAGAATACCTGCTGATATGATAAATAAATAAAGTTCTCCGACTTGTAAAGTCAGCCAACCCGCATTGGAGCAGCGCAGTCCCGAACTTCCGGCTCCAAAAATTATCGTAAATGCGAAGAGAAACTCAGCAGTGGGATATTTATAGGTTGTTACTTTTAATATACTTAGTAACTATTAAGAAACCTATAACAGTTCATTTGCCTCGATTATTAATGATATTTAACACTTAGTAATACAGATATCCAACAAACTGAGAACTAGTGTAATCACTGGGCATATGAGACTTAGGAACTGATGTCTCAGAGTGACCGGCGCAGTGTGGTGTCACACAGAAATGTTCTGGTTGACGCATCTGTTATGGGCGTTGCACTTACCATCAGGTGAACGTTTTGCTCGTCCCGACACTTTTTCCAATAAAAAAAAAAAATCTGTTCTGTATTGACGCACTATCAAATGCAATACGTATAACTGAATATGTCCTCCCACATGCCTCTCACAAACTTACTGTGCCACTGAGTGATGCCGATACTCGACACCAATGCGGCTTTTAATTTCTCCGCATTAGAAATTTGAATCGTGGGCGTAGTTTTGGCTGCATAATTCGCGGTACCGTGGGAGTAATTGAGTAGATAATTGAAAAATTATGGAACCGGATTGTGCGATGAAAACTGCTTATTCATACGTGTAATAAGCAATATCGTCTTTTACTGATGGTACTTGTGCAGTAATTCGTCTAGGTTGGTACTGGCTGCATAGCCAGTTATTCCGCAGCCAAGCTTTTGTGTAAAAAATCCAATAGTGTTTCAGTCTGGAGGACTGTAGCTAATATAATAACGGGGCATGAGAATTAAGAATTTCTGTGTTAGGATAACGAGCGTAGTGCCACACTGTTCCGGGCGACACCACAACAACCGTGGCGACGGGTTTGCTTGTCTCGTCACTTCCTGCTTAAACAAAAAAAAATATTAAAAACAAGCGATGTGTTGTCGTCCCAAAATTATTCTTTTAAGACATGTTCAGTGTTCGCAGTTGGTGCAGTGCACTCATACATATTTCTTTTTACAAAAAAAATTTGGTTCTTCACTAGTTTTTACCTGTATTGCAGGTGCGTTTAAAGATTGAATTCCAGATTCACAAATTTCCAAATCCGAAACAACTATCTATAAGCATTGGCCGTGTGGTGGCGGCTCAAGAGAACCTTCCACCCCATCTCATCCCGTGGGTGTCGTATAAGTCGACAGAGAGAAAATTGAAAACCAGAAGATGGGCAGCCGCATCTTTCTAGAAAATTTGAACAAATAAACTGCGGTTTCCAACCTGCCTGCCAAGCGTGGCAGTTATGGCAAAATACCCTCAAAATGAGAGCTACAAACTTTTGTTGCAATCTATGGGGGAGGCCTATGTTCAGCAGTGGATAGGCTGAAATGATGAAGATTATTGATGATTTGTAGCTCATACTTGTTCAGTATAGGAATACCATAGAGATATAGATAGAATAATAGGAAGCTAGTGGTTCATCGGTTTCGTCACAAAGTCGACAAAACGAAATACGAAGTTTCGCCTAACGGACCGTACGTTCCGTACCATGATATCACTCTTCACTAAACAATGATTCTATTGGTTGCGTATGGATCCGAAAGAAGGCCGTACGTAGAAGTTTGCAAAGAAGTAATTTGGTAGTTGGGTTTATGTTTGACGTACGTCGCTGCTTCTAGTCGATCCGAAACCTCGATTTTCGTAGTAAGCCCCATGATCCGCATAGCACTATGGTTCATTGAACTCTTTATGAAAGATTGTTTTATTTTTTTAAGGATGTTTGTGCCGAGACGTGCAAGACATTTAACAGATGGTAAGTGCAACGCCTGCCCATAATAATTGTGGGCTCACCTAGAACCTTGCGTTGGAAAATTCCGTGAAGCACCACGCTGCACTCGACACCATGAGACCTCGGTTCTTAATTATCATGTGTCCTGTAATTACACTAGCTTCTGTGTCCAAAGCAATACTAATTGACAGCAGAATACTTAGACGGATTCTTGCATAGAAATCTTACCACCAGTAAATGTATTTGTATCGATACCTATTTGCTTCCTATAAGTTCAACGCAACGTCTTATACTCCTTATAATTTTTATAATTTATAAAAGCCTTCAAAAATAATGCTGGCTTCGCCTAGCTAGCTAAAAAAAAGCAATCCGTTTGAAAATTTATCATCGAAAAAGTTATCTTGTTTTAAAAGTTAAGATAGCTGTCCGATCGGTCGCCACCAAGAAAGGTAAGACGTGGGCGCAGCACGTCGACAACCCACGCTTACATACTTACGAAGTGATGTACCGAATTATGGTGCAAAAAAGCGCACAACTGAAAGTGTCGCGAACAATGAACCTTGATTGCTTGAGAACTGCCGAGCTGGACTAATTTTTGTCCACAGTAAATAACCTTTTGTCCACTGTTTAATAAATAACCACTTTGTAGAATATTAAGAGACGAATGTTATCGTCAAATTACTATACACTATTATGTGATTGATGGTCAGTATGAACGTAAATAATGAATGTTTTATTTTATTTAATGTATTTGTTACACACATTACATGTAAATTTTAGCGTCATCGCTTCTTCTCCATACAAACTTCAACTATGCCTCCCCCATAGATTGCGACAAAAGTTTGTAGTATTTATTGTAGGGGGATTTTGCTATAGTTGCCTCGATTGGCAGAGGGGTTGATCGCACCTTAAGGCTACTAAATGTTAGCTTAAAAAACTATGCCCTACGCTAGGATTTCTCTTGTACCTTTACAAATAACCGGACTGGGAACATGTGTATCTGAATGTCGCACAAATATTTCCACAATCGAACTTGCAGCCCGTAGAACATAAGTCAATCGCTAAGTAATTGCACACACCGAGCTTTTAGCATTGCGATTTGATCACTAGATATATGGATGCAGGTGGCTCAGGACCGTGTTTTGTGGCAATGTTATAGTCCATTAAATATTTTAATTTATATACTTCATGATTTTTTTTTCTTTATTGGATAAAGTGACGAGACGAGCAAAACGTTCACCTGATGGTAAGTCCAACGTTTGCCCGTAACAAATGCTCACATGTCACATAGAACATTTCTGTGTGGCACAATTCTTAAATCTCGTATGCCTGGTGATTACGCTAGCTCTCAGTGCCCTTCAACCCGAAACACAGTAATGTTTGCACACTACTGCTTCACGGCAGAATAACTGGCCCTGGGGTGATAACCTACCTAGACTGATTCCTGCATAGGAATCCTACCGCCAGAATTCCTGCATAGGAATGCTATAACTTTGTAAGGTTTTTCTATTAGATATAGATATATATAGATATAGAATCAGAAAATATTTTAATTAATGAGCACCGCATCGCGTTAAAGCTCATGTAACTGTCTAAAACAATTGGAGTGATTAACGTCTGAAGCGACAATTTGTAACGCTCATGCGCCGTCGTCGGCCGAAATTCATTTCGCAAATGGAGTGATTAATGTGTTTTGCTCGTCGTACGTTGAACTAGAACTTTTATCGTTTTACGAATTTTTGTTGACGTGTCTAAAACTATTTTTTAAAGTTTATGGAGCTTTTTTGTCGGCGAATGATGACGAGCAAGTCGTTGCCCTGATGGTGAGTGTCGCGTTCGTCCATAACAGTTATGTAGCACAGCACAGCGCCCGTCACCATGAGACATCGACTCTCAAGTCTTATATGCTCTGTAATGACATTAACTTCAGTCCTCTTCAAACCTGGCTTTCTCGTGGTAGTCGTCTAGGTAGGTACCACCCCAGGCCAGTTGTTCTGCCGTGACGCAGTATTGTGCAAAAGTTACTTTGTTTCGGTCTGAAGGGCACTGAGAGCTAGTGTATTCACTGGACATGTGAGACTTAAGAACTGTTGTCTCAGGGTGACGGGCACAGTGTGGGACAGACACAGAAATTATCTGGATGTTGTGTCATTTGTTGTGGGCAAACGTTGCATTTACCATCACTGGCACTGCGGATGTACATACCTTGTCGGTTTCCTTCACAGGAATCCTACCATCAGTAGTAGTGGATCATGATTATTTCGCTTTCTTGACTGTGTGATTATTTTTCTGTTAGGTACAAATTTTGCAACTGATTATGAACTCACTTTATACTTTTTGTTTTGAAAACGAGCTACGAATTTTTTTTATACGATACTTGTTTAAGCGTTGTTGAGCAACCTCACTGCTTTCTGAATCAATACATAAAGTGCTACGCATAATTTGCGTCTAGAATTGCTAGGAAGCAGCGGTCGTCGGCAATGCTTGAGAAAGGATTTCCCCCTCTAGGGTGCTTTGTAATCATTTAAAGAGCTATGGCTGTTATACGATTTATGTATTTATACATAACAAGTTTGATCGTTATTGAGGTTTAAGTTATAAATTGTTAACAACATTTAAAAAAACTGCGTAAACAAAATAAATATACACTGCGAATGTTTGACTACAGACTAGTTTGTGTTTGACGTTGGCAGTATGAACGGAAACAAACGGCAAACTATTAGGTGACTAACTTTGCTGTTATGTAAGTAAATAATGTGTTTTATTTTATTTAATGTATTTATAACATATTATATATCAATTTTAGCTTCCTCGCTTCTTCTCCATACAAACTTTAACTATGCCGGACCTCATACTCCTTCGTGTGCGCAATATGCCTAAAAAGGTGTTCAGGGTACAAAGTCAACGTATTAATATATAGATGCGACATTGTTGTTTAACGTAGTTTTGTTAGTGGTAGAGGCTTGTTGGGTACGTAGCTGCTAATGACGGCGTGGGTGGGTAAAGACGGGTGAGTGTGCGGTGTGCCAGCACCTCCACTGCTCCCGCCAATAATACTCCTGATCACATAGAAAGTGGGTTTGCGTAGCTTCCTCGGAGCGACCTTCCCGGGCTAACCCGATGCCACAGACCGACCATGTGTGCCACTCATAGCTTCGCCGTGGGTACCAAGTCACGGTTACGAAGCCCCTCCGCCACCACAAGGCGAGAACTAATGAGGGGGAGGGGGTTATATGCCAGACCTAAATTATCCTGATCGGTGACAGAGCAGCGTTTAAGGTGCGAAGTGGGTGATACTGCGAACGCCTTCCAACTTGGAGAGGCCTATGAAATAGTTATAATGTATTTATTTATATTGACATTTCCAGTAGCATCTTTTTTGACGTAGAAGTTGGATAAAGTGATGAAACGAGCAAAACGTTCACCTGATGGTAAGTTTAACGTCTGCCCATAGCAAATGATGTGTCACCCAGAACATTTCTGTGTGACTCCCCACTGTGCCCATCGCCTATACGATACTTTTGCGGTCGCCGGCACCATGAGCCTTCCATGAACAACTGCGGTCAGCGGTAGGGTTCCCACCCGTCCTTTACAATCAAGTATTGTTTTTAATTCATGTAAACTTAAAGTACGTTAATCTATTTTAGAAGAATATTTTTAAAGAAACCTTTAAAGCACGCAGAAATAAATTATTTGCTCAAAGTATATATTATAGATAAAGTGACGAGCAATACGGTCACCAGATGGGAAGTGCGACTTCTGCCCATAACAAATGCTGTGTCACCCAAAACATTCGTGGCACCACACTGCGCTCGTCACCTTGAGACATCAGTTCTTAAGTCTCATATGCCTAGTGATTTCGGTAGCTCACAGTGCCCTTCAAACCGAAACACAGTAATGTTTGCACACTTCACGGCAGAATAACTGGCCTGGGGTGGTACCTACCTAGACGGATTTCTGCATAGGAATCCTACCACCAGTAAAATAGTGTAGTGTTCTGTGGACTACTAGCTGAGATTAAATATAAAACTTTATCCACAAGCAAAACATTCAATAACCATAAGTAGAGTACAAGTTCTCCAATAATATAACTGCATTTTGCAAGCTAAAGCACGGCCGGCAGACGCCGCTCCGTCTGTAACTTCCAGTTTCATTTCCTCCCGCATTTGTTGGTCGTTCGTTTGTGTGTCGTGCAATCAAAAAATCGCAGCGAGTTGCAAAATTAATTGAACTAGTTATGCCAACGGGCGACATAAAGTATATTTTATATATCTTTTTTTTAAGCCCCACAGTAGGATTGCTCCTCTTATCGGGGGTGCGTTTTACAGACATATATTTCCCATGCATAACACAGACAACAATTTGTGTTTTGCACGAACGTTGGCTTTAGCTGGGATTCGAACCCAGGACCCGCGGCGTCGAAGTCAGGTACTCTAACCACTAGGCCACCCGGTCGTCATTATAACTGAGTATGAAGATATTGTAACAACTAGTTCTCAATACTATTACATTTAAAGGGCTAGTTGTCGCAGTGGCTGAGCGGTTAGCTTCTGCCATACAGGTAGCGGGTTCGCACGAATAATAAATATTTTATGACCAACAGATCTGGGCGTGTTTGCTTGTGCGAATTATCTCTGTAAAATTCGCCTTCGATACAGAATAATAATATATACAGATATATGTAACGTGTTACTGTGTCCTCTGAATTTAAATCAAAAGTTACCAAATCTGCGAAAAATAAGCATGCGTATAAATTTCTACAATTTAAAGTGTAAGTGGGATACTTCTGAGCACAAGACTTTTTGGTAGGGTTTGGAGGCGGTTAGAGTCCGCCAGGCCGTTCGAGAGCGAACATCACAAGTCTCCGAAATATCGTTATCTCCAGAACATACAAGTTTCCTCATGAGTTTTCATTCACCGCCGAGAACAATTTTAATGGTGCCGTCATCAGTCCAAATCAAGGTTAGGGACATACTATGAAATTTCGGCTTACTTTTTTTTCGAATTCTAATGCTGTAATCAGATGAAATTCGTAACTAAATAACCGGACATGTGAAAGTTGCATTCAGAGGATTCGGTGCCATATCTTTACTTATTTTGTTGCAGATGACCGCAAATAAAATATAAAAATTAAATAAAAATTGGTCTGTACAGTGGTATTTTTTATGGTAGAAGGTGACGAGACGTGCTATAGATTGTAGATTGCAACGGGCCTGTTTCCGCAACTCCTTGTCTAGCGCGTATTTTGCGTGTACGTTTGCCCATAACAAAGTCTGGGTCACGCAGAACATTTCTGCATTGACACGACATCTTGAGACATCAGTTCTTAAGTCTCATATACCCAGGAATTACACAAGATACTAGTGCCCTTCAGACCGAAACACCAACAATTTGTTTACACACTACTGCTTGACGAAAGAAGAACTAGGCACTGCGGTGGTACCTACCTAGACGGATTCCTTCAAAGGAGTCTTACCACCTGTCAAAAGCTTTTCTCGACTCATTTATTTTTAAAACCCGTCTTATCGCCGTTATATTATCTACGTATCATTCTAATTCAATTGTTTCACACGTAGAGACAATAAAAAATAGACAAAATAAAACTTTTAGAAAGTGCCCATCTTTTCTGCACGTCTGTCGTCTCCCTTTTTGGGGTCTTGTAATTTAATATACTGCGAGACAATGTGGGGTTAGATAAAATCAGCGACGTAATGTAATTAATGAGATAATAACACTTAAGCTCGTAGTACAGTCTACAGATAAAATATTAAATGAATGCTCGAACTGACTGTCATTAAAGTGATTTTGAGTGAATGTAGATTTTAGAGTTTTAAGAGTTAATTGTGTACTCAACTTTGCGCTTACTCTTGTTAATTCTATTCAGGCTTTTAACAACTCCGGGCTTTACCACTGTCGTAGATACATAATGAGGAGACCGGTCTTCGATAGAACCTTCCCGCGTCCGATGTAACGCTCATGCGTTAAGATCGGAGGTAGACCCGAAAACAAACAATTTTTGGTTTTGCACAAATGTTAGCTCCGGCTGGTATTCGAACCCAGGTGCGATAGCTTGGTACTCGGACCGCTAGTCCACGCGGTGGTACAATGTTATACATACTTTACACCTATGTTACCATTACGTGTCTAACATAAATACCATAATCATACTTTGTTTTGTCAATGTTAATACTAGTACAGCATGTATTCTGTTCTTATCTTCCGAAAACTGTTTTAGTATGCAGTATCTTACTGTAAGAGACCAACAAGTATATATTTTTATTGTATGTATTTTGCTGGTACCAAGAAACAACATATATACTTTCTTTCATTCTTTCTTTCTGCGCGTTAATACAGTTTTAGGTACATTTTAGATTAGAATTTTCTCAAAACTAATATCGGACTACTCGCGTATTGAGTTATGCGCAACATGGCGGTCTCCGGGTCATCAAACCCGATGCTGGCCGCGGGAGCACCCCGCTAGCTATAATTGCATCGCACGGACAATGGCCTTGCCGCATACGTGTTAGTCCTGTCCCACTGAATCATGTGACCGTTTTAGTTCTAGAAATTTTCAGGTTTGACATAGTGGTGGTTTCTGGTGCTTGTGTAAGTAATAGACGTTGCAAATGTTCAATCCATAAATCTTATAGTGGCCTCGGCCGCGTGGCCCAATGATTAGAGTACGTGAACACTACGCCGCGAGTGGTCCTAATTCCCGCCAGCGCCAAAATTTGTTCTCGGTCACTGCAGCTACTAGCCTACTTCTGATCTTAGCGCAAGAGCTTATATCGGGCGCGGGGTACGTTGGAAGTGTGTGTGCCGCTGTGTTTGCGCGTACACTTGTTGCACTATAATATCTAGATAGATAGATATCTAGATATAGACATAAAAAAACTGTTGTCTACAAATATGACAATTACGGGAATCGCATCCGCCACCCTTAATATAGCAGTCAGTCAATCAACTATTCTACCAACCAGGCTGTTAAAATATATAGAAAGCTTTCGATTCATTATACATATAACACCTACAGAGTGTATAATAATTATAAACAAACAAACGTAAGAAATCAATTGCAGAACCCTTCCCTATTCATGTAAAATTTGGTGATAAGCTTAAACGATATATGTAAGCCATCTAGAACTCAGATATTGTCTTGTTATCCCTCCTCTAGTCTCAATACTTTTCAAATTTCGTAATCTGTTTTCTTATGGTACAAAACGACGAGCAAAGCGTTCACCTGATGGTAAATGCATCTGCTTATAACAAATGCTGCGATCGCCTTCCAACTTGGAGAGGCCTATGAAATAGTTATAATGTATTTATTTATATTGACATTTCCAGTAGCATCTTTTTTGACGTAGAAGTTGGATAAAGTGATGAAACGAGCAAAACGTTCACCTGATGGTAAGTGCAAAATCTGCCCATAACAAATACTGTGTCACCGGAACATTTCTGTGTGACACCGCACTGTGCCCATCACTAGAGACATCAGTTCTTACGTCTCATATGCCCTGTGATTACGCTAGCTCACAGTGTCCTTTAAACCGAAACACAGTAATGTTTGCACACTACTGCTTCACGGCAGAATAACTGGCCCTACTGGGTGGTAACTACCTAGACGGATTCCTGCATAGGAATCCTAACACCAGTAAATTAAATATAAAAACAGCTTTCCTGCAACGTATTTAAAACTTGAGGATACACCTACGTAGTTTTTACTTGTATAAATAAACACTTATTGTTGTTTACTTTATTGTATTGTTCATATAAATATTTATAGCAATAATTAATTAGCTTCGAGTGGTAGCTTCGAGTTATTATAATTCGGTTGTTATCACTAACATGTTACAAATATTATTCATCAAAATCTCGTTTACAAAAAAAAACAATTACACGTACGTAGATTAAATCACGAAAATACAGCTGATGCGGTCAAGGTTGAGGAATCTAGCAGTTTTTGCTTAATGCTTAATCGTTATTGTAAGTAATAAAAACATGTAATACCGCGATCTCTTTCCTGTGCTGGATTCATTTGTTCTCTTTTCAAAAAATTGGTTCAGTTTAAGTCTAAAATTTATTTGAATTAATACCTGTATTCTACACTTTTACTTTTAAAACTCCACTTTTATAATGAATACAAATTAGATTTGGGTAACGCATGAGCCTAGCCGCTGGCCTCTATCTCTACAGAAGTTCATAGACGGAGGTGATCACCTACATTAGTGAATCACTGACTCGTGGACCAACATTAAAAAAAAGTTTCCGGACGCCGTAGTAACTCAGAGGATCTGGGTTCAATCCCCGTTGCCGGCAGTTATTTTGTAATTTAATTTGCTCATTTAGCACTTGTTACGCGGTGCTGTACTTTGCAAATTCAAAAACAAAATTAAAAAATTCAATAAAGTAAATCTCACAAATTAGTGGACCACCCCAACTCATCCCGTGGGTGTCGTAAAAGCCGACAGATGGAAAATGAAAACCGGGTGATGAGTAGCAGCATCTTCCTGGAACATCTCAATAAATAAACAGTGCCAACCCGTCTGTCAAGCGTGGCAACTATGGCAAAATCCCCCCAAAACGAGAGCTACTTACTTTTGTGGCGATCTATGGGGGAGGCCTATGTTCGGCAGTGGACTAGTGATAGGCTGAAATAATAATGATGATGATGATTAATAGCTCGCGAGCCGCGAACACGCTTGTGACCACAAATACTTTAATTAAACGAAATCATTACACTTAATATATAAGAAAGCTGACCTCATAACAATTAACTGAAACTTATTTTGCGAAGTCAACTTTTCTCAGCATCTGTAAGAAGACCCGTCCGTCTTTTCTAATAAAATAAAATGGGTCGCTCCAACTTTTGGATGCTTCCCTTGTTCTGTACTTTGCTCCCTTTCACTCCCCTTAACTTGATTACAGCGTACGCTCTTTGGCGACGTTGATAAAATGGAGGTAATTTCCCCTTATTAGGTATAAGTTGTCGGACATCTTGTTTTTTTTATTAATATACTTAAAATCTAATTTTATATGTTATTTAAGGATTGCTATTTTGAAAAGGTTTTAGATGTGATTGGTTGATAAAGGTGGTGGTGTTGGTGGACTTTGTATACTTTTCCCATGTTGTCTCTATATAAATGGCACAAATTTAATAATATTATAGCACAATTCTATGAACTTTTTTAATAACAAATGAATAGCAATGAGAACAGGACGTCCATTATGCGAAGATGCGACGTGGCCTGAATTTGAAACAACTATACGATAAGCTTTATGCTTGCCCTCTTTAGAACGGTACTAAACTTTTAAACCTCTGGGCATAAGATGATCGCTGCCAAGTTATTTCTATATATTCATATGTATTTATTATTACTTGCACTTTTTAAGGTAGTAGGATTCCTGTGTAGGAATCCTGTCTAGGTAGGTATCACCGCAGGGCCAAGTATTCTGCCTTGATGTAGTCGTGTGCAAACATTACTGTGTTTCGGTTTGAAGGGCACTGAGAGCTAGTGTAATCACTGGGCATATGAGACTGAAGAACTGACGTCTCAAGGATGACACAGAAATATTCCGGGTGATACAGAAATGTTACTGTGTATTGCCACAGTTTATTATTTTGCAAGTGAATCTTCGCAAAGTAATTTTGTTTCTCTCTTTTACTTGTACTTTAATGGAAATACATGTACTTTAATGAATTTACGCTGATTAGTTCCGGATTCTATTAAAGTTTTTTTGTTAGGAATTTTGGTCGAGGTGTCTCCGCACCATGTTGACCATTTACCGACATGTGGTCCGATTGGGTTGTTAGTCATTTTCACAAAAAAAAAATTACATTCTGTTCAACGTCGGTAGTCATTGTCATTGTTATACTCGGCTTTGTTTATACATCCATTAGTAAGCGCCACGTAACCCCAATATCAAATTGACTTAAATAAAATTTAATCAATTTACCATAATGTAAACTGAAAAATACTTAATCGCGTTTACATTTATTTATCATCGAGCTGTGTCCAAGATACTCGCGTGGGCTTAATGTTGATGTCAATCCATGCCATTTCAAATGATAAAACAAGTTCACTTAGCCTTATTTTTCCCCTTGTTGTCTTACAGAATAAATAACTATGTATAAAATGTAACCCCCTAAAAAAAAAGGTACAGCCAATAAATGTCCCACTGCTGAGCACAGGCCTCCTCTTATTTCTGAGAGAGTTTTGGAGCCGGGATAACTCCCGCTACGCTACTCCAATGCGGGTTCGTGGACTACACAAGTATTCGAAATATTTTTATTCCTTAGACATGCTCATTTTTTTTCCTTTTTTAGCACGTGGTGAAACAGCACTACAACACATTAAAATTACAATTTTAGAGGTGCCGGCACCGGTGATCGAACTCTGGTCACTCGCGTACTATTAAATTTCAGGCGATCGCCCGCCCCTGAGCTACTGCGGCTCATCGTCTTCTAACGTAAAAAATATATAACCATAAATTGTTTTACTGCATTAAAGGTTGTGTACCTACGAGTAAATGTACTCGTAAAAGTAAAGTTTCAATAAATTTCCCACTGCGGAGCACAGGCCTCCCCTCATTTCTGAGATGGTTTTGGAGCTAGGAAGAACGCAGGAATCTGTTTGGGTACCTATGAGTACCTAAACAGATTCCTGCATAGGAGTCCTACCATCAGGATATGTTATATTTCATATTTCTTAGATACAAAGACAAAAAATTGACCTGTTGCTTTTTAAGACGAGCTTAGGTAAATCGATTACTCAAAGGCATCAAGCTTAGTCCTTGGTAACTAAATACGGTCTGATCAATAGTTCGTCCGCAGTCGTAAACTCGGCCTGGTGGCTCGTCGGCAGCGAGTTAGTGCTTTTTTATCGCTCTCATAAGGGATGAACAGGTCACGGGTAGTTAAATACACTAACCTTTGTCTCTAATGCTGCTGATACTAAAATTATGGTCTCTTTTGAGAAGAATACTTAGAATAGAATAATATATATATTAATTTTTTTACAAAAATGTATCATATTCAAAACATAAAACATAATTATTCAATTTTCGTCTATTATCTACTACATTATTGAACAACGCCTCTTATGCCTACAAATTATTTTAATTCTAGATTCACAGATTATATTATCATAAAAATCATTTTCATATAAACATTATGGTGGTGGTATGATACCTATGCAGGAATCCGTCTAGGTAGGTACCACCCCAAGGCCAGTTATTCTGCCGTGAAGCAGTAGTGTGCAAACATTACTGTGTTTCGGTTGAAAGGCACTGAGCGCTAGCGTAATCACTGGGCATATGAAACTTAAGAACTGATGTCTCAGGGTGACGGGCACAGTGTGGTGTCAGACTGAAATGTTCTGGGTTTTTGGTGACTCACCATTTATTATGGGCAGACGTTTGACTTACCATCAGGTCAACGTTTTGCTCGTTTCGACACTTTATACGATAAAAAACACCACTGCTTCACGGCAGAATAACTGGCCCAAGGGTGGTACCTACAGTAATATACATATTTTATAATCAAGCAGAATATTAAATTACCTGAAATACAACTCTTAAGGCTTATTATAAAGCCCACATAACGAGGTTCATCGCGCACGACCTCCACAAAGCCCGCAGGGGTGAATATTCTATAACCTGCATTGAGATGTACACGCGGCAACATTAAATGCAATACCTTCATCATGACACACGCAAATATAATCTTAATTACATGCAGGAGAGCAGCGAATATAGCAGGCAAAAGTTAAAATCGGGGAGCAATTACAACGCCGATTTTGCGCAAACAACGGCACCCAACGGTAATTGTGCAGGCGAGAGAACAAAACAATTTGTTGCCGAGATAAATTGCAAAGCAATTTGTCAAGACGCAGGCTATGCGGGATGGCTATAATGGATTTGTTTATCCGCTTTAATGAGTTATCTCGTGACTGGACCAAATTGCTTTTCCCCTAGATAGGGTATTTTTCATTAAGGCTGTGGTCTGCGATTGTTGACGGGATAGAAATTGGTCGCTCGTCTCGAAAATGGATACTTTTTTAACAAAGTGATCTTAGTCATTTAAATTTATTTTTAAATTAATTGTTTATAACATCCATAACTCAATAGAACAACAAGATAGCAAAAGAAGCAGTAGTTTAGATTGTCGCGACTCGATTGTGTGTGATCACAATATTTTTTTCACAATACCAATTGACACCAGTGACCGTTGGCTCCACCTTCCGAAAAACTTAATATATAAAATCGTTTTACCCCGTCGTTATTGAGGGAGCCTTTATTGTGTAATTGTTCTGATATATATAACATAAAAAAAAATAACTGTTTCTTTTCATCCCTAATTTCCGACGAAAATTGTTGTTTTTAACGTATTCATTAAATGGCTTTGTACTACCGTATTGCCTACTTTTGGGTCACCTTCGTAGTTAACCGTATACTGAGAGTCGCACGACGTTGGGATGACATTGGGATGTTTAGCTTAAGAAGCATTTCTCATATTTAAAATAAAATTAGATTGATTACATATATTATTTATAATAATTTTGTACACAAATAATCCTCGTGATTTTGTCTTCTTCCAATATTCACATTAAATTCTATTTCTCACTATTGTTAAAGTAATTTTAAAATGATGTCCTCCTGTCCAATTTTTGACCACGATTTCCTAAATCTGTCGGCAGTTGAAGGTAGGCTAGGGTACAGTGTCAGAGAAACCGGGAACAATTTGTTGTAATTATCCCGAAACCCAAATATTTCTGTTTTTACACATATATTGAACATGGCTGATAATTGAAACCAAAACTCGCGTTAAAGCAGTCAACTTCTCTGACCAGTAGGCTTGTAGGCGACACGGTCCCCTTTTAATAAATCGTTTAATTATTACAAGTTCAAATATACGTTTATACAGTAATTAAAAAAAAACCACTGTAGCGCAAATAACATAGTCTTTAATTTCAATTTATGCAAAAGAAGGTCCTATGCAAATGAAATCGCAACAAACAAGTCATTGAACGTCGTTAAACTGATGCATTATAGCATTTTATACAACTAAAAAGTTTTGAAGCGTGAAGGTAAAATGTTTTTAGAAGGTGAAGGTAAAACGTTCTTGTTAATTTCTGTATGATCTGATTCGTACAAAACGAAAGAATCAATTTTACTTCAGCGTAAAACAGTGTTTAATTTCTTTGTCAAATTGTCTAAGCCGTTGTTTGGATGGTATAATCTTCTAATATTAACACGTGAAGAGAAAACTTTGTATCCCTTTTAAGGCATATTGCGTGCACGAAGAGTGTGAATGAGAGATTTGGCATAGAATGTTTGTATGGAGAAGCGAGATAGCTTAAATTTATATATAATATGTGTTACAAATATATTAAATAGAATAAAATAAAACATCTATTATTTACGTTCATACTGACAATATCAATCACATAATACCTAGTCTGTCGTTTGTTTACAATCTTACTGCTAATTTCAAACACATATTCTGTGGTCAAACAGTCGCACAGAGTAGATATTGTCGACTTAGAATTTTAAAATGTTCATCATTTCAGCCTATTAAATTGTTGCCAACAAATAATTACTCAAACCTCAATAACGTTCAAACTTGAAACATTTTATGAATTACGGTCGAATTTGGAGCATAGGGCGACCGCATGTTCGTATTAATTTATAACGTAACTAACTGATAAAGAAGTAAATGAAAATTAGTTGACCACTTTTAGCTTATGTTACGTAGAGATTCAAGAGAAATGTTGGCATAGATCTTTCCGCGTTCCTAAGGAGTTCCCTAAGTTCACTAAGGATAGTATCATGGTTTCCGACAGGAATAACTATTTCAAGAAATATGAAACCGAAAGTACACAGACCTGTGGTGGGAAGCAGCAGATGCCAGACGCCTGGACTGGACTGGACTTGCGATCACCACCAAGGGTGGCTCCATAGTCAATTTGCGTATAACGAAACAAAACGTGTGTAAATCTAAGAGCAACGAGTTTCCGGACTTCATAACTGCTTTATCATTCAAACTGTAACCGCTAAACGTTAAAAAGCCTAAGCTTAAAGCAACTAGACGTCTTTAAAACCAGTAAAGCTTTAAATTTTATTTTTAATCCAAATAAAACTCCCCTACATGGTCCCGGTTCGAACCTGGATTCATAAATGAATATCAGCGATCATTTAAAGAGAAACGGAGCTCATTGGGAGTGTTAGTCTGCTGCTAAGTTTCACTAACGCACATTGCGGCGAACCACAAAAATTCATCAGCACTATGTGGATGACTGGCAGTCCACCACTATGCACTTTGCGGAAAATACCACTTTGTGGAATCTGTTGTCAGCGACGGACCGACACGACTTAGGGATTTTCAAGAAAAGAGCCTGCTCCTTTCTCAAAGACCGGCAACGCACCAAGCATTCCTCTGGTATTAAGGATGTTCATGGGCTGCGGTGATCACACACAATCAGGTGAGTCGTCCGCTAGTTTGGAGGGTTCTTTTTTTACAGAAGGGAAAAAGGTCAAGGAATCAAAAAGGTTAAAGCAGGAACAGTGTTGATTAAAGCTTCTTCCATTGTTAGGTGAGGCCTATGTCCAAAAGTTTAATAACTGCTGATAAAGATAGATATAAATAAACTTGATGTTTGCTTTATTCAAAAAAATAGATTATCACCTGAATGTATGTGCAATCTGAACCACACGACCTTTATTACGGGATCAATAATTTAAACAAGAACTTAACGCTATCAAAGATTGGTTATCTCGTTATGGAGTGACTGACAATCCCTTGCAATGCCAAGACATCCTAGAAGGTTCCGAGGATGTTGGCTAAGGTTGACTTAGCAGACTTACCTTCTATAAAATATAATAATTCAGTGAAATTATTATATCTTATTCCATTTAGTGAAAATTTTGTATCTTATCATTGACAGCACTGGACTTGGACTTGGAAAGTTCAAGTTACCGACATCAGTCGGTAAGTCATTGCCACCTAACGTTCTCGACGAACGAGGACGTTATAATAATTATTTCTTTTTAATAACACATATTACTTACAGATTCTATGTTTATTCAGAAAATAACAGTCGTACTTTAAACATTACTCTGTGTTTAGTCATTTTGAGCTTGTGGCATAAAGTATTTTAAAGAAATAATTTTCTTATTCCATTAAATTTAAATAAATTGCCTGTAAGCTTTACTTTGGCAACGAAATCAGAAGTCACTAATATCTCAGCCGGATGTCACACCGTACGTCGCAGCCTGAGAGCAGATTTGCTCCGGATGCACGTCTGCCACTAGTAATTTCAAGTTTAATCTTATGCGCAGCACCAAAGCTGACAGTGTCTAAAATGAATGTCGTATACTGTAAATTACCTCAAATACTGCAACTTCTGTTTGAACGGTTTTTGAAAAAAATTTAATCGGAATAGTCCCATATTTACAGTAAAATTGGAGGTGGTATCATAATATATATAAAATATATATACCTTATTGTCCGTCTGTCGGTATGAACATACATACATACAGTCACGCGTTTTTCCCATATAAAAAGTAGGCAGAGGGCACTCACGTAGTCCACTTTTCGCACTCGCGGGAAACTCGACGTGACGTCCCACGAGCAGTATAGTGACAAAAATTGCATTTTATGATGTCGCACAAATACAGGCTCTCCGTACAATACCTTACTTAGTCTTGTAAAACGAGACGTGACGAGTGGCGAACCACGTCGCCGCCATTTTGGTACGAGTCAAAAAATCTTGCTCGCTGTTGCGTTCCCACGAGCAGTAATATAATGTGTACGTCGTGTTATTTTGTACCCAATAATCAAAGTTTTATGAAATCTTGCCATGAAACAAGTTAATCCAAATATGCGAGTACATAATCTAATACAATTCTGTAGAATTAATATATTTTTATTATACTCAATTTTATTATTTCGTAAAGAAAAAAGAAGATTCGTGCCTACGAATCTTCTACATGTTTTCATTTCAGTCTCTTTATTTGTGTATCAGTCCAATTTTCTTTGCGAATAACATAATTTCATGTGTGTCTCATTATAATGAAACCGAAAACGAAATAATGATATAATAACAGTACTTTCAAAGAATTGTTTGTGTGTACAGTCGTTTTGCTTTGTTGATGTTGACTCATTTCAGTAACGAGTCTGACCAATATTATTTTTATTTATTTATTAATGGAAACAGTCATAAACTATTTTCCAGTGTCAAGTAAAATATCCAACTATGCAATCTCCAAGCAGCAAGTCTTCAAAACTTTGATCGACAGTAAATTGATAGTTGACTTTTACTGAAGTTTTGCTGGACTGATGGAGACAAAACGAAAAGCACAATTTTGGTCTTGAATTGAATTTTCCAATCCTTGTACATTTTCAGAAGCACTTAATAAACTATATCAATATTATACATCAAAGATACACACAGAAATTTAAAAAAATAAATAAAAACACTACTGCCATTTTTCGAGTTGGCGCCAAAAGTCCGTCTGATCAGTATATAAAATGCTTTGTATTTACGGATACAGATTATACAGATAATATTAACGTAAACAGATTTTGATGAAACATTTTTAACATTATCTTTTTTTATTTAACTTTTTATTTAATTTTTGAATAATTTAGCAAAAAATGAATGGGTTCTCTTCAGTAAGACTGATATTATTTCCATATAAAGAATTTATGAACGAATAAAAAAAATATAGTTCGGGCGACACCGGGTATTTATTCTAGCGAATTTTTATTATACACAATAGGGAGCTAAAATGCAGTTTGATTTTATCGTCTTTGTTTACGGTTCGAATATGTTTGATTAGTTTGAGTTCGGTGTAATTTTGTGATTTATTTAATGAAGTCATAGAGAAAACTGGCTCTTTGTTAAGCGAAATATTTTTAACAATTTTTTCGTAAGTAAGGAACGTATAATTTTTAAATAATTATTGTTATTGTATAACTATTGATAATTTACACCGTGAGTGGTCGCGTTACACTGCATTTGCAGGTACGAGTAGGCCACACGAGAATCTTTCTTATCCGACTTTGCGGGACCATGTTCGGTGGCAGTCTTTGGTAGAGGCCCATGTACGATGGCAGTCTTTTGTAAAGGCCCATATTCAGCAGTGGACTTGTGACGATAGACTGAAATATAATGTTGCTTTACTATTTGTATTTTGTTTGCGAAATCCATTTGTAAATTATTGACTTTCTAGAATAAGTGAACGGTGTGGCAGAAACTAAATCATCTAAAAATCTATTTAAATAATAATCCTTTAGGCTGTGATATGAGAAGCTTAACATTGCATGCTGGTGGTAGTAGATTCCTATGTAGGAATCCATCTAGGTAGTAGACACTGCGAGCTAGTGTAATAACTGGGCATATGAGTCTTAAAATGTCTCAGGTTGAGGCCGTAGTGTGGTGCCACACATCTTCTGGGTGACACAGTATTTGTTATAGGCTGACGTTGCACTTACCATCAGGTGAGCGTTTATGTGTTGTTAATGGAAGTTCTAATAATGTTAATGACATTTCTAGTGTACTAAATCATGATCATCTATACAAATAAAAAAAAAAGTGTCTGTTTGTAATAACAAAATAACAGCTTTTTACTCAATGCTTATAAAAGTATACACGGTATTTGTTCCGGGTAATCTTCGCAACGGCTGGACCGATTTTGACGGGTCTTTCACTCACAGATCGCTGATATTGTAGCGGGTAACTTAGGCTACTTTAATTTTAAAAAACTAATTAGGGTTGTTTAAAATTAAAATCTTTAAATTCGATTCAAATAGGGGAGTACATACTATGTTATATCATTGATCGGGGTCAGCCTTTTTACGCGAGTGAAGCCTCAGGGCACAGCTAGTTATCATATAATTCTAATGAGTTAATGATCGGGTCGGTCAAAATACGGTTGGCATCTATGCAAGGGGCCGCGCGGGTTCTTCTTCCGAAGGTTGCAAATATTTGTGTGGCCTACAGATAGTTGTTCCGGTTTGGGCTATTGTATATGTTTAAAACACATTCAGAATTGTTTAAAGCTCTTATGAAAGTGCAGATTATGAGTTATTTCCACGGAGGTGTCAGAATATTAGTCTCCTTGAATAGTTCACGTAGCGACTCGCGAGGTCCCATGTTAAAGATAGCCCGAAGTGCTTGTTTTTGAAAAATAAATATTTTTTCCAATCCAGCTGCGGATCCCCACTAATACGCCATAGGATAAAATACACATAGAAGTATGCAATATATACTAATTTAGGTGTAGCTTCATCAGACAGCTATCTAATCTTTCTTATTGCAAAAATGGCACAACTTCATTTCGAAGCAATTTTCTGTTGAATTTTTAGACGAAAGACTAGAATTCTGTAAATTAATATTAATATTATGTGTACATAACATATTACGTAGATATCATTATCATGATGATGATGATGATTATTATTATGCGTACATACAATTTAATTGTATTTAAAAAGAACGCAGATATTTAAAACGGTGTTTCTGTGTAGGTGTGTTCACTAGTTGACCAGTGAGAATGACCGCGAATCCAGTGGGGCTTCGATTCTCACGTTTCAGCAATTCTGTTGACCCGGTGCTGCGGTTTTCGGTTGCCTAGTTCACGACCGTGCCCCATTTCGATTCCCGCTGTACCAATGTACTTCGGTTTTTTACTGGTGGTAGGATTCCTATGCAGGAATCCGTCTAGGTAGGTACCACCCCAGGGCCAGTTATTCTGCCGTGAAGCAGTAGTGTTCAAACATTACTGTTTTTCGGTTTGAAGGACACTGTGAGCTAGCGTAATCACTGGGCATTTGAGACTTAAGAACTGATGTCTGTGGGTGACGGGCGCATTGTGGTGTCACACAGAAATATTCTGGGTGACGCAGCATTTGTTGTGGGCGGACATTGCACATACCATCAGGTGAACGTTTTGCTCGTTTCGGCACTTTTTACAATAAAAAAAAACCATTTAATGTTTGTTTGTGGTGGCGCTGTGTGAGAATTCCATTCCTAATTCTACTAAATCAATCGCTTCAAAATGACAATGACATCGTCGCAAAATGACAGTTTCGGTATTTTACTAACACCGTTTTTGATCGCCATTGCTGTGACAATAGCAACCATTGTAAAACGATTATGAAACCATGTTTACATTTCGTATTCTCTTATTATGATTTGCATAATATACTTGAAATAATTTAAACGTCGTGGTATGTAGTATTTACAATTTGACTGGCTACTCTGATTGGATGGGGAGGCCTATCTTCAACAGTGGACTAATGATTGGCTGAAGTGATGAGTGAAGTGATACTGCTGACATCTTTTCGCCGTTGGTTACCGCCGCAAGGGAGATTCCGAACTCAGACGTCCGATCAGTGTAGGTCGATATAGACGTTAGTACAGTTACTATCGCCTCCTTGATAATTGTATCAGATACATTTACGGCTCATTAAAGTATAACCATATCTCCCAGCCTCGATCTCAGCTTAATTGGCTTACCAATCGACAGAAGCGGCATTCCCGAATTCTGCTTGTTCTTTTCTCTATTACAAATGATGGGTCTTCTCCTTCTTATCTCAAGGAGAAGTTTCTCCTTCTTATCTCAAGGAGAAGTTTCTCCTTCTTATCTCAAGGACAAGTTTCTCCTTCTTATCTCAAGGAGAGGTTTCTCCTTCATATCTCAGGGAGAAGTTTCTCCTTCTTATCCCAAGGAGAATTTTCTCCTTCTTATCTTAAGGAGAAGTTTCTCCTTCATATTTCAGGGAGAAGTTTCTCCTTCTTATCCCAAGGAGAATTTTCTCATTCTTTTCTCAAGGAGAAGTTGAAGTTTTTCAATTTTCTTGTAATAACAAAACATGAATTACAACTCACTCACACACAGTAAAGGAGTAGCCAAAGAACCCGGTGAGGGTTCGTTGGCCACTCCTTTACTATCCAAACTACATTTTTTTGAAACTCATTGCTCGATAACGTCCGAAATGCAAATACTAAGAACTCTTTCAAAAGATTGGTTCGTGAGCACTTGCTGAAGACATCCGTTCTTTGATGATTATTTTAAATAATCTATAATATTTATATGTATGCGTAAATATTTATAGATATTATATATCTTGTATAGCATCAAGGGTCTTACTTTCTTTGTTTACTCTACCTCCCATTATTCTCACCATATCCGGTTGACTGGTAGAGAATTCTTTCAGGCATTAAGTCGTCCGCCCTTTGTAAACTTTTGACGTGTGTAAGGTCGGCAAAAAATAAAAAATAAATAATTAAAGTATTTGGCAGTTGGTCGCCGCGGTCGAAAATCGGCCAGGAGGACATCAACCTTTCTCCAATCAATACTTATTCGTCTAGTTATAATTGTAAAACGTTTAGTAACCAATTACTAAGTAGGTGTAGACGGATTAGTAATGTTGTTAGACTGTAATTACATTAGCCCCTACTATCCTTGAAACCTTCCCCCTGAGTCACGAGCCGTTCGTAATCTCACCTTGAATAGCAATGAACGAGGAAATGCAATACTTGGCTTCCGTCCTCTGCTCTTTGTTCGTTTGGAAATGAATTTTTGATTTAATGAAGTTCGGGGCTTGAAAAAAGCGCTGCGAAGGTTACGATGTCTCGAACTTTTTCTCCATAGAGTGTGAATATACAGTTTCTTGATTGTGAATATTGAATATAAAACGCAATAAACATAATGTTATGGTTTGATCTGATTTGACAACAGCGACTTTTTTCGGTGAATGCCAGTCGTTATGTGCAAGGGATATATTATAGTGATATTATATATTTAGCCGACAGGTGTCCGGCAGAGTAGAATAGCACCTACTTCATCCCTACCTAAATGTCGTAAGAGGCGACTAAGGTAATGTATAGACAGCCTTTATTCGTGCAGCATAATACTACAATATGCAATGCAATGAGGAGTAACAATTTTTTGACTTGTACCAAAATGAAGGCGATGTGGTTCGCCACCCGACACGTCTCGGTGTGGTCCCTGCCTACCCGTTATACGGGAAAAAGGCGTGACTGTATGTTTGTATGTATGTATATTATAGTGCCGCAAGAAAACTGAAGCACTCTTATCCATGTTTTGCTATTGCAGCTTTCGTACTTGAGTAATCGTTGAAGTTATGCATTCTTCTAGAATTTAACTTCCTTTTCCACCTGAACCTTAATTAAGTGCAGGGAGATCTCTCAATTGATGAAGGATGACCTGCGATTTGCAGATTTGCGGGAAGTCGATGTATGAAGGTTGCTCAGGACCATGCTTTGTGGCAAACAATGGGAGAGACTGATGTTCATGGGCTGTAATGACGAATTTCGGATTATTTTTATGGGAAGTTCTTTTTGATATTTGACTCTTAAAAACGTTGGCAACCCTAGTTATAACTGAAAAAATAGATTTTGTGAGCTGCCTATAAATGAACACAATAAACAAAG
Organism: Luehdorfia chinensis; assembly: GCA_019845155.1. NCBI lineage: Eukaryota > Metazoa > Arthropoda > Insecta > Lepidoptera > Papilionidae > Luehdorfia > Luehdorfia chinensis. The sequence goes on from JAHVAK010000103.1 coordinate 12,603,601, forward strand.
AGTGTGTTAATTAATCACATTATATTATATACGACTTCATTTCACCTGAAATAATGGCTGTTTCTTGTAATGTTGTATTATACTATTTTATGAACTATTGAATACGTATTGATCTAAAAGTTTCATACCCTTAACTTACACTTGTTTCTACATGATTATACACCTAAGTATTTATATATTCGCTATGTAAAATAGCTATTCCCCGCGGCGCCGCTCGCATCCTAGATTAGAAATGAAAGCTCAACTCTCAAAGAATATCAGAGTCTTTCATCTCAGAGATTAATGTCTACGAGAAATTTGAATAGATCCATTTATGTCCATGTATATCAACACGATAACTCGTTAGATTCATTACTTACTGAATGACATGTAATTGAAAAGGCATTATGTTAATGGCAGCTTATTCAAGCTATAGAAAGTCTGTAGCGAGCGCGTAATGATACACGCGGTGAAAACATACGTCGGCGCGAACGTGGGCGTCTGGCCTTGATCGATCCGTCGGTGCGTGTGTCACTACAGCTTTTCATGTCCTCGGTGTAGGGTTGGCATCAGTCATTGTATGTCGAGACTGTCTATATTATGAGCAATCTCTGACTCTGAAACTTTTTATGTAAGATAGTGACTAGGCTCTAGGTGAACAAGTCAGTAATATCATGTTTATTTTTATAGGATAAAGTGACGAAACTAGCAAAACGTTCACCTGATGGTAAGTGCGACGTCTGTCCGTAACAATCCGAGAACATTTCTGTGTGACACCACACTGTGTCCGTCACCTATGCCCAGTGATTACACTAGCTGTCAGTGCCCTTCAAACTGAAACACATTAATGTTTGCACACTATTGCTTCACGGCAGAATAACTGGCCCCTGCGGTGATGGCTACCTGGACGGATTCCTGTATAGGAATAGCAATATATATACTCGTATATATATATGTATGTGTGTATGTGTATATATATATATATATATATATATATATATACTGCTATTCCTACACAGGAATCCGTCTATATATATAATAATAGTCTACCAGCAGTAAAATACATTACATTACTACGTGTAGTGGTACTTAATACCATAATAATACCAGGATATTTGAATGTGGTACCACATTGCGCTTGTCACCCAGAGACATCAATTCGTAAGACCTATACACCCATTCATTACACTAGCTCACTAGCTAACAGTTAGCTAGCTTAGTATAATGGAGCATAATATCCTGAACAGGAATCCTAAATCCATTTAAAATCTGATCTGTTTCAATTCTAATCTTTTTATCTTAGGGAGCCCTTTTTAATTGAGAATCACCTAATGATTACCGTGGCAGCACATGAGCCGGGCGTTCGCCTTAAATTACGAGAGTGACCTGAGTTCGATCCCCGTTGCCGGCACTTTTAAAATTACTCTGCAATTTTAAGTGCTGATGAGGAAAACATCGTGAGGAAACATGCATATCTGAGGAATATAAAATATTTCGAGGATATGTGAAGTCCATCAAAAACCCTCTCATAAATAAGAAAAAGCCTGTGCTCAGCAGTGGGACATTTATAGGTATACAAAAATCAAGTTATTGCCTTAACTTAAAAGTAGTTAATGAAAATAGCATTGAAAACCTTAAGATAATTGCGAGCTCGTTTTTTAATTTATTTGTATTGTTGTTTGTAAAATAGTCGTCTCATCACGACAGACAGTTTGGCGACTCTATTATAGCCCTCTTTAGAGCATTAAACGGAAAGCTATGGATTTCCGCCGGCTGTCGACAGATTATCTCTAAACCTGGCTGGGGATTACGACTTCACAAAGAGCAGAATGCAAATTACAAGTTCTGTTTACAATTACAAAGCAGCATATGTGGGGCTTGGTAATGTTCTAAGTCGTTGCATCTCGCGTCCAATACATTAACGAGATGTTGATTAATGCATATATACATACATATAGTCACGCCTTTCTCTCATATAAGAGAGTAGGCAGAGGCTACACATGTAGCCCACTTTTCGCCCCCACGGAAATGAGACGCGACGGGTGGCGAACCACGTCGCCGCCATTTTGGTAAGAGTCATAAAAAATTTTGACTCCGTTGCGTTCCCTCGCCATAGCATTTATGGCACGAATAAAGGCTGTCCGTACAATAACTTTGTCGCCTCTAACGACACCTCGGTAGGAAAGAGGTAGGTGCTATTCTACTCTGCTGGACACCTATCGGCTAATGAATGACGAAGTTATAATGATGTTTCGTCATCGAAATGGAAAAACAGTTTCAGAATGATATGTTTTGCTATTATCAAAACTATAGAACAGTTATTTGTGTGTCCGTGCGTGCGTCCGTAAGCGATTTTGTAATACGGATTATGATTCTTCTAATTATCGTTACCTGCAGTTTATTTTTGTAAGAATCATTTTTAGTCTAATAGGTATACTTACCCAATGACTAATGAACGCGAAGATACATAAGTACATTTATAACGAATGCTCTAGAGAAAAAGAAATGGGAAGGTGTATATGAAAACATCGTCATCATCGTCATCGTTTCAGCCTAACACTAGTCCACTGCTGAACATATGCCTCCCCCATAGATTGCCACAAAACTTTGTAGCTCTCGTTTTGGGGGGATTTTGCCATAGTCGCCACGCTTGGCTTGGCGGGTTGGCAACCGCAGTTTATTTATTCGTATATTCCAGGAAGATGCGTGAAAACATACTAATTGCAAATAAATTGTAAAAAAAATCCACTATACCCATAAAAACGTGAGCCCTGTCGGTTATTTATACGTTATTTTTTTAATGGTGGTAGGATTCCTATGCAGGAATCGGTCTAGGTAAGTACTACCACAGAGCCATTTATTCTACCGTGTAGCAGTAGTGGCACTGAGAGCTAGTGTAATGACTGGGCTTATGAGGCTTAAGAACTGATGTCTCAGGGTGAACGGCGCTGTGTGGTGTCCCACGGAAATGTTCTGAGTGGCACAGCATTTGTTATGGGCAATAGCATCCGGTGAACCGGAAACCATCAGGTAAACGTTATCACATTATCCAATAAAAAAAAATGTTGACACTGCGCGAATTGGTTTTAATTATTGGGAATCTTTGTTTTGGTTAGGATTAACTACATATACTTACATAGGGAGGAACAGCGTGATAAGGGAACGTTGCGGTGTGGTAGAATATGTAGTGACAAAGATGCTTAGATGGTTTGGACCAGAAGAGATGATAGATGAAAGAAGATTGACGAAACAGATTTATGAGGCGAATGTTAATGGGCAAGTCGGTAAGGGTCGAAGTAGGCGGACGCATCACGATCAGATTGAAGTCGTTTCAAGGAAAGATCACGTCAAAAGTACCCGCAACCGACGAGCTTGTATGAACTTCTTCTACTATCATTATAATAATAAATAATAAACCGAAAGATGTGTGTTAGGATCGTAGCAAGTGTAAAGATGTGGTCTCTGCCTACTCCAATGTGAAAGAAGGCGTAACTCTATGTATGTATATAGACATAAAGTCTACATTAAATTATGTATTTCATAGGTTACAAGTACGAAGTAATTACATGACTTGGAAGAGTCGCCGATATTCTAGTTACCCTGATTTAATCAATTTGTGATATACCCACAAATTGATAAAATTAGGGTAACGAGAATATCAGGCGACTAGGTCAGCCGTACGAGCACTGAAATATTAGTAAAACAAGCATAAAATAGATTTTCTGCTACAAATGTATAGGTGAGGTAATTTTTAATCTGTATTTTATGACAAATTTTCAATACGTCCCAATTTCATGACAAAGATAGAAATTGAATATCTAATGTGCAAATGTCCCATCGGAACCAAGTACCAATGTTTTTTTTTTAATTCTCGATTAAATAAATCATGTGGTATAAAAACTACGAGTACTGACGAAACTACGAGACTGTGATAGGTGGTTCGCTTTATTGTTAAAATATCAGTGTCTTCCCGTGACGTCACTTTGGTGCTTTTCTTGTTGTACTATCTTCAATTACCATACACTTTTATATTTAGCTAATGATTTGTTATATTTGGCGTGATATTGAATTCACCCCAATCCGTGTCTCACACAGATAAACTCAAAATATCGTTTGATGAGTCCATTGTACCATATAATAATACATGATAAATTTGACTACCACAGTAGTCAGTTTTTTTATATTATTTTGCATATTTGTTAACGTGACAAAATTTGATTGTCACCAAAATTTATCTCCTGTCCGGTCGAACTTAACTTAAAAACTACTGAAGCTTATTTTCGTGTTTTTCAGTGCAGACTATGGACGTGATCTGTCTATTCTCCATTTCATTATAGTTTGGCGTGGCGTATCGTTCGCAGCGCCGTGACTATTGGGTTTGAATAGTGCAACGTCAATATTGTTTTTCGTATCGTCACAATTCTTAAAAAAAAATGTCGCGCTTTATGATTACTTCACAGCGAGTATGAATATTCATACTCGCTGTGAAGTAATCATAAATGTATAATGCAATAGTTGTAACTATTAAAGGCACTTTTTTGAATTACCAAGTTCAGTGCAATGTAAAAAAGTAAGCTTTAATATTATAGACACAAATACGCCTAACTTCGCTACGCGTGTATTGATGTCTCACTCGGCCCGATGGGGCTGAGCGCACGTCTCCGCTGCCGTAAGCTGGAGACATGTGTTCGCGTCGCATTGCAGATCGATTTTCGCACACTGTTATTACGTATTGTATTAAGCTGTTATTTAATGAAACTAAATTTACGGGGCAACTTCAGCTTTTAATTATCATATTTTGGTCCTTTCGGTCCGGATTAACTGATAATGTGGATTTAATATGTTTCTATACAAAAACATATTTTTTGTAAAGAAATAAAAAAAATATCCGGCTGCGTCCTGGGTGTGTAATACATGACATAAATTACACATGTTCAAACACCTATGCCAGGAACTGTCTGTTGGCCCTCACAAATATTTCATCCCTGCTGGAATCGAATCCGCGACCGGTACCGTAAAATCCTATCGCTGAGCCACTGCACCAAAAAGCCAACTATTAATTCTTCTCATCTATCTAATCGGGGCCCACAGGGAGAAATGTTTATAGGTATACTGTGAATAGTTGATTTTATTTTAAATTCAGCAAGTAGTGGCAAACGGACACAAAGTCCAGACGGTCGTAGTCGCAAACGGATACAGTAACTTGTAAAGTGATGAAACGAGCAAAACGTTCACCTGACGGTATGTGCAACGTCTGCCCATAACAAATGCTGTGTCACCCAGAACTGTGTGACACCTCATTGTGCCCATCACCCTGGGACATCAGTTCTTAAGTCTCATATGCCCTGTGATTACGCTAGCTCACAGTGCCCTTCAAACCGAAACACAGTAATGTTTGCACACTAGTGCTTCACGGCAGAATAACTGGCTCTGGGGTGGTACCTACCTAGACGGATTCTTGCATAGGAATCGCTATCGCATAGGAAACGCCTTATGACAATTTATTGTGGCTACCTAGTCGTCTAGATTCATCCTCAATGAAGGGTATGTGTGTTAAACGCACTGCCGATACAAGAGAAAGAAAATTTCGTGAGGAAACCGGCATGTCTGAGGAATAAAAAGTATTGCAAGGATATGTGAAGTCCACCAACTCGCATTGACGAATTGTTTCCGGCTTCAAAACCCTCTCAGAAATGAGAGACGGCCTGTGCTCAGCAGTGGAACATTAATAGGCTGTTACTTTACTTGAGAAGCACTAGTTTAGGGCATCTTACTAAAAAAAAAAACATCAACGCCTAAAAATATACTTAGCTATTTTCTCATTTTAACACCGTCCGTCTCAAGAGAGAATTGTATCAGCGAATCGGGATCGATCGTCAAATAGAATAACAAGTAATTGGGAGGACCTATCAGACTCAATGAAGCGTCACGAAGAGGGAATGAGACGATAATAAAGATGCCGTTACACAAAACTGAGGGTTATTATAATATCACCCCTAGCGATCGAACGGCGTTGAGAATAATGCCAGCTCATACTTCGCCTGATGTGTACTGGGGCGACTTTTATGGGTGTTTTTTTTTTCGGATGAGATTCGGAATGTTTTTACACGAAACGAAACGAGCGAATGCTTTAAAACTCTTGAAAGGAAAGTTTTGATTGAATTATTAAGTTTCGTTTTACTTTGGCGGGATAAAATATCCAATTACAGGATAGGCTTGTGAGACTTTTGAAATCAGATACCGAAAATAATATTTTATTTATTAAGAGTTTATTTTTTTTTTCTTTTAGAAAATACGTTGCTCCACACTAGGATTACTTGTGCATCGTGGGTGCGTTTCACATACAAATTCCCACATACATAAACACCCAGACACGGAACAAGTATCTGTAGGCCATAGGTATTGTCCCGTGCGGAAATCGAACACAAGATCTACCCTATGGCGTAGAAGTCAAATAGCCACTGCGCCAACCAAGCCATCGAAGTTCTATGTACTTATTCATAGCCGTAAAAGTATCAATATGATTCGATTATATTTTTTCTAAGCTATAAAGTTTTGGACACATGTACATAATGTAACTTTATAGTTTCATTAACTTTATAGTTCATAGTATACGGTGCCGGTGCAGGACATTACGTAAATTGTTCTGCAATTGTAAGTGCTGATGTCCTCAGCGGTGAAGGAAAACATTGTTAGGAAACCTGCATGCCAGAAGAATAAAAATATGCTAACAGGCATTGGAGCAGCTCGAACTTTTTCCAGCTCCAAAACCCTCTCGGAAATGAGTCAAGGCCTGTGCTCAGAAGTGGGAGATTTATAGGCTGTTACTTTACTTTTTACATACATATACATACATACATAAGATCACGACTGTATCCCATAAGGGGTAGTCAGAGACTGGGCACTCACTGCAAAAACAGATGACTGCCACAATCCACGTTTCACCAAAACAATATGCACTTTGTGTGATAAGTGGTGAGCCCATCGCCACCATGCGCTTTTGGGTGCACAGTGCAGTTTATTTCCTTACTTTTAATTTCTTAGTTTAATTCTTTACTTTTTACTAAAAAAAATCTTTCGAGATAGAATGCGCTGTCATTTATTCGAATAGAATTTATCCACGCACGCAATAGGGTGAAAATGTTTGCATTTTTACTATTATTGTAGCAATATCATAAATGCCGAGGACAGTGGAAACAAGTGGGGAACTGAATTAGCCGGGGCCGTACGGAGCACGCCCCTGCGATATTATCTTCATTTAAATAGTAAATTATGACTGATAGACAAATTTAGCGTAAGTGGATGGTTATAGTTATGTACTTATGTAACCAAAAAGGAGTTTGACATGTAGGTCTATTTTGTAACTCTGGTAGGTTTCGTGATCGGTTTTATTTTGGCATATGAAGCTCATTCATTGGTTAATAGGATCAAATGAAACCGATCCCGAAACCAACCAGCGTTACACAGTAGACCCCGAGGATCTGGCTCAAAAATCAACTCTGGCCGAAACTAATATTTGTTAATTTTTGTGTAGAAGATAGGAACGGGACGAGCTGAACGTTTACCTGATATAGTTTTTTATTATTGAATACGTTTACCTGATATTAAGTACAACGTCTGCCCATAACTAATGCTGTGTCACTCAGAGCATTTCTTTGTAGTACACTTAGCCCGTCCCCCTCCCATATCAGTTCTTAAGTCTCATATGCCCAGTAATAACACTAGCTCTCCGCGCCCTTCAAACCACACACTACACCGCACATTACACATTGCACACTAGTGCTTTACGGCAGAATAACTGGTCCTGTGGTGCTGGTAGTACCTACCCAGCCCGATTCCTGTCGCCATTATTTATTCGAGCACTGTTATCTGGTAAACTGTAGTATAAGTACTGGGCATATGAGACTAAAGAAATGATGTCTCCGAGTTACGAGCGAAGTGTGGTACCTCACAAACGTATTCTGGGAAACATAGCATTTGTTATTGGTAGATGTATGTTATTGATGTTTTTTATATATTTTCTATCAAGTTAACTCACTGTCACTGTTTTACATAAAAAAATACTGATGTCATTATTTTTTTATCCCTGCTCGGTTGGACCAACGGCTCTTCCGTATCTCGGTTTATTACTGAGATGAAGTCATATTTGAGACCACAATGGAAATATTGTCTTTTTGTTTTCTCTTGACAGCTTTTATACGTGAGTAGTGTGAAAAATGTATGTCCTTTATTTCCTTATAGTATAGTAAACAAATCCGCTTCGTATAAATCGACTTAAGAGAACATCATGTAGTATTTTAGAAATAAAAATGTATAGTGCGTAGCTTCTTTTGTTACTGAAGTAAATGTTTAATTCAAAAATATAATTAAATAGGAAACGAGAAAAAGAATTAATTAAAACCAGCGGCTATTAAAATACTTGTATAATAATTCTTCGCAACACGCTTAAAGTTGGCAGATGTCTCGATCTCCCGTCGAAGTAGGCAAGTAATAGCCGAAGCGGCGCAATATCAATATATTGGACGTACGGATATATGGAAAGTTATCCAGATTTGTTTTGTCTTTCTCATCTTTCTGGGACGCGATCAAATTCCTTTTTTGATATCGTATGTATAATGTAAACTTATAAAATGGATTGCTCTGTTCGCTCGCTTCTTTTTGTTCTTGAATTTAAACAAGGAATTACGTTTTGCCCAGTATGTTGGAAGAGTTTTGCTACGTCATAATGAAAACTATAAATTGGAAAGAAATTTTCATTTTTATCATAGGCCTCCCCCAAGTTTTTTATTATTGAATAAAGTGACGAGACGAGCAAAACGTTCACCTGATGGTAAGTGCAACGTCTGCCCCCAACAAATGCTGTGTCACCCACAACATTTCTGTGTGGACACCACGCTGCGCCTGTCAACTTGAGACACTAGTTCTTAAGTCTCATATGCCCAGTGATTACGCTAGCTCACAGTGCTATTCAAACCGAAACACAGTAATGTTTGCACACTACTGCTTTACGGTAAAATAACTGGCCCTGGAATGGTACCTATCTGAACGTAATCCTGCATAATAATCTTACCACCAGTAAAAATTCTTGCGGATTTGTTATAATCGCCACGCCAGGCAGGCCGATTGCCGATCGCAGTATGAAACTCTTCGCATCTTGGACAATTTCACTTCTCTTAATCGACTTGACGACACCCACGGAATGATATTGAGTGGTACGTTATAAGGCAAAAAAAATTGTAAAATATTGAGGTAAAAGCGCAAAACCTACATTACCTTAATTACCTACGGTCCGGCCGCTGAGAGAAGGCGTTCCTGACATCTGTCAATTGAATATATTTAATAAAATCAGGCGTTACTCTGCGGAAATCCATTATAATGAAATGAAAGTTATGTCTATAACTTAAAAGTAACTTCATCTTAATGTACTATATTCCGAACTCTCGCATAATTTACCTAATATTTAATTTGATATTTTGGATAGCTGTTCATTTGAAGTATCAGATTCAGTCCCGTAATTTACAACTGTTAGTATCAACTACCTTTCCTTCGTCTGTCGGTTGGTCATGACTAGTGATGGGCAATAAGCAACTATATTATTAGTTTCTTTCGACCGACCCAAGAAAAGATTAACTAAGTTTTAACACTTGTTTGTCTGGCTTCCAATAAATGTAAAGAAAACATGATTTTTATTGATTTTATTTTGAGATGACGTAATTTTTTTTAATGATGTTATTCGTTAGTAGGGCAAGTAAACGATAATAATATTTTTTTTCTTAATGTCTTCGCCACTACAATGTTGCAACGACCTTTCACGATCGATCACCATCTGTCAGGAATGCATTCTCTCAGCGGCAGGACTATAAATGACATGGTAGTAGTCTGTTAAGTTTTGTCCATTAGCATCTGCATTTTGCATATTAACAAAAGGACAATTTTGGGCAGTTTTCTAAATTTCAATTCATGATGGCATTTTAAACTAAAGTTCTGAAACATACTCTTCATATAGATCTGTTCGTATTTATTTTTCATTATTTTGAGTATGCAATTCACCATTGTTTACAATTCAGCGGCAACTTTGCAATATTCATAGTGGGAAAAAGAAACACGGACAACTTGTAATGTACATGATAATTGGAGCCGTCTATTCCGAGTAAAAGTTTGAGAAACAAATGAACTGTCGTTGTGCGTTATTTATTGTAACTGCCATAGAAACTTGGCATCGGTAGACAACGCACCCCAGGCTAATGTAATCATAGAGGGACTCCATTTGCGCCGAACGCGTACCAAAGTGAGAGAAGATATCCATTACTTAATGTACTATTTATAATATCGATAAGCTACATTGTTAACAATCGCAACAACGTACACTATTCTTTATGATATCATTATTTTTTATTGAATAAAGTGACGAGACGAGGAAAACGTTCACCTGATGGTAAGTGCAACGTCTGCCCATAACAAATGCTGTGTCACCCACAACATTTCTGTGTGGCACCACGCTGCGCCTGTCACCTTGAGACATTAAGTTCTTAAGTCTCATATGCGCAGTGATTAGACTAGTCCTTACTGCCCTTCAGACCGAAACACAGTAATGTTTGCACACTACTGCTTCACAGCATAGGAATCATGCGTATTAAAATGTAAATCATAATCATCGTTATTAAAAAAAAGAGAAATTGTTAATGTTTTTACGATAAAAAATGTTGTTATTAAAAGCCTCCTATAAAATTTTCAATGACTAAAAGTTCTTTTTTATAGCGGAATGTGACGAGATGAGCAAAACAGTGCAACGTCTACCCATAACAAATGCTGTCACCCTGAGACATCTGTTCTTAAGTCTCATATGCCCAGTGATTACGCTAGCTTTCAGTGACCTTCAAACCGTAACACAGTCATGTTTACATAATACTTTACGGTAGAATAACTGGACACAGGAATCCTACCACCAATAACCTCTGTGCCAAATTTCATAAAATTCATTCAGCCGTGAGCGTCATTGAATGTCAAACAAACAAACATAAACTTTCACATTTATAATATTAATAAGAATGATTATGAATGATAAGAAGGATGATTGTGGTTTCCCCTAAAAATGTCATATTATAAAAGATCGCCTGCTGAATAACTTATGTCAACTGTCTATGCTAATGGTGAAACTTTACACTCCCATTATTTACCTTGTCGCCGGGCGCGCATTCCGTAATTAATACGGGATCAGAGACTTAATTATTATGAGTTTTGTGAAAATCTCCGCCAGTCAGATGCCAGCGTATGTTCCATCCATATTTGATTAATTCTTATTTACTTCGAAGAGATTATATATTTTTTTAAGTCCTCTCATTTTGTTTGTAGGAAAGGATGAATTTGGGTATGAATTTTCATAAACTTTATTTTAAAAAAATTGGAGATACTTTCATAGACATCCACGTGTACGAGGGTGACACTGAAAGTTCTTAGAAAATCAAAAACTGAGCAAACTAGCAAGTTATTATTTTTATTATATCTTTTCAAAATAGTTTCCATTCACGTCAAAACATCGCTGCATTCGATTGAACCACCGAGAAAAGCACTTTGCCTACTCGTCCTTAGGGGTCTCTTCGATGGCCTTCTGGAACACAGCCACTGCTTCCTTGGCGTCCATAAAATGTTTTCCCTCTCGTCTCTTCAATTTAGTTGGCAACTCCTCTGAAGGAAACACCCACTGAGCAGATTGTCTTTTGGTTTCTGGATCATAGCAATAAATCCAGCTTTCGTCACCCGTAAGTATGTCGAACACAGCTTTTGAGTCACCTCCGTTAAATCTTGTATCATTTCACGGCACCAATCAACACGACGGAGTTTTTGGGCCTCGGTCAAATAATGAGGTATCCACCGGGCACAAAGCTTCCTAACGGCTAAATGTTTGTGGAGGATTTTGTGCACTCGACTCATACCGATGCCTAAGCTTGTCCGAATCTGCTGATAGGTTACTCTTGGATCAGTCTCTATCATACACCGCACAACACTGATGTTATCTTCAGTCGTCGCCGTAGAAGGCCGTCCCTCACGCAGAGCATCGTTGAGATTGGTCCGACCACGTTTAAACTCATTAAACAAGTTATAAACAGTGGCCCGGGAAGGGGCTTCATCGTGAAAGGCCAATCGAAGTCTGTCATAACATTATTGTTGACTTAAATGACACCGAAAGTCATAAAAAATCATAGTACGAAAATTTTCTCGCGTTAAATTCATACTGACGTGACACAGACAAATTTCAATTTGCCGCCAAATCGTAAAACAAATGACAAATGAATAAAATTTGTACTCAATAATATTAGCAAAGAGTTCTATTTTCAAAATTTAAACAGTTCTAAAAACTATCAGTGTCGCCCTCGTATCGCGCATAAAATGGCTGCGTCTGGGAACCTTAACCAAGAACATGTCGGCTCGATTAGTGCTGGCAAAGCGATTGCTTTCTACAAATAGTTAGTAGTAGAGTACTTTCTACAAACGGATATATGTTTGTGCATGTGGAAATTATGTCATTAAAACGTACCCACGACACAGTCGACAGGCGACAGAGAAATTAATCCTAATTTTGAGCATAGTTCTAATAAGAAAACAAACTGACGCCGCTTCAAATCAGTCGATCGATTCAAGAAGTCAATACTTCGTCATTTTAGCCGATCACTAGTCCACTGTTGAACATAGACCTCGCCACATAAATTGCTACAAATGTTAGTAGTTCTCCTTTAGGGGGGAAGGGGGTTTGCCATAGTTGCCACGCTTGCCACGCTTGGCAGGCGAGTTGGCAACCGCAGTTTATTTATTCAGATGTTCCAGGAAGATGCTGCTGCCCATCTCCTGGTTTTTATTTCCCCTCTGTCGACTTCTACGACGCCCACGGGATGAGATGGGGTGGTAGATTCTCTTAAGCCGCTACCAAATGGCAAGTTAATACTTAAAATTCTGATATTTAAGTACAAGAATATTTTAACGGCTTGTTTGACGAAGTGGCTAAGCAATAAATAGGCTCAAGCTGGTCGCAGATTCGATTATCGTACGGAACGAATATCTGTATAACCGACAAATAGTTGTTCCAGGTCTGGGTGTTTGTCTACATGCAAATTATATCTGTAAACGCACCATACAGAAACAATCCTATCGTGATTTCACTTTTTTTATGTAGAATAATAAAAAAAACTTATAACTTCAAGTTAGTTTTATTAAAGGTCCAAATATCTATTAGTTTAAAAGCTGAACCCGCCAGATTTAGACCAGATTTCACCGATCGCTTTGGAAACCAAGTTTAATAAAACCACGTTTTACTGAACTTAGTTCAAATGTACGAGTATCATTTGTACTCGGTTTTCGTCTAACCGATTTCACCGGCTCTATTTTGATCGCGTTCAGAAAAACGAAGTACGTGAAATATCGTCACAATCTGAAAAAAAAAACTCGATGTATTTATTTTTTTGCCACATCAAAACAGCCTGTTTTATGCATAAGACACTTTTGCACAACTATATAATATTAAAAATATTATATAGTTGCGCAATTGACAATGACAGCTCTCTAAACGCGTTTAAAGAGCTGAAAGTCGAAAATTGGGCGTTCAGAATTTGAACCGCGTTTAGCTTTAATCCCGTTCAGTTGATGTTGATGAAATGCAAACAGTAGCATTGAACTCAGTTAAACGCTTAAACTTCGTTCAGCTTGAACTGATCGCGTTTAGTTTCACCGGTGAAATCCGCCCTTAGAACCGAGACTTTCATGTGAGGTGGTTAGAAACGTGACTCAATTCAGAGAGAAGGCTTTAAGACGATTTAACTTGTACACCGGCCGGCCACATGAACTTCGTAACAGTTTTAAAAGACAATAATAAAAAGAAAATAAATAATTGCTGGGACTAACAAATAAGTAATACCGGAATAGGAAATTAGAACCAATTTAATCAACACATCGAAGTAAAAACGAGTCGAGGTTGTATCCTACTGAATCTGGGATAGAAGCTTGTGTCAAAGTTTTTTTATACCATTGTCTAACCAATATGCCCTTTATGGTAAGTGTGATGGCTCTAAGCCGCCTACATACCATAGCCTACTACTCTCCAGTACTATCCAGTAACATGTCACTGGCTAACATCGCCCTTTAGACGGAAACACAAAATAACTGACACTGTGTTGGTTCCCACCGAGAGAGATTCCTGGCAACACTAAATAATATTCACTATTGGTATTAGTTAAAGGATTATTAAGGAAGAGCAATTTGTGATCTCGTCTACCAAAAAGGGGGTTAATTCAAAGCTCATGTTAATAATATTAATAATTATAAATTTTCCGTCTTATTAATGTCATTAAAGTAAAAAAATATTTTTTTTTCTGAAGTTCACATGCGAAAAGAGCAATGGTGTTGAGTGAAAAATCTATTATAATTGTAAATGTGATAATTATCTATAAACTTGTGTAAGGTGAGCCCAAAATCGTGAGAGTAGCGCCGTTTTAATATCGAGTTGTGATGTTTAAACAAAGACCAAAACGAGGCGGGATCGATACCCATTCGCAGGACGCGCGCCGCTGCCTCGGAATTATATTCCGAGCCAAATCCAGCCGTGCACGTGACTCAACTTGTTGCCGCTCACGAAAGGGATGAAGCTACGACGCGAGCCAATGCTACACAGGTGACAGGCACTATTGCGGCGTTGCATAGCAATTCAACATACAACATCACTGCTAAACTGTCAATCAGACTGAGGCATCTGATGATCATTATGACATAGTAAATCTTCAGAATCTACCACCCTTCTCTTCTCATAAAGTAAAAGTCGACATAGGGAAACTGAAAACCAGGAGATGGGCAGCAGCATTTTCGTAGAACGTATGAATAAACTGCGGTTGCCAATCCGCCAGCCGAGCGTGGCAGCTATTGCAAAATCCCCCCAAAATGAGAGCTACAAATTTTTGTATCAATCTGTGGGGGAGGCCTATGTTCAACAGTGGTCTAGTGATGGCTGAAATGATGATGATGAAATCTTATGAATAAACGCTTATCAAAGACACTTCACGTTTTATTTACATAATTTGTTTATTGAAACTTTTGTGCTGATACTCTCGGGTGCTAGGACTCCATCTAGGTATGTACCACAGCATGCCAGTTATTCTGCCGTGAAACAGTAGTGTGCAATTATTGTGTTCCGGCTGGAAGTGCACTGTAATATAGTGGCAAAAGGCAGTTCAGGCTTAAGAACTGGTTTCTCATGTTCTAAGTAGGAGACTGTAACCGTTATGTCTGCCACATTGCACTTACCATTAGGTGTACTATTTACTCGTCTATACAGTGAAAAAAACTGAATATAGCATTTATGATGGCAGTATTGATAAAGAAATAGAGCGTTTGCTATCCTACTTATAAACTCCTGCACATTACAAAAATGGGGCCTTCACCTTATTTTGGAGCATTTCACATTGAAACTGCTTTTAGCAAACAAAAAAAATTTCGTGGCATGTGCTGCGAAATGTTTACATTAAATTGGTTAATTTTGTGATATGCATATGCTCAGTGGCATTGTTCTTTCAAACTACTACATTGATTTATTATTCCACCACAAGTTCATATCGTTCTGCTGTTGCGAATTGTTTTATCTTGAGCAGTTATATTTAGCTTCCTCATAAATTTAATAAGAACAATTAGCTTTTTACTTGATTGTTTTCTAACTAAAAATTAAAGAAAACCTTAAAGAAATGTTTTAGCTCTGCTTGTGATATGGCACCGGCCTAAGACCGCAAGTATAATAAGCGACTTAAGTAGGAATTATTAATCTTGGAGCCCCACATTGAGCGCCACTTCGCCGTCTAAATTAAATTGTTGGTTTTATATTTGAAAGCTTTCTCATCGTTAATATTAATACAAACTCTTTTTGTATTATTTTGAAGAATAAAACCCATTATTTATATCATTTATCTTTAGAACTAGAAATTCTGTTCTACTGTTTAGGCTTATTTGTTATTTATACTGGCCCCCTTTGAGATAATTTATTGAGGAAAGTCATTTATCATAACAGTGATATGATCTATAGAGTGCAAACATCCGGCTTTATTTTGATTTTTCTGTACTTAGTTAATAGTGTGCTCTGATTTTCGAGTAATTATTCTCATTGGTGGAATTTATTGTCTTCATTGTTTTTTACGTTTAGAACTTACTTTTTTAGGTTAATTTCTTCTTGACTGTGAATTTTTAATAGAGTTAATTTCAGTGCATACAATTTCTACAGATGTATCATACACACGTTATTAAATAGTGAGCTAATTTTAGTTGAAAGTTCACATAGGTGTATGACGATTCGCACTAAATAGCATTATCGGCAGCCTGGCGCCGCCACGGACGGTATTTCCGTGGCCGTTTCTGCGTTTGCTTCGGCCGAGTGCTCGCTCCTGGAATTCCCAGTTATTACCGCAGGGGGAGACGCAGTCTCGAGGTTGTTGCCCGAGATCGATCCGCCGCACCGCGCCGCGGGTATAACCTGTATACGAAGTTACGACACCATCACTGCAGTACCGGTACATCGTCACTCCTACAACTTCACTGTACTCTACCGTTCACGAAAAGCCTTAACGCCATCGACCACGTAAAAGGTCCACGTTAGCCGTCATCTAATGTAAGAGCTGTACCAATTCAACTTCATCGTGATAAGGGTATGTTTGTTGAATTAACATGCTTCAGGTTCCCTTCTTGGTAATTACTGCATGGAAAATCAATCGGAAGCAATTTAAGCGGTGAAACAAATTCAACATAGCTTTGCCGGCTGTTAATTGGCTGCGGGTGGCGGCGCCGAGACGGCGGCGGAACCTCCGCAAGGCCCCGCCGCCCTCCGGCCGCCACCCGCCCGAAGCTCGCCATTTTTATGAGCGAGAAGCCCGTCGGGACCCGTACGAGTCTGGGTGGCTCTTAAATTAGTTTGTCTTCCCCGACCCTGGACCCCCATAGTTGCTATGTGCGACATTGTCGGACTACAAATAAATAATACATAGTAAATATCAAGTTATTAAAGCGCCAGAACTGAATATAAAATTTTCTTTAATTAGGACAAGACTTTCTCCTATCTCAGAAGACAATATTTCGGTTTTACAATTTTTTTCAGGATTTATCGCTATTAAAGAATGATAAGCTTATGAAGGAAGATATGTGTGACATTCTTGTGGGACCGATGTAGACGTCGCAGTTGACATTATTTGTCCATTTGCTAGGCTTATTTTCTTGTATGGAGTTATCAAGTTAGGGGCGGTGACGATGCGGGGGTGCCGCAGGACGGAGGGTGTGCGGCTATCGACCGTCGCCTCCCCCCAACCGGCTCAGTTTCCGGGCGAGAGTCGCGCATTACGCCCGCGCCGCGCCGCGACTCTATCACTCGTTAGATAGTCCACTTCAAGTCTTCACCATGCTGATAGGGCTCGTTCGGGACTCGGTGATGCAGTGCTTCTGCCACTCATGTCGCGCGCCTGTACTTCCCGCAGGTTGGGAACAACGCACCGGTGGAAACTTAATTCCTTTCGAATTCTTCGAAACCAACCGGCGACGCCACGACTCTCACTATGGAGACAAATGCCCTCTTGGTTATCTGGCTTATCTATGATAAGACTCGCTATCCTAATTTTGTCTGAATTTTACACGCAGAGCTTTTTAACCATCTATTGCTTACAGCATCTACGAGACAAATTTCAAGGTAACCTAGATTTTTTTATAACTTTATATCCCGTTCCGATGTGTCATTTTTGCCTCTGATGTGTCATTTTTATCCGTTTGCCGTTTTCTTTAAATGTTACAAGTTAAAAAGCTAAAAAACATACGTACGATATATTGAAATTAAGAAAATGCAGATGAGTAAAACAGTTAATTGGCCTTTTCTGCAAGTATATTTGTAAAGGATCAAGAAAAACTTGACAAAATGCCAATGTTGCCAAAGAAATTACGTTTTAGACAAGCCGGCCGGCCGGCCGGCGAGGAGTGGGGTGGTGGGGGGTGCCAAAGCCGGCATTTCGATGGCTCTTACGTGCCCACGTGATCCGTTGCCGGTCATTTGACATATTTAAATTTTTTTTCTATGTATATTATTATTTTCATTATTACATAACCGTTGCAGCAACTGATGTTAAAAATCAATATACAAATTTTGTTTGACAATTTTTCATATTAACTTTAGCACGTTTAAAATTATTTCAGTTCACTTCTGATTGGTCGGTCTGTTTTTAAGGCTACAGTTAGGCGAACCTAGGTTTGACTGCGCTAGACATATTGATTTAACATTACTGCATAATGTCGACCATTTTGTACTGGAAGCTCGAACCACACGCGTCGTCCATTTTGCGCACTGAAATGTTACCTTGCTCTGTTCTTTTCATTGGTCTTACATCATAGACTATATATTTATTTTTAATTTCTCAAGTTTGCGCTTCAAGTTTTAATGGTTTTATGGTTTTAGTAACTGTAATGTGAAAACTTTGGACGTTTCCTTTCGTGTGACCTTTGATGTTCGTCTTTTAAAAATAAATATTTATTGGAAAAAGAATTACTCATACCTTCAAGAATAGATAATTTATTAATAATTTAGAAAATCGGTCTATTAAGCACTTATTTGGAATAATTTCGTCTCTTTTCCTTCATAACTCTGTTTTAATGTCCTATCATCATATAAAGCTGTTTAGTATTCATCGCACACAATTCGCGCATAATTGTAACGATAATAAAGGCAGCGTAGTAACAACGCCTAAAATATTCTCCGAGGTGCTTTTTAACTAATATTAGATTAATCAACTATCATCAAATTATTTCCGTTACCGTTTCTGCTTTAAACAATATTTATTATGTTCACAGATTTGTCTATACATCGGTGCTAAAGACTCACGAGGGAGTCCAGATAACATAATTGCTTAGGGTGGAATTACATGCCACAATTTAATTGACTGAACAATGTTAGCACCTCCTTTGTATAGCTTTCAAGAGGGACACTTTGTCAGGATTCGATGCAAAATTCTCATTGATATGGCAAATATCAATTATTTCTATACGAATGTTGTCATAAGTTACTAACAACTCCAAATTTGGGCTATTGATATCAAATTTAACTTTAACCATTGATAAGAAGTATGCGTGTCTAAATTTCGTAATGTTTAAACTTGCATTTGAAGTAACTGAACGGGGAATAGAGACGGAATATTCCTGTGCCTTCATGATATGAAATGTGAATTAAGAATGGAAATGGTAATCGGGTGTCTTGATTGGACTGTCGTGCGCTACGAGGTTATGCATTGTGGATCCGAAGTTTGCGTGTCATGTTGTACTTTAACAACTATTTCTACAAGAACCGACTCGAGAATGGCTGGAGTATTCTGGTGAAACATAAAAGCTGGTAGACGCACTAAATCTACTCTTTTCACAATGTACAACCGGTATGCACGATTATTTTTGCAACATTTTCAATTCCAAAGTCCTTATTTGATTGTAATCAAATTATGAAGTGGCGCAGATATTAATCTACTTTCTGGAACAAAGGCATCAGATAAGCAAGCTTTTAAATTCCCGTGAAATAATAGCTAGAAAAGGACTCGCCAACGTTGTCGTATACATTTTAATTAAAATTTCAAACTAGACTTCCATCTCGCTAATGAGGGTGCCTCGTTTAATGTTTGCCAACCAGGGCTGTGTGAAACGCCACGTTGAGTTAAAAAAGTTGTTTCAGATTATTTTAATTAAATTTTATTTATGGTTAGTATTAAAAAAAACTACTTCAGTTTTTTTTGGCTGACTTATAGCGGTTTAATTCTTCAACATTCCTTATACTTTATTTATGCTAACAACCCTGCGTTAATCTCTTTAATGTACTCTTGATTCTGGTCTTCTGTGCTCTGAGGCACTCTCCATTACGTTCGACACGGCGGTCGCATTTGCGACGCATTTAAAACTCTTACGTGGCGAAGCTCTTATTCCCAGCGGTAGTAAATTCTCTTTCTGGCTTTCCCCTTGCTTAGACGCCCTTGCACGCTTTAAACCTGACTTTAAATATATTATCAGTTTTCATACTGTATCGTGCGGCGCCGTAGGGTCGGCCGCCACCCTTCAAGCTTCAACCTTTTTAAATATTTACCATCGATTTTCTTCAAGTTCTGTTAGTCTTGCAATGTCGTTTCGTTCATCATTATTGTTTGAATAACTTTTTACATAATACTACGAAATTATTTTATTTAGTTGCATAAAGAATTTATTGTTTTTTGTCGAGTTATTTTTTTGATTTGTAGGCAATCGATTAAGAACATTTAAAACTGGATCTTTTTAGATAAATAAGCGATAACGATATCTTGCATAAGTTCATCTATAAACCATATGTAGCGTTCGAGACTCATTCAAAGACGTTTGCTTTCTTTGCCTTTGTGCGCAGCATTTTGATTGTTTTAAAGTATGGTGGTTCTGTATTGGATTCTATTACAGAGTGTAATAGAATCCAATTGGGTATGAGATGGGTATGACGGGCGCAGTGTAGTGTCGCACAGAAATGTTCTGGGGTGACATACTCGTAGCATTTGTTATGGGTAGACATTGCACTTTACATCTAGTGAACGTTTTGCTCGTTTTGTTACTCTATGCAATAAAAAAAAAACTTATTTCAAAGTCAAAATTGCATTATTCAGTTTAGGATTGTATAAAGCTCTTTTGAATGTCAAAATCTACACCGGTTCAAAAAATAATACTTTCTCAGAGAAGAACCGGCAAGAAACTCTGGGGTCTTTCTTTTTCTCAAAGCCCATATTACATAATGACATTTATAAATTACATCAAATTTAGTAGCCAGGAGGTTTGCAAGAGTAAGAGTTATTTCCACACAACTCTGTCTATGTAATGATCTATTTTATAATACGCTTTCTCTAATAATATCTTCTTGATAAGTTTGTTAAATTCTATGTCAGTTTTGTGAGTCACACTTTTAGGAATTTTGTTATAAACTTTTATGGATCTACTAAGAGAAGATTTTCTAGTTTTGGCCAACCTTTAGCGTGTCGTGCCAGCTGAATCCGTGGTAGCTCAAGGGCTAGGCGCTCGCTTTAAACATCATAGTACGCGAGTGATCTGGGTTCGATTCCGGGTGCCGGCACCGCTAAAATTGTTAATTGCAATTTTAAGTGCTGACTTACCACGTGCTCAGCGGTGAAATAAAAAATGGTGAGGAAACTTGCATGTCTGAGGAATAATGAATTTCGAAGACATGTGAAGTCCGCCAACCCGCATCCCGGACCCTTCCCGGCTCCAAAACCCTCTCAGAAATGAGAGGAGGCCCGTGCGCAGCAGTGAGATATTTATAGGCTGTAACTTTAGTTTTACTTTAACTTTCTTAGCGTGTGGCCCATTCTAGCTTACGTCATCACCATCACGGTTCACAGTGCTACTTGAAGTCAGGTTTTAGTCAAAGCTTCACTGTAATAAATAAACAACAAATGGCGTTCCAGAGATATATTGTTACTTAATATTCCAAACTCTACACGAGTTTATTCATTCAGACAGATTTAAAAAGAATTTAATGGTTACTCGTTTTCAAATTATTTAGAAGTTTACTTAAAGATTTATTCAAAGTAGCTTACATTTTTTTATTTTTTCATCAAACCGCGTTATGGGCCTTCTATTTCCGTCCGCACTGAGTGTTGCGATTTCATAATTTCTTCTAACTCTCGTTAGCCACCGGTTCATTCCGTAGTTAAGATCGTTGTCGCTGGTTCAATGGTTATGTAAACTAGGATAAGGCCGTGGTCGGAGCAGCCGCAGTGTGCCGGCACCGATCGCATCGTGAGCTCACAGAGATCAGTCACGTAACACTGCCATGCTACAATGTTGCGTTTTGCTGCTCGTATTGATTATTTTGACCTAAAATATACTAAATTAAAATTAATACATCCCTACCAAAGAGTAAGTGTATGTATGGATATAAATACATACATACATACATACATAAGATCACGACTGTATCCCATAAAGGGTAGTCAGAGACTGGGCACTAGCTGCAAAAACAGATGACTGTCACAATCCACGTTTCACCACAACAATATATAATGCACTTGGTGTGATAGGTGGTGAGCCCATCGCCACCATGCGCTGTTGGGTGCACAGTGCAGTTTAATTCCTTACTCGCCTTTTACGAGTTCCATTGGATGAGATGGATTGGTAGTATTCTGTTAACGAGCCGATATAGATATACCTTACTATATACATTGTACAGTAATAAAAAGTAGACGTCGCTTGTAATTTAAGCTCTCATCAAATCCAGACTCACTTTTCAAAATAACGTCGCTCGTGGTCGGCCATGTAAACCGAGTTGGAGCTCGCCGTGAGGGATTATCCTCGTCGGAGGGAAAATTCCTCTTCACGTAGCGATTCCCCTCACGTGCGGCGCTCTCGTCTCGAGCTGTCGTGCCGCCGCCTTATTACCTCCCAACTATTGCTTACGACGTAACTAAATTGAACATCCAACAAATTATGACATGGTTCTAAATCCTCTATTCCACTATCGCTGTTCAGAATATTTATGATAGTGAATTTTGTATGTATGGTATGGTGTTTCAAGAATAAATAGTAAAAAGAGAAGTAAGGTAACAGCCTATAAAAGTTCCAGTACTGAGCAGAGGCCGCCTCTAATTTCTTAGAGGTTTTGGTGCTGGGAAGAGTCCACCTGCTCTTATGACACATGACTATTTTGTTACCGAGTCAAAAAATTCTTACACTCCATTGCGTTTCCACAAACAGTATAGTGTCAGCCTTGCTTATTATGGTATTATTCTGCACGAATAGAGGCTGTCCGTACAGTACTTGAGTCGCCTCTTACGACACCACGGTAGGAGAGTAGGCGCTATTCTCCTCTGTCGGACACCTATCGCCTTCTCAGGTCCTCGTAATATTTTTACTCTTTAGACTTACAGGTTACTCGACGATTTTTTCCGTCCGCAGCGTCGTAAATCAAGACTTAAATTTACACATAACCATTTTTGTGGTGCCGGCACCGGGTTCGAGCTCAGGTCACTCGCGTAAGGCTTGCTGCCGGCCCCTTAGCTAGCTGCCACGGCATTTATTATTTATTTGTTAGTATTAATGACAGCTAAAATATTAATTTTAAGTGTTAATTAATCACGTGTTCAGCGGTGAAGGAAAACCTCGTGAGGAAACCTGCATGTCTGAGAAATTAAAATATTTCGAAGACATGTGATGTTCGTCGACACGCATTGGAGCACCGTGGCGGACACTTTGAAGCTAAGCCCTCTCAAAAGAAAGGAGTCCTGTGCTCAGTAGTGGGACCTTTATAGACTGTTACTTTACTAACAAATAAAAGTCAATCAAATGCCAAATGTAAACGCCTGGCCGACCACCATTTTGCAGGTGTCATAAACTTCCCACTTTGAATGCATTACTGGTGGTAGGATTCCTATGCAGGAATCCGTCTAGGTAGGTACCACCCCAGTGCCAGTTATTCTGCCGTGAAGCAGTAGTGTGCAAGCATTACTGTGTTTCGGTTTGAAGGGCACTGTGAGCTAGCGTAATCACTGGGCATTTGAGACTTAAGAACTGATGTCTCAGGGTGACGGGCGCAGTGTGGTGTCACGCAGAAATATTCTGGGTGACACAGTATTTGTTGTGGGCGGACGTTGCACTTACTATCAGGTGAACGTTTTGCTCCTTTCGTCACTTTATACAATAAAAAAAAAAAATGCACCGCAACTATTTTGTCGCATACATTTCGATCAGGGTCCGCCATTACCACGTAATAACTGTTGTCTGTGCGACAGTGGCGGCGGCGGTAATCCTGAACGTACGGCGTCGACCCCACAAAATCGATACTTGTACTGTCACGCGAACAACACGCCGCCCTTTCATTAACCCGACCCGGAATGCTCTCGGAATAAACATTAGTCGTGTCGATTCGACGATAATGGCTTTTCGATACCCATTACGCGACTGCTACGAAACATTCCGTATTTTTTTTATTTATTTTTTTATGCCTGTACGAAATCAAAACTACGTAGTTATAAGTCATATTTAGAATTTGGGTCACTTTGATGTCCTTCTGGCCGATTCTAGATTACGGTGTCAATTTCCTAATATTGACGGTAGCTATTAACTTCGCAAGAGATATTATATTATCATAACTTTACCCGCAGAACACAGAAGGCACTCACTCGTTCTCACCTACCCGCGCTATATGTCACTTACGAAAAGATAATAGATAGGCTCAGACGCAGTGTCAAAGACATGGGACAATCACAACACAACCAGACCCGAACAGCAATTATTTGTCACTGGAATTCGAACCCTGGAGTCGCGGCGTAGATACGATCAGAGACTGACCGCTAGGTCACACGATGGCCATTGGATCACTTCAACCTCATCATCATCTTGCATCTTTCAATCATTTATTAGAAGTAATTTCCTTATTGCCATTGACAGCCCGGTTGGCAACCGCTCCCATCCTCTAGTTCTCTTAATCGCCTCTTACGACATCCTCCAAAACAGGTTCATGTATTTTGTTTCACCGCTTTGTGCGATATTGACGAATAATTGTTAATTATTGTATAAAGTGGCGAAACGAGCAAAACGCTCACCTGATGGTAAGTGCAACGTCCGCCCACAACAAATGCTGTGTTACCCAGAATATTTCTGTGTGTGACATCACACTGCGCCCGTCACCCTGAGACATCAGTTCTTAAGTCTCAAATGCCCAGTGATTACGCTAGCTCACAGTGCCCTTCAAACCGAAACACAGTAATGCTTGCACACTACTACTTCACGGCAGAATAACTGACCCTGGGGTGGTACCTACCTAGACGGATTCTTGCATAGGAATCCTACCACCAGTTAATGCAAGTTTATGTGCCGATTTAACACTTTCTCGGCGTTGACACATAGTGAGAAAATCTGCATGACCGAGAAATTTATCTGACTTAGTCCAATCATCATCTAAATAAAAATTGCATAGTTCTGGTCCTTATTCCATGCCTATAGTAATTAAAAAAAATATCACCGATCAATATAAAAAAAAAACTTCAAACATTTACCAAAAAACTGTGATCATTTCTATTACAAAAAAGTTAATAAGAAAATATTTTTAAAAAAGATTCAGATAAATGTCTGCCTCTTTTATTTATTTGCCCTCCTGATTGAAGTAACTGACCGAGCCGAGGCCGGCCCCCTTGGGCACCCTCGAGACAGTTACTCTCGCGAAGAGGATGACGGTCCAAGCCGAGGTCATCCTTAAATAATTGGTTGCACCAGTCATCTATAAATAAAGGTCTCGGCTAAGCGCCCTCAGCGCTCGGGGCCACCTTTCAATCCGGCGAAGCTGTGAAAGCCAGGCTAACAGTGACCACTCAAGAAAAAAAAATCAGAATGGCCAGCGCAGTGTGGTGACACACAAATGTTCAAGGTGACAGGTACAAAAATAAAAGTGTCTAATACTTCTCTATCAGATGCTCTTATTTAGCTGACTCCTAAAGTATATTGAAGTGCTGTACTGCGTATTCTCTTTTGCAAAACATTTGAATATTGCAGCATTTCGATCGAGTATTGGTAAAACGAAGTTTGACTCACTCACTCTTTGTTTATTCATGCAATTTCGTATATATACTCTTCGAAGATACCCTTAAAAAGGCATTGATAATGTAGACTGACGCGAACCAAGTTGGAGAATATAAGTACGATTAAAATTATCTATATATATTTAACAAATAACTGTAAACACGACTCATTACGCGTGAATTTTTAGATTATTTTCAACACGTGATTAAAATGTTAGTTGAGTATAAACATATATTATACATATCTGAGAACTTATTATATTAATTTTACATGCAAATTTATCAACAGTCAAGGGATGATCATACCGTGGATTTCGTTCTGTGGAACGTTATCGAAAAAATGTTCATAACTTCGGAACAACGGTGGGACAGACTCGACGGCACGTAGTCTAAGTTGCTCCCAGAGTTATTATCCATAAATTATGTAAAACTCTTGACAATAGCTTTAGTAGTCAGACAAAAAGGTATATCCCTTGTCAACTAGATTAAATTTTTCTAAATTATCATTACTAATAACTCATTTCTTTATTTTCTAACTTCATTTCAAAATCCGCGTTCAAATGACGCGATCGACAAGGCAAACATGACACTGAGGTACAATGAATCCCATGACTAGCGATAAGTGTTCCAAAGCCAGTGGGTGTGGTAGTCTTCAGGTGAGAGCACGGCGTCGTCGGAGGAACTCGTTTGACCTTACCTTATGTCCATAGCCCACCGACGGTCGGCGCCCGTCAAGAAACCCGTCGGCAAGCCCAGGACTAAGCAACCCAAGAAAGTTAAATTTATCAGTAAGTGATCGGAGGCGTCTTAAAAGAAATTTTTATTTCTTTTATTAGTCTGTCTTTGGTTAGTTTTTTTAAATGCTTATAAGTACTCGTAGAATTACTTTTTATTGTATGTCTTATTTCATTATGCTATTATTATTGTTATTTATAATTATTATTGTTATTTAAATTAAAAAAAGTTTTGAATACAGTCTGTTTTTTTTTACTTTTTAGCAGGAAGATGCTTTGCATGTTTCATTACACCAATGTTTACAAAGAAAATTTGATGAAAGTGGGTAAAAATAAATACCTTCACATCGAATTTGCCTCAGTTTTATTGCGGTTTACATGAAGAAAAGACATCTTTTTGATTAAGAAAACTTAAGCCGTCTTTTTATTTTTTTCCTGCTCGTTTCCTTTTGTTTTGTTTTTTATTTGATTAGGCTGTTTCTAACCATATTTCTCCACGGAACAATTGTTAATATGAAATAACTCCCTTGTGTCTTTCTGACGTTATTAATGAAGACTTAATATTGTTGGCGATAAATCTATTCTTTTTCATTCGTAATAATCGTAAGGAATATTCTCAGTTCTTCGATGATTTCTTTATCTTTTCGCTCCTATATAGGGCCCGGAATTACTTTATTTAACCTTAAGATTTGGCAAAGCCCCAGCGTTTTAGATAGAGCAATTGTTGGCCTAAGCAATTTAGAAAAAATAAAACAAATCTCTTAGAGGTTTTATCGGCGTAATAGTTAAATAGGTTTTAAGAAGAAATCCCTCTTAACAACATATGCGACCACGATTACTGTATAAACTTTGAAATTAAAATTCTTTGTACCTTTTTTGCTCTTTGGACTACAATAAACTGACCGAAAAGCAATTAATGACTTCTACGCCGCAGGTCTTGGATACGAACTCCGAACCCTACCGCCGCTAACATTTATGCAATAACATAAATCGTTGGTTTGTGAGTCTGGTTGTGTTGTGGATATGAAATTTATGTATTATTTAAGATACAGAGGAAATCCTATGCACGGTTTATTTAAAACACAATATAAAAGGTTCCTATATAATAGCTTGAGAAATACCAGTGTGGTACACATTTAAATACGACGAATAAAAGATAATATAGCTGCAACGATTCGAACCCTACAACTGTCACTAAGAATTTAAAATATCAGTTGCTTATGATAATTCTACATGACTTTAATTACCTCTACGTCAGTCCGCTTTGACACAACCATACGATTTACTTTTCAGTATATTGAAGGAAAATAAGTAAATTCGCTAAAATCCGCATGCAAAATATAAAATGGTGTATATTGCCTAGTTTTTTGAAAAGCACCGCCCGCCCTCCCTCAGTAGCGTGCACAAGCAAACTAACACCGCCACCAGGAACCGCCACCAGATACCCTCCACCAACCACTACATTACTACCACTGGGTATATACACCACAGAAGTCGAGAACACGACACGTGTTTCGCCCCAAAACGAGGCATTATCAAGTGTCATAGTCTCTACGATGATGGACTTCCGCAAAGTTTTTTTTATATAGGAGAGGGGGCAAATGAGCAAGCGGCTCACCTGATGGTAAGTGATCACCGCCGTCCATGAACATCCGCAATACCAGGGGAACTCCGAATGAGTTGCCGGCCTTTGAGGAACGAGTAGGCTCTTTTCTTGAAGGTCCCTAAGTCGTATCGGTCCGGAAAAACTGCTGGCGGCAGCCTATTCCACAAAGTTGTTGTGCGTGACAGAAAATTTCTGGCAAAGCGCACGTTGGTGGAATGCCAGTCATCCAGGTATTGTTGATGAAATTTTGTTGTGTGCCGCAATGTACGATGGTAGAATTTAGCAGCAGGAATTAATCCGAACAACTCCTCGGAACACTCGCCATGATATATACGGTAGAAAATGCAAAGAGATGCAACGTCTCTTCGCAAAGCCAGTGGATCGAGCTGATCGGAGAAAAACGTCGTCGGAAAAAAAATCGTTGACGATTCGAGCCGCTCTTCGTTGGACTCGGTCAATAACGCCTGATTCTATTAACTATTTTCAGTATATTTATTTATTTTATCTGTATCGACCAAAAAAGTATAGGTTCAATAGGCGGACTTTATGCTATATGTATACGTCAAAGAACAACTTTTTAATGTCCTCGTACAGCGAGGGTTTATTTGTGCAATACCTTGCAATAACTCCGGTGAGTCATACCCCAGGGAGGGTCTCATTCCGCTTTTGCAAACTTCCCTAGTAATTCTACAAAAGCACTTCCCTCACCTTCGAACACCGGCCCGACCTTGTCGCTGCCGTAGCGCCTGCGTTTTACATTTTTAATATTAAAAGACTAATATAAACCGCAACTTAATTAAATGATCCCTCATTATATCCGCCCTCCGGGGTATCTAATTGTTTTATGAGTAAATTAAATGCTTGTGACAAGATATTTATAAAGATAAGTGACTTTTTAAGCTTTTAATTAAATTTTATAAAATACAACTTTAATAATTAAGTTACTTTGTTGTCGATCTTTTGCTTCAGCGTCGTACATTAAACTCCTCTCTTTTATTTCTAAGATACATTTTCTCTTTGTTCTTAGTCTTTGTAAAATTTCTACTGTAAATGTTTGAACACTAATGTTCGCAGTTACTGTAGTCGAACTTAAGTATTTTTGAGATTGAAATCTTACTACTATGATAAAGTGAGCTGTGATAGTGTGTGGTACTATGAGCCGTGGTAGCTCAGGGGCTAGGCGCTCGCTTTAAATTTCATAAGACACGAGTGACCTGGGTTCGATTCCCGGTGCCAGCATCACTAAAATTGTTAATTGCAATTTTAAGTGCTGATTTACCACGTGCTCGGCGGTGAAGGAAAACATCGTGAGGAAACCTGCATGTCTGAGAAATAAAAAATATTTCGAAGACATGTGAAGTCCGCCAACCCACATTGGAGCAGCGTGGCGGATTCTTCCTAGCTCCAAAACCCTCACAGAAATGAGAGGAGGCCTGTGCTCAGTAGTGGGCCATTTATAGGCTGAAACTTTACTTTTACTATGATAAAGATGGAGACTTTGTATGTCTGAACGCGATTCTCAGGAAATACTAATTTGATCGGACGACCTCAGTGTTGGATTCGATTTGACGACCCCGTGGCCTAGTGGTTGGGATACCTGACCTCTACGACGCGGGTCCTGGGTTCGAATCCCAGTCGAAGCCTCTTCATTTGTACAAAAACAATCGTTGGCCTTCGTGGCTGCTCGTGTTATGGATGTGTAATTTGTCTGTACGCACCCGCGATATATGAGAAATCCCAGCGTCTATCCTTGTTTTTAAAAAAGAAAAAGATCTGAAAATTTCTTTTTGCATTAGGTTATAGATCGCAACCGACGAGCGTGTATGAAAACGGTAATGAAAGTAGAAGAAACGAAAGATGTGTGTCAAGATCGTAGCAAGTGGAAAGATGTGGTCTCTGCCTCTATGCTACTTTGAAAAAAAAAACTGATTAAAAACAAATTACGTGGACGTCCGGATTTTATTAGGGATGTGGTCACGATAACTCCCAAAAAAGTTGAGGTATTGCGACCGCGTTTTTTTTCATCGTGTCCAGAATTGTATCTACTGGTTTCCTATTTCATAACAAAAGTCTAGCACTTGTAGTTACTCGTATTAAGAAAAAAAATTTTTTCTTATTGTTTTCATCTGAAATATAAATGACTCAAATATTTGAACCTGAATACAATTTTTTTTTTCTTAAGAGTTAAATGAGCATCATGAGACGCGCACTTATGGATTTTGCAAACATTTCTCTTTTACTGTAGATTTATTGCACTTTCCTTAGATACAATTACGAAAAGCACGATCTCGAGTCTTTAATTGAATTTTCCAATAACTGTACATATTCACAGGCTTCAATAAAAACACACAACCGTCTTTTTCGACGCGCAATCCTATATTTTAATACTTTATGAGATTAATACACTAATGGTTCTCATTCATAAAAAAATATTCATGATAGATTTATAACACTGAATAATTATAAAGCTAATTAGGCCTACTAAAGTATTATAAAATTCCGCTATGGGGTACTTCAACATGGTTATGTTGTCGTCCTAATCAAATTACATATCTACATAGGTGAAACATCTGTGATTTTTATTTATTTGGCTGCAAACTTCTGTCAAAAATGTCTTTGTAACAAGGCTACGAACCTTCTATATTTTTTTAAATAACACTTAAGCTTTTTTCATGTTTCTAAGTATGTATAAATATTCATTTTGAGTAAAAACTAACGAGAATTCGTTCTAACCGCAAAATTAATGGCAGTTAGAGCGAAATGTAAACATATTTTACACCCTCTGTTTAAATATACGCAGCACCTAGCCTCAGAAGTCGTTTCTGTACTCAAGTACCTTTCAACCCTTTCCGGCGAGACGTACTTTACTTTGCACTACTTTGTATATCGGTTATTTCCCGATTCTTTTAGCTGTGATAGCATTCTATGGCCCTTCAACATTACCCTAACACCCTTAATAGGTACGTTTTAATGATTAAGTCGTAAAATCATAAAAATAATTAAATAGTTTAGTCTGTATAAAGTAATAGCCTATAACAGTCCCGCTGCTGAGCACAGGCCTCCTCTTATTTCTGAAAGGGTTTTGGAGCTGGGAGTAGTCTGCCACGCTGCTCCAATGCGGGGGTTGGCGGACTTCACAAGCCCTCGAAATATTTCTATTCCTCGGACAAGCAGGTATCCTCACGATGTTTTCCTTCACCGCTGAGCACTTCGAAAATCAGCACTTAAAATTGTAGAACAATTTTAGTGGTGCTGGCACCTGGGTTCGAACCTGGGTTACTCGCGTACTTTGAAATTAAAGGCGAGCACCCGGCCCCTGAGCTACCACGGCTTTATGAGATTTTCGAATTTTTGTTTAAAATATCCTATTGTTCATTCGTTCAGTGGCAAGATACTAAAATAAAGAAATTATTAACTGAAATTACTTTTGAAATTTCTTTAATAATTAATTTTTTAATTAGAAATAGAAATTACTTCTGATGCAACTTTTGCGGACGGCTTTCTTTCGGATCCATAGGTAGCCAATAGAATTAATGTTTAGGAAGGATGATATCGTGGTAGGAAACGTGCGATCCGTCAGCCGAAACTTCGCATAACTTTTCAATGTTCTCGGTGACACCACAACAATTGGCAAGCAGAGCGAGATAGTCGTTCACGGAATGGTAAGTGGTCCACTTACCATCCCGTGAACGACTATCTCGTCTCGTCACTTCCAGAAAAAAACTTACAAAATCCAAAATACAAAATAATTGTTCTGTTCCACTACATTTAACTGAAACTTTTTACTTAAATTTGCACAGATTATGCATATTGACATTGACGCAAAACTTAATACGTAGACGACCGTCGCTTAAAGGGCTTCCAAATTCTGAGTGAAAGAAAAAATCACTGACCCCTACTGCAAATATAATGTTATATTAATGTGTTGCAGAATTACAATAAACTACACAAAAATGGGCTTAAAAAAATATGGATGAGAACTACTTCTTTAACTAACAACAATTTTAATATCGTCGTCGTCGTTTTAGTCTATCACTAGTCCACTGCTGAACATAGACCTCCCCCATAGATTGCGACAAAAGTTTTTAGCTCTCGTTTTGGGGGGATTTTTTTGGCAACCGCAGTTTACTTATCGGTCGCTCCAGGAAGATGCTGCAGCCCATCTCCTAGTTTTCATTTTCTCTCTGTCGACTTTTACGACACACACGGGAGAGATAGATAGTAGATTCCTCTTAAGCCGCCACCACACGGGAATTTAATATAGTTACTGGAAAACCTTAAATTAAATTACGCTACAATTAGGTAACCCCTAAAATAAAATTACGAATATAACCTTAACTATTATAACGTGATACTTTATTTTGCTCAACAGGAACAACAATTGTTGTTGTACAATCTGTGAAAACATTCCGAATATTATTTAAAAAAATACTGTAGCATAACATTTACATTTTAAGCTAGACTAATTTTCTACAGACGTAGTCGCACGCAAAATTCTAATGAACACATTTAAATGCTAGTATACGAGGATTATTATTTGACGAAAAATATTTTATACGAATATTCCCGACTGAAATTTAACTTTATTAATATATATGAATGTTATGTTATGTAAATTAAATCTTATTACATAAAATCTACGAACGTTCTTTAATCTATAAACAAATCTTTATGAACAAATCCATAACGCGAATATTGAGTCCAGCTTATGTAATGTGTACAGTGAGCTTCAATCAATATGATTTATTTAATATCACTTTTTTGATGTACTTAAATATCTTTATGGGCATCAAGCATGTAAAAGTACTCCTTCGCACCTTTCAAGAAAAAGACAACTTCAACTGATTAATAATTATTTTCTTTTTTCCAAAAGCCACTGAGATCCGCTGCCAGGAGATGTCGAAGGGCGGGCTAGCGTACGAAGTGATCCTCGCGGAGCCCGTGGGCGTGCCGGCACCGCGCCGCGCCGACTCACCCGAGAAGACGCCCTCGGTAGAGGAGATACAGGAGAAGCTCAAGGCGGCCGAGGAGAGAAGACGTGTAAGCGAAATTTAGAAACAACTTATATTCCACGAACATTTCACTTACTAGCTGACCCGCTCCGGCTTCGCACGGAAGTTATTGTTAATACGAGTATGTTAGTCGTATAGAGAAACACAGCACCATCCCGTTTACACATTTAGGGGTAAGGAGTTAAATCTGTTCTTAATAGATGTGTATGTCGGTAAAGGAATATGTATGCCAAATTTCAAGTCAACAGGTCTTGTAGTTTCGGAGATATCATGATGAATCAGTGGTGATAGACGTCGCCAGCTAAAGGGCTTGCGGGGGTTAGGATTTTGGACCACGGCAACAATTACCGATTACCGTTGTAAGTTATTAAATGCGCGGGATATTACGGCCCATGTGGTCTACTTATTTTACTAGCTACAGCTATTCGGGCAATAAATGACTTGGCGTCCCTAGTGGGGGCAGAAGCCACTCCCTGCTCCCCCTTGACGACGCCCTTGTACGAGTGTATACTTAAGTCGGAGTGGAAGTGTGTTATAGCTTTTGTCACGTCTCCTGGTCGATAAGTCGACAACGGAAGTACTCCGGACTTCTGGTACTGCGATCACCTAATCGCCTAGCCGGCCCAACGCCGGATCAACGCGTAAAATGTATATAAATGCAAAATAACAATAGCAGCTCCTATCCGTTGGCTAATGTTACCTTCTGTGACTTGTGTCCGGAAAAGAAGAATATCTTTTTCCAATGAGGTGACGTAAGAGGCGTCTCAGGTATTGTACGGACAGCGTCTGTTGTTGCAGAATAACACCATAAAATGCAATGCTGTCACTATACTGCTGATGAAAACGAAATCGGGAGTAAGAATTTTTGGCTAATCGAAGTAGGCTACCGGTGATATGGGAAAAGTCGTGAGTGTATCATCAAAAGGCCATTTTGCCATAGTTGCCACGCTTGTCAGACGGGTTGGTAACCGCAGTTTATTTATTCAGATGTTCCAGGAAGGTTCTACTGCCCATCGCCCTTTTTATTTTTCCTCTGTCAACGTTTACGACACCCATAAGGTGAGATGGGGTGGTACATTCTATTAAACCGCTACCACACTATATGTATGTATGTAAAAGAGGCCTCTGTCCATTAGTGGACTATATAGTGGCTGATAACAAAGAAGAGGTACCCTTGTGGCAACCGATTCGTTTATTTCACTACACAAAGTAAACTTGAATTGGTAAATTAATTAAATTTTAAATTGTTCGGAATTAGGTTTTGTAGTTGGGTAGTTCTTATCCCGTATACTGTCTTTAGTACTTGAAGCTCTCAAAGCTAATAGAGAAGTTATATTGTTACTTGCTGATCCGCACGACTTCGTCCGGTTGAATTTAGGTTTTTTAAATATCCCGCGGCAACTATATGATTTTCCTGGATAAAAAACCGTACGTCCGTCTCCAGGATGCAAGCTATCTCTTTGCCAAATTTCGTCAAGATCGGTTCGGCGGTTGAGCCTGTTTGTAACGGATTGATAATATACCATTTTTTGAAACAACTACTCTAAAAAAAAATTGAAAATTTACATTTGTACAAACGCACGTAGGCAGGGCAGGTTTTCCGCGTTCCGTTTTTACTCATGCTCAATTACGGCATTATGCTCGAGAGTCCAACATTGTCGTGTAGTTCTTTGAGAGCTACTTT
Source organism: Luehdorfia chinensis (assembly GCA_019845155.1). NCBI lineage: Eukaryota > Metazoa > Arthropoda > Insecta > Lepidoptera > Papilionidae > Luehdorfia > Luehdorfia chinensis. Next base: position 12,638,193 of record JAHVAK010000103.1, read on the forward strand.
CTTTCAAGTCGTAAAGTGTCTGCAGCGCAGGAAAATGCCTCCCTAAAGTTGTACCGCAAGCTGGGTTTTTCCTTTATGTTGCACTAGGTTTCCTCGCGCCTCCGTTCGCGTGAACTTTTGGAATGTTTAAAATAAAACTATATATTATTGTTACAGTAAAGTAGCATTTTAATATCACACTGCTGATCCTAGTCCTCGCATTGAAATAAAACTATTTTTTACGGATTTTATCGCGTTTAATTTTGTACTGGACCGTAACCATGTGTGCTGTAGAGCGCTCGAAACGACGGGTTATAAATAGAACAATATAAAACGCGATAAAATCCGTAAGAAATAGTTTTATTTAAATGTCTAGTATTCGCGTAAAAATAAGAAATCGTTAAAATCCTCGAGAACACTCCCTTCTAAGAAACTCCCTTCTGAGAGTGTTTTGGAGCCGACAAGAGTCGGCCACCCTTCTCCAACACGGGTTAGCGTTCTTCGCATGTCCTGGAAATATTTTTAGTGCAGGCTTCCCCACGAAGTTCACCGCTGAGCACGTGGTAAATCAGCACTTAAAATTGCAGAACAATTTTTGAGGTGCCGGCATCGGGATACTACTCTAGTCACTCGCGTATTTATAAAATTTTAATTTTAAGCGGGCGCCTCGCTCCTGTGCTGTCACGGCTCATTATGATTATAATTATACTGGTAGTAGGATTCCTATGCTGGAATCCGTCTAGATAGGTACCACCCCAGGGCCAGTTATTCTGCCGTGAAGCAGTAGTGTGCAAGCATTACTGTGTTTCGGTTTGAAGGGCACTGTGAGCTATCGTAATCACTGGGCATTTGAGACTTAAAAACTGATGTCTCAGGGTGACGGGCGCAGTGTGGTGTCCACAGACATATTCTGGGTGACACAACATTTGTTGTGGGCGGACGTTGCACTTACCATCAGGTGAATTTTTTGCTCGTTTCGTCACTTTATACAATAAAAAAAAAAACAATCCACAAAGATTACACTGTATAAAATCTTCTTCAAAAGCTTTAGGTGGACTATCTAAATCCGATAGTTTTTTTCCCAATATAATTTACAAGCATCGTAGATATCGTTCTTCGTCTGCGGCAAAGCTTTCAGGAGTCAAGGCTTCTGCTACTATCCCACACATGGCGTTCTGTGGCATATATTATCTAAAAAAATGTTTATAACTTCGGAAAGCAGTGAAACGAACACGAAACGTAATCTAATGGATTTCCACTTTTATAACCTGCGCAAAATTCAGTTCAATAGCTTTAGTAGTTATCGAGTTAAATCTTTTCGTACTGACAGGCAATTCTATTTTATATATATATATATATATATATGATTTTACCATTAAAAAGCTTGTCCTAAATTGAAAATCCCAATAGTTATGAAAGTTATTCCTGTTAGTTTATAGAGGCCCTTAATCTCGTCCACGACGATGTAACTGCTAATTGCGTGAATCCTACGATCCAATCCAACCCATACCAATATTTTCACAACATATAACCTATTTGTTATAATCCAAATTGCAGAGTGATTGACGATGGAGTCGAGGCAATCCAGAGGCTAGAGAGGTGGTAGTGTAGGGTAGTAGTAGGGTAGGTGGTTTGGAGCAGGGCGCCCGCGTAAAATTTTACAGAACGCTTGTGATCTGGCTTGATCCCTGGTGACAGCACTACTAAAGTTACAAGTTGCAATTTTAAGTGCTCAGTGGTGAAGGAAAACATCGAGAGATGTCTAAGATCTCTCGATGTTTTCCTTTGTCTGCATGTCTAAGAAACAAATATGTTTCGTGGACATGTAATCTTCTCACCTCCTAAACCCGTCACCAAAATGAAAGGACATGTATTGGCTATAACTTATATAAAGCAGTCCAATTTTACACCGCGCCTCAAGTCATTGACGTGACGTCGACCGCGTTGTACATATTATTGGGATATAATGTGACTCTTCTGTTGCCCTAAACATGTTCTATTGGGCTCCAATCTTCCTTTGATCGTACAGACTCTATCTGACATGAGGAAGAAGGTGATGACAAATTGGGTCAGCGTTTGCTGCGACACTTAAGGCACTATAATATATCCTGCGCGCTTTATAACTTACGATATCTTCGGTTCTTATCAGGTAAACAAACACGATACTAAAATACTGATTTATCATATACGATACAGCTTAATGTATTTCCTGCCATTTCAGAGCCTCGAAGCGAGTAAGATGGCGGCGATCGCACAGAAAATGGCGAAGATCGAGGACGCGTCGCGCATCCGGAGCGAGCAGACCAACAACTTCATTTCCACCACGAAGGAAGCTCTTGACGCGAAGATGGACTCGCACGAGGAGAAACGCGAGGCTTACATCAATGAACTACGCGCGAGGTTGAAGGACCACCTTGAGGGTGTTGAGAAGACCAGGTATGTTTTTAATGGACAGTTACCTTTTTTTTTATTGGATAGGACGACGAAACGAGCAAAACATTCACCTGATGTAAAGTGCAACGTCTACCCATAACAAATGCTATGTCACCCAGAACATTTCTGTATGACACTACACTGCGCCCGTTACCCTGAGACATCAGTTCTTAAGTCTCATATGCCCAGTGATTACGCTAGACCACAGTGCTCTTCAAACCGGAACACAGTAATGTTTGCACACTACTGCTTCACGGCAGAATAACTGGCCCTGGGGTGGTACCTACCTAGACGGATTCCTGCATGGGAATCCTACCACGAGTGAAACAATTTGTATTCAGCTAATGCTCGACATGCGTTGCAATGACCCTTTATTTTATTTCTATTTGTTTTGAAATAGGCACATTTGTACTGTAGTGGTCACATAAATAATAAAAATTAATTTGTAGATCCAGAAATTCCAGAAGTTCTATAAGCGTAAGAGGTATAACTCCCATGACCAAAAAGCACCTCCAAATTTTCACGAATGCTTTATTCGGGATGAGTCGTACGTGTCGTATTTCATCAGAAAGCATTCTGTTTATTTTTGTCTCATTAGAGATGGACAGCAGCATCTTCCTAGAACATCTGAATAAATAGACTGCGGTTGCCAACCCGCTTGATAAGCGTGGCAACTATGGCATAATCACCCCAAAATGAGAGCTACAAATTTTTGTGGCAATCTGTGGGGAGGCCTATGTTCAGCAGTGGACTACTAGTGATAGGCTGAAATGATGATAGAAAAAAAAGTCGACTATCTGATTGTCTAGTTTTTACTCGTATATATTATTTTTTTTACTATTGTTTTTATATTTCTTGAAAATCCGAAACGAGCTTGCCTATGCCACCTAATATTGCGTGCCGACATCGCTCAAGGGTTTCCTTTCGCCAAAATATTTTTTTCTTGCCTTGTTAGAATATTTAAAAGGATCTTGTTTTGCCAAACGAACGATATCATCGAGATGGAGGACGGACGGATGATAAAACGACGTGGAAAGCTATCGTTTTCGAAATTTGCAGATGATTAATTAGCATTCTTCTTATACGATCAATTTCTCACGCAAAGTTTAATTATAACTTCCGTTGTAGATTCGTTTCAAGTTGTTTTTACCCTTGTTTCTTTTATGAAGTTATCACGTTTTAGATTTTTACAGTACTAAATGGCGCCAAAATTATACGAAAAGTGACATTGCCACAGAATGCTCTCCTCTATTTAAATAAAAATTAAAGTATTCAGCGTTCTTAACGTCACCACCTAGTAAGTAGTAATACTAGATTCAGATGTTAGGTTTGAATAATGTATAAATTTAACAAATCATGTGTATAAATGAATGTACTGCTAAATATACTGGATCAATTTTACGATACCACGAGAAATAAAAAATAATACATGCTTAAAATGATAGTTTGAAAAAATGTTGTTTCAAATGAGTTCTTAATTACATGACCACCACTGTATACAAATAAGACACATTTAAATGAACAAAATAAATGAAAGACGATGTTTTTATGTTCATTAATTTTGTGCAAGTGCCAACAACAACTGTACAAAGTTACAACTCGGCGAACAGCATGAACGAGCATGTAAAATGGTTGTACTAATTCGGAAATCTTTGTGGGAGTGCGCACAATATCTTACCAAATTTTTATCGCAATCGGATGAATGGTATAGGAACGCATATGTGACAAAGTAACATTGATTTATATATATATATATATATGGGGGTGTGGAACCGGAACTCTTATTTTAAGAACCTGTTTCTAGGTTTATTGCCACAACGATTTTTCGTGTTTCATTTAAGAGAAAGGGTCTAAAAATGAGGATGTACAATAGCATTTTCAAAATGAACCATTTCAAGCTGGTACCTACTGAGGAAATCCGAGTCATCGGCGCCATTTGATGTTGACTACGTCACAACAGAAGCTCTTTAAATCTCCTTCTCTAGTCTTCTATATATGATACAGGGCGATTGACTTTCATTTTGCTTTAAAAGAACTACTATTTCCTTTCATATTTTTTGCTAATCTGCCGTTCGAATATATTCGAAATCTGCAGTAGTCTTATAGTGTAAATAATTAATTGTTACGATTAGTTAGATCTACAGTCTAGTTCTGTAAATAACCTTGAATTAGCGGCCGTTCCTTGCATCTTTTATTTAACGCTCTCATAATTTTGTTGCACAAGCAAGAATTACTATCGCCAAATTTTCTTAAAGCTAACTTGATTGCGACGTCCGCTGTAAGAAGCGTGGCATCACGCCGACAGAAGGCTTCTACTGTAGTCTTTAATCCAAAACACTATTCTCTTTCATATTCAGTCAGTCGTCATAGCTTTTTTAAAGTAGAATGTACCGAGACGAGCAAAACGTACACCTGAAGGTAAATTTGTCACATTTTGTATAATAATAATTGTAAGCAGTTGATGTAAGCAAACAGTAATTGTGCACGTCGTGATAACCTGTAATTAGATGTACAATTAACCTAGTATTTATAAATCATTTTTTTGCATGCTTTATTGTAACTTCTGTTGGTTATCCTTAATAAATAAATAAAATAAATAAATAAAACAGGTTCGTTCTAGTTCAAAACGTGCTTTCATATGAACGAGAAAATGGTGTCCCATTCAGTTGAAACATGGGGTCATGTTGTAATTGATACCGGAGAACTGGAGATCAAACTTTTTCCCGCGTTTTTTACTCTTTTTGTACTATACATTTTCTACAGCAAATTTGCTTAGTTTACGCAGCATACTTTACTAAGAATTATCTAGTCCATACTTAGCCATTCTAATATTATAAATTCGAATGTAACTCTCTCTGTCCGTTTGTTACCTTTTCACGTTTCAATCGCTGAACCGATCTCAAATCGGCACAGAGATAGCTTGCGTCCTGGAGATGGACACAGGATACTTTCTATCCCGGAAAATGAAATAGTTACCACGGGATATTTAAAAAAAAACCTATATCTAGTGGCATATATAAAAGATGGGCTCACCACCTATCACACCAAGTGCATATTGTTTCGGTGAAACGTGGATTGTGGCAGTCATCTGTTTTTGCAGTAAGTGCCCAGTCTCTGACTACCCCTTATGGGATACAGTCGTGATCTTATGTATGTATGTATGTATAAAAAAAGTTGCGTCACTAAAATTAAACTAGCTCCATCTCTTTCTGGCGTACTATAATAGATATACGAGAACATTCCTCTCGAAAACAGTAATTATTTTTAAATAAATTTAAAGATTATTGTAACTTCATTCATCACTGGCAGACCATAACATGTCAGACCCAAAATACTATCGGCCGTGTTGACAATGATCTATCAAACGTCGAAAATCACACCGCGTACACACGATTCCCGTGTTCCAGGGCGGTTCTCACTGCACAGAGTTACCGACACACAAGTCGACAGTCCGAATGGAGGCCCGCAGCCTCCCTCGGACGGTCATTAGACGACTTAAAATCATATTGAGATATTCTAAATCGCGCAAGCACGCAGCGAACGCGCAGTCCGAATTTCGAGGTTATTGTAGAAGTTTATTTATGTATTTATGTTTGGGTCAAACCAAACCTGGCCCGTGAGCACAGTATCCGATGAAGCTGTAAAAGCCAAAAAAGGCTAACAGCAATTACATCACCGAAATTATATATCTATCAAACACATCTCAGAAGTTATATTTAGAACACAGAGCATGCGCATCTCTGTTCTCATTCTATTTATTATGGAACCTCTTGTGCAACACAAGGGGCGGGGTCACCCGCGCCGGCACAATGCACGCTTGCGGCCTCTCGCACTTGACCGACTTCTTACGGAGACACTGGCTCACGAACAGAAGGCTTTTTCTTGTTTGTTTTCACGGTGACGTTCCTTCTTTCTTCGTTGGTTTGATATGAAAAATGTATTTCTCATAATACGAGTACAATCCTACTAGTAAAGTTCTTCGATGTATTCTTATATATATTGACTGATATTTCTTATATATATTGACTTTTTTTTTGACTGACTTGACTTATATGTATTGACGACCGCGTGGCTCAGTGGTCAGAGTACCTGACTTCTGAGCCGCGGGTCCTGGGTTCGAATCCCAGCCGGAACCAACATTTGTGCTAAAACATAAATTGTTGGTTTTCGGGTCTGGTTGTGTTGTGATCGTCCCCGTGTTTCTGACACTGCATCCTAGCCTACCTCCGATCTTATCGCATCAGCGTTACATCGGGCGCGGGTAGGTTGGGACGAGTGAGTGCCTCTATGTTTGCGCGTACACTTGTGGCACTATAATATCTCCTGCGCAGTTGATGGCTATCGACAGTAGTCGGAAGTTGTCGCTGTGGTCGAAATCAGCTAGGAGAACATCACATCATCATCATCGTATTATAATAATATATATTTTTTAAATATCAGGTAACATTATGTAACATGTAACATGTGTATCATGTAACATTTACATTACAAAACAGACAGAAACAAAAGTAAGAAAATACGTTAATAACTCTTACACTACAAAATGTTTTACTTATTATATAAATTAAAATGACAATCGAAATCAAAGTGCTTCAGCTCAAGGGACATTTCGTATGATGTAAAAAACATGACATTGCCGACATGTCCCCGTGGTATTATGTAATTTTTCACCTCGAGGAGCATGTGGCTTAGTCAAATTTTCATTTCGCATGAGTATTTTTTTTTTGTTTATTGAACAGTAACTGTCCCCCTCGTGCTTCGCTCGACTTTAATTAAAATTTAGAAATTATTGATTTTAATGATAATTTTTTTTATAAAAAGTATCCTCCGTTTTCCGTTACAAAAGGTACGTCCGTGCCAAATTTAATTAAAATCCTTTCAGCTGTTTGAGCGGGATTGAGTGACAAATAAAGAAACATAATCGTACAACCTTTCACATTTATAATATTACTAGCTGATGCCCGCGAATTCGTCCGCCTGGATGTAGGTTTTTTAAATATCCCGACGAGCCGTGGTAGCTCAGGGGCCTGGTGCTCGCCTTTAATTTCATAGTAAGCGAGTAACCTGGGTTCGATCCCCGGTGCCAACACCTCTAATATTGTTCTACAACTTTAAGTGCTGATTTACCACGTGCTTAGCGGTGAAGGAAAACATCGTGAGGAAACCTGCATGTCCGAGGAATAGAAATATTTCGAGGACATGTGAAGTCCACCAACCCGCATTGGAGCAGCGTGGCGGATTCTTCCTAGCTCCAAAACCCTCTCAGAAATGAGAGGAGGCCTGTGCTCAGCAGTCGGAAAAGCAAATCGGAAAATGATATTTTGTTCAATAATAATTGGGTGCAATTGGTGACTAGATAATTACTATTAGTGATTATTGATCGTTAATTTTACTAGCGGTAGAACTCTTGCATATGCTGGAATTTGCCTAAGTAGATATCCACTGCTGTGCCAGTTATTGTGTCGACGAGCAGTAAAGTTCAAGCAGTAATGTGTTTCGGTTTGAAGGGCACTCTAGTTAATGTAATTACATGACGTGATACTAAATGACTGATGTCGACTTGACTGTCCGTTTCAAAGTGTTGAATGAAATCTCAACGGTTATGGGCGGGTGTTAAACTTACCTGCATTGCCACTTTCATTCATTAAAAGATTATCATCTTAATCTGAGACATCAGTACCATAGCGCCTTGCTTTGTATACTTTAATGATATTATCGTTCATTCATTAGGCCTTAATCATCAGTGACGTGCCAATTCGAGAGCAACACGGTCGTATGCACTTTCGACAGAAGACATTTGAGGCAGGATCAGTGCAGCTATCGTGTACCTTTTGTCCTCCAGGTCTCGACCACTCGTTTAAGCCATTCGGTTCAGTTCTTTATAGTTACTGGTGACACTTCATAGCTTAAAAATATTTTAGTGGGTAAAATCTTTTTAACCATCTCCAGGTTGTCCCTGGAGCAGCAGACGGCTGAGGTCTACAAGGCGATCGAGGAGAAAATGAACACAGCCGCCGACAAGCGTGACGAAAACATCAAGAAGATGCTCGAGCGTCTGCGTGAGCATGTGAGCGATATATAATATTATAATAATAATATAATATACATAATATAATATTTAATATTATACAATGCAAGCACAAGCATATAGCTTTAAATAGAATATAATTTAAAGTCCTAGTCTAAAGTACTCCTCTGCATACAAATTTGATCAAATATATATACATCAATAATAATGTATCTATATTTTTTCAAACAGGAGGAGCAAGTGCGCAAAGTGCGCGCCGGAAACCAGGAGCGGTTCCAGCAGCTGGAGAGCGCCATTCAGGAGAAGTTGCAGCAGGCCGCCGACCGCCGCCTGGTGCTGGAGGCCGAGCAGAAGGAGAAGCTGCGCAACCACGTGAGTACACGCACAGACCTACGTTTGATATGCGTATATGTGTGCCTCACAGCCACATATGTACACCGCACACACCTTCGTGGGACATGTGTGCGTGTGTGCCTCACAACCACGTGAGTACACGCACAGACCTAGGTGAAAAATGCGTGCGTTGTGCCTTAAAACCACGTGAGTACACGCACACACCTACGTGCGGCATGTTTCGCATGTTTGACATGACCCACAGGACTGCAGTATCAGCGCTACAAACACTCCCACAAATGATCAAAATACGATCACAAGGCTTTGTTGTGTGAGTATCAAATATGAGGTCACACAACGAACTTTCTACAGTAAAGGTAAACGTTCTAAAATAAACTCCATAGACATTTATTGCGAAAGCTTTTAATATTTTCATGTAGTTCTCATATTTTTCTTCACGTCATCACATCTTTAGGTTTGTTGTTTTTTTTGTGTTTAGGCCATAATTATCATTATTATAACTACAGTGTGTATTTAAATGTGAGAAGTTAGTTAAGAGGAGTTTAGTGGGAAAATCTCTTGTACAAATCTGTACCTAGGTGACCATCTTTCAAGTTTTTTTATTCATCCAATATTAAAAATTTCATCGAAATCGTTAGGTACGTTTCTGAGAAATCAATTATATACAAGAATTTTAATAGTATACTGTTTGTTTATATAGTTCAGTAACGCTACCGCTTTCACATTGACAATGACGTCTAGTCTCATATTGTTGACACTAGTCTGTAATTGAGTTTTGTAATTTCTGTGTATATTTTGAGTTTTGATGTTTAATATTGATAGTTTATTATGTAGCAAGTGCTTGTCAAAGTGTACAGTGATTGGAAAATTCAGTTAAGGGCCAGAATTGTACATTTTGTTTTGTCTCCATCAGCATCCAGAAATTCTTCAGTAAAAGTCAACTATTATCTTACTGTTGATTAAAGTTTTGAATTATATATTGTAAATGCCGCGACTGACTTGACATTGGCCGAATTCTATTGGCAAAAGCCAGAATTAAAAGAAGAAGAGTAGCGAATATCAATTTCAAAATGCAGGTTGTATGTTAAAAAAAAAATTGTGTGACTACGAAACCTATTTGAAAAAATTTGGAAAATAAAACATTATCTGAATACAAAATTTCATCCAAATCGCAAAAGCTGTTTCCGGATAAGAATTTTTTTTTAAATATACTTTAAGATTATTAATCAGCCTATTGTATAAAACCAGAAAATGACATTTTCTGATACCATTTTTCTTCAGTCCACTTCCGTGACTATAAGATATATTTATTTAAAAAAAAAAGAATTAATTTCACCATGCATGGTTAGTTTTTTGTTTTACCATTGTTTTTTCTTTTATTTATTTTATTTTGTCGAATCGCCGCAATCACAGAACAATAAGCTAGCGGAGGTGCGTTCGGTCATCACGGCCAAAATGGAGGAGATCACAAAAGACATCGAGACGAAACTCTCAACCGCGGAGCAGAATAGGGAAAAAGAAATTCAGAAGAAATTGGACTTTGTTAAGAAAGAGGTTTGTATAAGCTGAGGAGAAATCTAAAAATTGCTACTTTGAAATAAAATATATCCGGCATTTATTGTTACGAAAATGTTGTGAGATTTCATTACACTTTTATTTATTTCGTTTGACTCTTCAAGCATGATGTAAAAGAGAAATAGCTATTATGCGCATAATTTAAATCAGCACAATTAACAATTCCAAAACCATACAACTGGACTGTTTGGATTGAATGCCAACAATGCCTGTAGGCATTAAGTTTCTTTGTTACATTTTTATGCGTGGTTGACATAAAATAATAAATAAATAAGAAATTTAAAAAGATAAGAGAATAAGTCATAATGAAAAATAATAACAGTGAATTATACTACGTCTACTTCTAAACTGGCAGCAAATAAAGATAAGCTAGTTTATATAAAAAGAAATAACACACGCGGCAGAAGCGAAACATTCAGAAAACTAAACTTCGAGGGAATAAGATGAATGCAGAATATCAGGAGTAGGATAATTATAGGGTTTGTTTATTATAATATTATTACCAAGTTTAGAAAAATATTTTAAGTTTTATATATAACATTACACAGAGTCCAAATTTTTAAATTCAACAAATGGCACAAGTGGTTTATGGTATGTGGTAACTAAAGTATGAAAGAAATGCTTTTGTTTGGATTTGATCAATGTCTTTTTTAAATACAACTTAAATTACTGTTTTTGGTCTTGATTTCTAACTAATGAGAGCAAAATCTATGAAGAAATCGAAGATTTGATCGAATACGGAAATATAAATATAATAGGAAACACTGTATACTGTATTCTATCGCATTCTCTCGCATGATGAATCCTATAGATGTACATATTTAGTGTCGCTTTTTCGTTTCAACGAGTATCAAATCACAATGATTCTAAAGAAGTTTTCACTTCGAAAATAACTTCACTTTAAGTGAATTATACTACCTCTACTTTTGTACTGGCAGGAAATAAAGTTAAGCTGTTTATTAAAAAAAACAATTCAAATTTGGAACACGATTGACAGGAGCGGCGCGCCGAGCTGGTGCGGCAAAACAAGAGCGCGCGCGCAGAGGGCGAGCCCGCGCACACCTGCGGGTAGGCGGCGCGCCCCGCCCCCGCCCCCGCCCCCGCGCCCGCGCCGCGCGCCCTGCGCCGCGCACGCCTCGCTGCCGCACACACACACCGACACTTCGCCTCCGGACCCTACATATCACCCCTAAAAGCAGGGCCCGCGGAATAACTTCCCAGATATCCCCTCAACCCCCAACGATATCATAAAACAGAAGAGCACATACGTTACCAGCGTTCCGCAAGTAAAGTTAAAAAAACAAACGTTGCCATGACTACGCATTCGTAACGACAGAGACAACCTCACTCCGCTTACAATATGTTGTCGCTGCGTTAGGAACGCTTCCTTTAGTTGTCTTCTGGGAATATAACGTATCTATGTATTATAATATCATTGGTCAACCCTACCCCCAGTATTCACCAGTCATCCCAAACAATACTGTCCGTTGACATTTCTTGTCACACCTATGTGATAACTGTCACCTCACTGTTTAAGAAACTACTGCAAAACTGGAATCGAAATATTAAGGATAACATTCTGTGTTATTACCTTTGTATCGATCAGAATCAGGTATAAACATCCTTTAAATGTTACTAAGTAATCATCCAAGGAAGTACTTAATCGCTCTTTAATATTTTTTGTTGAGGGGAGCGGGACATAATGTCTCTGAGACAGCCATTCTACATTCTTATCTATACAAGAGAGGTCGGTGTTCTATATATTATAAAAACAACAACCACTAGGGCTGAAGGTAACTTATGCAGTGTCCAGATAAACAGTAATCCATGTATTCTAATTGCACTGCTGCTGTAAGGAACAGTGCCGTATATGAAATTTACTGAGACTGAAATGATGTTATAACGTTTGAATATTCTATTTTATATTAGTAGATGTTTTAATGATTTTTTAATTTAAATCTCAATGTTCCTATTATTTTATATTTACATTATGACTTTTGTGATTATACTGTAATTCAAAACTAAGATATACGCGGCACTGTTCCTTAGCAATGCAATGTAGTCATCCTCCAAATACCATTTACGTAAAAGGACAATCTTATTGTTTTTACAATTGACTCGCGGCAGCTTCAACCCAACAGTTCATATACACAACCAATATGTTTGATATGAGGCCAGTAAGGCACTAGTAAGCATTTACTAATTTCTAGCATAACTAAAATCTCTTAATCAGACATTCTATTTTTAAACGTACACCTAAGCTGCTATCGAATTGCTATTATTTCTGATGGTATTAATATAGTGAAAATTACTAGTGTGTTAAGGCCCTAAGGTAGATTGGCGGGATTTCATAAGATATTCATTGTTAATTGATTTTTTAGTCTGTGACATGTAATATTTTATGACAATATGATGTAAGGTTTTGGCTGGTCCAGTAGGAAATATACTGTGTAATGGAAAGGCAGAGTTGTTATATGAAATATTATGTCGCAAAATATGTTTATTAGGAACGCATTTTGGCATGCTTTATAATTTTTAGGTACATCCTCTGCGACATAAGCAGTTATATCACCAATATTTTTCCTATTGTTCATGCTTGCAACATTCGAAAAAATATATCTTTTTCCTCAATTTTATTTTACCTTTATCAACATAGCAACATTTTCTTTCTATCACCATAACATCTCTGGCCTATTTGCTGTAGGTATATGTTGTTTTACGATGTCATGAAATCTTAACTTTCACTATTCAAAGATTTATAATGAAATTTTCATATTATAGTTTGGAATTACGTAATATAACAAATTACCAAGACGAATTTAGGTATGATAGTGACTGTAGGGTACTTGTTCATTTGGTTCCAAAATTGAGTCGTTTTTTGGAAACGGAGGTATCTGATTGTTTAAAGCAGTATGTCGGATGTGGAGGCTATAAGGGCTAATAGAACTATTTCCTAATCGTTAGTTATAGTCTTATATCATTATTTTTAATATCTAACATACGCAACAGTATTTTTAGGGAAGTATAATCTAAATTTAAGTTTATCTCAAGTTCGTAACATTTACTAATCGCCTTCACGCTAGGCTATAACTTTTATTCCAACTGATGTGTCTTTTGTTTAGGCGTTCGGTGAGTTGTTTTTGAGACTGCGTCGGTTTGTATGAGGTTGGCAATCATTTGGTCGATATCGTTAAGTTATCCGTGGCACAGAGTCTAATACGGCAACTCGGGATGTATATTACTCATCCTATACCGATACCCATCACAGTTACTCAAATCGTGTTATTAATGTTTGTAAGTCCCTCATGTAACTTACGCAAAAACGTTTACCTATCAAACTGTAGAAAATCTTTATAATCATAAGCTAACATGTATACGCTTTTGAAACTTGGACCTTATCTCTATAAAGAAGATTCAAAACATTTCAGACTGTATACATGCTAGAGCACTTGGCTTTGCAGGCTGCATGTAGGCATCCAGTGTTGCCAGTCTCTGTCACAACACATCGTCTAGTCCACGTTTAAATTTAAGTGATCTTCATTACTTCCATGTTATGATCTCAAAAGCGAGCACAATAAATCTAATAGTTGGAATCGTATTTAACAGCGGAAGTGCCTCATTATTCGTTAACCGATTCTCGGATATATCAGTAACGTATGACATATGAAACTGCCTTTCATAGCGTTTTATATTTTTTTAACTAATGGTAGTATGAAGCGCCGGGCCGCGGACGTGTGTTGGACACAAATCGCTTCTGTGATGTTTTTGCTCTAGTTATATCGTATCGATTATTCGATTAGGCACAAATTATATCGATACGTAGGTAACAAATGTTTGAGACCCTATTCTATGGCATCTATCGATATGAGCTGACAAATATGAATTTTGGCGGTAGGAATCGGTAGTTTAGGGTGCGGTCCGGGTAAAATTTACTTGATGTGGCGAAAACGCGGGGTTTGGAACACGGTGCATGTGAGAGGAACTATGTATTTTATAATATATTTTTGCCATTAATTTATCATCGATCTGACTTAACATCAAAGATATAATAAATGTATATAATGTTAAGAGATAATGTATCTTGCTTGGCACGTGGAGCGCGGCGGGGCGACAGCTTGCCTGCTTACTCTATGTTACTAACGCTACTCGAGTAAGGGAACTAGTTGTAAGTTACTAGCTTGTTTCTCGGTGAAGACGTGAAAACCTCTGACCAATTTGCCTTGGATATTATGTAGCCTTTTTAGATCCACGAGATCAAGACGAATCATGTATAGCGACGCAACGTATAGCTTTCAGATAATTATATTTTGTTTATTTTTCATACTGTTAGTCACTCCCCTATCTCTTACGGTGTTATTGTGTACGTTAATTTTATATTTTATGTGATTAATTAATAATGTGCTTCAATTTGTGGGGTATCAAAATGCTGTTTGAAGTGCAGGCAACTTTTGTAGTTTCATTGTCGTATTGAATAAAGTCATAAATACTAATAAATGTTGGCTTTTGATTTTTACGCAATCCTTATAAATATGTGTTATCCTTCTGATTCCTACACCGCAATTTATTTCATTTCGCCGTGTGGAATCGTGGTATTGAGGCATTATAAAATATGACAGGCTTAAAAGAGTCTAAGGCTAAGATAAATGACAGAAGTTGTAGTCTTTGACAGATGGCGGTACATCAAATATACCAGAATTTAAACTAACAAATAACCTAATTGGTTATGGATAGAAACATCTTCAAATCTTCCATTGTTCGTAGTCTATACCAATCGGCGGCATCTTTGTGTTGAAACACCAACCGTGCGAGGTGAATGCAAATACATTGTAATATATCTTATTAAATATAGATTGTTTTCATGATACCAATATCGCTGCTGAGCACAGGCTTCCTCTTATTTTTGAATTTTTTTGGAGCCGGAATAAGTCCACCACGCTGTTTCAATATGGATTGGTTGACTGCACATGCCGTTGAAATATTTTTATTCCTCAAACATGCAAATTTCCTTAGGATGTACTAAACGCATTCACGGATGAAATTAACAGCGAGCCTTGGTTCCACAGCCCTATTATCGGCGTGGGAATATTTACTTGAAACATTCGATTTAAGAGTTTTGGTAAAAGGTCATTGATAAAAAGGAAAGAAAGAACTGGAATAGAAGTAAAAAAATATGCCATTCCCAAATATTGTCAACAATGTTGTGTAAAAAACCTATTAGTAACCTACTAGTTAACTGAACAGTTTATGGGAAGGAAGAGATAGTTCCAGAGATGTTACTCTCAACCATTTTTCTGTTTTTATGTTGTTATTAACAATATAAGTTATTACAATTAGATTCAAAATAAACATTATTTCTTTATCTTATCAATTCCCTGAACTTTTTTCCTTTAGTCTCCTCGTTTTAAGAATTGTCAGTTGTTCTTAATTATCCGACAATTGTTTGTTTTAACTTTTTTTTTGTAAACCTTTATTAAAAATTTAGTAATCAAACACTAATTGCAGCTTTTAAACAGCTTATTTATTGCAAACATCTTATTTGTACGTTATTCGTTCCTGATTATTCGATAATAATAAGTATTTGTTCGTTTTTGGTTTTTGTTAAATAATTATTAAAATTGTTGTCATTAATATGCCACTAATGGCAGCTATTTTGATTCTGCAGTAAACAATTCATTTGTCAATTGTTCGTTCTTGATTTTTCAATAATAACTGGCCTTAATTGGTTTTCAGTTTTTTAAAAACAATTAAGGAGTACCGGCTTTTGCAAGTCTTCCTATCATAATTATTATTGGATAAAATTCGTTTACCAGTGTCGAGTGCATGTGCAGCTATATTTAATTAATTAAAAATATAACAAAGATCAAAATTATTTAATCGCACAAACGATATGAAGCTCCGACGTATTAGAAAAAATACCATTAGTGCCAACTTGGTGTCACAGTTTTAATAATTGTTTCTAAAAAAAACGGAATATATATACTAATAATAATAATAATACCAATAAAGTCAAATTATTATTAAAAAATCAAGAACAAACGAATTGTTTACTACCTAATTAAAATGTCTGCTGTTAGTTGCAAATTTAAAGACCAACATTTTATAATTGTTAATAAAAAATCAAAAGCGAACAAATACTAGTTATTATCGAATAATCAGGAACGAACCACGAAAGACGGAAAACCTAAATGTGCTGCTGTATTAAAAAAACTGCCATTTTTTACCTAAAAGTTAACAATACTTTTAGGTAAAAAATTTTAAACAATTAAGAATAACTGACGAACTAATGAAATGTTCTTAACAAATTATAAATATATATATATCATCGGTGACATAAGACACCTTTTATTGCGTAAAGTTGAGTTTCGTCCCAATTCAACATATTTTACAGTACTGACTACGAAGTAGTGTTACCACTATTAATTTCTTGAACTTGCATCGTGAATGTCATTTTTTATATCGGCGATAGGTATATCTATAATGGCAGCCACTGACGACCATGCCGCAAGATCTAATGGTCATAACAAGTAGGCTTGATCGTATGAGGGTCGTTTTTCAATCTTCCTATTGTCATGCCGCTTGAAAACATGCGTCCCCTGCATCCCCATGTGGAATATTTCCCTCTGGGTTCTTGTAGGTACGAT
Source organism: Luehdorfia chinensis (assembly GCA_019845155.1). NCBI lineage: Eukaryota > Metazoa > Arthropoda > Insecta > Lepidoptera > Papilionidae > Luehdorfia > Luehdorfia chinensis. The sequence goes on from JAHVAK010000103.1 coordinate 12,655,203, forward strand.
TAGTTCTTGCAATATAATTACATGCGACTAAGTATTTCGTTTTTATAGCCACGGTTTGCGTCAGAATAGCTTTTTCTTTTCTTTATTTTTGAGCTTTATTAAAGCAGTTGCCAGACCGATCATCGCAATGACGTCATGTTGAAGCGACGCTGATTAACGGAACTGACGTCGCTTTAAGACACAGATACGTGTGTGGTCTGATTCTGACATCCTGCCATGCTGCATCATCGTACCCTCATCGGCATAATCGTGAGTGGCCGCCATAACAACTTCATATACAGTTAATAAAACCTAGCGTTTAATTTGCCGAAATCCCTTATAATGAAGGAAAAGACTAATTACTTGACTAATATCAGCACGCAAAATTTAAAATGGTGTGTAGTATCTACTTTTTGAACAGCACCGCCCAACTTCCACAATTGTACTTTTTTCACTGGTGATACCTGCCTAGACGGATTCCTATGCAGGAAAGCGTCTAGGTAGGTACCACCGCAGGGCCTATTCTGTCTGAAGGTCTGAAGGGCTCTGAGAGCTAGTGTAATTACTGGGGCTTAAAAGACTTTGGATTGACGTCTCATGGTGACGTGCGCAGTTCGGTGCCACACAGAAATATTCTGATTGATATAGCATTTGCTATGAGCAAACGTTGCACTTACCATCAGATGAATGTTTTGCTCGTTTCCTCCCGTTTTCAAATATAAAAAATGAGCATACGTATCTTAGAAAATTAATTTTCTTTACTAATTAATTTCGTAAACCTATTTATTGCGAAATCATAAATTTACAAATTTAACACTTGAATGTTATTGCCAGTCAATAAATATTATGCTAATCTGTTGATTATTTTTACCTTGATATAATTAAGTTTTAGAAATGTAATAAAATGTTAGTGAGCGAACGCAGGCACTGCGCGGGTGATGGGTGAATGCGCGAGACGTGCGCTGCCACCAGCGACAGACACATCTCAACCTCGTTTACGAGTATTAGAGTGTGGAAACCATTAATACTCATTTCTAATAACTTGATAATTATTTTGGGGCAATTCTTGCATGCTGCAATGTTTTAATAATTTTATAATTTCCGTACTGGGAACTTCCCCCGCTCTGTAACCGTGTCGAGAATTGACGCTCGTGTGCGGATCAGTGCTAAATCACCGCAGTCGCTGGGTTTCGGTTCTTCATTCGGGAGTGCAGCGCGTTGCTCAAGCCAAACGCCGAACTAAGGTGTAAGGAATCTGTGGACCCAGAGAAACCCATGTTCCAACCAACCTTTGGCCCTGGGAATATATTTCTTTATTTCTTACTTGTGTTTGTGGCTGTGACTTTATTCTAGTGAAAACGGTATATAATAAATAACAACAAGGAAAAAAGTCCGGTGATCTGATCTGGGGAGGATTTAACAGTAAAGCATCTACGATACTTCTATAGTGCGATGCGGGATGTATAATATCTTTGAACTTCTGATGTGGTGATATATATGGCAACACATAACCTTCTAAGACGGAAACTCGAGTTGTTTTATTTTTATCTATAGTTGTTTTATTATCCATGGAGGTTTTAACGATAAAACTACGAGAACGTTGTTGTTGTGATGCTAAGAACCTGGCGGCTTATATTAACGACCTTAAAAATATTATTATTAAGCATAATAATATTTTTAAGGTCGTTATTTGTCTGTTTTAATGATGTTGTTGTATTTATAATTTAATTTATTGTACAAGTGTGGGGCCTACAACATTAAAGTGTTTCTGGGCGAATTTACCTCTACTGCGCTATATAGGGTATCGACCAACCCGTTTGTTTGAGTCAGGCACGTGTAACGTTGTACCTTAATACTGGTGGTAGGATTCCTATGCAGGAATCCGTCTAGGTAGGTAACACCTCAGGGCCAGTTATTCTGCCGTGAAGCAGTAGTGTGCAAACATTACTGTGTTTCGGTTTGAAGGGCACTGTGAGCTAGCGTGATCACTGGTCATATGAGACTTAAGAACTTATGTCTCAGGGTGATGGGCACAGTGTGGTGTCACACAGAAATTTTCTGGGTTAAACAGCATTTGTTATGGGTGGACGTTGCACTTACCATCAGGTGAACGTTTTGCTCGTTTCATCACTTTATCCAATAAAAAAAAAACGTTCTTAGAACTTGGTAATTACACATTTTTCTTACTGCTAATACCTGTGCTTTTTCGTAAACATTTAAAGTACAGCGTCTTTAAGGTAAATAACCTTAAGTACCGCTCTCTGTGCTCTTTCTGCTGTAATCAGATGTGTCTTTGCAACGTTGCCCCAAATATAGATGCAATAGTTAATAATCGATTAACATAATGTTTTGTATGACTTTGACTTTTGACTTTGTCTTTAAATATGTGTATGTATATTCATGTACTATAACTTATGCTTATAATATCTGTTTGAATATTTATAAATATCCCACCATAGACTTTATATAAACTTGACATACGTGGTGTACTTAGGTGCCAGATTAAAATCAGGGTCAATCTTAAGGGACTGACATTTAAGCTGATCTGGACCTATTTGGTTTAGCCGTGAGACATTGCACTTTTATTTTGTTTATGGTTTCTTTTAAGCGCTTATTCTTTTTTTTTAATTGACTTTATGTTTCAACATACTTTTTTCCCTTTTTTTTAGTATGTGTTTTCATTTTGTGTGGTGTCTCTTTGCTGTACCAATAAATGTTTTATTTTTTTGTTTCTTTTTGTTTCTTTTCTGACTCGAGCAGACAAAAGTCCAACACAGACTAAAATCGACTATTACATCCAGGTATTTAATACTGTCAACTCGAGCTAGTCCCCACAGCATCACTTATCGGCTGTATGTATCTCTAACGATTACAAGGGTAGGTATGTATTGTCACATGTAAATCGGCGACTTTATCCGCTGAAGCTGTTTTCCCAAAGCAAACAAATTTTGTCTTCTTTGTGTTAAGAGGCAGTATCTTTTTCAGCTAATGCAGTAACTGATAGTCATGACTTTTCGTGAAGTAGTAGAACCGTATCATCAGCAAACCACGAGCTCCATTTTTATTTTATTTTTTATATTGTATAAAGTGACGAAACAAGCAAAACGTTCACCTGATGGTAAGTGCAACGTCCGCCCACAACAAATGCTGTGTCACCCAGAATATTTCTGTGTGACACCACACTGCGCCCGTCACCCTGAGACATCAGTTCTTAAGTCTCAAATGCCCGGTGATTACGCTAGCTCACAGTGCCCTTCAAACCGAAACACAGTAATGCTTGCACACTACTGCTTCACGGCAGAAGGACAGGACCTTGGAGTGGTACCTACCTAGACGGATTCCTGCATAGGAATCCTACCACCAGTACAGTCCATACCCGGAACAGTGATTTTACAAAGCATTTAAATGAGGAACAATGATGGCCCCAGAGTACTTCCCTGTGTTCCAAATCTGCAGAAGCCTACGTCATTTTCTGTGTCATTAACTTCCAAAATGAAAGCTACAAACTTTTGTGGCAATCAATGGGGCAGGCCTATGTTCAGCAGTGGACTTGTGATAGGCTGAAACGATGATGACGATGATGTACACATTATGAAAACTATATTATAATTACAAAAATATAAATAATTCATGTACAAGCTTAGCTTCGAAAAAGTTAATGCCCACATAGTGTTGCCAGGTCAAGTGTGTCAAATTTCGGGACAGAATCTAAAAATAATCGAGAATTTGGTTTTCAATTCAGGACAACTACAATGGCTACAAAAAAAACTTGTTTTTGTGAATCATCATTATTTTTGTGAGAAGGTCAGTTTTTTCAAAACGGTATGTTACATTAGGTTAGTACAAGAAACAAAACAGATAAAATTTAAGTAAAACCAGATAAATTAAGAGGTGGTTAGTGAAAAATCGGGACATTTGGCGTCCGGAGGAAGGGTGAATCGGGACGTGTCACCAGACTCCTGAAAATCTATGCTATCATTCTCCCACATCATTCTTTTTTAATTAAAATAGTAATAAGGTTTTTTTTTATATTCGAATAGAAAGATTAACGTCGTAATGCAATTACAAAATTTATTTTTTAGAAGTTATTTTATATCGGTGTTATATAACAATAAAAGAAAACATTCTTGTAACAAACCTCAAAACTACATCAGTCGACTTAGAGGATAACTTTTCGACGCCAATTCCGCGATAAGTCTATGGTAGACATCAAACTGATGTAATAATAGATTTAGTTTAACAGGTGTATTAAATATAATATAATGTATCAAAAATAATTTCTTTATGTATATAATAATTAATTAATATGTTGAAATGATATAAGTTACATATAATATGATATATAATATAGTTAATTAGAAAATTAGAATAGGTAATGTGTTGTAATATTTTTCGGCGATTAAGTGAGGAATTAAGCATTAATGTAAAACATGACTGAAAAACATCTTGTATTTCTTCTAAATTATCGTCAGTCTGTTATTAGTTACTTATTAGTTCACTGCTGGAGACGATGTGCGTCAACTTCCGAAAGTATTCGGAAGTTGACGCACATCATCTCTTTCGTGTGGTGGCGGCTCGTTAAAAGAATACTACCACTCCATCTCATCCAATGGATCTCGTAAAAGGCGAGTAAGGAATTAAACTGCACTGTGCACCCAACAGCGCATGGTGGCGATGGGCTCACCACCTATCACACCAAGTGCATTATATTGTTTTGGTGAAACGTGGATTGTGGCAGTCATTTGTTTTTGCAGTGAGTGCCCAGTCTCTGACTACCCCTTATGGGATACAGTCGTGATCTTATGTATGTATGTATGTATGCAATCAACTTCGAAGGAGATATTATAGTGCTCGTCCCCGCCTACCCGCACCCGATATAACGCTGATGCGATAAGATCGAAGGTAGGCTAGGATGTAGTGTCAGAAACACGGGCACAGACACAACACAACCAGACTCGAAAACCATCAATTTATGTTTTAGTACAAATGTTGGCTCCGGCTGGGATTCGAACCAAGGACCCGCAGCGTAGAAGTCAGGTACTCTAACCACTAGGCCACGCGGTCGACCTTCTGGGCACTGGCCTCTCCCCAGTAATCACTGGGCATATGAGACTTAACAACTGAGGACGCAGTGTGGTGCCACACAGAAATATTCTGGGCACATATAACGTCTTCCCTTAACATCATCTGTTAAAGGCAGACGTTGCACTACCATCAGGTGCAGGCCCGTTTCGTCACGTTATCCAAAAAAAATGTGTAACAACATTGACAGTACTTACTCTAGACAGCTATGCAGAAAGTGAAGGAAAGCGGGGTCGTCGGTCCGGACCGCGGCGGCCAGCGTCCGCGAGCCCGGCCTCCGCTTGCGGCCCTTCGAGTTGGTCACCGTCCGCGGCGAGCCTTTTGAGTCTGCGGATAATGACATATCCATACTAATATTATAAATACGAAAGTAACCCTCTCTGTCTCTCTGTCTGTTTCTTACCTTTTCACGACTCAACCGCTGAACTCATCTTGATGTAATTTGGCACAGAGACAGCTTGCATCCAGGAGATGGACATAGGATACTTTTATCCCGGAAAATCGTATAGTTCCCACGGAATATTTAAAAACCTTAATCCACGCGGAGGAAGTCGCGGGCGAAGCATGTTTGGAGCAGCTGCGTTGAAGTCGGTTTTTTGAAGTACGCCTGTGCTCAGCAGTGGGACATTTACTACACTCAGCGTCACAAAAATCGCACCTCTCTGAGTTTGCGCGAAAATGGCTGTAATGGCTAGAAACGAATTATATTTATATAAATATTGGTATGTTTGAAATGGGTATTTGAATAGCTTTACATTATTAATAAAAAAATCATGAAATCATTAAAACATTTATCATTATAGGGCGTCAAAAATAAACACTGTCAAATGCTCGTTAGTAAGGACGCTGGTTACACCACCTAGAAAGGGTATAAAAGGGTCGATCTGGATGAAATATGGGCCAGTCGTAATTTAGACTTTGCAGTAAACACACGTGAACAAGTAACCCAAGTAAGAACAAGTAAAGATGGACAACAGCTCTGAAGAAGCCGCTCAAGTGATTGCCCTATTGCAGTCGGGGATGCGGCAGTGTGACGTTGCTCGACAGTTGAACCTGTCCGGTTTTCAGTTCGTCGGGTGTTCCAATGTTTTCAGCAGACTGGTGGTTATGTTAGAAAACCGGGATCTGGAAGAAAACGGTGCACATCAGAAAGAGATGACCGTTTCATCGTTACGACATCTTTACGAAACCGTTTTACAAATGCTGTTGAGTTGCAACAACAGCTTCGATCAACTCGGAGAACATCTGTGAGTGTTTCTACGATAAGAAGAAGGTTACACGAAAAGAGTTTAACAGCCCATAGACCTGCTAAAGGTCCAAAACTTACTGCATAGCATCGCAGAGATCGCCTAGAGTTTGCTCGCAATCATTGCGAGTGGACTCTAGAACAGTGGCGGACCGTACTCTTCTCTGATGAGACGAGAGTCTGTCTCTTCTGCAATGACAGACGTAGAAGGGTCTACAGAAGACAGGGGGAAGGATATCCCACAATGATTGTCAGTTCACGTTGTACTCGTATGGTGCAAAAAGGAAATGTAATGCAATTATATTTATTATATGATCCAATGACATCAATCGCAAGTATTAATAATGTTTGTTTTAAGATTTTTGTCAATTCGATAATATGTTTTAAAATTGTAAACGCATTCAGGATCGTCGAAAATTCAAGGGTTCGGTTGTCGCAGTGGATCACGGGTACACACGGTACTAATATTTGTATGGCCTACAAATAGTTTCGTTTTTGAGCCATTTATTCTTGTAAAACTCACGATACTTAAGAAATCATAGGGCTGAGTATCGTTTTTAATGCTAACTGTGATACCAGTTCATTTTTCAATCTGATGAATATTGTTGTTTGCTTATTTTGAAGCAATTAATTTACATCATAAAATAGCTAGTTTTAGATGTTCTGTTAATAAGCCGAATCAACCGAAGAATTTATTAAGATAAGCCAAACGTGCAAAACGGCTAACATCACAACGTCATCAAAATTTTGAATGTTTAGGGAGTGGCAATGCGGTCCTGCAACCGTTTACAATTATGGTGTCAGTGTAATTTTTTACCCTTTAATTCTAATAATGTAATCAATAAGTGTTATTACAATGAAATATTACTCACGGTTTAAAGAGCAATGCTATTATATAGGGTGTCATTGTGAACCGGAATTCCCCGCTCGATGCCGGAAAGGCTTGCTCTGTACTCTTCGCTCTGCAATAAAACATGTCACTCTCCTCGGGTCAATCTGGTAAATTGCAATAGTGAAATCACTGGCCGTTACTTAGGGTACAATGCATTTTAATAGATCACGTACTCGACGGTCAAAAATAGCGTTGATGTGTATTTTTTTAAAATATTACCAGCGATGCAATGTCCCATACAACGACTAACGAATAATAGATAAATAACTAAAAAAGTTCTAGAGGTTCTATCCGGCTCGTCCACCACTAAAACAGACGGGACGCCTACAACAACAACCTAAGCCTATTCATACTGCGGGCTAGCGCGGAGACTACGCACGAACCTAATCCTAGTCGGGGGAAATCTACCGAGCCGTTCTAGCACCTATCTAATGATATTCCCCGTGCGCGCAGGTACTGGTACACACGGTGTCGCGACGCGTATAACCTCTTGCGGGAGTGAGACGAACGATGGACGTATTCACGGATCACAGCGCACCTAATCCACACTGCGATACACCAAGACGTCCGTCCTCCAGGGAAAGTGAAATGTGCTCTATTGACGTTCTGTTTCGAAGAAATAGTTAGACGTACTGTTTATCTCGGAAACAGCACATTCCCCACAAATAGTAAAGCCCATAGGAAGTTGGCGGGAATCAGACTACGGTACTGCGATCCAAGACGTTTATTATATCCCAGAAACGATACAGAAACAGGATTGACGTTACTGTATTACACAATGCTATAGATAGATTAATAAAAAGATTACGATTGATTGAGAACATTCTCCTTTTTAAGGATTCATAAATTAGTAAATAAAAAAAATAAATTGTACCGTGTGACAGATCAAATAAAAGGGCTTTTAGTGAGGAGTAAATCTTTCTTAAATTATTTACGAAAATAGATGAAAATTTACTACCCTCCCTCCAACCGCACATCACCGAAATTACACCATCTAAAATGTTTTCAAAAATACAGAAAATTGTTCTTTACTTATAGATTACAAGAAAATTTATAATAAATTATGGTTTAAAAATAACATAATAAAATAATCAATATTTGTGCGTTTAAATTCACTCTTGTAGTTAGAATGCCAACAAATTTGGGTGAGATATCAGAAAACGTATATACAATGTACTTGTCCGGTTTTCATGAATTTTGGCACAGAGATAGCTTGCATCCTGAAGACGGACATAGGATATTCCTATACTATAGTGTCATCAAATAGAACCCACGGGATGTTTTTGAAAACAGTAACTACGCTGACGAAGTCAAAATAATCAAATAATAATAATAATCAAATAATCAAGTCAAATCAATTTAGCTTATATGCCCTCTGTCTGTTTGTTACCTTTTCACGGTTCAATCGCTGAGCCAATCATGTATAGTATTTTAATAAATAACTTACGATTTAAATAAAAGTAAAAAAAACGGACAAAAAATAGGCAGTCATTAAGGACTGCCGACAGAAGTGAAAATTTAAAACTATTAAATAACAGTGTTTTTGGACATTTAAATTAAATGCAGTATCAAAAAATAAAATTTCAGAATTTGCTAATTAAAATCATTAACCTTAGTTTGGTTTTCACGTCTATCGGCACTACGACCAATTAATTTTTGTATACACATATGTGTACACAAGCCGCTGCGCGACGTACAGAGAACTTTGCACTTAAAACTTGTTTATTTATTAATGGAAACAGTCATAAACTATATTCCAGTGTCAAGTTACATATCCAAGTACACAATCTTCAAGCAGCAAAACTTCAAAATTTTGATCGACAGTAAATTGATAGTTGACAATTACTGAAGATTTGCTGGACTGATGGAGACAAAACGAAAAGCACAATTTTGGTCTTGAATTTTCCAATCACTGTACACTTTCAGGAGCACTTGCTGCATAATTAACTATCATTATTAAACATCAAAACTCCAAATATACACAGAAATTACAAAATTAAATAAAAACTTTACTGCCACTTTTCGAGTTGGCGCCAAAAGTCACACTTCAAAACCTAATTAAAAAAAAATTAAAAAAATATCGGCTGTCGACATCGAGATTTCAGTATCGAACTATCGATATATCGTTCCAAAAAATATCAATCATAACTATCGATATCTTTAAAAAATAATATCGATATTTCGATAAATCGATATTTTTTCAAGTGTAATTGTACTTACTCTATTGCTACCTTCCACGACCGAACGACTGGTCTGTTCATTCTCTTATTTTATACTCTTTGCATTCTCCTTCCAATCTCGTTCCTTGTCAAAATCAAAATGGCTTCAATTTACTGTTTTCATCACATTGTCATCGTTTTCTAAGATATCTAGGCTGTTATTATCGTGAAGTTGTTATTATAATAATAATTATTAATTGTAACAGCTACAAATATTATTAATTGTGCAAAAATGGAGGATAAGGAAAATAAACGCAGAAAAGACAAATACGATGACACTGACGAATATCGCAAAGAGAAGAGATCCAAAAGAGCACGATCGCGATCGCCTGCTCATGTACGTGAAAATCAAAGAGATCGTGAAAGAGATTCTAGACGTAAACGAAGGCATTCTAAGTCACGATCTCCTGATGTTGCCGTCAAGTTTGATAAACGTCGCAATGAAACGACAATACCTGCTGAAAACAAGAAAGTTGTACCAGAAAGGAAAGCGAAAGACAGTGATATGTTGAACACAAGGACTGGTGGCGCTTACATTCCACCAGCCCGGCTTCGAATGATGCAAGCCCAAATAACAGACAAATCTTCCGTTGCATATCAGAGATTAGCTTGGGAAGCTCTTAAAAAGTCTATACACGGTCACATCAATAAAATTAACGTAGGCAATATTGGTATCATTATAAAAGAGCTTTTAAGAGAAAACATCGTTCGAGGACGCGGTTTGCTATGCCGATCAGTTATTCAGGCTCAGGCAGCCTCACCCACATTCACGAATGTATATGCAGCCCTGGTAGCCGCAGTCAATTCACGATTTCCGAACATTGGTGAATTGTTGTTAAAACGTTTGGTTATACAGTTCAAAAGAGGTTTCAAAAGAAACGATAAAGCTATTTGTATATCTTCAGCCTCATTTATAGCTCATCTTGTTAATCAACGGGTTGCTCATGAAATCCTTGCCTTAGAACTTTTAACTTTACTTGTTGAGACTCCTACAGATGATTCAGTTGAAGTAGCCATTGCGTTTCTTAAAGAATGTGGTCAAAAACTTACAGAAGTATCTTCTAAAGGAGTGAATGCAATATTTGAGATGCTTAGAAATATCCTTCATGAGGGACAACTAGACAAAAGGGTCCAATACATGATTGAAGTAATGTTCCAAGTATGGAAAGATGGCTTCAAAGATCATCCAGCTTTAATAGAAGAGTTGGAACTGGTACCAGAAGAGGAGCAGTTCACACATCTTCTGATGTTGGATGATGCCACTGATCCGCTGGACATCCTGAGTAAGGAATTTTCTATGCTTTTTACAGCTTAGTTTTTTAAATAGTAGTGTGTGGTGTAGTGGTCAGAATACCTTTCTCTTAAGATGATGATGTTGCTTGGTGCTCAGTTAACTTCCCTTTTTAACCTACTGTACATACTGTCATACAATCACTCTTTTTACAGGAATATGTTATTTTTTGTGTTTACATTTTTTAATCACTAAAATCAAAATATATGTGTGTTTGTGTGTGACCATAGTTAAACTGTAAAATTAATTTTACATGGTTGCCCTTCCTCCATACCTCCAGCTTTACAAAAACACCAGTGGTAAGGCAGACTATGTGGAGTCAGGGTTGTTGAAATTTGGTTTAGTGACAGTTTTTCTTTACTCAAAAAAATAGTTCCAAGTAAAAATATAAAAATTTTCATATTCCCAGTTTTTTTATGGTGTTGACAACTTTCCCACTCATTGAATTTACATGGGATACCATCTTTTACAATAACAATTGTTAAATAAATAACTGGAACAGTTTTTAGGAAAGCATGCAATTGTTAATATTTACCTGTTTTTATTAATTTTTCCTAAATTTTTAACTTAAGACAGTGAAAATATCTTCAGGGAATTTATATATCCTTTTTAATTTCAGATGTCTTTAAATTTGATGAGAAATATGAAGAAAATGAAGAAAAATACAAAACTTTGAGTAGAGAGATACTTGGTTCTGATGCAGATTCAGATGAAGAAGATGGTTCGGGGGAATCTGGGAGTGATGAGTCAGAAGACGAAGGAGGGGAGGAGGAGAAGAAAGAAATGACCATCATAGATAATACAGAAACAAATCTTGTTGCTTTACGTCGCACCATCTATTTGACTATCAACTCTAGTTTGGACTTTGAAGAGTGTGCTCATAAGTTGATGAAAATGCAGCTCAAACCTGGTCAAGAGATAGAACTCTGTCACATGTTTCTGGATTGCTGTGCTGAGCAGAGGACCTATGAAAAGTTTTATGGCTTACTCGCTCAAAGATTCTGTAATATTAATAGAATATACATTGGACCATTCGAAGAGATCTTTAAAGATTCATATTCTACAGCACACAGACTAGATACAAATCGTCTAAGGAATGTCAGCAAATTTTTTGCACATCTTTTATTTACTGACTCAATTAGTTGGGAGGTGATGGAGTGTGTCCGGTTAAACGAGGAAGATACTACAAGTTCTAGCCGTATTTACATAAAGATCTTGTTCCAAGAGCTGGCTGAATACATGGGCTTAAAGAAGTTGAATGAGCGGCTCAAAGACCCGTGAGTTCTGGTTAGGAATAGTTTATGCTCAACAATGATACAGTAGCTGTTAGACTTTTCAATTCAGAAAAAAAAATTACGAATTATGATAACTTTGGTTACAAAATCAAATTCCGTAGAAGTAAACAGTAATGTAATTGTCTATAAACGTCTCACTGCTGAGCACCTCCCTTTTTTAGAGTGTTGCATGCGGTTTGGCGGAGTTAAAGTGTTGTAGAATTTTTTTTATCCATGACTCACAATCATGCAGGTTTCCTGGCGATAGTTTTGGTAACTGCTATAGCCTCTGGTTAATAAACACTTAAATATGCTATTAACGATTATTATGGTTCTGGCACTGGAACACCCTGGCCAACTGTCTCAAAAATTATTTAATGTACTTTTTCCAATACAAATCAAAACTGCTCTATTATTCCAAGCATGAACTATTCCAAATTGTTCATACACTTTATTAGTTAAGTTTATGAATTAACTCTTGGTCTTTCCTTTCAGAACCTTACAAGAAGGATTCAGTGGGATTTTTCCTCGCGACAATCCAAAAAATACGCGCTTCTCCATAAATTTCTTCACTTCTATAGGTCTAGGAGGACTTACTGATGAACTACGTGAACATTTGAAGCAAATGCCAAAGGTAAATTTGTGGTATATTAAATTAACAAGGATAATGTACATGTTCCAACACCCAACATATTTATTTAAACTTTATTTGCACACACAAAAAAAAATATGTACAAAAAGGCGGACTCAATGCTACATATCAGGGTCCAGAGTGTTTAAATAGTACAAGATTTTTAATTGCTTTGTTTTGATAGATATAAAATGGGACAGATGAAACTAATTTTCACTGCCACCATTGCATCATTGTAATAATAGTTGTGGCTATTGATATATTTATTAAAAAAATGTGAATTATACAATATTATTTACATCTCTTAATTAGATTTTTTAATCTTTTATGCCATTATTATTCCTTTTTCTTTTACTCTATTTTCACTTCCATAAGAAAATAAGTGTTTTTATGACGTAAGTCTCATTATGTTTGTCTTTTTCAGAATGTTCCTGCACCAATTACGGAAATTAAATTGGACTCAAGTTCTGACAGCTCTAGTTCAAGTTCCAGCAGTTCAGAAGATTCCTCATCTAGTGACTCAAGCTCAAGTGGTAAAACATCACCTTAATACATTCACTAACTTTAAATAACTGGTTAAAAAAAACTACTGGAGTATCATCTTTCATTTAAATATCTAATATTCTTTAGTAACATTTTTAAACTTCTAATGAGATTTATTATTTATATAATCATTGTGTCTGTGTAAGCAAAATAATGTTCACTGTTTAATTATTTTTTTATGTTTTGAATATCATTAAAATATTTTAGAATCATCAGAAGAAGATAGCAATACCAAGAAAACCGATAAAAATAAAACATCTAAAGAAAAGAAGAAACAGAAATTGTCTAAAACTCTTGGTGAACAGACAAATGACAAAAACAAGGAACCGCAACCTGAAAGATGGGGTCATGATGGTTTTTATGACACATATGGACAAGGCGCTCGAAGAACGGATACTAGACCTGAGAGATCGGAAAGAGAGAACTTTGCTAAACCTAAAAGTTTTTCTAGAAGAGATGACCACTCAGAAGAATTCAGTTATGGAGATGACCAAAACCTATAGTGATAGGAGGCGAGACAATAGGAGAGAAGAAAACGGAAAAGATGAATATAGGAGGAAACGTGACGAAACATTCGACGTTAGAAGAGAAAACCGTGAGGAAAGTAGAAGAAACGGACGAGAAAACTATAGTGATAGGCGAAAACAGGCTGTTGACTATGAGGACAGAAGTCGGGACCGATATGATAGGAGCAACAGAAAAAGACAAGATAACAAGGATGATAAACGGAGTGACAGAGAAGAAGATAAAGAAAGGGGCAGACGGCATGGTGATCATGAATTCATGCGTCATCGAGAAGATGCTAGAGATAAAAGAAGCCAAAGAAACGACGAAGAGTATCATAGAAATAGTAGCTCGAAAAAAGATAGGCATAGACAAAATGATAGAGAAAAAAATACTGATGAGGAATACAGAAGAGACAGAGAGGATAGTACATCAAAAAGAAAACAAACGAACGATAAAGATAATGATACAAATGCCAATCAGAGAAAAGACAAACTGAATAACAAAGAAGCCAGTACCAGTACAGACGATGCTTTTAAAAATAAACGTTCAACTAAAGATCATGGTCAGAAAACCAAAAGTACAGGAAGTAAAGAAAGTGAAGACGAAATAAAGAATGATAAAGAAAGGCGAAGCAGGAGTGAACGTAAAAACAAAATTAATAAAAAAGACATCAGTAGTAGTAGTAGCAGCAGCAGTAGTAGTAGTAGTAGCAGTAGCAGCAGCGAAGACGAATCTAAAAAAGCAAGAAAAAATAAAAAGTCAGATAAGCTTGATAAGGAGAACAAAAACGAAGCAGATGATGCAAGCAAAAAGAAGGAAAATCGAAAAAAACATAATACTAAACATAATGAAAGCAGCAGCGATAGTGAAAAGGACGACGGAAAGAGGACAGCGGGAAAAGATCAGAAGTTAGGCGGACGCTATTGGGACGTTTTTGACATTGCAACTAAAGCTAAATCAATACGATCCGAAAAAGTTGCAAAAAAAACATAAGTAGTAACTTATATAAGGTTTAACATTTTGTAAATATTTTTAAAATGTTAAGAGATAAAACAATTTGAAAATAGTCCCCTTTATTTTGTTACAATCACCTTTAAAGTTATAATATTTTATTTGAATTCGGGCGTGCGTCTGTGAGCGTACATGTATGCACGCGTTAAAGTTTGTAAGTAATTAATCCTTGAAAAATATTTTCGAAGTGAAATATCTGTTAGCACGCTTTGGGAAAAAACCAACTCGTGTGCCGTGACGGAAACGAACTTCTCAAATTATAATGTTTCATAATTATAGCCATTATAATTTGGAAGAAATGAAAGGGCTATAGTTAAAACGTATTTTTTAATTTACATTAAGAATTTAATTTTTTATTTTTATTTAATAAAGTGACGAAACGTGCAAAACGTTCACCTGATGGTAAGTGCAACGTCTACCCATAAGTAATGCTGTGTCATCCAGAACATTTCTGTGTGACACCACACTGCGCTCGTCACCCTGAGACATCAGTTCTTAAGTCTCAAATGGCCAGAGATTACCCTATCTTTCAGTGCCCTTCGAACGTAATGTTTGCACACTACTACTTCACGGCAGAATAAGTGGCAGTGGGGTGGTACCTACCTAGACGGATTCCTGCTTTAGAAATGCATACATTTCCACACCAAAAAAGTCACTACTTGAAAATCTAGCACTACATGATTACTGAAGTGAAAAACTAGTTCATTACGAGACCAATACATGTGACTGTTTTCAATTAATTAATCAACGAAGATTAACACCGTACCTTTTATTTGTCATTAGCTAAATTAATGATTTTGTATTATAATTTGGCAACACGATTAGAGAATTATATTGAAAAACGCGAGTCGCGAAATACTTTTATAATACATAATTACTCGATGTTTATGTTTTTGTTTTCCTTTGATTATAAGGTCTGTCAAAAACCATCAATTCAGATGTTTCCCATCTCTTGGGCGTCCAGTGACGGCCACATTTTATTGTCTAATACATTAGTACTTGTAATTATTCGTGTTTTTGTTAGGGTAAAAAGGAGTAGAAGACTCCTTACATGTCTCCCACATATTTAAATGAAACTAATTTTACGGATTTTATCGCGTTTTATTTTATTATTTATAACCCGACGTTTCGAGTGCTTTATAGCACCCATGGTCACGGGCGGACTGAGGTGACAGGTGTCCCGATGTCATACATGTCACGCGGGTTTTAACTGATCCGTAAAAGAACATATAGCTGACGTGAAGCATCGTCGCTCTAGGAAGTCTGCAGTCTGTGACCATGTTCTGGATCATCCCAACCATTACATCAGATTTGATAAACCACAAATCCTCGCAAAAGAACACCGATTCCTACCAACCATGATTCGCGAGGCTATTGAAATTAAAAAACATCCTAATTTTAATACAGAAGATGGTTGGGTATTACCACCAGCTTGGGATCCTATAATTAATAAAATTAAATCAAAAACCAAGCATACCACTGCAAGACTTAAAGACACAGTAAGCTCTTTCTGCGTAGATCGGACAAGGAATAATAATTAAAAGCTGAAGGTACTCCGGGTTAACTATGACATCGGGACATCTGTCACCTCAGTCCGCCCGTGACCATGGGTGCTGTAAAGCACTCGAAACGTCGGGTTATAAATAAAAAAATAAAACGCGATAAAATCCGTAAAATTATTTTCATTTAAATGTGTAGTGTTCGCGTAAATATAAGAAATCATTATGTCTCCCACATATTTTTAATCTCTGATGTAAGGGTTTCCGGGCGGTATTTTCCGCACCTGAGTTAATTTAACTCTTAAAATTTTAAGAAACAGACAGCAGTATTGAATCTTATGTTGCGTTAGAAAAGCATAAGCAGTAAAAAAATTAAAAGCAGTATCAAAAACTTGCAATTTTCTTTTTCTAGTTTTTTCATATATTTGTTTAAATATGTCTGGAGTAGGTTGAAAGGAATCTGAAAGGAAATATAGCGACGCTTAAAATTTTTCTACAAGTGCTGGCCCTCATCTGTACTTGTTACCTTGAAGGCGGAAAATTTATACGAATTTGCCGAGCCAAAGTCACACACTAGCATTTGCTAGGGAACAGAATCACTAGGGTGTGAGTGCCAGCACTCGCCTGCCCGAGGGTCAAAATATGGTTAAAACCAAGTGAACAAACCACTGGAATTTAATACAATAAGTATAGTTTCAGCCTATAAATGTCCCACTGCTGAGCACAGGCCTCCTCTCATTTCTGAGAAGGTTTTGGAGCTAGGAAGAATCGGTCATGCTGCTCCGGTATGCGGGTTGGCGGACTGCACATGTCTCGAAATATTTTTATTTCTTAGACATGCAGGTTTCCTCACGATGTTTTCATTCACAGCCGAGCACGAGGTAAATCACCACTTAAAATTGCAATTAACAATTTCAGTGGTGCCGGCACCGACAGTCAAACCAAGGTCACTCGGGTACTATGAATTTGAAAAAGCGATCGCCTAGCCCCTGAGCTTCCACGGCTCCAATACACATAATCCAACCGAGTTTACATAGGGCCCTTTTCCAGCAGATGGACACAATCGATGTCGTAAGTATTTTTTGATCGGGCATTTTTCGAGATGAGTCGCTACTTGGCGGAAGCCACGATATTTTACAACCATTACTGTCATAATTAATTGAGATGGGTTATCAGAATTTCTTACGCCGTCACAACACGATATATTTAAGGTTTTTCGTACTAACGTGTGTAACTTTTTAATTTTTTTGATATAAACTCTTTAATTATTGACACTGAACTTGACACAAACAAATAGTTTTAATAAATTAACTAAACGTACGTCTTCTGTCTGCAACAAGTCATTGGTGTATATGTAAGTGTATCTACGTTGTAATGGAAATAAATAAATGCGCGCATATAAAAGAATGGACACCGTAGAATCCAGAACCAGCGTACCAACGACTGATAATTCAAATGAGACCCATATCAAAGCAAGTTCCACGCCTATTGCTCTCCGCGAAGAGCTTAAATATATGGAAAAATTAGAAACGCAGAAGTCAGCACCATCTTACTTCCACTCATTGAAAGAAAACGAAGCAACGCCATTTAAAAAGCCAGATAGTGAAGAGAAACCGCGTCTTCTGATTGGAGTGCTTGTATCTGAAGAAGACATAGTTAGGATGATCGCAGTTGCCGAAACGGAAACCGATTTAGCTTTTAAAAAATATCTAGGTTTGTTGATATATCTATCTTAATAAATCCACGAGTATCTATGGAATAAATAAATGACTAAAATGGGCTTAAAATGGTTGATTTAGTTGAAATTAAACGTCCAGTTTCGTTTGCTCCACAATAATTACAAGTATTTTTGCGTTGCTCTTCTCACATTGACGTCGAAATGACACTTGACTAAGCTGTAGTGTAAACGGTCATTGTCCAGGCACTTCGCTAAAAACTTGACCAATGTCAACTTTCGTAAGTGATCACCTTAATTTAAGGAATTATTACATTGAAATAAGTCCACTAATAGTTATATTAGTCTCCAAATTGAAGGCTTGGTAGACTGTATTCCTGTCTTCTGTAAAATCTGCCCAATAATATGTGTCTATAATAGCCGTGTGAGCGGTTTAAGAAAATCTAGCACCCCATCTCACCCCGTGAATGACGTAAAAGTTGACAAAGCATCAGCATCTTCCTGGGCAGAGCGACGTCGAGACGCAGAGCGCCGAGTCAACGCCAGCAGCGACGTTGTACCCGTACTCGCGAGTCTCTTCCGACGAAGTTGTAAAAGCCGCCGGGCTAACAACGTTGAACTCATACAAAAAAAAGCATCTTCCTGGAACGTTTGAATAAATAAACTGCGGTTTCCAACTAGTCTGCCTAAAGTGGCAATTATTGTAAAATCCCCCCAAAATGAGAGCTACAAACTTTTGTGGCAATCTATGAGAGATGCCTATGTTCAGCAGTGGACTAGTGATATGCTGAAATTTATTTATTTATATAATTTGGTACGTCAACAGTACACACATTCTATCCTATAAATTAAGTTACATAATAAAGTCTGATGTGCATACCAATTACAGACGAACACATCACTTACTACAAGTAGTCGTTACCTTATAACAATAAAACAGTTAACTAAAGCGTAAATGAAAACCTGAGAAGTTATACAAAAAAAAATACTATCCATAAAACCGTCAAAAAAAATGACATAAAACTAAGCGGACGCCAAGAATGACTTCGAGATCATACGTTTAAATTCGTTATAAGAATTTTGGAAGATGTCAATGTCGCGGTTTTTGCTTTGTAATGAGTTATATTCCCTGCATATTATTACTATAGGCGACTGTAAGCCGAGGTTAGTTTTGCACCGAGGGATGTAGAATAGCTGTGGTATAGGTTTACGGGGCATGTTAAATGGAAATGATGATAATACTAAAGATTTTTTGGAAACCGACACGTTCGAGCGCTGGAAGCGCGATTGCTGGGTGGCAATCGACAGAGGGAATCGGTTTTCAGCGGTTGTATTGTGATCGGCTGTAATATTGATGATAGTAATAATGAACAACTGCAACTACTAAATTGATTAATACAATTTTGCTCACCAGGTGATTACCTCGTTGACAAGAATGTAGTGCTCAGTCACCATCTATCTGAGAAGATGTTTCTAGTTAATTTGCTTCTAGAATTGGTAGACTACTCAGCGCAGCGCGATTTCAACGCGAACAAGTTAGCCTGCCTACTGACAGTCTACCTTAAAACGCACTTATACTTCAAACGGTATTACTGGACCACTCCTGTAGCTGTGTGGGAATATTTTAAGGAAGTAATGATTCGTCATACTGTGGAGGTAATTCTGAACTTGTAGCGTAAAAATATATGCAGTTGGTTGTAATATAAGAAAATCTATGCTGTCAGACCTGAATCATCCAGACTCAGACATATAGCAATGCCTAAGGTGCGACGTGCGAAGTGACTGGTACTGCGATGTAAAATTCACCTGCCAAGCATAACGATTGCAAAAACTCCTCCCAACTCTGGAGAGGTCGAATGATTCTGCAATGTACTATTGAGTCTATCACTGCGATCCCACGTCTACGCGTGGGTGTCCTATAAGTCGACTAAGGGATTTCCAAGAATGGTATTATCTTCGATTGATGATGGAATAACCATCCTAAATATGATAGACCTAAATTATCCAAACTGTTCTGGTGAAGTGTGATCGCCAATCGGTTCGCCTAACTTGGCGATTAGGGCAAATAGTTGTATTGTGCATGTGTTTAATTTATGTCTGTAAAATGCACTCATCATAATCATTTCAGCCTACCATAGTCCACTGTTGAACATAGGCCTCCCCCATAGATTGCCACAAAACACGGTCCTGAGCCACCTGCATCCATCGACTTCCTGCAAAACCGTGTAGGTCGTCGCTCCATCTAGTGGGGGGTCACTCGAGAACCTTTCTTCCCCAACGGTTATCGGTTCTCCGAGCTATAAGGCCGGCCCATTGCCACTTCAGCAAATTGCCATTGCCACTTCTTTGCTAATCCTTAGGGCTATGTCGGTTACTCTAGTTCTGCTGCGGATAACATCATTACGGATTTTATCTCGCAGAGAGACTCCGAGCATAGCCCTTTCCATAGCTCGCAAAATGCACTCAATATACGAGAAATCTTAATGTGTCAGACATCTTTTTTAAACAAAAAAGTTTTTTAATGGAATTCATCTAATTTCAAGTAAGTATGTATGAAGCTATCCCGAAAACTACTGTATTGATCCAAAAAATGGCAGACAGATGTAGGTTATGCTTGCTTCTATAAAAATATTTGTTAAGAACTCATTACGGGAGGGAAGCGAGGGTAGTTGACAGTATATAAATATTGAGTTTAGTTGTAATGTTCTGTTTACGTTGGTCAAGTAAAACTTGCCTCGAAAAATACTTAGTATCGATAGCGTAAAATTAAGTTTACGTATCAATTACTAATTTATGTTGCTTTCCATTACATCTTTTTTATTAAATACACAGGTAACGAAACGACGTTACGGCGCTTACATTATTGAACGAGATGAGCCGGCAAAGTTATAGGGGTGTTCTATTTTCTATACATTGAGATTTTACAATGAAACAAAGGCTAAATCGTAGAGTTATTAACCATAATCCGTGCAAATTTCGATATAGCTTCAGTAGTTTTTATCCGGCTGTACAGAAACGTACATTTTTTTCTTTCGCTAATCTTCTTTAAGCTAATCTAGTACAGAAACTTACAGGTAGACATTCATCTTTGAAGAAATACTTAATAACGTTTTCAGGATTCTCCGGACGGCAGCGAAGTTTTTGCGCCCAATGAGAGTTACGATATATTGACTCATTTTCAAATGAATAAATGTTGTATGTAAATTTCAAAATGTTGGTCAAGTAAAACTTGCCTCGAAAAATACTTAGTATCGATAGCGTAAAATTAAGTTTACGTATCAATTACTAATTTATGTTGCTTTCCATTACATCTTTTTTATTAAATACACAGGTAACGAAACGACGTTACGGCGCTTATATTATTGAACGAGATGAGCCGGCAAAGTTATAGGGGTGTTCTATTTTCTATACATTGAGATTTTACAATGAAACAAAGGCTAAATCGTAGAGTTATTAACCATAATCCGTGCAAATTTCGATATAGCTTCAGTAGTTTTTATCCGGCTGTACAGAAACGTACGTTTTTTTCTTTCGCTAATCTTCTTTAAGCTAATCTAGTACAGAAACTTACAGGTAGACATTCATCTTTGAAGAAATACTTAATAACGTTTTCAGGATTCTCCGGACGGCAGCGAAGTTTTTGCGCCCAATGAGAGTTACGATATATTGACTCATTTTCATACCGCATATCTCAGCAACGTTCCTTTAATACATGTTCTGAGTTATGGTGTCTACAGGTTGAAATTCACCTGGCCATTTAAGTCACTATGAGTATTATAATTAATTTTAATAACGAAAGGTAGGTCCCTCAATGTATTCATGTCTCAAATTGTATCAGTACATAGTGATGTCTTAAAGAATATTTATTTAGTGTGCGACGACATCCACGGATGTAGGTGGAATATGTATATATATATAATAATATAATAATGAAGTAGATCATATTGTGGAAGTCTACAGGGGAGGCCTATGTGCAGCAGTGTACTCTGGACGGTTAAATTGATGATGATTCAGAGTGAATATTTTCCATACCTACTTTTAGACAATGCACAAATATAAGACCGAATTCACATTGGCTTAGACATAATTAAAATATAACTTTTATTACCAGTCTGTTACTAGCCCACTCATATACCTAAGTCTGCCACGATGCTTCTTGTAGGTTGGCTGACTCCATATGTCGTCATAATATTTATTTCTGGGACATGCAAGTGTGGCCCTCAAAGTTTTCCTTCATCGCCGAAAACGCGGTAAATCGGCATTATTTTTTAATTGTGCCGGCACCGCGGACCGAAACTATCACTTGCGTTGTATGCAATTGAAGGCAAGTGCCCAGACCATCATATCAGCCCATTACAAGCCCACTGCTGAAAATGCCTTTCCCATAGATTGCCGCAGATGTTACGGCAATCATATTATAATACCCAAGTACGTACGACCAAATGCAAACGAGATATGAACTAAAGTTGAACGCAGAGGTTATGTTAAATGATAGTCATTTAGTTTTCTTTTTAGGTTATATTTAAAATGATATATATATCAATTTAAAATAACGATTAATTTACATTCACGTCAAAGATGTTTTAAGCTATTTTTATCAACCGAGTGGTGTGTAACCGGTACAAAAACGTCAATATCGTGTTAGAGATACAGTTTTGTTATGAATAAATAACTTATGTCTTTTATCGAGTTTTTTTTTTTAATATTAAACGAAACTTCGACTAAATCTAAACTACTAATAGGTACAGTTTTTATTTATATAAAAGTATAATAGTGGTTGATATAATCTTGTATGATATTGACGATTTCGTAATGAAAACTATAAAGCGGGCAATTATATCATAAATTCGTAATGAAACACAATTACAATGTAAAGAGTTTTATTGTACTACCGATTGGCTTAGTTCTATTTTAGACTTACGTACTTTTTTTCGCTTTCTAATTTTTCCTTCTTTCACGCCACTATCTTTTTTATTATTATTGTTACTGACGCCGGATTTCTTTTTCTTTTTTTTACAGGACAAAGGATTTGGATTGTGCGTTTTTCTCTTCTTCATAACTTTCGGTTCATCTTCCTTTTCTTCCACTCCTAATGCTTTCTTCATATTTTTCAAAGCTTCATTTTGTGTTTCGCTAATGAATGTGAAATTCGAATCAAGCGCCTGACCAGCTTTGCCGTAACTTGTTTTAGATGGTTTCTCAAGTGTTGGTGATTTGTTATGCAAGTAAAGTAATGGGACCCCAGCTTTAGCTCTCATTTTTTCTTGCAAATCCCTGTCCTGTGACGCAAGAATATAATGCTTATCATTTTTATTACCAATCATAGACTTAATACAATGGGATCCTGTCACCGGCTCTTTATGTCCACATTCATGAATACCAAACTGTTTCAATATAGTTAGAGCTCCGTGAGTTTTTTTAGATATTTTTTCTGTCTCTATTATAATACATCTTGTAGTTAATAATTTCACTTGTCCATTTAGATATTTTGGTAACTGTTCTCGGATATTGATTTGTTCCTGAAATATGATTGAAAATGTAAAATAAACTAAAAACAAAGTTGAAACTATTCATTACGTCATATATGGCCGACGAAGGTCCGACAGATAGCAGGTAACCTTGAGTGGGTTTTAAAATTTTGGATGTGTTAGAATTAGTATATTTTTTTTAATTTCATAAATACAAATACAAAAATCTTTTTTTCCATACAAACTTTAACAAACAAATATTGCGATGGAATCCCTGCCTGCTGCTTTAGTTTTCACTGTGTTGCAGCAGGGTGTGTCTTGTTTGTATTAAAATTGGTGTGGTGTGTATATATTTAAAGTGTGTGTGTGCGTGTGTGTGTGTGTGTGTGCGCGTGCGTGCGTGTGTGAGCGTGCGTGTTTGCGTGCGTGTGTGTGCGTGCGTGGGCGTGCGTGCGTGCGTGCGTGTGTGTTGTGCGCCTTCAGTTAAATGTACGCCTTTTCTGTATTATCATAGTCATAATTTTGTAACCATTCAATAATTATAGATTTAATGAAACGGGAGCGGGAGTGACAAAAAGAGCATAACGTTCACTTGATGGTAAGTGCAACAAATGCTGTGTCACTCAGAACATTTATGTGTGACACCACACTGTGCCCGTTATCCAGAGACATCAGTTCTTAAGTCTTATATGCTTAGTGATTAGGCTAGCTCTGTGCCCTTCAAACCTTCAATTTGTCATATTCCAGTGACGGGTAACATTGTTTAAGGAGCAAACAAAGTACTGCAATCATCCTAAAACTTAAAGACTAGGCCTTTTCAGCAGATTGCTAAGAAGCTGATGTTAATGATTATTTCTTTTAATTACATGTATGCATAAACTTAGTTATGCTGCAACACAGTCAACCCAATACTGATCATCTTAATTATTTTAAATTATTTAAAAGATCCACTGATACTGTGTCAAGACTAAAAAGGTATAATTAAAGCTACATTATCCTAAAGAATACCTAGTTTTGATTACTGCTTGCGGGTTCAGGAAAATTTTCTTGCCAGCGCATGCTCTGCTCTCTCAGTGTAAGATGGGAATCGGCACTGTCTGCCTCTGGATCCGGCAGCTCCTCCAGAGGAACTTGGATGTCCTCGTGGGGGAGCCGCTCCGCCCGCCATTCCTCGTCAACGATGTCTATTAGACGACCATTGCGACGGTACTTACTGTCCATTCTGTACAGATATTTCATCTATTAATAACAGCTTGGAAAATTATGGTACCAAGGACAATAGGTGTAGCTACCCGGTTTTCCCCTACATTGGTTGGACTAATCTGGGGAGGATATCTCCAAAAGTGACATTTGGCAGATTAGGGACATTCCATCATGGGTATGTGCGAGCGAAAGGTTATAAGAGAAACCATGTCCAATTTGGGACAATAAAATAGAAAACTAGATTTTATTATTAGTTTAAACAAAGATTCAGTGCTTTTCAGTTGTGATACATTCTAAGGTTAAAAATTATACACACCTTGAGGAAAGTAAGTCTATGGAGTTATAACCTATGTTTTATAATTATTTCTGTGTTTCTTTTAATCACTTTTGTGGGTAGTAATTTCATTAAGCCAATTTATAGTAAAAGTTAATATTTGATTATAATTATTACAGTTTTAAATATTTACATTACTAGTTTCAGTTTATTTTAATAAGCTTTCGCTATTGATTTCAATTATCAATAGTGATAGCAGAATAGTTGACCAAAGTGAGGACAATGATTCTGCTGTTATTTTGAAAATAGTATTTCTAATGTGAGACCATTAGTCCAATATATATATTTATATTGAATACTACTAACATTAGATTTAATGCTATTTTAATACAGATAAGTAATACTAATACTGGCAGCGACAATAATATATATATATATGTATATATAGTATGCATCAATGGAATAATGATGAGCAGTTTAGGACATATCAGTTATTTCTAGAGCTTCTTGTGTGGTGAAGTACATGTAGCTCAAGTGTATTAATTATACCTGATGTCTTATTTCTGAATTATTTGAGACTAGATCTAACCAGTCTTGTGTTTTAGTATGTTAAGGACAATGTGGACATAATAGTTGAAAATACTAAATTTATTTACTAAAGATACTTCTGTTTTATTACTACCTCTACATATTTTCTCATCACAGTCATACAATTCATTTGTTAGTACTTTTAAGCCCAGTATTAAACCCCAAGATTAATTTTTTCATGGTCTTATTTGATTTTTTATATGACCATACAAAAGAGGGCCCTCTTTTTATAAGAGTGTAGGTTCAGACTATCTTTTGAAATAATGATCTTAACATTGACATTGCCATAAATAAATGAAAATATATGCAAGAATGTAAATATCTTTAGTAAAAAAGTGATGTTCTTAATGTTAATAATAAGAACAAACACAAGCTTGTAACCATAATCATACAATTGGTCTACAACTTATCACTTATTTTTTAAATATTGGGATTTTAAAATAGTCTTTCAGATTATTCACTTCTGATGTGGTATATGTAACATACTATGCCTGATAAAGGGTTTTATAATTTTGATCAATTTATCACAGGATGTTAAATGAAGGAGAAAAACGGTAACCATACAGTAGGAGCACAACAGACTTAGTAGGAGTCGTCACAAAAACTGGGATAAATCCTTCTGGACCACAAAGTTGAATTTGCAAAATGTTAGATTCTTATGATGTTGAATTTGCAAAATGTTGAATCCCAAAATGTTAAATCCCAAAATGTTGAAGCCGACCAATGACCAATGAAGTTGTATAGAGAATATACAGGTGTGACTGAAGATAAAACAAGAGGCCTGTGACTATTGGCACTTGCATTTTAGGGTTTCCCAAGAAGGACTGTAGTGTATACTAAGTATATTTAGTGTATGAGAATGTCTCGTTGCTTATTATTTGATTTCTTTTAGGTGAATTATAATGAAGTTCTAATTAATAATTAAGCTAGGTTTGTAAATATTGAAGTCTCTTGAGAATTGTTAAGCGAACAGAGCTATGTATACAGGTCAAGACCTTCATTCACTAGAAATAAACTATTTATTTTATAGTCAAATGATTTTCACCTGTTTTGTGAATAGCAGTAACCAAAACTAAGTCTTCCTAATTATTATTTACATATAAAAATAAAGACTCACTTTAAAAGCCGCAAAGCAGAACGTGCCATCAAGTAATACTTGGTATGGTTGGTGGAAAGCGTAGTTATTATAGTAGAATTTAAGATATTTTTGTACTTTTTTATACCTCGTGATCTTCATTTCCAGAAATTTAGTACAAACCTTTTATAATCGACTTTTTACAGATCTTCGGGGTAGGAATAACAACCGCGTTTTGCTTAATATTACAAATAATAGTAAATTTGCTTTCAAAAACGTGGGAATAAAAACAAAAGAGTATATAAACACTACCCTACTTAAGTATAATCACAGGGAAACATAGAAACAAGGTTCGGTTTCGGTATGACAGATTGACAGGTGGCATTCTAAAATGACATAGAATTAATTATTGACAAATGACACTCGTCAATTTTAGCATGATTGTCAGGTCTGTTCCTGTTTCAAACTTTGTCTTTCAGAAATATAAGTTTCTAATCTATTCAAATATTTCATCGCAAAATCCATTGATGTAGAGTTATAAAAAAAAATTTTAGAAATCGGTATCTATCCAATGTAAATAAAATTAAAAATTATTCCTTAACATAAACATAGAGGAAGTTATTACCATAGACATATTTTTAAGAATCATCTCGCTCGCTCTCTCGCTTCCATGTTTGTTCGTGGTCATTTCTCATCAATTTCTCTAGTAGATTTTCCAGTTTAACGTTAAGAATTAATGATTTTATTCATATAAGTGTGTAATTAATGAAATTTTCGGCATCACGGCGACCTTGTGAGGATTTGTCGCCCACCAATAAGTGTATATCGTCAATATAATAACAGGGAGGGTACGTCTTTCATGTTCTTATAATCAAGTAAATGCGTCATTTTATCGAATAAAGTCGAGTATGAACTAATTCCAGCTAGATTACATCTATTATTTGTGCCTAAGTGGTTTCGGTCGTGTAATTTAATAATCGAACGACGACGTTCCATGATTTTATTTCGTCCAGCTGATTTGGTTGAGGGCGATTCAGTGTTCGGACAGCGGAGGAAATGGATTGATACGGGCAGATACGGTTAGTCATCAGTGCAGCAGACGCGCTCTCGTCTGCGACCGATAACTTTTTAGAAAAAAACTGTGATTGTAGGTCTCGCAACTGCGCCAAATAACCGCAGATAAAGTGCCATTGTTCAGTTTCTTTGTGATTTCACGATGATAGCATGTAAAGATAACACGTCCTTGTTTACCGTTATAAGGTGTAATTCTTTACCGCTATCGTTTTTCTCGAGGTCTTAGATCTCTTTATTGACCAATAAAACTATTTTTTTCTTAGCTACAATTTGATTAGCAAACATTGAAGTAAATTGTCAATGGTGTCTAACTGTGTATTTGTTTCATTGTTAGCTGGTAAGTTATTTTGTTTATCACTTAATATTCAAATTACTTGACATTATATTTGTCTCTTACAATACTTGTAAAACCGAAAACCTATACAAGAATTATATATGAACATTTTAAGTTGTTTGCAATCATATTCTATTTGTCCTAGTTTTCAAAATTATGTTTATGCTTTGGTGCCCTTGTTGTTTATTTAAACATCCAGTTGAAGGTATCCAGTTTAAGAATGTAATCTTTTAATATTAGTATACAGCTCATTTTATGCATAGCCACTCTATATGAATATGGTTTTATAAGTTTTTCTGACCTTTAATTATGTTATTTAAACAAATGTTAACTATCTTATATATTAATTCTTCTTGACAGTAAAATGTTTTAAAAATAACAGTCTATTCAGCAATATAATTGAAATTTATACTAAAATGTTGTAATTTGTAAACATTATGGTGAGCTTCCTGCCTTCACTCAGTGTGACAAGGCTTATCGCAAAGACATTGTTTCCATAATTTGCGCTTGCATGGATATGTAGGCTCAAAGAATAATTACACACTTTTTTTAACTTATATTATTTTATTGAGCTAAAGATACTCTTGTATGTTAATTTTCTATATCTCATTGTGTTATCACTACAGATATAAGTCAATGGCCTTATTTGCATATTTTTTTATTACTTTTGCCTTACTGTTGGTAGTTGAATGCAGTATTGTGTTTAGAAGTAATTTTATAAATGCATTTTGCATATAGAAGTTCCCTATGTAACAATACATAAATGCCTCTTGGTAGAGATTACCTTCATACATATCAAAATATACATAATAAAAATAGCACTTTCCACAAGCTATAATTATAATAAATATTGTAAAATATCTTTGTATGTGATATTACTGTTTTAATATATTCAAGTAGAATAGAATAATTTTTATTCAACATAATTACATAATACTCATTGAACATATTTTTTTTAAATACACCATTATATTGTTTTTAAAATTAATAACAAGAAAAAGCTGGGTTTCTTGCTGGTTCTTCCCAGAACTAAGGAATTTCTTGTAAACCAGTGTAATTTAAAAAATATGTGCAAAGAGTATTATTTAAATAATTTATATTAAATAAAAAATTAGAAAAAGTTAAAAAACTGTAACCTGATACAGAATTACACTATACATCACAATACACATACACACATTACTATACACACACACATATTACTATACATCATTTTCATCATCATTTCAGCCTATCACTAGTCCACTGCTGAACATAGGCCTCCCTCAAAGATTGCCACAAAGCTCTCATTTGGAGGGATTTTGCCATAGTTGCCACGTGTTGCGGGCAGGTTGGCGACCGCAGCAGCATCCCATCTCCTGGTTTTAATTTTCCCTCTGTCGACTTTTACGACACCCACGGGATGAGATGGGGTGGTAGGTTCTCTTAAACCGCCACCACACGGCTGAGCTGCCGCCACACGGCTGAGCTGCCACCACATGGCTATGGTACTATATTATAATGGAAGGAAAAATCTTCAAACACTTTAACCCATCTAGGCATTAATAAAATCAACCAAAAAGTAAGAAACAAGTTGGATGCAGATAGTTATCATTGTCTTATTGACTAAGACAAGTCTCTTGATTCCTGTTTGTTTTTTTCTATTGATATCTTTTGGTCTTATAAGTCAATTCAAATGCCATGTAGTTTCTTTTGTTTACTGTTCTTTCGTCTCATTTTTCTTTTTTGCTTTGCCATAGTGGGGTTAAAATTCTATTCTTTAAGACACATCTCCTGTTTCTGTTTATGAAACAGTTATTACTTAAAATTACTAAAGCTGTTGATGTAAAACTATAGCTATATCTATTGCTATGGCATAAAATGGCAGCATAAGAGAATTAATTTTTCATTATATTGTTTAAGAATTTACTACAATCTTACTTAATGATAAGACTTCTATGTAAGAATTCATCTAGATATTGCAGTGCCAGTAATGCCGCCATCCAGCTGTTGTGTTATGACAGCAAGCACTATGTTTTTGTTTCAAGGCCACTGAATGTAGGATAATCACAGGGCATATAAGACTTAAGAACTGATGTCTAAGGGTGACAGCTGCAGTGTGGTGTCACACAGAAATGTTCTGGGTGACACAGTATTTGTTATGGGCAGATGTTGCACTTACCACAAGATGAACAATTTTTAGGTCTCATCACTTTCTTCAAATAAAAAATATTGTATTGTCCTTGAATTCCTTATAGTAAAATTATTTTAAATTGTTAAGTAATTTTTAATGATATATAGTATTTACACTAGCTATCACTGCCCTTTAAACAAAACACAGTAAGGTTTGCACACTACTGCTGCACTGTAGAATAACTGGCCCACTGAGAGGAATTCCTGCCTAGGAATCCTATCACCAGTGATGAATATTATTCTATTGTAAATTAGGTGAGAGTAATGTTCCCAATATTGTGAATGGCAAAGTTTAGAAGTCTCATCATATGTATGTAATCTATAAAGCCAATTTTCATATAAGTCATCACATAATTAGTAATATAAAGTTAATTTGGCAGGCGATGGCAACAAACAGGAGCGGAGCGGCACAGCGGCCGAACGGTGCTCCTCAGACGAAAGTGTGCCAGTTCAAACTGGTGCTGCTGGGCGAGTCGGCGGTGGGCAAGTCGTCGCTGGTGCTGCGTTTTGTGAAGGGCCAGTTCCACGAATACCAGGAGAGCACGATCGGCGCCGCCTTCCTCACGCAGACCGTCTGCCTCGATGACACTACCGTTAAATTTGAGATTTGGGATACAGCGGGGCAGGAGAGGTGAGTTACTTGAATGCTCAATGTATGCAATGATTCCTCATCATCTTCATCATAGTCATTTCATCTCATAACTAGTCCACTGCTGAACATAATCCTATAGTTTGCCACAAAAGTTTATAGCTCTCATTTTGGGGGGATTTTGCAATAGTTGCCACGTTTGGCAGGCGGATTGGCAATCGCAGTTTATTTATTCAGATGTTCCAGGAAGATGCTGCTACAAATCTCCTCATTTTTATTTTCCCTCTGTGGACTTTTACGACACCCACACGGCGATGGTCTGTTTACGATGGGCGATTGGTTATATATAAAAGTAAAGTAACAGCTTATAAATGTCTAAAGCTAAAGGGCTCTGGAGCTAGGACGAGTCCGCCGCGCTGCTCCAAAGCGGGTTGGCGGACATCACATGTCCTCGAAATATTTCTTTTCCTCACGATGTTTTTATATGTTCTTTTAACCAAATATTTATATAACATTGAGAGGATTTTGGTAGATAGTTTTAGTAGAATGTAACAATGTCTCTGTAGCCTATTAGTTAATACTGGAAGCCATCAACTGTGCTAGGTTGATTGTAGAAAGCTTCCGACTTGATTGTCGCGCGTATTTTGCATGAGGGTCCTCTAGGTGTATTATAGCAGTATAAGCGTCCATGACGGCATTTACAATGATTTCTTATATTTACGCGAATACATTGAACACACATTGAATAAAACTATATTGACGGTTTTAAGGTGAGGACTTCAGTCGTGAATATAGTATTCAGTAGACTCTAGTGGTAGAATTGTATGGTTCCCGGTGGCGGTGTTAGTTTGCTTGTGCACACTACTGAGGGAGGGGGCGGGCTGTGCTCTTTAAAAACTAAGTCGATGTTAGCAAATTAGCCTCCTCTCCTTCAAAGTTACTGGTATATATATAATATTTATATTAAATGAGTTCAGAATTTGATTATCAATGTTTGAAAATGTAGTATTCTCAAGGGGACCGAATTTATGTGTGAAGATTCATGAGAATCGTTTAAGTTAATGTAGTTAAAAAATTGGTTGCAGGACTTGAAACGAAGATTTGGATTATAAAGCTAAATGAAACAGTCTTAATTTCACTTCTTACTTATAAATATATAAAAAAAACTTTTATTCACTAATCTCAGGGAATACTAATCAAATTGAAAAAAAAAAATATTTTTGCATTAGATAGCCCGTTTATTGAGGATGGTTTGAGGTTCAGAAACTACAAAATCTCCATGGTAACATGATTCATCCTTTCTTGTTAATGTCTTGGTTCGCAGCGTGCGGTTAATTATTTTGCGCGGAACCCTAATACTTATTCTAAAATAAAAGTAGCCTAAGATACTCTTTATAACATCAGCTATCTGCCAGTGAAAGTCCCGTTAAAATCGTTCCAGCCGTTTCGGATATTAGCCGGTACAAACAGACGGACAGACAGATAGTCAAGAGACAAAAATAAAAAAAAAGTAGTTTTATTCTTATAAGTATATACTTTAATTTGCATTCAGTAAAACCATATAAATACTTCAATTTGCATTCAGTAAAAATCTGTTATTTTGACATTACAAAAAGACACTTCAATTTAATTTATTTGTATAGGATGGCTATTGCCATATGTATTTTTTTATTAAATCTCTATTGAATCATGTAATTAATATATACATATCAAAACTGGTTTTAAGTGTAACAGTTCAGTATCTTATTTATTTAGAACAATATTATTTACAGATAGATTACGATTAAAAAACATTCAAGTGCGTATCGGAGCACGCACAGTGAGTCCGTTGAGTTTTTTCTAGGTTCTACCACCTTACACTTTTTTAGAATTTTCCAATGCATAGTTGAAAAGTTAGTGGAGGAAGGCATGGAGGGACACTTCTTACAAATATCTCACCAACTATTGGCTAAAATAAAACAGTTACTTTGAAATTTTAACATATTTATATATTAACTATACCTCACGCGCTTATCTGCATATAATTTGTTTTTTAACTTTATGGTGGATTGTGGATAATGTGTCACCCCCCATTCGTAGTTTCATTTTTCGCGTAGAGATTCATAAAAAGCACTTTCCTACGGAATTTCTAATCTTTTCTTTTATTTTTATAGTGCCAATAGTCTTCAAGTAGAATGTCTTTGTATTACGGATAGGAAAAAATTATAACTTTCCGGTTTTGCTACTGGACCCTAAAAATACTAAAATTGTGTAGAGACTTAAGAGCGAATGCCTCTGGTTGACGGGCGTAG
Organism: Luehdorfia chinensis; assembly: GCA_019845155.1. Taxonomy (NCBI): domain Eukaryota; kingdom Metazoa; phylum Arthropoda; class Insecta; order Lepidoptera; family Papilionidae; genus Luehdorfia; species Luehdorfia chinensis. Next base: position 12,688,120 of record JAHVAK010000103.1, read on the forward strand.
TGTTGCGCCACACAGAAATACTGACAGTAAAAATAAAAATAAATAAATAAATGGAGTACTGTTCTTATAGATATGATGAGATGGGCGTGGGCACCCCAGTGTTAGCTCCTTCCATTTGATCGCATTCGACGAAGGGCGGCACGGATCGTCGACGACCATATTCTATCTAATGGGCTTGATCTACCACGGGGTGTGTTCCGAGGAATTGTTCGGATCAATTCCAGCCGCTGAATTTCACCATCGTACCTTCGGCACAACTTAAAATTCTATCGTCACCACCTGGTTGGTTGGTTTCCCCCACAGTGAGTTTTCCGCGCAATTTTCTGCCTCTACTTTATGGAATGTGGTGCCGTCAGCGATTTTTCCGGACCGTTATGACTTTGGGACTTTCAAGAAAAGAGCCTATTCCTTTCTCAAGGCCGGCAACGCGTCTGCTATTCCTCTGGTATTGTAGATGGGCGGCGGTGATCACTTACCATCACGTGAGCCACCTGCTCGTTTGCCCCTATTCTATAAAAAAGAAAGATGAGAATGATGTTAAGGTGGCACAGCATTTGTTAGGGGAAGCGTTCATGAAACTTCGTTCCATCTTCTCGTCGAGTATACCACAATGTCTCAGAACCAAAGCTTACAACCAGTGCGTGACTTACGAAACCGTGGCGTTGTCATTCACTGTAGGCCGCACGAGGAAACTCAAGTGGCTCAGCGAGCTATGGAAAGAGCTTCCTCGGTGCTTCACTGCGAGATGAAATCCGTAACGATGATATCCGCAGCAGAACTCGAGTAACTGACATAGATCTTAGGATTAGAAAGCTGAAGTGGCATAACCGACTACCGTTAGGGAAGAAAGGTTCTGGAGTGGTAGGGCGACCCCCCCACTAGTTGGAGCGGCGACCTGCACGGTTTTGCGGGAAGTCGATGGATGAAAGTGGCTCGTGTTTAGTGGCAATAATGGGGGAGGCCTATGTTCGGCAGAAAACTGGTGTGGGCTAAAATGATGATATTGACGAAATGTACATATTTTTTATTTTTTTTATTTCATAAAAGTGACGGAACGAGCAAAATGTTCACCTGATGGTAAGTGTAACGTCTGCCCATAACAAATGCTGTGTCACCCGGAAAATGACGGTGTGACACCACACTGCTCCCGTCGCCCTGAGACATCAGTTCTTAAGTCTCATATGCCCAGTGATTACGCTAGCTCACAGTGCCCTTCAAACCGAAACACAGTAATGTTTGCACACTACTGCTTCACGGCAGAATAACTGTCCCTGGGGTGGTACCTACCTAGACGGATTCCTGTATAGGAATCCTACCACCAGTTAAAAGTCATAAGTAAAGTGTATATAATTCATTAGTTGGATTAGATTAAACGTTTATAAGATAAGTATATATAGTTGATAAGTTGGAATGGGTTAAAAGTTATTGTGTTGTAAACTTATGAACATTTAATAATAAACATCCACAAGTCATTTGTAGTTTTTACAATTAGCGCATACCAACACACCGACGTGTCATAAAGGCAGCTGCTGCGCAGTAGGTCTCGCTTTTATTTTTCTCAACTTACATAATCCCTGTAAAGCGCTCGAAATTCCGTAAATTTCAAACCAATCTAGTATTCTTATAAATACTAGATGCCTATCAGTGGTTTTTGACCGGAATTCATTTCTTTTCTAAGTATGTAAGTTCGGAGTAATTATTTGTTGGCAACATTTTAAATATTCTGTACGACTGTTTGTTTATTATGTGTTTGACATTTGCAGTATGAATGTAATCAAACGACAGACTACGAGGGTGGATTGAAAAGTACTCAGCCTAACACAGATCCATTCAAATCTAAAAATCAAATCTACCCACATTATTTAGTTCAGTTCAGACTTGTTCATTGTGTGAAGTTCGAAACGTGTGCGATAATTAGTTGTGATTTTATAAATTTATTAACAAAGTAATCGGTCATAATTTCCGCGAATGGAGCAAATCGTGCAGCGTGCCGTCATTAAGTACCTCCATAAGAAGGGGCTATCATCAAAAGCCATCAATGATGACATGGTCAGTACATTAGGCGATTGTGCTCTGTCATATTCATCCGTCAAAAAATGGATAGCAGAATTTAAGCGTGGTAGAGAGAGTGTGAAAGATGAACCCCGCTCTGGAAGGCCTTCGACGTCAACTACTGACGAAAATATTAAAAAAGTACTTGATTTAATAATGGGAGACCGCAGATTAAAAATTAGAGAGATAGCCGAGATTATAGGCATCTCTTATGAACGAACTCAAAACATCATTGTCAACGAGTTGGGTTTCCACAAGGTGTCTGCGAGGTGGGTTCCGCGACTGATTTCAGTTGAACTCGAAAGATGTGATTATGATTGATTATCTTGAAAGGGGTCAGACTATAAACTCTGATTACTACTGCACCTTACTACGTCGTTTACGAGAGGAAATAAAAGAAAAACGTCGAGGAATGCTCAGAAGAAAAGTCCTGTTTCATCAAGATAACGCCCGTGTTCACACGTCAGTACAGTCAATGGCTGGAATTCACAACTGTGGCTTTGAACTGTTACCGCATCGGCCGTATTCACCTGATCTGGCACCATCAGACTTCTTTCTGTTCTCTAACCTAAAAAAGCACTTGGGAGGTCAAAGATTTTCGACAAACAACGAGGTCAAAGCAGCTGTAGACGCATATTTTGACTCTAAGGAAGAATCATTTTTTTTAACGGTCTAAATGCTTGGAAGGGGAGGTGGCAAAAGTGTATTGAACTTGATGGTGATTATGTAGAAAAATAAAAATATAACTGATTTAGTATGTTGTAATTGACATTGTCGGCGTGAACTAGTAACTATTCAATATTTTATGTTATTCAATTTAATGTATTTGTTCACATATAGGTATCCGGCAGAGTAGAATAGTAACGTACCTACCGGGGTGTCGTAAGAGGCGACTAAGGAATTTTACTGTCAGCCTTTATTCGTGGAGAATAACACCGTAATATGCAATACTGTCAGGCTTTATTTGTGCAGAATAACACCGTAATATGCAATACTGTCAGCCTTTATTTGTGCAGAATAACACCGTAATATGCAATACTGTCAGCCTTTATTCGTGCAGAATAACACCGTAATATGCAATACTGTCAGCCTTTATTTGTGCAGAATAACACCGTAATATGCAATACTGTCAGCCTTTATTCGTGCAGAATAACACCGTAATATGCAATACTGTCAGCCTTTATTCGTGCAGAATAACACCGTAATATGCAATACTGTCAGCCTTTATTTGTGCAGAATAACACCGTAATATGCAATACTGTCAGCCTTTATTCGTGCAGAATAACACCGTAATATGCAATACTGTCAGCCTTTATTTGTGCAGAATAACACCGTAATATGCAATACTGTCAGCCTTTATTTGTGCAGAATAACACCGTAATATGCAATACTGTCAGCCTTTATTCGTGCAGAATAACACCGTAATATGCAATACTGTCACTATACTGCTCGTGGGAACGCAATGGGGAGTAAGAATTTTTTTGACTCGTACCAAAATGGCGGCGAAGTGGTTCGCCACCCGTCACGTCTCGTTTCCCACGAGGGCAGAAAGTGGGCTACGTGAGTGGCCTTTACCCCTACCCCTTATATGGGAAAAAGGCGTGTCTGTATGTATGTAACACATACGAATATTATAATATACATTTTAGATTCCTCGCTTCCTCTCCTAAACAATCTAACTATGCCAAGTTCAATCGCATACTCGTCCGTGTTCAAAAAGAGATACAGATTTCTCTTCACGTGTTAATATATAGATTTAACATGTATGTTGTTTGTTGCAGGTATCACAGCTTAGCGCCTATGTACTACCGGGGCGCGCAGGCTGCGATCGTCGTCTATGACATAACCAACCAGGTGAGCTAAGTACGATAAAAGAATACTACCACTCCATCTCATCCAAGGGATCTCGTAAAAGGCGAGTAAGGAATTAAACTGCACTGTGCACCCAACAGCGCATGATGGCGATGGGCTCACCACCTATCACATCAAGTGCATTATATTGTTTTGGTGAAACGTGGATTGTGGCAGTCATCTGTTTTTGCAGTGAGTGCCCAGTCTCTGACTACCCCATATGGGATACAGTCGTGATCTTATGTATGTAGTCTTATGTAAGTACAACCGACGACCTCGGCCTTGCCTTCACTTATTACGCTCGTTTTTATGCAGTATATACCAGACTGTTAATGTTTCACATTGTTTTATTTTTTATCTGTGTGTTGACCATCTCGTGGCTGAGCGACCGCGTTAATTACACTGACTTTCCAGTAGTTAGTTTCCTGAACAGTTTTCCAGAGCGAAGGTAGTTTTCTGTATTCAACTGAAGCCTATAAGCCTATAAGTACAAGAACAAACCTATCATTTTCATACACACATACATATAGTCACGCCTTTTCCCATATAAGAGGTAGGCAGAGGCTACACATGCAGCTAATTTTTCGCCCCCCCCCAGAAAACGAGACGTGACGGTTGTGCGTACCTCGTCATCGCCATTTGGGATACGAGTCAAAAAAAATTCTGACTCCGCTGCGTTCCCACAAGCAGTATAGTGACAGCATTGCATATTATATTGTTAGTGTGCACGAATGAAGGCTGCCCGTACAATACCTTAGCCGCCTCTTACGACACCTCGGTAGGAAAGAGATAGGTGCTATTCTACTCTGCCGGACACCTATCGGCGATTCATTCTTTGGCAAATAATACTGGCACGTAACATGCGTGGATAAATACATCGATTTCCCTTTATATAAGTTGCGTCCGTGAATTTACACATTTACATAGTTTACAGGGTCAGGAAATATTTTCCCTGATTAAGTTCGATTCTGGTTTCGAATTTGTTAGTATTTACCGTCGTAATCGAGGGATAATGTTGCATTAATATATACATTAGTGGGTTTTAATACAGAATGCGTCATTTTAGAGAAATTTAAGTAATAGACTGGTTATGATCATGACGATGACTAATAAAAACATATCTTCAACTTTTCGCGTTGTTTACGAATTAATAGAAAATAGCACAGAATCATACAAACAATCATTTATTTATTTATTTATTCTTCTTTATCTACACTATGTTATGAACATTAAATTATAATAAGTAATTAATCTACAAAAGCGAGCTTAACTCTAAAAGAGTTTTCTAATGTTTTGGTTTTATAAATTGTAGCTATTCTATACAGGTTTTCTTAAAAGGTTTTAACTTCTGTCTTTTTTGATTTTTTATATATACGAATATTATACGTTTGATATAAATAGATTTACGGATTTTAGGATTTAACTAAATTTTTATTTTTATTTTAATAAAGGGATGAATGAGCAAAACGTTCACCTGATGGTAAGTGCAACGTCTGCCCATAACAAATGCTGTGTCACCCAGAAAGTTTCTGTGTGACACCACACAGTGTCCATCACCCTGAGAAAAAAAAAGTTCTGAAGTCTCATATGCACAGAGATTGCGCTAGCTCACAGTGCCCTTCAAATCGAAACAGTGATGTTTGCACACTACTCTTCACTGCAGAATAACTGGCCCTGGGGTGGCACCTACCTAAACTGATTCCTGCATTAATATATTCTAGAATTTATTAAACTGAGAGATGCTATGCTATAAAAAATTACTATATTAAGTCAATAATAATTAACATAATCTTTGAACTAAATGCACGCGTGTTTCTTAGAAATTAAAAGAGCGGCATCACATAATCTATATATTAATAGGCAAAGAGAAAACTTTGTAACCATTTTAAGCAAATTGCGCGCCCACGGAGAACTGTGGGATTTCTCAAAGTTAAAGTTTATATAGAGAAGTAGTGTAGAAAGCTAAAATTTTTATAGAATACGTGTTATAAATACTTTAAATATAATAACGCAACGGGTGTGTTAGCGCCATAAGAGAAACTACCACCCCATAACGTCCCGTGGGTGTCGTAAAAGTCGACAGAAAGAAATTTAAAATCAGGAGATCGGCAGCAGCGTTTTCCTGGAGCATCAAAATAAAGAAACTGTGGTTGTCAACCCGCCTGACAAGCGTGGCAACTATGGCAAAGTCCCTACATATGTGAGCTACAACGATAAAACGGTCCCTTGTCTGTCTTGTCCCGGCCCCGCTAGTTTTGGCTACGGTAGCGGCCATGGTAACGGCGGGGCAGGGGGTGCAAAGAATCTCCGGAGTAGAAAAACCCTGCTACAACCTACGACGACTGGACTTTGCAACATATAACGCACGCACGCTGAGGTCCGACGAGAAGATCTGGAAGAAGAGATGAGCAAGTTACGCTGGTATATTATAGGATTATCCGAAGTCCGAAGACAGGGGGAGGACACGGTTATCCTTGAATCCGGTAACTTGATCTGCGAGGGTCTGTCTGTCTCAAATAGATGTCGGATTTATCGTCCACAAGTCTCTCATTAAAAAACCTTGTCAAGATCTGGAGAGGGTCGACTAGGGTTGCGTACCTTATATCCAGAATAACGAAACGGTTTTTGCTGAAGGTCTTACAGGTATACGCAACTACCTCGGCCCACCCAGATGATGTGGTGGTGGTAATGTATGTATAGAGGATATCTCAAGAGCCATGCATTCCTCCAAAACACGGGGTTGAAGAGACTTTAACGCGAAGCTAGGCATGAAGAAAGTCGATGAGCTGGTAGTGGGATAATTTGGAACAGAGCAACGGAACCAAAGTTGCCAACAGCTAGCCGACTTTATGGTTCTCCATAGGAGGGACTCTTGATGATCACAAAGTGGATCTGTATCAGCCCGGACAGTTCTACCAAAAACGAGATCAACTTCATCATGACTACCAAACGGTAGCTTTTCATTGATGACTCCGTGATGTCTGGGGTGAAAGCCGTACTTAAACATTAAGCTGGAGAGGTCTCGTCTGGTGAAATCTACGCTCCGTCCATCTCGAGCCCTTATCCAAAACCCCGAGAGCTTCCAGCTCGAATTGCATAATCGCTTTCAGTGTCTAGATGATTGCGTTTCTGTGAACGATATGAACGAGAGGCTCGTGGAAACTGTCCAGGCGGTGGGAGCAAAGTTTTGCAATGACCCGCCGCAAAAAGATGATCCAGAATACAACCCGTATTGAAGAAACGATTGAACTAAACCAATGCTCCAAGGTTTTTGCCAGGGATCTGTCTGCCGGGAAGAGCCCATTCGTCATTTCCGCTGGACCAGAGATTTTGAGTGAGATCGAGAGATTTTATGGACAGCTGTCCACATCGTCGTTGGAGCCACACACTGTTGTGAGTTTTTTTTTATTGCATAAAGTGATGAAACGAGCAAAATGTTCACCTGTTGGTAAGTGCAACGTCTGCCCGTAACAAATGCTGTACCTATAACCCAGAATATTTCTGTGTGACACCACACTGTGCCCATCACCCTGAGACATAAATTCTTAAGTCTCATATGCCCAGTGATTACTCTAGCTCACAGTGCCCTTCAAACCGAAACACAGTAATGTTTGACCCAAGTTACGTTACGACCCAAGTTACGTTACGACCCAAACAAAACTCATCCCAGTACAGAACCAGAGTACGAAACCGATCCAATTGCAGAAAGGTGTAGGACAGGGCGATGTCATATCCCCGATACTCTTCTACTACTGGACTGGAAAGGATACGGACTATATACAAGACGAATTTTTTCGAATATAATCCTGAACGTATTTAACTTAGAATTTATTTGACGGATTTTGGTGATTTTTTTGACGGATATACATACAAATTATTCAATAAATTTGTATAGATATTATGGAAAAACAGACATGGAGTTGACTCCTGTGTAATAAGCTTGGGTCTCAGATCTAGCCATTAGAACGACCGCTTTCTCTAACAATTGAATGTAATTGGACTTTCGCTTCGTATGTTGATATATTTTATAAATATTATTGATATCTGTCTGTTTGTTAAGCCGCCGTTGTTATATGCATACAAAGGATCGATACAAACGGACGGTCATGCTCGGAGCTCGTTAGGAGTCGCACGTAACGGCTAGTCGTAAGAAATTAATAACCTCGAATTATGCTAATTGCGTCCGTGTGTCGGTGACCTTTGCTCGCCCATCGCCAGTTATATTAGACCTGTGTTTGGTCGACTGTGGTGGTGAGGTTTAAGATGTTCCTTTAATACGTTTCCACCCATGAATTTAATCAGGGAATAAATAAAGTAGACGACGTAGAGGACGGATAATACTTTTTTTTATAAATCGTCGCGAAACGAGCAAAACGTTCAACTGATGGTAAGTACAACGTCTGCCCATAACAAATGCTTTGTCACCGAAACCAATTCTGTGTGGCACTTCACTACGACCGTCCCCCTGAGACATCAGTTCTAAAGTCTCATATCCCCACTGATTACACTAGATCGCAGTTTTCTTCAGACCGAAACACAGTAATGTTTGCACACTACTGCTTCAAGGCAGATTAACCGGCCCTGGGGTGGTACCTACCAAGACGGATTCCTGCATAGGAATCCTACCACCATTAAATAAGCATCCATTAGAACAAACTGTTTCGGTCTAGTTTTACACACATAAATTTCACATGCACAACAATACCAGACTAGAAAAGCATACATGTGTGTTTTGCACAAATGTTGGCTCGGGCTGGGATTCGAATCCAATCAGAAATCTGACTCGGACCACTATGCAACACATTCGTCGCCAGTTCCTGTTAATTTATACGTCTTGACTTTCTTCCATTCTTATCTTAGTAAGTTAGAAAGTTGTTTATGAACTAACTTACTAATTAATATACATGCATCACACACGATGCGACGCACCGACGGGCGCATCTGCTTATTTTATCGTGTGTATTACTAGCGGCTCGCCCCGGCTTTGCCCGGGTATTTCACTCGCCGTCTAATTTAATAGAAATCGCTCGAAACAAACAAACAAACCCTTCAGCTCAATTATATTAGTATAGATATACATATACGTAATATCTAATCTATGACCATAAGGAATAATATTTCTTTCAAATGGTGAAATTCAAAATGAAAGAATTTTTGAAATACTTTAGGAGACTCTTTCTTCACATATACACAAACTCACAAAATTCGCACTCTCTCATTATAATTAAGTATAGATAAGGGGAACTTTATCGCGGTCAAAGTAGGAGTAGAGGAAACTGTCACTATATTCACTTCGCTATAAAGAGTGTAGGCAGGGGCCTATCGGTTACGCCCACCACGTTCCGGCGGCCGCGGACTTATCTGATGAATGTTTATTGCGTTTAATCGAAACATTTGTCGTGTAAATTCTCTTCATTCGACGGGGACATACGCATCACTAGTGGTAGGATAGGACTCCTATGCAGGAGCCCGTCTAGGTAGGAGGTTCTAACAGGACCGATACTAGCCCATAGGTGTCCGGCAGAGTAGAATAGCACCTACCTCTTTCCTACCGCTTTCGTAAGAGACTATGGTATTGTACGGAAAGCCTTTATTCGTCCCAGATTTGTACCATAATGTGCAATTACTATACTGCTCGTGGGAACGCACAGTTGGAATTAATTTTAACTCGTACCAAAATGGCGGCGGCGTTGTTCGCCACCAGTCCAGAATCGTTTCCGGCGGCAGCGAAAAGTGGGCTACGCGTTTGGCCCCTGTCTACCCCATATATGCAAAAAGTCGTGATTGTATGTATGTATGAAAACTTGCTAATGTTGTCGGATACTATCAACTGCGCAGGAGATATTATAGTGCCACAAGTGTACGCGCAAACACATGCACTGACTCCTCCCCATACCATTTATTTTACTACAATACTACATTACAATACTACAATAATACAATGTGTGTGTGTTCCGCACAAATGTTGGTTCCGGCTGGGATTCGAACCCAGGACCCGCGTCGATGTAGTTACGTATTTTAGGGGCATTTCATTTCATTTCAAAATTAAAGTATGTTATCAGTTTCATCGCAAACGAAAAACAGACTTGGCACGCACGATATAAGCGCGGATTATTTGATAACGACGTATCGTTCGTAAGTTTTTGGGTTAGTGATTTGTTGGTCCGTTTATTATAATGGTTTTGTTACAGGAGCTATTTAGTTATTCATACTGATTAATGCCCAAGTCAACTAACAGTCATTTGTAACAGTTACTATGCGTTTTGTTGCTAGAAGTAACGAGGCGTTAAGGCAGCGATTCACAATTCCTGATCTATGAGCCTACTGACGTCCGTCAGATATAGGAACGGTTCTGAATTCTTACTATTCTAGCATGCTTAACGGATGGTAATGAAAACATTTAGTTTTTTAAATATACCGGGCGTTAGGTATTCATGTGACTTGTGCGAAGAATAGAACAACAGAAACATTTGGATTACTAATGGATAAGAAACCATTAATACACTCCAAAGTCAGTAGAGTAATGAAACTCGCGACTTAATAAATACCTTGCGAAAAAGACGAAAATCGACGACGATTTTGGAATCTCCGATGGCGCCATAGAGCTACGAAAATGAAAACTGTATGTGGTGTTCATAGTCTGTTTTTCATTCATGGGGTGAAACTCCTCGCGCCTTCGACACTGTTGCCCTTCACCGATCTGGATAACTTAGATCTGCCATATTTGTCATAGTTACACCGCCATCGTTAAAAATGGCCATGGGATTTTTTTTTATATTGTATAAAGTGACGAAACGAGCAAAACGTTCATCTGATGGTAAGTGCAACGTCCGCCCACAACGAATGCTGTGTAACCCTAGAATATTTCTGTCTGACACCACTCTGCGCCCGTCACCCTGAGACATCAGTTCTTAAGTCTCAAATGTCCCAGTGATTACGCTAGCTGACAGTGCCCTTCAAACCGAAACACAGTAATTCTTGCACACTACTGCTTCACGGCAGAATAACTGGCCCTTGGGTGGTTACCTAGACGGATTCCTGCATAGGAATCCTACCACCAGTAAAAACTTTCGTCGCATTTTCTTAAGTCTGTTTTTACAACATACATGGCAATATTGAATACACTTTTTTATGGAAGAAAATGACCAGTCGAGCTAGAATATTTCCGTTGGGCACCAAACTACGCTCGTCACCCAGATTTTTTTTAAATTGTCCCACACTATGATTTACTATAGAAACATATTTCACATGCTCAACATAACTAGACTAGACACCAGCGATTTGTTTTTTTGCACAAATGTCAGTGCTGGCTAAGACTAGAACGCAGGACCTGCGGTTTAGAAATTTTGGTATTCTGACCACTAGGCCACAGGTTAGTCAAGAAATGCTTTCAGTTCTTAAGTCTCATAAGCCCAGTTATTACACTAGGTAATATACCTTCAATCCGAAACACAGTAATGTTTCGTACCGTACCATACCATAGTAAAGCGCTCTGAGAATCCAACAAACGTTATACCGTATATTTCGATATCCAATATCTAGTTAGTGTGCCGTCCAATACATAGTTATCGGTTTAATTACTGGCACTGCGGTGGTACCGACCTAGACGGACTCCTGCAATATACCACCGTTAAATATATTTGTGCAATTTGTTTAAAGTCGAGCTAGAAAAATTTTGACTGTCGTTTTCACGATTACGTGACATCGCGTATTATGTAATGTCTACGTCGATAGAAAGATGCCGGTTTCTTATCATGGGACTTTGAAAGTATACATGACGCACGATGTGTATTTTTCTGTAATGTGCCTGAAAGATATCCTATAAGACTTCGTTCATAAACGAAGTCATATAGGTGAGCTGAAAGTCGTCAGTAATCACGTTAATGTATGTATCTCAGTAAAGGGGTTTTCATTCCTTTTAAACCACCATAGAAGCGTAGCGACCGCATATTTTATTACATATCGTTCATTACAGAATTTTAAGCCCAATGCGATAGCGTTGGTAAGGGTATAATTACAATTATATAGATTTACAATAATAATGTTAATAACTATCTTGTCATACAGAATGACGCACAGTGCAACCCTAGTGAACTGACTCAATGTTCTGGTAAACAAATCAACACGTATGGAACTATTCAAAATAAAATCGATGACAGCAATGAGCTGATGATCCTGGTGAGAATACCGGGTAGTAGTCATGTAATTAATGTATTTTCATCGATTCATAACGCGTGTCGATTCAGCCTATCACTAGTCCACTGCTGAACAAAGGCCTCCCCAATAGATTGCTACAAAAGTTCGTAGCTATATTTTTTTGGGATTATGCCATAGTTGCCACGCTTGGCAAGCGGGTCGGCAAACGCAGTTTATTTATTCAGATATTCCAGGAAGATGCTGCTGCCCATCTCCTGGTTTTTATTTCCCTCTGTCGACTTTTACGACACCCACGGGAAGGGATGGGTGGTAGATTCTCTTAGGCCGCTACCGCACGGCATAACGCGTGTGCAATATTTCAAATTATTCGGACGTGTGGAAGTTGTTGTAAATTGAATTGAACGATTTTTTTATTTGTTAGTTACATACATATAGCCGTCCCGTGGTAGCTCAGGGGCTAAGCGCTCGCTTTAAATTTTATTACGCGAGTGACCAGGGTTCGATTCCCGGTGCCGGCACCACTAAAATTGTTAATTACAATTTTAAGTGCTGATTTACCACGCGCTCGGCGGTGAAGGAAAACATCGTGAGGAAACCTGCATATCTGAGAGATAAAACATATTCCGAAGACGTGTGCAGTACCCCAACCCGCATTGGAGCAGCGTGGCGGATTCTGACTAGCTCCAAAACCCTCTCAGAAATGAGAGGAGGCCTGTGCTCAGCAGTGGGACATTTATAGGCTGTTTTACTTTACTTTTTTTTTACATACATACAGGTCGAGATAATTAAACCGAGCTTATATTAGGATCTACAATTTAGTGAAAAGTATAACCAAAGGTTTGAATGTGCGAATGAAATGTATAGCTAAAAAAAATTGAAAGTAACCATTGCACTAACCTGTTCCATATCAATAAACTTGAAATGTACCCACGCTCTAGAAGTTAAGGTAAAAAAAGTAAATAGAACTCACTACTGGTCTCCCGCGTTCTTAACTTAAAGCGAAATGTATCATCGTACATCGCGGCAAAGCACCAAATTCCATCCATATTACCTCGATGGATGGCATTCCACCACTGTGCGCTTTTCAAGGAATTTTCTTTCCCGCACGACCACTTTGTGGTACTTGCTGCCACCAGCGGTTTTTCCGGATCGATATGACTTAGGGACCTTCAAGAAAAGAGCCTATTCCTTTTTCAAAGGCCGGCAACACACCCGCGACTCTCCTGGTGTTGCGGATGTTCATGGGCGGCGGCGATCACTTAACATCTGGTGAGCCGCTTGCTTGTTTGCCCTCTCTTCTATAAAAAAAAAAACATCCTTGAAATGAACAAACCAAATTTTGAATGTTGAAAAATGATTATTTTTTAATAAAAACAGAAAATCAAGCAAACAGAAAGAAATAGGTAATCGAACAGACAACGTCAAAAAACAAAGAATAATAAAAAACGACATCAGCTATCAAAATAGCAAAGAGGTCCGCAACATCCTCCCCCTCGTGCAGCTAAGCACAAACTGGTTATACAAACCTAGGTCAGGTAAGGCCTTAGGTGGAGAGCCTAACCAGCTTTCGCACGGTTCGGCGTCGCATTCCCCCTGTTGTTGCAACGTCCACTACTCTTCCTCGCATCGCACGACCTTACTCGCAACGACGCACTGTGGTACACACATCCATACATTTTTCTTCTTCGTTAACAGTTGTAAAAGTCCACTGCTGGACATGGCCGCTCCCGAGTTGGGATGATTTGTCGTAATCGCTAATACGCTTGTCAGGCGGATTGGCGCGGTACGACACACTACGCACCTTTAACCTGCTGCCGTTCACCGTTCAGGATACTTTAGATCTAGCATAATAGATTTTTTTTTATTCGATCAAGTGATGAAACGAGCAACATGTCACCTGCTGGTAAGTGGAACGTCTGCCCATAACAAATGCTGTGTCACCCAGAACATTTCTGTGTGACACCACACTGTGCCCATCATCCTGAGACATAAGTTCTTGAGTCTCATATGCCCAGTGATTACGCTAGCTCACAGTGCCCTTCAAACCGAAACACAGTAATGTTTGCACACTACTGCTTCACGGCAGAATAACTGGCCCTGGAGTGGTACCTGCCTAGACGGATTCCCGTATAGGAATCCTACCACCAGCTTGCTATAATCCCATCTAGGACGACTGCGTGGCCTAGTTTCGAAACACCGGTCCTGGGTTCGAGTAGCACTTTTCGGCTCTGGTTGTAATGTGCATGTGAAAATTTTGTTCGTCGATACTGAACAAATCTGAATGTGAGTTGTCGTTTAAATAAACTGGGGTCAGGAGATTTTCTTGGCCTATTTATCTAAATCGACTTTTTACGACAACGACATGACGAAATGGAAGGGGGGTTTCGTTCCTTTGTTACAATTTCAACATTTGAAATACAGTTGCTACAATCCATACTAATATTATAAATGCGATAGTAACTCTCTCTGTCCCTGTCTGTTTGTTACCATTTCACGGCTCAACCGCGAAACCGATCTTGACACATTCGGCACAGATATAGCTTGCATCCTGGAGACGGGCATAGGATACTTCTTATCCCGGAGAATCATATTAAAAAAACCTATTTCCACGCGGACGAAGTCGCGGGCATCGGCTAGTGTGTTATATAATTACTGAGAACATTAAAACTTAGCTCATTATTTCTTTCCTAATAAGATCTTCATTGCATTGTCTTCTAATCTCCTATATTGCACACGTCACCAAAATGTTACATAACTAGGAAATATTGTAAACCTTATACAGGTTTCTTTACGATCTCGCCTCACACGCACATGTCTATTAGTTATATTTACTTAAGTTTTGTCTAAAAGGCACCGACTTTGTACGCGTGAATTTAAGTCTAGATTTATGTCACTTCAGAAATATTTGAGATAATATCATGAATAGAATAATCATCATCATCATTTCAGCTACCAGACCACTGCTGAACATTGGCCTTCTCCATAGATTACCACAAGTTTGTAGCTCTCGTTTTGGGGGATTTTGACATAGTATCCACGCATGGCAGGCGGGTTGGCAACCGCAGTTTATTTATTGAGATGTTCCATTGAGATGTTGTTCCATTGAGATGCTGCTGCCCATCTTCTGGTTTGTTTTAATTCTCCCTCTGCTGACTTTTACAACACCCACGGAATGAGATGAGGTGGTAGATTCTCTTATTCTCGTTCAATGAT
Source organism: Luehdorfia chinensis (assembly GCA_019845155.1). Lineage (NCBI taxonomy): Eukaryota > Metazoa > Arthropoda > Insecta > Lepidoptera > Papilionidae > Luehdorfia > Luehdorfia chinensis. The sequence goes on from JAHVAK010000103.1 coordinate 12,703,393, forward strand.
TAACATAGCGATATTTGTCACTTATCGAGATTTACTGGTAGTAGGATTTCTATGTAGGAATCTGTCTAAGTAGGTACCGCTTCAGGGCCAGTTATTCTGCCGTGAAGCTGTAGTGTGCAAACATTGCTTCGGTTTGAAGGGGCACTGAGAGTTAGTGTAATCACTGGGCATATGAGACTTAAGAACTGAAGTCTCAGGGTGACGGTCGCAGTGTTATGCCGCACAGAAATGTTCTGGGTGACACAGCGTCTCTTATGGGCAGACGTTGCACTTACCATTAGGTTTTGATAGTCTCGTCACGTTCTACTATAAAAAAATGTAACACTCTTATACGCATGTCATACGTTAGCGGCATTATTTTGGGCCACCGCCCACTTCGCGTGCCATGTCCACAATTGAATTATCTACACGCATAAGTCTTCGTTAAGTTCAAGGGCGCTGACGTGTACAACTAACACGCTGAAAAGAGACAACCGTACCTAGTTCAAGTCTGTCATCTGTGGAATGTCATGTTTTATAAAAGAACATTGTTGTTTTTTTTTTAAATAATCCGTTTCAAAATAAACGGTTAATCTCGTATCTGCCAACCAAAGCGTGATTAGATATCGAAATCGAAGATACGGACGGACGGTGGTTGCGTAGGAGAATTTACCACCGCATCCCATCTGAACCATCGGTTGTCGTAAAAGTCGATTAAGGGAAATGATGAAATAGTCTCAAATATAATGAATTTTAAACTAAATCATATGTGTTACAAGCTATATATATGCTTTATTTGTTTGTCCAGCAGTGGACTTCAAATGTAGGGCCATATTACTTGTCAAAACAAATCCAGCGAGCTCAAACATTACGGAGTTATCTTGCTTAGCTGAGGGGTTCCAATGTCCAAGTTCCCGCCCCATCATTAGGCCAACGCCATGGTGCCATATTATGGCATTGTCACCGAAGTTACATAGGAATGCTAAATTTTATCTGTATTGGACATCGGAAAATAGGTCAAAATTGAGCTACAAGATTTGAATCGGAAAGAAGATTTGAAACAAGTATTCATATACCATGTTTTTATAGTGCGTTATGTATAGGCATGTTTAGTTACTCCTTTTTTCCATACAAGGGTAAGCAGAGCTATTTTTCTTCCCCGCGTAAAACGAGACTTGGCTGGTGGCGAATCATGTCGCCGCCATTTTGGACTAGTCAAAATGTCTTACAACCCATAGTTCTCCACGAGCAGTATATAGGCACGAATAACGGCTGTCCGTACAATACCTTAGTCTCCTTTTACGACTCCTCGGTAGGAAAGAGGCTATTCTACTCAGCCAGGCGCCTACAGTTCGAGTCCGTTTAACTCCGTTTAAGTGCGTTTAACGTTTAACTGAATTATTATGGCATACCCTCTAGTCTACGATAGATAACTAATGGATAAGATTAGTATAGAGACTTTTTTTAATTTGACAAAGTAACGAGACGAGCAATACGTTCACCTGATGGTAAGTGCAACGTCTGCCCATAACAGATGCTGTGTTACTCAGAATATTTCTGTGTAGCACCAAACTGCGCCCGTCACCTCGAGACATTAGTTCTTAGTCATATGCCTAGTGACTACGCTAGCTCTCAGTGCCCTTCAGACCGAAACAAAATAATGTTTGCACACTACTACTTCACGGCAGAATAACTGGCCCTGGGGTGGTATCTACAGAGACGGTCTAGATCTGCATAGTTCGGATGTAGCCGACCACGATGCGGGGTCAGTCACGATCCAGGCTACACTGTACACACAGTTAATAGCTTTAATATAACACGCACCACGAAGCGCGACCGCCGTAGTGAGCGGCGCGCAGCAGTCGATAATCACACCGCGTACAAACGATACACCCGTGTTCTAGGGCGGTTCTCACCGCCCAGAGTTACCGACACACAAGTCGGCAGTCCGAATGGAGGCCCGCAGCCTCCCTCGGACGGTCATTAGACGACTTAAAATCATATTGAGATATTCTAAATCGCGCAAGGACGCCGCGAACGCGGTACAGTCCGGATTTCGAGGTTTTTGTAGGAGTTTATTTATTTATTTATGTTTGGGTCAAACCAAACCTGGCACGCGGGCCCCTGGCCCGTGAGCACAGTATCCGATGAAGCTGTAAAAGCCAAAAAAGGCTAACAGCAATTACATCACCGAAATTATATATCGGATGTAGTGGTAGGAAATACACATTGTACTTTCGGTATCAAAACATAATAATTTTTGGCATGTCTATATGTAATATTGCACTTCTTTTTTATGTAACTAACGGTAAATTCAAAATGTTTTAGTCATTCTTTGAACTAATCTTTTTTTAATCGTCTACAGAGTCACTCCCGGTCTTATGGCTTATAAATAACAATTGAATGCCGGTTAAATTTCATTGTCTCTAACAGACGGCGGAACATTTAACTAAACACCAGCATTTAAGATGCGAAGTCTCACTGTACTGTACTGCGTTTGTGAATCTGCCGCCAAGCGTCACGATTACGCCAAATCATTCCAACTTAGCAGTGGACTGCTTAGAGGTTAAAGTGGAAGAGACGTAAATTGGCACTGTAAAAGACAAATGAAATTAGCACTGAAAAAGACTTCTCGAAGGAATCATTTCTCGAACCAGTGTAGATTTTAACAACCGTTAATAAGAGCTGAAAAAGTGTTATCCTTTGTAAACCCTATATAGAATAATCTTAATCCGTCCTAGTAATTATTGATTATGAGTAATATGAATAAAGGTATAATAATAATTGAAGTAAATAAGATTAATGAGTCTAAATTATAATACTTACAGTATCAACAATTATAAATAGGTAACTTGATGTGTATAATAAAGAATAATGAGATTGTGATGTAAAAAAGTCCGTCTTAACTAGTAGGCGTTGTTGATAACATTAGGTGTTTTATAGTATTCATTAGAATTTGACTTGACCATCTCACTCACACCTGTAATACTACGTAATACAAGCCTAAATCCAATAAAAAAAGTAGAATTTGAGTTTGAAGGTTTCTACACAATGATCGTGACATAACAATTGTTGTTTTTTTTTTTAACAGTAGGCTTTGGTAGCACCAATCACAGTTGTTTCATACGTATTTTTTGTGCAACAGATAATGTTTTTGGTCATGCAAAAGTATTTTCACTGTTCGCCTTCATTACAAAGCTTGAAATATCCATTTTTCTTTTGTTTGCATTGAAATCGTCTGCATAGAATTTGCAACTATTACAAGGCGGTGCATAATTTGAAAAGGTGTTAATACAAGGTATTGAACATAAGCACTGTCGTAAATATTGCGGTACTTGTAAAAAGTCGACGTATCCTTAGAGAGGCTAATTCCATTGCCAATTTTATAAATAAATAATATCATCATGGTTAGGAAACTTGACCGCTTTAAAAATAACTATTACGTGCCTCAGAACCACCACCACGTAGTCATGGGTTAGTTTTAGAGACCTGGAACCCGCCTTAAATTCCATAGAACACGATTAACGGCTTTTCCTTTACTCAAATGCCGGCAACGCACCTGAAATTCTATGCTTTTGGGCAGCAGAGATCACACGTTTGTTTCTCTTCTATAATAAAAAAAAACCTAGGTTACAACAACAACACAACAACTTGACAACACTCAATGCCATAGCAATTTACCACGAGCTCGGCGGTTAAAGAAAACAACATGAGGACTTTGTATATCTGGGAGATATAAAAAAATATTTCGAGTACGTTAAAGTCTGCTAATTGGAACAGCGTGGCGGACTTCCGTGTTCAAAACCATCTTTAAAATTGAGTGTAGAAATGTGACTGAATTTTTGGGTAGTCACTTTACTAATATGCAACTTATTTATTTATATCATCATTTCAGCCTATCTATCACTCTCTGCTGAACATAGGCCTCTCCCATATATTGTCACAAAAGTTTGAAGCTCTCATTTTGGAGGGATTTGGCCATAGTTGTCTCGCTTAGCAGGCGGGTATGCAACCGCAGTTTATTTATACAGATGTTCCAGGAAGATGCTGCTTTCCCTCTTCTGGTTTCATTATTCCCTCTGTCGACTAGGGTTGGTAGAAAGCTACATGGCTTATTTTACATAAATAAAATAAAACATTTACCAGAATCAAAAGACCATGGTTACCCAATCGATCGAACAATGGTCATCCAAAACGATTTACCCACACTATTTTGAGTTTTAACACTACAGTCAGGTTTGCCAACATGGTTACTAGCTTGGCAGAAGCTACACCTGCGTATGCGGCCTTTAGAGAGATGTTTCAACTGTTTGCTTTGAAATAATCTGATAGAACAAATTACCTTTCAGGACACATTTGGCCGCGCCAAAAACTGGGTGAAAGAGCTACAGCGTCAGGCGTCGCCGTCGATCGTGATCGCGCTAGCGGGAAACAAGAGCGACCTCGCCGCCAAGCGCATGGTCGAGTTCGACGAGGCGCAGGCCTACGCCGACGAGAACGGCCTCCTCTTCATGGAGACTAGCGCCAAGACCGCCATGAACGTCAACGACATATTCTTAGCTATCGGTATGCCTAGCTCAGTACATTTTTTTTTCGTTTGATGAGCAAAACGTTCTGATGGTAAGTGCAATATCTGCCTGGCCAACATTTCTGTCTGACACCACACTGCGCTCGTCACCCTGAGACATCCGTTCTCAAGTCTCATATGTCGTAAATTTGCTCGTTTTTTGTATAAAAAAAAATATGGATACTATCCGTATTTGTTTCCCTCCATGTTTGTGATCGGTATGGTAGGGCTTGATACACTGGAATTGAGGCGAAAGATGGCGCTATTAACTTATATGATGGAAACAATAGGTGGCAACAAAGTCGATAATCCGGAATGGTTAGCGCGGTGCGAAATCAATGCACCCCAGAAGTACTTGCGCGTACGGCAACGACCGGTGTTCGCACTGCGGCCGGCGCGTTGCGCCGCTACAAAACAAGCGACGTCATAAAGAGCGCTCAAATTAGTTAATACTTTGCTTGCTCAACAAAAAGACGCCGACATATTTAATTATAAAATTAAGAAAGTTTTCTATAAGTATGCCTATTTGTTTTTATGTGACTGTAATTGTAAATCATAAAATAATCTGTGCACGCGTTGGTTTATGTAAACTGTAAGTGTACAGAGATTTGATAATAATAAATAAATAAATAAATGTCCAGTAATTAAAATAAACATTAGCTCTCAGTGCCCTTAAGAACGAAACACAGTAATGTTTGCACACTACACAATAACTGGCCCTGCGATGGCATCTACCTAGAGGAATCCTACCAATAGTAAATAACTAAACATATTTAAATGAAACTAATTTTACGGATTTTATCGCGTTTAATTTTACTATTTATAACCCGACGTCTCGAGCGCTTTACAGCACCCATGGTCACGGGAGGACTGAGGTGACAGAGATCCTGATGTCATAGTTTTAGGTTTATAAGACTTAGTTTGCTATAGAGCTCTGGATCTGCGAACCGTTGGATAGGTTTATAAGATTTATTTTGCTGTAGAGCTCTGGCATCTGCGAGCCGTTGGATAGGTTTAAAAGACTTAGTTTGCTGTAGAGCTCTGGTATCTGCGAGGTTATTTTTTATTTTTTATTTAGAAGAGTTTAAATTTTCGGCTATCTTTTGAACTTATGTACTTTAAGAATTACATCTCCAAAAAGCTTAACACTTAATGTTACGAAGAGTTATTGTTTTTTAATTTATGCGAATTTAGTATCTGTTCCCATTCCTTAGTGCATTACAAGTTTTCGACGTTTCTCTCAGAAGTATCTGTTTTGAAAATTAAAATACATGGCATTAAGATTGTAAGACCCACCCATAGAATAGATAATATATGGTAGAACCCGTAACATCTGGATAACACAAGTTTTTCTTAACTAAGATATTTTATTAAATAATCAAATAACATGTTTTATCAAAACCTCATCAAAATTATTAAAAAAAATTGATGGTTACCACAATCAAGACATAAGAATTACCTTTAATATGTTATCCATTTGTTTACTCTGTAACCTAAAAACTTTTACTTAAATGAAAAGGTGATTCTTTTTAAGGCTTAAGCAGAGTAGCCCTTCCTCTTTTAGGTAGATTACAAAGTTGATCTCATAACCTATTGATTTGGGTAACCTAAATGAATAGGTAATCCAATGGAAAGCTGAAGCAAATGTAGTGCTTATGCAGTCCCTGAATGTTATAATAATTCTTTTTAGGAACCTTTATATGTAATAAAATGCTATCGATTGATTCTTCTAATGAACATCGCTCGTATTCCAGCAAACAAGTTACCAAAGAGCGAGGGCGGCGGCGGAGCCAGCGCGGCGGGCGCCCGGCGGCTGGCGGACGGCGAGCAGCCGCGCTCCTCCTCCTGTTGCAAGTGATACCGCGCCGCGCAGGTAACACTGACACACACGTACCCCCCACAGCCCACCTCCAGTACAACATGTCCAGCGCGGCGGGCGCCCGGCGGCTGGCGGACGGCGAGCAGCCGCGCTCCTCCTCCTGTTGCAAGTGATACCGCGCCGCGCAGGTAACACTGACACACACGTACCCCCCACAGCCCACCTCCAGTACAACATGTCCAGCGCGGCGGGCGCCCGGCGGCTGGCGGACGGCGAGCAGCCGCGCTCCTCCTCCTGTTGCAAGTGATACCGCGCCGCGCAGGTAACACTGACACACACGTACCCCCCACAGCCCACCTCCAGTACAACATGTCCAGCGCGGCGGGCGCCCGGCGGCTGGCGGACGGCGAGCAGCCGCGCTCCTCCTCCTGTTGCAAGTGATACCGCGCCGCGCAGGTAACACTGACACACACGCACCCCCCACAGCCCACCTCCAGTACAACATGTCCAGCGCGGCGGGCGCCCGGCGGCTGGCGGACGGCGAGCAGCCGCGCTCCTCCTCCTGTTGCAAGTGATACCGCGCCGCGCAGGTAACACTGACACACACGTACCCCCCACAGCCCACCTCCAGTACAACATGTCCAGCGCGGCGGGCGCCCGGCGGCTGGCGGACGGCGAGCAGCCGCGCTCCTCCTCCTGTTGCAAGTGATACCGCGCCGCGCAGGTAACACTGACACACACGTACCCCCCACAGCCCACCTCCAGTACAACATGTCCAGCGCGGCGGGCGCCCGGCGGCTGGCGGACGGCGAGCAGCCGCGCTCCTCCTCCTGTTGCAAGTGATACCGCGCCGCGCAGGTAACACTGACACACACGTACCCCCCACAGCCCACCTCCAGTACAACATGTCCAGCGCGGCGGGCGCCCGGCGGCTGGCGGACGGCGAGCAGCCGCGCTCCTCCTCCTGTTGCAAGTGATACCGCGCCGCGCAGGTAACACTGACACACACGTACCCCCCACAGCCCACCTCCAGTACAACATGTCCAGCGCGGCGGGCGCCCGGCGGCTGGCGGACGGCGAGCAGCCGCGCTCCTCCTCCTGTTGCAAGTGATACCGCGCCGCGCAGGTAACACTGACACACACGCACCCCCCACAGCCCACCTCCAGTACAACATGTCCAGCGCGGCGGGCGCCCGGCGGCTGGCGGACGGCGAGCAGCCGCGCTCCTCCTCCTGTTGCAAGTGATACCGCGCCGCGCAGGTAACACTGACACACACGTACCCCCCACAGCCCACCTCCAGTACAACATGTCCAGCGCGGCGGGCGCCCGGCGGCTGGCGGACGGCGAGCAGCCGCGCTCCTCCTCCTGTTGCAAGTGATACCGCGCCGCGCAGGTAACACTGACACACACGCACCCCCCACAGCCCACCTCCAGTACAACATGTCCAGCGCGGCGGGCGCCCGGCGGCTGGCGGACGGCGAGCAGCCGCGCTCCTCCTCCTGTTGCAAGTGATACCGCGCCGCGCAGGTAACACTGACACACACGCACCCCCCACAGCCCACCTCCAGTACAACATGTCCAGCGCGGCGGGCGCCCGGCGGCTGGCGGACGGCGAGCAGCCGCGCTCCTCCTCCTGTTGCAAGTGATACCGCGCCGCGCAGGTAACACTGAAACACACGTACCCCCCACGCCCACCTCCGTACAACATGTCCAGCGCGGCGGGGCGCCCGGCGGCTGGCGGACGGCGAGCAGCCGCGCTCCTCCTCCTGTTGCAAGTGATACCGCGCCGCGCAGGTAACACTGACACACACCGTACCCCCCACAGCCCACCTCCGAGTTACAACATGTCCAGCGCGGCGGGCGCCCGGCCGGCTGGCGGACGGCGAGCAGCCGCGCTCCTCCTCCTGTTCCGACCCCCCACAGCCAACTCCAGTACAACATGGTCCAAGCGCGGACGGGCGCCCGGCGGCTGCGGACGGCGAGCAGCCGCGCTCCTCCTCCTTGTGCAAGTGATACCGCGCCGGCGCAGGTAACACTGACACACCGACGCCCCCCACAGCCCACCTCCCAGTACAAACATGTCCAGCGCGGCGGGCGCCCGGCGGCTGGCGGACGGCGAGCAGCCGCGCTCCTCCTCCTGTTGCAAGTGATACCGCGCCGCGCAGGTAACACTGACACACACGCACCCCCCACAGCCCACCTCCAGTACAACATGTCCAGCGCGGCGGGCGCCCGGCGGCTGGCGGACGGCGAGCAGCCGCGCTCCTCCTCCTGTTGCAAGTGATACCGCGCCGCGCAGGTAACACTGACACACACGTACCCCCCACAGCCCACCTCCAGTACAACATGTCCAGCCGTATACCAATACAGGATGCAACAGAAACAGTTTCAATTTGTTAAGATCCCGCGTGCAAATTATTTTTATTATATTTACTATTGCGATTTACTTTTGCGATATACATATTTTTTAATTTATTTCTTTATTTTGGCACAAAGTTTAACTCATCTAGAATTTACATGAAATGAATTGGATACATTTTGGATTACGATAGTGGATCATTTAAAATAAGGGAATTCATGGTATTTGCTAGTCAATGGATGGTAGTGAGAAAAATATAGTTAATGCAGAAATAGATTTCATTACGTCAGAAAGTATTTTTCATTTTTCATTCAGAAATGTCAGACTGATATGCTGATATTGGTTATTTTGAACGGTTTCAGGTAAACTTGCACGACGGCGAAGGCGAGCGCGGGGGTCGAGGTACGTGGTAGGATATTTGTACACACCGACACTCGCCGCGGACGCGGTACCGACGGACAAACAACTGCAACCTATATATAGTAATTTATTTATGTACCGTCATATTTTCCCCGCCCTGTAATGTTAGGTACAGACTTGTACAAAGCGTGGTTAAGGCTTTAGCGAAGCTTATCAAAAATAGTTCAAAAACAAATAGAAATTTATTCCAGTTACGAAGACGCGCAAGTAAAATTGCATTTTGCTTTAGTTGCGCTCTGCACGAGTCTGTACCCGCTATATTGGTAAATTGGCGGCTGTATGCACGTCAGTGTTGCCGCTATAATGTAGCTATTTACCACGTTTGGTAAGTTTTAAAAAATATATACTTTAATTGGTTTTTACCTTCACATCATACCAGCAATGGTATTTTGTTATTTTTAAAATTTTGTTTTTTTACTTCTATGTGTACAAAATGAAATAAAATTTCCATTTATATATTCTTATTTTCTGTATAGAAAAGATTATATTATAATTATTAATACTAACAGCTAAATATAGTTAATATTGAATAGTGTAGTGCTTTCTTAACGAAAGCCAGGTAAAATCTACTTAAATTGTAATAATATGCCGCAATAATCATGGCAACAATTGATCAGTTGCCACATACAGGTAATTTTTGAGTGAAACTCAAATGAGCTATCTATTTTCTACTATATTGATCTTAAACTTTATGTTATCATAAGTTAAAACTATTTCCTGTTAAATATTTGAAATATAAACAAAGTAATCTTAAATGATATCTTTGGAGTTTACAATGGTTTATAGTAGAAATTGAATTTATTTCAAAATTTTGTAACGGTACGAAATTTTTCCAATACATAGATAATAGGCGTCGCTGTCCTGTCCGTTCGTACCCCGCCCGCACTCCAACAATACAAGCTAATTGTAAACAATCCCTAGCTTTACTGTAAAATGATTTGTAATTTTAAAGAGTAATAAACAAAAATATGTTATATTTAATTTCGTTTGCATCATGCTATCGCGGCTGCGAAGGTTCCCTGCAGTTTAAGGGATACTTAACGAGATTTTTATTTAGATCGGTTACATTAGCAGCACTATAACTTACATGTGTTTTCGTTGGGAATCGGAGATAAATTCTTAATCACCACGTTTCTTTGATATATTAAAAATCAATCAATGTATAAAGAAATAATGCAAATATTTAGGCATGTTTATGTACTTTATTGTGATATATTTACTTCAAACTAACAATTCGGAACTAGTGTCAAAGTGTTATTAAAATTGGAACATTGTTATTTACCCATAAGTTTCCCAACTGAAATGCATTCAGAGGCTAGCGCTTCTCTGAATTCAAAATTACGGTGAAGGTTGCATTTACATTCGCTTTTCCATTCTCTTGCAGTCCCGTAGTGTCCAACAGCTTCGTTCATAATGGCTCCATACTTCAACATCTGTATCCGATACTCTGAGGTTCAAAACAGTTTTGTTGATACAGCATCAGTGTCGAATCGATGACCCTAGTGATTCGACACTGATGCTGTATATATCTAAATCATGAGCAAGGCTTACGTTGAAACATTACATACCTGTTTGGATGAAATGTAATTCTAATAAGCTCGCGAATATATTTTTCTTCCTACAGTCATTGTTGATTAAATTAAAAATTTAACAGTCTGTATATATATAAATATTAAATGCATTTATGAAGGTTTGTAAGGAAAGTAAATACATCTATACAATAACGAAAAGTTTTTGTTTATTTAAAACGAAAAGGCTGTTATTATCGTAATTACAAAAACAATGGAGCCATGTAGGTATAAATTCTTAACTTGAAAATTCTTTATATCAGTTCCTGAATAACATGGTTAGGATGTATACGAAAGACACAACGAGGTCATGTCCGAGTTAAAAAAATTCATGTCGCTTCATTCGTCCTCATATTTTTATTTAAAATCTAGGATATTTCTACGCCTATTTCCGTCTAACCTACACGCTTCGATTTCACTATTTCAAGTTATATTTGAATACAACTATTACCCTTTTGTCACCACTATGTTCCCCATATCCCCGATCTTGTTCAAACGTGTAGGATCCATTTTTATTTAGTCCAAAATATATGGTATGCATAGATACATTAGATATACACAGCTCAGTTAGATGGTTATAGTTTTTAAAACTAATTATTCAATGGACAAAAATGTTCTATATTCGTTATAACACTTATGTAATGTCTATGTAATTAAATACGTTGTAAGCGAATTGTATCTCGGATTTTATGTAGTTGTGGCAGTCTGTAGTTTCATTTTCTACAAATGTAAAAATCGCATTCCAAGAGGAGTAGGCCGAGGACACCCTGTATAATAATACTGAGAAACAAGAACTGTGTAGTGTTCGAGGAGCTATTTATTGTAAAGGTTGGTTCAAATCGATGATAATAGAAAGTTACATCTTTGTTTATGAGGTATTATTTTTCACGAATGGCGTCACCAGAATAACTTAAGATGGTTGATGGCAATAGTTTAATTCTTAACATTTGCTAATCGAAAGTGAGGGTAGTTAGTGGAAGAAGGCTGCAATAATGTGTTTGAAAAGGTCTAATAATGCATAGTAAATATAACAAGAACCGAAAATTAAACTGGGTGAAGTTGTGATCTAGCAGCTAGGTTTTCGTTTCGACATTTTTAGCTGTGCTTTCCAATTTAGAACCGCTTGCTAAATTTCCTTCGATTTTTTATGCGTTCTGTAGTCTATTATATTTTCGCATAGAAATAAAATGATTCACACTTAATTTTATGCTTTCCACAAGCGTCACGTGGGTTTCTTAGAATTAGTGGAATAATTTATGTATCAGGAAGACGTGGTCCGCAACATCCGTACGATTGCAGTCATGTCCTGACGCTATGAACTGAGTTAGTTTCTGGAGTTTATTTGAAAACGTTATCCAGACTCCTCCAAAAAGTTTGGTTGGCTTTCGGCTATTAAGCTATCAGTGTAGGTACGCAAAAGCGCTTGTATACTAAGTTATGAAAACCAGCTACTGTAGAACTTATTCCCACACAGGAAGGTGCACTGGCGTTACGTATGTTGTGCGGTCAGCGGTATTAAATAATTATTAAAAATATTTTTATAGGTCACCTGAAATATGTTGGGCATTTTGGCAATGACTAATAATTGTCATTAATAAATCCACAATGCCAGTGAGCAGCATAATTATGTTGACGCTACGCCATGTCACAGACCGTTTACATCACTTGCGTGGTAGAAAAAATATATATTTAAAAGGCTGCTTTTGAATATAGAAAACATAAGTTTCGTTTCACGAGCGAAACAGACACATTTCTCATATGTGAGGTTAAGTCGCTGGTTTCAAGTCCTTTACAATTCGTATGACCGTTATATTTTTGAGATGGACTTGTGTTAGTATCAGCAGTGTAGTATCCATAAGATATGATTTTTTTTTTAAATAAATTCGCAAACCACTAGTAGATTTTTAGGCCACGTCGTTGTAACCGCTTCCGACTACTTTTTAGCCTGTATCACAATGACCATAATGTTTCAAAACAAAACTACGCATTTAATTGTAAATTAAACTAAACTTGCGAAATCTCTGAAGGTTCCATCGAATTAGAAAGTGCATTTCTTGTTATATTATGGAATTTGTGAGTAACGCCAATAATCTTAAAGAAGCTTTTAGAAATTGTATATAAATGCAAAGTTAGTCTAGACCGAGATCCAAGGAAAGGAAGCGGTAATCGATTCTAAACTTTCTGTAGCTGTAATAAAGTAGAAATAACAACAGACATTCGGTTCGTTTTTGTAATGAAAAAACATTAAATACACTGGCGACAGGACGTTGATCAAGGTCATATTGTATGTTTTTGTATTGTGTAAATATTTTGGATTTATTAAGATTATTATATTGAATAAAAAAATATTGTAAATGGATCGCTTGCTAGTTTTATTTACTTGTAATAACCCTGCACCCTTTGTAAATGTTTCAATGTAGAAATTCCTATTAAAACTATATTTTACGGTATTAGAATTGAAGGGAAGAAGATTCAAATTAATTATTTTTAAAGAAATTCGACTGCCATACAAACATAATTCATGCCAAATTAAAAATAAGGATAACTTGAAGTTCGACACTGCCTGCAGCATATACACTTATTTATACACACACCCATACAAGTTTATGTATATTGTATCCTTCATTTTACCTCCAAGTTTGCCACGTTCTAAGAACGTGGACAAGATAAGATACGAGGGTGGATTGAAAAGTACTCGGCCTAACCAAGAAAATAAACACATACTAAATCAGTTATATTTTTATTTTTCTACATAATCACCATCAAGTTCAATACACTTTTGCCACCTCCCCTTCCAAGCATTTAGACCGTTAAAAAAAAATGATTCTTCATTAAGAGTCAAAATATGCGTCTACAGCTGCTTTGACCTCGTCGTTTGTCGAAAATCTTTGACCTCCCAAGTGCTTTTTTAGGTTAGGGAACAGAAAGAAGTCTGATGGTGCCAGATCAGGTGAATACGGCGGATGCGGTAACAGTTGCAAACCACAGTTGTGAATTCCAGCCATTGCCTGTACTGACGTGTGAACACGGGCGTTATCTTGATGAAACAGGACTTTTCTTCTGAGCATTCCTCGACGTTTTTCTTTTATTTCCTCTCGTAAACGACGTAGTAAGGTGCAGTAGTAATCAGAGTTTATAGTCTGACCCCTTTCAAGACAATCAATCATAATCACACCTTTCGAGTCCCAGAATACTGAAGCCATCACCTTATTTGCCGACAAAATCGACTTAACCTTTTTAGGGGGTGGTGAACCAGGTCTTCTCCACTGTTTTGATTGTTGTTTTGTTTCCGGTGTACAGTAATGAACCCATGTTTCGTCTATAGTAACAAAACGATTCAAAAAATCATCTGCATCGGCTTCAAATAACTCCAAACAGTCGCGTGAAATAGTCAATCGCGTCCTTTTTTGTTCAACTGAAAGCAGTCGCGGAACCCACCTCGCAGACACCTTGTGGAAACCCAACTCGTTGACAATGATGTTTTGAGTTCGTTCATAAGAGATGCCTATAATCTCGGCTATCTCTCTAATTTTTAATCTGCGGTCTCCCATTATTAAATCAAGTACTTTTTTAATATTTTCGTCAGTAGTTGACGTCGAAGGCCTTCCAGAGCGTGGTTCATCTTTCACACTCTCTCTACCACGCTTAAATTCTGCTATCCATTTTTTGACGGATGAATATGACAGAGCACAATCGCCTAATGTACTGACCATGTCATCATGGATGGCTTTTGATGATAGCCTCTTCTTATGGAGGTACTTAATGACGGCACGCTGCTCGATTTGCTCCATTCGCGGAAATTATGACCGATTACTTTGTTAATAAATTTATAAAATCACAACTAATTATCGCACACGTTTCGAACTTCACACAATGAACTAGTCTGAACTGAACTAAATAATGTGGGTAGATTTGATTTTTAGAATTGAATGGATCTGTGTTAGGCCGAGTACTTTTCAATCCACCCTCGTATAAAATAATAAAAAAACAAGTAGATAAATCAGAAAGAACATATAATTAAAAAAAATACAAGAGGGTGGTTGTTTGGACTACGGAACTCACTCAGTCTCAGCCTAACGACACTCTTTGCTGGAATGTTATAACCGGGCTTCTGGACCGTAGCACAGGTGGGTTGCGACCACCGACCAAGTTCCGGGCAAGCGCTGACTTGGACTTATTTTCGGCTCGTGGGATGTACCTGTGTATCTTCAGCCAGTACTGTGTTCCCAGTATGAGAACACAATAACTTTTAGTAAGATTACTTTAAAAGTAGAAAAAATTACCTTTTGCTATTCCATAATAGTTCACGGTTTATAGGTTAATATTACGACCGCTTGCTTACCGAGGTTCTAACATATTCCCGATGCGTTGACTATTGATAAAATGAACAATTTTTTTTTATAAATTTTATTGAATTAAAAAATAATGAATGTTCTCTCTGATCAAATATTTAATTATTAATAATGAAGTATTATTAGATACGGAAACGCTACCGTATCTACAGAACGTATGCAAACCTATTTATCAGTCTAATTGGGAGTTGTAATTCGTTTTGATCTTAATTTAATTATTGATGATAACCCTAAAAAATCGAAAAAAAAATCCATGTTTACAACAAATAATTTATTTCAATTAGTCTAAGAACACTCAAGTGACAAGAAAGAGTAACCACATTCATTTCCGCTGTCGCCGGTTCTATTCTAGAATATAGAATATTATAAAAAAGGTAATTACAAAACTATGATCGAGCCAGACGCGTCTCGTTCACGCTTTCAAGCGATTTTGATCTCTATAGAAGTTTTTATAAAGACAAAGTAGTATATTTCGCTCAGTCAGATCTATTTTTACCTTACTCCTGCATTCGACGTTTTTAATGTACTTAATGTACTAACAAAGCTAGCATGTCCATCGAATAAATGTGATTAATCGTATACATTTGGTCTGTTATAAGTACATATATTTAAGTAAATAACTTAACTACTATGTAAAAAACGTTTCGTGCGTTCTGAATATAAACGATAAAGAAAAAATACATTTTCTGTTGTGCTTACAATGTTGAATAAACAAGGCCAATCTTAATTACGAGCCAAATTAAGTATATCATTACTAACCAAATAAAATAAGATAATACATAGTTTAAAAGAGTTTTATTAACACATTTTAATCACTTAAACTTTAACTTTAGTAGATATCAAACGAAATAAAACAGATTCTTTGACTAGTAACTAAACTAGTAATAATTTTAATTGGTTGTCTCTCACCCTAAAATGAGTCCCCCACCCCAAAATGAGCACTGCAAACTAAAAGACTATTGATTTCAATGGTGACGATGATAATTCACAACACATGTAAACAAAGATATCACGAAACCAACATGTTCGGGAATAATGTTACAAGTCGGTCATATCGTAAGGTAGCAATGTGTCCGATTTCTGTCCCGCCTGTGCCCTGCATTGGCACAGTTATAGCGATGTCGTTATTAAAGCAATCACAACACAAATTTAATCTATTAATATTGGCCCTTATCGCGAAAATTGTGCGTCTCATGTCGCTGGACGCCAAGTCAGTGTTGCCATACGTTAACATCAAGAAATGATCGAAGTACGGAACACGGCTACAATGAGATTTCCTGTACTCGAAATACACTGCAAATATTTATCCTGCACGTTATAAACGTGCATAGTATGTTAAGTTGTTACATCAAGTTTATGCTTAATTTTTACGACTATTCAAATACGTATAATGTTAATATTGCTGTGGAACCATACTATCTAACATTGCAAAGCCCATTGGAATTCATTAAGCGGTTGGTAACGCTCGTTTTGTTGTTGAACGCAATAAACAAACCCCTGAATGGGTTCCAAAGGGGTTACCTTATAAACAATAATAAAAAATATTTTTTTTTTATAGTAGGAGAGTGGGCAAACGAGCAAGTGGCTCACCTGATGGTAAGTGATCACCACCGCCCATGACAACCGCAATACCAGAGGAATCGCGGGTGCGTTGCCGGCCTTTGAGGAAGGAATAGGCTCTTTTCTTCAAGGTCCCTAAGTCGTATCGGTCCGGAAAAACCGCCGGCGGCAGCCGATTCCATAAAGTGGTGGTGCGTGGCAGAAAATTCCGCGAAAAACGCACTGTGTTGGAATGCCAACCATCCAGGTGATGGCGATGGAATTTTGTGTTATTTTATGAAGTACTGTTTATTAAAGACCAAGAAGACCTTCCGATTATCCTAATAATGGACGATCAAGTGGCAATGTGCCGGCCATATAGGTACAATTGATAACGGTTGGGGAAGAAAGGTTCTCGAGTGGCAACCTCGTGCTATCAGTAGCAGTGTAGGGCAACCGCCCACTAGATGGAGCGACGTCCTGCACGGTTTTGCGGGAAGTCGATGGATGCAGGAATGCAGGAGGAGGCCTATGTTCAACAGTGGACGAATGATGGGCTGAAATGATGATGAAGCAGTACCGATGTCAGTAAACTGTCAAAAGATATAATTTAAATAGCGATAGCTTGTGTTAAAATTACATCGTATAGATAAGTGAATAGTATCTGTCTTACTCTAAAGCCCGTATCGAGGTACCAAAAATAGTAAACTCTTTCCATAATAATATGTCACTAATAAATAAGTCGATTCATTAAACAAATCATCAGTCGTACTACTAACATAATTACAATATAACTCAGATTAGCTGCTCAATATTATGTTCTGACATGGTGAAATCTGTCGGTATCTAGGACTCATTTACATTCAGTTAAAATAAAAGCTAGCAACAGACTTAGATTGATACTAAGTTTGTTAGAAAAATAAATAACGTCGACTTCCTAAACTTGATTCATTGATGGCACGTAAAGTCGAACTTTGACTTTAGATATGTTTCATGACCAACTAAGTTTACAGTTCGTCGTCGAAGCGGTCTCCGACGAGGTCGTTCCCGTAGTCGGTGGCCTCGCTGCCGACGAACACTTGGTGGTGGTCGAGGATCTCGTCGAACGACAGCAGGTCGTCGTGGTCGTCATCGGCCGACGCGAACAAATGGTCCACTTCCTCATCGGCTATTTCGCTGCAGAAATTAGTTGTTATTATTATATATTTTACACAATATATTTTACACAAGCCTTTTGGTTGTAATGAAAAAAATAAATATAATAATGGTGAACATTTAGTTTCGCTTTATGGTGGAGCCGTAACGGAATCTATAATTTTAATGGATCGTCTTCGCGGCTTGTTTAAAAAATGTCTTCTTAAGTCAAAAAAAAAAAACAAATGAATGAGTCGCAGCGTCTTACTGCAATTTACAACCCCAGGGGAGCAATCTTTCCTGGTGGTAGGATTCCTATGCAGGAATCCGTCTAGGTAGGTATCAACCCAGGGCCAGTTATTCTGCCGTGAAGCAGTAGTGCGCAAACATTAATGTGTTTCAGTCTGAAGGGCACCGAGAGCTAAAAAAAACTATCTGACTAGTAATGACTGACAAATAGATAAAATTGTAAAAAGGGTTAGATACAGTGACGGGAACACGGCTGCTATATAAATTGTAAAAAAGAAGTACTCTATTATCATTAACTTCTTAAGAAAACTAAAATTATGTTATCATTCAGCCGCTTACTTGTTGTCGGGTATTATCCAATGGTGGACCTCGCCTGCGTCCAGCACACCGTCTTTGTTGGAGTCCAGCTCGTGCTCGAACTTGTCTTTCTCCGAGATCAGCCACTCTTTATCGCGCTGCGATCCTGAGAAATCAATCATTTTGTTAAACAGTAGCTTGTTCTAGTAATTCAACCACCAAAACACCTTACGAAAAGAAAAAAAAACCCCAACAGCATTTAACCAACATGAATACCAGGAATCAGATGGTAAATGTGCTTTATTTATTTACAAATATAAATGTACAATCATGTTTTGCTAAGTGATTTTAACAGTATTAATGTAGCATTGCAAATGATAGTTTTTAACGTTTAGCCATTCGTATAATCCCTTCTTAAATATAATATAATATTTATGAGTTCATTGAGAAATACCAGGAACAACATAGGCCCCAAAATTGAACCTTGTGACACTGTAATCGACGTCAAAAATTGATAAAGTATAAAGCCATGCAATGCTGCTTCTAAGCGGGACCTTTGAAAAAATTGGAAACCGAACAGCGATAAGAGCTGCCATGGATATCGAAGTGACATTTAGATAACAGTGATTCACACGTTCATATTTCGCCAACGATTGTCTACTGTATTTAAGAAGGAGAATGTACTCTTAGGTCATAATTTAATTATAGAATATTGCGGGACCGAATACTTGCTAACTAGAAAAAGACGTAATAGTGTAATGCACACTATATTTAACAGTGTATGTTATTATACAGTAATGACAATAGACTAAGCTATAGACAATGGTGTAACTTGCGGTGGTTTTGTCAACATGAGCGACGTTGACTCCATTCTATTACCTTACTGCCTTTCATTCAAACTTAGCGTTATAGATTATCGAATGGATCATCATTTATAAACATACTCGCGACCCACGAACAAACATATTTGTTTAGAGTAGAACAGCATATGAGCTTTTAGCTTATAGCCGACAGGTGTCCGGCAGAGTAGAATAGCACCTACCTCTTTCCCACCGAGGTGTTGTAAGAGGCGACTAAGGTATTGGAATACGGAAATTGGAACCTTTATTCCTGCAGAATAACACCATAATATGCAATGTTGTCACTATGCTGTTCGTGAAAACGCAATGGGGAGTAATTTTTTGACTCCTACCAAAATGACGGCGACGTGGGTCGCCACCCGTCACGTCTCGTTTCCCGCGAGGGCCGGAAAGAGGGCTACGTGAGTCCTATGTGTGCCCCTGGGGGAAGGCCCTTATACGTTTTTTTTTTGATTGTGTGTATCGTTGTTAGCCCGGCGGCTTTCACAACTTCGTCGGAAGAGACAAAGTTTACAGTGATAGTCATATATTAAGAACGTTTTCTAGCGCCACAAGTTTTTGATCAAAATCATGTTACATGTAGTATTGAGTTCCTTCTCATAAGTAATTCGATATGTCATTAAGATGGATTAACCAAACTGAATTAGGAATATAGTCATTAAATCATTTAGTATTTTTACAAATTTCATTTATTTTCAATAGCAACAAATTTAAATACAAAGGCTTGACTATAAATTTTTGATACTTTCTCAGAGCAATAAAGTTCCATCCTTCTAAGAAAACGTCGTACGCCTCTCATAGACAGCCACATTATCGATTTGATATGCTTTCAAATCAAGATGTTCCAATGGATTTAGATCTGGACTGTTAGCTGGCCAGTCTAAGGCAGAAAGTATTTGCGAAATGAGGAATTCTTTCACCGTGCATGCTTTTGGTCATTGCCGTGCTGAAATAATGTCTAAAATCACCAGAAGCACGTCAACAGAATAGAATAGGGTAACATGGTAGTAGCAAAATAGGTTTCAGTATATTTTTATCAGCGTAATAGGTCCAACTCAATAATCAGGAAAGCATCCCCTAATTTTTACGTTTCCCCCGCCAAGCTTTAATGTCACTTTCGTGTACTTGGTGTCGAGTGCTTCATTCGAAGGGCGTCGAACACTGTCGCTGGCTAGCCTATGGCATCGTTACAAATCGAGTACCTTTTTTGCTATAGTTTCGTGCAACTTTTCTTTCACCAAACACCTTCGAATAGTGTGTGCCGAGATTGCTGAAGGATTGATTTCCAAAAATTATTACTTTCTTATTTCGTTAGCCCCTTAAAAGGATTTTGTTTTTCGAATTGTGAACGATATTTCGACCATCTCGACGAGATGTCTTACTCTAATCAGGTGAGGGAGGAATATTAGTGTTATCGTTGTTGTAAATTGCTTCACAGCGTGTTAAACTATCGCTTTCGATAAGATAATGATGAGAGATTTGTTACAAGTTTTTTACTCCTTGAAGTATTCACGCTTTAAACTGCGGCGCCAAAATTATACGAAAATTGACCTAGCCACAGAGTGTGCCAAGTAATTTTAATAAAAAATAAAATTATACTGTGACACAGCTGTAGTATGTACTAGTCCAGAAGTCAGGTAATGTAAAAAAAAAATGTATTAAGTAGTGTTATAATCTAATGTACTGCAAAAGCTGGTATGGAAAAGTTTTGCGATACCTCGAGAAATATAATACAAGCAATAAATTATACTTGTTTGTTCAAAAAAAAAAAACTGTCTTTAAATAAGCTTTCTTAATTGCATGACCACCGATATCGGAATTATTAGTAATCAAATTCACGATTACTTTTACCTTTCGTCCCGAAATTTGACTTGGCAACACTAGCTACGAGTGTGGTCTCTCCCTAACCCTTATATGGGAAAAAGGCGTGACTGCATGTATGTATGTAGGTATTTATGCATGTATGTATCTATGTATGTATGTGTATGTACTTAAGTTGTCCAAGGATTAAACTCACCCCTGTCCCCGACGTACTCTTCGAAGTCCACGAGGCCCGTCGCCGTTGCGGTCGCGCTCACGTATAGTCTGGTTCACGAGGAACGGCTGCATTATCATGTGCTCCTCGGGGTTCGAGAACACCTGCAAACGAACAGCAGTTCGGGCTTTAGACGCATTGTACGGAAAGATAAGACAGTATTCTTCGTATGGTGGCAGTGTAAAAGGAAGCATAATCGCTGGTGGTAGGATTCCTATGCAGGATCACGCACGTCTCCGTAGGTATCATCCCAGGGCCAGTTGTTCTGCCGTGAAGCAGTAGTGTGCAAACATTATTGTGTTCGATTCTGAAGGGCACTGCGAGTTAGTGTAATCACTATGCATATGAGACTTAAGAACTGACTGACGTTGCACACCACCAGGTCAACGTTTTGCCCGTTTCGTCCCTTGATCCATTAAAAAAAAAAAACTTGACTCATGAGTTACAAAAATACAACTAAGAGCCAATGCCAGCAGACTAGCGGTTTTCGGCAAGCAGCAGCGTGTAAATGTGAACACGGACTGTCTGTTTACAGGATGGTTATATATAAAAGTAAAGTAACAGCCTTTAAATGTCTAAATCTAAAGGGCTCTGGAGCTAGGACGAGTCCGCGACGATGCTCCAAAGCGGGTTGGCGGACTTCGCATGTCCTCGAAATATTTCTATTCCTCAGACATGCAGCCCCGTGTGCCGCCGTGTGGTAGCGGCCTAAGAGAATCTACCACCCCATCCCATCCCGTGGGTGTCGTAAAAGTCGACAGAAGGGAAATTAAAACCAAGAGATGTGCAGCAGCATCTTCCTGGAACATCTGAATAAATAAACCGCAGGTTGCCAACCCGCCTGCAAAGCGGGGCAACTATGGCAAAATCCCCTCCGATATGAGAGCTAAAAACTTTTGTGGCTATCTATGGAGGAGGCCTATGTTCAGCAGTTGACTTGTGATAGGCCGAAACGACGACGGACGAGACATGCAGCCTCACGATGTTTTCCTTCACCGCACGTGGTGAATCAGCAGTGAAAATTGTATATAAAATTTAGGACATGCCTGCACCGGGGATCCAACTGTAATCACTCGCTTACTATGACATTGAAGTAAAGCACCCTGGCCCCTGAGCTTAATACTTTCACACATCTAGAGATGCACAGATGTAATCAATTTGCATAGCATCATTGCGCAGTTGAGTAATTCATGCTTTTTTTATTGTATAAAGTGATGAAACGATGCTAAACGTTCACCTGATGGTAAGTGCAACGTATGCCCATAACAAATGCTGTGTCACCCAGAACATTTCTGTGTGATACCACACTCTGTTCATCACCCTGAGACATCAGTTCTTAAGTCTCATATGCCCAGTGATTACGCTAGCGCGTTCACGTTACAGTGCCCTTCAAACCGAAATACAGTAATGTTTGCACACTACTGCTTCATTGCAAAATAACTGGCCCTGGGGTGGTATCTACCTAGAAGGATTCCTGCATAGAAATCCTATGCTATGCATTAAATAATTTAAAAAAAACGTTGCGTGAACTTACGTACTCGCGTTAAGAAGTTATATTTCATTGGCATAACTGATGATGATGATGATATTCTCCTGGCCGATTTCGATCACGGCGACAACTTTCAAATATTGTCAAGAGCCTATCAACTGCGCAGGAGATATCATAGTGCCACAAGTGTACGCGCAAACACAGAGAAACAGAGGCACTCATTCGTCCCCAATTATCCGCGCCCGATGTAACGCTGATGCGATAAGATCGGAGGTAGGCTAGAATGCAGAGTCAGAAACACGAGGACAATCACAACACAACCAGACCCGAAAAACCAACAATTTGTGTTTTTTGTACAAATTTTGGCTCCGGCTGGGATTCGAACCCGGGACTCGCGGCGTAGAAGTCAGGTACTCTTATCGTTAAGCCACGCGGTCGTATAATGGTTTCACAATAATGGTTTCATTAAAGGTAAAACCTCCAGGTTCATAACCTATCAAAAGACTTCGATCTCTGAAATATCAATAAAAAAATCCTAAAAATTTACCACAAGCTTTTGAAAACACTTTCAAAATTTTATTTTACAAATATTGCACTAAGAAAATTTTCAGCGCACAATATAAGTAAAATTTATTTGTAACATTAAATTTTCTTAGACGGTTTACTTCTTCTTATATTATAATACAGTTTATAGTAGTTATATGCAACATAAAAACCTTGAAATATGCATGAAATATGTTTAAAATATACCTGAAAATTGTCAAAATATGCAACATTAAATAATAAAAAAGTAAGTTTTGGTTTGTTTCTTTAAAAAGTAACAGCCTATAAATGTCCCACTGCTGAGCACAGGCCTCCTCTAATTTCTGAGAGGGTTTTGAAGCCGGGAATAATATGCCACGCGGCTCCAAGCGGGTTCACGGACGTCATATGTAGGTTTCCTCACGATGTTTTCCTTCCCCGCTGAACACGTGATAAATCAGCACTTAAAATTGTACAAAAATTTTGTTCGAAATTAAAGGCGAGCACCCGGCCCCTGAACTACCACGGCTGGCTTTCTTAAGGAATCAGCATACAATTTAAAATTACTCATCCGTAAGCTATAAAAATTTAACAACCTCATCATCGGTAATATAATAAAATTAACAATTATTGTGTCTATTTTGAAAATGTGTGAATTTATTTATTGCCCACATGAGGGCTAGCCTAGTGTGGGGATCACTTGCTGTACAATTGAGAAGCGTATGGAACACATAAACTTACTGTTTATTAGGCGATCAACCAGAAGATTTATATATGTATAATTTATTTATTATATATCCAAATTATATATTATATATTGAAATGAAAGTAATTTTACGGATTTTTTCGAGTTGAATATTTTACTATTTATAACCCGACGTTTCGAGTGCTTTACAGCACCCATGGTTAAATCCGTAAAATTAGTTTCATTTAAATGTGTAGTGTTCGCGTAAATATAAGAAATCATTATATATATAAATCATTATACATATAAAATAATCATAAATGTATTTTCCTCATATTACTTTTTTATTATTTGGTGAGCTACCTGCCTTCTACTTTTCACCATAACAAGAGTTGACTCGTAGAGAATGCCACTAGGCATTAAGTCCGCCCATTGTAGCCCTTAGCTTGAGGTTTCATCAATTAAAAAGGTAAAAAGTAAAGTTTCAGCCTATAAATGTCCCACTGCTGAGCACAGGCCTCCTCTCATTTCTGAGAGGGTTTTGGAGCTAGGAAGAATCCGCCACGCTGCTCCAATGCGGGTTGGCGGACTTCACATGTCTCGAAATATTTTTTTATTTCTTAGACATGCAGGTTTCCTCACGATGTTTTCCTTCACCGCCGAGCACGTGGTAAATCAGCACTTAAAATTTCAATTAATAATTTTAGTGGTGCTGGCACCGCGAATCGAACCAAGGTCACTCGCGTACTATGAAATTTTTGAAGCGAGCACCTAGCCCCTGAGCTACCCCGGCTCCGCAATTAAGAATGAATAAATAAATAAATAAATAAATAAATAAGATCATTGTTACTTTACAACATAATACAACAGTCATATGGCCGTGTGGTGGCGGCTCGTTAAAAGAATACTACCACTCCATCTCATCCAATGGATCTCGTAAAAGGCGAGTAAGGAATCAAACTGCACTGTGCACCCAGCAGCGCATGGTGGCGATGGGCTCACCACCTATCACACCAAGTGCATTATATTGTTTTGGTGAAACGTGGATTGTGGCAGTCATCTGTTTTAGCAGTGAGTGCCCAGTCTCTGACTACCCCTTATGGGATACAGTCGTGATCTTATGTATGTATGTATGTACAACAGTAATAATACTGTTGTATTATGTTGTAAAGTAACAATGATTAAAGTAACAACGTAACGTACGCTAACGTAAACTAAGCTACGAAACTTACTTCGAACTCCTCGATATCGAGCTTACTGTCGCTGTTCTTGTCTGCCAGCACCCACATCGACTTCTCCTCTCGTAGTAACTGTCGTAAATACATAGTATATTAATCACATGATGAACTTCCTAATACTGTCGAAAGTTATCGACTGCGCAGGAGATACTCGTATTATAGTGCCATAAGTGTACGTGACAACACAAGGGCGCCCACTCGTCCCAACCTACCAGTGCCCGACGTAACGCCCATGCGATAAGGTCGAAGGTAGACAAGATATAGTGTCAGAAACGCTAGGACAATCACAACACAACCAGACCTGAAAACCAACAATTTGTTTTTGCAAAAATATACCTGCGTCGTAGAAGTTAGGTACTCTAACCACTAGGTAACGCAGTCGTCAATTTTATTATTATATAATAATAATTTATATATCACCCCATTTCATACCGTGGGTAAATGTCGACAAACTTTTGTGGCAATCTATGGAGGAGGCGTATGTTCAGCAGTGGACTAGTAATAAGGTGAAATGATGATCATGATGAATAAGTTATTACATAACTAATGTTTTACTTCATTGAATATAACATAATTATATTTACTACAGTGCTACTGTTAAAGTTTTTTGGACGTGACAGAACAAGCAATTCGTTCAACTGATATTATGTGTCTGACACCCGTCTATAACGGGTTGTAGGGTCACTCAGAACTTTGTATTTGAAAGTTCTGTGTACCACACACTGGCGGGTGCACCACGAGACATCAAGTCTAAAGTCTGAAATGCACCGTAATTACACTAGCTTCAGTGACTTTTAATTTTGCAATATATATTTTTTAATACATCTTGTCAAAAAATTGTAATGGAGCATGCTTTCGTTTTCTATGAGACTATTTGTATATGTAAATTTATAAACAATGTATTTTTGACTACGATAAAAAATAGTTTCTTTCACTCGTATCTTCACCGTCAGAGGAACCTTATTACTAAACGGTGGTAAGTTGTAAGAACGTTTATATTTCTTACAAATAAATAATTTTCATTTCATTTTAAACCAAAATTTGTCTCGTCGGCTGTTTCGGCGCTGACCTCATTTAAGTATTTGTAGCGACATCTATGTAAATATTTCATACATTCCATAATCGCGCTATGAAAGTTTTATCAGATGCGCGAACTATATGTACAACATGTAAATATTACTAGTCGGATGAGACGTCCTCCCCAGATCAGACCACCCGATCTGGCGGGTAGGGGCTACCATTTTCTTTGCCAATATCATTCACCAAATATTAATTAGCAATTATTTTATATTACAAAATCATCAAGCAAGCAAGTCACCCGCACTCATATCATTCATCATTAGTTTATATTTATTTTAGTTTTTATATCAAATATACAAGTTTCGATTTATCAGTTTATCATTTATTACTTCTATCCAGAACACATGGGTATTCTGACACTGTTTGGCGGTTCAATAACTTGCACTGCGGTGATTTATGTATTCTACCAGCAATGGCTATGTTATTTTTTAAATTAAGTCCAGAAATGTTTACTACATTACGATGAAGTAACCTTTTTTTTAGTGTATAAAGCGATGAAACGAGCAAAAGTTCAGCTAATGGTAAGTGCAACTTCTGCCCATAACAAATGCTGTGTCACCCAGAAAATTTCTGTGTGACACTGCACTGTGTCCATCACCCTGAGACATAAGTTCTTAAGTATCATATGCCCAGTGATTACGCTAGCTCACAGTGCCCTTCAAACCGAAACACAGTAATGTTTGCACACTACTGCTTCACGGCAGAATAACTGACCCTGGGGTGGTACGAGTATCTACCTAGACGGATTCCTGCATAGGAATCCTACCGCCAGTACCTGCCAGTACCTGCCAGTACCTACGTCATAGAGCCACACTAGGAAAACATAAATGATTCTTCGACATCGTTACTATGTTCTACTACGTTCTCTTGTCAGGCCAATAAATAGAGACCCACCATCCCCGTGTCGCCGGTGTCGTCCGGTCCAACGTCCTCTTCGCCGTCGACTCCAAAAGTGTCCCTTATGTACTCTTCCCAGGTGACGACGCCGTCGTGGTTCTCGTCCGCCTCCAACATGCGATCCTCGGCCTCCTCGCGCGACAGCTCGCTGAAGGACATAACTGCTTCATCTATTTGGCCATCAAAGTCATTGACGCGGGATTCTACGTCAATACCGTTACCAATGTTCAGAGCCGCATATGATTGTCGAGGTAATTTAGTAATTACTTAAAAAAAATATGGAAGACAGTGATGAGACGAGTAGGTGCCTGCAACATCTGCCCAAAATAAATGCTGTGTCGGCATTTTTTACGCACAGGCGTTGCACTTACCATCAGGTGAATATTTTGATCATCTCATCACTTTCTCCTAATTATAAAGCTTGAGACATCAGTTCTTAAGTCTCATATGCCCAGTAATTACATTTGAGATCAGTGGTCTTCAAACATTAAAAAAAAATGTGTGCACACTGTTTCACGACAGAAGAACTGGCCCTGCGGTGGTACCTACCTAAACGGATTACTACATAGGTATTCTACAGCAAGTGAAACATGCAAGTAAACGGAGTTTAATCATAGGTGCGGGCAACACTAAAATTGCTATTTGTGAAATTTCTCAGTACTGATTTATCATGATAATGAAGGAAACCATTGTGCAGAACAATAGAATAGACTTGAGAAGTCCACCAACCCAGCAGCAACATGGCAGACAAGTCCCTGATCAATATTCTACTCAAAAATTATTATCAACAATGCCCCATACCCCATTTCTCATGTATCATGAGTGCATTATTTAGACATAAATTTGGCCTTGAGAAACACAACCAGATCTGAAAACCTACAAATTGTTAGCTACAGCTGGGATTCAAACCCAGGATCCACATCTTAGAACTCAGGTACTCTGCCGACTAAGCCACATGGTAGTCTACTAATGTAAAAAGGTACAAATATTTTTTAGTTTGAGAGGCATTCACATCACATAGTGTATATTTAAATAAATTATTTTTCTTTGTTATTGGGATGTCTGTGCTTTTGTGGGTCGTGTTTATGTTCTGTGGATAACAATATTGTGAAAAATGCAATGTTTGCACATATGGTTTTAATAGCATTGCACGTTGAGAAAGGTGTTACTGTGTGAAAAGCTGAATGCTTTCATCAACAATGTTTAAAGTTGCCTTGATTCAAATAATTCTTTATTATATATTTAAATAAAACTATTTTTTTCGGATTTTATCGCATTTAATTTAGAACTATTAATAAAATAGTTCTAAATTAAACACGATAAAATCCGTAAAAAATGTTTTCTTTATTATATGTTAGTCATGCTAACCTGAGGCAGGGATTTGATGTAAACTTTGGTAGAGCCATGGTACCTCAGGGGCTAGGCGCTTGTTTTAAGTTTCATAGTATGCGATAGTCCTGGGTTGGTATATACCAAAATAGACCAACAAAAGTGGAGATGAACCGGCCACATGTTGTGAAGTATCCAAGATAAGTGGAGCAAAATTGTAACAAAATGGTACCCTAGAGGTGACAAAGGAAACAGGGGGAGGGAGCATAAAAGATGATGAGGAAGATGGACACTGGTTCCTAACTGGATAAGAGTGCTAGAGACAGGGAACATTGGAAAATGAGGCCTTTGCCAAGAGGCACACTGTACTAAGAGACATTTAGTAATTACACTAAAGATATTGCAACATGAAAATTAAAGATGAGAGACTCGGGTTCGGGGTAAAGGACTTTAAATTAAATTAACTGTATTTAAATATTTAGTTACACAAGCAACAGTTCTAACAGGTAGGCTAGGATGCAGTGTCAGAAACACGGGGACAGTCACAACACAACCAGACCCGAAAACCAACAATTCATGTTTTAGCACAAATGTTGGCTCCGGCTGGGATTCGAACCCAGGACCCGCGGCTTAGAAGTCAGGTACTCCGACCACTAGGCCACACGGTCGTAAGATATATATAACATGTGTTAATGAATAATATAATATTTGAAATATATTTTTCATAATATAAATATATATTACATACATCAAACACAGGATTGTGATAAAATCTGAGAGCCTGTGTTTGTGATTGGTTTGCTAGTACACTTGACAACATGGGACGGTAACTGGAACTAGTTGCAATGGTAGAAATCAGTGAGAAGGATATTCATAAAATTAACAAATCATATATGTTGTCCAGTATATTCTCTAAAATTTAAAGCAAATAAGGTCAAGTCTTAATGTTTCTTATTATTAAAATAATCGTTGTTTAAAGTTAAAATGACAGACTTTTGAGTAACTTACACAAAGGAGTTCAGGATCCAGTTTTTAAGCTCTTGACGGTCAATGAACAAGTCACCATTAGAGTCCATTCTTGGCAGCATTAAGCTCAACCGTCGCTGGGACTCCTCCGGTTTAAGTTTATCATATTCCTCGGCCTCTTTCACGCTACCTATAGTAAAGAAAAAAGTTGTAACAACAATACTAGGCACCAGCAGCAACAGAATGTGTTTCACGGACATCTTGCGCCGCACTATCGCATTTCTTATCGCGAAATAAACTGCTAGCCATTAAAGCCGCGAGCAATAAGAATGGTAAAGTATAAGAAGCACCTAAGATAGCTTCGTGGTCGAACTCTAAATTGTGTCCAGCGTCGCTATAGTGGTCGAAATCTCGAGCGCGATAACTCCCGTCCGATTCGCGTTCCGCCGTATCAATATTGTGGCTGTGTACAGCAGCCGAAGTGCAGTGTAAAATATACGGAGCGATCAACAAAACGGACAAAAAACATTTGAAAGCCATCGCGTTACACTTCCTCCGTTTGGTTTATTTTTGACACATCGATTTAACACGTTTGTATTGCAATGTTCATTTCAGTCCTATTATTTTTCAAAAATAACATTTAGTCATCAGGATATACGAAAAGATTGACATATTCACTAATGAAATTGACAGTGACACCTGACAGTACAGAATATTTTATTTTTAGTATATGAAAACTTGACAGATGGAATTATCTGCTTTCTTCTTCTTATTTTTTGTTTCTGGCAATTAGCTACCAAATCGGGCCATTCTTCTCAATGTCGAATATTCTTTTAATTTTAACAAGGAGTTCGTTTTGATCGACAGTAAAATGATAGTTGACTTTTTTTGACTGAAGATTTGTTTGACTGATGAATGGTGATGGAGATGAAGTTTTGCTGGACTGATGGAGACAAATCAAAAAAGATCAATTTTGGTTTTGAATTGAATTTTCCAATTCCTGTACACTTTTACGAGCAGTTGCTGCATAATAAACTATCAATATTAAACATCGAAACTCAAAACAGAATTAAAAAAATCAATGAAAACACTACCTACCGAAAACTTTTTGAACTGGCGCCAAAAGTCCTTGTCTGCTTTCGGATTGGATGATTTTTATTTTTTTTATTCTTTTTAGTTAGGGATCGTTTTTTTCTGGTTCGCCACCGCATCAATATGGCCTCTTATTAACCAACAACAAGTATAATATTGATATTTTTAAAATGCTACTTTTTAATGTAATAAAATCTGAACAAAAAAAATAAACACTTATTAAATAAATTTATTTGAAAAATAAATGTGATTTCGGCGAAACATTTGCCGGTGGCTGGATGTCTCTCTAGTTTATGGTAGAGTTATACATGATAACTTGAAAGAAAAATTTCAATCTGAGGAAATAAATTTTCACTTAGGCACACATGTGCTGAGAGTACTTTCTAGTGGTTATTTATATAAGGCAATCAGTGCTGAAATTGCCTCAGACAGGGAATTCACATTATCAATCTCATCGTCAGATAATGTTTGGTGAGGAGATAACATTACATTGTTGAGTTCAAGCTTTCAATAATACGTGCAATCGGAGAGGAAAAATAAAAGGAAAACATAGCTTAATCATAAGTGTGTAACGATACAAATCGGAAATCGCTATCGAGCGTGGTATATGGAATATTGTAGCCAACTTTTAGATCGCGATGTTCAATTTTACCTAACTGCCTTGTACTATGCGAAAAATCCGAAACACATGTAGCGACATCTATGTCGCCACATGAGAAGCTCAAGAAATATTTCATACATTCCATAAACGCGCTATGAAAGTTTTCTGAGATGCGATCTACATATGCAACATCTAAATATTACTAGTTGGAGGAGACGTCCCCCCCAGATCAGACCAACCGATCTGGCGAGTAGCTACCCTTTTCCTTGGCAATATCATTCGCCAAACACAAGTGAAAGAGTTTTCTGTTGCCAGCAATTTTGGACGTTTGTCAACATACGATTATGGTGGTCCGAAGTGAACCGAATAAAAACACCGTACACTGTTGATTACGTAATAGTATACGGTATTTTCTGTCTCTTTTTATGGCATCATATCCTTATCATCCGTCTGGTAAAAGTTGTGTCACCAAAAAAAAAACAGTCCTCTCGTTTGCAAATTGGCGATTGCACTAACATACGTTTTGTCACTAAATCGCTGGCATAAAATCTGTGGTGGAAAAATCATAGTGAATATCTTTTTTCAAGTTACTCTGCTCTTCTACTCTCTGCTTTTTTCTTCATTTCCTTTTAATAATTCTGATATGCGATTTAATTTAGTGTGAATTTGAAAACTTGTGTTATTGTATTATTAGTAAGAAAGGAGTATCAAGGAGACGCTAAGCACATAAGCGAATCAATCCCAGTGGCAAGCGCTAAATAAAGCCCGTGCGAACTCAAAATAAATATGATAATATTAATTTTGGTTTAAGAAATGAAATTTATAGAAAACTCTTAATTTATTTATTTATTTATTAAAACTTTATTTCGGAATAAATCCATAATAATTACATATTTCTTTCTTATATTAGTTATAATGTTGTTTATAAACTAACATTATTTGTAAGCGTGGAGCTGTATCCATCTCCTCATCATAGGAGATGCCCACTGATCTATAAACACACTCAGAATAGTGTTGGTGGTGCCACGGAGACGTGCCAGCAGGGATGCACACCGTTTCCTCATGATGGCGGCAAAACCATCAATCCGAACTCCCGTGAACATTCCTGATGCACTACAACGCCACGACAATCCCGACAGTATCCGTCCGCTGCCCATAATTCACCCACAGGGCGCACGTGTAGAAGGATTGACAGAATGATTTAAATAACGTTATCTTTACTGACCTCGTACATCGTGCAAACCTGCGGGCCAACGCGTTGCAACGGACAGACAGCGACCTGCGCTCCCTGTTAATATCCATATTGTCATTTAAGTTATTTCATTTAACCAGTGGCCCAAATACTTAAAGCTATTTACTCTAGATAACTGTGTTCCGTACAGCAGCACCTGGGGCACATCTTGGTAGGTTACTTTACCGGCTTTAAAAATCATCAATTCGGTCTTTTTAATATTGTATTTAAGTCCATGGGCTGTCGCATATAATTAATATCGCGAAAAATAATACGGCTTACGGCGACTTAAATAATACGGCTTTCAATAAATAAAAAAACTTTATTAGAAATAAAAAGAAAATAGAATACATGCGTATTTGTAATTAACACCAGTTATGTTAATATTATTTTAGTAAATTATCAACTGCCATAGTAATCAAAGTTATCCTTCGACTTGCTACATGGCTCGGGTAAGACAACAAAAATTTAGTAAGATGCTTACGAACTTCCGCAACAACCATAGGCAAATGACTGCGGGTAATAGAGTCTAAAGTATTTATGTTTATTATGGCGTCTTCGAGGTACCTGCAAGAATAAAGTGTCATAAACTAACTGGCAGTAAGATTCAATCACCAAAAAGCCAGTTATTTTCCCGTCAAGCATTTTTGGATTGAAGGGTACAGGAGACAGAGAAATCGATGACTCATGGTGACGATGGAGACTTGGCGCTAACCATCAGGTCAACAACATGGTCGTCTCATCACTTAAATTAAAAAAAAAACGGGTTTTTATTACATGCGACGATGCGTAAACTTTACAATTAATGTAAATATCCAAAAGCCAAACAAAAGAAGAAAAAAATCTTAATAAATGAATATCACAGACTAGCATTTCCATTTATTTGGGGTTATATAATAGTTGTAGATACGGAGTCGCTAATATTGCCTTATTTCGAGAGCACGGACTAGGTTTATACACAGGGTATTCGTAATGTCCTTACACATACATCCCGGAAGGCTGGGCTTAGGGACGATGTGCGTATGCCCCAAAAAATATAATGAGCCTCGTAGCGTGATACCTGTAGGAGATATGTCGTGACAAAAGCAAAACCACATTGCGCCCGTCACCTTGAGACATCAGTTCTTAAGTCTCATATGCCCAGTGATTACACTAGCTCGCAGTGCTCTTCAAACTGAAACACAGTAATGTTTGCACACTACTGCTTCACGGCAGAATAACTGGCTCTGGGGTGGTAACTATTATATTAGTACTATTCTAGCCGTTAAATTTTTCTGCACAGCATACATAATCACATACAAGCAGTACCTGCATTTAAGCTGCGTATCGTGGACCATATCGGTTGCCAATTGTTGTATCAGTGACAACAGCACGGACTGGCGTAATTGACATGGCGGTGAAAATACTTTCACGGGATCCGCCGCTCGACACGTCGCCATCACTAGTGACAAATCGGAAGACGACAGCGCTTTTTCGAACGAACCGTTGATGTTGCCTTCTTTTATTTGCTTGTTGATCTCTGCTGATTTCATCTAATGGGAAAGGAGAAATTTATTTGTAGCTTTTTAATATTTTGGACATAAAACACTTACCTTAGCAACATATGAATTACTAGTTAGTAGTAGTCCCGCCGTATCACCCGCATTAAATTATATTACAAATATTTATATTCATTTCTTCTGAACCCTGCAAGATATCGGATTGGAACATACACGACAATTTAAGTTTTTTTTTATCGCATAATGTGACGAGATGAGAAAAAGTTCACATGATGGTAAATGCAACGTCTGACCATAACAAATGCTGTGTCACTCAGAACATTTCAGTGTGACACCACACTGAGTCCTTCACCATGAAAAATCAGTTCTTAAGTCTCATATGCCTCGTGGTTACACTAGCTCTCAGTGCCCTTCCGACCGAAACACAGAATTACACTACTGATTCACGACAGAATAACTGACCCTGGTTACCACTACAGGGCCAACTGTCATCGCTGATGCCTTTACCTGACGGATCGGTGTATAGGTTTATTTATTCACCAGACTAAAGATCTAACACCAGTTTTAATCTGTTATCAAATGTCATCGTTTTGTATTTACTGAGACGTAAATGGCTTACCAGCTGGTCTATTATAGATCGCTCGGGGTCAGCGGGCTGGGGAGGGCTGACTGGACTATAGTTAGGAGAGGCAGAATTTGTCAAATTGTCTTCTGAAGTTTCTTGATCGTTGTTTTTTTGCATAAACAATAGGTGGAATAGATTTTCCCGCCACCCTTTCAACTCTTTCTGAAGAATCCTACAAAATGTTATGATAAAGAAGTGTTTTATTTTCATTTCGATTATTCAACAACAATAATGAAATAGTACAAAGCTTTAAAAGGTTAGCAATGATTTCGTTAAGTACTATTAAAGATAAGAAATGCAGCTAGCCCGAAGCTGTCAAGTGCGAAATGATACGTTTTACGACTGCTCCAAACATGTTCATTTAAGAAAAAGTACCTTGGAATAAACATTTTGAAAAATCAAGCCAACAATTTTCATATCGGTGTCGGGGAGCAAAATCGAAGGTAGTACTACGATCGCCAGTCTAGCTGCCAAGGGTGGGTTACAAGAAATCCTTGCTTCTTTATTGCCGATTACGATGATTAAATAGGATTTTTTTTGATGATTAATTTTGATTCTCCACTGGCACCACATTGCGCTCGTCACCCCGAGACAAGAGTTCATAAGTCTCATATGCCCAGCGTTTACGTTAGCTCTCAGTATCCTTCAAACGAAAACAGAGTAATGTTTGCACACTACAGCTTCACGGCAGAATAACTGACCCTGGGGACCACCCCAGAGACTACTTAGATGATTACTGATGATCTTTTCTTGGTTTTTTGTGACACAAATTGAGGTTTTTGGTGGTAGGATTCCTATGCAGGAATCCGTCTAGGTAGGTTGTTACGTATGGAATGGTTGGCAGCCACGTAGGAAGGGTTTTCTGTGATCGCCACGCTTTGCTTTTGGATACGAATGTTATTCCGTCGCCCTTCCCCTTAGTACATATCCCGGTACATGTGTCCCGACACGATGAGATGAAAGAAAGCATTTATTGGCAGAGCATAAGGAGACATCACATTCACACAAAACACGACCACCAAGAAAGCGTCTCTTGGCTGGATTTAATAGGTCTCCAGACCATGGACAATAGACTCTTTTACTATAAATGTCGAAACAAAATCAACAAATGGGGGAAAAGATGGTGTTAAGCGATATTATTCTATAGTTAAGTTTGGTATACTCCTGTAAGCTCCGTTGTAAGTGTTTGACGAGGATTCTGCTGTGATCCGCCTCCTCCAGCAAACTCTGATGTCGTTCCAGAGCGTTGTGCAGCGTTTTCGAAGTCTTGTACACGGACTTGGAAAATATGGCCGAGTTTTTCTCCACTGTAAAAACAAACTTTATTAACACCTCATTCCGACACGGCGAACGAGCATCACTTCGAAAGATGCTTGACACAAAAAAGGAAGTTGAACCACAACTATTGACGTAAACTTGACTTGACCTGAAGACCATGTGGCCTAGAAGTCAGAATACCTGAATTCTACGCTACGGGTCCTGGGCTCGAATCCCAGCCGGAACCAACGTTTGGGTTAAAAAAATTGTTGGTTTTCGGGACTGGTTGTGTTGTAATTTTCTGCGTGTTTCTGAAACTGCACAATTAGTGTATTCTATGTCCGATCTTAACGCATCAGCGCTACATCGGGCGCGGGTAGGTTAGGACGAGTGAGTCTGTGTTTGTACACCATACACTTGTGGCACCATAATATCTCCTGAGCAGTTGATAGCTCTCGACAATATTCTGAAGTTGTCGCGGTGGTCGAAATCGGTCAGGAGGACATCAAATGAATCATTACCAGTCTTTGCTATGTTGGGTTTAATTAAGCTGGAAGGTAATTAGTCAAATTGGTTATGCTAACTTTAATATTACGTTCTGAGGGCTTACTACAAAACCTGTCCTGTAGAAATTTTGTCATGTGGAGTAATCGAAATGAAATAAGCGTTAACGATGTTTGATGACACTTTTTTTTTGTAAAAGAGGTGAGGCGAACAGTACGTTCAACTGATGGTAAGTGCAACGTCTGCCCATAACAAATGCGTGTCACCAGAATATTTCTGTGTGGCAACACATTGCGCTAGTGCCCCTGAGATATCAGTTCTTAAGTCACATATGCTAGTGTTTTCACCAGCTGTAGTGCCCTTCAGACCGAAACACAGCCGCGTGGCCTAGTTGTCAGAGTACCTGACTTCTACGTCGCCGTTCCTGGGTTCGAATCCCAGCCGGATTCAACAATATCTAATAAATTAGTACAGCCAACATAAATTGTTGGTTTTCGGGTCTGGTTGTGTTGTGCATGTGAAATTTATGTCTGTAAAACGCACCCACGATACAGGAGAATCCTACTAAAACTAAAACTTCAAAGTATACGCGAGATATTTTGTACAAAAATGTAGAGAAACCAATTCTGTCTTCCAATATCGCGAAGGCCATTCACGTTTAGTTACTGAATGTTGAATATAAAATGAAAAACATTTACACATTGTATTTTTATGGCGTCAGTTTCGTCACAATGCAAAAAATATCAAGCCTTTTGCGTGTTGTGTACAGATTTTCTCTTAAAGGTAATAAAAATTATACCACATATCGCATTTATAAAGACACCTTAACATAAATAAGAAACAGAAAGAGACCAAGAATCGTACCTTGTAACACGTTGATATCGCCGATTCAGTAGAATTCTAATATTCGGAATATCTACAGTTTAATTAATCGTAATGATTATAAAAAATGTTCAGTCAAAATGACAATGCTAAATAAGCTAGTAAATCTGACTATTCAAGTCTATTAAGAACTTTCCCAAGGTGCATAAGAACATGACTCCTCCTGGTGAGCCTACGTAATATCATATTTTTGTTTTTAGAAAATAATAAATCTTGTCAGGGTATACTAACACTCTTGGAAAGAATCTTCTAGAATCTTGGTAACGTGTTTCAGCAGGCGACGTTGAGATCGCTCCAATATCGGCAGGTAAGAGGAGGAAAAATTCTGGGAGAAGCAGCTTCGGATTACATCCTTCACACTGTTTTCCGTTGCTGACACTATTTGTTCCTTTAAGGCCTGAAATAATTATAGGATATACTATGTAACCGGTAGGCTGGTTTAGAAGGTAGGTAGGGGGTTTAAGAAAATATTTACTTTTAATAATTATTTATTGTCCTACTTCCGCTTACAACAGTTGAGTAGAGTTGCAATTGGGGTCACTGGCCTGACATAGGGTGAAATGGTCCAGCAGCTGTCTCCCGTAGCCTTTCGGCACAATCGTAGACTCGGCGTGCAGGTAATCGCGGCCGAATAATCTAGCCGATACTGTACGGCTATCGTTTAGGGTAGGTGGATCCCCAGCGGGATCAAATGGCACTTAATCGATATGTGACTATTTTCTAATAAAAGGTGGTGCGGTCGTTCCTTTGTAGTAGCTCACTGCACAGTGCCCGGAGAAACGTTGACCGTTTAAAATCGGCACGAACGGGGAACGTTCGCCCCTCCGAGTTATGCCGAGCGCTTCCGAATTAGAGGTCCGTGAGTAACGGCGTGCGGACTACGCGAATACATTAAGTATATTAGAATTTTTGGATGCCGTGTGTTAGCGGCCTGAGAGAATCTACCACCCCATCCCATCCCGTGGGTGTCGTAAAAGTCGACAGAGGGGAATTAAAACCAGAAGATGGGCAGCAGCATCTTCCTGGAACATCTGAATAAATAGACTGCGATTGACAACCCGCCTGCCAAGCGTGGCAACTATGGCAAAATCCCTCCAATATGAGAGATACAAACTTGTGGCAATCTATGGGGGAGGCCTATGTTCAGCAGTGGACTTGTGATAGGCTGAAACGACGACGACGAGAATTTTTGGTAATTTTGGTAATTAGTTAATAATGTCAGGGTGCATTAAGATGCAACGTTACAACTAGCTGTGCCCCGCGGTTTCACTCGCGTAAAAAAGCCGACCCCGATCGATGATATACATATACACTTCCCTATTTGAATCGGATTTTGGAGTTATAATTATTTTTCTAAAATTAAATGGTCTAAGTTGCCCGCTTTAATATCAGCTATCTGTTAGTAAAAGACCCGTCAAAATCGGTCCAGCACTTTCGGAGATTTTTTATTTTTTTTATTTTATAAAGTGACGAAACGAGCAAAACGTTCACCTGATGGTAAGTGCAACGTCCGCCCACAACAAATGCTATGTCATCCAGAATATTTCTGTGTGACACCACACTGCGCCTGTCACCCTGAGACATCAGTCCTTAAGTCTCAAATGCATAGTGATTACGCTAGCTCACAGTGCCCTTCAAACCGAAACACAGTAATGCTTACACACTACTGCTTCACGGCAGAATAACTGGCCCTGGGGTGGTACCTACCTTTATGTATGTAATGTATTTTAAGTATTTTTTAACATAAAAAAAAAAAGCTTATGCTTTTTGTAGAGACCGTAAC
Organism: Luehdorfia chinensis; assembly: GCA_019845155.1. NCBI lineage: Eukaryota > Metazoa > Arthropoda > Insecta > Lepidoptera > Papilionidae > Luehdorfia > Luehdorfia chinensis. The sequence continues at coordinate 12,742,252 of JAHVAK010000103.1, forward strand.
ACAAGTCATGCTTCTTAATTTATGAAATAAGTACTGAAAATAATTTATATATGCACATACATAGTTAATAGAATCAGGCGTTACTTTACGGAAACCCATTATAACGAAGGTAATGAATACTGTCTCTCGTAGACTCAATAACACTTGATAATGCCCAGTTTTGAGGTGGTAATGACTTCAGTGGTGTGTATTACCTAGTGGTAGTGTTGTAGTGGTGGTGATGGAGGGCATCTGGTGACGGTGTTAGTTTGCTTGTGCACGCTAATGTGAGGGCGGGCGGCGCTCTTCAAAAACTAGGTAATATACATAATTTTATATTTTGCCTGCGGAGCAAATTATCTTCCTTTTCTTCAACATACATAATATATTGACATTATGTTTATTATCATTATTTCAGCCTATCAGTAGTCGACTGCTGAACACAGGCCTCCCCCATAGATTGCCAAACCAGTTTGTAGCTCTCATTTTGGACGGGTTTTGCCATAGCTGCCACGCTTGGTAAGCGGGCTGGCAACCGCAGTTTATTTATTCAGATGTTCCAGGAAGATGCTACTGCCAAACTCCTGGTTTTCACTTTCCCCTTGTCGACTGTCGACACCCACGGCGTCCCGTGGGCCTTGTGAGTATGATATAGGGTGGTAGATACCCTTAAGCCGCCACCACACGGCAAAGCCACCATCACACGGAACGGAAATGTAATCAGGGTTAATTAATCCTAAGCCCGGGCCGCGTAAGCTTACCTTAAACTATATTACTGTCGGGCCAGCATGTCCTCTATATTCGCATTCACAATTGTATATGGTAAGGTTATACATAACTTACATCGTTCTGTAGAAATTTCGTTAGTGCATCCTTAATCTCCCGCTCCAAATACTGCGTACGCTTTAATTCTATAGCGCTTAGTAAACTCTTCGCTCGATCGTTCTCGCTGTCGTCAGCCATGGGATGAACGGCCTCTTTAAGTGTTGAGCACATGAGCTCTTTTAAACTGTGACTGTGACTGTAAGTGATTTCAAGATACGAGTAAATACCAAAATTTATGTGAAAACTAATACGACTAATACGATGCCTATTTTCGTCTGTCTGTATCTGGGGGTGGTGTTGGACCAGCGTTAAAGTTGCCCTCAAATTTAATATACGAGTGGCCTAAAAAGAAAATTGATTGGATCTTAAGGAAGTTAAGACATGTGACACCGCATTATCAGTTATTCTGCCGTGAAGCAGTAGTGTGCAAACATTACCGTGTTTCGGTTTGAAGGGCACTGAGAGCGTGCGTATCACTGGGCATATGAGACTTAAGAACTGATGTCTCAGGGTGACGGGCGCAGTGTGGTGTCTCACAGAAATTCTGGGCGACACAGCGTTTGTAATGGGCAAATGTTGCACTTAACATCAGGTGAACGATTTGCTCGTTTCGTAACTTCATTACGTGAAAACATGTTGTCGTCTTGTTTTACGTGGCTGAAAACGCGGGGCTTTCATGATTTTTTAAACGATGCTCAACAATAGGATTTCTCCTTTATTTGTACAGATAAAAATTAACGCGCCAAAGCCCCGACATGCAATAGGTGCCTGTAGGCAGGCAATGATCGCTGAACCGTGCAGTCATTAAATAACGCATAGACATCCTAAATCCTGTATCATTAATTTCATGACTCGACCAACAATCTTGCTAAACGGACTGAACAAAGTCGGAGAAAAACTTTTAAAGTCGCACTGATTTATGAATCCGTCATAAGCCAGCGTATCGTTCATCATCATCACTTCAGCCAATCACCAGTCCACTGCTGAACATAAGCCTCCTCCATAGATAGCTACAAACGTTTGTAGCTCTTATTTTGGGGGGATTTGCCACAGTTGCCACGCTTGGCAGGCGGGTCGGCAATCGCAGTTTATTTATTCAGATGTTCCAGGAAGATGCTGCTGCCCATCTTCTGGTTTTAATTTTCCCTCTCTCTGTCGACTTTTACGACACCCACGGGATGAGTTGGGGTGGTAGATTATTTTAAGCCGCTACCACACGGCAGTGTATCGTTACAGATTCTGGAACTTACAGGTTCTGGAACTCTACCTAAGCCGTATGAGTATTTATAGTGAGCGTAAAAAGCCAATAAATTATTCTTACGTGAAATCCTCTATTGGAATGTTATCCTCGAAAGTTGTTTCACTTTGAAAATTTGCGCCATTATACAAAGAATTTTTTAAATCCTTTTTAATTCCACTCAAGAGTATTTGTTGTTCCAGCAGTAAATCTATAAAAGAAATTAAAAAAAAAAACAATGAAAAAGTCTAAGTGTCCCACTACTGAGATCTTCTCTCATTTTGAGAGGGCTATGGAGTCGGAAAGAGTTTTTTACGTTGCTCCAGTGCGGTTTGGCAGGCTTCAGATGTCGTCAGAACCTTTTTTATACGTATTCCTATGACGTTTTCTTTCATCTCCATGTTTTGCACAGCGCACTAGATTAGTATTTAAAATTGTAATAAACAATTTTAGTGGTTCCGGCACCGGGAATCGAATCCAGGTCACTCGTCACAGTACAGACACAAAAAGCGATGGCCCCGCCTCTAACTAAGCCACCACGGTTTAACGAAAGGCAGCGGACGAACGGCTTGAACTGAATGCTACCGGATCGAATTCTTGTCTTTTACTTTTCATTGACTTGAGCATAATGTCCTCCTGCAAAGGATAAATATAGAATGCCGTAAGCATAAGCATGAGCACACTCACTCACGGTCACCTTACCGTATTAAATGTAAGGGTAAAAGGGTAAGTTGAACATTCAGACACTGTACTATCACAAATAAAACCAGTACCGAAAACTCTGTGTGTGCCCAAATATCGAATGGAATTGGATCCGAACCCACAAGTCAAGAGGAAGTACGCTGACCACTGAGCCACACGATGAGATGCTTAATCAAAGTGGCCAACAATACTTCTTTCTTATTTATTATTTCACCACTTCATAGTCTGCTTTTGAAAAGAAGCATCCCAAATAGACTACGGTAGAAATTCAATAATTTATTATTTTGCAATAAACTTCTATAACTGCCGTGGTAGCTCAGGGGCTAGGCGCTCGCTTTAAATTTCATAGTACGCGAGTGACCTGGGTTCGATTCCCGGTGCCGGCACCACTAAAATTGTTAATTGCAATTTTAAGTGCTGATTTACCACGTGCTCGGCGGTGAAGGAAAACATCGTGAGGAAACCTGCATGTCTGAGGAATAAAAAATATTTCGAAGACATGTGAAGTCCGTCAACCCGCATTGGAGCAGCGTGGCGGATTCTTCCTAGCTCCAAAACCCTCTCAGAAATGAGAGGAGGCCTGTGCTCAGTAGTGGGACATTTATAGGCTGAAACTTTACTTTTACTTTTTTTTTCTATAACTGCCGACAGGTGTCCGGCAGAGTAGAATAGCACCTACCTCTTTCCTACCGAGGTGTCGTTAGAGGCGACTTAGGTATTGTAGGGACAGCTTTTACTCGTAGAGAACAACTAAATAATATGCAAAGCTGTCATTATACTGGTCGTGGGAACGCAATGGGGAGTAAGAACTTTATGGCTCGCGGCTTTGAATGGCGGCGATGTGGTTCGCCACGTCGCATTGTCCGCGAGGGCGAAAAGTGGGCTACGTGAGTGGCCTCTGCCTTCCACTTATATGGGAAAAAGACGTGACTGTATGTATATACTTATGTGTATTTTTTTTAACAGCGGAATAAAAAAGCCTGGGGGACTGAAAATCTTCGACGGTTATTTCTTAGCAACTAAACACGAAACTTATTTATTTATGTCACAAAGAAGAGTCCTGGGTGACACAGCATTTGTTATGGGCAGACGTTGCACTTACTATCAGCACGTTCTGCTTGTTTCATCACTTTTTCCAATTAAAAAAAATATGGAAATGTCAACTTAATTGTTAAATATCCTTCGCTTATTTTATTAATCTCTTTCTATTAATGCAATAAAAGATGTGTTATGTGTAATTGCACCTAATGTACATAATGATGTCAAAAACTTACCACTGAGCTTCTCAATTTTCCTTTCCAATATAAATAAAGATTCGGCGTCATTCGTTGAATCTTTCGTCGATGTGTTCACCTCCTCATAAATGAGATGCTCGTGTTCCTCAACAGAAGAGTCCTCCCAGTCACTTTCATTATCAGAGGGATAGGCTTCTTCCACAATTATCTTGATACTGGACAAGAGTTTCGTTGAAAACTTTCAGTCCGTTGCTTACGTTATCAAGAATCTCTAATGAGCTTAGAGATTTTGAACGAATTATATGATTTGCTACGTTCACTTTTAAACGATTCATTTTTGTGTTTTGTTGCCGAGAATTGAAATCCGAAACTGCAACTGTATTATTGATACATTTTTTTCTGCCTACCCTCAAATATTTTTTGAGTTTATAAACTACTGAGCTTATAAACTATACTCGCGTCCATTTACTAAACCGAATGATTCTCCCAATTAATTCTTTTTTTTTATTAAGACTTTCTTGGGAGTATGACACTTGATTAAAAGTATTTTGCTAGAACGTAGTGGATATATTCTATTTGCTTCAGTTTCGAGATATCTCACTCAATCTGAATGAATATTTTTGTGGGAGAAAGTGACGAGACGAGCACAACCTTCACCTGATGGTAAGTGCAACGTCTGCCGATAACAAATGATGTGTCACCCAGAAGATTTGTGTGGTACAACACTGCACTCGTCCTCCTGAGTCATCAGTTCTTTCTGTCCCATATAATAATTACTCTAGCTTACAGTACCCTTCAGACTGAAACATAGTAATATTTGCACACTACTGCTTCACGACAGAATAACTGACAAAAAAAATGTTGAATAAAAATAGAATAGAATAATTCTATTCATAGTCGTTTAATATACCAATCAGTATTAAAAACAAAGATTCCTATGCAGAAATCCGTCTAGGTAAATTCCACCCCAGGGCCAGTTATTCTGCCGCGAAGCAGTAGTGTGCAAATAATTAATATAATGAAATATTCTGGGTGACACAGCATTTGTTGTGGACGGACGTTGCACTTACCATCAGGTGAACGTTGTGCTCGTTTCGTCACTTTAAACAATAAAAAAATACACTAAACCTACCGACATTTTATACATATATTTCTATGGTATAGCCTTTTAGATGTATGGCAATTAAACATCAAAAGTCAATATATAAAGTTTATTTTATGGATTATTACAAAATCCTACTTTGAACAATTTTGATTAGTCTCATTTAGTGGTCATTTGACCACTCTGATAGGTTTACTGTTAAACACCCGAAAATATGTGATACATAAATAAAATTATATTTATCTGTGAAGGATTTTAACGTGCTTGTGCCTGTGGACGTGACTATGTCGCTTGCGTGAGAGTGAGTAATGTGTGTGAATATGCCCTTCCTGAGTACAGTCTGCAATTTGTGATACTATCATCGTCTTTACTTTACCGTTATTTTGTAACGTTGTCTCTTCAACCTCAATTCTAAAAAGCTGGTCTGTATCGTTTTTACCATCAATTTTCGGCGACTAAAAAGTAATAATTTAGGAAATAAAACAAAAAAACTCAATATACACACATTTATTAAGGATATGCCTTACTAAACAGTAACATTTTTCGACAAGAAACAACGCTGTAACCGCTTACACTATACAACTATGTATATACTTATAGTAACATGCAAACTGCAATAAATACTCGTAGTGATCGACGCTTCGAAGGCAACACCATGACTTGTATTAAATGTCAATAATTGATACAGAAACCGTATACCAATCCAATTTGGTACACAGCGTTTTACAAACCGAATTAGCCAAAACTTCAGACCAATAAAGCTGTACCTCCGAAGCGATACGATTTATAAACAACTGGGTATACAATTAGATCAGCTAGTGTCATCGGGACACTCGGGATGTATAGATAAGCAAAATATTCTCGACAAAGCAACAAATATAGCAATTAAAAAGTCTGGACGGGCGAATAAATTGAACTTTAAACACCATCGATTATTTGGCCTCGGAATTTGTATTATAAGAGAGTGTTACCATTATGTTTACGAACGTTTGTGTATTTAATATTTTTAATAATAATAATTTTCAATTTACACACAATATTTTCTTATTTTTTTTTTACTTATAGTATAATTTTAAAAATTGGGAGCAAATAATGACATTAAAAATAAAATTAATAAAAATGATTAACATTTAAATGAAACATGAAAGTCGTATAAAATAGTTGATTGCGATTAATAATAATTGAATGTAAAAATAAAATAATTTAATTCTAAATCAGGAAGCACGCAAAAGCATACGCCAATCGATCATACACTCGAGTTACCAGTCGTAAAAAAAAATTATTAAATTCAACTGGTAACAGAAATATTAAACAATCACATAAATGTTAGCTGTGTGAGCAAATATTAAACCTAGAAATAACATTACCTAGAGACTAGGGTCTTTTATACACAATAATACTTATACCAGCCCCTCCTCTTATATATTATATAAAAATATCTTGCTATAATAGTAAAAGTGATATTACATTCTGGATACAAGTTTTTAATTGTTATATTTTTCTAAGGGGGTATTGCGTATAACTTTTTATTATGTATTACTACAAGCATTAATTCAATATTGTATGATATAACAAAAGAAAACGATTTGTCACGTTACATTACTAAATAATTTCTTTGTAATTGTGAAAACGGTACTACACAAGACTTATAAAATTTTGAGGTAGTACTTGTATTTTAGCAAACTTAGGATAAATTAATAAATTTCTACCAAACCGAAATACCGATTTATTCATATATAGCAAAAGTCACTTATGGTATAGCGAAATCGAAAATAGTTGAGACCCTTTTTCAGTACAATTTGGAATGCATATTTAATCTGTCGTGTGGTGATAAGCTTTCACTGCCTCTAAATTAGATCTGAAATTTAGACAGTATTTTTTGAAATTTGAGAAAGTAACTAACATTATAATATTTCAGAAAGCTTCGAGAATTTTATTAATGTTATTAATTCTTGTTGGCATAAAACCCACAAGCCGTTTAATAATTACATCGTTTAAAAACACCATAGAATCGGAGAAACCATTTGGCAACTGTATAAACAGTATAAAAAGAATCAACTTAACAAGCCGAAGAGCAGACTTTCTTTATTATCTCTCCAATTATATGATAAACAATAAATATAAAAAAAAGCTAGTGTTAACACATCTCAATATCCTTTCTAAGATTAAAATTAATCTATAATTAAAAGTATAATTCAAATAATTATCACATAGTATAAATAAATAGTATCACTACCTCACGAGGCAGTGTTACACGAATGGACTGTTTTGTTTAACTTTAACGCACCATCACAACGGTTTATGGTTGAAATAAATCGTAATAGAATCAAAATAAGTACAGTAAACCCTCGGTAATCCGGCCCTTGTCTAATTCGACGCCCCTCTGTAATCCGACATACCATTCAAGAGCGTCGCCAGCCAATGGGCCAGGGAGAGGAGGGGCGATTTACGACCACGGCGACAATTACCGAATACTGTTATAAGTTGGCTTGGCATTAGGAAACAAATCGAGTATCTACGGGGGAAGGGGAGGGAGAGAAGCTGCCTCTCCTCTCTGCTCCCCCTTGGTTAGTGTATGGTTGAACAAATCTACTGTGTTATTTACGAAATGGCGTACTGTATCAATTTTGTACATTGTGTCAAGTTCTTCCTAATTTGTTATAAAGTTCTCCTCTTTAAAACATTCCAGACTACAAGGGGCTGCTTTGCAAAACAGTTGTCGGACTACCGCTTACCGAGCGGGTCAACTGCATTCAGATTTTATCAAAATTTATTACAGACTACCCGTGACCGTGTCAGCTTCAACGCGACTCTAATTTAACGAGTCACAATTACGCAGCGTACACAAGACTTGTAAGTTTTCTTATTGAATTCAAACTACTTCATCTATTTTAGTTTGCTACCTGGGTACACACATCCAGGGACGGATTTCCCTATAGGTCGAATAGGACCTGGCTAAAGGCGGCAAAACTTCTTTTTTTATTGTTATTCACTGTTACTTATAAAACGGTTAATCAGTATCTAAATACACTGATTGAGATAATTTTATCATTTACAAACTTTCGTTGTTTTTTTACTTTAATTTAATTCTTAGACGTCTTCCTTAAATCCGCAATCTTCCTTAGGTCTATGACAGGCGGTATCAAATCCGTCCCTGCACGTATCCGGTATATATTTGTAAACCAAAAGTACAACGAACTAGTCACGATTACTACCATCAATAACTGTTATAAATTGATAAGTCTCATAAACGGCAACGTGCAAACACATTCTAACTATAAGATACCACTTTGTTTCCCCACATACGCAATAAAATGTTAACATGCATACAACACTGTTAATAGAATGAAAGGCTATATTTAACAAATATGAACACTCAATTTTTTACACTATAATGAGTGTACTACGGTACAATTTGCGGTCGTAAGCCTCCATCGTTAACATATAATTTTAGGTAACGAACTTTACATCAATATCTATAAGTAAAATCTAGTCTATGTGTTTTCCTATAATTAAATCTATATTTATATAATTGCATATCATATTAAAATTACACTAAAACAAAAATATGGAATAATTTTCACTATCTACGGGAAAATCAAGTAATATAACACTGTATTTATAATGCAACACTATTTAATGGAGGACACCGGTTTTTTTCGATGGCAATATTGGGTCAGATGTAATTTGGCGGTAAAAATAATCAATAATAAACTGATTATTTCGTAAAATATTTATAAACATAAGTATTTTGTTTTTAATCGTATTTCCAAAACTATTAAAGAATATATAATTAAAATTGTCACAGTCACAAAACAGTGACGGTACGAAATTCTCCGATTTAAGATTAAGTTTTATATAAAACCAAATAAAGTTTGAAATAATGGTTTTGTTTATATTGCGTGACCCGCCTAATATTAACGGTTTTTTATTGTTTGGTATTTTATAACAGTTTTTCTTATCTATTAAACAATGAAAAGGCCTGTGAAGACCGACATAAGCTGGTTCCATGTTTTTAAATTTAGTTGGTTCATATCGCAACATACATTTGAAGTTTCAATATCTTCATTATAAGTATTGAAAATACTAATATACGTATAACAAAATGTTAATATACGTATGTATTAGAACATACATGAATATCAATGCACTATTCTCATAAGGGCGCATGCATAACACAATATTGAGAGGGTATAACATGGACCGAAATCAAACCTTAACACTTCGGCTTAGAGATTAAATTACTAACGTTAATCACGTAAATGTTCAAAACATACCAAAATTCAATTTATGTGTCACAACAAGAGTTTTAATATACCACACGACGCCTAATAATTGGCTTGGTAAAAGGTAATATAGTTTATTAATATTATTTACGAAATTGGTATATTACAAATTTAACATCAGTAAAGATTTGTATGTTTTATGATATCAGAGCTCCTGTTCTATTGTATAAATGGGAAAGAAGTAAAGCTAATCTGCTAATATCAACATGCCAAATTTAAATGGCCTCAAATTTTGCACGTCTCATGGCCATACCCGACATGTCAAAGGTCAAGCGATTCGGCGGTCTTCGAATGCCTCTATCACAATTATATTGCACTTATATGCTAATTTGAATAGACTCATATCATGAAAACACTTTAATTAATTCATTAACATTATTTTGAAAAATTATCTAACATTGCTATTATGAAAAAAATAAACTCCCGAAAAAATTTACATATCGAACACGGGTTTTTTATCGTGTCCAGAATTTTATCTACTGGTTTCCCCTTTTTCATATCAAAACTTGTAGTTATTAAAAAAAAATCATATTGTTTTCGTCTGAAACGGAAATGACTCGAAATATTTGAACCTCAATACGATTTCTTTTTTTCAAGAGTGTAATGAGCGTCATGAGACGTGCACTTTTGGGTTTTACAAACTTTATTAATATTACTCTTTGAAGAAAATACTTATAGAAAGATAGCTCTTTAAAAAGTAAGTGACATTAATTTTGCATGGGGGTAAAAACAAATTATTAGCTTTGTTGATTTCCGCAAAGTAATTAATCATTCTGCTAATTGCGACTATGTTATGAATAATAAAACTATTTTGACTTTAGTTTTCATTGCGGATCTAACTAAATAGTTAGTTAATAAGTTAGTTTTCTGCGAACTATGATTGACTATGTATAACGAAATATTTTAGCTAGGCCAGTTGTCAAGTCAAAAACAAAAATACTTGTAAATGTTGTTCACCGTATAAAGAGTAGGGGAGCGTGTAAAAAATAATTGGAGCAATAGGGGACCGTTACCAGTGGGAGGATGGGATTGGGCGCGTGGGTCAGTTGGGAAGCGGCAGGCCGGTGAAGGAAGTGGGCTGCTCGTTGGCGACGAGGTTGGCGCGCGGCGCCGATGTGGGCTGCCCGATCCCCGCTTCGAGAGTCGCCGCCGACGTCCTCATCTCTTCTGCTGACGCTCTATAACACACCACATATTATGATCAGAAAGTGATGACATATGAGTTGGCTGTATGGCCTTTTAAGCTTTTGCCAATCTTTTGGTAGAACATAATGATCAAAACAATGAACATCACTTTATTTCCGATGAGTCCAGAATCGTGATTCCGATTCCTAATTTTGTTTATAATTTTAGAGTTTGTACAGCAATGATATTATAATCATAGATACGTGTAATAACAGAAAACAACTAAAGAAATAGCAGCGACAACATATTCATTATCACGCGCTGTTTATCCTTGTCAATCTCGTTGTAAACGGAGTAAGGTTCTGTTTCGGACTTTTGGCGCCAACTCGAAAAGTGGCAGTAGTGTTTTTATTAAATTTTGTAATTTCTGTGTATATTTGAAGTTTTGATGTTTAATATTGATAGTTTATTATGCAGCAAGCGCTCTTGAAAGTGTACAGTCATTGGAAAATTCAATTCAAGACCAAAATTGTGCTTTTCGTTTTGTCTCCATCAGTCCAGCAAATCTTCAGTAAAAGTCAACTATCATTTTGCTGTCGATCGAAATTTTTAAGTGTTGCTGCTTGAAGATTGTATACTTGGATATTTTACTTGGCACTGGAAAATAGTTTATGACTGTTTCCATTAATAAATAAATAATAAGGTTATCTTTCCTTGCAATTGTGTAGTCATTGGCCTTTTTAGATTCGTCATAACGTATATATCTCTTTTATTTTATAATATTATTGTTTGTACAGTAAGCAGATAACGTGCGACATAAATACTATATTTTATTATTGAACTCAACTAATGCCTGACTTTATATTCAACGAATAGTTATTAGTAACAGTTACTATTCGTTTCCTTGCTACGAGTAGCGAGGTGTTATGCAGACACGCGAGCACAGCATCCGATGAAGCTGTAAAAGCCAAAAGGCTAACAGCGATTACTTCACCGAAATTATATATGTTACGCAGAGCATACAACTTTCCACGTCATCTACTACCTACAGACGTCCGTTAGTTATTGGACTTACTATTCGTAGCTTATTTAACGGATAGTAAGGAAAATGTCTCAATTTGTGAATATGTTGTCTCAATGGGCATAATAGATGGATATCAGAGCCTATGTATCGTATGGTTGTAATTGTACAGAAGTTATGTGATGTAGGTAGAGTAAAAACCAATAAAATATTCGAATACGGGACACAGGCCTCCTATCTTTTTTGAGAGGGTTAAGCCAACCACGCTGCTTTTATGCGGACTTCACATATTCTAAAACCATTTGGGTTGTATTGATTAAATCGCATATTCTAAACGAACATATAATCTATACTAATATTATAAAGCTGGAGAGTTTGTTTGGTTCAACGCGCTAATCTCAGGAACTGGTTCGAATTGAAAAATTATTTTAGTGTTGGTGAGTCCATTTATCGAAGAATGCGATTGGCTATATAACATCACGCTACGACCCTCAGAGCGATTTCTTTTAAGTTAAACGGCGCGTGTATACAACAAATATTTAAGTTAAGAAATTTTTGAAGTCCATTTGTATTTAAACAAGCATTTTTTTTAGTATTTATGACGACGTTGCAACGTGCAAAGACTTAATATGTAAATATATGAAATAAGTGCGTTTTGTGCATGTTCAACTGATTAGTTTTTTTTTGTATGTCTATAGTCTGTTAAGTAAATTAGTCGGTAATGCTTTTTAAAAATAAACAATTATTAAAAAAATAATTTTAAATTTTCAAGAGATAAATTTAAATAGAAAAAAACATACATATTTATTTCTTGTTGCATGCACTACCCGCGCAATTTAATTACATAGTTAAAAAAAATATTAACAGAGAGATTTAAAATTAACCAAATGCAATTGGTAAACCTAAAAATGAGACACGAAAACTGTTGGTCCCGTAAGCTTTAAAAAGTTCACCTAACATAATATATCTATAATAAAAATGGAAAATTTAGAAAATCGAAGCGGTTCAGGATTTAACAATTATCTCTCCGAGTGTACGTATACAGATTATATATTGTAATAAATGAGGCAGTCTAGTGGCAGTATAAGAGGAACTGACACCATATCTTATTCCGTAACGTAAATGTCGACTAAGGGAAATGTGGGAAAATATATCATAGATTAAAGAGGTAGGTGCTATTCTACTCTGCCGGACATCTATCGGCACATTCCGGCAGAATGCGGAGTAACCGTTTGAAATAAATTTGCCTAATCTAAATCTAGATCAGCCTAGGTCTGATCTGGTAAAGCGATCCCCAAACCGACTGCCAAGCGAGGCGATTACGGCGATTCCTTAAAACTTGAATAAATAGTCTTACTTGCAACTAAGCCGTGTGTGGGTTGCGGCTCGTTAAAATAATACTACCACTTCATCTCATCCAATGGATCTCGTAAAAGGCGAGTAAGGAATTAAACTGCACTGTGCACCCAACAGCGCATGGTGGCGATGGGCTCACCACCTATCACACCAAGTGCATTATATATTGTTTTGGTGAAACGTGGATTGTGACAGTAATCTGTTTTTGCAGCTAGTGCCCAGTCTCTGACTACCCCTTATGGGATACAGTCGTGATCTTATGTACGTATGTATGTACTTGCAACTATTATAGATTTTGCACGCACAAGTGTTCTTAATTTATGGTGTCTTCTAATAAAATAAATACCTCATATACAGGGTCATTCGTAATGTCCACAAACAAACACATACCGGTAGGCTGGGCTTAGTGACGATGTGTATATGGCCCAAAAAATATAATGAGTATTTGCTTAAAACTCATAGGTGTCTACCCTGTTATACAGCTGATCTAGGCAATGAACTCATAAATTTAATTGGACGTTTTTCCATTGAGCTGCCATCGAAAGAACTCGCAAGTACTAGGTTAACATGAAGCTTAAGGAAATCTGTTGCGAAGTAAATCTGTTAGTATGACGCCGTAGTAGGGTAACAAATTAAATGGAGAAGAAAACGTATTTTGAATTTGTCTGATTCGGGGCAACGACTTTCTGGGTAAGGGTCGCGTAAAGTCTTACAAAACATATAATTTAAAAGTTTTGTATGGACATTTTTAGTATTCAATTTTGTCATTAAAGATTCACAGTTATTTTTATCAGATAAAAGTAGCATGGGTAGGTCCGAAAATGCTTATGCGAATTTAACAGTTTCATGGTTTCCTCATGGATCCCATCATCAGAACTTGACCAAATTTGTATGGAACCAACATCGAGTATAATCATTTAACTAAAAAAAGAATCATTGAAATCGATTCACAATTGGCGAAGATATGCGTAACATACATTCAAAAAAAAATATTCATTGAAATAAAACTGATTAAACAGATTTGACAGAATAAAACTGATTTTTGCGGATTTTATCGCGTTTAATTTCAAACTACTACTACTATATAACCCGACGTTTCGAGCGCTTTACAGCACCATAGTCACGGGAGGACTGAGGTGGCAGATGTCCTGATGTCATAGTTAACCCGGGGTGCCTTCAGCTTTTAATTATTATTTTGGTCCGATCCACGCACAGCTAACTGTAAGTGAGCTGTAAGTTTTTGCGTCATGAAATCTTGCAGTGGTATGCTTGGTTTTTAATTTTATTTTATTAATAATAGGATCCCAAACTGGTGGTAATACCCAACCATCTTCTCTATTGAAATTCGGATGTTTTTTTTTTAAATTTCAATGGCCTCGCGAATCATCATTGGTAGGAATCGGTATTCTTTTGCAAGGATTTGTGGTTTATCAAATCTGATGTAACGTCGAATGATGAAACGTGATAAACGCGATAAAATCCGTAAAAAATTGTTTCATTTAAATGTGTAGTATTCGCGTACGTGAAAGAAAACATTAAAAATATTCAGTCGAATTGAGAACCCTCTTTTTTGAAGTCGGTTATAAAGACACCACAGCCTCAACAATTGAAGAAATGCAGTACAACCAACAACATAAATCCTATACAGTACCTCGGTAATCCGGCCCCTATCTAATCCGGCGTCCCTGTAATCCGACATGCCAATTATGTCTTTATCATAATGTTTTGTTAATGTATGATTGAACAAGATGTAACTTTTTGCTATCTATTGTGTTGTTTTACGAAATTGCATACTCTATAGTTTCAATTTTGTACATTGTGTCGCCTTTGTCATTTGGGTCATAAGTAGAGTTGTTGGGTCATAGGTAGAGTTGTCAGGTTCAGTGTAACAGATTTTGGGACGGAAGGTAAAAATTATCGCGACTTTGGTTTTGAAAACGTGAAACGACAGTCTCAATGTGGGCATACGGGAGACAGCTGTGAATATTTTTTTTATCGGACGGTCAGTTTTTTAAATGGTATGTTACTAGTACAAAAAACGAAGGAAATAAAACTTAAACAAACTAGATAAGTTAAGAGGTTGTTGAAAAATCGGGACATTTGACGTGTAACAAATCCTTTGAAAATCGGGACGTCCCGCGGATATCGGGACACCTGGCAACACTAATTACGAGGGACTCCTCTTTGACATATTCGGACTGCAAGGGCTCGGTGGCAGTCGGACTACAGACCGACAAATTTGATAATCCGGCGCCGGCTTGCAAAACAATTGTCGGATTACCGCAGGTCTACTGTATTAGAATAGGCTTGTACAATTAATTATATTACTTACAATAACTTTCTAGCATAAGCAGTTACTAAATGAAAGAACTAGAGAATGGCGCTGATCCTATTATTAAATATCAAGGCGGGAGGAGCTTATTGTATATAGGGTAAGGTCTGTTTTTGAGTTATTATTATTGTGGGAAGGTGGTTGGATTCTTGTATTAGAGTATTGGATGAAAACAGTTTGTTTCTAATAAGCTAATCATACGGCGGCGTCAAAGAATCTACAACTAAATCTCATCCGGCAGGTTTCGTAAAAGTCGGTTAAGACCCAACGTATCGTTCGTATCGTTAGTCCACTGCTGAACATAGGCTTCCCCCATAGATTGCCACAATAGTTTGTAGCTCTCGTTTTGGGGGGATTTTGAAATTTGAAAGTATGGTTTCCACGTTTGGCAGGCGCGTCGGCAACCGCAGTTTATTTATTCAGATGTTCCAGGAAGATGCTGCTGCCCATCTTCTGGTTTTAATTTTCTCTCTGTCGACTTTTACGACACCCACGAGATGAGATGGTATGAAAAAAAATATCATAGGCTCCGACAGATAGCGGTGTAAGTATCTCTATCATGCCAGACCCATATTATCCAGGTCGTGATGGGCAGCAGTGTCTGCTCTTGCCAACTTGCCTGCCAAGCCTGGTGTTTAAAGCAAATCCTGAAAATACGGAGAGGCTTAGGTCCAGCAGTGGAGTTTTTAGATTGTGATGATGATGTTAATAATTCACACATGTACGTAAATTCTATTCGACAGGAATGAGGTTACTTCTAATAGACATCTGAATGGAAATACTGAAGAAAGGTAAAAACTGCCTATTACTATACTCTATCCATTAAAACGATTTAGAAAAGCGCTTTCTTTGTCACACATTACATATAAAAGACAACGAACAAAAGTAGATGTGAGTAACACTGGCCAGTTGGTGGCGTGACCAATTTTTTAAATAGTAAGAAGTATTGTCATTGTCAGAGCGTTATCTATTAGTCTTATGTCGAATCAGTCAAATGCGGGACCATTTTTTCAGTGCTAGTTCGTTTTTGTAGATAGAGCATTCGTGAATACTGAAGCGGGAATACATAACATGCGATCGTAAAAGCAGGATCTCATTTATTCAGTTTTCATCGACAACATGCACTACGCAAGCCAGTCTAGCGCATTCTATTTCGATAACGGCGTTTGCCTTTAGTTAGGGCGCCAGACGTCGGGGTCCTCCATGAGCGTAACGTTGTGGTCGCTGGTGGCGGCCAGCGGAGCGCCCGGGGGCGTCCCGCCCGCCGCCATGGCCGCCATGTCATCGCGGGAGCCCCTGCCCCATCACGCAGCGAAAAACAGACGGAGACGCACACACAGTATTAGCACCATTACCCGTTAGTCACCCACTCAAAGCGATGGCAGAATTATTAATGTGTTATTGTTACCAACACAATACGGCATGATAAATGCATTGTTATAAAAGAATGGAAAAATTGACCACAGTTAGAAATAACTAAATTTTTCTAAAATGTAAATTCTGAACTGGTTTTAACCATACTAAACAAAAGTTTCCTCAACACAACGTTATCGTTAACGTATCTAAATTTGATTTCCGTGAATGAAGAAATCATGGTATATTTAGTTTGTTGGTCAATCAAAAAATTACCCCAATGAAAATAAAAATAAACATATATATTTCCTTATCTGGTACATTCGCCACAATACCACATGCCGTTACCAGGGGCGGATTTACCTACAGGCCAAGTAAGCGCGTTAGGGCGGCAAAATTGAATGAGTATTTTTATTATTAATTTTTACTTACTCACAAATAAAAATGGTAACCATCACTATTTAAAGACACTAATTGAGACAATTTTATCATTTACAGACTCTAATTTCCATATCAAAGTCAGAATTTCTCTATTCAATTTAGTCTTGTATAAAGCTCTTATGACTGTCAAAATATACATCGGTTCAAAAAATAAAACAGTCCCGGAAAGAAAATTTGGGGTCTTTCTTATTTTTCGATGCCATATTACAAAATATCATTTATAAATTACATAAATTTAATTCTTATACGTTATAAAATTGTTTGTGCTTTGCCGGGAGTACGGGGGCCGCCAAACTTCCGTAGGCCTATGGTATGGCATGGCCAGGGGTATCAAATCCGCCCCTGACCATAACAAAAAGCTATAATTATTCAGATAGCACAATGACAATGTTGTGACAGATCATTATCGTATATAAAAAAATCACTCACTTCCTGCCGAGAGCCATCATGCCGTAGATGACGCCGGTGGCAAATATCATACCGCTGCCGAACCAAGTGCTGAGGCTCACCAGGCACAGGAAGAATGGCGGCAGCGACAAACTGAAAGTGTACAAGAAATTTGCTGCATTTATTTATTGGTATTAGAGATTTTTTTTTTGGATAAAGTGATGAAACGAGCAAAACGTTCACCTGGATGGTGAGTGCAACGTCTGCCCATAACAAATGAGTGAAGTGACGCTGTCTGTATGGGAAAAAAATGTGTATGTAGGAAAAAATGATCCATCAGCAGATGGGTCCGCAACTTTAGTCCGTATATTTAAAGCGTGTAGTAGCGGTATCGTCTATCTTCTTTATTTATGGACGAAAGTGACGAGACGAGCAAATCGTTCATCTATGATGGTAACAGCAAGTCTAAAAAAAGTAAAGTAAATATATATAAATAACCCATTGCTGAGCAGAGGTCTCCTCTCATTTATGAGAGTTTTGGAAGGGAGAGTCCGTCACGCTGCTCCCATGCGGGTTGGCGAACTTCACACGTCGAAATATATTTAAATACTTGACATGCACCGGCACCGTGGTAGCTCAGGGGCTAGACGCTCGCTTTTAATTTCATAGTACGCGAGTGACCTGGGTTCGATTCCCGGTACCCGGCACCACTAAAATTGTTAATTGCAATTTTATGTGCTGACTTACCACGTGCTCGGCGGTGAAGGAAAAATCGTAAGGAAACCTGCATGTCTGAGAAATTAAAAATATTTCGAAGACATGTGAAGTCCGCCAATCCGCATTGGAGCAGCGTGGCGGATTCTTCCTAGCTCCATAACCCTCTCAGAAATGAGAGGAGGCCTGTGCTCGGTAGTGGGATATTTATAGGCTGAAACTTTACTTTTTTACTTTTACCGGCAGAAAAACATCGTGAAGAAACCGTTCCTCACAATTCTTTCGCCGCTGAGAACGTGGTAATTCAGCACTTAAAATTGCATAAAAATTTTTGCGGTGCCGGCACCGGGAATCGAACTCAGGTCACTCTCGTACTACACTACGCTACTACTAGCTACCACGATAAGAGCATAAAATCTCTGCTCATAGAAAATACTGTCACACCCAGAACATTTGTGTATGGCATCGCGCTGGTACTCGCACCCTTAGACATCATTCATACGCCTCATATGCTCTATAATTACACCAGCTGACAGTCCTTTTCAGACCGAAACACTACACTGGTACTGTTTATTTTGTATTGTTTGGATGCGGCAATCAAACACGGGAGTTGAGACAAGACTGTATTTATTATATACCTGCATGCAAATATTATAATTCATTTTCAAGATACCTACAATCCCCTTCTTAAGAAATTATGAAGGGTCGAGGTTTAACACTAATCTTTTATAAAACCACTATTAATAATCTTAATATAACAAAAGCATTTCACAAATAAAAGTATAAAAATTAACAATTTGATTTATAATAATACATGAATTTATTCAAATAATTATAACGAGTAACCTTAATCATATTAATATAATAATATCAATGTGTAATTTATATAATATTTATTTTAAAAAAAATCCAATTAACTTGTTGCTTTCGACTTATTGTTATTGATAAAAAATAATTTATATATATAATTAATAATAAAAAATCAATCCAATAATTAAATAAAATAAAATAAAGTTTTTTGCCTCACATTTATAGCATCTCATAGCTGTCATTTCTGTGGTGCGGAGAAACCCCATCGATCAGGAGGTCTCACTTCCCTGCCGGAAAGTGTACGATAAAAACAGTTAGTGAAAGCAGTTGATCTATCAGATTGTTGCAAGTGAGGCGCTCGCAGCTGAGTACTGGAGCCGTGCGGGGAGGGCGCGTGCGCGGAGGTTGTGTTATTGTTTACAGCGATATCATCGTACTGTGTGCGTAGATTAGATGATTCATCGATTCTCTGGTTCGAATCAACTATGATATGCTTCCTATTCCGTCTTAATACACCACCCGTTGCCATGCGTATTAAATATGACCTAGGACCTACAATACTTTTAATAAAACCTGGTACCCATGTTTTGTTAATTCGAACTTTAACTTTTTGTCCAATTATTAGTGTTTTTAATTTTCTAGCACCTTTATCGTAATACATTTTTTGTTTTTGTTGACGGCGTTTTAATTTATTTATTACGTCCGTATTAATTTTTGGTAACAATAAATTTGGAGAACACGGAACTATACTGCGGAGTTTTCTATTATATAACAACTCCGCTGGACTAGCGAGCTCCTTACTGATTGGTGTATTTAGATATTCAAGGAGCGCTAATGGGAACTCCGCCTGATCATAAGCCGTTTTTCTCATCATATTTTTAATTGTTTGTATGGCACGCTCGACCTGGCCGTTAGATTGAGGATATCTCGGCGATGACGTCACATGCTGGAATTTCCAATCATGTGAGAATTCACGAAAAGTATTAGATGCAAACTCAGGGCCATTATCGGTCATAACTATTTCGGGTATACCGTGTCTACTAAAAACTTGTTTAATTTTTTTAACAATTAATTCTGACATTAAGCAATGAATTTTTATTAATTCTACAAATTTACTATAGTAGTCTATTATGAGGACAAACGATTTTGTTCCGAAGTGAAAAACGTCTATTCCTACTTTAGACCATGCCCTATTTGGTACTTCATGTTGCAGTAACGGTTCCTTACAATTCTGTTTTTTATAAGTTAGACAAGCTTGACAATGTGACAGATAATCTTCAAGTTGAGTATTCATATTAGGCCAGTACATAATTTCTCGAGCTCTGAGTTTACATTTTTCAATCCCTAGATGGCCCAAATGAATCTTTTTAATCATTTCGTATCTCATGCATTTAGGTATTATTACCCTGCTACCCCTCCATACTATACCAAAGTTAACTGATAATTCATCCCTACTATCCCAAAAAGGCTTTAATATGTCTTTTATTTTACTTTTATGACAGGGCCAACCTCGTTTTATTATTTTAATTAGTTCTTGCATTTCTATATCTTCCTGGGTACATTTTTGTATAGATAAGAAGTGCGAGTCCGTCAACGGATTGCTCGCGGTGAGCGCGCACACCTGCGCTTGCGCGTCGAGATGATCGCGCGGCAATGTCGACTCATGCTTGTCCGGTGCGACTGCCCTCGACAGTGCGTCTGCGACGTAAAGATAGCGACCCGGCTTATAAACCAACTTGAATTCATACGGCTGGAGGCGTAAAAGCATTCGTTGCAACCTTGCAGGAGCGCTTGCTAACGGTTTATTAATAATGCTGACTAACGGTTTATGGTCTGTTTCTATAGTAACGTCCGTGCGGCCGTAAATATACGTGTAAAACTTTTCACAAGCAAAAACACATGCGTACAACTCTTTTTCAATTTGCGCGTATGACTGCTCCGTTTTAGTTAGTGATTTAGAAGCATAACACACCGGTAACTCGTCTTGCATCAAACAGGCTCCCAATCCATTTTTACTTGCATCCACTGAAATTTTTACTGGTTTCTGTAAGCTATAATATTTTAAAAGCGGAGGTTTACTTAGACATTCCTTTATTTCTTTAAAACATTGATCGTGATTACTATCCCAATGCCATGCTACTTCTTTCTTTAACAGTTCACGCAACACAGACGTTTTTTCCGAAAAATTCGGTATGAAATTACTCACATACGTAACTAAACCTAAGAACCGTTCGACGTCTTTTACCGTGGTTGGTTTGGGCATATTTCTTATAGCTAGTATGTGCGAATCATCCGGATATGTTCCATCCTTTGTTATTTTATGGCCCAAATATGTGAGTTCCGTTAAACCAATTTTACATTTTTTTAAATTTAATTTAATATTAATTTCCCGACACCTTTGTAAAACCGACCGAAGTCTCTCATCGTGTGTTTTTTTAGAATTTGCATAAATTAACAAATCGTCTACAAATAAAATAACTCCTTCGATATCATCAAAATGCTCATACAATTTTTTGTGGAAAATTTCTGATGCCGACGATATGCCGTATGGCATGCGTAAAAACTTGAATCGACCAAATACTGTACTGAATGTACAAAGGTCTGTACTAGACTCATGAAGCTTTAATTGCCAAAATCCTTGCTTGGCATCGAGAGTACTAAAATATTTTGCCCCCGATAAATTGGCAGTTATTTCTTGCAGAGTAGGAAGCTTAAAATGTTCGCGCCTAATTGCCATATTAAGGTCCCTAGGATCAAGACAGATTCGAAGGTCACCATTAGGCTTTTTAACAACAGTCATACTGTTGACCCAGTCGGTGGGTCCCTCTACTTTTGCAATGATGCCCTCTTTTTGCATTTCCATTAATTTATTTTTAATTTTGTCTTTAAGGGCTAGCGGTAGTTTTCTCGGAGCATGTATTACGGGTTTAATATCATGTCTCACCTGAATTTTGTAATTTCCTGGCAAACATCCCATACCTACGAATACGTCCGAAAATTCATTTATTATTTCATTTTCTTTTTTCTCCCTAATAGAAAAAACTCTCTTTAGTAACTTTAATTCCTCACACAAGGTTCTGCCTAAAATAGGAGGTGAATCTACATCAACAACAATGAATTTTAAAATGTAAACATCATTTTTATAATGAACTTTTAAGTGACATTTACCAATAACTTCAATATTACTGCCTGAATAACCTTGTAATTTTATTGCGGTACATGCTAACTCTGATTCAGTAATATTAATTTTTTGAATATACTTCTTAGGCAAAACGTTCACATCGGCCCCAGTATCCAGCTTGAACATTAGAAAATTATTATTTATCTTTAACTTCACCAACCAGTCCTTACCGTAATTGATATTTACCTGATCGGTGGAGTCCTCCTTTACTTCATAAACTCTGCACATCCGCGAATAATGATTCATCCGATGACATTTACGGCACTGCTGACCATAGGCGGGACAACTGTATTTCTCATGTGACAAACCGCAGTTCCAACAACTGCGATCGTACCTGGACGGGACGGGACGATGCACTTGCGCGTGCCCACCTTCATCCCGAGGGTGGGTTGAGGACTTAGAGGATCGCGGCATCCGCACACCTCCTCTGCCGGCACCCCGCGCTCGCTGCTGGCGCTGGTGGTGCGGGGGCGTGACACGTTGACGGTTCACCCAATTAATTTCTGCGTCACGTTCATCTTGCTCGGAATTACGTTTTATTTCATGCACGTGGTGGTCCGACTTCTCTGACTTTATATTGATGGCCTGGGCTCGCGACATTTCGGCTACATTGCAAATTTCCACTGCTTTCTTTAACGTTAAGTCAGGCTCCCTTAACAGCCTTTCTCTCATACATCCATCTCGTATACCACATATGAGTCTATCTCGTACCAAATCTTGACATAAATCTTTAAATTCGCATCTTGCCGCCATCTTGTTTAATTCGAAAACATATTGCTCGGTTGTCTCCATCTCCCGTTGATCCCGAGTGAAAAATATGTGTCGTGTCATCGTCACATTCTTTTGTGGAAGAAAAAATGTATCAAATTTCAAAAATACTTCATTAATCGATTTAAATTCCTTTTTATCATTTTCCAATAATAGTTGTTCGTACACTTCCTGACATTTGTTTCCGATAATATGTAATAAAATGTTAATTTGTACTTTTTCATCCTTTTTTTTTAGTTCACATGCCTCGTAATATATCAAGAATGCTTTTTTCCATTTTTCCCATTCTTTGCATAAATTTCCCGAAGTTACATTTACTAAATTATTTTCGAAAATAAAAGGTGGCGGTGGTTGTAATACAGATTCCATTATTGTCCGATTGATTCAATTGCAGTTACGTTAGAATCTTCAACTTCTTCCTAAAATTCACTCTCACTTTCACAGTTCATCCAATTCAATGGAAAGTACTTATATATTATATTATTTGTAAAATTTGTGTACCGGCTGCGCCATGTTTATTTTGTATTGTTTGGATGCGGCAATCAAACACGGGAGTTGAGACAAGACTGTATTTATTATATACCTGCATGCAAATATTATAATTCATTTTCAAGATACCTACAGGTACTACGGTGTACCACCTAGACAGATTCCTTCGTAGGACTCCTACCACTAGTGTGTTGTAAAAGTTGATTAGATAATGCCACAATTCTGACATCTTCTCCAATGAATGGCATAACCGTCTCGAAAGCAGCAACTAAGGTGCGTCGTGTCTAGTGCTGCGATCGTGCTAAACGTGAGGATTATGGTACATTCCCCAGATACGGTTAGGGGACAGTTTAAACGCTGATGACCCTGCTTACCCAATATAGAACGCTGCCTTATTCCAGTACGGCCGCGACTCCATCTTGTCAGATAGCGTCTGCACGTAGTCTATGAAGAAACAGCAGCAAGGGGCCTCGCATACGATCACTATGAAGCCGGCCAGCATCTGCCATATGCCTGCTATCAGGCAGGTCACGTTCAGTAGAAACACCCCCGTGCAGTTGATGACGCCCAGCAGTATTGCGACTGCAATCAAACGATGCATGTCGTCAAAGATGGAGGCGACATAAAATACCGGCATATTTCTTTTACTTTCAATATTGTCTACTTATATACAAACTAGCTAATGCCCGCGACTTCTTTCGCGTAGATATAGGTTTTTTAAATATCCCGTGGGATTTATTTGATTTGGATGATAAGTATCCTATGTCCGTCTCTTGGATGCAAGCTATCTCCGTGACTCATGAACCGTGAAAAGGTAACAATCAGACAGAGGGACAGAGAGCTCAACTATTGAAGCGAACTTAACGAAATTCGGCATAGAGATAGCTTGCATCCTGGAGACGGGCATAGGATACATTTTATTTTAAGAAAATCAGATAGTTCTCAAAGGATATTTAATAAACCTATATCCACGCCATCGACGTCGCGGGCATCAGCTGGTTTTTAATAAAACGAATTTTATAACCTGACGTTTCATGCGCTTTACAGCACCCATGGTCACGGGAGGACTGAGGTGACAGATGTCCTGATGTTATAGTTAAACCGGGGCACCTTCAGCTTTTAATTATTATTTTTGATCCGATCTACACAGAAAGAGCTAATTGAGCCATGAAGTTGTAATATGCACGAAAATATAAGAAATCATTATGTGAACGTAATTTTTAACTACGCGATACGGTTCGCAAAAAATACTAATATTTTTTTTATTTAATAGTGACGAGACGAGCAAAACGTTCACCTTATGGTAAGTGCAACGTCTGTCCATAACACATGCTGTGTTACTCAGAATATTTCTGTGTAGCACCACACAGCGCCTGTCACCCTGAGACATAAATTCTTAAGTCTTACAAAAAATTACAATTATAGTGCATCATCAGCAGCCCATTGTTCGACATGGACCACTCCTAATTTGGACAGCCCCAACCGTCAGAATTTAGGAGGCAAATTAAAGTACCGGTAGACTACCACCCATTTTTTTATTGAATGAAGAACCTTGTGTTTGCCAACTGTTATCAGTTCTACGAGCTTTAGTCCATTGACATTTCAGCTTGGCGGTCATCAAAATACATATCTGCAAATAAAACACACATACAATTGTGGTGGCGGCCTAAGAGAATCTACCACCTCATCTCATACCGTGGGTGTCGTAAAAGTCGACAGAGGGAAAATAAAAATCAAGAGATGGGCCGCAGCGTCTTCCTGGAACATCTGAATAAATAAACTGCAGATGCAAATCCCTCTAAAATGAGAGCTACAAACTTTTGTGGCTATCTATGGGGGACGCCTACGTTCAGCAGTGGACTTGTGATAGGCTGAAACGATGGTACAATTGTTATTCGAAACGGCACATAACGCAACTTTTGCTGCATATCTATCAACTCGTTGCGTTTAACGGTTTTGAACGTAAGCAGAGAAAGTAATAACATTCTTTAGCGCGAATCACATAACACTGCGCGTACATTAATTATATAAATTACATAGTAATTAGAACGAGAACGATGAATGCGATAGCATAGACAAAAATCTTACTTTCTTCATATTTTTTTATTGGATAAAGTGACGAAACGAGCAAAACGAGGCAAGTGCAACGTCTGCCCATACACCGCACTGCGCTCATCATCCTGAGACATCAGTTCTTAAGTCTCACATGCCCAGTGATTATGCTAGCTCTCAGTGCCCTACAAACCGAAAAACAGTAATGTTTGCATGGCTCTGTTTCACGGCCCTGGGGTGGTACCGTGCCTAGACCGATTCCCGCATACGAAACCTACCACTATATGTTTATTTTTTTATTCTTCATTGTTGACAGTTTAGACAACTTAGGTAAACAGTCACCACATCTTGCAGCTGGCTAGGGCCAGGGCACATAACATGTTGATCAATAACTTAAGACATGTATTATTGTAAGACATGAATAACATCCTGTTATGGCTAAGAACCTTACACCAAGTTCCTAATACATACATACATAAGATCACGACTGTATCCTATAAGGGGTAGTCAGAGACTGGGCACTCACTGCAAAAACAGATGACTGCCACAATCCACGTTTCACCAAAACAATATAATGCAATTGGTGTGATAGGTGGTGAGCCCATCGCCACCATGCGCTGTTGGGTGCACAGCGCAGTTTAATTCTCTACTCGCTTTTTACGAGATCCATTGGATGAGATGGAGTGGTAGTATTCTTTTAACGAGCCGTCACCACACGGCTAATCAGCAAGATAATACACTTTGTTTTGCAGCATCGTATTGCACTGCGTGCGAGCGACGCTGATCCCATATTCTCATATTTTGATAAGTCAGAGTCTGGCTTCGGGTTACCGTTAAGCCTGGATGTAATAGAGCCTCATGCAAAAACATGTTATGGTCAATAAAAAACTATATTAATATAAATAGTCTTAATTAAATAGTTGTAGAGACGGGTTGTCTTTACAAAAACTTTCAGCGGCGTTTCCGCAACTTAACTACTTAGAGACTTTGACAAATTAGATATACAATGAGCGGACTTAATGCCTAGTGGCATTCTCTGCCAGTCAACGTGTTCCTTGTCATGGCAAAAAGTATAGGGGAAGGTGTTAACCGAAGAATAAAAAACTAACATTAGATCTAAAACAATATAATATGTAATACTAACATAAATTTAAAAATAAAAGAAATTAATTAATACATATAAAAAATATTCGTTGTGGTAGGATTCCTATGCAGGAATCCGTCTAGGTAGGTACCACCCCAGGGCCAGTTATTCTGCCGTGAAGCAGTAGTGTGCAAGCATTACTGTGCTTCGGTTTTGAGAGCTAGCGTAATCACTGGGCATATGAGACTTAAGAACTCATGTCTCAGGGTGACGGGCACAGAGTGGTGTCACACAGTAATTTTCTGAGTGACACAACATTTGTTATGGGTAGACGTTACACTTACCATCAGGTGAACGTTTTGCTCGTTCCGTCACTTTTATGAAATAAAAAAAAAACACATATAATTAAGTATTAAGTCAATTTCATTATACAAATAAAATACGACTTTTTTGGCTTAAAAAACGTAGTGTACAATAATTTGAAGTATAAGGTTTCGGACTATTTCTTAGTAAATAATTAATCGCCCGCCAACCCTTTATTACATGGCGGTGCGATGACTGCGGTACATATCGGTCAGCGTTACCTTTACTGACGCCATGACTTTGTCTACGTAGTCCTTCTGTCGACCTTATCGCAGAAGCAATATTCTAAGTGAAAACGAGCGCATGCATTTCATTTATCGAAAATGTGAAAGTTGAAGTTGAAGAGAAATCAATTATCATCATTATCATCATCATTTCAGCCTATCACTAGTCCACTACTGAACATAAGCCTCCTCCATAGATTGCCACAAAAGTTTGTAGATTTCATTTTGGGGGGATTTTGACATGGTTGCCACGCTTGGGTGGTGGATTGACAAACGCAGTTTATGTATTCAGATGTTCCTAGAAGATGCTGCTGCTCATCTTCTAGTTTTAATTTTTCCTCTGTCGACTTTCACGACACCCACGGGACGAGACACGGCGGAAGGAAGCGTCGAAGTACAGTATTTGTATTTTATTTCAGATTGTGGTAACACTTCATGGCAATACAGACCATTTTAAATTTTACACGCGAATCTTAGCAAATTAACTTTCTTTCCGTCAGCTGCAGATATGTGTACTCTCTTCTGCTACTCTCTACTGCTAGGAAGCATCAAAGTACAAAACTTCATTTCAGAAAGTGGTACCATTGCATGGCACGTTAACTAATTCCGACATCACCGAACGACCTTACACACGTTTAATCATGAAAGTATAATCTCATACATTTTAGTAATGCAACATTAGTGTAATTTACCTTATCGACAAATGACGAACATTTGTAGTTGTCGACGGTGAGCCAGCTTCAATCTTGTATCGGATCGTAATAAAAATATACAACAAATAGCAGTGTTAGCTCAGGGGCCGGGCGCTCGCCTCAAATTGATGATGATGGTATTCTCCTGGCCGATTTCGACCACGGCGACAACATTCCAATATTGTCAAGAGTTATCAACTGGTCAGGAGATATAGTGCCACAAGTGTACGCGCATACACCGAGGCACTCACTCGTCCTTACCTACGCGCGTCCGATGTAACGCTGATGCGATAAGATCGGAGGATGCTAGGATGCAGTGTCAGAAACACGGGGACAATCACAATACAACCACACCCGAAAACCAACAATTTGTGTTTTAGCACAATTTTTGGCTCCGGCTGGGATTCGAACCCAGGACACGCGGTTTAGAAGTCAGGTACTCAGACTACTAGACCACGCGGTCGTCAAATTACAAAGTACTCGAGTGACTTGGAGGTCTATTTTATAACTCTGGTAGGTTTCGTGATCGGATTATTTGGGCGTATGAAGATCATTCATTGGTTAATGGTATCAAACGAAACCGATCCTGAAAGCAACTAGAGTTACACAGTAGACCCCCTGAGTTCGATCCCCGGTGCCGACACCACTAAAACTGTTCTGCAATTTTAAATGATTCACCACGTGCTCAGCGGTGAAGGTAAACATCGTGTGGTAATCTGTATGTCTGAGGAATATTCGACAACACGTGAGCCCGCACTGGAGCAGCGTAGCGGACAGTTCCCGGCTCCAAAGCCCTCTCAGAAATGGGAGACCTGCACTCAGTACACCAAATACCATGTAAGTACCATGTGGTGGCGGCATACCTACCACCCCATCTCATCCCGTGGGTGTCATAAAAGTAAGATAAGATAATTAACCCCGAAGATGGGCAGCAGCATCTTCCTGGCATATCTAAATCAATAAACTGCGGTTGCCAACCCGCCAGCCATGCGTGGCAACTATGGCAAAGTCCCCCCAAAATGAGAGGTTCAAACTTTTGTGGCAATCTTTGGGGTAGGCCTATGTTCAGCAGTGGACTAGTGATAGACTGAAATAACGATGATGATGACGTTGTGTAGTTTGTTTTCAACGTTCGTCTCCGCATTACGGGTGTTTATGGGCGGTAGTGATCGCTTACCATCAAGTTAGCCGCTTTCACGATTCTGAGCCGTCTGCATCCACCGATATCCCGCAAAATTGTGCATTTAGTCCGTGCCGAGACTCAATTTGTTTACCTAATGCCAAGCCCTCCCCTCTGGCCCATGGGCTGGCGGCGCCCTTGATTCTAAGGGCTATGTAGGTTACTTCAATTCCGAATAATAATATATCTCGAAAGGTTATAGGATTAATTATTTTTATTATTTTTCCACCTATCACACCAAGTGCATGATATTGTTTTGGTGAAACGTGGATTGTGGCAGTCATCTGCTTTTGCAGTGAGTGCCCAGTCTCTGACTACTCCTTATGAGATACAGTCGTGATCTTATGTATGTTATGTATGTTTAATGGCTCGCTCACGTCTCACAGGTTGACCTAATATAACCTTTTAACCTTGTAACCTAATTTAAGAAAATTACATAGCGTAACTTCATATCAACTAAAACTCAATAATTTTTATTATTAAAAGGTTTGGAGCACGGAAAAATCAATCGTTTATTTCCGAACACTTTCCGAACTGGGTCAACGTTGTAGAACCAGTTTTAGTTTTAGGCCGAGTGTCACGTGTTCTAACTAAAAGCTTCTTCATTATATTTAATAAAAAACAAGTAGCGTTTATACTGGTGGTAGGATTCCTATGCGGTACCGTCTACCGCCCCACGTAGCTACCACCCCAGGGCCAGTTATTCTGCCGTGAAGCAGTTGTGTGCAGTCATTACTGTGTTTCAGTCCGAAGGGCACTGGGGGCTAGTGTAATTACTGAGCATATAAGACTTATAAACTGAGGTCTCAGGGTGACGGGCGCAGTAGGCAGACGTTGCGCTTACTATCAGGTGAACGTTTTGCTCGTCTTGTCATTTTGTCCAATAAAAAAAATATTTAATGGAAAAACCGACTTCAACGCCACAGCTCCAAACATACTTAAGCGAATTTAAGAGTTTCATGATTTTGTCATGCGTCCCATCATCAGAACTTGTGTCAGGACCGTAGCTAGTGGACAGATGTGGGTCTCTGCCTATCCCAATGGCAAAGAGGCGTGACTGTATGTATGTATGCCAGTTATTCTGCAGTCAAGCAATAGTGTCAAATATAACTTTGTTTCGGTCTGAAGGGTCACTGTTAGCCAGTGTAATTACTGGGCATTTTAGACTTAAATACCGATGACTCAGAGTGACGGGTGCCAGTGTGGTTCCACACTGAAATGTTCTGGGTGGCGCGGTATTGGTTATGGGCAGACGTTGCTTGCGTTGTTTAGTCGCTGTCACTATACTGCTGGTGGGAACACAATGGGGAGTATGGTTTTTTTGACTAGTACCAAAATAGCGGCACCGCCCATCACATCTTGTTCCCCGCGGTGGCGAATAGTGGCTTATGTAGCCGCATTACTACCTGGTGAACGATTTGCACGTGTCGTCCATTTCATCACAATAATAACATAAATTAGTAAAAAAAGCTAAATGCCATCAAAATCTTATTGTCTCCGATGGCGTTATCTTATGTTATATGATGTATTATCTTATGTTATATGCGTTATCTTATGTTATATGATGTTTGACGACCTCGTGGCGCAGTGGTTAGCGTACCTGACTTCTGCGCCACCGGTCCTGGGTTAGATTCCCAGCCGGAGGTAACATTTGTGCAAATACGCAAATTGTTGCTTTTCGGGTCTGGTTGTGTTGTGCATGTGAAATATATGTTGTTAAAACGCACCCACGATACAGGAGAAAATCCCACTGTGGGGCTTCGTTTTTTAAAAAAAAGAAAAGAATTATATGATGGCGTTATATATATTAACCTCAATAAAAAAATATCGGTACGTTAGCATACTGAGATTTTTTTACCTAAATTAAACAGACTGTTGACTGGCGGTCGCATCTAAGGTACGAAGAGTTTACTTCAGCGATCGCCAATCCGCCTGCCAAGAGTGGCGATTGCAGCTAATTCTCCTTAGGCAATCTTGGGAGAGGTCAAAGTCCGACAGTGGACTTTTTTTTTTTATTTGAGAAAGGTTCGGAACGAGTACAACGTTCACCTGATGGTAAGTGCAAGGTTCGCCAATGACAATGCTGTGTCGCCCAGAACATTTCTGTGTGGCACCTCACTGCGCCCGTTCCCCAGAGACGTCAGTTCTTAAGTCTTATATGCCCCGTGATTACGCTAGCTCTCAGTGCCCTTCATACCGAAACATTATTTATACAGTAATGTTTAGACCCCTGTATAGTTTATACATTTACACAGTAATGTTTAGACCCCAGAGTTTCTTACCGGTTCTTTTCTGAGACGATCATTTTTTGAACCGGTGTAGATTTTGACGTTCATAAGAGCTTTAAACAAGCCTAAATTGAATGAAGAAATTATAACTTTGACTTTGCACAATTTTTTTTATTGTAGAAAGTGACGAAACAAGCAAAGTTCACATGATGGTAAGTGCAACGTCCGCCCACAACAAATGCTGTGTAACCCAGAATATTCCTGTGTGACACCACACTGCGCCCGTCACCTTGAGACATCAGTTCTTAAATCTCAAATTACGCCAGCTCACAGTGCCCTTCAAACCGAAACACAGTAATGCTTGCACACTACTGCTTCACGGCAGAATAACTGGCGCTGGGGTGGTATCCTATGCAGGAATCAGTCTAGGTAAGTAACTGTACCTACCTAGACGGATTCTAGCATAGGAATCCTACCACCAGAAAAACCGTATACAATCGGAACCAGAAAAAGAAGAAAGAAATAATAACAAAGTCAACAATACAAACCAACCAGTCCCTTGCTTTTCAGTCAACATACACGAATATACACGGTGACGTTAAACAATCAAGATAATTTCGCAAATTGCGCACAGGAATATTTTTTGTCACCCATAACGGAGATGCTTATCAAGCCAGTTAAACAAATTTAGAATGGGCATTGTTTAATTAACAAACATTTTGTAAATGGTAACAGTTGCGAAATTTGTTTAAGTCCTTATCTTTAAAATGTTTAAAATGTTTAAAGTTTTTCATAGTTAGTAAAGGAGAGAAAAGTTAATTTGTACTGGTGGTAGGATTCCTATGCAGGAATCCGTTTAGGTAGGTACCACCCCAGTGCCAGTTATTCTGCCGTGAAACAGTAGTGTGCAAACATTACTGTATTTCGGTTTGAAGGGCACTGTGAGCTAGCGTAATCACTGGGCATATGAGACTTAAGAATTGATGTCTCAGGGTGACGGGCGCATTGTGGTGTCACACTGTTCTGGGTGACATAGCATTTGTTATGGGCAGACGTTGCACTTACCATCAGGTGAACGCTTTGCTCGTTTCGTCACTTATTAAATTAAAAAAAAAAAAATTGCTGAGATCCGGAGAAGGTGTTGTATTACCTAGTTAAGGAGAGCACCGCCCGCCCTCCCTCAACAGCGTGTACAAGAAAACCAATACCGCCACCGGGAGCCGGCACCAGATACCCTCCACCACTACAACACTACCACTAGGCAATACACACCACTGAAGTCGAGAACACGACACGTCTCAAAACGAGGCATTATCAACTGATAGTAATCTCGGCGGCTGACTGTCGTAGAATCAATATCACGGTTATTGGTTTTCTCGTGCACGCTGTCGAGGGAGGGCGGGCGGTGCTCTTCAAAACTAGGTAATACACACCGTTTTACATTTTGCATGCGGATCTTAGCAAATTAACTTTTTCTCCTTTACTATAATGGATTTTCGCAAAGTAACGCCTGATTCTATTAACTATTTTTCACGATTTTTCTTGATGGTACAAAGTGACGAGACTAGCAACACGTATATACGAGTATGGTAAGTGCAATATGCCCATAACAAATGCTGCGTCACTCTGAACATTTCTGTCTGGTACCGCATTGCGCCGGTCACCATGAAATATCAGTTCTTAAGTCTCATATGCCCAGTAATTACATTAGCTATCAGAGCACAGTAATGTTTGCACACTGTTGCTTCACGGCAGCATAAATGACACTTCGGTGGTACCTACCTAAACAGACTCCTGCATAGGAAAACTACCGGTATAGAATTAAATGTACATTCAATTTAAAGATGTTTATGCTCCACTTTTAAGCAATGACCACCACCCATTTTTAAGAA
Organism: Luehdorfia chinensis; assembly: GCA_019845155.1. Taxonomy (NCBI): domain Eukaryota; kingdom Metazoa; phylum Arthropoda; class Insecta; order Lepidoptera; family Papilionidae; genus Luehdorfia; species Luehdorfia chinensis. The sequence goes on from JAHVAK010000103.1 coordinate 12,775,310, forward strand.
GGGAATAGTCGGCCATGTTGCTCCAGGGCTTGCACCCATTTTTAAGAAGGGAGTAGTCGGACAACTTGCTCCAGGGTTTGCTGATGGACTTTGTGTCTTTGTTACAATGTTTTCCTTCTTACAAGAAAATGAAAGCCTTTTTAATATACTACAGACAAATTTTCTATGTCTACAAAGATGTTGATAGGTGGTACCGAGATGTTGTAAGAGGCAACAAAGGTATTGTATATAATATGCAATGCTGTTAATATGCTTCTTATCCTGTATGAATGTAATGAAATTTTCAACTCAATTTAAAATAATTTAAAGATTAATGACATTTAAATAATTTTATGACTATCAACTGGTATTCTCACCATAATCATCAGGTCATGGCTGTTCAAGCATGTACAAGCAATTTTTTTCAATATTCATTACATTAAGTCAATAAATTATGTAAAAGTTAATTACCAGGATTACTTTTTTGATATATTTTATGTATTCATCTTTGAATCTCTCACATAGGGGTCATTGTAATAGTTGCCGCAACATACATAAGAATTTGGAGTGTTTACTTATTAACATGTTCCATAAAGATACTGCTGCACATCTCCTCTTTCTAATTATTCACTACATATCCACTCCCACAGTCTTACTTGATGATGATGATGTTCTCCTAGCCGATTTCGACCATGGCGACAACTTCCAACCACTGTCGGGAGCCATCAACCGCGCAGGAGATATTATAGTACCACAAGTGTATGCGCATGTTACTTATGAATAACTCAATTCAATTACAACACTATCTAAGCTGTAAGCTAATTTTTCTCATTCAATTTATTTATTTATTTTATAGTTGTAGGATAAATTATTGTTTTATCACAATGAATACCTGTTAGGTTAAGGCCAATACTGGTTAATTCAATAATAATTACTAACAATGTTTTGAAGTAGTTTTGCATGGAAAGGTTAATTGTGTAGCTTAAGAAACCAATTAAGTATTTTCCTTTTTATAATAGTAAAGATATGTTCCATCAAAACATTCTATTTACATTCTTATAATTTCGTTCTTTTCAACTCATACTCAATATTTAGAACTCCATTTATCCATGTCATTTTTTATAGCTAATATTAATTGTAATGAAATTTACATAACCTGCTTAGTTAACCTGAACTAAAATAATACTCAAACCAGTTGTCTTCTTACTCCTTACTTATATATTTTGGTAAAATCAGCATCCTCATTAACAATTTCAAACTAGTGGGGGTACAATTAAGATGAAAGTAGCAAATAGTAATCTTGGTTGCAGATTGTATTTACTTGATTGTTTAGCAACATATACCGTTTAATTATTAAGATATCAAAAATGAGATGATCTGCAAATGTTTAAAAGAGTGTATACATTTTAAAAATGTAATGTTATGTTTCCAGCAGAATCAAAAAAAGATACCAATTTTAAAAGTACATACACAGGCAGTTTTTACTTCAGTAATTATTGCAAGAAAAACCTATGATTTTTTATAAACAATTTTAAACGTTTTTTTTTTCATTGTTTTGGACATGGTATTGATAATGTTTGAATACCACCCACTTTGATAAGATAAAGCAATTTCAGCAATATTGCAATATGCTACACCTATTTGGAAAGTAAGAAAATTAAACTATTAATTAAATATAAAATAAAACAATACATACTGAAACTGCCAACTGTGCCCAGACCTCGTCCAGCGTAACGCATCCACCAGGGGACATCGTCTTTTTGGGCATTATCGCCGCCCGGCCTCGACATCAACATAGTAATCTTGTCCGTCAACGACTACAATTTTAATGCACATATTTAATAATAGGATTTGTTAAATAATCAACAAATAATTGAATAAATAAAATGAAATTTTACCATTTTCGAAAAAATCAATTCACTGCTTTGCTCTGTCAGCTGTCAGACAAGACGAGACGAAGACGAGATAGGATATCTAGTATCTCTCTTCACAGGTTATCCAAAAATGCAATTAAATAACAAGTTATTAAAATTATTATTGTTTACTTTATAAATATTTTATTACAATTTCAATCTAAAAAAATAATAACTAAAATAATTTACTGTTACGTTTTACTACAATTTATAAAACTTGAAAATTCAGAACATGTCCAGTGTGCGTTACGATTTTGCTTATTTAGAAATTTTAATTATTTATCATTTTATTTGTACCCTTTACATAACAATATTAATATAGTAATTAGAAATATGTACAAAAATATGTTTAAATTGGCATTAATTTTTTTTTAATTAGAAACTATTTGTTTTTTTACGTCTAACAAAACGCATTTTCAAATGTCGGTCGGCTTCAGTCATACTCGCGTTTGTAATTTTCTAATATTTTTACAGTAATTACTATCGTTCAATAAAGATTATTGCAATTTTTGTAATTAATGTGCATTGTATAGAACAGTGGTCATGCAACCGACGACAATGCTCCCCAAATTAACAGATACAACTCAAACTATGTAAGTGGAATGGTTTCAGATTAAGACATCATTTTAGATAACTTCTTTTCTATATTTTGAAGAATAAAGATTGTTTACAACAGTTTTATTCTTGTATAAAAATTATTTGTAATAATTTTGTACGTTTTATAACCTGTTGAACTAAAGTTCTACCACTATTAAAAGTTATCAGAACTAACGATATAATTTCAACATTGCATTGCATATCAGATTTTGATTTTCAGTATAAAGCCTTTATTTATATATTTGAGGACTGCTACATCATATATATGTAACGCTCACAATCAAATTGTATGTACAATATTATTCTCATATATATGATCATAAAAGTGAACACATTTACAAAAAATTGTATTCAATTATATTTACACTTAAAAAGAAAAGAACTTGTGAAGTACTGAAAATTTTGAAGGAAAATCAAGCAACGGGTCCCATCTGACATATTCTGCCAAGAAAGCAATATCTCTTTTCAATTTATTGTGAACATTTAATTATACCTATCACTTCTGTGAGCTTCTTATATTCATAATATATTTTTACAGTAGTATTGAAAACCAAGGTTTGTTTTAGAGCTTGGTTGAAACATCATTTTTTTTTGTTTTATGTTTACTAAGTCATGTTATTGAAAAAGTGAAATTTTCAAGTAAGTAGCAGGATTTTAGTGAGTTCTTCTTCTTTTTACCCGAGTGCCCCATTAAGGGGGGAATGTTTTTTGGGTGTATGTATATTTCATTGGCACACTCTGTAGCTGAAATCGCTTGATAGATGTTGACATATGTGTCATCTTTAGATTTGTTATAGTTGTGGGACTGACATACGGTATAATATTGGTATATAGTGCTTATGAATCAAAAATGATTGGGGAATAAAAAAAATTATTTTGATATTATAACAATACAGGTATCAAATGACAGCTAGTAAAAAGCCAATTCCTAATATATTTGTGTATATATTAGACCACTTTTTGACACTACAAAAGTGTGCATCTAACATAAGGGCAGTGTGTTAATTCTTTATTGGGCTGTAAGTGTCCCCAATGTAAAAGCACTACAATATATCAGTCCTTTGTGGATCTTAGCTCTCTTCATTGATAACAATAAAAAGTTTGAAATAACCTAGATTATTATGAAACCAAATAACCCGACTTTTAAGAAATGATTAACTGAAAAGAGAAAAATGAATTCTATTCTATTCATTTGAGCAATTTAGAATGCACCACACATTGTTTTTTTGATATGGTACCTACCTATGTAAATAATAATATATTATAACCAAAATATGTGATGATGGTCTTTAAGTGAAAGCTTCTTAAATTTCTACAACAAATATATTTTGTAATTTTTCTTTAAAACCTTATAACACTCAAGTTATATTTATAGTATAGTATATTTTTTTACTTTTTACTTATGTAATTTCTTATCAGGTGCTCTGCTGTGATTACAGATCATTCTCTGAGGGTGATGGAGTCTGCAGTGCTGAGGTGTATGCCGCAGATGTTGTTGTCAACACCAATGCTGGTAGCCACAATCATGGCAGCTCTAAAGTAAAACTCAAGAACCTTGTTGATTATAATTGGGAGCCCAAGTTTTACCCAGGCCAGCTGCTGGCAGTGCATATTAGTGGAAAATATTTGGCGTATTCCATTAAAGGTTTGTTTCATTATTATGGTTGGTATTGTGATGAAGAACTACTAAATCTGCATCTTTATGGAAGTACTGCCATCAGCAGTATTATCAACACATTTTTGTCACTTTTAGTGATTGCATACATAATAGTAGTACTAGTTCTAACAAAATAATTTTATTCTTGAAATTAAAACATCTTCTAAACAAACAAAGATTGAAGCCAATTAATATTGGTCTTTATGCACACTTTAAATATTGCGGCCCTAGGCCCAGGCTTCGCAAGCATATTCCTAAAACCATTACTGCTGGTAATGCTCCGCAATTATGAACATTTGTGGCTATTCATCGGCAGCAGTGATCACTTACTATCAGGGAAGTCGCTGTCTCATTTATACCCATTTCTTTTAAAAAAAGATGTTAAACCTATGCCTGTCTTGTCACTTCCTTTAATAATAAAAAACACTTTACTAATTCCTTTACTTCACAGTATGATGGTGCAATATATAAATCCTCTCCACTCAGTCTATTTTGTTATTTTTGCTAATAATTTCAATTTTTAAGACAGTTCAACTTACTTTGTATTCCTTTATTATCTCTCGGCTCTCGTTCTGGCTCGGTTGGCGCAGTGGCTAAGCCCTTGGCTTCTGCGCTGCGGGTCGCGGGTTCGATTCCCGCATGGGACAAATATTTGTATGGCCTACAGATAGTTGTTCCGGGTCTGGGTGGTTTGTGCATGTGGAATTTATGTCTGTAAAACGTACTCACGACACAGGAGAAATCCTACTGTGAGGCATCGTTTTTTTAAAAAAAAAAAAAAATATGTTTGTATATTTTGCGTGTGTGGGTAACACAGCTAGGTCATACGCTAGGCCTAGTTGTGCTACCAATGTGGTTCCTGAATGCTCCTTATATCCTTATAAGACATGTTTGTATGAATCTGTGTGTGTATGTATGCATGTGTTGTCTCTTTGTGCTGTGCTAATAAACATTGTTTCTTTCTTTAAGACAAGCCAATGTAGTGCAGTGAATTATGTACAGGGTGCTGAAGAAGATAGTTTTTTTATGTTTTTGAACTTATATAATTATGTTCTATAATAATTGTTTTCTTTATTACAGCACCCAACCCAGCTAATCCCGGTACTTGGAATGGTATGGTGCGAGTGGTTTATAGTCCAGAACCGGGTACAGATCGGCGCACTCTTATCAAAGGAATGAAGGGCGAGGTTAGTCCTGAACCAAATTATAATGTCATTAAATGTTCCACTGCTCTTAATAATGCGAATGTTGGTAATGATGCTTGATTTTTCCACTTACTTGTAGTAGTATTGTCTATGTGGGATATTGATATTATTGTAATGATGTCATACTTTACAAAGCCAATGTTCTCTGGTGGGAACCTTGTACCGGTAAATGCAGTGTGGCGACTCTTTATAATAAGTGACAAGGCAAGCAAAATGTTTACTTAAATGCTGTGTCATCCAGAACATTTCCTTGTGGCACCACACATTGAACGCCGATAGGTGTCTGGCAGAGTAGAATAGCACCTACTTCTCTCCTACCGAGAGGTCGTAAGAGGAGATTAAGGTATTGTACAGACATATTTATTCGTGCAGAATAACACAACAATATGCAATTCTGTCACTGTACTACTCATGGGAATGCAAAATGGGGAGTAAAATTTTTTTCACTTGTACTAAAATGACAGCGACATGGTCCGCCATCCGTCACGTCTCGTATCCCGTGGGGACGAAAAGTGGGCTTCGTGTGTGGCCCCTGCCTACCCCTATTTATGGGTAAAAAGCTTGAAAATATATATGTCTCTGTACCATATTGCACCCGTCCCTGAGACATCACTTCTTAAGTCCCATATGCCCAGTAATTACATTAACTCTCAGTGCCCTTCAGACCGTAACAATCATTTTTGCAAACCACTTCTCACTGGCAGAATAACTGGCTCCTACCTGGTACCTACTAGACAGATTAATGCGTAGGAATCCATTTTGGTAGTATCAGTAAAACCTCCCTTCTGGAAATCGTGACAAACTGCATGGTTTAGCAAGGAGTTGATGGATGCAGGTGGCTCAGGATCCTATGAACAACATTGGACTAATTATGGATTGAAATGATGATGATGAATGATGTTATTTCTGTGTTTTCCTTATCCCACAAATCACACTTTTCATAGCATGTATGTGTACAGATAAAAAATTAGTGTTTTAATTGGCACAATTTAATATGTTTACTTAAATTTTTTTTTAAATTTTGTATTTCAATGAAATTTCATTTTTCTGCAATAGCCTAAAGGTTTAGGGTACTCACTAAGAAACATATTGTTGAACACTTGAACCCGCCATTCGAATATTGTCGTCAACTATCTCTTAGCACAAGCTTTTGAGTAACATACAATGGCTAAGTGATTGATTTCTGTGCTACTAATGTGGATTGTGGGTTCGACACGACAATTATTTTAATGCCTACAACTAGTTATCGCGGCCCTTAGTGTTTGTCTGTAAAACTTACCCGCATTTAGGAGTAATCCTAGTGGGAGAAATATTGTATTCTTAAAAAATAGCAAAATATTTTCATTTATTTTTTCTTATTACAGGTACAAGACCTCGCTTTTGCGCACATCCAAACTCAGGTGGTGCTAGCGTGTATTGACGAATTGGGCAATTTCTATGTCCATGAGATAGAGCTAACTGAAACTGGTCTCAGGTGTGTCATATTTTATTATTATTGTTAGGAAGCGGACATTACATGACCTCACTCCGCAGTAGACATGTATTGGTAGCTACAGGTTCTTTTTAAGACTAGCCTGATATATATTTTTTTTAAACAATGCCCCACAGTAGGATTTCTCCTGTGTCGTGGGTGCGTTTTACATACATAAATTCCACATGAACAAACACCCAGACCCGGAACATCTATCTGTAGGTCATACAAATATTTGTCCCGTGCGGGAATCGAACCCGCGACCCGCGGCGCAGAAGTCAAGCGCTTAACCACTGCGCCAACCGAGACTAGGTACCTTAAGACTTTTACCATTTTATAAAACAAAGGCATTTTGAAAGTCATTAATTATGTTTGGTTCTCACAAACTAACTACCATAACTTCACATTTATAATGATATTAAAATGCTTCTTAATGTTGTATTTTGATAAACTCTGAATCTGCCAATAACATTTGCATAGATATAATATAGACCTCAGAGACAAGTTTAAGTTAAGTCAAGTAATGTACAAGTAATCTAGGTAATTTACAAGAATTTTCTATTTAAATAAAACTACTTTTTAAGGATTTTATCGCCTTTAATTTAGAGCTATTTTTAACCCGACGTTTCGGGCGCTTTACAGCACCCATGGTCACGGGGGGACTGAGGTGACAGTTGTCCCGATGTCATAGTTAACCCTGAGATACCTTAGTTGTCAATCATATGTCATAGTTACTCACGGATACCTTCAGCTTTTAATTATTATTTTTAGTCCAATCTACGCAGAAAGAGCTTACTGTGTCTTGAAGCCTTGCAGTGGTATCCTTGGTTTTTGATTTAATTTTATTAATAATAGGATAGAAAAAAAGAATTTTCTAAAGTACACTCAAAGAAAGTTGCGTCTTGTAACAAATAAACACGTTACCACGGGATATTAAAAAACCTACATCCACGCGGTGGAAGTGGCGAGCATCAGCTAGTATTATATAATGATAAATAGGAATGCTAAGTATTATTTTTTGAAGTTGGAGTTTTTTTTACTTGAAGAAAAACTGAAGTATAGTTTAACTTGGAGCGACTTTGTTACAGGTTTAACTTGGTGGTCGAAGTACGTGAAGATACCGGCGTGGGCGGATCAACACACCGCGTTGTGTGGTGCCCCTACATACCCGACGATGAGGACGATGCGCCGGACGACGACGTGGCTAGGCTGCTGCTCACCACACATGGCAATGTTGGTGAGTGGATATTATGGTAATATGTCTTATTCGCCACTGGTTTACCAGGTGTGTCCAAATTGAAATTGAAATTGTGAGTCGGAAGCTGTAGGTATGTAACACCTTCATGTTTTTATGTGACAATATAATTAATTCATTTCAGCCTATCACTAGTCCACTGCTGAACACAGGCCACCGCCAAAGATTGCCACAAGTTTGTAGCTCTCATCTCCAGGTTTTGTCATAGTTGCCACACTAGGCAGGCGGGTTGGGACCTGCAGTTCATATATTCAGATGTTCCAGATAGATGTTGTTGCCCATCTCCTGGATTTTATTTTCCCTGTGTCGACTTTTACGACACCGAAGGGATGAAATGGGGTTGTAGATTCCCAGTATTAATTGACAAATTAGTGCTGAACTACGGTTTCACCTGATGATTAGTGGGGATGCAGTTCTGGATAGTAAGTGCACTAGCTTAGTAGGAGCTATAGTTCCCGTCACGAGAAGTTATAAACTAAGTAACTACTTAAATTAAGGTTTCATATTAAGCATGTAAAGTATTTTTGAATAAAAACTAAAAATTTTGAAAAAATTAAGATGAAAACTGTTTTGTGAATTATAATTTATGAAACATTTCATCGTCTACTGCTGATGTTAGTACTCCCCCATAGATTGCCACAAAAGCTTGTAGCTCTCATTTTGGGGGGATTTTGTCATAGTAGCCACGCTTGGGAGGCGGGTTGGCAACCGCAGTTTATTTATCTGCTGCCCATATCTCTTGGTTTTTATTTTTCTCACTGTCGACTTTTACGACACCCACGCGATGGGATAAGGTGGTATATTCTCTTCCGTCATCAAACGGCAGATAGACGTGAATTTGTGAGTAACAGTGCCTCTGGCGCATTGACCAGCGATGGCCTCGTATAATGTGTGTGTGTGTGTGTGCATAATTTTTTGACTCGTACGAAAATGGCGGCTACGGGATTCGCCACCCGTCACGTCGGCATTCCCGCGAAGGCGAAAAGTGGGCTTCGTTTGTGGCCGCTGCCTACCCCTTGTATGGGGAAAAGGCGTGACTGTATTTGCGTGTGCGTGTGCAGCGCGCATGTGGAACGTGGGCGCGGTGGTGTGCGGCGCGGCGGGTGGGGCGGGTGGTGCGGGAGGGGCGGGAGGGGCGGTGGCGAACGCGGCGGGCGCGCTGGCGAGCGGCTGCGCGCGCGCTGCGGGCGAGCACTCGGCGCCCGTGCTCGCCGCCGCCTTCTCGCCCGACGGCACCGCGCTCGCCACCGCCGCCGCCGACGGATACGTCATGTTCTTCCAGGTGACTACGAACCGTTGACGTGGCGCGCCCCACGACTTTTTTTTTACTTTTTGTTTTTGGATAACGTGATGAAACGTGCAAAACGTTCACGTGATGGTAAGTGTAACGTCTGCCCATAGCAAATGCTGTGTCACCCAGAACATTTCTGTGTGACACCACACTGCGCCCGTCACCCTGACACATCAGTTCATAAGTCTCATATTCTCAGTGATTACACTAGCTCACGGTGCCCTTCAAACCGAAACACAGTAATGTTTTCAGTTACTTTTGAATCCGGGCATAAGCCATCATAAAGTGGTCGCTTCGAAAGAAAGATTTTTACTGGTGGTACAATTCCTATGCAGGAATCCATTAGATGATACGACCGGAGTTTTTTTTTTTATTGTATAAAGTGACGAAACGAGCATAACGGTCACCTGATGCTAAGTGCAACGTATGCCCATAACAAATGCTGTATCACCCAGAAAATTTCTGTGCCCATCACCCTGAGTCATAGGTTCTAAGTCTCATATGCCCAGTGATTACGCTAGCTCACAGTGCCCTTCAAACCGAAAACACAGTAATATTTGCACACTACTGCTTCAAGGCAGAATAACTGGCCCTGGGGTGGTACCTACCTAGACGGACTCCTGCATAGGAATCCTACCACCAGTAATTCGATAAATTCTCAATTGTATTACTAAAAGTTATTTATTCCGAGTCAATAGTAGGCACCTTAGTTGAAATAAACTAAAAATGCCCGATTTAACACCACCAGAGATTATTAGGGCAGATGAAATGCGAAGAAATGGACATACCTACAGATCTATTGCCGTCAGACTGCAGCAATCATTTTCAATATATAAACTAATCTAAAAAAAAATATTTCTAGTCATGGTTTTTCCGATATTTTGATTATGTTAACTACGTTCGATATTGCAGGTCTACATGAACAACGACAGCAACCCCCGTTGCCTACACAAATGGCAGCCTCATGGCGGGAAGCCCCTTAGTTGCCTGTTCTTTCTAGATAATCACAAAAATTATAATACAGAGTAAGTTAGTAAATAAACTTTAATTTATCATGGTCGAATGTTTATCCACTCAGAATTACAGCAACAAATAAATCCTCTTTCTTTATTCTTTCTCTATACTTTTAATGTAAAAATAAGGATTTTAGTTTTATACTGCAAAATACTAAAACGGGGGCTAGGCGCTCGCTTTAAATTTCATGTGTGACATGGGTTCCATTCCCGGTGCCGGCACCACTAAAATTCTTAATTGCAATTTTTAGTGCCGCTTTACCACGTACTCGGCGGTGAAGGAAAACATCGTGAGGAAACCGGCATGTCTGAGAAATTAAAAATATTCCGAAGACATGAGAATTCCGCCAACCCGCATTGGAGCAGCTTCGCGGATTCTTCGCAGCTCCTAAACCCTCTCGGAAATGGGAGGAGGCCTGTGCTCAGCAGTGGGACATTTATAGGCTGTTACTTTACTTTTTTTTTCTTATACTAAAAATACTAAGATTATTGTATTCATAGATTATATGAATCTCTTAATAAATTTTTGAATTTTATACAATATTTTTTAACACCGGCTTGTTCCTACTTGTTTTTATAATATATATTATTACTTGATTTGTTTTAATTTTTTTTAATTGCATAAAGTGATGAAACGAGCAAAACGTTCACCTGATGGTAAGTGCAACGTCTGCCCATAACAAATGCTGTGTCACCACAGAACATTTCTCTGTGACACTACACTGTGCCCATCACCCTGAGACATAGGTTCTTAAGTCCATATGCCCTGTGATTACGCTAGCTCTCAGTGCCCTTCAAACCGATGTTTGCACACTACTGCTTCACGGTAGAATAACTGTCCCTGGGGTGGTAACTCCTGCATAGGAATCCTACCACCAGTAAATGTGAGTGAGCCATTAGACGTATTATTTTTATGTCGATCGAATTAGTGTCGTTTTTTTATAAAATCCAGTAAAAACTTTCCGTTTCGCATTCCAGCGTGCAATTTTGGAAGTTCGCGGTGACAGGTGCGGATAACAACACTTTGATCAAGATCTGGTCATGCAAATCCTGGAATTGTCTGCAAAGCATCACATTCTCCCCAGCGCTGGGCGCTGAGCCCACGCCGCTCGGTCTCAAAGCTATGCTGGACACAAGTGCCAGTTATCTGTTGCTGTCCGACTTCAAAGCGCGGAGCTTGTACGTGCTGACCATGGCAAGGGATGCAGACGATTCAATGGCCTATTGCAAAAGCATATCCGAGTTCCTGCTGCCTTATCCTGTGCTCAGTTTCTGTATCGTCGATGCCGGTGGGTATTATAAACTTAAATATAGTTGTTAAATATAGTTGCATACAATTAATAAGAGCCGTGGTAGCTCAGGGGCTAGGCGCTCGCTTCAAATTTCATAGTAAGCCAGTGAACGGGGTTCGATTCCCGGTGCCGGCGCCACTTAAATTGATAATTGCAATTTTGAGTGCTGATTTACGACGTGCTCGGCGGTGAAAGAAAACATCGCGAGGAAACCTGCATGTCTGAGGAATAAAAAATATTTCGAAGACATGTGCAGTCCGCCAACCCGCATTGGAGCAGCGCGGCGGATTCTTCCTGGCTCCGAAACCCTCTCAGAAATGAGAGGAGGCCTGTGCTCAGCAGTGGGACATACATAGGCTGAAACTTTACTTTATTTTACAATGAATGTTTATATTAAATAAGATTTTACTTGAACAGCGGAGGAGGAAGTGAAGTGCGAGTCGAGCTGTGACGACCCCTTCCATCAGAACGGTTCCAGTGGTGATGTTGGGGACTCGCCTGACGATTTCGAGTTACACCATGATGTAAGAAATTAGTGATGTTTCTTTACATTAGCATTTTCAAGAATCATGCGAAAATTTTGCGAATGTCATGGTCAGAAATACTTCATGTTTTACGTAAAATGCCGTGTGGTAGCGGCTTAAGAGAATCTACCACTCCATCTCATCCCGTGGGTGTCGTAAAAGTCGACAGAGGGAAAATTAAAATCGCAAGATGGGCAGCAGCATCTTCCTGGAACCTCTGAATAAATAAACTGCGGTTGCCAACCCGCCTGCCAAGCGTGGCAACTATGGCAAAACTCCCTTCAAAATGAAAGCTACACACTTTTGTAGTAATCTATGTGGGAGGCCTATGTTCAGCAGTGGACTAGTGATAGGTTGAAATAAATGATGATGATTACGTAAAATTAAGAAAATAACACAAAAACATCAGTGTTATAATGAACTTTTATTATAAAGGATTGTTTTATATATAAAACATTCAATTTTTTTATAAAAATAACTTAACTATAGCCTTTAGGTAACTGGTATGAAAATTTACATTGATGGTCATATAATTAAACACTATTTGTAAAATAATACATGCAATAAATTATTCTACTTTGTTTTAAATAAACTTGTATACTAAGGGTTATTAATTGTATGACCACCACTGTCGGAGTTATTATTAGTAATTATTTATTGATCAGAAATCATTATTTAATTTGCTTAATTTTATTGAACTGTTAATTTTTTTTTTGTTTCAGTTAAAATAAGAGAAGTTTATATGTAGTTATTTTATTTTCCAAAATAATTTAAAATTCAGTGGTGACTGCGAACAAAATTGAACGCCCCCAATCGCGAACTATGATGCCCAAGACTAGCAAATTCGCATTCGCGAATACTTAAAAATGTATATTCGTTACATCACTATAATATATTTATACTGGTAGGATTCCTATGCAGGAATCCGACTGTAGGCCACCACCAGCGACACCAGGGCCAGTTATTCTGCCGTAAAGCAATAGTGTGCAAACATTACTGTGTTTTGGTTTGAAGGGCATATGAGACTTATATAACTGATGACTCAGGGTGGCGGGCGCAGTGTGGTTCACAGCATTTGTTATGGGCAGACCTTTCACTTACCATCAGGTGAACGATTGGCTCGTTTCGTCACTTAATCCTATAAAAAATATTACTTTTGTATCTTTATTACATTAGTCTCTTTATTATTACCTGACTTATGATATTTAAAACTGTACAATAACTCTTGCTTCGCAAGCTAAAGTGGCAATGGGCCGGCCATATAGCTCGTAGAACTTATGACCGTTGGGGAAGAAAGGTTCTCGATTGGCAACCTCGTACCGGCGAACGCAGTGTAGGGCGAACCCCCACTATATGGAGCGACGATCAGAGCACGGTTTTGTGGGTAGTCGATGGATGCAGGTGGCTCAGGACCGTGTTTTGTGGCAATCTATGGGGGAGGCCTATGTTCAACACTGGTCAATGATAGGCTGATACGAGTTGGGCGGCAGCATCTTCCTGGACCATCTGCATAAATAAACTACATTTGCCAACCCGCCTGACAAGCGTGACCAGTGGCAAAATTTCCCCAAAATGAGAGCTACAAAGTAGTGGACTGGTGATGGGCCGAAATGATGATGATGATGATGAATAAGTTAGTTGATTTGTTCCAATAGGACGAGGGTGTGACCGAGTGTGGCGTCGGTGGGCGGCGTGTGTGCTTGCGGCTGTACATCGTGCAGCCCAAGGGCTTGCAAGAAGGCGAGCTGGTCTACTCGCCGCCGCAACAGCAACGCGAACTTCTGCACGGTATGTTGTACGTTGCTCTGGCTTGTCATGCAGCCCCAAACTTCAGCAAAAAGCAATCGCTCTGATTTAAATTATAAGACCGGGGAACGTAGGGCATACAGGCCATCGAGGCACATACAGTTGTGCCGTTGTTAAGTACCTACCACCTACATCCTCTTTAAAGAATGAACAATGCATTTCTAATAGCATACACAGCCCTAAGGATTAGCAAGCTAAAGTGGCAATGGGCCGACCATATAGCTCGGAGAACCGATAACCGTTGAGGAAGAAAGTTTCTCGAGTGTTAACCTCGTACCGGCAAACGCAGTGTAGGGCGTCCCACCACTAGACGGAGCGACGACCTACACGGTTTTGCAGAAAGTCGATGGATGCAGGTGGCTCAGGACGAAGTGTTGTGGCAATCTATAGGGGAGGCCTATGTTCAACAGTGGACTATGATAGGCTGAAATGATAATGATGATGAATGCATTTCTAAGGACTATGTACTACCACCGTTAGGTTAGGTTAGATAAGTACCACCCCTGGGCCAGTTATTCTGCCGTGAAGCAGTAGTGTGCTTTACTGTGTTTCGGTGGTGTCACACAGAAATTCTGGGCAGTTCATTTGTTATGGGCAGATGTTGCACTTACCATCGGGTGAAAGTTTTGAAAAGCTGGTTAATAAATGATCAAATGAAACCGACCACGATACCGACCAGAATTACACAGTAGACGCCCAGATTCTCACTGTTTCCTCGGTCCGTTAAACTACTGCCAATAGGTAGCGTGATTCTGCCACATTTTTTTTATAAGTGTAATCGTTAGTGAGAAATTTCAATAGACAATTGTATGCAGGTTTGGAGGAGTTGACCTTGGAAGACGCAGTACAAGAAGTTTCGCCACCCTCAATGCCTTCCAGCATTCTGCAGCAGCAAAGCCAACAGCTTAAGAATCTGCTCATGAGGAGTCAGGTACTACAATTGTATTATTTTATGTGCGTGCCTACGTGCCTTCGTGGCTACGTGCCTACGTGTCTACGTGCCTACGTGGCTAAGTGCCTACGTGCCTACGTGGCTACGTGCCTACGTGCCTACGTGGCTACGTGCCTACGTGCCTACGTGGCTACGTGCCTACGTGGCAGCGTGCCTAAGTGCCTACGTGGCTACGTGCCTACGTATAGTGCGTACTAATGTGCGTGCAGGCTGATTGTGAAGTACGCACGTGCCATTGCCTTCATTTTTTTTTCTTTTTTTTATAAAAGTGACGGAACGAGCAAAACTTTCACCTGATGGGAAGTGCAACGTCTGCTCATAACAAATGCTCTGTCACCCAGAACAGTGCGACACCACAATGCGTCAGTCACCCTGAGACATCAGTTGTTAAGTCTCATATGCCCAGTGATTACGCTAGCTCACAGTGCCCTTCAGACCGAAACACAGTAATGTTTGCACACTACTGCTTCACGGCAGATTAACTGACCCTGGAGTGGTACCTACCTAGACGGATCCCTGCATAGGAACACAAATGCTCTGCGTGCACTTAGCATCGGGTGAAGTATTGGGCCGACTCGTCACTGTGTCCAAGCAATGAAATGGTGCGAATGTTTGGTGCGCAGACGCAGCCGGGCAGCCTGATGGGGCAGCGCGCCGAGTCGCCGGGCGCCGCGCCGCACCAGCTCAACCTCATGACGCCCGACGCTTTCAGGTCATTCCGCATTCATTCACGCCATCTGCCCGATGGCGGCTTTAGTGAATCTAGATTGATAAGTCTCGGGAAAGCCGCTCAATGTTTTTAAAAAGACAACTTGTCTATACAACTGTTTAATTGAGACTTAATGATGATGTTCTCCTAGCCGATTTCGACCACGGCGACAACTACCGACTACTGTCGAGAGCCATCAAATGCGCAGGAGATATTATAGTGCCACAAGTGTACGCACAAACACAGAGGCACTCACTCGTCCCAACCTACCCGCGCCGGATGTAACGCTGATGCGATAAGATCGGAGGTAGGCTAGGATGCAGTGTCAGAAACACGGGGACAATCACAACACAACCAGACCCGAAAACCAACAATTTATGTTTTAGCCCAAATGTTGGCTCCGGCTGGGATTCGAACCCAGGACCCGCGGCGTAGGAGTCAAGTACTCTGACCACTAGACCACGCGGTCGTCAATTGATTGAGACTTAATAATACAATGTTTAATACGTCTATTTATATTAGCTTACTAACTATAACATGTTTTCGCATGAGACTTCTGTTACATTCAGACTCTGCCACTCTGCTTCAGAACCCGAAGCCAGACTCTGACTCTACATAATATGAGAGAATGGGATCAGCGTCGCCCGCACGCAGTGCAATGCGATGCTATAAAACTAAAGTGTCTTATCTTGCTGACTAGGAATTTGGTGTAAGGTTCTTAGCCAAAACAGGATATTATTCAAGTCTTACAATAATACATGTCTTAAGTAACTGATCAACATGTTGTTATGTTAGGACCGGGTGCAAGATGTGCCGACTGTATGAATAGATAGACAAACCATTAATTGTAATCATTTCAGCCTATCACTAGTCCACTGCGAAACGTAGGCCTCCCCCACAGATTGCCACAATAGTTTGTAGCACTCATTTTGGGGTGATTTTGCCATAGTTGCCACGCTTGGCAGTTTGATGTTTCGGGAATTCTGCTGCCCATCTCCTGGTTTTTATTTTCCCTCTGTCAACTTTTTCGACGGGACGAGATGGAGTGACAGATTCTCTTAAGCCGCCATCACACGGTACAATATAAGTATCCGATGAAGCTGTAAAAGCCAAAAAGGCTAACATCAATTACATCACCGCAATTATATGGGGTACAATATACGAGTAATATTTTGAAAAAATTACGAGTATATACATTTCCGCACAAATCAGCGTGCAGAGGTGTTCACTGCAATTATACAAACAGGCTGTAGCTAAGTGCATGGAATGTATACTTCAGGGACAAAACTCTTATTTACGACTCCCCCCCTGATGTAGAACGCACAACCGTTCTTGCCAGTATCTACATAATGTCCATCTCATCCCGTGGGTGTCGTAATAGTCGACAGAGGGAAAATTAAAGCCAGGAGATGGCAACATTTTCCTGGAACATCTAAATAAAATGCGCTTGCCAACCCGCAATTCTCCCCCAAAGTGAGAGGTACATACTTTTGTTGCAATCTATGGGGAAAATCGTGTCTTATATATATATATCGCGTCTAGCGGTAGACTACCTTCGAAGCCGGGGTCCGCGGTGCGGTAGTCCTGTGGCGTTGATGCGATAAAATCGGAGGCAGGCTAGGATGCAGTGTCAGAAACACGCGGTCTATCACAACTCAACCAGACCCGAAAACCAACAATTTGTGGCTCTAGCACAAACTTTGGATCCGGCTAGGATTTGAACCCGCGGCGTAGAAATCAGGTACTGACCACTAGGCCACGCGGACGAACACTTAACACGAATTGTTGCTGTTCTGGTCCGGTAGTGTTGTGCCCGAGTCTCTTATCACTGCACCATATAGTAGTCTGTTTCCGATCATATCACAAGAGCGTTACATCGCGGGTAGTTTGGGGATGAATCGATTACCCTGTGTTTGCGCGTACTTGTGGCACTATAACATTTCCTGCATAGTTGATATCTGCCAGTATCTGGTGGTTGTCACCGTGGTCGAGAACCAGGAGGACATGAATAGTTAATCGTTAATTAACAGAATGCGTATTCCAGTTCGCCTGGTAAGCGTGAGGAAGAAGATCCGCCATTATCCGCCACACCCGACGTCGCGAATAAACCGCGAACATCTACCAGTGGTAAGTTGTGCAATTACATATATAGAGTCACGCCCTTTTCCCACAGGGGTAGGCACAGACCACACCCTTCCACTTGCTACGATCCTGACCACCCCACTTTCGCTTCTTCTTTTTTTACTGTATTCACACTCGTCACAAATCTGTTTCACCAATATATTTTTTTTTAATTGCATAAAGTGATGAAACGAGCAAAACGTTCACCTGATGGTAAGTGCAACGTCTGCCCATAACAAATGCTGTGCCACCCAGAAAATTTCTGTGTGACACTACACTGTGCCCATCACCCTGAGACAGGTTTCTAAGCCTCATATGCCCAGTGATTACGCTAGCTCTCAGTGCCCTTCAAACCGAAACACAGTAATGTTTGCACACTACTGCTTCACGGCTGAATAACTGACCCTGGAGTGGTACCTACGTAGACGGACTCCTGCATAGGAATCCTACCACCAGTAACTTCTTCATGTACAAACCATCTAAGCATCCCTTTCTCTATCTGGGTTACTACATTTTCTGCCACACCGTGATGTTCCCTCATTACGCTGTTCCTCGCTCTGTCCATCAGAGTCAATCCAGCTTTACTTCTCAAACTTTTCATTTCCACAGCATTAACCTTATTTTTATGCTTCTTCTGACAGACCCAACATTTACTACTTCACTACCATATACATGTAAGTGTGGGCACCAGCATTCCTCCACTCCCTCCATGTACAACCTTTTTAGATACGTTGTGACTATATACTAGGTGGATTGAAAAGTACTCGGCCTACCACAGATAAATTCAATTCTAAAAATCAAATCTACCCACATTATTTAGTTCAGCTCAGACTAGTTCATTGTGTGAAGTTCGAAACGTGTGCGATAATTAGTTGTGATTTTATAAATTTATTAACAAAGTAATCGGTCATAATTTCCGCGAATGGAGCAAATCGAGCAGCGTGCCGTCATTAAGTACCTCCATAAGAAGGGGCTATCATCAAAAGCCATCAATGATGACATGGTCAGTACATTAGGCGATTGTGCTCTGTCATATTCATCCGTCAAAAAATGGATAGCAGAATTTAAGCGTGGTAGAGAGAGTGTGAAAGATGAACCCCGCTCTGGAAGGCCTTCGACGTCAACTACTGACGAAAATATTAAAAAAGTACTTGATTTAATAATGGGAGACTGCAGATTAAAAATTAGAGAGATAGCCGAGATTATAGACATCTCTTATGAACGAACTCAAAACATCATTGTCAACGAGTTGGGTTTCCACAAGGTGTCTGCGAGGTGGGTTCCGCGACTGCTTTCAGTTGAACAAAAAAGGACGCGATTGACTATTTCACGCGACTGTTTGGAGTTATTTGAAGCCGATGCAGATGATTTTTTGAATCGTTTTGTTACTATGGACGAAACATGGGTTCATTACTGTACACCGGAAACAAAACAACAATCAAAACAGTGGAGAAGACCTGGTTCACCACCCCCTAAAAAGGCTAAGTCGATTTTGTCGGCAAATAAGGTGATGGCTTCAGTATTCTGGGACTCGAAAGGTGTGATTATGATTGATTATCTTGAAAGGGGTCAGACTATAAACTCTAATTACTGTGCAGTAGTTACGACGTCGTTTACGAGAGGAAATAAAAGAAAAACGTCGAGGAATGCTCAGAAGAAAAGTCCTGTTTCATCAAGATAACGCCCGTGTTCACACGTCAGTACAGGCAATGGCTGGAATTCACAACTGTGGCTTTGAACTGTTACCGCATCCGCCGTATTCACCTGATCTGGCACCATCAGACTTCTTTCTGTTCCCTAACCTAAAAAAGCACTTGGGAGGTCAAAGATTTTCGACAAACGACGAGGTCAAAGCAGCTGTAGACGCATATTTTGACTCTTAATGAAGAATCATTTTTTTTTAACGGTCTAAATGCTTGGAAGGGGAGGTGGCAAAAGTGTATTGAACTTGATGGTGATTATGTAGAAAAATAAAAATATAACTGATTTAGTATGTGTTTATTTTCTTGGTTAGGCCGAGTACTTTTCAATCCACCCTCGTATGTATATAAAGTAGTATTGAATATTGTAGCTTGAACAAAAAAGTTCAAGTTACCTCTAGAAAAAAAAACAAATGTTTAGGCGATATGTGGTTGATGATTTTATTTTACAATGTGTAGTAAGAATTCTTTTTACTCTTCCTAAAATGACGGCGACGTGGTTTGCCACCCATCACGTAACGTTTCCCGCGGGGGCAAAAAGTTGGCTACGTGTGCGGTCTCTGCCTACCCCTTATATGAAAAGCATGAATGTATGTATGCATGATTTTATTTCTAAGGGAAACGTTGAAATTTTCAATCTCTTGGTTGGCGCAGTGGCTAAGCGAAAGGCTTTAGCACTGCGAATCGCGGGTTCGATTCCCGCCAGATACAATATATTCGACCTGAATGAGAAGTCCTAGCTTGAGGTGAACATTAAAAAAAAATGGATTTCCATTAGTAGTTTCAGTTAGTACCATAAAAAGTTACCATTTTGGTAAATTACGATTGTTCCCGAGAAAACATTTCAATGTTCTGTTTTCTTTTTAAAGGTCCAGAGGAAGTAGTGAGCGCCGCGGGGGAGGTCAAACCTCCTTCTGGAGGGTCAAGCCCCAGCCTGGAAGTGCAACAGATAATGTCGCATAATGACGAGCCCTATTACAAAGATGAAATGGTATGCAATTTTAATTTGGCACACTATAACATTTTACTCTAGGGTGCTTTTATTTTCACTACGTTCTGTTACTCTGTAGCGACATCTATGTCGCCACATGAGAAGCTCAAGAAATATTTTCATACATTCCATAATCGCGCTATGAAAGTTTTCTGGGATGCAAACTATATATACAACATCTAAATATTAATAGTAGGAGGACTATCCGATCTGGTGGGTAGCTACCCTTTTCAAAGTCCATTGTTTTTTGTCTTTATGTTGCAATTTCGTTTTTGATTACTTTCCGTACTATTTTTTTAAAGCACCTTCGACTGTCTTGTGAACACAGACACCTTGAGCTCACTTATTTTAGTCAAGCTTCTATTGGCTATCGAATAAACTAGAGCGCCGAGAAAATTTAAAAAAAAATATTATTTAAATGAAACTAATTTTACGGATTTTATCGCGTTTAATTTTCACTATTTACAACCCGACGTTTCGAGTGCTTTACAGCACCCATGGTCACGGGGGGACTGAGGTGACAGTTGTCCCGATGTCATAGTTAACCCGGAGTACCTTCAGCTTTTAATTATTCGGACCAATAATAATAATTAAAAGCTGAAGGTACTCCGGGTTAACTATGACATCGGTTCATTTAAATGTGTAGTGTTCGCGTAAATATAAGAAATCAAAAAATTATTACATGATCATTGATCGCGATAAAGAATTATCGTTTCGTTTTAAATCCAGTAACATCCCCATTCGTTTAGCCGAACATACGGCAAGACTGTGAAAAGAAAACTCATCGTAGTTTCAGCCTATCACTACTCCACTGCCGAACATAGGCCTCCCCATAGATTGCCACTAAAGGCTTTGTGGCTCTTATTTTGGGGGGATTTTGCCAAAGTTGCCACGCTTGGCGGGTCGGCGAACGCAGTTTATTTATTCCAGGTAGATGCTGCTGTCCATCTCCCGGTTTTCATTTTCCCTCTGCCGACTTTTACGATGCCCACGGGATGAGATGGAGTGGCAGATTCTCCTAGGCCACACGAAAAAAAAAACCCGTATAAATTGACTAAAGTTAAAGTGAAATGGCGGACTGTTTCTCATTCTAAATGTGCAGTGATTTGTGAACTAATAATGTTGAAGATGATAAATAAAACGTTGTTTTTGTGCAAATCCAGGAAGTGTGTGAGTTGAGTGCAACCCCGGTGGGCGAGGAGACTGCGGCGATCGTAGCCGAGCCTCTGTTCCCCGCCACCGAGCTGTACGTGGCGCCAGAAAAACCCACGCCGCCCGCCAAACTCACGCACAGCAGTAAGTTCTATTTACAACCGTAGCGTCCTGGTTTAAAACCAGCCTCAGCCAAAATGACACTGCATCTTATCCCACCTCCGATCTTATCGCATTGAGTACAAGTGCCTCGATGTTTCCTCGTTTCTCGTGCCATTATGATATCCCCTGCGCAGTTGACAGTTTCCGACAGTATCAGACATCATCATTTATACAAATAAATAAAATTTATGTGTCTGTTTGTAATAACAAAATAACAGCTTTTTACTCAATGCTTTTGAAAGTATATACGGTAATTATAAGAAAATTTTTTTTATAATTTTTGTCTGTCTGTCAGTTTGTTCCAGCTAAAAAACGGCTTGACCGATTTTGATGGGACTTTCACTGACAGATAGCTGATATTATAGCGGGTAAATTAGGCTAAATTTTAGAAAAATAATTAGGGTTCCGCGCAAATAAAAATTTAAATCCCAAACTCCGATTCAAATAGTGAAGTATATATGTATATCATCGATGTTGGCTTTTTACGTGGGTGAAAACGCGGAGCACAGCTAGTATAAACTATGTAGTTCTCCTAGCCGATTTCGACCACGGCGACAACTTCCGAATACTGTCGAGAGCCATCAACTGCGCAGGAGATATTATAGTGCCACAAGTGTACGCGCAAACAATCACAACACAACCAGACCCGAAAACCAACAATTTGTGTTTTAGCACAAATGTTGGCTCCGGCTGGGATTTGAACCCGGAACCCGCGGCGTAGGAGTCAGGTACTCTGACGACTACTGTAACATAATATTGACTACAGACAGATTATGAATACCAGCTAATGCCGTCGTTTGTGTAGTTTCTCTGTGTATGCGTCAATATAAATGCACATATTTAACACAGCTGTAGAATCTTGTAGTGTTTGTTAGTAGAAGATGGCTTCGAGCTAAATGAAAGTCATTACTTACGTAAAGAAATTAAATTCGCAGACAGCGACACATCGTGGCCGCAGATTTCCCTCGCGCAAATCACTGAAGCGAACCACCGCAAGGCCTCCAGCGACAAGTCGAGCAGCCTGAGCCTGAACGCGCCGCTGAGTGCGCCGCTGAGCGCGCCGCTGAGCGCGTCCCTGAGCGCACCGCTCAGTGTGCCGCTCAGCGCGCCGCTCAGCGCGCCGCTCAGTGCTCCACTCAGCGCCCCGCTCAGCGCTGCGGCGAGCGCGCCGCCGGAGCGCATCATCTGCGAAGAGGCTCCCCACTCGCGACTCGAGGCGCTCGAGCAGAAGATCGACAAGCTCACTGGTCAGTGTACCTTTATAGACGTTCTGGACTACACACATATAGTCACGCCTTTTCCCATATAAGAGGTAGGCAGCGGCCTCTCACGTAGCCCACTTTGCGTCCTCGCGGGAAATGAGACGTGACGGGTGGCGAACAATGTCGCCGCCATTTTGGTACGAGTCGAAAAATTCTTACTACCATTGCGTTCCCACGAGCAGTATAGTGATAGCATTGCATATTATGGTGTTATTCTGCACGAGTAAAGATTGTCCGTACAATGAATACCTTAGTCGCCTCTTACGACACCTCGGTAAAAGAGGTAGGTTCTATTCTACTCTACCGTACACCTATTGGCTTACGTTCTTAACTGTGATGCATAAATGTCTAACTGGTAGGATTTGTGTCGTTACAAAGCAATGTTCTGGGGAGACGCAGCATAGGTTTATGCCCAATCGTTGCGTTTACGACGTGGTGGACGAATCGCTCATCCCATCACTTTCTTCCATAAAAAATGTTATATACATTAAATCTTGCGATGCTCGCATGAATGTATCATCTTTTCAGCCCATCACCAATCCGCTGCTGAACATGGGCCTCCCCCACAGATTGTCACAAAACACAAAGTTTGGGGCTTTCATTTTGGGGGGTATATTGCCATAGTTGCCACGTATGACAGGCGGGTTGGCAACGCAGTTTATTTATTCAGATGTTCCAAGAAGATGCTGCTGCCGATTTCTCTCGTCTCATATGCCCAGTGTTGACCGAAACACAGGTAATGTCTACACACTACTGCTTCACGGCAGAATAACTGGTCCTGGGGTGTTACCCACCTAGACGGAATTCTGACGATTCTTGCAAAAAATAATTATGGTTTCCATTTTCATTCACTACCACTGTTTTGAATCCAAATACTTTTGAATGATATTCGTTAGCACTAGTACTGTATAATTAAGATTTTTGTCTTTTTGTCTCATCAGATCTTGTGGTGCAGCAAGGAAGGGAGGTCCGTGCACTGCGGGGCGAAGTCCGCGCGCCGCGGGAGCTGCTCGACGAGGCCCTACACGAACACACGCAGCGCACCAGTGCTGCTATTGAAAGTGCCCTGGCTGACGGGTTAGTGTTGCTAGTTTAATTTTGTTCATGGCTCCAACCATCCAAGGAGCAAAAATATTATAATGCACAATTTGAAACAAGAGCTTATTAATAAACAGTATTTTTGGGGATCGACTCATAGAAACATTAGTTAATGAATTAAGCCCAGCTGCTTAAACTGTTAGCAAAAAAAAATATCCACTGATAGAAATAGTCACTGGAAGGCTGGTGGGATTCCTATGCTGAACTGATGTCTCCAGAGTGACGGGCGCCCGGCGTGGGGACAGCTTTCACCAAAACAATATAATGCACTTGGTGTGATAGGTGGTAAGCTCATCGCCACCATGCGCTGTTGGGTGCACAGTGCTGTTTAATTCCTTACTCGCCTTTTACGAGATCCCTTGGATGAGATGGAGTGGTAGTATTCTTTTAACGAGCCGCCACCACACGGCTATACTTTATTGTAGGCATTTGCAATTGCAATATGACTGCCATTGTTATGTAAAAAATAGGACACATTTAGACAAATACTTCATCAGTTCTTAAGTCTCATATGCCTGCGATTACACTAGCTGTAAGGATTCATTCAGGATCAAAGTTCACTTAACGTCAGCTGAACGACTAAGCATTAAAAAAAAAACGTGTTCAGATGGGAGCGCATCGCCCGCGTGGGCGAAGCAGCCAGCAGTCGCGCCGCGGCCGCCGCCGGCGTCGGAGCGGCGCGCGCGCTCGAGCCGCTCGCCGCCGCGCTGCAGCACGAGCTGGCCGCCAAGCTCTCCGCCACCGACCGTCTGCTGCGCGACAACATCGACAAGCTGGCCAGCAGCAAGGTGAGCCGCTGCAGCACGAGCTGGCCGCCAAGCTCTCCGCCACCGACCGCCTGCTGCGCGACAACATCGACAAGCTGGCCAGCAGCAAGGTGAGCCGCTGCAGCACGAGCTGGCCGCCAAGCTCTCCGCCACCGACCGCCTGCTGCGCGACAACATCGACAAGCTGGCCAGCAGCAAGGTGAGCCGCTGCAGCACGAGCTGGCCGCCAAGCTCTCCGCCACCGACCGCCTGCTGCGCGACAACATCGACAAGCTGGCCAGCAGCAAGGTGAGCCGCTGCAGCACGAGCTGGCCGCCAAGCTCTCCGCCACCGACCGCCTGCTGCGCGACAACATCGACAAGCTGGCCAGCAGCAAGGTGAGCCGCTGCAGCACGAGCTGGCCGCCAAGCTCTCCGCCACCGACCGTCTGCTGCGCGACAACATCGACAAGCTGGCCAGCAGCAAGGTGAGCCGCTGCAGCACGAGCTGGCCGCCAAGCTCTCCGCCACCGACCGCCTGCTGCGCGACAACATCGACAAGCTGGCCAGCAGCAAGGTGAGCCGCTGCGCCGCGCTGCAGCACGAGCTGGCCGCCAAGCTCTCCGCCACCGACCGCCTGCTGCGCGACAACTTCCGTTTAGATTTTGTGTGAGTCTTATAAAAAACTAGCATATGCTTAACTTGTAACATTCCGTTTCCAGACGGTGATGGAGCGCCTAAGCACTGCCATCGCTACATCCCTATCGGAGATGGTGCGCGAGTCGTTCCGCGAGGCGCTATTCGAGAGCGTGGTGCCCGTCATGGAGAAGGCCCACGCGCAGATCTTTAGACAAATAAATCAGGCCTTCCAGAACGGCACTAAAGAATGTGAGTTTATTTTTAATTTGTCGCAAGTATGTAAAGTGAAAAAAAAAATATGTCTTAACTCGGCCTGGTATTACTCGCAGTTGCAGCGAAGACAGAAGCGGCAGCGCGCGCTGCAGCAGAACGGGGAGGAGCTGCGGGGGCGGAAGCGCTGCGCTCTGCGCTGCAGCGGCACGCAGACGCACTGGCCGCCGCCGCGCCGCCCGGCGCGCCCGCACTCACCGCCACGCTGCGGGACGTGGCGCACAGGTACACGGACAGCGCAGCGGGCGGGCTGTGCGCTGTGCACTGTGCGCTCTGCGCTGCAGCGGCACGCAGACGCACTGTAAAGTATAAATATCACTGCCGCTTCAGTGATATTTACACTATACCTACATTTTTAATAGCCTGTGTAAACAAATTCAAAAGTCGACGAGATTGCGGGATCACTCAGGTTCATTCGAGAATGCGTAGTAAGTTCATTAAAGTAGCATCCACCACTTCTGTCTTCACCTCTGTGTATACTGGACATTTTTGTTACTGCTCATGAAAACACTGCGGCCGCTTTTATACTTTTTGTAGACTGCAGTTTGTATTTCGCCAAACCCTTCGTTTCGACAGACTCTGTGCCCTTTTTTTATTATGATTCTATTAACTATTCGTTTCATGACTTTATCCTACAAAAAAAGAAATAGTGGATGAGATGGTAACCCGTGTGTGTGTGTGTGCCGCAGCGTGCTGGAGAAGGAGATGTCGTGGTGGCGCGAGCAGGCGCGCAGCGTGGCCGCGCAGCTGCAGATGTCGCGCGCGCACTCGCCCGCCACGCCCGCCGCGCAGCACGCCGCCGACCGACAGGTGCCGCTCTAACCTCCTCCCACCTCTCAACCTCTTCTCACCTTTCCCGCCAACCCGAAAAATGGCGGCAGCGTTTTCATTGAATTTTGACATTTCTGTGCATATTTTCACAATTCCACTGCTGAATATAAATGCATAGGCCTCCCCTATAGATTGCCGCGAAAGTTTGAAGCTCTCATTTTGGATTGATTTTGCCATAGTTGCCACGCTTGGCAGGCGAGCTGGCAACCGCAGTTTATTCATTCAGATGTTCCGGCAGGATGCTGCTGCCCATCTTCTGGTTTTAATTTTCCCTCTGTCTGCTATTACGACACCCACGGGATGAAATGGGGTGGTAAATTCTCTTAATTCGCTACCACACGCTTGCTTAACATTGGTAGTTTATTATGCGGAAAATTCAATTCAAGACCGAAGTTATAATTTTCATTTCATCTACATCACTAAACTATCATTTAAGCGTCGACCGAAACGAAGTCTTTGTCATAATTAAATTGGAACTCGACATTAGCAAAAATGGCTCGATTGTGATTGATGGTGGATAATTGCCGTTAAGTAGAACATCACTTTTTACGGAGAAAAATATAGCACCTCATGACGTAGCATGTCTCCAATTCACCCTAAGGATTGTTGCGTGATTGCCAGCGAGCCGAAGTGGTCAAGGGCTTACCATATAGCTAGTAGAACCAAAGCCCGTTGGAGTAGAAAGGATCTCGAGTGGCAACCTCGTAGTCCCGAACGGTCTTTGTGACGACACATGTAAATTGTATGAATATATTTGGCAGTGGTAGTGGACTTAAGTGATATCTCCACCTGAAGGTCGATGGTTGTAATAACAACATTCAGCTTGGTTGGCGCAGTGTCTAAGCGCTTACCTTGCGTCACAGGTCACAAGTATCGATTACCGCACGAAACAAACATTTGTAAAATCTTCAATTCTCTAGTAGTTTTTACGCAGATCCAGAGGTAGGTTTCTACTACTGAATATATGTGTTTTGGACAGTTTATGCTTTCAACCCAGCCGTGGTAGCTCAGGGGCTAGGCGCTCGCTTTAAATTTCATAGTACGCGAGTGACCTGGGTTCGATTCCCGGTGCCGGCACCACTAAAATTGTTAATTGCAATTTTAAGTGCTGATTTACCACGTGCTCGGCGGTGAAGGAAAACATCGTGAGGAAACCTGCATGTCTGAGAAAAAAATATATTTCGAAGACATGTGAAGTCCGCCAACCCGCATTGGAGCAGCGTGGCGGATTCTTCCTAGCTCCAAAACCCTCTCAGAAATGAGAGGAGGCCTGTGCTCAGTAGTGGGACATTTATAGGCTGAAACTTTACTTTACTTTATGCTTTCAACGAGGCAATCAAGCTGACACATCATTATTATTCCTGTAAGTTTTCCTATTGCATCAAGGTCAACCTTTACATACACAGTTAAGGATTTAGTTATGTTGATTTTTGTTTTTGGATAGTTTAGGTAAAGATGTCGAGATTATCGAGTCGATTATAATTTTTGTCATCTACACAATCAATATCTCTTACAGAGACCCCATCGTTGTACGCCAAGAAACTGCATCCAAGAGTCATTGCCATTTTTACTCAGAGTATTGTGATATTTATCTTATTTCTTTTTAGAATTGAATAAAGTAAATTGCATTTTTGTGGAAGAGCTTTCATTGAAATTATTGAGTTTTTAATACCTACAAAGTGTAATTAGACCATATAAGTACGTTTTATTTAGATATAATTAAGAATAATAAAGAAATAAAAAAGAATAATCTTTATAGTAATATGAGTGGTTATAATTAATGTAAATAACAATTGTAATATAATTTGTAGTTTTAAATAAAAAAATATTTGTTTTCACTTTTTATGAACCTGAATTATATGTTATTATCATTATAGTACACTACCATAATGACTGTTAAATTAAATATATTGCTTCACTGTTTTTGATCTAGTATAATTAAATTTTTCGAAGCTCATTTAGTTTGATATTTGATGATTCTGATTTAGCGTTTAAAAAGTTTGGTAATAAAACGAAATATTATTTTAAAATTAAATTATTTCTAGTAAGTATTGTTTTATTTGTGTATTATTAGGTTTCGTGTAATTTTTTTCTTAGGTCAGTCTAAAATAATACTTTATCAGATCAGGAGTTTTACTTGATCCCCCTCTCCCTTTATAATTTTAATACAATGAAGTTACCTTTTCGATTCAATGTCCATTTTGTACCCAAATGCACAAGCTCAGAGATAACCTACCTCCCTCAACCGTACAGATGCAGGTGGCACAGATCCAGTCGCTGATGTCGAGCGGTGACGTGAACGGTGCGTTCCAGCTGGCGCTGTCGGCGTCCGACCTGGCGCTGGTGGTGGCGGCGTGCCGCGGCGCCGAGCCGGCGCGCGTGTTCGGGCCGCCCTGCCGCCTCAAGCAGCACGTGCTGCTGTCGCTCGTGCAGCAGCTCGCCGCAGACATGCAGCGCGACACGCAGCTCAAGCACAGGTGCCCGTCCCGCCGCAGCGACATGCATGTCACATGAACAAGCTCATACGTTCGGCCTGTCACATCCTTGGTGCCGTGTGGTGGCGGCCTAAGGGAAACTACCACCTCAACTCATCCCGTAGGAGTCGTAAAAGTTGAGAGAGGGAAAATGAAAACCAGGAGATGGGCAGCAGCATCTCTCTGGAACATCTGAATAAATAAACTGCGCTTGCCAACCCGCCTGCCAAGCGTGCGGCTATGGCCAAATCCTTAATGAGATCCAAAATGAGAGCTACAAACTTTTGTGGCTATCTATGGAGGAGGCCTTTGTTCAGGCCAGGTCATCACAATTTCTTATGTATGGCAATATTAAAAAAAAAACAATGCATAATTCCAATAGTATTATAGTTATTAGTAATGGCAAAAAAGTTTTCCCTAATGATACAAACAATTAAAAAAATATTACCATGTCTGTCTACAGATACCTTGAAGAAGCAATAATGAACCTGGACACAAGCAATCCCGTGACACGAGAGCACTTGCCTGTGGTAGTGCGGGAGCTGCAGAAACAGATCATGGCCTTCCTCGCAGCGAACCCGGGACACACCCTCACAAGGCAGTTCCGTATGTTGCTGATGGCCGCGGACTCGCTGGTGAAGAGCGCGGTTTGACAACGCTGCCGCCATTGTGTCTGCATCAGCTACTGGACTACGTAATAGTGATATTTGCTAAGTGCGAAACAGACAGTGCTGTATACTGTGTGATCAATATTTGCTACGACGACGCGTGTGTCAATACTTTAATAAAACGTGAAGTGTTTTTTTTTTGTCTCTTTGGTGAGTGAATTTTCATGGCCAGGAATTGAATAAATGGTATAACGTGGATATGTCTAACAATTTATTTTATGGATTTAACAACATTTCTTAAAATAGCTTTGAAATTTTGCCATGAAGCAGTAGTGTGCAAACATTACTCTGTTCTGCGGGGCTATTACGTATCCAAAATGAAGATCACTTTTAAAAGTGTTGAATTAATATCTGTCATATAACTGTTTTCATACTGGTTATGGTTAACGAAAATAACGATTATTTTTCATATGACGTCTTTTTGGTTAATCATAATCAGTATGCAGACACTTACTTAGCAGATATTCATACAACACTTCTATAAGTGATCATCATTTTCGATACGCAATAGCCCTGCTGGTCTAAATGCCACTGGCTGGTGTAATTACTGGGCTTAATTGGATGGCTTAAGAACTTGTTCACGGGGTAATGAGTGTAGTGTGGTGCCCCAGAATTTTTAGTAGTGGCACAGCATTTGTTATGGGCATACCTTGCCTTACTATCAGGTTCAATTTATGGAAGAAAGAAACGAGAGAAGCCAATATTTGATTTGCCTGCCTTTTTACTTTCATTCATAAAAAAGACATGAATGTATTGAATAATATATGAAAACAATCATAAACAGTGTTATTTTAGAAATTCTTACACAACTTTTCAATTATTTCATATTCTATGATCACTTATTTAGCCAGGCAGGGTTTGAAAATCAAATAACTGATTATTAAGAATTTGTTACAACAAGAATGTCATTAATATAAAAGAAGAAGAAGAACTGGTTATCAGATTTGGGTTTATTGCACTGTTTCGGTTGTGACTGTCCACTGCTCATTACTTTACGAGTTTAGACACTCTCCAAACTTATCACATTGAGGTCATGTGGGCATGACTAGATGGTAATGAGTGAGTGCTGTTGGTGCAGTTAGTGTTCCGCTAATATTATTATAAATATCCTTCAATAGTATGTAATGTAGTGTATAATTGTGAGACATATTCATAAAAACCTAATAAAATTTCTCTTAGCAGGCTAAGAGAAATTTTTGTCCCCTACTATATAATGTCAGATATAATGTTTACAAAAATGGGGCATTTATAACTTCTCAATAGTAAAGGTGTATAATATGAAAAAATGTGCATATTAAAAAAATCTACAGTATCATCTTCAATTTTTTTTTTAACATATGGTTCAATGTTATACAAAAGCCAAAAATTTTTAAATTATAATTTTATGTGTTGTGTGATCATTGACAGAAACTTGCTGGCTAAAAATAATACCTCACATCTTTGACATTGCTGCCCATTACTGGTATGTGTACTGAATTTTTGTAAAATTCTGATATCGAAAATACATTTTAAAAGGATTTTGTAAATATCAGATCTTTATATTACAATAAGTAGTTTAAATAAAAAAAAATACCTTAAAATGCGCGTCGTCATTGCCTATAATTATAATGTAATATAATTGTAATTGTTGAAGTGCATACAAAGTGTATAAAGTATATAAAAGAGATTTTTAAACACTTGTGTTCATTCTAGGGATTGTACTGAAAACGTCACTTACTCCAGATTTTTTAAGTAATAAAAAGTGATTTTACACAATCCACAAGTCAAATAAAACAGACTGCTGCCAAATTTGAGGTTCCGAGTTCTAAAATTTACTGCTTATTTAATAACAATGTTATATCTTACACTACCAAAAATTTAACAATTTTTTATCAGTAGAAGATAAATATATCCCATATGCAAATTACTGATTATACTTAATTAACTAAGTCATTATAATATTATAATATCTCACATTACTTACATTAATTATTAAAAAAATGTTACAGTCAAACGTATCTGTTTAATAATTAAATTAGTTAAGAAGTACATTGATTACTAAAAAAACGTCTTTTTATTTAAAATATTATTTCAATCATTTGAATAGTACATGTATGATTCCATCTAACGTTAGATATAAACACATAATATATTGTCTTATAATTAATATCGTTCTTATCTCTGAGGCATAAAGAATTGGTTTTATTGAAAATGTATTGACTTATTTACATATCAGGATATAGTATACAGTTAATATAATTAACGTGATATGTGTGTAAATTTCTGCCATTCTCTCTTGTGTCACATATAGTATGAATGTTTTGCAAACATACTCGTTTTTAAGATAATACTTTTTCTAATAAAGACTGATCCAGAGATCATTGTTGAGAGTACCGGAATGATTTTCATTTGTTTGACACTTCATTTATAATAATTGACTACCTGGCTTGGATCTAGTACCCAGCAGGTGTGATATTTTTTTAATCTGGATGGATACCTAGTAATGATGTCTGATATCTGGCAATACCGGGTAATAAAATTGGTCAGAATCCTAAAACAATATGAAATAAAAAGAAATGTAGGGTCTCTTCTTCCTCTCCATCTGGAAGATTACCTTGCACAACTCAATGATGCTGATGCTCTATAAATATTTTAAGTTGTTGCTTTAATTGATCATACTGTCTTTGGCGCCGTGAAAAGCATTTAAATATTTTGATTTTTTTTAAAAAATTCGTTAATATCTTAGAATTGCAAACAACTTTTCAGTTTATATTTTTATTCAAACAACAACAACAAAAATTCCACAGGCTATTTTACATAAAATAAATACGTTATAACACTTTGAATATTATAACCTACCTCTATGTATGAAAAGGCTGACCAAGGCTGATCGTATTATGTCATAATAAAAAAATAACTCTCATTTTCGACTGATTTAATCCTACAAGAATTTACAAATTTATGATGGTATGATAAACTTGACTTGACTATTGCAGGACTGAACGAAAAAAGTCTAGCATTAAATACGATACTTTATATAACACTATGTATATTATGTAGATGGCTAAACTAAGTAAAATATTTTACTTGAATGTTAAAAAAAATGTAAACATTGAAGTTACCATTTGCTTTAATGACCCAATTAATTCTTTGCTAAGTTGACCATTTTATTATGTGATTTATGGTCACTGGTTTAAAATTGTATCTCAGTGGGAGAGAAAAATTGATATTAAACAAATACTAAAAAATAATTTAACACCAATTTATTTTTAAGTAAGTTCTAAGTATTATGTAAACTATGTAAATAAACTTGGTAGTAGGCAGTAGTATTTTTTTATAATATCTTTTATTTTAAAAATTAAATGTTACCTTTGATAAACAAATTTTTTGTCTCAAATGCGTTAGTAACCATGTTTTTTAAGGCTTTAAACATGTAAACAGTTGATATTTTGTTTTGTAAATATCAGTAAAAGGTTCTATTTCCTAAGATGCAACTAGATATATTGCTAATAACCACTTCAGCTCCATTCCACGAGTATTTTAATCATTAAATAACTGTAATTACTAAACTTGAGATATAAAATTACTTTTTAAAATATTACATTAAAGTTAATGGTAAGTCTGTGTATAATAAAATTAAATTTTATTAGACACATTAAAAATGATTCTCTCTTTTGAGCAACACCAGGTTAATTTCTATGTTATGAAAATTTCGGGGCGGGGTTCCGGCCTTTACGCGAGACTAGGTTCGATCTCGTGATGAAATTATTAAAAGCTGAATTTATCACGTCGACAGTAAAGAAACGTCGTGATGTTTTTTTTTTATAGCATAAAGTGAGAGGACGAGCAAAACGTTCACCTGATGGTAAGTGCGAGATCTACCCATAACAAATGCTGTGTCACCCAGAATATTCATGTGTGGTACTTCACTGCACCCGTCACCTAGAGTAACTTATATGTCTTATAAAAATAAATATTTTGAGGACACTGGAGCAAAATGGTCAATTCTCGGTTTCACAACCGTCTTAAAATAGGTAGATGGGTACTGTACCCAGCAGTATTTTGATTGGTTAGTTGTTTTTTTCTGGAGTAAACAGTTGACTATTTTACTGTTCTGGCAAATTGTAACAGAACTGTTATTGTCAGACTTTGTGTTACTGAAGTAAATTAAAACTGTTAATACTACTTTAACTAGTGTTCAGATGACACTTATTATTATTTTAATTGATTATTACTACTAAAAATGTTGAGGCATATATGATAGATCAAAAGTAAGACGACTGACAATAATCTAATGTTTCACATCTAATTGTCTAATTATTTTCAGTAGCCTTTTTTATCGTAGCTTAGCTTGCGTAATTTTGTGGTCGTTCAGCCCAAAGAGTATATAAGTATTAGTGTAAGAGTATATAAGTATTAGAGTGGTAAGTGGTTCAGCCCGGTGCTTTGTTAGTATTGAGATGAAGCTCGTGTATCATGGGCATGAAATATGAAATTAAAAGCCTATCCAATGCATAAACCAGTGTTTCATTTAATGCTATCACTAGTCCACTGGTAAACATAGGCCTCCCCCATAAATTGCCACAAAAGTTTGTACATATACATACATAAGATCACGACTGTATCCCGGTGGTAGTCAGAGACTGGATACTCACTGCAAAAGCAGATGACTGCCACAATTCACGTTTCACCAAAACAATATAATGCACTTGGTGTGATAGGTGGTGAGCCTATCGCCACTATGCGGTATTGGGTGCACAGTGCAGTTTTATTCCTTACTCGCCTTTTACGAGATCCATTGGATGAGATGGAGTGGTAGTATTCTTTTAACGAGCCGCCACCACGCGGCACAGTTTGTTATATTTAATGTTATATTTTATTATATGGCGGCTCGTACCACGTCGGCAAACCGAAACACAGTAATGTTTGCACACTACTGCTTCACGGCAGAATAACTGGCTCTGGGGTGGCACCTACTTAGATGGATACCTGCATAGAAATCTTACTATCAGATATGTAGCGGAATCTTTGTTTACAGAAAAAGTTTCGTGACAAGCAAGATTTTCACCTGATGGTACATACAATGCTAAGAAAAGTAGCTGTATGAGGTAGAACTTTGCTTTAAAAAATTCTGTGTAGTCACCGTGATGCATCAGTTCTTAAGTCTCATATGCTCTGTAACATTATCTTCAGTGAGCCACTGTTCAATGCCACAAAAACTGGCACTGCTGTGATACCTACATAGGCTGATTCCTGTATAGAAATCCTACTACCACCTCGACTCAGGCTGAAAATACATTCATAAATACAGATTGCAATCTAAGGTGGTGACATCACATGTTAATTATTAGAGATACGTCGAGTACTCGTTTACTAATAGGCAATTTTTTAGTACAAAGAAACAATATACATAGGTAAGGGATCGTCCTTTAATCACGTGAAGTTCGAAAAGGGGGGTAGTCAGAAAAAAATAACAATTAATCACAATGGGACAGCAAGCTGATAGCGCAATGGAAGCGCGACGGCATTGTTATGGGTCGCGAAACCCCTTAGTCTCGCCTCAACTTGTGCTAGCAGATAGACTAAAAATTGTTTAGTGCGCAGGTTGACATGACGGAACCTGTAACACTCGGTTGGTACTCAGTTACCCCCTAAAATTTGTGCTGGGGAGAGGATTAGTGTCCATATTAAAAAGCTGATCATAAAGATAATGAATACATAACAGATATAATTATTTTATTGAATTATGGTTGAGCTTAATAATTTACATGTTAATAGAATACATAATGGGAATTCTTAATAAAAAACATTTGAATGTCTCATATATTAAACATCTCAACAATCTCATATTATATTTTGATATATTTCATAATTATAATACAGCAAGTATTAGTTATAAAATATATTTATTTTACAGTTATGAAATAGATGTGTAGTCCTTAAAATGGGGTACTTCCTAATTATATATACAGATAGAAGACTAGTAATTATTTGAAGTTTATTTAAATATTTAGATCCCATTCCAAGGTACATCCAGTTCTTCAGGATGTTTTTTATTGTAAATAGGATTATTATTTTTTGATTGAACAATACTACACACTAGGACTTCAGTATTGTGGTTGTGTTTAACAAATATAATATTCACATGCACAAGCATGCAAAGCCACAACAACTATCTGTAAGCCAGTCAAACATTTGTCCTGACTTAGTACAAGCTCACGACCCACAGCATAGACACCAATCGCTTAGACAGTGTGCCAATCCGAAAAATGTGTGATTAGACTAGTGTTAATATTCACTTGAGAACATATGCCACTGAGCAAGGTTGCCCTGAAAATTGCCCGGCAATTTCTTTCCACGGGACTGAGTGCTTAGATAGTTTATAATTAAATAAGTAACAACCTCATAGTACCCAACAATTACCCTCAATTACCCCTAGTGTGGAGCAAGTTAAAAATTAGAAACAATTAAAAAAAGATCCGAATGAAACATCAAGAACAAATGAAATGGTAATTGAAATAGTAAATTAATGTTTACAATTATTACGTTAGATTATCATAGTATCATATTGTTATATCTTAACATTCAATGAAACAGTATGGTGCAATTTTTTCCAGCTTGATATTTATGGCATTATATAGAACTGAAATAACAAA
Source organism: Luehdorfia chinensis (assembly GCA_019845155.1). Lineage (NCBI taxonomy): Eukaryota > Metazoa > Arthropoda > Insecta > Lepidoptera > Papilionidae > Luehdorfia > Luehdorfia chinensis. Next base: position 12,811,722 of record JAHVAK010000103.1, read on the forward strand.
ATTATAACATTTTACTTGTTATCATAACTAAAATACACAGCATTTTACTACTGTTTACACTATAGGAAAGTAAAAATTACTAAAAATATTATATATGGAATAGAAATTTAATTAGTAATTAATCACATAAATGTATAATTTAACATGTTATGTTTTTTGATTACCTACACCTTCAGAATTGTTAGCAGTGGGCTGATTAAAAGTTAATTACATTGAAATTATTATGCATGTCGCATTATATTTCTAATCATATTAACGTTTGTTTTCCAAACAAAATCTATGCTTTCTGTTTGAAAATAGCTCCAGTGATTGTGCCATGTCTTTGTACTAAGCATAACTTTTTTTCCGTCTCCAAACAGACTGTTGGTGGCTTTAAATTGGGTTGTATTTTACATGCTTGCTCTGAAATTGCAACGATTATTCCAGCAGAATCTACATGGGCCGTTCCTTTGGCTGCGAGACAAAGCCCTTGATGGTCTGCAACTAAACAACCGTTTACGTTAGGCGTAGCCATTATTTCTTCTACTACTTTATCCAAATCTTTCTCCATTGTACTAATTGCGGTTTGGAAACCCAGAAATGAAATATAATGAAAATAGTATTTAAAAACTTTGTTGTGACTACAAACAGTTGAAAATGTTGACAGTTTGACATTGACAAATTGAGTTGACAACAGAGAAAACACATCTAGGGCTCAATAAACATCAATGTATAGAAAATATCGGTGTTTACATTTCGAGACATTGAATAGAACTGATGAATTTTATTGAGATATCGTTCATTTATTAAAAAATGGTTATTATGGTTAAGTTTTCCATTAAATGGCGTGGGAAGTGGTCAAGAACATTAAATACACAAAGAACGACATTTAATTTCGTCGATTAAATAAATTGTATTTGTATTTTTCTATTCGATCTGAGTTTAGGTAATAATGGTTCATTATCGTAAACAAAGTTTCAGCCAGTTGATATCATTTTTCGAAGTCCCTTTCTCTCATTTCGGTTAGTATATTAAGGTGTCTCTTTTTGACAATAGCATGTAAAGTGTCCGAGTTGTGGTTACAGACGCTCGAGTCGGTATTGACATTTTACGTAATGATTTTCAAAATTTATTGTGTTATTATTTTGAAAACTCGTCTCATGCTCTTGAAAAATAGCAATACAAATTATTCATAAAATACATACTTTATTTACTCGGAAGCCCATTCGCATGATTCCTTCAATGTCCTGGGGTAAAAAAAAGTACCGTCGGAGGACCCCTTACGATAACGAGTTGCTTACGTTATTTTTCCGACTTTAGACGTGATTTAATGTGTAGATTTCTAATACATTAGTAATTTTTTTTCACGCCAAAAAGTGCAGCCCTCTTTATTCAACTCTTTTTTTCTCTCTATCCCTGTAATTCATAATTTATTTTATTTTTTTATCATTTTTTCAAAGCAAAAATGTAAAGTAAGGATTAAAATCAATAAATTAAATTTAATATTAAAAAAAGTCATTTATTAAAAATTAAATATAAAATAGTGAATGATACATGAATAATATTTTCACGTGTTTAGAATTGAGGCTATACAGCTGACCGCGCACAATGCTTGCTGATCGAATGTCGATACTCGCACGCACACACACATTTAAACGAATAACCGTTGGCGATTGCTGGCTTCAGCAGTGCCAAGGAAGGGCCTGAAAGGTCAGTGTTGTAGTGCTTAGGGTTCAATATATTTTAGTGTTTTATTGCAAAGAAAATAACGTCTTATTACGAGGAGTGTTTATTGCTAACTGGTTGATACAATGCATAGTAAAGTAATATATAGGGACGTAATTATAAACACGAACATACCGCCCACCAAAAACCCTAGTTTTTTATATAAATGTGGTTAAAAAGCGAAATACATATAGAGCTACAATAACATAATCAAACATAAAGAAACAAGTGGTTTTAACATAACGTTAACAAGGATTTGTTTACATAAAATAATAATTGATAATTTTTTCATTATGCTAAATTAAACGCAATTGATCCATAACATATACGTCAAAACACATTAATCATTATCAGATATTGGCAGAGGACACAATTTTGTCACAGATTTAATAATTTTATTTCTACATTTTAAACTGTTAACTCGGCATAAATTATCTGATCCAGCATGCCTTTCTATTTTACGACCTAAAGACCACTTGCCAGGGGGGAGGTACTATGTCGCCAATTTTAAATTCTCTTGTTTGTTTTAGCCATTTAGGTCTTCGTTGCAGTCTAGACAAATATTCATTCTGCCATCTGTACCAAAAATCTTGTAATAATCTCTGCGTATACTGCCAATGTGTTAATCTATTTATTTTAATATCTCTTAAATCTGGTTCTGGGATATTGATTGGAGCTTCCCCAATTAAGAAATGCCCTGGGGTTAGTATTTCCAAAGAATCTATGTCGGTGGTGTCTATTGGACACAAAGGTCTAGAGTTCAAACAAGCTTCTATTTGACATAGCATGGTGGACATCTCCTCGAAAGTAAGATTGTTATTTATAATTCTCTTAAGTTGATATTTGATGGACTTTACGCCTGCTTCCCAGAATTTGGACTGTATGGTGGGTTGAAGTGCCATTGTGTACCATCTTCTGCTAATACATCTAGTAATGAACCAGGAATTTATAAATTTGCTTGCTGCCATAAATCCTGTAACTCCTTGTTAGCACCGATAAAGTTTGTTCCTTGGTCACTCCATACATGACAACACTTGCCTCTTCTCGCAACAAATCGTTTAAAGGCTCCTAAAAAGGCGTTAGTACTTACATCACCCACAAGTTCCAAATGAAGAGCCTTTGTAGTCATGCAGATGAAAATGCATATGCCTTATCAGTTTTGATGGCTCGACCACTTGACATCAGAATTTGAAGCGGTCCTGCAAAGTCAACTCCCGAATGCAAAAATGGACGTGATGGAGTAACTCTTACCTTTGGTAAGTTGCAAATAATTTGAGCTCTTGTTTTCGCCTTTTGCTTGGCACAAATAAGGCACTTATGAATCAAAGATGTGATAAGTGACTTAACTCTGACTATCCAGAAGCGAGATCTCACAAAGTTCATTGTTAATTGGACACGTCTATGTAGGGTCTTCTTATGAGCATCGCCTACTATTAAAGTAGCCAAATTATGTTTTCCATTTAATATCATTGGATACTTTGTGGTTTCAGATAAAGGTGCGTGTTTGAGTCTACCACCCACCCCGAAAATATTTTTATTATCAAGGAACGGATTTAAATTCTTTATTGGACTCTTGATATTTATGGGTTTTCTTTGTTTCAGGTATTTTATCTCATTACTAAAATCTTCTTCTTGAGATAGTCTGACGCATATTTCAAGACCGCGGCTCAATTCCTCTGAAGTTATCGCTTTTTTATAATTTTAAAATCTTCTACAGTAACTTATTGTTCTTAATAATTCAATCAAGCTATGAAATTCTCCAAGCCGACTGGACCATGATAATTTTTCTTCTAGCTTGAGATTAGATATAGTACTACCTTTCTTTTCTGCGTCGATTGCTTCAGTATTTGGAGTCCTCATTATGATTTCTTTATGTCTCAGCAATTCTGGCCCTTGCTACCACAGCTTACAATTCTTTAATTCAGGTATTAACATTCCCCTCGAAGCAACATCTGCGGGATTTTCTTTGGATTGCACATGGTATCATTTGTTTCCGCTGTTCTCTAAATTAGTTACAACGCGATTTCTTACAAAGGTTTGCCATCTCAAAGGATCACCTTGCAGCCAGGACAAAACAATTGTAGAATCGGTCCAGCAGTAAAATTGAGCAAGTGGTATACGTGTAGCTTCACTTATTTGTTTTAGCAAAGTTGACAAAAAAGGGCTCCACATAACTCCAGCCGTGGAAGAGAGATGGGCTTAACTGGTGCGACACGACTTTTTGCAGCAATAAGGTTAGTATCGACCCTTCCGTAGTTTTTTACTCTAAGATAAGCAACTGCTCCATACGCTCTTGTGGAAGCGTCGCAAAAACCATGTATTGTGATATTCTTAATATTTTCCTTTGTATTAAGCCATCTATCTATTTTTATTTCTTTAATACATTTTAAGCTTTCTCTTATGTTTAACTATTATTTTTTTTATTTCAGGTTCAACGTCTGCGTCCCAGGAGAATTTCTTCAGCCACAACTTTTGTATAATTATTTTTGCAGGTAGGAGTGTTGGAGTTAGCCACCCAAGAGGATCAAACAACCGTTGAATTTCTGCGAGTATGCTTCTATTTGTGATGAGTTCCATCGGTATAGGTTAGTTGACATTATATTCAAGTGTATCATTCTCAACGTTCCAGGATAAAGCAAGCGCTCTTACTGTACCATGAACGTCCAGATCTATTTTAACAAGAGAACTTCATTCGTCGAGTTTAAATTGTTTTAGAAATTCAATACTGTTGGAGGCCCATTTTTGCAATTTGAACCCTCCCTTCTGCAAAATATTTCTTATATCTTTAGCTGCTCTTACTGCATCGGTGATATCATATTGTCCAGACATTAAATCGTCCATGAAAAAATCTTCCTTAATTATCCTTGCAGCTACAGGATACTCTTTGCCTTCATCTTCGGCTACTTGGTGAAGGGTCTTCAGAGCGAGGTAAGGTGCTGAAGCAGTGCCAAAGGTTACTCTTAATAAACGATAATCTTTGACAGAATCGTCAGGGTTTTTACGCCATAAAATACGCTGGCAATCTGCGTCTTCTTTTTTAATTAAGATTTGACGGTACATTTTTTCTTTTTCCGCTATGAAACATACCTTTTTAAGTCGCCATCGCATTATTAGTAATTTCATATCCTCTTGAAGTTGAGTTCCAACCATTAATTCGTCGTTTAGTGAGACGCTATTAGTTCCGGGAGATGAAGCGTTGAAAACAATTCTGAACTTTGTAGTTTCACTCGTGTCTTTGACTACAGGATGATGTGGAAGATATACTGCTGCAGCGTTTATCTCTGTTTGTGGTACCTATTCCATGTGATTTAACCGCAAATATTCCTCCATAACCTCAATATATTCCGTTTTGAGTTTTGGGTTTTTGGCGAATCGCCTTTCTAATTGTAGTAGTCCAGTCATAGCAATTTCTCTAGTGTTTCCTTCTGACGATTTTGGAGTTTCAATCTTGAATGGCAACCTGACTATATACCTCCCTTCTTCATTTCTTGAGTAGTTTTCTTTATATAGTCGTTCACAGATTTCTTCATCTCTGGTTAATTTTTTAAAGGGTTCAGTGTTTATTTCCCACAAAGTTCGCAGCATGTCATCAAATTTAACGTGGTGGTGCATGACTAGTATCTCGTCAAGTGAAGTATCATCCTGTACAGTCCCAAAGAGGATCCATCCTTAGTTTGTTTCTTGAGCGCATGGAGAACCAGGAGGACTTTTGATTATATTATTCTTCATAATTTGGACGTATACTTCAACTCCAAGCAGCATGTCTACTCGCCCGGACTGGTTAAAGCTAGGATCCGCCAGGGTGAGTCCTAGCAGGTGCGGCCAGGTGTGTTCGAGATATGTAATAGACCTTGATGGTAATATAGTTGTTAAGCGTGTAGACATCACATATAATTACTCTCTATTTAAAAGAGAGCTTGAATTTTTTATCATATTTCGAAAGAAGCTCCAGATGTACCGCTTCGTAAATGCACCAAAACAGTAAAAATAACGATGTCAATAATATTATATTCTTTTAAGATGGTAGTTCATAAAATTTATCGAGATCCTTTTGTTTACGGTCCCTATTGTTCTTCGTCGCCGGCCGCTCGAACTAGTAAACAACTATTTATCCGGCTCAGAATTCGACCATATGTTGTAGTGCTTAAGGTTCAATATATTTTAGTGTTTTATTGCAAAGAAAATAACGTCTTATTACGAGGAATGTTTATTGCTAACTGGTTGATACAAGCTTAAGAGAATCTACCACCCCATTTCGTCCCGTGGGTGTCGTAAAAGTCGACAGAGGGAAAATTAAAAGCAGAAGATGGGCAGCAGCATCTTCCTGGAACATCATAATAAATAAACTGCGGTTGCCAACCCGCCTGCCAAGCGTGGCAACTATGGCAAAATCCCCCCAATATGAGAGCTACAAACTTTTGTTGCACTCTATGGGGGGAGGCCTATGTTCAGCAGTGGACTAATGGTAGGCTGAAATGGTGGTGGTGGTGGTGGTGGTGGTTGATACAATCCCGTCCGATCCCACCGCATATCGGCCTATAAGCCTCCTCAAGGGTCTAGGCAAGATATACGAACGCCTACTTCTCGCCCGCTTAAGAGACTTCATGCAGTCTCGAGGGATCCCCATCCACTAGCAGTGTGGATGCCAAACACTCATGTACCCAGCAGGTGCACCGCATAACGGAGCACATTCAATCCAGCTTCATACGCGGGCTTCATACTGGAGCGCTCTTCTTCGACGTGGCGAAAGCGTTCGACAAGGTCTGGCACAACGGGCTCGTATACAAGTTATACGGACTCGGTGTGCCAGATCGCCTCGTACTCATCATACGAGATTTCTTACGCAGTCGAACCTTCCGCTACCGCGTCGAGGGGGTGCGATCCGAACCACATCCCATCCTAGCCGGTGTACCACAATGCTCAGTCCTAGGTCCCGTGCTCTACACCCTTTTCACGAACGACATACCGCACACCAGCGGCGTCGAACTCGCCCTCTTTGCAGACGATACCTGCCTCCATGTGTCTGGGCGTAATCCAGACACTATCTCTAAACGCCTCCAATCCGCAGCCCGAACCCTCGAGAACTGGAAAAAAAAAATTGATACAATGCATAGTAAAGTATTATATATAGGGACGTAATTATAAACACGAACAGTCAGTGTACATTTATATGGGACAAAAAACCAATCCGTTATAGACTGTAGATAGACCGATAGTCGTTTACTGTGCAGGTTGACTGTAAGCACATTATTTACGTGACGGGACATGTACGGGGAACTTCGAGCCAGGCGCTTCGTTCGATCTATCTACACGGCGAACTGAAAATTATGAATTGAACCATCTCATATGTGATACACAGATTATAAAGAAATAAATTTCTTAGTTATTTTTACAGAAGCGGCGGTTAACGAGCAAGTAGCTCACCTGATGTAAGTGATTTCAACCGCCCATGGAACATCTACAATACCAAGAAAAGCAAATTCCAGGCCCCTAATTCGAAAACCGCTGGCGGAAGCAGATTCCATTCAAGTGCTAACGGTGATAACCAAAGATACAATATAAAATATTTTTTACGAAATGTTGATTACTTAATAAATACCAGGTTTATTTTACAGACTGATAATGACCAAACTGTATTCAATCATCAAATCAGTTCAGATATTTAAACAATACCAAGTAGCATAATATGTTATTATCAACTGCATAAACGCTGGAGTTACAGTTAAGATACAATTTAAGCTGCCTTACCAGTTTTACAGTCCTTGAAATGATAAAAGAGGTCTTCTTTAAATTTATAAATGGCGTGTTTATTGTTAGTGTCAATTGTAGTATTTCATAGTAGTAAAAACTTATTTAATAATAACATAATAAAAAGAATTCTTGATTATTATATCCCTTAACTATAAACGCTCACACACACATAATATATGTAGGTATATTTTCACACCACATTCTTATACTGGCTATAAACTCACGAGTGCACATTTACACTGTTATCAGATCATTGTTCTATAATGTGCAACAATTATTAGGTCCTTACATATGAAATTGGCGTTTTATATGGGAGGAGTATAAAGTAGTTTTTTTCGTAAAATATATTTAATTAATCAAAGTATATAACATTGTTATCTATGCTGTTTTGCCATCACATAGGTAGTTTATTGAACCCTCTACTAAAAAAACCGTGGGGGGCGAGAATCAATAAACTCTCTGAACTGCCACATCGGAGGTTAATTTTTTACTTGTAAGAAGTTATCCAAATTCCGGAAAAAATGGTAATCTGTTGGAGCAAGGTCCGGGGAGTACCGTGGATGTCGCAGACATTCCAATTGCAGCTCCTCTAGTTTACAGGTCGTCTCTAACATCACCGAAAATATATATGCAGTGTGTGGTCTAGCGTTGTCCTGAAGCAGCAGTGGCCTAGAGCGATTGACCTGCCTCGGTTGTTTAGAAGCTAGTTCTTCCATCATGATTTGCAGTTGCTGACAATAGATATTTGCCGTAATTGTTTGACCAGATTTTAGAAAACTCACCAAAAACTCACAAGTAATTTTGTCTGAGTAAATTTTCGCTTGGGGCAGGATTTGGCTCGTTCTTCAGGGTTCAGCCATTGCGACGGGCGCTTCCGATTATCGTACAGGATCCACTATTCATTACTGACCCGATTTAAAATCCCTTTGTTATTGCGCCGGTTGAGCAATGTAACGCAACAGTCTACGCGTGTTTGCTGGTTTGCTTCACTCAAATCATGAGGTACCCACCGTTCAAGCTTTTTTACTTTCCCTGTTTGCTTCAAGTGGATTAAAACAGTTTTATCACTCACAGCGAAGCCTGAAGCTAATTCTGAAGTGGTTTGCGATGGATCCGCTTCCACAATAGTCTTTAATTATTCAATATCCAATTTGGTCTCCGTCCGTCCAAGGGGCTTGTTCTGAAGGTCGAAATTTCCAAAAGGAAAACGTTGAAACCAAAAATGTACCGTGTTTGCTTTTCGACAACAGCGCCATACACGAGCTGTTTCTGCAGCACTGGTGCCACGGTAGAACTCGTACTAGCAAATATAGCGATATTTTAAGTTTTTAATTGTGCGAAATGAGCGACGCCAAAGAAAAATCTAGTGAGGAAAAAAACAAATGAATGACTGTTTCCGAAACTCAAAAATACCAGTTAAATGGATTTATAAATTTGAATTTGGAATTTTTAACCAAAGAGGATGTATTTCAGACAGAAAAAACGCCATTTTCATATGTAAGGACTTAGTATTATGTGATAACGGTATTGGCAGTTAGAACGAACTGTATTTTTTCTTCGTAATGTGTTGTGGAGTACGGAACATTTTGAGAAAATTTTTTTATTCAATAATTATATCAAAAAAAATTCTACTTAATTATATTTCAGAAAAATAATACTATAAAAATTCATCAATCCATTAAATCTTTTATTGTTTAGTTACAGGTTATATATTTTTTCAGTGGGCTATAAAAAAACTAATTCTGTATTAAATAATCCAAACAAAAAATACATACAACATTTTATTGTTGTTGTAATAATTGGTACTATTGTTTGCTATAAAAATTACTTTATACTAAAGAATTATTACATCAGTAACAGTACAGTCATAAATTTAGAAATGACGAAATCACCAAATGGCTAATTATTCAAAAATCTCAAAATTAGCAATTCCGTGGTAGTGCGTCAGTCGAGCTTTCATAGTACGCGAGCAATTTAAGTGCGATCACCGGTGCTTGCACCTCTGATTTAGTTTTTCGATTTACCAATTTACGCCGATTTACCACGTTCTTTGCAGCTAAAGAAAACATCGTAAGGAAACCTGCATGTCTGAGGAACCCTTACGGACTCCGCCCCTTCCCTCTCTCTTACGTTCAGGTTCAGGTTGGCGATTTCGAGTTCTATGAATCTTTTAAGATATTACGATGAAACAGACGTTGCTTGTTGTGTTATCTCAGTTGTATGCAACTGCGGCAGTAGTTTTCAATATTCAGATTGTTAATAGAATCAGGCGTCAATTTTCAAAAATCCATTAAAAAAACAAAATTATATTTTTTTATTGTAGAAAAATTTTAATAGCAGAAGGCAACCATTACAAAATAGTTTCACAATCGTTAATTCCTAGGATGAGCTGTCGAAATTAGCAGCATAGCTCTTTTGCACGCCAGACGCTAAACGAATGTTAAGTCATGAAGAAGAGAATACGAAATGTAACCATGGCTTCACAATCGTTTTACAATGGTCGCCATTGCCATAGCAGTCAGTTAGTAGCTCTCGTTTTGGGGGAAGTAGTAGTAGTTTCCACGCTTCGCAGGCGGATTGGCAAACTCAGTTTATTTATTCAGATGTTCCAGGAAGATGCTGCTGCCCATCGCATGTTTTTCAATTTCCCTCTGTCGAATTTTACGGCACCCAGATGGGATGGTGAATTCTCTTAAGCTTCCGCCACACGATCATAGCACTGGCGATTGTTAAAAAACGAAGTGTTAGTAGAGTACCGAAAGTGTCATTCTGCGACGATGTCATTGTAATTTTGAAGCGATTGGTTTAGTAGAATTGGAGCCATGATGTCTCAGGTTGACGAGCGCTGTATGGTGCTGTATGGAAATGTTCTGGGTGGCACAGCATTTGTGACAGACATCGCACACCGTATAAATGAATATTCTCGACACCAGCTTATCCCGTGGTTGTCGTAGGAGTCCATTGAGGGAAAGACCTGGAATGTCTCATGACATCCGATAGGTGGCCGATAAGCCATTAAAAAAAATGCAGACCTTATATAAACGGGCCGGTGGTGGGGCGCCATGTGAAGGTGCGAGGTGTCTGGTATTGCGATCGCCAATCTGACAGGCAAGCGTGGTGATTATGGCAAAACCCTCTTCACTTGGGCGAAGCCTATGTTCAGCAGTGGAGTAATTATAGGCAGCAAACGACCGCGTGGGCTAGTGGTCAGAGTACCTGACTTCTAAGCCCCGGGTCCTGGGTTCGAATCCCAGCCGGAGCCAACATTTGGGCTAAAACATAAATTGTTGGTTTTCGGGTCTGGTTGTGTTGTGATTGTCCCCGTGTTTCTGACACTGCATCCTAGCCTACCTCCGATATTATCGCATCAGCGTTACATCGGGCGCGGGTAGGTTGGGACGAGTGAGTGCCTCTGTGTTTGCGCGTACACTTGTGGCACTATAATGTCTCCTGCGCAGTTGATGGCTCTCGACAGTAGTCGGCAGTTGTCGCCGTGGTCGAAATCGGCTAGGAGAACATCATCATCATCACTTATAGGCTGCTAATAAAGTAACATAAAAAAATTTGTCCCTCTGAGCTAGGTTTGCTACCTTTACCTATAATATATAGTATCGTACTATATGTTTTATTCAATTGTAATATGAAAAATAATATAGTAAGAAAAATACTTTATTTTCATCGTGATGCTTTTTGATATAAACTATGGCTGGAACGCACCGGCAGTTATAACAAATAACAATGGAAAAATAAATAATGATTAAAAGTATGTATACAATTTTAATATGAAGTATTTGTACAATTTTTTTCCTAAATTTCCTAAAAGTAATATGATTTTGCAATTTATTAAAACAAATACTATTTTTTTTATCCAAAAAAGGTGGTACTCTACTCTGACCACCCGTCCGGATCTCATTTCTGAGTGTTTTGGGACCGGGAAGAGTCCGTCATGCTGCTCCAATGATGTCCGCTGTCCAGCGGACTTTACATGACCTCCATATATTTTTATTCTTCAGTCATTCAGTTTTCCTAACAATGTTTTCCTTCATCGCTGAGCACGTAAATCAGCACTTAAAACTGCAGAACTATTTTAGTATCGGCACCGGGGATCGAACTCAAGTCGCACGCGTACTATGAAAATTAAGGCGAGCGCACGGTAGTTCAGGTACCTCAGTTTCGTGGCTGTCAAGTTCAATGTCGTATGATATATGGTTTGGATATGTCGCAATACGAAACCGCTATTGAATTTTTTTTACCCGTAAATTTTTATGCATTTAGTCAATGCTCTGGCAGCGACAAAGTGGTGTGTCTAGTTTATTTGTTTTTTAAAATGCTGGAGACAATCGTTTATATATTCTTATGCACGTTAACGCTTCTATCCCTGTTGGAACTCATAAGAAATTGTAAGAGTAAAGACGATGAAGACTTACCGGAGAAATTAGGCGTTTTGAAAGGTACGTAGAGGTTTTAATGTTTACATAATAATTAAATGAATGGAATTGTTGACTACAACATTTGTTTTGTTCTTATATTTTAATATAGTGAGTATATGGTGCATCAAAAAAGTATTGTTTGAATAAAATCTATTTAGTGTCATGTCATTATTTTCAAATTAAGATTCTTTAGTGATACCACGTTTTAAAGGCCATTAACAAAGTATCTACTAAACAAGAAAATTTATATTTGGCATTATGCAAAATAAGTGTCACGAATTTGAATATTATAAAAAACTGTAATCCGACTACGGAATAAACTAACTATAATCAAAAGAAAAACTTCCGAAACCTTTAACCTGACTAGGTGTAATTAAAATCAAGTAAGAAACGAGACAGGTGCTGATTGCTATCATCGTCTTAATAAGACGAAGTAAGACAAGTCTTTTGATATGTCAGATATTCTTGTTTATTTAGTTCTTCGGAATTTTACTGGTAGTTTCACATTAATAACGTTGTCGTTTGCCGTAAATACGAGTACCTACCGAGAAACAAATAAAATTTATAAATAACGAATAATGGCTGTTTAATTTATAATTTATTATTTAGGTTTATAAAATTTAGGAAGTGTGTATTTACATTACATACCTACTATAAACAAGCACCGTAATTTTAACCATCCTAATTAATTTGGATTAGAAGCATCTGATAATTAGATCACTAACTAAATAAAAATTAACGCAATGAGAAATTAATGTTTAGAGTACGAAACAAGTGATGGTCAAATCACAAAAAGACCCTAAGTATCAAGAAAGAATGATGATGGTGATATTCCCCTGACCGATTTCGACCACGGCTTCTTCTTTCTTTCTTTTTTTTTAACTTTCGAATATTGTCGAGAGCTATCAACTGCGCAGGAGATATTATAGTGCCACAAGGGTACGGGCAAACACAGAGGCACTCACTCGTCACAACCTACTCGCGCCCGATGTTAAGCTGATGCGATGACGATGATGATGAATGATGCAGTGTTAGAAACACGGGGACAATCACAACACAACCTGAAAAACAACAACAACAATTTGTGTTTTAGCACAATTTTTGGCTCCGGTTGGGATTCGAGTCCAAGACCCGCGGCTTAGAAGTCAGGTACTCTGACGACTATGCCACACGGTCGTTAAAAGAAACAATACCGAGAATAGTATGCTTTTAAATTTAATATTGTACCATATTTATGTTTTTGACCTCCATTTTTTTTAGATGTGGTATCAGTCATAATTATTTTGTTTGTATAAAATGTAGCCTATGTCACCCGGGCCATAATAATGAATCGATTGACACAAAATCCTATGTGGTATTTTAGGCGCTACGGTGGAACATCCGTAAATACACACATTCATAGACTGCTAAAACGTAACCCTTGTTTTTGGCCTCGCCGTAGTCGGGTTAAAAGGCTCGATATTGTGTACATGGGATAATATTATGGTCTATGTGTAGACGTAACTTACGAGTTTTCAGATTTGATAGTAATTACAATAACAATAAACTTTATTACAGAAATTACTAAAAAAAAAATAACTGAAATTGTTATAACGCTTTTTATCCCTTATGATTTATAGGGTAGGTACAACTAGACAAGATATGACATTATTAAACTACTGTTTTTCGTTATGCAATGAAACTAGATCCAGTCTTATTGTCATAGAAACATCATCCACTGCTGAACATAGGCTTTCCGCATAGTTTGTAGCTTTCATCTGAGCGGAATTTGCCATACTTGCCATGCTTGGCAGGCGGGTTGGCAACCGCAGTTTATTTATTCTGATGTTCCAGGACGATGCTGCTGCCCGTCTACTGGTTTTAATTTTCCCTCTGTCGATTTTTACGACACCCACAGGATGAGATGGGGTGGCAGATATTCTCTTAAGCCACTTGCACACGGCACAGCCGCTACCACGCGGTAACATTTATAAAAAATTAAATGCTTAATAGGTACATATTACTTGACATCATTTTGTAAACAGCGATGGGTACCGGCCAGTACCATAACGACAGGTACGGCTATTGACGTAACGTTCCACCAACAAAAAAAAAATAGGTCTTATAATAAAGGTCTTATGGAAAATTTTAAGTGGGCTCTGTAAAGTAAAGAACTATATTCTTAGTAATGTCAATTTTGTTTTGTAGACTTGAGTATGTCATGCTCGCTTTGATGTCTCTGCTTGCGGCGGCGTCGAGTGATATGTCGTCCCCTTCCTTTGAATATAGTTGGGGATGGCGATGGCTGCCTGCATGCGGCATTCTCGTGAACAGGTGCTGCTTGTAAAGGCTCTGCTTGAGTTGGCTAAACACATGTATGCATATGTATTATTAAATCTGTCTGGTCTGATGTTCTATAGTGGAGCGTGCTTCGGTTGCGAGACTATAGTAAATTTGTTTGTAATCTTTTTTGACTAATATATAAGAAGATAATTACTCGTGGTAGCTCAGGGGCCGGCCGCTCGCCTTAAATTTCATAGTACGCGAGTGACCTGAGTTCGATCCCCGGTGCCGGCATCTCTAAAATTGTGAAGAAAAACATCGTGGGGAAACCTGCATGTCCAACGAATCAAAATATTTTGAAGACATGTGAAGTCCGCCAACCCGCATTGGAGGAGCGTGGCGCACACTTCCCGGCTCCAAAGCCCTTTCATAAATGAGAGGAGGCCTGTGCCTCAGCAGTGGGACGTTTTGAGGCTGTTAATTTACTTTTTACTTTTTATATGCCTAGTAATTACACTAGCTAACAGTGTAATTCAGACGGAAACACAGTAATATCATCAGTAATTCAAACCGTGGTCGTGAGTTGTCAACTACAAAATGTACGTTTCAGCCTATCACTAGTCCACTGTTGAACATAGGCTTTCCCCATAGAGTGCCACAAAAGTTAGTAGCTCTCATTTGGGGAGGGGGGGGGGGGGGCGCAGTTTATTTATTAAGATGTTCCAGGATGATGCTACTATCGTCTTTTACGACACCCACGGGATGAATAGGGGTGGTAGGCTCTCAAGTCGCCACCACAAAATGTAAATGTTACAATTCGATAAACAAATAAAAGCAACGAAGAACGGAGATGACTTCGCTGAATTTAATTATAATATATAATGTGAAACTCCCAGAAGGCTTCAATAGAACTAAATGAACAGGAATACCTATCATATCAAAACACTTGGCTTACTCAATAAGGCGGTGATAGCAATAAGCAACTGACTTGTTTCTTACTTTTTAGTTTATTTTATGCCTAGTCGGGTTAAATGTTTTGGAACTTTTTTTTCCTTTAATAATAGTTGTTTTTCCGTAGTTGCCTTTTTAACTTTTTCTTTTATTTGTTATTCTTTTTTAAATTTACAATCTCTATATTTATAGTCTATTCTATATATCATGAGTCCACGACAAAAAATTCAAAGTGATTCTATAATACTCGTACGTGTATAGCAAGCTCAAGCGGACCAGCCTCCACAAGCAATTGCAGAAGCAAGTTGCAGAATTGAAATCACATTTTGATATTCATTTTGACACAGACCCATGATGAAACCATACGAATTATATCGACCTTCATGTAACCAGACATTTAAAATCGATGTTTTGCAACAGCACCGGTTTTTGTTTTTAAGCCTCTCATATCTTTCACTTTCGACCCTGAATTGGTTGTGGTAATTCGCAATGGCTTTTACTAAACGTTTCACTTTTCATTTCTTTCTTTCTTTGTGGAGTCAAAATACGTACGTATTTTACTGTTGGTTGGATTCCACGCGGGAATCCGTCTTAGCAGGTACCACCGCAGGGCTAGTTATTCTGCCGTGAAGTAGTAGTTCTCAACACAGAAACGTTCTGGGTGACACAGAATTTCTTATGGGCAGACGTCGCACTTGCCATCAGAGGGAAGTTTTGCTTAGTAACTGCTTTTAATTCGTGGTAACATTTTTTATTTTGTCGTAAAGCAGTGATATACTAACATCAGAGTGCCTCGTTTGAAAGGGTATTAAAAGTTGTGTAATTACAGTGCATACGAGATTTAAATACCGAAATCTCATGGTGACTAGCGGAGTCTTACAAAGAATCTTACAACCATTGATATACAAAAAACCTTAGCCAGCAGCTCAAAAACGTCATCAAAAAAGGAGCGCACAATGCGCTCATTTCGATTAGCATCACGTCAGCCGTATCAACAACAACGAATATAAAAACTTCGTGGGACGTTGGTATAGTTGATTTCATTTCAAAAGCTATTTAATTTATGTCGTGAAGATTAAATGTGTGTTTATCTAATCAGAATTTTTGATTTTTGTCTCCATTTTTATGTTTTCATCGATCAAGGACGCTTTTTGCAGTGAATTTTGTATGGAACTGTGAATCTAGGGTTTTTACATGTTACTTTTGTTTACAACGCAAAGTTCTGGTTGACACCGCAATTGTAATGGGCAGGCGTGGGATTACCATTTACCACCCGGTGATCTTCTAGCTCGTCTCGTAAATTACTTGCATAAAAAAAATGTACACGCATCCTGTTGTTGCCAGCCGTAACATCCCATCATTCGATCTAGCCAGGAAGCATACCATACTACGATGCTTAAACGTGGTTATTGCTCTGACATACGCGTATGCCAACGTGGTCACATGTGCGACAGATTTGCTTTAGTGAAGCGTTCACAAGTCAACTAGTGCCACCACCATTAAGAAGTGATCATCATCAATCATCATCATCATCTCATTATCAATAACGCCTCGATGGGGGACGAATCGGATACATTGTATTCTTGACTTTGCATTACCAAAGTCAAAAAACCGCGCGTGTTTCGCACATTAGTACACATTATAAGCCCATTGATATACATAATTAATGCATTGGGTAATATGTATTATAAGTATATTTCCTAACGTTAGTGCTGTATTGGCGTTGGGCTAATTTGAAGCATTTGGCTTGGGATCACACACAAATTTAATCTAATTTTTCTCACGTATTTTAGCAAAACAAATTCGTTTCTCTCCCACACTTTAATGGATTTCTGTGTAAATGATTCTCAATTTATATTTTCTAATTATATCTCAATCTTTATTTCAGTTCCTTCGACGATAAAAACATATACAACTAAGTTAAGTAACAAAGCAAAAGAAAATAACACGACACCAGCAGAATATGACGAGGTAAAAACAATTGCAAACGTCGTTTAGACAATTATTGAACTTCGTCAAATGAAAGTTTGGAATCGGTGCGACTGAATAATGTTAAATCGGAATAGTGATAAAATCGTATCGAATTATTTATTATTGAACTGTTATTGTTATCATAATACACCATTGAATAAAAGTTTTATAATCTACATGTAAGAAATATAACTTGTGTTTTTTTCTACTTGATATTATATGCCTTCCTGATATTTTAGCACTAACAAATATTGCCACATAGTCGATAGTAAAGTAAAATATCGTGAAGAAACTGGTGGTACTGGTGGTAGGACTACGAAGGAGTACGTTTATCACACTAACAGTTATTCCGTCAGTCAAAAAGCAAGCGTTACTGTGTTCTGATTGAAGGCATTGTGGCTAGCGAAATTACGGGGCATTTGTGATTAAATAATTGATATCTTAGGATGACGAGCGCAGTGCTTGCAGTTCAAAGTTCTAGGTGTCACTGTAACTGTTGTGAGCAGGCGTGGTACTCCCATTGGGTAAATTACTTGTACGAGCCGTCACCTTATAACCATAAAATAAATAAAAATGCCTTGGCCGGTTTAAAACTGTTGCAGGAGTATTCTTTATTAATTGAAAGTAAGATTACAATGCTTGCACTCACACGCCATTAGCACGTCCAGCGACCTGTAATAAGACTGGCCGCTTAAAGATAAAGATAAAGATAATTTATTTGTAAAACATGGGTGTACAAAGCAAACATGCTGGTGTTATAAAAAAAACGGAAGTCCCACATGTTTTCGCAGTATAAAGCGTACAAATTTTTTTCGTTAGTCACAAAATTAAAAAACAAATTGAAGTTAATTCTATAGGTAATAGAAACAACAGTAAAAGAAAAAACACCTTATGCTAATAAAATGTCAATTAATAATTTTGGCAATGTCAATTTCATAATGTCACATAATGTAACAGAATAAAATAATATTAAAATAACTATATCAAAACTTATCATTTAAAAAATCGGAAATATGATAGTAACATTTGTCACTTAAAATTAAGTTAAGCTTATGTTTAAATTGGTTAATATTTAATTTTTTTATGTCCTTCCGTATTTTATTATAGATCGTTGGAGCCATTCAAAATACACTTTTGCGCAAAAGTGCTGTTCTAGCTCTGCGCACGCAAAGTTTAGTACTCGTATTGTCGCGTCGATTTCGATTCGTTACATCTGCCATGTGCTCAAATAGGGATGGATTATTCTTTACAAAGACTGCAATTTCAAAAATATACAATGACGCAAGAGTCAATATCTTGCGTGCTTTAAAGAAATTCAAGCAGCTGTCCGTTTTCTTTAATTTAAACATTGCCCGAATGCATCTCTTTTGTGCTATAAAGGCTAACTCTTTATTGGTCGAAATTCCCCAAAAAATTATGCCATATCTTAATCTGGAATCAACCAGTCCATAGTATGCTGTGAGTAAAGCATCTAAATTTAGCACGAGAGACAATTTATAAAGTGCGTACGCGGCCCTGTTAATTTTCTTTGCTAGATCTTAGACATGTGACTTCCAATTCAGTTTTCTGTCAATAAGTAAACCTAGAAATTTAACAGTATCTGTTTCGTCAATATTTTTGTTTTCATAATTAATATTCAAATTTGGTGTAGTGAGCAGTAGCTGACTGAATTGCATTAATTTTGGTTTTCTGTAGGTTAATCCGTCAATTATTATATTTTAACCATTGGATAATTGAATTAAGTGTATTGGTTATATCATTCTCATACAATTTTTTGTTTTTACATTCTACTGTCACTGTACAGTCGTCTGCAAAAAGAGTCATAGGACATTCTGTTGTTTTAGCAAGATCATTAATATATATAATAAACAGCAAAGGACCCAAGAAGCTTAGAAATGAAATAAAAAAGTAATAAATAACAAATAAAAGGAATTAAAAAAGAAGCAGGACTTTTGGCGCAAACTCGAAAGTGGCGGTGGTGTTTTTATTAAATTTTCTAATTGCTGTGTATATTTTGAGTTTGAGTTTTGGTACTGATAGTTTATTAAGTTAAAAACTGTACTTTTCGTTTTGTCGCCATCAGTCCAGCAAATCTTCATCTTCATCATCATTCATCAATTCAGCAAATCAGTAAGAATCAACTATCATTTTACTGTCGATCGAAATCAAGTTATAATTAAATTATTACTCGACATTATCGAAAATGGCTCTATTTAGTCGCTAATTGCCAGGAAAAAAGTAGCAGTTGGCAGAAATTAGTGTACAATTGTGAATTGAACAAGCAGTGCCCGTGCTTTAGAGAAAAAATGCTGGCAAGCGTATAAATACTAATTATATATATTATTATTATATAATTACATAAGCGTATAAATGGTAAATATATGAATGCTAATTTGCCACGTGCGCGGCGGTGAAGGAAAACGTCGTGAGAAAACCCGCGTTGGAGCAGCGTGGCGAACTCTTCCAGGCTACAAAGCAATTTTTGAGGCGGGAAGAGTCCGCCTTGCTCCTCTCGAAATATTTTTATTTCTCCGACATGCAGGTTTCCTCACGATGTTTTCTTTCACCGCTGGGCACGTGGTACATCAGCCCTTAAAATTGCAGAACAATTGTAGAGGTGCGCGCATCGAACCTAGGCCAGTCACGTCACCCCCTGAGCTACCGCGGCTGTCTGATTGACTCATATAATTATCGCAGGGCACAGGTCTTCACCATTATGAGAATTTCACTTTACCAGTACTCAAAGTGTAGATTTTTAACCCGAATTGGTTCTATTTTGGAAGTTGTAACTGCCTGTAGCGAATTCGCAGTAAAACAACGCAATTGTAGCAGACTTCGCTTAATTGTACACATAATGAACAAATATTGCTGTAAGTTATTTGTAGAAAGCGAAATAATACCAAAACTTTAAAATTTAGTAGTATTCAAGCTGGCTGTGTTGTGCATGTTAAATATACATACATACATAAATAGAGTCACGCTTCTTTCCCATAGGGGTAGGCAAAGACTACCAAAAATATATATATATAGTGACAATAAAAGAAAAAAACAAAATGAAAATATATGCGAAAAATGTATCTGTAAAATATAAATATATCCGTGAAATATATATCTGTAAAACACCCACGTTACAGAAACAAATCCTACTGTTGGGCATCGATTTTTAAAATCGATATCGCATTCGAACATGGTCGGACCCTACCCCTTTCTCCTTTTTAAATTCAAAATGTATCATTCGCGCGTTATTCGTTACTATCCTACAGAAGCGTTACAGAAGTAGTTCTTTTTCGTATAGGATCGATAGCATCTCTCAATTAAGATCAGATCGATATCTGTTATTTCTGACCATATCCGTGATGGTAAATATAAGATTAAGGTAGAAGTGAAACTGGAATGGAAACGAGAAATGAAATAAAAGAAAAGAGCACAAATCTGGACGCTGCCTCTGGACGTTTTTTTATTGAAGAAAGTGGCAAATTGTTGTAATGATAGTAAGTGCAATGTATGCCTGTAACAAAGGTTTTGTGACACAGAACGTATCTGTGTGGGGTCACACT
The DNA here is from genome assembly GCA_019845155.1 of Luehdorfia chinensis. Classification (NCBI taxonomy): domain Eukaryota; kingdom Metazoa; phylum Arthropoda; class Insecta; order Lepidoptera; family Papilionidae; genus Luehdorfia; species Luehdorfia chinensis. Next base: position 12,832,348 of record JAHVAK010000103.1, read on the forward strand.
GGGCCCGTCACCCTGAGACATCCGTTCTTAACTCTCATATGACCAGTACTTACGCTAGCTGACAGCGCCATTCAGACCAAAACACCGAACTGTTCTGGGTGACACAGTGGGACTTACCATCGGATGAACGTTTTGCTAATCTCGTCACTTTCTCCTATAAAAAGTTAATGATTAAATACTTTACTAGAACTTACTACTTCCTTACTTTACTTACTTCTTTAATTCATCTTTCACAGTTCAGGCCATACTTCTCTGGAACGCCCTTTCTGAGGATGTGAAAAAAACACAGAATAAGCATTCTTTTAAACGACTGGTTCGCCAACATTGTTTGGAGGAATATATGGAAAATATATTGTCTGACGATATATATATTTATTTTATTATTAAATATTTTATACATGTATGTATATGAATATGTATGTATGTATTTATATATAATATTGTATGTATGTATATATATATGTTTTGATTTAATTATTGCCTGTCATTTGGTTTAGTTTCGCGCCTGCCAACATTAAATTTTCTTCTCCCAGGGTTGACTGGAAGAGAATGCCACAAGGCATTAAGTCCGCCCGTTGTAGCCCCTTAGAGTAAGGTGTCTTACAATTAAGTATTAAATAAATAATAAACAAATAAATATTCGTATAAAAACAGAGTAGTAATGTTTGTATCTTTGTTTAATTAGTATTTTATGTGATGCATATACATACTTATTTTTGTAGGATATCACATACATAAATATAATCTTTAAGCCAACACATCCACACTATAAAATATTTATTTCATGAAATTATATAAACTGTTTAATTAAACGAAATCGACTGATTTATCTGGTTTCATTTAACTATTTATTATCCAAAGTTTCGAGCGCTTCGCAGCACCCAATGTCACGGGTCATGATCGCCCCGTATAATAAAAGCGTAAATATATGAAATCATAATATTATCTATTATTCTGTTTGTCCTCAATTATACCGAATTACTGAATAGCTAAAACGTCAGATGTTAATAACTTAACGGCCGAGAATAAGACGGGTTAAAATTCTACCTGGTAGTAAATTGTCTCTCTCTATCATTCTCTATGAAATAATGTGTTGTCGCCAGTAAGGACTACGATGAAATGCCTAGTTAACGGAATTGCGTAATTCGTCGCATTTAGAAGTCCTAACATTTGTCCTCTAAATAAACACAACTTTGAATCTTTACAAAATCAAATAATGTAGTCTGAATATTGCTGATTTTATATGTCAGGCGCTACTACATTTTCTCTTTTGTCGAAAAAATATCCTTTTTTTGGCATTATCTCTGTATTATGATAATGTATAGCTATAGTTTGACATAAATTAACTTTCCAAACCCATAGAATGAGTATGTTAAGTTTTGTAGGTCAATCGAGTTTGAATGATTATGCAATTTGACATTCGCTCATTCATAGCGCAGCAGTTTGCGTCGCGCGGTCATGTCATGACGACGACTGTTTAGGAGTCCTAGCATTTTATTACATGTGCTTACTTTAATAAAGTACTTCGGAACTATTCGACTGCATTTGTTTTTGCGACGTAGTGCATTTAATAAGCCATGTTTTTAGTTATAATACTGGCAGCAATCGGTGCTATAGCAGTGTCCTTTTTCATTATTGATTCCCTATGGAGTTTCCTGGAGCTGTTATCTTCCCATCTGATGCCGTACTTCCTTCCGACGGAGGTGCAGCCATTGTCTAAAAAGTTCGGATCTTGGGCTGGTGAGTTTGAAGTATCAATTGGTCGGCGGGTTCCGATGAGGCAATGTTTTGGTGCATATATATAGGCCCTGGGAACCATTTTGAAATAATCACCTTTGACACTATTACCTATTAAAATACAAGTTAGCTTGCTCAATTTATCGCTATTAATTGATAAATTTTCCGATGGTTGTGTATCGATACTTATTCAGTGTCAGTTTACACAGCACCACGTTTACAGTCTTATAAAATTTACATGTTAATGGCAAGAATTGAACACACCCAAAGACTACTGGTGGTAGGATGCCTATGCAGGAATCCGTCTAGGTAGGTACCACCCCAGGGCCAGTTATTCTGCCTTGAAGCAGTAGTGTGCAAACATTACTGTGTTTCGGTCTGAAGGGCACTGAGAGCTAGCATAATCACTGGGCATATGAGACGTAAGAACTTATGTCTCAGGGTGACGGTCGCAGTGTGGTGCTACACAGAAATATTCTGAGTAACACAGCATCTGTTATGGGCAAACATTGCACTTAGTATCAGGTGAACGTTGTGCTCGTCTCGACACTTTATCTATAAAAATATATATCAAATAAAAAAAAAAGAATTTGTAATGACTCTTGACTTCTTTAGGTCTTCTTTTTTATAGAAACTCTTGAAATTAGCCTGACATCAGGTATCTTACCGCTGAGTTGCGTAAATAACAATAAAATATAAAATTTATTCATACGGCCGTGACGGTTAGGACTTTGTTTAGTACATTTTTTAAAATAAGCTAGTGCCTAACTAACGAATCTTTCATTGGTTTTAAAATTATTATTTGCCTGTTAATAAGTTTATTTTGTTTAAAAAAAAACGACTTCGTGGCCTAGTGGTCACAGTAGCTGACTTCTAAGCCGCGGCTCCTGGGTTTGAACCCCAGCCGGACCCAACATTTGTGTTAAAACATAAATTGTTGGTTTTCGGGTCTGGTTGTTTTGTGATTGTCCCCGTGTTTCTGACACTGCATCCTAGCCTACCTCCGATCTTATCGCATCAGCGTTACATCGGGCGGGTAGGTTGGGACGAGTGAGTGTCTCTGTGTTTGCGCGTACACTTGTGGCACTATAATATCTCCTGCGCAGTTGATGGCTCTCGACAGTAGTCGGCAGTTGTCGCCGTGGTCGAAATCGGCTAGGAGAACATCACACATATTTTGTTAATTGAGTTCGAGTTGCGTTTACAAATCCTTAAGTGGTAAGTGCGATATAATAAACTGTAAATTAAATATACATTAATAACGATGGAAAGGAAGTTAATTTGCTAAGATCCACATGCAAAATATATTATAATAATATATTATCTAGTTTTTGATGAGCATACAGCAGCGTGCGACTGCGTGATAATATACACCATTTTATATTTTACACGAGGATCTTAGCAATTTAACTTCCTTGTCTTCATTATAATGGATTTCCGCAAAGTAACGCCTGATTTTATTACCTATATATACACTCGTAAAAATATTCAATAAATAACATAAATGTGTTGGCGCCAAAAGTGTTTTTAAGAACATGGTCAGTTATACAAAATTAAGAGAATCTACCACCCCATCTCATCCCGTGGGTGTCGCAAAAGTCTACAGAGGGAAAATGAAAATCTGGTGATGGACAGATGCATCTGCCTGGAATATCTGAGTAAATAAACTGCGGTCGCAAACCCACCTTCCATGCGTGGCAACTATGGCAAAATCCTCCCAAATTAGAACTACCAACTTTTGTGGCAATATATGTGAACTTATGTTCAGTAGTGGACTAGCGATAGGCTGAAATTATGATGATTAGGACGGATCCAAAATAACCATCATATCCATAACATACCTCCAATTTATGTTAAGAACTTTATTATGATATATGTCAATATGAACTACATAAAAATAAACGTTATTGCATAAGGAAAAACATAAAATGTACACATCCTTTATAGTTTCTTTTTTTATTATATTCTTGTCAGAAATTCTTCCGCATAACAGACCAGTAAACGTATACCTACTTTTATGAATATTTCTTGTACAGTCAACATTCTTAAATAAGATTATTGAAAGTGTTTTTGATACGATAACGCGGAATATAAGACATTTCAGATTTTACTTATATATGACTATAATCTATAAAAGAAATATCGAAAATAGTCAATGCGGCCATGGATTAAGGAGGAAACTTCACGCTTGGAATAGCATATAAGTCATTCAGGATCCATAATCATGCAGAGAATACTTAAGATGGAATTTGTAGGACCATACGAGAATTCCATGTTTGAGAATGTTTCTTACCATCCATACTTAATATTACTCGTATAAATGTGAAAGTAACGCTCTCTGTCCCTCTGTCTGTTTGATACCTTTCACGGCTCAACCGCTGAACTGACCTTCATGAAATTTGGCACAGAGATAGCTTGCATCCTGGTGAAGGACATAGGATACTTTTTATTCAGCTTAATCAAATAGTTCCCACGGGATATTAAAAAAAACCTATATCCACGAGGACGAACTCGCGGGCTCCAGCTAGTGCTTTTATAAAGGAGAAAGACTCTTAAATTCCTTTCTTACTCTTAGTATTAGTTTTTATCGTAATGCTCAACGAAACCTATAAAGCTGTAAACTCGGCATAGTTCAGAGCTATGTCGAAGATGATCCAGAAGTCTTTAGCTGGGGTTATCCATTGCTAAAATTATAACCATACATAATTATCACCTTATATTAGACTGTTACTTTATATGTCAATGTCATGTTATATTTCATTATCTGTTACGAAAGTAAGTATGTACGTGTATGTACATACGAGTATGTATGTAAATCGGACTTGATAAATGGATGGTTCAGGCGAATAGTTCAAGGTTAATAGAATTTAATAGACGATTACAGAGTTTTTTTAACTATATCTTTTTGAATGATGATGATAATTTTCTCACTGTGATTTTAAACGTTCTTAATAGTCTTAAATACCAGTCTAACTAGTCTTAAACAAAAATAAGTAATCAATTTTTTTTTTATAAAATCCAACGCAATCAAGTCCGGATTAATGTATTTACACTAAAAATACGGCCCTAAGTGATAATACCGCCTTTTGTACCCCAACTTAAATATACGAGTAGTACTTCGTTAGTATTTAAAGTTATTAAGTATTTATAGTTAGTACAATAAAGAGTATATTGATTGATTGATTGATTGATCTTACATTGCTCTAGTTTTAATTACACTTATTGCAGATATTATCTTGTAGAAATTCTCGGTTCTACTGAGGTATAAACAGAGTTAGTTAAAAAATAATTTATTTAGTTTTTGTTGGTCTCGTGATTTATAATGCAGTATTTTACACGTCGTATTTAGCTATTTCATTTCTTTGTGCCAGTCTACCTAACTAACACCGACTCAGTGTAAAAAGCACTGAATATTCCAATGTAAGCTTCAATTCTTAAATAAAACCTTAATTGCGTTAGTATGTGAAATAAACAAACTGAAATAAATAAACTCTGATTGACAAACTGAGAAACAGCTGATAAGGGAACGTTGCGGTGTGGTTGAAGATGTAGTGACAAAGATAGAGAAAGGGATGCTTAGATGGTTTGGACACGTAGAGAGGATGAATGAAAGGAGATTGACGAAACAGATTTATGAGGCAAGTGTGAATGGAAAAGCCGGTAAGGGTCGACCTAGACGTACGTATCACAATCAGATCGGTGAACTTTTGAGGAAAGGTCACGTTAAAAGTACCCACAACCGACGAGTGTGTGTGAAAACGCTAATGAAAGTAGAAGAAGCTAAAGATGTGTGTCAGGATCGTAGCAAATGGAAAGATGTGGTCTCTGCCTACTCCTATGGGAAATACATACATACATACATAAGATCACGACGGTATCCCATAAGGGGTAGTCAGAGACTGGGCACTCACTGCAAAAACAGATGATTGCCACAATCCACGTTTCACCAAAACAATATAATGCACTTGGTGTGATAGGTGGTGAGCCCATCGCCACCATGCGCTGTTGGGTGCACAGTGCAGTTTAATTCCTTACTCGCCTTTTACGAGATAGGGGAAATAGGGAATAGGCGTGACTAATGTATGTATGTATGTGAAATATTGATTTTTTTTGATGATTCTTAAACCACATCGCTTTGTAACACTAGGGGGTGGGGGCCAGGGCCAGAGAGCCTGAAATATTGACATACAAGCAATAACTATTTTTTTTATTTGATGAAGTTACGAACCGAACAAAACGTTCACCTGATCATAAGTGCAACGTCTGCCCATAACAAACAAATTATAACTAGAGTATAGATCAGGGGTTCCCAACCGGTAATCTGTGGACCACCAGCGAGGTCCGCCCGAACTAAGTTAAGGTCCGGGAAACAAAACTATTCATTTATTTTTATTTATTTAATCTTTATTGACTATAAAAAAAGTAATTTTAAAATTTTCTACTTTGCTTATGATTAAAAACAAGCAAAAAACGATTAGAAGTAAGTGAAGATAATCGAGTAGCTTTGAATTAGTGCAATAATTGTTCAGCATTTTTTTTTATTTCATAAAAGTGACGGAACTACCAAAACGTTCTCCTGATGGTGAGTGTAACGTCTGCCCATAACAAATGCTGTGTCACCTAGAAAATTACTGTGTGACACCACACTTCGCCCGTCACATCAGTTTTTATGTCTCATATGCCCAGTGACTACGCTAGCTCTCAGTGCCCTTCAAACCGAAACACAGTAAAGCACACTACTACTTCACGGCAGAATAACTGGCCCTGGGGTGGTGTCTACCCAGACGGTGGTACTACATAGTCCTTAGAAATGCATTGTTCATTCTTTATCGAGGATGCAGGTGGTAGGTACTTAACCAGGGTAGGGCCATAACGCAATCGAGGCTCAACTGTCTGTGTGCCTCGATGGCGTTGTGGCCTTACGGTCCCCGGTCTAATAGAATCCCCCGGATAATTAGAAGCAGAGCAGCTTGCTCTTTTGCTGAACTGAAACTCTTTGACTGAAAATATCTCATATGCCCAGTGATTACGCTAGCTCTCAGTGCCCTACAAACCGAAACACTGCTTCACGGCAGAAATCAATCTTAAAAAAAATACTTGAGTGAACTGCTCACATGCGGTAGAAGTGAGACCTTCAAAAAACTATGACAGAATAAGACGAATGAACAGACTATCAGGAGAAGAATTATTGTAGGGTTTATTTATTATAATGTATCTTCTTTAAGGCCTATGCTCGTCAGTGGGACTTTTATAGGATGTATGTGCAAACTCACTTTCTGTAATTACATTCATATGTTTTAAAAAAAATCTACTTTTAAGTATCTCCTGGATAGATGAATTATCAAAAAATGCTCTCACCCAGAAAATTTCTGTGTGGTACCCTACAACTCCCGCCCCCCTGAGATATCAGTTGTAAAGTCTTCACCTTCAGAACACAGTAATGTTTGCACACTACTGCTTCACGGCAGAATAACTGGCTTGGGGTGGTACCTACCTAGACGGATTCCTGCATAGGAATCCTACCACCAGTAAATAGTGACTAAATAGTAACTTTTTTATGATATATTCGTAAGTGAAAATAGAGTTCGATCAAGAGTCTAAATCCTGAGGATAAACCGTATTCATTATAATAACGTAAACATACTGAATGGCACTGAAATACTAACGAGCGTGAGTCTATACAAATTCGAAGCGTCTTTTCGACACAGTCTTTGTTTTACTCGGTCCGAAGAAGGCAATGATGGGAATCGTGACGCGACATGCTTGTGCAACGCATCGTTTACGGGTATTATTTTGAAGCAATTTCACCTTAGAACCAAGTTTGACTCAAAATCGTATACGAGTATTACCTTATAAGCCTCATATAAACTTTAGAAATTCAAAAAAATATGTTTATATTTAATCTATTGATATTCTTCCTCAGATCTTTACTAGATTACTGGTGGTAGAAGGTACCACCCCAGCACCAGTTATTCTGCCGTGAAGCAGTAGTGTGCAAACATTAATGTGTTTCGGTCTGAAAGGTCATATGAGATTTAAGAACTCATGTCTCAGGGTGACGGGCGCAGTGTGGTGTCACACGGAAATGTTCTGGGTGACACATCATTTGTTATGGACAGACGTTGCACTTACCATCAAGTGCACGTTTTGCTCGTTTCGTCACTTTATCAAATAAAAAAAAAATCTTGATTGATTCTTCGGGGTGGTTGTCTGTTGTTCATCATCATCATCGGGAGGCTTAATCGAATCATCGCCTTAAGCGAATCTATTACCCCATCTCAATCCGTGGGTAGTAGTCGACAGATGGAAAATTAAAATCTGTAATGATGTGTGTTAATGAGAAGAGAGATGTTGCTTGTTGGACGTCTTTAATTATACTCCTTTCATTAATACAATATAATATATGTCGTGGGCTACACTACACCTCCCACCGACAAAAAACATAAACAAAATATTGCAATTTTTTTACATAAATAATATAGAAGTATAAAAAATATTATATCCTTAACATAGAGTTCCTTTAAATATGAACTTAAAACTTTCCTATACTGTATACTCTATTTAGTTGTATAAGGCGTCCTTAATGCAATGTAATAGTCGGTAAATGTGCTACTTGCATATATATGTCATATCCATGTATATAGTGTATACATTCTCAAAAATACACATATTTTTTCTTTTACTTAGTCCGGTAGTTCATATTACATAATTCAAGCCATGTTTATATTCACAAGGACTTTCCAGAAAAGTGCCTATTCCTTTCTCAAAGACCGGCAATGCATCTGCTATTCCTCTGGTATTGTAGACGTTCATGGGCGGCGGTGATCACTGACCTTCAGGAGAGCCGCTAGCTCGTTTGCCCCCTATTCCATAAAAAAAACAACTACTATTCGATTGTTTCTAGTTTACAAATTTATCTTACTTTTAGCATTTTGGAACCCATCGTAACTTCTAAACGATAAGTCCGATTCGAATAATTTAAAGAGGAAATTACATATACATAATCAGCCTTGATTATGAAACTATTTAGTCGGATAAGGTTTAATATATTGATACGAATGTCATCACCTGTCGATTGTACCTGTGTTTTGATTAACTAATTTGAAGTAAAAGCGTTTATTGTGACTTAACTATAATAATTAGACATATAGCCACGCGGACTTTTTTTTTTCTATGAAAATGTAGTAAGTACATTATTTTATTTATCATCAATAGTTTTCGCAGCGCACGCCAAATAATAACTTTTATTAGTACATTTTTGAAACCTTGTGTTACATCGTAGCGATATTCGTAGAGATATCATTTTTTAAAATTAAATGCAGCTAATGTTAGTCGCTGATAATGTAGCTGTCTATAGGTTTATATATATAAATATACATAACTCGCCATATTATTTTCATTTCATGTTTTATTAATATGTTGGTTAAGCATTAATCATTTTATTTTTACATTTCATAGAATTTTAGCTATTTATTATTATTAGATTATATTGATGTAACATTACTTTCACGTACAAGGCTCGCGTACACACATGATCAAGATGGTAAACATTATACATCACATTTTATAATTTTTCATTCATCACTTCAGCCTATCTCTAGTCCACTGCTGAACGTAGGCTTTCCACTTTCCATTCAACGGAGAGCGGCTCGAATCGTCGTCGACCATGTTCTATCTGATCGGCTTGATCCACTGGCTTTGCGAAGAGATGTTGCATCCCTTTGCATTTTTTATAAGATCTACCATGGGGAGTGTTCCGAAGAATTGTTCGGATTAATTCCAGCCGCTGATTTTCACCATCGCACATTGCGGCATAGCGTGAAATTCCATCGTCACCACCTTGATGGTTGGCATTCCAGCACAGTGCGTTTTTCGCGCAATTTTCTGCCCCGCACTAGCACCATATGGAATCTGCTGCCGCCAGCGGTTTTTCCGGACCGATACGACTTAGGGACCTTCAAGAAAAGAGCCTATTCCTTCCTCAAAGGCCGGCAACGCATCTGCTATTCCTCGGGTATTGTAGATGTTCATGGGCGGCGGTGATCACTTACCACCAGGTGAGCCGCTTGCTCGTTTGCCTCCTCTAACATAAAAAAAAAAGGATTGCGACAAAAGTTAGTAGCTCTCATTTTGGGCGGATTTTGCCATTGTTGCCACGCTTGGCAGGCGTGTTGGCAACCGCAGTTATTTATTCAGATGTTCCAAGAAGATGCTGCCGCCCATCCTCTGGTTTTAATTTTCTCTCTATTCCCTCAACTGGTGGTAGGATTCCTATGCAGGAATCCGTCTAGGTAGGTACTACCCCAGGGCCAGTTATTCTGCCGTGAAGCAGTAGTGTGCAAACATTACTGTGTTTCGGTTTGAAGGGCACTGCGAGCTAGAGTAATCACTGGGCATATGAGACTTAAGAACTTATGTCTCAGGGTGATGGACACAGTGTGGTGTCACACAGAAATTTTCTGGGCGACACAGCATTTGTTATGGGCAGACGTTGCACTTACCATCAGGTGAACGTTTTGCTCGTTTAATCACTTTATGCAATAAAAAAAAACACCCATGGGATGAGATGTGGTGGTAGATCCAACTGCCGCTACCACACGGCACAATTTCTCATTATATTTGGTTAATGATTTATTAATTAACTTTTCTCACATAAAGCATTTCAGCTATTTATTATACTTTATATTAATGTACCATTTCTTACACGTACACGGCTCGCTTACATACATGTTCAAAATAACGGACATAATATATAAGTATGACATTTATTTATAAAAATCTTCATTCATTCAATAACAATTCTGAAAGACTCATTCCATGATTAAACGTATCCAAATTTCTACATACATTATTCCGATATTAGACATTCCATAACGCTCAGTTGATCTGTTTCATACTTTAGCCAACATAAAATACTTTTCTTTACTTATAACTTATTCTTTTTTTTATTATTGTATAAAGTGACGAAAAGAGCAAAATGTTCATCTGATGGTAAGTGCAACGTCTGCCCACATGCTGTGTCACCCAGAATATTTCCGTGTGACACCACACTGCGCCCGTCACCCTGAGACATCAGTTCTTAAGTCTCAAATGCCCAGTTATTACGCTAGCTCACGGTGTCCTTCAAATAACTGGCCCTGGGGTGGTACCTACCTAGACGGATTCCTGCATAAGAATCCTACTACCAGTAAATTTATTTATTCGTTATTTCGCCATCACTTTAATTTTTATTAATATTAAATACTTTTACAATATTATGTATGTTCTTTACGTATATTGAATTCACATTAAAAACGTTTTCTTTTCATCATATAAGGACATTAGGGCACACAATTGACACACTGACTCGAGGGTGCCCAAGGGGGCCGGCCTCGGCTCGGTCAGTTACTTCAATCGGGAGGGCAATATTACTTATACTATTAATATCATCAGGATTGTTATTAACTAAGTTTACCACTGATTCGGAATGCGTTTCCACTGGAGAAGAAATGGAGCAAGAAACTCCAGCGACGCTTCTAATCATGACATTACTGTTAGGTACGCTACACTACTACATCTTCCACTACTCGTCGTAAAGGGACAGAGTTGCTAGATTCAAAAACGAAAAAATCCGGACTTTTGGGTAAAATTGGGTAAAAGGCCGAACACTTCAATATAAGGGTAATTATAAGGGTTTTGTCTTGGTTTGAAAATATTAAAAATTATTGTATATAAATCCAAGCTTTTTTGATCGTTTCAATGTGTGCAATTTATATAGTAAAATGCATTTAAATATATAAAGAAAAAACATTGCGATCTGTAGATACCATTTATGCATGTTATCTTCACAACTACCATTATTTGTTTTCCTGTGTAGCGTCTCATCATGATTATACAAGGTGTTAGGTAAATAAGCTTAAGGTGTGAAAGTACCTTAATACAAGAAACGTTTACTATAGGTTCGTATAAAATGAAACAGCCGTTGTATACTTTGTACATATTTCAGAAATAAACGGTCATTTACAATAAAAGAAATTTTTTATTAATTTTTTTATACATTATACAACAATTGTGTTAGAACTATAGACCTACAGTGGAAATGAGACAATTTAGTTAAATTAAAAAACAAGGTAAGACGTAAATTATATATCGTAAGAACCGATAGAGTACAATATCTCTTTTTTTATTGGTTAAAGTGACGAGCTGCCCATAACAAATGCTGTGACATCCAGAACAACCGTGTGGCATCACACAGCGCCCTTTACCGAGAGATATCAATTCTTAAGTCTCACATTCACATGCCCAGTGATTACACTAGTTCTCAGTGCCCTTCAAGCCGAAACACAGTAATGTTTGCACATTACTGCTTCACGGCAGAATAACTGGCCTGGGGTGGTACATACCTAGATGGATTCCTGCATAGGAGTCTTACCACCAGTAAAATCTCTGTTAAAACGTAGGTCAGGCAATGATAATTTATTTTTTTTGCAATTTAAGTGTTTGGTAGATCAATGACATATATATTTAGATGTAAAGGTTGCATGTGCACGTTCGCGCATGTTATACTATTTACAAAACGATTTGTGTTTTTATAAAGGCGGCATGATACCATTTTTTTAAGTTATATAAATAGACAGCTGCGCCCCGCGACTTCAGCTGTAGTGTAAGGCCGTAGCAAGAAGTTTAATACCCAACTAGCTGATGGCCGCGACTATATCGCATAGATATTTTTTAAATATCCCGTGGGAACTTTTTTATTTTCCGGGATAAAAAAGAATCCCATGTCCGGCTCCAGGATGCGAGCTATCTCTGTGCCGAATCTCGTTAAGTTCGGTTCAATGGTTGAGTTGTGAGAAGGTAACAAATAGACAGAGGGACAGAGTGAGAGTTACTTTCGCATTTATAATATTAATATGGAAGGTGGGCAGCAGCATCTTCCTGGAACATCAGAATAAATAAACTGCGGTTGCAAACCCGCCCGCAAAGCGTGGCAACAGAGGCAAAATTCTCCCCCAATATGAAAGCTACAATCTTTTGTAGCAATCTATGGGGGAGGCCTATGTTCAGCAGTGGACTAGTGATAGGCTGAAATGATGATGATGATGGATAACCTGCCTCAATAAACGGGCTATCTAATGCAAAGAGAATTTTTTAAATCGGATTATTATTTCCTGAGATTAACGCGTTCAAGGGGAACAAGTCTATCGAGTTTATTACATAGTTTTAGATTTGCAAAGGTCAGTACGCGTTGTGCTGTAGTGTTAGATAAACAACTCATTTGACTGCGTTAGATAATAAAGTTATATCTTAATTCAAAAAATAAAAAAAGTTTCCGTTAAAAGAAGAGCATTTAAGACGCTATGTTGAGTGTTATGCTTTTCGCGGTAATCGGGGCTTTGGCCGTGGTATCATTAATAATGAATGCTTTATGGAGTCCTTTAGAGTTGATAACATCGTATTTGCGCCCTTATTTTGTCTCAATGGAAGTCGAATCTCTACTAAAAAAGTATGGATCTTGGGCGGGTAAGTACCTATAGATTTTTAATTTCAATAATGGTTTGCGCTATATGTATTGCAGTAGGTTATATTTTTTTAACCTTTTACCTTACCTTCCGTACGGCCTAGATACACTTGATCTATTGTATAAGAATGTAGGCAAGGACACTAATAAGAAACTGGTATTTTTATGCCAGATGTTCTCATGTTTTTATGTTACATTGTTCAACTGGTATCTCGTAAACTTTTTGACCGATTTTGCAAATTGAGATATAACTTGATATATCTTTGAATTGAACATGGCTATATGTTGCCTTAATTCTAATGATTTTTTTTAATTGTTTAATTTTTTACTTTATAATTTACTGTTGGTGAACTATTTGTATTGTGTCTTTGAGGTGTGCTGCCCCAAAAATGTTGATGCCCGTCGCATCCTTTACTTAACATGGTCCCTTTTTCCCAGGGCATTACTGAAAGACCATCATGGCGCTTACCGTCAGTACGACATAGGCCCGGCGGCTCTCAGATACTAGTAATATTAGCCGATACAAGAGCACGATGAACTACATCATTTAGTGCGCTATGATGACACAAACTCCCGGCACATCTAATACATAATATAGTAGTGCGCAAACATTACTATGTTTAGGTATGAAGGGCTCTGTGAGCTAGCGTAATCGCTGCGCATATGAGACTTACGAACTAACGTCTCAGGGTGATAGGCACAGTGAGGTGTCACACAGAAATTTTCTGGATTATACAGCATTTGTTATGGGCAGACGTTGGACGTATGACATCAAGTGAAAGATTTGCTCGCTTCATTACTTTATCCACAAAAAGAAATACACCTGAGGGCATGATACCCGTCAGCTTCCACCATCACACTACTACCATCAGATACTAGCTGATGCCCGCGTCTTCGTCCGCGTGGATGAAGGTTTTTTTAATATCCCGTTTTTGCGTGATGCGCGTACAAAGTTCTGAAGATCATTGTTTTAGCTTCCATTGCTCTAGCAAAGACCCCTTATATTAATTTTTCTTAAATATCTCTTATGTACCGATATGTGTCCGGCAGAGTAGAAAAGCACCTACCTCTTTCCTCCTGAAGTGTCGTAAGAGGCGACTAAGGTATTGTACGGACAGCCTTTTGCCACTGTACTGTTCGTGGGAACCCAGTGGGTAGTAAGAATTTTTTGACTCGTACCAAATTGGCGGCGACGTTGATCGCCACCCGTCATGTCTTGTTGCCCGCGGGGGCGAAAAGTGGTTGTTGTCTTTTTTTTTGTACGTTGGGAAATCCTGGATACCCGACCGATCAGAGGGAGCAGCAGGGATATGTCGAACACTTTCCGACTAAAACCACACGGTGACCTCCATCAGCGAATAGGGGTCACGGGATCTCCGTTCGAAACGCAATCATGGCCACTCCATCGCTTCGCTACAATTTTAGCCCGATCCAGGGGCACTCACTGCCCCCAGCACTATCTCGGTGCTATCACGATGACTCGAGACAATTTCGAGTCATCTTTCTCCGCGTGGAAGTTACTGGGTGTTCGGGATCCATCCCGAAAGCCCGCGACCCCGATGGCCCCGTTTCTAGTAGAGGAACAGCATCTCTATAAGAGGAACCGTGACGAGACCCTCCAGCACCTCGGCGGTGTCGACTCCGAGAGGGATCCGTCCTCTCCCGATTCCTCTCGGCAACCTCCTTCTGGACCATCAGGTTTCACAGAACTTGGCTATGGCCCTCCACATCGTGTCCTCGCTCAGCATAGCCGACACTACTGCTGGCTAGAAGTGGTTCCAATCCGATTCGGCTCAATAAGAAGCCCCGCTTGTTTCACCAAGCTGAGCACACCGAAAGCGTGTGAAATGCGGAGTCCTGGTCTTTCCCACCGCAGTAGAAGCAATTCACTATCGCTTCGCATCCGATCTTACACAGATAATCACCGAAGCTACGAAGTACGGATGCGGTCTCTGCCTACCCCTTATATTGGAAAATAACGTGACTGTATATTATTGTTTGTAATTCATTCCATATTATTACAGATATGAAGTTAACCTTATCACCTATTCAATCTATTCAAATGCATATTGCTTGTTCATTAACAAGGCAAAAAGTGATCTAAAACATGTTTGTGATGAAAAACCTCATTATATAAAAGAGAACTGATTCTATTCTATTCAGTTCTATTTCTAGTAAAGTCTGTAAAATGTAGTTATACCGGTGGTAGGATATTATTACAGGATTCCTACACAGGAATTCATCTAGGTAGATTACCATCTATTACCGCAGTAACTAACTGTAACTGTTCATCCTTTGTTTCAATTATAATCTTATTCAGTCAATATTTTTTTTTTATAATGAGGCAATGAATACGTAAATTACCTCGTTGCTCTAAAATACAACACATAATGTTAACGAGCTTGCTCATCAAACGACTAATTAATTATTTTTTTAATATAATTTGCAAATTTTTCAAACATTTATTTAGCTATATAATAGAAAAAATATGAAGCGGAAAAATATTATATAATTAAAATATCCGCTTAAGCCAATATCCACGCAGGGTTCAGTATCAAGTTTTTTTCATTATTTGATATTTTGGCCGACGTTTGTCCGCAAAAATTCATGATGGTTCACGCTGTGATACAAAATCATGCCCTATCTTAAAAAGCGCAATGTAATATCGATCCCGGAATTTGACGCTGGCAAAGAGTTCCAATCCACGCACCACAAACGCTTTTCCAACCGCTTCGTAAGAGAGACCGAGTCAAAAATAAAGGGATGGAATGTTTTTGTTTGCCGTGTCGATGGTGTTACGAATAATTAATTAATGTTGTCATTGCTTCTGTCCTTCTATCTTACAATACACAGTACACAGTATACAGTATACATAAAAACTGATCACAATACTAAACAAATAATCGAGTTAAAAATGAATTCATTTTCTAATGTGTTAAATACCAGGAAGCTTTATTTTCCAGTTATCAGTTGAGTTAAAATACTACGAGTATGTTCAAGGTTTTTTCATTAATTTATCAGAGGTCGAGCGAGTAAAACAATTCAGAGAGGAAATGCAGTTATCTATATTATAAAACGTGTTATTATAAATGTGCAGTCACGATAAAAATTACTGATTTCTTTAAGAAATTGAAAGAAATTTACATATTTTAGTGCCGTACTTATTATGTAACTGTCACAATCCACGTTTCACCAAAACAATCATCGCCACCATGTGAAACGTGGATTGTGGCAGTCATCTGTTTTTGCAGTGCCCAGTCTCTGACTACCCCTTATGGGATACAGTCGTGATCTTATATACTTACCGTCAAAATGATAGGATTAATGGAAACTTTGGAGAAAGTGTTAGACTTGGACACGATCGCAAGATTATGGTAGTATCCGGGTTTCCGACATTTTTTTTTTTTTTTTTTTTTTCTTTTAAAAAAAACGATGTCCCACAGTAGGATTTCTCCTGTGTCGTGGGTGCGTTTTACATACATAAATTCCACTTGCACTAACACCCAGACCCGGAACAATCTGTAGGTTATACAAATACTTGTCCCGTGCGGGAATCGAACCCGCGACCCGCGGCGCAGAAGTCAACCACTTAACCACTGCGCCAACCGAGCCGACAAAAGCGACATTAAAAGCGTTGTCCTTACATGGCACAGACCTCATCTTTTTTAGTCTCTTTGCATCCATGATACTGTAAGTAGACGTGACCTAGTGAATAAACGACCTCACCTCCCGCGGGTCCTGGGTTCGAATGCCGACTCCAACATCGGAGCCAACATTTGTGCTAAAACACGGATTGTTGGTTTTCGGGTCTTGCATTGTTGTGATTGATTTCCGATCTCTGACACTTCTTGCGTTTTTTCATATGGGGAATAGCGTCGCGCATACCCTGTGGGGGGTGACACTGCATCCTAGCCTAACTCCGATTTTATCAAATTAGCGTTGCAGTTTACATCGGGCGCGGGAAGGTTACTTAGGTATACTTGTAGCACTATAATATCTATTTATACTTTATTGTTTAACTAAGTGTAACAATGGATTTAATGCTTTATGGTATTATCTGCCAGTCAACCGTGGCTAATGGTAGAAAAACATATCGCAGGTGTGTAAACTTAATAAATCTTAATTGATACACAAATAAACATATAAATAAATACATAATACGTATATCATCACATATGTCATCCATAATGACACATACAAAAAAAATACAAAAATAACAACGAAAGAAAACTTGAAGAACGGAATTTTTTTATAGTAATAATAATTTAATAGTAATAATAGTTCATATTTTTCTAAGAAAATGTTCGCATACCAGTCTTTTAAAGAGTTCATATTTGGTGCTTTCTTGATATCGTCAGGGAGGGCGTCCCAAAAGATTTTAGCTTTGACAGTAAATGAAGAATGCTGATGAATACGATGCTGAGGAATACAAATCTTGAAACTGTTTTGAGTCGTTCTCAAAATTTTAATTTAACGACTCTCTTCTCCCAATTCAATGTAGGGTCCATACTCCATATGCAAACCAAGATTGTTTACAGTGATATATAGTGGAATTTATTTATTTCATTTATTTAATCTGGACTACCTACAACCATCACGTTGCATTTGGTGGCAAGATCTGTGTGATCACAAGCTTATGGCCTCAAGATTATTGTTAAGAATTAAAATACTATTGCAGTGATCTCCTGCTTGTTGAGCTTATTTTGGAGTATTCAAAAGCGAACGCCGTGGGCGAAAATCCGCCAACGGGACATCACTGTAACTATAAGCATATAATTCTCATGTTTTAGCCGACTTCAGAAAATGGAATAGGTTTTCAATTCGTTGGAATCTTTTTTTTGTGTGTTCAGCGATAATTCTTTGCCACGTGGACCGATTTCTACGATCCTTTTTTTTATTACATAGGCCTACCTTAGGATTGCTCCAATTTCGTTCAAGTTCCGATGATGGGATCGATAAGATAATAATCAAACTGTTAAAGTCGATTTTTTTATTAAATAATTATTGAGTTCATTCATTACGCGTTGCTCAACTCTAACTCTCTAACGAACAATTAAGAATACTTGTATCTGAGCGAGCTCTTTCACGATTTTTTTACCGCTCTATCACTTGGCAAAAATTGATATAAATAGTTTTGAGAAGCGCCGTCATGATCATCATCATTTCAGCTTATCACTCAGTCCACTGCTGAACGGGCTTCCCCCATAGATTGCCACTAAAGCTTGTAGCTCTCATTTTGAGAGGATTGTGCCATAGTTGCCACTGTTGGCTACCGTAGTTTATTTATTCAGGTTGTCCAGGAAGATGCTACTGCCTATCTCCTGATTTTTATTTTCCCTCCGTCGACTTTAACGACACCCACGGGATGGGATGGGGTGGTAGATTCTCTTAAGCCGCTACCGCACAGCGGTCTGTGAACCGTCACCGAGAATCGAACCCAGATCAAGCGACTACTATGAGATTTTAAAGCGACAACCCTGCCTCTTATCTACTACGGCTTTTTATTCGATAGGGACGATGTTCGCTGTCTGTCAGAACGAGAGACAGTTGTAACTGGTTGTTGAAATCAAGGTCGCCTTGTGAAACCCACCTCTGCGTTAATTCTCCCATCGAATAAGACACATACAATTAAAGATGATGAAACTCACTTAAGCAACGGTACGTCGTGGCGTCTGTTGGGAAACGTCTTCTGTAGGTTTTGTCCCATTGCATGGCAACATGTCTAAAGCTTGTTAAGAAATAAAAATAAAATGGAAGCTCGAGAAAGTAGTTTAAAATCAAATTAAAATCAATGCTATTTATTTCGTAATGTCTAATTAGAATTAGTTATGACGAATTCGGTAACTGCCGAGTACGATTGGATCACTGGGCCTGAGTTCTAGAGAACTCTCGCCGAATGAAACGTTAAGACCTACTCGTAATTATTATTGGTTTCGGTTTTCGTTGTATCGTGTCTGTTGTTGTGTCGTTAACACTGCAATCGTACATTCCCCCTGTCTTACCACTCGAATAATCGAACATAATCGAATGTCCTGTTTCGAAAGTCATAAAGTCTAGATAGGTACCACCCCACGGCCAGTTATTCTGCCGTGAATCAGTGGTGTGCAAACATTACTGTGTTACGGTTTGATGGGCACTGTGAGCTAGCGTAGCGGGCATATGAGACTTAAGAACTTATGTCTCAGGGTGATGGGCACATTGTGGTGTCACACAGAGATTGTCTAGGTGACACTGCATTTGTTATGGGAAGACGTTAAACCGTTCTTCGCACTTTACCTCTAGGAGTCGGTCTTTATGATAATACTAGTTATAGTATTATCGATGTCCTTTTGGTCGATTTTCGAAGAGCAACTTCCAAATTCGCTCATACGCTTCCGTACAAACGCTCATGCGATAAAATCACAACTAATCAATAACAACTACATTAAAAAGGAAATTAAAATTAATGTTCTTAATTTTTCTTCGTAAGAACTATGAATTTCGTTTGTTAAACGCCATTAACAATCTGCCACCATTTCATAATGTGGTGTCTCTGCTGGAGAAGAAACAGGCTAAAGAAACTCCATATGTACTTCTGACTTTAGATACGGTTACATACGTACTTTTCTTTTCTTCTTATCTTTATATAATACTAACAACTAAGAATAGTATCATAGACAACCAAAGCTCGCCGAAGTTACTTCAGTTACACAAAATCAATAATACATTACTGTAGTGCCGAAAAGTGCCCGGCAGAGTAGAATAGCAATAGACATGAAAACGTTATGTATGTACATAAGAAAATTAATCACTCACAAAAGGTGATGTTCATAATGTGAATACCAGGAACAAGCACACATTAATTATGCCAGTTACCCGACTTCACAGAGTCAGTAACTCTTTCATGGGGCAATGTATAAGTTTTACAACAAAATCACAGAAAGTGCACAAAGTCTTTCATTTTTTTTTTAGAAATAGAAATAGTTTATTTGCTTAAAATCATACAAAAATACATAAATTGTTGCTGGGACTTCCTTTTAAGTAAATATATATACTTGTGCCGGGATGCCCCGCTCTTCCATAGCTAACAAATGTTATTTAACAAATAACGGTAGTGGTATTAACACTACGATTTTAACTTATAAATATGTAATATGTTCTTAATGTATATGCATATGTAAGTGTGTCGGTGTGTGTGTGTGTGTGTATGTGTGTGCATAGGTGTTTCATTCAAAAAGTTCAAACTATTTGTATCATAATATTAAGGAATACATGGATGATGATAACCCCTGGGAATGAGGTGATCGCTGCCAAACTATTTCTACATCTTTAGAAAACTTCTGTAATTGTATATTTAAAATGACTGAAAAAAAAATCCCGCTGGGTTTCTTACTGGTTCTTCCCAGGACAGAGGCATTTTTTGCGAACCAGTGAAGCTTAAAACAATTACGTTCAATGAGTATTATGTAAATGATCTATATTTAATAAAAAATATTCCATTCTATTCTACTTTACCTACCTCTTTACTTTGTACAGCCTTTGTTCGTGCACAATAATAACATAATGGGGAATGCTGTCACTATACTGCTCGTTGGAACGCAATGGGGAGTAATTAAGTATTTTTGACTCGTACCAAAATGGCGGCGTCGAGTTTCGCCACCCGTCACGTCTCGTTTTCTGCGAGGGCGAAGGGTGGACTATATGAATGAATGAATGTATTGTAAACTCAAGCAGACCAGTCTCCAAAAGCAGCACCGGTTCAAAAGTATGACGCATGTGGCAGCCATCCCCCTCATCAACAGTATTAAAGAGAAGCGGAAGACCCGCCACACGCCTTTGTTTGTTTGTTTGTTTAAAATCCTCATCGTATATTCCTTTAAATAGTGCATGTCACTCGTCTTTCATGGTGCGAAGTAATAAAGTACGAGACGATACAGAAGTACGAGAGAATACGTTACATAAACCACGTCATCATGCAGCTGTTATATCATGACGCGACGAAGCGACTCTGTATGTAGGATTTGTCGTTTCTTTGGTAACCCAAATGAATTTCTTACGATCTCATAATTTCCTTTTGGGCACACAAGTAGGGAGAATTTTCTAACGGGATGTGCAGTGTTTTTTTCATTCATATAAATATCTGTAGTTGTATTATGGGATATAATACGTTTAGGGTTAAGTTATTAATATCGATTTTTATTCGTAAAAAAAACTATAGCTCCCCTAGAATTTTTTTACGAATTAAAATCGATAACATCTCCGAACAAAAAAAATCTGAACACAAATAATAGTTATTTCTAAAATAATTTTATACAAAAATTTTACGAAATCTAAAAAGTAAATGACCTGCGGCTGGACTAAAATATTGTAACTTCGGTTTTTGTCGCCGAGTCGAAATCGGCAAGGAGGATATTAATCTAAAATTATATTTTTTTTAACGAGCAAAGCGTTCACCTGATGGTAAGTGCAACATCTGCCCATAACAAATGCTATGTCACCCAGAACAGTGTAACACCACAATGCGCCCGTCACCCTGAGACATCAGTTCTTAAGTCTCATATGCCCAGTGATTACGCTAGCTCACAGTGCCCTTCAAACCGAAACACACTACTGCTTCACGGCAGAATAACTGGCACTGGGGTGGTATCTACGAGTACCTAGACGGATTCCTGCATAGGAATCCTACCACCAGTAAAATTTGTAAAATATTTCTTGACACCAAATTATATTGTTTTGGTTTAAATCGTTTATGCTATTTAAATCAAATCTTTTCAGATAAATTGCTTAACTTCTACGTCGCGGGTCTCGGATTCGAATCCCAGCCGGAGTCAACATTTGCGCAAGAACACAAATTGTTGGATTTCAGACCTGATTGTGTTGTGTATGTGAAGTTAATGTCTGTAAAAGGCACTCACGCTACGAGAGAAATTCTAGTTTGGGGCGAGGTTGAAAACCCACACAAAAAAAGAACAAAATAATTACTAGGAGCAAAACTGAAGTCCCTATAATTAAATTCCTCTAGTGGAATCTTTTTCTGTTTTTTCGGAAACAGTCTACTAGAAAAACTACTGGACACAATTGTATTCTGATACAAAAAAGGTTGGCAACCTCTGATCGAATGTATGATTCAAATTGATAATTCATCTCTCCAACACGAAAAAGTAAAAGTCAACAACCTTGCGTGTCGCTCCTGTATTGAAAAAATAAATGGCGACATTGTATTGGATTTCAAAAATCGCGTGGCCTAATCTCCTTGTTTTATTAACTAGTTTGTCCGAAATGCTAACTGCTTACGACACATCGGAATATTTCAAAACGGTTTCGATCAATTCGTTCGATTACTTAATTAAATATATACTGTTGTTAAAATTATATATACACTTGTGGTAGCATTTCTATGTAGGAGTCCGTCTAGGAGTACGCGTAGTGCTAGTTAGTCTGCGGTCAGTGTCAAAACATTACTGTGTTTCGGTCGGAAAGGCACATCTGCATGGCCAAATCAACTTACTGATATTTAGTGCTATGTCGGTTGTATCACACATAGAAACTACAAGCATAGCCTTAAAAGTAAAGTTACAGCCTATAAATGTCCCACTGCTGAGCACAGGCCTCATCTCATTTTTGAGAGGGTTTTTGGAGCTAGGAAGAATCCGCCACGCTGCTCCAATGCGGTTTGGCGGACTGCACATGTCTTCGAAATATTTTTTTATTTTTTGTTTCTCAGACATGCAGGTTTCCTCATGATGTTTTCTTTCACCACCGAGCACGCGGTAAATCAGCACTTAAAATTGTAACCCATTCAACTTGTGCGTAAAAAATACGATACAGTAACACGGTATGAATAGAATAGTCTGTTTAAGCCGCCATAACGCACAAAATGTCTAAGGATGCGCGATCTCGCGAGCAGATTTCTTTGTTCAGATTCATATTTGAATCGTACTTAACGTGACAAGTAAAAATGAAAGTTTTGTATTATTTTTCAATAGAGATTTCAATACAAAGACGTAAGATTGTTTCCGGTTTAAGAAATATAGATTTAAAAAATCGATTACCGTATTTGCACTAGCATCTATCGACGTCTCGTAAAAATGTAAAAAAAAATATTATGTATAAGAGAGGCCAATTTTGCTGTTTCTTGAAATGAAGGCGATTATGTTATTCACCTACTTAATTTTTTCGTGCCAGGCTAATGAATGGATTATTTGCTATATAACTTTTAACCCTCCCATAACGGCTACATCGTGAAAGTTCTGGATATAAATGAATAATGAAATAGTTAATAGAATCAGGCGTTACTTTGCGGAAATCCATTATAGTAAAGGAGAGAAAGTTAATTTGCTAAGATCCGCATGCAAAATGTAAAATGGTGTGTATTACCTAGTTTTGAAGAGCACCGCCCGCCCTTCCTCATTTTTTTTGAGCACGCTGTGTGCATAAGAAAACCAATACTGCCACCGGGAGCCGCCACCAGATACCCTCCACCACTACAACACTACCAATACTAGGCAATACACTACACTGAAGTCGAGAACACGACACGTGTTTCACCTCAAAACGAGGCATTATCAAGTGATATCGACTCTACGACTGTCAACCGCCAAGTGACACTTGAGGGAGGGCGGGCGGTGCTCTTCAAAACTAGGTAATACACACCATTTTACATTTCGCATGCGGATCTTAGCAAATTAATTTTCTCTCCTTTACTGAATAATGAAATACAGGCAAACATAGTCGCCGCCTCAGCTTGTTTTAAATAAAATGGCATGCTCTTCATGTGACACATGAAGAAGCACGAAGAGAGAATAAGTTGTACCCAAAAGCTATTATTTATAAGATGCTAAGCATTAGATCGATCCCACACGCGAAGCATTAGACTTAACTTAAGATTACCGTCGAATTGGTCATGACCTGGGCTCAATGTAGGGTGACAAGGTTGTTGTCGATAACAATAAAATAATATTTTTTTTTATTGATATGTGCGCTCAGGGGCTAGGCGCTCGCTTTAAAATTCATAGTACGCGAGTGACCTGGGTTCGATTCCCGGTGCCTGGCACCACTAAAATTGTTAATTGCAATTTTAAGTGGTGATCTTCCCACGTGCTCGGCGGTGAAGGAAAACATCGTGAGGAAACCTGCATGTCTGAGAAATAAAAAATATGTGAAGTCCGCCAACCCGCATTGGAGCAGCGTGGCGGATTCTTTCTAGCTCCAAAACCCTCTCAGAAATGAGAGGAAGCCTGTGCTCAGCAGTGGGACATTTATAGGCTGAAACTTTACTTTACTTTACTTTTTGTGAGTCATTAACTTATGTTCTATTTGTAAATGTACCAAGTATCAGTGTATTACATTTTTAGGTAAGGATGTGTGTTTTACGTTTACGCTAATACGGCTATATATATTACTGATGGTACAATTTCGCCACAGGAAGACTTAACGAAATTTAAATTTAATAATAATAAAACAAATATTTAAATTATTAAATATTCAATCACAGATTTCGGCTATTTATAGTATAAACGGATATTGTTTATGGTCTTGAGAAATATAAGAAACATGGCCACACTTTTCGTGGTTGTAACGACTTTGCGTATATAATTCGATAGCGATGTTGCAACAAGCAGAAATGTCGCGTTACGACATTCGAACGGTGCGGACGCGGTCCACAGATGAGGGTCACTGACCTTGGTATTCTGTTTTCGCTTGATAATGATAAAGATATAATATAAAAAAAGAAAATCGTGTGGTTATGTGTTGGTAAGATTATAAACCTAATAAATATACAAGATAATCATGTAAGTAGGTATATTCCTTTAAATAATAAATGATTTCTTTGCGCTCCTTTAGCCTTTATAAGATAAATAGTTTTTAGTCTATTATCTAGGGATTTAAAAGCCGGGTCCGCCCAGGGACTGGTCTATAAAATAAATAGTACGCGAGTGTCCTGGGTTCGATTCAAGAAGGAATTCAAAAAGGATTCAATGCAAGCATCACTAAATTGTCAATTGCAATGTGAAGTGCTTATTAATCATCATGAGGATACTTTGATTTTCTAAGAAATAAAAAATATTACGATGATAAGTAAAGTCCCTCAAACCCATGTTGGAGCAGCATGACCCTCTTAAAATCGAGAGAAACTGATTTCGAGGACAGAGCGAAGAGAAGAGAAAGGATTAGGAAGGCTTTTTCTAACGCCGTGTGAGGTACGCTGAGTGGGAGAAAGTGAGGAAGAAAGACAGGGAGAAAGAGAGTGTGAAAGAGAGGCATCATTATCACGCTTTAGTCTTTAGTGATTCATTACGTAAAATAGGTCTCTCCCAAGTTGAAATAGTTTGTCCGATCGCCACATATGGCAGAGTATTGTAGTCGGACCGTTCAGACGCAGCAGCCCCTAACCGTTTTTTGTTTTCTTGGTTTGAAATTTTCATATATTTTTTATTCAGAAAAATGACGAGACAAGCAAATCGTTCACCTGAGGGTTCTTGCAACGTCCGCCCATAACAAAAGATGTGTTGTCCAGAACATTATTGTGTGGCACTACACTGCGCTCGTCACCCTGAGACATCAGTTCTTAATTCCCTTATGCCCATTAATTACACCGAGTATCAGTGTCCTTTAAACAGAAACACAGAAATGTTTCTGTACTTTTGTTTGACGGCAGAATAACTGGCACTGCGGTGGTACCTACTAGACTAGACGGATTACTGCATAGGAATCCTACCACCAGTAAAGTACTCCGCTCGCCACTATATGTCTGCAACTTCGAGATTGATAATCATAATCAAAAATAATTTACTAGGAATTTTTTATGAACATCACCATCATCATTATTTCAGCTTATCACTTGTCCACTGCTGAACATAGGCCTCCTCCATAGCTCTCATTTTGGGTGGATTTGCCATAGTTGCCACGCTTGGCAGACGGTTTACAACCGCAGTTTATTTATGTTTATATGTTCCAGAAAGATGCTGCTGTCCATCTTCTAATTTTCATTTTCCCTCTGTCTTGACTTTTACGAGAACCTCGGGATGAGATAGGGTGGTAGATTGTCTTAAGCCGCCACCAAACGGCAAATAATATGTACGTTAGATAATAAAACAAAGTATGATAATAATTACAGAACTGACTCAACGCTAATACGGTCTACGCGGTCAGTCGACCGTGGTCAATGCAATGTCAACCTCAAGTGCATGGTACAAGGTCCTAATATTGCGAATTTTTGTGATTGTGTATCGGATATTTAATAGAATCAGGTGTTGCTTTGCGGAAATCCATTGCAGTTCAAATCGAAATAATTAAAGGGGGGGGGGGGGGGAGCAGGGCTGTAGCAAGAGCTTTAGCGTTAATATATTAATGATTAACAGGAATATTAGTATATTACGACAGCGATTCCTATAGTGGGTTCAGCGGAACCTGAGGGTTTCGTGGAAGAGTCTTTGTTTTATTGCATAAAGTGACGACGCAAGCAAAACGTTCACCTGATGATAAGTGTAACGTCTGTCATAACAATGTTTGTGTCGTACAGAAAATGACTGTTGAAAAAGTGTTGCAGAACTCAGTTCTTAAATCTTATATGCCCAGTAACTACATTAACTCAATTACACTAAATAAAAACAGAAGCTGTATTTAATAGTTATTCATGTAATATTCAGAATATGAAAAATATGCATTTAATTAATCGAAATGAATAATAACAATAGCATAATCAAAAAGCAAAATTACTTTAATATATAATGCTGAAAATTTCGATTTCTTAACTTAAATTAGAAATGGGCTTACCTACCTACTACCACTATAAACTGATGGTTTAATCTGGGGCATTGCCTCTCGATGATGCGGCTCTGTCGCTCTACTTTCCTAAGGAATTATTGATATATCATTCCCACAACGGCGTTTTTTTAGCATATTCTAGTGACGAAGTATTTTGAAGGAAACTTTTTTTTAACCATACCAACCTGGCCATATTGCAAACTGCCCAAAACAAATTATTAAAAGTATTATTTAACTATGATTATTTAACACCTACACATAAAATTTACAAAGAAACGAAATTAATGAACATATTCATCACCTACAAATATTTTAACTGCGTGCTTATCCGAAAAATATTAAATAAAGATATTCGCACAAAAATTACATTCACGAAGAAAACTCAACAACATAAAATGAAAATTAGGCGAAGTAATGACATTAAACTGTACACACCACGCACAAATTATGGAAAAAAAAATTAATGTATGAAGGTTCTCAAATTTATAACAAATTACCTAAAAATATACGAGATGTAAAATCTATAACTACTTTTAAGAAATTACTTAAACATTAATTAATTCAGAACATGCACTCCAGATAAGTTTATTCCGTGTTACATACATCCTATTGAGAAATACTAAACTCGTAATATAAACCAACGCTGAGCGCAATTATTGATGTACCCTAAACTTAACAATTTTTTTATGTTTTTTTTTTTATGTTGTTTTAAAAAGTATTGTTACTAATTTATAGTTTCTAATTGATATTGGAGTTTGTTGTAAGTTATCAGTAACTATTGTAAGAGTAGCCCAAAATATTTATAAATATTCTATAAATAGTAATAATTTTCTCATGTAAGTGAATTTAATTCTTATGAGAAATAAATATTCTTAAACCCGAAACATTGCAAACTGCTAAGTATTCTAGAAATTTTAAAGGCACATAATTTTCATAAGCTGTTTATTTTGGAGGGAGTTTTGCTAGTACGACACATTCGACTAGTATCGTCTACGTGTCATAATCCTTTAGGAAGATATCTAGGACAAGAATCTCTTACGCTGTCAGTAATGAAGATGCGAATCCGTTGCCCAAGCGTCTTACATCATTGTCATTAGCACTGTACGAGGTCTGGCAATGCGGAATATGGATTCGCGTTTTGTAATGCGACCATGAAACGATACATTGGCTCACAAATGTCACCCTTTGTGATTCAGTTAGGTAATTATCTGCAATGCGCGTTACCACAAGCAATTCAAATAAAGGCGACTGTTGCTAAATTACAACTCTGGTAACATAATCCATTTACTTCAGTCATACCGTTGTTTCAAATTATCCAAACTGTTCGGTGTTAATCAACGGCTCTAATTGAAAGAGTTTCTGGCTATTTATTTATTTAATAATTAATGCCTAAGCTTACACAAGAGGTAACAAAAGGTAGACTTAATGCTTTAAGGGATTATCCACCGGTTGACCCACCCACAACCCAGGAAGTGGAGAGAACTTCTGATAGGTCCAGCAAGCTGTTCGGTAGCTTCATAACGGTTTCAGAAATTATATCGACACACTGAAATCAAAAGTTTGTAATAGGTATGTTATCTATAACCCGACCAAATTTTTTTTTGTGGTTGGAGTACTTGGCAAATGGAAACGATTAAATGTGTAAATTGGCCTTTGATTACTGAATGAATATAAACTTAAACGTTTGGTTGCAATACGAACTAAACATAACTTTTTTTCATTACTCTGTGTATGATTAACCTGTTTTAAATGCATAGGGGAATGAGAATTTTATCAGGATAAAAATAATTTATCTATTTTTCTTCAGCAGTGCACACCTTTTAACAATAATGTAGATGTTATTTAGTTCCAATACGTATCTAAATAAATACATATTCATTTATTACTAAAATCACTATAATCAATCCGCTTACACTTAATTTTTCTACGACTGGCTACATTGTTTCTGGGGAAATATATTTTTACATTTCCTGTTTTGTTCTAAGCTATAATAATTTTTTGGTCTTTTGTCTAAAATCGCATCTAGAGACAACCCATCGAGATTGCAAATTAAATGGGTGGATCGAGACCGTGCTTGACAGCAGAAATTAAGCATTTAGGTACGTTTTAGTGTTACAGAACAAATTGGACATGGAAAAGTTTCTTTGGAATGACGTAAATAGTAGCTGCACTGTTGAAAAAAAAAGAATACGTTAAAAGACAAGGTGTGAAGGCACAAAAACGTTATTTGAATAATTCTCGAAGAGACTAGCTTGGAAATCGAAGATTCGCATGACTACAATTTTTAAACATGCAACACAACAATGTTTTAAAACAAATATAATATTCGACATAATTTTAATAAGAGCTTTATTATTGATATTTTAAACACGACGACGAAACGAATTAGGACACACTATATTAAGAAGTTTTTAATTTTTTTTTATTGTTTAATTTAAGTTTTATTGTTTTTTTTATTGTATAAAGTGACGAAACGAGCAACACGTTCACCTGATGGTAAGTGCAACGTCCGCCCACAACAAATGCTGTGTCACCCAGAATATTTCTGTGTGACACCACACTGCGCCCGTCACCTTGAGACATCAGTTCTTAAGTCTCAAATGCCCAGTGATTACGCTAGCTCACAGTGCCCTTAAAACCGAAACACAGTCATGCTTGCACACTACTGCTTCACGGCAGAATAACTGGCCCTGGGGTGGTACCTACCTAGACGGATTCCTGCATAGGAATCCTACCACCACTTATGTTTTAACAAATTTGTTATTTCCTTTAACATCATATCTGTGATATTGCAGTTATTAAAAAATCTGCTTTGTTTATCAGAATCTGTAATTATTAAAAAATAAAATTTTATTACTCTAGATGGTGAAGTTTCTATATAATTTCGCGTTTGGTAATAATTATGTTCTTTTAGTTCTAAAAGCAATCTGTTATAACTTTATTGCAATTTCTTTTTGACTTATAAATTAATAAAATTAAATTTGCATGTTTTATTGATTTTTCCTCCTTACCTAATTTGATTCTGAAAAAACTATGTGACATTCGTTTAACTTGTGTAACTGTTATTGCTGAGAGGCTGTATCTTGTATATTTATGAGACAGTTCCATTCCCTTTCAATAATTTCTCAGAAGAGTGATAATAGAAATGGATTTTGGAAGATCTCAATTTTCCACATTTTCTACAAACTGATGAATTTAATTTGGCGGTGCATAGATATACAATATACACCGTAATTTTTACATCGTTCCGGAAACGAAGAAAATTAGTACAGTTTCAGTTACAGAAACGATTGGTAGTATCAGTTTTTAGATTTTAATATTTCCTTTTTTTTGGTAAATTAAAATTAATCACGGGTTTTTAAAAGAACCGACAACTTGCGGTAGCTCCCGTCTATAGGTAAAATTACGATCACAGTCGATAGGTCAATGTCCTTACGAACGCATAAGCGACGAAGTAAAGGCTATCGGAGAAAAAAAAGCGTTTAAGATCGTGAATTTTCTGACATTTGTCGACATGGTTAATCCGCCATCTGGCTGGAAGTCCAAGATTTTTCAATATTTCCCTTGGATGACACTTACCATACCTACCAAATGAGACTGGGTGGCAGATTTTCATACGCCGTTTCGTACTTTATAAAATTATTACAATAAAGGCCCCATGGGTTTTATGCTGGCACATAAAACTGAAGAAGTTTGCGAATCACTTCAATCTAAAAAAATACGTTTAATAAGTACTACGTCAATAACCTACACTGAATAAAAATACTCTATTCGTACCTGGGATAGCCTCTGCCGGACGATACTCATGGCATAACATTATTTACGAAGTTACAAAATAATCTGCGAAATACAGTCCATTTTGCACGACACACGTACACGGCTTATAAAACTGGCTTCTGGATTTTTTTCAGTTTTAAACACATTCACGATCATAATGCGTAACACCTTACGAATTTATTGTTCATGAGAATAAACCTACAGTCAAATGGTTCTTGTTAGCAACATCGTATACCTGTACCATTGTTAGATATTGTGACGTTAGATAGAATACACTTTACGACTTCTTTTCTTCGCGATAATTCAACAACAGAAGCGCGACCAAATGACCTTAGACTTTTATGTGACGACCGACCACATAGACCAACTAAAGCACTGTCACTGTCGCCAACACATGAATTTTTTTACCCTTAAAGACATTAAAAACTCCCTAAACTAAACATTTGAAAAACTATATGTCCACATGTATGTCGGCAGTGTAGACGTTTGTCTACTATTTAGTTTTTGTATGCCAGTTTTTTAAAGAAACAAAAAAGTTGTCGATAGAGCATAACAGTAAAAGTAGTATCAAAATATTCATCAATGGTTATGATTACAATACAATTACTTAGTATTGAATAATAAATAATTCCATTAGTATAAATCCTAGAAAACAATAATTAAAAAAATGTAATAAGAATAATAATCATATCACTGATTGTCATTAAAAAATAAATGTACATTGTGTGTGTGTTAATAATATTTCTTCCATTACAATAGAATCCTTATCAGCCTCGCTGTATTTTTTTAAATCATACATTTTATAAACATTTCACATTACATTTATAAAACCATATTTTCTTCCCCATCTGGAAGGAAAACCCCTAAGTTGGCAACACTGAGCACTGCGACGTATAGCGCTGTTGTATATCACCTCCCGGCCGCCAAGCCCTAGGGCTGTGTAGTTTCGAAATTTAATTAAACATGACACAACATTAAACAAAAACGGTTTTGTGCATCTACGTTAGCTCGAGCGAAAAAGATTTTTTTCGCACGAGCTAACGTAAGCGTAGATGCAGTGCAATAATTGCAACTGCACATTGGGTGGCTCGCTTTACCTAAATATTTCACGAACGTTATCGTATCCGCGTTTTTCAATTATCGTAACGGAAATATGAGTCGAAAGTAAATGTATTCCAACGTAAGGAGCAACTAGCAATTGTATATGATAATGCGGGCCATGCGGTTGTACGTTTATTCTTATGAATATAAAAGTAGTCAGAAGTTAAGCAATGTGATAATGGACGTTTTCAAAATTAAAAAAAAATATCATCATCATCATATCAGCCTATCACTAGTCCACTGCTGAACATAGGCCTCCCCCTCAGATTGCCACAAGTTTGTAGCTCTCATTTTGGAAGGATTTTGCCATAGTTGCCACGCTTGGTAGGTGGGTTGGCAACCGCAGTTTATTTATTCAGATGATTCGAAAAAAATATATGGGAAGTTAAAGAGATCAAAATAAGCTATGAATTTTTTATGTTCGGTCACAGCTTTTACTTTAATATACCCGATCCAATGAATCTTTTGGCAATATTAAAAATAAATTCAGATTAATAAAAGCAGCAGTGATAAAAATTATTATAATAATTAAAAATCTTTTTTGAAACAGCCCTGTTTAAAACATTTTCGTTTCACGCGTTGTCCACGATGCTATTGGAGGCGAAGTCACTCCCCGCCACCTTTAACGTAAAACAGCAAAATGCAAAAAATAGGTAAATAAGTGACTTAGTCACGTGTGAGCTCTGAACTTTATAATGTAAATGTGCTTATGTTAATCATTTCTTTTTATTAATCGTATTTGTTCTTCGATGCACTTTTATTTGTGATCTGATTAAAAATACTTGTGTATACGGAAGAAGCGCGGAATTTAGTCAATTAAACGGCATATTGTGGATGCTAAAAGTGATAAAAGGTGATGTGATACTGTGAGTGTGAATAAATCATTTGAAAGAAACCTTGCGAAACGTGCTCGTTTATGTTTACAACCAAACAGAAAACAGTTTGCAGTTATTACAATTCAGGTATGCACTTAACTAAATATTTATTTTGTTAATTTCAATTCCAATCAGTTGTAAATAGTGTAAATGGTTTATTACAATTTTTAATTACGCATAAAATAATTAAACGATATTATTACTAAAATTCTACCTAACGTTTTTACCAAAAATCACTGTTTCGATAGCTAGAATAATTTTATTTGATAAAAATAAAATAATGAAATAATATTTTATTATTAAAAATTATCTGAATATTTGTTTTATTTTTGGAGTTTACTCCATAGGAATCGATTTCATTGTAAAGTGAAATGAATACGCTTATAACGAAAAATTAATTAACGTAAGCGCCATCTTAGCAAACTATTTCAAAACTTTTCGTAACATAATAATATACGTATCTGACAAGATTCAAAGTAGAATGAATATACATGTAGAGGAGCCAATATTTTTTGTATGGGCATTGAGCTCACTGTAAACTTAAACAGAAGTATGTTGTCTAGACCTAACTAGTGGCATAAATAGTTATATTTAGTCCAACCAGAATGTTGCAATATACTGCAACAGTGCCATCTACAAGCGGCTCCGTGAACAGTCAAATAACTATAATATTTATAAATATTGTAAATTTGCAATTTTATAACTTAATAGTTTGTTAAAATATTGTTCTTTTGTTAATGATATCATGAATGTTTTATTATTAATAAACAAAGGAATATCTGTTTTACTTTTCATGGATAATTAAACAAAAATAGCGTTTTAATAATTCGCCATTTTATTTAGTGCAGTTTTGAAAGTAAGTTTTCTGATTATTTAGAACGAGTAAATGCTTATATGACATTATTGGTACAGACAGTGAAAACTTTATTGTAAAAATAATAATTTAATTTGTATTACGATCAATTGATAGGACTAATTGCTCTCAACACACTCTTAAACACTCGCGGGGCTTGTCCTTAGACTAGGCCGGTATAAACCGGTTTGTTTCTTCTCATGTAAAATCGCAATTTAAAATTATTAACAAAGAATAGTTGAAATGTTCTTCTTTAATTTAGAAACTAATTTCAATATTGAAGATAGACGAGCGTATACACTACTGATCTTGCAAAAAGCAATTTTTTTATTATGACTTCTCTGTTTTAAGATACGATTCTTTTTGAATATATGTTAAATTAATTAATATTGAATAAAGTTATGATGATAAAAACAGATCTAATTTTTTTTAAACATTTAAAGTTTATAGTTTATCTTCGCTTTCAGAACAATAAAGAAAGCACGGGATTTATTTTCGCGTGGCCTAGTGGTTAGCGTACCTGACTTCTACGCCGCGGGTCCTGGGTTCGAATCCCAGCGGGTTGCAACATTTGTGCAAAACACAAATTGTTGGTTTTCGGACATGGTTGTATTGTGTACAAATTTCGAAAGTTTGTTAAATGAAATTATTTGTACCAGATAAATATTTATAGTACGTAGATATTTTATTTATTTTTTAATTTAAAAAAAGTGTTTCTCCAAGGTACCTATAGTTTAAATTTTGTTACACCTTTTATAAAAAAAAAACTACGGTAGATTCTTAATGCCATAGATCTAATAATTTTTACAAAGTGTTGAATAACGTAGCACAATAAGTCGCATATCAAGATTCCAGAGGGAGGCACTTTACCATCAGTGTTTTACAGACGAGGCCAATACGGATTGTAAAATATGCTTACCTTTTTTGAGAATACATAATATTATTCTTAAAATTTGATTTAACCTTTTTATTTCACATTGATTATTTACTTAACACTTTCGTATGTTTCTTGCCCGCTGGTCTCGTGACGTTCGGACTTGTTACATAGTTCTTTCTTTTTCTCTTTCTGTCTAAGTACCTATTTTGCGTACTTTTCGCGTCATATTAAACGTCTCGCCGAACTCGTTTCTCACATTCAAAACGTCGCACTGAATTTGACCTTGGAAGTTCAGCGTGTTGTCGCTCTTGTGTTACGGAATTTTCGTAAAGGAAATAAGTCTGTAGTAAGTGTATTAAAGTAGGAGAACTAATGTTACAAATTTATGCTGTTACATGTAACATGAAAGTAAAAACTTACACAAAATGTAAAAGATAATGTAATAAACACTTTTGTGTATCGAGTAAGGTTGACATAATGGAAGCAATTGCTCCGATACAGGGTAGTGTAAATTATTTGGCAAATAACCTTGTGAAAAACGAAACTCTGTGAGGTTTTCCAAACAGTTCCATTTTTTTGGGCGGTTATGTGGACGCCGAGGATAAGTGATTGGCTTATGGGTTGCGGGTTCGATTCCCGCACGAGACAAATATTTGTATTGCTTACAGATAATTGTAATGGGTATGGGTGTTTGTGCCTGATATAAGAGAAATCCTAGAGTAGATCATAGTTTTTTTAAGAAAAAAAAACAGAATACTAAAAAGTGCACTTGACACTGTCAGTTTATCCTATGTTCTTTTGTCACGAAAGTAGCTATCTCAGAAAACACAAAATAAAGTATTTCCGACGATCCTGAATTTGTGTAAGAAAGAAGAGAAAATTGGAGTAAATACTCATTTACGTGACGACTGCGTAGTCTAGTGGAACACGTTCTACTGCGAATACTATGACGCGGACCCTGGGTTTAAATCTCAGCCGGAGCCAACGTTTTTGTAAAGACATAAATTTTTAATTTTCGGTTCTGGAATTTTTCTGTAAACGCACTCACGACTTAGAAATATTCCTAGTCTGGCGCATCTTTTAATAATCAAACAAATCTAAATGTATTTAATTATTAAATACTTACCAATTTAGTTCTCAATAAATATTTATGATAAAACGTACGCAGAAAGGTATATCGTGTCCGACCCGAGCGTTGTGTTAGTGTAGGTATCAGCTGATTTGCACGGGCTATTGAACTCGGTCGGTGCGTGTGCGGTCCCACTAGAACACTGCGACAGTACTAGGCTTATATTCGAAAAACTGTAGGTCAACTTTTATTTTTTATCCATGTAATTAAACACAGTTATATTCATTTTCAGTAAGATTAAATTTCAGTAATCGATTCTACTATTGATTCTGTCTCGGTATTTTCTTCTTCCAGAACGGCTTAAAAATTACGGTGTATATTAATGAGGCGGGGCCACTTTTTTTGGAACGACCCACATATTGTATTGGAGTCGCGAGTCCTCACAAAAGTTTTCTTTTTACGGATTAGATGAATTGTCCACCAAGGTGCCGGAAAGAGTCCACCACGGTGCTCGAATTCGAGTTGGTAGACAGCTCTCGGATTTTCTTTCACCGCCGAGCATGTGGTAAAATTTTAGTAGTGTCGGTACCGCGGATTTGTTTTTGTTTAAAAACCATTCACTAGGATTTCTCCTGTATCGTGGGTGCGTTTTACAGGTATAAATTCCACATGCACAACACAACCTGAGCCGAAAATCAACGATTTTGGTTTTTCCACAAATGTTAGCACCAACTGGGATTCGACAGAACCTGCGGCGTAATAGTAACTGAAATACTCTGACCACAAGGCTACGCGGTCGTTAATTGTATCCTTATCACTCGAATACTATGAAATTTATGAAGAGCGCCTGGCGGCTTATGCGGCATTCATTATTGACCATTACATTTTGTCCGCAATTTCAGCGCGGAGTTTAGTCATTGTTTTTAGTTATGTACAAGCAAGTTATGTACAACCCTTATTAGAATCAATTACAGATGCTTCATGTGTGAAAACAAGATCAACCACTTTTACCTCTTGTAACATTTAAGATAAATTCGATGACGTAATAACTTATATTTTGCTAAAGAGGGTCATGAGAGCTACATAAGCTAGATTTAAGAGTACCTCTCTGAGATAAGTTACAAGAAATAAGTTTGGCTACTTAATATATATGACGAAATATATCGACGACGACTACTACGCCGTGGGTCCTGAGCTTAATTCCCAGGCCGGGCTAACTTTAGTGCAAAGACACAAATAATTGGTTTTCGCACTTAGTTGTGTTGTGATTGACCTCGTGTCTCTGATACTGCATCCTAGTCTACCTCCGATCTTATAGCATGAGGGATTGATTCAACATGCGCAAGTGATTTGGGATGAGTGAGTGCCGCTGTGTCTGCGCGAACACTTGTGGCACTATAATATCCCCTGCGCAGTTGATAGCCTCCTAAAGTATCCAGTATCCACCGTGGTCAAAAGTCGGCCTGGCAGACATTTATTTATTTATTTAATCTTTATTACATACAAACATACATAAGATCACGACTGTATCCCATAAGGGGTAGTCAGAGACTGGGCACTCACTGCAAAAACAGATGACTGCCACAATCCACGTTTCATCAAAACAAAATAATGCACTTGGTGTGATAGGTGGTGAGCCCATCGCCATCATGCGCTGTTGGGTGCACAGTGCAGTTTAATTCCTTACTCGCCTTTTACGAGATCCATTGGACGAGATGGAGTGGTAGCATTCTTTTATCGAGCCGCCACCACACGGCTTTTATTTTTATTAACCATAATAAAGGTAAAGGTACAATAGGCGGGCTTAATACTATATGCATACTATATGAGCCAACCTTTGGGATAGCAGAAAAAGTCAATGGCGGTACAAAAAGATGACAAAGACATATAAACATATTACACCTAAGAAAAAAAAACATTATCCACATGTACATATCTACATACATACATAAAATCAATAAACACATACCTACAAAAAACACACACACATATACAAGTACATATACCTACATATATATTCGCACATTCACAAATACATATCTATGATAATACAATGTGTTAAGAGAGAGACTTTGTATTATCAATATACTTACGGACCATATGTTTAGAAGTACATTTGCTTTGACATCGTCACATCCTACTAATTACTTATTAGCGGTCGTTGCTATTTGAGAGAAGGTGTTTATATATGATAATTTATTGGTAATTGCAGCCGTCACGGGCAGCACCGATGGAATCGGCAAGGCGTACGCGATGGAGCTGGCACAACGCGGGCTCAACATCGTCCTGATCAGCCGGAATGAGGAGAAGCTGAAGAACGTTGTACGGGAAATAGGTAAATTTATACTTTTTTTTTTATTTGACAAAGTGTCGAGACGAGCAAAACGTTAATCTGATGGTAAGTGCAACGTTTGCCCATAACAGATGCTGTGTTACTCAGAATATTTCTGTGTAGCACAACACAGCGACCGTCACCCTGAGACATAAGTTCTTAAGTATCATATGCCCAGTGATTACGCTAGTAATTTTGCACACTACCGCTTAACGGCAGAATAACTGGCCCTGGGATGGTACCTACCTACACGGATTCCTGCATAGGAATCCTACCACCAGCACTTATATGGGTTCAGCGTAGTTCTAGTAACCAAAGACAAAATGTTGAGTTACCCGTCTAGAGTAAAAATAAAGCTAGCGTTCGTTTCGTAGCCTGAAAACTTATTACAAAAAGCAAATATAATAATAAGTAGATCATAAATAGAATGATATGTTGTCCGCCAATCTGTTTTGGAGCAACGTAGCAAACTTTCTCACGACTCCATTAACCCCACGAAAATGTGCGGAAGCTTACCTGCAACCGTGGGAAATTTATACATACATACATACATAAGATCACGACTGTATCCCATAAGGGGTAGTCAGAGACTGGGTACTCACTGCAAAAGCAGATGACTGCCACAATCCACGTTTCACCAAAACAATATAATGCACTTGGTGTGATAGATGCTGAGCACATCGCCACCATGCGCTATTGGGTGCACAGTGCAGTTCCTTACTCGCCTTTTACGAGATCCATTCGATGAGATGGAGTGGTAGTATTCTTTTAACGAGCCGCCACCACACGGATAATTTATACACTGTATAAATAATACAGGGTAGTTTGAACTTAGAAACTTTAAACTTTAAGAAGCACAATTGTAATCACGAATATAATGCGTGTTAAAATGGTCGATTGGTTATTTATCGAACATTCCTTGTAAGTATGGATTATCAATAGTTAAATCGTTTGTATCGTATGGTATCAAGGCCGTATCGCTTAACTCATTTTAACCTTTAGTTCATAACTTATTCATCTCTGCTTATTTTATAACAAATGATACAATGTATCGTTGATAATTTCTTGCATTTCTGAATAGATATATTCGGTATTGCAAAATTTGGACACTGTTCCGTTTTATCGAATATCAATGTTAAATATTTTTATCATTTGATCCATCTATACTTTCTCTGCAGGTTAAGCTAACGCTGCGATATCATTTGTCAAGATTTTATAATTAATATAACTCAATTTTATTTTACCATTCGCTCTTTTCTTAAGTTTCAGAAACTTTATGAGACTTATCACCGATGTCATATGCCCTGAATTGTTTTTATATTACCTAACAGTGCCTTCCAAACCTAAACACAGAAGATCATTTTAGCATATAGTTAACTTCTGAACAAACCTCTCCCAATCTCATAAAGTAAAGTAAAGTAAAGTTTCAGCCTATAAATGTCCCACTGCTGAACACAGGCCTCATCTCATTTCTGAGAGGGTTTTGGTGCTAGAAAGAATCAGCCACGCCGCTCCAATGCTGCTTGGCGGACTGCACATAACTTCGTAATATTTTTTTTCCCTCAGATGTTTTCCTTCACAGCCGAGCACGTGGTATTGCAATTAACAATTTTAGTGGTGCCGGCACCGGGAATCGAACCCAGGTCACTTGCGTGCTGTAAATCTCATGTGGCTTAGTAACAACACTAGCTCTTAGTGTCATTCAGACTTCGACACAGACTTTGCACACACAGCAGAATAACTGTCTCGGCGGTGGTACCTACCTAGACGTCTTCCTGCATAGGAACCTCCTGCCAGTTGTATTTTCTTCCGTGCGTAACGTAAATATTATATTATGATGTTTATTTAAGGAATTACTTGACGTGAGAGGCGACTGGAAGTGTCATTTTAGCCGCAAATGATGTAAGCGCTTATGGATTATTATAACTTCACACCTTCGAGCCCGCGATTGGACTATTGCCGTGAACCATCTCCAACTAAAACGTTTAAGCTTCGTTTGAGTGCATAACAGGGATATTGATAAAGTGGATAGCATATTTATTTAGTTACGCTTTCTTGTAATACATTAAAAGGATACAATCGGCGGACCTTATGCCTGTTGCTATTCTCTGCTAGTCAATCCATCCAGGGTTCAGTAAATCAATGTAACAGGTTTTTTAACTTACGAAATTTACTAAACCGTAAAAAGTATAACATATAAAATGTCACAAAAATATGCACATACGTATAAACTCACATACGTATAAAACACATGATGGTAATCAATTAAAGGAACATTACCTGCAACCTGTAAAAAAAATTCGCCTGCCAGCTTCTTGAATCAGGTCTAATTTTGAGCCTTTTCTCTTCTGAGAAGTGTAGCCTGAACCATAAAGGATTCTATATTCTTTATACCTACAGTATATATTATTTTTCAGTATTTCTAATATCTTTAAAAAATGGCAATTATAAACCTCCTTTTTTATGTATTTATTTCGATGAAACGTATGAATGCGTGTGTGAATGCAATCTTCACACACGCACTCATACGTTTCATCATTCATCATGCCGTGTAAAGTTTTTGTTTTAACACGCAGAACGGATAAAGAAACAATAAAAAAAATGTATTTCGAATTATAAAATTGTAATTGTCTGAACATCTCGCAACACTGTCGTATAACTGTGAAGTTATTTAATTAAGATGTTACGCAAGTGGAAGCGAACATAAAAATATCCGTTAAATTATTAATTGCGTTTTATTGAACTTTGCGTTTATGGAAAATGTTAAGATCGAAGACGACGAAAAGATCACGCTAAAATTACGCGCAACCGCGACGAAGCGAAATATGTGTTTCGGGATCGTAGCAAGTGGAAAGATGTGGTCTCTGCCTCAATGGGAAAGAGGCGTGACTGCATGTACTCGTATGTTAGAACTCAGCATTCTCAATCTCAATTATGCAATAGCATCGTCGATCCACATGATCCGTCCGAGGTGGTTAAAGAAATTTCTCCCGAGCTAGGGAAAGCCTATGTTATTTGACTCTTAGAAGCTATTGATGACTTTATTCTATGAAAGTTGAACCGTTGTCACCGTCACATGATTATGATAAAAGTAATAAAGTTTTTGTTGGTTTTAGAGAAGCTGTACAGCGTCAAGACGAAGATAATCGTGGCCGACTTCAGTGCAGGAGCCGAAGTATACCGGCACATCGAGGAGGAGCTAAAAGACATCCCTCTAGGAATTTTAGGTAATTCCTGTCTAAAGTACAAAGCGTCTAGTTACCAGGTCTTGGATCCGGTTTCGAAAAACCGGTTAGTTTCGGTTTAATTTCGGTTGACAAACCGTTTATTTACCTAAGGACTAACCGGTTAAAAATTAATCGAAACGATTTAGATTACCGGTTATACAACTTTTGTGGCAATCTA
Organism: Luehdorfia chinensis; assembly: GCA_019845155.1. Taxonomy (NCBI): domain Eukaryota; kingdom Metazoa; phylum Arthropoda; class Insecta; order Lepidoptera; family Papilionidae; genus Luehdorfia; species Luehdorfia chinensis. The sequence continues at coordinate 12,873,620 of JAHVAK010000103.1, forward strand.
TGGGGAGGCCTAAGTTCAGGAGTGGATTAGTGGTAGACTGAAATGATGATGATACTAAGGTTGCCAAACCGTTCTGTTTGGTGTCCTGGGTTTGGCAACTCTACAGTGTACCATCTATTTCAGTGAACAACGTGGGTGTTCAATACGAGTGCCCGACGCGGCTGTGCGAGCTGCCGCCAAGCAAGGCATGGGAGATCATAAACGTGAACGTGGGCGCGGTGACTTCGATGACGCGGCTGGCGCTGCCGGGCATGGCGGCGCGCCGGCGCGGCGCCGTAGTCAACGTGTCGTCCGGTGCCGAGCTGCAGCCGCTGCCGCTCATGGCGGTCTACGCAGCCGCTAAGGTAACATTACGACCTTCTCGCCCGCGACCGCGTTGCCTAATGGCCAGTGTCCTGGCTTCGAATCAAAATGTACAAAAACACAAATTGTTGCTTTTAGAATCTAGGTTTTGTTTCGCATGAGAAATTTTGTTTGTAAAACGCACCCACGACTCACGAGAAATACTACTGTGGGAATTGAAAATTTATAGGATGAACGAATAATTAATTGAACTACGTTGAGAGAAAAATTTATTTCATCAACAAGAAGGTATATGGCGACATCTATGTCACAACATGAGAAACTCAAGAAATAGCTTATACGTCCTGCATCGCGCAATCGTTAGACACACACTTTATATACAAGTTCTAATAATATTAATTTTTTATCAAAATTTAAAAAAACCCCGATAAAAAACTATGTTCTTGCAATATCTGCGAAATAACAGGATACCAAATTTCGAATCAATCAGACTTGCAGAAGTTGCTCACATTCCTTCATCATCTAGAAAAGAGTCGATGATTAACAAATGGCTGAACAGATTTGTAGGAGCCATAGCTAAGAACTCGATTAAGTCACCTTTCAAATAAAAAAAAAAACTAAAACAAAATCGGTTCATTCGTTTGAAAGCTACGATGCCACAGTCAAAAACGTTAAACTAACAAGTTTAACGTTTTTGACTTCTGTCAGTAGCTAACAGCTACTGACAGAACTCCTTCTGTCTCCACTCAGTTAGGAAGTCTCCACTTCCACCCCTGATATTGATATTAATATTGCCTATCTATCCCTTTACATTGGCACAAGTCTGCCAAATTTATTAAGGTAAAAGTAAAGTAACTGCCTATAAATGTCCCACTGCTGAGCACAGGCCTCCTCTCATTTATGAGAGGGTTTTGGAGCTGGGAAGAATCCGCGACTCTGCTCCAATGCGGGTCGGCGGACTTCACATGTACTATAAATATTTATTTATTCATCAGACATGCTGGTTTCCTCACGATGTTTTCCTTCACCGCTGAGCACGTTGTAAATCAGCACTTAAAATTGCAGAAGAAGGTGCCGGCACCGAGGATCGAACTTAGTGCGTACTATGACATTTAAGGCGAGCGCCCGGCCGCTGGTCTACCACGGCTTCTTCACTACCAATAAGCATGCTCACACAACACTAATTAATTTATCGAATTACTTAAACCACACTTCGTTAATAAATATCAACTTTAAAAAATTACACTAAAAAACACACCTATGCCATGACGATAGAATCTCCAATTGAAAAGTCACCCAATTTTGCTACAGGTATACGTGCGCAGTTTCACGCTCGCCATCCGTGAGGAGTACGCGTCGAAGGGGATCCACGTGCAGCACGTGTCGCCGCTGTTCGTGTCGACAAAGATGAACGCGTTCTCGCCGCGTCTGCTCGCCGGCAACCTGTTCGTGCCCGACGCGCGCACCTATGCGCGCCATGCCGTCGCCTCGCTCGGCAGAGTGCACGACACCACGGGCTACTGGCTGCACGGCATACAGGTATCTCATAACGTTCTCGCCGTCGCCTTGCTCGGCAGAGTGCACGACACCACGGGCTACTGGCTGCACGGCATACAGGTATCTCATAACGTTCTCGCCGTCGCCTCGCTCGGCAGAGTGCACGACACCACGGGCTACTGGCTGCACGGCATACAGGTATCTCATAACGTTCTCGCCGTCGCCTTGCTCGGCAGAGTGCACGACACCACGGGCTACTGGCTGCACGGCATACAGGTATCTCATAACGTTCTCGCCGTCGCCTTGCTCGGCAGAGTGCACGACACCACGGGCTACTGGCTGCACGGCATACAGGTATCTCATAACGTTCTCGCCGTCGCCTCGCTCGGCAGAGTGCACGAAACCAGGGGCTACTGGCTGCACGGCATACAGGTATCTCATACGTTCTCGCTGTCGACTCGCTCGGCAGAGTGCACGACACCACGGGCTACTGGATGCCCTGCATACAGGTATCTCATACGTTCTCGCCGTCGACTCGCTTGGCAGAGTGCACAACACCACAGGCTACTGGCTGCACGGCATACAGGTATATCATAATGTTCTAGCCGTCGCCTCGCTCGGCAGAGTGCACACCACAGACTACTGGCTGCATGGGATACGAGGCGAGTGACTTATGGTAACTAAAGTATGAAATAAATGCTTTGGATTGGATTTGATCTTTGAAATACAGCGTCAATTACTGTTTTTGATCATGTTGTCGAGCTAATGAGAGCAAAACCTACGAAGAAATCACTGTATACTGTATTGTATCTCATTCTCTTGCAGAATGAATCGTATAGATATATGTTTATGTATATATGTTTGTCGTTTCATCGAGTTCTCAAAACGATTCTAAAGAAGTTTTCACTTCAATAATAACATTTAATTTTATTTCAGTATTTCTTCATAAAATCTGCTCCTGAGTGGGTGAGGATCAAAATAGGCATGCACCTGAACGAAAACTTCCGGAAGGAGCACTTACACAATACAAGGGCAGAAGCGCGGTGAACATTTAGTTTAAAACTTTAGTACAGAATATTCCATTCCTATGTCAAATAAATGCATTTGTAAATACTCTTAATATTTTTTAAGTTTGAAGACGGTTACTTTCTCTCCCTCTTTATCTTATCATTAGAAATTAACCTTATTTGACAATGTAACTGAAACGAGACCATGATTTGGTACAATATGGTATTAGTTTAATGCTAGTTCGTGGTTTTGTGTAGATTCATATAGAAGTAACCATTGTTATAAAAAAACACACATAAAGATACTAAGTCAGCGACTCAAAAACGTCCTCAAAGAAAGAGCGCACAATGCGTTCATTTAAAAGGCTACTTTAAGTTGAGTGCATAAGATTAAATTTGTGTTAATTTAATCAGATTTTTGATCTTTGTCTTTATTTTTAGGTTTCGATCGATCGGGGGCGCTTTTTGAAGTGATTTTTGTATGGAACTGTGTATCTTGGGTTTTGCTGATCAATGGGATGTAATAAAATAAAATAAATAGGCAAATAATATGAACCAAACATATTAATTCCCTTTTTTTTTATTACATTCAATGTCGTTGTCTAAACAGTTGTAAATAAACAAAATAGTTAAAAACGTTTAGTTTTTTTAATAACCTTTAAATCCCTTCCCCATCCAACCCCAATTTAAATCCCCCCCTAAGTGGAATAACCGTCTCGAGAAAAGAAAAAAAAACTGTAAATATACACACAAGCGACAAGGGAAGTCTGATAATGTGATCGCTAATCCCGCCTTTAAAGCGTGGTGATCAAAAGAAATACTTTCTTTTTAGCCAGAATAGATTAGCATTTACTTCTTTTCTACCGAGATGTCGTAAGAAGCACAGAGTAATTTTTGGCAAGAGGCGACTAACAATGATATTATAATTTAGATACGTCATATTCCCAGAAGACAACTAAAGAAAGAGTTCCGAACTTAGCGGCAATATATTCATTATCACGCGCTGTTTATCCTGGTCTCTCGTTGTAAACGGAGTAAGGTTGTCTCTTTCCTTGCGATTGAAAAGGCGACAACTGTTGCCTTTTTTTATCTTCATTTTTGGAACGCTGGTAACGTATCTACTTCTTTTAATTTATAATATCATTGGCGACTTTAGTTTGGAGGCGGGGTGCTGGTTACTTTTAAAAAAATATTTTTGTCCCCGAATAAACTTAAAACCGTTTATTGTTCCTATGACTATTAATTACGAGGATCTTGAAATTACGAGAGAGAGTACAAATATGTTATTTTGTTGGGCTCTGGACGCGTACTAAATGAAATGAAATAAAACTCTGTAACTATGAAAACTCTAAATAAGCAAACGCATTTCGCGATGGCTTTTCATCGTATAAGCAATGGAAAAATACCTTTAAGTGTTAATATGCTTATTACAATACTCTGGTATTAGGGTTGGATATAACAGATAGCAATGGGGAGTAAGAATTTACTGCATTGCTCTGAGAATTACTGGAAATATGAGTTTCAAGAACTGGTCTCTCAGAGTGACGAGTGACCCTGTAGATGGTGCCAGGCAGATTTTTTTGTGGGTAACACAGCAATTTTAACGGGCAGACATACCATCAGTTGCACTTACCATCACGTCGACGATTTTATCGCCTCCACAATATTTAGTAAAAAAAATATAGTGCCTAAGATATACCAAAGAGTAAAGTTTAATTATTGTTGTTGCTATAGGAAACGACATTCGTAACAACTAGTTGTCAAGAGCGTTAGTTCTGTGTGTTAAAGTTTCTATAAAATAAGTCTTAACAACATATACAAAATGTATAGATCCAGCTCTAGTTTACCCAGGAAATTCAACCATGTATCCAAGGATATAGAGTATCAACACAGCGCAAATGAAGACGAGGTATGAAGAATGAATAGTTGTCAAATTCTGCTGAATCTTGACGTTTGTATAGTATTTCTAACTAAAGCGAACATGGTTTCCCAGTAACTATATACACGACCATCTCATAAAGTCCACGAGCGGGGAAATAGCATATTCATAAACCGTTTTCACTCTTCTCTACTAGATGATAGAAAGCTTCTTGTTTTTTGACATCGAGATGAGTAATTCGGAGCTAATGTAGCAAATGTACTTTAATACGTCTTATTCAACACCATTATTACTGAACCCATCGTATGTCTACTGCTAAACATTGTGCGCCCCAATGATTGTCAGAAAACTCGATTATGAGCCACCTACACAACGTCTACAACGTTGTGTAGGTGGGCGGTAGGACCTGTATCAAAAATTGTTAGGGGACCCTTTTTACTGGACTGCCCTTTTTAAAAACAAACCAAAAACACATTAACAAAATAAGTATACTAAAAAGTATAAGAATCTGATATACAACGTTATGTATTGTAAAACATAAAACCATTGATTCTAGCATCCAAATTTGTCAAAAAGACACTTTTCCTGTCTTTTTTGCTACAAACTTGTTTATTAAAACATTCATATCTGTACACGATTTCAGTTTTTCAAGATTTTCTGCTTCTATGGAAAGTATTGATAATAACCGATCTTCGTTCTTGTCCGTAAGGTAATTTTTGAACACAGTTAAGACGGAAGTATCAAAAATTTGAAGAATATATATGATCAAAATATATATTCACTACCTCCTCTTATCAAAATTTAGAATTTGAGGCCGTGGACAACATTTTAAGTTTTTTTTAAACACTTCGGGGCTTCTGTAGCTTGTAGCTCGGGGGCCCCGAATCTTTGATATGGCTTATGTGGTGGTAGCTACGCCTCTGCACCTACATCCATTGACTTTCCGCAAAACCGCGCAAGTCAGGGTACACAGCGTTTGCTTTTCAAGAGCCCAACAGGCCGAACAGAGACCAAAAGGGGAAGAAACCCAACATAATTAGTGTATAAGAAAACTGCTTAATTGTGTTCAGTTATGTGGTTAAAAAACCAGCCTACCGAAACGTGGACTCCAGGGTCTTACCCAATCCAATATTAAGGAAGACACAAACTGGTTTACGGATCTTGACCTTTCATTCGATATGTTTTTATAGGAGTAAGTGACGAAACGGGCATGTCCTTCACCTGATGGTAAGTGTAACGTTTGCCCAACCATTACAGTTGTGGTTTCACCCAGAAGCAACTTCTGTATAACATCGCACTGCGTTCGCTATCAGGGGACCTGTAATTATACTAACTTCAGTACCCTACAAACCTAAGGACACTGGTGTTTGCATAGCACTGCTTGACGGTGGAGTAACTGGCACTGCGGTCGTACCTACCTAGGTGAATTCGTACAAGGTAATCCAATCACCGATAAAAAAATTATAAAATTATGGTAAGAGGACGAATGAAAGCTGTGTTAATGCCGTTATTTACGGCATTTTAATATATTCTGCTTATGTATCATAATATAAAAATCGTAAGAGAGATAAACTAGTTTCTAGTACCAACAAAATTTTCCAGATGGACTATCCAATGTGGTGGAGTCGGGAACTTATAGTTCGAAGCTTCCAGAACTGTCCAGATGATACGGCTTGGAACATTTTTATCTGCATCCTTGTTCTAGTGTCTATTCTGTTGATATTCATGAAGTCTGTGGTACCATATTATGACCTACTGGACATCTTCTACAATGTGATCTATGCTGTTCACGTCTTAGGGATCGCCTATAACCACTATGTGAATCGAGAAACCAGTGTTGTGACTTGGTCGACTGCAAGTAAGTTTATTGAAAGTCTATGCAAATTAGTAAATATTCTTCTAACTATGCATTATGCTACTACATAATGGAAGTAAGTTTAATGTGATGGAGAAAGTATGACGACCCTCAGAAAACCGGCGTGAAGTAGAAGGATAGTGTATTCTGCGTTTCGCCTGATGAGTAATGGCCCACCACTACACCTCGAAACAAGATGGTAACAGTGTTAAATAATCTACCCCAGGTACAGGGTACCAGCACTGATAGGTCTCAAAAGTCCTTCACTGGGCGTCTTTGCACAGGATACCCTACGCTACCTGATCGTGGATGCCGCTCCGCGTATCCAGGGGGTATTCATTACAAAATCAAAGAATGTATCCACGAAAATATAACCTTAGGAATGAAGATCTGGGACTCACGAGTGGAAACGCTTAATTGCATTTCATAAGGGAATAATTTCGATAAATATACCTCTAAATCTCTCTCTTTCGTATTTTGTAGTTGGATTCTTGATCGATGCGCTGTCTTATTTACATTACATGCTGATACACTTCCATCCGAGAGAAAGCAAGCTGCTGAGCTACTATCTACGGTTACATAGGCCCTTCAGATATCTTTGTAAGTTCGCATACTCTGTTAATTCTATCACAGCAATATGTGCCAATCGCGAGGCTTTTTTTTATTTTTTATTTTTTTATTTCATAAAAGTGACGGAACGAGCAAAACGTTCACCTGATGGTAAGTGCAACGTCTGCCCATAACAAATGCTGTGTCACCCATAAAATAACTGTGTGACACCACACTGCGCCCGTCACCCTGAGACATCAGTTCTTAAGTATCATATGCCCAGTGATTACGCTAGCTCACAGTGCCCTTCAAACCGAAACACAGTAATGTTTGCACACTACTGCTTCACGGCATAACTGTCCCTGGGGTGGTACCTACCTAGACGGATTCCTGCATAGGAATCCTACCACCAGTAAAGATTCGGTTAACGCAATGGCTAAGCTAATTGGCGATGAGCTTCGACCTTACAGTTGCTGAACCGCGGGTCGAAGTTTACGTGGCCATTAAAGTAAATATTTCGCAAAAACAGTTTATCAGATGTATTACCGGCGAAGATCAATTTGAGTGTATTTTTGTGAGCACGAAGAGTCGGTGCTGATATATTTTAATAATAATATAGAATAGAAAAAACATTTATTCGACATTTATTACGAGCTAAGGTTTGCGTAATTGGAGGAAATGCGGCCGCTGGTATCTTTCAATTCTTTTAGAATGTTACAGTGGGCGTCGTTAGTACTTGACACTTGTCTTCCCTACAGATTTTCTGTACAATATATAAGTCTCATTTGATTGTACGGCCGCAGCAGTGATCAGAGGTAGCACCTCTGATCACTGGCTGTCCTCTTATTCGTCTTATCCTTTATTCCATCTTTTGATTTCTTTGGAGCTCACCACCGACCTACCAATATATGGTTGCGATGCTTTTATTTTCATTGTAGCATTTTGAAATTGATTTACAAAAATGCCATAATTCTGAAAATTCTTAAGTGACACTGGAATGCGAACAATCAATCAATCAAGAGTCAGTCGAGGCGATTCATTCTTGATTGATTGATTCACAGTGCCTCTCTCACACTATTATATTTAATAATTTATTTATAATTGCAGATTCTTTTGTAGTATTTTCCTGTAAGTATTAAACTATGCTCATGATCCTTATATCTAAATATATCGCTTGTTATATACACTGCGTTTTTATATTAACAAAAACACCATCAACAATATACACTTTAAACATGCATCATATTTATTTATTTATTTTATACCCTCTGGGTTATAGCTGAAAATCAGTGCTTGTTCATTGAGCAAAGATGCACTGAGCTATGGCCTTTTTGTGTCACTGCAGCACACGCTATCTGAGATGTCTTTGTTTCTTTAAAATCACTTACTTTTTTCTTCTTGATATTGTTTACTGTTTATTTGTATGTGTAAATTGTATCTGTGTTGTAGTGACCAAATAAACGATTTATCTATCTATCTATCTATCACACTCACACTCTCTCACAGTGCCAACCATTAAACTGCTATTGCGAATTTATCAATTAGTCTTATATATGAAATGCCATTCGAACAACATCTTAGGCAGTTAAAGACTTGTTATACTCGTAATGTCCTGTGGTTGATAGTTTACTATAGACCAGAAACTACAAAGACTTCAAGCATTTATTATGCAATTTATGATATTTAATTATATCAAATTTAGAAACGTGAACATTAAATTACAACAGTTTTTAAAATAATTTTCATTACAAGGATATAAACTTATAAGATACTGCTCTAAATGACATAGTGTAATACAGGATTGATGAAAATACCCCAAAGTTCACTGTCAGTTCTTCTCTTAGATCTTATTTTCGAATCAGTGTAGATTTTGACATTCACAACAGCACAAATAGCAAATATTGAATAAAGAGATTTTGACGTTGACTACAGCAAATCACAGACCTTCTGCTATGGTCTTTCATAGACTTTCCTCATAGTTAAGGATTAAGACAGAATATTTGCCAATTTGCTCAGATCCGCATGCATGCACTATAAGATCTCCTGCGCAGGTGCTCCCGACAATATTCGAATGTTGTCGCCTTGATCGAAATCGGCCAGGAGAACATTGCATCATCACCTTTGCCCTTTGCCTTTGCTTTCATCTCAAAAGGAGGCATTATCAATGTTATCAATGTTATTTAGTCGGCTCGTTTGGCGCAGTGGCTAAGCCCTTGGCTTCAGCGCCGCGGGTCGCGGGTTCGATTCCCGCACGGTACAAATATTTGTATGGCCTACATACGAGTATAGTTGTTCCGGGTCTGGGTGTTTGTGCATGTGGAATTAATGTCTGTAAAACGCACCCACGACATAGGAGAAATCCTACTGTGGGGCTTCGTTTATTTTTTTTTTAACAAAAGAAAAAGTATTGCCTCGGCGTCTGTCTGTCTATTTTATATTTTGCGTGCGGACTTTCCCTAATATAATGGATTTCCACAAATTAACGCCTGATTCTATTAACTACAATAATTATCTAAATGCCTAAATCCACAAACATGGTTTGCTCAAAAATATTTTATTGGCGTAGGTAGCTGTTTTTTATTTTCATCCAATTTTAAAATAAAACAATTACTCCGAATATTCTTATGCCGCCATTAAACTTCGATCTGATAATAAAGTAAATTTAGTGTAATTTTGCAGGGGCTTTGAATGATTATAATCTCAAAGGTAGCGTACTTGGCACCGCTCTTAAGTACTGTTATATTTTCTTCGTTCTTCGAGTCACTTGGGCCCTCGTTTGGCTGCAGATTGAGGAGGTATTTTAAATTTAATGCATTTAATAAAATCAATTATTAATAATTAATTTATTCGTTTCCGCGTTAATAGAGAAACATATAACATTAACTGGTGGTAGGATTCCTTTGCAGAAATCCGTCTAGGTAGGTACCTCCCCAGGGCCAGTTATTCTGTCGTGAAGTAGTAGTGTGCAAACATTACTGTGTTTCAGTTTGAAGGGCACTGTGAGCTAGCGTAATCGCTGGGCATATGAGACTTAAGAACTTATGTCTCAGTGTGATGGCCGCAGTGTGGTGTCACACAGAAATTTTCTGGGTGACACAGCATTTGTATTGGGCAGACGTTGCACTTCCCATCAGCTGAATGTTTTGCTCGTTTCATTACTTTATCGAATTAAAAAAAACCATGTCTAACGTTTCTCCAAGGCTAAAAAAAAAATAGCTCAGGGGCCTGGTGCTCGCCTTTGATTTCATAGTAAGCGAGTAACCTGGGTTCGATCCCCGGTGCCAGCACCTCTAATATTGTTCTACAATTTTAAGTGCTGATTTACCACGTGCTTAGCGGTGAAGGAAAACATCGTGAGGAAACCTGCATGTCCGAGGAATAGGAATATTTCGAGGACATGTGAAGTCCGCTAACCCGCATTGGAGCAGCGTGGCGGATTCTTCCTAGCTCCAAAACCCTCTCAGAAATGAGAGGAGGGGAGACCTGTGCTCAGCAGCGGGACATTTATAGGCTGAAACTTTACTTTACTTTACTACAATAACCGCGCTTGGCAAGTGGATTCTCGATCGCAATAGTAGACGCCATGCACTTAAACTGCTTTTGCTTGTCACCATAATCTGGATTTTTGGGCTGGCATTTTTAGAAATGAAATGAAATATATTTAGTCTCTGATGATGTCTCTGATAGTCTAATAAATACAAATTTAGTTTATCAAATGACACTTTACTTACAAAACTAGCACCGTTTCTTAATGGGGTTCCTCTGTACGGAGAAAAAACAGGCGACGAAAACTCCGCAGGCATCCTCCTTTTTAGTCTTATTCTTAATTTTTTTTTTGTATTTAGATTTATGTTATAAAATAAATAGTATATACATTACTTATTAGTATTCCGTGTAAGGGAAAATAAAAACTAGGAGATGCAGCAGCATCTTCCCGCAACATCTGAATAAATAAACTGCGGCGTGGCAACTATGGCAAAATCCCTCCAAAATTGAGCTACAAACTTTTGTGTTCTATGGGGCCTATGTTCAGCAGAGGACTATTGATAGGCTGAAATGATGATGATGATGATGCGTAGCGATCACCCATATCGTCCATATATTATTTTACATTATAATAACTCTTTTTATAAAGTCTGTGTTTCTTTTTGAACTGGGTAGGAAGACTCGAACTTTCTGGGATTTTGTTGTAAAACAAAACACTTTGCCCCATGAATGAGTTACTGACTCTACTGAGTCGAGTAACCGGTATTAAAAGCTTGTATGTCCCTGGTATTTACATTATGTACATTACTTTTCTATATAACGATAGATGGTGATGGTTATTACGCCACCTGTCGGAATTGGTGGTCGCTGCAATCACACGCCATTATTTATTTATACATACAATCCCGCCTTTTTTCCATATAAGGCGTAGGCAGAGACTACACTTGTAGCCCACTTTTCGCCCTCGCGAGAAACGATTCGTGTCGGGTGGCGAACCACGTCGCCGCCATTTATAACTCCATTATATTTCTTACAGCTTAAAGGACTCGCTTTCTTTTGCCAACTTTGAATCTGGAATCTGGAGTAATTGGGTTATAGTACAATAAATTATATACTTTAAACTTTACTTTTTACAACCGCGTGCCGTAATGGTCAGAGTACCCTACTTCTATCGCGGGTCAGAAGGTTCGAATCCCACCTGGAGCCGACATTTGCAAAAACAAACTGTTGGTTTTCGGATCAGCTGTTGTTAACCAAATAGAAGCGCGACCGTACCCAAACGTCGCCCGCGAAACGTGCTAGACGGCACGGACGTCTCAGCACTCCCTGATTACTATACGGTCAGTCACGATCCAGGCTACACTGTACACACAGTTAATAGCTTTAATATAACACGCACCACGACGCGCGACCACCGTAGAAAGCGGCGCGCAGCCGTCGACAATCACACCGCGTACACACGATACACCCGTGTTCCAGGGCGGTTCTCACCGCCCAGAGTTACCGACACACAAGTCGACAGTCCGAATGGAGGCCCGCAACCTCCCTCGGACGGTCATTAGATGACTTAAAATCATATTGAAATATTCTAAATCGCGCAAGCACGCAGCGAACGTGACAGTCCGAATTTCGAGGTTATTGTAGGAGTTTATTTATGTTTGGGTCAAAACAAACCTGGCACGTGAGCACAGTATCCGATGAAGCTGTAAAAGCCAAAAAAGGCTTACAGCAATTATATATATCTGGTGTTGTGATTGTCCCCGTATCACTGACACTGTATCTTGACCTACCTCCGATCTTACTGCAGGAGTTACATTAGGGTAGATTAGAAAGAGTGAGTGGCTTTGTATTTAAACGTATATTTCAATTTTCACTCCAATATCATCATCAACACCGCAGCTGATAGTTTCCAGTTAAATCTTAAATGAAATAAATAATTAAAGAAGCGTTTAAAACTGATGAAAACTGACTTGAAAATTTTGATTATAGCGACATATTCGATTTTGAACGAAATATAACGGTTATGTTAATCGTCGTCGTCATCGTCGTTTCAGCCTATTACAAGTCCACTGCCGAACATAGGCCTCCCACATAGATAGCCACTAAAGTTTGTAGCTCTCATATTGGAGTGATTTTGCCATAGTTGCCACGCTTGGCAGGCGGGTCGGCAACCGCAGTTTATTTATTCATATATTTCAGGAAGATGCTGCCGCCCATCTCCTGGTTTTAATTTCCCTCTGTCGACTTTTACGACACCCACGGGATGGGATGGGGTGGTGGATTCTCTTAGGCCGCTACCACACGGCAATTAAAAACAAGTCTGTCATTGCCAGGGCACCTACAAGTTTAGCGAAGAGAACTGGAGGTGGGTCCGCGATGTCAACGGGCAGCTCCCACCCGAGCACGAGGAGGAGCACAACGTCAGTCGATTTCTCAGTACCGTCTACCTTATCAACAAGATGTTCATTCCCATCGGGTACAAGTGTTCTTTTTTTTACCATTACAGTTGTCTTAACAGACGCAACTTTGCAGTAATTCATTGATGTAAAAGAACCTCGAAAAATGACTTCCGTCGTCGAAATTTTAACAAATATTTGAAGAAATTTTGATATTTATTTCATTTAAAAGTTTCTTAGTGTAAGTTAAACTGTCATTGTAAACGAATGATGTGTGTATTATTAATTATAATATTTCCCAGAACTTTAACATTATCTTTTAAAGTTCTGTACATGTCTATGCTGCTGGTGATCTTACAGAGTTATTTATTATGTAATAGATGATGGCAATTCAAGAATTTTGTAAAACAATTAAAAAAATGGTGCGTTAACGCGCGGTATTACTAATACTTCTTTGACGTGATTGTAATAATTAATATGTACATAATTGTTTTCATTACATTATATATAAATTCACTTTATTCACTTCAACGACTAACTTCCGTAATAATGAAAATCCTATCCTCAATGCACCGGAAGAAGAATTTTTTTTATAGGATAAAGTGACGAGACAAGCAAAACGTTCACCTGATGGTAAGTGCAACATCTGCCAGTAACAAATGCTGTGTCGCCCAGAACATTTCTGTGTGACACCACACTGCGCTCGTCGGCCTGATCAGTTCTTAAGTCTCATATGCCCAGTGATTGCGCTAGCTCACCGTGCCCTTAAAACCGAAACAATGTTTGCACGGTAATGCTCCGCGGCATAATAACTAAGATAGTTGTAAGTAAAAAAAGGTAAGGTTTCAGCCTATAAATGTCCCACTGCTAAGCACAGGTCTCCTCTCATTTTTGGAGCTAGGAAGAATCCGCCACGCTGCTCCAATGCCGGTTGGCGGACTGCACATGTCTCCGAAATTTTCCTTATAATATCTTAGACATGTAGGTTTCCTCAGGATGTTTTCCTTCACCGCCGAGCTCGTGGTAAATCAGCACTTAAAATTGCAATTAACAATTTTAGTGGTACCGGCACCGGGAATAGAACCCAGGTCACTTGGGGTGATACCTACCTAGACAGATGCAAAAGCATAGGAATCCTACCACCAGAAAAAATATAACTTCGGAAAATAATTTTTTTTTATAGGAGAGGGGGCAAACGAGCAAGCGGCTCACCTGATGGTAAGTGATCACCGCCGCCCATGAACATCCGCAAAACCAGGGGAACTCCGAAAGCGTTGCCGGCCTTTGAGGAAGGAGTAGGCTCTTTTCTTGAAGGTCCCTAAGTCGGATCGGTCCGGAAAAACTGCTGGCGGCAGCCTATTCCACAAAGTGGTTGTGCGTGGCAGAAAATTTCTGGCAAAGCGCACGATGGTGGAATGCCAGTCATCCAGGTGGTGTCGATGAAATTTTGTTGTGTGCCGCAATGTACGAGGGAAAGCAGGAGGAGAGCAGGAATTAATCCGAACAACTCCTCGGAACACTCCTCATAATTTATACGGTAGAAAGTGCATAGAGATGCAACGTCTCTTCGCAAAGCCAGTGGATCGAGCTGATCGGAAAAAACTCGATCGTTGACGATTCGAGCCGCTCTTTGTTGGAGTCAAGTGGTCAAATAGAAGAAGCTGGCACTGGGGTGCCCCCGCCCAGAGAAGAGAACAGTATTCCACGTGCGGCCGAACTTACGCCTTGTAAAGTTGCAGACGATGGGCCGACGTGAAATACTGTCCCGCTCTACTGAGCACGCCAAGCTTTTTGGAGGCCAATTTGGCCTTCCCTTCCAGGTGACCGCCGAACTGAACGTCGCTCGATATGTCAACGCCAAATAAAACTTGTATCTTGCCCAGACCGTCGATAGCTCCGCAAACGGATATTGAGCGCATCATGTGCCTGCTTGTGATGACAACAGGCTGCTTGACGGTGTCGGGGTCCGCGGTCGCATCGCTGTCGCTAGTCATCGGCATCTACATGAGGCCCGAGGAGGACTTCCGTGCGCGATTCCGCTTGATCATGAAAGACATGGTGAGCATGCGTAGTGTGCCTTGTAAACTTTCTTTGCTCTGTACCCTGATGTCAATGGAGATATACAAGATTTAGCAAGGTATATGAATCACGGCTATTATCATTTATTTTGTCATATATTTTTTTTATTTTGTATAAAGTGACGAAACGAGCAAAACTTTCACCCGATGGTAAGTGCAACGTCCGCCCACAACAACTGTGTCACCCAGAATATTTCTGTGTGACATTACACTGCGCTCGTCACCCTGAGACATCAGTTCTTAAGTCTCAAATGCCCAGTGATTACGCTAGCTCACAGTGCCCTTCAAACCGAAACGCAGTAATGCTTGCACACTACTGCTTCAAGGCAGAATAACTGGCCCTGGGGTGGTACCTACCTAGACGGATTTGGGTGAGGTGGTACCTACCTAGACAGGGCCGTGAAGCAGTAGTGTGCATGCATTACTACTGGGTGGTACTAGTGAGCTCATATATATTTATGTAGGTGCATTCAAAATGTACAAATCATGTATATAAGTTACGAGTACTAAATTAAGCATTAGCACATATTATATATATGTATACTATTTTTAGGACTTTTATTTTATATATTCGATAGGTGTCCGGCAAAGTAGAATACAAGCTACCGCTATCCTACTGAGTTCACGTAAAAAATAATACCAAATTATTCAATGCTGTTACTATTTTGCCCGTGGGAACGCAATGGGTAGTAAACATTTTTTGACTCATACCATAAAGGCGGCGACGTGGTTCGCTAACCGTCACGTCTCGTTTCCATAGAACACACAGTGCATAGACTGTCCACTACGGGGCAAAACGCTGGTTTTCGACTACCGCATGAAATAGAACGGCTTTTTAATTTGAGACTAGCTGTGCCCCGCGGTTTCACCCGCATAAAAAAACCGACCCCATTCAACGATATACATATATACTTCCCTACTTGAATCAGATTTTGGGGTTTTCATTTTTTTACCCTAATATTTTTTCTATAATTAAAATATCCTAACTTACCCGCTATAATATCAGCTGTCTGTCAGTGAAAGTCCCTTCAAAATCAATCCAGCCGTTTCGGAGATGAGCCGGAACCAACAGACAGACAGACAGACAGACAAACAAAAAATTTAAAAATTGTCTTTTTCTTATATTCTTCATCTTAATCTAAGGATTGAGTAAAAATCTGTTATTATGTTATAAAAAACAGACTCTTCAATTTTATTTTATTTTATTTGTGTAGATATTGATTATTTTTTAATAAATATTTAAAATTAATAAAGTTAAATATTGCGTTCAGAGTGTGTGTAAAGTCGTCAGTTGCATAAATTAAAAATTTTGTATATTTATCTTCATTCATCATTCATTTATGGCGTGACTAACTGGTCACTGCTGAGAAGTAGATTTTGAGTTTTAATCTGTGATTACATACATACATAAGATCACGACTGTATCCCATAAGGGGTAGGCAGAGACTGGGCACTCACTGCAAAAGAAGATGACTGCCACAATCCACGTTTCACCAAAACAATATAATGCACTTGGTGTGATAGGTGGTGAGCCCATCGCCACCATGCGCTATTGGGTGCACAGTGCAGTTTTATTCCTTACTCGCCTTTTACGAGATCCATTGGATGTGATGGAGTGGTAGTATTCTTTTAACGAGAGAGAAAATCACAGATTAAAACTAAAAACTTTTGTGCAAAACAAATTATTGGAATACGTGTGCAGATGTATTTTTAATATTCCCTCGTTCATGAAACTGCATCCATTTTTCCTTTGATCTTAGCTACATCTTTAACTAGAAGAGCGTCATGCAAAGAAAAAGTGGAGTAGATGTTAAGATTCAAATTATATTTTCAGAAAGATTCCAAAGTGTCAGCTAACCTAAGTAAGAAGGTACAGACGTTCTACAAAATGTACTGGCACAAGCAAAGGGCCGTCTGCACTACACAGCTCTTGCCTACATTCCCGTCTTGGCTGCCTTCAATAGTATATACGGATATTTACTTTAAAGCTACCCAAAAGGCAAGCAAATTATGTGTGTTAATTTTTTAATAAGCCAATGAACGGACCGTGTGGTAGAGGCTTAAGAGAATCGATCACCCCCTCTCATCCCGTGGGTGTTGAAGAAGTCGATAGATGGAAAATGAAAACCAGGAGATGGGCAGCAGTATCTTCCTGGAACATCTGAATAAATAAACTGCGGTTGCCAATCCGCCTGCCAAGCGCCACGCTTGGCAGGCGGATTGGCAACTAGGGCAAAATCCCCCAAAAATGAGAGCTAATAACTTTTGTGGCACTGTATGGGGGAGGCCTATGTGCAGCAGTGGACTAGTGATAGGCTGAGACGAAGACGACGAACGGATCACATGACTGACAAATTATACTCGCTAATTCGTTTTGTATCACTCATAAAAACTTTTATCCTTGTATTTATTCGTACTGCGTTACATTATAGTACTTGATAACGTCGGTAAAATGAAAAGACCTCGGGCAGATGTCGAAACGGCCATCTTAAAATTTTCGTCTAAAGTGTAGGGTGCCTGATACTCTGATCACCAAATCAAATTGTTAATAAATAGTGCGTTATTGTAGCTATATCCTAAACTCCCTCTTCTAAACTAATGTGGTCATAGTCATGAACCTCTTAACCTCCAAACATTAACCTAATCTTAATAAAAAATACTTAGCAAAAAATATTGTACAAAAAATATTTTTATGTTTTCCGTCAACTAAATAAAATAATATTTTTTATTTCAGAGCCGCATCCTCTGCGACCTTTCGTACCAATTCCTGTGCGAAGTGGCCAAAAACATGGAGACAATTCATTACATTCCCGGCGATGCCATTATTAAGCGATCGACTAAAAAATCTTCTATAATTTATATAACCTACGGCGACATTGAGGTAATTTTTTTACACTGTTTGCTACTTGTATTCCGCCGTATCTTATTCTTTTTTCATTGCACTATAACTAGAACAACTTAGTCATTGAGTTTCTGATGTAGTCGATAATAACGATTCGAAAATGTATTATAAAATATTTTTTAAAACGTATGAAGACATTTAGAGGTGTGCGATTGCGACGCGGTGAACGACTTACGAATGAACTATGAACGGAGAGGGTATGGTTAATTCTAACGTTTCAGATTCTTCTAGTAGCGAAAGTCATACTAAGATACTAAGATGGTCCAAATTAGGTACGTATTCCATATTCGGTACCTTTTCTCGACTGTAAATGTCTCCTCTATGTCTCTGACACCGCATATAAGTAGAAGTCAAGCATATATACCATAACTCATGAGGTAATTGTTTGTGTACTTATTTTTCTAGATGTTGACAGCAGAAGATGACATTACAGCCATGCTGCGTATGACACGTGGCACAGTACTCGGGCCCTGCGCCGGCTGCGTGCCAACCGCCTGCGCCAGAGCTCACGTGGAAATCAGGGCTGCCACCTTCTGCACGGCGCATGTCCTCAAAGCCATTGATCTTTGGAAAACTGCGCTTCGATACGGGAGGGATAACGGACAGGCTGCCAGAATTCTTTCTTCTTTTTATGTAACATTTTATTTAGCAATGTTTTACATAGATGCATTCATTGTAAATCAAATGTGGATTCATTAGCTGATATACGTATCTTAACAAAGTTGTGATAAGCTTTGTACAAGTAATAATTGGTTCGGTTGGCTCATATAGTTATTCTGGGTCTAATTGTTGTGTATGTGCAATTTATGTTTGTAAAACGCACCCACGATACAGCAGAAAACCTATTTACGAGTATCCACAAAAAAATTTCGGCAATACCATTTTGTTTCTTAAAGAAACGAAATCTAACACATTTTATAGTAGGTACTCCGTCTGCCACGCGGTCGTCATAAGAAAAGTATGATGATTTGAAATATTACCACATAATACGTTTGTACATACGAGTATTAGTTCTCTTTCTCCCGTATCCAATGTAACGCTTCTGCAAAAAGAGCGACCGATAAATAAAGAGGTTCTTTATGAGATGATATGTCGAGACTTCATCGTTTGCCCATAACAAATGCTGTGTCACCCAGAACATTACTATGTAGTACCACGGTGCGCTCATCCCCCTGGGACATCAGTTCTGAAGTTTCATATGCCCAGTAATTGCTCTAGCTCTCATAGCCCTTCAGACCGAAACACAGTAACTGTAACAAAAAAAAGTTTGCACACTACTGCTTCACGGTAGTACTTGACGGATTCCTGCATAGGAATCCTACCACCAGTAAAACCTTATATACCTCCTCTGGATACCTCTCACAGAATAGCAGCTTAACGCTGCTGCTAGAACCGGAGACCCGTTTCAGGCAACGTATCGTTGCATCATAGGATTCATGTACCAAATCGCGGTAACATATATTATACAAATAAAAAAATTATATATATTGAAGTGTAACTTCATTCCGGCGCGAAGAGAGTCAAGGTCGAATTTAAGTGCTATGTTACTTATTTAATATTTATCGTTAATAGAATCAGGCGTTACTTTGCGGAAATCCATTATAGTGAACGAAACGATGTTGATTTTCCAAGATCCGTATGCAAGATATAAAATGGTCTATATTACATAGTTTTTGAAGAGCACCTCCCACAGTAGCGAGCACAAGCAAACGCCACTGAGAACAGCCACCTGATACCCTCTACTACTATAACACTATCACTAAACAATACACGCTACTGATGCGAAAAACCAAGCATTGACTCATGTTATTGACTCTTATGGTGGAAGTCTAGTGGTGGAAGAAAGTCCGTCGTAGAGACCTACTTTTTGAAAAGCACACCCTTATAAAGACCATTTTATATTTTTGCATGCGGATCTTAGAAAAATAACTTCCTTTCCTTCATAACATATATAGGTTAATTAACAATTATTTATATACTGAGCAGTTATTTACAGTTAATTCAATTATTCGTATTTTAATCAAATTATTCATAAATATGAGAGGTATGTTAAAGTAATTTTAATTTACTAAGATGATTACCGCAATGGACACTCGGCGGCAGTCTGCCGCAGAGTCTCACTCGATAATGCCGCGTGAGGTGAAACACACGTGTCGTGTTCTTGATTTCAATTTTGTGTATTTCTTAGTCAGTGACCACTGCAACACTGCCAGTGTTGCAGTAGTGGAGGGCTTCTGGTGGTGGATCCCAGGGACGGAATTAGTTTGCTTGTATACGCTATTGATGCCGTGTGGTAGCGGCTTAAGAGAATGTAGCACCCCATCTCATCCCGTGGGTGTCGTAAAAGTCGACAGAGGGAAAATGAAAACCAGAAGATGGGCAGCAGCATCTTGCTGGAACATCTGAATAAATAAACTGCGGTTGCCTACCCGTCTGCCAAGCGTGGCAACTGTGGCAAAATCCCCCCAAAACGACGAGCTACATACTTTTGTGGCAATCTATGGGGATGCCTGTGTTCAACAGTGGACTATTGATAGGCTGAAACGACGATGAGAGGCTTAATTCTGTCAAGTGAACTGAGTTGCACGTATTTTTATGTAGTAAGACCTCGCTTACTCGTAAAATAAATAATATTTAATCATCGTCAATTAAAGAGTAGAGTGAGTCTCAAAATCATTACCTGCAGAAACATTTCCTACGATTTTCATGTTTAATGTTCCTTTTCAGGCACATTTCGAAATGGTTAAACGGCATTACTGTTTAAAAAATAAAGAAGAATGCAAGTAAGATTTCCATAATATACCAAAAATTTAACTATCCTACTATAGGAAATAGTATCTGCCGACCGTCTATTTTCTTTTTTAATAACGTGTGCTTTTAAGTGAATCTACAACCCCATCTCATCCTGTGGGTGTCGTAAAAGCCGTCAGAGGGAAAATGAGAACCAGCAGATAGGCAGCAGCATCTTCCTGGAACATCTAAACAAATAAAATGCGGTTGCCAACCCGCCTGCCAAGCGGGCCCCTAAAGAGAGAGCTACAAACTTTTGTGGCATTCTATGAGGGAGGCCTATGTTCAGAAGTGGACTGGTTATAGGCCGAAATGATGATGATGATGATGACTCATCTACGTCGTTGCGTGGTAGCTTACGGGTTTGGGGGAAAGTTTTTTTTTATTGCTAAAAGTGATGAATCGAGCAAAACTTTCACCTGATGGCAAGTGCAACGTCTGCCCATAACCAATGCTGTGCCACCCAGAAAACTTCTGTGTGACACTACACTGTCACCCTGAGACATAGGTTCTTAAGTCTCATATGCCCAGTGATAACGCTAGCTCACAGTGCCCTTCAGACCGAAACACAGTAATGTTTGCACACTACTGCTTTACGGTAGAATAACTGGCCGTTGGGTGGTACATACCTAGACGGACTCCTGCATAAGAATCCTACCGGCAGTAAATCACGCCATTTAAATCTATACAAATAAATGAAATCGAAGTGTCTGTTTATAATTACATAATAATAGCAATTAATTCAAAGCTCTTGATATAATATACGGTACATAAAAGAATAAAAAAAAAATTAAAATTTTTGTCGGGGCATTTTTCGTCTTTCTGTCTCTTTGTTCTGGCTAATCTTCAAAACGGCTGGAACGATTTTGACGGGACTTTCACCGACATATAGCTGATATTATGCCGTTTAACAAGGCCATTTTTTTTAAATAATTAGGGTTCCGCGTATAAAAATATAAAACCCCAAAATTCTAGGAAGAATATACTCGTCATGTATATCATCGATCGGGGTCGGCTTTTTTATGTGGGTCAAACTGCGGGGTACTGGTAGTACTATCTATATTTTTGCAGATTCCTTTTTTTCTTACTGATTTCGTTTTGTGAAGGACCATTAAATATTTATCTATTTTGTTCTATTCTAAATAAAATTTCAAGAATTGTAATTAAAATTTTAGTACTTATTAACCACGTGTTCGACTATGAACGAAAACGTTCTGAAAAGACATGTCACAGATTAAAACAACCGAGGACATGTCAAATCGGTCGACTTAGATTTACGCAGCGCGGCTCTCCCAGTTCCAAAGTATTCTCAAAATCGAAAGGAGCCTTGTACGCAACAGGGTTACTTTTAGGCTATTAAAAGTAACGGCCCATAATCACCTTTAGACATCAGTTCTTACGTCCCATATGTCCAGTGATTACAATAGCTCTCAGTGGCCTTCAAACCGAAACACAGTAATCTTTACACAGTACTGCTTCACGGCAGAATAACTGGCCCTGGGGTGGTAATTACCTAGACGGATTTCTGCATAGGAATCCTACCACTAGTGGAAATTACGGTATTCTTCTAACACACATTCTTTGCACACTACTGCTTCACGGTATAATAACTGGCCGGGGGTGATACCTACTTTAAGGATTCCTGCATAGGAATTCTACCAAAGTTACAGTGACCCTAAGAACTTTCCATTAGAAAGCGCGTGTCACCATGAGACATTCTTCAGGCTCATATGCTCCTAATTACCAATTAGATTTCCACACTACATGGCATTGCAGAACTACTTGAACTGTGTTGGTATTTCTGTATAGGAATCCTACTACCAATAGACGGTAAGCCAGCTTACTTACATATATTGTTCCAGGTATAAAAGCAGCATTCGGAGTTTTAAGCAAAATCTTATGGTGCTTAAACAGGCGAAGGATTTAAACGGGAACTTGCTTCTGGCCCGCACTGACGTAATGCTTGAGATTGCGGGATGCTACATTATGAGAAATGTTAACATTTTTTATATTTATATTTTTTAAGCGAACACAACAAAAAAACAGCCAAATCGGTTGAGCCGTTCTGAAGTAATGATCTTTCATTAATGCGCCAATTTATTTTAATTTATTTAGATAGATATATATCTATATAAACCTGTCTGGGTTTTTCTTTTATTATTTTATTTGATAAAGTGTCGAGATGAGCAAAACGTTCACCTGATGGTAAGTGCAACGTTTGCCCATAACAGATGCTGTGTTACTCAGAATATTTCTGTGTAGCACCACACTGCGCCCGTCACCCTGAGACAAGTTCTTAAGTCTCATATGCCCAGTGATTACGCTAGCTCTCAGTGCCCTTCACACCGAAACACAGTAATGTTTGCACACTACTGCTTCACGGCAGAATAACTGGCCCTGGGGTGGTACCTACCTAGACGGATTCCTGCATAGGAATCCTACCACCAGTATTTTATTTATATTTATCTAAATAGATAGAAAGAAGTTAGAGGTTTCTGAATTTTTTTTTTATAGAATAGGAGACAAACGAGCAGGTGGCTCACGTGATGGTAAGTGATCACCGCCGCCCATGAACACCTACAATACCAGAGGAATAGCAGATGCGTTGCCGGCCTTTGAGAAAGGAATAGGCTCTTCTAAATTTATATTATAATAAATATATTTCTCAGTTATAGTTTATCCACACTTTTTATTATTTATTTATATGTATTTATGTACTATGTTTTATGTTATATGTATATGTATTTATGTATATATTTATAAATATGTGTATGTGTTAGAATTTATATATGTATGTATATATTTCTCTCGTTTTTGTAACTGCACCTACCTATTCCAATCTCTGCACCACTCTTAAGGTTGACTGGTAGAGAATGCCTCAGGCATTAAGTCCGCCTATGTACATCATGTATGTGAAGTTAAATAAATAAAAAATAAAAAAATTACTTGTACGTTACTATAATAATTTTTTGTGCAACGTGCACGTATAAGTTGCTCAGCAGTGGGACATCTAAAAGCTGTAACTTTTATGTCAGCGTATATTAATAGCCATGTAGAGGTGGCTTAAGAAAATCATCTGTACTACCCCGCTCCTTAGTATCATAAAAAAACCAAGTAAACGAAGTTATTTTACTAGTATTACACAATAAATCTGTGTTGCCTAGTTTTCGAAGACAACCGACCGTCAAGCAATAGCGTATCATCATTTCAGCCTATCACTCATCGCCATTTCAGCCTATCACAAGTTATGTTGACCTCTCCCCATGGATTGTCGCAAAACACAGTCTTGAGCCACCTGCATCCATCGACTTCCCGACGTCTCAAACTATTGATTCAGTTAATTAATCTGATTTCCAGCGTACAGACGCGTCCCTGACCGACGAGTCGGACGAGGTCTGCCTGCGGTCGACTTTTCCTTGCATCCTGCAGCAGCGCTCCTCTCTGCAAACACTCTGGAACACTTTTGTGTGTTGTGTTATTGTGGCTGTTTGTTTTGTGAGTTAATGGAACTTAATACTATAACTAAAATGGACGCGCACTACTACGCCCCTATAAAATATGTCGCGGCCAATGATATTCACCGTGCGCAGATAACCTTCACTATCGGCGTCGCGACGCTAATAAGCCCGTCAACAAGCGGGACGGACGGTGGACGTATCACACTAAATACGCGGTGCACCTAACGCACACCACGTATAACTCTAACGTCCGTCCTCCTGGGAATGTGGAAGGTGCCCTATAGACGTTCTGTTTGTAAGACAGAAGTAAGACGCTGTTATTATTAGGAACACCACATTCCCTTCAAATAAATGTACCCATAGGACGCTGGCGGGAATTATAAAGCCGATGCCGCGTTCCAAGACGTTTATTCTTGCGAGAAACAATGATCGACGTTTCACAATACTAGTATTCACTATACAATACTATTCACTATACAATACTATTCACTTTTTTCTTGCTGTTGTTGTTTCTTGGAGAGCTTCTTGTAGACTGATGAACCGCCGATGGTTTGGCCGCCAGAGCGCCGACTTTTATAGCCGCGGCGACCGTTGTCCTGCTCCCACATCTCGCTGTCCCTCTCCTTCGCCGAGGAACTATTAAACAAAACATAAAATCCCTAATTTTCCTAACTTATACAATACTAGTGGCTATAATTATTGCGAATTATGAAACTTTATTTAAAAACTTATCAAATTAACTTTATACAACGCTAGGAAATTCATTAGTTTTCACGTAAATCGTCTTTTTGAGTTTGGTGGAATCGCGATGTCCGTGCCGATCCGCTGTTGTTCTCCCTCGCGAGTTCTTGCACCATTGTTGAACGGGGTCACTCTCGCGAGGAGTGGGCGTGGCCTATTCGCTTACGTCGCTAACAATCTCCCCCCGGTGTTCCACACCATCTTCTTGGTATGCGACGTTGCTGCTAGGGACCAATACGATGACTCTTGATGTAGGCCTTCTCAGGATTCCTCCAGCGGTCCGGACATCGACGATCCTTGTTCTTCCATCAGGGCCGGTGTATCTCTTGACAATTTCACCTCTCGGCCATACGTTGCGCGGCAGCGTCGAGTCTACCACCAGCACGATGTCACCCTCCTGTAGTGTAGGCGCCTCTTGAGCCTTCACTGTTCTCGGTGAGAGTATTGGCAAATACTCTTTGAGCCATCTTCGCCAGAAGCAATCTGCTAGCCTCTGTACAGTCTTCCAGTTCGCCTTGCCCACCAGGTGATTATCGGTGAAATCTCCTAATACCGGTGCGCCGTTAGATCGTCCAATCAAAAAATGATTCGGAGTGAGTGCTTCTTCATCGCAGGGGTCCATGCTGATATGTGTCAGGGGACGCGAATTTACTGTGTGTTCTACCTCAGTGAGTAGAGTGTAGAGCACTTCTTCTGGTGGTTGCCTTTCACGCAGCGTTGCCGCAAGCGCCGTCTTCACGGTCCTCACCATTCGCTCCCAGGCTCCCCCCATGTTTGGTGCGCCTGGTGGTATATTTTTCCACTTGATGCCTCGTTTTTCAAGCTCTACCTCAAACTCGCGTTCTTGAAGTTTCGCTGATTCTTCCTGTAGTTCTCGGTTAGCTCCTATAAAATTCGTGCCGTTATCGCTGAACACGACGCTCGGTGAACCTCTTCTGGCGGACAATCTCCGCAAAGCCATTATCGTCGAGCTGGAACTCAGTGATGCGGCTAACTCTAGATGTATCGCCCGAGTGGTCAGACAGGTGAAGAGTACCGCCCATCGCTTCTCCCTTCTCCTTCCCACGGTGACCTCCATTGGCCCGAAGTAATCCACTGCCGTGCAGGTGAAGGGACGCTGATGATGTTGCAGCCTCTCGACGGGCAGGTCTCCCCAGGGCATTGGTCTCGGTAGCTTCTTTCGCAGCGTGCACCATTGACATTGCCTTGATATGCTTCTGACTGCCGATCTGATGCCGATGATCCAGTATCGTTGCCTGAGTTCATTGATGACTGTCGCGTGGTTGCCATGATACAACTTCTCGTGGTAGTGTGCTATCAGTAAGCGACACATACGGTGCTTCCCGTCTAGTACGGCTGGACACTTCTCGATTCCTTCCATTGCGGGTAGCTTTCTAATCCTGCTGCTCAGACGCAGGACGCCCTCGTCATCCAGATGAACTTCAAGTTTCTTCAGTCGGCTGTTGTTTCTTAACGGCTTCTTCTGTCGCAGCGCATTGATCTCTTCCTCGAAGCAGTCCTCTTGACTCTTCTTGATCAGTAGTTGCGTAGCCTTCTCTAGGTGTTCAGGTTCTAACGGCAGGAGCTTCTTTTCTTCTCTGTCGAGGTTGTTGGGCATCTCAATCTTCTTTCTTAATTTCTTCGGTTGCGGCTTCCATGGTGCGTCGACGTTTCGCGCTACGTTGACTGGATTCTTCCGTCTGCATTGCGCGATGAACATTATCACCCTTGCCGCGGTGCGCAACAATATGTTCCATTTCGATATTCGATCTTCGGATGGCGTGACTTCTCTTGTGCTGGTGGCCTCTTTGACGTGCGCGGCTGCTTCGACTTTCCTTTCTTCACCGGTTGGTTCTGCTGGTTTCCGTTCTATGTTGACCAGCCTTTTGTGTGCTTGTTGACGGTTGTAAGGTAGGGTGACGTCCTCCTTGGCCCACAGCAAACCTGTCTCGAAGCGCCCGTCTTGCAATCTTCTTGTGTTCCTCTCTAACAGCGTGAGTGCCCTTCCCTCTTCATCAGTCGACGGTAGTTTCGGCTCCACTCCCAGTGACTCGATGCTGAAGTGCTGCTGTATCAGGCTCTTTATGTCATCCTCTCCATTATCCTCGGCGAGTCGACAATGGTTGACGAAGTTGACGGGATCGGTGATGCTTGAGCGACGTCCATGAAGCACCCATCCTAAGCTGGTCAGCGACGCGACGGGTTGCGACGGTTTTCCCTTAATAACTTTTCTTGTCACGATGAGGTTCCAGTTATCTTGTCCGATGATAAGTTTCGGTACCTCCGGCACGTACATAATATCTTCCTTGATATTTTTCAAATGATCGCAGGCTTCAATTTCGCCCTTGTCGATTTTCTGCGGCGACAAACGTAGTCCGTCCACTGTCCGTACGCCAACTATTTTCCGCTTGTCCGTGCGATGTAATCCCTTTATCTTCAAATCAGTGCGTAGTGAGTCCTTTTTCTTGATGCGTTCCCCGCCGACGGTTTCGATTGCCAATGGTTCGGTGGCCCCCTCTGCTCCTATCTGCTTCGCTACATCGGAGTCCAGGATGGTGATGGTAGAGCCTTCGTCCAGGAGGGCCAGTATCTGCTTCGACCCCTTCGGCCCGTACAGCATGACGGGCATGACCTTGAGGTAGGTCCCGGCGACACCGCTTGCTGCGCAGATCGTAGTGTTGACGGCGGCGGTACCTTCCTCCTTGTCCTTAGGTGGGCGGCTGCTCGTCGACTCCCGGCGTGATGTCACTGGTCTTGCTGGTCTCTCTGAATGCAGTAGGGTGTGATGGTCTCTCTTGCACTTCTTGCACGGAGGGCCTCTGCAGGATGCTCGCTGGTGTCTTCGCTGCAGGCACTTGAAACACAGTTCTTTCTTCTTCACCATTTGCCATTTGTCCTCGACGCTCGCCTCCATAAACTTGTTACAGTCGAAGATGCGATGCTCCTTATCTTACAGGAAACACGCGATCTTCCTGACGTCCGAAGCAGTGTAGGTCGTCTCGACTTCTTCACGGGCGGTGTGGACGGGCTGACGGTGATGCGCAGACATCCTTTTTCTAAAATCTTCTCTCTTAATCCTGTCGGCTTCTACGGGTGCATAGGAGACGCATAAGTCGGCTTCTGTGTTGAGGAATTTGTTGATGATCAGCAACTCCGGTTCCTCTTCACTCTGTCGTGCCTTGAAGTCATACCATCTGTATCTCCCAATCGGCGTAAATTTATCTACAATAGCCTTGCAAAGCTCCGGTGAGTACAGGTAGTGCGGCTTCTTCAACGCCTTTATAATCGCTACCGCATTATTCACGCGGCTAGCGAACACACACACTTCCTTTGGTGCGTCTCGTAGCGGCGGCAAGCTCTTGATCTTATCAACTTCACATAGCACGATGACGTCCGGCCTTCCATATCGTCGTTCTAATGACGTCACTACTTCTCTGGGATCGGATTCCACGAACAATAAATTCTTCACTAATTCTCTTGCAGCTCCCTTGATTGCCTTCCGTAACCTCCCCATGTTCTGAGCCTCGCTGAACAAATGAGCCGTATCCTCGTAAGTCCTCTTGAATGCCATCCATTCTTCATAATTGCCCTCGAACACTGGTAACTCGTGCAGGTACTTGGGTGGCTGAGGGGTTGCTTGCGACGCTCCGGTTTTGGCCGCTTGCATTATTGCTTCAGCTAGCTCCTTGATTTCACTCTTCGGTGAGGCTGGTGACGGCAGTCGCTGCAGTTCTCTTCCCGTGGCTTCAGGAATTTTCTCCATCGTTGTGTTCAGCTCGACGGCGCGATTGACCCATTTCTCGACATGAACGGATCGTTCCTCTTCGAAATCTTCGTCGACGTCTTCATCTTCAGAGTCGAGCTGCACCAACTCCAATTCCAATTTTGTGGCTTCCGTCGCGGCCCTAGCTTCTTCAAGGAGTTTCTGCGCCAACTTCAATTTTGCCTCTGCTTCCGCACGACGTCTCGATGACGATTTAACAGATCTGCTTTGCGGCACCACCGTGCTTCCATGGCTCGGTCGTTGTTCGCGTTGAGCTTCCGTAGGGACGTCTTGTTCCTGCGGAGCGCGCCTATTTGCTGGCGTCGCGACGTTCGCGGACGCAGCGGATGGCGGGCAGGTCCTATTCCTGTCGGTTGCAGAGCTTCTTTCTTCATTAGTAGTGACGACGACTTCAACTCGCGTCGGCGATCGTCTCTCGACCGAGCGAGACGGCGGTGAATGCTCCACACGACGGCGCATACCCGGCGTGAAATCAGAGAGGGGCGCGGGGATGGACCGGTAAGCTCTCTCTTCTACGTTGTGTGCGGGGGACGCTCTGTTGTCCGTACGGCGGGCGGGGGACGCTCTATCGGTGCGGGGTGCGGGGGACGCTCCCCCCTCTGTTCCGCTCCCTGTCGTATTCCTCGACGCCATCGACTGCTGACCCGACGTGGTCGATGTACTCGGCGTAGCCATGGACCAGTCCCTCGACGTATCGGTTTGCTCGCGAGATGATACGGAACGGGTAATCGGCATAACGACGTCCTATCCGGCTCGAAGGACCAAATAAAATGGACGCGCACTACTACGCCCCTATAAAATATGTCGCGGCCAATGATATTCACCGTGCGCAGATAACCTTCACTATCGGCGTCGCGACGCTAATAAGCCCGTCAACAAGCGGGACGGACGGTGGACGTATCACACTAAATACGCGGTGCACCTAACGCACACCACGTATAACTCTAACGTCCGTCCTCCTGGGAATGTGGAAGGTGCCCTATAGACGTTCTGTTTGTAAGACAGAAGTAAGACGCTGTTATTATTAGGAACACCACATTCCCTTCAAATAAATGTACCCATAGGACGCTGGCGGGAATTATAAAGCCGACACCGCGTTCCAAGACGTTTATTCTTGCGAGAAACAATGATCGACGTTTCACAATACTAGTATTCACTATACAATACTATTCACTATACAATACTATTCACTATACAATACTATTCACTTTTTTCTTGCTGTTGTTGCTTCTTGGAGAGCTTCTTGTAGACTGATGAACCGCCGATGGTTTGGCCGCCAGAGCGCCGACTTTTATAGCCGCGGCGACCGTTGTCCTGCTCCCACATCTCGCTGTCCCTCTCCTTCGCCGAGGAACTATTAAACAAAACATAAAATCCCTAATTTTCCTAACTTATACAATACTAGTGGCTATAATTATTGCGAATTATGAAACTTTATTTAAAAACTTATCAAATTAACTTTATACAACGCTAGGAAATTCATTAGTTTTCACGTAAATCGTCTTTTTGAGTTTGGTGGAATCGCGATGTCCGTGCCGATCCGCTGTTGTTCTCCCTCGCGAGTTCTTGCACCATTGTTGAACGGGGTCACTCTCGCGAGGAGTGGGCGTGGCCTATTCGCTTACGTCGCTAACAATAACTTATAACTGTCGTCATATCATAATCGAATATAACAAGCTTAAGACTCACACCGGAATGACACTCTCAAATGGTAGGATTCCTATGCAGGAGTTAGTCTGCCGTGAAATAGTAGTGTGCAAAAATTACTGTGTTCGTTTTGAAGGGTGCTGCGAGCTAGTGTAAGCACTGGGCATATGAGACATAAGAACTCATATGCCCAGTGCTTACACTATGAGATATATATGAGAAATAAGAAACGCGCAGTGTGGTTTCACACAGAAATGTTATGGTTGATAATGCATTTGTGGGCAGACGCTGCATCTACCATCAGGTGAACGTTTTTCTCCTTTCAAAAGTTATTAGCTCTCGTCTCGCTTGGGGGCTCGTATTTTGGAGGGTTTTTGCCATAGTTGCCACGATAGGAAGGTAGATTGGCACTCGCAGTTTATTTATTCAGATGTTCCAGGAAGATACTGCTGCCCATCTACTGGTTTTTACGACACCCACGGGATGAGATTGGTGGTAGATTCTCTTAAGCCGCGACACGGCTGACTCTTCATAAACCACTGGATTTAACAATTTAATCTTCAAATAAGTTATGAAGGTAAGTTTAGTTAGATAAAGATTTGCATAAGAATCCTACCACCAGTAAGGGTTGAGTGTTGACTCAGAATTTTTGTTCTGTTCCTCTTCTGATGACAAATAAACAAAGAAACCAATGTTTCTGTAAATTGTATTAGTTTTGGTGTTGGTGAACCTTAAATAAATACAATAATGTATTCCAGACACACCCGTACTACCTGGCTTACAAAATGGAAGTGCCAGTGCAGTTCAGGTTCTACGATTATGTGGTGACGCTCATCTACTCGCTCGATCTCTTTGTCTATCTCTCCACCGGAGCGAACGTTGAAGACGGTAAGGGGAAGTAAATCATACTTGCATAAAAGTTAAATGCGTGGAAAATCTGGAAGCTTCTCGGACATAGTCAGACTGCCGGTGACGGGCAGCCGCGTCATAGGTGATTGTCGTCTAGTAATGCGATTACTAATTCGCTTGTCAAGCATTATGATAAGGTTAAACCCTCTCGTCTTGGGAAAGGTCTTTGTCCAGCAGTGGAATATTGACCGCATGACGATGAAGAAGAATTATTTTGTTATGTTTTCCTTAGGTTGCACAATAACCACAAAATTAATCAGATGTCGGAGATACAATGTAGAGCGGATGAACGAAAAAAACGCTTACTGGTCAAAGTAACTTACATCTATACCGCGGGCCCTGGTTTCAAATGCAAGCCAAAGCCAACATTCCGATCAGGTAGTGCGCCAACAGTATTCGGAAGTGGTCGCCAGAGTCGAAAATCGACCAGGACATCATCATTGCTCTTTGTCATGCACTTTGTAATCCTTATGTGTAAAATAAAGTGGTCTATATGTTATTATTTAATACCGTTTAGTTTAGGTTACCTATGGAGGTCCAAGGCATCTAGACTTCTTTACACTGATGATATTTAACGGAGAAACGTTAAGTTGCAACTTTACGCTGGTATTGTGTGATATTCTGCGTTGTAGTTCTCCGGTTGTGTTAAATTATTTATACAGCTTAGCTTATTATACATCTAGCTGGAATTGGATAGGCGGTAGGATTACTATGCAGAAATACGTCTAGGTAGGTACCACCCAAGGGGCAGTTATTCTGCCGTGAAGCAGTAGTGTGCAAATACTGTGTTTCAGTTTGAAGGGCACTGAGAGCTAGCGTAATCACTGGGCATTTGAGACTTAAGAACTGATGTCTTAGAGTGACGGGCGCAGTGAGGTGTCACACAGAAATATTCTGGGTGATACAGCATTTGTGGTGGGCGGACGTTGCACTTACCATCAGGTGAACGTTATGCTCGTTTTGCCACGTTCTAATGTATAAAAAAAGTGCCGGCGAATAAAAAATGTATCAGAATACACTAATTAAGCAAGTGCAATTTTAATTTAACCGGTTCGCCTGACAGAAATGAGTATACTTGTAGAGATTCTTTATATTATGTTTCATCTCAGAACTACCAAGTTACGAGTACCTACTTAAGAAACGAGGGTAGATTATAAAAACGAATTTTAAATTTTCTTTCGTCCAACAGTAAATATTTTAACTATGTGGCGCGTTACACTTTAGGTGCTCCTATAACTTTGGTGCAGACCGCCTCGCAGCAGATCCGCAGCCACTGGTTTGTCCTGGACGTCATCGCAACCGTGCCTATGTTCGAATTTATCAACGACGGCCACTTTGCTGGCATCAACAAACTCCTTAGACTGCCGAAGGTATTCCGTTACTTAAATTTGAGTATGAGTTCCATAAGTTAAGGCTCTTCACCAGAGTTTATAAGATTTTTTGCCCCATAGACGATGATAAAGGTTAGAAAAAGAATCTGTTATGATTCTTTTTGTAACCTATGACATTCTTATGTACTTTTAAAAATGGTTTATAAAGTTTAGGAATTTATTTTTTTATTCGAGAAAGTGACGAAACGAACAAATTGGTCAAAAGCCCATAACAATGCTGTGATCACCCAGTACATTTCTGTGTGGCACCACACTCCGCTCGGCGGCTTGAGACATTAGTTCTTAAGTCATATGAGACTTAATAACCTTTGAGCCCAATATATACACTAACTCTCAGTGCCCGTGCAGTTACTTAGCAGGAATCTGTTTAGGTAGGTACCACCCCAGGGCCAGTTATTCTGCCGTGAAGCAGTAGTATGCAAACTTTACTGTGTGTCGGTTTGAAAGGCACTGTGAGCTAGTGTAATCACTGGGCATATGATTCTATTTTTTTGAATGTGACGAAACGAGCAAAACGTTCACCTGATGGTAAGTGCAACGTCTGCCCATAACAAATGTTGCGTCACCAAGAACATTTCTGTGTGACACCTCACTGTGCCCATCACCCTGAGACATCAGTTCTTAAGTATAATATGCCCTTCAAATCGAAACACAATAATGTTTGCACACTACTGCTTCACGGCAGAATAACTGGCCCTGGGGTGGTACCTACCTAGACGGATTCCTGCATACGAATCCTACCACCCGTTAAAATTATTCTTAAATTATGATCTACAAACGATGTAGATTCTTCCTAGTGCACTACATCTTGTTCTTAACTAAGCAGCCGCATGTTTTAGGTCTTCCGGGTGCTCAAATCTTTAGAAGACGACTGGGTGTATTACAGCAACTTCTTAAGATTCTTCTCGTACTCCCTTGTGTTGGTTGTAGCGTGCTACCTCGTTGCGGCGTTGCAGCAGGGCTTCATGTGCTTTTGGTTAGATTACTTGCTCTAATAAAAAATGGCGAATGACGTTTACTAAATTAATATAAAGTATAATTAACACTTAAAGCATTAATTTTCAGTTTCAGCCATTGTTCTGTTACGAACTTTACTCATCCACCGTTTTGGGCGCACGCGCCGCAACATAACGACTCTATCGATGATAGTCTGATCTTCGGACTGTACTGGGCCGTCTCTATGATCACTTTTACTGGTAAGTTCATCATCATCATTTCAGCCTATAACTACTGCACTGCTCAACATAGGCCTCCCCCATACATTGCCACAAAAAATTATAGCTGTCAATTTGGGAGGATTTTCCCATAGTTGCGACGTTCGGCTGGCGGGTTGGCAGCCGCAGTTAATTTATTAAGATATTCCAGGAAGATGCTGCTGCCCATCTCTTTTAATTTTTCCTCTGTCGACTTTTACGACACCCACAGGATGAGATGGGGTGGTAGATTCTCTTCAGCCGCCACCACACGGCGGGTATAATTACTGGTAAGTTAAAGCTCACAATTTACTTATAGCGTTTAATCTTGTCTGTCGGAGGATATTATATAGTTATAATGGTTACAACCAACCAGCACTAAAAACGGTGTGGACTTCATTATTCATCGTTATCATGATGAAAGGGGATAAAACACACTCATAATGGAAAGGAAAATTCAAATCATTGTGTTCAAACATGTTCATTTTATGATGAGTACCATGGCGACCGAACTTTGTTCAGCATGGTTTGGATTTAAAACTAACTCTCCGATCAATGAAAACAAACTCCGTTCAATGCCATCTACGAGTATTAGCAAGTATTTAAACGTAACGTTTGATGGTATATTGATTTATTAAAGGATCTTAAAACTAGTTTTCCAGAAGGCAAAACGGCAAAATATTATGTGATTGACAATGTCAGTATGAAGAATGTTTTATTTTATTTAGTTTAATGTATTTGTAACACATATTATATATAGATTTTAGGTTTCTCGCTTCTTCTCCATACAAACTTTCACTATTCCAAAATTTTTCTCTTCACGTATTAACAGGAATTGTTCGATAAAGAGTATATAACGTTGCTTATTTTGTATCCTTTTTTCTATAAAGGTCACAAAGAGAATAGCAGCATGAAAAACTGGAACAACGTTTTCTACACTATGCTTGTGTTAGAGCTGTGCATTGTGTTGCATATATTTATAGAGGCCGTGTACTCAGCCACCATTATGGTGGCCACTGCATTGAGGTAATGTAACCACAAAAAAATTAATTTAACTGTAGATGACAACCGCGCAAACAAACTATTGTTAAGTGGTCGCTGTGGCCCATAAACTAACAAATTTTATTTATAAATATTAAAATCTACTGGTGGTAGAAGTTCTATTCCAAAAATTTGCCTATCGCTGCAGTGATAGTAATTCTTGAGTCAATGAGTAGTATGCGCTTATCCCTGTATTTCAGTTTTAAGACACTGTAGCTTGTGTTATTACTGGGCACATGAGACTAAGGAACCAATGTCTCAAGGGGACGAGCGCAGTGCAGCTAAACACAAAACTTTTTAGCTAAAAGTTTTGAATAACCGCGGGTATCATAAGGAAGCGTTGCACTTACGATCAGGTGACCCATTTACTCACTAATTTCCAGAAAAATCATTAGATATGAGACGTTTCACAAGCGTCACAAGTGTGAAGTATCTGTAAGAGTAAAGTCGCGCTGCATATGACTGCAACACATTAATGGGTCGGCTCGAAGGACCAAGAGCAGACTATCAATTTTAAGCATAACATAATCGCCGTGTGGTGGCGGCTTAAGAGAATCTACCACCCCATCTCATCCCGTGGGTGTCGTAAAAGTCGACAGAGGGAAAATGAAAACCAAAAGATGGGCAGCAGCATCATTCTGGAACATCTGAAAAAATAAACTGCGGTTGCCAACCCGCCTGCCAAGCGTGGCAACTATGGCAAATCCCCCCCAAAATAAGAGCTACAAACTTTTGTGGCAATCTGTGGGGGAGGCCTATGTTCAGCAGTGGACTAGTGATAGGCTGAAAAGAAGAAGAAGAAGAAGAAGAAGAAGAAGAAGACTGTATAACGCGGCTAAATTTCTTATGGTGATAGTGAAGCCAACTACTAGCACAACGGAATTCATTTATAGTTCTCAAAAATAACAAGGAACCTTCTTCTTGATTTTTCATTGAGCGCAAACGTAATTGTGAACAGAATACATTTTCTTTTGATCACATTACTGCCATCAGGTAAACTCTATGCTTGTTAGTTACGCTAACTTAAACTTTTGCGAATTCTCTCATAAAAAAGAGTAGTCGAAGAGGACGACTATAGACGATTCGAGTAATAATTTTTTCTAAATAAGTAGCCAGCATGATGTTTAAAATAGGGTTTTGTTATAATATTGTTAGTAAAAAAGTAAATTATTATAAATGTCCCACTGCCTAGCACAGTTCTTCTCAGAAATTTTTGAGAAAACATTGTAGCCCGGAAGTACCAATGTGAGTTGGTGGTCTTCACATATCCTCGAAATATTTTTATTACTCAGTAATGCAGGTTTCCTCACGATGGTTGCCTCCACCGCTGAGCACTTTCACCTAGTTTTGGAGTTAGTTTTGGTTTTAGAGGTGCCTGTACAGGGGATCAAACACAGCCCACTGGCGTACTGCGAAATTTAAGGCGATCGCAGTACCAGACGTCTCACATGTTAGATGTTGCTTGCCTTCACCTGTCTGGTCTACTTGAGAAGGCTACTCCAACACCTGCCGGATATTAAAAGATTTCAAATTTCTTTTCCCTTTCATCGAATTTTGTAACAACCAGGAGACAAGATTAATCAGTAGGTTACATTAAACACCGCGTTGTTTGGCTGTTAGAGTACCTGACTACTACACAGCGAGTCCTGGATTCAAATCCAAACCGGAACAACATTTGTGTAAAAACACAAATTATAAGTTTTTGGTTCTGGTTATGTTGTGATTGCTACCTTCTTATCGCACCAGCGTTACATCGAACATGGGTAGATTAGGACGATTAAGTGCCTCTGTACTTATGCGTACACTTGTGGCACTATAAAATTACCTGCGCAGTTGATAGCTTCTGCCAGTAATTTGAAGTTATTGATCTGGTCGAATTGGCCCGTTGGACACCACAAACTTGCGGCTGATTTAGAGCTGGGTATTTATAAAATGATCGAGAGACCAGTAGTTATTTTTATTACAAAATTACAAAAGAAACACGAAATTTTATATTACAAAAAAAAAGAAATCGGTAACTCTTTAATTGGTAACGAAATTTGTGTAACGTAACAAAAAAGGGAGTATGAGGATGTAAGAGTAATTATGTATTACAGGGAAAACCATGATGCATTGATAGCAGACGTGACTAAATTCTTGATAAGACACGATGTCGAACCCGTACTGAGGGAACGATTCATCACTTACCTACAGCTCGGATGGTACACTGACAAGGTACCCTTTACGGTGTTCGTGTTGATACTCTTTTTTGTATGAATAATTTATATGATCTCTCTCTCTCTCTCTCTTTCTCTATCTCTCTCTCTCTTTTAAGAGAATGTCATCCAACTGTCTTATTTTGAAAATTGCGACATCGGGCTTATACCACACCTAAATCGCCTTTTGCGAAAGATAAAATGTACGCGCAAACCCATAGATTTTCTCCACTAGTTTTCACCTAGTTGCCACATTTCGCCTTGTTACAAGTATCTGTTCTAAAACTGCTATAGCTAATTAGTAATAAAAGTTGTTTGTGACTCCTTTGAACAAAATCTAATCACGTTGAATCTTGAACCGTTTTATTTATTAGATTTATATTTATACTAACTGTTCTCGCGTAAAACGTACTCCCGACAATATGTAGCGCTCGAACGTAATGCATAGCTTACACGAACTTAGTAACTAATGCTTAGTACTTGTCACTTACACTAATACATTGCGTGTAAACATGCTGATATAGTGCATAGTAATAGTGAAACTGCCAGCGCGAATGAATAGAAGCCGATCCTATTTACTAAGCGACAAGCCGTATACCCCTACCTCAATTTGGTAAGCACGTATCGTTTGCTGAGTAGTGCAAATAGCCACGGCAAATGCTTAATGATAAATTGAAACGTCTAGTGAAAAGAGAGAAAGAGATATTTATTTGAAGCAAACACAAATGCTTCAAATAAATATACGTAATAAAACATGTGTATTTTCGATTTTGGGTTGTCTACGTGATATTACATATAAGTTTTTTTTTGAGATAGTAGTATCCTGAACCTTATAGTTCCTTTTCGAACTTCCGCATTCCCTACCAAATCTATTTCCTAATCCAAATCCATTGCCTTCTCCACAAACCAGTGATTGCCGTGCCGGTGGCTGCGTTGTTACGGCCAACACAGAATAAGGCTAGCCTTACCCAAGCATGCGGAACTCTGGAAGTTATAACAATATCTTCCCTAGCTACTCGTGGGAACGATATGGGTAGCAAGAATTTTGCTCGTACCGGAATGACGGTGACGTGGTTCCCCACACATCTCTTCCCGTTTCCTGTGATTGCTTAAAGTGGGCTGCGGATATAATCTCTGCCTACCCCACTATGAAAGAGGCGTGACTGTATCTATGTATGTATTTATTATTCTGAAACCACTATAAAATTCAACAAAGCATTTAGATTGTGTACAACCACTTTGTTGTTAACAAACGTTTTTCTTTTAACGCTTGTCGTTCGTCTATCAACTTTGATAAAATAATATTTGAATTGTATTTGGTAATAAGGTGTAGGCGGTTCAATTTCCATCCGACGTCATGACACTAATGATGATGTTCTCCTAGCCGATTTCGACCACGGCGACAACTTCCGAATCCGAATGTCGAGAGCCATCAACTGCGCAGGAGATATTATAGTGCCACAAGTGTACGCGCACACAGAGGCACTCACTCGTCCCAACCTACCCGCGCCCGATGTAACGCTGATGCGATAAGATCGGAGGTAGGCTAGGATGCAGTGTCAGAAACACGGGGACAAACACAACACAACCAGACCCGAAAACCAATAATTTGTGATTTAGCACAAATGTTGGCTCCGGCTGGGATTCGAACCCAGGACCCGCAGCGTAGAAGTCAGGTACTCTGACCACTAGGCCACGCGGTCGTCAACTCATGACACTAATACCTTTCACTAATACCAGCGTTGATACTTCTCACTAATGTCACTAAGCTAAAGGTTAGGTTAGGTTCCCTAAGCATTAGTTACGAAGCTCATATAAACTATACGTTGCAACTGTATAGAAGAAAAAAAACATGTGTGCAGTTCACAATATAACTGAAACCTTGAGAAGACTTAACTTCGAGAGAATGAGACAATGCAAAGTATCAGGAGTAGGATAACTGTAGTCTTTATATTTTAATATTGTTACCAATTCTAAAATTTGTTTCACATTATATTCTACATATTACATTACATACATACATACTTAAGATCACGACTGTATCCCATAAGGGGTAGTCAGAGACTGGGCACTCACTGCAAAAACAGATGACTGCCACAATCCACGTTTCACGAAAACATTATAATGCACTTGGTGTGATAGGTGGTGAGCCCATCGCCACCATGCGCTGTTGGGTGCACAGTGCAGTTTAATTCCTTATTCGCCTTTTACGAGATCCATTGGATGAGATGGAGTGGTAGTATTCTTTTAACGAGCCGCCACCACACGGCTCTATTATTACATTACAATACATATTATACAAGTTGGAATTAGAAAATAAAAATATAATAGGAAACACTGTATACTGTATTCCATCTCATTCTCTCGCAGGCTAAATCCTACAGATGCAGGTGTATGTTTGTCTCTTTTTAGTGTCGCTTTTTCGTTTCATCGAGTTTCAGATCAAAACGATTCTAGAGAAGTTTTCAATAATCTGTAAATCACCAATATCAAACGTGACAGTGACATTTGCTCTTAAATTAACTTCTGTTCAAAACAACACCCGCTTTGAGTCTCGAATCTTATTGATAACTGTCGTGATGCCGAAAAACAGAGACTATAAAGAATATCGCCATAGTTTTAAAATAAAATGACTCTTACTTGGTGCATTACAAAATCTGATTTCGACAGGGCTACTCGATGACTAACA
Source organism: Luehdorfia chinensis (assembly GCA_019845155.1). NCBI lineage: Eukaryota > Metazoa > Arthropoda > Insecta > Lepidoptera > Papilionidae > Luehdorfia > Luehdorfia chinensis. Next base: position 12,913,410 of record JAHVAK010000103.1, read on the forward strand.
AAAAAAGTTCTATTTATTTCGATCTGCCGCCGCACGTGTACCAAGACATCGTGAACAGACAACGTAGCAAGTACATCCTCTGCATACCATTTATGAAGGTCAGTCTCATTTTTAGGGAAGAAATAATAATAAGTAAAATAAAAAATAATAGAAAAATCTGTCTACGTCAGGGCATTTTTTTAAAGGCTACTTTACAGCTGGACGTAGTTAAGCAAAAAGGACTCAAGCCACAAAATGGTCAAAAATTAGTTATTGGTTATAAAGTGTTCTATAAAACAGGGTCTTTCATTCCGCAAAAAGATCCGAGAATACTAAAAAAACACACATATTTGTTACAATCACATTTAGGCAGGATGCTTTCTTTTTATTGAGTGTTCTTGAATCGTTTCAGATAAAGTTAATTTAAAACACACAACAACTAAGATATAATATTTAACATATATGATTTATTTTGCCAATGTTTGTTGCTTGCTTAATCACAACATCACTGAAGAATACCAATCTAAACTTAAAATGATAACTCAAAAGTGACATTGTGTGTGTTAAGTCCTTACTGCTAAAATACGTCCAGGTGTCTTAAAAATCATATCAAAAAAGAGTTTCCGTAGTAAGTTTGACCCACCTGCTATAAAGCGGGAATCCAAGATTGTGTGCACGTTAGCCCAGAAGCAGGTAGAAGAACAGAGGCTTAAAGATAATGTGGCTTCCACAAAATATCTCGAAACCTCAAAAGGGGCTTTCATTAGGAGGTTGCGATTAACTACGGGTGGATCCTATCCACAGCTTATAAGTATAATATACCTCGTTCGTTTGACCCATTTAGGGAACACTTGTAAGCACATATCCTTGATGGTAATAATAATTTTCGAGTAGGATTCCTATGCAGGAATCCGTCTAGGGTAGGTACCACCCCAGGCCAGTTATTCTGCCGTGAAGCAGTAGTGTGTAAGCATCACTGTGTTTCGGTTTGAAGGGCACTGTGAGCTAGCGTAATCACTGGGCATTTGAGATTTAAGAACTGATGTCTCAGGGTGACGGACGCAGTGTGGTGTCACACAGAAATATTCTGGGTGACACAGCATTTGTAGAGGGCGGACGTTGCACTTACCATCAGGTGAACGTTTTCGCCTGTTTCGTCACTTTATACAATAAAAAAAAATTAATACATACATACAGTAAAGCCTTTTTCCCCATCTCAAGCCGTGGGTCGTAAAAGTCGACAGAGGGAAAATAAAAATCAAGAGATTAGCAGCACCATCTTCCTGGAGCATCTGAATAGATAAACTGCGGTTGCCAACCCGCCCGCCAAGCGTGGCAACTATGGCAAAATCTCTCCAAAATGAGAGCTACAAATTTTTATGGTTAACTTTGGGGGAGGGCTACTTAAAGCAGTGGACTTGTGATAGGCTGAAACGATGAATTAATAATCTATTACTATTTTTTCTACCGCTAAAAATTAAAAAACGTCTTTTTATTACTATATCTTAGAATACATTTTCTATTTTAATAGAAAAATATTAATTTAGGTCATATTAACATTGGTTTTACCTATTAACGTGGTTAAACACCACCTCTGCCACCCATCAAGTTTCGTTTCCCGCGAGGTCGAAAATTGGGCTACATGAGTGGCCTCTCCCTACCCCGTATATGGGAAGAAAGGGGTGACTGTATGTTTGTATGTATGTAGTTAAGAAATGAATGCTATAAGCTTAAATATAATTTGCCAGTACCTGAACAACGAAACTCTGAAGACTGTTTCAACAAAAGCGAATGTATTCCACACGTCACCCAACGAAATACTTTTGAACACCGGTGATATTAGCAACGAGATATACGTCATCAAACAGGGGATTTGTGAGGTGAGTAACACTGATTTTTTTTATTTTTTTATTTAACCTTCATCTTAATACCTTAATCTAAGGAATACAATGGACGGACTTAATGCCAAGAGGCATTCTCTGCCAATCAACCCTGGGAGACAAGAAAACTGATGGCAGGTGCAAATAAGAAAATATGGAGTGTGGTGTCTAAATATAAATACTATTACGTAATAATTATATAATAATATAAATAATCAATATATATAGTCACAGAATTAAACATAGATAAATACATACATACAAATAATAAATATAATACAGAAATAATACATACATAAACCAAATAGGACGTGAAATTAGAGCATCAGTTTGCCTTCAAATAATGTTCCCTAAGAAGAGTTTTGAAGGAGTTTTTGTTGGGTGCATTTCTGATAGCATCAGGAAGGGCATTCCAGAGGAGTGTAGCCTGAACTGTGAAAGAAGAGTTGAAAAAACCAGTATGATGCTTTGGAATACTAATTTTTAGACTATTTGAAGAGATTTGTTATATCGCGCTCCTTTAGTGCAATCAAACATTTCCTTGTGAAAAGAAATGTTGAAAAAATCACAGCAGTTGTTTGGTGCGGTGAAGTGGTGATGGTGATGGGGATCTTGGTCCAACTTTGTCGGCTCGGTTGGCGCAGTGGCTAAGCCATTGGCTTCTGCGCCGCGGGTCAGAAGTCGCGCAAAGAAAATTGCATGTCTGAGAACTGAAAAATGTTTCAATGACATGTGAAGTTCGCCCACTCGCACTGGAGCAGCGTGGCGGACTCGTTTCGCTTCCAAAAGTCTTCAAAAAACGGAAAGGAATATGAAAGGCCTGTGCTTTTGAGTGGGATATTTAACGTCTCATCATTTCAGCCTATCACTAGTCCACTGTTGAACATAGGCCTCCCCCATATATTGCCACAGAAGTTAATAGCTCTCATTTTTGGGGGTATTTTGCCATAGTTGCCACGCTTGGCAGGCGAGTTGGCAACCGCAGTCTATTTATTCAGATGTTCCAGGTAGACGCTGCAGCCCGTCTCCTGGTTTTAATTTTCCCTCTGTCGAATTTTACGACACCTACGGGATGAGATGGGGTGGCAGATTCTCTTAAGCCACCACCACAAAGTCGTCTAAACGCCAGGAAAATTTTGTATCCTCTGTCATGACGGAATAAACAACACAAATATGGATCTTCAATTCTCAGAAATGGAATCGATTACGACAGAGCCGCCCAGCTCGTGAGAGTCCAGCAGTAGATTCTAAACGGACTAAATATTATTAATAATAATATTTTACATATTTTTAGATAATCAATCCGGAAACTAAAGAAGTCCATGAGTTGGGGGCGAGGAACACTTTCGGCGTGCTAGAATGTCTTTTACGTGAGTTATTGTATACTACAATTATTATATTAATTTAATTTGTTTTGATTGAATGTAATTTCATTTCATTCGATTTCATGAGTAAGCCGCTGAGTTAATTTAACTGCGCGCAGGTTCTTTCGAGAATGCGTAGTAAGCTCATTCAAGTAGCGCTTCCACTTCTTTCCTCGCGCATGTGTAACTTTTAATTTTTGTAACTGGTCATGTATTCAAATTTCAATTGTCCATCAATGTTAACGAATTCTTATTTTAAGACCTGCGATTGCTTATTTATTTTTGGTATTACTTGAAAGCGGGTGCATCGAGTAGAAATTAGTATCCTGCTTGCGCAATTAAGAGCTTGTACTATCAAAAAAAAAAGAACGATACAATACAGAACAGGTGAAAATTATATATGTTTGAAATTTGATTAAAATACGAGTAAAAATAAACATGAAGATGAATTAACAAAAACAGTACTCAATGTTAAATTACTGCTCAGTATATAAACAATTATTCATTAATCGATATTAATTAAGAATAACAGAAACGTGTGGTGGCGGCTTAAGAGAATCTACCACCCCATCTCATCCCGTGGGTGTCGTAAAAGTCGACAGAGGGAAAATGAAAACCAAAAGATGGGCAGCAGCATCATTCTGGAACATCTGAAAAAATTAAACTGCGGTTGCCAACCCGCCTGCCAAGCGTGGCAACTATGGCAAATCCCCCCCAAAATGAGAGGCCTATTTTCAGCAGTGGACTAGTGATAGGCTGAAAAGAAGAAAGAAGAGAAGAAGAACAGAAACGTTGCAAAGATAGCACTCAAATTCGACATTGAAATTGTTCTTTCATCACGCCTAAAGAAGTTTCACTTAAAAAAATGTAAAGATATCGCAACAGGTACATAAAGATATTGAAGAACCAGTGTCTATAATCGAAATTAAACAGTTAATAGATAATTACAGGCCTATTGCGTGGTTATCAATATAAAAATAAAATTTGCTGTGTAATTAATTTCTATCTGCAAAAATACTTAATGTTGTGTATCAGAGGTAATTTTCTAGATTAAATTCGATCATATTTGACGAAATAACTAGAGTGATTCCTAAATCAAAAAGTGAAGAAACATATACCTCTGTGAAACGCGATGTATCATATAATGTTCCCAAGGTAGTGTTTTGGGGCCATTATTTTTCATTATATACATTGACCATGTGGCCGTGTGGAAGCGGCTTAAGAGAATCTGCCACCCAATCCCATCCCGAGGGTGTCGTAAAAGTCGACAGAGAGAAAATAAAAATCAGGAGATGGGCAGTATCATCTTCCTGGGAAATCTGAATAATTAAACTGCAGTTGCCAATACACCTGCCAAGCGTGGAAACTATCGCAAAATCCTCCCCAAAATGAGAGCTGTAAACTTTTGTGGCAATCTGTGGGGGAGGCCTATGTCCAGCAGTGGAGTAGTTATAGGCTGAAATGTTGATGATGATGATGATATACATTGACGACTTGCCAGATGCAACTATTCAACCTATGACATTATTTGCTGATGATAGCACTACACTACTATATTAAACGTATATTTAATTCATATAGTTTTGTTATTAATTTAGATGTATTATTTATATATTCATATTAGATGATTTAAACTTAATTGGTTGCATAAGGTTTGCCCGCTTACTATACGGTACGCACAGTGACCCACGTGCAAATTTTATCTATATCTCGGAAATATATACTGCGCGCGATCGAAATACCTCAGATTAAAGACGCCATTGAGTTTGCCAAGGAACAATCGGTAAGTAAACATGACTAATTAACATGCACATCTTACATCACCAATTTAAAAATTAGTTATATTTTTTTTTAAGTATGTGTTTATGTTACGGACACTTTGACAGTGCAGTGTCATTCAGAATTTTGAATTGCGAAGTCCTGCGTGGTACTACATTGTGCTTGTTACTTTCATCATCATCATCATAGACCTATAGTTATCCTACTCCTGATACTTTGCATTGTCTCATTCTCCCGAAGTTAAGTCTTCTCAAGGTTTCGTTCGTCGTCGTTTCAGCCTACCATAGTCCACTGTTGAACATAGGCCTCCCCCATAGATTGCCACAAAACACGGTCCTGAGCCTCCAGCATCCATCGACTTCCTGCAAAACCGTGTAGGTCGTCGCTCCTTTTAGTGGGAGGTCGCCCTACACTGCGTTGGCCGGTACCGGAACACAGTAATGCTTCCACACTATTGCTTGACGTTAAAATAACTTTTAGCCGATAGGGGCTTTTCACATTTTAACACAGCTCGCATCCGGAGTCCTAAAATGTATGAAACAGCAAACATTAATTTTTAATTAAAGTAACAGTCTATAAATGTCACTGCTGTCACAGATCACCTCTTATTGTTGAAAAACCTCTGCCACGCTGCTCCGACGCGAGGGCGATGTTAATATGTCCTCAAAATATATTTTTTTATCAGACAGGTTTCCTCGCTATTTTTCCTTTCACCATCGAGCCCGTGAATCACTTAAACCAGCATTTCAAATTTGCAGTACCACTTGTACCAAGTGCCGGCAGAAATAACCGAACCCAGGTCATTCGTGTATTATAAAAGAGTAGAATAGCAGCTATCTCTTTCCTCTCTCCTCTTACGACATCTCGGTAGGTTTCGTAAGAGGCGACTAAGGTATTGTACGACCAGCATTTATTAGTGCAGAATAAAACCATAATACGCAATACATACTTGAGTTACTGACATCGAGCAACTGGCATTACAAGCTTGTGTTTGTTCCAGGTATTTATTTTATTTTTATTTACATTATGTACATCACTTTTACTAAAGCTATTTGTGTATTTATTATATACTAGTGGTCGCCCTGTGGTCAACCGTCATTCATAGCATTTTTAACTTTGAAGATTATTGAGGTTTGAGTAATTATTTGTTAGCAACATTGTAAAATTCTATGGCGACATGCTCTACTCTGTGTGACTCTATGACCAGAGACTATTACGTGTTTGACATTGGAAGTATAAATGTAAACAAACGACAGACTAATTTGAGATTGACATTGTCAGTATGAACATAAAAATATATATTTTTATTTAATGTATTTGTAACACCTATACATAAGTTTTAGATTCCTTGCTTCTTCTCCATACAAACTTTAACTATGCCAAATCTCACACTTGCCGTGCGCGCGCAACATGCTTAAAAAGGTGTATAAATATTTCTCTTCACGTATATTAAATTTATTTTAAGGCTAATGTTAAGATATTTTTTCTTTAGTTGCATCTGTAAGCGACACTCTAGAGAATCTAGGTTATAAATAGCTCTTATGACGCTCTTTTGCGCTTTCTTTACGTAGGAGTACAGTCGTTTGCAAGTGCGTCACCGTCCGTTCCTGTCGTACCAGCCGCCGGATCCGATTCCTAACATCGAACGCTTCCGCCTACCGAGGAAGCATGAGCAAGACTACGCCTTCCTACATCCATTCAAAAAGCTTGGCTTTTTGTCCATACTGAGGTAAGATTTCCTATTATATAGTTTTATTTTAAAAGATGGACACGAGGTTGCCACTCGAGAACCATGTTGCCACACCAGAACCAACCACACCAAACCATTTTCCTAGTAAATATTTTGAATCATTTCATTATTACTAAACATTTCTTGTATTTAGTTTAAAATGTAAATTATAATGGAGGCATTTCAGAAATGATTCCATTAAATTAGTACTTATCTTAGTCATCATCTATCAACGTAATTGGAAAAAAAAAATTGTAATAATTTAATTTTATAATATCTTTATAGTTGCTTTAATCTACACGTTAATAACAACACTTACACAAACATGTTAATTACATTGTTAATAACAAAAACCATAATGTTAGCTACGTACGTTAAGTCGACATAGGTAGTTGAAATCTATGAATTAATTATAGGTACATATATATAGGTATTGACGTATTTTAATATACTTCATTAAGTATCATTTAGTATGTATTAATATACGCACCTGTATCTATAAAATTTGGTGGCACGTTCTCTTCAATTGATACCACAGTGGTACATCGACATTACGATTGTCATCTATTAGTTTGTACGTAACATACATACATAAGATCACGACTGTATCCCATAAGGGGTAGTCAGAGACCAGTCTCGGCACTCACTGCAAAAACAGATGACTGCCACAATCCACGTTTCACCAAAACAATATAATGCACTTGGTGTGATAGGTGGTGAGCCCATCGCCACCATGCGCTGTTGGATGCACAGTGCAGTTTAATTCCTTACTCGCCTTTTACGAGATCCATTGGATGAGTGGTAGTATTCTTTTAACGTAGTTTGTACGTAAACCTACAATAATATGATTATTGTTTAAATCCTATTCCTATGAATAGTATAATATTATTGTTCTGAATAAAAAATAAATGAATGATAGGTAAATAATAATGATAATTTATTTTACTAACCTGCATTCTGATTGTTCATAATTTCACTTTTAACTTAAGCTAACTCAATGGTCTTACTACGACTACTCATTTTAATTACACAGAGTTACATTTATCACTGTTTTAAACACCAAAACAATTCTACTGAAACAAAATCGAAAGTAAACTCCTTTGCCGGAGTTAACACGCCGTAACTCGGTGTGAAAAAGCGACGAAGGCACCGGAAGTGGTGATCGAGAATCTATGCATCGTAAGTTAAGCAAGTACCTATAGCGGTTATAAACAGAACCCGAAATCTAGTGCCGAAAAAATAGTTGCAACATATGTTACTGTCTTTGGATAGAAAATATCACTATCTGTTACAGAATGAAAACATCGTAACTAAGGATACGAAGAAAGCTTATTTAATACGAAAAAAAAGGTTTGCAAAAACAAGAGGGGTATCGTGTGTTACAATTTTTAGCTATGTAAAAATAATGATTTCTTATATTTACGCGAACACTACACATTTAAATGAAACTAAGTTTACGGATTTTATCGCGTTTAATTTTATACTACTATTTATAACCCGACGTTTCGAGTGCTTTACAGCACCCATGGTCACGGGAGGACTGAGGTGTACTTGGTAGTTCTGAGTAGAGAAGAACGCAGAAGTTTCTGAGAGTTCTGCGTAGATCGGACCCAAAAATAATAATTAAAAGCTGAAGGTACCCCAGGTTAACTACCTCAGTCCTCCCGTGACCATGGGTGCTGTAAAGCACTCGAAACGTCGGGTTATAAATACGAGTAGTATAAAATTAAACGCGATAAAATCCGTAAACTTAGTTTCATTTAAATATGTAAAAATATTAATGTCAGGTATTAGCAATTATGTGCAAGTAAATATACCTTTTTATCATATTCAGAAGACGCTGGCTTACAATATTTTTCCACCGGCTAAAAACGTAACGTGAATGAATTTAGATACATGGGTGAGCGCAAATAAAAGAGCACTTTCTGTTTTCTAAGGTATTTGTAATATGATTCTTACACGAAAAATGTGTGTTACGATGTTTTTCCTTGCAGGTGTCGATGCATAAAAAATAATACACAAAAAGAAATTAAACTTTTGGTGACTAGGACCGTGCAAGACTCGGTAACAATGCTCTCAGGCACATATCTCTCTGCCAGGTACATGTTCCCCCGTTTCACGATTCGGCCGGATGGAGAGTACCTCATGTGGGCCGAGTGGGTTCGTGCGGGCTGCGCACTGCTCTCTGTGCTGGTGTATCCCGGCTACCCCTACCTGATTTATCAGTGGGATCAGTTCTACTACCTCAGCGTTCTCCTTGACTTCGCCGCTTATTTGGACATGTATGAAAACTTTTTTTTAAGCTTTGATACTACTGGTGGCATGATTCGAGTCTGTCTAGGTACGTACCCCCGCAATGGCATTTTTCTGCCGTCAAGCAGTATTGTGCAAATCTTTGTGTTTAGCCTTCTTTTGGTGGTTCTTTTGGCTTTCTTCTTGTGGTGGCGGCTCGTTAAAATATTACCACTCCATCTCATCCAATGGATCTCGTAAAAGGCGAGTAAGGATATAAACTGCACTGTGCACCCAGCAGCGCATGGCGGCGATGGGCTCACCACCTATCACACCAAGTGCATTATTTTGTTTTGGTGAAACGTGGATTGTGGCAGTCATCTGTTTTTGCAGTGAGTGCCTAGTCTCTGACTACCCCTTATGGGATACAGTCGTAGTATTAATGTGTTTCTGTTTGAAGAGCACTAAGAGCTAATGGAATTACTGTGCATATGAGACTTAAGAACCGATGTCTCATTGTGACGAGCCCAGTGTGGTGAACAATGCTGTGTTACACAGCATTTGTTATGGTTTGCTGGTCTCGTCACTGACTGCCATTCAAAAAAAAAGAAAAAACAATCCCGTGGTAATGATTTACAAACTGAAAACCGCGGGAAAGCTTGTATAACTTCATAAGAGGCCCATTCGACGTAGCGCGTTTTTTTTGTTTGTGTTTGTTGCGGCCATACCACAGGCGTCTGTTTGTTTTTGTCTATCTCTGTCACTGCATCCTAATCTACCTTCGATCCTTTCGCATAATTTATACTGAGAGCACAGTATAAATTAATCCGGTAAATCATGAGTGCAAAACTGACTTTCACGAAAAATTTAATATATTCTACATGCACAACATTCAAGTTTCAAAAATAGGAATAACTTTTTCTTAATCTTTTATGTAAGTGGTCTGTTCCTGAAACTTTCAATACGGCCTACGTAGTATGACTACCGCGTGGCCTCGGGCTCGTACCCTAGCCAACCAAGATGGACCAAGCTGGTATTTTTTTTTATTTTATTTGATAAAGTGACGAAACGAGCAAATCGTTCACCTGGTGGTAAGCGCAACGCCTACCCACAACAAATGCTGTGTCACCCAGAACATTTCTGTGTGACACCACACTGCGCCCGTCACCTTGAGACAGTTCTTAAGTCTCATATGCCCAGTGATTACGCTAGCTCTCAGTGCCCTTCAAACCGAAACACAATAATGTTTTCACACTAATACTTCACGGCAGAATAACTGGCCCTGGGGTGGTACCTACCTACACGGATTTCTGCATAGGAACCCTACCACCATATTTGCGAAAAAACAAAATTGTTGATTTTCGGGCCTCCTTGTGTTGCGTATGTGTAATTTTTATATGTAAAACGTAAACACAATGCAGGAGAAATTCTGAAATGGAGCATCGTGTTTTTAAACAATAAAATTATATGCGCAATATTTTATATTTTAATTCACATAAATTTTCCTGTAATATCCCGTAAAACTCGACAGACGGAAAATTAAACCAGAAGATGGGCAGCAGCATCTTCCTGGAACATCTGAACATATAATCAACGGCAGATCCAGGGGGGCGGTCATGGGGGTCATGACCCCCCCCCCCTGAGCTGGTTCCATGACTTAGGTGGACCACTAATTGAACATAATGATTTTATTTATATATTTTGTCACAAACAAAAAACACAAATACGAGGGTGGATTGAAAAGTACTCGGCCTAACACAGATCCATTCAATTCTAAAAATCAAATCTACCCACATTATTTAGTTCAGTTCAGACTAGTTCATTGTGTGAAGTTCGAAACGTGTGTGAATAATTAGTTGTGATTTTATAAATTTATTAACAAAGTAATCGGTCATAATTTCCGCGAATGGAGCAAATGGAGCAGCGGGCCGTCATTAAGTACCTCCATAAGAAGGGGCTATCATCAAAAGCCATACATGATGACATGGTCAGTACATTAGGCGATTGTGCTCTGTCATATTCATCCGTCAAAAATGGATAGCAGAATTTAAGCGTGGTAGAGAGAGTGTGAAAGATGAACCCCGCTCTGGAAGGCCTTCGACGTCAACTACTGACGAAAATATTAAAAAAGTACTTGATTTAATAATGGGAGACCGCAGATTAAAAATTAGAGAGATAGCCGAGATTATAGGCATCTCTTATGAACGAACTCAAAACATCATTGTCAACGAGTTGGGTTTCCACAAGGTGTCTGCGAGGTGGGTTCCGCGACTGCTTTCAGTTGAACAAAAAAGGACGCGATTGACTATTTCACGCGACTGTTTGGAGTTATTTGAAGCCGATGCAGATGATTTTTTGAATCGTTTTGTTACTATGGACGAAACATGGGTTCATTACTGTACACCGGAAACAAAACAACAATCAAAACAGTGGAGAAGACCTGGTTCACCACCCCCTAAAAAGGCTAAGTCGATTTTGTCGGCAAATAAGGTGATGGCTTCAGTATTCTGGGACTCGAAAGGTGTGATTATGATTGATTATCTTGAAAGGGGTCAGACTATAAACTCTGATTACTACTGCACCTTACTACGGCGTTTACGAGAGGAAATAAAAGAAAAACGTCGAGGAATGCTCAGAAGAAAAGTCCTGTTTCATCAAGATAACGCCCGTGTTCACACGTCAGTACAGTCAATGGCTGGAATTCACAACTGTGGCTTTGAACTGTTACCGCATCCGCCGTATTCACCTGATCTGGCACCATCAGACTTCTTTCTGTTCCCTAACCTAAAAAAGCACTTGGGAGGTCAAAGATTTTCGACAAACGACGAGGTCAAAGCAGCTGTAGACGCTGATTTAGTATGTGTTTATTTTCTTGGTTAGGCCGAGTACTTTTCAATCCATCCTCGTATCATCCAGGAAAACATTTTATAGAATGTGCGGGAAGCTAAATATTTTACAATTTTGTTCGATAAAACAACAGATATATCACATATCTCACAGCTGAGCCTATCATTCCGATATTTGCATGATGGTATAATTAAGGAAGATTATGTGACTTTTTGTGACAACTACGATGCTCTTAGACGTGAAGACAACAATTCAGGTGACATAGAGCCTCGATTGACAGGTGTAGCATTGGCGAAAATCGTTGAAAATCTGTGTACCAAATTTAACTTAGATTTATCTTGGTGTGTGGTGATTGGAACTGACAGCTGCTCGGTTATGGAATCAGATACAAAAGGTGCAGTGCAGGAATTGATGAAAATAGCCATTCATGCTAAACGTTGCCCGTGCAACAACCATATGCTCAATAATTTTTGGCATTTTTTTGGCAAGATCATCCAAAGTAGTTTCCTGTCACAATACATCTGGCACAATGAGAAAAGTTGTGGCATTTGCCAATGCATCCGCTAAGAGGCATGAAATTTTTAAAATAGAACTCGGAGTAAGGATGCAAGGTATTTGTTAGACACGTTGGGTAGAAAGGCATGATGGGCATCTTCAATTTCAAGGAGACAACTTAGTCAAAATTTGTAGCGCTCTGGAGAAGATTTCTGCTTGGCAAGACAATAAAACTGCCAATGATGCGCATTGCTTGCTGCAAACATTGTGCAGTTCTGACTTCATTATATCCTCCATCTGTTTTAAGTGATGTATTAGGTGGGTACTTCCCTAAATTATTTTATTTCTTATTGTTTGGCAAATGAACTTATACGAGTATACTAAACCTACTTTAAAATAATGTTGTTGTTTTGTTAATATTTTATACTACGAGTACACACCATTTATATTAAGTTATAAATTCTTAGTTTATGCATTACAGTCACAGTCACTTACTTTTTATTTTTCAGGTACTACTGTATCCTTAAGCAGAATACTGCAATAGAACTCAATTGATTTAAAAAAAGCTACGGACGCTATTAATGATACTCTAAGTGTTTTACAAAATAAAAGAGAAAATGTGGACGTAATCTACCGACAGCTTTTTTAAGAGGCTAAAGAAGTAGCTGAGCAGCTAGATGTAGAAATTAAATGCCCCAGAATAGTATCAAAACAAATACATAGGGCCAATAACCAACCTGCTCAATCTGCTGAAGAGTATTTCCGCAGAGCTATATACATCCCTCTTTTAGATTCAATAATAAGTGATCTCAAGGACCGCCTGTCTCCTGATGTACTTAATTTCTTTCAGCTAAGCGTTTTCATGCCAAAAAGCGAATATAATAATGAAGACATTGAAACTGTGAAACAACTAGCTACCGACTATACATTATTACTAGATAACACTCCAGTTTCTGTCATTATGAATGAATATCGGTTGTGATGGTGAAGTGGCAGGCGTGGCAGCGGAGCCAGGACATACCGCAGTCGATTTCTGATCTTATTTTAAATTGTAGCATCGATATGTATCGTAATATAAGAATTTTTTTATGTATTATGGCTACACTAACTGTCAGTGTAGCGACAGCAGAAAGTTCTTTCTCTACGTTGCGCAGCATTAAATCGTGGCTAAGATCTTCAATGGTTGAAGATCGCCTAACCGGACTGGCACTTCTCCACGTTCATAAAAACGTACTCATTGACGTAAATGACGTAATAACGCGTCGCGGGAGAAGACGTAATAGTAAAATTGATTTTGTTATTTAAATATATGTATTTTGTCTATTTCCTATTTTGTTTGTTGGAAACCCTTGTCGTACCACGTCTTCACCTTTGCGGAGTTTTGCGTCATACCCCTCGACCCCTACAGTACTTACGTACATTAATAAACTACCTACTTTTTACTTGTATCTATTGTTATCAAAATTAAATTATAAGTTCTTGACTTGATCACGACTATGTGACCCCCTCCTGGCGCCAAAGCTGGATCCGCCCTTGCATATAATCTGCGGGATAATCTTGCCAACCTGCCTGCTAAGCGTGGGAACTAGGGCAAAATCCCTTCAAAATAGAGCAACAAACTTGTGGCAATCTTTGGGGAAGACCTATGTTCACCAGTGGACTAGTGATAGGCTGAAATTATGACTATGATGATGATAAAATAATTTTAAGTCTGTTTATCAAAATTTGAATCATATACAGATTGCAACGTATGCTGGTGGGGTATTACAACGAGAAGGGTATCCTGGTGTATCATCCGACCAGCACTGCCGGTCACTATCTGAGGGGCGCGTTCATCGTTGACCTTTTCAGCTGCCTGCCATTAGAAAACTTCGAGACGTTCTTCAAGGAATTATATCGTAAATGAAAGTGATACGTTACTAGTTATATTAAGCATTTTATTTTAATAAGAACGAGCACACTGCCTATAAGATGGAAAGTGGTCGCTGTGTCCATAGACTTCAACTGGTGGTAGGATTCCTATGCAGGAATCCGTCTAGGTAGGCATCACTCCGGGGCCAGTTATTCTGCCGTGAAGCGAAACTGGGCAAATGTTACTGTGTTTCGGTTTGAAGGGCACTGAGAGCCAGCGTAATCACTGGGCATATGAGACTTAAGAACTACTATAATTGTGGTGATGTAATTGCTGTTAGCCTTTTTTGGCTTTTACAGCTTCATCGGATACTGTGCTCACGGGCCAGGGGCCCGCGTGCCAGGTTTGGTTTGACCCAAACATAAATAAATAAATAAACTCCTACAAAAACCTCGAAATTCGGACTGTGTCGCGTTCACTGCGTGCTTGCGCGATTTAGAATATCTCAATGTGATTTTTAGTCGTCTAATGACCGTCCGAGGGAGGCTGCGGGCCTTCATTCGGACTGTCGACTTGTGTGTCGGTAACTCTGGGCGGTGAGAACCGCCCTGGAACACGGGTGTATCGTGTGTACGCGGTGTGATTGTCGACTGCTGCGCCCGGCGGTCGCGCATCGTGGTGCGTGTTATATTAAAGCTATTAACTGTGTGTAAAGTGTAGCCTGGATAGTGACTGACCGTATCGTGGTGGGAGTGCTGAGACATCCGTGTCGTCTAACACGTTTCGCAGGCGACGTTTGCGTTCGGTCGCGTTTCTATTTGGTCGGTAATTTGCTGCTTTAACCACCAGCGGGTTTGGATGAACCGCGGCTTTTTCGAAAAAACTTAAGAACTAATGTCTCGGGGTGGCCAGCGCGGTATGGTGTCGCGCGGAGTTGTTCCGGGTGACACAACATTTGTTGTTGGCACACATTGCTCTTACCATCAGGTGAATGTTTTGCTCGTTTCTTCGCTTTATTCAATAAAAGAAATATTTGCTTGCTTTATAACTTTTACCCAAAATAGGCATTCTCCGCCAATCAACCCGCTTTGGGTTGAATGAGAGAATGCCAATAGGTTGGTAGTGAAGTAGTGATACATTGTAAGAGGTATTCGATTTTTCGAATTCATTCACTAGTAATGTAATTGGGTGCACTTGGCGCTACTAGGCTATTAGTGTGCAGATGCGAACATAAATTATTTATAAATGTCGCCTATTAGACGCCTAAGGGCGGATTTCACCGTTGTAAATAAACGCGATCAGTTCAAAGCTAAACGAAGTTTAAGCGTTTAACAGAGTGCAATGTTACAATTTGTATTTCATCAACATCAAATGGACGCAAATAAAGCTAAACGCAGTTCAAATTTTGAACGAAAAACTTTCGACGTTTAGCTGCATTAAACGCGTTTAGGGAACTGTCATTGTCAATTGCATAACTATGTAAACCCATAAAATATTTTTATTTTGTATTTTTTGTATGTTGATGTCGCAAAATAAGAAATACATCGAGTTTATGTTTTAGATTGTGACGATATTTCATGTAAACTTTATTTTCCTACGCGATAACGCGATCTAAATGGAGCTGGTTAGACGAAAACTGAGATCTAATTATACATTTTAACTCAGTTAAGTAAAACATGGTTTTATTTAACTTTGTTTTCAAAGCTATCGGTGAAAGCGGATCTAAAGAACAGCACTGATTTTTTTTTTAAAGTATGTATCTTTTAATATTTTTTAAATGCTCCGGCGCAGGCGATAAGTATCGCATTTCGAAAGCACGCCAATTCCTGGTACTGAATCGTCTGCTGCAGCTGTACCGCTTGCCCGGCGCCATACAAGGTCTCGACCGCTACTTGCGACGGGACATCGTACTCGTGTACGTATGATATATTTATTAAGAAAGAAAGAAAGTGTCACAAACATTTTGTTTAATGGTGATACTATAAGTAGGATTCCTATGTAGTAATCCGTCCAGGTAGGTACCATCCCAGCACCAGTTATTTTGCTGTGAAGCAGTAGTGTGCAAACATTACTGTGTTTCGGTCAGAAGGGCACTGAGAGCTAGCGTAATCACTGGGCATATGATACTTAAGAACTGATGTCTCAGGGTGACGGGCGTAGGGTGGTGTCCCACAGAAATATTCTAGGTGACACAGCATTTGGAGCAAAAGTTGCACTTGCCATCAGGTAAACGTTTTGCTCGCCACTTTTTCCAATAAAAAAAAGAAAACAACCTGATTAAATACATAAATGACACTAAAGATCTACAGAAAGTATCTGCTGTGTGCTGATTTCATGATATACACAAAATAAGCCGTGTGGCGTCGGTGAAAGAAAAATCTGCAACAACATACCATCCTGCGGGTGTTTTCGATTCCACTGTGTGTCCGGAAATTTGTTTTTTTGGAACAAAGTGACGAAAAAAAGCAAAGCGTTTACCTGGTGGTAAGTGCAACGTCTGCCCATAACAGATGCAGTGCTACACACAAGCTTATATTGCAAACACTGTGTTCCTAAGATATGAAAAAGAAAAGAAGAAGTTTGTTGGGTAAAACCGACGAGCGTGTGTGAAAACGCTATTGAAAGTAGAAGAAGCTAAAGATGTGTGTCAGGATCGTAGCAAGTGGAAAGATGTGGTCTCTGCCTACCCCTATGGGAAAGAGGCGTGACTTTATGTATGTATGTATGTTCGGTAAAAAACCGCTGACGTATATAACATGCATAAACAAACCAAAATTAAAATGAAAGTAACCATAAAAAGTTAGTCCATAATACTAATTTTATAACTAAGCTGTGCGTTTGGCCTTTGTTCTTCGCGGGTCATGCGAGAAGGGTCATCACTCAAGATGTTGATGATCATCACTAAAGATGATGATGGATGCAGTCCCAAGACCGGTTACGTGGCTGTATTCTCCTGGGTATTCTACAGCAGTGTTCACCGGTAACATCACTAGTTGAAGTTCCGTTTGAACCGGAACACAGTATTACTTTCTACAGTTACGACTTGACAGCATCATTTAGGCGGACTTCCCACCACTATCAAAAACATTTTAAGGGATCCTATCTATTACAGTATCAAAGCGACTCCATTCTTCTTGGCCCTGCTGAACGTGATGACGTGCCTTATAGTAATCTACTCGGTGGAAGTATACTCTACCTACTACGACTGGATCATCGTGCCGCATCAGGACAACGGAGGCTCCTGGATCAATTTGTTCCAAAAAAACTGTTAGTGTTGCATGTAACACGCGTAAATTTGCATCGCTGGTGTCTTTGTTTGATTCCATTACAGTTCACTACTAAAGACAAGCCTCTTCAATAGATTTTTATGTGGTTGGCAATGGGAGGGGTTTGATAACCTAGTTTAACATCGAAGATGAACAGTCATTGTTATAAAACGTTCGTAGCTGTGTGTCAAAACGCTTTAGGAGATTTTTTTTATTTGTATTTATCATCTTGCCTATATGAGAAAAAGTGGATGTGTTATAGCAGCTCGATTTACTTCTCTGAATTAAAGGATCTGAGTACGGACTCAGAAGAGTAAACAAAAAAAGTTAAAAAGTTTATTAACAACATAAATTCTTACAAAGTGGAGTATTATCCGATGGTCCCCACACTAGGCAAGCCTGTCATGTGGGTGCCAGTTACGATTACAATTTACAGGTTACATTACTCGGTCGTCAACGTGCATGTGTTACGAAGTATAATGCTGCATAAGATTTTATGTATATAGAAGAAAGGGCAAACGAGCATGTGGCTCGCCTGATGGTAACCTGATCGACACCGCCCATGAACATCTTTAATACCAGAGGAATAGCTGATTTTTGGCAGCAGAACGTAAAAAGTAGTTTTATTTAAATGTGGTAGTATTCGCGTAAATAAAAGAAAACATTATTGAAAATATATTTTTTTTCTTCTATTTGGTGAGGACTCATCAGTCTTCATTTTAAACGAGGTAATTAGTAGTAATTATATTATTTACATTATATTTCTAATGAAATAGAGGTTAATGAATAAGTGTGCATCATTCTTGAAATAATTTATTGCTTAGACCGTTTCAACTTGACCGAAACTCCGTGGAACTTGCATCTGGCCTGCTTCTTCTGGGTGGTATACGAGACCACCACCACGGGCTACAACGCTATCAACCCCACTAACATCGACCTTATGAGGATTATGTTTACCAGCATGATAGTCGGTAAATTAACTTTTTGTAACTTCTAATTTACTACCTTAGACTACCTTACACCTGCGCTTTTTTTTAATTAGTAGTAAGCGACAAGAGAACAAAACGTGGTAGGCAGGATTTCTATGCAGGAATCCGTCTAGGTAGATACCACCCCAGGGCCAGTTGTCCTGCCGTGAAGTCTCATATGCCCAGTAATTACTGGCGTGCATTGCACTAGCTCTCATATATAATTCCTTGAGCTTATTTAAGGTACTATACTCTGGTATAATAAAGATTCAACTTATAATAAAGATCAGGCTCAGGAGCTAGGCGCTCGCTTTAAATTTCATAGAACGCGAGTGACCTGGGTTCGATTCCCGGTGCCGGCACCACTAAAATTGATAATTGCAATTTTAAGTGCTGATTTACCACGTGCTCAGCGGTAAAGGAAAACATCGTGAGGAAACCTGCGTGTCTGAGAAAAATTACCATTTCAAGACATGTGCAGTCCGCCAACCCGCATATGAGCAGCGTGGCGGTTCTTTCTAGCTCCAAAACCATCTCAGAAATGAGAGGAGGCCTGTGCTCAGCACATTTATAGGCTGAAAATTTACTTTTTTTACTTATTACTTAGATATTACTTATCTCTGATCTAATAATAATTAAACTTAGTAAAACCACGATTAGTTGTTTGCTATAACTTTATAAGTGATATAACTCCAAAGAGTTTGTTACATCGTTTTCAGTAGTAAGGATTGGAACTCTGCGCCGGCGTCAGATTTCCCACATCGATCTATATGGGATTGGATTGTTCATTCTAAGTCTTAGGTGCTTACAATGTAAGGCCGTTTCCTTTCTATATATCCGGGGTCGGTTACTTTGCAATTTGTGGACCATATGTCAGATTCGGTGCCGTGTGGTGGCGGCTCGATAAAAGAATATTACCACTCCATCTCATCCAATGGATCTCGTAAAAGGCGAGTAAGGAATCAAACTGCACTGTGCACCAAACAGCACATGATGGCGATGTGCTCACCACCTATCACACCAAGTGCATTATATTGTTTTGGTGAAACGTGGATTGCGGCAGTCATCTGTTTTTGCAGTGAGTGCCCAGTCTCTGACTACCCCTTATGGGATACATTCGTGATCTTATGTATGTATGTAATCACAGATTAAAACTCAAAATCTACGACTCAGCAGTGACCAGTTAGTCACGCCATAAATGAATGATGAATGAAGATAAATATACAAAATCTTTAATTTATGCTATTGAAACCGACCTTATGTCGCAATTAGAAACGTAAACAACTAAATATACTTAATGATGACCACTGGCCTCGTGACCAGAACATCTGACTACTGCGCCGCGTGTCCTGTGTTGAAATCCCAGTTGGAGCCAATATTTCTGCAAGAAATGCTGCATCTCTTGCCTTCGAAAAAACTTCTAATCAGGTTAGGACGAGTGAGTTTGCCACTGCACTTGTAGTATAATATATCCTGAGCAGTTGATAGCATCCAACAGAGTTCGGAAGTTGTCGCTATGGTTTATAAATAGCCAGAAGGACACAATAGTTAATATCTATTCATTTCTGTTTTGCCATGGCAATCAAGATTTTTTTTTATTGTATAAAGTGACGAAACGAGCAAAACGTTCACCTGATGGTAAGTGCAACGTCCGCCCACAACGAATGCTGTGTCACCCAGAATATCTCTGTGCGACACCACAATGCGCCTGTCACCCCGAGACATCAGTTCTTTAGTCTCATATGCCCAGTGATTACGCTAGCTCTCAGTGCCCTTCAAACCGAAACACAGTAATGCCTGCACACCACTGCTTCACGGCAGAATAACTGGCCCTGGGGCGATACCTACCTAGACGGATTCCTGAATCCTACCACCAGTGAAATTATTTTTGTGTTTCCAGGCGCAATGATTACCACTTACTTCTCGGTCCGCATCATCAGCATACGATCAAACGTGAACAACCCTTTGGCTACCTTTCAGCAGCATCTGAAAGACATGTCTGCATTTATGTGTAGAGAAAATATGAACTCGGAGCTGCAAAGGTATATCGCGTTTTTGAGAGCAATCTTTGAGGCCTTGTCAAGTATAAACAAAAAACATACATACATAAGATCACGACTGTATCCCATAAGGGGTAGTCAGAGACTGGGCACTCACTGCAAAAAACAGATGACTGCCACAATCCACGTTTCACCAAAACAATATAATGCACTTGGTGTGATAGGTGGTGAGCACATCGCCACCATGCGCTGTTGGGTGCACAGTGCAGTCCAATTCCTTACTCGCCTTTTACGAGATCCATTGGATGAGATGGAGTGGTAGTATTCTTCTATCGAGGCCGCCACCACACGGCATAAAAAAACAGTTTTATTTATATTTTTGTTCATATCATAAAAAGAGATGCAGACGGTTCCGGACCGTGTTTTGCGGCAGTCTATGGGGCATAGACATAGGTCTAAGTTCAGCGTGGGCTTGTGATGGGTTTTTAGGAAACCTTAGGCTATGTTATAGTAAAAAAACAATATAACATTCCGTAGCCTTAAGCACCACCAAGCCGAAATGGCCATAAACCGACCATATAGCTTAAAGAATACTTTATATAATACTTTTTTATATAATACTTCCCATTCAATAAAAAAATATTTACTTAAATACTCTTACAGTTTTTTCGATTATATTATTACTGCATAGTATTTTCAAATCAAAGTTGAACTACCATTCCGGTTCATCACAAAAAAGCTATCGAACTAGCTGGCATGGCTCTACCACCTGAACAGGAAGGGGAGCTCTTAGGATTCACCATCTATTGTATCAGCCTTTCCAGACCGACGCATTATAGTTTTCTTCAAACGCTAGGCTTTTCCTAGACTACCATTCCAACCGATAGAAGCGACTAAGATATTGTACGGACAGTCTTTATTGGCGCAGAATGACACTATAATATGCAATGCTGTCACTGCTCGTGGGAACGCAGCGGGGAGTAAGAATTTTATTGACTTTTACCAAAATGGCGGCGACATGGTTTGCACCCGTTACGTCTCGTTTCCCAAAGTGGCCTCTGCATACCCCTTACATGGGAAAAAGGCGTGACTGTATGTATGTAGAAGGTTGGAACGTTACATACATATGTAGCATTCCAACCTTCTTGGACCTGATAGCCGCTTTACTGTAAATTATTATGTGTCAGGAAGTTTTCTTTCAATAATATGACTAACGAACACAGTCTAACTGATGATAATGATAATTATTCACTGTGGTTCATACACACCTACGTCGATTCTTAGTGAAGATTTTTTTTTTAATATAAAGTGACGAAATTAGCAAAACGTTCACCTGATGGTAAGTGCAACGTCTGCCCATAACAAATGCTGTGTTACCCAGAACATTTCTGTGTGACACCACACTGCGCCTGTCACCCTGAGACATGAGTTCTTAAGTCTCATATGCCCCGTGATTACGCTAGCTCTCAGTGCCTTTCAAACCGAAACACAGTAATGTTTGCACACTACTGCTTTACGGCAGAATCAACTGGCCCTGACTTACCTAGACGGATTCCTGCATATGAATCCTACCATGATTAGTGGTCAGCGCAACTGACTCCTGAGTTCGAATCCCACCTTAAGTCAAAATTTTTGCAAATCAAAAATTATAAATTTTCGGGCGTGGTGGTATTATGCATTTCAAATAACATGTCTGTAAAACGCAGCAAGTATTCAGTAAAGTCTAAATAAATAAGTGCGCGGCTTAAGAGAATCTACCACCTCATCTCATCTCGTGGGTGTCGTAAAAGCTGACAGAGGGAATATGAAAACCAGGAGGTGGGCAGCAGCGTCTTCCTGGAACATCTGAATAAATAAACCTGCGGTTTCCAGCGCGCCAGCCAACCGTGGCAACTATGGCGAAGTTCCGCCCAAAATGAGAGCTACAAACTTTTGTGCCAATCTATGGAGGAGGTCTATAGATAGAGATAAGTGATTCAGGAGAATAATTAACTTTTTAGGGATGTGCTAGCCTACTACGGATACAGTTGGGACAAGATGGGCGGCTTGGATTACAGAAACGTGTTGAAGCTTTGTGACCAAATCACTCTGCGCACAGACACGTTATTGCATATTTACGGCCCCACTTTTCTTATGGTACTGTTTGTCACATATTGCTTTGTATAATTACCATTCATATTTTTAATAATTTCACACTTCTGTATGATCGTGGACGGCAATAGCTACGTTTAAGCCAAGTTAGCAGCAGTTACTGATGGTAGGATTTCTGTGCAGGGATCTGTCTAGGTAGGTAACACCGTAGGGCCAGTTATTCTCCCGTGAAGCAGTAGGGTGCAAACAGTGTAATTACTAGGCTTACGCGACGTAAGAACTGATGTCTCAGGGTGAAGAGCGAAGTGTGACGCTACAAAGAAATGTTCTGGATGACACAGCATCTGCTATGGGCAGACGTCGCACTTACCATCACGTGAAAGATTTGCTCGTCTCGTCACTTTCTTCCATTGAAAATAAATAAAATTTTATATGATTATTTGCACTAAAAGATGGTGCAGATTACCCTCTTATTCATTGCATTAATCGCATCATCGACATCGACGGCACGATGTCGTAAAGTATTCTTTCACGCCGATTTATAGATTTGTCACACAGCAAAAAACTACATAGTGCCGTGTTGCTCATATGAATTTCATCTCGGTAAGTGTTAAAAATACTAAAAAGGCAGGAACGACGCTGATGATTTTGACCTACATATTAAAATCACACAAACAATTTGTATTTAGAAGCCCTCTTAAAATGACTTCTTTGCTAAAACATCCTTGATTAGTTTGCTTTTTTAGGTAAACTCATGTTTGCTTTGCTTTTTATAAGTAGAGTGTAAATATTTCCAGTGTCCAATCCTCAGTCATTGTGACGTATCATTACTACGCATCATAGGGCGCGCGATGCGGAGCGTTCATTTCTTGAAACGCACACGCATTGTCGAGAAGGACGACGTCATCACGGACATCTACTTTGTAGACTCTGGCAGCGTGGAACTGACTGACGATGAAAGCGATCAGTCTGAGACTGTGACCCTTTCCAAGGGCAGGTAATTGATATACCATTTTTTAAGATAAAGTGATTGTTTGGGTATTGACGCAATTGGAACACACACTAATGGAAGTAGAAGAGAAAGAGGTGTGTCAGGAGAAGGAAGTGGAAAGATGTGGTCTCTGCCAACCCCAATGTGAAAGAGGCGCGACTCTATGTATGTATAGTGCAATTTTATTTTAAATGGGAAAAAGAACACAACTAAGCTTGTTTTAGTAGATGTAATGAATAGTCGCGATATATGTGAGATGTATTCGGTGGCAAATTTATGTACTAAGCGGCGAGTATCGCAGCAAAACCAAAGTCTTCCACTTTCTTGAAGTATCGTATGTATTTATTTTCTCTGTGGATACCAATAAAAATAATGATATA
The DNA here is from genome assembly GCA_019845155.1 of Luehdorfia chinensis. Lineage (NCBI taxonomy): Eukaryota > Metazoa > Arthropoda > Insecta > Lepidoptera > Papilionidae > Luehdorfia > Luehdorfia chinensis. The sequence continues at coordinate 12,937,263 of JAHVAK010000103.1, forward strand.
AATAAATTTATCGGGATCTAATAAGTTTCTTCCTTCAGAACTCCGAAACGCCAAGTAAATCAATTATTTTTGTTTTAAGTGTTCGGGGCTCATATACGGTCTTGAATCTTTCCACTACTTGAAAGCTTGAAACTTCTGACGTTTGGGATAAAGTTATATCGGAGCTTAATTGATTACTATATATGTGTATGGGTAATTCAGATCCATATACAATGGGCAGTTATTGATGACATGTCGGGATACGCGATAATGGCGCGCTTTCGTGAACTAGTTTTTTTTAATATTCCCGTCAAATTGTTAAAACAAAAGCAATATGAATAGATTGTTCCAGGCATACTATAGGAATAGCAAATGATAATGACTTCGGTTTCCCAGAAACTTATAGTCTCAATGTTTTAACACAAAAAACATACTTTATGTGAAATCCAGGGTTGTCACCACGACATCTTATCTTGTTCGACACTCTACCTGGCTTAAAAAAGCGTGTTCAACTCAGTACACGTAAACGAAGATAAAACTTTGATAAAAACAAAAAATAAATAAACATGATAAACCGGTAAGGGTCGACCTAGGCGTACGTATCACAATCAGATAGGTGAACTTTTGAGGGAAAGGTCACGTTAAATGTACCCGCAACCGACGAAGCGTGTGTGAAATGATGAAAGTAGAAGAAGCTACATATCTGTGTCAGGATCATAGCAAGTGGAAAGATGTGGTCTCTGCCTACCCCAATGGGAAAGAGGCGTGACTGTATGTATGTATGTATGTAAATAAACATGAGTTAACTAAAAAAATATTCACTATAATAGCTGCTGAGTATATAAATAATTAGTATTTAAGCAATAAATATTAAATAAGAGCAAAAACGAGCCGAGCAACCTTTATAATATAGCGTACTCGTATATAGCACAACGTATACCATAGTTTTCTGTTTTACTCTACCTGACCAAGTACCTATTCTCCGTCCTTTTTTCTTCAGAAAGGTTTCATTGTGAAATGTTACTTATTAAAATGTTACAAATAGAAACTTTGCACTCAAATTCCTCGAAATTTTACTCTCATCGCGTCCAAAGAAGTTTCACTTCAAAAATAATAATTAAGTTATAAATTTAACAACGGAATTAATGTGTTCACAGCATATTCGGCGACTTCGACGGAGCACCATCGTTCCGATCGCCAATGTCTTTAGTGTCAATAAGCAAAGTACACCTGTTGCAAATCAATGCAAAGGCTTTTTACACCATTATCAGTGATTTTCCTGACGTTGTTTTACTCTTGAAGAATTATCGACCAAACAGTGAGGTTAGTTTAATTGATGAAATATTTATTTACATTAAAATTTAATTCTTTCTTTTTACTAAATGCGACTACAATCCAACTGATTCAAAGAGCAACAAAGATTACTTTCGCGGGCACAAGTTTGAGAAGTAAAGCTGGAACGACTTTGATGGACAAAATGAGGAACAGCGTGATAAGGGAACGCTGCGGTGTGGTAGAAGATGTAGTGTCAAAGATAGAGAATAGACTTAGATGGTTTGGACACGTAGAAAGGATGGATAAACTTGTTTGACCAAACAGATTTATAGGGCGAGTGTGAATGGGCAAGCCGGAAGGGGTAGACGTAGGCGGACGTATCACGATCAGATCGTTTTAAGGAAAGGTCACGTCAAACGTACCCGTAACCGACGAGCTTGTTTCAAAACACTAATGGACGTAGAAGAAGCGATAGATGTTTGTCAGGACCGTAGCAAGTGGAAAGATGTTATCTCTACCTACCCCAATGGGAAAGAGGCGTGATCGTAAAAACCTTGTATCTTCCGTAATGCGGACTTGATGCTAGAAGCATTCTCTGCCAGTCCCCCTTTGGACAGTAAGTAAGCAGTGAAGGGTGTTACAGGAGAGGCCCACAGGAATAATAACGCGTATTGTGAGTGGGTTTCCATTTGCGTGCTCCAATAATAAAACCCAACTTCTTAAAACTTTAAGTACAAATATAACAACTGCTTCACATCTATGATCTGATTATGCTCGTTATTTATGTGTATTGCTTAAGATGTATAGTTGTACATTGATTAGATCTAGTGAATGACGAAATAAGAAATAAATACTGTCGGAAAGGTAAACTGTGGTGGTGCGCATGAGTCGCCTTGCCGATCTTCAAGTGGGATGATACTCATTTGATGCACTTTATCATGACAAAAAGTGTAATTTCACTAAACGGAGTCCTCCCAACATATACCAGTTATTCTACCGTGAAGCAGTAGTTTGCAAGCACTACTGGGTTTCGGTCTGAAGGGCACAGAGCTGTTGTAATTACTGGGCGTATGAGACTTAAGAACTGACGTCTGGGAGTCACGAGCGCAATGTGATGCCACAAAAAAATGTTCTAGGTGACACAGCATTTATTATGATATATGCGTATTGATGTTGCACTTACCTTTGGGTGAACGATTTGCTCGCCTCGTCACTTTCTTCCATAAAAAATGTATTGTTTATTACTTTTATAATTGTATTTCTTATTTTATATTACATAATTTCTTTTTATAATTAACCTTTATACATTTTCTTAAACATTGCACTGCCCTAACAGGGTTCATGTTGCAAACACCTTGTCAAACCACATAAAGCAATAAACGATAAGACGATGACTGTTTTTTTAAGGAAAGGAGGCAAACGAAAAAAAGAAACCCTTCGTCGTATCACCTCATTTCCAGAGCACTCCCCTTGTTGCCTCAGCCAGTATCGGAATCCTTGGCGTCGACATATCGAGCAACGTTCAATTTCGCGGTCACTTGGAAGGGAAGGCCAAATTGGCCTCCAAAAAGCTTGGCGTGCTCAGTAGAGCGCGACAGTACTTCATGCCGGCCCACCGCTTGCAACTTTATAAGGCGCAGGTTCGGCCGCACATGGAGTACTGTTCTCATCTCTGGGCGGGGGCACCCCAGTGTCAGCTCCTTCCATTTGACCGCATTCAGCGAAGAGCGGCTCGTATTGTCGACGACCATGTCCTATCTGATCGGCTTGATCCCCTGGCTTTGCGAAGAGATGTTGCATCTCTTTGCATTTTTTACAAGATCTACCATGGGGAGTGTTCCGAGGAATTGTTCGGATTAATTCCAGCCGCTGAATTTCACCATCGCACCTTACGGCATAACCTCAAATTCCATCGTCACCACCTTGATGATTGGCATTCCACCACAGTGCGTTTTTCGCGGAATTTTCTGCCACGCACTTGCACTTTATGGAATGTTCTGCCGTCAGCGGTTTTTCCGGACCGATACGACTTAGGGACCTTCAAGAAAAGAGCCTATTCCTTTCTCAAAGGCCGGCAACGCATCTGCTATTCCTCTGGTATTGTAGGTGTTCATGGGCGGCGGTGATCACTTACCATCACGTGAGCCGCCTGCTCGTTTGCCTCCTATTCTATAAAAAAAAAAAAAAAAAACGAGCAAGCGGCTCATCTGATGGTATGCGATCACCGCCGCCCATGCACGTCTCCAATACCAGAGGAATCGCTGGTGCCTTGCCGGCCTTTAAGAAAGGAATAGCCTCTTTTCTTAAAGGTCCCTAAGTCGTTTCGGTCCCGAAAAACTTGGTGGCAGCAGATTTTATAAAGCGGTCGTGCCTGGCAGAAAACTCCGCGAAAACGCTGTGGTAGAATGCAAACTATCAAGGTGGTGACGATGGAATCTTGAGTTGTGCCGCAGTATGCGATGGTGTAAATCAGCGGCTGAAATAATTCCGAACAATTAATGTGATGAAGAGTTAGCCATTCTTCTACTTTCTTCTGCTTTTTTGGACCTCATTCTGCGAACCAATATAATGCATATATTAAGACGTGAAGAGAAAACTTTGGGCCTACATTTTAAGCAAATTGCGCGCACGAATGAGTGTGATTTGGCCAGAAAGCTAAATTTTACATATAACATGTGTTACCAACACATTAAATTGAATAAAATAATACATTAATTACTTACGTTCATACTATTAATCTCAATCAAATAATAGTCGGTCATTTGTTTATATTGATATTGCCAGCGTCAAATACATGATAGTATTTAAAAATGTTGCCAACGACTAATTACTCGATAAAATTCAAACTTAAAAAATTATGAATTGAGGTGGAATTTCGACCATTGGGCGACCATAGTAACTAATTATTATTTGTTACTAATTATAATATTCTTCTATTTTTGCAGAATTATATATATGGAAGCAAGGGCGATGTCCCTCCAAAGAAAATTACTGGGGAGAACATCGGTTCAACTCTCCAACCATTACATAGACGCACAGGTCTTGTTAAATATCTCCATCATAAGAACTCTGTGATTCAATTGTATCTCATTGTAGTGTCCCTTCTTTGCATCTATGGCGACGTTTACAATGCCGGATTTCAAGACAACAGATTGCTTTTGATTCTGGCCTTATATTTGCTAGATTTAGCATTCTGTCTGAAGTTCTTGTTTGCTTATATAATGCCGTACATTGCCGTAAAAGACGACGACGTAAGAAGAATTCTGTTAGCTGAAAGACATAGGTAACTGGTTAAAAAATAGTAATCCATAGTTAATATATTATTAATGCGAAAGTAACTCTCTCTGTCCCTCTGACTGCTTGTTACCTTAGCGCGGCTCAACCGTTGAATCAATCTTGAAGAAATACGTCACAGTGATAGCTTGCGTCCTAGACGGACGGACATACGAGTAGGATATTTTTTATTCCGGAAAATCTGAGTTCCCGCGGTTTTTTTTTTGGAAGACGGGGAAAACGAGCAAGCGGCTCACCCGATGATAAGTGATCACCGCCGCCCGTGAACATCTACAATACCAGAGGAATAGCAAATGCAAATGTGCGTGGCCGAAAATTGAACGGAAAACGCACTGTGCTGGAATGCCAACCATCAAGGTGGTGACGATGTAATTTTGCACTGTGTCGCAATGCAAAAAAGTAAGTAAAGTAACAGCATATAAATGTCCCACTGCTGAGCACAGGCGTCCTCTCATTTCTGAGAGGGTTTTGGAGTTGGGAACAGTCAGCCATGCTGCTCCAATGCGGGTTGGCGGACTTCACATGTCCTTGAAATATTTCTTTTCCTCGGACACGCAGGTTTCCTCACGATGTTATCCTTCACCGCTAAACACGTGGTAAATCAGCACTTAAAATTGTAGAACAATTATAGAGGTGCTAGCACCGGGGATCGAACCCAGATTACTCGCGTACTATGAAGTTAAAGGCGAGCACCCGGCCCCTGAGCTACCGCAATGTGCGATGTTGAAAATCAGCGGCTGGAATTAATCCGAACAATTCCTCGGAACACTCCCCATTGTAGATCCTATAAAAAATGTTAAAGGGATGCAACATCTCTTCGCAAGGCCAAAAAAACCATTTTAAAAATCTAAATCCACGGGGACGTTGTCGCGGGCTTCAGCTAGTATGTTATAAATGTTTCATCTCAACACAGGCCTTCTCTTATTGTTGTGTCTGGTTCGATGAGAGTTCACACTGCTCGAGTGCGAGTTAGCGGGCTTCGCATGGCGTTATAATATTCTTTTTAGTTTCTAGACATGTAGACCTCCTCACGATGTTTTGCTTCAACATTGGGTACAAGAGCGTCGCCAGCCAATGGGCCTGGGGGGGGGGGGGGGAGGAGCCGATTTTAGCAATTACCGAATACTGTTGTAAGTTGGCTTGGCATTAGGCAACTGCAGGCAAGCAACCAAAGAAATCAATTTTAAACCTTATCATTTGAGGAAGTAAGAAGTTTCTATCTGTCTGTCGATAATTTTGCCGATATGTGTTCGGAGTACAATAGCACCTACCTCTTTCCTACCGAGGTCTAGTAAGACGCGACTGAGGTATTGTTTGTACAGCCTTTACTCCTGCAGAATAATATTAAATTATGCAATGCGCTAAACTGCTCGTGGGAACGCAGTAAGAATTTTTGGATTAGTAGCAAAACGACAGCGACGTGGTTCGCCACCGGTCACATCTCGTGTCCCGCGGTATTTAAAGTGGGCCATGGATGTGGTCCCTGCCTACCTGTTGTTTGGTAAAAGGCATGACAAGTATGTATATTTTTGACAACTTTCCTCTTTTCAGGTATTACAAGTATGAGCTCAAATACGATATTCTATCGTGCACTCCTCTGGAATTGCTAAGCTTCCTAAGCTATCACCGACGCGGGCTGTTATTTTCTTTGTTTCGACTAAACAGGCTATTTAGAGTTGTATGTTTCTGAAGTTTTTTTTTTGGATCAAAAATATTACCGTTCATTGTCATCCCGCGATTTTCAGTTCCGCCCATTCTAGTAGTTTTACGGACATTTCACACCCCATAAAAAGAATCACTTTTTTTTTTATTGTACATAGTGACGAAACGAGCAAAACGTTCACCTGATGATAAGTGCAACGTCCGCTCACAACAAATGCTGTGTCACCCAGAATATTTCTGTGAGACACCACACTGCGCCCGTCACCCTGAGACATCAGTTCTTAAGTCTCAATTGCCCAGTGATTACGCTAGCTCACAGTGCCCTACAGACCGAAACACAGTAATGCTTGCACAATACTGCTTCACGGCAGAATATCTGGCCCTGGGGTGGTACCTACCTAGACGGATACCTGCATAGGAATCCTACCATCAGTATACTTACTTATTAGTTTTAGTTCACTTATGCTTACTTTTTAGTCACACTTATTAGTTTAGTTCACTTATTACGCTTTGTATTGTTTCATGGGAGTTCTATGGATACAATCATTTGTTCTTTTGTTTTAATCCTTTTCCCGCTTAAAGTTATGGATTTTTTACTTCTTCCCTTTGCTATTGATACGGCACTATGAACTTCTGTTTCGCTAGGATAACTGTGGCTCTAATACGAGTATAAATTTTGAACAGACGACAAATTCTAGTGATAACTGGAAGAGTTTCTTATAGTTAAGTTAACAGCATTATTATTAATTACTTATAAGTTACTTATAAGTTATTGGCCGTGTGGTGGCGGCTCGTTAAAAGAATACTATCACTCTATCTCATTCAGTGGATCTCGTAAAAGGCGAGTAAGGAATAAAACTGCACGATGTACCCTATAGCGCATGGTGGCGATGGGCTCACCACCTATCAGACCAAGTGCATTATATTGTTTTGGTGAAACGTGAAACTTTCTGCAGTGAGTGCCCAGTCTGTGACTACCCCTTATGGGATACAGTCGTAATCTTATGTATGTATGTATGTATAAGTTAATCTATGTCTTCCTAGCGGTAAGTGTTACGACTGTCTTTAAACGTTGCAGTGTCAATCAGAACTTTGAACTACAGATTCATGTGTGTACTCAGCGGCGTAGCTACCGTAGAGCTAGGCGGGGCAGTGCCCTGGGGCCCAAGCTCATGGGGCCCCTCGGCCTCCATGAACGACGCCCGAAAAAGTTATATATAAAAAATTGTTTAAATATCAATTAATTTTTTCCCCGGGGCCCTTGGTAACATAGCTAGTGGCACCCTGCACTGCGCTCATCACCTTGGGACTTCGGTTTTTTCTAGTCATATGCAGGGTAATTTCGCTAGCTTCGGTACCCTGAAAATCGTAATGCAGTGTTCCGACGACCTATTTATTTAGTCCCTATTTTTAATACCACGCAACGATCACTCAATTCACTCAGGCTGACAGCACAGTGCTCAGTGCTCACGCGGCTCCCGTCACATCAGACATCATGGACAACATCAACACGGACATGTCTTGTTCGGAGTTCATAAATAAATAAATATAAAAATGACGCGTAATAAATGAACGCAACGTTAAGTACACATAAAAACAAAAAGCGTTTTTGTTTTTCCTTCAATCAGGTGGTTCAAATCGGACCGAACTTCGATCGTCTTCGATGACCGACCGATTGTCCCGACTTTTTTTTTCCCAAAACGTGACAACCCTTGTTTTCAACTGTTGTCCTGGTTTCAAAGATAAAAACGAAACAATGAAGAGATAACTAAAGATGTTACACAACAAGAAACTTAATAAAAACAAAAGTAACAATGGAATAACAAGAATTTAACAAAACTATCTGGATCTCATATGAACTAGTTGATCTATAGGTAGTAAAGATGGCGGATGTACCGGTGGGGTTATACCGGTGACAAAACGTTACATTTGAATGGGAAGTGTTCGCACTAACTGTACTCTATTATTTGGTAGTACTCAAATGAGTTCTTTCAGAAGCATGTTTTTATGGTTTGTTTACCTTTCGTCTCACGGCTCCCTGGATAGACTATAGACGAACTTCTGTATAGAATTCCTACCACCAGTAAAATATCACAATCACCATCATCATCATTTTAGCCTACCACCAGTCCACTATTGAACAAAAAACTCCTCCATATATGCCACAAAAGTGTGTAGCTCCTATTTTAGGGGGATTATGCTATAGTTGCCACGCTTGGCAGGCGGGTTGGCAACCGCAGTTAATTCAGATGATAAGACGATGCTCTCCATCGTCTGGTTTTAATCTTCCCTCTATCGACTTTTACGATACCTACGGGATGAAATGGGGTGATAGATTCTCTTAAGCCGCCACCACTCGGCGGCAGTATAAAAATAATTATATCAAATTTATTTAACACTTAATGTTTCTCCAGATAACGGTGTACAAGGGCATCAACCGGCATCACGAGCGCCTCTCTATCAACATCACCCTGACGACGATATACTCGGTGTCCATTTGGTTCTCGCTGTTCGTTCACCTGACCACGTGTTTGTGGTATTTCATTGGCGACATCGAAGACAAAGCCGCACCTAACTCTTCTTGGATGCATAAGAGTAACGATCATATATACAATATCATATATGTACATTATCGTTTCAGTATACAGATAGTTAATAAGATAAATGGCAACAAACATACAAGATAAAGGTTCATAGACCAACTACGAGTCTATTTAACATTCATCATTTCAAGCTATCATTAGTCCACTGCTGGACATAGCGGAGGCCACAAATGCCACAAAATTTTTAGCTCCCAATTTGGGGCGGCGGGTTGCCCACCGCAGTTTACAACCCACCAAACAAATAAACTACGGTAGATGTTCCAGTCACATGATGCTACCCATCTCCTAGGGCATTGTAAGAGTTATTTATAGTATGAAATTGCGGACTCTACCAAGTTCTAATAAATTGTGTCCGTAAGACTTGTGAATGCTGTAGTTACATATTATTATAAGTACATATCATATATACTGAGACACTCTTCAAATAGACTTGTTGTCAATGTGAAGTAACCTGCAGATAACAGTTTGCTCTTGCTCACGTCTGCTCGAGAGTAAAGTCCACCGAACAATTCTGTTCGACAGCAGACTTGTCAAATTTGAATAACATATTAGAAATTTATTTATTTTAATACTTTATTGTAAACCTTAAAATAAAGGTAACAATGGGCGGATTTAATGCCTATGGGCATTCTCTGCCAGTCAAACCATGGCATGGTGAAAAAGCAGTGGCAGGTGCATTTTATAATTAAATTTATGTTATGAATAAGAAAAAAGAAAGTTAAATGAAGTTAATTAATATATGTATTAATATTACATAATCATAAATAATTATATACATCCATACACATTTATATACAATATACATATACATACACATCATCATCATTTCAGCCTACCATAGTCCACTGTTGAACATAGGCCTCCCCCATAGATTGCCACAAAATACGGTCCTGATCCACCTGCATCCATCGACTTCCTGCAAAACCGTGTAGGTCGTCGCTTCATCTAGTGGGGGGTCGCCTTACACTGCGTTTGCCGGTACGAGGTTGCCACTCGAGAACCTTTCTTCCCCAATGGTTATCGGTTCTTCGAGCTATATGGCCGGCCCATTGCCACTTCAGCTTGCTAATCCTTAGGCACATTTTCTTACATACACATACATACATATAATGGTGGCAAGCAACGGTTTGCTAATTCCTATGAAATTGTATTATCCACAGTTTTAAGAAAATGTTCATAAACCATTAAATTTTTTTTAAATGTTTTACCGAATTTAATCGGGTTTAATTTAAACTATTTATAACCCGAAAACTATAAATTAAACACGATGAAATCCGTATAAAAAATACTTTTATTTAAATGTGTAGTATTTGCGTAAATATAAGAAACCATTATGTTCCTTAATTAGTTTCTTGAACGAGTTCTTGTTCTACTAAAACTACGTACGTAACTACGCGTAGTCCATCAGAGAATTCATTCGCATGCTTAATTGAAAATTGTATTGAAACATCTACAACTCATTAATCACTATTTTAGCTCACTTTGGGTCCGATGGACACCGAGAGCTAGTGTAATTACTGGGCATATGAGCTTATGAACTGATGTCTCAGGGCATATGACAGCCGAGCGCAGTGTTGAGCCACACATAGGAAGGAGGTCACAAGAAGACAGAGGAATAAGGCAAGTTGCCGTAATCGCCACGCTTGACAGGCGGATTGGCGATCGCGTGCTGGACTCCTCGCACGATACATGTTCCTGCATAGGTCTGGCATCTTTCTCTGGTCTGGACTCTTACGACACGTGATAAGATAGCGTGTGCAGATTTTATTATGCCGCTACCCCGTTGCAGATGGTTTTATAATGTCATTAAAATGTCGCCGAAGCCGTGTGGAGGCGGCTCGTTAAAAGAATACTACCATTCCATCTCATCCAATGGATCTCGTAAAAGGCGAGTAAGAAATTAAACTGCACTGTGCACCTATCACACCAAGTGCATTATATTGCTTTGGTGAAACGTGGATTGTGGCAGTCATCTGTTTTTGCAGTCAGTGCCCAGTCTCTGACTACCCCTTATGGGATACAGTCGTGATCGTATGTATGTATGTGTATCAAATCACAGTCCACTGCTGAACATACCGAGTAGTGATTGTCATTGCATCGTTGGTTTTAAACGGGTAGTTGCGTTTCACGAATAATCCGACTCCGTAACAATAAAGCACCGACCCTAATGCTAAAACTTTATTCCTAAAACCTGTCAGCATTACATAGAATTACTGGTGGTAGGAGTCCTATACAGGAATCCGTCTCGGTAGGTACCACGCCAGAGCCAGTTATTCTGTCGTAAAGCAGTAGTGTGCAAACATTACTGTGTTTCGGTTTGAAGGGCACTAAGAGCTAGCGTAATCACTGGGCATATGAGACTTAAGAACTTATGTCTCAGGCACCATACTGTGTCCATCATGACACAGTGTGGTGTGGTGTGAACACAGAAATTTCCTGGGCGACACAGCATTTGTTATGGGCAGACGTTGCACTTACCATCAGCCGTTTTGCTCGTTTCATCACTTGATCCAATAAAAAAAAAATCATTGTTTCAGTACCCACATATGTTGCGCTGAGTGCTATCATGTAGCGTTATAGAATGAAAGAAAATCATTTATTGGTACAGCACAAAAGGACAACACACTTAGTTAAAATATAAACTACATATAAACAACAAACTAATAAAAGAAAATACAATCATAAAAAAATTAAATAAAATGCATCAAATAGAAGGCACAAAGACACCGGAATTATGTATAACTCTTAGCTGTGTCAGATGTTTATTAAATTAACCTACTCTAGTGCAATAATTTATTAGCAAATTTTCTTTGATGAGGTTTTATATTGTTGTATTTGGTCTGTTCTCTTCCTCTGTTATTTATTCCCCAACGCCCAGTCCAGTCAAAGTCTTCGAACATCATCGGAGTTGTTTCTTTTTGTAATTTAACTTATCAAGTGTATAATTACGTAAAACATTGTCCAGATGACGGCAAATCCTGGTGCAATAACCTATATATATGTTCCCTTTACTTCGTTCTTACGACCTTCACGCAGAATGGAGTTGGTGATATCATGCCGAAGAATCAATCAGAGGTAATATTTATCAATAACATGTGGTTATAATATTAAAATTGAGTGCATGGAGCTCCAGCAAAATATAATACAATTACATAAAAGAAATTTAAGTTTCCCTGTCAACTGAACTTTTTTTACTAACATCATTATACATCATCACCTCAGGCTAAAATTGTTATGATTATGAATCTAATTTTTATCAATCAGAAAGTTACGTATTCGTATTTATAACGTATACGTATAACATAATTTAAATAAAGTTAAAGAACAACTTGTTTATGAACTTGAGTGTCACAGTCTTTAAAAAGAAAATGATACTAAAATAAACACAATTCTAAATTAAACTGTTTGTTTACCGACAACCGATATACCTAACACAATTCGTACATGGCACGTCGACATTTCACTGGCAGGGTGACAAAAGCCAATACATCAGCAACGCCGAGCGGCTTGTTTATTTAATACGTTCCATTTGTTATTCAGAATTAAAATAAGACTTGCAAATAATCTGGCGTTTTAAATTTTTTTTGACTGTTAAAAAAATCATAATAAATACTGCTAATACTTGGGTGGTATTAACGTTTGTATTGAAATAAAAGGATCAATTTTAAATTTATAAAAAGATCGTAAATAGAGTTCATATGTCTTACATCAAATCCTTAGAAAATTTTCAAATTTCTACCTTTAGAATTAGAACCAATAAAACTCTTTTCATATTTCAGCAGTCGTAGATTTTCTGCCAGTGTCACTGTCACACATAATTTAGAATTTATCAGAAATTTCCAGCAATTACGTTTGCTTAAAATTTCGTAAGAATATCGACAGAAAAGTGATCGTAGAGACGTAATAGTCGAACGGTCTTGAATAGTCACTATCATCATCATCATCATTTCAGCCTATCACTAGTCCACTGCTGAACATAGGCCATCCCTTTTAGGTAGCGACAAAAGTTTGTAGCTCTCATTTTAGGGGGTTTTGCCATAGGTGCCACGCTTGGCAGGCGGGTTGGCAACCGCAGTTTATTTGTTCAGATGTTCCAGGAACATGCTGCACATCTCCTTGTTTTAATTTTCCCTCTGATGGGGGAAAATTAAATCATCCCATCTCATCCCCACGGGATGAGATGGGATGGTGATGGGATGGTTTTCTTAAGCCGAATATTAACAGAAATAAATAAACATACGTAAATATTCTTAGTGACACAAAAAAGTTGGGTGCAAGACTGCTTACAATTTGGTGCTTGACAATGGTAAAAGCAGTTTCCGTCACACATCTTAGACCCTGCTCCTCACCTCTCATCATCGGTCATGGTTCTTTCCGTTATGGTGAATTTGAGATGGTATTTCACCATCTGTTGGAGGCAACAATATCTAAGCATTTCTGTTAGTCGCTTTTTTTAACAACCACGGGTTCATATGGATCCATAGATTATCGTACGCTATTGCCATCATTATAAAACTGTAACAACGATTAGATTTTAACAATTAGTAAACGATTTGCAATTTGTAAGTCGCAACAAAACTTGCCGGTGTACAAAAGCAATGTGTTATGGCAAAAAATCGTACACTTTCAGGTGTTATTCGTGTCTGTTCTCCAAGTGATATCAACCATGGTGTTTATGATTTACGTCGGCGAATTCTCCAACATCATCCAGTACCAGTCTTACCGCTCGTTTAGCTTCTACTGCAAGTATTTGGAACTTCAGGTATCCGTAGTGTGCAATGTTTAGTTTTATTATTTTTAGAGACTTCTATCTTTATTATATCTTTACTATCTTTATATATACGCTAGATAACCATAAAATCTATCTGCCTGTGTAGGTTTGTCTGACGTCATTTTCTTACGCCGTCACACCACAGCAAATATTTGCCATTGTAAACTAAGACTGGTGTTATGATTCCTATGCAGGAATCCGTCTAGGTAGGTCCACCCCAGGGCCAGTTATTCTGCCGTGAAGCAGTAGTGTGCAAACATTACTGCGAGCTAGCGTAATCACTGGGCATATGAAACTTAAATCTGATATCTCAGGGTGACAGGCGCAATGTGGCGTCACACAGAAATGTTCAGGATGGCACAATATTTGCATTTGTTATGGGCAGACGTTGCACTTACCATGAGGTGAACGTTTAGCTTGTTTCGTCAATTTATCTTATAAAGAAAAACATTTAAATGTCTGTCTCTTACCACCCAGGAATTTTTGAAAAATAATCGAGTCTCTAAGAACTTGGTGAAGATTGTAAACAAATATTCCCTTCACCTGTGGCGGGAGTCGCGAGGAGTACAAGTGCCACACTTTTTGAAAACAGCACCGCACTGCCTCAATTTGAGGCTCATGTCTGCAGCTTTCTCGCATCATTTGACAAATGTATGTAAATCCTTACTATTTACCATGTAGGTTACATTTCATAGGGAAAACCAAACAAGTAGCTAAGCGGTCTATTTTGTTATTATGAAAAAGATCTATGGACTGCATTATCGATAACTAAATTAACATTATTTGGCAGCAATCAAATCAATTTTATATATCAATGTTATATAATACATATATATGCGCAGGATAACAGTGGGTCGTCTATGTAACCTCAAACGGAGGAGCATGGACTCACGGAGGATAAATTTGTTACAGAACATGGTCTTCCAGGACTGCGAAGCAGCCTTTCTTCGGCAGCTAGTAGGTTGCTTACGTTTGTATACATACAACGAAGGTAAGAATAGACCATTTATTAAAACAATAACACTAAAGGAGAAAATTAGCTTTTTCCTCATCGGTCCGACGGGCTAGCCCCATCAGCTAGTTAGATTTTTTCGGCGTTTTGATCTTTAAGTCGTACATTCAGTCTGTTGATGATTTGATTCGTAAAGTTAAATTAAAAAAGGCCCTTCCTTCCTAAAATAGCACCTGAAGGAAAATCTATCTTTTTCAATTCCTCACTTAATTGTTCTTCTAGGGTTTAAAAATGTTCATCGATTCATTATGCGGGTGATAATCACCAACAATAATGTCACAAACAATTTGCACATCCATAATAATTTTGGCTTCAAAACTCATTTGCAGTATGTACATGTTATATATTTGTTTATTGGATAGTGTGACGAAACGTGCAAAAGGTTTACCTGATGGTAAGTGCAACGTGTGCCCATAAGAAATGCTGTGTCACCGAGAACGTTTCCGTGTGACACCACACTGCGCTCGTCGCCCTGAGACATCAGTCCTTCAGTCACATGTGCTCAGGGATTACAGTAGCTCTCAGTGCCCTTCAAACCGAAACACAGTTATGTTTGCAAACTACTGCTTTACGGTAGAATATCTGGCCCTGGGGTGGTACCTACCTAGACGGATTCCTGCATAATTATCCTATTACCAGTAAAATATATTATATACGAAAGTATTCGTTTTTCAATTAGAGAAACATTTACTGAAATGAATATCCATATTCAGTTGAACTGAAAACGATAACTAACGTCATTAAGCTAGATCATGTTATTAGTATATCTTAATCTCGCTGTGTGTGTCAACAGAACCAAAACCATTCAGTTATATCTTTACTTTTCAGTTAGATTCATGTAATACAGACTTCATAAGATTTATGATAATGAAGTTTTTTTATTGTCATCACATCATCAGGTATGTTCGTTGTGAGAGAAAGTGAAATAACAGACTCAATGTATTTAATACACACTGGACGAGTACAAGAAAGTAAGGAAGAAGATAATCAGAAAAAAATAGTTAATTCCAGGGACTGTTTTGGCATGGTAAGCAAAATGTCTTAGTTTCTTAATAAGGTTACATCTAACTGCGCTTTATTGTGCGTGCTTCGATTCTTTGAATTTTTCTTCAATAATTCATTTACCACCACCCATTCGTAATGCACTGCCTACGTGCCATTGAGTCCATCACGTGACCAGTCACTGTCAGCCATCTTACGTAGGTCTTTACTGTACTTAGCCGGGTTTTTGAGATTTATCTAAGCCATCGGATTCTCTGCCACTACAATCTGCTTATTTTAGTTTTCCAGAACATGACAAAATTATTATTTTATTTAGTTTACGATTCTCATGATTTTCATAACGTAATATATAAATTTATTTCAGGTTCAGGGTTTAATACATGATCTCCCATACATGCATTCGTATCGTACTATAACAAAATGTCAAATTCTTACGTTGAATCTGAACGATTGGGAGGACCTCTTAAAACATTTTCCTGGCAGCAAAGATACTATTTACCGAAACTTGAACTTTCATGACCTTCCCCCCAATACGGGGAGAGATACAAAAAGCTCACAAGACAATAAACAGAGTAAAGTCACAATATGCAAACTTCATGATGAACCTCCTCTAGACCAAACAAAAGACGAGGCAACTGAACCAATGATTTCTACTCCAACTGAACATAAATATACAGAGTTAGAATCATCTATAGATAATGCTGCAGAACAGTCGGAGTTGCCTTTTGCAGAACTTAAGGAAACACTGCAAAAAGAAATATCTTCTTTGTCGATATTAAATTCGGATCGTGCTGAAACAGATATAATACTTGAGAGTATTGAGTTAGAACAAAGTACTTTCCCTGCTGATAATAGACTCTCTGTGAATGTAGATCAACAAAGAGAGGTGGAAAGTAATCAGACTCCTACAGTCCCAATACTACCATCAACTACAACAATAGAAAGCAATAAAGCTTTTACATTTTCGGACTTTACTGTGCATAGTAGTGTCTCTATTAATAGAGATAGTTTACTTCAAGTAGAAGATAATGAAATTAATTCTGGAATCGTAGCCAATCTTGACATATCGGTACAGGATACAGCTAACGCCACCGACAATTCAGAAAAAGAAAAGCAACTTGTAAAGGAATTAAAGTACACTGAAGTGGATACCAGTGACCATGTTTCAAGCCTTGATATGAAAACGGTAGAAGATTACATACTCGAACGGCAAGAAACAGAGTATTCCCTGTCTTCAAAACCAACAGTAGAATTAACGCCATTACCAGAAGCGCAGCAAATTCCGGATGAACTCCCGTCAAGCTCACGGGCTAACAGACATTTGTACCGCGTTCGTTATGAAGATGAAGACGCCAACAATTCATTTCAAGATGAAAACGGTACTGAGGAAACTTCTTTGAATGATTTTCCGTCCAGCGAATTGAAAAGCGATACTAAAATTACTGCAGAAAAAACTGGAAACAACAATATAGAAGCTAAAGAAATTGTATCTGCGCCTAATTTAGATATAACTAATAATAGCAAAAAAGATGAACAGAGTAATAAGAAAAAAGGCTCTAAAAAGTAAAATAAACTTTTAAAGTTATGTTTGTGTGATGATTTATCGCCATGCAGTAGGAGTAGCCCAGCTCGTCGTAAAAATTAGCAAAAAGGGAATGCTAGAAACATATGCGTGGCCTTTCCATTTCAAACATGAAGACCCTTACTGTCTAAATCAGTGACGGGCAGCAGAATATAAGGGGTTAGACGTCTGCGTGTCGTTATCAATCAGCTTGCCAAACAATACGATTACAGCAGGTTCTGGAGAACTTCGAAAATCTGGCTCTCTAATACGTAAATCCTGTCTTTGAATAACTAACGAAAGTAACGTTTGTCAAACGTAAAGTGTTTGTCTTTAGATCTGAATGTATTATGATTGCCCCACGTCTGTTAACACTGAATCTGGCACTTCCATTATCTGACGCTATCTTATAGCATAAATATACAGTTTACCGTGTGGTGGCGGCTCGTTAAAAGAATACTACCACTCCATCTCAACCAATGGATCTCGTAAAAGGCGAGTAAGGAATAAAACTGCACTGTGCTCCCAATAGCGCATGGTGGCGATGGACTCACCACCTATCACATCAAGTGCATTATATTGTTTTGGTGAAACGTGAATTGTGGCAGTCATCTGTTTTTGCAGTGAGTGCCCAGTCTCTGATTACCCCTCAACCCCTCTTGGGATACAGTCGTGATCAAATGTATGTATGTATGTATTTAGTTTATAGAGTAAATACCAGAATATACTTCGTGCGCTACTAAACTACTACTAACTATTAATCAGAAGATATGGCTGTGGTTGAAATCTGCCACGAGCACATTGTTATTATTATAATTCAATATAAGAATCGTAAATATGAAATAGAAGTTCGTAGTTTTTACGAGTTAATGACATAACTCGCAAGTCATTACTGTTTGCGCCATAGTTGAATATCATTCACGGTAATTTGAATGTGTGCAGTTCGTTGCACGATACTGTATAGCTCTTTATAGTAATTAAACGTATATGCAGTGCAGGGAAAATAATGTAAGAGCACATCGATAGTATCTCCCATCCCTTCTCTACCTTTCTCTACATCAATGATGTGCCCTGTACCTATCTCACTTAAACTATTTCAAAATTATAATTTTATTAGTACTGACCTTTGCATCGCACGCACCTGCTTGGGGTCTTCGTGAAATATAGACAAGTTTCGGTTTAGGGTACTAAATATTGTGTTAGATATTTTTTAAATTTATTTAAGCGGCCACTCGAAGAACGTAGAAATAACTTAGAAGCCGACAAGACGTCTATTGACGATGTGCACGTGAGATCCTGTTTCTACTCGTACAATAAATCGTTTGTGCCCTTATTACACTTTAATATAAATAAAAATAATGGCCTAGGCGTAATCTTTAACCTACATATGTTTCGTCAACATGAGTCATTCATTCAAGCGTTTGGCTCTGTAGAAACTTGCATTTATCAATTATTGATGCGTCGATTTGGAGTAGCGCCAAGGTATAGTTATTTTGGCCCGTCGTTAGCAGGGGATAACGGTCTCGAGCTGACCAAAGCTTAAGACCAAACACATGCTCGAACTACTATTTGCTATTTTAGCTTTTGATCTGCTCAATTACATAGAAGCGATATGGATCAAACAATCTTCTCGCCACAAATCCGAATTCAAATCTAACTTTGCATCTGAGTCGTATCTTCGCGTAATCCCCGTAGGTTTTGGCAATTTTTATTTTTATCCTTATTACCTACATATCTCTAATGTTTTCACATGTTTACCGTTCAAAGGATTACTTCTATTAAAAAAAATGGAGTGAATATGGTATACAGTGATTTAATAAAGTTATATTCATCGTCCTGTTTGTTTGTTGCATGCACTATTTTAATTTCTGATTTATGAACGATTTTTTATGCCTAGTGGGCAGAAAGTCAAACTTTAGCCTATTAATGATTATTGTTAATGCAATTAGATTTTCATGAAAAGAAAAACAATACAACATAGTTACAAAAACTTTATTACAAAACTCTTACTCCATAACGATATTAATATTCTAAAGAGAGGTGATACTCATCGAGCAACAATTATAAGCTAAATATATGTTGTTGAAGTTAATTTGGAGTTCTAAGAAGATGTCTTTCTCAGTGTATTTAATTTACATCTTGGACCACAACCGCAGCCCTCGCTAGTCAAGAGTTTATTTAAATTGGAATGCCCAGCACTTTATTTGTTCTTGGTTGGATAATATAATAAATTTCTTTATTGTCGTTGGCAGTTTTTTGTGCTACGTTCCGTGGTAATTGTGTGGTTTCAGTGTAACGATATTTAAATGCTTTGGTATATAGCGATATTGCTTAACCTATTTTTAATTTAGATACTAAAATTACGGATCTCTTAAATTAAATTCATTTTAGACTTTTAACTACGGCCCGCCTTCATTGGTCTCTTGAGTTATCCCGACCACACCTGCAACAAAAAGGGTTTTATTTTATTTTACGGTCATTTTAAATTGCAATGCACAAGTATGGGTGAGCAGGCAAGTCTCAGCCTCAATTGATTTATTCATGAAAGCTTTTTAAAGTTCTTTTGAACATACTTCTAATAATGACTATTTTCTTTTTTCTTAAACAATAAATGTGTCCTATTCTTAATAAAAATTGTAATAATGCCATATTACACTGTCTTACAAGTATCAAGTCGTTATACAATACTAGCAGAAGGTAAAGAGTAATCTACATGTATGTTATAGCGCCGTTATTGTTAGAAGCTGTTTCTAATGTATCTGCCCAGAAACGATGTTGGTTTTTCCAGACTGAGCAAGACAACCTCGACCGCATCGTTCCATGCTGCGGGATACAGTTTAGTTTCTTGTTTATTGTAAAATAGACGTTAATTCCAATATATTTGCGACGAACTAATTACTCTTCAAGAATTAAACGTTTTCTACAAACTGGCTTCATTAAAACTATCGTCTTTATAACTCTCGTCGCCTATTTTTATTAAACAAATTACATGTTATAAGTTTGCCATTATATGTATAACAGGTGGTATAAAAAATCAGTTACTTTCATCAACAAGGCTTTCGTAAGAGGCGACCGAAGGAATAAATAATAATTGTTGGGTTCAATATTATCCATATTGTCAACCGCTGAACAGATTTATTTATATTTCATTGTACCAAAAATATTTTATGAAAACATCATCAGGTAACGTCCGCATTATTTAAAATTATAATGACGAGTAAAAGTTACAAGAATACCACAACACTTGCGTTTGTTTAAAAAAAAACATCAATTTGTACACTACTCGATGGAATTTTTTTTTATTATCGTATTCTAAATGTCGCTATTACGTGTTATTTACGTTACGAATTCGATCCCGAACCGACTATTTGTGTAGCGGTATGACGAACATCACTCGAATGTGACGTGGGATCCTGCAAGTATTTAGAAATAGACGTTTAACGAGGCCTGGAATGATATTTCTGTTATTGAAGTAGCCTTTTTATATACCAACTGTCCGGGTTACAGTTTGGTGCGGATTCTGGAAACTTTTCAGCTACTTTGATTCAGTAAACTAATTTTTCATTTTAATGAGAGTAAGTAATATTATTTTTATTAGGGGCATACTTTTTTATTGAAGTCACAAAACGAGCTAATCGTCCACCTGATGGTAAGTGCAATGTCGGCCCATAACAAATGTTTCATCCAAAACATTTCACCACAATGTGCTTGTCGCCCTGAGACATCGGTACTTAAGTATCTTACGTAGTAACTACACTTGCTGTCACCGCACTTCAGACCGAAACACAGTTACGTTGAACATGACGACCGCATGGCCTAGTGGACAGAGTACCTGACTTCTACTACGCGGGTCCTGGGTTCGAATCCCAGCCGGAGTCAACATTTGTGCTAAAACACAAATTGTTGGTTTTCGGGTCTGGTTGTGTTGTGATTGTCTCCGTGTTTCTGGACACTGCATCCTCGCCTACCTCCGATCTTATCGCATTAGCGTTACATCGGGCACCCGCCCGACCTACCCAGGTTGGGATGAGTGAGTGCCTCTGTGTTTGCGCGGACACTTGTGGCACTATAATACTTCGTGTATGTCACTATATTATTTAATGTTGATAGCTCTCGACAATATTCGGAAGTTGACGCTGTGGTCGAAATCGATCAGGAGAACATCATCATCATCATCATATGTTGCACACTAGTTGTTGACGGCAGAATAACTATCGATGCGGTGGTACCTACCATGACGAATTGACAAAAGGGTCTATGGCTACCGACTGATGGAGGAAAATCCATCTGAATTTGCAGAATATAAATTCGAGCGGCCAGTAACGTAACCAATATGTATGAGCAACGCTTTTTTTTGTGCCTATTAGCTTTTGCTGGCGATTTCTGTGGAATGCCCATATCGGCGAAGGTAAAGGGCTTATGTTCGTATTAACAAACGTCCATCTATTTTCTTGCCTTTGCCGAATTCGAGCCGAACGATATTTTCCAGAAACAACCAGAGGCTGTCGTCAGTCCAGGCTATAGTTCAGTGCTTCGAATTGTCATTTTCCCGTATTCGAAAACAGAATCGAAACAAATAATTGCATGTTGCCCAATCTGCAATTTGAACTCAGGTACTTAATCAGTATGAGTGAACGACCTCCGTGTCGAAAGTTATTTATTATCTCTAGCAGAGTAGGCAAATTTAAAAAAGTGGATATACATTATTCTGGAATAGGTCCATGTTTGCTAAATACTGGCACCATACTTAATTTTTAAGAGATAGTGGCGTTTATGCCATCTGACATGTGGCGAAAGTGCCACCATACAGTGCAATGTAATTTAGCTCATAAAACAGCTATGACGTCTCTATCCAATCGATGACTGTTTTTCGACCGTTAGTTACAATTGAAATACAAAAAATATACGTCGAAACTGGGTATTCGTCTTTATAGGATTATGAATCTGTAATTCCGTCCTCGGGGAACGCGATACTGTAATGTAATGTGTGGCATTGTGTACGTGGCGTGGCAACAAGTGTTGTTAAAGACTTTTAAATGAACGGAGCCTCCTATATTATCGACATCTACACATTCATCACCAACCAACCAATTTTTAGCGCTTTCAGCGCTATGCCACCTCATATTTCAATCCGGCGAAGCTGTAAAAGCCTTCAGTCTAACAGTTACCATAAGTCCTAAAAAAAAAAACCACCAACCAAACGGGTTGTGGAGCCGGTGACAATCTGCCACACTGCTCCAGTGATTGCCGAACTTTAAATGTACTCAGTTTAAAAAAAATATTTTTTTCCACCGCTAAGCACGTGGTACATCATCACTTAAGAATTTAAACAAAAATTTAGCAACGATAGTCAAATTTAGGTTGCTCTCATACTTAAATTAGATCGCCCCCTAACCTACCTCATATATATTTTAAAAAAGCAAATCAACCGTTTCCGAGTTGTACTTTTTGTAGCGTAACTACCGCACATTGTATGAAATTAGTATTCATACTCGAACTGTGTTACAATGAACAGTAGTTAACAATACGTCTCTAATTCAACCGTGAGTAAATGAATATGATAAACATATCATCTTGTGTCTAGAACTGCCAAATGTGAGTAGTAGAATACTTTATTGCCTATTTATAACTTCACCAATGTCGATGTCATCGCAAACGTGTTGGGAAACCCTTTTAACATATGCGGCAATCGTGTAAGATGTTACAGAATTAGATACAGTCCTTCACGCAACATTCTCGCAGCTACAGAAATATTTCGTGCTACATTAAATGTACGATTCTGGAATATTCGATATATGCATACGACATTGTGTGTGTTGTGGTATTTTTTTTTTAGTTTTTCGTTAAATAATTATTATTCATTTATCTAATTTTTATAGACATACAATTTATAGCCATCAAACTTAATTACCACTTAGATTGTATATAAAACAAAAATCTGTTATTCTAAGACTTTTTCTAAAGTTTATCATATCTCTTTAACTTTTATATGTACGCTATGTAAATCCAACATACGCTTTGTCACGAACGGGACAAATTAAAAATATGTTGGATTCATTCCATGAGATGTTTTTTATATTATTTTTCGTAATTTTGTTCTGAGACATTTTTTGAACAATTAAATTTCGAACGTTGGGATTGAACGGCCTATCAGAGTAACATCTGTAACACTTTGTGGTTGGTTCATCATCGTCATCATCATTTCAGCCAGTCCGCTGCTAAACATGGGCCTCTCTCATAGATTGCCACAAAAGTTTGTAGCGATCATTTTGGGGGGATTTTGCCATAGTTGCCACGCTAGGCTGGCAGGTTGGCAACCGCAGTTTATTTATTCAGATGTTTTAGTTAGATGCTGCTGCCCATCACCGGGTTTTTTTTCTCCCACTGCCACAAAACTACTTGAAATGTGTGATCAAAGCTGTCACTCTACATGTAAATTTAATTTTTTCATTCCTGCATGCATAAATTCTAAACTAACCCGATTTCTTTGCCTCGTTACAAATTTCAAAGCGCTGCGTGAACAAAGACGTCCACACCAGTATTTTAAGTGTAATTTATGACCGTTTCTTCAAAACACTTTTGTTCCCAGTTCGGAATTAGCTCGGAGAATTGATGCGTTCTGGCATACCAAACGTCTTAAAAATATTACAATCACTTTTAAAGTTTGTCGGACGTAATAATGTTTCTGACGTATTATTGTGCTATCATTTTCGCGCCAGTAGATCGGCGCGCTGTTTATTTTTAATATCGATCCACTTTCAATTTACGATGAGTTTTATTAAGAAATTTGTAAATTATTAACGTTACACACAAAAAGTTTTTAAATTAGGAGGCGCTAATTTAATTGAGTCTGTTGAGTGTCAATTCTCGACTGTAAACAAATGAACAGCTCGTAAACAACAAAATTTAGACTGTTGGCGTATTGTAGTCGATTTATTTTAAAGGTATTTCACACGACGTGATACTAAATTAGAGTCATATTCATTCAGATGCAGTCTTCCTGACCGATTTAGACTACGGCGACAACTTACCGGATATTGTCGGGAGCTATCAACTGCGCAAGAGATATTATAGTGCCGCAAGGGCTGGTCATGTTCGGATTAATTCCACTGAATTTCACCATCGTACGCGGCACAACTCAAAATTGCATCATTTTTTTTTTATTGTATAAAGTGACGAAACGAGCAAAACGTTCACCTGATGGTAAGTGCAACGTCCGCCCTGTGTCACCCAGAATATTTCTGTGTGACACCACACTACGTCACCCTGAGACGTCAGTTCTTAACTCAAATGCCCAGTGATTACGCTAGCTCACAGTGCCCTTCGAACCGAAACACAGTGATGCTTGCACACTACTGCTTCACGACTGAATAACTGGCCCTGGGGTGGTACCTACCTAGACGGATTCCTTCATCGTCAACTTGATTTAATTGTCTGACACGCACGACGCCTAAACGGAATCTATTGCTGCCAGCGGTGTCATCCGGAACGATACGACAACGCACCCAGAACTACTCTGGTGTTGTAGATGTTCATGGGCGGCGGTGATTACCTACCAACAGGGGAGCTTGCTCGTTTTCACTTCTTTAAAAAATATATTACTTTCGCCTTCACCTTCCAGATATAAAGCAATTTATCATTTACGTAGTACTGGATATATCCAATTATAAACGCAATCAGCTAAAGATTCAGTTAATAGCATCAGCAAAGTTATTGATACGGTAATAAAATCACGATGGATTTCTTGGCGCGAAAACCTAAACTAATTTATTTAATCTGCGCTTCTATACTTTTATTATTAACATCCTGAAAATAAATCTGTGTAACTGGCATATAAATAATTTTATTAAAGTGAATCACAGTTTTACGACATATGGTACTTAAGAACAGATGTTTCAGGGTAATGAGTGCAGTGTAATGATACGCTGGGCTTTTTCACTAACTTTCGAGAAAAAAAACTGAGGGACTCATACCCGGTTCCTATATTCTACTGATAGTTATTAGTAACAGTTAGGGTTGCCACCGTAAGTGCCGTTAGTGCATTTCGTTCTGAAATTCGTCACGCTATGGACATAGACATAGTTAATATAAAAAAGCGCGACAGTTGAATTGGCGATGAAAATATAGTATTTTTCGTTCTCTATTATTTTTCTATAATATATAGTGGCAACTGACTAACAATATAGTACGATACTATATATTATAGTACGAGTGGCAACCCTAGTATCAGTTACTATTCGATTCGTTGTCACGAGTAACGAGACGTTACGCAATGCTTAAACTTTTTCACGTCATCTACCAACTACTGAAGTCCGTTACTCATAGGAACGGTTCTGACTTACTATTCGTAAATTATTTAACGAATCGTAAGGATAAGTCTCGTTTTTTGAATATAGGAACCGGGCGGAAATGACAAATGCCTGTCTGTCCGGACATCTATGACTCGAAAACGTCTAAAGCCAAGTATTTGGTTTAGTGACATCTAAAAAGACTTTATTTAAAAAGCTGCGTGAATAATACAATCGAAAAATGGCAGTCAGCAACACAGACCGATGAAAGGTGGGGCCTAATAGATATAATCTATAGATACGGAAAATTGTCCCTGCTTGAGAGAGAACTAAGTCCAACAGTAGACTATTAGAAAAAACCTACCGGCACTTTTTAAACTTGATAAATACTTAAATGAAAGATATTTTTTAAATTTTGGTTACGTATTTATCTACATTAAAACGATTTCTGAAGCCGCAAAGTGTATTTACAAGTGTGAACAATCAATTAAGAAAAAAAACTGACGACTTCGTTTGCATTATGCAGTGCCTATTAACGATATAACCAAAATATCACAAAATTGGAAACTAAAAAATTCACAATTTTTTACTCATAGGATGTTATTTATTTCGCTATTAATTAACGGCCACTCTTTTCGCCGGAATCGCCATGTTTGTTGGATTGGCGATCGCGGAACCTTACGCCTCACACCTTGGGTATACCCAGCATATAATTGAAGCCAGTTACGTAGCTATGTAACCAAGGGCCCGAGGCCACGTTAGGGGACATCGTTCACGGAGGCCAAGCTCAAGGGGCCCCCCTTGAGCTTGGGAGCCCCAGGGCACTTCTCCAACTAGTCCTACGTTGGCTACGCCGCTGATGAAGCATCAATATTGGACAAACGGTTACAAATAAGTACAGTGAAACTTCCTTTGCGTAATAATTTTAGCACACTTTTGATCTTTATGACCTGTCACGTAGGTATTAAAAACGGGCATGTTTATTACACACGATAGCGTTTATTGATGCGTCGGGATTCTTTTTAAAAATGCTTGGCAAACTTACAAATTTAACGTTATATTAAAATAATATTTCTTATCCGAGATAATTTTATATTTAAAAGAAGAGCTTCAGTAAATTTATAATCGTAATTTTAAATGTAAGAATGTTGATATCATTTCTGGTTAGACGCTGGCGCCGGAATTCTAACTTCTAATTTGTTTCCACAGCGCTATATCATCTGTCACTTTTATTTTGCTACAGTACCAAATTATTTGTATTCTACACGACACCATAAATGAATCTCAAGTCCTATTAAAAAATATTCACTCTCTATTATTTGGTGCAATGCCACGCTATTACATTTCCATTCATTATTAGTTATAAATAGATAATGGTCGCGTTATTATTATGTGAGTAATATACCCGTACCTTTGCATAAAATTTTGTGTTTTCTAATATATTTATTCAGATGACTCGAAAATATTTTTGATTAAATGGTTACTACTTCGAACGTGTTGATCTAATACCAAAGCCGATATAAAAATAATACAAGGTAAAATAAGATTGAAGTTAATAAATGCTATGATAAACAAAACTTTTTTAAATATTTGCGTTCAGAAATTGCAAATATTGGAATACATTGGCCTGGTATTATTAAAATGCGCGATATAATTATGATAAAAATAACTGCCCTGAAATTTCAACTACAACGGAAAATAAACTTTACCTCTATCTATGTTTATTTTACCATCCATCTATCGTTGAACAAATTGCTGAGGTGGACATTTATTTCTCACAATAAAAACATAAAAGCAGAATTTTAGCAATTAATTCCAGCGCATAACATCTATCCGAAATAATTTATAATATTACAATACTGTTGTATCCAGTTAATTTAGAAGACAGTTTTCACGTACAATAGATTTCAAACGTAAGCGTCACATATTACAGCACCTCAAAACATTCCCGAGTAGAGTAGCCAGAGGCTGGCCAGTAGCAGCACCAAGATGAGATAGGTGGCGATGAGGCTCGTCGTCTCGTGATGCGGCATCTTGGAACTAACACCGGCCTGTGCACTTGACAAGTTTCTCCAGAAAACTGAGAAGCTCCACTAAATTGTCGTCGAGCGACGGGCGCCTACGCGTGACCACGCCTCTTGCACACCAAATATCATCTACATTTATAAATATAATTCTACAATAATAGAATAGTCGCTATGACAAGCGCCTGCTGGAGTCGGAAAGTGACGTGGTGATGGATCAATCATGCAGACCGTGATCAACAAAGCAAGATATATAGCAGACAAACATAAACCAACTACCACTTCCATGATTAATATTTTTATTGGAGACAACTACGTTTTTAACGGAAAAATTAAAGTAAATTTAGTGTTCAAAACTAAATTTTTCATGTTATTACAATAAAATGTATATTATTTACCAAGAAAGAGCAGTTGGCGTCATTTTAAGTCCTTATCATCAGGTCTAAAACTTACACACGTTCGGGGTGGTATTGCGATTGTTACAAAACCGTCGAATAGATCAGCCACAGCAAGAACAGAAGGATCACTAGGATCATGTAGGTTGCTGCCAGGTTAACGGTCTCCGCGTTGATCGGCATGGTTTCAATCTAGCGGAGCAGGCACAACTGACCGCTGGAGGATCCTCGGGCGGCTTGGGGCGGACGAATACGTCATAGGACTGGGCCAGACTCGATCAAAAAGGATGCTCCAGGAATTATTTTTAAGGCTTGTTTTTTTTTTGTAGGGAAATTAATGTATTTTTAATGAAGTTTTCATTATTATACAATCAAAATTAATTTGCACGCGAAGGGAATACATGTAGTTACTATAATTAGAATCCAAAAATTTGCTGCACATTGTGTACATTGGCGCTCGACGGCTAATAGCGGCCCGAGGCCCGCCCCCTTGGGCACCCTCGAGTCAGTTACTCTCGCGAACAGGCCAGTCATTCATAAATAAAAAAAGAACCATCAGTCATAAAAAAAGGCTGATAGCGGCGTAAGAGAATCTACCATTCCATTTCCTACTGTGGATGTTGTAAAAGTCAGGCAGCGGTGTCTTTTTTTTTATATAATAAAAGTGACGGAACGAGCAAAGCGTTCACCTGATGGTAAGTGCAACGTCTGCCCATAACAAATGCTATGTCACCCAGAACAGTGTGACACCACAATGCGCCCGTCACCCTGAGACATCAGTTCTTAAGTCTCATATGCCCAGTGATTACGCTAGCTCACAGTGCCCTTCAAACCGAAACAGTAATGTTTGCACACTACTGCTTCACGGCAGAATAACTGGCACTGGGGTGGTACCTACCTAGACGGATTCCTGCATAGGAATCCTACCACCAGTCCAACGTACCAACTGTCTAACGTACGCAGTGTCTTCTGGTCTAAAAAAAGTTATTCCTTAAAACAAATTAATAATCATCCACTGCCGACGAGGTAAAGGATCACAATTAGAAATGGAAATCCTAACAGCAACGATAACAAAAACATACAGAATCACAACAAAATAAAAAAATAATTTAGCTGTTATATAAAAACGAACGAATCGTCGTTAAAATCACGTCCGAAGTAAGCATGTTAAAGAAATACTCTTTCATTACGATGCGTTAACAGATATATTGACGCTTGAAGAATTTAGTTTTTAAATTTTTGATAAGTTATTTATGTACTTACAGTTATTAAAAGACGGAATATAACATCCACAGTGCCACAAGCAATAGTAGGAGTATGCAGTATATAGCCGCAAGGCTTTTACCCTCCGAAACTTGACTAATCATTTTGTTGCTATCGCAAACACGTTACAAATGCAAATGAGAAATGGTTGAGGTGCAACTCTAATATGTATCGAAGGAATAACACGACGAGATTCTCTATTTTTTCTTTCCTTCGTCGCATTGAGAATAATCGCTAGTCAGTTCGGAATCTTTAGCTGAGAACCGAGTTTTTATTTATATCTTTTTGCAGAACAAGAAGTCATTGCCAAGACACTGCGTTCTATGCACTACGAACCAAATTGAATAAAACGGCGAATGTAGAAATTAGTTTATCGAGAATTTCGAAAATTATTAAAATAAAACGCGTTAGAGTACGACTCTGTAGGTTCATTTCTGGAGAATGATAAGCCGGGCTATATTTGTATCGCTGGAGTATCGGCCGTGAAGATTTCAGACTACAATGCACGCTCTGTACGTTAGCTTCCTTACAGAATTTACGTGTGCTATGTCAATCTATATTCTATTTCAAATGTTATTATTCAGCTGTTCCAGGAAGATGCTGCGGCCCATCTCATGGTTTTTATTTTCCCTCTGGCGACTTTTACGACATCCACGGGATGAGATAGGGTGGTAGATTCTCTAAATATCTTATTGTGCGGACAGCCTTTATTCGTGGAGAATAACACCATAATATGCAATGCTGTCACTATACTGCTCGTGTAAACGTAATGGGGGGTAAGAATTTTTTGACTCGTACCAAAATGGCGGCGACGTGGTTCGCCACCGGTCATGTCCGGCGAGGGTGAAAAGTGGGCTACGTGAGTAGCCCCTGCCTACCTCTTATATTGTAAAAAGGCGTGACCTGTATGTGTGATTGTATGTTTTTGTCTAGGTCTAGTGCGCTGCAGTGCCAATTATTCTGCCGTCATGTAGTGGCGTGCAAACAACATTGTGTTTCGGACGAAAGCTAGTGTATTTACAGAGCTTAAGAGAAGGAACAGACAAGAGAAAACAAATTTTATGAGCATGTGTCCTAACACGTCACCTATGACGAGACGAGACTCGCTCGTCACATAAACAGTTGTCAACACTGACAAAAATTAGTTATTTCGTCAAGGCAATCAACAAACCAATACAAAAAATAATTTTATGTCAAAGAAAATTTCGTTCTTTTACTTAGCAAATTAAAAAGCGTACCCATTTTATTCATTAACTGTTGAACTGTACCTACGGTCAGAAAGCGGAATAACAATCAGAAATAAATTCCTGGCTTAGGGTGGATTCTGGGACATACGATTCAGAATATCCACCTTAGAGTGGATTTTTAGGGGGGCTAAACGGACGTCCCGTGTTCCGGCTCGCCTTAAAAGGAGAGTGGGGAGGAATTATCCTTTCCCGAGTAGGTGCTGGCGACGGCAGCCGGCGCCGGTGGAACCGCGGCTCTGCCAACATGCGGTCAAGGCGGAACAGCATGGCGTTTTAGTCGATGCAAGTCCGACATAACACGTGCTCGCCCTCGCCATACGTTTGGCATTTCTATATGGAAATTAAAAAAAAGTCTGGCGAAATTAGGACACTTATTCCGCCATCAATCGGAGGATGAGATTTTCCTGGCATTTCCCTTACGCAACCTTTAAGCCACCCATCTTATGAAATGGGCTGGAACATTATCTAAAGCCGGCGATAGACGAAGAATACGATGGTTGAAGTCAAATACATATGTAGATGTATGGTTGAAGAAACTCGTTCTTATTATACAAGCAAATAAAAAAAGTCTATAGCTTAGTAGGGTTAGAACAAAATAGTCTTCTGTGTCAGTTTAAATAATTGATTACTTTGATTGATAATAATATTAATTGAGACGATTTCCAAAGACCGATGAGTATATCGTCACAAATCGACAGGGAACTGGGAAAGACGAGGTCTGTAACATACACAGCTACTTTACGACGCCAATAGCCTAATGGTTTAGGGTACGGACAGCGAAAAATGACGTCGCAAGTTAGAGTCCACCATTCGACTATTGTGAAGCATCTCCTTGCACAAGCTTTTAAACGGAGTTGGAGTACTTTGCAGGAACATTGGCAAAGTTCATAGCATTATTATTATTAAAAAAAAACTTTTATAATTGTCACAGTTAATATAAAAAGTCACTACTTCACACGCTTTCCCACTTTTGAGCACAGAGGAGAGGAGAATAGAGGAGGCTTTAGCTAATGGTCAAATAGACGTCAAAATCAAAGCAGTTATCATCTTTTTAACAAGTTATTGTTGTTAGATTGCGATTTTTGGGTGTATTAATTAGGCGCTGATACTAAAACAAGTCCCATGAGAAAAAGCATATACTTCACCATTAGCAGTATAAAAGGAACAGACCGTAAATAAAAATGTAGCCATAACAAAATAATTTTGCCTTAAATGTTGGGGGTTGCCAACAATTGTATTCTGGCATGGAAACTCCTGCAAGCCTTAACTGGCTTAAGAGCTGTGGTAGCTCAGGGGTTAGGCGCTCGCTTTTAATTTTCATAGTACGCGAGTGACCTGGGTTCGATTCCCGGTGCCGGCACCACTAAAATTGTTAATTGCAATTTTAAGTGCTGATTTACCACGTGCTCAGCGGTGAAGGAAAACATCGTGAGGAGGTGAGGAAACCTGCATGTCTGAGAAATTAAAAATATTTCGAAGACATGTGAAGTCCGCCAACCCGCATTGGAGCAGCGTGGCGGATTCTTCCTAGCTCCAAAAACCCTCTCAGAAATGAGAGGAGGCCTGTGCTCAGTAGTGGGACATTTATAGGCTGAAACTTTACTTCTTACTTTACTATGGAAACTCCATTATTTAGTAACCTAATAATGAATTTCAATTAGTTTCGCGGTGAGCCATAAAATAACGACCATCCGGCTTTCTTGTGCCAAATCGGAACACACGCTCGAGCGACACATAAAACAAAAACAGATAGCCGCGTTTAGTGACGTAAACAAAAGAATTTATTTTTGGAATAAATAAATACACTATTTATTTCGCGCCGGTTATCGTTCACAGGTCTCACTTGCTTTTTCAGCGTCCTAAATATATCTGATACGTAATATCATCTTTACTTTAAATTATCTCACATATAATCCCAATATTGAATCCGCATCCATACATTTAAACTCCAGATTGGAGATCAGTAGTCATCTATGCCTAAAGCCTAATGACTTAAGGCACGGACTGCGAAACGTATGACGGTCCAAGCCGAGGTCCCCACTCGAGGGTCCTTGCGCTAGTCATCCATAAATAAAGGTTTCGGCTAAGCGACCTCAGGCGTTTTGTACCTTTCAATCCGGCGTAGCTGTGAAAGCATACGGTCTAAAAAAATTAAAATAAAAAAACTTCCAAACGTGTTTGAAATATTAATAATGTTAGTAGCATTCTAGCAATAAATATTCTTTTAAAAAAACATAACCGGCGAGGCGGAGTTTTTACAGTTTAACGTTAGTACTGGTGGTAGGATTCCTGTGCAGGAATCCGTCTAGGTAGGTACTACCCCAGGGCCAGTTATTCTGCCGTGAAACAGTAGTGTTCAAACATTTCTGTGTTTCGGTTTTAAGGGCACTGTGATCTAACG
Source organism: Luehdorfia chinensis (assembly GCA_019845155.1). Lineage (NCBI taxonomy): Eukaryota > Metazoa > Arthropoda > Insecta > Lepidoptera > Papilionidae > Luehdorfia > Luehdorfia chinensis. Next base: position 12,970,040 of record JAHVAK010000103.1, read on the forward strand.
TAATCACTGAGCATATGAGACTTCAGAAGAGTCACACAGTGTCATGTTTTGGGTGACACAGCATTTGTTACGGGCAGACGTTGCACTTACCATCAGGTGAACGTTTTTCTCGTTTCATCACTTTATCCAATTAAAAAAAAAATAGTATTTGTACAATATATTTTTATACAGACGGTTTTATGCAGGTCTGTTATGGCTCTTCTCGTGGCTGAACAGACAGAATCAGTGTTTTTTGAGGTCTTACAGTTGTCTTATCAGCCAGAGCCGCAGACCAGGTCCCTTCGTGTGACTTGCTACCATCTGCAATACACCTTCTCCGTTGCGCACGTTCCTCAGCGACTATCAACTCAACTCACACTTCAATCAACATGATTGACGATCAAGTGACGATCGCCTGGTCAAGTGGTGAAATATATGTTACTTAAAATTATTACTATTAAAAAAATTATATTTTTATGGCTCTATCTTGTGTGAGGTGTTGAAGCTAGCGTATTTGCGTTTTTATACCAGCTCTCAGTGCCCAATCACACAGAAACAGAATCAAACAGAAACACACTACTGCTTTACGGTAGAATAACTGGCCCTGGGGTGGTACCTTACTTAACTAGACGGTCTCCTGCATAGGAATATTACCACTTAACTATCTACTATCCTCCTACAGACTCAGTGCAGATACACTTCAGCGAGTGAATAAAATGATAATGGACCCTCAACTAAAATTGACACCACACTGCGCCCTTCAACCTGAGACATCAGTTCTTAAGTCTCAAAGTGCCCAGTGATTACGCTAGCTCACAGTGCCCTTCAAACCGAAACACGGTAATGCTTGCACACTACTGCTTCACGACAGAATAACTGGTCCTGGGGTGGTACCTACCTAGACGGATTCCTGCATAGGAATCCTACCACCAGTAAAATTTTACACATTTAGGGAACCTTCATTTTAAAGGAGTTATCCATGTCCTGTATAAAAAGTATTTCCTATTTGTCATACTAAATCTGTGTTCACACGATGGCAAAATGCAACTAACAATTCTTTTCACCAGAAGAGAATTTAGAATGGAATTAGCAATAATCGTGTACAAATTATATAAAGTTGAAAAATCTTGATAACGTTCTCTAAAGCAATTGTCTAAAGAAACGGTGCCATTGGTTCATTGTACAGATAGCGACGCCGTATCCACGTTATTTATAACTGTTGTATGTTTACTACCGAACGCTATCTCAAAGTAATAGCTGCTTTTAGCACCTTGTAAATTCCTCCATGTACTCTTTTCAAAAGGCTGTACATTTTTGAGTTAATTGATTAGATTTTAAAAAGGAAAGAACGTCGTACGGAAAAAAAATTATTGCCTTTAAAATAGAGTTATAAGGTGTCGGAAATATTGGTAAATTCTTCATTTTCTATTTCTATATTTTTATTTAATTAATTATTTAATTTTATTGTATCTAGTTTAAGATTTCTAACCATAAAAACATTTCCACTTTTTTATTAGGGGATAATCAGCCGATAGGTGTCCGGCAGAATAGAATAGCACTTACCTCTTTCCTACCGAGGTGTCTTAAGAGGCGAATAAGGTATTGTACGGACAGCCTGTATTCGGGCAGACTCGTCGTCGTCGTTTCAGCCTATCACAAATCCACTGCTGAACATAGGCCTCCCCCATAAATGGCCAGAAAAGTTTGTAGCTCTCATTTTGGGGGGATTTTGCCATAGTTGCCACGCTTGGCAGGCGGGTTGGCAACCGCAGTTTATGTATTCAGATATTCCAGGAAGATGCTGCTGCCCATCTGCTGGTTTTAATTTTTCCTCTGTCGACTTTTACGACACCCACGGGATGAGATGGGGTCAGACAGACTAATACCATAATATGCAATGCTGTCTCTGTACTACTCGTGGGAACGCAATGGGCAGTAATAATTTTTTGATTTCATAGGCGGCGGCGATCACTTTGCCCCCTCTCTAAATACTACTGTAATAATTTTGTGCATATATACATCACATATAACCGTCATAACAATACACAGTGTAGTCATGTCCGTCTAAGTAACATCATTATCTTCTGATCTGTTTAGTTTCTTCGTATCTCGATACCGAGAACAGTTTGTTAACGACTGAATATGACAGCGTGGATTGCTTTTGCTCAGCGACATACCGCAGCATCCGCTCGATTGTAAGTTTTATCGCATTAGCTGCCATAAAACAGAGATCAAGCGTTATTTAAAACAAACCTCTAAAAATAATTGTTTTGGCACGTGAGCACAATTTTAAACGGTGATCTCGTTTTGTAATAAGTTTTCTTCTTGAATCATCTTGTGCACTTTCGTAGATAATTCTTAGTACATTTGATTATTATTCAAAATGAATACTTCTAGAAATGTGTAAGTGTGGCATAGCATATTTACCTAACGTGGCATATGTTGACTAGACCTGATGATGATGTTTTTCAGGCCGATTTCGACCACGGCGACAAATTCTGACTATTGTCGAGAGCTATCAACTGCGTAGGAGATATTATAGTGCCACAAGGGTACACGCTAACACAGAGGCGTCCCAGTCTACCCGCACCCTAAACCTATCCTTTATTTGAGCACGCAAGTGTTAAGATGCTCAGCAAGCTATCTTGCCAAATCACTGTAACGAAATTGAGAATTCCAGCGAAACAGAAGTCAATTCACCAAAATTCTCTTGACTCTCATAATTTTTTTGCTGAACTCGTATTTACGACACTGATGGGGTCTTCTTTTTTTCAGCGACGCTTCTAAACATTTTTTATGGAAGAAATTGATGAGATTGGAAAATCGTTCATGTGATGATAAGTGCAAAGTATGCTTATACCAAATGTTGTGTCGCCCAGAACATTTCTGAGTGGCACCTTCTCAAGTCTCATATGCTCAGTAATTACACTAGCTATCAGTGTGTTTCAAACCGGAACACACTACTGCTTGTCGGCAAAATAACTGGTACCACTTTTTGGGTGACCATGACATGACCTCTTCCATAATTTTTCCGCCTATCACGCTGCTTCTTCTTCTAATGAGGTCATCTGTCTTCAATGTACGAAAGACGCTGGATATTCAATATACGCTTTAAATCTTACACATTATACAGGTTAACAGAGAGCGTACACGCCTTATAGAGGCCTAAGAGGATAAGCATAGGCTTAGAGCCTCCGAAAATCTTAATCCGCCACTACACAGAACATAGTGGTATAAAGGTAATAAAAAATATTGAGTTCGGTCGATCATTCGTAGAGTCGGCAAAAGTGTTATTTTTTGATACAGATTGCACATTAGAAAGTTTTTGATTTTGGATCATATACCTAGACAAGTATATCTACTCGTAGCCTCGGGCCGACGAGCCAGACTCGCGGCTGGTCAGTAATGTTTGAAATTTGGCGTGGCACGCCACACATTACTGCAAGTCAAGCCGAGCAGCAACTTTTAGCTGGAATGCAACGTACGGATGTCAAAATGGATTTAAGTACTCTTGGAGTTAATATTTTAATCCCAAATTGTTAGAAAATTCTAAATATTGCTGATGGTAGGATTCCTATGCGGGAATCCGTCTAGGTAGGTACCACCCCAGGGCCAGTTATTCTGCCGTGAAGCAGTGGTGTGCAAACATTGCTGTGTTGCGGTCTGAAGGGTACTGAGGGCCAGCGTAATCACGGGGCATATGAGACTTAAGAACTCATGTTTCAGTGTGACGGGCGCAGTGCGGTCGCACAGAGGTGTTCAGGGTGACACAGCATTTGTTATAGGTAGACGTTGCACTTACTATCAGGTGAACGTTTTGGTCGTTTCGTCACTTTATCAAATAAAAAACTAATTTGGTTCTACTATTATTATTTATTTATTAATGGAAACAGTCCTAAACTATTTTCCAGTGTCAAGTAACATATCCAAGTATCTTCAAGCAGCAAGACTTCAAAATTATGATCGACAGTAAATTGATAGTTGACTTTTACTGAAGATTTGCTGGACTGATGGATCAAAACGAAAAGCACTATATTGATCTTGAATTGAATTTTCCACTCACTGTACACTTTCAGGAGCACTTGCTGCTTAATATACTATTAATATTAAACATCAAAACTCCAAATATACACAGAAATTACAAAATTAAATAAAAACACTACCGCCACTTTTCGTGTTGGCGCCAAGTCTTGGTTCTACTAAACATATAATTGTACCTCATTTTTTTTTTCATTTGTTTATAGAAATTGTCGTAAACTTTATTCCAGTGTAACGTGTTATAAATATATATTTTTTAAATAAGTAGCAATCTTCAAGCAGCAAGAATTTAAAATATCAATCGACAGTAAGATGACTGTTTCATTTACTTTTACTGAAAATTAGATGAACTGCTGGAGACAAAACGAAGAATACTATTTTGATCTTGAATTGAATTTCGCAATCACTATACTTTCACGAGCACTTGCTGCATAATAAACTATTAATAGTCAACATCAAACCTCAAAGTATATCAAAAAATTACAAAATTCATTCAAATCACAACTGACCCTTTGGAATTGATACCGAAAGTCTGTTGGCGTCAAAAGATTTACGCCGATTTGATTAACATTTTTCATATACATTTCGTTTTAAGTTAGTTCTCATTAGAATAATAATAAAATTGTTGATAAAGAGATTGCAATGTCTAAAAAATATTACCTAAAACATTTATTAATGCCTGAATATGTTACTTTGACACTGGCAAAAAGCTTACGACTATTCTCAAATAAATACATCATTTTGACACAGTGTTGTATCTGTAATACTTTGTCATTTGTTAAAATTGACAGACTTTTCAATGACTCCTAGTTTCCTACAATTTTTTTTTCATCTGTGTTAGTGAATGATTAGTGTTGTATATCGGTTCTATTCATATCGAAGTCGTGACAGCATTATTTAGGCAATAACCGCCTTATCATTATGATTACAATGTGAAAATATTTTGCGTAATACATTCCTTTGATGGGTGATCGGCAGAAGACGTTACGGGCTGAAGACATGGCCACAACAAGCACAGCGGTTACCACCGTCCAACCTCAACTGCAGGAGGTAAATGACTAAATATAAACAACCTTATCTTCTACACGTATTTGATATGTTAATGTTTCGTCAAACGCCGACTTTTCAAGTTTAGATAACCGGTTTGCGCATTTCGATTGTTATTCATTGGGCTCTACTCCACAAATCACAATGAGCTGTGTGAAAAATCTTGTTGCGAATATTTACGAACCTGGTTTAAGGATAGTTAAATTGTCTCAACCAGTTTTAAGGCGCAATTATTCTACCAAAGCACCGAGCTTACTTAGTGATGTAACTGTAATGGACCTCACGAGAATAATTGCTGGCCCGTTTTGTACTATGACATTGGCTGATTTGGGCGCAAATGTGATAAAAGTGGAGAGCTTCGATGGTGACGAAGCTAGGAAGTGGGGACCCTCCATTTGTGAATGGAAACAAAGATTCTTTCTACTTTATGTCAGTGAACAGGAATAAGAAAAGTATTTGTGTAGATTTTAAGTCTACAGAGGGTAAGTATTTTTTTTATCTGCTATAGTTTTTTAGAATGTTAATTAAATGCATGCAAACATTACTGTGTTACGGTTTGAAGGGCACTGAGAGCTAGTGTAATCACTGGACATATGAGACTTAAGAAGTGATGTCTCAGGGTGACGGGCACAGTGTAGTGTCACACAGAAATGTTCTGGGTGACATAACATTTGTTATGGGTAGATGTTGCACTTTACAGCAGGTGAACATTTTGCTCGTTTCGTCACTCATCTAATAAAAAAAAAAATAAAAAAAATTGGTCACTTCAAATACTTTTCAAAGCATATTTAATGTTTGTCTTGAAAATATTATTCACATTTTATTACTTTGAAATTTAAATTATATTATATGAACAGATTTAAAATATTTGTATCAGTGTGTTACACCATTGAAAAATATACATTATTAACCAATATCCATGACATTATTTTCTATAACGTACAAAGTATACAAATTATTTATTTCAATTATAGTTCAATTTTTGAAATGTTACATATAATCTACATCAGGCTATAACAAGAACTTTACATACATAACACTTAGGGATGGGTCCCAACCTACAAATAATAGAATCAATATTCATTAATATTCTACTTTTTTAAAGTAATATTAATCAACAAGCATTGTTACTAAATAATGATGTCATTTACAGGTAAAAATTTGATTTATGATCTAGCCAGAAAATGTGATGTTATGGTTGAAAATTTCATACCGGGAAAACTGGACCAGATTGGAGTGGGCTATGAAAAGTTGAGTCAAATAAATCCCAAGCTCATTTACTGTGCCATTACTGGTTTTGGTCCAACTGGACCATATGCCGAGAAACCAGGGTAAGTAACTCATGATTATTCTTAATGACTTACTGGTGGTAGGATTGCTATGCAGGAATCTGTCCAGGTATGTGTCACCGCAGTACCAGCTATTCTACCGTCAACTAATGTTCTGCAAACATTATTTTGTTTGTACTGACAGCTAGTGTAATTACTGGGCATATAAGACTTAAGAACTGATGTCTCAGTGTCACATTGTTCATTATCATCATCATTTCAGCCTATCACTAGTCCACTGTTGAATATAGGCCTCCCCTAAAGATTGCCACAAAAGTATGTTGCTCTCATTTTGGAGGGATTTTGCCATAGTTGCCATGCTAGGCAGGCAGGTTGGCAGCCGCAGTTTATTTATTCAGATGCTGCCCATTACCTGGTTTTCATTTTCCCTCTGTCGACTTTTACGACACTCACGGGTGGTAGATTCTCGTAAGCCGCCACCACTGGATGACACAACATTTGTTATGGTCAGATGTTGTTACCATCACATGAATGATCTACTTGTCTTGTCACTTTATTCATACATTGGCCCTTACCTTTCTATAGCTGATGTAGGCATTACATTTAAACTGTAATTAATATTAACAAAATTGCACAACTGTTCCAAAACTTTGTTGAATATGTCCGTATTTAAAAACACTAATTTAGTAAATGTCAAAGGTTCAACAACCCGGTCAAATATACAAAGTTTAAATTCTATTATTTATAAACCCAAAGTAGAAATTTGCTATAAATGTAATCAAATTACAGGTTTTGATTAATAAATAAATGACCATGCAAGTGTACAAACATGTAAAAACAAGTGTATAAACCGATAGCAGATAAAACCACTTAATATTTATATATTAAGTGGTTTTATTTTTCGAAGTTTGTGCAAAATAATGTCACTTGTAAAAGTGTAATTTTGGTATAATAATCTGTCTGCCCACATACATATAGTTGTTGTTTATCAGTAAAGTGAATCCAGTTACAGTTTAATAAATTTTTGCAGGACTATTCAGATAATGTGTGTGTGTGATGAAGATTAAATAATTGATTATTGATATTGATTCCAGGTATGATGTGATAGCTGCTGCTATGGGAGGCTTCTTAAACTGTACAGGAGAGAGAAATGGCAACCCAGTTAAACCAGGTGTTGCCATCACGGATATAACAACAGGCTTACACGCTTTTGGAGCAATAATGACAGCTTTGTACTACCGTAAAAGTACAGGAAAAGGACAAAAGATTGATTGCAGTCTACTATCAACTCAGATCTCCAACATGATTAACGTAGCCAATACATACTTGAATTGTGGGATTGAGCCACAGCGTTGGGGCACAGCTCACGCGAGTATAGTTCCGTATCAAGCGTTCAAAACTAAAGATGGTGAAATAGTTATAGGGACAGGATCTAATGCCCAGTTCGCAGACTTTTGCAAAATTATTGACAGGGAAAATTTGATTAATGATGAAAAATTCAAAGACAACTCTGTGAGAGTTAAAAATAGAGATGAACTGATTCAAATCATTAGTGAAGTAATAGTGACGAAAACGAAGAAGGAATGGGCGACAGCTTTCAAAAAAGCCTCTTTCCCCAATGGTCCCGTCAATACAATGAAAGATGTGTTTGAAGATGAGCATGTAAAAGCAATAGGATTGGTGAAAGAGTTACCTCATCCAGATGCAGGGTCCATTAAGGTTGTTGGACCACCAACCGTGTACAGCGGTGGAAGTAATAGTGCTAGGACTGCTCCCCCCGCTCTAGGACAACACACAAAAGAAATATTGTCAAATTTTTTGGGTTATCATGAGGCCAAAATTAATGCACTATTTGAGAACAAAGTTATTCGATAATTGTTTCATCTTATGATTGAATAAAGAAGTGTATTATTGTTATATAAGTTTTAAATGTGTTTATTTGTGTGATGATTTGACACAAAGATTAACACTGATAAGATAAGAGATAAAAAAATTGAAGTACAAAATAAATATAAATGGAATTGAAACATTTTTCTCTATTCTATTTGTCCTTACCCTCTATGCAACAATAAAAAAAATAGGGAAAATAGGGAATTCAAAACGTTTGAAATTACTTTGGGTTTTATGTCCATTATTGGACTTGTTAAAAGCTGCAGTAATGATGATGACATATGAATGCGTGTCTCCTGTCTCTAATATATTTTTACTTTATCTCTTAAATATGAACTCTATTGAAAAAAGGTACATTTTGTTTTATTCTCCATAATATTATCCTTAACAGAATGAGCTCAACCCCCAAATGCTTGTTTGTAAATTAACTAAATAAAAAAAAAGTGAAATCAACAATCTGTTAATACACCGCTTTTAAGGCCACTGTTGGACAAGAGCCTCTCCCAAGAAGAGAGAATTTGCTGTGATCGCAGTACCATCGTATCTTAGAAGTTGCTCCGAATCATCTGTCTGCATATTTTTAGTATCATATTTTTGGTAAGGTAATTTGTAATTTGTTGGGGATGTCATTGCGACTAAGAAGTCGACTTTTACAGTTGATTCATTATTTGATTTATAAAAATTACGTTGTAATCTACTTAATTTTTGATTCATCGATAATGTTATTAAGATTTAGTTTTGTTACCGCTTGATGTTTTATATTTCTTTAAAGATAAGGTTTATTTTTCGGAAAACTTTATATACCATTCACCAAATTACATACATGATTTTTTCAAATTACAGTACTGTGTGATTTTTCCAGGAACCAGTTGAACCGGTGGCCGTGATAACCCTGCGCCCAACTCGCACGCAGACCCGCAAGAAGGTCGTGTGGACTGAGGACACGGTCGACAACGAGCATATGAACAGAAAGAAATCTAAATGTAAGCTTTACTACCTGCCCATGTTCTGTGATTTCAAAATAAGTCCAAAATTTAGTCATGAATTACCGTTAAAATTTTTTGTCTATCTGTTTGAAAGTTTGTCTCAAATAGACTCTAAACGGCTCAACTGATTTCAATGAAAATTTTAGTGATTAAAACAAATTTTAACTTAATATTTCGTGTTATTATCGATATCTTCAGAAGATTCATACTTCCATACTAATATTATAAATGCAAAAGTAACTCTCTGTCCTTCTGTCTGTATGTTACCATTTCACGCTTTAACCGTTGAACCGATCGTAACGAAATTCGGAACAGACATAGCTTGCATCCTGAAGACGGGCATAACACTTTTGTCATAGAAGATCAAAACGTTTCCACAGGATATTTAACAACCTGAACCCACGCGGAGTCACGGGGTATGAACATAAATTTGCTCTAATACTTAATGCTGTTTTGATGCGGCCTTAAGGAGCCGCCCACTGCGAACCGAACATAACCATATTACGAACATTGATGTTCTCCTAGCCGATTTCGACCACGGCGACAACTGCCGACTACTGTCGAGAGCCATTAACTGCGCAGGAGATATTATTGTGCCACAAGTGTACGCGCAAACACAGAGGCACTCACTCGTCCCAACCTACCCGCGCCCGATGTAACGCTGATGCGATAAGATCGGAGGTAGGCTAGGATGCAGTGACAGAAACACGGGGACAATCACAACACAACCAGACCCGAAAACCAACAATTTATGTTTTAGCATATCAGTGTAGGGCCAAACTGTTAATGATCAGATAAACTGGCGGTAGGATTTCTATGCAGGAATCCGTGTAGGTAGGTACCACCCCAGGGTCAGTTATTCTGCCGTGTTCAAACATTACTGTGACTGTTCGGTCTGAAGGGCACTGAGAGCTAGCATAATCACTGGGCATATGAGACTTGAGAACTTATGTCTCAGGGTGACGGGCGCAGTGTGGAGCTACACAGAAATATTCTGAGTAACACAGTATCTGTTTTCGGCAAACGTTTCACTTACCACACACTTTATCAAATTAATAATGAAAGAAACGTAAAGGAGAGAAACAAAGTTAATTAGAGGAGAGAAAAAAAATGTGCACAAGAAAACTAACACCGCCACCGGGAACCGCTACCACTACATCATTGCCACTAGTCAATACACACAACTGAAGTACTGGAAGCACGTTATTCATCTCACAACAAGATCAAAAAAAGAAAAGGAAAAAGATATTATTTTAAGTTTTGTTATTTTTCATGTCTCATGTGTACTGTCCCTTGTTTTCTTATTTAGACTTGAACTTGTAGCACATTATACTCAATCTGCTGCCTGTTAATTATGATATGTGTTTTATATATATATTTGTTAAGGTAAGACGCCGGTCTCTGTCACAGTTTATAGCACAGACACCTACGTTAACTTTTTATTTATTGTTTTAAAAAAATTCCGTGTTTTGTTTACAATTATTCCTGTATTTATTGTGTGGATGCTTCAATTAAACTTCTCTTTTTTTTTCTTAATTTTTATCACGACTGTATGAATATAAAGATTGCGGGGCCTCCTCTTGTTCAGGTTGCTGTATATATGAGAAGCCGCGTCGCTTCGACGAGTCCGACACGGAGAGCAGCGACGACGAATGCGAGCATTGCTTCGGCCACGTAGAACGGAGACTGCAGAAGCGACAAGCTGGAGAGACTACAACAGAGTTGCAGGTGGGTTATGTAGCTGATGTTTACCATAGAATTAGGAGTCGGCGTACCTGCCTTAAGCATCTTCATCACCACGACGATTCAGATTCTTTATCGCCGCTTCCACACGTTGGGGATACTTACCTGAAAAAACCCTACTTGAATTTATTGTTAGAGAGGTCCATAACAAGCATTTCTTCTATCAAGTTATATAGTAAAACATCTACTTTTCTCTTCCCTGCTCTGTATTGAGTAAGTAAACTTTATTTCTGTTTCTTTTTTCCAGGAAGAGTCGGAAACTACAACAGAAGTAACGCTTAAACCAAAAGATCCATCCTCTCCTCCTTCTCCCACGCCACCCGCCAGTTAGACTGCGCTTACTTTAATATAAAGTATTATTAACTCATTATATTTCCATAATTTTACGTAGAAAATAAAATAGATAGGTTAAAAATGTCTTTACGAACTCCTTTTTACTTAAACACAGTAAAGTATTGTAATACTTCCAACCTATAATGAATGTATTTGATGAAAACACAGTTTTGTTGCGTGAGTTGTGACCCTGTGACGTTTTCAGGGAATCCATTCTGTAACGACGTATGAATACAATTTGACGACATATTTTACTGTGAGTCGTCTAACCGACGTAAATATATTATACAATGTAAAAAAAATACTTAGTGTTATTTACTCATTTTACTAATTGGCCTTATAACTTCCTTAACTCTTAGCCAGGCAGTGATCACATAGTGATTATGAAAAGGTAGGTACTTTACCAGCGTAAGTTAAGAAACCGCCATGACTACGCAGTCGCAAGGAAAGAGACAATATTACTCCGTTTACGAGACTGACAAGGTTAAATAGCGGGTGATCAGAATGTGTTACGTTGTCGCTACGTTCGAAACGCTTTCTTTTGTGGTTCTGTTTCTTCTTCTAATATGACGTATTATAATATACATAACATCACGACTGTATCCCATAAGGGGTAGTCAGAGACTGGGAACTCACTGCCAAAAACAGATGACTGCCACAATCCACCTTTCACCAAAACAATATAATGCACTTTGTGTGATAGGTGGTGAGCCCATCGCCACCATGCGCTGTTGGGTGCACAGTGCAGTTTATATCAAAACTGCACTGCATCTTACTCGCCTTTTACGAGATCCATTGGATTATAATATATACTAAAAAAAAGGAACATCTGTATAAAAAAAACTGCGGTTGGCAACCCGCCTGCCAAGCGTAGCAACTAAGGCAAAATCCCTCGAAAATGAGAGCTACAAACATCAATGGGCAACCTATGGGAGAGGCCTATGTCAGCAGTAGACTAGTGATAAGCTGAAATGATGATGTATATCTAGTGTCTATGTATCCAATATGTGACTGTATATATGATATTATGTAACTGTATACCATGTATTATAATATATTTGAGTGACCACACTCTATACAGTATTCAAAAGGGTAGTTTTTTCATAATCCTATTTACCAAAGTCAGTAATAAAAATGTAAAAAAATCGCTGGGCCTGGCTAAGGGTTCAAGTAAGAGACCTCAGTAAAACTGATCAATGGAAAAAACTTTCGGCTATCTTAATCTCACAATCAGTTGTCAAGGGTCTCATTTTTCATTATAATTTTTATTATTGTAACGCTGTTAGATAGCTGGCATATTTTTTAATTAAATATGCAAACTTTTGCACGTTTACTAATTTGAATAAATACAACATTCTAAACGGTTTCCTTGTAGATCGATTTTTCACGCCATTTTTCTATAGTTGTAACGGGAAAAAAGAGAGATGGGGGTCACATGTTTGGGCCAGCGTTATCAGGGCAAATTTTATAGATATATTTGTTATTAATTGTTACTCACAAATAAAAAGGGTATGCATCAGTACCTCAAGATACAGACTCGTTTTTTACTTAAATTCTAATTCGCCATTCGATTGTTCGGGCTTTGCAGGGAGTAGGGGCGGCTATATTCCGTAGCCCTAGGGCAGTTATGATATCAATTCCGCCCCTACCCGTTTGTGCATTTGCTTGGAATTAATGAATATTATTTAAGTATTGAAAAGTGAGTGAAAGGAAAATATTAAATATTCTTCTCAATATTCTATATTTCATCAATTATTAATTAAAGTAATATACATATAGATAAAAGATTACTTCATAGCAAATAGGCAAGGCAACTAATTTTATTTGTTTCAATATTAAATAATTTTAAGGCTATACAACATTCATTATCTAACGTAGCGTTGAGAAAAGCTGTCTTTGTGTCTTGTGATTTTCTATCATATGATCTTTCTAATAAAATATACTAGACCATTTTTTTTTAAATTAACTAGGATTATTTTTCGGCATGGTTTGTTGGTGTATTGTCATGTGCACTAAGCGGTTATTGAATTTAAACCAATAACAATAATGAACACGAAGTTTATTTGACCTTTAGGCGCCAACTCGTAGCATCGGTTTTACAGAAAACGTACTATACGTGAATTTCCTTTGGTATTAGTATGACGTGAAATAGTTGTGATGATAGACGTGAGATGTGAGGTAGATAGCATATATATATGCTGATAGAGGTGCATTAATATTGAAACATGGATTTACTAAATTCTTTTACAGTTTGCCTTTCTGTTCTTAATAATATCGGTTTTTCAACTCCGAGCTCTGGTTTTATGATAATTTATGGTAATCATTTTCGAATTGCATTATGTTACTAATTAAATTGAAATAATTCTGCAAAACATGCATTTAACCTTATTTAAAAATAAAACATTTAAAGAAATATAAAAAAAAAATCAAATGCATTTTCGAGAAATTTCATATAAAATATTTTTTTATTAATTTTGAAAAATTTCAGATGTTTGTTTCAAAATTTTATTCTATGTTTTTGAGTAGAAAAACATAAAGCCTTAGAGGAATGGAGAATTTAATGAGAAACGTGGAATTATTAATTCCAGACTGAGATAGTGTACCGCGTATGTACTGTGGCCATTGGATATTTGAATATTTAAAAAAAAAGTAAAGTTTCAGCCTATAAATGTCCCACTACTGAGTACAGGCCTCCTCTCATTTCTGAGAGGGGTTTGGAGCTAGGAAGAATCCGCCTCGCTGCTCCAATGCGGGTTGGTATATTTTTAAACACACGATATAATTGTTACCCACGCTGATGGTATGTAAAGATAAAGGAATATTACCGACATTAAAATATAAATAATACTATACAATTTGTTTTATTTTTAATTTAAACCATTAATAATTGACAATATAAGCTAAATAACAAATAAATTTCATCTACGATTGCGGTGACGTAGGGAAATCTTTCAAGTCTTCTGTGTTTCCACTTTTCTTGTTTATTTAGTTTTTAAGGGAAACATAATTAGGCAAACAAATTGTCACTACTTTTACAACGTACGCAACTAAAATAGCCTGCGAGACAGTTGTCAATAGGTTTGCAACGCTTTTGACAAATACCAAGTTAGAGAAATATATAAGTCAGAGTAAGTTGACGACCGCGTGGCGTAGTGGTTAGCGTACCTGACTTCTCCGCCACCGGTCCTGGGTTCGATTCCCAGCCGGGGGCAACATTTGTGCAAATACACAAATTGTTTCTTTTCGGGTCTGGTTGTGTTGTGCATGTGAAATGTATGTTTGTAAAACGCACCCACGATTCAGGAGAATAGAGAAAATCCTACTGTGAGGCTTCGTTTTAAAAAAAAAATCAAATCAAATCAAGAGGATGAAGTGATAGAATCAAATGATAGAGAAAATCCTACTGTGAGGCTTCGTTTTAAAAAAAAAATCAAATCAAATCAAGAGGATGAAAAGAATTCACCCAAGCGGAGAAATAATTATCCCCTAACTAGAAAAAGTCATATTTGTTCAGTTATAGGCTATTGGACCTAACGGTAACCTTATTTATGAATTCTGTTATGCCCGCCTAAACTAATCTGATGAGTTTTCGTTTTCGGGTGTCGGCTAAGGGAAATTCCTGGCAAACCACGTGGCTTTAGACCGATAGCCATCTCTAAAATACCATCCTGAATAATATAGAAACCGGCGGGCAGCAGTGTTGATAATGATAACTGATTCTGGCATCTTTTTTTTTTGCTTTTTACTGCTTTATTCGTGTAGAATAATACCATAATATGTAATGCACAGCAATATGCAGAATACGGGGGTTACAGATCGGAACCATACTCGATCTGGCGTAAGTCAGGGCAGTACCTAACCTTGGACCCCTTGAATTTATACTGTTTATAAATGATTTGCCAGGTGTTGTTAAGGACGCTAAATGCCTTTTATTTGCTGATGATCTGAAGGTTTCTCTCAGTATAAGAAATAGAGGGCTGTGAGAGGGTACAAAGGGAGATTGATAGAGTAGTAGAGTGGAGTAAAGACAACCTCCTCATTTAACATCTCGAAGTGTGTGACACTTTCGCTTCTCACGTACGCACACCCCTATCCTACACAATTATAATATTGATGGGATGCCGATTGCTAGGGTCACAGAAGTGAAGGATTTGGGAGTTCGCTTCACCTCAGGGCTAACGTTTCGTGATCACGTTATTGACATATGTAAAAAAGCATACAGAAATTTAGGATTTGTACTAAGTACAGTTTGTGGCTTTACCAATATTAAAGCGTTAGGAGCTTGCCTTGGTTAGGAGTCACTTGAAATATAATACAGTCATTTGGGCTCCACATGAAACGAAATAAAGTCACTTGTTGGAACGGGTGTAAAATAAGTTTTTAACATTTTTGATGAGACAGTATGGAGTGTACCCATATTAGAAAAATGCGTATGGTGGCGGCGTCCACCACAGCTGTTCGTGGTACCGCGCGGGCGGACCAAGTTTTTGACTAAGGCGACGTGGACGCGTGCACCTAATTGCTTGTGAGACAGATTTATTTTGTTGTACTCTGAGTGAATTCACAAGGATAGCATTATTTATAATTAGTTACAAATAATAGCTTTTTTAAGCATATTTTAGTTGATGATTGCCACGCTATTGCATTGGCTTAACTGTTTAGATAATAATAAATAATATAGTAGTGGATCTCCGCTATGATACTACTTAGGGACCTTCAAGAAAAGAGCCTTCTCCTTTCTCAAAGGCCGGCAACGCACCCGGAATTCCTCTGGTATTGCGGATGTTCATGGGCGGCGGTGATCACTTACCATCAGGTGAGCCGCTTGTTCGTTTGCCCCCTCTCCTATAAAACTTTTATCATAAATAAACATCGTTCATTCAAAACAATTTTGTTTAACAATTTAGGATGAGGTTCTATACCGTTCGTGATTTTTTTTTTAATTTTTACTTTACCGAACACCAATGCCAGTATGAAATAAAATTGTCCCAAAAGTATTAACTTCAACGTGAACTTCAATTTACATCTCGTGTACCGGAATTTTTTTCGCTGACGTGGCTCTCGGCAAGAAATCAATCGTTCGATATGGTCAGACCGCTATAGGAATCTACTTTAAGCTTATGATGGTGAATTAATTTCTGGTGGTAGGATTCCTATGCAGGAATCCGTCTAGGTAGGTACCACCCTAGACCAGTTATTCTGCCGTAAAGCAGTAGTGTGCAAACATTACTGAGTTTCGATTTGAAGGGCACTGAGAGCTAGCGTAATCACTGGGCATATGAGAATTAAAAACTGATGTCTCAGGGGACGGGCGTAGTGTGGTGCCACACAGAAATATTCTGGATGACGCAGCATTTGTCATGAGCAGACGTTGCACTTAACATCAGGTGAACGTTTTGCTCGTCTCGTCCCTTTCTCCAATAAAAAAAGAAAAAAAAAACAATTCAGTCAGGTAACTGTTTATTTAACCATATAATGTAAACTAAGTAACATGATTAGCGTTAATCTAAACACAAACGAGTATATTACAGTAAAGATAAATTAACATTACATATGCTAAGAGAAAATTCTCGTATTTAAGAGCAGATACAGCTGCTCTTAAATATATTTTTTATCTTCAGACAGCTCAGGCGGGAGCTTTTAAATGCTGTAATTATAAATAAAATATTTATTTAAGAAATAATACAAAGCAACATTCGGTATTCTCAAATTTAAAAAAAAATGTGCTCAGTGTTTATATACAAAACTTGTTGATAATTTACCATTGAAGAAAACACAGTGATACTCAGTAACGGTGATAACAATATAATTGGTAATTTGTAAAAATGCCCATGCCTCCTAGGTTTTACAATCGAAATGTAGTCGTGCAACTTTTGTTGCGACCGTTCATTATTTTCATACAGAAATAATACATATTTAGAACATAATCTACAATCTTACACTAAAATGAATTGAAGCTGAATAAATAAAGCCTTGTGTACCACAAAGTACACCAAAAGTTTACGCGCAAACATAGGGGCACTCATTCGACCCTCTCCCAACGCCCGATGTAACGTTAGTGCGATAGGATCGAAGGTAGCCCAGTTTGTCTTATCACTCAAATTATATATACTTTGTGAGAGCGTGGGACTTTTTCGCACGGAATTAATACCAGTTGGAAGATGGGCAAACCTGCTCTCAACGTGGAGAAACCCAGAAGGAAAAAAACAAAAGCTTGACCTCAACAGCGTCAGACGGACATCAAACAAAAATTAGGGCAGAGAGTGGATTGAGTTAGCAAACAACAGAGAAGAATGGAGACTTAACGTCAATCAAATTTATTTCGTAAAACATTTTCTTTTTGTTTTTTGTATTTTGTTAAGGAGTTAAAAGGCTTTATCATTATCTAAATGCTACTTTGCTCTACCACCGTCGTGTCCAAACACTAATATTTACAGTTCTACGTTTATCCAGGATAGAAGCTGACCATCTCAGGTACGTTACAGAACTAATCCGTTCAACAATACAAGCATTATGCATCCAAGTTTTACAGAAATGCTTGATAACCTACGAGTACATGGCAATACATATATATTATATATATAGACATATAAATTATAGTTATTTGTTTCTTTCCCCCCATGTCTTTATTGCTACACCTCATCAAAATCACACCAGTCTATGGCTTGCCTGGTAGAAAATTCCTAGTCATTAAGTACTCCCTTTGTATCCTTTTATTGTAAAGGAAGCAATAAAGGTTAAAAATAAATAAAATAATAAAGGCAAGCGTTCGGACTATGAGCTACGACGGCTCAAAAATGAATGCATCGCGAAAACATGGGTAATGTAACCATGTATGCCCATACTCCTACTTCCTCACAGGTATGTTCGCTTGCTAGTATGCGTATCGTACTTGGAACACACCATTAACAGTCTCGTCTCCAAAGTACCGTAACAAGCCCCAAATTAGAACAGTTACAAGCGCCATAACAGCACATGGTAAAGTAAAAGTAAAGTAACAGCCTGATGAATGTCCCACTGCTGAGCACAGGTCTCCCCTCCTCTCATTTCCGAGAGGGGTATTTGGAGCTGGGAAGGATCCGCCACGCTGCTCCAATGCGGGTTGGCGGACTTCGCATGTCTTCGAAATATTTTTTTATTTCTCAGACATGCAAGTGTTTTCCTCACGAAACTTTACTGCCGAGTACATTTCCACGTGCTCCGCGGTGAAGAAACACGACGCAATTAAAATAGCAATTAACAAATTTAGTGGCGGAATCGAACCCAGGTCACTAGCGTACTATGAAATTTAAAGCGGGCGCGTAGCCCCTGAGATAAGTAAGCTGTATATAGAGACGGACGTAACGGCGGCCCATGTACTGGTCGACTGCACTACGGTCGCTATATACCGGACCAAGTAACTGGAAACATCAAGGATCTGCTGCGATTCCTGGAAAAGCTTGGTTGACTCGAGTAGCGATACTAGAGATTAGTGACACGAGTATACACGCAAAATACGCGCATTGACGTGGAGTTGTGGAAACTGACACTTTGCAATCTAAAATTCCGCGTTGGAGTGCCTTTGCTGACTCCGCTGTTTCATTACCATCCTAAAAATCATAATTTATTTGCCCCGCAGCGGTACTTTTATGAAAGATAACATTAATGTTAAACATAATAAACACAGAGCTACGGCCTAATATAAAATACTTTATACTATATAAGGTACAACCACGCTTTTTCTGTAAGTTATTCACAATACATAAAAGTTAATTTTCACACAGTTATCCATATTATTTCACAGATCACTTCTGTTTTCAGTTACAAATTAAAAAGGTAAGTAGAAAAGGAAAATCCAAAAGTGCACGTCTCATGACGCTAATTTAACTCTTAAGAAAAAAAAATCGTATTGAGGTTCAAATATTTCGAGTCATTTCTATTTCAGATGAAAACAATAAGAAAAAAATATTTTTCTTAATAACTGTGATGTCCTAGCCGATTTCGACCACGGCGACAACTGCCGACTACTGTCGAGAACCATCAACTGCGCAGGAGATATTATAGTGCCACAGTGTACGCTCAAACACAGAGGCACTCACTCGTCCCAACCTACCCGCGCCCGATGTAACGCTGATGCGATAAGATCGGAGGTAGGCTAGGATGCAGTGTCAGAAACACGGGGACAATCACAACACAACCAGACCCGAAAACCAACAATTTATGTTTTAGCTCAAATGTTGGCTCCGGCTGGGATTCGAACCCAGGACCCGCGGCTTAGAAGTCAGGTACTCTGACCACTAAGCCACGCGGTCGTCAATAATACAATAGTCGCGGTTAATAACTACAACTACGATAAAAGAAACCCGGTCTCAATGTGTATTTTGGGGAGTTATCGTGACCTAAAAAATATTACCCTTAAAAAAATCCGGACGTCCTCGTCAATTTTTTTTTAAAAATTAGATGATTTTTGATAAATAATTTTAATAAATTAATTAAAGTGTTTTCATTATATGAGTCTATTCAAATGAGCTAAGTTCAATATAATTGTGATAGAGGCATTTGAAAACGGCCGAATCGCTTGACCTTGACATGTCGGGTAAAAAGCACTAAAAAGGGAAAAGTTTTGACATGTTAATTAATAGAATCAGGCGTTACTTTGCGGAAATCCATTATAGTAAAGGAGAGAAAGTTAATTTGCTAAGATCCGCATGCAAAATGTAAAATGGTGTGTATTACCTAGTGTTGAAGAGCACCGCCCGCCCTCCCTCGAAATCGTGTACAAGAAAACCAACACCGCCACCGGGAGCCTCCACCAGATACCCTCGGCCACTACAACACTACCACTAGGTAATACACACCACTGAAGTCGAGAACACGACACGTGTTTCACCTCAAAACGACGCATTATCAAGTGATTTTGCATTTTACATGTCATTTTACATTTTGCATGCGGATTACCTTTCACATACATAAGATCACGACTGTATCCCATAAGGGGTAGTCAGAGACTGGGCACTCACTGCAAAAACAGATGACTGCCACAGTCCACGTTTCACCAAAACAATATAATGCACTTGGTGTGATAGGTGGTGAGCCCATCGCCACCATCGCTGTTGGGTGCACAGTGCAGTTTAATTCCTTACTCGCCTTTTACGAGATCCACTGGATGAGATGGAGTGGTAGTATTCTTTTAACGAGCCGCCACCACACGGCTTATTACCTTTCACTCCACTTACAAATTAACTTTCTCTCATTTACTATGTGACATGATACATATACGAGTATGTACAGGTTCGATAGGGAAACTTTTGTACAATGTGTTAAATTCTCAGTTATAAGTGAATTATAAAAATAAAATCGTGAACAATCGTAATTTGATACACATTTATTTACATACTTGATAAAGGCCTAAACAAATTTAGACGAATGAATTCAATTATTGACAAATATATGTACACATCCTTAATTTAGAGCAAGACCTATTTTCTTCTTCTTCCTCTTTTCAATGAACGCACACGTTTCATGAAGGAGAAATTATTAAATTCAACATAATAATAACTAAAAAGAATTGTCTATCAGTCTTATAAGGCTTGCCATATTTTGTCATAAGCATTTATTATGTCAGAAAGTGACGAGGCGAGCAAATCGCCTTCACCTAATCGCAAATACAACATCTGCCCATAACACACTACTGCTTCACGGCAGAATAACTGGCACTGCGGTGGTACCTACATAGACGGGTTCCTGCATAGGGATCCTACCATCAAAATAATGTACGCGAGACACGAACACAAATCTTTACTATTTTTTTCTTAACCTTAGTTAAATATCGATTCACACAGTTCATAATAAATTGCTCCCATTGCTTCAAAATCTAATATATAATTATATGTTAGACATATAATTCATAGCGCTAACATATGTGTATATAATTCATCTGTCTGCATCATAACCTCGGTAGCTGATCACCTCCGCAGTTTCCTGATAAAGAGAAAGTTATTTTAATCTCGAAGACAAGTATGCATGCAGATTTGAAGGCGACACTATGAGCATTTTTACATTCATCATCATCATCTGTGGGGGAGGCCTATGTTCGGCAGTGGACTAGTGTTAGGCTGAAATGATGATGTTAATGAAGGAAGCCCACTATTCACCCACGCGTGATACAACCAAAACGGTACGAGTCAAGAAAATTCTTCCTCCTCATTGTGTTCCCACGAGCAGTATAGTGACAGCATTTCATATATATATAAAGGCTGTCCGTACAATACCTTAGTCGCCTCTTACGGCACCTCGGTAGGAAAGAGGAAGGTGTGATTCTACTCTGTAGGACATCTATCGGCTAAATCCAGTAAAAACTAAACAAATCCGTAATTCATACCTGTTGAGAGGTTTCTCCTTATATGTGACCGCCTTTCTCGGCCTCCTAGCTCGACCCTCCGCCCTCTCGGTGCTGCTGTCGCTGTCTGGTGCGTCGCGACAGCTGTCACTGTCGCGCGTGTCGCAACGGCTCGCGTGGTCGCGGCGGCTGTCGCTGTTCGTGTCGCGTCGAGTTTCGTGCGTGTCGCGACGAACTTCGCGCGTGTTTCGGCGTGTTTCGCTCGTGTCGCGTCGGGCTTCGGGCGTGTCGCTTCGGCTCACCCGTTGCATCGTATCGGAGGGTTCGCCGGATCCGCACGGACCACTATTTGATTCACTGCAAATTGATATATTTATGGTTGCCACGCTTGGCCAGCGGGTTGGCAACTGCAGTTTATGATTTATTATCTTTTACGATACCCACGGGATGAGATACCCTATCGAGACTCTCTCAAGCCGCCACCACATTTAAGCAGCTCATTAAGGGTAGGAAATGGTAAAAAATTTAAAAGGTACTTACGATACAATGACACGGGTGTCAGTTGAGCCATTCGGGCTGGGAGCGTCGAAACGCATCATTCTCTTGGTTAATAGATCCTCCGAGAGCGGCAAGTCTCGTGACAACCGTTTGGAGAGCGATCCGTCTTGAACTGGCGGTGTAGAGGGCGATCCATCTAGCGAAGGTTGTGGGGGAAGCGACTTGTTCTTTGGCGACCGAAGGGGCGATCGACCACGCATCAGCCCGTTTAGGAGGCGACACGTCGTTTGTACCGTCCTCGTCGTCGTCGAGTCTCATCTTCGAGACGAGAACTTTAAGGACGCGACCGTTGATACTGAAATTTCATATTTCTTTTATTAACTTCACGCTTTTAATGGGCGCATGCTACAGGTAAGCATGGTCCCAGAAATAAATCACATTCCGGTTAATACAAGAAAATAAACCGAATTCAAACCGTGTTAATCGGGGGCGTGCGGGGCGACGTGACGTCAGCAGTCGGGACGCACCTGTTCCTGCGGGGCGCGGGGCGCGGCGAGTAGTGCGGCGTGCAGGGCGTGCGGGGCGACGTGACGTCAGCAGTCGGGACGCACCTGTTCCTGCGGGGCGCGGGGCGCGGCGAGTAGTGCGGCGTGCAGGGCGTGCGGGGCGACGTGACGTCAGCAGTCGGGACGCACCTGTTCCTGCGGGGCGCGGGGCGCGGCGAGTAGTGCGGCGTGCAGGGCGTGCGGGGCGACGTGACGTCAGCAGTCGGGACGCACCTGTTCCTGCGGGGCGCGGGGCGCGGCGAGTAGTGCGGCGTGCAGGGCGTGCGGGGCGACGTGACGTCAGCAGTCGGGACGCACCTGTTCCTGCGGGGCGCGGGGCGCGGCGAGTAGTGCGGCGTGCAGGGCGTGCGGGGCGACGTGACGTCAGCAGTCGGGACGCACCTGTTCCTGCGGGGCGCGGGGCGCGGCGAGTAGTGCGGCGTGCAGGGCGTGCGGGGCGACGTGACGTCAGCAGTCGGGACGCACCTGTTCCTGCGGGGCGCGGGGCGCGGCGAGTAGTGCGGCGTGCAGGGCGTGCGGGGCGACGTGACGTCAGCAGTCGGGACGCACCTGTTCCTGCGGGGCGCGGGGCGCGGCGAGTAGTGCGGCGTGCAGGGCGTGCGGGGCGACGTGACGTCAGCAGTCGGGACGCACCTGTTCCTGCGGGGCGCGGGGCGCGGCGAGTAGTGCGGCGTGCAGGGCGTGCGGGGCGACGTGACGTCAGCAGTCGGGACGCACCTGTTCCTGCGGGGCGCGGGGCGCGGCGAGTAGTGCGGCGTGCAGGGCGTGCGGGGCGACGTGACGTCAGCAGTCGGGACGCACCTGTTCCTGCGGGGCGCGGGGCGCGGCGAGTAGTGCGGCGTGCAGGGCGTGCGGGGCGACGTGACGTCAGCAGTCGGGACGCACCTGTTCCTGCGGGGCGCGGGGCGCGGCGAGTAGTGCGGCGTGCAGGGCGTGCGGGGCGACGTGACGTCAGCAGTCGGGACGCACCTGTTCCTGCGGGGCGCGGGGCGCGGCGAGTAGTGCGGCGTGCAGGGCGTGCGGGGCGACGACGTGCGCTTGCGGCGCCGCACTGTCGGCGAGAACTCGCAGCCCCCCAGCCTCTCGACCTGCAATTATCACACTCACCATTTACATACTTATTTAGTCATACATTTTAATACATTTTTTATTGAAACTATAATTTAAAATAAAAATAATTGTTTACGGTGTAATATAAATATATTTTTTATCTCAAATCAAATCAAATCACTTTATCCTCTAATTATATATCAGCATGCTGTGTACAGTCTTGGTCCTTCGAGTCGGATGTGAATTTTGAAAACAAACATTTTAAAGACACTTTCGTCGTCGAATTATAGAAATTCATTGATAAGTGGCGGACACCAGGGGTGTCGCGAAATGCGGTTTATATGAGGCACTCCTCCGTGTATTCTAGAGACGGCATACTAATAATATAATAAATATGACAACCGATTTGCGTTAAAATTATATTAATATGGTTTCCTTTCTCAATTAATTCAACTTACCTCGGTATGTTTAATTTGACTGGTAGCCGGCGGTGTTTCGACCCGCGAGTTTTCCTCGAACTCCGTAGTGGAATCAGGCTCCAAGTTTACTCGACGACATTTCGTTCTGTTTGCCTATTCGATCAAAGTTACACTGTGCATATTTAAAAATACGTCAGTTATGCATCAATCTGAGTGTCGATATATAAAAATAAATTGTTTTCTGTTAGCGGACTGCATCATCATTCATTATCTATGACATAATAATCTTCGTTGGTCACACAACCGAGACGCTCACAGTTACAGCAAATGCAAGACTTCAAAATTCTACCCATTCAACATTCGATTACTAGACCAAAAGAAATGTTTAAAAAAATCTGTCTTAAGATTAGTCGTCATTTCAGCATATCACTATCCACTGCTGAACATAGGCCTCCTCCATAGATTGCTACAAAAATCTGTAGCTTTAATTTTGAGATTTTTGGCATAATTTCCACGCCTGGCATGTGGGTTGGCCACCGCAGTTTGTTATTGAGATGTTCCAGGATCCGCTGCTGCCCATCTTCTGGTTTTATTTTTCCCTATGTCGACTTTTACGACACCCACAGCATGACTTGGGGTGGTAGATTCTCTTAAGCCGCCACCACAAGGCTTAGTGAACCTAGAAAATAATAACTATGAAAACGTGCCCAGTGTTTTTTTGACAAAAAAATCCGTTAGTTCACTCCAGATGGGATTTCTTCAACTGTGATCCTCTGCTGTGTTACCAAAATCTACAACTAAACATACACTCGCCCCCCAATTGAATGGGCTGTGGGTACTTCCCACTACTTCACCTTGTCGTGAGTTCTCAGTTAGCGTGGCTTGGTCACTCACAGTGAAGCCAAGAGGGGCAAGCACTCTCTGGATGCGTGGTGGACTACAGAGGCGAGGGGGGGGGGGGGGAGAATATCTGTGCTGAATGGTTTTCTTAAGAATTGATAGCATAATATGAATAAGTGCCTTCGTTTACACTGGTGGCACGGTAATATCTACTGCGCAGTTGACAACTTCGACATACATACATACATAAGATCACGACTGTATCCCATGTGACCCATAAGGGGTAGTCAGAGACTGGGCACTCACTGATGCACAATCCACGTTTCACTTCGACAGTATTCGCAAATTCTGCGGTCTTCAATCGACCAGGACAGCACAATACATACCTGCGTATTCTGTATGTCCAGCAACCAACTCGGCCCTTCCAACGGGTTCTCTACCCTGGCCCTGAAACATAACCAATAACCATAACTCACAACCATAACTTTCGTCACTAAACTCACCTTCTAAATGCGTCTTTGCCCAAGGATTTGCAATGTTCAGCCCTCCTCACCCCCCAACTACACTGCCTGTGTGATATGATAACTCCACCATATGACAGTGAATACTCTTTCTCAGCTTTTACGACACACGAATATATTCTCTTAATTAATTGATTCTATGAACTATATTAAATTGGCTAGAATGGCCGAACGGGCAAGACTCTACATCAAACTGACAAAACTAGGCAGTTCTTTGAACGCGCCGTTCACTCGGCGGCTATTTGGTGGCGTTTCCCGGTGGCGGTATTTGTATGCTTGCACACTATTGTGCGAGGGCGGGCGTTGCTCTTTAAAAAACACTAATTTATATTCTGCTTGCGGATCTTCTTCATCGTCATCATCATCATCATCTTTTCAGCCTATCACTAGTCCACTGCCAAACACAGGCCTCCCTCACAGATAGCCATTTTTCATAGTTTGCCATGCTTGGTTTTAAATTTCCCTCTGACGACTTTTACGACACCCAAGTGACGAGATGGAGTGGTCGATTCTCTGACGCCGCCATCACACGGCAATTGCGGATCTTGGCAAATCTCATTTCTTCATTATATTTCCTTAGAACACAAAGAAACGACCAAGTTCTTCATACCTTGGTGGAATTAGTGGAGGTGTTTGATCCTCGTCCTCTGGCTCCAAGTCTTCAGTAACGGCATCAAGTCTTCGCCTGTTCAATATTTTCTGAATTATTGATGGAAAGGTTACTAAGCTTACAATAAAACAGCATGGTAAAGGAGAGAAGGTTAATTTGTCACTACTCGGCGGTTGACTGTCGTAGAATCAATATCACTTGATAACGCCTCGTTTTGAGGTGAAACACGTGTCGTGTTCTCGACTTCAGTGGTGTCTATTGCCTAGTGGTAGTGTTGTAGTGGCGGAGGGTATCTGGTGGCGGCTCCCGGTGGCGGTATTGGTTTTCTTGTGCACTCTGTTGAGGGGTGGCGGACTTTCTCTCCTTTACTATAATGGATTTCCGCAAAGTAACGCCTGTGTCTATTAACTAGAACAGCATGGATTAGTGGTCAGCGTACCTGCTTGCTGAGTGGGTCTTGTTAATAATATAGACAACATTCTTCTGTCACGAATACTAGAAGACAACTAACTGGGATAAATTATAGTGC
Organism: Luehdorfia chinensis; assembly: GCA_019845155.1. Lineage (NCBI taxonomy): Eukaryota > Metazoa > Arthropoda > Insecta > Lepidoptera > Papilionidae > Luehdorfia > Luehdorfia chinensis. The sequence goes on from JAHVAK010000103.1 coordinate 12,996,696, forward strand.
CATAAATGATCATGTGTACACAGACGCACACTCGTCCTCACTTCCCCGTATATAACAAACTAGGCAATATCGGAAAAAGATTTGAACATACAGATATTAATTTAGCTTCAAATTTAACTTAAAAATTGGCTACGAACCCTATACCCACAATTTGGTAGGCAGGTACACTAACCAATAAAACCACGCAATCATCCAATAAAGTTTTTTTTTTTATTATTACATATAAGAGACGGAACGAGCAAAACGTTCACCTGATGGTAAGCGTAACGTCTGCCCATAACAAATGCTGTCACCCAGAAAATTACTATGTGACACCACACTGCGCCCGTCACCCTGAGACATCAGTTCTTAAGTCTCATATGCCCAGTGATTACGCTAGCTCTCAGTGCCCTTCAAACCGAAACACAGTAATGTTTGCACACTACTGCTTCACGGCAGAATATCTGGCCCTGGGGTGGTACCTACCTAGACGACCATTGCAACTAAATGTTAATCTTAAAATAGTTGTATATGTAAATTAGTTGAAGAATAAACTCTATATTCAGTACTTAAAGTTCAGTGTTCTTTAACAATACACTTTTTATCATACATGTTAATAACTTACGAATTTTCAAATTCAATGTCGGACAGATTTTGTGACTCCTCCATTATACGCTCGCTGCTGTCTGCAAAAAGAAACTTTACTTTTTAGTATTTACTGAATAGTTGCGCATTGCTTCCAACCTGATGGTATTATATTCTATATTTATTAATGGAAACAGTCATAAACTATTTTCCAGTGTCAAGTTACATATCCAAGTATACAGTCTTCATGCAGCAAGACTTCAAAATTTTGAAGTGAAGTTTCAGCCTATAAATGTCCCACTGCTGAGCACAGGCCTCCTCTCATTTCTGAGAGGGTTTTGGAGCTGGGAAGAATCCGCCACGCTGCTCCAATGCGGGTTGGCGGACTTCACGTGTCCGCGAAATATTTCTATTCCTCGGACATGCATGTTTCCTCACGATGTTTTCCTTCACCGCTAAGCACGTGGTAAATCAGCACTTAAAATTGTAGAACCCGGGTTACTCGCTTACTATGAAATCAAAGGCGAGCACCAAGCCCCTGAGCTACCAAGGCTTACAAATTTAAAGGCTTAAAATTTTGATCGACAGTAAAATGAATTTGAGGAGACAAAACGAAAAGCATAATTTTGGTCTTGAATTGAATTTTCCAATCACTGTACACTTTCAGTAGCACTTGTTGCATAATAAGCTATCAATATACATAAATACATACAGTCACGCCTCTTTCCCATAGGGGTAGGCAGAGACCACATCTTTCCACTTGCTACGATCCTGACACACATGTTTAGCTTCTTCTACTTTCATTAGCGTTTTTCACACACGCTCGTCGGTTGCGGGTACTTTTAACGTGACCTTAAATAATACCTATCAATATTAAACATCAAAACTCCAAATACGCACAGAAATTACAAAATTAGATAAAAACACTACTGCCACTTTTCGAGTTGGCGCCAAAAGTCAAACCTGATGGTATTGTTCAAATTATTAAAATAATAAACGCTAAGCTGTAGTAGCATAGCGTTTATTATTACTTGAACACATTTGATTAGGTTGCATCGAGTTTATTTAATATTAATCAGAAATTTGATTGCGTTTGTTATGGGCAGACGTTACACTTACTGTCAGGTGAATGTTTTGCTCGTCTCGTTAATTTATCAAATAAAAAAAAATATCTATACCACATGGTATTTGAAAGAAAGAAAGAAAGAAAACATTTATTGCAGAAATACGCCACAGACACAAATACATAAAAAATTAGGCACTAGACATACAAGTAAACAATGTATTTACATACAAACAGAAAGAAACATTAAACAACATCACAAAACTGAACATTTAACAAAACTCGTGTACAAAAATATTGTCACGTGTGTCGTGGCGCATTGAGCAAACGGGTCTCACTCAGCTATTTGGCAAATCTTGTTAAGAAACTGGCTTGCTAAAGAACAATAATGTCAAAACAAACATGCCTATCACTAGGCCACTGCTGAACATATTGTGGCCATTTGTGGGGGAGGTCTCCCCCACAAATGGCGCAAAAATTTGTGACTCTCATTTTGGAGGGATTTTGCCATAGTTGCCACGCTTGGCAGGCGGGTTGCATATGAAAATGACAAAATTAAGTAGATTTTTGCTTCGGTCTGAAGGGCATTGAGACATTTGATTGATTTTGATTTGATTGAGGGCATTGTAGTGACTGGGCGTATGAGACTTCAGAACTAATGTCTCAGAGGGACAAGTGCTGAGTGGTGTCACACAGAAATGTTCTGGGTGACACAGCATTTATTATGGACAGACATTGCACTTACCATCAGGTGAACGTTTTGCTCATTTCGTCCTTTTCTCCAGTAAAAAAAACTAATATGGTGATGGTGGAAGCGAGTCTACCCCTCCATTATTACTGTGGTCCACCCAAATTCAATTCGTTTTTTAAAAAACATGATGCTTTACACTAAGATTTTCCCTGTATCGTGAATTTGTTTCACATACATACATATCCGACCGGCTTCGCATAGTAATATATATATTAGAAAGATAAATTATTACTTTATTTGGACAAATAGAACAACAAAAATTCCTTACACTACCATTTTTATAGCGACTATTCTCACCGACGGCTCTGCAGCTGGTCAGCTATAGTTACGTTATTTTACCAAAATAATGTTTTATTTATGGGAATTTAAGCCATGAAAGTTTAGTGGGTCAGAGCTTCCTTGTAAACAATATTTGATGTCGTGGTAGCAAAATAAAACGACCGCTCTCAACCGCTGCTCAAAGAGAGCAGCGCAACTTGATGATACCCAATTCGCATGGAGCCGGGCGGCTGCACGCCGTTCGAGAGACACGGCGGCCGCTGTATTTTTTATAGAGCGTTTCATAGTTTTAAATTAATATTTATATATTTAAAATTACAAACCACTATCCTATTGTTTCTAGTTTACAAAAAATAATATGTGTAGGTTAGTGAATAAGAAACATTCGCGCGTAGCGCGGGCGAGCGTAGGTCTCACACCGCTCTTCTTTCTTTTAGCATTTTCATACCCGTCGTAACTTCTGAACGGTCCGATTCGAATAATTTAAAGAGGAGTTTACATTTACCTTGACTATGAAACTATTTTGTAGGATAAGGATTAATATCATGATAAGAATGTCGCCATTCTTCGATTTTACCCGTGTTTTGATCGACTAATTTTAACAAAAAGCTGTTATTGTGACTTAGCTATAATAGTTAGACATATGGCCCCGCTAACTTTTTTGTAAGTAATGATGAGTACTATGAAAATGTAGTACATTATTTTATTTATCATCAATAGTTTTTGCAGCACACGCCAAATAAGGACTTTCATTAGTCAATTTTTGAAAACTCAAGTTACATCATAGCAATTTTCGTAGGAATCACGTTTTTTTTTAAATCAAATACAACTCATGTTAGTCGGTGATAATGTAGTTGTATATAGGTGAAAGAATTTTTAAAATCGGTTCAGTAGTTTTTGAGTTTATTCATTACAACCAAACAAATACATAAAAAATAAAATCTAATATTAGAATAAAACTACTTTTTTACGGATTTTATCGCGTTTAATTTTGAACTATTTTTACCCGACGTTTCGGACGCTTTACAGCACCCATGGTCACGGGGGGACTGAGGTGACAGTTGTCCCGATGTCATAGTTAACCCGGAGTACCTTCAGCTTTTAATTATTATTTTAAGTCCGATCTACGCAGAAAGAGCTTACTGTGTCTTGAAGCCTTGCAGTGGTATGCTTGGTTTTTGATTTAATTTTATTAATAATAGGATCCCAAGCCGGTGGTAATACCCAACCATCTTCCCTATTGAAATTAGGATGTTTTTTAATTTCAATAGCCTCGCGAATCATCCTTGGTAGGAATCGGTGTTCTTTTGCAAGGATTTGTGGTCTATCAAATCTGATGTAATGGTTGGGATGATCCAGAACATGGTCGCAGACTGCAGACTTCCTAGAGCGTCGATGCGTAGATCGGACTTAAAATAATAATTAAAAGCTGAAGGTACTCCGGGTTAACTATGACATCGGGACAACTGTCACCTCAGTCCCCCCGTGACCATGGGTGCTGTAAAGCGTCCGAAACGTCGGGTAAAAATAGTTCAAAATTAAACGCGATAAAATCCGTAAAAAAGTAGTTTTATTCAAATGTGTAATATTCGCGTAAATAAAAGAAAACATAATCTAATATTAGTTTACAACACAACTGAACTCGAAAACCAATCATTTGTTTTTTTTTACCCAAATCTGGGACCGGCTGAGATTCATTCTACTTGTGTATAAATCTCACTTGATTATAAGGAAATTACATCCATACTAATATTAAAAATGCGAAAGTAAGTCTCTCTGTCCCTCTGTCTTTTTGTCACCTTTTCACCGATCAACCGTTGAACCGATTTTGACGAAGTTTGGCACAGAGATAGCTTTTTTTATTTTTATTTTATAAAGTGATGAAACGAGCAAAACGTTCACTTGATGGTAAGTGCAACGTCCGCCCACAACAAATGCTGTGTCACCCAGAACATTTCTGTGTGACACCACACTGCCCCTCCAGTGATTACGCTAGCACACTAGGTGGTAGGATTCCTATGCAGGAATCCTTCTAGGTAGGTACCACCCCAGGGCCAGTTATTCTGCCGTGAAGCAGTAGTGTGCAAACATTACTGTGTTTCGGTTTGAAGGGCACTGTGAGCTGGGCATATGAGACTTAAGAACCTATGTCTCAGGGTGATGGGCACAGTGTAGTGTCACACAGAAATTTTCTGGGTGGCACAGCATTTGTTATGGGCAGACGTTGCACTTACCATCAGGTGAACGTTTTGCATGTTTCATCACTTTATGCAATAAAAAAAGGAAGTCTCGGGCATCAGCTACTATTGTATAATAAAATGCACGTTTGGGTGAAGGATAGCTAATTTCATAGAACATACTTGAACGAAGAAGAAAGAAGGTGTGTGTGAAGGATTATAGCAAATGGAAAGATGCCGCCTCTGCCTTCCCTAATGCGAAAGAGGCGTGACTATATATATGTATGCATACAATTGCAAGAACTGGTTTTGTAAGAACTCACCTTCTAATCCCAGATCTTCCGAGCTATCTTCAATGTTGTTTGATTCTGCATCAGTCTCCATGTTGTTATTAAGTAGTTCTGCCGCATCTATCCTTGTTAATGGAATGTACACATCTGGAATTAAAAAGCACGCAGATTAAAAATAACTTGTTAACATGGTGGAGTCACACAGCAGCTATAGTCTGTGATAAATGTTCGATGTGATGATGCACACTGCAGCTATTATGTGATTAATGACCCGGTACAACAAGGGATGCACCAATGCTAATACCAAAGTTTATTTTTTATTATAAGCCTGCCTGTTGAGATCTTACAAGACCAGCATCACTGCTACCTATCTCGATCGATCTTACTTTTAAAGCTATAATTTACCGATAAGCCCTATATATGTAAATCCTAGATGAGTTACTGTCGTCGTCGTCGTCGTTTCAGCCTATCGTAAGTCCACTGCTGAACATAGGCATCCCCCATAGATCGCCACAAAAGTTTGTAGCTCCCATTTTGGGGGGATTTTGCCATAGTTGCCACGCTTGGCAGGCGGGTTGGCAACCGCAGTTTATTTATTCAGATGTTTCAGGAAAATGCTGCTGCCCATCTCCTGGTTTTCATTTTGCCTCTGTCGACTTTTACGACACCCACGGGATGAGATGGGGTGGTAGATTCTCTTAAGATTACTGTATCTGGGCTTATATCATAAAACTAATGTCCTTCCCCCGATAGCAGACACTTGCAATTTTGCACTTGCCATTTAATTAACAAATGCATTCAGGATGCAGCGTAATGTAATGCTAAATCAGGGAATTTCAAACTTTTTTGGGCATGGGACGCCTTTTCCAAAATGAACTGATACCTCAGCCAAATTATCCATAGCCAAATTTTTTCCTGTTGAAACAAAATACTTACCAATTTAAAAACTTTGCAGTTGGTTAACACAGTGAACTTGATATAATTTTCCCATCGAAATTTAACAAAATAAATAGACATAAAATTCAGTAAATATCAAGTGTAATTAATAATTATGAATACAAATTACGAGAAAACACTTAAAAAAAATCAGTGTGATGGATGAATCTTGTACGAACTTGTGCACGCTTATTGACTTGAGGTTTTTAAAATTACATCAATGGTACTTCCTACTAAAATATTAGTCATTCACACGTTACACAACTTCTACAGTATCTCGGAAGTTTCAAATAAGAAATTGTGTTAATTAATAGGGGTCCATTTTTAGACCTCATCGACCCCCTAAATCAGTTTTCTTTTATGTCGACCTCTGGGAAACCCTGCTTTTTCAAAGGCCGGCAATTGTTATTGTAGATATTCATGGGCGGTGGTAATCACTATCAAGTGAACCACTAGCTCATTTGGGGGCAAATGGTTCACTTGATAGTCTTCTTCTATAAAAAAGAACTGATAGCGTAGAAAAAATATTGAATATAAGAGACATAGGTGGAAGTTGTGGGAGTTTATAATGATCATGATGAATGCTTTCATTAAATCATATTTTCCCATTCTAATATTAATAACTTGATATGGCTGACGACCACGTGAACTAGTGGTCCGAGTAGCGGACTTCTACGCCACGGGTCGTGTGTTTGAATCACAGCCGGAGAGAAAAACATAAATTTCGTAGTATGTGCAGAACCTAGGTTTGATGTGCCAGCAAAACTAAAGTTGTTAATTGCAAAGTTCAGATTTACCACATGATCGGCGGTGAAGGAAAACAGCTTGAGGAGACCTGCATCTCTGAGAAATAATAAATATTTCGAGGACATGTAAAGTCCGCCAACCGGCATTGGAGCAGCGTGGTCACCTCTTTCTGACTCCAAAACCCTGTCAGAAACAAGAGGAGACCTGTGCTCTATGGTGGGACATTTATAGGCTGTTACTTTACTTTTATAATCAGAATAAACAGGTCTATAAATAAACAAAAGCTATTTGTTGACATAGAATTTACCTTGTAACATATGCATGGGCACTGCCCTCTCTGTCACATTGCGATTCTGTTGATTAGGACTCCTGTTAATTGAACCTGAAATAAATAACAAGGAATGTGTGATATAAAACTCCTAACACACTTGAGAACCTGACACCCATTTACTATCAGCAAGACATTCAATCTTAGTCCGCAGGTGACTTCACTCCAGACAGACACGAGTATAAACATCTTCATACTTTTTTGAGTAAACCTATCTATGTCATACAGTGACCACTTACTATCAGGCCGACAAGTTACTTTGCCACACTAATTTACACAAAAATTAATATAGTTCAGAGAATCAGGCGTTAATTTGCAGAAATCAATTATAATGAAGAAAAGAAGGTTGATTTGTTAAGATCCACATGTAAAATTTAAAATGGTGTGTATTACCTAGTTTTTGAAGAGCCCTACCGCCAAAAGCATGCAACAACAAACTAATACTGCCACAAGTGTGATATCACTTGATAATGCTTTTCAAAAACTATGTAATATGGCACCATTTTAAATTTTGTATGTGAATTTTAGTAAATTAACTTTCTTACATTCAAAAAATTTACCTATTATAAAAATATGCATTGTCATTATATTTCATCTGAAATAACCAAAATGTAATAGATGTTATATATAATTTCGGTGATGTAATTGCTGTTAGCCTTTTTTGGCTTTTGATTTCATTTCTGACAGCTTCATCAGATACTGTAGATGTAATAGTTGCACACTGAGATTATAACCAGGAGACATGGATTATTAATTCTCGCTTCTGACTTCTGACTATCTTCAGGTACTTAAATCTAGATTCTAACTTTAGTCAGAAATCTAGTTTCAGTACCCCACAGCTTGTGATGGAAACACAAATTTTTGGTTTTCGGGTCTGGTAGTGTTGTGCATGTGAAATGTATGTCTGCAGAACGGACTCATGATACAGCGGAGGTCCTAGTGTGAGGCTTCGTGATTAAACAAAGAAAAGGCTAAGTATGACAATATTGCAGTTCGCTCTCTTGCTACTACTTTTTATTAAAATATCGTAAAAAAAAGAAACTTACGTGACCCACTACTATTAAGCAGTGTCCTACTAAGTGATACAACTGGCTGAATAGATTGACCACCAATTAACAATGGTGGCACACGGTTTACTCTGTCCTTTGTGGGTGTGCCACTGATATTACTCCAGCGCGGCGAAGAAGCATCTAACTCTTGCCTGTCCCTCATATATGCCTTAGTCAGGTCCAATGTCCTTGCGACAGCACTAGAGGCTTGTACCAAGTGGGTAAGTGCCTCCTGGCTTGCAGCCTGCAGTGCTACATCTAGTTGGCGTACTTGTGCTGCACCGCCACTTCTAATTCTCTGTAACAATAATCAGGTATAATAGTTGATGGATTCCTATTATTTCCATTAAAATTCTACCATGTTTGTCCACACTGAAAGACCTGGGGCAGTCTTGGAGCTGGGAAAAGTATGCCACTCTGCTCCAATGCTGATTGGCAGACTTACGTCTTTTAAAATATTTCTATTTCTCAGACATGCAGATTTCCTCATATTGTTCTAAGAATAATATACCCAACATAGTGTGGTCTGTATGTTAAAAAGAGAATGTGTTCATTAAAATGAATCTTCTTAATGAAGACATTCTAGTCTAAGCCATATTAAACTAACACTGTCCACACTCTTTGACAATGTGGATCTACTTATTACATACATACATACATACATAAGGATCACGACTGTATCCCATAAGGGGTAGTCAGAGACTAGGCAGTCACAGCTAAAACAGATGACTGCCACAATCCATGTTTCACCAAAACAATATAATGCACTTGGTGTGATAGGTGGTGAGCCCATCACCACCATGCGCTATTGGGTGCACAGTGCAGTTTAATTCCTTACTGGCCTTTTACGAGATCCATTGGATGAGATGGAATTTTAGTATTCTTTAAACGAGCCGCCACCACACGGCTTTATTACATACAACTTATTACATACAATATACATTTGTCAACTTATTCACTTTTTTAAGCATACTCAAATTCGCTTTTAGGCATCATTAATGATTGGTGTATCATTTTCTTTCCATTTGTAGACATGAGGTTAGGTTAGTTGTTCCAAAAAAAAAGCTTTTTCAAAATTCATAAAATCAACTACTGAATATGAAAACAAACTAAAATGTATGAAAAATCAAAATAGTGCTGCCTCTGACAGTATAATTGTGCACTTCGTGATTACATTATGAATATACAATCAAGTGTTGGTGGTAAGACATTACTGTTTTGGTCTGAAGGGCTCTGAGAGGTAGTGTTCATTGGCCATATAAGACGTTAAGAACTGATGTATCTGGGTGTTACTGGGCGGAACATTCTGCTCAACTTGTCACTATATCCTATAAATAGTGGTTATAAAAAAATAAAAAGATGTTTATAAACTTCTAAAATAATATTTAATGAAATAAATTGACCATGTTAAAGTGGAAAATGAAGTGATGAATCCTCACTTTTTTAATGCAAGCAATTAGCCATGTCAAAAGTTGTTTTTGACTACAAGAGCTTTTTTACTATAAATAGTTCTAAGGCATTTTACTTTAATCGCGCCCAAAGAAGTATAACTTCAAAAACATAATATAAATATTTATATGAGATAAATTAAAGTACAACATATTTTTTAAACATAAATGTTAGCCTATAAACTAATTCCTGGCATAAAGATTAATTACTTTGACATATGCTATCTCTTGATTAAATATTATAAATTAAAATGAATAAATAAGTAGTAGAATCAATTTTAGATGGGTGAGAGTAGCAAAATGAAATCCACTTTAAATTCAACATTAAGTGTGTTCATTAACAATGTTGAGACCTTTTTTAGTAATACATCTTTTTCATACATAAATTCATCATCATCATCATCATCATCATTTCAGCCTATCACTAGTCCACTGCTGAACATAGGCCTCCCCCATAGATTGCCACAAAAGTTGTAGCTCTCATTTTGGGGGGATTTTGCCATAGTTGCCACGCTTGGCAGGCGGGTTGGCAACCGCAGTTTATTTATTCAGATGTTCCAGGAGATGCTGCTGCCCATCTTCTGATTTATATTTTCCCTCTGTCGACTTTTACGACACCCATGGGATGAGATGGGGTGGAGGATTCTCTTAAGCCGCTACCACACGGCCAATACATAAATTGCAACTCTTTAATTTAATCAAGATTTCCGGGATACGATTTAAGAGATTTACTTTTCTCGGGTAAATAATTAGTAATTACAAAGCAAAACAGTGTAAATGTACTAATAATAAAATGGCTTTAAGCTCTCTACTTTATATACTAATTAAATATCAACTCACACTTAGTTTTAGCCTCAGTTCATTAATTTCTTTCATAAGATCAAGCTTTTCGTTCTCTCGCTGTGCTGCAGTCATCTTCCAATATTGTACCTTTTGTACCAGCTCATTATTTTTTTCTTTAAGGTCTTTGACTTCATCTTCAAGATTAGACATAGTGATGAGATGTTGGTGGATATCTGACTCTACCTGTGTATATCGCAGCAACACATTAAATAAACAAATATAAATGTATTGAAATCTAATAAAAACAGAGATTTGTTGATGACCGTTTCAAACTGTTTGACATTTAACTTTTGACAATTAACAACAGTGCTTCCAGATCCCAAAAGTAGAATTACAGTGTTGTCAGCTAAAATATACAAAAGTTTAAAAAAAATACAGCATATTATATTAAAATCGATTACGGTAAAATTATTTGTTTAAATATTGAGAGAAAAACAAGCTAGTTATGCATCCCCCTTACCCTTCACCCCTCGACTAGAGAGGGCTTACGCAGAAAGATCATGTGAGCTTCCATGTTATGCCTTGTAAGAGTTTTAGACGTAAGTTAGCTGTAAGATTATATTCAATGCACTTTTATATTCTCATTAGGATTAAAGCCTCCAAATCGGCAACACGTATTTTAATTTAGATTTAATTAGTTTTTAAAAAGCCTCTTGAAAGCTCCCTAAATTTGACTGGCGCAGCCGGTAGGATTTGCTCGTCAAGGTTGTGCTACTTTTCGTATAGATCGAGAATCAAAATTTACCCGATCACGAAAATTCGGCGCGCAAGAGTAAATCCTAGAACCAAAATAAATTCGTCAAGTACAGGACAAAGGACACACAGTATGGGAGTGGCCGGTTGGTGAGTCAAACTTTTCGCCATCCTTTCCAAATTCCTCCCCTACTTTAAATATTAGATAACTTATATTGTTATTATTGAGATTAATCTTCGCTCATTATAACGTACCTGGTAACGTAACATAAAACTTTGTTTAGTCTGCCACTAGTGATAAGCTTTCCTTGAATTCAATCGTAGAGTTCAAAATTGATACAATCGTCAATGAAAATAACATTTGTTCTTATTTTTTTAATTGATTAAATTGATTTTGTGTGCTTATTTTAATTACTTTTACTGTGTAATTTAATTGTTAAATATTTTTGTGTGATTTTAATTTGTCTCACTTCTAAACCTGTTCATTACTCTATATAAGAATGAATCTTCAAGCTGAAGAAATATCAACAATCCTACGCGAGATTTTAAACCTTATTCCTATATACGTAGGAGACGTTTCATTATTATCTGAACGCGAAGATGTCGATACTTGGAGTGAACTAAAAGAATTATTAAAACACATTTTGAAGACCCGCGTAGCGAACAATGCAATAAACATAGAACCTGAATATATGAAAATTAAATCAGGCGAAAGTTATTCGGACTTTTGCAATCGAATTCAAAGCGTACGTTCATTATTAATTTATAACGTTAAAATGTTGGATAATAACGACTAAAAACGTGCTAAAACCATTGTTTTATTATTATATATATTATTAACATAATTATATACAGTAGTAATATAATTACATATAATAGTAAATCGAAAAAAAAAAAAAAACGAGCACTCAAAATTACATCGAATCTCAAATGTTCTTTTATTTAGCATTTCGTAAACGCAAAGTAATTTAACTTAATGTCAATGTTATTCTCTTATCTCTTTTATTCTCTACAGTCTGGTTCTGTGAAAATTGTATTTCTATTTGGTCTTGATTTATATTTATATCGAAATTTAACTGTATTATATAATTGTAGCTAAATAGAATCAAAGAGAAATCTGCTTATATATTTATCATGATAAAAATAAAGCATATATTATATTCTGCAATATTTTTAATTATAAATGTAACAATATCGAACTCAAGTTACTAGCATATTAAAAAAAATATGTGGACAGTCAAGCGTTTATTGTAATTGCCGTACATTCGAGTTTAACTGAGAAGTTTTTATTACAGCAAAATAAAACTAGATTTCATAGGAAATTTCAAAATTCGGCATATAATAATTAATATTGGTATAAGTCATTGATATACAAATATAAGAATATGGATTTTTTATTTAATTTTATCTAAAGTTCTTAGATATTTTATTTTAAATTAGGCTTGAATGCTTACTTGTTACTCATAACTCGTACATGATCATTTTTTATATTACAATTATAAAAAGCCTATGTTTTTTTTATTTTTATTTACTCAAGCGTCAATCAATCGATCAATATTATATTTTAATTAAATTTTACATAAGATGATTATACATAAGATGAAATATAAGCGTAATATTTATTAACTATCAAAACAAATTGATTTTATAAATAGTTCCGATCAATTGTATACATTCATGAGATCAGTATTTCTATCTTTCTCTCTCTCTCTATTTAAAGATTGGGTAAATATGAAAATATTATATTTTGACTTCGGACCAAAAAAATTTAATATATCGTTAAAAAATATCTGAACTAACTCCGTTTCTCTCTTTTTATTAGCAATAAATATTTTTTTATCTTTTGTTATAATACTTCTTTATTTAAGACGTCATTTTCTATACTCTCTGCCATTTCGCTGTCTTGCCCTTAAGAAAATAGGCTTAGGATACATTTGCCTTAGCGATTTTTAATGATTTGGATAAAGAAATTAATTATTAAGACTCCTACATTGTACATATAATTCAGTTTAGTTGCACGTCATGCGCGGTGCGTTCTGATGCTTGCGACGTTGGCAGTCGCTCTTCAACTGCAATCACTTGGAAGGGAACCCGGGAGTCCTGCCGGTAAAAGAAAGTCAAGCACACGTGCAAATAGATAATAGGAAAATTATAAAAACCCTAAATTTAGATAACATTTAAGCCGATTTAAATTTCGTTATTTCAAAATTCGCAGAATTTGAGAAACTGATAGCTCTGAACAAAACGTTTCCTCATGAATTTATCGGTATATTAATGCATGCAGAGCATCTCCGTGATATAACTATAGATAAATATCGTCAACTAACTCCACAGCGTTTCAAAAGAGGCATTCTTAATCCATTAGGTTCCATTAGTTTATATATTAAATATGATAAATTAACTTCTGAAATAGGTCACGATCAGGTAATTATTTCAAAAAAAAAAGTACCATAGTCACCAAAATGTTGGATAGTTTCATGAATATTACTGAATTGATCCATCACATTCACTTACTATTCATACACGCCTTAAGAATGTAGAGAAATCTCTAAAAGATTCAATAGTCAAAGATAACAATTTGGCAATATCCTCTTACATTTTAGGGTTATATAGCTTAGGTATAAGTAACTTTCGTACTGTATTTATTAAGTTAAGCCAAATTGAAATCGCATTAGCGTTAAGTAGAAACTCTATCTTACAATTGTAAACTCTACCGAACTATTAAATTATTTAAAATTAATATCCAACGCTGGAAACTTAGTTTATGAACCAAATGAATTTAATTTAGGTTAAAACGAAGAACTATTTCTGTAAAATCGTATGTAAAGAAAAACCAGGTAACATTTATAGTAGAAATACCACTTACTGATAATTATACATACAACTATTTTAAAATGTATTCCTTACCTGTTTTCCATGAAACTAAAAATCAAACCTAAGCTATATTTCCTAAATATCCCTACATACTGGCGAAAGGGATGAAATACTTACCGATCGCGAGCCCGTGCCGCCTTCTCGCCGCTGGAGAACAATTCCTGTGCAACGACGATAACTGAACCTTAGACAGCGGTCCATTCTGTGAGAAACAACTGATGAAGTACGATAGCAATTTAACATGCTGTATACAACATCCCGTTGTCTTAGAAGACGTGAAACTTCAGAAACTTAATGCAGAAAGTTGCATACTTTACACCAAATCTAAAACAACGCCTGTAAAACGATGTGTCAACGAGTCATACAAATATTCAATATACGGAACATACATCATGACATTAGATGAACCATGTGATGTCTATGTCAATGGAATCAAGATAAGTCATCATCAGATCTACAGCGAGATGGACGTAGCGATGCTGCTACCCATTATTAACTTAGCGCCGCTTCATACAAACTTGAGTCTATCAAGTGCACGCGCACTCAACATGAACGAGATCGGATTAGATGAGGTGAAATACTTACATTTTGCCCTAAAGAATAGTAAAGTGCTTACGAATAAAATCGGTAGTGAAACGGATTCTATAAGTGATTTAGTGTATGCCTTATTAGGCCTAGTAATATTAAGCTTATTCTTAATTTTTACATATTTCATATATTTAAAATAATTCCATTTGTAAGAAATTATCGGAGAAGTCCTCAAATCGAACGTTCCGATAATTTCCCTCTTAGGGATGGAGGAGTTATGCATCCCCCTTACCCTTCACCCCTCGACTAGAGAGGGCTTACGCAGAAAGATCATGTGAGCTTCCATGTTATGCCATGTAAGAGTTTTAGACGTAAGTTAGCTGTAAGATTATATTCAATGCACTTTTATATTCTCATTAGGATTAAAGCCTCCAAATTGGCAACACGTATTTTAATTTAGATTTAATTAGTTTTTAAAAAGCCTCTTGAAAGCTCCCTAAATTTGACTAGCTGCTTTATTCACTTATTTGTAAATACCAATTATTGAAAGTTATCTCACAATAATTTTCTCGACGAAACGATCAAAACGTTCACCTGATGGCTTAGTGCAACGTCTGCCCATCACAAATGTTGTGTCACATAAAACATTTCTATGTGACACCACACTTCATAAGTCTCATATGCCCAGTGATTACGATAGCTCTCAGTGCCCTCATATAATTTCGGTGATGTAATTGCTATTAGCCTTTTTTTGGCTTTTACAGCTTCATCGGATACTGTGCTCACGGGCCAGGGGCCCCGTCCGAGGGAGGCTGCGGGCCTCCATTCGGACTGTCGACTTGTGTGTCGGTAACTCTAGGCGGTGAGAACCGCCCTGGAACACAAACCGCCCTGGAACAAGAACCGCCCTGGAACATCTCAGTGCCCTCAGTGCTACCTACATAGACGGATTCCTTCATAGTTAATGGTGACACATACATTTTTTATGATTTGTTTTAAATAATCACTTTGTCTGTCAGGTTCGTTCGATAATAATTATCTATTGTTCGTTAAATTTTTTTTATAAACAATTAATAACATTTTTAGTTCGTTTTTTGTTGTTTGTCCTTAATTTATTCAATAATAATTAGTCTTTTTTCGTTTTTAATTTTTGTTTTTAAGTTGGGACTAATGGCAACTATTTTATCTTTCCCTTAATACGTCGAACCTTCCCATTATTCGTTTAAAAATTATCGATCTTTATTGTATTTTTAACTAAATAATTATAGAAGCGCATTTGCAGTAGCACTTGCCACTGGTAATCGCAGTTTTATTTAAATTGTGCGCCGCATACTCAATAATAATTATATAAAGGAGCCGGACCGCTCCGTGGTCAAATGCAAAAAGCGGTGCTCCAAAATAGATTTTCCATGAAAACACTAACAGACTTATTTTTTAAGAAAAGTGGTTTAAAAAAAACTGTTTATGTTCACAAAAACATCTTTCAACAAATTCGAAAATGGTTACGAATAATATTTTGTAATGTTAGAAATATTTTCAGGTTTCTATCAGGTTCCATTCAGGTTTTCATCTCACTTGATAAAAAATAAATCTACCACCTTTTCATATGCAAATTTTACTAATTCTACGTAATTTCCTGTTCTTTCCGTCTCTTTCAAAATTCGAGTTAAAACAATGACTATTAGTATTAAATTCCTTGCGTCTGACGATGCGGCTCGTATTGAGGAGCACCGCATTCTACAATTGTTCACGGAGCGGCCCGTATTCTTATTCTAATCATTATTCTA
This sequence comes from Luehdorfia chinensis, assembly GCA_019845155.1. NCBI lineage: Eukaryota > Metazoa > Arthropoda > Insecta > Lepidoptera > Papilionidae > Luehdorfia > Luehdorfia chinensis. Next base: position 13,013,053 of record JAHVAK010000103.1, read on the forward strand.
TATGCGGGGCACAATTCAAATAAAATGCAGTTTTTTTATAATAGGTGATATCACCGAAGTTTTTGAACTACTTTGTATGCGGATCTTAGCAAATTGATTTATTTTACTTATTATAATGGATTTCCGCAAATGAACACCTAATCAATATTACAACAGTATTAACAGTAGTCAATATTTCGTTTAGTACTCATTTTGTATCCATGAAAGAGATCTTCGCCGCTTCGAGCGTTAGGTAAAATATTGGTCTTATTCTAGATAGCTTATTTTAGCTTTATGAACTCAGACTGAAGAAAGTTACCACAGAAAATAGCTTACGTATGAAATGGCTGTATGATCTAAAGGTCTTTGCTTATCTTGTGGTGAAGCCAAATGTCAAAGTCAAAAACGCATGTGATGAAAACACGACGCTTGTATTTAGGTTACCTTCAGTACAACTCTAATATTTAAGAATGTCTTTTCGTGGAAGAGGAGGCGGAGGAGGTCGGGGTGGTTTTGGAGGCCGAGGTGGAGGTCGTGGAGGCTTCGGCGGCGGCAGAGGCCGAGGCGGCGGCGGAGGAGGTGGCTATAGGCAACAAGACTTCGGTCCCCCCGAAGCAGTTATCCCGCTCGGACACTACGGCTGGACGGTTCAAGATGACTTAGTCTGCAAAGTGGACATCGAAGACGTACCTTACTTTAACGCACCAATTTTCCTAGAAAATAAGGAACAGATCGGCAAAATTGATGAAATTTTTGGAAATTTGCGAGATTACTACGTTTCAGTAAAACTAGGAGAAAATATAAAAGCGAAAAGTTTTAAGGAGGGGCAGCAATTCTTTATTGACCCGGCGAAATTATTGCCTTTGAAAAGGTTCCTTCCACAGCCTCCGGGTGCTAGGAGAGGTGTGGGCCGAGGCGGACCGCGAGGAGGTCGTGGTGGATTCAGTCGCGGAGGAGGAGGCCGCGGCGGTGGTGGTTTTAATAGAGGCGGTGGAGGTCGCGGTGGTGGTGGTTTTAACCGAGGTGGTGGCGGATTTGGCCGTGGCGGAGGTGGTGGTGGTTACGGACGCGGCGGTGGTGGCGGTAGAGGAGGTGGCTTCAGAGGAAGTCGTGGAGGTAGATATTGATGTGATTTGTTGATATTGACTAAGAGAAAAATACAGACAATATGTGTAGATTTTAAACAAAATATGCTATACTGTAAAATGACTTAAGATTTCATACTCTAGATTGCTGAACATTTTAATGTTTTGAGTTTTTACCATGCTTAATAGATTATCCTCTTTACTTCACACATGTGTAAAGTTTTTTATTTACAATGATAAAGTTTGAATTACGTAATATTTAATTTATTGTACATGAAGTACAATTCATTTGTAAGCAGAGGGTCTACAATGAAAATCGAAATATGAAGTTTTAGTGGATGTATTGCATGTTTCCTACCACTATATAGGTGTTATTCACTAAACATTGTTGAAAATACAGCAATTTGGTAGTGGCTTGTATTTTATCTCCGTTGTTGCCTTGAATCAATCCAAAACATCTTACTTTGATTTTCATAGTAGGCCCCCCTGTGTCATATTTTGTATAATTCTTCTTGCATCAATGAAATATATTAACTTTGGTTTTGTTTATGTACAAACATAAAAACTCTAGTTCTATGTAATAGTTCTTAATCAATATTCCAGTTTGTGTGAATAATGATAAAGTAATGCAAACAGTAGATACTAAGAAACAAATTCTTGTACTGAGACCATGTTACATTTGTAAGAATTTATAATAGGAATAAATATTTTAAAAAAACATTCTTTTTTATGTTTAATTCTTTTTGCATACATATATTATTTGTTTTATTAAATGATAATTTCTACTTGTTAAAATTTATTGGAGGGTTACATCTAACATAAACCATAGGTCTATTGCAGCTACAAAAATAACTTAATGATCATTGCTTCACTTAATTTTATTACTTGACTGCTTAGGATAGATTCTTCCTACCTCGATTGAAATTATTTACCAGTGGAATTGCCATCAAATTTTGATAATTATTAATTATTTTGACGATAATGGTTTAGTGAGTAAATGCAACCAGTATTCTTGGCAGTAAGTAGACACAAGGAGTAAGGTTATATGAGAATATTTGGTTTCCCAGAATTATAAACATCATAAAATTATAATACTAAATTTTTTATTGATAATATAAATTACTCAACTCTTTTTATTGTTTGCTTGAATGTCTCTGCTTGCGGCGGCGTTGTGTGGCGGGTCGTCCCGCCACACGACGTCGAGGTTGAGTAGGGCGATGTCTGCCACATGCGTCATACTTGTGAACAGGTTCTGTTGGTGGAGGCTGGTCTGCTCAATCTTACAATTTACATATATATTTGATTTAATATAATAATTATATAATTGATTGAATTAATCTTGTTTAGTGGAGGATGGAATTTAAACATGGAGGGAGCTGTGGTTTTCCTTGAGATCTTCATTCGTAATTTTATTTATAATGTATTTTTAACTGATACAAAAATGGACTTACAAAAAAGAGGATCCCTACAGTTTCGCCTGTTTCTTCTCCGTCAGAGTAACCTCATTACGAAACGAAATTTATATTTCATTAGTCGAAAAACAAAGAATTTTTATTTCAATTTCATTACATATTAAAAGCACTGTTTCATAAATTTTAAATTCTGGCTGCAATTGGCTGGTCTTGAGACTAGAGCGAATTCTAGACGCTAATTAAACTACTTGATCTGAGATTGCAAGTGATAAAGACCAGTGGAAAGAGACCTCTGCGAAATAGGATAGGAAAATTATAAGACAAGGATGCAAAACCTAAAAATTCGGAATTATTTCGGTTGCATCTTACTAATTGTTATTATATAACAATCAATTTATCAGCTCGGTTTGCGCAGTGGCAAAGCCCTTGGTTTCTGTGCCACAGGTTCTATTTCCTGCACTGGAACAAATATTTCGGTAGCCTACAGATAGTAGTTAGGTAATAAGTGTTTGTGTATGTGAAATTAATGTCTGTAAAACGCACCCGCAAAATGGAAGTAATCCTAGTGGGGCAAAATTTTTAAAAGAAGAAACTGCCATACTTAATTGATTTTGGATCATTGTTGCCCTTAGACACCTAGCTATCCTCATCTTCTTTACATTCATCATAATTTCAGCATTTCACTAGTTCACCGCTGAACTTAGGCCTCCCCAAGGTTGCGATAACTATGTAGCTTTCATTTTGGGGGGGTTTTGCCATAGTTCCCACGCTGGGCAGGCGGGTTGCCAACCGCAGTTTATTTATTCAGATGTTCCAGGAAGATGCTGCTGCCCATCTTCTGGTTTTATTTTGCCTCTGTTGACTTTTACGCCACCCACGGGATGAGATGAGGTGGTAGATTTTCTTAAGCCACAATAGTTTGTTACTGAAGCTGTTGTCATCATCAACAACCGTTAAACAGTCCACTGCTGACTACAGCCCTCTCCCAAGTTGGCAGAATAGGAGCCATAATCACTTAGCACGGCAGGTGGATTGGCGATCTTGCACTTCCAATGCTGCCGGCTGTCACCAGTCTTGTATTTAAAGTGACCACTTTGATATAGTTATTCTGAGGGAGAATGAAATGAGGTGGTAGTTAACTACGCCGCCATTTCGCGACTACTTGACCAGAAATATTTATTTATTTATTTATTCTTTATGTACACTATATTATTAACATTAAATCTAATTATAAATAATTAATGTACAAAGGCGAGCTTAACTCTAAAAGAGTTTTCTTCCAGCAAACCTTGGAGTGAAGAGGATAGCTGATGTGTGCGGGTAAAAGAGTATGAAGAACCAACAGACAAAAAAAAAAAAGTAAAAGTCTTTGAACTTAACAATAAAATTATATAACTTATAATTGATGACATATATACATATATTTGGTACATACCTAAACAGACACATTCATACATATATACATACATATACTAATATAGTTACATATTAAATATACATACAAGCATGCTAAGCAAGTATACAAATAGACCATATTTTAATAAATATTAAAATGATTGAATAAATCTAACGCTATGCAGTGAGAAAGTAGTTAAAAACGTACGAAAGTAGTTAATTTAATATGTTTTCATTTTGTTTGTCCTATAATGCACTGTTCATAAGATAATTTTAAGTGAAATAAAAAATTAAGTTCCCTGATCCCTAAGTTGCCAGTTTTTATTTTATTAAAAACTTTTTTAAATGTAGCACACATTTAAAATGTATGACTACATTTTATGTATATTAATTATGCACAGATGTTGCAATTACCATCAGGTGAATGTTTTGCTCAACACTTTCTCTTATAAAAAATAAAAATACACTTTCAATTGGGATCAGGTTGACACAACAATGTTTAAAGGAAACATTTTACATAACATAATGATGCAGACTTTATTGTAACAAAGTGTAAGTTCTTTTTGTATAATGTAATTAAATGCTGACAACATCATAAATATCCAACAAAGGGGCACAGGGCTTTTTTAATTTTTGCAGGTTAAAAGTCTGCTATGCAGCCTCAATGCAGGTTGGCGGACCTCTCACACCACTTTATTTCTTAGACATTCAGGTTTCTTCACTAAGTTTTCCTGCACTAGATGGTACATTGTAAATCAGCAATTAATAATTTCAGTTAAGTCATCAACGGGAATCAAACCTAGCTTGTGTAATATTAGGTAATCGTAATAAATACTGCCAATCTCATGTATATAAATAATATTCCTAAAACCATAATTAAAGAAACGGTAACAGAAAATAGTTAAAACTATATTAACATACTATAGATTTACATACAACCATTAGGTTTATTACTCATCATACTTGCTGTAAAAAGTAATTTTGACAAACTCCTCTTAATTATACAATTCAATGTTAACATTTCTTATTCTAAATTATCTAAATCACTTTTACTTGCAGTGGGTACATAATTATATGACAGTGGTTTCCCTCTGTGGTTGAATATGTAAAAGGAAGGTAAGTTTTTCTGTGTCTCCCAGCGAACATTATTCAACTCTGCAGCTGCTAGAATTTCGCGAAGGTTACCAGCTATGTTCAGTACACCCCACATCACAGCAAATAAGCTTAATACAGCCTGGACTACAATCTGTAATTGTATGGGTAAAGTTAATGTGTCGAATTGTCAATGTATTAACGACATAAAAATCATTAGTGTTAACTTACATCTAGGGGTAAAGTTGTAAATTCTTGAGAAGTAATCCTTAGGTAGGAACGATCTAAACCAAAATAACATAGGTTAATAATTATATAGGTACTTATCATTTATTTAGAATACTGTTAATAACAAAATAATAACAGAACTTACGTTGGGCAGCCGAAAAAGCGGAATGAAATAAAGAAATAAAACCTACTATTAAAGTAATTTTATGCATTGTAGATGCCATTGGAAAATCCGATTTTTAGTAAGACAGATTAATTTACTTTTGGACAGTGTGTACTATAAATTTAAGTAATTAAATGAATAAAATTCTGTGATATGTAATTTGATAAATTAATATGTGTAATGTATAGGTAATAGGTACGAGAAACGAATTGACATTTGACAATGACACAATTTGATTGTCTTTGTAAATTTAATTGACACTGATAACAACTAGAGATGAGACGTATTTACTGGGGTAAGTTTTTTGGAATAAGTATTTGCTGAGATGTCTGTATACTCAGTATCGAATATCCCGTTCAACGAGTTACAATGTGTTATTTAAAAGTATCGACTTTTAAATAACACATACACAAACTTAATAATCTACCGAAAATTCGAGTCGGAGACCCGTTCGATCTAAGTGTGAGTTTATTCATATGCATTCACGATCCGATTTGTTACGCATTAAAACAGCTTTTTGTATGGTATGTGGTAGGATTCATATGCAGTCATCCGTCTAGTTAGGTACCACCCCAGGGCCAGTTATTCTACTGTGAAGCAGTAGTATGCAAGCATTACTGTGTTTCGGTTTGTAGGGCACTGTGAGCTAGCGTAATCACTGGGCATTTGAGACTTGTCTCAGTCACACAGAAATATTCTGGGTGACACAGCATTTGTTGTTGTGGGCGGACGTTGCACTTACCGTCAGGTGAACGTTTTGCTCGTTTCGTCACTTTATAGAATTAAAAAAAAACATGAGTTAGGCATGCGTACGATTTCGCTTTTTATTGCTATTTTGTGATGGAATATTTTCTGTCTCGTTTGTTTGCCCCATCTTTCTGTAATTACGTCCATATTTCTTTAACCGTGGTCGTTAGTGTAAGCCATTTCTTTTTATTCAAATTTACATTATTATGAGATAAGTTCTCAGCGAATAGTTTACGATAAATGCTTTTAGGGAAGTTAAAAAGATATTGGTGGTGTTGGAATTTTAAGACTAATTTAATCTTAATATTTTCTTTAATACTATGGTGAAGGTGTTGGTAAACATTATCTAGAAATTAACTTTTTTTTATACCTAAAACTCGGTATGAGTTCACCGCTGTTGATCCTGGCTCCACAGAAGTTGCAATTAGCGGGTGTGAGTGGTGGGATTATCCTGGTAATTACCTAAAACTACTGTGTCTATAGTGAAGGTGTTGATAAACATTAACTGTAAATAAACGTTTTGAGAAGTTAAAAGTGTATATAGGTACTTCATTTAATATTTATTAAGTTTTAATTATGGCTCAAAAAAGTAGTCTAGCATGAGACTACTTTGAAGATAATGGCTAATATATAATATGTAGTTTACGATTTCTTTTATAGCTTCAGTTTCAAATTTAATGAAACACATCAAGAGGAAGCACGGAACTATACAACTGGTACCTCGACAAGATATATGATAAGTTAGTGCTTACCGACGTAATCGAAAAGATAGTACCTATGATATGAACCAGTTCGTAAAAACGCATACTTGTAAATACTCGTGGAACAGGTTTGTGAAATAAGTATTTTGGTGTACTCGTACTTGCAAGACTCAGTACGTATTTCACCTAGTACGTCACATCTCTATTATCAACATCAGCAGAAATATAAAACCTATTCAGATATTATTGTTTATTTTTCCGTGTTCCAGGGCGGTTCTCACCGCCCAGAGTTACCGACACACAAGTCGACAGTCCGAATGGACGCGCGCAGCCTCCTTCGGACGGTCAGTAGACGACTTAAAATGTTTAAGATTTTCGAAATCGCGAAAGCACGCAGCGAACGCGACACAGTCCGAACTTCGAGGTTTTTGTAGGAGTTTTTATTTATTTATTTATGTTTGGGTGAAACCAAACCTGGCACGCGGGCCCCTGGCCCGCGAGCACAGTATCCGATGAAGCTGTAAAAGCCGAGAAGGCTAACAGCAATTACATCACCGAAAATATATATATGTTTATTTTTTAAATATTAATCAAGATTTGTACGTAGTAGGTATATACATACGTTGATTAATATTGTAGTACAATATTAACATTAAAAGAAACCAAAATTAATAATTATGTTATTAGTACCATAAGTAAGCTAATACTTATTATAAATGTTCATGAAACAGTTGAATTGAAAATATATAAATTTGGCCTAGAATTCTCCTCTAATTTTAATTAGCAAAAGTAGTAACGAATACTGAGGCTGTAAACGATAAAATAATCTGTGCGCTGTTTGTTTGATTGACATTTAATACTTGACAGAATGTACTGAATGAAGACTAATTTAAATTATCTGTGGTGAGTAAACTTGGAGTAAACTACAACTTTTCGTTTTACAAGCGTCGGTGTTTTTGCCTATATTTTAAACTTTTTTTATTCCCTGAAAATAAAGATAGTATTAAATAAAAATGCACCGAAACCCTAAGTTAGAAGAGTTTGAAATTGAAACAAAACCAACAAGGTCTACAGGGAGGCAAAAATTTGGGAATTTCATTTATGATGGAAATACTGGCGCTTTTTTAGGAAGGACACCTAAAAGTTGGGGTGAGTGTATATACTTTCTTTTAGTTTGGGATCCTGCATATTTTTAGTTGCGATTTTATTTCTTTTTTTCTTTTTCCTGTTATGAAGGAGGTGAAATACTGCTTTTCTTTGGGCGTGGCTGTTCACTAAGAGATTTGAATACATTAAAAAAAGTCCAGTAAAATGTGCTTAATGTTTTAATAAGACTAATGTTTTTTCTTTAAGTGATCACTTTCACAAACTTATTTAGTTCCATCATCACATCATCATCACTAGTCGACTGTTGAACATAAGCCTCCCTCATAGATTGCCACAAAATTTTTAGCTCTCATTTTGAAGGGATTTTGACATAGTTGCCTTTCGGCTTGGCAGGCGGGTTGGCAACAGCAGTTTATTTATTCAGATATTCCCTGAAGATGCTGCTGCCCATCTCCTGGTTTTTATTTTCCCTCTGTCGATTTTTACGACACCCACGGGATGAGATGGGGTGGTCGATTCTCTAAAGTCGCTACACATGGGCTATTTAGTTACCATTTCTTAAATTTCCATTTTTTACTGGTTTCAGTATCCTGTCTTTTTATCAAGATTTGAAAACAATCTTTTCTGTTTTTCATAATTCTGTATATTATAATTTATTATATTTTAAAATATTCTATTCCTTAGTTAGGGTGTTTATGGTTTAGTGAATCATAGCTTTGTTTTAGTGTTCCCAAACTACAAAGATAGATTAAACTCTATACATATCACTTGTATTTCTGTCTATTTATTTTTCTGCATCTTTCAGTCTGTCACAGCTTACTTCTTAAGACACCATGCAATGTAAAACATAGTTTAACACTACTTTGAAACCGTTTTCTGAGGGTACAACAGAAAACAGAACAGGGAAATAACAGTTTTATTTTATTTTTCATTATTATAGCACAACTATGCTTTACAGAACTTCAATGCAGAATACTGGGTCCTACCATAATTGTTATGGGCAGGCATTGCACCCATTAGGTAAACAACTTGCTTGTCTTGTCACTTAATTCCATTAAAAAAGCTGATAGTAACTTCACTGGTGGAATTAGATGTCAACAATGGGTCAGATATTCTGCAGAGAAGCAGTAGTGTGCAAACATTAATGTGTTGGTCTGAAGGGCACTGTGAGATATTGTAATTCTTTGCTTACATACTTAAGCACTGATGTCTCAGGGTGATGAGAGCAATGCGCATTTGTTAGTGGCAAACCACTTACCATCAGATGAACATTTTACATGTCTCTTCACTTTCTTCTAAAATAACTTTTTTATCCATCGTCGTTTCATCGTTGTCGTTGTTTCAGCCTATCACAAGTCCACTGCTGAACATAGGCCTCCCCCATAGACAGCCACAAGTTTGTAGCTCTCATATTGGAGGGATTTTGCCATAGTTGCCTAGCTTGGCAGGCGGGTTGGCAACCGCAGGTTATTTATTCAGATGTTCCAGGAAGATGCTGCTGCCCATCTCTTGGTTTTAATTTCCCTCTGTCGACTTTTACGACACCCACGGGATGGGATGGGGTGGTAGATTTTCTCAGACCGCTACTTAATATCTATACAAATAAATAAAATTGAAGTGTCTGTTTGTAATACCAAAATAACAGCTTCTTACTCAATGCTTATGAAAGTTTATATGGTACTAATAAGAAAATAACAATTTTTTAAAATTTTTGTCAGTCTGTCTGTTTGTTCCGGCTAATCTCCGCAATGGCTGAACCGATTTTGACAAAACTTTCACTGACAGATAGCTGATATTATAGTGTGTAACTTAGGCTACTTTAATTTTAGAAAAATAATTTAGCACAGCTAGTTAGTGATTAGGAGAAACTTTACTGATCTAATAGGTTGGGGAAAAAGTTTCTGATATCTCAGGGTGACGGGCGCAGTGTGGTGTCACACAGAAATTTCCTGGGTGACCCAGCATTTGCAGCAGAGCTGAATGTTTTGCTCGTTTCGTCTTTATCCAATAAAAAAAAACCTAAATCCTCTCTTAGACACTTCCAATGAAATTATGTGTATGACATTCTTTTAATTTCAGGAAAGATCATCATATTCTACATAATATTTTACTCAGCGCTTGTTGCTCTGTTCGCGATATGCATGGTGGCATTCCACCAGCAGTACATCAACCCGAGGGTTCCGCGGCTGCAACTGGAACGCAGTCTCATCGGCACCAGTCCCGGACTCGGTTTCAGGCCGCTCCCGCCAGACGTGCGGAGCACCCTCATTTGGTATAAAGGCACGGGCTATGAAAACTACAAGTACTGGGAGGACCAGCTCATTGATTTCCTATATGGTAAGTAAACTTCTTGTGGTGGCAACGGAAGCCACCAGATACCCTCCAACACTACCACTTGGCAATATACACTGAAGTCCAGACCACGACACGTGTTTCACCTCAAAAAGAGGCACTATCATTAGGTAGTGTTGTAGCAGTGGGGGGTATCTGGTGGCGGTTCTCGGTGGCGGTGTTAGTTTGCTCGTGCACGCTACTGTGGGAGGGCGGGTTAAATAGTAATGTCCGCTTATCCGTGATTTTCATAAAATTTTCATTGAAATCAAAGACATAAAGACATCTATTCTACAACAACGGCTTACTTCAACTAGAATCTGAGCCATGTTTCTTTCGTAATACATTTGAAGTCCCTTTGTGGAGAACATACACATTATTATTTATGGAATGTAATCTATCTATCTATACAAATAAATAAAATATTATTGTTTGTTTGTAATAGCTTTTTACTAAATGCCTATGGAAGTATATACGGTACTTATAAGAAAAAAACTTTTTTTTTTTGTCTGTCTGTCTGTCTGTTTGTTGCGGCTAATCTCCGAAACGGCTGAACCGATTTTGGCGGGACTTTCACTGACTGATAGCTGATATTATAGCGGGTAACTTAGGCTACTTTAATTTTAGAAAAACAATTAGAGTTCCGCGCGGAAAAATTAAAACCCCAAAGCAGGTTTCAAATTGGGAAGTATGGTAAGGTGAAACCGCGGGGCACAGCTAGTCTTTATATATGCAGGAATCCGTCTAGGTAGGTTATTCTGCCGTGAAGCAGTAGTGTGCAAGCATTACTGTGTTTCGGTTTGAAGGGCACAGAGAGCTAGAGTAATCACTGGGCATAAATGAGACTTAAGAACTGATGTCTCCGGGTGACGGGCGCAGTGTGGTGTCACACAGAAATGTTCTGGATGACACAGCATTTGTTATGGGCAGAAATAATATTTCTCGAAGGTGTTTTTTATCGGTATGAAATATCTCCCTTAATACAAATGTTTGTGTTTTAATTATTTATGTTTGTTTCGGTATTTTGAAGATTATTTTTCTCGCATCGAGTCAAATAAACTTTCGAATGGAAAATGAATGATGTTCTTATATGATTTTTTCGATTCCAGTGTATAAAAAGAAAGGTCAAACCGCGGGCGTGGGTGAGAACTTCTTCCCCTGCCGCTTCGATAATCCACCGCTTCCAGGGAAGGTGTGCGATTTTGACGTCACTCTCTTGGGGCCATGTATACAGGAGAACCACTTCTCTTACCACAAGTCGTCGCCCTGCATCTTTTTGAAACTTAACAGGTTCGATGATATTTTTTTATCTCTACGTTAAATTTACGTTTATTTGTTACATAATGATTTCTTTCGACGACCGCGTGGCCTAGTGGTCAGAGTACCTGACTTCTACGCCGCGGGTCCTGGGGTCGAATCCCAGCCGGAGCCAACATTTGTGCTAAAACACAAATTGTTGGTTTTCGGGTCTGGTTGTGTTTCTGACACTACATCCTAGCCTACCTCCGATCTTATCGCGTAAGCGTTACATCGGGCGCGGGTAGGTTGGGACGAGTGAGTGCCTCTGTGTTTGCACGTACACTTGTGGCACTATAATATCCCCTGCGCAGTTGATGGCTCTCGACATTCCGATTCGGAAGTTGTCGCCGTGGTCGAAATCGGCTAGGAGAACATCATCAATGATTTCTTTTATTTACGCGCACACTACACATTTAAATGAAATTAATTTTACAGATTTTGTCACGTTTAATTTTACTATTTATAGCCGGACGTTTCGAGCGCTTTACAGCACCCACGGTCACGGGGGTCTGAGGTGACAGATGTCCTGATGTCATAGTTGTCCCAGAGTACCTTCAGCTTTTAATTATTATTCTTGGTCCGATCTACGCAGAAAGAGCTAACTGTGTCTTGAAGTCTTGCAGTGGTATGCTTGGTTTTTGAATTAATTTTATTAATTATAGGATCCCAAGCTGGTGGTAATACCCAACCATCTTCTCTATTAAAATTAGGATGTTTTTTAATTTCAATAGCCTCGCGAATCATCCTTGATAGGTATCGGTGTTTATTTGTTACATATACAAAACTATAATATTTGTATATGTAACAAATAAAGTAAAAAAATATATATATTAGCCAATAGGTGTCTGGTGGCGGCTTACGAGAATCTACCGCCGCATCTCATCCCGGGGATGTCGCAAAGGTCGACAGAGGGAAAATATAAACCAGGAGATGGGCAGCAGCATCTTCCTGAAACATCTGAATAAATAAACTGCAATATAAGGCAACTATGGCAAAATCCCTCCAGAATGAGAGCTACAAACTTTTGTGGCAATCAATGGGGGAGGACTATGTTCAGCAGTGGACTAGTGATGCGCTGAAATGATGATGATGGATGAGGTGTCCGGTGTATAAAATAGCACCTATCTCTTTCCTACCGAGGTGTCGTAAGAGGCGACTAAGGTATTGTACGGACAGCCTTTATTAGTGCAGAATAACACCATAATATGCAATGGTGTCACTCACTATACTGCTCGTGGGGATGTAATGAGGAGTAAGAAAGATTTTTGAATCGTACCAAAATGGCGGCGACTTTGTTCGCCACCCGTCAAGTCTCGTTTCCCGCGAGGGCGAAAATTGGGCTACGCGAGTGGCCTCCGCCTTCCCCTTACACGGGAAAAAAGCGGAAAAATCTGTCCTATATAACTAAATAAAGTAGATGTGTCTGTTTGTAAGTTTCGATCTAAATTTTAAACATCTCATTTGTATTTAAATAAAACTATTTTTTTACGGATTTTATCGCGTTTAATTTATAACTATTTTTAACCCTTGAAGCCTTGCAGTGAGCCTTGCAGCCTTGAAGTCAAGACACAGTAAGCTCTTTCTGCGTAGATCGGACTAAAAATAATAATTAAAAGCTGAAGGTGCTCCGGGTTAACTATGACATCGGGACAACTGTCACCTCAGTCCCCCCGTGACCATGGGTGCTGTAAAGCGCCCGAAACGTCGGGTTAAAAATAGTTATAAATTAAACGCGATAAAATCCGTAAAAAATAGTTTTATTTAAATGTGTAATATTCGCGTAAATAAAAGAAAACATTATCTCATTTGTATATCCGCTTAACAAACCGAAACAAACACTAACGTTTGAGAAAATCTTTAAAAAATTGTTGTTTGTCTCTAGATATTTAGTTATTGAGCCGTGGTAGCTCAGGGCCGGGCGCTCGCCTTATATTTCATAGTACGCGGGTGACCAGAGTCCAATTCCCGGCGCCGGTACCTCTCAAACTCTTTCCGCAATTTTTAAGTGCTGATTGAATACGTGCTCAGCGGTGAAGGATAACATCGTAAGGAAACCTATTCCTCGGACATGTGAAATCCGCCAACTCGCATTGGAGCAGCGTGGCGGACTTTTTGAAGCTCCCAGCCCTTTTAAAAATAGGAGGCCTGTGCTGAGCAGTGGGACATTTATAGGCTGTTACTTTACTTTTTTTATTGAGCTCTAAAAGGTTAAGGTTTCGACATAACATTTTATAGATTACAGCTGGCATCTTTACCAGCCTTTGGCGGCCAGCTACCAACTTTTTTATAATTAATTCATAACCCAAAGGGGGGTCAGAACGCTTTGGGTTCTGAATTTAAATAAATTTTAATGTTGTTTAATCCTATTGATTGTGATTTGATTGGGATCCCTTGTGATTTCTATGCGACTAGGTAGGTACTATCGCAGTGTCAGTTATTCTGCCGTGAAGCAGTAGTGTGCAAACATTTTTTTAAATTCTCATGGTCGATTTTAGACCACTACGACAACTTCTGAATACTGTCAGAAGCTATCAACTGCGCAGGAGATATTATAGTACCACAACAGTCGGTCTTTTCTTTATTTGATAAAGTGACAAAACGAGCTAAACGTTCACCTGATGGTAAGTGCAACGTCTGCCCATAACAAATGCTGTGTCACCCAGAACTTTTTGGTTGACTGGTAGAAAATGCCATACGGCATTAAGTCCGCCGTTTGTACAGTTTGTACAATAAAGTGTAAAATAAATAAATAAACATTTCTGTGTGACACCCACACTGCGCCCGTCACCCTGAGACATTAGTTCTCAAGTCTCATATGCCCAGTGATTACACCAGCTCTCAGTGCCCTTCACACCGAAACACTGTAATGTTGGCACACTACTGCTTCACGGCAGAATAACTGGCCCTGGGCCTCTTATGATACCGCATACCGCAAGCATTACTGTGTTTCGGTTTGAAGGGCACTGTGAGCCGGCGTAATCACTGGGCATTTGAGACTTAAGAATTGACGTCTCAGGGTGACGGGCGCTGTGTGGAGTCACACAGATATATTCTGGGTGACACGACATTTGTTGTGGGCGGGCGTTGCACTTACCATCAGGTGAACGTTCTGCTTGTTTCGTCACTTTATATAAAAAAAAAAGATGAATACGTACGATACTTCAAGCAAGTGAAATACTTTGGTTTTGCTGCGATACTCGCCGCTTCGTACATAAATATGCCACTGAATATAACGCACATGGATCGCGACTATTTATTACATCTACTAAAATAAAATTGCACTATAAATGCATAGAGTCGCGCCTCTTTCTCATTGGGTTTGGCAGAGACCACATCTTTCCACTTGCTACGATCCTGACACAGCTTTCGGTTCCTCGACTTTCACTAGTGTTTTCATACAAGCTCGTCGGTTGTGCGTACTTTTGACGTTCCTCAAAACGGTTACGATCTGATCGTGATACGTGCACTCGCCTCTGTTTCGTCAATCTCCTTTTTTCTTCTACTTTTATCTCTTTCTTTTTTTAAACTAAACAAATAAATATCGTGATTGTAAAACGGTTCAAGTACATGAAACGTAACAATTGTAAACAAAGAATTAAGAAAGCTTCTCGAGTGGCAACGTCGTACCGGCAACATTTCTGTGTGGCATATTGCCTATGCCTGTCAACATAAGTACCCTTTCCGAGACTGAATAATACCGATACCTATCGATGAGGCTGGTATGAAACAATCGGTCCGCGATTTGATTTTGCACGCCTGACAAAAGTTTGTTTCGGTCTAAAGGGCACTGTGAGCTAGCGTAATCACTGGTCATTTGAGACTTAAGAACTGATGTCTCAGCGTGACGGGCGGAGTGTGGTGTCACACAGAAATGCTCTGAGTGACACAGCATTTGTTATGGGCAGACGTTGCACGTACCATCAGGTGAACGTTTTGCTCGTTTCGTCACTTTATACAATAAAAAAAAAACATGAGTGGCTTATGGTAACTAAAGTATGAAATAAATGCTTCGGTTTGGATTTGATCAATATATCTTTGAAATACAGCGTCAATTACTGCTATGCTAATGAGAGCAAAATCTACGAATAAATCGAAGATTTGTACGCATTCTAGAATATAAATATAATAGGATACACTGTATACTGTATTCTATCTCATTCTCTCGCAGGATAAATCCTTTTGATGTATATGTTTGTCTCTTTTCAGTGTCGCTTTTTCTTTTCATATTTTCAAATCACAACGATCACAAAGAAGTTTTCACGCCAATAAGAGAGATCCTGCGTTATATTGTATTTTTAGTGAAGAGGTTAACAAGTAATACATTTTTATATTACATTTTGTCCGTAGGATCTACGGCTGGCGACCCGATTTTTTTAACGACACCTACGAGTTGCCGCAGGAAATGCCCCTTGATTTACAGATGCATATTAAAAATGTAACGTCATACAATCGCGATTCTGTAAGTAAATTGTGTATTATTTATTTATTAATGGAAACAGTCATAAACTATTTTCCAGTGTCAAGTAACCCAAGTATACGATCTTAGAGCAGCGATACTTCAAATTTTGATCGACTATAAAATGATAGTTGACTTTTACAAACGATTTGCTGGACTGATGGAGACGAAACGAAAAGCACAATTTTGGTTTTGAATTGAAGTTTCCAATCACTGTACACTTTCAGGAGCACATGCTGCGTAATAAACTATCAATATCAAACATCAAAACTCCAAATATACACAGAAATTACAAAATTAAATAAAAACACTACCGCCACTTTACGAGTTGGCGCCAAAAGTCCATTGTGTATTATCTTGTTTAACAGTCATAGGCTCGGCACAGATTATAATATATTTCTAAATCTTACAGATTGTAGATGCGATTATCACTAGATGGCGTTATTGGTGTGACATTTTAATAAATCAATGTAATAAATTAATAAATCATTTTTATAACTCGTAAGGACTTCCTATGATGCTTTCCAATGCTAAGAACGGACTAAATTAACAATTTGTATGGTGCCGGCACCAAGAATCTTCGAAGAAAAAAGATGGCGAAGTTGGTGGTAAAGTTACCACGGCTCTAGTTACACTTAATTACACTTATATTTGGGATGTTTTAACTGACAGACACTTTTAGTCTTTTAGGCATTTATTTTATCACCACCAGTAACTGCACCAGTAAGTCAGGGGCAAGGCGCTCCCCTTAAACTTCATAGTACGCGAGTGACCTGAGTTCGACACCCGGTGCCGGCACCAAAAGCGCTGATACATCGTGGTCAGCGATGAAGGAAAACATCGCGAGGAAGCCGGCATGTCTGAGGAATAAGAATATTTCGATGGCATTTGAAATCTGCATGCGGGTGGCATTAGAGCAGCGCGGCGGACTCTATCTCGCTACAAAGCCCTCCCAAAAATGTGAGGAGGCCTGTGCTCAGCGTGGGAACATTTATAGGCTGTCATTATAATTGTAGCTAGGTTCTGAGTGTAATCTTGTTACAGGCTAACATGGTGTGGGTCTCCTGTCACGGCGAGACACCTGCTGATGAGGAAAATATGGGGCAAATTGTCTATCTTCCTCACCCTGGTTTTCCTGGTTACTTTTACCCATATGAGAACGCAGAGGGATACTTGAGCCCGCTGGTAGCTATACATTTAGTGAGGCCAAAAAGTAAGTTTTTCATAATTTCAAATATATTGAAAGTTTCTGAAAGTTTTTTGAATATTTTTTTGTTGTTTAATCATTGGATAGACGGTCCAGTCTTCTGCAGAGATTTCCGAACTCTTAGATGAGCGTAGAGGCGATGAACTATCGACAATACGCGATGTGGTCCAATATTGTAAGCACCTTCTCCATCGGCCTGCTATAATTCCACTGCTGGACATGGCCTTTCCCAAAATATTTGCTAAAATAACAACGGTTGGCAGGCGACTTGATGGCGGCGTATCAGACTTCTCGCACCATAGACTCCGCTGCCAGTCACCGCTCTGTGTATTTTCGTTATGGCATTTTTCGAATTGGTTATTTTGCAATCTGTCGGAAAGGCTGGTGTTCCAGGCGGTTCCTTAGTCGACTCTTACGACACCCACGGGATGATGATGATTGCAAGCATGTGCCCAAGGACTCCGGTGAATGGATACTGTCCCTGAGTATTCTTCAGAAAATGACATCAGTCTGCCTACTACATTAGCAGCGTCACCACATGAAAGGAAGATATTAGCTCGCATGTCCCACGCCGAGCTATATAGCTAGCGTAATCACTGGGCATATGAGACTCATGTACTGATTGCTCAGGGTGACGGGTGCAGTGTGGTGGCACACAGAAATATTCTCAGTAGCCCGCACTTGAGCACGTGTCACTCTTCACGTCACAGATCCCTCTCAAAAATGAGGGGTGGTCAATGCTCAGGAGAACTAATAAGTATTCTAACCTAACCGAATACTATTGCTTTCAGCTGGTATTTTAATAAATATTGAATGCCGGGCGTGGGCGAAGAACATCGTCTACGACCGGAGGGAGAAGTTGGGCGTCGTGCATTTCGAAATTATGGTTGAATAAACTTCTGAATGTGTATATATATATATATATATATATATATATATATATATATATATATATATATATATATATATATATATATATAGCAATAGTACATAAATGACGCATGAGTAGCATGCGCTCATTAACCTCGGTCTACGTTCATCGGAAATATGGAAACCTATATTACCTTATTTTTTTTTTATTTGTTAATGTGTCGAGACGAGAGAAACGTTCACCTGATGGTAAGTGCAACGTCTGTCCACAACAGACGCCGTGTTACTAAGAATACTTCTGTGTAGCACCACACTGCGCCCAGTGATTACGCCAGCTCCCAGTGCCCTTCAGACCGAAACACAGTAATGCTTGAACACTACTGATTCACCCACAACTGGCCCTGGGGTGGTACCTACCTAGACGGTTTCCTGCATAGGAATCCTACCACCAACTTTGAAAACAGTTTCATAGAAAACGCCACGTGACGGTTCTTGGTGCCGGCACCATAAAAAAATTAAATTTAGTCCGTTCTCAGCATTGGAAAGCATCATTCGAAGACTTGAATTCGAGCATCGTGACTTGTTCTTCCCAGTTACAAAATTCTCTCAGAAATTTGTGGATGTGCCCAGTGGTACGTTATTTATCACAGTTATATACTAATAGTTCTGTAGTTTCTCTTTTTTTTTATATTGTATTTGGTGACGAGACGAGCAAAACGTTCACCTGATGGTAAGTGCAACGTCAAATGCTACGTGGTACAATTCTGTGTGGCACCACATTGCGTCTCGTATGCCCAGTGATTACGCTAGCTCACAGTGCCCTTCAGACCGATACACAGCAATGTTTGCACACTCCTGCTTCGCGGCAGAATAACTGGCCCTGGGGTGGTACCTACCTAGACGGATTCCTGCATAGGAATCCTACCACCAGAATTCTAATGAATAAAAGAAAGAGCAATCAATAATTTGTCATTTAGCTCCCAAAATAGTTAAATGGAGTTACAAGTTCGATCGCCCCTTGTCATAGAAATATTTGTTTTAGACCTAGTAACTGTTAGCTACTGACGTTTCAGCCTCTCACAAGACCACTGCTGAATATCAGCCTCCCCCATAGATTGGGGGGATTTTTCCATAGTTGCCACGCTTGGCAGGCGGGTTGGCAACCGCATAGAAATCCTACCACCAGTAAATTTCTCTTTTCAATATTTGAATAGTTTACAGAAGTTTTTTTTTTCTAAATTGCCTTTGGAAATTGAAACAAGACATTTAAGAAACACTTTTGTTATTAAATGTTCATACATTGTTACAATTGCATATTTTAAAACTTTGCATGTCTAACATGCACATGCATGACTGATATCTGAAAAGACTGAGTGACGCAATATTTTCTTTTATATGTGTTACTCAAAAGACCGTCTTGGTCTTTTAAAAGACCACGGATTAATTTTTAAATATAATTAAAAATGTATGAATAGAATCTCCATTTTTTAAGGAGCATAATTTTTTATAATTAAGCTATGCATGCAATAATTTTTGAAGCAATATCGACTAGGTTGATAATGAATTCCTACTGTTACATCTCCAGTGCACATACATTATGACTGTGTACATACACGTCTGTGTGTTGTGAAATCGATACGCCGTTCACATTACTACCTCCATATCAAAATCATATCTCAAGAAATTAGTTTGAAGATAAATATTGTCGTTTTGATATTTAAACATCTTACGTTCTCGATAGGGGTAAAATTTCACTAACCGTGTAAGTCATATATCGCGTATGTGTGCGTGTATGATTTAACAAACACACACGGTTAGTCCCGTCATGTGAGCCGCTTGCTCGTTTGGAGGAAGGGGACTCTTCTGGGAAGGGGGCTCTTCTATAAAGAAAAGAGCGCTAACGGTCTTCCTGTGCAGTAAACGATTATCGGTATTTCTGGCGGTACGAGTTGTGGCGAGACGGTACTTTCACGTACCATATTAATGCCGCTTCTATTGCGTAGTCGCGACCGCGTGGCCTAGTGGTTAGAGTACCTGACTTCTACGCCGCGGGTCCTAGGGTCGATTCCCAGCCAACATTTGTGCTAAAACACAAATTGTTGGTTTTCGGGTCTGGTTGTGTTGTGATTGTCCCTGTGTTTCTGACACTGCATCCTAGCCTACCTCCGATCTTATCGCATCAGCGTTACATCGAGCGCGGGTAGTTTGGGACGAGTGAGTGCCTCTGTGTTTGCGCGTACACTTGTGGCACTATAATATCTCCTGCGCAGTTAATGGCTCTCGACAGTAGTCGGCAGTTGTCGCCGTGGTCGAAGAGAGAGAACAAGAACATTGCGTAGTCTTATCCATTGCATAGTCGTCCAGCGCTATTTTTACGTGACGAGACCTCTACTATAGTTTTTTTTTAAAATAATATTGAGGTAACGAGACGAGCATGCATTTTTGGCTTCATCAGGGCTTTGTGTACTGCGCTCGTAACCGTGAGACATCATCATGTGTCCAACACCCACTAATTACACTAGTTATCAATGGCGTTCAGATCGGCAGAAGCCGGCACTGCGGTGGTACCTAGACGGATTCCCGCATACGACTCTAACCACCAGTGATGACAGCTATTTTTGTGTACAGCTTTTACGTTTTATAAATATTTAAACCACGTGTGGTAGCTCAGGGGCTAGGCGCTCGCATTAAATTTCATAGTACGCGAGTGACTTGGATTCGATTCCCGGTGCCGGCACCACTAAGATTGTTAATTGCAATTTTAAGTTCTGATTGCTGACCACGTGCTCGGCGGTGAAGGAAAACATCGTGAGGAAACCTGCATGTTTGAGAAAATTAAAAAAATCTTTCGAAGACATGTGCAGTCCGCCAACCCGCATTGGAGCGGCGTGGCGGATTCTTCCCAGCTCCAAAACCCTTTCAGAAATGAGAGGAGGCCTGTGCTCAGCAGTGAGACATTTATAGGCTGAAACTTTACTTTTTCTTTTAACCCACGTGCAGCTCAGTATAAAAATATAACTCGGACGAATAATATTAATATTCTACTTGAGTTACTGAAAGGGTGTTGCTTGCAAAATTGACGAAAGAAACTGTAACAAGTAGCAGAGAAAACTATTTTTAAAAACAACGCTATATATTTAAATCGGTTACACAAGTAGTAGAGGTAACAGCTACTTTTACATTTTAGACCAATCAGAGTAGTGCAGGTATTGCTATCTCGTTTCGGCATGCTTTAGCATAGTTGGGACAAAAATCCCTCGTTCTAATTGGCTGTCATGATTTAGTTTACATTTGATATGAAGTATTTGATTTTTCTCTTAGGACTGTATACTATTGACGAAATACGAACTATTTGAAATCTAGGAAGACCATGCAATATGTAGGATTTATATTATTTAGGAGAGGAATATAGTAACTGGAACTGCGGTGGACCTAGACAGATTCTCCTGTATAGGAATCCTACCACCAGTCAATGATTTATGTAAACGGTAACAATTTTATTCATTAATGATTAATGATTTCTTATATTTACGCGAACACTACACATTTAAATGAAACTAAGTTTACCGTAAACTTAGTTTCATTTAAATCATTAATGATTACTTAAATTTAAACTATTTGAAATAAATTCCTTAATTAACCATTAAGTAATTCCGTCCAAGGCATTGTAATGTAGTGCCTATATTTGAACATAGTTTGTACGTTTAATATTAATATAATGAAGTGAATAGAGACATACGATAGTTAGGTTATCCCACCGTAGTTTTTATCGTAGAATTTATTAATATCTTTAATAAATAGCTTAGTCCAGGGACTGGGCGTTTGCTGTTTACTTCATACAAACCTACACTTTTTCGGTCTGTCAGCACTGAAGTAGAGTGACTGACACTACAGTCCGTTCGCGTTAAGAAAATAGTGACTCATTATTGCTACTACAGGGTAAGGGTGTATTCACAGTGGAGTAAGAATTCAAACTATTTTTAAAAAAAATAAATAATTAATGTTTAATGGAAACAAATTGTCTTGAAAATTACTTAAATCACTAATCCGTATCGCTAGATTCTCCAGTCACATTTACTATGAAAGAATTTTGTTCCGCGAGTTCCATGACGTCATCCACAACCCATATGGTATTTTCAGTTTAACTAATTATGCGTAATTAAACATTGTAAATTATGCGTCTCTGTCTCTCTCCGCTAGGGATTATTGTTCCACTTTTATTCTTTCGAATAGGTGAGGTATTAGGTTGAACGAGTAACACGCAAAATACACAAATACACAACCGTTTTGTTCGAAGGTCAAAGTCAGAGTCAAAGTCAAAATTTCTTTATTCAATTTAGGCTTGTTTAGAGCTCTTAAGAACGTCAAAATCTACACCGGTTCAAAAAATGACCTTCTCAGAGAAGAACCGGTAAGAAACTCTGGGGTCTTTCTTTTTTCAATGCCATATTACAGAATGTCATTTACAGATTACAGATTACAAAAAAATTACATCATAAATTTAGTAGCCGGGGGGTTTGCAAGTGCAGAGTATGAGATATTTCCACACATCTTTGTCCTCTATATAATGATCTATTTTATAATACGCTTTATCTAATAATGTCTTTTTGATAAGTTTTTTAAAACCCATGTCCGATTTTTGTGTTACACTGTTAGGAATTTTATTATAAAACTTTATATATCTACTAAGAAAAGACTTTCTAGTTTTAGCCAATCTAAACAAAGGAACATCTAGCGTGTGCACCTCTACCCATTCTACAGGACACAGTCAATTTTTTAGTAAATAAGTTCAGTTGTTTTTCCGTACGTATATAATATTTTCAAAAATAAACAACGACGGAAGTGTCAATATATTAGTCTCCCTGAATAGTTCTCGTAGCGACTCGCGAGGTCCCA
Source organism: Luehdorfia chinensis (assembly GCA_019845155.1). Classification (NCBI taxonomy): domain Eukaryota; kingdom Metazoa; phylum Arthropoda; class Insecta; order Lepidoptera; family Papilionidae; genus Luehdorfia; species Luehdorfia chinensis. The sequence goes on from JAHVAK010000103.1 coordinate 13,036,021, forward strand.
AGTTCAAAGTTCCCAAGGTCTGACTTCAACTGGTCACTGTGATGTGAACTCAACTTTCCAATTTATAGCATTCTAATTGGCTGGGGGGCGTGGCCAGGACGGCGGACAACGGTGACTCGCTATTTTCTTAACGCGAATATATAATTATGGTGATGTGATGTAATTGCTGTTAGGCTTTTTGGCTTTTACTTCATTAGCTTCATCGGATCCTACTTAACGCGATACATAATTTCGGTGGTGTAATTGCTGTTAGCCTTTTTTGGCTGTTACAGCTTCATCGGATACTTCTTAACGCGAATGGTTTATACGTAGCTCTATTATCTCCCGAAAATGACCGACCTCTACCCAGGTATCGGAACGTTAATAGGCTAGTACATTTACTTTTCAAAAATGTTTTCACTTCACCATATTATTAACATTCAGCCTTTACACTAAGAAATTTATACCTATTATCCACTTATATATTGTAACAGCTCCATACTTTTATATTTGGTAACCATCTTGCGTGTGCAGCTTCAGATATTTTAATACATTCGAAGGAAACATTCTCTTCATTCATACCATTGATATATATGTTAACACTAGATCAAGAAAAATATAATAATTAAAGAGAAAAATATAACATTGACAAAGATGTACACACAAAAATCTCAGTGTAGCATTCCGTGTTCATCTATTGACAAAAAAGATTTAAAAGGTTATATGGTTTCTAATAATTTAAAATAATTGTTTCAAAGGTATATAGTTTAGTATGGCCCATATTATTTTTCACGAATTGGGCACTGCCATTAATGTACACTTCCTGTCAATTTAGAAAAACAAATGTGAATAAAAAACCATTCTTTAAACAAAAAAAAATATTTTTTTTGTCAAAGTTTTTATCTTTGTGCCAAATTGGCTAATAGTTTAAAAATAAATGATATGATATGACTAATGTATTTTGTAATGTATTTGTTAATTTTTTATGTAAAAATAATCAATAAATTATCTGAATAATACAAGTCCCATTCCCTTCGTTGTCTGTAAGACTAAGTATAAGCAATACAGTTACTCATTAATGCATTTTAATGTTGACACTTATAAGTTTAAGATCTACTTTAATTTTGTAGGATTTCGTTTTATTTCTATGTATTTATTTTACAAATAAACAACCTACTTGTTGACAAATGTAATTAAGCCAGACATTTTTATATATTTTTGTTTTGCGGAACAGTTGATGACAATTTGTAAGACTGATTCTCGTTAGCAATTACTTTTTGAATATTTTATATCATTCCAAACCATGGGTTCTTTGGATATATTTTGTAAGATAAACATTTGTCATTATGTGAATTTTGCATTCCAAATATAAATAGATTATTTTTTATTTTTCTCTTGTTATTCGATTAAAGTAACATTTTATTATCGATATTATATAAAATACATTTTAATTTTGTATACTGAACATGATTTTATATTCTATGTGTCCGTCCTTCAATTTTAGTATCATTAGTCATTACGTAATGTACTTCGTAAAAATCCGTCCGCTGCAAAGGGTTTTATATCTACAATTAATAGATTATGTTAAAGACATTATAATGTGTGCCTCGAATAATTTATAAGATTGATTAGTATAAGTGAAATAAAGGAATCATTTTACAAGTGCTAAATTTTATTTAAAAAAACAAGTTATCTTGTCGTCGTCGTTTCAGCCTATCAATAGTCCACTGCTGAACATAGGCCTCCCTTTTGTAGCTCTCGTTTAGGGGGGATTTTGCCATAGTTGCCACGCTTGGCAGACGGGTTGGCAACCCAGAACAGTTTGACACCACAATGCGCCCGCAACCCTGAGACATCAATTCTTAAGTCTCATATGCCAAGTGATTGCGCTAGCTCACAGTGCCCTTCAAACCGAAACACAGTAATGTTTGCACACTACTGCTTCACGGCAGAATAACTGGCCCTAGGTTGGTACCTACCTAGACGGATTCCTGCATTGGAATCCTACCACCAGAATTCTAATGAATAAAAGAAAGCGTAATCAATAATTTGGCTTTTAGCTCCCGAAATAGTTAAATGGAGTTACAAGTTCGATCGCCCCTTGTCATAGAAATATTTGTTTTAGACCTAGTAACTGTTAGCACACATTTCAGCCTCTCACAAGACCACTGCTTAATATCAGCCTCCCTCATAGATTGGGGGGATTTTTCCATAGTTGCCACGCTTGGCAGACGGGTTGGCAACCGCAGTTTATTTATTTAGCTGTTTTTGCTGGAAGGTTCTGCTACCCATCTCCTGGTTTACATTTTCCCTCTGTCGACTTACAATACTGACGGGACGAGATGGGGTGGTAGATTCTCTTAAGCCGCCACTACACTGGAATCATGTTTGCATAGAATAGCAGCGTAAAGTAGTACCTGAAGTTCGTCAGAGCGTTCAGTCGTCCGATCTCGTTAAATGAAGTGTAAGCTGTGATCTGAATCTCCTTTCGACGGCTTATATATCTTTAGAATTTAGCCTCGACAGATATGAAGTTCACGACAGCACTTGCAATAAGGTAGTACATTTTATATTTTCTATTAACTCGCAGGACCGAATTCGAGACAACACGCGATTATTGTAAAGCTGGGTATCTTTAATTTTTTAGCTAAGACTAACCTTTTTGGTCAAACTTTTTAGTAAAGTAACAGCGTTTAAATGACCCACTGTTGAACACCGGCCTCCTTTCATTTTTGAGCAGATTATCGGAGCCGGGGTAGAAGGTCAGATGTTGTGACAGAAAAACAGATCAATCACAATACCACCCAGACCTGAAAACCAATAATTTGTGTGTTATACAAATACTATATATAGTCGTAATTCGAAATCGGATCTGTTGATCAGATTATACCATAAAATTCCTGTCCATAGGGTTGCCATTTTTCACTACATCCAAACTAAAATATAATATATTACTATTATTATATATTAAATATATTATAAATGAGAAAATAACTCTCTCTCCCTCTGTCTGATTCTTACCTTTTCACAATTCAACCTCTGAATGCATCTTGACGAAATTTGACACACAGATAGCCTGAATCCGGGAGTCGGCATGGGATACTTTCTGTCCCGGAATCAAATAGTTTCCATGGAATATTTAAAAAACCTACATCCACGCGGATGAAGTCGCGGGCATCAGCTAGTGATTTTATATTTTTGAGAGGGTCATATTGTAAGCGATCGATGCGTTGCGTATATATTTAAAAAAAATATGGTGAGTTTCTTAATTCGACTGTACTTTTTATGTATGCTATCTTATATCTCCGGCATTGCTGAACCGATTTAGATTATTCTTTTTTGTAATTTGAAAGGATCTCAGTGAAGTCTTTTAAAAATTTGGAGACTGTATCTCGCCAGACAGTTTTAATTTAATCATTATTCTTGTTTTTATTTGATAGGATGATATGTTGGTCCAGATAAGTAACAAAAATATTTAATGAAACTGCAGAATTTTATCTACGACTGACCGGAATGATTCGTTCATTATCGGTATAAAGACTAAACGGCTTAAAATTGTTATTCTTTAGCGATGTCGGCTTACGATGTCTGCAGCGGTCACCTTTACAAAAGAAGAGGCAGACTGCTTTAATGTATTATTAACTAAATATTAAATTGTCAGCATTCTCCTTACATAATTGAAAATTCGGTAAACTTTTGAAAAGTCGAATGTGGATTCCTTGCTAAACCGATGCTCGTCCCGCAGTTCCCAACCATGCACACATGTTTGACGTAACACGTGCAACACGTGCGTCTGAAAGTCTGAGCTTGCGTGTTTTTACATTTGCGTACGCGCAGTCGCGTAGAATCATTCGAGACGATTGGTTGTTCGTTGTATTGAATTGTCTGTGCGTTACATACGTCTAAAAAGACGCTGTTGTTCATTTAAAAATAAATAAATAATAATTTTCTTCAACGTGTGAGTAAGTTTAATGGCCAGTAAATTTAACGGACTCGAAGGGACGGAATGGGCTCGAGCTCCTCCCCCAGCCGGCTCGATTTTGGATAGAATTGCAAGAGTCTTTTACGACTCCAATGACGGAAGCATTTTAGGGAGGACGCCGAAGAGATGGGGTAAAATTTATTATTATGTACTTTTTTAATTTTTACCATTATAATTCTTGTGACACACCAATAGTTAAAAAAAAGTAAAGTTGCATGACAGTTACATTATGGTCGTATTGAATATTAAAAAAAAACATACAATTTGCAGATTTATCATGCAGGGTAATCTTACAATAGTAAAATGAGTTGTTTTATAACAAGTTAAATTTGCTTACTTTATTAATCAAATTGTTACCTACTAGATATTTATTATTCAACAACTTACAAGATAAAGTGTCATCGACATTGTTTTATTTTTTAAATATATGACAAGACAATGCACAATCAGAACTGACTTTGAGACCTTAAAAATTAAAGTTTCAAAACTAAGAAAATCACGCTTGAACTGCAATGAGCTAATGATTCTGGTGAGGATACCAAATCATTAAATTATTGTATTGTTATTGTTCCTTAACACGTGTGCGAATTTTCAATTTATTCGGATGACTGGAAGTGGATGAAAATTTAATGGAAATACTGTATTATTGAATTGTTAGTTAAATACAGACATAATTACACACAGGGTTTTTTAATTAGTAGAGAAAGTGAAGAGTCGAGCAAAACGTTCACCTGATAGTAAGTGCATGGTCTGCTCATAACAAATTGTGTGGCAGCAGACTGATGCCGTTACCCTGAGACATCAGTTCTTACGTCTCATATGCCTAGTGATTACACTAGCTCTCAATGCCTTATAGACCGTAACACAGTAATGTTTGCACACTAGAGCTTCGAGGCAGAATAACTGGGTCGGGGTGGTACCTACTTAGACGGATTCCTGCATAGGAATCCTACATCCGGGTAAGCTAATAAATGCGTGCCAAGAAAAATTATCCAATGTCAGCAATATTCTACTTATGTTAAATAAGCTGTTGAGTTTCATAATAAATAAATAAATTACTTGAGTAGGTATAATGTCAACTCCAGTAATCGTTTTCATTAATTTCAGTAGATATATATAGCCGATTAAATTTCAATACGTTCTCATGTTACGTTTGAACGCGACCGCATTGTTATCGCGAAATGTCGAGAGGAACCTACATCAATATAAATAAATAAAATAAACGTGTCTAATTTGTCTGTCCATCCGAACTGCTAATAACAGGCCCTCCATCGCTCCGGGATTTATTTTGTATCGTCGTGCGTTTTACAGACTTACTGCCCATACACAAGTCTCAGGTACGGAACAACTAGATATTTGAGGGCACACTAATATTTCTCCTGAGCGCGAATCGAACCCGCGGCCCACAACGCAGAAGCCTAGATAGTGATCCTGAAATTACAATTTTAAGTAGTGATGCCCTGATGGAATATGCATGTCCGAGAAATAAAAATATTTTGAGGACATGTGAAGTCCGCCAACATCAGTAGGGGTATATAGCGGAGTCTTCCCGGCTCCGTCCTCAACTATATATAAACCTCGCAACTATACTTTCAAGCGGAAAAAAATACGTGATATTTGCCGAGAACATACGCCTCCCCCATAGATAGCTACAAAAGTTAGAAGCTCTAATTTTGGAGGGATTTTGCCATAGTTGTTACGCTTAGTAGGCGGGTTGGCAACCGCAGTTTATTTATGCAGATGTTCCAGGAAGATGCTCCTGCGCACCTCCTGGTTTTCATTTTCCCTCTGTCGACTTTTACGACACCTATGGGACGAGATGGGGTGTTAGATTCTCTTAGGCCGCCACCACACGGCATACATATAGTTATAACATATATGATTAATTTTGAATGTACGAGTATGTGTAATGACGTCTAAAAATCTGATAACATCATCACTGAAGAATACTCTAATACTCTAAAGTAAGACTAAACTCAAAAGCGACTTTGTGTGGGTTGTCCTTTCTGCTAAACTACGTCCACTTGACTGTCAACCGAATTTATTTACGGAACACTTGGCTACCACCCGCCATTTGTTAAAAAATCTTTAAATGTGTACTAGTGCCGTGTGTTGGCTTAAGATAATCTACCACCCCATCTCATCCCGTGGGTGTCGTAAAAGTCGACAGGGGGGAAATTAAAACCAGGAGATGGGCAGCATAATTACTGAAACATCAAACTGCCAAGCGTGGCAAATATGGCAAAATCCACCAAATTGAAACTTTTGTGGCAATCTATTGGGAGGCCCATGTTCAGCAGTGGACTAGTGATAGGCTAAAATGATGACGATAGTGTATTTACGTACCAAATTGTCACAGAACACCTAATCAGATTAAACGGAATACTTGTGTTAGAACTCCTGGATTATAGTATAGCGCACATATAACTGTGACAGAGTACGGTTGTGTGGTTGACTTTTATGAATGGCTCTCTGGGAAAGGGAATCCAGCTGTGTACCTAAACAAATTCGTTTGTAAAATTATTTGTCATTAATGTTTTTAAAAGGCCCTTGCACTTTTTTTGATTGATTAAACATGTAGAAAAAGACGTACTTAATGCCTAGAGGCATTAAGTACGTCTACGTACGTACCACTCCATCATTGCGTTGAGCAGAGACGATGTTTATGGGTGCAGAGTGCGAAAGAATACAGAATATCCATACCTGTATTATAAATGCGAAAGTAACTCTCTCTGTCCCTCTGTCTGTTTGTTACCTTTTCACAGTTAAACCGCTGAACAGATCTTGACGAAATTTACGGACGGAGATAGTTTGCACCCTGAAGACGTACACACAATACTTTTTAACGCGGAAATCGAAATTGTTCCCACGGGATATTAAAAAACCTATATCCACGCGGACGAAGTCGTGTCCATCAGCTAGTAATTTATAAAAATTAAACACTAGAATAAAACGATACTAATTTATAGAGTTATACTTATGAAAATCTCCCAAATTGAGAGCTACAAACTTTTGTGGCACTTTATGGGGAAAGCCTATGTCTAGCAGGCTTTTAGGCCTATAGATACATCCGTCATATCTAAAGCTAATAGAGTAGCGGAAAAAAGGAAGAAGTAGCAAGCAGATTATGAAAAATAAACAATTTTTTTAACAATTGTAGCGTTAAATAATGCTTCCAAAGCCGGCGTGAAGGCAGTGAACTAGTGATAGGCTGAAATGATGAGCATGTTTCAGACCGTTCTTCTTCTTCCTTTTTAATCCCTTCCAATTAGCTACAAAATCGAGCCATTTTCGTCAATGTGGAGTAATAATTTAAGTGTAACTAATTCATTTCGTAAAGGAGAGTAAGTTACTTTGTTAAAACCTCAAAACGAGCGCTCGGCGGCTGACTGTCGTAGAGTCAATATGTCGTAGAATCACTTGATAATGCCTCGTTTTGAGGTGAAACACGTGTCGTGTTCTCGACTTCAGTGGTGTGTATTGCCTAGTGGGCTAGTGTTGTAGTGATGGAGGGCTGGTGGCGGTTCCCGGTGTCGGTATTGGTTTTCTTGTGCACGCTGTTGAGCGAGGGCAGGCGGTGCTTTTCAAAACTAGGTAATACACACCATTTTACATACGGATCTTAGAAAATTAACTTTCTCTCCTTTACTATACTGGATTTTCGCAAAGTAACGCCCTCTATTTTGAAGATTTGCTGGACTGATGGAGACAAAACGAAAAGTACTATTTTACAATTACTGTACACTTTCACGACCGCTTTTTGCATAATAAATTATCAATATTAAATATCAAAACAGAAATTACTAAATTCAATAAAAAGACGACCGCCACTTTTCGAGTTTGCCAAAAGTCTTGTCAGGCAGTTAATTATAAAAAAACACGCTGTTTTGCGACATTTTCATGACGTTGAAACATTTATTATTTCTGAGATATATAAGTTACCCTATGAAGGTTTTCTTTAATGTCCAGCGTTTGGTAAATCAGCACTTATAATTGCAAGTCAACAAGTAAAAAGCCTCTCCTAAATTTACCTAACGGGGGTGTTGAGTGTAATGTAAAATTGATCTAAACACTAGGTGTTTGAGCTTAATAATACCATAGAGTGTTATTACTTATAATTAGTCGTTCTCTTCTTTGTGGTCAATATATAAAGCAAGATGGCGAAATGTTAAAAAGTTAAGAGCACGTTATGAGGCGTTATAAAAGGTTATAAAAGTGTGTACCGTGTTAGACATTAAAAGACAATAGATTAACATCACTGCGTTTTATTTGAACTCTGCGCAATCATACCTCAACAGAGGGGCCGTATTCGCCACGCTTGGTTCCCACGCTGGTGGATTGGCGATCCCGCCACTACTTCGCAACTTAGACCGAGTTTGCTCATCACCGTAACCATCAGTAAATATAATTATAAAGTAAAAAAGTAAAGTTTCAGCCTATAAATGTCCCCCTACTGAGTACAGGCCTCCTCTCATTTCTGAGAGGGTTTTGGAGCTAGGAAGAATCCGCCACGCTGCTCCAATGCGGGTTGGCGGACTTCACATGTCTTCGAAATATTTTTTATTCCTCAGACATGCAGGTTTCCTCACGATGTTTTCCTTCACCGCCGAGCACGTGGTAAATCAGCACTTAAAATTGCATTTAACAATTTTAGTGGTGCCGGCACCGGGAATCGAACCCAGGTCACTCGCGTACTATGAAATTTAAAGCGAGCGCCTAGCCCCTGAGCTACCACGGCACGGCTATAATTATGCTTTAGCTTAATTGATATTCATCGGGGTTCTCTCCATACACAGATTCTATGCAATTAGTTTCATATACCGATCAAATTTGTAAGGGTTGTTTTTTTTATATTAATCTAGTATTCTAGAGTTACTTATATTACAAAACTGAAGGAAGCACGAATTATTATCTGTTTTAGATTTGTGCCCGTCCCTGTTAAGTAAATGTGTGTAAAGCGAATTCAAAATGAAGCCAGTTATTCACAATGTAGTCCGACTTGAATGTAGGCCAGTTGAATGCCTATAGAAGTCCCCATAACGACAGCGATGGTGCTCCAATCTGCATTCATTTGCTTACGCTTTGTGAGACCAAGGGCACAGCCCGTTTTGTGTTTTTATATTCTTTATACGACATATTGGAATAAAAGATAAAGGACGGCTTTTGTGAGACAGGGTCAACCCTTCCGTCTGCCCCCACTAAACGAAACGGGGTTTTTGTTTGTATTCTTCTGTATTGGAGGTTTGAAAGGAATGCAAAAGATGACATTCTATGAGTTTCTTGTACTGTGTACCTGTATTTAAGTTACCCCAACAATTTTTACCCCTCAATTACTGCTTGCGAGTTTGTTGTAGATACTTGTTTCCAAATAATAAAAATACTCTGCAAAATGCTAATGCATGTTACGTGCGATTATAATATAACAAGAATATTTTTAATTTTTAATTGATAAAGTGACGAGACGAGCAAAACGGTCACCTGATGGTAAGTGCAACGTCTGCTCTTAACCGATGCGTGTTACTCAAAATATTTCTGTGTAGCACCACACATGCGCCTGTCACCATGAGACAAAAGTTCGTGCAATTATTGCTAATTTTTAATAGGTTCGGGTACCTAGATACCGCAGTATCCGTCTTATATAAAGAGGGCACGGGTAATATCATCAATAGCTTGAATATTCTCATTTATACACACTTTACTTACGTTACTTTGCTTATGTTATTTCCACTTTAATTCTTATATAATGCTTATCTAAAACTGTCACGTTACTAGCACTATAAATAGTTTTTCCATTATAATCCATATTCAATAACTTTTGATTATTTATATTATTAAAATAATAATTTCAGGTTTATTTTAAGTTTATTGTTTAATTATTATATAGCCATTGAATTATGACGGATATTGTTCCATCAATGTCAGATATGTGTTTCATCAGAGACATTTTTATTTGTATATATAGTACCGTAATGTCTTCTTCATCTTCTTTTAATTTTGGCCCCTCTCAATAGAATTCTGCCAATGTCAAGTCAGTCGCGGGAGTGACAAGAGATAATTCAAAATTTTGATCAACAGTAAAATGATAGTTGATATGCTGGACTGATGGAGACAAAACGAAAAGTACAATTCTGGTTTTCAATTGAATTTTCCTTCTGTATATTCCTTCCAAATTATGTTGTTTAATTATCTACTTTTGCCTAAGTTTAGTATAGTTAAACTTAAAGCTTGGTGCACAAAAGCAGGTGTTGGTAGTCAACACCTGCTTTTGTGATTTTCCCAAGGCCTTCGATTGTGTTCATCATGAGACATATCACTGGGAAAGTACATAATTATGGTTTAAAAATACTGCGCTTAAACCTATTACTTTACATGAGTGTTAGAAAGTTGTTTGGTCGTCGATGTCTATAGGTGTACCGCAGGGTTCCATTCTCGGTCTCTGTATATAAATAAAATAAATGATTTGATAAATTGACTAATTAATTAACTTAGTTGCGGATGTTCCTAATAGAATATTACGAGTCATGTTTATATTTGCTGAATGTTACTAAGATTTGAAATACAATACGTTGCAACACTATATAGGTATATATATAATGTTAAACTAATTTGCTTTTTGTACTTCAGCAAATTAGTTTTGTAGTCACATGCATATGCGTATCTCGTAATGAGATGTCACTCGAGCTAATTTCACACTTTATATACCGACCGGTTTCGCTCTTTAAGGCATTACCAAATAATATACCAAGTATACCATACAATACATAATATACCAAGTATACCATACAATACATAATATTAAGTGACTTTTTATTGAAATGTCGATAGATGTCCGGCAGAGTAAAAAACCTTTTTCCTACCAAGGTGTCGTAAGAGACGACAAAGGTATCGTATGGGCAGCCTTGACTCGTGCAGAATAATACCAGAATATGCAATGCTGTCATTATGCGTCTCGTGGGAACGCAATGGGGAGTACGAATTTCTTGAATTTGACCAAATTTACGGCGACGCAGTTCGGCACCCGTCACGTCTCGGTTCCCTCGGGGGGGAAATGTGGTCCACGGATGTGGTCTCTGCCGACCCCTAATGGGAAAAAAAGTTGTGACTATATGTAGTACATATGTTTTATTACAAGATATTTCTTAATTGTTTGTAAATTGTTGTAAAATAGATTTTCATCAAAGGGACAACAATACCAAGTCTTAATTCCATTTAGTGGTATTAAAAAGGGTACCGGGCATAATTAGCCCAAACGGTAGTTACGGTTAACTATATGTAAACAATAATATATTGTTAATGACAATCAAATATATGTATTATTTCACGTAAGGAGCATGGATGAAAGAAGATTGACGAAATAGATTTATGAGGCGAGTGTGAATGGGCAAGCTGGTAAGGGTCGACGTAGGCGAACGTATTACGATCAGATCGAAATCGTTTTAAGGAAAGGCCACGTCGAAAGTACCCGCAACCGAAGAGCTTGTAAACACTAATGAAAGTAGAGGATGCTAAAGATGTGTGTCAGGATCGTAGCAAGTGGAAAGATGTGGTCTCTGCCTACCTCTATGGGAAAGAGGCGTGACTCTATGTGTGTATGTATGTTTACAAAATCTCCGTGGTCAAAATCAAAAAACTACGTAAAGTTGAACTAGTTTACTAAAGAATTTTTATAGCAAATTAAAATTTTGACAATAAACATGAATTCAATTGCAAATTGTCTGTCTCAAATGTTGTCTGGTCAGGTTTTCGGGTCTGGTAGTGTTGTGCATGTGATATGTGGGTCTGTGAAACTCACCCGCGATAAAGGAGACATCCTAATGGGAGGCACTGTTTAAAAAAAATGCTTAACTATTATAGGGAACAGTTCATCAGTTTTCGGAGAGATTTTGGGGAGATGATAATACATATCTCCCCAAAATGATAACGGAGATTCAAAATTGTAGAAAAAATTATGTATCTGGTTTATTCACGCAATTTTTATGTTTTTGGATAATAATGTATTTTAAATTCTTGTAAGAGTTTGGCACAAAGAGTTAGAAAAACATTTAAATCCCTAAAAAATGGGAACATCAATACTTTTCAGCCATTTAGAATTTATTTTTCGGCTACTGCATTGTAGTGAATAAAACAATTATGGTATCTTAAAAAAATCCTCGTATAAATAAATAAATAAAATATTAAGTAAATAAATATTCACACTGCTTTACTTTTCACTAATATGTTTCGTACAATCTTAGTAGGCTAAAACTAATTTATAAATTTTATTTATGTTTTATTTTCAGACCGCCCTCAAAATGTTATCATTATTTATTTATATTACCATAATTTGGCGGCGGAAAACTAAAAGTAAAGGTTTTCATTCATTCACATGGACAGTAATTTGATAATTAATTAATAATTGGAGAAAAAAGAATTCCTAATACGTAAAATTTATGAAAAATATCAAAAAGGTTTTTATTACTTACACTGTGTTAAACTGGTTTCGACGCAATGACCGAGAACTAAACATAAGAAAATGTTTATGTTACTATTCGGCCTCCTCGATTATCGTCAAATTTGATCAAATATTACGGTAACCATCTTGATATTATAATAATATGTAATTTCTGTAATGAAATAATTAACTACGTCCAACACATTCCTTGTTGGACTTTTGGCGCCAAATGGAACAGTGGACGTAGTGTTTTTATTTACTTTTGTAATTTCTGTGTATATTTGTAGTTTTGATGTTTAATATCGATAGTTTTTTTATGCAGCAAGTGCTGCTGAAAGTGTACAGTGATTGAAAAACTCAATTCAATACCAAAATTGCGCTTTTCGTTTCGTCTCCATCAGTTCAGCAAATCTTCAGTAAAATTCAACTATCATTTTACTGTCGATCGAAATTTTGAAGTCAAGTCTTGCTGCTCGAAGATTGTATACTTGGTTACGTTACTTGACACTGGAAAATAGTTACCATTAATAAATAAATAGTAATGGTAAAATTCCTTGGAATGGAAAGCGCGCCACAATTTTTTTTTAATAAAGTTTCGTAACCGTAACTTCGACCTTTTTATAACGATGTTTAAAATATAATACATATAAAATAATATATAAAATTTTAATTTCATAATAATTTTCAAAAAGTCTATGTTACTCGCTTTTGCTTTTCTAAAGACCGACCGATCGCGTTAAGCATACTGATGTGTGCGTGGCCACGTACACAACTAACGATCTATAGCAAATACATAATCTGTGTCGGCGTCATTCGCTCTGTACAGTCTTAAAATTTTTATTATCAGGTATATTGTATATATTTCATATATTTCACAGTACGTCGCAAAATTTCTGCTGGCTAAAGGAGGGTGCAGACCAGGTCAATTATTTATCGCAATAAGTTAAATGTCATCGAGTGTTCCGAGGATACTTATATAAAGTTTAATAGAATGTAGTGTTTTCAAATATTTGATTTTACCTTTTAATATATATCGACTATTCTTCCATAAAACAAATGCATACCGAGTCAAGGCTTCTGGGTTCCAATAACGGCAAAAACTTATATTCGTTTTAATGAGATATATTCTAACATAAAAATTCTAACTTAACTGATGCTCTTCGCAGTATTACGAAGTTATTAAGAGTTCTAATTCGAAGAACTAAACGTTAGTGTAATTTAATTTCATTTTACTATTTAAGTATAGGCAGCATAAGCCGTGTGGTAGCGGCTTAAGAGAATCTACCACCCCATCTCATCCCGTGGGTGTCGTAAAAGTCGACAGAGGGAAAATTAAAACCAGAAGATGGGCAGCAGTATCTTCCTGGACCATCAGAATAAATAAACTGCGGTTGCCAACCCGCCTGCCAAGCGTGGCAACTACGGCAAAATTCCCCTCAAAATGAGAGCTACAAACTTTTGTGGCAATCTGTGGGGGAGGCCTATGTTCAGCAGTGGACTAGTGATAGGCTGAAATGAAATGAAAATGATAGCAGCATATGTGTGCAATAATAAGTTTGCACACTTATGTTTCACGGAAGAATAACAGACACTGGGGTGGTACCCACCGAGACCTATTCCTGCATAGGAATCCTACTACCAGTAGGGCTAACCAACTGTAAAAAACTTTACACACCACCGCGAAGGTTAATTGATATCGGTGCAATACACTCATAATTATAAAGATAGCAAAATAGAAAATCAAAATGAAGCGTCCGTTATATACGTCACTTAAATAGCGTAGAGACGAAATTAGTCCTTATTGCTAAAGAATTAAAAACCGTACATGTTTATGATTGAGGTATTAAGACCAATTTAAAACATCAATGAATGGGAGGAGACTCACTTTGGTGAGTGGTATGTCGTCGTCATTCTGCCAAAACCAGTTAAATGCACAACAATGCAAATTGAGATAAATCATTTTTAATGTTTACTGTAGATTGTTTTGTTAAATACTAGATTTCATTAATATTTTTAGTTTTTTTCCGATGCATTATTTATCCTTCTGTAGAAGTCAAGACTAGTTCAATAATCCTTATAGAAACGGATAAAAATTAAAAAATATCTCCGATAGGAATGCATTTAATCACTTTTGGCTGGCAATGATCAAAAATAGTAATTTGATAAATTTTAACCTTTAAGTCTATCAATTTGTAATAATGCATAGAAGCAGATATTCATTTTACCATTATACATATATATAAGGCCGTGTGGTGGCGGCCTAAGAGAATCTACCACCCGCTGATCACTTACCATCAGGTGAACCGCTTGCTCGTTTGCCTCCTCTTCTATAAAAAAAAACCTAAGCCTTGGTGGTGGCTTAAGAGAATTTACCCCCATCCCATTGCGTGGGTGTCGTCAAAGTCGACAGAGGGAAAATGAAAACCAGGAGATGGGCAGCAGCATCTTGCTCGAACAGCTTAATAAATAAACTGCGTTTGCCAACCCGTCTGCCAAGCGTGGCAACTATGGCAAAATCCCCCCAAAACGAGAGCTACAAACTTTTGTGGCAATCTATGGGGGAGGCCTATGTTCAGCAGTGGACTATTGATAGGCTGAAACGACGATTATACATATGTACAAAATGTTGTGTCTATTGAACGTTATCAGAAGAACAGAAAAGAAGAGTTATACATAATTTCAGTCATGGTCAGCGTACCTACCTGCTGAGGCGTGGGTACGAAACTACGGCTAAGGCCTTATTTGGCAAACACAAATATTTTTTGATGTCCATTGGCTATTACTTCTCTAGTTCGTAATAGTGAATACATAACATGACACAGTTTCTTAGGCAAAACATTTCAATAGACACAACGGATACATGTTTAAAAGCAAGCGCAGAATCGATTCTGTCGGAAAATTTGAACGGTAAGAACACAATACAATTTTTTTTTAATTTATATATTTATTAATTTTTGCCGTGTGGTGGCGGCTCGTTAATAGAATACTACCACTCCATCTCATCCAATGGATCTCGTAAAAGGCGAGTAAGGAATTAAACTGCACTGTGCACCCACACCCAACAGCGCATGGTGGCGATGGGCTCACCACCTATCACACCAAGTGCATTAAATTGTTTTGGTGAAACGTGGATTGTGGCAGTCATCTGTTTTTGCAGTGAGTGCCCAGTCTCTGACTACCTCTTATGGGATACAGTCGTGATCTTATGTATGTATGTATGTATGTATTATTTTTTACTGGTGGTAGGATTCCTATGCAGGAGTCCGTCTAGATAGGTACCACCCCAGGGCCAGTTATTCTACCGTGAAGCAGTAGTGTGCAAACATTACTGTGTTTCGGTTTGAAGGGCACTGTGAGCTAGTGTGATCACTGGGCATATGAGACTTTAGAACCTATGTCTCAGGGTGATGGGCACAGTGTAGAGTCACACAGAAATTTTCTGGATGGCACAGCATTTGTTATGGGCAGACGTTGCACTTACCATCAGGTGAACGTTTTGCTCGTTTCATCAATTTATGCAATAATGGAAACAGTCATAACCTATTTTCCAGTGTCAAGTAACATGTTCAATTATACAATCTTCAAACAGCAAGAGTTCATTTGACGATTTGCTGGACTGATAGAGACAAAACAAAAAGTGCAATTTTGCTCTAGAATTGAATTTTCTAATCACTATACACTCTCAGGAGCACTTGTTGCATAATAAACATCGAAACTCCAAATATACACAGAAATAAATAAAAACACTACTGCCACTTTTCGAGTTGGCGCCAAAAGTCAAAAATACAATTTCTATAAACATAATAGAAACATAGAATAAGAAAAACTAAATTACATAAGAGGTTTTAAGGTGTGTTTGTACGCGGGTGTGCTCATGCATTGTTATTTATTATATATTATATATATTGTGAATATTTTACTTTGTTTTTTTATATTGATATTTTTTTCTCTGTAGCAGCGATTAAATTTTGTTTCTACCTTTCTTGATCTTCTTAACGAAAATGGTGCCAGTATCAAATGTGTCTATTAGCAGATCTTCGCTTGATCCTATTGCATCGGATACAAGAAGGCGATGAAAGGCGAGTGCGTCTTTGTTTGCGCTAATATTACGGCGCTTCAAAATATCCTGCGTCGAAGACATTAATCTAATAATGACTTTATGTTCCATGTGATGTGCTCTATGCCAAACGAAACCGGACAAGAGGACTCAAACATAATAAATGGTTGTTACAAAACTTATATGGCGCCTGAATTCTATGAATGATATAATATTATGCGTATGAATTGCCCCAGCGTGTCTGTGCTTCTGACAACAGTGCCACCTCATTATTTATAAATAGTGTAATCTGGAAACTTGTTATCACCCATATTAGTGGACTAAATGATGTCTCAATGAAAATTAAATCGAGTATCTAAGAAATGAAAATTGAAATTGAACTATTTATTGTTTTTCATAACATATATTATGATAACTAATTAATATTATTAACGTGTAGTTATAACATTATACGTGATGCATCGTGATCATACGCGTGGTGGCGGCTTAAGAGAATCTACCACCCCATCTCACACCGCGGGTGTCGTAAAAGTCGACAGTGGGAAAATAAAAACCAGGAGATGAGCAGCAGCACTTCCTGGAACATCTGAATAAATAAACTGGGGTCGCCAACCCGTCTGTCAACCGTGGCAACTATGGCCAAATCCCCCCAAAATTAGAGCTACAAACTTTTGTGGAAATCTATGGGGGAGGCCTATGTTCAGCACTGGACAGCTGTGATGATGATGATAAGTGATCGAATAATTAAATAAAACTAACTATTTAATAAAATAGTTCAATTAAATTTTCACCCACTTCTAGACGTGCTATAGACCGATGACAATACAATAAATTCATTCACAAAGGCGACTTTTTTTTAGAACAAATATACACATTCATTCATTCATGACCTAAGGTATCATTATAAAATGGAAAAAAAATCCCCAACGAAGAATCCTGGGTTATTGAATTAGTTGTTTTTTAATTGAACTTAATTTGTATCTTAGTTCTCTGAAAATATTTAAAAAGTTTATTTACGTATATTTTAAATTCAAAAATATATCATTTGTATTTATTGTAACTGTCCATTACTTAAGGTAAAAAACTAAAACTTAATATCATCTCTTTCACATCCATATATTTACACATTAAGTAAGACTAATTGCCGAATAAAAAGCCGTTTAGGCCGCACTTTTAGTACATATCACAAAAATCAATATATTTGCAGTGAGTACGTAGAAATGCGTCCGCCTGCTATTTTCAGCATCACCACAACGGAATTAGACGCCGCTTTCGTCGCGAATTTCGTAGCTAACATTCGGGAATCGTTTTGAACTCTAAAATTGCTTGCGCAAGGTTTTAATTTGTTTAGGACGCGCTAGACACTGCTTGCTCTTTTTCATCATAGTAACGGACTATTACGTAAATGCAGCTATTGATATGGAATTGGCGTAAGGACCGATACCCCCTCAGCTCTATTTTGTTTGTTGACAAGTTAAATTATATAAAAGTCACGAGGATGAAATATAATCGACTGTTGTATAGACGACCGCCGCGGTCAGAATAGCCGCGGGTCATCGAACTCAGTCGGAGTCAACTTAGGTGCAAAAACACAAACTCTTTTCGGGAATGGTTGTGTTATTAGAGGGAAGTAATCAGTAACGTAAAAGGGGAGCATGGTTATTTGATTAGAAAAAGCAAAGAAGACTATATTTCTTTGCTTTCGCAGTGGCTACTTGCTTGACTTTGCAGTGGCGAGATTTGCTTTATTTATTTTATTTCTATTTGCTTTATTTTATTTTACTGGTGGTAGAGTTTATTTATTTATTTATTTATTCTTTATTGAACCATTAAAAAGGAACAAAAGGCGGACTTAATGCTAAAAGCATTCTCTGCCAGTCAACCTTAGGGCAGTGAGTAAACAGCGATTGCGGTTATTAAAATAAATATAATATTATTAACTAAATAAACGAATATACACATACATATACATAGATAAACATACCTAAATACTATATGACAATATACGAATAGATACTACTAATACAATATAAATAATACATATTATTCTAAACAAGGATACTATATACTAATGATGATGATGATGATCATTGTTAGGATAAGATTTATAAATTAAGAAATATGAGCAAAGAGTTTATTTTTGAATGCGTATTTGCTGGAGGGTTGTCTAAGATTTTCAGGCAGCGCATTCCATAGTCGGGCGGCTTGGACAGCGAACGATGATGAAGAGAAACCAGAGTGGTGAAGTGGAATAGACAGAGTAAAAGTCTCTGAAGATCGAAGCTGTCGGCTGTGAGTGTCGCACAATAACTGAAATTTGCGTTTAAGATAATCAGGGTAGTTGTTATCAAATAAAACAGAGAAAACTGTAGAAAGTATCCTGAAATGTCTTCGTTGACGAATAGGAAGCCAATTGAGCTGAGAGCGGAAAGAGGAAACATGATCAAACTTGCGAAGGCAAAAGATGAAACGGATACAGTTATTGACGAGACGATCCAGCTTGTCCAAAAGATCCTCATTAATAGCAGGATAACACACATCAGCATAATCAATTATGGGAAAAATAAGTGATTGCACCAGAGTTACCTTTACCTTGATTGGAAGAAAGTTTCTAAGGCGATTCAGAGCACTCAGCTTACCAATAACTGAACCACTGATTTTTTGAATTTGGGTAGACCAACTTAACGTTGAGTCAAAGTATACACCCAGATTCTTAACATGATCGGAAAACGGTATGATAGAACCCGCAAACGAGACAGGTGATACATTCATAACATCTAGTTTGGCTAATTGCCGAACACTCCCAATTACTATAGCTTGACATTTACGAGGGTTAACTTGAATGCCAAATTTACAGGCCCAGTTATTCAAATTAGTCAAATCATAATTAAGCCTGTCTACAGCATTGTTAATAGTGACGACGTCTGCCTGAGTGTAGATCTGCAAATCATCGGCATAGAAATGGTAAGAGCAGTTGAGCTGAGACGAAAGAAAGTTAATAAAAATGGAGAACATAAGAGGAGATAATATTCCACCCTGCGGAACGCCAGACAAGAGTTGACACCAGTCAGATGTATTATTTCCGCAACGAACGGCTTGCTGACGCTCACAAAGGTAAGAAGAAAACCAATCTAAAGCAGTGGGAGAAAATTTAAGATAATGAAGCATTGCAAGAAGGATATCGTGGTCAACCATGTTAAATGCATTAGTGAAATCGATTAGTACAAGTACTGTGACCTTTTTATCCTCCATGCCCTCTCGAATGTCTTCAGTAACTTTAAGAAGAGCAGTGGTAGTGCTGTGTCCAGGTCGAAAACCTGATTGAAACTGAGACAGTAAGTTATTTTTGTAAATATAACGAGACACTTGTTGGTGAACAACAGATTCGAGAAGTTTTGATAAGAAGGGTAAGATAGAGATTGGTCTGTAGTTGTTGAGCTCTGAGGGGTTCGTAGATTTAGGAAGAGCGATTATATAGGCTTTACGCCACGAAGATGGAAAAGCCCCTGACGACAGAGAGAAATTGATTATGTGAGTTATAACTGGGAGAAAGTGATCTAGAACTGAAGAAATCATAGTACGACTCACATCATCACATCCCACTGCTTTAGATTTAATAGACATAAAGGTTTTACGCATGTCGTCAACGGATACTAGAGAAAAAGAAAAGGGTTCATGTTGAGGTTTTCCTAGTTAGAGTTCCTATGCAGGAATCCGTCTAGGTAGGTACCACCCTAGGGCCAGTTATTCTGCCGTGAAGTAGTAGTGTGCAAACATTACTGTATTTCGGTTTGAAGGGCACTGAGAGCTAGCGTAAGCACTGGGCATATGAGACTTAAGAATTGCCTCAATGTATCGGGCGCAGTGTGGTGTCACACAGAAATGTTCTGGGTGACACAACATTTGTTGTGGGCAGACGTTGCGCTTACTATCAGGTGAACGTTTTGGTCGTTTCGTCATTTATCAAATTAAAAAAAATAATAATATATATATTTGTACTTCTATCCATACTAATAAATAAATGTGAAAGTAACTCTCTCTGTCCCCCTGTCTGTTTGTTACCTTTTCGCGGTTCGACCGCTGAACCGATCTTGACGAAATTTGGCACGGAGATAGCTTGCATACTGAGAACGGACATACATGCATACATAAGATCACGACTGTATCCCATAAGGGGTAGTCAGAGACTGGGCACTCACTGCAAAAGCAGATAACTGCCACTATCCACGTTTCACCAAAACAATATAATGCACTTGGTGTGATAGGTGGTGAGCCCATCGCCCATTAGGTGCACAGTGCAGTTTTATTCCTTACTCGCCTTTTACGAGATCCATTGGATGAGATGGAGTGGTAGTATTCTTTTAACGAGCCGCCACCACACGGCACATAGGATACTTTTTATCCCGGAAAATGGAATAGTTCCCACGGGATATATAAAATATAACCACGTCCACGAAATTTTGGTACGAGTCAAAAAAAATTTACACCCCATTGCGTTCCCATGAGCAGTATATTGACAGCATTGCATCATCATCATCATCATTTTAGCCTAGTCCACTGCTGAACATAGGCCTCCCCAATTTAGTTTTAGCCTCATTTTGCGGTGATTTTGCCAACCCGCAGCTTATTCAGATGTTCCAGGAAGCAGCATTGCTGCCATCTTCGGTTTTTATTTTCACTCTGTCGACTTTTACGACACCCGCGGGGGGAGATGGGGTGGCAGATTATCTTAAGCCGCCACCACAGGCGGCATTGCATATTATGGCTATTCTACACCTCTACCTTAGTCGCCTCTTACAACACATCGGTTGGAAAACGGGAAGGTGCTATTCTACTCTACCTATCAGCTAATAGAAAAATATTCTTCAATTACTTTAAAATGTATTCATAATCGTACGTACGTCAATATAGACGTTCCATATTTGTCAGTAAAGTTGCAGTCACTCTATACTTGAACGGAATAGAGATACAACAAACCAGTAAGAAATGAAAACTAATAGAGCTTTATTCCACATCTTGAGATGAATTGTTTTGAGTCATTAGAAACAATTTTTAATGCGATTTTTAGTCTGCAGCACACTGTATATATAATACCTGCCTGGACGGTGGTGGGAACTTAGCAGACGTATAAAGAATCCTACTTATACCAATAAAGACTGTGACTTCGCAGTAAAGACTTTTTCTAGTAAAGATATGGTAATTTACAGGCTACCAAAACTCAAACACGCGTTTTTTTATTTTTGCATTGGACAGTCCGTTTATTGTGGAGGGTTCTAAGCTTAAAACTTCATGATAAGGTTAATAGAAGCAGGCGTTACTTTGCGGAAATCCATTATAATGAAGGGTAGAAAGTTAATTTGCTAAGATCCGCATGCAAAATATAAAATTGTGTATATTACCTAGTTTTGAAGAGCACCGCACTAACACCGCCACCGGGACCGCAACCAGATACCCAGCCGCCGAGTCTCGGCTCGCTGACACTCGGCGGCGGACTGTCGTAGAGTCAATATCGCTCGATAATGCCTCGTTTTGAGGTGAAACACGTGTCGTGGTCTCGACTTCAGTGGTGTATATTGCCTTTTGGTAGTGTCTTAGTGTTGGAGGGTATCTGGTGGCGTTTCCCGATGGCGGTGTTAGTTTGCTCGTGCACGCTACTGTGGCAGGGCGGGCGGTGCTCTTCAAAACCAGTTTTCATGTCTGAAAAAGGCTGACGCACTAGAACAAGTCCAACGTTTTTATACGCATTTGCAACTATTGTCGTAATATGATCAGTCATTCACATTTATGAAACGAAAATTATTCCAAGGTGTTTCATTGTATAAGTGCGTACTACATGTTGTCCTAATTGCACTGAAATTTTGCGTTGACTACATATACTTTATACTATACTGTATGCGTGAATGTTCGTTATTACTGTTGGTAGGATTCCTATTAAGGAATCCGTCTAGGTAGGTACCACCCCACTGCCAGTTATTCTGCCGTGAAGCAGTAGTGTGCAAGCATTACTGTGTTTCAGTTTGAAGGGCACTGTGAGCTAGCGTAATCACTGGGCATTTGAGACTTAAGAACTGATATCTCAGGGTGACGGGCGCAGTGTGGTGTCACACAGAAATATTCTGGGTGACACAGCATTTGTTGTGGGCGGACGTTACACTTACCATCAGGTGATCGTTTGTCTCGTTTCGCCACTTTATACAATAAAAAAAATGTTGGTATCGTCGGTACGCAGAATTAAATAATAAACTAAACATTTACATACAGCCTACGTTTCCGTAGGCTGTTTACATTTCATCAGCAAACATAACGTTGTACTAAATCGGGACACGTCCGAGAATCGTGAAGGGCGTGTGGAATAGTAAAGAACGTTAGTCAATGTTAAGTAGATAGTAATTTCAAATTCTGTTTGCTCTTATATATATTTATTGTGGTGTGATACAGTCAACCAGTCCTTTTATGAAATACCGATGAGTCTGTGTTCAAGAAAATAAGTTATGTACGAAAATCATAATTTTATAACAAGCTTTTATTTGTGAGACCTATGTCCATCAGTGACTTTAAATGTCGCTAGGGCCTTAGTACCAGTCAAAACAAATCCAACTTTCAGCTCAATCATCAGGCATCAGCTCCATGGCATATTACATGCATTGTCACCGTAGTTATATATATATGTATATTTATATATATAATAAATGTATTAATGTATATAGCACACATATAGGTTTGGTATCGGAAAGTAGGTTAAAATTGATTTACAAGATTTGGACGAGACATTATACGAAGAAAGCAAGTTAAATAAAAGCTTATAAAACGGTATTTACGGAAAATGCTTTTTTTTGTTTTTTTTTAATATGTTCGGAAAACTTACAGCTAATTAACACAAAATAATGTAATGAGGATGAAACAGTACAAGGCAATTTACAAGTTTTCACTTACAGAGTGTTAATAATAATAAGAAATCATCTGTAAATTAAGTACTAAAAGCTGAGCATCAAAAAATAAATTAATTATTAGACAGACAGACTTTTTTGAGAAAAGCGTGTGTCAAATCACGCGCGGATAAGGAAACCTCTTCACCGACTTGATTGAGTGAGGTTGAATAACGCTCGGACGCTACGGCAGGAGCTTTTTTGCGAAGGCCTTATGCTTATTATCCATCAATAATTCCTAAATTTTAGGCAAATTATTACGTCCTCAACCGGCGCTTTGCCATTCTTAATCTGTTTGAGAACCATACTAATCTCGTTAGACTGACGTCTGGGATATCATCGGTATAATGACGAACGATGGTGTATAGCGGTTCATAAAATTTCTCGATCTCACTCATTATCTCTGTGGTCCAGCGCAAATGACCGCAACGCTCTCGTCTGACACGTACTTCACCGTTATTTATTTTCCATGTATTGAATTTATTGGTTAGTAAATAATACATTGAATGTTTTGTTTTGTTTACAGGCATCGCATTGGTATTCTACGCTGTCTTCTATGCAGTTCTGGCGCTGATGTTCTCCTTGTGCATGGGTGGCCTGTTTCTGACTCTGGATGACAATAAACCGGCCTACATATTGGAAAGCTCACTTATAGGTTGGTTAGTTTAGAAAAACGTAACTATTTACATAACTATAAGAGTTTATTATTACAGTCGGTTATATTTTGAGTATTAGCGAAACAAAGAGCAGAGTTAATAATCGGCGCCTTGCTGGATTCTATGGAAAACCTTAACAGGAAGATTCCAATGCAATGTCGGAACAGTCACGATACGTCCAGATCAGAAAACGAACGACTGAGATTCGAATCGTTTTTCTTTTTTTTTTAGAAGTTACAAACAAAGACACCGTCCACTTGATGGTTAGCGGTCATTGTGGCCCGTAGGCATCTACAATAAAGTCGACCGCGTATCCTAGTTAGAGTCAGAGTATCTAACTTCTAAGCTATTTTTTTTAAGTTCGTATAGTTTTGATATATGCAAAAAGACAAATTGTTTATTTTGCGGGTCAGGGTAAAATATCCACAACTAGTTGAAACTGTTTACTTGTCTTCCAAACCAGGAGATGCGCAGCAGCATCTTCCTGGAACATCTGAATAAATAAACTGCGGTCGCGAACCCGCCTGCCAAGCGTGGCAACTACGGCGAAACTTCCCAAAATGAGATCTATAAACTTTTGTGGCAATCTATGGGGGAGGCCTTTTGTTCAGCAGTGGTCTAGTAATGGTGATGATCAATTGTCTTTTTCCAATCTCGTCACACAAGGGCGTGTGCTCCTGCGAGTGTTGGCTCACTTGATACTTCGGAACTTCGGATATCATTCCGAAATTGACGCCTTGGTCGAAAAGCGGCTATGAGAATGTCATCACAATCATGATTCAAAAGCCTGAGACGGCTTTTGAATCTTGATTGTGATGACGTTCTTGAGGACACTAAGCGGCAAAATACGGAAAGCACATGATTGTTCCGTAGGGCATGGTACCTTCGCTTACCTGAACATTTACAGTTCGGCCCTCCTTGATAATGTTCGGTTCACAGCGTGCGATTACTTAAGTCCATAGCATTAAGTATCATATCAAATTTATATACATGAAGATTTTAGTTAAAATTCCTGTTTTAATGACTAAAATTTTCATTTAAATCCGTTGAGCCGTTTCGGAGCCTATCCAAGACAAACTTTCAGATAGACAGACAAATATTCTAAAAAAGGTAATGGGATCACTTTCAAACTAAAAAGACACTTAAGGACTGATTAGAAAACTATTTATTTTTTAATGAAACGTAATCATTATGAAATTTATATAAAATACAAAAGTTATGTCAGATAACTAGACATGTTACTTCTTCAAGCGATTTGCACGGAATGAATGAAATATGACACTATTCAATCTGAACAAATAAAATTGACATTCCAAATTTAAAGTAATTCAAACATAATACATAAACCAAACAGATCAGAGTTGACATCAAAAGAGTATGTATAATCTGAGATTACCAATCAACAGTTTTCACTTAAATTTTCACATTAATTTTAAAATCCCAGACACTCTTAAACACTCATTTTATTGTTTAGAAATATATTTATGTATATACGCCAATAGCCTATGTCACATGCGTCATATGTATTATTGAGTCTGTCTTGTCCGAAATTTTGTCTTGGAGTGTGACTATTGTCTTGAACCATCTCTTAGCACATATAAGTCTAGTTGGTAGTGTTAATGGCATTGCGAGTATTCTTTCAGAATAAATGTTTGGACGAACGCAAAGGTATACTCTATCTCCTACGTTTAAAAGTCAAAGATAGTCACAATATATTCAGACCTAATAACTAATAATTCGTCTGTTGCATAATAATGTATTGGTACTCGAAAGTACCCACGTTCCAGTCCCAATACATATATGAGGTTCGTTAACCGCAGTTTCACGCGGTCGCTGTGGTATCATATCGATGTTATTAAATTTCCAGTGACATGGATATGGGCTTGTTCAATTACCTGTTACATGTCAAACGGTGCGCGCTGATGTTAATTCGTTCGCATCACTGTTTCCATTTGAAAGGAAGTGAATAATTCAAATTGATGTCTATACCTAATTGTAACAATTAAACGGGCATCGGGGCACATATGTATACTATAGCGGTCACCGGGAATATTGCGTGGGCGTGCTGTGTGTATTTTTAGTAATGTTATTTGGCGACAACTTTTTCAACTTCTCCAACTTTTACTTACACCGTGTATTAGCAGGGGGAGTAATATGCGATGGTTTTTATTTCCAATGTTTTCGTTTTTATCGAATGCTCGGTTTTTGGGTGGGCACTACTTGCATCCAATGGGTCTCGTAAAAGGCGAGTAAGGAATTAAACTGCACTGTGCACCCAACAGCGCATGGTGGCGATGTGCTCACCACCTATCACACCAAGTGCAATATATTGTTTTGGTGAAACGTGGATTCTAGCAGTCATCTGTTTTTGCAGTGAGTGCCCAGTCTCTGACTACCCCTTATGGGATACAGTCGTGACCTTGTGTATGTACTACTTGCATAGTATATCAGCGTATAAATGTCCCACTGCTGAGCGCAGGCCTTCTCTCATTTTTGAGAAGGTTTTGGAGCCGAGAAGAGTTCACCACGCTGC
Organism: Luehdorfia chinensis; assembly: GCA_019845155.1. Taxonomy (NCBI): domain Eukaryota; kingdom Metazoa; phylum Arthropoda; class Insecta; order Lepidoptera; family Papilionidae; genus Luehdorfia; species Luehdorfia chinensis. The sequence goes on from JAHVAK010000103.1 coordinate 13,062,585, forward strand.
TCCAATTCGGGTTGGTGGACTTTAAATGTCTTCGAAATTAAGTTTCCACGCGATGTTTTTCTTCACCGGTGAGCACGTGGTAAATCAGCACTTAAAACCGCAGAACAATCTTAGAGGTGCCGACACTGGGGATCGAACTCTGGTCGCTTGCGTACTATGAAATTTAAGGTGAGCGTCCGGCTGCAGCGACTGTTCTCTTTGCATATATTTAAATGTATTTTTCTAATATATCTTGTCTTCTGGAATCGGTCTTCTGTCTTCGTTCTCAATTTTAATCATAATTTGTCAATGCGTAAGCCGTGTGGTAGTGGCTTAGGAGGAATCTACCACCCTATCTCATCCCGTGGGTGTCGTAAAAGTCGAAGGAGGGAAAACGAAAACCAGGAGATGGGCAGCAGCATCTTCCTGGAGCATCCGAATAAATAAACTGCGGTTGTCGAACCCGCCTGACAAGCTTGGCAACTATGGAATAATCCCCCCAAAATAAGAGCTTCAAACTTTTAAAGCAATCTATGGGGAGGCCTAAGTTCAGCAGTGGACTAAATGATGATGATGATGATGAGTTGAGAATAGTAGGCCTCCCCTTTTTTCGAAATATGTTAGGTGGTGGTAGGATTCCTAGTGATAGGCCTAAAATTTAAATAATGGTGATGATGATGAAGCAAATAGCAAAGCTAAGTAATATATCGCAATGAACTCATACATATGGATATGCATGGGTTCATTATGGTATATTGGGCACTATAGAAAAATCTCAGAGAAAAATAAAGACCTCATAGTTTCATGCCGGTTCTTCTCTGAGAAGGTAATTTTTTAAACCGGTGCAGATTTTGACGTACAAAAGAGCTTTAAACAAGCCTAAATTGAGTAAAGAAATTTTGACTTTGACTGAGTTTGAACATATTGATTTATTGGAATTTAATTACGAGACTGCCGAAAAAAAAAATTAATACAACCGGCGCAACTTCCCGAATAGATATATTTCGTAATAGTCCATACTACACATCCAAAAATATTTACAATAAAATACCAGACTGCTTAAAACAATACATAAAGACAACATTTAATAAGAAGCTCCGTTCAATACTAAATAACAAATGTTACTACTCAAATGACAAACATATATATGAAATAGTATATCAATCACTCACTCACGCACGCACGCGCACGAGCGCACACATACACACACACACACGCACACGCACGCAACTTTAAAATCAAATACATAGTAAGACATTTAATAATTACGTAAAAATATGTATATTATAGTATATTACAAACGTGGGTTATTTTAAGCAATTGATAAATAATTTACTATCTCAAAATTTCAGGAGTCAATCCAGGAGTTGCGTTCAGGCCGATACCTGCGAATGGTGTTTTCGTGAAGATATATAATAATTACACTATCAACTACTATGTTGAAGAGATTATTGATTTCTTGGCACGTAAGTTAAACAAGGTTGTAAAACTTCATACAATTTTGTGTATTTAAGTAACTCGCTAAGGCCATTGAATTGTAACATTTCTATGTAAAAAAGGAAACTAAATTTACAGTCTATAAATGTCCCATGGTCGAGGACCGGCTTAAGGGAATCTACTGCCCTATTTCACTCCGTAGTTTTCGTAAAAGTCGACAGAGACAGAGAGACAGAGAAAATAAAAACCAGGAGATAGGCAGTAGCATCTTTCTGGAACATCTGAATAAACAAACTGCGGTCGTCAAGCCGCCTGCCAACTTATGGCAAAAGCCCCATTTTTTGTAGTAAGTCTATGGAGGAAGCCTATGTTCAGTAATTGGAATAAATGATGATGATGATGATGAGTTGAGAATAGTAGGCCTCCTCTTTTTTCTGAGAAGGTTTTAGAGGACAGTTTCCGAAATATGTTTGGTGGTGGTAGGATTCCTGTGCAGGAATCCGTCTAGGTAGGTACCACCCCAGGGCCAGTTACTCTGCCGTGAAGCAGTATTGTGTAGACATGACTGTGTTTCGATCTGAAGGGCACTGAGAGCCTACTTTAATCACTGGGCATATGAGACTTAAGATTTCATGTCTCATGGTGACGGGCGCAGTGTGGTGCCACTCGTTGTTCTGGGTGACACAGCATTTTATCTGACGTTGCACTTACCATCAGGTGAACGTTTTGTTCGTCTCGTGACTTTATATCCAATAACAAAAAATCCTTAGTCATTCAGGTTTCCTCACAATGTTTTGCTTCACCACTTTTCACACCACGTCACTCCACCTGTTTCCTGTGGGGGTGTTCCAAAATAAATATCTCTTTTTTTCTTTTTCTTTCTGTACATTCGTAGCCCACTCTTTTCTACCCCTCGGTAAGAGAGAAGTGACGGGTGGCAAACCACGTCGCCGCCATTTTGCTAAAAGTTAAATCTCTTGCTCCCTATTTTTTCCCACGAGTAGATAGGGAAGACGTTGTCCACCCAAACAGAGACCCGCGTGCTTGGGTAAGGCTAGCCTTATTCGTAGGTTGCCCGGTCCCACGGAAGATCGGCACGCTTAAGACTAGGTTAGCCCCCTAGCCACGCAGCCATCAGCACGGCAACTGGCTTGGCGGAGATAACGCAATAATAATTCCACTCCCACTGCAGCATACGAGAACGAGTCCTGGTTCACAGCGAAGTCGGGGTGCTCCATAGAAGACAATTACGGTTTCCCGGACTCACCGTGTTTCTTCATTAAATTGAATAAGGTACCTGGTCAGTGGATAATATTGGCTGTTCAATTTTATTTCTTTTTTTATTGGACAAAGTGACGAGACAAGAGGAACCGTTCACCTGATGGTAAGTGCAACGTCTGCCCAAAACGTAATGCTGTCACCCATAACATTTCTGTGTGCGCTCGCCCCATGAGTTTTTGTTGCCAACCCGCCAGCCAAGGATGGCAACTATGGCAAAATCCCTCCAAAACGAGAGCTACTAACTTTTGGGGCAATCTACGGGGGAGGTCTATTTTAGCAGTGGACTTGTGATAGGCTGAAATGATGATGATGATGATGCCCAGTTATTATACTAGCTATGAGTGCCCTTCAGACCGATAAACAGAAATGGTTACACACTGCTGCTTCATGGCAGAATAACTGGCACTGGGGTGGTGTTTACCTAGAAAGTTATACTGAATTGTGACTGTTTCTATGGCATGTGGAATTGAGATTTCAGTGTAACACTATGAACCACTCTCTCCATCTCGGTAAGGTCGTGTCATAGGACTCCAGTAGGGGAAAAATCATGGTCATGTATCATCATCATCATTTCAGCCAATCACTGGTCTACCGCTGAACATAGGCCATACCATAGAACACCCCAAAAGTTTATGGCTCTCATTTTGGGGGGATGTTGCCATAGTAATATATAACCACATTTAAGTGCTGATTTACCACGTGCTCGGCGGTGAAGGTAAACATAGTGAGGAAACCAGCATGTCTAAGAAATAAAAAATATTTCGAGGACATGTGAACTCCGCCAACCCGCATTGGAGCAGCATGGCGGATTCTTCCCAGCTCCGGATCTTAGCAAATTAACTTACTTTCCTTTATTTTACTATTCGATTTTTTGGGATAAGAATCAAATAGTATCCTATGTCCGTCTCCAGGATGCACGCTATCTCTGTGTCAAATTTCGTCAAGATCGGTTCCGCGGTTGAACCGTGAAAGAGTAACAAACAGACAGAGCGACGGATAGAGGGACAGAATCAGTTACTTTCGCATTTCTAATATTAGTATAGATTTTTATTTTTCCCTTATTTATCATTCCGCTTGCTTCATTCAGCTTGGCGGATTGTTTTAGCTCCAAAACCCTCTCAGAAATGACAGAAGGACTGTACTCTGTAGTGGGGCATTTATAGGCTGTTTCATTATTTTACTAAAGTTTTTTAAAATTTTTTTTATAGAAGGGGCAAACGAGCAGATGGCTCACGTGATGGTAAGTGATCACCGCCGCCGATGAACATCTACAAAAACAGAGGAATAGCAGATCCGTAGCCGGCCGTTGAGCCACGCCGTTACTAGCACATCATGGTGCCAACACAGCATGTTTAAAACTGTCAGTGAAAAAACTCATGATTCACAGATATACGGATGGAAACCAGAACTGTACGACACCAGCTCACTGCCGACTGACATGCCCAGCGATCTTCTGGAGTATATTTCTGCTCTGCCTCCACTTGAGGTGAGCTACAAGAGCATTTACATACATACATACACATTAGCATACAATCACGTCTTTTTCCAATATAACAACAGTTTTTTAGTAGTACCGTATATACTTTCATGAGCATTGAGTAAAAAGCTGTTATTTTGTTATAACAAATAGACACTTCAATTTTGTTTATTTGTATAGATTATAAAAGAATTCGATTCCAAAACTCTTATGTTTAATAAGACACGGGTTAAATGCATTACAAAACCGAGAAACAAAAACACTGTCTGTTGAATAAAAATGGATTGCGATAAAGATTCGAACCCAATTCCCATGAGTCAGCTGGTATAAACTATATTGCATACATGCATACATACAATAACACCTTTTCCCATATAAGGGGTAGCCAGAGACCGCACTGGTGGTAGGATTTCTATGCAGGAATCCTTCTAGGTACCACTACGGCAGACGGCAGAGTAACTGGCCCCAGGGCCGTGAAGCAGTAGTGTGCAAGCATTGCTGTGTTTCGGTTTAAAGGGCACTGAGAGCTAGAGTCACTGGGTATATGAGACTTAAGAACTTATGTGTCAGGGTGACAGGCGCGGTGTGGAGCTACACAGAAATATGAGTACACGCATCTGTTATGGCAGAAGTTGCACTTACCATCAGGTGTAACGTTTGTTCGTCTCGTCACTTTATCGAACAAAAAAGAAAAAAATTCGCCGGAAAACTGAGATGTGATGGGTAGCGAACCACGTCACCGTATAAACTACGAGCACATTATAGTACTGTTTATAATTTATTAACTTATTATTTTTTTGTTTTTTCAGCACCAACAGATCTGGGTCTCGTGCTGGGAAGAAAACGCAAATAATACCAAAATAGAGTATCCCTGGGGGATGGGGTTGTCGGGCAGTTTCTATCCTTTCCTCAACTGAGGAAGGCTATAACAGTCCTCTGGTAGCTGTGAAGTTGACACCGAGTGGTTAATAACATTTTACATACTAACATATGTCTTTCGCTTCTTCTACTTTTATTAGCGTTTTCATACACGCTCATCGGTTTCTTTTAACGTGCAGCGGTTACTTTTAGCGTGACCTCTCCTCAAAAGTTCTCCGATTAGATCGTGATACGCACGCCTAGGTCGACCCTTACCGGCTTCCCCATTCACACTCGCCTCATAAATCTGTTTCGTCAATCTTCTTTCATTCATCTTCTCTACGTGTCCACACCATCTAAGCATCCCTTTCTCTATCTATATCACTGCATCTTCAACCACACTGTTACGTTCCTTTATCTCGTTCATTTCTCACTTTGTCGATCAATGTTACTCCAGCTATACTCCTCAAACTTCTCATTTCCACAACATTAATCTTACTTGCATGCTTCTTCTGCCAGACATAATAACATTATAATATCACAGTATAAAAAAGTTGGCTTGGGATGTCTTATTGTCCGAAAAGAGGTTTTATAATCAGAGATAGGCCCGGCAGAGCAGGGTTACACTTTCTTCCATCGTATCGAGGTGTCGTAAGAGGCGAATAAGCTATTGTTTGGACAGCCTTTATTCATGCAAAATAATACCATCACATGCAATCATCATTTCAGACTATCCCTAATCCACTGCTGAACATAAGCCAAATCACAAAAGCTATCATTTTAGGGGGGATTTTGCTGTAGTTGCTACGCTTGGCAGGCGGGTTGGCAATCCGCAGTTTATTAATTCAGATGTTCCGGAAAGATGCTGCTACCGATTTCCTGGTTTCTTTCTTTCCTCTGTCGATTTTTACGTACACGCCCGAGAAAAAAGCACAGGGAAATAAGACGTGACTATTCAGTATATGTACTCGTATGTATTTATCATGAAAAAAACTGAAAGATTCAGAATTTTTATCAATAGTAAAATATTTGTTACAGTAAGGAACTCCACAGTCGTAATACGGTGCCGGGCGTGGGCGAAGAATATCCTCTACAAAAAGAGTATAAAAGAACCGTCCGGATATACGCGGATACAGTTGCAGGTGGAAGATTTTGACAATGAAGCGTCCGATGTATAAATGGGACATTTAAATAATTATGGTCGGATAATAAGCTGTAATCGCCCTTTTAATGTTACGTAATTTATTAAGTTTGGTGTATCCAAGCACATGTACCGTAATGTTGTTCTATTTATGGCTTTTGCCAGTGGCCAAGTAGAATATTCAGGTATAAATGTACAATTTTTATCAATAAGTAGCAATAGAAGAGTTCAAAGTTTGTGCAAAATTTCGTTAGTAAAACGATAAAATGAAAAGCCGGTCTTGGTCTTGAATTGACTTTTCCAACCATTGTACACTTTCACAATGCACTTGCATAATAATATTACGAGAAAATATAAAAATTGGAACTATACACAGAAATCAAGACAAAACCGCGTGAAGTAACATATCAAGGCACAATCTTCAAATAGCAAGGCTTTAGAATTTTGATCTCGAATAAAATATTCGAATCACTGTACAATTTCACGAGCACTTGCTGCAGTATTAAACATCAAACCTCAAAATAGACACAGAAAAGATCAACATTCTTTAAAAACTCTACCGCCATTTTTCGAATTGGCGCCAAAAGTAACATTGTTGCCGCATATGTCATAAATTAAAAAAAAAATATTTTGTCGTAATTGTCATTTTATCTCTTAATAATTACATGAATGAGTACTTATTTTTATGTTAAAGTTAAAGTCAGCGCATTTTTTTAAGTACTGTCAATCTCGTGAAAACCACATCAGATATACGAACAGTACCTACGTTGTATCGATGTGATTTTTTTTAATTTTTTTGTATTGGATAAAGTAAACGGATAAACGAGACGAGCAAAACGGTGACCTAATGGTTAGTGTAACGTTCACCCAAATAGTGTGCATCACACTGCGTCCGTCACCCTGAGACATCAGTTCTTAAGTCTCACATGCCATCTGATTACACTAGCTCTGTGTCCTTCAGACCGAAACACAGTAATGTTTGGACACTACTGCTTCACGGCAGAATAAAAACCGTGTTTGATACTGTACAACTTCTTTGTTAAGATATTTGTATATATATCTGTGCTATCTTATCTGTAATGTCAACCATGTGTGCGTGTCCATGTGATTTACTGCCTTTAATATGTCACTTATCGTATATAATCAAGCATTTAACATATAGTTTCAACCCTAAACAATATAATCTTTATCGATTACGGACAATCCATATAGACGTATAACCCACCTATTAGACGTTTCAATTAGGTAAGTTATACCAGCATACAAAAATACCATATATTCACCTTTTCTACATCTTGTGACGCCTCGCGCCTTACCAGTTTAATGATGGCTCGCATATACCAACGATTTCACATAATCTCACAAAAAAAATCAAGGGCCGTTAAATTACATGATCTTGGAGGCCATGTTTTGTCGCCGCATCTTTTGTTCATGATCCGTTGAATTTCTCTTTAAATAAATCGACTGATTCTCCAGTGTGTCAGGTGGCGCCGTGGCGTCGGCCTGATGTATTTCTTATTATTTCGGCCTGAGATAATTTCGAATCATACGTCGGTAACAATCACCATTCACAATTATGGCAGCACCCACCACATTCACAAATACAAATTTGTAAAACCTAATTGGTCCTTATGGACCAATTCACATGTATAATTTTCTTACAATGTATCGGATGTGACGACCGCGTGGCCTAGTGGTCAGAGTACCTGACTTCTTAGCCGCGGGTCCTGGGTTCGAATCCCAGCCGGAGCCAACATTTGTGCAAAAACATAAATTGTAGGTTTTCGGGTCTGGTTGTGTTGTGATTGTCCCCGTGTTTCTGACACTGCATCCTAGCTCTATCTTATCGCATCAGCGTTACATCGGGCGCGGGTAAGTTGGGACGAGTAAGTGCCTCTGTGTTTGCGCGTACACTTGTGGCACTATAATATCTCCTGCGCAGTTTATGGCTCTCGACAGTAGCCGGCAGTTGTCCCGTGGTCGAAATCGGTTAGGAGAACATCATCATCAACATCAGTGTCCTCCTGAAAATGTTTATGTTGACGTAACATTTTTAAAAATGAACCGCCGTTTCGATAATAAAGTTTATTCAATTTACCGCACTGCTTAATAATATAGCTCAGTAGCTGTGTGTGTGTATCAAATCATGATAGCTGAGTGGCCGGGCGCTCGCCTTTAATTTTACAGCACGGAATGTGACCTGGGCTTAATCCCCTGTGCCATTGATCTGCAGTTAAAGGAATGATTTTCCATGTGCTAAGCGGTGAAGGAAAACATCTTTAGGAAACCTGTCTGAGGAACAAAAAACCGAGGTCATTTGAAGTCCTCCGACCCGCATTCCGATGTCTCCGGTAGCGTCCGGCACTTCATGATTCCATAACCCTCCGTTTTTTTACCTTATTATTATTTTTTTGAAAGTTTGGTCTCCTGTATTCTGCAGAAGGGGAGGAAGCAATAGTACTTAGGTCATTTCGGAATCTGGGCCCTCTTTAGCAGGCAGGAACTCGTCAAGTTAAAATTTAAAGCGTTTCCTGACGACTCTGAAAACGGCTCGAAAGCACAGCTTCAAGAAGAAGCATGATTGTCGTCATTCTGAATTGAAATTGCTACTGTTTACGATATTTCTTCATTTCAATTTTTTTTTAATTTTTAAAACTATTTATTAGTACCTAAGCTGATAGTGATAAGCTGTATTTATGATACTTTTCTTCTTTTTTGTTTTATATAGTCTGCATTCAGCAGATTATAACTGATTCATGAAAATAGGCAAAAAAGGTAAACAGAATCCTTGTTATGACGACTGCGTTGATTATGATAATCTAAATTCCTGAAAAGTTTCGGTATTTATAGAATATTGACTGCTAATCTTAAGGTTAAATGGAATTTACCTTTTGTATATGGTGTTTGTAAGATTTGAACAAATGTAACTGTTGCAGAAAAATACTGTATCGAAATAACTGAGCACTGTAGTTATTTAAGTAAACACGTTTTGATGAAATAACCTTTGGTTTTTTTTTTGTTAAGAACAAATACACGTCTTGTCCTTAAAGATTAACGTTTGTGTAGTGAAACTACACAATGTACAATGTGTACAATTCTACACAGATGTTGCGTCTAAACAGTTATTTGAATCACATCTATATCTGAATACTTTTTTTTACCGGTGGTAGGATTCCTGTGCAGTAATCCGTCTAGGTAGGTACCACCCCAGGGCCCGTTATTCTGCCGTGAAGCAGTAGTGTGCAAGCATTGCTCTGCGTATTCGGTTTGAAGGGCACTGAGAGCTAGCGTAATCACTGGGCATTTGAGACTTAAGAACTGATGTCTCAGGGTGATGGGCGCATTATGGTGTCACACAGAAGTATTCTAGGTGACACAGCATTTGTTGTGGACGGACGTTGCACTTACCATCGGGTGAACGTTTTGCTCGTTTCGTCACTTTATACAATAAAAAAAATACTACTTTTGAAACACCAATTTTTTTAATACATTTCATATTTCCTGTCCATAGAAGCATGTACTTAAAGAAAATAAATAATAAATGTACATAAAGAAATAGCCTGTTTAATTTGATTTTGGTTAAACGCTTATTAGCCTTATGTGCCGTGTGGTGGCGGCTCGTTAATAGAATACTACCACACCATCTCATCAAATGGATCTCGTAAAAGGCGAGTAAGGAATTAAACTGCACTGTGCACCCAACAGCGCATGGTGGCGATGGGCTCACCACCTATCACACCAAGTGCATTATATTGTTTTGGTGAAACGTGGATTGTGGCAGTCATCTGCTTTTGCAGTGAGTGCCCAGTCTCTGACTACCCCTTATGGGATACAGTCGTGATCTTATGTATGTATGTATGCTTAACTCTTATGTACGGTGTAGCTTCAAAACCGTTCGTTAATTTTATTATCAGAAGTTGTATCTTGCATGGTTTTGCGAAGAGTGTATTCCACGACAATTTACAGTTTATTTAAAATAACGTTTAATTGTATATACTCGTAATAATATTGACTAAAAATGTGCCGTTTAGTAGGCGGTTGGTAATCTGATGCCTTTCTCGAAGCTTCTTCTTAATTTTGTCATTTTCTTTTTTTGAATCACTTTCACACTATCATAACGAAGCTGAAAGAAAACTATTTTGTGGTCGACGTGGATTATTCCGTAATCGAAAACATTCATGGCGCATTGCATCGTGTGGTATTGTGATTTCCATCTGTAGGATTGATTCTCAATGTTGCGAAGTCTAATTGCATTACGGCTTCGATGTGAAAGATTAGATCTTCTGGCTTGCGGTATTGTAAAAAACACTGGAACATTGGTCACACGACTCAAACTTACATAATGAAACAAAAATCAATCACAAATTGATAACCTCACAAAGTGGAGATCTTCGAAGGTTACTTGCCGTTAGACTTATAAATGCAATAACCGACGAAAAATGCTTGCTGAAAACTCTAGAAAAATACTGATAAATCGCGTCGCACGTCTGCACAGCTAGCTCGATTGTACGCAAGGAACGGACCGCGCAGTTGAATCAGCTGTCAGAGGATAATGAAAGTAGACAGAAAGAAAGCATTTACTGTCTCATAACTGTCATGCATACAAAATAATAAACCTAACTTAAATTTATAGTGACGAAACGGGCAAAACGTTCACCGGATATAAAGTGCAACGTCTACCCATAACAAACGCTATGTCACCCAGAACATTTCTGTGTGACACTACACTGCGCCAATCACCCTGAGACATCAGTTCTTAAGTCTCATATGCCTAGTGATTACGCTAGCTCACAGTGCCCTTCAAACCGAAACACAGCAATGTTTGCACACTACTGCTTCACGGCAGAATAACTGGCCCTGGGGTGGTACCCACCTAGACGGATTCCTGCATAGGAATCCTACCACCAGTAAAACTTTATGACTGACATGTCATAAATTCGTTATGAAGTTATTATTCGCCATGTTCATTTTTGTCCGTGTTTTGTTTCTGTCAGATGGCGTTTTATACGGAAAATATTTGAGAAGGTGAATTTACTTCATAATATTTTTTCGATGTTTTAATAGTTATTCTGCTATTCGGGGCGATGACAAATCCAACATTATAAAAATCGGTCCAGCCGTTCTTGAGTTATAAATGGTGTAACTAACGTTGTTTTATACATATAAAGTAATCAACGCCTTCTTTGGTAGAGTTCTTAAACAAGCAGACGTATAGAAGATCGATAAGTGCCTACCAGGGAGGCAGATGCATGTGAGGATTCGTGCAAAATCAAATAAAACTGAAATATATTGCAATATCCGCTTATAGTTATTCCAAAAGTATATTATTGTTTATTTGGTTCACCAATCGATCCCAGTGGCTACAGAAGTTGTCATCATCATCATTTCAGCCTGTCACTAGTCCAATCCTGAATATAGTTTATTTATTCAGATGTTCCAGGAAGACGCTGCTGCCCATCTCCTGAGATGAGATGGGATGGTAGATTCTCTTCAGCCGCCACCACACTGTAAAAAGCAAGTCTAGTCTAAAATATTACGAGGACGACGACGATAGCCAATACTGTTCCGAACACTGCGCAGGAGATATTATAGTGCCAGAAGACAACACAGAGATACTCGTACTAAAATACCCGTGCCCGATATAGTGCTTATGAGATAAGATTGGAAGTAGGCTAGGATTAAACACAGTGATAATGAGACACGAAACGATTTGTGTTTTTGCAAAAATGATAGCTCCGGCCTGCGATTCGGACTAAGGACCCGCGGCGTTTCAATTACTCTGACCACTACGTCATTCGGCCGTCAATTTCGAAGCTTTCAATTAAATATTAACGCTAACTCCTCGATTCAGTTCAGCAAAGTTACCTCCCGTAACTTAATGTCAATGCAGGGGTGGTTACTTAGCTAATAGGCAAGCTGCTGTCGTCGATCGGATGAAGATCGGGCTAATTGGCGAAGGCTGGGTGGGGCGGCGTGCCGGTTAGCGTTAGTTTTGGGCGGATACCGGCCTCAGTCCAAAGAATATTTATATAGACTGGTAAGTAAACTATCAATGGATTTATACCTAATTCAAAAACAAAATGTATAATAAAGACGTGATGATGTTGTGATGGAGGCTTCAAATATGGTATGGATATTGTGTAATCAAATATATTATCTATATATCAATACGCGACGAGAAAATTGTACCGTTTTAAGCAAATTGCGCACAGTTAAAGTTTGTATGGAGAAGGTTAAATTGATATTATAATATGTGTTTCAAATACATTGAATTAAATAAAATAGAACATTCAATATTTACGTTCATACTGACAATGTCAATCACGTTATAATCTTTGGTAAAACAGTCGCACTACTACACTGCTACACTGCTATTACTTAACATGTTGCCAAAATTTCGGTCTATAAAATTATGATTTTCATTTGTATATGGCTAGCGAATCAGCCTCGCGATACAGCGTGGCAACTCGGCCCACAGGCGGCGGCGATTTGGCCTGCATTTTTATTTAGTTTAGTTTTTAAATAAGTGTTTTTTTTCCAAATAATTTTTAGTCAACATCTTGAATTAAAAATGGTTCAAGTATTGCTTTACCACAGATAGTCTAGATAATTAATTGTCGTTAGCGACAGTCGAAAAGTCTCAGTATGTATGGGACTGACAAAAACTTTAGTTTTTGGTGATCGTGAACGTCATTTGTTTTCAGATATTTGTATGTTGCCTTTAATGGCTGTAGATAACAAAATGTATAGCGTTTAAGTTATTGTTTCATGAACCTTTACATTCCGCGTACATATAATTTTACTATAAATACAATAAATGCGCTTATAAGCTTTAAACGAAATCTTAATTTTTCGGGGTTTCGTTTCGTAACATGGTTTTTACGTTTATGACTAATAAGTAATAATGTCTAATGGCTTATCTTCGTTAATTCAGCAAACCATATTATACAAATTGTATGGCGTTACCGAGTTTAAAAGTTTCCCCCAAAATTATCTCAAAATCATTATTTCTTAGTAATGGTTCAATGCGACATAAACTCAAAATAATAATCATTCAAGTTATTTAGTGCCAATGTACGAAAACAATTAAATAGTGTTAACTAAATAAATACTATTATTTTAAAGTAATAGAGATATTATGAATAATGGAAATTTCATATATTAAAAATCATAAATGGAGGCAAAGATGAGAGATTCTATGGTGAAGTCTCTGCGATGCAATAATCCATTAGGCAGTGAACAACAGACATAACTTCGATTTGCCTCTATGACAGCTGGCCAGCTCGGCTCATCGTCTCAGTGCAGTTACGATCAGCGAGCAGGATGGGCGCGGACAAGCACAACGGTGTAGTCAACTACTGCCGTCGCCCGCCTCAGCGACCTTTCCTCCAAAGAATACAGTACGCGATATGGAATCCGGAGGACAGGACTTTCTTGGGACGGACGGGCAAGAGATGGGGTGAGTAATTGGCAAAATTAAGCAGGAATAATGTTTGGAAACAGTTCCAAACTTGTTGTAATATTCAAACACAGGTAAACAAGGAAGGTAAGTTTCAGATCAAAGTTCTGAAATGTTAAAAAGCCTTTCATTAAATCCAATTTTTAGTGCAACTTTGAGCTGTATATAGCTTTTTTAGACTATGTGATTTTTTTTAATCAAATAAGCACCAGAATTCTCAATAAATAATAAGGTTTTAGCGTTCGTCGACCCACATGCAATGAATTGCTGGCAAGGATAAATGCTTCCACGTTGGTTTCAGTATTTGTTAGATGCAGAAACACCCTGATTCGGATCAGCTGTCTGTAAGCCATGTTAATATTTGTTCCGTGCAGGAATCGACCTCGCGACCCGTAACACAAAATCCAAGCGCTCAGCCATTGCATCAACCAAACCAACGATTTTTTTTTATTTGATGAGAGTGACGGAACGAGCAAAATGTTCACCTGATGTGCAACGTCTGCCCATAACAAATGCTGTGTCACCCAGAACATTTCTGTGTGATACCACACTGCGCCCGTCACCCTGAGACATCAGCTTAAGTAACATATGCCCAGTGATTCCGCTAGCTCCCAGTGCCCCAAACCGAAACACAGTAATGTTTGCACACTACTGCTTCACGGCAGAATAACTGGCCCCGGGGTGGTACCTACCTAGACGGATTCCTGCATAGGAATCCTATATGAGCAATCCAACATAAACTCATAGAACATACGGTGGTTATACCAATAACTTTTGCGTTAATTACTTGACAATGACAATTAAATTAAATTATGCTTAACCTTATTGGAAAGGTTTTTTAAGGTTTAACCTTACCTTTAAACCTTGTCTGGAGCCATGTGACCAGCAGTTTGAAGTCTTAGTTTATGAGTTGATGTACACTTTTCTTTTAGATGAAAAGAGCGCACTTTTCATACTCTGCCAATTTTGATTGTAATATAGATTTTTGCGAAAATATGTTTGTTTCTGAGTACTATTAATGAAAAGCAATTGAAGTCTACTACCTTGCAGGACGTAGCGGACTTCGCGCAGTACTTACTCGTACCTATAAATAATGATAGCAGTGGAAAGTTTCTAAGTCAAAACTCATGTAACATTTCTTTATCGTATACATATCTTTTTAAAATTCAGTCAATACAGTTTTAGTATAGAAAATATAGATTATAAAACATTTCTTTTTTGTCGGGTGATAAGTTGCGTCACGTCTTTTTTTAATTTAAACTTCGAATACTGGCTTGAAAATAGAATCTTAAAATAAAAAGAAATTGATTTCGTTTTTATGTAAAAAATGGAGTGGCCGCAAAAGGAAGACAGAGGAACTTTTGCGCCATCTTAAAATAAAAAGAAATTGATTTTGTTTTAATGTAAAAAATGGAGTGGACGCAAAAGGAAGACAGAGTCGCGGTTATTGCGGTGGACCAGTTTTCCAAATCCTAGCCGATTTGGATAACGGGCCTCTTTTCCGAGTAACAATTTGCCATGTCAGCAGAATACATAAGTAGCTTTTAGCGCAAATATAGAGGCATTCATTCGTCTTCATCTTCTTGTTTCCGATATAACACTTATGCGATATCTAACAAGGTAGTTTAGAAGACACAGGATAATCACAGTATATCTAAAAGAAAAAAGAAGTATTTGCTACGGCTCTGATTTGAATCTAGGATCCACTATTTGGACGTTGTACGTGGTAGATCCGCGTTGCGGTATGTTTTAGTCTGTCTGCGAAAATATCACGCACTCAGAATACATAGAATAGAATAGAATAGAATAGAATAAATTTTTATTCAATATAGACTATTTACATAGTACTTATTGAAAGTCATTTTTTTTTAAGCTACACTGGTTCGCAAAAATGCCTCTGTCCTGGGAAGAACCAGTAAGAAACCCAGCGGGTTTTTTTTTTTTTTTTAGTCATTTTTAAAATAATGTACAATAACTGTATTACAATAGCTGTATTATAAAGATGTAGAAATGGCTTGGCGGCGATCACCTCATTCCCAGGGGTTATCATCATCTATGTATTCTTTAATATTATAATAACCCTTTTTATGAAGTCTTTGTTTAATATAAAATTTAAACTTTTTGATTGAAAGACTTTTAGCACTTTCTGGGATTTTGTTGTAAAAACGTATACATTGCCCCATAAAAGAGTTACTGACTCTGTGAAGTCGGGTAACTGGCATAATTAATTTGTGCTTGTTCCTGGTATTCACATTATGAACATCACTTTTTTTAGTGAACTGGTTTATGTTCTTGTGTACATACAAAACGTTTTCAAATATATATTGAGAGGCCAAGGTTAAGATATTAATTTCTTTAAATTTATCCCTAAGAGACACTTTAGAGCCAAGATTATAAATAGCTCTTACGGCCCTCTTTTGCAAAACAAAAATCACTTCAACATCAGTTGCATTTCCCCATAGCAAAATACCATAAGACATTATGCTATGAAAATAACTAAAATAAACCAATCTAGCAGTTTCAACGTTAGTCAAATTCCTAATTTTTTTTACAGCATAAGCTGCAGAGCTAAGTCTACTTGCTAGTTTAGATATATGGGGGCTCCATTGAAGTTTTGCGTCAAGAGTTATTCCAAGAAAGACAGCAGTATCCACAAGGCTCAACTCTTCCCCACTCACAAGCACATTTACATCTAATTGTTTAACATTTGGTGTTGTGAATTTAATACATTTTGTTTTATTGCCGTTTAAAAGCAAATTATTAACATTAAACCAATGTACTAATTTTGAAATAGCATTATTCACCTCGTCATATAATAAAAGTTGACGTTTTATCTTAAAAATCAAAGATGTATCATCAGCAAATAACACTATATCATGGTTGTCCCCTACTAGGTAAGGTAAGTCATTAATGTAAATAAGAAATAGAAATGGGCCGAGAATCGAACCCTGCGGGACACCCATAGATACTGCTGATCCGGAAGAACTCCTGCTATTGATAACTACTGTCTGCGTTCTATTACTCAAATATGAAATTAGAAGTTGAAGTGCAGAATTTCTTACACCGTAGTGATGTAGTTTCCTGATAAGTGTTTCATGATCAACGCAATCGAAGGCCTTAGAAAGATCACAGAAAACACCCAAGGCATCCCGCGAACTCTCCCAGGCTTCGAATATATTCTTAATAAGTTCAACACCTGCATCGGTTGTAGAACGACCCCTCGTAAAGCCAAATTGGTTTTTGTGAAACAATTTATTTAAATTGAAATGTTTTAACATTTGATTAAGTATAATTTTTTCAAAAATTTTACTTAATGTTGGTAGTACAGAAATAGGTCTAAAGTTAGCAGGGTCCGATGTACTACCAGATTTAAATAAAGGTATGATTTTACTATGTTTCATCAAATCAGGAAACACACCAAATACAATACATACATAAAGTGCATATGGCTAACACATTTTTTTAATGGAGGTATAAGACGAGGCTAGTTGTAGCTGGTAAACCGATTCTTAAGACTTTTATATCCTGTAACTACACTGGCTTGTGTTTCGGTCTGAAGGGTACTATAGGTTTTTTTTATTGGATAAAGTGACGAAACGAGCAAAAATTTCACCTGATGCTAAGTGCAATGTCTGCCCATAACAAAAGCCGTCTCATTCAGAAAATTTCTGTTTGACACCACACTGCGCCCGTCACCCTGACACATCAGATTTTAAGTGTCATATTCCCAGTGATTACACCAGATCTCATTGCCCTTCATACCGAAACACAGTAATGTTTGTAAACTACCGCTTGACGGCAGAACAACTGTCCATACCAAAGGTAGTGTAATTGTAAAAAAAATGCAATGTACTGTTTGGCGGCAGGATAACTGGCACTGCGCTGGTAACTACACGGATTCCTATAAATGGATGCTACTGCCAGTAATTTTTTACTCGTAAATGGAACGCCTTATTTTTTTGTCCTCTAGGCTGACATTCCATAGATTCTTATAGATATAGATTGTTCATTGACAAGGGATGTAGTTCATATTGTTGATTTCATTAAATAAAAAATATGACATTAATGAAAATAACGTAGGCGCTATCATCATAGTATGTACCTACTAATAACAGCACACCCGCGTAGTTTCTTTTATCTGTTACTTCCTAGGTTTGAGGAGCTCAGTAGTAAAATAAAAGTAAAGTAACCGCCTTTGAATGTCCCACTGCTGAGCAGAGGCCTCCTCTAATTTCTGAGAGGGTTTTTAAGCTCTGAAGAGTCTGCCACGCTGCTCTAATGCGGGTTGGTGAAGTCAGAAGTCCTCGTAACATTTTCATTCCTAAGACATGCAGGTTTCCTTACCATGCTTTCCTTCACCGATGAGCAGATGGGAAATCAGTACTTAAATTTGTAGAACAAGTTAAGAGGTGCCGGCACCGGGAACTGAACGCCATACGCGCTGCATGAAATTTAAGGCGACCGCCCGGTCCCTGAGCTACCACGGCTCTCTAAGAAACTGAAGCGGCAGATAATACAAATGGTTTTTTTATGGAAGAGAGAGAGGGGGGGGGGTTATCACCACGGCCCATGAACATTTACAATACCAGAGGAATAGCGGATGCGTTGCTGGACTTTGAGAAAAAACTAACTAAACTTTTCTTGAAGGTCCTTAATCCGTATTGGTCCAGAAAAACCGCTGGCGGCAGCAGATTCCGTAAAGAGAATTCCGCGAAAAACGCCCTGTGCTGGAATGCCAACCATCAAGGTGGTGCCGATGGAATTTTGCGCTGTGCCGCAATGTGCGATGGTGAAAATCAGCGGCTGGATTTAATCCGAACGATTCCTCGGGACACTCCCCATGGTAGACCCTTTAAAAAATGCAAAGAGATGCAACATCTCTTCGCAAAGCCAATAAGATCAAGCCGATAAGATGGAACATGGTCGTCGAAGATTCGAGCCGCTCTTCGTTGAATGTGGTCAAATGGAAGTGGCTGACACTGCGCGCCCTCGCATAGATATGATAACACTACTCCATGTGCGGCCGAACCTGCGCCTGGAGGTAAAATGATATTGTCCAAAAAATTTAAATCGTTGTATATAGTACAGCTTATTTTTATCGTAATGGTCTATTAAGTTTTCTCATAACATTAGAGTATGCAAAATTGTGTTAAAAAATAAATAGCTCGTTCGGCTTTGAACTACATTGATCTTTAGTGCACATCTGCTAGTAGTTTGTTTTTAATAGTTTTATTAAACTGCTCGATGACGTCGACAAACGAACTGCGTAAATTTCACGAACGACCGGTGTATGACGAATGGTAAACATTGGTTCTGAGTGCAAAATAAAGCTGGCACGATTAATTTTAAATATATTCTGTGTGATGGCAACGTAAGAGAATCTGACGTCCCATTTCCTTTGGGTGTTGTAACACTCATCTAAGGGAAATGCCAGAATCGCATGGCCACCTATTGAAGGCGAAATAACCATTTAAATTATGCCAAAATCTAAATTATCGAGAGTGGTGTCGTGCAAGACTGTCTCAGGTAGTATACAGTGCATACATACATAGAGTCACACTTCGTTCCCATAGCGGTAGGCACTCACCACATCTTTCCACTTGCTACGATCCTGACACTCATCTCTAGCTTCTTCTTACTTCCATTAGTGTTTTCATATAAGCTCGTCGGTTGCGGGTACTTTTGACGGGGCCTTTACTTAAAACGATTTCTATCTGATCGTGATACGTTCGCCTACGTCGACCCTTACCGGCTTGCCCATTCACACTCGCCTAATAATTCTATTTCGTCAATCTTCTTACATCCATCCTCTCTACGTGTCCAAACCATCTAAGCATCACTTTCTCTATCTTTATCACTACATCTTCTACCACACCGAAACGTTCCCTTATGACGCTGTTTCTCACTTTGTCAATCAAAGTCACTCCAGCTATACATCTCAAACTTTTTATTTCCACAGCATTAATCTTATTTTCATGCTTCTTCTGCCAGGCCCAACATTCAATGTCGTACATAAGTGTGAGGACCACAGTGTACAGCCAGTCGTGCCTTTTAAGCTCCATACAGCTTTCAGCATCTCTACCGTAATTCTGTCATACCCTGCAGCCTTGCCTAATTTCATACTATTCAACGCTTCCACAATCTCTTCCATACTTACATCACTTACAGTGAATATCCTGCTGGTGGTAGGGATTCCTATGCAGGAATACGTCTAGGTACCACCCCAGGGCCAGTTATTCTGCCGTGAAGCAGTAGTGTGCAAACATTGCTGTGTTTCGGTCTGAAGGGCACTGAGAGCTAGCGTTGTTAATTAAACTGAGCATATGAGACTTAAGAATTCATGTAAAGTTCAAAAAATAGAAAAATGTTTTGTGTGACTACATCATTTGTTATGAGCAGACGTTTGACTTATCATCAGGTGAACGTTTTGAGTGTACTGTCACTTTCTGCAATAAAAAAATGGTTCATCATTTCAGCCTTTCACTAGTCCACTGCTGAACATAGGCCTCCCCCGTAGATTGCCACAAAAGTTTGTAGTTCTCATTTTGGGTGGATTTGGCCGTAGTTTCCGCGGTCGGCAGTCGGGTTGGCAACCGCACTTTATTTATTCAGATGTTCCATGAAGACGCTGCTGCCCATCTCCTGGTTTGAATTTTTCCTCTCTCGACTTTTACGACTACCCACGGGATGAATGGGGTGGTAGATTCACATAAGCCGCCACCACACGGCACAACACGTAGACATATGTAACGAGGTAGTAGTGAAATTGAGTCGTTTAGGCAACAGTGTGCTCTTACCACCGGTCAGTAGGACGGTTTCCTAGTTTTTCAAATCTCACTTAAAACTTTTAATTTTAACTGGTGGTAGGTTTCCTATGCAGGAATCCAAGCGTCAGTTATTCTGCCGTGAAGCAGTAGTATGCAAGCAATTACTGTGTTTCGGTTTCAAGGGCACTGTGATCTAGCTTTATCACTGGGCATTTGAGACTTAAGAACTAATGTCTCAAGGTGACGGGCGCATTGTGGTGTCACACAGAAATATTCTGGGTGACACAGCATTTATTGTGGGCGGACGTTGCACTTACCATCAGGTGAACGTTTTGCACGTTTCGTTACTTACTACAATTAAAAAAAAAACTTAAATATAAAGACCAGGGACCCTACGTTTGTCTCTATGCGTTCTCATTTTTTTTTTTAATGAAGAAAGTGACAACACGTGCTAATTGCTCATTTGATGGGAAGTTCAACATACAGACACCCATACAAAAAACAAGTGCTGTGTCAACCAGAAAATTTCTGTCTGGCACCGGTGGCTGTCGTCACTTTTAGGCATCAGTTCTTAAATCACATACGCCAGTGTAATGGCACTTGCCATCAGCGCCCTACAACCCGAAGCACAGTAATTTTTGCACACTAATTTTTTACAAGAGAATAACTGGAACTGCGATGGTACCTAGACGTGATGCCTGGTGGAGGTATTCTTATGCGGAGAGAACCTAAATACCTGGGTTCGATAACCGCTGTATCGGCTTCTGAAACTTTCATTTTTAGTGCTGCCTTATCAAGTACTTAGCATTTATTATAGTTAATATAAAATGTCTGCCGTTGAAACTAGTTTGCGGCCTCGCCACTGTTATCGTATGTCGGAATTGAAAACAGACTTCTGCACTTAAGCCGCTAATAAAACACTAGAATAACAAAGTCCATACACTAAAATAATACGATACTTCACCAGACCAATGTTTCTGTAAAATCGAAATAATCTTTCAATAATATTTTGACTGTATATGAACTTAAGTTGGAAGACCGCAGTTTGCTGTATATTTTTTACTATCACTCGGATTAGTCAGGTAGTGACCATCCATAAATTATAGTTTAAAAAAAAAAGTTAAGTAACTTCCAAATTAGTTATGCATCATAATGCAAACGAAAACATTACTAAAGAAAATATGAAAACAGAATAATCTCGTGGCGTCCGATAGGTGGCGGTATAAGTAAATAGTATATTATATGAATAGTATATTGTGTATCTTTGATCAGATATAGTACATATATTTCTATTCAGGAAGTTAGAGACTTATAAACTTATGTCTCAGGATGACAAGCGCAGTGTGATGCCACACATACTCGTAAATGTTACACAGCATCTGTAATGGGCAGACGTTGCACTTACAATAAGGTGAACGTTTTGCTCGTCTCGTCACTTTTTCCAATAAAAAAAAACTAAAACATCCACTCTTGAGGGAAAGCGGCCTCTGAGGTGAAAAGCGTTTTAAGACTGCGATCGCCATTTCCCTTTCAAGCGTATCTGTTAAAAGCAACCTCCAAACTTAAGTATGGGTTGAGTTAGTGTACCGATGATTAGCAGTGGACTGTTTGATGTGATTATAATGGAGGAAAGGAAGTTAATTTGCTAAGATCCGCATGCAAAATATAAAAAGGTATATTACCTTTTTTTTGAACAACACCACCCGCTCTCCCTCAGAAGCGTGCTCCAGCAAACTAACACTGCCACCAGGAACCGCCACCTGATAATAATACATGGTGGTAGTATTGTAGTGATGAACGGTACCTGGAGGCAGTTCCCGGTGGCGGTGTTAGTTTGCTTGTCCACGCTACTGAGGGAGGGCGGACAGTGCTGTTTAAAAAGTAGGTAATGTACACACTCTCATATTTTGCATACGGATCTAAGCAAATTAACTTCGCTTCTTCCATTATAAAGGATTTCCGAAAATTAACGCCTGATTCTATTAACTAGTTGATAATAATTCGGTGATGTACAAACTAAGCCAGCGGCTGTTTATCTTCCAAACATGTTTTTCAGTATCGCAATCTCTACGTATTCAGCCGATGATCACTTAACTGTAAGGTCAGCCTGCTGAGTCGTTGGTCCCGGTCCCGTTTTAAATCCTAGTCTAGTAGACTAGTTTGTATAACAGTGTTATTGTACTGTGTCTCCAACACTGCGTCTTAGCCTTCCTACAGTTTGGTTGCAATTGGATTGGCGATCGCCGAACCGTACACTGTATCGTAAGTAATTAAGATCATCATAAGCAAGTTGCTGAACAAATATCTCCAAAGAATGCCACAAAACACGATCCAGAGCCACCTCCATGCATCGATTTACTGCAAAACCACGAGCAAAATGTTCACCTGATGGTAAGTGCAACGTCTGTCTATAATAAATGCTGTACCATCCAGAAGCCGTGTGGTGGCGGCTCGTTAAAAGAACACTACCACTCCATCTCATCCAATGGATCTCGTAAAAGGCGAGTAAGGAATTAAACTGCACTGTGCACCCAACAGAGTATCGTGGCGATGGGCTCATCCACCTATCACACCAAGTGCAATATATTGTTTTGTGAAACGTGGATTCTAGCAGTCATCTGTTTTTGCAGTGAGTGCCCAGTCTCTGACTACCCCTTATGGGATACAGTCGTGACCTTGTGTATGTACTACTTGCATAATATATCAGCGTATAAATGTCCCACTGCTGAGCGCAGGCTAATTTTACGGATTTTATCGCGTTTAATTTTGAGCCGTGTGGTGGCGGCTCGATAAAAGAATACTACCACTCCATCTCATCCAATGGATCTCGTAAAAGGCTAGTAAGGAATTAAACTGCACTGTGCACCCAACAGCGCATGGTGGCGATGGGCTCACCAGCTATCACACCGAGTGCATTATATTCTTTTGGTGAAACGTGGATTGTGGCAGTCATCTGTTTTTGCAGTGAGTGCCCAGTCTCTGACTACCCCTTATGGGATACAGTCGTGATGTTATGTATGTATGTACCATCCAGAATATTTCCGTGTGGCTCCACACTACGCTTGTCACACTGAGACATAACTTCTTAAGACCCGATTTCACCGATTGCTTTGGAAACCGAGTTTAATAAAACCGCGTTTTGCTTAACTGAGTTCAAATGTATCATTTGAACTCGGTTTTCGTGTAACCGATTACACCGACTCCATTTTGATCGCGTTTAGAAAAACGAAGTTTACATGAAATATCGTCACATTCTAAAACAAAAAGATGATTTATTTCGTATTTTGAGACATCAAACGGCCTATATTTATGCATAGGTTACATAAGTATGCAAACTATAAATAATACGAATTAAAAATAAATTTTGTGTTTACTATAGTTGTGCAACTGACAATGACAGCTCTCTAAACGCGTTTAAAGAGCTGAACGTCGAAAATTGGTCGTTCAGAATTTGAACCGCGTTTAGCATTGACTGCGTTCATTTGATGTTGATGAAATGCAAACTGTAGCATTGAACTCAGTTAAACGATTAAACTTTGTTTTTCTTCAACTGATTGCGTTTAGTTTCAACCGTGAAATCTGCCTTAAGTGTCATATGCCATGTAATTACAATAGCGCTTCAGTACTCCCTTAACACCGAAACACCGTAACGTTTGCATACTACTGATTCACGACAGGAACTGGTACTTAAGTGGGGTACCACAGGCAAGAATCGGTCGAGATTCTTGCATAGAAATCTACTACCTTTTTACTAGGTTGTCGCTCAGAACCTTTTCCACTCAATGGTTATTGATTCCACTTGTTGTGTCAAGCCAAACCGAACTGGATGAGCCTTAAGGCGATGGTTGTATTTTGCACAGACGATAGCTTCGCGTTGTTAACCAGATATCGCCGTGGTCAAAGCCGGCCAGTACGATATTATAATCATACAATAATACCGTAACAGTATCTCGTTTTTTACGATCTATAAGTAGACGTGCAGTTCCAATGATTCACGCTTTCAATACGTAGCCGCTATTTTAAACATTAACCCGATCATTCTTTGCAGACAGCTTCGAAATATGGAGGGAAATATGAATATGTTATATGTGAATTTGTATAATAGGAAGCTTCACAAATAATCAGTGCTAATGGGAATGCAACGAGGAGTAAGCGTTTTGACTCGTGCCATAATGGCGGCGACGTGGTTCGCCACCTTTCACGTCCCGTTTCCCGGCGAGGACGAAAAGCCTTCCCTTTCCCTTTATATGGGAAAAAGGCGTGTCTGTATGTATATAGGTATACTAAAAACATACACTTGATAAAAGCTATAAACTGAGAATGAAATACATTACTTTTACTGTTTCGCATTTTATGAAGATGAGCGATTGTAAAGGGAAATAAACTGTAAAATGTTTCATTCCATTTGCTGACGTCGTTTCCTTCACCGGATGAACCCTTTTCAATATTTCATTACGACTTTGCTATTTATATAAAAACATTGATTTATAACCTTGTGGGTTTGCGGCCAGTATGCTTGCTTTGCCGAGGTTCTGTATTCTGGGCTCTAAGCCGGTGCTATAAACTTCTTTACAATATTATACTAATTAATTTGCGACGATTTGTGTATTATCAAATCTGATGTAATGGTTGGGATGATCCAGAACATTTAAATGTGTTCGCGTAAATATAAGAAATCATTAACAGAGTACCTGTTACCCACAGTCTCAAATGCCATTAATCATTGATATATATGTTTGACGACCGCGTGGCCTAGTGGTCAGAGTACCTGACTTCTAAGCCGCGGGTCCTGGGTTCGAATCCCAGCCGGAGCCAAATATTTGTTTACACAAAGTTTTGGTTTTCGGGTCTGGTTGTGTTGTGATTGTCCCCGTGTTTCTGACACTGTATCCTAGCCTACCTCCGATCTTATCGCATCAGCTTTACATCGGGCTCGGGTAGGTTGGGACGAGTGAGTGCCTCTGTGTTTGCGCGTACACTTGTGGCACTATAATATCTCCTGCGCAGTTGGCTCTCGACAGTAGTCGGCAGTTGCCGCCGTGGTCGAAATCGGCTAGGAGAACATCATCATCATCATCACATCACACATCATATGTTAACACTATGTTAGCAATCACCCCGCAAAAGTTAACTTACATAACAACATATCGTCATAATCATTATTGGAGCCTATCACATTGCTGAACATAGGCGTTAGAGAAGAGAGAGACAAAAGTTTTGTAGCTCTCATTTCGGAGGGATTGCCATAGTTCCCACGCTTGGCAGGCGGGTTGGCAACCGGTTTGTTCATTCAGATGTCCCGGAAAGATGCTGCTTTTTTATTGGATAAGGCGACGAATCGAGCAAAACGCTCCTGATAGTAAGTGCAACGTCCGCCCAAAACAAATGCTGTCACCCAGAACATTTCTCTGTGACACCCTGAGACATGAGTTCTTAAGTCTCATATGCCCTCATTTTACTGGTGGTAGGATTCATAATGCAGGAATCCGTCTAGGTAGGTACCACCCCAGGGCCTGTTTTATTCTGCCGTAGTGTGCAAACATTACCTGTGTTTCGGTCTGAAGCGCACTGAGAGCTAGAGTAATCACTAGGCATATGAGACTTAAGAACTTATGTCTCAGGGTGATGGGCACAGTGTGGTGCTACACATATTCTGAATAACACAGCATCTGTTATGGGCAAACGTTGCACTTGATGGTAAGTGTACGGTGTGTAAGGTGAACGTTTTGCGCGTATTGACACTTTATCAAATAAAAAAAAATGCCCAGTGATTACGCAAGATCTCAGTGCCATTCAAAATTTAATAAATAATTGCCGTGTGGTGGCGGCATAAGAGCCGTGTGGTGGCGGCTTAAGAGAATCTACCACCCCATCTCATCCCGTAGGTGTCGGAAAAGTTGACAGATGGAAAACTAAAAGTAGGAGATGTGCAGCAGCATTTTTCTGGAAAATCAGAATAAATAAACTGCGTTTGCAAACCCGCCTGCCAGGCGTGGTAACCATGGTAAAATCTCCCCAAAATGAGAGCTTCAAATTTATGTGTCAATCTGTGATGGATGCCTATGTTCGGTAGTGGACTAGTGATAGGCGGAAATGATAACGATGATGATGAGTATTGTCCATTGTCAGAAATGTTATCGAGATTCGATAGTACACAAAATCTACCAATTAGTAGTTTATTTTCCTTACAAAGCAAACTTGTGGCTTGTCTACGGGGCATGTATTGATGATTGAAAAGACCGCGTAGGTTGTTGATGATGACACTTTTACTATGTAATGTGCAACAAACACAATCGACGATTATAATTATTCATTGCACATTTAAATGAAACTAAGTTTACGGATTTTATCGCGTTTAATTTTTTTACTATTTATAACCCGACGTTTCGAGTGCTTTACAGCACCCATGGTCACGAGAGGACTGAGGTGACAGATGTCCTGATGTCATAGTTAACCTGGGGTACCTTCAGCTTTTAATTATTATTTTTGGTCCGATCTATGCAGAAAGAGCTAACTGTGTCTTGAAGTCTTGCAGTGGTATGCTTGGTTTTTGATTTAATCATATTTATTATTGGATCCCAAGCTGGTGGTAATACCCAACCATCTTCTCTATTGAAATTAGGATGTTTTTTGATTTCAATAGCCTCGCGAATCATCCTTGGTAGGAATCGGTGTTCTTTTGCAAGGATCTGTGGTTTATCAAATCTGATATAATGGTTGGGATGATCCAGAACATGGTCACAGACTCCAGACTTCCTAGAACGACGATTCAATTCAATTCAATTATCGATTAGTCGGCTTAGTTGTGGTGAGAAATGTCGCGTAAGTATTTCCTGGTTAGAATATGTGGTAAGAAACTTGATACGATGCGGTACGAGCTAGCTTAAATACCTATTTATGGTAGGTACCACCCCAGCGCCTAGTAACTCTGGCATGAAGCAGTGGTGTGCAAACATTACTGTGTTTCGATCTGAAGGGCTGAGAACTAGTGCAATCACTGGTTTTTTATTGTATAAAGTGATGAAACGAGCAAAACGTTCACCTGATGGTAAGTGCAACGTCTGCCCATTACAAATGTCGTGTCACCCAGAGCATTTCTGTGTGACATCTCGCTGTGCCCGTCACCCTGAGACAGCTGCTCTTAAGTCACATATGCCCAGTGATTGCGCTAGGTTACAGTGCCTTTCAAACCGACACTGTAATTTTTGGACACTACTGCTTCACGACAGAATAACTGGCCCTGAGTGGTACCTACCTATTCGACTAAATATAAGAAAAAAGTGATTACGATAGCTCACAGTGTCTTTCAAACCGACACAGTAATGTTTGCACACTACTGCTTCACGGCAGAATAACTGGCCCTGAGTGGTACCTACCTATTCGACTAAATATAAGAAATCATTATGAGAAAAGCACCTACCTATTTCCTACCGAGGTGTCGTAAGAGGCGACTAAGGTATCGTACGGTCAGCCTTTATTCGTGCAAAATGCACCATAATATGCAATGGTATCACTATACTGCTTGTGGGAACGCAATGGGGAGTTATAATATTTTGACTTATAAAAAAGTTATCATAATGGAATGAGATGATGGTTGCCAGGCTTTTTGTATATTATAACATTTTAATAATATTTTTTTTAAGGAAGAACGAAAGGGATACCTCCAAAGTTTCTTTCGCCTGCCATTTTATAATGAGATTAATTTGTCCAAAGATTATAAAACTTTGGAAGATTGTTATAGAAAATGACATTTGACAAACGATATTTTAATTTCTTACGTTAAAGAATAAATATATCAGTTGGCTTTTTGGCGTTAACACGATTAGTGTCGGTAGTGTTTTAATTGAATTTTGTAATAACTGTAAATATTTTGAGTTTTGATTTTTAATGTTGATAGTTTATTATGCAGCAAGTGCTTGAGAAAGAGAGCAGATAGTGATTGGAAAATTCAATTTAAGACCAGAATTGTACTTTTCGTTTTGTCTCCATCAGTCAAGCAAATCTTCAGTAAAAATCAACTATCGTTTTATTGTTGATTCGACGTTTTGAATTATCTATTGTCATCGTGACAGACTTGACATTGGCAGAACTCTATTAAAAGCGGCCAAAATTAAAAAAAAGAAGAAATATATCATTGAGTTTCAGTTCTTGAGTTTAGTAGGGCCTTCTCATATAAAAATATTGAAGTGCGACCTCGCTGTGTAGTATACATATTGGTCAGACTTCGGTCCAGTTCGTGTTTCCAACCGAAATAGAGTTTTCTGCGCGTAAAACCGGTCATGGACTGTTTACTCTCACGCTACATCATAAACTATGGCTTATATATGCACCAACGTAAAGTACATTTGGCGGATTTATTAATAGTGCTTGGGAAATGGACGGGATCTATTCTAGACTATGACTATTTTGGATAAAACTAAAATTTATCGTTTTCATCGCGTTAATTATAACATTATATTATTTGTGTAGATCGGACCAAAAACCCAGGTTCGGGTTAACTATGAGATCAGGACTTCTAACACCTCATGTCCTCTCGCGACCATGGGTGCTGTAGACCGCTCGAAACCTCGGGATAATAACAAAACTATACGTGATAAAATCCGTAGTAAACTTTGTAGTTTGAAACAAATATTTGAAATTTCCGCGATGCGTAGTAATCGAGGAACATCGTTGAGCTCTTTTGATTTTAATAAAATATGAAACACAGATTCTAAAAAAATGTTTATTATTTCATTTAGTTGATAAGATAACTAAATTTTGCATTACCGTATAATCTGGTAATATATACTGTACACAGGGGGGTTCTGGTCCCAACACTTATGTATGGTAGTGAATGCTGGGTCTGGCAGAAGAAGCATGAAAGTAAGATTAACGCTGTGGAAATGAGAAGTTTGAGAAGTATAGCTGGAGTAACTCTGATTGACAAAATGAGAAACAGCGTGATAAGGGAACGTTGCGCTGTGTTTGAAGATGCAGTGAAAAAGATAGAGAAAGGGATGCTTAGATGGTTTGGACACGTAGAGAGGATGAATGAAAGGAGATTGACGAAACAGATTTATGAGGCAAGTGTGAATGGGAAAGCCGGTAAGGGTCGACCTACGCGTACGTATTACAATCAGATCGGTGAACTTTTGAGGAAAGGTCACGTTAAAAGTACCCGCAACGAAGAAGCTATAGATGTGTGTCAGGATCGTAGCAAGTGGAAACATGTTGTCTCTGCCTACCCCAATGGGAAAGAGGCGTGACTGTATGTATGTATGTATAATCTGATAGTGGCATAAGAGCTTTCTCCACCGCTCTTCATCCTTTGGGTGTCATAAGAGTCGACCGTGAGAAATGCCAGAACAATGTCACAGACTTTCGACGGGGGGTGTGGTTTTACTGGTGGCGGGATTCCTATGCCGAACCCCGTCTAGGTAGGCACTACCGCAATGCCAGATATTCTGCTGTCAAGCAGTAGTTGTAAACGTAACTGTTTTTCGGTCTGAAGGGCACTGACAGCTAGTGTGCGTAGTTCGTGTACGAGTGCGTAGTTAATGGGCATATGAGACTTAAGATCTGAAGTCAGGGTGACGAGCGCAGTGTGCCACACAGAAATGTTTCGTGCTGTTTATAGTACGCGAGTGACGTTAGTTCGAGCACCTCTAAAATTTTTCTGCATTTTCAATTGACTTTACAAAGAATAGTCTACTAGTCAAAGAAAACTAAAGAACGTCCAATGATAAAATTTTGTGACCAGATTGTATAATAAGTTTTTAAGTATAATGGAAACTCGAGCTGACCAGCCTCCACCAACGGCACCTGTTCATAAGTATGACGCATGTGGCAGCGATCGCAGTCTTCAACCATATTATATATATTTTCGGTGATGTAATTGCCTGTTAGCCTTCTCGGCTTTTACAGCTTCATCGGATACTGTGCTCGCGGGCCTGGGGCCCGCGCGCCAGGTTTGGTTTGACCCAAACATAAATAAATAAATAAAAATCAACCATATTATAGCTTTAATATAACACGCGTCGTGGTACGCGCGACCGCCGTAGAGAGCGGCGCGCAATAGTCAATAATCACACCGCGTACACACGATTCACCCGTGTTCCAAGGCGGTTCTCACCGCCCAGAGTTACCGACACACAAGTCGACAGTCCGAATGGACGCCCACAGCCTCCCTCGGACGGTCATTAGATGATTTAAAATATTAAAGATTATCGAAATCGCGAAAGCACGCAGCGAACGCGACACAGTCCGAATTCCGAGGTTTTTGTAGGAGTTTTTATTTATTTAATTATGTTTGGGTCAAACCAAACGTGACACGCGGGCCCCTGGCCCGCGAGCACAGTTTCCGATGAAGCTGTAAAAGTCGAGAAGGCTAACAGCAATTACATCACCGAAAATATATATCAACCATATTTAAGGGAAGTGAATGACCTAACACGGCGCCGTCGCAATGTTTCAACCAAATACAATTACAGAGCGCAGCTGTGATCTTCCATAAGACCATTTACAATTGTTTTGTTTTTAAAAGCGGAATAAAAATGCTTGTTACGTATGTGCTTACAAAATAACAGTTACATTGTGTGATTTACGTAATGTCTCAATGGATATTTTTAATTGCTTTAATTGCTGCCATGCTTCATTATAATTGTAATAATCATATAAATTATATTAAGCTTTAGAACACAAATCTTTTAAATATAAATTTTAAAAGTTTCTGTTATGTCTATTTACGATAAAAATCAAGAATTATGCCATACATTGGTCGGTTCGTTTTTTTAATCAAATTTCAATATAAGTTTCACTTTGTGACCTCCACTGAGTTGCAAGCGCACCTTTTTATTCTGAAACACCATTCATTATTCTCCGGATTGCCACACTGGTGTTATTCTACCATCATATTTACTGGTAACATTCGACATAATAAAAATATACAAACAGTATCCAATCGGAAAGTCGTTACAGCATTTTCAGTGACACAGAACTGTGTAAACATTTAATACGAGTACAACGTATTTGTTCGCAAAGCAAACGTTTGTGACGTATGGATTGCCTTCGTTTGTAGGCGATTGACGGCCAGCAAATAGTGTTACTTCGGTTTATTGCTCGGTGACACGCGGTACTAAACTAACTTGGAGCTATTTACTTTTTTAAATAGTCACTAAAATCACCAATATCTTTTTTTATGGAAGAATATGATGAAACGAGCAAATTGTGCACCTAATAAGCAACGTCGGTCTAAAGCAAATGCTGTGTCACCCAGAAAATAGCTCGTCATAATGAAAACTAACACACTGACAGAAAATTTCATTTTTATCATAGGCCTCCCCCAAGTTTTTTAAAATTGAATAAAGTGACGAGACGAGCAAAACGTTCACCTGATGGTAAGTGCAACATCTGCCCCCAACAAATACTGTGTCACCCGCAACATTTCTGTGTGGGCACCACAATGCGCCCTTACACATGTGACGTCAGTTCTTTAATTTATTTATTTATTTATTTAAACCTTTATTGCTTCCTTTACAAATAAAAGGTTACAAAGGGCGGACTTAATGCCTGTAGGCATTTTCTCCCAGTCAACCCATGGAGTGGTGAGAGTTTGATGTGGTGCAACAATAAAGACAAACGAGAAGACAAAAAAAAATAAGGATAATACATATACTAATTAAAAATATGAAATAGTAATAAACATATAGTTTTATTGTACACATACAATATAATATGACGTATAATTATACATAAAACAAACATACATATACATATATACATACATATCATACATACACATATACATAAAATAAATGCTACAAGTATTGACCTATGTACTAATAATTTATGTTGTCATGATTCTTAACTAAATAATCACGAACCAACTTCTTAAAGGAGTATTTATTGGGAGTTTTCCTGATGTCATCGGGCAAGGAGTTCCAAAGAAGTGCAGCCCTAACAGTAAAGGAGTTCCTGAAGAACCCGGTGAAATGTGTAGGAATGCAAATCTTATTATTAGAAGATGAACGAAGTACCCTATCATGTGAAGAAGAGAGATACTGAAATTTTTCTTTGAGATATAAAGGTGAAGATGGATCATTTAAAATAGAAAAAAGAACAAGCAGCATCCTGGAATTACGCCTTTGTCGAATGGTAAGCCAATTAAGCTGAGACCTGAATTGAGAAACGTGTTCAAACTTTCGCAGACCAAAAATAAATCTTATACAGTTGTTATGCAGGCGTTCCAGCTTGTTAAGAAGATCTTGGGATAGGTCTGGGTAACACACATCTGCGTAGTCAAAAATGGGTAATATAAGCGTTTGGACAAGCATGAGATTAGATCTAATAGGGAGAAAATGTTTCAAACGATAAAGTGAACGTAAGGTAGCAATGACTTTCCGACTAATGTTGGTAACCTGAACTTTCCAGTTCAAAGTGCTGTCCATGATTAGACCAAGATTTTTCACAGATTTACTAAATGGGATAAGAGTATCATTATAGCGTAAAGTAGGTAAGCCTGAATAGTCAACCTTATCCAACATCCTCGAACTACCTACTAGGATAGCTTGGCATTTCAGTGGATTGACAGTCACTCCATAACGAGATGACCAATCTTTGAGAGCATTTAGATTCTTGTTTAAATGATTGATCCCGTTATGAAGATCGTCAATTTCAGACTGCACATATAGCTGTAGATCGTCCGCATACAGATGGTACAAGCAGTCGAAATTAGAGGTGATTAAGTTTATAAAAACAGAGAAAATTATGGGAGAGAGAATTCCGCCTTGCGGTACGCCAGTTATGATATCAACCCAAGCTGCGTTTTTTTGTCCCACATGAACTGATTGCTGGCGCCCGCGAAGATAAGATGCAAACCATTCTAAGACATTAGGTGCGAAATTAAGATGGGATAGGATGGAAAGGAGGATGTCATGATCGACTGTGTTAAAAGCGTTAGAAAAGTCAACTAGCACTACCACTGTTATCTTTCTTTCCTCCATACCTCGTCTAATGTCATCAGTAACTTTGATTAAGGCAGTGGCAGTGCTATGACCTGTGCGAAAACCAGACTGATAAGTGCTCAGTAAGTTATGTTTCGAGATAAACATGGAAATTTGCTTGTGTACACAGGCTTCTAAAATTTTGGAAAGAAAGGGCAGAATTGATATTGGCCGATACTGATTAGGAAGGATGGGAACAGGAACTTTAGGAAGAGGCTTAACAAAAGCCTTTTTCCAATGGCTGGGATATTGGCCAGAATCTAGGTAAAAATTTAGAATGTAAGTAATTGCCGGGAGAAGATGATCTAATATAGAGACCACCATATGTCTGCTGATGTCATCGCAACCCACAGCCTTTGATTTAATTGCCAAAACGAACTTTTTAATTTCATCCTGGTTAACAGGAGAAAAATTGAATGCCGGAATATTAGGAGATTGCATTGATGCAATCTCATATGCCCAGGGATTACACTAGCTCTCAGTGCCCTTAAGACCGAAACACTGTAATGTTTGCACAATACTACTTCACGGTAGATTAACTGACCGTGAGGTGGTACCTTCCTAGATGGATTCCTGCAAAAAATCCTAACACCAGTATCTAGGATAATATCAGATGTCATTACTTGTTATTTTTCTTTTTCTTCATCAGGCTGTTAACAATCCACTATGGACATAGGTCTCTTCGAAGAAGTACACGCTTGGCAGCCGGATTGGTAGTCGCAGTACCAGAAGCCTGGCCTTATAAAGGCTGCTTCGAACCAAAATATTTTCAAAGCATTTCGATAGAAAGTCGACTGATAACTCTTAAGACTTCCGCTGGATATGATGAGGTTTTTTTATGGGAGAAAGAGACGAGACGAGCCAAAACACACCATTCACCTGATGGAAAGTGCAAAGTCCGCCCATAACAAATATTCTGTGTCACCCAGAACGTTTCTGTGTGGCACCACCCGTCACCCTTACACATCAGTTCTTAAGTCTCATATGCCCAGTGATCACACTAGCTCTCAGTGCCCTTCAGACCGAAACAAAGAAACGTTTACACACTACTGCTTCTCGGCAGAATAACTGACCCTGCGGTGGTACTCTGTCAGGGCAGAATTACTCCTAGACGGATTCCTGCATAGGAATCCTACCACCAGATGTCATTACGTGGCCTCATGGCGGCATAAGATTGGAATTCAATATCGGAGCAAAAACACTGACATAAGAAAAATCCAGACCCAAAACGATAAATTTAATTTTGCATAAATATTGGTTCACCTGACATTTGAACCAACAACCGATGTCTCAGAATACATGTGCTCAACTACTGAGTCATTGCGTAGCTTGCATAGTAAATGTTAAGTCGTAAGCTCACACACAGATAATGGACGAGGTAATGTATGTAGGTATGTGTTACACTTGTGTGCGTGTACTTTACAAACACCACTACATACACCACATGATTTGAGTTTGATCAGAGGGGTGATCGGGGCCGCCCGCCCTCCGCCTACCGACGGTCCGAGCTATGACGCAACTTGGGAGAGGCTCTAGTGGAAAACTATAATGAAATTGCTTTACGTACATACTTTATTGCTTGTCCGTACTTGTTATTCGTTTAATAAAAATAGTGAAGTAAGTTTCAGCCTATAAATGTCCCACTGCTGAGCACAGGCCTCCTCTCATTTCTGAGAGAGTTTTGGAGCTAGGAAGAATACGCTGCTCCAATACGGGTTGGCGAACTGCACATGTCTTCGAAATATTTTATATTTCTCAGACATGCAGGTTTCCTCACGATGTATTTCTTCACCACGTGGTAAATGAGCACTTAAAATTGCAATTAACAATTTTAGTGGTGCCGGCACCGGGAATACGCACCCAGGTAACTCGCGTACCATGAAATTTAAAGCGAGCGCCTAGCCCCTGAGCTACGGACGGTAGAGCTTAATACCGGGATACTAATCTTGAATAAAAATGTCCTCTGATGTTAGAAAACAAATATCCTATTTTTGAACAAGTTGCTCCTCACCAGGATTTCTCTCGTTTTGTGGGATTGGCAGAGAATGCCAACTGGCATTAATTCCGCTCATTGTATCCTTTTAGGGTAAACAATAAAGTTGTAAATAAATAAATAAAATAAATAAACGTTTACGGACAAATTGCACACGATCACGAAAAAAGGTTTCGGCTGAGCCCCCTAAGCGCTCTTCCACCGTGCAATCCGGCGAAGCTGTGAAAGCCAAGGATAACAATTTGCGGGGCGTTTTGTAGTGCTGATTTATCGCGATCTCGTCTGCGAAGGAAAAATTGTAAAATGTGTAAAAATTGTAGTGTCCATGCAGGATTTCCCCACGTACAAAAAAATAAATAAATTCAATAATGACAAGCCAGATGCTGACTTAAGCCCCGTATATGGCTCCGGCCATATGTTAAGTGGGAACGCTTTTGCTCGGCAATTGCTAATCTAGTGTCACATATCTATATCAATGGGTTTAACATGTATTGTAAAGTCAGAAAGAACAGTCTCGGGGCTAGTTTGCAGTGTATATTAAGGTAACGTTCGCCTCACTTAGCACCTCCGTCGTTTTCCATGATAATGAAACAATAACGAGAACCATCATGAGCCTTACGAGTTAGCCGTAATTGTCCATTATTCTTTAAACAATCATAGTGATTGATTTGGCGACAAAGCATTTACAAGTCTATTAGGAGTCTATGTCAATTAGGAGTCTATTACCTCGGCGGTGAAAGAAAACATCGTGAGGAAACCTGCATGTCTGAGAAATAAAAATATATATATTTTGAAGACATGTGCAGTCCGCCAACCCGCATTGGAGCAGGGTGGCGGATTCTTCCTGGCTCCAAAACCCTCTCAGAAATGAGGGGAGGTTTGTGCTCCGCAGTGGGACATTTATAGGTTGAAACTTTACTTTACTTTTTTTTTTAAGAATCTGTCTAGGTAGGTACCACCCTGGTGCCAGTTATTCTACCGTGCAGCAGTAGTTTGCAAACATTACTGTGTTTCGGTTTGAAGGGTACTGAGACCTAGCGTAATCACAGGGCATATGTGACTTAAGAACTAATGTCTCAGGTTGATGGGCACAGTGAGGTGTCACACAGAAATTTTCTGGGTGACACAGCACCGTTTGTTATGGGCAGAAGTTGCACTTACCATCAGGTAAACGTTTTGCTCCTTTCATCACTTTATCCAATAAAAAAATAAAGACGAGGCATAAATAATCGTTTCTTATTTAAACGATATTTAATGATTGACTGACAAGGAAAAGGAGCAAGCATTGGAGAAGAAAATATTATTCTACTCTTGACTTTAGACTAGGTACCACCACAGTGCCAAATTTCTACCGTCATGCAGTAGTGTGTAAATATTACTGTGTGTTCGGTCGTGCAGATTAACACCATAATACGCAGTGCTGTCACTTTACTGTTCGGGGGACGCAACGGAGAGTCAGATTTTTTTTAACTTCTAAAATGGCAGCGAAGTGGTTCGGCACCTGTCCCGTCTCGTTTTCCGCGGGGGCGAAAAGTGGGCTACGTATGTAGCCTCTGCCTACCCCTTAAATAGAAAAAAGGCGTGATTATATGTATGTATCGGTCTGAAAGGCACTGACAGCTAGTAATTACTGGGCATATGAGAACTAATGACTTGTCTCAAGGTGGCAAGCGTAGTGTGGTATCACAAAAGTGTTCTGGATGACACAGCATTTGTTATGGGCAGACCTTGCACGTCGATACCTTCTTTAAAAAAAAACAGGTATATACCTAAGTCGACTCTTACGTAACCCACCGTATAAGATGGATGAACATCTTGTATTCTTTACACGAAATACCTAGAGTAAAATTCTAGTAATGTCGATACTAGTATCACAATTTATCTGTATTGATACATGACTTTATTTTCTTCTAGGTGTGATTGGCCTGATTTATCTGGTGATGTATATCTGCATCATCATCTTCTTCTCCATCTGCATGTGTGGACTGCTCGCTACCATGGACGAAAAAATTCCATACTTCACTCTCGCAGATTCTATCATTGGTAAGTTACTAATCCCGTCATCCCATGTCATCCCGTGGGTGTCGTAAAAGTCGACTGTGGGAAAATAAAAACCAGGAGATGGACAGCAGCATGTTCCTGAAATATCTGAATAAATACACTGCGGTTGCCAACCCGCCTGTCACTATGGAAAATCCCCGCAAAAAGACAGTTACAAGCTTTTGCGGCAATCTATTGGGAGGCCTTGTTCTGCAGTGGACTAGTGATATAATGAAATAATGATGATGATGATGAAGTTATTTAGGTCTGTATACCTGATACCACATCCGCGTGATGACCATGAGTAGTCAGAGCTACTAGGTCGCCAATTCTGGGTTTGAATGCCAGCCGGGGTCAACATTTGTACAAAAACAAACGTAGCGAGTACACTAGGGACTTAGGGACCTTCAAGAAAAGAGCCTATTCCTTTCTCAAAGGCCGGCAACGCACCCGCTACTCCCCTGGTATTGCGGATGTTCATGGGCGGCGGTGATCGCTTAACATCAGGTGAGCCGCTTGCTCGTTTGCCCACTCTTCTATAAAAAAAAAAACACTAGTGACAGTATAATATTTCCTGCGCAATTTATGGCTTCAACAATATTCAGAAATTGTCGCCGTGGTCAAAAAATCGAGTAGGAGGACATCACTACATCCGCATTATATTCTTCCCCATCTTCTACTTCCATCTGATTTCGCTTTTGCGTGTGTTTTCAGGTGATAATCCAGGTATGGGCCACAGACCAATTATATACGAGGAGGGAGCATTAATCTGGTACAATGGGAACAACACCGAGCAGTTCCAAAAATACGTTGCCAACATCGACGAGTTCCTTGCACGTAAGTGTTTCGCAAGATTCGGTTTTATTGAACGCAGTTTTTACGATGCGGCTCAAAATATCGAATATCGATAGCGAACCAAACAAGAAATATCGATAGGACATCAAACAGGAAGAATATGGAACATAATATTATTTGTAGAATTGATGTGACGACCGCGTGGCCTAGTGGTCAGAGTACCTGACTTCTACGACGCGGGTCTTGGGTTCGAATCCCAGCCGGAACAAATATTTGTTTACACAAAGTTTTGGTTTTCGGGTCTAGTTGTGTCGTGATCGCCCGCCGTGTTTCTGATCTTAGCTCATCAACGTTACGTTGGGCGCGGGTAGGTTGGGACGAGTGATTGCCTCGGAGTTTGCGCCTACACTCGTGGCACTATAATATCTCCTGCGCAATTGATTGCTTCCGACAAGATTCGGGAGTTCAGTTGCCGTGGCCAAAATCGGTAAGGAATACATCATATCAATTTGATATATTTTTGATCGTTACCGAGGTTATATGTATTAAGAATTTTCTGGTCGTTTTTAAATTTTCGTCATCAAGACCATTCGTCTTCTTCAGATAGCAAAGGACCTTCTTCAGATTAGGACGGATTTATAAACAATTTATAGGCTTAATAAAAAAATTATACACAAATCAACAACACGTTTTTGATTCATTTTAAACATGCTTTTATTGATGGTAGGATTCTGGGCCCCTGGGCCAGTTATTCTGGCGTGAAGCAGTAGTTTGCAAACATTACTTTTTTTATTGCATAAAGTGATAAAACGATCAAAACGTTCACCTGATGGGAAGTGCAACGTCTGCCCATAACAAATGCTGCTGCCACCCAGAAAATTCCTGTGTGACACCAAACTGTGCCCATCACCCTGAGACATAGGTTCTTAAGTCTCATATGCCCAGTGATTACGCTAGCTCACAGTGCCCTTCAAACCGAAACACAGTAATGTTTCCACACTACTGCTTCACGGTAGAATAGCTGGCCCTGGGGTGATACCTACCTAGACGGACTCCTGCATAGGAATCCTACCACCAGTTACGGTGTTTAGAGCCGTGGTAGCTCAGGGGCTAGGCGCTGGCTTTAAATTTCATGGTACGCGAGTGACCTGAGTTCGAGTCCCGGTGCCGACACCACTAAAATTGTTAATTGCAATTTTAAGTGCTGATTTGCCACGCGCTCGGCGGTGAAGGAAAACATCGTTTTCCATTTTACTGGTGGTAGGATTCCTATGCAGGAGTCCGTCTAGGTGGGTACCACCCCAGAGCCAGTTATTCTACCGTGAATCAGTAGTGTGCAAACATTACTGTGTTTCGGTTTGAAGGGCACTGTGAGCTAGCGTAATCACTGGGCATATAAGACTTAAGAACCTATGTCTCAGGGTGATGGGCACAGTGTAGTGTCACACAGAAATTTTCTGGGTGGCACAGCATTTGTTATGGGCAGACGTTGCACTTACCATCAGGTAAACGTTTTGCTCGTTTCATCACTATATGCAATAAAAAAAAATCATGAGGAAACCTGCATAATAATCTAAAAAAAAGTCTGAGAAATAAAAATAATTTCGAAAACATGTGCAGTCCGCCAACCAGCATTGGAGTAGCGTGGCGGATTCTTCCTAGCTCCAAAACCCTCTCAGGAAATGAGAGGAGGCCTGTACTCAGCAGTGGGACATTTATAGGCTGAAACTTTACTGTGTTTCGGTGGGCATATGTGACTTAAGAACTGACATCTCAGGGCGATGGGCGCAGTGTAGTGTCACCCAAAGATGTTATGGGTGACACAGCATTTGCTATGGGCCGACTTTGCACGTACCATCAGGTGAATATTTTGCTCATTTCCTCACTCGATTCACTAAATGATAGTAAGTTCAACGTCTGCCTAGCAAATGCTATGTCACACAGAAGACCTCGGTGTAGAACACTGCGCCATCACCTCGAGACGTCAGTTCTTAAGTGCCCAGTAATTACAATCTCAGTGTCCTTGCAGACCGAAACATAGAAATACTTGTAAACTACTGCTTCACGGCAGAATACCTGGCCCAAGCGGTAGTACCTACCTAGAACGATTTCTGCATAGGAATTCTACCACCAGTCCTTTTGGTCATCGCGTCACTTTCTCCTATAAAAACGCTCAGTCTTTAATTTTGTACACATCATTATTACCGATAAGCCGTGGTAGCTCAGGGGTCGGGTAATCGTCTTAAATTTCATATGCGTGTGACGTGAATTCGGTGCTCGGTGCCGGCAGTTTTGAGTGCTGATTTACCAAGTGCTCAAATGTGAAGGTAAACTATAACCTGAAGAAAAAAAATATTTGAAGATATGTGTAGTCTGCAGACCCACATTAGAGCAGCGTGGTGGACTCTTCTCCACTCTTAGAGGAAAAAAATGTTTTTTTTTTATTTCACAACAGTAAATATACATACCATGTGGTGGCGGCGTAAGAGAATCTACCACCCCATCACATCCCGAGGGCGTCGTAAAAGTCGACAGAGGCAAAATTAAAACCTGGAGATGGGCAGCAGCATCTTCCTGGAACATCTGAATAAATAAACTGCGGTTGCCAACCCGCCAGCCAGGCATGGCAACTATGGCAAGATCTTTCCAAAATTAGAGCTACAAAGTTTTGTGGCTATCTATGGAAGAGGCCTATGTTCAGCAGTGGACTTTTGATAGGCTGAAACGATGACGTTGACGATGAAATTTACATAACACGTACAGGGGATTGGAGCTATCTAAATTATATCATAACTATTGTGAAATTAACTTGAAAAATATGTAGAAGTTTAAACAAACATACAATTTCTGAAATTAACAAATCAATGAAACTAAAAATTATAATAAAGAATGTTCAGTCTTAAAGGAAGCCCTTAAACCCTCTAAAAATGCGATACCTAAAACCAGCAGTGGGACATTTATGGGATAACTATCTGATGCTCGCGATTCCCGCTTGGATAATGGTTTTTAAATATCCCGTGGGAATTGTTTGTTTTTTCGGGATAGAAAGTACCCGGGAAAAAAGGTTCGGTTCAATGGTTGAGCAGTGAAAAGGTAACGAACAGACAGAGGGTCAGATAGTTACTTTTGCACTTATAATACTAGAATGGATGAAAATATCATGATTTTTTTAGATAAGGAAGTGTATAAGAAGTAAAACTACAGACCTCTATCCTTTTATTTATTTAGATAAACGAAAGATATTTTATATCATTATCATTATTGAACAAATGATAAATATATTCTAGATTCAGTATGTATAGTCTGGGAACATTACATGTAGTAGTGCAATAAGTTCAGTAGTTTTTAGTTAAATGTGATCGGACTGACACACAAATTATAACAACTTCTGAATTTGTGAAGTAATCGAAACACGATAATATATTATCTTTCAAACTCAAAAAATCATAAATGTTTAGAGTTAGCAAAATAATATATTATGCATTTGTGTATGATATTTTACCTTCGTAAGTAAGCATTGTAAAGTACCTTTGAGATATTAAACTTTGTCAACGAAAATATTGAGGAAAGGATGCGACATACCTTTACGCCTTAACTTACACAACACTTGGCCCTCCCGATTGCAGTAACTGACCGAGCCGAGACCGGCCCCCTTGGGCACCCTCGAGTCTGTTACTCTCGCGAACAGGATGACGGTCCAAGCCGAGGTCTCGGGGGCCCTTGCGCCAGTCATCCATAAATAAAGGTTTCGGCTAAGCGCCCAAAAAAAAAAAAAATTACACAACACATTTAGCTGACCGAACTGTGTCATTAGTTCAGAACTAAACCGTTAGATGGCATTAAAAGCTAGTCATTGTAAACAAACGGCACAAATTAGGAATTATTTATGTTAAAGGACTCATATTTTTGCCACTATTTATGACATCTCAATTAATATAGCACCTATTTTGTTACATTATTCGAATACTTGTTACAAAGAGATTACTCATTTTGACAGAAGTTTGCAGTCAGAATATAATAATTCACGGGTGTTTCACCTATGTAGATATGATTGATGACAACATAACCATGTTGAAATCTCCCATAGCGGAATTTTATAATACGTTTAGTAGGCCTAATTAGCTTTAATAAATTCTATCTATTAATCTAATTCTTCTGTGTTATAAATCTATCATAAGTATTTTTTTTGAATAAGGCATAGTTTAAAATAAGAATTATTGGCATTATTCACCCAAACAATTAAGGGGCATCGCGAGTTTTGATATCTCATCGGATCTTAATAATCTGATGTATTATTTCTTGGTGGACTTTAGAGCTGTTACTGTTGCGGAATCCAGTATTTTCTACCTGGCAACTAAACCCGTAAGGTTTGCCTTCGCTTAATCATGTGTGTAGAAGTGACGAGGTGAGCAAATCGTTAAAGGTAAGCGACATCTGCCCATAACAAATACTTTCTACCCAGAACATTTTTGTATGTTACTACACTGCGCTCGTCACATCAGTTTTTAAGTCTCATATGCCCAGTAATTACACTAGCTACCAGGAATCCCGCTACTAGTAAAGACGACATTTTACCTATTGCTCACGTCACTAAATAAGAAGGGACCTAACGAAGTATTAAATTAAAAGTAACTCTCCAGAAACTAATAAATTTAAAATTAACAATCATTTAGTCGCCGTGTTGCTTAAGATAATCTACCACCCCATCTCATGCCGTAGGTGTCGTAAAAGACGACAGAGAGAAAAATAAAACCAGAAGATGGGAAGCAGCATCTTTCTGGAATATCTGAATAAATAAACTGCGGTTGTCAAGCGTGGCAACTGTAGCAAATTCCTCATAAAATTAGAGCTTTTGCGGCAATCTATGGGGGAGGCCTATGTTAAGCAGTGGACTAGTGATAGGCTGATATGATGATGATGATTATGAATAATTTAGAATTTTAGATAAACCCAACGCCCATCCGATTGTTTTTGTTAAAACATATTCCGTGTCTGTTTACAGCCTACGACAACAAATCTCTGTTGGTGACGAAAGGTGAAAACCAGCGTAATTGTGGCGACGTAAAACCGCCACGAGCCGAGGTGTGTGCCTTCAACACCAGTCTATTGGGGCCCTGCTCAAAAGCACACAACTACGGATACCCGAGGACGCCCTGTCTTATCATCAAGCTGAACAAGGTGATATCAGAAATATTCTCTTTCATTTCGTCATCATTTTATTTAGGCTATCACTAGTTCACTGCTGAACACAGGCCTCCCCCATAGATTGCCACAAAAGTTAGTAGCTCTCATTGGGGGGGGGGGGGGTGGCAACCATAGTTTATTTATTTATATAGCTGTTCCCGGAAGATGCTGCTGCCCATCAGGTTTTAATTTTCCCTCTGTCGACTTTTACGACACTCACGGGATGAGATGGGGTGGTAGATTCTCTTAAGCCGCCACCACACGACTATTTACAGCGTGCTCAGCGGTAAAGGAAACCATAGCGAGAAAACCTGTATATCTCGTGAATAAAATTATTCCGATTTTTGAGGTCTCTCCTCAGCTACAAAGCCCTCTCGAAATGAGAGGAGGCCTGTGCTCAGCAGGCTGTTACTCAGCGCGTGAGTAGTCCACTGCATGACATAGGCCTTTCCATAGATGAAACAATTTGCCATAATAGACTTGCTTGGCAATCGCAGGCCATTTTATTTCCCGTCAACAGAGAATCTTCATCGTTTCATCGTCATCGTTTCAGCCTCCCCCATAGATAGCCACAGAAGTTTGTAGCTCTTATTTTGGAGGGATATTGCCATAGTTGAAACGTTTGGCAGGCGGGTTGGAAACTGCAGTTTATTAATTCAGATGTTCCAGGAAGATGCTGCTGCCCATCTCTTGGTTTTAATTTTCCCCACTGTCGACTTTTACGACACCCACGGGATGAGATGGGAGAATCTTAGGCACGGAATATTTGGGTATTATATTTTACCGTCCGTCGGAGGGCATGGAATTATTCTGAATTTAGTTGATTTTCACGACACCCATGGGACCAGTTGCGATTGTAGGTTATCTTAAGGTGCTACCACACGGCACAATTGACATTGTTACTATTCTATAACT
This sequence comes from Luehdorfia chinensis, assembly GCA_019845155.1. Taxonomy (NCBI): domain Eukaryota; kingdom Metazoa; phylum Arthropoda; class Insecta; order Lepidoptera; family Papilionidae; genus Luehdorfia; species Luehdorfia chinensis. Next base: position 13,106,891 of record JAHVAK010000103.1, read on the forward strand.
TTACTACTGGTAGGATTCCTAAGCTGGAATCCGTCTAGGTAGGTACCACAACAGGGCCACTTATTTTGCCGTGAAGCAGTAGTGTGCAAACATTACTGTGTTTCGGTTGGAAGGGCACTGTGAGCTAGCGTAATCACTGGGCATATGAAACTTATGAACTTATGTCTCAGGATGATGGACACAGTGTGGTGTCGCACAGAAATTTTCTGGGTGACACAGCAACTGTTATGGGCAGACGTTACACTTACCATCAGGTGAACGTTTTGCTCGTTTCATCACTTTATCCAATAAAAAGAAAAAAAAATATTGTGATTACTGGGCATATGGGACTTAAGAAATGATTTCCCATTATGACGAGCGCAGTGTGGTGCAGCACAGAAATGTTCTGCGTAACGGAGCATTTGTTATACAATACTGGTGGTAGGATTCCTATACAGGATTCCGTCTAGGTAGGTACCACCCCAGGGCCAGTTATTCTGCCGTGAAGCAGTACTGTGCAAACATTACTGTGTTTCGGTTTGAAGGGCACTGAGAGCTAGCGTAATCACTGGGCATATGAGACTTAAGAACTGATGTCTCAGGGTGACGGGCGCAGTGTGGTGTCACACAGTTATTTTGTGGGTGACATAGCATTTGTTATGGGCAGACGTTACACTTACCATCAGGTGAACGTTTTGCCCGTTCCGTCACATCAGTGAAATAAATAAAAAAAAAAACAATGCATTGCGCGAACGTCTGATTCTAGTAACTGTGTTTGTGTTTTCAGATATTCGACTTTAATCCAAATTTCTACGACGATCCCGCCAAGTTGCCTCCCGATATGCCGTCTGACTTAAAGGAATATATCAACGCCACAACCACGCCACAGGAAGTAAGTTATCCAGCACACTTGGACAACTCGTCGCCTAGGAGACGGCAAAATTAAACAGGGTTTGTCAGTATGTGGTTGTCGCTCAAAAATGGGGCTGTTGATATTTTAAAAATCGAAATATCGATAATTTTAATGTATCAATATCGGAATTAGATGTATCGAAAACAAAATGTCGATTATTCGATATATTTATTTATTTAATTATTTAACTTATATGACACATAAGATATAATTTATATAGGCGGACTTAATGCCTGAGGCATTCTCTACCAGTCTACCAAAGGGCGATGCAGAGACAGAATGGGGTTGGTGTTGTTGGAAGTTGTAGGAAGTAAGTCATTTAAAAAGATAATAAGACAGCGCGAAAATGAGTTACACATTTTTTTATAATAATTGAACTGGATAGGCATGTGCTTTTTCCAACAACATCATTAACATAACCACCTCTTGTCCCAATTTCATACATACAATCACGCTTTGTTCCATATAAAGGGTAGGCAGAGGCCACGCACGTCTCAATTTCGGTAATAGTAATACACATTCCACCGTCGTTAAAGACATTTTATTTCGTTTTATAAGAATACACCATCAAATAAATGAGTAATTTACAGTAAAGTAGATTACGGATTACTGTAAATAACTTACGATAATATAGTTTAAACGATTTACGAAAAAATGGAAAATACAAATTTATTTTTAAAATTTCTTCCTTCGATGTCTGGATGTCAATATCGAACTATCCATATCTCGTTCCAATAAATACTCGTATCAGACAACTATCAATATTTCCAAAAAATTATATCGATATATCGATATATTATCAACGATCGTACTCAAGAACCCCGGTTTTTTTTAGTTAATTATTATTATAATTTATTAACCAAAAAAAACAATCAAACAATACAGTAATGAAAAAAATATAAAATAATATTAGCAAGATCTTAATTTAATTCTTAAACTTATATATTACATATCTTTAGCATCTATGGGTAAACTTCCGAATTTGAATGTGAAAGACAAAGTGTATCAACCTATAGTACCCTGGTCTAAAAGTATGTTTTTTTTATAGAAGAAGGCGACCAAACGAGCAAATCGTTCACCTGAAGGTGACCCATAGCGACTGCGTGTCACCCAGAACGATTCTGTTAGGCACCATATTGCGCTAATGACCTTGGGGCATTGGATCTATGCCCATTACTTTACACTAGCTAACAGTGTCTTTCAGACCGAAACACAGGAATCCTACCATCTTCCCATTTCCCATTGCCCATCCAAATTTATTATAAATTAGAGATATTAAACTGAGATAACCTATACTCTGTTAATATCGCAAATCTAAATGATTGATTCTGATTGTTTTTTTAATTTTTGGTAGCGACTGATATGAATAAAATATGCTAAAGGAAAAAAATTAAAAATTATAATTGGGTATAGCAAGAGCGTACAATAGATAGATCTTAAGATAGGTTATAAGATGCTCAAAGCGTCTAATCATCTTATCCAGGACAATGACTGGAAAAAGATGGTAGAACGGGCAGATAACTAACTACCAGACTTATTCTACAGTTATGTATCTATGTTCACGCCGTATAATCTGCTCGGCTCGGTAGGCGTGGTGGCTAAGCGATTGGCTTCTATGCTATAAGTCGCAGGGTCGGTTTCCGGACGAGAGTAATATTCGTATTGCCAACAGACGGTTTTACCGGATCTAGGTGTTTGTGCTTGTGCTATTTAACACCTACGTAACATGAGAAATCCTAGTGCGGAGAATAGTTTTCTAATATTATAAAAAATCTGTTCCTTTCAGGCTAAATCCCCAAGATATGGTTATGTACTGAACGCCATGGTAGCTCAGGGGTTAGGCGATCGCTTTAAGTTTCATGGCACGCGAGTGACTTGGGTTCGATTCCCTGTGCCGGCACCACTAAAATTGTTAATTGCCATTTTTAGTGCTGATTTACCACGTGCTCCGGGGTGGAAATAAACATTGTGCGGAAACCTGCATGTCTGAGAAATAAAAAATATTTCGTAGACGCGAGCTCCGCCAACCCGTATTGGAGCAGCGTGGCAGATTCTTTCCAGCTCCGAAACCCTCTCGGAAATGAGTGTGCTCAGCAGTGGAACATTTTAAGGGTGTTACTTCACTTTACTTTTTTTAAGGTTAATAAAAAAAACACTATAAGTATGTCCATTTTTCTAGTCCTATATACCTATACGATTCATTTCAGCGCCGCAATGTGTGGGTGTCGTGTAAAGGCGAGCGACCGGCGGACGTAGAAGCGCTGGGTCCCCTGAAGTACTGGCCATACCCAGGTCTGCCCGAGACCTACTTTCCCTACGACAACACACCGGGTTACCTGAGTCCATTGGTCGCTGTTCAACTCCTTAAGCCAACGTGTAAGTGGTTCAAAGTATCAACTTGTACCATTAAGTTATAATTTTCTGCGAACTAGAGAAGAACTTTGAAACAAAATATGTCTGGTCGACGACACGCGGCGCATCGGCGAAGCGAACGATGGTTTATGTTCTCATAGGTAAAAATCGGTGCGAGCAGATGTGTCATACTGTTTATTGAGTACACCATAACTAGTGGCCGCATTCCTATGCAGGAATCTGTCTCGGTAGGTACCGCCGCAGGGCCAGTGGAGTCTGAAGGGCACAGAGAGCTGGTTTAATCACTGGGCATATGCGACCTAAGGACTGACGTCTCAGGGGGACGGGCGCAATGTGGTACCACACAGAAATATTCTGGGTGACACAGCATTGCTATGCGGACGTTGCACTTACGATCAGGTTAACGTTTTGCTCTCTCTTATCCCTTTCTGCAATAAAAATAAACTTGTGTTAAAAGTACGTAGTACATAATACCTCAATGACTAATACACTAATTCCTTAAGACAGAGTTGGAGAAGGTATGTTTCCCATGTATGAAATAATAAAGGTATGTACGCTAGGATGTGTGTTGGTTGTGTGTGCTGTGTCTGAGTGAGTTTGGGAATTACTTGTAGTAACACTAAATGCGTATAGATTCAGGATCTGGACCGATTCAACTCTGTTTCAACATAGTCTGGTGTTGGGAGCCATGCCTTTAATCTTAGTTTTAGTTTCCCGGTTGGTGTGTGAATATGTTGTGGTTGAAGGAATCGAGTGGGTGTGCACTAGGCGATGTCCATTTGTTAGAGATCTTAGTATTACAATACGGGGAGCGTCAGTGTTACAAGTAGCTATCAGAATGGAAAATCGTCTTACGGAGAGTATTTGACATTTTTGTGTATAATAAATTGGCGGGAAACCTACAGGGACTAAACGTCGTGACTATAAGACCTGCGTCTAGTAATACATTTAGTAGATATTTAGCAGTACTTGATTTAGAGATCGCAGAAAATGTACATAGAGTGTCAGATGAAAAATATAAGATTTATTATTTATTTCTTATTTATTGGAGAAAGGGACGAGACGAGCACCACATTTACCTGCCGGTAAGTCCAACGTCCGCCCATAGCAATGCCGTGTCACCCAGAATATTTCTGTATGGCATGACACTGCGCCCGACACCTGAGACGTTAGTTCTTAAGTATCATATGAACTTTTAGATCTATATTTACTTGTTTGTTATACGCAAATGTAAACTGTAAGTACGTTTTTTTTCTAACCAGCCGTTACTTTTATGGAGGCCCAGTTCTGCGTTTCCACTTACTTCCTCTCAAGTTCGTCTATGAAAGACGAGTGTAATGTCATCAGCAGATTTATATGCTTTTGTTGATATAATTCATTGACGTATATCATAAAGACTAGAGGAAAGCACGCGTTTTAAAAAAAAAAACGTTATCGCACCGGTAAGATTTCTCCTGAGTCGTGGGTGCGTTTTACAGACATTAATTCCACATGCACAAACACCAAGACTCGGAACAACTATACTATTATATATGTCCCGTGCGAGAATCGATCTCGCGACCCGCGGCGCAGAAGGCAAGGGCTTAGCCACTGCGCCAACCGAGCCGCTGCCTTGTGCTATACGATTCTGAGGCGTCATTACTTGTGAGCTTGCCAATTTTAACCGAAGGATCACCAAAAAGTCTTTTAGGGTCAAGGTAGCGTTTCCCCGAAATCCAACACGTACGAGCTTTTCCTCAAGAATTAATTTACCTAAGAATAACAACGTTATTTAATGTTACATTACTTTCATCTTTACTTTTATCTTACGAGTATATTATCTAGCGTAAAATTGTTTATCTTATATCATCTAACGTTTAATGTTTTATTTAGTGCATCAGATCATCAACATCCGTTGCCGGGCGTGGGCTCAAAACATCCAGTACACCGACAGCCTCAAGGAGCGCCTCGGCTCTACGCACCTGGAGATCATGATTGACTGATACGACGGGACCCACCGATGTCTAGATTTAGGACTTGCGGCTGGAGCTTGATACTTATTATTATAGATATTTATACACAGAAAGCGTCACGGTATTTCACATCACCTTCTTCACATCTTATAAGATGCATATTATTTACGGGATCATTATAACAACGTTGACTCTATTCTCATTTGTATGTGAAGAATAATGCAGATTGCTCCAAAGCTCTAGCGCGACAAATTCGACTTAAGAATTACTAAAAATTAAATCTCTTGACTATATATGTTTGCATGTGTTTAGCAGTGGAAAATAACACAGACGATGAGATGACATCATTTAAGAATTTGAAATGAGAGATTTAAGATAAACACATATGTTCAGACCAAATACGAGTACAATATAATACAAAAAGACACATGCATAACAACCTTATCATCGGCCAAGTAATTAGAGATCGTATAAAACTAACTGATGGTAGGAATCCTAGGAATGTAAAGTTTCATCCCATTTTGAAATGACAGTTGACATTGAACCTAAATTCATCATAATCGGCCTCTGAAAAATCCATCACAAATACTGGAGACCATAACTGGTTGGAAAACCTTAATGATCTAGATTTTAGATCCTCAACAGTATAATGAATTTCTGTCGTAAACCGAAGGCTTTCACATTTTTTGAAGTATCTATCAGTCGAGTTTTACGCGGTAACGGGACTGGCTCTTACGGTGCTACAACAAATATGTGTACCATGCCGGCATCAGCTACGGCGACTGCTAAAACTCCTTCGAAGTTATCTTTTGTGTGCCTTTGTGTGGCCAACCCAGCCAATTTTCTCCTCGAAAGCTCTCGCGCTTTGAGGACATGTTAGACTCCGCTTTACGTAATTGTATTAAATAGCCGCTGTTGATTGATCTTTGCATCAAGCTGTGAAAGTCGATGGATCTCTAGAAACCTATTCTGTGTAAACAGTTTTAAAAGAAACCATTGTCGTATTGGAACAATAAAGTTTTTTTTTACTCGATGTTTAGAGCACTTCACAGCACCCTTCCTCTCGTGATCATAAGAAATCATTGAGAGATTAAAATTTTGTTTGTAAAGGTATGTTAGACGGTACAACATTTTTTAGTATGGGTACATATACAAACAAACGCACAATTTTTCGAAATTTTTAATGCTTAAAATACATAGAGAAATATGTCAAATTTACACAAACATGAAACTGCCGTTAAAATATAATATATATTATTAGATGTTATTATTATTTATTCCGATTTATTCTATAAGGTGAAATGGAAGATGTTGTGTGTAATTGTTATATTTTACTCGATGTTTATGTGTGTGAAGTGTAATAAATGTAGTTTAAAGCATTCAAGTTACTCACATTTTATTAATGGACCATCCATCCATAGGACCCTTAAGACATCTACGTTAGAGTATGATAGTAAAAAAATAACAGCCGCGTCTCCTAGTGGTCAGATTACCAGTTTTCTACATTGCGTCATGGGTTCAAAACCCAGCCTGGTCACAGGTCTGGTTGTGTTTTGATTGCGCTCGTGTCTCTGACCCTGCATTCCAGCCTACCTTCGATCTTACCGCATCAGGTGCGAGAAAGCTGGGTAGAGTGAGTGCCTCTGCATAAATCTAGGATACTATTACTTATATCTCTTGCGTAGTTGATAGCTTCCAACAGTATTGGGAAGTTGTCGCTGTCGTGAAATAAAATAGTGAGTTTCCTAAGGCCAATTGGTAATTTTGGATTTTGGAGTAAGGAATCTGTCTAGGTAGGTACCACCACGGCGTCAGTCTGCCGTCGAGCGTCAAGCATTGATGTGCAAACATTATTGTGTCTCGGTTTGAAGGGCGTTGTTGCTAGTGTAATAAGACACATGAGCCCTAAGAATTGATGTCTCTGGGTGACGGGAGCAGCGCGGTGCAGCATTAAACTTTTAAAATCAAAGTCTTGGCGAGGCCGAAACTGTTATGGGTAGCGTTGCTCTTGTCGTCAGATGAAGGATTTTCTCGTCTCGTCATTTGCCACGATAAAAAAAAAAACAATTCATGAATTAAATTAATCGCTCATATCGTGCTTATTTTTGTAAGCCTCGTACCTAATGCATACACTAGTGTGCGTAGTGCGTACTCTACTGCGTATGTTAGTTCATCATTATCAGCCAATTGCTAGTCCACTGCTGAACGTAGGCCTCCCACATAGATTGCCACAAAAGTTTGTAGCTCAGCATTTGTTATGGGCAGACGTAGAACTTACTATCAGGTAAACAATTTGTTCCTTCCGTCACTATTCCAAAAAACAACAAATCCCGCACGGGAGTCAGACCCAAGATTCTCAACGTATCGAAGCTTATAGATATGGTGTCATGTGATGTTCAGCCCTTTCAGTCAGATATCCGCAAGCTCTTGATAGGTTAATATTAAAACGGGTAATTAAAAAGTAAAACGAAAAACATTTTAAAACAAACTTTTAATAAATAAATTACATATAATTTCTTCAGCAGCAACAACTCTACGTTCTCAAGAATTTAAAGTGGTTATTTGTATTATGTTTAGGTATTGAAATACAATCCATGTCGAAAAAAAAATCATTAATAAATGAAATATTAATTTAGATGTCATAACAAAAACAAATGTAAATGTTCAAAAACAGTTTGTAAATCTACATTTGGACAGAGCCATCTAGCGACGGAAATAGGTTAACCGAAAACGAGATTGTAGCAGTTAAAAGACAACCCTTTCTTCATTTGCAACAGCGTAGGGGATCTATTCGATCATAATCTCAATGTGCACGGAGCCCATGGCTTCGTGTCTGTCGTACATTATGTTGTGAGCCCATGCGCGGCACTCAATGTTGATCAACATGCCAGCTAAAAAAATATTATTTGGTGAACAACTACAAATTGTCATCTAGATAGAAAGCACACACGTTCATCCACGAACTTAGCATACACATACACGCACACACACAATATACCAATATACATAATAGTAAAATGAGAAGACAAAGACGATATCAATCTGTAAAGGATTATCAGCTTAAATATACAAAAATGCAGTCTCTAGAGCCTGATGCTGTTTTTCATCTGGAACTAATATACAGAACAGAACTTATATACATTTTTGTTACATTAACAATATTATATACAGGTAATGTGTTGGCGAAGGTTGCTTCGTATACCTTGGACTGCCATGAGAACCAACGAGTCCATTCTAAAAGAGCTTAAAATCACCACTCGGCTTTCCACAATTTGCCGACAAAGAGCCCTTAGTTTCTTCGGGACACATTATGCGTTCTTCAAAACACTGTCTAGAGAAGCAGATTATTTTAGGCAAAATGGACGGCAAACGCGCTCAGGTTAGGGCGCCTACAAGATGGTCTGATACCATAAAGAAAGCTGTGGGCGGAGGCATGCACCGTGCGGTCCACTCCGCATATGACCGCACCCAATGTAGACTGCTTGTACGTGGTCGTTATCCTCAGCAGTAAGGGAACGAAGAAGAAGAAGAATTATACTAGTATATATCACTAACACTAGTATATATTATATAGTATCAAGTGTAGTGTATAAGATCAGTGCAGTATATACTCGTAACAATGTACCGTAAGTTTTCAGTACCAACAGGCACTCACTGGTTTCGCGGATAATCGGATGCGTTGGCAGAGATAGGGTGTCAGTCACATTACATTAAGATCCGAAAATAATAATTGGCGTGCTGCGCAAACATTGGCTTTGGTTCATCATCGTCATCATTTCAGCCTATTACTAGTCCACTGCTGAACATAGGCCTCCCCTATAGATTCCTACAAAAGTTGGTAGCTCTCACTTTTAGGGGGATTTTGTCATAGTTGCCACGCTTGGCAGGCGGGTTGGCAACCGCAGTTTATTTATTCTGATGTGCCAGGAAGATGCTTCTGCGCATCGTCTGGTTTTTCCCCTCTGTCGACTTTTACGACACGCACGGGATGAGATGGGGTGGTAGATTCTCTTAAGCCACTACCACTGGGCACTTTGGTTCCGATTTGATTATCGTCAACTGTTCCGTTCAACTTTTAAGTATAGAAAATTTAAACGTCCAACCGTCAACGGCACGAGAAAATTTTCAAAATGAATGAGATTGTCATAAGTGGCTCTATTAAATCATCATTTTATCTTCATCATCATCATCACTTTGTAAGAAGACCCTTGGTGGACCAAAGCCTCTTTTTTATGGTACATAGTGACGAGACGAGCAAATCGTTCACCTAATTTATAATAATATTTGTGGATGTATGTTTGTTTATGTTCATATGTATATATGTGTATGTATGTGTAGATATATTTATGTATGTTAATATTATGTAAGTATATAAATAATAATAAAGGATGCCACTGAAAATCAGGGCGAGGTTGTGTTGGGTTTTGAAGCATTTCACCATGAATAGGGTAGTATAGGATATATAATTTTTCCACTTTTTTTATTTTCATTAAATTTAAGTTTTCGGCATTTGCCAAATTGTTGTTCCTTTTTTTTAATTATTATCGTTGTTTTATAAATTCTTTAATAAGAAAATTGTGACCCGTATTTTTTGTGATTGCTTCGAATAAATATCTCTTTATTTCTTTCTTATGGTACGAGTAAGTGTAACCCGTGCCCATAACAAATATTTTCACTCATACCATTTCTGTGTGGCACCACATTGCCCTCGTCACCCTACGACATCGGGTTCTTAAGTCTCACATATCCAGTAATTACACTAGTTAACAGTGCCTTTCAGACCGAATCACGGTAAAGGCACACTACTCCTTGGCAGTAGAATAACAGGCTCTGCGGTGGTTCCTACCCTGACCCTAAAAGTGGAAAGATTTGCCGCAATCACAACGCTTCGCAGACAGACCCAGACCTAGACACTACTGTGGTCACCGGGCTGAGTGTGTTGCATTGACTGGTGGTAGGATTCCTATGCAGGAATCCGTCTAGGCTGGTACCACCCCAGGGCCAGTTATTCTGCCGTGAAGTAGTAGTGTGCAAGCATTACTGTGTTTCGGTTTGAAGGGCACTGTGAGCTAGCGTAATCACTGGGCATTCGAGACTTAAGAACTGATGTCTCAGGGTGACGGGCGCAGTGTGGTGTCACCCAGAATATTTCTGCAGCATTTGTTGTGGCCGGACGTTGCACATACCATCAGGTGAACGTTTTGCTCGTTTCGTCACTTTATTAAATGAAAAAAGCATTTTCGAGATAGTTATTCCGTCACCTTCCCGAGACCATGAGTATTTTCTGACATTTACCTTAGCCGACTTTTACGACACTTGGAGAATGAGATAGTAAGTTCTCTTTCGTTGCTACCAAACTGCTTTATTAGTATATACTACGGCGTTATAAAAAGTTTGATAAAAAACCCTTACTCTTTGGCCTTTGTAGATGAACGGCGACTAAGGGACTAAGGTAACCTTCCTGGTTCGTGTAAGGGAAGTAGTAGCCGGGGAATCCTCTGTAGGGCAGGTACTGGACAGGTCCGATGTTCTCTCGGTCGGCTGGGTTCTCTCCTTGGCACGACACCCATACCATGTTCAACTAGAATTAAGAACCAATTTTTTTTTGTACTTATTATCAGATCGTGTTCCAACACACATCATGTGTTGAAACACAATCTGAGCAGTGTCGTCGCAACTACGTAGGCGCCTTTGAAACACATATATTGAAAAGAGAACCTAAAATAGAAATGTCTTCGTTGTTTTTCTGTCTGTCCGAACTAATGCATGTAATTTTACAGATATACATAGTAAGATAAGAAATAAATTAGTCTTTGCATCACCGCTGTATCCCAACGGTTTCTGAATTTACATTAATTTGATGGTCACGAGAATTCTTATATCAAGGGAATATGGAACATACATACATGCATACTCACGAAGCCCACTTTTCGCCCCCGCAGAAAATGAGGCGTGACGAGTGGTGAAACAATTCGCCGCCATTTTGGTACGAGTGAAAAAGTTTAACTCCCAGTACGTTGTATGTGAAGAATAATGCAGATTGCTCCAAAGCTCTAGCGCGACAAATTCGACTTAAGAATTACTAAAAATTAAATCTCTTGACTATATATGTTTGCATGTGTTTAGCAGTGGAAAATAACACAGACGATGAGATGACATCATTTAAGAATTTGAAATGAGAGATTTAAGATAAACACATATGTTCAGACCAAATACGAGTACAATATAATACAAAAAGACACATGCATAACAACCTTATCATCGGCCAAGTAATTAGAGATCGTATAAAACTAACTGATGGTAGGAATCCTAGGAATGTAAAGTTTCATCCCATTTTGAAATGACAGTTGACATTGAACCTAAATTCATCATAATCGGCCTCTGAAAAATCCATCACAAATACTGGAGACCATAACTGGTTGGAAAACCTTAATGATCTAGATTTTAGATCCTCAACAGTATAATGAATTTCTGTCGTAAACCGAAGGCTTTCACATTTTTTGAAGTATCTATCAGTCGAGTTTTACGCGGTAACGGGACTGGCTCTTACGGTGCTACAACAAATATGTGTACCATGCCGGCATCAGCTACGGCGACTGCTAAAACTCCTTCGAAGTTATCTTTTGTGTGCCTTTGTGTGGCCAACCCAGCCAATTTTCTCCTCGAAAGCTCTCGCGCTTTGAGGACATGTTAGACTCCGCTTTACGTAATTGTATTAAATAGCCGCTGTTGATTGATCTTTGCATCAAGCTGTGAAAGTCGATGGATCTCTAGAAACCTATTCTGTGTAAACAGTTTTAAAAGAAACCATTGTCGTATTGGAACAATAAAGTTTTTTTTTACTCGATGTTTAGAGCACTTCACAGCACCCTTCCTCTCGTGATCATAAGAAATCATTGAGAGATTAAAATTTTGTTTGTAAAGGTATGTTAGACGGTACAACATTTTTTAGTATGGGTACATATACAAACAAACGCACAATTTTTCGAAATTTTTAATGCTTAAAATACATAGAGAAATATGTCAAATTTACACAAACATGAAACTGCCGTTAAAATATAATATATATTATTAGATGTTATTATTATTTATTCCGATTTATTCTATAAGGTGAAATGGAAGATGTTGTGTGTAATTGTTATATTTTACTCGATGTTTATGTGTGTGAAGTGTAATAAATGTAGTTTAAAGCATTCAAGTTACTCACATTTTATTAATGGACCATCCATCCATAGGACCCTTAAGACATCTACGTTAGAGTATGATAGTAAAAAAATAACAGCCGCGTCTCCTAGTGGTCAGATTACCAGTTTTCTACATTGCGTCATGGGTTCAAAACCCAGCCTGGTCACAGGTCTGGTTGTGTTTTGATTGCGCTCGTGTCTCTGACCCTGCATTCCAGCCTACCTTCGATCTTACCGCATCAGGTGCGAGAAAGCTGGGTAGAGTGAGTGCCTCTGCATAAATCTAGGATACTATTACTTATATCTCTTGCGTAGTTGATAGCTTCCAACAGTATTGGGAAGTTGTCGCTGTCGTGAAATAAAATAGTGAGTTTCCTAAGGCCAATTGGTAATTTTGGATTTTGGAGTAAGGAATCTGTCTAGGTAGGTACCACCACGGCGTCAGTCTGCCGTCGAGCGTCAAGCATTGATGTGCAAACATTATTGTGTCTCGGTTTGAAGGGCGTTGTTGCTAGTGTAATAAGACACATGAGCCCTAAGAATTGATGTCTCTGGGTGACGGGAGCAGCGCGGTGCAGCATTAAACTTTTAAAATCAAAGTCTTGGCGAGGCCGAAACTGTTATGGGTAGCGTTGCTCTTGTCGTCAGATGAAGGATTTTCTCGTCTCGTCATTTGCCACGATAAAAAAAAAACAATTCATGAATTAAATTAATCGCTCATATCGTGCTTATTTTTGTAAGCCTCGTACCTAATGCATACACTAGTGTGCGTAGTGCGTACTCTACTGCGTATGTTAGTTCATCATTATCAGCCAATTGCTAGTCCACTGCTGAACGTAGGCCTCCCACATAGATTGCCACAAAAGTTTGTAGCTCAGCATTTGTTATGGGCAGACGTAGAACTTACTATCAGGTAAACAATTTGTTCCTTCCGTCACTATTCCAAAAAACAACAAATCCCGCACGGGAGTCAGACCCAAGATTCTCAACGTATCGAAGCTTATAGATATGGTGTCATGTGATGTTCAGCCCTTTCAGTCAGATATCCGCAAGCTCTTGATAGGTTAATATTAAAACGGGTAATTAAAAAGTAAAACGAAAAACATTTTAAAACAAACTTTTAATAAATAAATTACATATAATTTCTTCAGCAGCAACAACTCTACGTTCTCAAGAATTTAAAGTGGTTATTTGTATTATGTTTAGGTATTGAAATACAATCCATGTCGAAAAAAAAATCATTAATAAATGAAATATTAATTTAGATGTCATAACAAAAACAAATGTAAATGTTCAAAAACAGTTTGTAAATCTACATTTGGACAGAGCCATCTAGCGACGGAAATAGGTTAACCGAAAACGAGATTGTAGCAGTTAAAAGACAACCCTTTCTTCATTTGCAACAGCGTAGGGGATCTATTCGATCATAATCTCAATGTGCACGGAGCCCATGGCTTCGTGTCTGTCGTACATTATGTTGTGAGCCCATGCGCGGCACTCAATGTTGATCAACATGCCAGCTAAAAAAATATTATTTGGTGAACAACTACAAATTGTCATCTAGATAGAAAGCACACACGTTCATCCACGAACTTAGCATACACATACACGCACACACACAATATACCAATATACATAATAGTAAAATGAGAAGACAAAGACGATATCAATCTGTAAAGGATTATCAGCTTAAATATACAAAAATGCAGTCTCTAGAGCCAGATGCTGTTTTTCATCTGGAACTAATATACAGAACAGAACTTATATACATTTTTGTTACATTAACAATATTATATACAGGTAATGTGTTGGCGAAGGTTGCTTCGTATACCTTGGACTGCCATGAGAACCAACGAGTCCATTCTAAAAGAGCTTAAAATCACCACTCGGCTTTCCACAATTTGCCGACAAAGAGCCCTTAGTTTCTTCGGGACACATTATGCGTTCTTCAAAACACTGTCTAGAGAAGCAGATTATTTTAGGCAAAATGGACGGCAAACGCGCTCAGGTTAGGGCGCCTACAAGATGGTCTGATACCATAAAGAAAGCTGTGGGCGGAGACATGCACCGTGCGGTCCACTCCGCATATGACCGCACCCAATGTAGACTGCTTGTACGTGGTCGTTATCCTCAGCAGTAAGGGAACGGCGAAGAAGAAGAATTATAATGTTTTCTTTTATTTACGCGAATATTACACATTTAAATAAAACTACTTTTTTACGGATTTTATCGCGTTTAATTTTGAACTATTTTTACCCGACGTTTCGGACGCTTTACAGTGACCATGGGTGCTGTAAAGCGTCCGAAACGTCGGGTAAAAATAGTTCAAAATTAAACGCGATAAAATCCGTAAAAAAGTAGTTTTATTTAAAAGAAGAATTATACTTGTATCAAGTGTAGTGTATAAGATCAGTGCAGTATATAACAATGTACCGTAAGTTTTCAGTGCCATAAGGCACTCACTGGTTTCGCGGATAATCGGATGCGTTGGCAGAGATAGGGTGTCAGTCACATTACATTAAGATCCGAAAATAATAATTGGCGTGCTGCGCAAACATTGGCTTTGGTTCATCATCGTCATCATTTCAGCCTATTACTAGTCCACTGCTGAACATAGGCCTCCCCTATAGATTCCTACAAAAGTTGGTAGCTCTCATTTTTAGGGGGATTTTGTCATAGTTGCCACGCTTGGCAGGCGGGTTGGCAACCGCAGTTTATTTATTCTGATGTGCCAGGAAGATGCTTCTGCGCATCGTCTGGTTTTTCCCCTCTGTCGACTTTTACGACACGCACGGGATGAGATGGGGTGGTAGATTCTCTTAAGCCACTACCACTGGGCACTTTGGTTCCGATTTGATTATCGTCAACTGTTCCGTTCAACTTTTAAGTATAGAAAATTTAAACGTCCAACCGTCAACGGCACGAGAAAATTTTCAAAATGAATGAGATTGTCATAAGTGGCTCTATTAAATCATCATTTTATCTTCATCATCATCATCACTTTGTAAGAAGACCCTTGGTGGACCAAAGCCTCTTTTTTATGGTACATAGTGACGAGACGAGCAAATCGTTCACCTAATTTATAATAATATTTGTGGATGTATGTTTGTTTATGTTCATATGTATATATGTGTATGTATGTGTAGATATATTTATGTATGTTAATATTATGTAAGTATATAAATAATAATAAAGGATGCCACTGAAAATCAGGGCGAGGTTGTGTTGGGTTTTGAAGCATTTCACCATGAATAGGGTAGTATAGGATATATAATTTTTCCACTTTTTTTATTTTCATTAAATTTAAGTTTTCGGCATTTGCCAAATTGTTGTTCCTTTTTTTTAATTATTATCGTTGTTTTATAAATTCTTTAATAAGAAAATTGTGACCCGTATTTTTTGTGATTGCTTCGAATAAATATCTCTTTATTTCTTTCTTATGGTACGAGTAAGTGTAACCCGTGCCCATAACAAATATTTTCACTCATACCATTTCTGTGTGGCACCACATTGCCCTCGTCACCCTACGACATCGGGTTCTTAAGTCTCACATATCCAGTAATTACACTAGTTAACAGTGCCTTTCAGACCGAATCACGGTAAAGGCACACTACTCCTTGGCAGTAGAATAACAGGCTCTGCGGTGGTTCCTACCCTGACCCTAAAAGTGGAAAGATTTGCCGCAATCACAACGCTTCGCAGACAGACCCAGACCTAGACACTACTGTGGTCACCGGGCTGAGTGTGTTGCATTGACTGGTGGTAGGATTCCTATGCAGGAATCCGTCTAGGCTGGTACCACCCCAGGGCCAGTTATTCTGCCGTGAAGTAGTAGTGTGCAAGCATTACTGTGTTTCGGTTTGAAGGGCACTGTGAGCTAGCGTAATCACTGGGCATTCGAGACTTAAGAACTGATGTCTCAGGGTGACGGGCGCAGTGTGGTGTCACCCAGAATATTTCTGCAGCATTTGTTGTGGCCGGACGTTGCACATACCATTAGGTGAACGTTTTGCTCGTTTCGTCACTTTATTAAATGAAAAAAGCATTTTCGAGATAGTTATTCCGTCACCTTCCCGAGACCATGAGTATTTTCTGACATTTACCTTAGCCGACTTTTACGACACTTGGAGAATGAGATAGTAAGTTCTCTTTCGTTGCTACCAAACTGCTTTATTAGTATATACTACGGCGTTATAAAAAGTTTGATAAAAAACCCTTACTCTTTGGCCTTTGTAGATGAACGGCGACTAAGGGACTAAGGTAACCTTCCTGGTTCGTGTAAGGGAAGTAGTAGCCGGGGAATCCTCTGTAGGGCAGGTACTGGACAGGTCCGATGTTCTCTCGGTCGGCTGGGTTCTCTCCTTGGCACGACACCCATACCATGTTCAACTAGAATTAAGAACCAATTTTTTTTTGTACTTATTATCAGATCGTGTTCCAACACACATCATGTGTTGAAACACAATCTGAGCAGTGTCGTCGCAACTACGTAGGCGCCTTTGAAACACATATATTGAAAAGAGAACCTAAAATAGAAATGTCTTCGTTGTTTTTCTGTCTGTCCGAACTAATGCATGTAATTTTACAGATATACATAGTAAGATAAGAAATAAATTAGTCTTTGCATCACCGCTGTATCCCAACGGTTTCTGAATTTACATTAATTTGATGGTCACGAGAATTCTTATATCAAGGGAATATGGAACATACATACATGCATACTCACGAAGCCCACTTTTCGCCCCCGCAGAAAATGAGGCGTGACGAGTGGTGAAACAATTCGCCGCCATTTTGGTACGAGTGAAAAAGTTTAACTCCCAGTACGTTCCCACAAGCAGTATAGTGACAGCATTGCACATTATGTTTTTATGAAGGCTGTCTATACAATACCTTAGTCGCCTCTTACGACACCTCGGTAGGAAAGCGGTGGGTGCTATTCCACCCTGCCGGACAACACCTATCGGCTAACTTAACTTGTACACCACAAAGTCTAATACTTACATAATTCTTATCGTAGGCTGTCATATTCCTGATATGCTCTTTCAAGTCATCAGGCATGGCTTGAGGCAAGCTGTCTGAACTGTTATAGAAGACAGGTTTCCATCCATATATCTTGTTCAGCTTGAGGTAGATACACGGCGTGGACTTGTGGTAGGCGAAGTTGTTGTCTTCGACGCAGGGGCCCCAGGCGCTGATGTCCACATCGCAGACCTTGCCCGCCGGTGCCGGGAGTTTAAAGTCGCAGTTGTGGATGTTTTGACCAGCGCCCGCCTTCTTACCGTCGCGCTTGTAGACTGCGTAGAATTTGAAAGAAAACATTTGTAAAACTTGGTTGAAAATTTACCTATTAACTTTCGTACGTTGACTTTACTCTATCAGGCCGTAAATAGTACACTTTACACTTTAGTTACATATTAGGTGGGCGTATTTTATTATTCAGAACTCATGCTCCCGCCAACCCGCGTCAGTAGTACCGCCCGCCAACCAGCGTGGCGCAATCTTTCCAGCTACAAACCACTTTTAAAAAAATTAAAGAGGGCCTGTGCTCCGTAGTGGGACATTTATGGGCTGTTACTTTACTTGCTGTTAAGGAAAACATCGTGAGGGAACCTGCATGTCTGAGGAATAGAAATATTCTGAGGACATGTGAAGTCTGTCAACTCACATCCTTCGCGGACGCTTCGAAGCTCCAAAGCTCCTTTAAAAAAACAGTAGGAGGCCTGTGCTCAGCAGTGAGACATGTATAGGCGGTTACTTTACTTTTGACTTTACTTACCATCTCGATCGACTCCGAAATCCTTTTAGTTTTTAAAATTTTTATGTGAGGATGAGGTTACTAGTTACAAATAGCTTTTACCTTTTAAAAAATCAGACAGCTCTTTCACCCAGAACTGATAGCTCCCAGGATCATTTCCTTTATACCAGATGACGCTGCTTGCGACTTCTGGTGGCGTGGGTCGGAAACCGAGGCCAGGATTGGTGCCTATTATACTGCTCTCCATTTGCCACTTGGGTTGCCGAGCATCGAGAAGTTGTAGGAAGGTCCACATGCAAATTGCCACGAGGATCGCCAGCGCAGCGTAGAAGATAAAATAGAATAGAATTATTTTGGCTGTAACAGATAAAAAATAAAATTGGCAAAATAATTTTGGTTATATAAGGAAAAAGTCATTATTTGAGGTTAAGGCATAAGGCCTAAAATCCTTCGTTCTTAATATTTCAGAAGTAATTTTCGGTTGTCCTCCTCGTCGCTTTTCAACCACGGCGACAACGTCCCAGTATTGTCGGAAGTTATCAACTGCGCTGGAAATATCATAGTGCCTTATGTCTTTGCGTAAAAACAGATGCATTCAGTTATCCTAATCTACCCGCCCCCGTAGTAACATTTATGTAATAAGGTCGGAGGTAGGGTAGGACGTGTCAGAGACACGGGGACAGTCACAATAAAACCAGACTCGAAAACCAACAATTTGCGTTTAAAAAAAATGCTAGCTCAAGCTGGGATTAGAAACCAGGCGTACCAGGCACCGGCGATGTAGAAGTCAAGTACTGTCTGCTATCATCACATTATGTGATGGTTTTAACTGGTGGTAGGATATTATTTATGCAGGAATCCGTCTGGGTAGGTACTACCCCGGGGCCAGTTATTCTGCCCTGGAGCAGTAGTGTGCAAAAATTACTGTGTTTCGGTTTGCAGGGCACTGTGAGCTAGCGTAATCTGGGCAAACTGGGCATTTGAAACTTAAGAAATGATGTCTCAGGGTGACGGGCGGAGAGTGGTGACACAGAGAATTATTCTGGGTGACACAGCATTTGTTGTGGGCGGACGTTGACCATCGGGTGAACGTTTTGCTCGTTTCGTCACTTTATACAATTAAAAAAAAAATCTTATGGGCAGACGTTGCATTTATCATCAGGTAAACCTTTTCCTAAATCTCTGAAGTCAAGGTATCAACGGTGCCACAAGTGTACGCGCAATCACAGAGGCACTCACTCGTTTGAACCTGCTTGTGCACGCAAGATTCGGATCTTATCGCATGAGCGTTACATAGTATACGGTAGGTTAGGGTGCAGTGTCAGAAACAAGGGGATCGCAACACAACCAGACCTTAAAACCAACTTTTACGTTTAACATTAAAAGTCAGGTACTGCGGTCGTCGATGACCAAGGGTGAGGATAATGATAGATTGAATCTGTATCTAAGAATATCCTAAATGTGTGACGCAGAAATCTGACATAGATTTTAAAAGAACTTGTTTAGAGGACATTATTAGATAGGTGTCCTATCGAGGTGTCGTAAGAGACGACTAAGGTATTGTGAAGAATAATATCCGAATATGCAATGTTGTTACTACGCTGCTCGTGTGAATGCAACGGGGAGTAAGAAATTTGTGACTTGTACGAAAATGGCGGCGACGTGGTTCGCCAACCGTCATATTTCGCTTCCCGCAAGGGCGAAAAGTGGGCTACGTGTGAGGCCTCTGCCTACCCGTGTAGATTTTGATATTCATTCAACTGTTAAAACAAGCCTAAATCGAATAATGAAAATTTATTCGACTTTAACTATGAAGATTATAAAAATATATTACAAAAACATATGAAGTTCGCCCACCGGCAACGGAATAGCGAGGCGGACATTTCCCGTCTCCGAAACTATCTCAGTAATGAAAGAAAGTCCTCGGTGTGGTTTACGGACATAAATTAAACACACTACAACCTAGACCCAGAACAATAACACAGACGAGTATCCGATGAAGCTGTAAAAGCCGAGAAGGCTAACAGCAATTACATCACCGAAAATATATATAACACAGACTGTTCGTCAATAGATCACGCAAATATTTGTTTCGTGTTGGGATTGATCCGACGACCTGTAGTGCAGAAACTATTAATGGTAACATTCTACGCAGGATTTCGTCTATATAGAAATTTTGACTTTGACTTTGACTTTTAAGGCCACTGAGAGCTAGTGACATTATTGGGCATATGAGACTTAAGAACTGATGTCTCTCGGAGACGGGCGCAGTGTGTTGCGACGGCTTGGTCTGCGAATTAAAAAAATTAAAAAAGTAAAGTATCAGCCTATAAATGTCCCACTGCTGAGCACAGGCCTCCTCTCATTTCTGAGAGGGTTTTGAAGCTAGGAAGAATCCGCCACGCTGCTCCAATGCGGGTTGGCGGACTTCACATGTCTTCGAAATATTTTTTATTTCTCGGACATGCAGGTTTCCTCACGATGTTTTCCTTCACCGCCGAGCACATGGGAAACAATTTTAGTGGTGCCGGTACTGGGGCTCGAACCCAGGTCACTCGCATACTAAGAAATTTAAAGCGAGCGCCTAGCGAATTACTCTAGTATAACTTTATTTTTTACTTATATGTTTATTTGGTGATTTATGAAAGTTTAATTAGGTTTGGTTAATCTCTTTGAAAATGCATCTTGATTTTTTTTAAATTTTTCATAATATGGAAACAAATGAATAGGAAATAATTTGTATGTAATATTTTATGACGTGAAAAATATGAGTTATTTTATATTAAGAGTTAACTGCAAGGTTTTGTAACTAAATGAACCATATAAGTAATTTTACAGGCAAGCTACATATTTCTACATCTTTATAATACTGCTGTAATTGTACTTTAGTTTTAAAGTGACTGAAAAAAATACTGGTTGAGCTGAGTATTATGAAAGTAATCTATATTGACTAATAGATATTATAATATTATAAAATTACTGCTATACGCCCTCTTCTCTGGGTGTAATGTGTCCAGATCGTTTACCCCCTTTAGAGGAAATTTTTCGTAAAATCTGCTCTTAGTGGGTGTCTCTGTCGGGAAAGGAATATATATGCCAAAAGACATTGCTCAGCTCCCATACAAAGTTCGCCTAAGAACCAATAGTCATAAAACATTCATTATTGGGTACAAAATAGCACCTATGTATCCGTTAAAGCAGATTAAACGACGGACACTTCTCAAAATTAATTTATTACTAAAAATATTTGCGATATTGATTATATAATTTCGGTGATGTAATTGCTGTTAGCCTTAATGATTTTTTATATTTACGCGAACACTACTCATTTAAATGAAATTATTTTACGCATTTTATCGCGTTTAATGTTTTACTATTTATAACCCGACGTTTCGGGCGCTTTACAGCTCCCATGGTCACGGGGGGACTGAGGTGACAGTAGTCCCGATGTCATAGTTAACCCGGAGTACCTTCAGCTTTTAATTATTATTTTTAGTCCGATCTACGCAGAAAAAGCTTACTGTGTCTTAAAGCCTTGCAGTGGTATGCTTGGTTTTTGATTTAATTTTATTAATAATAGGATCCCAAGCCGGTGGGATCCTATTATTCAGACAACTGTCAATCAACAATCAACAGACATCGGGACAACTGTCACCTCAGTCTCCCCGTGACCATGGGAGCTGTAAAGCGCCCGAAACGTCGGTTTATAAATAGTAAAATATTAAACGCGATAAAATCCGTAAAATTAGTTTCATTTAAATGCTGTTAGCCTTTTTTGGCTTTTACAACTTCATCGGATACTGTGCTCACGGGTCAGGGGCCCTCGTGCCTGGTTTGGTTTGACCCAAACAAAAATACATAAATAAACTCCTACAATAACCTTGAAATTCGGACTGCGTGTTCGCTGCGTGCTTGCGCAATTTAGAATATCTCAATATGATTTTGAGTCGCCTAATGACCGTCCGAGGGAGGATGCGGGCCTCCATTCGGACTGTCGACTTGTGTCGGTAACTCTGGGCGGTGAGAACCGCCCTGGAACACGGGTGTATCGTGTGTACGCGGTGTGATTTTGATTGATGACTGTATGTAGCCTTGCTGTTCGATTTAAGGTTCTCTTCAAAATATCAGTTGCTATAATCCGGTTGTATAATGGAAAAAAAACACGATGAGCACCTAACAAACAAACACAAAGATCGCTAATATTACAATTAACAATAAAATCAAATCAAAGATTGCCGCATTCGTGTGATTATGTATAATGGTTGTCAATACCCTAACGTCATTAGACATTCAAATTCTCTCTCACTCGCACGCTTAGATAACCTATATTTGTTTCTCGCTCGCACTGTCAACACTAAGTTTACTATGATATTTAGTTACGCTATTATGTGTGACTTAGCGCTTTAAACAGCTTTGGTTCTTGTTTCTTGACGTACGGATCTAGCGCTGAAGCGATGATTTTAGATGTTATTCGGAGAACGGCAAAGTGTCGTAATTAATGAAATTTCTATTTAATTTTTTTAATCTGAGCAGCAATCCGTCTAGGTAGGTACCACCCCAGGGCCAGTTATTCTGCCGAGAAGCAGTAGTGTGCAAACATTACTGTATTTCGGTTTGAAGGGCACTGTGAGCTAGCGTAATCACTGGGCGTATAAGACTTAAGAACGGATGATGTCTCAGGGTGACGGGCGCAGTGTAGTGTCACACAGAAATGTTTTGGGTGACATAGCATTTGTCATGGGTAGACGTTGCACTTTACATCAGGTGAACGTTTTGCTAGTTTCGTCGCTCTATCCAATAAAAAAAAAGTGTCCGTTGAAGTCTAGTATTTGTACTAAAGGACATAAAATAATCTAAAGACTATGGTATATGTCAAACTCATGTTGATCCTTAGGCGAATTTGGGCAATGTCATTTCAGGTCTTTTCGGAGACATCGTGATCAGTCAGTGACAAATCGCTAATATGTAACAAAAAATCTCACCAAAAGTCGCCTTCGAAATGCAATAAAAATTTTCATACAACACAGAACTATCATATTTTAGTCTCTTAACTTTAATTCAGGCAAAGGTTTACATCAAAACCGCCACCTAGTAGTTAATCCGATTTCAACCAGTAATTTATTGAACAACACAAAAGAAATCCCATCGCTCGAACAAGTAAGGTTTGTTCTGTAGCCGGAGCGATCTTCTCTGCGGCAGGATGTCCCAATGAGCTCATTGTGGCAATTCACCGACGGCATCACTTCCGCCTGGCCACGCTCCCGCCTAGTGACACTCGGCCGCGGTCATTTGTGACTCTTTCTCATCGTCATCACCAGAAAAATACGGGCTAAGTTTTCTTTTTATAATACTGAAGAAAATATTCATACTATCGCTTAATATCGAATGGGAAACAAATATAACTTGATAATATAGACTACTACTTTATATTAGGACGTTTGACGAACGAAATTTATATTTCATACATAAGGGAAATATCATTGGGGAATATATTATTATAAAATTAGGGAATTACTATGTTTTTATTTATTATTTGATTTGATAAAAGTAACGGAACGAGCACAAATGCTGTGTCACCCAGAACAGTGTGACACCACAATGCGCCCGTCACCCTGAGACATCAGTTCTTAAGTCTCATATGCCCAGTGATTACGCTAGCTCTCAGTGTCCTTCAAACCGAAACACAGTAATGTTTGCACACTACTGCTTCACGGCAGAATAACTGGCCCTGGGGTGGTACCTACCTAGACGGATTCCTGCATAGGAATCCTACCACCAGTAGTACCTATGTAAAGAAGTAAGAATAAAAATACGCTCCATATTAACGGCAATTACACGAACCGAATCAACTGTTGCCACAAGCAAGACTCTTTACCGATCATGATATATTGAAATCGAAGAAACAAGATCGTTGACCTGTATCAGCGATGTCACATAACTACAGACAGAATAACACATTAAGTAATTATCCATGTGAGATTACATTACACAATCAAAACATACACTGTAGACTACGACCTTGATGCTCCGGTCTGTGAGAAAACTAGTGATTTAATTATTTAGCTCATAGGAAGAAAGCTTCGAGAGAAGCTATTTATCCCAGATCCGATCAAAGGAATTAGCTATGTCCGATCTAACAGCCACTGCCACCCCGTTGGCTTGCCTTCCTCCGCCCATCGAGTGAGGTAGACTAGAAGATCACAAGGTGAGCGACCGAGACGGAAGCCGCACTGGCGGCCACTAATTAGCTGGTGCCCCTCTTGGTACCTCATGAACTGGTCCTTAATAATTTATTCCATTATTTTGGAGACCAAAGAGGTGATGGCGATAGCATGTCGCGTTTTTTAGGGATCGGCACTGAAGCTATCTTCCAAGAGTTCGGGACAACACCTCGAAAGTAGTGCTACGAGATAATTTAAATATTAATTTAAGGACAGGGATCTCCGAGCTACTATTAGATCTCACGGATACAGCCTTAATTTCTTGAGCCACCAAACTCTTAACGATGTTATCCTTCTTCCCGATAACCACTGCCATCTCCGCGTTAACGGCCACGGTCTCTAACGATTTTTGTGATATGGATGGTGTTAAGTTATATTTGAGACCCTTATGTAAAAGGGACATTTCATCATTTGGAAACTGGACATTAGTAAGATTTTCTACACGGGGATAAAATTTATGTGAGGATGTCTGTGTGTCGCAATTTTGTTTACGGGAAGAAGTGGATACTAAACGTTGTAATTTACGGGACTGAATCTGATACTTTAAATGGACAGCCATCGAAGCGAGATCTCTGCCCTTCCGATCCAAAATATCGAATTCAATATTATGTAATTTATAGGACAGTTCGGAATATAATAATTTAAGATGAAGTTTCAAGTTATCTCACTAAGCCAAATTTTTTGAGCCCTAGATATAGCAACGTCAGCTGCCCGAGTGTGTGTGCCAGAACGTATGTTAATATAATTAGGTATAACATGCTGTTGCTTACACTGCTGATTGAACCAAACATTCTGAGCAGCAAAACGATGTAATTTTGTCAGTTTAACTATATTAAATATTAATGTTCTTAATAATAACGACAGTATGACGACGAGACTCCTAATATGTGCATTATCAACGAATCTTAAAAACGGAATAAACGGAACAAACTTATTTCACATCTCACAGCGAGTCATGGATTCTTTTTTTTTTAATCTTTTTTTCTTAAAAACGAAGCTCCACAGTAGGATTTCTCCCGTGTCGTGGGTGCGTTTAACAGACATAAATTCCACATGCACAAACACCCAGACCCGGAACAACTATATGTAGGCCATGCAAATATTTGTCCCGTGCGGGAATTGAACCCGCGACCCGCGGCGCAGAAGCCATGGGCTAAGCCACTGCGCCAATCGAGACGACAAATATGACATGATTGACGTCGTGCATACGACGCTATCATAGCAGATTCAAATTTCAATTATGCGCAGGATTTTGGAGCTCATGCTATAATTTCAGTAACATTTAAAGTTAGAAAACCTAGGCCTCACTTTAAATACTGAAATTATAGACCCATGAAACTAATTAATTTATCCGACGTTAACAATATGGTAGAGCCGTGGTAGCTCAGGGGCTAGGCGCTCGCTTTAAATTTCATAGTACGTGAGTGACCTGGGTTCGATTCCCGGTGCCGGCACCACTAAAATTGTTAATTGCAATTTTAAGTGCTGATTTACCACGTGCTCGGCGGTGAAGGAAAACATCGTTAGGAAACTTGCATGTCTGAGGAATAAAAAATATTTCGAAGATATGTGAAGTCTGCCAACCCGCATTGGAGCAGCGTGGCGGATTCTTCCTAGCTCCAAAACCCTCTCAGAAATGAGAGGAGGCCTGTGCTCAGTAGTGGGACATTTATAGGCTGAAACTTTTTAACAATATAGTTGCTTCGATTGATTGGGAAAGTATAATACACATGAATTGCGATGGTGTCCACATTTAATAACTGTTCACTTAGTATTTATAATATTCATGCCGCTGAAAAGTCCATAGTAGTTAGAGGTCGGAATACACCGTTGCTAACCTTGGCGATGAAGCTCATCCTAGGTTTAGTAACACCAACTTTGGACAGCCATTAACAACATTATGAATCTCTGAAACATTTGGCATTTTTTTTAAACGGCCAAATAATAATTATAAACAAAATAATATTTTATTTATTAGATGGATGACCATCAGAGGTGGTAAAAAAATGCCGGATCGGATTCTTTCCCATAAAGCTAAAGTAAATGGTGTATGTTTGAGTCGTGTATCTCAGTTCAGGTACCTGGGTCACATTATGATGTGATGTTCTCCTAGCCGATTTCGATCACGGCGACAACTTCCGAATCCGAATGTCGAGAGCCATCCACTGCGCAGGAGATATTATAGTGCCACAAGTGTAAGCGCAAATACAGAGGCACTCGCTCGTCCCAACCTACCCGCGCCCGATGTAACGCTTATGCGATAAGATCGGAGATAGGCTAGGATGCAGTGTCAGAAACACGGGGACAAACACAACACAACCAGACCCGAAAACCAACAATTTGTGTTTTAGCACAAATGCTGGCTCCGGCTGGGATTCGAACCCAGGACCCGCCGCGTAGAAGTCAGGTACTCTGACCACTAGGCCACGCGGTCGTCACATTATAACGGAAACACAAACAGATGATTTAGAAATATTTAGGGAGTTACCAATAGTTATCACGCTGAACTTTAGAAGTAAAATTATCTTTATTAAAATCTTACTGTCAAACATATTATTTAAACCAGTGCGTTATGTATATTTTCGGTGCTTCTAGATTGTTTGCTGAAGCGAGGGTGGACGATGTTTTCGCATTGATGCGGAAGTAAGAAATCGTTTTCATTAATTTCCCGTATGCGGGGACCACCAAGCTCCAACAAATTCCTGAAGATGATAGGTGAAAGAGTCGAGTTATGTCCTTGGAGGCTCCCTGAGCTGCATTTAGGGAGAGCTGGTGCAGCGGTAAAGTGTTTTGGAGCGACGCTTTTAATTATTTTTTAATGTTTTATTTTATTAATTTGACTCTAACATAGATTTATAAAAGCCGTGGTAGCTCAGGGGCCTGGTGCTCGCATTAAATTTCATAGTACGTAAGTAATCTGGGTTCGATCCCCGGTGCCAGCACCTCGAAATTTGTTCACCAATTTTAAGTGCTGATTTACCACGTGCTTAGCGGTGAAGGAAAACATCGTGAGGAAACCTGCATCTCCGAGGAACAGAAAAATTTCGAGGACATGTGAAGTCCGCCAACCCGCATTGGAGCAGCGTGGCGGACTATTCCCGGCTCCAAAACCCTCTCAGAAATGAAAAGAGGCCTGTGCTCAGCAGTGGGACATTTATAGGCTGTTACTTTACTTTTTTTTACTTTTATAGATTTATAAGATATTACTAACTCAATGTGGGTAATTAATAATGAAAAAAAGTATTATTATTGTATGGTATTACTGTAGTTTTCGCGTCAGGTCAGTATATAAATACATAAACGCACAGATAAAGATATAGAATAAAATAAAATAAATATGATAGTATAAGAGATATACTCAACATAATATTATATAATAAAATATATAAAAAATCCCCCACCAGACAGGCAGAGGAGACGAAACGGCCGGGGGTTAGGGGGAAAGGGCGTTATTATTATTATTATTAGGTACACAAGCAGTTGTTACGATTAAAAGTTAACAATAATGAATATAAATATCTATCTACAAACTTTTTCAGAGAGCAATCTAAGCTACTTTTTATTTGAGAAATATTTAGGGTTCCTGCGTAAAATCTTAAAAACTGTAGAAATTAGCTGCTAACAACACTATACTGTGATTGCCAATCCCTCGGACCAGCGTGGTGTAAATTCCTACTATGTGAATCGTGACTAAAAAAACCCTTTGATTAGAAGCGGAGGCAAGGGGCTATGAGCTACGGAATTGTATACATACATAAATTTATCTGTAGATATTAAATAATTTCCGGATGTCGTTATCGATAATTAACTAACTCATTACTAATCGGTTACTATATATATAGGTCACATTTTACGTCTGTGACATTTTTCAGCACTGAATATTTTAGCAGACTTTGTCATCATCTATGCAAACTATATTACATAATAAAATTATTTCATTTTAAATAGCGTCCTCTTACGAGTATTTCTCTTCCTTGAGCCGGATGGAACCATGTATATGTAACTAAATGCAATTTATAAAACTATAGATATAGAATCAGATATATTTAATGTAATTTTTTTTCAATTAGTGTAGAATCTTGAAAAGTAGCACTAAACAGTAAGTTTTCTTTCAAGCCATTATCTTATGTTCTCAACGAATTATGTAAGTGACGAATTTGGCGATTTCACGTAACATTGATACTGAAAATATAAAAGTAAAAAGTAATAAAAAATTTATTAATTGAATTACGAATTTTGTACAGCGTCAGTGCAATAAAGCTTTTAAAGTGAATGAAATATTGCGATTCTATATTAATATAGTTAGTTTGACGAAATGTTTATATGATAACAATAATTCTAAATATAATCTAAGGTGTTCGAAAATCGGCCCGGGCCATTATTGAATAATAAAATACTTAAGCAGACACTGGTACAAGCCGCGACAAACGTTAGACAGAAGAAGAATATTCAATAAATAATTCAAAAGATAATCGAAGGTGGTCGAAAATCGGCCCGGGCCATTATTAAATAATAAAATACTTAAGCAGACACTGGTACAAGCCGCGACAAACGTTAGACAGAAGAAGAAAATTTGATAAATAATTTAAAAGATAATCGAAGGTGGTCGACAATCGGCCCTGGCCATTATTGAATAAGTGCTAATAGATTTCATACTTAAGCCGACACTGGTATAATATGGGCAAACGTTAGACAGAAGAAAAAAATTTGATACTTAGTTACGAGCTTTTACTGATCTAACGTTGTTAACGACCAGTCTGCTTTCAGGTTACTGTAGAAGATGTACAGTAACCTGAAGTTGTCGCCCTGATCATCATTATCATCATCATCATTATCATCATCATCATCACCATCTCTGTTGACCTTATTTGATGACCCAGTTACATTTTAATTCAAAGTTAGTATTATCTTATCACATTTTGTTCTACGTTTACTATTTACAAATGTAATTCATATATCTATGGGGTCAACCTTTAGAATATTTATGGTACGCTAATCTTCAAATTGGACTTACATTTAAATTTTTTTAATAATTTTTGGAGAACTACCTTTTGGAATTGCCATTCAGAATTTATTTCTAAGCACACACTAATTCCCTTTTCATAATAACAGCTTTTCAATTACAAATAAGCAGGGATTTTATTTCTTCTGTAATTTGGTTTATAAATTCGCACTTTCGATTTCTCCAATAAATTGACGCGTATGGCTTTAAGCGATGGAGGTCTATTTTGTAACCCTTGTAGTTTCGTGATTGGTTTTACTTTGGTCTATGAAGTTCATTCATTGGTTAATGGGATCAAAAGAACCGATCACAATACCAACCAGAGTTACACAGTAGACCCCCTGGTACTAGATTGTTAAATTTTACAAAAGACTGTATTAATCAGTGGGTACTCACACCAGCTGGATGCAGTCCGACCGCAGAATTGCTTTGTCTTAGGATTCCAGATGAAGCGCCTGGCCTTTTGTCCTCCGGTTAGCGGCGGTTCCTTCTCCCGGTAGTACAGATTGAACCGCTCCAAACTCGTTAAGTCTGAAGGTCGCTTCTTCACCGTCATTTCGCTTGCTTAAAATTTCTTGTATGAATTTAAGCTTCTGAAAAGCTTTGTTTTGAATCCTGTGAAGCCAATTTTAAAATATTTTAATTTACTTTTAAGTTTTAAATTCGTTTTATCTACAAATTTCTAGATTTGTAAAGAAATCTGATTCTACGACTTCTAATAAAAAAGAGAGGATCATCTTCACCATTTGACTAATTATCTAAATCTATATGATAAATTCTACGTCGAGTCTTATTACTCTTAATATTCTGCTTTAGACTAGTTAGTAGAAAGTATGGTTTTTGCTGTGGTAGAAATTTTCATAACTTTTAATAATGTAATTTAAAATGATGAATTTGAAATTTCGAATACAATTTTTCTGTACACTGTTAAGCAGATAAATTACTTAAATAATGGAAATAATTGTGTAAATTTATACATTACATTAAAAATTTAATTCTCATAAACTACATCTAAAAATTATATTAGATAAGTTCCGATGATAATTCATTGGCTACGAGTATTTTAAAGTTTATTTTATATACGACATTAAAACCAACATTGGGTTGTGTAAGAGTTAAATGCTAGTCGCTTGAAGTGGAAACGAAGTTCGAAATAGTCAGTTCGTTAGAGCCGAGTAGAGAGAGAGTGGATAAAAAAATTAACAGGATAATATTCAGACCCAGTCTCCAGATTACAGCTTCACCGAGCATCACATACGAATATGACACGACACGAAAGTAATTTAAGCTTTGCTTGTTTGAGTAGTATCTAATCATTTTCCAAGCCAACTAGCTTGTTTAGCACCACCAAGGGTTCACGTTGAGGGGGCTGTTTGAGATTTAGGATGAGTGTAGATCTCACTGTATCTCCTTTAATTATTAAATGGATTTTTAAATTAATATCTATGAATGAGTTAAATGAAGTTACTTGCGGCTGGAAGATCAGAAAGGGAAAAACTATTAAAGGGCACGATAGCCTTCTAATTCAACATTTAAATTACAAAACAAAACAAAAATCATGAAATTTGTTGAGCTTATTACTTTCAACTAATATTTTCAAAGTTAAAACTTGCTCTCGACTACAAAGAATTTATCATATCATAAAGACCAATACGTAACTTTTTTTTTAAAGTAATGCCGTTTTTAAACGATAAATATTTAAGTTATAAAATTAAAGCTCTTAACTGGAAGTGAATACGTTACGTTTCTACATGTGTACCTGTAGTCGAATTCGTCCAATGTTGGCGAGAAGAGCGGCGCAAGAGTGCTGCGCACGCAGACTGCGCCCGCGCACACTGCTAGAATCGCCGCCAGGATAATGGGACGGTGTTGTAAAAGAGGGACGCATTTTATAAAGTAAACAATGTTAAATGATAATTGTAGATCAGGATAAACATATATTTTTTACTATATACTATTTTGATAACGAATTAATTTTATAATTTTTTATTGGATAAAGTGACGAAACGAGCAAAACGTTCAACTGACGGTAGGAGCAACGTTTGCCCATATCAAAGGCTTAACAAAGGGGGGGACATCCCCAGAAAATTTCTGTGTGACGACACCCGCAGACATCAGTTCTTAAGTCTCATATGCTTATTAAATTACACTAGCTCACAGTTCCCTTCGAACCGAAACACAGTAACGTTTGCACAATTCTACCTATCATCTTATATAGGATTAATTTTTCCTCTTCAAAGAGCCGTGGTAGCTAAGAGCCGTAGTAGCTCAGGGGCTAGGCGCTCGCTTTAAATTTCATAGAACGCGAGTGACCTGGGTTCGATTCCCGGTGCCGGCACCACTAAAATTGTTAATTGCAATTTTAAGTGCTGACTTACCACGTGCTCGGCGGTGAAGGAAAACATCGTGAGGAAACCTGCATGTCTGAGAAATTAAAAATATTTCGAAGACATGTGAAGTCCGCCAACCCGCATTGGAGCAGCGTGGCGGATTCTTCCTAGCTCCAAAACCCTCTCAGAAATGAGAGGAGGCCTGTGCTCAGTAGTGGGACATTTATGGGCTGAAACTTTACTTTTACTTTACTTTACTTCTTCTCAGTTAGTTAATAGTTCACTAATGGACATAGGCCACAAAGGGTGAACTCGTCGTTATCACCACGCTTGACAGGGGATTGACGATCGCAGGCGTCTGACGCCTTGCACTTTAGACGCAGCTATCCGTCACCGGTTGTTGTATTTTAACCCGGTATTTTTTGTGAAGGTTATTCCGCCATCGGAAACCGAGAGATTTTTCTTCAGTCCACTCATACGACACCCTCGGGTTGAAATGGAGGTGACGGATTTTCTTATACCAAAGGAGACAAGGCAATTTATTTGTGATAGCAATTATTTTAGGCTTTGTGGTGTGAATTCAGCGATCATTCTATCATGAAAATTACTAAAGGTTCTCGACGGACTAATTCCGCATCGGCACGATCCGTATGCCCGCCGCATGATACTGGTCAGGGCGGTGATCTAAGCAAATTTACAAGAATTAATGTTAAAGGTATAGTACGTACGATGCAGGTTCTTAAGGTAGCCTGCAATCATTATCATCATCATCATTTTAGCCTATCACTCGTCCACTCCTGAACACGCAAGCTTGTAGCTCTCATTTCGGGGGCATTTTGCCATAGTTGCCACGCTTTGTTTGTACTTTATTTATTCAGATAATAAAAAAAAAGTTGACGACCGCGTGGCCTAGTGGTCAGAGTACTTGACTTCTAAGCCGCGGGTCCTGGGTTCGAATCCCAGCCGGAGCCAACATTTGTGCTTAAACACAAATTGTTGGTTTTCGAGTCTGGTTGTCTTGTGATTGTCTCCGCGTTTCTGACACTGCATCCTAGCCTACCTCCGATCTTATCGCATCAGCGTTACATCGGGCGCGGGTAGGTTGGGACGAGTGAGTGCCTCTGTGTTTGCGCGTACACTTGTGGCACTATAATATCTCCTGCGCAGTTGATGGCTCTCGACAGTATTCGGAAGTTGTCGCCGTGGCCGAAATCGGCTAGGAGAACATCACATTTATTCAGATGATGCAGGAGATGGGCAGCAGCATCTTTCTTGAAGAAAGATGCTGCTGCCCATCTCCTGCTTTTCATTTTCCCCTCTGTCGACTTTTACTACAATGACGGGATGAGATGGAGTGGTAGATTCTCTTAAGCTGCCACCACAAGGCAGCCTGCAATAATTATTTTATTTTTATCAAACACTACAAACACATAACAATAAAACATACTAAGAGTAATAATTTAAATAACTGTTTCAAATTCATTAAAACTGTTGCATAATGCCGACCATTCGCCCCCTCAAGCAAGCAAGTGCACTTGTAATAATTTGTCACCTTGCCTGTTTCGTGCCCTTATTTATTAGCGAGTATGATTTAACGTAATTTGCTATGTTATACCATTTTTTATTTTCCATTCTTTGTGTGTCCTTTGTAAAACGTACCTGCAACTGAATTTTGATGATGTTAATGACGAGCGAGTGGCTCACTTGATGGTAAGTGCCACTCTTTTCCAAAAAAAGTGCGGTAGCACTGTCCACTGGAACGTTATGTGTGCACCGTATACATATAAACAGCGGTGCCTGTAGTTACACTAGCTTCAATGCCCTCCAGTCTCAAACATAGTGGTGTTTGCTGGCACTACTGTTTCATGGCAGAATAATTGGCACTGCGATGGTACCTACCTTAATGTGTCGGTAATATGTTCAGGCTCGTCTGCTCGAGTTTTTAATACACTGAGCCTATTCTTTGTAAATCTATATATAATGTTTTATGACAGATAAAAATAAAAGAATTGCAAAAGAAAAAAAGGATACGAAAGAAACTCCGTAGTATCTTTCGCATGTTTCTGCTCCGTCAGGGAAACCTGATTACGAAACGGCGGTGGATTGTAAAGAAATGATGTTTGATAAACGAAATTTCGAAAGTCGAAAAATAAAGAATTTCTATTTTATTTCAATGGTACACAATCCTTTTTAGACACACAGAGCTTATCTAAAGAGCTTGTACAAATTATTAGTTCGCGGATTTGAATGTTAGTTTAACTCTGACGATGTTAATGTTATCCCGAAAACGCTGTGTTGTTCATTGTGCCAACGGGGTACTTCATTTCAGCCTATCACTAGTCCACTGCTGAACTTAGGCCTCCCCCGTAGATTGCCACAATTTTGTAGCTCTCTTTTTTGGGGGAGTTTTGCCGTAGTTGCCACGCTTGGCAGGCGGGTTGGCAACCGCAGTTAATTTATTCAGATGTTACAAGTTGCTGACCACCTCCTTATTTTTTGATTTTATTTTCCCTCTGTCGACTTTTACGACACCTACGGGATGACATGGGGTGGTAGATTCTCTCAAGCCGCCGCCACTCGGGCTACTTAGAGAAATGTTATATTGAAGCTAGGTTAACGCTGAATTTCTGATGTTCTTATAAAATTTCCGATGTCACACGATATTCACATGTAGCATAACAAAGGGGTGTGAGGTACACATACACAGACGTCTGCATCTATCATCAATGAGTACCCTACAGTTAGGTGTATTGTCACCGGTTCGAATCTCAGACGGATCAAACATTTGAGCGAAAACTCAAATCGTTGGTTTTCAGTTCTGGTTGTGTTGTGTGTGAAAACGTCTGTTAAACGCTCTCATACAGGTTAAAGTAACTAGTGTGTAGCATGCTTTTTTTAATAAAAATATAGGACACACACACCATACGATGCGACTCGTCGTACAGTTAAACGCAAAATTAAGTTTTTTTCGAGACATTGCCAGACAAGAAAAACTAAGATAGTCCGATGGTAACAATCCGTTGCGCGCAGACTGACACAACAATTTTATTTGTTTTGTATTCATAGTAACATTGATGAAATTCGTAAAGCATCAGCTTGTCTTATATTTTTTAAGCAATCGTGAATGAACCAACACCGTGTCTAGTGAGCGATGGAGGTCAGCAGTCGAAGGAAGCGGCCGCGACGCCAATCAGCCGCTTCCGTCCCATACGTAACCGGCCTAATAGCTCCTGTATGCTAAAGTCAAAAGAACGCTCGTCCGTGCGTAATTTACATAGTATGCGTGTAAGATACTAGCTGAGCCCTGCGGTTTCGCCCGCGTAAAATATGCAGACCGCATGATTGCGCTGTACGGAATACCTCGCTAACCTGAGCATTCGCAGTTCGCCCCTTCTCGGTAATGTTAGGCATC
Source organism: Luehdorfia chinensis (assembly GCA_019845155.1). Lineage (NCBI taxonomy): Eukaryota > Metazoa > Arthropoda > Insecta > Lepidoptera > Papilionidae > Luehdorfia > Luehdorfia chinensis. The sequence goes on from JAHVAK010000103.1 coordinate 13,142,012, forward strand.
CTTATCTCTTAGAATATGTATCCTTATAGGCCTAGGTATCCTCATATCTTGGAATAGAATAGAAAAAACATTTATTCATCACATCACACATAAAATAAACAAAGGAGGAAAAATGTAAAAGAAAAGTACAAAAATAGCCTTGTGCCGAATAGAGGTTGGCAGCATGTGCTGTGTAATCCCAAACAACGTTGATTTTCAGCCAAACCTATGCATTTTTTAATTAATTTAAATCGTCAGAAATCATTTTGTGAACCTATGCTTTAGCTTAACGGACATAGAGCGGTTGTCACTCTAATAACTTATATGATATATAATAGGCTATTACAGCTTAAAACCTTATTTCTATAAACGAACTATCTAATGTAAAAATACATTTTCAAATCTGATTAGTATTTCCTGAAATTAGCGCGACCAAACTTACAAACTACCTTGGTTTATTATAATAGTAAGATTTATAGGTAGTTACGAGTACTTCTGTAGATGTTGTTTAATACGCATAATGCTTCATTAATTGTTTATGAATGCATGAAATTGCATTTATCATGCGGCGCCACAAATAACTTTAAAATGTAGTAAGTAATTAGCCGTGGTAGCTCAGGGGCCTGGTGCTCGCCTTTAATTTCATAGTAAGCGAGTAACCTGGGTTCGATCCCCGGTGCCAGCACCTCTAATATTGTTCTACAATTTTAAGTGCTGATTTACCACGTGCTTAGCGGTGAAGGAAAACATCGTGAGGAAACCTGCATGTCCGAGGAATAGAAATATTTCGAGGACATGTGAAGTCCGCCAACCCGCATTGGAGCAGCGTGGCGGATTCTTCCTAGCTCCAAAACCCTCTCAGAAATGAGAGGAGGCCTGTGCTCAGCAGTGGGACATTTATAGGCTGAAACTTTACTTTTTTTTTAAGTAATTAAAAGTAGTGCTGGATAAAAAAGGCGTGGCACTTATTTAATGAAAGAAAGTAACGAGACAAGCAGTTCATCTGATGGTGCAACGTCTGCTGATACCAAATACTGTATCACCTAGAGCAAATGGTGTGTCACCTAGAGACATCAGTTCTTAAGTCTCATATGCTCAGTAATTACACAAGCTCTCAGTGCCCTTCAGACGGAAATACAATAATATTTGCGCGCTACTATTTCACGGCAGAATAACTGGCCCTGCGGTGGTACTTTGACGGATTCCTGTATAGGAAACCTACCATCAATAAAACAACAGAAGTTCTTTAGTCTTATTTGTCCTGTGATTGCAATCGCTATAGTGCCCTTCAAACCGAACCACGGTGATGTTTGCACACTACTCATCATCATCATCATTTCAGCCCGTAACAAGTCCACTGATGAACATAGGCCACCGGGTAGATTGCCACAAATCGTGGAATGCCATATCTTTCAAGTGTACATACTTACCATATCTTCTTTTTGCCATATCTTCTTTTTTTTTATTTCATAAAAGTGACGGAACGAGCAAAACGTTCACCTGATGGTAAGTGTGACTTCTGCTCATCACAAATGCTGTGTCACCCAGAAAATTACTGTGTGACACCACACTGCGCCCGTCACCCTGAGACATCAGTTCTTAAGTCTCAAATGCCCAGTGATTACTCTAGCTCACAGTGCCCTTCAAGCCGAAACACAGTAATGCTTGCACACTACTGCTTCACGGCAGAATAACTGGCCCTGGAGTGGTACCTACCTAGACGGATTCCTGCATAGGAATCCTACCACCACTTGTTCATGACTGAGTAGAATAACACCACCTTTTTCCTACCGATGTGTCGTAAGAGGCGACTAAGGTACTTTCCGGGCAGCCTTTATCCGTGCCGAATAATAATATGCAATGCTGTCACTACATTGCTCGTTGCCCACGTCTCGCTTCCTGCGGGCGCGATAAGTGGGATACGGTGTGGTCTCTACTAACCCTCTAAATGGGAAAAGCTTGTCGAAGTAATAACGGTGTACGTTCACTCAATGCACAATTGAGATACATGTAGCCCACTTTTCGACCCCGCGGGAAATGTGACGAACCACGTTGCCGCCATTTTGGTACGAGTTTCTGAGGACTCTGACTCCCCGTGGCGTTCCCACGAGCAGTATAGCAGCAGGTGATGTTCTGAACGATTATAGGCTGTCTGTACAATACCTAAGTCGTCTCTTACGACACCCCGGTAGGATAGAGGTAGTCTACTTTATCGTCTAGGTATGATGTATCTGTGTGTATACACATTTTCCCACGATGAAATGCGATATGATAATTATTTAACAAGCTTGAAGTAATCCAATCTAGTTTCGCTAACATTCATGATCTTTCCGTCTTTTAAAAGTGGACTTTAAATTTAGTAAACTAGTATTGTTATTTAATTACACAGTTTTCGTTATTTTTTAATTTTGTGTATTTATTTAGGTCAAGAAATTTTCAGGGAATCAAAAAGGAAGTGATTAATACAATCTGGAAAAAAAAGCTCATAAAAATGAGTTATATTTAACCGCAGACATATTCATCGTCATCATCACAGCTCACGACTAGTCCACTGCTGAACATAGGCCTTCCAAATAGATTGCGACAAAAGTTTTTAGCTCTTAATTTTGGAGCTTTTTGCCTTAATTGCCACGCTTGGCAGGCAGGTCGTACCAGCAAGATGCTCCTGCCCACCTCCTGGTTTTTATCATCCCTCTGTCGACTTTTACGACACCCACGCAATGGGATGGGGTGGTAGATTCTCTTAAGCCGCCATCACACGGCTCAGGTTTTTTTTATGGAAGACGGGGGCAAACGAGCAAGCGGCTCACCTGATGGTAAGTGATATATCAGGCAAGTGCACTTTATGGAATCTGCTGAAAATCCCGCGAAAAACTGTGCTGGAATGCAAACCATCAAGGTGGCGACGATGGAATTTTGCGCTGTGCCGCAATGTGCCATGGTGAAAATCAGCGCCTGGAATTAATCCGAACAATTCCAAGGAACACACCCCATGATAGATCCTATAAAAATGCAAAGAGATGCAACATCTCTTCGCAAAGCCAGGGGATCAAGCCGATCAGATAGAGCATGGTCGTCGACGTTTCGAGCCGCTCTTCTCTGGACGCGGTCAAATGGAAGGACCTGCCACAGGGGTGCCCCACCCAAAGATGAGAACAGTATTCCATGTGCGGCAGAACTTGCGCCTTGTAAAGTTGCAAGCGGTGGGCCGGCATGAAATACTGTCCCGCTCTACTGAGCACGCCAAGCTTTTTGGAAGCCAGTTTGACTTTCCATTCTGAACTTCGAAACTGAACGTCACTCGATATGTCGACGCCAAGAACACCGATACTGGCTGAGCCAACGAGGGGGGTACTCTCAAAATGAGGTGATACGACGAAGGGTTTCTTTTTAGCGGTAAACGCACAATCCTGTGTCTTCTTCGGGTTGAGCTGGACTAAATTTAGTCGGCCCCAATCCGAGATTTTGTCTAACAAAGCCTCGACTTCAGACACAAGTTTGTTCCGGTACTCGTCGACGTGTTCCCGAGAAATATTAGCACGGCCGGTGTATACGGCATCACCAGTTCTCTCATCTGCATAACAATAAATGCTACAGATTTGAAACATATCATTTTTATGCAGAAGCAACAGGGTTGGTGACAGCACACAGCCTTGTGGGACACCAGCATTCACAGACTTAGCCACCGAGCATGCATCGTCAACTACGACCTTGATGCTCCGGTCTGTGAGAAAACTGGTTACCCAATTGCAAAATTTCTCGGGAAGCCCATAAGACGTAAGCTTCAAAAGAAGCGCTTTGTGCCAGACCCTATCAAAGGCCTTCGTTATTTCCAAGCAGCATCTTCATCTTCATTAGCTGCCAACCCCCCCTCCCCCTTGCTCTCGACTGCCATCGATGATTGGGTACACTAGAAGATCACCAACTGAGTAGATGTTTAACAAACTTCTGCGTTTCGTCTGGTGAGTGCAGGTAACCGGAGGCCCACCCACCCCCTCCCCCAAAACATGGTAGCGGAAACAAAAAATCTACCCCAGGGGGGTACCAGCACCACCGGTGCTGAAGAATCCCCCTCTGGGCACCCGCGCTCGGGCTACCAGTCGCTACCTGAGCGTGGGTGCTCAGGCTGCCCCTCGTATTCTGGGGGGGGGGGGGGGCAAAGTTCCGCTCTATTCCCTAACTGTTCGTGGCAAACGTAGCAAAAAAACTACGGCACCCCTTACCACGCTTGCCGTGGATTTCTGCAATATCAGGGGACTCTCCGGCGGATACCTCTTATCTTTCCTACCCGGGGTACAAGCTGGAACATTCCTTTGTGCCCCGGGCCGGGGTTTGTGTGTACGTCAGAGAGGATATATGTTCTCAACGCCTCGGCAGCCTTGAAGGTCCACCCTTTGGCTACACATAGACAGCGACGACCACCCTCGTGTCTATGGGTGCCTCTATAGGTCCCACAGCGGTAATACCGAAACTGACCGACTCATCGACCACATCCAAATGGCTGCAGATTCTGTGGTACAGCAGATTCCACCCGCAGAGATCGTGATACTCGGCGACTTCAACGCCCACCACGCCGAATGGCTTGGATCGCGAACCACCGATCATGCGGGGAGATCTGTCTGTGACTTTGCCCTGGCATATGATCTGACACAACTGGTTACTTCGCCGACGCGGGTACCAGATGTTGAGGATCATACACCTTCCCTGCTGGATCTCCTGCTGACCTCTCATCCGGACGGCTATGTGATCTCCGTCGATGCCATGTACAGTGCCTATCATGTGCCCAATGCGATCGCGATCTGCAGGTTCGCGCCGTGTATGGCACTATAGGTCGGCGGATTGGGATGGGATGCGGTCTTTCTTTGCGTCCTACCCATGGGGGCGGGTTTGCTTCTCGCTGGATGATCCCGATGTCGTTGCCGGGTCTGTCGCCGATGTGGTGCTTCAGGGAATGGAACTTTTCGTTCCATCCTCTGTGGTACCCGTCGGCGGTAGGTCCCAACCTTGGTTTGGTGGCACCTGCAGAATGGCAGCTCGCCAAAAGCAGCAGTGTTACCGGGCCTGGGCTTATGCATCGGCGTCTCGGGATTTAAAAACCAGCCACTTTAAAAAGAAGTACAACTCTGCTTCCAGGTCCTTCAAAAGAGTAATTGCTAAAGCAAAGTCGGAGCACATTGGCAGAATTGGCGAGAGACTAGGTCGCCTTCCTTCGGGAACCCGTGCGTTCTGGTCTCTCGCCGAGGCTGTCCAAGGGAATTTCTGTCAGCCATCACTACCATCTCTGCACAGGGAGGACGATTCACTGGCCCATGACGCAAAGGAGAAAGCCGATCTTCTGGGCTCTCTTTTTGCGTCCAACTCGACTCTTGACGACAGGGGGAGCTCACCGCCGACCATGCCGCGGTGTGGATGCTCTATGCCCGACATCAGGTTCTGGCAAAGCTCAGTGCGCAAAGCACTACTCTCCCTAGATATCAACAAGTCGAGTGGGCCTGATGGCATCCCACCTATCGTGCTGAGGATGTGTGCTCCAGAGTTGGCACCGGTTTTAACGCGTCTTTTCCGGTACTCCTACTCTCTAGGCGTCGTCCCGAAGTCATGGAAGACAGCTTTGGTGCACCCGATCCCTGAAAAAGGCGACCGCTCAGATCCGTCCAACTACAGGCCGATCGCCATCACCTCCTTGCTCTCCAAAATTATGGAGTCCATTATGAACTGCCAGCTCTTGAGGTACTTAGAGGAGCACCAGCTGATTAGCGACCGCCAGTACGGTTTCCGTCGGGGTCGCTCAGCTGGTGATCTTCTAGTGTACCTCACTCATCGATGGGCGGAGGCAGTCGAGAGTAAGGGGGAGGCCCTGGCAGTTAGCTTGGACATAGCGAAGGCCTTTGATCGGGTCTGGCACAAAGCACTTCTTTCGAAGCTGCCTTCTTACGGGCTTCCCGAGAAATTTTGTAATTGGGTCACCAGTTTTTTCACAGACCGGAGCATCAAGGTCGTAGTTGACGGTGCATGCTCGGACTCTAAGTCTGTGAATGCTGGTGTCCCACAAGGCTGTGTGCTATCACCAACCCTGTTTCTTCTGCATGTCAATGATATGTTGCAAATTAGTAACATTCATTGCTATGCAGATGACAGCACTGGTGATGCCGTATACACCGGCCGTGCTAATATTTCTCGGGAACACGTTGACGAGTACCGGAACAAACTAGTGTCTGAAGTCGAGTTTTTGTTAGACAAAATCTCGAATTGGGGCCGACTATATCTAGTCCAGTTCAACCCCAAGAAGACACAGGTTTGCGCGTTTACCGCTAAAAAGAAACCCTTTGTCGTATCACCTAATTTTGAGAGCACTCCCCTCGTTGCCTCAGCCAGTATCGGTATGCTTGGCGTCGACATATCGAGTGACGTTCAGTTTCGCGGTCACCTGGAAGGGAAGGCCAAATTGGCTTCCAAAAAGCTTGGCGTCCTCAGTAGAGCGCGACAGTACTTCATGCCGGCCCAACGCTTGCAACTTTATAAGGCGCAGGTTCGGCCGCACATGGAGTACTGTTCTCATCTCTGGGCGGGGGCGCCCCATTGTCAGCTACTTCCATTTGACCGCATTCAACGGAGAGCGGCTCGAATCGTCGACGACCATGTTCTATCTGATCGGCTTGATCCACTGGCTTTGCGAAGAGATGTTGCATCCCTTTGCATTTTTTATAAGATCTACCATGGGGAGTGTTCCGAAGAATTGTTCGGATTAATTCCAGCCGGTGATTTTCACCATCGCACATTGCGGCATAGCGCGAAATTCCATCGTCACCACCTTGATGGTTGGCATTCCAGCACAGTGCGTTTTTCGCGCAATTTTCTGCCCCGCACAAGCACCATATGGAATCTGCTGCCGCCAGCGGTTTTTCCGGACCGATACGACTTAGGGACCTTCAAGAAAAGAGCCTATTCCTTCCTCAAAGGCCGGCAACGCATCTGCTATTCCTCGGGTATTGTAGATGTTCATGGGCGGCGATGATCACTTACCATTAGGTGAGCCGCTTGCTCGTTTGCCTCCTCTAACATCCTAGTCTCCCCGCCATTGAGGATCATTAACAGCGGTCTCCCTTTCATCAGGTTGACTGACGTACTGAATACCTGGAGATTGCGTTGTGTTGTGTTTGTCGTGTATCTGACACTGCATCGTAGCTTATCTGCGATCTTATCGCATGGGCGTTACATCGGGCGCGGGTTGGTAAGGACGAGTGAGTGACTCTGCGTTTGCGGGTACACTTTTGGCACTATAATATGTACGTAATTGATAGCTACCGACAGTAATCGGAAGTCGGATTCGTGGCCGAAAATATTCCAAGGTGTCCCCTTCTCATTAGTTTTCAAATGTTTGTTTCCAGAACTCATTAATTTGTGGAAACTATTGGAGATTTCAGTTTAAACTCGTATGTAATTATCTTTATTATCTATTGTAACAATTTCTTTGCTATAATTAATAAAAAGTATTCGCACAATACATAACGCAATTCATATATGCTTTGACAACAAACTTCTAGAAAAGGCTATAAAATTTTCCAAACAATAAGGAGTATTTATATCAAGTAGAAGCTTTACAAAAAGTGATTACATAGAATAGTTGTAGATTTACTTGTATTCAATGAAGATTTACTGGTGGTAGGATTCCTATGCAGGAATCCGTCTAGGTAGGTACCACCCCAGTGCCAGTTATTCTGCCGCGAAGCAGTGATGTTCAAACATTACTGTGTTTCGGTTTGAAGGGCATTGTGTGCTAGCGTAATCACTGGGCATATGAGACTTAAGAATTTATGTCCCAGGGTAATGGGCACAGTGTGGTGTCACACAGAAATTTTTTGGATGACACATCATTTATTATGGGCAGACGTTGCACTTACCATCGTGAACGTGTGTGAATGCGTGAATACGTGAACGTTTTGCTCGTTTCATCACTTGATCCAATAAAAAAAAAGATTACTTACATAAGACTAATTGAACTTCTTATAATACTACTCTGGTTGGAAAAAAATGCTTATGTTCTGAGAAGAACCAGGAAGAGGTCTCTTCCTGGTTTCCGGGAATTTTTTTTCTTGTTAATCATTTTGAAAACAGTATAATATACAATTACGTGTGGTAGCGGCTTAAGAGAATCTACCACCCCGTCTCATCCCGCGGGTGTCGTAAAAGTCGACTGAGGGAAAATCAAATCGAGGAGATGGGCAGCAGCATATTCCTGGAACATCTTAATAAATAAACTGCGGTTGCCAAGCCGCCTGCCAAGCGTGGTAACTATGCAGCAAAATCCCCCCAAAATTAGAGCTACTAACTTTGGGGCACTGTATGGGGGAGGCCTATGTTCAGCAGTGGACTAGTGATAGGCTGAGACGACGACGACGATACAATTACAGTAGTATCAAAAATATAAAGATGTAGGAATATCTTGGCAGCGATCACCTCATTCCCAGAGGTTATCGTAATTCAAATAGTCTTTAATGTTAACACAATCCTTATTATAAAGTCTTTGTTAAATAAAAAAGAAGCTTTTGAAAGATTTCGTGCACTTTCTGGCATTTTGATGTAAAAACGTATACATTGCTCCATGCCAGAGTTACTAACTCTGCGAAGTCGAGTCACTGGCATTATTACTGTATACATGTTCCTTTTTTATTGGAGAAACGGACGAGACAAGCTAAACGTTCACCTGATGGTAAGTGCAACGTCCGCCCATAGCGATGCTGTGTCATCCAAAATATTTCTCTGTGACACCACACTGCGCCCGTCCCCCTGTGACGTCCGTTCTTAAGTATCATATGCCCAGTGATTGCACGAGCTCTCAGTGCCCTTCCTGCTATTTGCATTATGAATCAGTGGTCGTACATCAACGCTGGATAAGTATATACTCGTAGTATATATTAAATCCAGCATGGAGGCATAATCACCACTGTTACGGAGAAAATAGTTTTTTCTTATAAGCGTGAAAAGATTTCTTATTTTTATTTAATAAAAATGATGGAACGTGCAAAATGTGATGGTAAGTGCAACGCCTGCCCATAACAAATGCTGTATCAGAACAGTGTGACACCACAATGTGCCCGTCACCCTGAGACATCAGTTGTTAAGTCCCATATGGGCATATGATATTACGCTAGCTCTCAGTGCCCTTCAAACCGAAACACAGTAATGTTTGCACAGTAATCTTTCACGGCAGAATAACTGGCCCTGGGGTGGTACCTACCAAGACCGATTCCTGCATAGGAATCCTACCACCTAGCAAAAACTGATAACTAAGACATATAATATACTTGTATGTGTAAAGAAGTACCTCAACAAATTATGATATATGGCATTTGTGTACAACACTAATCATCGAAATAAATTTAAACACTGTAACTCGCGCATAATAACACAGTGTCAGTCACGCAACTGAATAACTCGCCGAAACCAGAAGTAATTTCCCTTAAATCAAAATGTATTTATCGAAATTAGGTTGCAATCTTTCCCGCTCGTTAATCTCGCACTTCCTCGAACGCATCCGAACGGGACTAAAATAATAAATCTCGGATCGACGAAGGCCGTTGATAAGTTTTACTGAAAAACAACGAAGACGCGCAGGCCCTCGCACGCATACCCCTCTTTACTCTGTGGCTCTACGCCGGCGCGCGTCAGTCAAATATGGCTTTGAGGGTTTGCACGAGAATTTCGAATTCGATGCGAAACGAATCGATGTTCCCGTTTTCAGGTCATTGACCGCTTCTCAAAAAACTTAGCCAACATCATATTGTAAAAGTTACTAAAATAAATCTTTAAAAATACTGAATGCCAACAACAGGTTCACTCTTCATAGATATTTTTTTATTTCAGCCTATCACTAGTCCACGGCTGAACATAGGACTCTCCCATAGATTGCTATAAAACACTTAAGTTAAGTGTGGCAGTCATTTTGGGGGGATTTTGCCATAGTTGTCACGCTTGGCAGGCTGGTTTGCAACCGCAGTTTATTTATTCAGATGTTCCGGGAAGATGCTGCTGCCCATCTCCTGGTTTTCGTTTTCCCTCTATCGACTTTTACATAATATCTTATATCATAAAAAAGGAATTTATTTTTGTCTGTTTATCTTCTTTTTTTATTGTATTAAGTGATAAAACGAGCAAAACCTTCACCTGATGGTTAGTGCAACGTCTGCCCATAACAAATGTTGCGTCATCACATTTCTGTGTGACAACACACTGCGCCCGTCACCCTCAGACATAAGTTCTTAAATCTCATATGTCCAGAGATTACACTAGATCAGAGTGCCTTTCAGACCGAAACATAGTACTGTTTGCACACTACTGCTTCACGGCCGAATAACTGGCCCTAGGGTGATACCTACCTAGACGGATTCTAATATAGGAATCCTACCACCAGTTAAAAGTTACTAGTTGAGCCCCGCGGTTTCAACCAGGGCCAGTTATTCTGCCGTGAAGCAGTAGTGTGCAAACATTACTGTGTTTCCGTTTGAAGGGCACTGAGAGCTAGCGTAATCACTGGGCATATGAGACTTAAGAACTTATGTCTCAGGGTGATGGGCACAGTGTGTTGTCACACAAAAATTTTCTGGGTGACACAGCATTTGTTATGGGCGGACGTTGCACTTACCATCAGGTGAAAGTTTTGCTCGTTTCATCACTATATCCAATAAAAAAAATAAAAAAGTACAGACTATAATATGGACCGTAAGCGTACGCGCTAGTTCGAATGGTGGCTGCATTCTCTCAACTTCCCGTCGCCAAAAGACTATCAATTAAAAAGAAAGGAATGTGTATTAACAGCCAAGATCTTGGACCCAAATATTGATCCTGTATGTAGTGTGGTTGCGACCTATGTTCAACAGTGGACTATTTAGGTCGATTCTGTTGATGACTTGACTGGTTGTAGGATTCTTATGCATGAATTCGGCTCGGAATGTACCGCCGCTGTTCCAGTTAGGCTGCCTTAGCTAGTATAATTTTTGAACTTATAGACTTAAGCGGTGATGTCTTCGGGTGACTAGCGTAGTGTAATGTCACGTATTCGGAGTGACATGCATTTGTTATGAGCAAGCTCTGTCACTTCACTTTTATCATTAAAAAATACCCACACAAACAGTTAATAATTCAATTTTATTTCTATAGCTAACTAAAGTTACAGGACAAACTGAGATTTTTTTTTGAAAGAAGAAAGAAGAGTTATTTTATTTGGCATGAAAAAAGAAATACACTATAAAGTAACAAAAACAAAAGCAAATATGAAATGTGAAAAATATGAAACCAAAAGAAAAAATGTGAAGTCAAATAAGGTCTCTATTTCAGCAAATTTCGGCAGCACTAAGATGCTGCAGCGCTGATTTTCAAATAGAGCCTGATGTTGACTTCACGGACGGAAATACTACATGTGTTATGAAGCGTGTATGAAATAAACATTAATTCGCCTCGCAACTTTTTTTTTTAATTAATAAAAGTGACGGAACGAGCAAAGCGTTCACCTGATGGTAAGTGCAACGTCTGCCCCATAACAAATGCTATGTCACCCAGAACAGTGTGACACCACAACGCGCCCGTCACCCTGAGACATCAGTTCTTAAGTCTCATATGCCCAGTGATTACGCTAGCTCTCAGTGCCCTTCAAACGGAAACACAGTAATGTTTGCACACTACTGCTTCACGGCAGAATAACTGGCCTTGGGGTGGTACCTACCTAGACGGATTCCTGCATAGGAATCCTACCACCAGTAAACAACTACCTGCGAAGTCACTATATACACCGTGATCACCTGTAGTCTGAGATAACTAGAGTGAAATGGCACCTCAAAAAAAATTGATTATTAATTATTGTTAATGACCATTCATTAGAAACAGCGTAGATGTATATGAGATATTTTTCAACATTGCTGTATATACAATATGTTTGTCGCTATGAGTGGGGAAGACCATAAAATACAGAATAACAAGATTACAATGCACGGCTACAGACTTGCAGGACGACTTACGAAACGATGGAAAAATAATTCCCTTCGCGCACGTTTGGTGCACGGTCAGCCCACATAGCGGGACATTGCTGAGGTGTGAGACGGCACGGGCCGTCTCCTCCATCATCGTCCGACCGTGAAACGCATTGAAATAGGGCTGTGTATTAATTTGTTTCATATTATTCATATCCCGAACGTTTTCGATATTTGTTACTAATTATACACAAATTGTTGGTTTTCGGGTCTGGTTGTGTTGTGATTGTCCCCGTGTTTCTAACACTGAATGCTTGTCTACCTCCGATCTTATCGCATCAGCGTTACATCGGGCGCGGGTGGGTTGGGACGAGTGAGTGCCTCTGTGTTTGCGCGTACACTTGCGGCACTGTAATATCTACTGCGCAGTTGATGGCTCTCGACAGTATTCGGAAGTTGTCGCCGTGATCGAAATCGGCTAGGAGAACATCATTACTAATTACATTTTACGCTGAACGATTAGAAGAATTAATTGTTCACGTTATTTCCTAACTCCACATTAAGTTAAGACTTGAAAACGAAAGTAACTTTATGACGTTAATCCATACTAATATTATACGAGGGTGGATTGAAAAGTACTCGGCCTAACCAAGAAAATAAACACATACTAAATCAGTTATATTTTTATTTTTCTACATAATCACCATCAAGTTCAATACACTTTTGCCACCTCCCCTTCCAAGCATTTAGACCGTTAAAAAAAATGATTCTTCCTTAGAGTCAAAATATGCGTCCTCCCAAGTGCTTTTTTAGGTTAGGGAACAGAAAGAAGTCTGATGGTGCCAGATCAGGTGAATACGGCGGATGCGGTAACAGTTCAAAGCCACAGTTGTGAATTCCAGCCATTGACTGTACTGACGTGTGAACACGGGCGTTATCTTGATGAAACAGGACTTTTCTTCTGAGCAATCCTCGACGTTTTTCTTTTATTTCCTCTCGTAAACGACGTAGTAAGGTGCAGTAGTAATCAGAGTTTATAGTCTGACCCCTTTCAAGATAATCAATCATAATCACACCTTTCGAGTCCCAGAATACTGAAGCCATCACCTTATTTGCCGACAAAATCGACTTAGCCTTTTTAGGGGGTGGTGAACCAGGTCTTCTCCACTGTTTTGATTGTTGTTTTGTTTCCGGTGTACAGTAATGAACCCATGTTTCGTCCATAGTAACAAAACGATTCAAAAAATCATCTGCATCGGCTTCAAATAACTCCAAACAGTCGCGTGAAATAGTCAATCGCGTCCTTTTTTGTTCAACTGAAAGCAGTCGCGGAACCCACCTCGCAGACACCTTGTGGAAACCCAACTCGTTGACAATGATGTTTTGAGTTCGTTCATAAGAGATGCCTATAATCTCGGCTATCTCTCTAATTTTTAATCTGCGGTCTCCCATTATTAAATCAAGTACTTTTTTAATATTTTCGTCAGTAGTAGACGTCGCAGGCCTTCCAGAGCGGGGTTCATCTTTCACACTCTCTCTACCACGCTTAAATTCTGCTATCCATTTTTTGACGGATGAATATGACAGAGCACAATCGCCTAATGTACTGACCATGTCATCATGGATGGCTTTTGATGATAGCCCCTTCTTATGGAGGTACTTAATGACGGCACGCTGCTCGATTTGCTCCATTCGCGGAAATTATGACCGATTACTTTGTTAATAAATTTATAAAATCACAACTAATTATCGCACACGTTTCGAACTTCACACAATGAACTAGTCTGAACTGAACTAAATAATGTGGGTAGATTTGATTTTTAGAATTGAATGGATCTGTGTTAGGCCGAGTACTTTTCAATCCACCCTCGTAAATGCGAAAGTAACTCCCTCTGTCCCACTTTCTGTTTCTTCACTTTTCACAGTCAGTTTTCAGTAAATCGAGAAAATCGATTTTGACGAGATTCTGCACAGAGATAGCTTCCACTCTGGAGACAGACATACGAGTAGTATACTTTTTATCCCGAAAAAATTCCCACGGTATATTTAAAAAACCCATATCAGCTAGTTGACTATAAATTATTTTGTTTCACTAATATTTAAACGTTATCTTGTACATTTATACGAGCAGTTGTTCATCTAATGGCGCCACGTCTGCCCTTAACAGTTGCCACCCAAACCTTTTGCTTTGTTAAGTTTTGTATCCCATAAGGGGTAGTCAGAGACTGGGCACTCACTGCAAAAACAGATGACTGCCACAATCGACGTTTCACCAAAATAATATAATGGTATGATAGGTGGTAAGCCCATCGCCACCATGCGCTGTTGGGTGCACAGTGCAGTTTAATTCCTTACTCGCCTTTTACGAGATCCCTTGGATGAGATGGAGTGGTAGTATTCTTTCATCGAGCCGCCACCACACGGCTAAGATATAGGATCCACTTATTCACAACATTTGATATTTCCCCAAACTACTGGCCAGCACTGCGGTGGTACTTACGTAGGTGGATTCCTGCACAGGAATCCTGCTAACAGTAAAACTATACGAAGACGAAACCTCAGGAAAACGCCGCCAGTTATTCTGCCGTGAAGCAGAAGTGTGCGAGCATTACTGTGTTTCAGTATGAAGGGCCCTGAGAGCTAGCGTAATCACTGTCATATGAGAATTAAGAACTGACGCCTCTGGGTGACGAGCGCAGTGTGGTGCCACGCAGCAATGTTCTGGGTGATATAACATTTGTTACGGGCAGACGTTGCAGTTGCTACCAGGTGGACATAGTTGCTCGTCTCGTCACATTATCCAATAAAAATAAACTGTTGACAGAAAAAACTAAAATTGTTTAATAAAAGAAAAAAAAAATATTTTAATCCAATCACTAAAAAGCCGAAAGTTTTTCTAAAATATAACATTAACAACTTAATGAAAGGGCAGCCCTGTACACTGAGATATCGGCTGAATGCGCTGCCTGCTATATAAGCGTGTCCTTGAGGAACTTTTTGACAATCGATCGAAAAGCTTTACCGTGGTGCAAAATGGAAGGAACCTTCAAGATAACGATATTTGTGAGTTATTTTTTTCTATCATTTAACATTCCTTAATTAGTCATTAGTCAAGGAGTAATAGAGTGTAAGTAAAATTTTAATGTCGACGTCCTCCAGGACAATTTCAACCTGTGCGACATATCCTTTGCACATCAGTGCTGCAAATGTCCGCATAAAGATAAAAACACTTTCATACGGACAGACGCAGCGATAAAAATACATGCAGATCTGAAAACTACGTTTGGATTGGATACCATCTCTTTACTTCTCGGAATCTCCTCTTTTTAATGTGATGCTCATAGTCAAAGTCAAAGACAAAATTTCTTTATTCAGTTTAGGCTTGTATAAAACTCTTATGAATGTCAAAATTTACAACGGTTCAAAACACAAGACCTTCTCAGAGAAGAACCGGCGAGAAACTCTGGTGTAAAGTAAAGTAAAGTTTCAGCCTATAAATGTCCCACTACTGAGCACAGGCCTCCTCTCATTTCTGAGAGGGTTTTGGAGCTAGGAAGAATCCGCCACGCTGCTCCAATGCGGGTTGGCGGACTTCACATGTCTTCGAAATATTTTTTATTCCTCAGACATGCAGGTTTCCTCACGATGTTTTCCTTCACCGCCGAGCACGTGGTAAATCAGCACTTAAAATTGCAATTAACAATTTTAGTGGTGCCGGCACCGGGGATCGAACCCAGGTCACTCGCGTACTATGAAATTTAAAGCTAGCGCCTAGCCCCTGAGCTACCACGGCTCTTACCACTCTCTACTCTTCACTCTACCACTCTGGTGGTCTTTCATTATTTCAATGCAATATTACATAATGTCATTTATAAATTACATAAAAATTACATCATAAATTTAGTAGTAGTTTGCTCGTGCAGAGTTTTTTCCACATAACTCTGTCCTCTATGTAATGATCTATTTTATAATATGCTTTTGCAAATAATGTCTTCTTGATAATTTAGTAACCAGGGGGTTTGCTATTACAGAGTAAGAGTTTTTTCCACATATCTCTGTCCTCTATGTAATGACCTATTTTATAATAAGCTTTTTCCAATAATGTCTTCTTGACTATTTAGTAGCCAGGGGGTTTGCTAGCGCAGAGAAAGATTTTTTTCCACATATCTCTGTCCTCTATGTAATGACCTATTTTATAATAGGCTTTTTCCAATAAGGTTTATTGATAAGTTCGTTGAATTCTATGTCAGTTTTTTTAGTCATTCTTTTATGAATTTTATTATAAAATTTTATAGATCTACTAAGAAAAGATTTTCTAGTTTTGGCCAACCTAAAGACAGGCACCTCTAGCGTGTCGCCTCGGCCCATTCTACAGGATATAGTCACTTATTATTAAATAAATTCGTGTGTTTCCGTACGTACATCATGTTTTTTAAATATACAACGACGGAAGTGTCAAAATATTAGTATCCTTGAATAGTTCTCGTAGCGACTCGCGAGGACCCAACCAAAAGAATAAAGTTACGATGACTTCATTATCAGCTTCTAAACTGAGAGCCGTGGTAGTTTAGGGACCGAGTGCTCGCCTTAAGTTTCACTGTACGCGAGTGACTTGAGTGCGATCCCCGGTGCCGGCACCTCTAAAATTGCTCTGCAATTTAAAGTGCTGTTTTACCACGTGGTCAGCGGTGAAGGAAAACATTGTTAGGAAACCCTGCCTGATAAATATAAATATATCGAAGATATGTGAAATCCGTCAACCTGCATTGGAGCAGCGTTGCGGACGCTCCACGGCACGGCAGAATGTTTTCATCATCATCATCTTGTTGTTGTTCAGTGTTTTGCTGAGCATAGGCCCCAAAAGATTTTAGCTCTCATTTTGGAAGGATTAGGGAGTATGAATGATCTGACTCGTTCCAAAATGGCGGCGACGTGGTTCGCCACCTGACGCGTCTCGTTTCTCGCGTCGGCGAAAAGTGGGCTACGTGAGTGGTCTCTGCCCATCCATTATATGGGAAAAAGGCTTGACTGTATGTATGTATGTATAAACGATGTAGTCTCGTCACTTACGACATTGGATCCATGAAAATTTGAGACGATATATTTATACGCAATGTTAATTCCACTGCCGTTTGTCGACTGATACGAGCTGTAATATTTCTTGTTTAAGAACACTGGATGGAAAAATTTGGTTACATATCAAAATAAAAACCGTTTTTTTTATTTCCTCTGATTCGATTTACAAGTATAACGTGTACGTCCAATATAATTTACTATTTGTTTAAATGAAACTAATTTTACGGATTTAATCGCGTTTAATTTAACTATTTATAAACCGACGTTTCGAGTGCTTTACAGCACCCACGGTACGGTAGGACTGAGGTGACAGATGTCCTGATGTCATAGTTAACCCGGAGTACCTTCAGGTTTTAATTATTATTTTAGGTCCGATCTACGCAGAAAGAGCTAACTGTATCTTGAAGTCTTGCAGTGGTATGCTTGGTTTTTGATTTAATTGTATTAATATAGGAAAGCGAGTATGTCCGAAAGAATATAAAAAGTCGAAGACTTCGGAATCTCGCTAACTATCATGGCAAATCGCACTGGTGCAACATGGTGAATTTACCTGGCCTCAAAAATATTCTGGCTTAGCCGAATATAGGGACATTTAGGGCGTGGCTGTGAGTCTATTTTCGTAGGAAGCTCTATAGTGGGATATTTAGGCGGTGTACTTTGTTTAATCTTTTTTGTCGGAGGCTCTGTAGTAGGACATTTAGGCGGTGAACTTTGTTTTACATTTTTTGTAGGAAGGTCTGTAGTAGGACTTTTAGGCGGTATACGTTGTTTAACTGTTTTCGTAGGAGGCTCTGTAGTGGGACATTTAGGTGATGTACTTGGTTTTACTTTGTTCCTGATTGTACATTCCTACGCTTTCGAACGTATCACGTTCGAAAGTTTGACCAAATTGTCTTATATTTTACTCCTAAAATAACTTTAGTCGGAATTGTACAGCGGAGTGCTGTACAATTTTAATACCTGAAACGTCACTTTATACAATTAACATAATGTTTTGGATCTTGGCCAATATTTTGTATATCCATGAGGTAACGTTACATTCCATCCGTGTCGTAAGAGCCCACTATGGGAAGTGCCAGGAAAAAAAACTCATTGCTTCCAACAGATGGCGAAATAATTATCTCGTAGAATTTTAGACCGCAACAGAAAGACCGGTAGCGGATAGTAGATCCGCTACCGGTCTTTCTGTTGCGGTCTAAAATTACCGTTTAAGATGCGGAGTACCTTTTACTGGGAACGACAATCCGCTTGCCCAGCGTGAAGCCCACTGCAACTTTTCCTTATTTTGGAGACATCTGTGTCCAACAATGAACTTTTACAGTTTGCTGAAGATACTGTATATTATAAACATCTCCATATTTCAGATTTCTCTTTACGCAACCATTTGCGGCGCCTCATCGCCGGCAACGAAGGATTTAAGAACAGGTGCACTGCTGCTCCCGGAGAAGATCATAGGCGGGGTCATTGACATAGTGCAGAGTCATAAGAACAAGCCAGTCAGCCAGCCCGCTTACCAGCAAGTGCCCCAGGGGTATCAGCAATACCCACAATACCCGCAATGGAATGGCCAGGGTAACTATCAAAACCCAGGGTACCCAACGCAGTACCAAGGACAATACCAGCAGTACACCAGCTACGCACCACAGAATGGTTACCAAGGGCCTACTTACCCACAAAATGGTGGAAGCTACTCGGGTAATTCGGGCCAGATGTACCAAGGTCAAGGTCAAGGTCAAGGTTTTAGTAATGCTCAAGGTCAGAATCAAGGGCAATACCAATCAAACTACCAACAGCCGAGCGGACAATATCAGCAAACTCAGCATTTCCAAACACAAGGTACGGGACAGTACAATGGTCAGCATTACGGACAAGGCGGTCAGGCAACACAAGTTCCCCAGGCGTCGGGTTCTGGACAGATCGGATCAGGTGGTGGGGGTCAAGGAAATCAAGGGTTTCTAGTGTCAGGTGGTAGTCAGAATAGCGGTAGCGGACCTGGCCCTGCTTGTGTCTGCCAAGCGTGGACAAAGCCACACTCCAATCTGATGAAAGACAGCCTGGCGCCAGAAAAAACGGTGAAACTTCAAGATACAGAACAATAAATATCATATAGACTATTTCTTAACTTATTTATGTTTAAAATTTTGTTTAGTTTCACTTCTATTTTATATCAAGTTCTACTTATATAAGGTTTCTTCTTAAAAAACCAGTATAAAAGCACAGTTTATTAAATGACTGCATGTATTATTGTTCTCTTCGGTGAATAAAACACATTTTTATAGTTACCTACAATGTTAAGAACAACCCTGAAAAGCAACTTAAGTTACAATAAAAGTTATAGGACATTTTGTTACAATTTAAAATGCCAAAAATATTTTTTATAAATATTCCAGGTTTCGGTGCCTGCTCTTATTTGTTCTCTACAGATTTAGCACATCGATTGCTGCTATTTTTAAATTGCAGGCGTTAATATTTCGATCTAATTTTCCATATCTGCATTTTTAAAAATGGTTGCAATATATATTTGCTATATAAGGTTGAATTGAAATTTATACAACTAAATAAATGAAGAAGATAAAATAACTATTGCACTTTTAATCTGAATGTTCTAAAACCAAACCTGAATTTCAAATTTCTAATTAGTAGTTTCGATTAAACACTAAGTACGTCTCTAAGAATATTACATTTTATGAAATCGAGTCTTTCCTAACAATCAGGCAGATGGCACTGCACAGGCACTGCTTTACCAATTTATAATCAAAATTGTTTCTGGAAACTCATCACTATTACTCAGCGATAGCGTTATATGAAACTGAAAATTATAGATTGGCAAATTCTTTTGCGACCAACATCCAATGATCTTTCTTACTGGTATAATGTCGAAAGGATTGCTTTGAATAGGGGGTCTTCGGTTCTGGATTTCAGGAAGTAGGTCTGAAGCGTGCGCGCGCTGTCTTACGTAATCGTTACGTAAGGGGTGAGCGAGGGTTGCAGGGGTGAAGCTACGGTCTGAGAGGGGAAAGGGGAGAGGAGGGGTTAGATAGGGGCGAAGGCGCTTACAATCGATTCCAATCCGCAGTCCGGCTCGGCGTTCGAACATGGCAGACAAGACAAAAGTTGCTGAACAATACTACGCCCCGCCGCCGGACCTAGGCAAATGGGAGTCCTTCAGGATATTCTTATGGAATTCCGAGACTGGACAAGTCCTTGGCCGCACGGGATCGAGTTGGGGTAAGTTTTTTTTAGTAATAGATATCTTTGTTGCTACCACTCCCGTTATAGTTTTGGAGGGAAAAATCGATTACACGTACGTACAGATCGACGAATTACTCTCTATCTGTTACGATTCGTTTAATATAAATAAAGGAAATCTTAATTTATTCGGTCGGAGGATTCGACTGGGGTTACGTAACAAGCCATATGCCAAAGCCTTACAAAGTACATCACGGAAAATGTTTTCAGTAAAAATTTATAACGTTAGCGGATATCACACAACTATTTCGAATTTACACTTTTAATGTTTTTATGTTTTGTTTTTTCACTTAACACATAACAGCTTCACTGAAACTATATCGCAATTTTTTTTTTTAGGATAATTAATCACAACCAAATTTTAAACTGTTACTGATTTCGTGTTTGATACGTAAAGAAGTACACGAGACAAATTTAATTAAAAAAAAAATCATTCATTCAGATCTATTACGCGGCAGCATCTAATACAGAATTTAAAGGGTATAAAAAAATATTCTGAAATATGTTTCATGTTAAGAACAAGTATGGAACAGTTACCTAACAAACAATTATGCACCTTATTCGTCAGCATTAAAGTTGATATTTGCGTTAGACGCGATATTTTTTTATCCGCTGTACTATAAGTCAAAGGTTTCCAAGTCTTGCAAGTTATATAAGCGCAAAATCGCATTATAATCATATGACTTCAATAAAGATACCGTTGCCATAATTAATAATTTCTAAGCCGTAAGTTTGTTCTATTATTCATTTGATAATGATCGGCATCCGGCTATTGATTTGGTTTGATTTATATAGACTGGTAAATTGAAAAGAAATACAGTATTTGAATTCAAAGATTTAAAAACCATAAAAGAATTGACATTTTGAACAACTGAACTTTTTTTGATTGCCCTGTGTTTTGAACACGTCATCTCATACTCCGATCTTTTCGCATACGCGTAACATCGAGTTCGGGAAGGTAAAGACGGGTGAGTTCTCTGTGTTTGTGCTAATATTTACCGCACTATAATATGTTCTGCGCAGGTGATAATTTCTGGTTATTGATCGGAGTCTTATGAATTTTTTAAATCATAAGAATAAAAGCCATAATGAATTGAATAAATACCATAAAAGAATTGACATTAAAAAGAGAGCACTTCCCAGTACGCAAAGATTGAATTTGTGTTAAATCATTAGGTGATATGTGACAGATTAAATGATGACAAAGGGAAAACAATCTCGTATTACAGCGAGTTTAAACGCTATACAGTCTAATTATAACAAAACAATAGAGATGGACGAGCCTCACCAAAGCGTCGGTATAGTGAATAGATAAAAAATAAAATAGGATTAACACTGTGACAGCCTTTGGTTAATAGGTTTTCTTTATTAATTAATAGGTTTCTTTTTATTTGTCCCTGGACTATACTTTTATCAAGGTATAAAAGATTTCCCTGTAAATTTAGGTTTAAAATGTAATTATTGAAAAGTTTCCTTTTCACAAAAAAATATCTTGTAGTTAAAAGAAATTGAAAAGAAAGGTTAAAAGAGATATCGGCACATCCCATCAGGCATCATTTCAGAGACATTTCAGAGTTAAGAAGTCTTACATTCAAATTGAGGAATTTAACTTGGGAGGGGTTCTTGCCCAGCTGTGGATTGCTCATGATTATGAATGGATGATACTCCTTTAGCTACTCTAAGAGTTGTAAAAGAAAAATATCTTATTCAAATGCGATTTTATTTCCGTAATATTTAGTTATTTCGCTGAATACTAACAACAAAGACGTGTCTTCAAACCAGGCGGCAAGTTAGATTGCCTACGCCATTTTTATTCCTTACAGATCAGCGATAACGCTTCATTTAGTTTTAGCTAGTGACATTATGTTCATCTGACACAATTTAAAATTGTAGTGCAGATGTTTAAAACGTAATTTGGCGCTAAATCATTGCAATATGATATCAAAGAGGACAGTTGTAAGGAAGGCGGTTGCGCGGCGCCGCTCGGGCTGCGCGCGCCTCGTCCTTCCACGATCGATCCAAGGACGTCCGCAATTGTGCCATATTTTCGTATTTCGCCGTTTCAGTGTCTGATTGGCTCAATGATTATCCTGAATTATAATATTTCTAGACCATCAACATAAATAATACTATATTTCTGACATCCACTTTCTGGCTGTCTTATAAATAATGACTGAATGATTGAAATCTGAAGACTTGACTTATAAATATTTGGCGATACATTAAAATGACCTGTCAGTGTAATTTTGGCACAAAAGGATTATCGTCGGTAACAATATTAAAAGAAACAAAAGACATTGATGACCTGCTAAAACTTTATTTGTTTTTTTTTAATGTTGGTTTTTAGTATACTTGAGAAGTAATTACTGTGGCACTTACACATCTCGATTCATCTTGCGCGAAGAATTAAGTTATAGCATTATTACTCCCTTGGTTCCGTGATCTATGGGCGAGTTTTATATTCAGCAGCGGAATATCACGCTCTGGAAGGGTAATTGGAGAGATAGACAGTATGAAAGTCAACTAATGTTTAATACATACATACATAAGATCACGACTGTATCCCATAAGGGGTAGTCAGAGACTGGGCACTCACTGCAAAAGCAGATGACTGCCACAATCCACGTTTCACCAAAACAATATAATGCACTTGGTGTGATAAGCGCTATTGGGTGCACAGTGCAGTTTAATTCCTTACTCGCCTTTTACTAGATCCATTGGATGAGATGGAGTGGTAGTATTCTTTTAACGAGCCGCCACCACATGTTTAATGAGGGAAAGAAAGTTAATTTGCTATGCAAAATTTGTAGGAAGTGTATCTTAGTAAATTAACATTATTTCCTTCATTAAACTGGATTTCCGCAAAGTAACAGTTGAATCTGATAAATAGTATTTATTTACTGGTGATAGGATTACACCTACTATTAAGTTTCGGTTTCCTAGTTCCTACAATACTAGTTCAAAGTCTAGTGTAATTAAAGGGATAAGAGACTTAAGAACTCATGACCTGTATCATGGTGACCAGCGTAGTGGGGCGCAACACAGGACTTTCAACTCTTAGTTCTGGGCGACCGAAACTGTTATGAGTAGGCGTGGCCATTCCCATCGGGTTAACGAACAGCCAGGCTCATCGCGTAACTTTTTTTGTTGATAAAGTGACGTAACGAGCAAAACGGTGATTGTAAGTGCAACGTTTGCCCATAACAAATGCTGTGTTACCCAGATACATTTCTGTGTGACACCACATTGTCCTCGTCACCCTGAGATATCAGTTCTCAAGTCAATATGTCCAGTCATAATTCTAACTCGCAGTGTCCTTCAAACCTAAACACAGTACTGCGTTCCGACAGAATAACTGGTACCTAGACAGGATTCCTGCATAGGAATCCTACCTACCTATAAACCCGACCTGATCCAAATATTAAAACGTCGCAGTGTGAGGATCTTTATACATTGTACTCTACAACAACTGAAGTATTTCTAAGGGCCGTGATAGCTTAAGGTCAAAGGTCAAAGGCTTAAGGTTTGATTCCCGTTGACGGCTCGACATGCCGGCCCAACTCGATTCGGCCAGGTAACCTGGACTCGAATCCCAGTCGAAGCCAACATCTGCGCAATTACACAAATTGTTGGTTTTCTTGCCTAGTCGAAAACATACGCAACAGTGGGTGTGAAAATTATTTATGTTTAATGCACTCATTGATACAAATGAAATCCTAGTGTGATTTTTTTTTTAATTACATGAGCATGCAACGGGTTGACTAAACGCGATAAGTCAGTTTCCTGCGTATACAATTCTGCAGCCTTGCATTTGTTTTAAAATTAACCAGTGTTATTAGCCATGGTTACTTTATTAAAAATATAAATGTCTTTCGGCGTCAGAGAAACTACCACACTATTTCAGCCACCATCGCCAGTTATTCTGCTATCTTGCAGTAGTCTGCACACATTACTGTGTTTCGGTCTGACGGGCACTGAGAGCTAGTGTAATCACAGAACATATGAGACTTATTACAACATATATCTGTGGGTGACGGGCGCAGTGTCATAACGGGGCAGTGGTGTCACCCTTAAATGTTCTGGGTGATACAGCGTCGGTTATGGACGGACGTTGCACTTACCACCAACTTTACCACTTACGTTTTGCTCGTCTCGTCAATTTATCCCATAAAAAAGGTACGACTGGTACCGCTACTGTCATCTTGCTTATTGCGTGCTTATGAACGATTAATGGCAAATTCTCCCAACTTGGTAAAGCCTATGTCCAGTAACAGTGGACTTTTATAAGCTGTTGAAGAAGAAGCTTTTGTACTGACAAAAAGTAAGTGGCAATCTATGGGAGGATATATTTTGGGGGGATTTCGCCATACTTGCCACACTTGGCAGGCGGGTTGGCAACCGCAGTTTAATTATTTAGATATACCAGTAAGTTGCTGCTGCTCATCTTCTGGTTTTAATTTTCCCTCTGTCGGCTTTTACGACACTCACGGGATGAGATTCTGTTAGGTCGCTACCACACGGCATCTGAGGCTTTAAGCGTTTCTTACTAATTACAAATCTTTCCCACATTTAATATGCTTTCTTTTACAAAATAACGATGCCACACTATATTATTTCTTTAGTATCAGTCGGTTTAAACATTTGCGAAACTAAATAAAAAGAAAACAGAAGATCTTTGGGTGCTTTCGGACTGGGTAAAAGATATGCATAGTTATCTAAATAGCCTCCATATTTTTGGTTGGCTTTGGTGTGTTCCCAGGTCTGATGAAACATAGTAAATATGCCATGTACCAGTTTTTAAATCGGGTAGTAGAGAAATGTTGGAATTTATTTACTACCCGATTTAAAAACTACCGTCCCATTTATGTGTTGCCTGCAAATTCATTCTTCATTTTAGTGAACATAAAATTTTAAACGACATTTGGCTTTACAAAAGGAATGTCAACGACTGATGCCAGTGTTCAACTAGTCTCACTATGTTCTACAGGCCTGGGAAGATTTTCATGACACGATTGGTGTGTAGTGATCTTTCAAAGGCATTTGACTTTGTAGAACATAATAATTTCATTCGTGTAACCTCACTAGTTCTTTTATCATTGTACCTAACAAATCGAGAGCAAAAAGTAGCAATTAACGGTGCTGTTTCCGTAGGTTGTTCAGTAAAATGAATGTTCCACAGGGATTGGTCCTTGGTCCATTTCTGTTCTTGACTGTTTGCTGATGATACCTCCTTGTTATTTACAGTTAAGAGAAATTACTTTACTCTGGAACAGCCCAATAAAACTCTGGATATGGTTTCCAAATGGTTTGCGGAAAATAATTAACTTTTAAATGCAGTTAAAACAAAATGTTTACACTTTGTAACCTTTCTTTTGAAAATTCAACTGTATTTCTTGGATATTGGATCGCTATTGATTCCATGCTACAGTGGGGAGCACATATTTAAAAAATGGACTCATAATTAAATTCTGCCATTTTTGCAATTAGACGGACCAGGCAGCTGAATTACTCTAATTTGCATACTTCCATAGTACTATGTCCTATGGCTTATTACTGTGTGGATCCGCGGCCGGTCTGGAAACAATGGTTATTTTGCAAAACCAAGCGTTCCGGGCAATCTTTAACTTAGGTCCTCGCGAGTCGGTACTGAACTGGATACAAATATTTTGTCAGACACTTCTGTCATTGTATATTTATGAAAATTTAATGTACGTACGGAAACACATGAATTTATTCAATAAAAAAAAGTGTGTGTGTCCTGTAGAAGTGACCGAGGTTACTGTGTTTCGGTTGGCCAAAAGTCTTTTCTTAGTAGATCCATAACTTTTTATAACAAAATTCCTAAAAGTGTGACACAAAAAACTGACATAGAATTCAACAATCTTGTCAAGAAGACATTATTAGAAAAAGAGAATAATAAAATAGATCATTACATAGAGGACAAAGATGTGTAGAACTAACTCTTACTCTACACCTCCCTTGGCTACCAAATATGTGTTATTGTACCTAAATAATGTATTTTATACATGACATTATGTAATATGAAAAAAAAAGGAAGACCCCAGAGTATCTTGCCGGTTCATCTCTGAGAAGATCTTATTTTTTGTACCGGTGTAGATTTTGACATCCATAAGAGCTTTATACAAGCCTAAACTGGATAAAGAAATTTTTACTTTGAGTGCCCCACAGACATAAATTCTAATTAAAATTGCACTTGCAAAAATAGCCAAAACATGAAATGACTACTCGTATTTGCAATCGAAATCGTGCGGGAATCGAAGCTGCGATCCATGTGGCAGAAAGCAAAGGAGCCACCTCTGTTTCATTCAGTTTGTCTGTGAACGGTTTTTGTCATTCGCATGACTCACAATTTAGTCATAAGTGAGGCTTGTACCCTTCCCAAAGACCACGGAGGAGTTAATGGTGGTAGGATTCCTATGCAGGCATTCCATGTGAAGCAGTAGTGTGCAAACATTACTGTGTTTCGGACTGAAGAGCTAGTGTAATCACTCGGCATATGAGACTTAAGAACTGATGTCTCAGTGTGACGGGCACAGTGTTCTGGGTGACACAGCATTTGTTATGGACAGACGCTTAACTTACCATAAGTTGAACGTTTCTATCCTTTCGTCACTTTATCCAATAAAAAAATATAGGATAAATCCTAGAGTTAGTCGTCGTTTTATTATAAAAAGAAAAAAATCTTTTAAATTTTCAATAGTGTCATTAAAATCTACCCCTGTACGGACTGTGCCACTTTCCTGTAAGCAGTCGTTATGCGTCATTGGATTTTCACCTCATTAATATTTGAGCAGGGGCTCCCTCTGCGCAAGTCGTGCAGCACTGACACCATACCGCGCACTCGCCGTGACCTATGCCAACCTGCGAGCTTTCAGCATAAATGAAATGCATTCGTTTTTAAAACGTAGCTGACCTCGATTAATGTATTTGAATGTTATCGCTCCGTTTCATCTAAATTTGAATTCATATCTACTACGAACTGAAGTTGAATAATAGCTTTATTGATTTGGAAACAAAAAAATGTATTCATGAGCTGCGATAAGAATGCATTTAGATGTTTTTTTTTGTTTTTTTTTTATTGTAGAAAGTGACGAAACGAGCAAAACGTTCACCTGATGGTAAGTGCAACGTCCGCCCACAACAAATGCTGTGTCACCCAGAATACTTCTGTATGACACCACAATGCGCCCGTCACCCTGAGACATCAGTTCTTAAGTCTGAAATGCTCAGTGATTACGCTAGCTCACAGTGCCCTTCAAACCGAGACACAGATTTGACCAAACAAAAATTTGATCCGTGTGGTAATCGAACTCGCAACTCTTGGCGAAGAAACCAATCGTTTAGCCGCTGCGCCAACCGAACTGACATCCGCGGGACACCACACAATGGGCGTGTCTGGGCGAACAAGATACTAGGTTTCTAAGTTAGACACTCAGCATAAAAAGTTAAGGTCTAAGTGACTGAGTACAGCGCTTGTCAACCAAAACATATTTGTTTATGTTTAGGTTTTTTTATTAAATAACGATAACAAGATTTAAATATGATAAAAAAATTACGCGAAAATAACTTTATTGTTATTTTGAACCCCATAGATAAACAATTTATTTATTCTTTATTATTTACACGTTGCCGTGTGGTAGCGGCTTAAGAGAATCTACCACCCCATCTCGTCCCGTGGGTGTCGTAAAAGTCGACAGAGGGAAAATTAAAAGCAGAAGATGGGCAGCAGCATCTTCCTGGAACATCATAATAAATAAACTGCGGTTGCCAACCCGCCTGCCAAGCGTGGCAACTATGGCAAAATCCCCCCAAAATGAGAGCTACAAACTTTTGTTGCACTCTATGGGGGAGGCCTATGTTCAGCAGTGGACTAATGGTAGGCTGAAATGGATGGATGGATGGATGGATGGATTTTAAAAAAAAGGATTACAAAGGACGGACTTCATTTACATTCTCACACTTTTAATTAGCATTCTCTCCCAGTCACTCCAAGGCATAGAGAGATATTATTATTTGTGTATTTGGTGCTTTACAATGTGCAAATCCATAATTTTAAATACCACTAATACAAACATTACACTAATGGGACTAAAATATATCTAATCAATAATAATTATATTTAAAATCATATTACACATACACGTAAAACTGATATATACATACACATATACACTGATATATACACATACTGATATATACATATACATGCAATGTTGATATCAACTCATAAAGATGATTTTAAAAAATACAGCTTATCAGAAACCTTCCTCAAGTCTTCGGGTAAGGAGTTCCAGAGGAGTGTAGCCTGTATTACAAAGGAGTAACCAAAGAAATCATTTAAATTTTATGTAACAAATTATAAAATTATTTTTATGTCAATTTGATGGTTGCCATTAGTTACGATACGCCCAGACACGGCCAATGTACTTCATAAGATTTTCCTATATATAGAATTAGTGCACGACCCGGCTTCGCTCGGTAAATTTTTGTTTGTACAGCAACATACTTCTATATCTATGTGCAAAAAGAAGAGAAAGGTTCCAGGCGAGCGCTGTCTTTTTGTATGACCGTGTTAATCTTGAGAACCATTAAACAAATTTGTGTGCTGTTGTCACTGCTATGGTCTACATCTATCCAGGAAGATTTATGTGTATTAAAAATTGCCTTAAGGCCGTGTGGTGGCGGCTTGATAAAAGAATACTACCACTCCATCTCATCAACGCGAGTAAGGAATTAAACTGCACTGTGCACCCAACAGCGCATGGTGCCGATGGGCTCACCACCTATCACACCAAGTGCATTATATAGTTTTGGTGAAACGTGGATTGTGGCAGTCATCTGTTTTTGCAGTGAGTGCCCAGTCTCTGACTACCCCTTATGGGATAGAGTCGTGATCTTATGTATGTATGTATGTAAATTGCCTTAGTTCTTATAGGATCTGAGCATTGACGATAGTATTTATGAATCAAGTCGGGAAAATAGTTTGCCTTGTTTTGAGTGTCATCATCATCATTATTTCAGCCTATCGCCAATCCACTGCTGAAGGCCTCTCACTAGATGGCCACAAAAGTTCGTAGCTCTCATTTTGAGGGGGTATTGCCATAGTTGCCTCGCTTGGCAGGCGAGTTCGAAACCGCAGTTTATTTATTCAGTTGTTCCAGGAAGATGCGCTTTCCCATCTCCTGGTTTTAATTTTCCCCTCTGTCGACTTGTCGTATTGCCTATAATTAGATTCTCTTAAGCCGCTACCACTCGGTATTGGTAAGTAATGGCTTGTTAAGTACATCTTTGTAGAAACCAAAGAAGTAGCGCTTCAGCTCCGTATGCTTGGTTTTGCTTTTATACTATGTATTGAAGGAAGTAATGTTTACGAGCAAATGTCCATCACGCTAAAAATCCCCTTAAAGAAGCGTTCCCAATATATCCGCCACAACAACCGTGTCAATTCGCGCGCCAACACTAATTACTGTCATAATTATTACGAAACTAGGGCGATCAAAATTGGCCTAGGTCGAATAACAATATTATGCTAAAAGATTTTTGTCCGACGCTTGTTAGACACACAAGGTTTATTAATGTTCACAGACTTTAATGACTAATGTATAATTATTTTCTTTAAGTAAATTAAAATGTTCAGTTATTTCATACAAATTTTGTAAGTTATTAAAATGTTTCTATATCGGTACAATTAATGGTATTTTTTTGGTTCGTTTGAGAGTTCGTTCGTCCGATGGCAAGTTCTATTTTTTATATAAAGAAGTGACGAGCCGAACAAAACGTTCACCTGATGGTAATTGCGACGTCTGCCCATAACAAATGCTTTGTAACCCAGAACATTTCTGTGGTACCCACACTGCGCCCGTCCCCGAGACGTCAGTTCTTCAGTCTCTTATGCCCAGAAATTACACTAGCTATTAGTGGCCTTCAGGCCGAAACACAGTAATGTTTGCACACTACTGCTTCACGGCAGAATAATGCGGTGTCATCTACCGAGACGGATTCCTGAATACGAACCCACCAGTATCACATGGGTTACTGATAGTAGGATATTAGAGGACGTTGAGACGTGGAGTTGTCTCCAAGAAAGCTCTGCCCTTTCCGCCGCACCACGCTCGTCACTTTGAGACATCAGTTCTTAATACACTAGCTTCTGTACCCTTCAAAATTTAAGTGTAACACAGTGTTGTTTTTAGGTCTCTGTTTGCCAGCAGAATAAATTATACTCCCACCGCCAGTATATAAAAATATTAAGTACTGTTAAATTAAAATGCAAAATTCGGATATGTCCAGAATTTATTTATTAATTAGTATCATTTAAAACAATATATTACTTCATTATAAATTAATTTTATCCTTTATAAAATTTTTGCTACAATAAACACGTTACTTTTTAAATTTTCTAAATCTTAATTAATAATTGTTTTTTTAAGTATTATTAATATTATATTAACAATAATTAATTGTAGTTTTATTACTATCATTGTTATCCTCTGCTGAACAATGGCCTTACTCGAGTTCTGCGATTTATTGCGCAGGTTAAATTCGAGCAAAAATCTATAAAAACGTATGTACATACAGTCTCGCTTTTTTCCCATATAAGGGGTAGGCAGAGACCACATTCGTAGCCCACTTCGCGGCCATGGGAAAAAAGACGTGACAGGTCGCGAACTCATGTATGATAAAGTAGTAACGAGTCCTCCTTTTTTTTGGGAGGGGTTTGGAGCTGAAAAGAATCCGCCATCTGCCTCAGTGCGTGTTGCAGACTTCACATGTTGTTCATTTACCTCCTTCCTTTTTATTATTTATGCACGACGAGCACATAGTAAACCAGCACTTAAAATGGCAGGTAAAAATTTTACTGCTGCCGTCACCTACAATTGAACCCAAGTAACTTATATACTACGTAATTTTTGGCGAACGCCTGCCACTGGCTTACCACAGCCCATTGATGATACGGTATATAAACTTAGAGCTCTCTCAAGGAAGGATTTGCCGTAATCTCTACTTTGGGCAATCAGATTTCGATCGCGGCACGAGTCATTTCGCACCTTAGACGATTCTATTGCGTCATGGGTCTGCGGCTCTTGACCCAAATTAATCTTGCTCATATTGAAAGTGTTTGACGAATAATGTTGCCAACTCAAGATTAGCTACTACACTCAGCATCAAAAATCGCACCTCTCTGAGTTTGCGCGAAAAATGGCTGTAATGGCTAGAAACGAATTATATTTATATAAATATTGGTATGTTTGAAATGGGTATTTGAATAGCTTTACATTATTAATAAAAAAATTATGAAATCATTAAAACATTTATCATTATAGAGCGTCAAAAATAAACACTGTCAAATGCTCGTTAGTAAGGACGCTAGTTACACCACCTAAAAAGGGTATAAAAGGGTCGATCTGGATGAAATCTGGTCGTAATTTAGACTTTGCAGTGAACACACGTGAACAAGTAACCCAAGTAAGAACAAGTAAAGATGGACACCAGCTCTGAAGAAGCCGCTCAAGTGATTGCCCTATTGCAGTCGGGGATGCGGCAGTGTGACGTTGCTCGACAGTTGAACCTGTCCCGTTTTTCAGTTCGACGGGTATTCCAACGTTTTCAGCAGACTGGTGGTTATGTTAGAAAACCGAGATCTGGAAGAAAACGGTGCACATCAGAAAGAGATGACCGTTTCATCGTTACGACATCTTTACGAAACCGTTTTACAAATGCTGTTGAGTTGCAACAACAGCTTCGATCAACTCGGAGAACATCTGTGAGTGTTTCTACGATAAGAAGAAGGTTATGCGAAAAGAGTTTAACAGCCCATAGACCTGCTAAAGGTCCAAAACTTACTGCACAGCATCGCAGAGATCGCCTAGAGTTTGCTCGCAATCATTGCGAGTGGACTCTAGAACAGTGGCGGACCGTACTCTCCTCTGATGAGACGAGGGTCTGTCTCTTCTGCAATGAAAGACGTAGAAGACAGGGGGAGAGGTTCACACAACCCTGCTTCGAAGAATCCGTCGAATACGGGGGTGGCTCGTGTATGTTTTGGGGCGGCATTTCCGTCGACGGGAAAACGGAACTTGTGTGCGTTTCCCGGACTCGGGGTGGCCGTGGGCAAGGGTCATAAAATGCTGGTCGGTACATTACTGAAATCCTGGAGGAACATGTGGTCCCGTATGCTGGTGATGTCGGTGATGGATTCATGTTAATGCATGATAATGCTCGTTGCCACACCGCGGCTATTTAGTACGGGATTATTTACAGGAGGTCGATATCCCTGTTATGCGTTGGCCAGCACGAAGTCCAGACCTTAACCCAATAGAACATCTCTGGGATGACCTAAAACGGCGCGTGCGAGCTCGAGATCTAGCTCCAGCCACTCTTCAAGAGCTCCAAGATGCGGTACTTGAAGAGTGGGAACAAATACCCCAAGAGGCTGTTGCGATCCTTGTAAGGTCCATGAAAGATCGCATGGAAGCCGTTATTAAGGCAAGGGGGGGGGTAACACTAGGTTTTAAGAACTTTTTTTGTATTTATTAAGTTTTTTTTTTAAATTATTAATTTGCAAATTTGTACATACCCTGTCTTTTTCTTTAATTTCTCTTTCGTCTCGTTATAAAAGTAAAATTCAATTAAAATTCCTGAAAGCTAATGAAATTACCTTTCGAATGATACCCTAAAACCACAACATTGCCATTGGTCTGTTGTGTTAAAATAGTATTTAAATTATTTTTTTCGGATGTGCGATTTTTTTGACGCCGAGTGTAGTTCGCTTTTCAGAAAATTTAATAGCGCGAGTATGTATGGAGATATTACTTGAGCTTCTCATGTGGCGACATAGGTTTCGCTGCATCACTCCCCGTAGTAATAGCGTGGAGATCTTGTAACGTCAGACGATGATGTGCAGTCTGGCGATGCGGTGAGGATGTGTCCAGGTCTTTAGAGTGTCGAGACGTAGGGGATAGTGTTGATGTATCAGGAGTTAGCCTAAGGAGAGGGGCCGCCGTTGATTATCCTCAGTGGCTGAAAGACTAGGAAGCGCGCATTGTACCGACAGCAGTCCGGTGCTGTGACTGCGACAGCTGTCGTTGGAGTTGCTGCTGTGGTGGGGAGAAGTGGGCTGCGTGTTCCTATCACGTCGCTGTTACCAAATTTTCGAATAATGTTGGCGAAGGGAAAGAGATAGCTGATGTTCGAGTTCAGCGGACACTTAATTTAACTCGATTTTTATTATTTATATTATACCTTTTTATTTCTTTGTATATTTATGTTTAGTTTTATATAGTTTATATAAATATATACATAGAATAGAATAGAATATTTTTATTCAATATAGATCATTTACATAATACTCATTGAACGTATTTTTTTTAAGCTACACTGGTTCGCAAAGAAATGCCTCTGTCCTGGGAAGAACCAGTAAGAAACTCAGCGGGTTTTTTTTTCAGTCATTTTAAGTATACAATTGCAGGAGGTTTATAAATATGTACAAATAGCTAGGCAGCGATCACCTCATTCATGGATGATGATAACCCCTGGGAATACATGTATTCCTTAATATTATAATAATCCTTCTTAAAAAGTCTTTGTTTAACAAAAAGTTTGAACATTTTGATTGAAATATTTTTGAATGTTGAACTTTTCAGACATATCTTGAGCTTTTCATGTGGCGAAATGGATGTTGCTACAAGTGCGTACTCTCCTTTAGGTAACATTTATACTGAAGCACAATACTGTAATTGAACTAATGAAAATTGACGCGACGCACTCAAGACAGGCCTGCTTTGAAATCGAGTATTCTGTAGAATTGTTATTACTAAATATTGTTACAGTCTTGATCATCGCAGACCGAACACAGAGACAAATATTCCTCTTAATCAATCTTCGCCCGATGAACGCTCATGCGATAAGATCGGGATTAGACAAGGATGTAGTGTGAGAAACATGGGCACAATCACTTCACACCTGAAAATCAATGCTAAAAATTGAAAATCACAAATTATTGGCTCCGCCTCGGATTCCAAACTCAATACCCGCTGCGTAGAATTCATATCTCTTGACACTAGGCGACGCGGTGATTACACTGCTTACCACAATCTTGAATTTGGGAATTTGTCTCCTCTCAATACAATACCCGACTTTCAACAACATTATTCCTTAACCGATGGCAAGGAATAGGCCGTCAATACATCGGCACGGGAATCGCCAGAACAAATTTCAGGATCTTACCGCGAATTTCCAAGAGGAAGGATTTTAGTTACACTTTAGAGTAAACTCATAAAGGCAACGATAAACTGGTGGTAGATTTCTTATGCGGGAATCCGCATAGGTGATTACCACCGCAATGTCAGTTATTTTCCTGTTAATAAATATTGTGCAAACTTTACGATGGTTTGGTCTGAAGGGCACTGGCAGTAGTAGCAATTACTGTGCATAGAAACTTAAAACCTGATGTCTCAAGGAGACGAGCGCAGGGTGGTTCAACAGACACAGTGCATTTTTGGGTGACACAGCATTCGTTAGGGGCAGACGTTGGACTTACATCAGGTGAACGTTTTTCTAGTCTCGTTAATTTTTTTTTTGAACTTGTACATTTCGTCAGTGACGATGTAAGAAACGCGGTCAATGTTCGGCGGCCAATTAGCAAGGGAACTGACGACACCGCCACTTAAGAACAATTATTAGGCCGATGCCGTCTGTTTGCAGACCACAGAATATAATAAACAATTGGTTCAACCAATTAGGCGCAGATCAGGATAGTTTTTTTGATGCAGGTCACGATAGTTTGTTTAGTGGTAGGATTCCTTTGCAGGAAACCGTCTAGGTAGGTACCACCCCAGGGCAAGTTATTCTGCCGTGTAGCAGTAGTGTGCAAACATTACTGTTTCGGTTTGAAGGGCACTGAGAGCTAGTGTAATCACTGGCATATGAGACATATGACACTAAAGATTTATTAAGGTCATT
This sequence comes from Luehdorfia chinensis, assembly GCA_019845155.1. Lineage (NCBI taxonomy): Eukaryota > Metazoa > Arthropoda > Insecta > Lepidoptera > Papilionidae > Luehdorfia > Luehdorfia chinensis. The sequence goes on from JAHVAK010000103.1 coordinate 13,177,261, forward strand.
TTTTAGTGTTTTTATGGTCAGACGTTGCACTTACCGTCAGGTGAACATTTTGCTCTTTCCGTCACTTTCTCAAATAAAAAAAAAACATTTAGAAAGGAGCCAATCTATTTTGTGCTAACATTTTACGCGATTGTTTATTACTCCTTAATTAAAAAAAAAACTACAAACAATTTATCATCGAAAACAAACGAATTCATAAATAATTGTCTAACTGGGATTAAACATTTAAAAAATGAATGTATTTATTTTTATTGGGCATTAATTATAATCGAGGCATCACGGACATTTATATTGAATTAAACTTTAGACTAATACTTTGTTTACTTATTTTATTAGAAGTGTAATGATTAGAGTAGAATAGCACCTACCCTTTCCTACCGAGGTGTCGAAAGAGGCGACTAAGCTATTGTACGCACAGCCTTCGTTCGTGCAGAATGACATCGTAATATGCAATGCTTTCACTATACTCGTACGACCACAATGGGGTGTAAGAATTTTTCGACTCGTACCAAAATGGCGGCAACGTTGTTCGCCGCCCGTCAATTCTCGTTTCTTTCGGACTTCTGAACGGGACTCCCAGAAACAAGTAGCTGCAGCTAAATACTGACTGTAGCGAATATAGGTCATTAATACTCGTAAGTTTAGCTTTAACCTGTTCTAAAGTTACCGAAAATACAAACAATATAGGTAGAGGTACAAAGTGAATTTGCTGAGATCCGTGTACAAAATAAATATAAATTCATTTTGCTTACGGATCTTAACAAATTAACATTGTTTGTCTTTTTTACTAAAACAGATTTCGATTTTAGATTTTTAAAAGTACTGAGGTCATTTTTTTAAAACAATGTTGATTTCTGCTCTTACAGATAATGTGTTACACAGAAATTTAACTGGCGGATATCTGTGCAGGAATCCGCAGTTATTCTGCCATGAAGCAGTAGTGTGCAAACATTTCTGTGTTTCGGTCTGAGGGCACTGAGAGCTAGTATAATTACTGGGAAAATAAGACTTATACTATTTCCATTTCTTTATTTTCTCGATGACAGTTCTAATTTGATAGTTGTAGTGTTGTGACCAAATAAGTAATGATATCGATCGCATTTATTTATTATATTTTGAACAAAGACAAATACAACAAAAACATTCAAATAATTTTTTTTATGATTACCTGTCGTTATAATTATTTCGTTTTATTGCCGAGTACCTACCTATACTTATTTTACAACAGCTTTGAAAATTTAAAAGAAGTTGGCATTATCAATCAAGAATTAATGAATCTTGTAATGAAATATAATTAGTTTCTTACATTTTGTAAAAAAATATCGGGTCTGTTATCGTATTACGTTTATCGATATAGCTCCATCCATCAGTTTCTCCGACTCTGGTATAACCTTGTACATGTGTAAACGACATATTTTTATAAAATAATGCATTCTGTAAAAAAGACGCTCGTTCAAGTTTTCACAGGAGCTGTCATCGAGAAAATAAAGAAATGGAAATAGTATAAGTACTAACGTATCAGGTTGACGAGTGCAGAGTGGTGCCACACAGACATGTTCTGGGTGACGCAGCATTTATTTTGGGCAGGCGTTGCACATACCATCAGGTGTTAATTTCAGTTTTGCTTGTCGCGTCCCTTTCTGCTAACAAAAAATATGAGCGCAGTGCGGCGCTACACAGAACTTTGCATTTTCTGCGTGATATCGCAGCTGTTATGGGCAGGCGTAGCACTTACCATCAAGACTTGCTCGTCTCGTCTCTTACTTTCATGAACCATTACTTTCCAAAAAAACATGGTCTTACCACTTCAAAGTTCCTATGAAGTATTATGGCTTCGAAAACTAACAGTATTATGGCTTCTACAAATCGTAGCTTGGTTTTCCGCCTATGTGGATTCCTAGTAATTTTTTAATTCAATAAGTGAAGAAGTAAAGTAAACCTTTAAAACCAATTAACGTGGTCAATAAGGTTCTCTGTTGAGTTCATAATGATGTTTTTTTACGCAATTTATATGACGCTAAGTCATTTTCTAGTTAAATAATTTACGACATGTAGTGTGAATTTAAATAATTTAATAAATCCTACTAATTGAAGCGAGTAACCTGTGCCCTATCCCCGGTGCCAGCACCTCTAAAATTGTTCTACAATTTTAAGTGCTGATTTACCACGTGTTTAGCGGTGAAGGAAAACATCGTGAGGAAACCTGCATGTCCAAGGAATAGAAATATTTCGAGGACATGTGAAGTCCGCCAACTCGCATTGGAGCAGCGCGGCGGACTATTTCCGGCTCCGAAACCCTCTCACAGATGAGAGGAGGCCTGTGCTCAGCAGTGGGACATTTATAGGCTGTTACTTTACTTTTACTTTTTTTACTAATTGAATACCATAACAATAAATAAATAACGCATATATCTTGTTTGGTGCAGTGGCAAATCGATTGACTTCTGCTAGGGGTCGGTCCGACTCAGGGTGATAGAAAATTCAAAATAACGTAAACGCACAAATCTATATAGTTGGAAGGGATGTAGAGAATGTAGGAGTTTCGAATACTTTTTCCTGACGTATGTTTCCACTGCTGGACAGAGGCCGCAATACCAGGTGGGACAGAGAGAGATAGACTTTTCTTAATTACAAATATCGGTAGCGCATGTACAAAATGATAAAGTATTTGAAACACAACAATTCGAAAATCACAAAAAGTCACTTCCATTACACATTATTTATAGTATTTGTATTCATCATCATCATCATCATTTCAGCTGATAACTAGTTCACTGTTTAACAACGGCCTCCCCCATAGATTGCCACAAAAGATTGAAGCTCTAATTTCGAGAGATTTTGCCACGCTTGGCAGGCAGGTTGGCAAACGCAATTTATTTATTAAGATGTTCCAGGAAGATGCTCCTGTCTATCTTTTGGTTTTAATTTTGCCTCTGTCAACGTTTACGACACCTACGGGATGAGATGCGGTGGTAGATTATCTTAAGCCGTCACATGGGGTTATTTGTATGCTGGTGGTGGAATTACTCTTCAGAATAGAATAGAATAGAATAAATTTTTATTCAATATAGATTATTTACATAATACTTATTGAAAGTCATTTTTTTTCTTTTTTTAAACTACACTGGTTCGCAAAAATGCCTCTGTCCTGGGAAGAACCAGTAAGAAACCCAGCGGGCTTTTTTTGAGTCATTTTTAAAATAATGTACAATAACATTGGTATTATAAAGATGTAGAAATGGCTTGGCGGCGATCACCTCATTCCCAGGGGTTATCATCATCTATGTATTCTTTAATATTATAATAACCCTTTTTATGAAGTCTTTGTTTAATATAAAATTTAATCTTTTTGATTGAAAGACTTTTAGCACTTTCTGGGATTTTTTTATAAAAACGTGCCCCATAAAAGAGTTACTGACTCTGTGAAGTCGGGTAACTGGCATAATTAATTTGTGCTTGTTCCTGGTATTCACATTATGAACATCACTTTTTTTAGTGAACTGGTTTATGTTCTTGTGTGCATACAAAACGTTTTCAAATATATATTGAGAGGCCAAGGTTAAGATATTAATTTCTATAAATTTATCCCTAAGAGATACTTTAGAGCCAAGATTATAAATAGCTCTTACGGCCCTCTTTTGCAAAACAAAAATCACTTCTACATCAGTTGCATTTCCCCATAGCAAAATACCATAAGACATTATGCTACTCGTATGAAAATAACTAAAATAAACCAATCTAGCAGTTTCAACGTTAATCAAATTCCTAATTTTTTTACAGCATAAGCTGCAGAGCTAAGTCTACTTGCTAGTTTAGATATATGGGGGCTCCATTGAAGTTTTGCTTCAAGAGTTATTCCAAGAAAGACAGCAGTATCCACAAGGCTCAACTCTTCCCCATTCACAAGCACATTTACATGTAATTGTTTAACATTTGGTGTTGTGAATTTAATACATTTTGTTTTATTGCCGTTTAAAAGCAAATTATTAACGTTAAACCAATGTACTAATTTTGAAATAGCATTATTCACCTTGTCATATAATAAAAGTTGACGTTTTATCTTAAAAATCAAAGATGTATCATCAGCAAATAACACTATATCATGGTTGTCCCCTACTAGGTAAGGTAAGTCATTAATGTAAATAAGAAATAGAAATGGGCCGAGAATCGAACCCTGCGGGACACCCGCAGGGTTCGATTCTCTGATAACTACTGTCTGCGTTCTATAACTCAAATATGAAATTAGAAGTTGAAGTGCAGAATTTCTTATACCGTAGTGATGTAGTTTGCTGATAAGTGTTTCATGATCAACGCAATCGAAGGCCTTAGAAAGATCACAGAAAACACCCAAGGCATCCCGTGAACTCTCCCAGGCTTCGAATATATTCTTAATAAGTTCAACACCTGCATCGGTTGTAGAACGACCCCTTGTAAAGCCAAATTGGTTTTTGTGAAACCATTTATTTAAATTAAAATGTTTTAACATTTGATTAAGGAATCCGTCTATGTAGGTACCACCGCAGTGCCCGTTGCACTGCTGACGAGCCGTACAGTGCTAACATAACTGTATTTCGGTCTGAAAGAGCTGCTCACTAGTATAATTACTGGTGATATGAGACTTAAGAACTGATGTCTCAGGATGTGGGGCGCAGCGTGGTGACATACAGAAATTTTCCGGGTGACACAGCATTTGCCATGGGCAGACGTTGTACTTACCGTCAGGTGAACGATTCGTTCGTCTCGTCACTTTCTGCGTAAAAAAAGTGATGGGAAGGAGAATCAATATTATGTAAAAGTATGACGGTCAAGAGCTACGTCAAATCTTGGTTTGTGTGTTTCATGTGTGGACTTCTCGTTTGGCTTTAGATTGGAACTGCTAATTGCCGTGTGCTGTGCCGTGTGGTGGCAGCTTCAGAGAAAGTAAAAGTTGACGAAGAGAAACTAAAACCAGAAGATGGGCAGCAGCATCTTCCTGGAACATATGAATAAATAAACTGCTGTTGCCAACCTGCTGCCTGCAAAGCGTGGCAAATATGACAACATCCCCCAAAAAAGAGAGCTACAAACTTTTGTGACAATCTACGGGGGAGGCCTATGTTCAGCAGTGGATTAGTGATAGGCTGAAATGATGATGATGATTGCTTACCCTATAACATTATTTATATTCATAATCATTTTTGTTCACAGCTAAAATCCTCCTGTTCTATCTAATCTTCTATGCGGTCCTCGTTGGTTTCTTCGCCGCGATGCTGGCGATCTTCTATCAGACCCTGGACTCCAAGATGCCCAAGTGGCAGATGGAGAGCTCATTGATCGGTAACAATCCAGGTGAGAGTTAATTAATGTATCATATCCAAAATCAAAGAGATTACATTAGATTTTTTTTTTACTCGATAATAAATTTAGTTGCAATTGTTGCTGTCGTTCTTATTTCTATAAACGATAATTTGACACTACTGCTCTAAAAAAAGTTGAGTAACAGCCTATAAATTTTCCACTGCTGAGCACAGACCTCTTTTAATTTCTGAGAGGGTTTTGGAGCCGGGAAGAATCCATCCACGCTGCTCCAATGCGGTTTGGCGGACTTCATATGTCTTAGAAATATTTTTTATTTCTCTGACATGCAGGTCTCTTCACGATGTTTTCCTTCACCGCCGAACACGTGGTAAATCAGAAATTAAATCCCAATTAACGATTTCAGTGGTGCCGGCATCTGGAATAGAACCCAGGTCATTCGCGTAGTGTGAAATTTAAAGCGAGTTTGCTCTGAGATGTTAAAAAGTTTTTTCTTCCAGGGTTGGGCTTTAGACCGATGCCCGATACAGCCAACGTGGAGAGTACGCTCATCTACTACAGGGCCAACGACAAGGGCTCCGTGCTCAAATGGGCAAGCGTAATCGATGAGTACCTTGAGCGTAAGTTTTTTTACCAATCCTTAAAAAAAAACAACGTGACACGCATGAAATAAAATACTGTTTTCTTAAAGGAGTCTCCTTTTTTCGAAATGTAATGAAAGTGGTAGTATTACTGGTGGAAGGATTCCTATGCAGGAGTCCGTCTAGGTAGGTACCACCCCAGGGCCAGTTATTCTGCCGTGAAGTAGTAGTTCGCAAACATTACTATGTTTCGGTTTGAAGGGCACTTTGAGCTAGCGTAATAACTGGGCAGACTTAAGAGAACTTAAGACTTGAGACTTAAGAACCTATGTCTCAGGGTGATGGGCACAGTGTAGAGAAGCATCCGATGAAGCTGTAAAAGCCAAAAGGCTAACAGCGATCACATCACCGAAAATATATAATAAAAAAACAGTGTAGAGTCACACAGAAATTTTCTGAGTGGCACAGCATTTGTTATTGGCAGACGTTGCACTTATTTGCACGTTTCATCACTTTATGCAAAAAAAAGCGATGTACAAGAAAACCAATACCGCCACCGGGAGCCGCCAACAGATACCCTCCACCACTCCAACACTACCACTAGGCAATACTACTGAAGTCGATAACATGACACGTAAAAAAAAGTAAAGTTTCAGCCTATAAATGTCCCACTGCTTACCACAGGCCTCCTCTTATTTCTGAGAGGGTTTTGGAGCTAGGAAGAATCCGTCACGCTGCTCCAATGCGGTTTGGCGGACTTCAGATGTCTTCGAAATATTTTTAATAGGTTTCCTCACGATGTTTTCCTTTACCGCCGAGCACGTGGTAAATCAGCACATTAAAATTGCAATTAACAATTATAGTGGTGCCGGCACCGGGAATCGAACCCAGGTCACTCGCGTACTATGAAATTTAAAGCGAGAGCCTCAAAACGAGGCATTATCAAGTGATATTGACTCTATGACAGTCAGCCGCCGTCGCACAGGTAAGGCAAAATCATTCACTTCTTGGGAGAGATCTTTCAGCAGTAAGGTTTTAAGGAGCCGATGATGATGACGATGATTTTTAATTAAATACAATTAGTATTGCTATCCTTCAGTACGTGTATATGCCGTCTCTCCTAGAATACCGCAAGAAGGGCAGCGGTGGCGGCGAGGCGTCTGGTGCGGAGAACCGCGTGCCCTGCTCGCCCACTACGGGTCAGCTGGGCGAGAAGCAGGTGTGCGACGTGCCCGTCGACAACTTCCACCCCTGCACCTCCGCGAACCAGTACAACTACGAGGCGGCCGGTCCCTGCGTGTTCCTCAAGCTGAACAAGGTGACCTTATTTATTAACCACTTTAAACCTAAAAGTACAAAATAAATAATTAAAAAGAGCACGTGTATATTAAAAATAAATGTACATGAATTATCAAAAATATTATTCACTGTATTAATTAATCGATAAATATTAATGGAGCATTTTTTTTTTATTTCATAAAAGTGACGGTACGAGCAAAACGTTCACCTGATGGTTAGTGTAATGTCTGCCCATAACAAATGCTGTGTCACCCAGAAAATTACTGTGTGAAACCACACTGCCACCCCTGAGACATAAGCTCCTAAGTCTCATATGCCCAGTGATTACGCTAGCTCTCAGTGGCCTTCAAACCGAAACACAGTAATGTTTGCACACTACTGCTTCACGGCAGAATATCTGGCCCAGGGGTGGTACCCACCTAGACGGATTCCTGCATAGGAATCCTATCACCAGTAAAGGAATCCTACCGCCAGTAGGAATCCTACCACCATAACAGCGATGCATGAAAACGCTGCACTCAAATTCGAATTTTAAATTTTACTCTCATTGCGCCCAAAAAAGTTTAATTGCAACGATAAGTCTTGACAACTGCGTGTCGGGTCACGCCCACAGTGGAGTTATCAGTATAATTTCGGAAACATTCTATAAAGTAAAGTAAAAGTAAAGTTTCAGCCTATAAATGTCCCACTGCTGAGCACAGGCCTCCTCTCATTTCTGAGAGGGTTTTTGGAGCTAGGAAGAATCCGCCACGCTGCTCCAATGCGGGTTGGCGGACTTCACATGTCTTCGAAATATTTTTTATTTCTGAGACATGCAGGTTTCCTCATGATGTTTTCCTTCACCGCCGAGCACGTGGTAAATCAGCACTTAAAATTCGATAATTTTTTAATTATTACTGATAGGATTCCTATGAATGAATCCGTCTAGGTAGGTATCACCGCAGGGCTAGTTATTCTGCCGTGAAGCAGTAGTGTGGAAACATTGTTGTTTCGGTTTGGAGGGCACTGAGAGCTAGCGTAATCACTAGGCATATGACTTAAGAACTAATGTCTCAGGTTCGACGGGCGCAGGTGTCACACAGTAATGCTCTGGGTGGCACAGCGTTTGTTCTGGACAGACGTTGCACTTACCATCAGGTGAAAGTTTTGCTCGTTTCGTCACATTCTCCTATAAAAAATAAAATCAAAGTTTTCTATGTTTGTCTTATTGTTTTATTTGAAAGTAATTAAAAAGGAGATTTCAGGAATGGGTGGAATAGGAAGGTGCAGGTCAATAATTTTTACGTCTACGTCCATTAGTATGTCATAAATCTACATTAGGTTCGTGACGTACTCGTACATAGCGTCGCAAACTTATACATTTACAGAGAAAAGTGAGCAAAATAGTAATTCATATACAATAGTTTATTTCAAAACCGGCCAAATGCGTGTCGGACCATGCACAACGAAGGGTTGCGTAGTAACGAAAAGCCTGTAACCGAAAATATCCTATATCTCAAAAACTACACCACATATCTTATTTAAATCAATTTCGTTTTATTTAGAATTTTCAATAGCATAGTTAAAAAGTTAGAGAGGGAGGTGGGCCCACTTTTAACGACCTTCAAACTGATTTTTTACAGTAACATGGATGGTGGGCTACGTCTATTATTTTGTATAGCGGTTCATAAATACACCAACCTTAAAATTTTTATTTATGTATGTAAAATGGCTGTGACATACGGGCAGATGGACAGGACGAAATTATAATGGTTCCGATTTTACTAAGGAACTCGAACGAAACCAGGAGTTTCGTTTTTAGACTGTTTGTCCCGAAACGAAACGAAATCGAACCTGCGACCTGAAATCCAATCGCTTACCAATGCGTCAGCCGACCAAACTTAACTGCTAAGTAACAAATGTTTTTAAAATGAAGTTCAATAATGGCGAATACGACTTTGGCATTTTTGGAGTTAAACTTCTTTGGGCGCTATGACAATGTCACTGTCGAATATTAATGCATCGTTTCTATTTGTAACATTTCAAAATTTAACTTTTATGACGCAAAAAAGATGGAAAATGGGTACTTGGCGAGGGAGAAAGAGAGAAAGCTATACTATGTACGATCCTGAGCAAATTTTTATTTTTGTTTTAATATTTATTCGTCCTTAATAATCTTACTTATCTTACGTCAGTTACTCAAAATAATATGAAGAAATGTTTATTCTCATAACTTTTTAAACAATTACAATTTAATTGACATCCCTTATTTTTTTTCATTTAAGTACCATCAAACTTTGATAATTTATTACATTGTGCCTGTTATTTTATACAAAATATGTAGTGAAAGTGACTTTGTTCCAATCGAGTGTCGCCTTTCACCAGTCCACTGCCGGACATAGGCCTCCCCCACAGATTGCCACAAAAATTTGTAGCTCATTTTGTTACCTCAAGCATTTTGGGGGGATTTTGCCAAAGTTGACACGCTTGGCAGGCGGTTTGCAACCGCAGTTTATTTATTCAGATGTTCCAGGAAGATGTTGTTGACCATCTCCTGGTTTTCATTTTCCCACTGTCGACTTTTACGACTCCCACGGGGTGAGATGGGGTGATACATAATCTTAAGCCGCCACCACACGGCATTCTGATTTTGATGAAATTTCTAAAAAATATAAGAAGTTTCACTTATGTTACGAGTAGCCGTAGAGGAGCCGTGGTAGCTCAGGGGCTAGGCGCTCGCTTTAAATTTCATAGTACGCGACGTGACCCTGGGTTCGATCCCCGGTGCCGTCACCTCTAAAATTGTTATTTTAAGTGCTGATTTACCACGTGCTCGGCGGTGAAGGAAAACATCGTGAGGAAACCTGCATGTCTGGGAAATTAAAAATATTTCGAAGACATGCTGAAGTCCGCCAACCCGCATTGGAGCAGCGTGGCGGATTCTTCCTAGCTCCAAAACCCTCTCAGAAATGAGAGGAGGCCTGTGCTCAGTAGTGGGACATTTGTTAGCTGACACTTTACTTTTTTTTACTTTACGAGTACTGAGTAGCTTAGTAGTTCTTTTTGAAATTATACATACATACATAAGATCACGACTGTATCCCATAAGGGGCAGTCAGAGACTCAGCACTCACTGCCAAAACAGATGACTGCCACAATCCACGTTTCACCAAAACAATATAATGCACTTGGTGTGATAGGTGGTGAGCCCATCGCCACCATGCGCTGTTGGGAGCACAGTGCAGATTAATTCCTTACTCGCCTTTTACGAGATCCATTTAGAAAAATATATCCGTGTCTATTTGATGGAAAGGAGATCTTGACAACTGACTATTTTATTAAATATTAGCTATACCCCGCGGTTTCACACGTCCGTTTAATTTAAAAAAACGCTCCGTAGGGTGGTAGCGTGATGTTAAAGAAATGGGCTACCAAAGCAAAAAGATTTTTTCAAAGGCCGGACTGGTAGTTACAGGAGATGGACGCGTTCAAACACAATACAGACAAGCTCTTCATATTTATTATTAGTGCATTACGCAGAACGCATACAGAGGATGTTTTATTTATAGCTTTGCTGTAAATAATAATGACGGGCACCCTTTGTTTTCTCGTATTACAAAAAAATCTCTGTAGTGAACTGTAGCACAAGCGTCACACCGCATTCTCATCGATCAGGTCTTGATTTATTATTATATTATTTTTATTTATAAAAACGTTGCACAAAACTAGGATTTTTCTTATGTACCGTGGATCATTTTTAAATTATCCACATGCATGCACACCGATACCCGGTATAACCTATCCGTAGTCCATGCAAATATTTGTCTCGTACGGGAATCGAACCTCGCGACTCATAGCACTGAAACAAATAGCTTAGACACTTCCCCAACCGAGCCGGCACTATTATGTCTGGTTAAAAAATTTGGTGGCTGCCTTCCTGCATATTGATTGTTGCGCCTTCATTTTGTCGATGCATACATAGACTTATTGTATAAAAATTCAACTACAGAATAATACTTCCAAGCCATGTTGCTTGTATTTCGATAGTGAGGTTGTTAATGTTTTAAATTAGGGAGGTACCACCGCAGGGCCGGTTATTCTTCCGTGAAGCAGTAGTGTGCAAACATTAGTGTGTTTCGGTCTGAAGGATACTGATGGCTAGTGTAACCACTGGGCTTATGAGACTTAAGAACTGATATCTCAGTGTGACGGGCGTGTGTGGTTATAGGCTGACGTTGCAGTTACCATCAGGTGAATGTTTTGCTCGTAACGTCACCTTCTTCAATAAAAATAAATGTTCAATGTAGGTAACATTGCCGTGTGGCGGCGGCGTAAGAAAATCTACCACTCCATCTCATCTCGTGGCTGTCGTAAGAGTCGAAGACGCCAATGAGAGAAAAATCTCGTGGCTTCCGACAGGACAGAATAACCTTCTCGAAAACTATCAGACCAGATCTAATATGCAAATCCTGTGTCCAGCAGTGGACTATAAAGTGGCTTAAGATAATGATGATATAACTTTAATGAGAGTTATGTTTTCCCGATACAGCTTGGTCCTCCAGTTTTAAATCATATGCAATTTATGGACAGAAAGACCTTCATTACTCGTTCTCCTCTCGATGTTAGTAATTGTTCATGTTTATCATCTTCCAGATCTTTAACTGGATTCCTCAACCGTACAACAGCACCGAGGATCTCCCAGTGAACATGCCTGAAGACCTCAAGCATCACATCAAGACAATCGTGAGTGCTTTCTTTCTATCGTTTATATTAACTTTTGACCAAGATACTGTATATGTAGGTACCACCACAGGGCCAGTTATTCTGCCGTGAAGCAGTAGTGTGCAAGAATTGCTGTGTTTCGGTTTGAAGGGCACTGTGAGCTAGCGTAATCACTGGGCATTTGAGACTTAAGAACTGATGTCTCGGGGTGATGCGCGTTGTGGTGTCACTCAGAAATTTTCTGGGAGACACAGCATGGTTATGGACAGACGTTGCACTTGCCATCAGGTGCTCGTTTCGTCATCTTATCTAATAAAAACAAAACACCTATCTAATAAAAAAAGACAGGATAAACTTGTTGCTCTTTTTTAGGAGGGAAAACCTGAAGCCAACATCGTGTGGGTATCCTGCCAGGGTGAGAACCCTGCCGACGTGGAGAACATGGGTCCCGTGCAGTACATACCTGGACGCGGCTTCCCGTCTTTCTACTATCCCTTTACCAATAAAGAGGGATACCTGAGCCCTCTCGTCGCTGTGCTCTTCGAGAAGCCCAGGAGTAAGTCCTCTTTACAACCATATAATTCATTTTGTATTTGGTGGGAGAATAGGATCTTCCACCTCATCGCATTCCGTAGAAAAACTCGACTGTACGAAATGGTAGAAATATGTCATGGTCTACGGACGGTCAAATACCATCTAATCTAAATAATCCAGACCGGTGTTGGTGAACAGCGGTAATGGCACGAAGAGACTGATATCTTAATCTCCAAACCACCGACCAACGTGGCGATTTTTGGAGATCCTTCTTATTTCAAATAGTCATATGTCCAGCAGTGGATTGTTAAAATGCCGATGATGATAATGTGTTAGGCCGAGAAAAGCCGATATGTATCGTTAAGAGGTGTCGTAAAAGGCGACTAAGGTTTTAGATAGATAAAATTTAGTTAGATTAGTGAGATACAGACAGCCTTTATTAGTGCAGTATAATATGCAATGCTGTCACTATACTGCTCGTAGTAATGCACCAGAAAGTCAGATTTTTTTTTGACTCGTACCAAAATGGCGACTACGTGGTTCTCCACGTCACGGCTCATTTCCCGCGGAGGCTCAAAGTGGGCTACAATTGAAGCCTATGCCTACCCCTTATATGGTAATAAAGCGTGGCTATAAGTATGTGTGTATGTGATAATGAGAAGATGAATCGAATTCTATATAAATATGTTAGGGTTTACATACGAGCTGTGGTAGATCGAGAGCTTGGGGCTTGCTTTAAATTTTATAGTGCATGGATGACCTGAGTTCGAACTCTGCTCCAAAATCTTCTCTGAAATGAAAGGAGGCCTGTGTTCAGCAGCTTGGTATTTATAGGTTATAACTCATACATACATAAGGCAACTGGCCATTTAGTAGAAATTTAAGATAAATTATACACACTCGTATTTTTACTTGGAGTATATAAGAGTATACTCGTAGGTCTGTAATTGAAAAATTATTGAATACTTCATTGACTTGACAAAATCTATCTGAAAAAATTTTCTTCGTCTGTCTGTCTCCGCTCAAATGCTCGTAATGATTTAACTTCAAAATTACTAAACCTGCTTACATGAAATTTTGTAGGTAGTACAATGAGAAAATTTTTAGTTTATACCTATGAATTCGAAAATTCTCACGAACTTAGCGTAATCTTTATAATTAATGCACTGAGCAACGATTAGTAGTATCAAGAGTGCGTAATAAAATTGCACATGCCCAAATACCCAGATACGGAAAAATCTTGACCTATAGCTCAGAAGCCCCTACGCCCATCGAACCGACGGCATGTTCTAGAAATAGGTTTTTTAAACTAGCGTATAAGTGATCTATACAAATAATAAAATTGAAGGTCTGTCTGTGATTTCAAAATAAATGCCAAAATTTAAGTGAAAACTGCAATTTATACGATGCCTAAACATAAATTACAGTTTTAAGAATTTTTGTGTGTGTCTCGAATAGGCTCCGAAATGGCTCGACACAATTCAATGAAAATTTTAGGAATTACAACAGGAATTTTAACTAAAAGTTTCGTGTATGTTCCATTTCGTTCTCTTGCAGGTTTCAGAAGATACGAATATAATGAAAAGAACAAAAATCCCGCTGGATTTCTTGCTGCTTATTCCCAGAACAGAGGCATTTGCTTACGAACCAGTGTAGCTTAGAAAAAAATAATTAAAAAATTAAAAAATTATTCATACCGTGTGGTGGCGGCTTAAGAGAATCTATGACCCATCTCGTCCCGTGGGTGTCGTAAAAGTCGACAGAGGGATAATGAAAACCATCAGAATGAATAAACTGCGGTTGCCAACCCGCCTGTCAAGCGTGGCAACTATGGCAAAATTCCTCCAAAATGAGAGACACACGTGTTTTGTGGCAATCTATGACCTATGTTCAGCAGTGGACTAGTGATAGGCGGAAATGATGATAAAAAATTATTCTATTTTACTCTGTGAATCGGTTTTTAGAAATACTTCAATTAGATTTAATTACATGCATACATACAGAAAATCACGATCGTATCCCATAGCGGGTAGTCAGAGACTGGGCACTCACTGCAAAAACAGATGACTGCCACAATCCACGTTTCAACAAAAAACTGTAAGTTAATGTTAAATATTATATTTCCAGCCGGTGTTCTGATCAACATCGAGTGCAAGGCCTGGGCCAAGAACATCCAGTACGACCGGTACGAGCGGCGGGGCTCGGTGCACTTCGAGCTGATGGTGGACCGCTCCTAAGTTTTTAGCAGCACCGCCAATTGGCTAGATACGTCCACTTGGCGGCAACCACTCGGCCAAGCCTGTAAAACTGCCTTCAATTGGCGCCGAGGCACGCCAACCGCTCTTCAACAGACTGCCATTACCTGCCAAGCACGCCAATTGACCGTCAGTTAGTGTGGTCGCTTTCATTTTTAACATTGTCACAAAACAATAGCCAAGTTAGAGTATAAAACGCTAAAAGCGATTGGCCGCCAAGTCAGACGATCGTAGGTCGGTTGCGTTGAAACGTTTGGCAGCCAGTTGGTTGCCAAATCGCCAAGTTCGCCATGTTCGCCACACGCCGGGCGCCGGCTGCCAAGAGCCGTTAGTAATAGCCATAGGCGGCGGTTTATTTATATTCGTTTTAGAATAGCCAGGGGGCGCCACTGATTTCAAGTTTCTTTTACACGCTTAAATAAAGTTTAAATTATTGAGTAATATTTATTATGTAATGTTTTCTGGACGGTGAGTCAATAAATATGCAATAGTTGGTTCCAATTTAACTTTTTTGGTGTTTTATTTATTGCCCGGTTACGTTATTCACCACTTCCTTATAAAATGACTTGAGGAGGAGGACGATGGCTGCGACATGCGTCATACTTGTGAACAGGGGCTGTTGGTGGAGGCTGGTCTGCTCTAGTTTGCAATATACTTATATAGGATAGGATTTACAAAAACCTGCGAAGTTTCTTTCGCCTGTTTCTTCTTCGTCAGAGGAACCTCATTACGAAGCGGTGGCAGATTAGTAAAAACTCACGTTTGATAAACGAAATTTATATTTCTAACTTCGAAAAATAAAGAATTTTCATTTCTTTACTAGAACAAGGGCGAATTTCTCTCTAGGCCGTGTAGGCCGGGGCTTAGGGCAACAAAATTTAGTGAGATACTATTTTATTAATTTTTTTATTTGATGAAGTGACGAGACGAGCAAAACGTTCACCTGATGGTAAGTGCAACGTCTGCGCGTAACAAATTCTGTGTTACTCTGAATATTTGTGTGTAGCACCACACTGCCGTCCTCCTCAGACGTTCGTTGTTTTTTTCTTTTTTAATTCTTATAAACACTTAAGTCACTGCGTTTGAATGTCTCACTTGCTGAGCACAGACCTTTTTGAGAGGGCTTTGGAGCGAGAAAGAGTCCGCCATAGTGCTCCAATGCGGGTTGGAGAACTTCACACATCCTCGAAATATTTCTATTCCTCAGCAATGATAAATGATATGATGATAAATCAGCAAATAAAATTGCAGATTTTTTTATAGCTACCGCCACAAGGGACCGCACTCAGATAAACAGGTGCTATAAAATTTAAGGCGAGCGTCCAGTTCCTGAGCTACCACAGCTCTAATTATAGTAGGATTCCAATGCAGGAATCTGTCTAGGGCGGTACCACCCCATGGATTGTGCGGTGTGTGGTGCATTAAATGTAAAAGTAAAAATAGTCATTTTAGGAAGTAGTAGTAAAGTAAAATGAGTAATTGGCAAGCACATATAGATACTATTTGCACGAAATTAGATATCGAAGAACGACGAACGAGCTCTAAGTCCATGCGAATTAAGCATTTTTTTTAAATAACGATGCCCCACAGTAGGATTTCTCCTGTGTCGTGGGTACGTTTTACATACATGAATTCCACATGCACAAACCATCTAGACTCGGAACAACTATCTGCAAGCCATACAAATGTTTGTCCCGTGCGGGGATCGAACCCGCGACCCGCGGCACAGAAGCCAAGGGCTTAGCCACTGCGCCAACCGAGCCGACATAAATTCAAAAAAGAAATGTATTTGAGATTTTTGCGCGAGGCGGGACTACTCGAGAGCTGAAAACCACTGTAAAAAATTACGATTTTTTATAGTTGGGATATATGTAAATATTTTAAAGAAATATTCTAAATATTTTAAATAAAAGTTTAGATCTTTAAGATGTTCGTACAAACTAAAAGTTTCGCACAGTATCGCAACTCCAACCGACAGCTGTCGTGCATGTTAGTTGAACGGATTATCAACAGATGGCGCTTTCTACAATTAAATTTATAAATTTAATCTTTTTAATAATTTTTTTAACGAAGACATTCATTTTTAAACATTTATTTATTTTTCATCATAAACTAAACTTAAAAATGGCGAATTCATCATACACCCGATATTAAATTACACCCAATATTAAATAAAAATAGTATAATGCCCCTACGTAAAAAAATTACATTACACAAAGCCTGTATTCGGCCAATTATGACATACTCAAGCCCCGTATTTGCGCATGACTCCCCGCGTCAAATTCACCGACTTCAGGTTCTACAAAATCGATTCATGCGCAAAGTCACGCCAGCACCGTGGTTCGTGCGTAATGCTAAACTCCATATCGATTTAGGGCTTCCTGCCATAGCCCAACCCACTGGTTGTTAGTGTTGCCACATACATCCCCCTCGCGTTAAACCAAAACTCGACTCGCGGAAAAAGGAGACCGAGGCACGTCCTCGAGGACCCTGACGACGCGACCACTAGGGCCCAAGCGCTCTTCTTAGCACGACACACACACTCAACATCACCATCATACCGCACCCGCCTTCGGAGAGGGCGCATCAGACAAAGTTATTCGCGATACCGCCTCATCTCAGGCCGGTTCTCCCCTAGCAATAGTGTCATTAATAGAAGCGTCGCTGGAGTTTCTTGCGCCATTTATTCTCCAGCGGAAACGCATTCCGAATTGGTGGTAAACTTATTTAATAATAATCCTGATATTAGTAATAGTAGTAGTAATATTGCCCTCCCGATTGAAGTATCTGACCGAGCCGAGGCCGGCCCTCTTGGGCACCTTCGAGTCAGTTACTCTCGCGAACAGGATGACGGTCCAAGCCGAAGTCCGCTCTCGGAGACCCTTGTGCCAGTCATCCATAAATAAAGGTTTCGGCTAAGCGCCGTCAGCGCTCTGCCACCTATCAATCCGGCGAAGCTGTGAAAACCTTCGGGCTTACAGTGACCATCAGTCCTAAAAAAAAGGCGGGCAACCGCAGTTTTTTTATTCAAATGTTCCAGGAAGATACTCATCAGGTTTTTTTTCCGTCTGTCGACTTTGACGACACCCACGGGATGAGATGGGGTGGTAGATTCTTTAAGCCGCTACCACACGCCGGATAAAATGTACAAATAATAATTTCAAAGGGTAATATTAAATTCTAGCGAATAAATCTCCTATTATCAGAATGTATTCATCTATTTATCATGTCAAATTAATTTTAAATAAAAGGAGTTTGTATATGGTTCATTATGCATTACCCGAATCAGTAGTCAGCTATGGACTGAGTTGTAATGGCCTTACATTTAAAACATACTTAGAAGAAATTAAGAAATTACAAATTAGATTCGCAAAGTTATTAGTCGATAAAAAAGTTAGAGATAAGCGCAAAGACGACTATAATAGGCTATTTGCACACTGTAAAATATTGGCTGTAAATAAAAAAATTGATTATTTGCTTGCGAAACGTACTGTAGTGATAAAAATAAATGTAAAAGAAATATTAAACAGTATACAAGGACTAAAGCGAGAGGGAGATTAGTTGAGCTAAGGGCAAATAATTGTTACGGTAAGCGGACTCGAAAGTACATAATTCCGAAATTATGTAATAGGTATCCCGATTTAATAATAAGCAAAAATAAAATTAAATGTAAAGTAACATTAAAAAGAAAATTAAAAGATTGTATATTAGTGAAATATTATGGTAGCTTAACTTAGAAATGCGACTTTTTTAATAAGTATTTTTTAGTAAGTATTATTAGATTAACGATGTTATAAATGTTACGTTAGGAAAGTAAGAAGAGGAGCGTAACGCCTACAAACTATGATTATAGTTTGGCGAGGAAGAACTGTGTAATATTTTTTGTAATCTTTTATTGGAATAAATAAAAAATAAAAAATCTAACTTCACTGTTATAGTATTTTAGTGTTATAAGTGTTTGACGGTCGCGATTCCAGATTCGAATTCCAGCGTTGAATCTTTGGGCAAAAATAGTAATTGATAGTTTTGGGGTCTGCTTGTGTTGTGCATGTGAAATGTATTGTATTACGATACCAGATAAATCCTAGGTGCGGTAGTAACATAGCTTTTTTAAAGAAAGAAAACAAAAAAGATTAATGTGTATTGATATCGCCACGTTAGCAATTACGAATTTTCTTTTAGTATATGTGATTAATAATGAGAAAACATGTTAGAACTCAACTTGTTTTGTTGATATCACAATAAGCAATTTATAAAACCAAGAGATAGTAAACAACCTCCTATTAATGGGATTTTAAAATTTTTATTTTATAGGAGAAGGTGATGAGACGTGAAAAACGTTCACCTGTTGTTAAGTATATAACTGCTTAACTTTGTCGATCCCTTTGTTTTTTTTAACCAACTTTAAAAAGGAGAGGAGGTTCTTAATTCGTCTGTACATATATCTTTGAGGACAGCATCGCCTAGTAGTCAGAGCAACTCATTTCTACGCCGCGGGTCGTGATGATGATGACGAGATGGGGTGGTAGATTCTCTTAAGCCGCCGCCACACGGTACAAGTTACTGGGTGCCAGCGGCTGAGGGTGAAATAATGCTAATATAATCAGTTACATTACGTACGTTGGCGTTTTGCGCTTGATATCAACAAAGCGCCTGCAAAGAAAATAATAGCAACGCGCGGCCTTTGCGACATTTATTGCTTTCACTTATTTGTAAAGCTCTACGCTCCTTTAAAATAATTACAATTAAAAGATAAATAAACATCTAAATTAACGATAACAAAGTAATATAATCTACGTGAGATAGTTTCAAAACAACAGACACGCGTAGCCATCCCCTCGTCCCATTTGGCAATGCGAAATTCTGCCACCCTCGGCGCCGCACGGTCGCCGGCCCCTTCTAATGACCTAGATACGGGACAAAGAACCCACTACTCTAGTATATAGGTAATGATCTGATTCAGAAGACAAGTTGTAAACAGCTCGAATGGATTGTATTTATGGGGATACCCGGTTCTTTACGCAATAGCACCATATATTTACACGCATAATGATGCCCTCTTAGCCGATTTTTTTTTGATAAAGCAACGAAACATGGAAATCGTTAACCTGATGGTAAGTGCAACGTCTGCACATAAGAAATGCTGTGTCACCCAGAACATTTCTGTGTGACACCACACTGCGCCCGCCATCCTGAGACATGAGTTCATGAGTCTCATAAGCCCCGTGATTACGCTAGCTCTCAGTGCCCTAACTAAACGAAACGCAGTAATGTTTGCACACTACTGCTTCACGGTAGAATAACTGGCCCTGAGGTGGTACCTACCTAGACGGACGGCTCAATACAAACACATATAAACAAATAATTAACAACAAAAAGTATTAAAATTTATATTGGATTGCAGCAACGAAAAGGACCCGACTCAGCATTATGTTACAGCAAAATTGCCGCAGCGCTGTTATTGTGTCGGCACCACTAATATAAAACCTACGAGCAGCTGTCAGACAGTTTAAATTTGATCATGTTCTCCTAGCCGATTTCGACCACGGCGACAACTGCCGACAACTGTCGACAACCATCAACTGCGCAGGAGATATTATAGTGCCACAAGTGTACGCGCAAACACAGAGACACTCACTCGTCCCAACCTACCCGCGCCCGATGTAACGCTGATGCGATAAGATCGGAGGTAGGCTAGGATGCAGTGTCAGAAACACGGGGACAAACACAACACAACCAGACCCGAAAACCAACAATTTATGTTTTAGCACAAATGTTGGCTCCGGCTGGGATTCGAACCCAGGACCCGCGGCTCAGAAGTCAGGTACTCTGACCACTGAGTCACGCGGTCGTCAAAATTTATGCATGTCGTATAAATTTATGCATGTCATAAAATAACAGAAAAACAAATAAAAACTAAAAATATTTTAAATGTATCAGACATATAACACAAAAGTGTAGTTGTAATAAATAAGTATAAAATTCTAAAAAAACAACAAATAATGAAGAATAAATAAATAAATATATTACTTTTAACTTTGTTGGCAATAGTATCGTCGTCGTCGTCGTTTCAGCCTCTCAATAGTCCACTGCTGAACATAGGCCTCCCCCATAGATTGCCACAAAAGTTTGTAGCTCTCGTTTTGAGGGGATTTTGCAATAGTTGCCACGCTTGGCAGACGGGTTGGCAACCGCAGTTTATTTATTCAGATGTTCCAGCAAGTTGCTGCTGCCCATCATTTTCATTTTCCCTCTGTCGACTTTTACGACACCCACGGGATGCGATGGGGTGGTAGATTCTCTTAAGCCGCTACCACACGGTTAACATGCAAATAACAATTTAATAACTGAAGCCGAGCCCTAGGGCACTATTAATTTAATTGTATAAATAGTATAAACTACCACACGGCCAATGGTATATAATAGAATAATGAAAGCAATAATAATAATAAAAAATATTTCTATGATAATAGTGCAAATTCCTGGACAATGGTGTACATCATTGACCAATATTCATATAGGAATCCTATCAGTAATAATTAATAAAATATCGAATGTTCCCGAAATGACATTGATAACTCCACTGTGGGCCTGACCTGACACACGATTGTCTGTAGTTTGTAGGTGTTTTGTAGGTATTTGTTGTGGTTTGTAGGTACTGGTGGAATGTGTCACTAATTTGACGAGAAACTGCTGGTTTCCTTTAAGGTGGTTTCTTCTGAGGTCCGAATGTCCAATTAAATATTTTTTAATATATAATATATTGTACATACATACAGGTACGCCTTTTTCCATATAAGGGGCTAGGCCGAGGCCACGCACGTAAGCAAACCACGTCGCCGCCATTTTGGTACAAATCAAAAATTCTTTCTCCTCGTTGCGAACCCACGAGCAGTATAATGACAGCATTGCATATTATGGTATTATTCTGCACAAACAGGCTGTCTGTACATTACCTTAGTCGCCTCTTACGACGCCTCGAAAGGAAAAAGGTAGGTACTATTCTACTCTGCCGGACACCTATTGGCATCATGTGAACTACTAGCTACCCGCGGTTTCGCCCGCGTAAAAAAGCCGACCCCGATCGATGATATACATAATATATACTTTCCTATTTGAATCGGATTTTGGGGATTTAATTTATTTGCGCGGAACCCTTATTATTTACTAAAATACATATAATATAATACTATATAAAAGATAAACAAAATTTTAGAAAAATGTTTTTCCAAAATTAAATGCTGTTTTACCACGTACTCAGCGGTGAAGAAAAAATCCCGAGGAAAACTACATGTTTGCGAATTAACAAATATTTCGGCGACATGTGAAATCCGCCAACCCTGCTGCATTGGAGCAGGGTGGCGGGCTGTTCCCGGCTCCAAAAAAAATCTCAGAAATGAGAGGAGGACTGTGCTGAGCAGTGCAATATTTTACTTTACTTTTAATTTCGGTTTTTCGGTTAAATGTGATAATATGTATTTTTTTTAAAGAATCTATCTGCGTTTTAATATCAATAAATGTTTTAACATTCCTTAAGACGTCAGTAACAATACGCCATAAATTGACTTGGACGGCGCCACACTGTCTGAATCTATACAAGTGAACTAGAATAATTCAAACGAGGTCATGAATCTATTGTCTGAAAAAGCGTGGTTCTTCCCGGGACAATTCAAAGAGAAATTAAAAAAAGCATGCTTTGTTAATGTGATCTTTAAAAGGGTACGTAGCGATCGAGGTACTTAAAGGTACAGCGTCCGAATCTCAGAAGGTAAAAATAATGCCGTGGTCGCAAAATTCGGCTTGGAGGTCACATGGTGGCCCATGATGGCGTCATACCCGTATATACGGCGGACTATTTAATACACACAATCTATATTTTGGTATGAAACTCTAACGCGGCGGATCAGACCGACTGTCGGCGTTTGCGTCGCCAAAAATGAATGTATGAAATAATAATACGGAATTATCAAATTAATATGAATGTTGAAAATAAGCATCTTCTATAACAATCATCTTTTTCTTCAAAAAATTTAAATAATTTATTTTTGAATTTGCCATATTTAGTTGCTTTCATAAACTATTCTTTTATGCATATTAGTTATCTGTATAAAATAATTTTGATGTTTCACAGCTGCCAGGCGTCCCGCGACGGCTCTATTTTTTTATTAGTTATTTACTCGTAGATTGCACATTTAAATATTGGAGCCGCGTGGTGGCAGCTCGTTAAAAGAATACTACTACTCCGACTCATCCAATGGATCTCGTAAAAGGCGAGTAAGGAATTAAACTGCACTGTGCACCCAACAGCGCATGGTGGCGATGGCCTCACCACCTATCACACCAAGTGCATTATATTGTTTTGGTGAAACGTGGATTGTGGCAGTCATCTGTTTTTGCAGTGAGTGCCCAGTCTCTGACTACCCCTTATGGGATACAGTCGTGATCTTATGTATGTATGTATGTATTTAAATATTATTGATTAACCTGACGAGAATAACAAAACGTTCTTCTGATTGTAAGCACAACGTCTGCCCATAACAAATACTGCGTTCGTCAACCTGAGTCATATATTGCTCTGTAATTACACTAGCTCTCAGTGCTCTTGAGACCGAAACACAGTAATGTTTGCTCACTACTGCTTCACGGTATAACAACTGGCCCTGCGGTGATACGTACCTAGATGAATTCGTGCATAGGACTGAATCACAAGTAAATCCTGATATATCGTATATCAGGATTTACTTGCCACGCCTGCTTATCACAGTTGCAGTGTCACCCAGTACTTGGTATTGTAGTCTTGTTAAGTACAGCACTTTGCTCATCACCTTGAGACCTTTATTTACTCTCAAATGTCCTGAAACTTCACTGGTGATCGGATTCCTATGCAGGAATCCATCTAGGTAGGTACCACTTGAGGGCCAGTTATTCTGCCGTAGAGCAGTAGTGTGCAAACATTACTGTAATGATTTCTTATATTTACGCGAACACTACACATTTAAATGAAACTAATTTTACGGATTTTATCGCGTTTTATTTTATTATTTATAACCCGACGTTTCGAGTGCTTTACAGCACCCATGGTCACGGGCGGACTGAGGTGACAGATGTCCCGATGTCATAGTTAACCTGGAGTACCTTCAGCTTTTAATTATTATTCCTTGTCCGATCTACGCAGAAAGAGCTTACTGTGTCTTGAAGTCTTGCAGTGGTATGCTTAATTAAATCAAAAACCAAGCACGTTTTCCTCGTTTCTTCACCTAATTTAATAAATAAAAAATGACTAACAGCGCCCTTCAAACCAAAACACACTTGCACATTATTGTTCAGCGGCAGAAAGCGTACCTGCCTAACCGGACTCTTGCATAAAAGCGTCACCACCAGTAATTGCCACCACCATCCTTTTTCTTAGGTTTTCTATATCTTTCCACACATATTTTTTTCTCTCCACTCTCTTTTCCTGAACTAGGTATGGAGGATCTAACGATACGGGATCACACTATAGTGATACACACTATCACAGAACAATGTAAAACAGACGCTGAAACGGTTGTGTTTCGGAAAGACTTTATTAACCACGAGGCATTATTCTGTCTTTGTAATCTAAGGTGATAGGCTGAAATTATGATGATGATGATGATAAATCTAAGGTCAAAACGCCTATACAATACTACTACTTTTTGGAATGTGTGTCCCTTTGTGACCTTACTTATTAAAGAAATCACATTGCCTCTCCGTCTTACGTAACTAACAAATAACATCCCTCGTTTTATAGACAGGGAGTCAGTGACAGATTTTTGTCTGTCGTTTATTCCTCAACTGATAATTCCAGTAATATTTCAGTCAGTTATTGTGAAGCGTAGTGGACATCAGCTGGGTTATTGTGTGTGGGCTGTGGCGACGGCAGCCTCCAACGCCCGTGTGATTTCTTCCAGACTGAAAATTTGTCAGATAATAGTTGTGTAATTGTTTTAATTCATGTGAAATTTAAAATAAAAAAAAATCATCATCTGGCTGTATCCATTTCAGGCTATTGCTCTGTTACTCTCCAGTTCGTAGCTCTCTTTTGGGGCTTCCAGTTCGTAGCTTTTGGGTGATTTAGCCATAGTTGCCACGCTTGGCAGGCGGGTAGGCAACCGTAGTTGATTTATTCAGATGTTCCAGGAAGATGCTGCTGCCTATCTCTTGGTTTCAATTTTTCCTCTGTCGACTTTTACGACACCCTCGCGATGAGATTGGGTGGTAGATTCTCTTAAGCCGCTACCACACGGCACATCTGGCTCTATGTCGGGGGAAACATCGTCAGCTGGCGCTGTTAAAGATTTTCGATCGCCAGTTTTCACGGCTAAATATTTGTCCGAAATAAGCAGCTGAATGTATACAGTAAAATTAGTCTGCCGGTGTATTTAAATAGGCGAGCGGCGTTCGCTCCTGCTTTCCGTGTCACATCTTTCACTGCTTCAGTTGACGATTTTTTTTTTCATTTTGAATATCACGTAAATCACCTGACAAGATTTCAGTTGGCAAGAAATAAATCAACATATTTTTACACATGTTCGTATGAGCAGCTGACGTGACATCTACCACGTTAAAGCCAGCAGACTTTTTAATTTTTTTTTTCTAAGTGCATGGGAGGCTGACGTTAGAGCTACCCATGATGCCGCAGCCGACGTCCGCTACTCTTCATAACACAACTGTGTGAAGCATTCCTGGAAATATTTGCCGGGAATAAATTGGTCGCAAAAATCTGTCACCAACTCCCTGGCTATTACATCGCACCTCCTCTTTAATAGACACAGGGTAAGGACTTACAGCTTTAAAACATATTTCTATTTATAAAATATTTTTTACTGCAACTTTTTTAACAAAATTTAAGCATTTGTCGAATGTCTATTTACGTATGACGATGGAAAATATATTATAGATCATAGGCTTATGTATATTATTAAAACTCTTGCATTATAGGTCTTTTGCATAATATTTATATTTAATGTAGCAATTTTAGCCTCATTTTCATGGAACTACGGGGGTGTCACAAAATGGAGTACATAGATCACCTGATGGTAAGAGAAAAATGCGTTTGTAACTCTCGTGCAATAAAACAGTAATAAGGGTTTTCTGTCCCCATCACTCATCATATGAAATCTTTGCCTTGATGATGGTATTTTATAAGAATGTCCTCCACCACTTGGGCGGATATACGTACCACAGGTTGTATTTGTAGTTTTTACAGCAACGTAATTCTATAACTCTACCAAGTTAAAAAGTACTTAAATTGAATTAAATATAACTTTATTGTACACCATAAACAAAATATACAAACAGGAAAAATTGTTGATTGTCTTCCGCTTGTTATTAAAGAATTAAAAACAAGCGTTTAGCGTTCTTTTTCGTCCTATTCTAAAGCCTATTTAATGTCCAGCTAAAACGTCCGCCTGACGGTAAGTGAAGCGTCTGGGGGACACAGCATTTGTTATGGGCAGACATTGCACTTACCATCAGTTGAACGTTTTATTAGTCTCGTCTCTCCTATGGAAAAGACACTGCGCTCATCACCCTAAGACATCACCTAAGACACAGTTATTTTTACACGCTGCTGCTTCGCGGCAGAATAAATGGCCCTGGGGTGGTAATTACCGAGATGGTTTCCTGCGTAGGAATCCTACCACCAGTAGACTTTCGGCAAACGTAACAGAACAGAAAGAAAGACCGAAGATAGAGTGGTGAAACAGTAGTGTTCAAACATGACTGTGTTTCGGTTTGAAGGGCACTGATAGCTAATGTAATTACTGTGCATATGAGACTTAACAACTGATGTCACAAGGTGACGGGCGCAGTGTGGTGCTAAGCAGAAGTGTTCTGGTTGAAACGGCATTTGTTATGAGTATTCGCACTGCAATCAGGTGGACGTTTTACTCGTCTCGTCTCTATCTCCTATGAAGAAGTCATGTGACTTTTTAGGCATCTCCCTCAGCCGACTCCTCCAACACCAAGTGGACGAAATGGTGTGGTAGATTTGCCTATCATAGTATCTCTAATGCCATGCGGTATGTATTAAAAATAATGAATCACTTTTGGCAAGAAGAGTGGTTCTACTGTTTTATATAGGCTATGTCATTACTGAAATGTTAGCGTAGTACTATGTTGGGCGCCAGCTAGGCGACGGCACAGGCGCCGGCCGGGTCGCCGTCTGCCGGGGCGCCCCCTAAATCTGCCCCCTGCCACGTGTACATTGAAGATTGTACTAATAAAAATAAGATCAATGAAATTTCGATACTTAATGCTACAGCTGTAGGGAAAACAATTAATTTATTTTCTCAGTGACCGGAACTTATCCTTAAATTTTTTTTACGTACTATGCACAGATATTAAAACTACATTAAAGTCAAGAAATTTAACGTAACGATAAAACGTGACTAAGTAATGTTACTCTAAATAATCTGTGGAAATCTATGTTCTTTTTGGGTTAAAATCAATGGGATTGACCGATAGACGTTTTTTAAAATCATATATAGTGAAATAAGCGAAAGTGCCAACGTCTAAAGTATGTAAAAAATAAAAATTTGCAATACACAAAGACCCTTTTCAATTTACTGCATTGAATAAATTTGAAAAACGAAACGGTTTAAATGTTAACATCAACATTTATTTTAAAATTGTATACCAAAACCAATTTAAAATATGTGAAATTATATGCTTATTGATAACGTTAAACAGCGGTGATAAATACAAATAGAGCATTTTTTCATTAAAACCTCTTTCATTAAAAAAAAACAAAGTAAGCCTTCAATGTAACACGTATTTGGTATACGACTTTGACGACTTAACATCGTTTTCCCGCCCTGCGCGTCCGGAAGATCCGGCGCTCCCATGACGTCGCTGCTCAGTCTTCAGTCAGCTTCAGCTCCGCGCGTCACCAAGGATCGTCTCAAATAATTATTGAATAAAAAATATAACTATGGGCTTCGAGAAAAGGACTGTGAAAATTATTGTGATTGTGGTAGTGGTTTTATTAGTGATTGGTAAGGTTTCATTCTAAGGTTTTAGGTATAAATGTTATAATAAACACAATAAAATTAACATATTTCAGTGATAAGCACACCTTAATATGTTAATTTTATTGTGTAGTGTAATGGAAATCGAAATAAATTTAAGATATTCTTAAAAACATAGCGTTTAGGAAATAAAATTTGTTTGAAATGTACGGAAACGACAATATTTTAGAAGTAATTATTATATATTTAAAAAAAATACAATTACCTACAATTCTTGAAATGTCTATGTTTACATTTTTAAATAATGTAATTATATAGTATTTTCTTGGCATCCAATGTTTTTTTTATGATAACGCGTCATGGGCGTGCGCTGTATCAGTCCACACCTTTGCCCGTCCGACAAAAATACTTTACGAACTCGTTATTTATATAGTTATTGCACCAAATGTTCATGAAAATAATAAACGCGAAATCGTTAATAATGTTCATTTTACACAAAAAAAAATCCATTCACGGAAAGTTGAGGAATTAATTTCAAACCCATTACTTAGTAACCCATATCTAGTTGTATTCACTCTAACTCTATCCTCAGCCCTTGTCCAAGGTTCAGGTTCCGGGTTTCCAGGACTTTGCTAAACCCCTAGTCTCAACCCAACTGATTGCATAACCTCTTAGTTCACACATACAGCAGCCATATTAATGATCCCGTATTTACTGTACCTATTTTTATTGGACAAAGTGACGAAACGAGCAAAATGTTCGCCTGATGGTAAGTGCAACGTTTGCCCATAGCAAATGCTGTGTCACCCTAGACATTTCTGTGTGACTCCTACACCCATTACCCTGAGACATCAGTTCTTAAGTCTCATATGCCCAGTGACGCTAGCTCTCAGTGCCCTTCAAACGGAAACACAGTAATGTTTGCATACTACTGCTTCACGGCAGAATAACTGGCCCTCGGGTGGTACCTGGTGTATTGTAAAAATCGAACACACGATCGAAGACACAGAAGAAAATGCCTGTAAATGCAATGCAAACGAAATGCAAACGGCAATTAAAAAAAATCTCAAGTGAAGTTAAAAATGCTTATAACTTCGAAACCGGTAAAACAACCGATAAAATAGGGTTGCACTGGAGTTCCATACTAATATTATAAATGCGAAAGTAACTCTCTCTGTCTGTTACCTTTTCACGGCTCAACCGTTATACCAATCTCGACGAAACTCGGCACAGTGATAGCTTACATCCTGGAGACGGATGGAGGAGTCCTGGAGACGACACAGGATACTTTTTATTCCGGTAAATTTAAGAGTTCCCACTGTATTCATAATAAACCTGAATCCACGCGGACATTGTCCCAGACTTCAGCTGGTTATCAATAAACCTACTAATAAATAAATAAATTTGTCTGTATGTAATAACAAAGTAACAGCTTGTTACTCAATGCTTATAAAAGTATATACGGTACCTATACGGTACTACAAGAAAAAATACAATTTTTAAAATTTTTGTCTGTCTGTTTATTCCGGCTAATCTCCGAAACGGCTGGACCGATTTTGAAGTAAATTCACTTTCCCTGACAGATGGCTGATAATATAGCGGGTGACTTAGGCTACTTTAATTTTAGAAAAATAATTAGGGCTCCGTGCAAAAAAAATTAAAACCCCTAAATCCGATAATAGGGTAGTATATATGTATATCATCGATCGGGTTCGGTTTTTTTACGCGAGTGAAACCGCGCCGTACAGCTAGTCTTTAGTAAATTTCTTCAAGATCGGTTCAGCGGTTGAACCGTGGAAAAGTAACAAACGAACAGAGAGACAGAGAGAGTTACTTTTGCATTTATATTGATATGACATTCTCTTGTCCGATTTCGATCACTGCGACAACTTTCGAATATTTTAGAGTGCTATCAACTGCGCAGGAAATATTGTAGTGCTTTAAGCGTACGCGCAAACACAAAGGCACTCACTCGTCCCAACCTACCCGCGCCCGATGTAACGCTGATGCGATAAGATCGGAGGTAGGCTAGGATGCAGTGTCAGAAACACGGGGACAATCGCAACGCAACCAGACCCGAAAACCAACAATTTGTGTTTTAGCACAATTTTTGACTCCGGTTGGGATTCGAACCCAGGACCCGCGGCTTAGAAGCCGGGTACTCTGACTCTATGCCATTTATATTATAGTATGGATAAAGTATGGAAGTAAGGATATGTACTTTTTTTATTCAATTTATTTATTAAAACTTCTACTACTACTACACCTTAATTAAAACGGTAACAATGGGCGGACCTAATGCCTATTGGCATTCTCTCCCAGTCAACCCGTGGGCGTGGATAAAGTTGTGAAGGGTGCAATATAAAAAAAAATGTGAAAAATACCTAAAATAACCAGCCGGAGTTAATAACAAAACATAAAGCAAATGAAAAAAAAATACATACTTCTATATACGTTACTTATACATAAAACTGCAATGATCAAGGAAGACGTATACAAATTAACAATCAACAGATGTCTTCAGATAATATTCCCTCACCAACCTTTTAAAAGTGTTTTTGTTGGATACTCTTCTAATATCTTCGGGCAGGATGTTCCACTTCTATATATGTATGATGCAAAGCATTTTCACCTGCGAATATCACTCCGTTGCACCCAAACGTTAACGTTACGCGCGCGCGTTAATCCCTACAGTTATTGTAATTGTAGGTCTTCCCGTTGCCGATAGCGCTTTGTTACCAGGACATTAATAGGTTAATGCACTTATTAAACGGATCGTGTTGTTACACATCCACGATTTATAAAGTACGTGGGCGTAACCAGCTGTTCTGGGCAAGCACAGGATTGCGATCGACGCGACGGTATAGTAATTCGCCGACCTGAGCGTTCACAGTTCGGCCATTTACATTCCACAACATGTGCACACAGGGGCAGATTTGATACCAAGATGGCCGCCCCCTTACTCCCTGCAAAGCGTGAAAAATTTAATTACGTTTAAGAATACGTTTATGACGTCAAAGTGAATTTAATGATGTTCAAGTAAAAAACAACTTAAGTTGGCCAGGGCCAGGGCCAGTTTTTCTGCCGTCAGTAGTGTGCAAACATGTCTCAGGGTGACGGGCGCAGTGTGGTGCCACATAGAAGTGTTCTGGGTGACACAGCATTCGATATGGGCTATGTGCTATATGTTGCTCTTATCATCAGGTGAACATCTCGTCACATTATCCAATAAAAAAGTAATGAAAGAAAAAAACTAAAGGGGTAAATATCACCGAAATCCCTTCTGTAAATTTTATGCACGTTTTTCAATACTAACTTATTTATTTTACAGGTGCATTAATCGGATTACTACTCGGTCTCCTACTGCCATATAAGTTTGTTGGTGAGTGAAAATTTCCACTATTTATTTTTATTAATTCTGAAAATAAATATTTTCCTATATTGTATTATCAACAGCGTCATTTAAGTTAATCCATACTAATATTATAAATGCGAAAGTAACTCTCTCTGTCCCTCTTGTCTGTTTGTTACATTTTCACGGTTCAACCGCTGAACGGATCTTGACGAATTAGGTCACAGCAATAACTTGCATCCTGGGAAAGGAGATAAGAATTTTTTTTATCCCGGAAAGTCAAATAGCTTCCACGGAATATTTAAAAAACCTATACTTATCCATGCGGAAGAAGTCGCGGGCATAAGCTAGTGAATAATAAATAATCACTACATATGTTATATCTTAGTATTCTTCTGAAGGAAAGTAAGTTGAAAATATTGACTTCGAGTTGAATTAAATTCAAGACTAACATCGCGGTACGCTGACGTCTGACCTACTTGGTGATCTCTAAATAAATATTTTCTTATCGACAATTTAAATTGTCTTAAATGACATTTTCGCAGAGCTGGAGGTGTGGCCTCGCTCCGACGAGTACAAATCTGAGCAGCCTGTGATACAGTTTCGTATCAACGACCCAGGCAGCTGGCATCCCTGGTACAACCGTATCACTGAGTTTCTACGTGGTAAGAAGTAAAATATATAAGAAGTAAAGTCTCCGCAAATTTGTTATGTCCGGGTTTGTTATACTCAGGGACCCTAAACATTTTTTAAGTTTTAAAAACTAAAAATATATACTCATAATGGTGAGTAACCAAATAATCTTTGACCTGTGTGTATCTAACCTGCGTAAGTTTATTATGTAGCTATAGCTATAACATGCGAAAGAAGGTCCGAACTTTCCTCGGACGGTCAATAGGTGACTTATATTCAAAGGCATAACAAGACTACGAGTAACTATCTCACGAGACACGTGAAAAGCGAGAGTGAGATGATTGTATGATGATTATTTTTGAAATCCCTTCTATGACGTGTATAAGAATCGTATAGAAAGAATACAGAAAAGATTCCTGCGGCATCTTGCATACAAATGCAACCTAGCCAAAACGCTCCCTAGCTATGAAGACAGTCTATCTTACTTTTAAATGCAATAACTTGAACATTGTAGAGAGATGATTTAATGATTATGTATAAAATTTTAAATGGACAATACGACTGCCCAGAACTTGTGGATAGAGTATGATTGAATGCACCTGCTAAGTTTGCAAGACGCACCAAATACGTACGGTTCTGTACTTCACTAGTCTAAATCGAATCTTGGCCTTAGTTACTTAATCAACAGATCAGTAAGACAATATAAAAAATGTAAATATCGACATATTTTCGGATAATCTTTGTATCCGTGTGGTGGCGGCTCGATAAAAGAATACTACCACTCCATCTCATCCAATGGATCTCGTAAAAGGCGAGTAAGGAATTAAAATGCACTGTGCACCCAACAGCGGATGGTGGCGATGGGCTCACCACCTATCACACCAAGTGCATTATATTGTTTTAGGTGAAACGTGGATTGTGGCAGTCATCTGTTTTTGCAGTGAGTGCCCAGTCTCTGACTACCCCTTATGGGATACAGTCGTGATCTTATATATGTATGTATGTATGTAATCTTTGTAATTTCAAAAAAAAATATATGCAGTTGTCTGAATTTTCTCACTATTATTATTTGTATGATTATTATCGTTTTTTGGCTTGGTCAGTTTATTCTGTTTATTGGTATGTTAATCGTTTAGTCTATAAAAAAAAATTGCAGTTAATTTTACAAATACTACATATATTTTGATTTTGATTACTAATGGGAAATGCCTGATCAAAAATACACATACCGGTGATGCACAGCAGCGCTTTAAAACACCAAGCGTCTAGTACTTCCACGAGTACGGTACGCCGGGAATTTTCATATGATGTCCGGAATTTTGACCCGTAGTCAGGGAAACAGTGAAAAATTCTCATCTCATTCCGTGGGTGTCGTAAAAGTCGACAGAGGGAAAATGAAAACCAGGAGATGGGCAGCAGCATCTTGCTGGAACATCTGAATAAATAAACTGCGGTTGCCAACCCGTCTGCCAAGCGTGGCAACTATGGCAAATTCCCCCCAAAACGAGAGCTACAAACTTTTTTAGCAATCTATGAGGGAGGCCTATGTTCAGCAGTGGACTATTGAACGACGAATTGAAAGAGGATAATACCAATTAAAAAAAATATTTGTAATTATTCTGGTATCAAAAAATAATGAAATCTTACATGCATACTTAGAGTCACGCCTTTTTCTTATTGGGATAGGCACAGACAACATATTTCTACTTGCTACGATCCTGAGACAAATCTTTCGCTTCTTTTACTTTCATTAGTGTTCTCATATAACGCTCGTCGGTTGCGGGTACTTTTAACGTAGCCTTTCCTTAAGACGACTTCGATCTGATCGTGATACGTTCGCCTTCGTACACTCTTACCGGCTTGCCCATTCACACTCACCTCATAAATCAGCTTCTTCAATCTACTTTCATCCAACCTACTCTACGTGTCCAAACCATCTAAGCATCTCTTTCTCTATCTTGGTCACTACATCTTCTACCACACCGCAACGTTACCTTACCACGCTGTTAATTACTTTGTCCATCAAAGTCACTCCAGCTTTACTTCTCCAGTTTTTCATTTCCACAGCATAAATCTTATTTTCATGCTTCTTCTGCCAGACCCAACTCCTTAATCTACAGTCAGTCGTGCCTTTTTAGATACGTTCTGGCTACACATAAAGTTATGCAGGGCCCCATATACTTGATTTCCTGCCAACACTTTTCGTTCAATATCGTCATACTTTCCGTCTCTCGTAAATTTTGAACCCAAGTATACAAACTCGTCACTTGTTTCACTCTTTCACTTCAATCAGAACTCTGCAATCCGTCATACTTTCTTCTCTTTCAAAAACCATTACTTTCGTCTTATCTACATTAATTTTCATTCCTTTGCTTTGTAGAACATCATGCATAACATTAACCATCGCCTGAAACTCCTCCGATTATGCTACTCGTAATATAACCTGATCATAGGCGTCTGGGAGGCATTTGATCACTCATTCATAATAAAAGCGCACAATCTTTCAAACCCCTAAATTAACATAATAACATAATAATTAATTTGATAAATGCGTAACACGCGAGATTTTTAAAGAAGGCGCATATTTTGTCTGAATTTTATATGTGGTATGTGAACATACCACATACAAAATCCAGACAAAATGTCGGGAAATTTAGTGAAAAGTCAGGGACATTGTAAGGTAATCTCATTATTTTATCTCGTAACCCTAGCTGTTAACAGGCTGATAATAATTATTTTTTAATATTAATCTCATCCTTTTTATCATCAGTAAAACATGCTTTGCAATTTAGATAGTTTTTATGACCATTTTAATGTCTATAATCAGCCCACTAGATCATCGAAAATGTCATATTTAGAAAAGTAAAATCATCCCATATCCAATTTGAACAGATTACGAGACAAGCGTGCCCGAGGAGCCGCCTCGAGCCCCGTGCTCGGTACTGCGGCACGATCAACGCATCCCCAACCCCAACTGCGAACGAGCGTTGAACGTTTGGTCACCGTGCATCGCCGACAACTTCTATGGTTACCGCGACGGGCAGCCTTGCGTGTTTTTGAGACTGTCGCACGTGAGTACAATGATCTGGGCGCTTCTATTTTCATACGTTAGCCAATTACGTTGCAGTTGAAAGTAAGCATGTTAGCGGTCAATTTCAAAAGTTTCGCGTTGAACTCACTGGTGGTAGGATACCTATGCAGGAATCCGACTAAGTAGGTACCACACCAGGCCAGTTGTTACACAGATGTATATCTGTGATCCAAACACGGACGTGTATCGTCAATAAATTAATTTTAAATATGGAGGGCAATCACTTTTGGAGGAGAAAATAGATACTAAAAAAAATTCTAAAATGTACCGTGTGACATGTCCCGTGTGAAAGGCTAAGGTATTGTGAGGGTCTCAATTTCTTTTTTATAATTTTAGTATAAACAGTTTTAAAGTTATTTAAGAAAATAGATGAAAATTGCCCCAACCCCGTATCTCCGAAATAATTGCATCCTAAAATTTTGAAAAAACGTTCAGAAAATGATTCTTTAGTTATAGATTACAGGAAAAAACTAT
The DNA here is from genome assembly GCA_019845155.1 of Luehdorfia chinensis. Taxonomy (NCBI): domain Eukaryota; kingdom Metazoa; phylum Arthropoda; class Insecta; order Lepidoptera; family Papilionidae; genus Luehdorfia; species Luehdorfia chinensis. Next base: position 13,212,468 of record JAHVAK010000103.1, read on the forward strand.
AAGAAGACTATGGTTTTAAAATAACATAATACATTTCTGAATATTTGTACGTACAAACTTAAATTTGTAGGTAATGGAACTAGGGATGAGACTTGAGAGATGTGTGATGATGTGATGAGAGTGTTATGATTGCGAATTTTTTACGTTACCAGGCCGAGACCTTATATTTTAGAAAAGTTATTTTGCGAGTTTATTGATTATAGATAATTCATTAATGTTTAAATAAATTTTTTAAAGTTTCCTTTAAAATGTAAATAAATTAATAAATCTGTTTTTTTTTATATTTATTGCCTCGGTGTTCATTTCTTGTTATTGAAAATAAGAAGTTATTACGCGAGTTTATCGAATAGACGATTTTGGTACTGTAAATAACAGTGTAGTAAAACTGTAAATATTTTTAGTATGGCTAATAATTAGATAATAGTTGTAAATAATAAGTCACACAGTTGGCGACCGCCGCCCTCGTACTCGCGGACTGACTTTGCAGCGCAGTTCAGGTTTTAAAACCTGGTATCATAAATATGTCTCTTCTCTCGAGACTGAATTCTGCCAAATACTTACAAGTATTTTAAAACTTGTTTTTCGGCCATGGTTTTTTCATATACTCGTACTTGGAAGCCCTGGTATTGAATTTTGCAAGTATATCTCATCCATGGTTACCGGTTCTCCGAGCTATGTGCCCGGAGCATTACTACTTCAGCTTGCTGAGCGTCAGGGCTATGCAGTTTATGAATGCAGTGGATACAATCATTATGGATAGACCTTGGATAGATACTACCACATCTCAGTTCTATATCTCACAACTGGCAACACGAATTAAATAAAATTTTCCTAAAAACAAGGAAATTTTGATTAACTTAAATTTCCTTTAATGTAGATTCATTACTGGGTGCCGGAGCCTTACAATGCAACAATGCCGCTGGCGCTCCCCCCTGAAATGCCGAATAATATTAAGCAGATAATGGTAAGTCCTCAATTTTTGATGTCAACGGTCAATAGTGTCAGTAAAGGAAAGGAAGTTAATTTGCTAACATCCGTATGCTAAATTTAAAATGGTGTGTATTACCTAGTTTTTGAAGAGCACCGCCCGCCCTCCCTCAATAGCGTGCACAAGCAAACCAATACCGCCACCGGGAGCCGCCACCAGATACCCTCCACCACTACAACACTACCACTAGGCAATACACACCACTGAAGTCGAGAACACGTCACGTGTTTTACCTCAAAACGAGGCAATATCAAGTGATATTGCCTCGTAAAATTAACATTTTTTCTGTTTATTGGAAGCCTTAAGAATAATATTTTCGGAAGAAGCATGGCCGTCTACAGGGTTATTTCGAAAGGCTACCACGTGGAACGATATGTTGAAAACAAACGAAGCGGGTGCAGATCCTTAAATTAATATCACTTACTGAATACGCAGATTTTATTAATTAAACCAGCCCGTTTACCCTTTTATAGTATAGCCAATCAATATTGGTCGGACTATTGCATCGTCATGTAGTATTGATCATTCATTTAGTACGTTACGTTTCAAGACATTAATAGGTCAACGATGGTAGACGCGAGGCTAAATGGCCTATGCATGCTGTGTTCATACGAGTAGTAAAAGGGTAAAGGGAGATACTGAATTTACTGTCAAGGTTATAAACTATTTTCAACAACAACCTTGAATCTTTAAGTTTTTATACACATTCATTTTAATAATAAGAATGTTTTTTCTTATTTTCTTCCTGTGCAATTTCTTTTATGACAGGGTGGTGCAAGTGCTCCTTAAGTAAGGTAAATCGTCACTGTGGAAATTTGTTGAAAATCCCTCATAGAATTCAATTGTACTTGACTGTGCCTATAACTTGACTCTCAGCACCAGCGGCCTGCGCACATGTACGGCGACTACGTGTGGGTGTCGTGCGGCGGCGAGTTCAGCTCGGACCAGGAGAACATCGGGCCGCTGCAGTACATCCCGGCGGGGCTGCCGCCCGGCTTCCCGAGCAGCCGCCTGCACACGGCCGACCGCATCCCGCGCGCCGCGCGCAGCCTGCCCGACCAGCTTCCCGGCCCGCTGCTGGCCGTGCTCTTCGAGAACCCGCGCCGTTAGACCCCTTGTCTCCTCTGCTTCATGCGCTCGCTTGTGCCCTCCGTCCTCCACCGCTACCCGTCACAAACACCTCGCCCATTGCTTAACCCATGAGAGGTTATTGTCACGCTTTTACACAGATTACTTTTACTGGTGGTAGGATTCCTATACAGGTGTCCGTCCAGGTAGGTACCAGCCCAGGGCTAGTTATTCTGTCGTGAAGCAGTAGTGTGCAAACATTACTGTGTTTCGGATTGAAGGGCACTGTGAGCTAGCGCAATCACTGGGCATATGAGACTTAAGAACTTATGTCTCAGGGTGATGGGCACAGTGTGTTAATTATTTTATTATTACTGTGTAATAAATACATATGTAACTTTACACACACATTTTGAAATATGCTTATTGTAATTCATCATCACTAAACCATCAAAATTCAAAATCACCGTGTGATGGCCGTTTAAGAGAATCTGCCACCCCATCTCATCCCGTGGGTGTCGTAAAAGTCGACAGAGGGAAAATGAAAACCCGGAGATGAGCAGCAGCATTTTCCTGGAAAATCTGAATAAATAAACTGCGGTTGCCAACCCGCCTGCCAAGCGTGGCAACTATGTCAAAGTCCCCCAAAATTAGAGCTACAACCTTTCGTGGCACTCTATGAGGGAGGCCCATGTTCAGCAGTGGACTAGTGATAGGTTGAACAGTTTTTAAATTAACCTTCTTGCGGCAGGTGGCGTATTGATCAACGTGGAGTGCCGAATCTGGACCCGCGACATCTTCTACGATCGCTCCAGTCGTGTCGGCCGCGCTCGTTTCGAACTTTATGTCGAATAATATTTTTTTTCATATATCTACTCTCGCTTCCCTTATAGCCTGTGGCGTTACAATTTTAAGTCAAATATGTTACGACATTACCATACCTAAAAGTTTCTTATAAAAATTAATATTCGCTGTTTGTTAAATATTTAAATTGCAGCGTAGGTTAATTGAAATAATTTTTTGATTTTCATTATATTTTTTAATAAGATAGGTTAATCAGATTGGTGACAACAGACCGCAAGATATGTCAAAACAAAAGACAGTACCTACGTAGTTTAAATTTTTAAACTATTTGAGTAAGATGTCTCTATAGTCTATACCAGTGTTTCCCAACGTTGGGCCAACGCCCCACAGTGGGGCAATTTGACAATTAAGGGGGGCGATTTAAAAATGGACTCGACACGACTTTAACCCTTCCGCTTTGGGGTATTTAAATGCAATGCTAGATATCGGCGACAAATTTAACAAAAAAGGCAAATTCTTTAATTAATATAGTAATTAGAGTCGTCAAGTAAACTTCGTCGGGGATTCACCGCGGAATGTGCCGTCTGTCGCGGGGAACCCCGAACGTTTTAACACTCGCTAAACAACGCCGTTGGCATGGCTTTGTGAAGAAACTGAAACTAAATACCCAAATGCAACCAAATGTGCAAGAAAACTTTTACTACCGTTTCCATCTTCATATTTAGCTGAATGTGGATTTAGTGTTGTAAATGATTTGAATAAAAAAAAGAAATCGACTTGATATAACACAACGTAACAAGCTAAATAAATTGGAACCTAATATAAAATCTCTGTGCAGCAAACATCAAGCGCAAGGATCGCACTAAATGAATAAGAAAAATCAATATTAAAATTATTTGGAATTTAATTTTTTCATTATATGTTTGGAAATTTTACTTACGATGTTTTGATAAAAATTTCATAGTGATTTCTTCCTAAAACTTTTTATTTATATTTCTTAAGAGAACAAAACAATTTTTAAAAGTTTAAAATTTATGTAGGGGAGGCATAAAATTTTTAGAAATGTTAAGGTGGGGCATGGCCTAAAAAAGGTTGGGAAACACTGGTCTATACTATAGATAGTCTATACCAAAGAGTAGAGTAATATTATAGTCTTTATAGTATTACTCTACTCTTTGGCAAGATGTTTTGCTTTTGAGTTGTATGTACCGCATTTGTGTTTATACAGTATGTAACGAAAAGCCCGTTGTTCCTGTGAGCTGCGTTATAAGTATCGATATTTAAACATAATAAAACAGCTCATATGGAAAAACTCTTCAATAAAAATAATTAAATTATTATTATTTGTAAAGTGAAACTAATCTATTACCTCTGCAATAGTCTTGGTAGTCTGCAGAGAGAGATAGCAAGTTGTTATATCATACGCGCAGCTGGTCCAGGTATGAGGTCGTGAACTCGTAACGATACGTTAATAGTACACGATCTCATATAAACTTAAACAGTAAATAGCTGAGTTAATGACTTAGGTGTTTACTGTATAAAACTACCGAACGATTGCTTGCAACTTTTAAAATGTCGGTTCGTTCATAATAAATGTACTAAGATTCCTAATCGTAAAACACTATTTACGATAAAGTCTTCTTGACGGTTACGAAGATGATGTTCAATATCCCCGCCTTGTGTCTATGTATTCGTTACATCATTGAATGATATTAAAATCTTCCACAATAAAATAAGACATGACATATTTCACATAATTTCGCGACGCTACATCTAAGTTTATACGAAAGACAACTGCACGGACGACTAGTAAGTGATGTGTAGGCGACGGTGGGTGCGCGACTTAGAAAAAGGGGTATAGGGTATTTTCGCGGCGTGCGCCGATATAGGCGGCGGCATGCTTTGAGCCGTCTTCGCGGTAAATTCGTGACGCTAGTAAATTCAGGCGTCGGAAATATTTTTTAACGGGTTCATTTTATTAGCTGTCTTGACTATGAACAATAACTGGCCACTGCTTGCTTTGTTTTTGATTATATTTTTATAAATGGTAATATGTATTCGTACTATATGTATACGTCGGCTCGATTGGCGCAGTGGCTAAGCCCTTGGCTTCTGCGCCGCTGGCCGCGGGTTCGATTCCCGCACGAAACAAATATTTGTATGACCTACAGATAGTTGTTCCGGGTCTGGGTAGTTTGTGCATGTGGAATTTATGTCTGTAAATCGTACCCACGACACAGAAGAAATCCTACCTGTGGGGCATCGTTTTTTTTTTTAGAAAGAAAAAAAAACGTACCTACAAGGAACAACGCAATTTTTGTTACACACTGTAGAAGCCATACAAATTTTTGAAGCATAAATAAAATGAATTATTAAGTGTACAAATTATTGTGTAATATATTATTACGAAATTGTCAATAAAAATGCTTTAATTTTTACTTTCGTAGGTGTGAATGTGTATTTTGAGAAATATTAAGTTTTACGTAAAAAGAGAAAAAAAAATTGCAGTAGTTGTTATTTACCTCCTAGATTAATAAGACAGCAACTAGAAGTTGTCCCCAGATTGGCATTGTGTGTTTTTGCAAGAACATGTTTTTATGAGTCTGAATAGTTTACGTTGAATTAAACTTTGTAAGTTGAGTTGACAAACATAGACATAACCTGGGTCATGGTTGCCTATGGTGCATAGTTGTCCATAGACACCAAAGTCCATAATCAGTCAAGCTTTTCGTGGTCTTTCCTGACTTAGATGGAAATGGGACGCCTTGGGGACACCTCATTGTCAGGTAATTAGATCTCCGTCTCCGATTCTCGTTAGTTACGTCACTTGCGAATAGTGAGCGCAGCGGAGTAATGCTGGTACTGTAATCCCATTTACATGCTAGAGCTCAACTTCGGCGTGCCTCTGTCAGATTTGTGTACCTACAATTGTACATGTACCAGTAACACTTGACGTTCTTACGTTATGACACGGCACATTATAAATAGCTCATGATTCTCTCTAATTGTAAAAATGTTAGTTCTAATAGTAAGCATCTAGAGTTATAAATTAAAATTCATTTTTAATGTATATTTTATAAATACACAATGGAAGAAAAGAAAGAAGAGAAAAGGGAAGAGGTAATAATGTTAGAATAATGTGCACATAACATTCTGTGGATTGAAAATAATTTGTTTATTGTATAACAATTTATTGTTTAAAACAATATACTCCTTAATCAAAACTTAGTAGCAGTTAAGGAATTTATACAAGTAGATACTTATTTGATTAATATCGTTTTATTTGAGTTATTTATTGTGGCTTTAAAGTGTGTCAAAATGAGAAAATATGTATGCAGTAATAAAATTAAAATAGTTATTAAACGCAAAAAATGTTTTCGTTTAAGCGAATTGGTATTCTAAGTGAAATTCTACTTATTAATAAATGACATAACTGAAAAAAACGACATAACATATTTTATTCCAAACCTTAATATAATGCAGATATTTAAAAATATCTTGTATTAATAGGGATCATTATTTTTAAATTTAATTTAACCGCCAGATTTAGGAAAGTAAGAAAGACAATCGGTGTAACTCCAGAGCACCAGAGAGTACTTTTTAATATATGGAATCAGAGCACACCGCTTCTCTCTCGCAGATATTATTTGTAACAAATATTAGATAGTAGAAAACGTGAAATACTTTTATATTAAACAACACCAATAAAATGATAGTATTTTTAACCGTTATAATTACACCGTAATGATTATTTAAAAAACATTGATATTTTGTAAAGTTGGTATTCTAAGTATCCCTAAAAGTAACAACGAATCTAAAGATAAAACTATCTTAGCTTCCGCATGGATTTGGACATCTGTATCCGCAATAATTAATGCGGATGTTCATGCGGATGCAGACGTACCACAGCTCTCGACAAAAAAGAAATTGGGTGGGGCCGGCTAATAGCGGATGCCGTGAGCACGTGCTGGTTTACCAATAGAAGCGAATATTTCAGTGTTCATGTATGGCCTCTGCCTATCATTATATGGGAAAAAGGCGTGACTATAAGTATGAACTTGAACGACAGTCACTGGGATCGGAACGGATGGAACGTTTTTCCCCAAGTCTAGTATCAAGTAAAATATCTAGGTATACAATCTTCAAGCAGCAGGACTTCAACATTTCGATCGACAGTAAAATAATAGTTGAATTTACTGAAGATTTGCTTGATAGAACAAAAAGTACAATTTTGGTTTTGAATTGAATTCTCCAATTACTTTACACTTTTACGAGCACTTGCTGCATAATAAACTATCAATATTATACATCAAAACTCAAAACTATACACAGAAATTACAAAATTCAATTAAAACGCCAGTTTTCGAGTTGGCGCCAAAAGTCGAGAAGAACCGTTATTTCACATTCCTGCCAGCATAAAAAATAATCACAAACTGTGGACATGATAGAATATGTATATATCTATATCTTATTAATATTCTGCCTTGTGAGACAATATATGTACATTCCATAATATTATCGCATAGATGCTACATTGAATACGGCGACGTGAGAATGATTGAGTTTGTGTTTGCGCTTACACTGATAATACTACAACATTTTCTACACATTGTAACACCTCGTTGCTATACAAAAAAATTGCCAACGAGTTAATAGGCAGAAAGACATCAAGCAAATCACAGTGATACATATATTTTTTGAAAATATTTTATAAAATATCAAATTTATGTGTATATTTAACGTTTTTTCTACGCAATTTCAACGCAACTTTTACAATTGTAAATCCATTGTGTGATTAGTAGTTTGTGGGAGAAACATGAGGGCAACACCGCTCAGCTGGCGAGGAATGATCAAAATTGACACATCTCATTTTGCCGAAGAAAGCATCAGATTATTATAAAATCTGTATTTTTACAGTACACTCGTGAGATTGTTCTTGAATATTCTTTGTCTTACGTTTTATATTCATAAAAAGTGCCTGTAAAATGGCTTTTCTTAGGTTTCATGTGTTCTTAGCGGTGGTATGCAGTTCTATAGTAATAGGTAAGTGCCTCTCGAGATGTGTTGCAAGTTCTTTGTTACTTTAATCGCGTTACGTAGTCTGAGGCGCTGTGGTGTTTTTGCGTTGCCGATAAAGATTGAAAGCTATTTGCCCGATTGAGGTTAAGAAGTCTTGATTCGTATCTACCGCCCTATTGTATTCCATTTAGAGAAATTTATTTATTTTTCCGCAGGTCATGGAAATGTGACGACTCTGAAGCCGCATACTATTCCCATCCCATTAATGGTGGCGTCAGACAGTACGCCTGCGAGTGATGTAAATCCTAAAAGTTCTTCCGATGACGCCCCTTCCGTAGACGCTCTTGGGCCTATCTCTCCATCTACCCTCTCACCTTCGTCTAAGCCCGATACTACACCGGCACCAGGAACCGAACCAATTACATCCTCTCCTGTTCCTATTACCAAACCAACAACTGTGCCTACAACTACATCTGAACAAGTCCCTACTACAACTGTTACTCCCGCCCCTGAACCGAAGCCTACTCCAGCGCCTGGTCCCCTACCTATCCCCACACAGGGCATGTGGTCCTACACTGACAAGAGCAATGTTACATGTATCCTAGTACAGTTTGCGGCTCAGCTGAATGTGACATACACAAAGAATATCAATGACTGTGAGTATACATTGCCTTTTTAAAAAAAAATAATATTTATTTACATGGGCTGCATTTAATAATAGCTGTTAACAAAGCCTATTATTTCACAGTCTTTTTTCTTAGGCATATGAATAATTAAGATACTTGCACAATTAACTAAAAAACAACTTGCATAATTACTATACTAGTATACATTTAAAATTTCATTTGTCATAAAACCAATTGCACTGTTCAGATTGCATGCTGCAATAAAGTAACTGTAATTTTGTAACATTGAGTCCGCTGTACAATGGATAACCTTGAGCTGTCATCTATTTTTCAGACTCTATTACTATTGAACTTTGCTTAACAAATTCTGGTCTAAAATGTACAAACTATCAAAGTATGCCAGAATTTTAACATAAGTTTATATACATAGTATTTTTTTAATGGGTGGTAGTGGCAATATTGCTTGTAGTTAAATTTTAAGTAATATAAAAATTCCCAGTGCGGGCCTCCTCTAAAATTGTTCTGTAAGTGCTGATTTACTCACATGCTCAGCGATGAAGGAAAACATAGTGAGCACACCTGCATGTCCAAGGACTAAAAATATTTTCAATACATGTAAAGTCCCAACAACCTGCAGTGGAGCAGCAAAGCACTCTTTCCAACTCCAGTACCCTTTCAGAAATGAGAGGAGGTCTGTGCTTACCAGTGGGACATTTACAGGCTGTTACTTTACTTTTTTCTTTTATTTATAACTAACTCCAATCCCTGTTTTAGAATTTGTTTCAAAGCAATGAGCCAGAGCCACACAGCGGTTAATGCTGCCCATAAACTTCAATGAGTTTGCCTGATTAGGAAAGAACTATGTTTTTACAAGGTGCCAGAATATTATTTTATAGAATGACATCCTCCTGTCTGTTTTTTGGCAATGGAAACCACTTCCAAATACTGTTGAAAGCTGTTAACTGCGCAGGAGTTATTATAGTGTATGCATGCAAACAGAGGTACTTGTCTTAACCTACATGTGTTCAATGTAATGTTATTATATCATAGGTAGGATAGGATGAAGTTAGTCAGACACATGCACAATTACAACACAACCAGACCCGGTTTTGCACAGATGTGAACTCTGGCAGAGATCCAAATATAGGTTCTGTTTTTCATATTGTGAGTGGCAAGAATTGAAGACCCAGTTCTGAATAATTGATTGAATAACTATTGAGGCACATTATCATATTTCTCATTGGTGAAATGCATCTTGCCTGCAGATCATTAAAAGTCATAGATCATTTACCATTGGGTATTCAGTATACTTATTGTCACTGTTACTAAAATAAATAAAAATAAGTTTGCGGATTTTAGCATACAACATTATGCTTCGAGTCTGTGAGCCTGAGTTAATTATTTATAATTCGTTAGTGCAGAATTATTCTCAAAATTCTAGGTAGGTACCACCCCAAGGCCAGTTATTCTGCCGTGAAGCAGTAGTGTGTAAAAATTACCTGTGTTTCGGTTTGAAGGGCACTGTGAGCTAGCGTAATCTTTGGGCATATGAGACTTAAGAACTGACGTCTCAGGGTGATGGGCACAGTGAGGTGTCACAGTGAGGTGGCAGACGTTGCACTTACCATCAGGTGAACGTTTTGATCATTTCATTGCTTTATCTAATAAAAAAAAAATTGGTTATCAGAAATATTAGTGATATTAATTAGTGCTTGAGTTTATTGTACCTGCCGGCCTTTCTCAATATTTATATAGATAATTTATCTCGGGTTATATAAAAGTTTGACATTCATATTTTTTTTGGTAATTAATACAATTAGATGTTCAGTGCTAAAGTGAAATTTTGTGAATGTCTTGAATTAGATCTGAGATTGATCCATGTTGAATTTGTTTACCATACATGATGATAACTGCAAATCCTCTCAGGTCAGAAGGGTCTGATACCTAAAGTAATTACTGGGCATATGGGACTTAAGATTTGAAGTCACTGGGTGATGGGGTATGGTATAATTTTTTTTTAATTTGAAATGTAATTGGTAGAGTTCAATATTGGCTTACAGGATAGTAGTTACCTTCCTGCCAAGTATGGTACCATTTTTTTTAATAATTCATTGGATAAAGTGGAGAGACGAGGTAAACATCAACCTGACGGTAAGTGCTACGTCTACCCATAACAAATGCTGTGTCACCCAGAACATTTCTGTGTGACACCATACTGCGCCCCTCGCCCCGTGACTAAAGTTCTTAAGTCCCATATGCCTAGTGATTATGCTAGTTGTCAGTGCCCTTCAAACTGAAACACATTAATGTTTGCACACTACTGCTTCACGGCAGAATAAGTGGCCCTGAGGTCGTACCTACCTAGACGGATTCCTGCATAGGAATCCTACCACGATTCACAATTGCCCTCCATGTAACATACTTGCTGCTAAACCAGACCCAAAACAACTATCCGTATGCTACAAATATTTATCCTGTGCCTGTCTGTAGGCCGTAAACATTGTTTGGGAGCTTAATCCGTTATTTGTTTGATTACTTCGTTACCCACTGTGCCGAATGAGCCTTATCAAGTTGTGATTTAATTTGGAGATAAAATTGTTTTTTAAACATTTCATTATTTGTTCGGATTGTTGTATTACTTTTTGTTTGCGACAGTTACTATCGCTATCATTGTCGTATTTGTGTGTATTCACGTGGGCTCACGTCGCGCTGCCAGGCTCAGATTTATGTCTGGCATTTCTGAGATTGTGCGTGTGGTAGCGGCTCAAGAGTATCTACCACCTCATCTCATCCCGTGGGTGTCGAAAAAGTCGACAGTGGGAAAATAGGAACTAGAAGATGGGCAGCAGCATCTTTCAGGAACATCTGAATAAATAAACTGCAGTTGCCAACCCGCCTGCCAAGCGCCTGCTATGGCAAAATCCCCCCAAAATGAGAGCTACAAACTTTTGTGGCAATCTATGGGGGAGGCCTATGTTCAGCAGTGGACTAGTGAGAGGCTGAGATGATGATGATGATGATTTCTAAGATTTAATTTCCATTTCTAACATTATCCGTGTGACTATAGGTATTTCTTTGACTATTAATAATATTAAAATGAAGTCACTAAATACAAATTAATTTGCATTGTAAGTAGTTTACAATTTTGGTTCATTAGTTTTCATTTCACACATTTAACATTTATTTACTAGTTATGAAACTACGCAAACCACAACATTTGCAGTATATTCATTACATACTGCAAATGTTGTGGTTTCTTATAATAAAATATATAGTTTTCTTTAACATACCGTACCTGCAGATTTGTTTATTATGGACTTAAATATGAATTTATGTATATCGGGATTTTTTTTTAAATTATCCAGTGACAGGAATTAAATTATTTCTAGGGTTATTCAATAGCTGCGCGTTTTTGTCTAATATATAGGTTTATTTCATATAGATTCGAAAAAGACTTTTAATTTTTTATACATTATACAGCCATTTCTAAAGTACATGGTAAGTTGTATAGAAGTCTTAGTGGTCTGCCATTAAGCTACTGGCGGTGGGATACTAGGTAGACACCACTACAGTGCCAGATATTCTGCCGTCAGGTGCCACTGTGTTTCGGTTTGAAGCCTTAAAGTCAATGTAGCGTAATGCAATGCACGGACAATTAAAATGCGAAGTTCTGCGGGTACACCCGTACTGCTAATTTTGGTCTTATCTACTCAATAAGAGCTTACAGTAATACGAGTTTCTTTAATAATTCGGTTAAAAAGTAAAGTAAAGTTTCAGCCTATAAATGCCCCACTACTGAGCACAGGCCTCCTCTCATTTCTGAGAGGGTTTTGGAGCTAGGAAGAATCCGCCACGCTGCTCCAATGCGGGTTGGCGGACTTCACATGTCTTCGAAATATTTTTAATTACTCAGACATGCAGGTTTCCTCACGATGTTTTCCTTCACCGCCGAGCACGTGGTAAGTCAGCACTTAAAATTGCAATTAACAATTTTAATGGTGCCGGCACCGGGAAGCGAACCCAGGTCACTAGCGTACTATGAAATTAAAAGCGAGCGCCTAGCCCCTGTGCTACCACGGCTCATAATTCTGTTACTTACTTATGATTTATAAGACCGTTTTCTTTATTATTTACGGATCTCTTATAAGGCTTTCATTATCTTAACTCAATTATGGCTATTGTAGTCTCTCACAAGGGGGGTACATAAAGGTTGTGTATGAGAAAATTCCTTGCAAGGGTATGCATTTTAAGTCTTCTATAAATATGACATGAATCATTATTGATAATGGTCAGTGCACAATATGTTCTTGCCCCACTTTTGGGCCCACATCTCATTTTATAGAGAGAACGATATTGTAAGAAAACCTACTGAGAAAGTATATCAACATGCAAAGGTAAACCACTAGGAGCTACGTGGCAAACTTCCTGGCTTCAAAAACCCTCTCAAAAATTAAGATTCACTTATATTTCGTTTTAAAGTAAGCGTTTATTGAGAGGGAAATTATTGACTCCTGCAGAACAAAACTATGCAATGCTGTTTCTGTACTGTTCTGTACTCTTACCAAAATGGCGGCGACAACTCGTTTCCCACGAAGGCGAAAAGTGGGCTACGTGTGTGGCCTCTGCCTACCCCTTTATACGGCGTGACTGTGTATATGTTTGAATTAGAATAAACAAGGGCTTTTAAATATGATTTTTTTATTAGAAACGGGTATTGTAGGGTTGGTCCCATATAATTTTTGGTCAAGTTCTTATGACGGGAGTCATGAGAAAAGCAACAGCTCCAAGTATACTTGGTACTGTTGCCTTGAAGTCGGTTTTTTGATTAAATAATTATGCTGTCAAATTTTAAAACGTAAATAGGAAAATGATACTGCTGCAGGAAAACCGGTCACTTTGTGTCGTTATAAAACTAGTATCATCATCATCATCATTTCAGTCCATCACTAGTCCACTGCTGAGCGTAGGAATCCTCCATAGATTGCTACAAAAGTTTGTAGCTCTCATTTTGCCGTAGTTGCCACACTTGGCGGGCGGGTTGGCAATCGCAGTTTATTCAGTTGTTCCAGAAAGATGCCGCTGCTCATCTTCTGGTTTTAATTTTGCCTCTGTCGACTTTTACCAAAACCACGGGAAGAGATGGGGTGATAGGTTCTCTTAAGCCGCCACCACACGGTAAGAGTATATTGCCCCGGAAACTGTTTTGACGTGGGCAGAGTTTGAAACTTGGTAGGTGAAGCCTAATTGTGTATTTCAATCCCTGGATTGGGGAGTGCGTCGTGTGTTCACGGTCTGTATGTTCTTCCGCGTGATTCAATGGCAGGCTAACGAGCCTACAAAGCCTAGGTTCCGATCCTAACCAAAACAATAATTAGCACGCGGGTGTCGTAAAAGTCGACAGAGGGAAAATGAAAACCAGGAGGCGGGCAGCAGCATCTTCCTGAAACATCTGAACAAATAAATCCGTCCGCCAAGCGTGGCAACTATAGCAAAATCCCCCCAAAATGAGAGCTACAAACTTTTGTGGTAATCTATGGGGGAGGCCTATGTTCAGCAGTGGACTTATGATAGGCTGAAACGATGATTTCACTATTACCTATTAGCTAACGCAGCACCAGACACCTCCCACCTTAAATACTGGGGCTCTTCACCGGTATTTATTTTCGGTTTGGGATTTTTTGAGATGGTTATTACACCTGTCGGAATTCACAAGATTTTCCAAGCGTTTTCCCCACGTCGATTATTGCGACTCACATCGATTTTGTCTCGGCGCCGCCACACTGCACTTACATAATACTGGCTGTTACGCGCGTTCGCTGGGCGTAATCCAGCCCGTTTAAAAAGTAACATATAAGGGGCAGGAAGATACCACACACGAATGCCCCCGCGGGAAACGTGACGCGACGGGTGGCAAACCACGTCGCCGCCATTTTGGTTCGAGTCAAAAATTATTACTCCCCATTGCGTTCCCACGAGCAGTATAGTGACAGCATTGCATATTATAGTGTTATTTTGCAGGAGTAAAGGTTGTCCTTACAGTACCTTTGTCGCCTCTTAGGACACCTCGGTAGGAAAGAGGTAGGCGTTCTTCTATTCTACCGGGCACCTAAAACAGCATGAAAAAGTAAAGCTTTAAAAAGTAAATCGTTAAATCCGTTCTTAGCGGGTCGGGGGAATTTCAAGTCCTGCCCTGCCCGTACCCGTGCCCGTTAAAGGCGTGATTGTATATATATTTTTTGACTACTATAACAACTATACTTGTTATAAGAGGAAAATACATTTACAAAATTCAAACGACGTATCAAATAATGCTACGGATCCGGAACCAACGCCTGGTTTTTCCAAAAATATTATAAATTCAAATGATTCGCAAATATGTCTCCCTAGACGGATCTATATCTAGATCGGAATAAGTATTGGATCATGGACATCGTAAAACCCGGTCGTAATATTTTTGAAATCCGTTTTACTGGTGGTATGATTCCTATGCAGGAATCCGTCTAGGCTGGTACAACGGCGGTACCAGTTATTCTGCCGTGAAGCAGTAGTGTGCGAACATTACACACGGAAATGTTTTGGGTGACACGGCATTTGTTATGGGCATACTGCACTTACCATCAGTTGAACGTTTTGCAAGTCGTCACTTTATCAATTTTTTTGTAGATATGTTCATTTACATATAACTAACGAAAAAGATCGGACCACCCGCTAGATCTGAGCTACTCTTTTCCTTCCTTCATTCTGTCAAAACATTGAAATTGTTTTTTATAAGTTTTAAATAAGACTTTCCTATGACGTATGATTTTTTAAGACTACTAGCAATGCCACTAGCGTTACTAATGTTTTCGATACCCACTCTCAACTAAGCTTGAAAGCTTGTACTAGGTAGGATAGTTCACGACAATAGTCGAAGGGCGGACTCGACCCAGCGACTTCATGGTTCGAATTCCGTACTCTAAACTTTGTTTATGTTCAAAAAATAAGCGCCATTTTGCAAGCTCTTATTTAGTTTCAATTGTCCCGTTGTCTGTATGTGGGTGATTAAATCTATCAAGTTAAATTTGACCCACTATTCGTTGTTAGATTGAGCTAAAATTTTGCATACATATATAAAGCGGACGACAATGCAATGATATGGTACCATGGTGCTGATCTGATGATGGAGCCGAAAGTTGGACTTTGGAAGTCCTTAACTAAAAATAACTCCGTCACGTATTACTGGTAGTAGGACTCCTATGCAGGAATCAGTCTAGGTACCACCCCAAGCCGGTAATTCCGCCGTGAAGCAGTAGCGTGCAAACATTACTGTGTTTCGGTCTGAATAGCACTTCGAGCTAGCGTAATCACTGGGCATATGAGACTTAAGAACTGATGTCTCAGGGTGATGGGTGCAGGTGTCACACAGAAGTGTCTAGGGTGACATAGCATTTGCATGGGCAGACGTTGCACTTACCATCAGGCGAATATTTTGCTCGTTTCGTCACTTTATCCAATAAAAATAGGTACAGTAAATACGGGACCATTAATACGGCTGCTGTATGTGTGAACTAAGACGTTATGCAATCAGTTGGGTTGAGACTAGGGGCTTAGCAAAGCACTGTTGGACATAAACGTTTAATGAAACAGAGACTCATTTTGTTAGTACTACAGTCTTATTTTCTATGTTAGTCCTTAACTTTAACTAATAATTATTTTAGATGCGAGCCATCTCTGCGCCACTCCACTAGAAATAGCGCAGCAAATGACTCACATATTTGCAGTCCAACCTACTACTCACCATCCTTAGGATGCCATTGGTACTGCCCCGCAGTCTGCGCACCAGCGATCCGCATCTTTTTCGCATAGTGGCATAAAAACAGTCTACTCGAGCAGCCGCAAACATCCCTGATGCACTACAAAAACGAGGCAATGCCATCAACACCCTAAACGAATGAAAGCATGTAACAAAAATATGATTTTTGTTGATAACATGCTGTGATTACTAAATAAGCGCTATTTATAACGTTTTTAGTAATGGTTGACGTCGTTCGTCGATTGAGCTCGGCTAAAAGCCTGTCACGCTGCCGCCGTGTCACTATGTTACTATTAGCGTGCCGTTTCTGGCACATCGATCCTGCCCATTATAACACGTGAAAATATTTATGTGAATTCGTCGTAACTTCGTTTCGGTCTGTAACGGCACTGAGAGCTTTAGAACTGACTGTTTCAGGGTGACGGGCGCAGTGTAGTGCCACACAGAAATTTTCTATGAGACAGAATTTGTTATGGGCGAACGTTGCACTTACCATCCGGTGGAAGTTTTGCTCCTCTCGCCACTTTCTCCTGTATAAAAAGAGTATTTTACAGATGCAGTGTGTCACAATTTCAATATCGCACTTTGCAGTGAACTCAAAATTCCAGTTTCATCACCTTGATGGTTGGCATTTTACCACTGTACATTGTTCGCCACCACTACTTTGTGGAATCTGCGGTTTAGGGACCATCAAGAAAAGAGCCCACTTCTTTCTAAAAGGCGACAACGCAATTGCTCTGGTATTCTGTTCATGGGTGGTGATTACATACCATCAAGTGCGCCACTTGAACGTATGCCGTCTCTTCTATAAAAAAACCAAAGAACTGAATTAGAAGTTCTGTGTCAGTTGTTTAGTCGCATATACATCAGTGATTTATCTAGCTACGGCGCCCTTCAAACAGGAACACAGTAATGTCTGCACCCCACTACCGTAGCCGCAGAATAGCTGGCACTTTTGTTATACCCACTAGAAGTTTTATTTAGTTGATTCTGGAAATACAGG
Source organism: Luehdorfia chinensis (assembly GCA_019845155.1). NCBI lineage: Eukaryota > Metazoa > Arthropoda > Insecta > Lepidoptera > Papilionidae > Luehdorfia > Luehdorfia chinensis. Next base: position 13,229,768 of record JAHVAK010000103.1, read on the forward strand.
ATACATAGAAAAGCGCAGATTTTGGAGTTTCCCTGCGTTTCGATTTAATTGTAGAAAGCGCCATCTGTTGACAGTCTCCTCAACTAACATGGCCTCTGCCTACCTCATATGTGGGAAAGAGGCGTGACTGTGTATGTAGTTGATGTGCCCAGTTTTTTCGTACGTATTATAAGCCGACCACATGATTGCGCCGTATGACGTGATGCCTCGCCAACCCGAGCATTCACAGTTCCGCCCTTCTCAGTAAGGGTCGCTTCTTCAGCGTGCTCCTCCTTAAGGCCGTGGCATGTTTAATAGCCTAGAACCTTCCTCAATAATTAATTTAATCGGATTAATATGTTCAAAGATTAACGCGTTCAAACAAACAAACTTTCCTGCTTTGTTTTAGTAGTAATATGTATGATAATATCGGACTCAGTCTGTCGTTCAGTCGCAGATTCCCTGTATCATCATCATAGGCCTCCTCCACAGATTGCCACAAAAGATTGTAGCTCTCGATTTGTGGGGATATTGCCATAGTTGCCACGCTTGGCAGGCGGATTGGCAACCGCAGTTTATTTATTCAGATGTCCCAGGAAGATGCTGCTGCCGATCTCCTGATTTTTATTTTCCCTCTATCGACTTTTACGACACCTTCGGGATGAGATGGAGTTGTTGATTCTCTTAAGCCGGCCACCATACGGCTCCCTGTATGTTGGTCCCTAAGACACGATTTCACCGATTGCTTTGGAAACCAAGTTTAATCAAACCACGTTTTACTTAACTGAGTTCATATGTATCATTTGATCTCTGTTTTCGTCTAACCGATTTCACCGACTCCACTTTGATCGCGTTTAGAAAAACGAAGTTTACATGAAAATCGTCACAATCTAAAACAAAAAGACGATTTATTTCGTATTTTGCGACATCAAACAGCCTGTTTTTATGCATAGGTTACATAGGTAGTGCAAACAATAAACAATACTAATTAAAAAAATAATTTTTGTGTTTACATAGTTGTGCAATTGACAATAACAGGTCTCTAAACGCGTTTAAAGAGGCTAAAACTAAAAAAAACTGATATCTGTCTATAAATATCCCACTGCTAATCGTGATCAGGCCTGTGGGCCTGCTCTCACTTTTGGAGGTCTTTGGAGCTGTGTAGAATCCGCCACGCTGCTCCAATGCGGTTTGGCGGATTCACATGTCAATATCTTTGTTCCTCAGACATGGTTCCATCACGACGTTTTCCTTCACCGCTAAGCACGTAGTCAACAGCATTTAAAATTGCAGAACTATTTTAAAGGTGACGGCACCAGGTATCGAATTCAGGTCACTCGCGTACTGTGAAATTTAAGGCGAGCGCCGAGCCCCGGAACTAATACGGCTTCATCCATCCGTTAATGAAGTCAATGTAACTTTTATAACTAAACTATCTGATGCCCGCGACTTCGTCCGCTTGGAAATTTGACCCCGTCCCCCCTGTTCGAATCTCACGTGATTAAGGGACAACCCCTTGTTAAGTGCAAAAACTATCCATACTAATATTATAAATGCGTAAAGTAAAGTAAAAGTAAAGTTTCAGCCTATAAATTTCCCACTAGTTTTGGAGCTAGGAAGAATCCGCCACGCCGCTCCAATGCGGGTTGGCGGACTTCACATATCTTCGAAATATTTTTTATTCCTCAGACATGCAGGTTTCCTCACGATGTTTTCCTTCACCGCCGAGCACGTGGTAAATCAGCACTTAAAATTGCAATTAACAATTTTAGTGGTGCCGGCACCGGGAATCGAACCCAGGTCACTCGCGTACTATGAAATTTAAAGCGAGCGCCTAGCCCCTGAGCTACCACGGCTCTATAAAGAGCGCAGTGGAAGCGTGCTGGGCCCATAAATGCGTAACTCTCCTTTTTTTATAGAATGGAGGCAAACGAATAGGTGGCCCACGTGTAAATTTCCGTTACCATGTTTTGGGAGAAGGGGAGTAGGTGGGTCTCCGGTTACTTGCACTCACCAGACGAAACGCAGAAGTTTGTTAAACATCTACTTCACGCTGGTATTCTGTGAGTTCGAGGTACTTCCCCGGTCGAGTCTCCTTCGGTCCCTTTTTGTTACCTTTTCACGGCTCAACCGCTGAACCTTATCTTGAAGAAATTCGACACAGATAGCTTGCGTCCCGGAAACGGACATAGGATATTTATTATCCCGTAAAATTAAATAGTTCCCGCGGCATATTTAAAAACCTATACCTATACGCCGACTGAATTCGCGGTCATTCAGCTAGTTTTTAATTAAGTAGTGTCCTTTTTTTCTTTCTTTTTTTTATTGGATAAAGTGATGAAACGAGCAAGCGTTCACCTGATGGTAAGTGCGTCTGCCCATAACAAATGCTGTGTCACCCAGAATTTCTGTGTGACACCACACTGCGCCCGTCACCCTGAGACATCAGTTCTTAAGTCTCATATGCCCAGTGATTACGCACGCTCTCAGTGCCCTTCAACCCGAAACACAGTAATGCTTGCGCACTACTGCTTCACGGCAGAATAACTGATCCTGGAGTGGTACCTACCTAGACGGATTCCTGCATAGGAATCCTACCACCAGTAAAACGTCCGCTGTGGCTTGGTGTCTTTGTAGTCCGTCTGCCTTTGTAGTTCCGACGCGTTTGTAGAAACGAGGTTGCCATGAAGCTCTGTTAGGAATTTCATAATCCGATAATGTCATAATGTCAGGAAGAATTCGTTTTCGCAGTATCGATCCTCAAGCGTAGCCAACCTATATTCGTAATGTAACACGTTACAATATACACTTGCTATTATTGTAAGCCGGTAACACTTCATCGTTATTAATACCCACAAAGGCGCCCGCGACTACGTCAGCATGGATTTAGGTTTTCGAATATCCCGCGGGAACTCTTTTATTTTTCGGGATGAAAGGTATCCATTGACCGGATTCGAGCTATGTTTGTGGCAAATAATCATCAGTGTATGTTTAACGGTTGGGCCGTGAATAGGTAACAAACAGACAGAGGGACAGAATTACTTTCGCATTTATAATATTCATCGTCATCATAATTTCAGCCTATCGTTAGTCCACTGCTGAACATAGGCCTCCCCTATACATCGCCACAAAAGTTATTAGCTCTCGTTTTGGGGGATATTGCCATAGTTGCCACGCTTAGCATGCGGGTTGGCAACCGCAGTTTATTTATTTAGATGTTCCAGGAAGATGCTGCTGCACATTTCCTGGTTTTTATTTTCCCTATGTCGCCTTTAACGACACCCAAGGGATGAGATGGGGTGGTAGATTCTCTTAAGCCGCCACCACACGTTAATAATATTAGTATAGGTATACTAGATAGGCGGTATAAATGGCTACCGCGTGACCTAGTGGCCAGAGTACCGGACACTGCGACTAATCCCAGCCGAAGCCAACATTTGTGCGGAAATAAATTTTTGGTTTTCGTGTCTGGTTGTATCCATACTAATATTATAAATTCGAAAGTAACTCTCCGTCCCTCCGTCTGTTTGTTACCTTTTCGCGGCACAACCGTTGAACCGATCTTGATGAAATTTGGCACAGAGATAGCTTGCATCCTGGGGATGCACATTGGATACTTTTATCCCGGAAAATCAAACAGTTCCCACGGGATAATTTAGAAACGTAAATCCACGCGGTCTTAGTCGCGGGCATCAGCTAGTTGTTTATACTTTGTATTTCGATACATCATTGCCTATTTTTGATCATATGACATGACGGTGGTCAGGACGAGTGCGTGCCTGTTTGAGAATACACTTGTGGCACTATAATGACACCTGCGCAGTTGATTGCCTTCGATATTATTTCGAAGTTGTCGCCGTGTTTGATATCGACCTGGAGGACAATCACCATCATCGATAATAGAAATAACGCTTGTCAACAAGAGAGCCGTGGTAGCTCAGGGGCTAGGCGCTCGCTTTAAATTTCATAGTACGCGAGTGACCTGGGTTCGATCCCCGGTGCCGGCACCACTGAAATTGTTATTTTAAGTGCTGATTTACCACCTGCTCGGCGGTGAAGGAAAACATCGTGAGGAAACCTGCATGTCTGAGGAATAAAAAATATTTCGAAGACATGTGAAGTCCGCCAACCCGCATTGGAGCAGCGTGGCGGATTCTTCCTAGCTCCAAAACCCTCTCAGAAATGAGAGGAGGCCTGTGCTCAGTAGTGGGACATTTATAGGCTGAAACTTTTTTTTGTCAACAAGCAAGCGTTTTATAAATTGTTTATATGGTAAACTGGTTTCGCTCTACGGTATCGTCATGGAATCGAAATGCAAATCGAAACCAACCCGTCAAGTGAGTTTTGATTAGGCGAAACAGGTTTGTTTATAAAACAAACAATTCGTGCAATCGGTACAAACATTATTATAATTAACTAACTGTGACTCGCGTAAAAAAGCCGACAGCCGGGTTTTTTTTTTTGCGCGGAATGCATTTTTTTTTAATTAAAGTAGCCTAAGTTGCTCGCTATAATATCAGCTATCTTTCAGTGAAAGGCCCGTCAGAATCTGTCTAGCTATTTTGGAGATTAGCCGGAACAAACAGACAGACAAAATTTCAAAAAAAGGTTTTTTTCTTATAAGTAGCGTATATACTTTCATAAGCACTAAGTAAAAAGCTGTTATTTTGTTAATACAAACGGACACTTCAATTTTATTCATTTGTATAGATATCATCTTTAGAAACGTTTGCTTATAGTTTCATTAAAAGTTTTACTTATTTTTAAGAAAATTGTTTTTCTCCCGATTGAAGTACCTGACCGGGCCGGCCATCGGGCACCCTCGAGTCAGTTACTACGCGCACAGGGTAACGGTCCAAGACGAAGTTCCCTTGCTGTGGTTATCCATACATAAAGGCTGTTCGCCCTGAGCGCTCGGCTACCTTTTATTCCGGGCAAAGCTGTAAGAGTCACTCTTTATTATTATCAGTCAAAAAAAAAGTAAATCGAACCCAGATCCGAAATAATTATAGGCCATTCAAACGTTTATCCGGGCGTGGATCGAGACCTCTGCCCTCGGCGCATAAAGAAATGCTAAGCCACTGCGTCAATCGAGCCGTTAACAGTTTATTTATTTACTCCTTAAAACGACTTTTTTTTTTAAAACGACTTCGATCTGCGGGGGCTATTGCGTATCCAAAGTGAAGATCACTTATAACAGTGTTGAACGAATATCTGTCAAATAACTTTTTGTTTTTTTGGTAAATGTGACGAAACGAGCATAACGTTCACCCGATGGAAAGTACAACGTCAGCCCGTAACAAATGCTGTGTCACTCATAACACTTCTGTGTTACACCACTTTGCGCCCGTCACCTTGAGACAGCAGTTCTTGAGTAATATGCCCAGTGATAACACTAGCTGACAGTGCCCTTCACACCGAAACACAGTAATGTTTGCACACTACTGCTTCACGGCAGAATAACTGGCCCTTGGGTGGTACCTACCTAGACGGATTCCCGCATATGAATCCCACCACCTAAAAAAAACTGTCTGCAGCCAGAAGGCTATGATTAACAAAAAAGTCGTCATATGAAAGATAATGGCCGTGTGGTGGCGGCTTAAGAGAATCTACCACCCTGTCTCATCCCGTGGGTGTAGTAAAAGTCGACAGAGGGAAAATAAAACCAGATGGGCAGCAGCATGCAGCATGGTAAACTGCGGTTACCATCCCGCCTGCCAAGCGAGGCAACTATGGCAAAATCCCCCAAAATTAGAGCTACTAACTTTTGGAGCAATCTTTGGGAGAGGCCTATGTTCAGCAGTGGACTAGTGATAGGCTGAAACGAAGACTTTGTTTACTTACCGAAATGTACCGTACCGTAACAGAGCAAACGAAAAATTAGACGACATGAACATACCATCAACACTTTCAGATTCGTAAAATTTAACGTAAACTTATGCGATGTTATATTTCACGACTGTTAATAATGTACGTCTCGCATAGTTCAATAAAATTCACTAATCGTGTTGCAATACTATAACACGGAATCGTTATTTAAACCGACGAGAAATAAGGTGCGGTTTTTATCTTTATTAATGTGTTGAAAACAGCGACATCTATTGATCTCGTAACGAACTAGTTCGTCACTTGTTAATAATGCAAATTACTCGGTTTACAACAAGTTGTTTTTTTTTTTTCGTTTTTTAGAAATACGTTATAATTATAGTCCGTTTATTTCCTCGAAATTGTAATGGCGATAATTATTTATGAATTTAAAGTTATAATTTGAGCTATAAATTATATTATCCATCTCTATCGCCATCACCGGCATGCCCATTCGCATTCGCCTCCTAAATCGGCTTCGACAATCTTCTTTCATCCATCCTCTCTACGTGTCCAAACCTTCTTCGCATCCTTTTCTCTATCGATAATGGTTGTTAAAATATATGTTACACAGTCCTCTTAATAGACGTGACGTTACTATCCATATTTTTTGTAGGTAATAGTGGCGATAGCAAAACGTTCACCTGATGCCAAGTGTCACCCAGAACGTATCTGCGTGACACCACACTGCGCTCGCCATCCTGTGACATCAATTCTTAAGTCTTACAAGTCCAGTGGTAGCGGCTTAAGATAATCTACCACCATATTTCATCCCGTGGGTGTCGTAAAAGTCGACAGAGGGAAATTAAACAACAGGAGATGGGCAGTAGCGTCTTCCTGGAACATCTGAAAAAAAAATTGCGGTCGCCAACCCGCCTGCCGAGCGCTGGCAACTATGGCAAAATCCCCTCAAAATGAGAGTTACACACTTTGTGGCAATCTGTTGGGGAGGCCTATGTTCAGCAGTGGACTGGTAATAGGCTGTAATGATGATGATGATGATGACAAGCCCAGTGATTACACTAGCTCTCAGTCCCCTCAGACCGAAACTCAGTAATGTTTGAACACTAATTGTTTGAACAATAAATGATCTAAATGATCTATATTGAATAAAAATATTCTATTCTATTCTATTGGTCCTGTATCCATTTTGTTTATATCGTGTAAAATATACATATAGATTCAATCAATCTTTGTTCATCTATCGAAATGGATTACAAATAGTTGTTGCGATGAAGTAAACTAAAGTCGTTCTGCACAAAAGATACCGTTCGTAATATGTTTAGCAGAAATAGGTTCCCATTTATGGGTAGATTTGACTATTTTTCTGACCTCGTTCGCTTTAAATGGAGCTTTAATGTTGTATTCATTTAACTCGTTCGTTAGCGTGTAATTGTAGTTGGTGCTGCAGGCAGGGTTGCAATCTTAGCCAACCCGCATCGGAGCAGCGTGGCGGACTCTACCCGGCTCCAAAACCCTCTCAGAAATGAGACGAGGCTGTTAATTTTACAAACGTCCAGATTCGAAACAATATATTTTTAGGTCATAAAAACATTTGTGCCGTGTGGATATCGAACTCGCGGCCCGTTGCTCTGAAGTAGGTCGCTTAGTCGCCGTAGTAGCCGACCAAGCCTTTACTGCATTAAAAGTTAGTTTCAAAATTAATTAAAGTTAGTAAAACGTTTTGCCATTATCAAGCAGGCTGCCCTTTATATTGTACGTTAAGTATTGCCTCGCATACGCCCCATTCAGTTTCGTTTTCCACATTAAGTCCTTCGTCGTCGTCATCCACTTGACTTTACTGCATTACAGTCTTAATAAAGAATTTTCGTACTGTTTACTGGTCTATAAAAGTAAGATTTATCCAAAGCTGCATATGAGACTAAAGAACCGATGTCTCAGGGTGACGGGCGCAGTGTGGTGTCACACAGAAATGTTCTTAGTGACACATCATCTGTTATGGGCAGACGTTGCACTTACCATCAGGTGAACGTACTGCTCGTTTCGTCACTTTATCCAATAAAAAAAAATCGACCTAAAATAAAAGTATGGTTGGCAACCCTAGCTGCAAGTTTTTACTTGGATCGGCAAATCGCTACGCATATCTTTAAAAACAGTGTGAACATCTATAAGAAATAAAAACCGGCTTCAAATGTTAAAAGAAAAAAATATATAAAATAAAAGAAAATGAGAGTACATTATCTTTAAACACACACGACACAAGATTTCGAGACACAAAAACAAAATAAAATCATTAAAATAATGTACGCTACAGAATAAATGAAACCTATATATTCTTGAACCTTTTTTAATGCAATGCACCAGCTTTCGTGTGGGATCAACAAAATTTATTTTAAAATTGCTTCTTATATCTTTTTAACAATTTCTCTCTCCAATTTCTACGCGTCGACTAAAATATTTTAGGACGTTATGATGGTAATTAAAATAAAGTCACAGAGTTACTATCAATAATTAGTGCTAAGTTCTTAATATTTACTGGTGGTAGGATTTCTATGCAGGAATCCGTCTAGGTAGGTACCGCCCCAGGGCCAGTTATTCTGCAGTGAAGCAGTAGTGTGCAAACATTACTGTTTCGGTTTGAAGGGCACTGAGAGCTAGCGTAATCACTGGGCATATGAGACTTAAGAACTGATCTGTCGGGGTGAAGGGCGCAGTGTGGTGTCACACAGAAATGTTCTGCGTGGCACAGCATTTGTTATGGGCACATGTTGCACTTACCAAAAAAAATACTCAATGAAGTCTGTTTTACTGGTAGGATTGCTACGCAGGAGTCCGTCTAGGCGGGTACCGCCGCAGTGCCAGTTAGTAGCCAATCAAGTGTTCAATGTTATGTTTTGTTTATATACACGTGATTTTTGAGGTTATCGGACACCCTCCCGATTGAAGTAACCGACCGAGCCGAGGCCGGCCCCCTTGGGCACCCTCGAGTCAGTTGCTCTCGCGCACAGGATGACGATCCAAGCCGAGGTCCCTCTCGGGGGCCCTTGCGCCAGTCATCCATAAACAAAAGTTTTGGCCTCAGCTTTCGGCGACCTATCAATCCGGCAGACTGTGAAAGCCTTCGGGTTAACAGTGACTTTGAGTATTTTTTAATTTTATAATTTTAATTATATCGTTACGTTAATTTTTGTTATATTTAATTTTTGTTTGACCGATATGACTTGGGGACCTTCAAGAAAAGAGCCTATTCCTTTTTCAAAGGCCGGCAATGCACCCGCGACTCCCCTGGTGTTGCGGTTGTTAATAAGCGACGGCGATCACTTAACATCAGGTGAGCCGTTTGCCCCCTCTTCTATAAAAAAAAATGTACCTACTGGTGCTGGTAGGATGGTGATAGGTGAATAAGTTGTTAATGCATTTGTTTGTTGTATTTAGTCTATCATTGATTCGCTTATTTGTTAGTGACAGACCTCTTATCGACAACATACTTGGGTAAATAGTGTTGGCATTGAGTTTTTGTAACTAACCATAGGCGCTATTCACGTACCAAGCCCGCCTAAACAAACACCGATAAAACCTGCGTCTACAGAACTCAGTCACAGCGGCCTGAATAGCGCGAATGTTCAGCTGTCTGATAAAAAGTTAGCAGGCCCATTGTGCGAAGACGTGTTGTCTATTGTGGGGGACTTGTCACGTGCAGTACCTATCCGTGGCGAAGGTTGCAGTTGATAATGCCTTGTCATTGGGTTTATTTTTTATGTGCATTTTAGGTGTACCTTTTCTTTCTTTACGTATATTAGTGTCTTTTAGGTCCCCAGGAAAGTAGAATATCACCTACCTCTTTCCTACCGCGGTGTTGTAAGAGGCGACTAAGGTATTGCACGGACAGTCCTATATTCGTGCAGAATAACATCAATATGCAATGCTGTGACTATACTGCTCGTGGCAACGCAATGGGGAGTAAGGAATTTTTTGACTCGTACCAAAACCGGCAGCGTGGTTCGCCACCAAAAGCTGCCTATGTGTGTGGCCTCTGCCTACCCTTTAGATGGGAGAACGTGACTGTTGTAAGTAGTCGAGTAGTCAACACACTCCCACCTCAACCACAGCGGAAGACATCATCATCAGCTATCTGTTAGAAGCATTACTGGTGGTAGGATTCCTATGCAGGAATCCGTCTAGGTAGGTACCACCCCAGGGCCAGTTATTCTGCCGTGAAACAGTAGTGTGCAAACATTACTGTGTTTCGGACTGGAGGGCACTGAGAGCTAGCGTAATCACTGGGCATATGAGACTTAAGAAATAATGTCTTAAGGTGACGGGCGCAGTGTGGTGCTACACAGAAATATTCTGAGTAACACAGCATCTGTTATGGGCAGACGTTGCACTTACCATCAGGTGAACGTTTCTCTTGTCTCGTCGCTTTATCAAAAAAAGCCGCGAAATTTATTTCACGTTTCTCATAGTCTTCGCGACATGGGAGAAGATGGGATTGTATATCGTCTTTCGCCACCACTATGAGTCCTAAAAAGGGTTATTTTCTACAATATTTCATTATATTATTTTATGATTAAAAGAATATGAGCTGTAGTAAATATAGGTAGTTATATTAACAGAAATGTAACAGCTAATTACGCGCCTTCTTCGTTGGGCGGGCCAAGTTGCCAGCCCGTTTATCCATTAAGGAGTAGGTGTTCGTAAAATCCGTGCTTAGGTGGCTATTTCAGGAAAGGAATGTTTGCCAAATTTCAGCTCAGTCTGGTACTTTCGGAGAGATCGTGACGACTCAGTCGTAAATCGCTTTTGTAGATAACTAGCCGATGCCCGCGACATCGTCCGCGTGGATTTAGGTTTTTTTTTAAAAAATCCGTGGGAACTCTGATTTTACGGGACAAAAAGTATGCTAGGTCCATTTCCAGGAAGCAAGCTAAATGCCGAATTTCGCTAAGATCGGTTCAGCGGTGGAGTCGTGAAAAGGTAACGAAGAGACAGTGGGACAGAGAGAGTTACTTTCGCTTTTATAATATTGCTCTGGATGCGTCATGCATTTGTCCCTTGCTCCCTCCCTTTCCTTTCATAAGTCCACATCTAAGCCAATGATTTCCAAAGTAGTCTTTCTTACTGGATAAATTGACGAAATGAGCAAAACATTCACCTGAAGGTAAGTGCAACGTCTGCCCATAACAAATACGGTGTCATCCAGAACAATTATGTGTGCACACTGCGCCTTTCACCATGTGACATCAGTTCTAAGTCTCATATTGTGGCTAAGCGCACTGAGAGCTTATTACCTTAAGACCGAAACAGCAATGTTTTCACACTACTGCTTTACCTAGACCGATTCCTGAATAGGAACTAACTAACTAACCACTCCAGGGTCAGTTGTTCTGCCGTGAAGCAGTAACGTGCAAATGTTACTGTGTTTCGGTCTGTAGTGCACTGAGAGCTAGTGTAACCACTGGGCATATGAGACTTAAGAACTAATGTCTAAGTGTGACACGCGCAGTGTGGTGCTACACAGAAATGTTCCGAGTGACACGGCATCTGTTATGGGTACACGTTGCACTTACAATCAGTCGTCACGTCACTTAATCAATTAAAAACAAAATAAGACTTTGATAGGAGTGAATTAACTAAAATTTAATCGCAAATGTACATTTGTTATTTCCTCAGTGACGATCACTGAGAAAAAATCTACATCGCCGTGAAAATACGATTCTCGTGCCCTAGTTACAAACGAACAATAGGTTTTTGTTCCTTTGGGACATTTTTTAAAATTGCGATTGTTATCGTCGGTTGTCGATTACATAGCTCTGTGGTTTATTGGTTTTTTTTTTTCAGTTAAAGGCTTGGATTTCAGCTGATACGAGCATTTGTGCCATCGACAAATAATAACTGTTTCTCTGATTTAAATTAAACTAATTTTACGGATTTTATCGCGTTGAATTTTGAGCCGTGTGGTAGCGGCTCGATTAAAGAATACTACCACTCCATCTCATCCAATGGATCTCGTAAAAGGCTAGTAAGGAATTAAACTGCACTGTGCACCCAAAAGCGCATGGTGGCGATGGGCTCACCACCTATCACACGGAGTGCATTATATTGTTTTGGTGAAACGTGGATTGTGGCAGTCATCTGTTTTTGCAGTGAGTGCCCAGTCTCTGACTACCCCTTTTGGGATACAGTCGTGATCTTATGTGTGTATATAACCCGACGTTTCGAGTGCTTTACAGCACCATGCATACCACGGCCAGAATTCAGGACACACTTAGCTCTTTCTGCGTATATCGGACCAAAAATAATAATTAATTGCTGAAGGTACTCCGGGTTAACTATGACATCAGGACATCTGTCACCTCAGTCCCCCCGTGACCATGGGTGCTGTAAAGCGCTCGTAACGTCGGGTTATAAATAGTAAAATTAAACGCGCTAAAATCCGTAAAATTAGTTTCATTTAAATGTTTAGTGTTCGCGTAAATATCAGAAATCATTATGTTGCTGTGATATTGACTGATAAGTCTAGTCCGTAATTACATTACTTTCAGAGCCCTTCAACCGAAAAACTGTTATGTTTGTCAATTATTGCTTGACGGAAGAATGATTGGCACTGCGCAGGTACCTCCCTAGGCGGACTCCTACATAGCAATTCTTTTTTCTTTTTTTTTTAATCTTTTTTTTTTTTTAAAAAACGATGCCCCTCAGTAGGATTTTCTCCTGTATCGTGGGTGCGTTTTACAAACATACATTTCACATGCACAACACAACCAGACCCGAAAAGCAACAATTTATGATTTTGCACAAATGTTGCCTCCGACTGGGAATCGAACCCAGGACCGGCGGCGCAGAAGTCAGGTACGCTAACCACTACGCCACGCGGTCGACACACAATAAAATATTAAAGGAAAGGCGCACGCAAGAGTGAATAACCTTCTCACCGTTGCTAAACACAGAGCTTCTTATGAATAAAACGCGAAGAATTTTCTGGAAGAACCGACGTCACACAATTATCGTAGACATTATCGAGTACATAATATCACGTCAATGGACAGTGATCCCCTACCCCCTCTCTGTATCTGGCGCGTTCGATCAGTCACCGTTGATAACGTCGTGTAACGTGCGCCATTTGCATGTGGCATTAGGAGCATATTGTTATTATTTCAAATAAAATGTCCCCCGCGCCTCGAGATTTTTTTTTTATTGGATAAAGTGATGGAACGAGCAATACGCTCACCTGATGGTAAGTGCAACGTCTGCCCATAACAAATGCTGTGCCATCCAGAAAATTTCTGTGTGACACCACACTGTGCCCATCACCCTGAGACAAAGTTCTTAAGTCTCATATGCCCAGTGATTACGCCAGCTCACGGGTACTGTTCAAACCGAATGACATAGTAATGTAACACAGTAATGTTTGCACACTACTGCTTCACGGCAGAATAACTGGCCCTGGGGTGGTACCTACCTAGACGGATTCCTGCATGGGAACCCTACCACCAGTGATAAGTTTATATACATATTTTTAAGATTACCTAGCAACAAAGCTCTTAGTTACTTTCAGGCTTCTGCCTACTCATTACATGGGAAAATTGCGTTACTGATACACAAATTTTATTTTATACCCGCGTTTTTCTTAATTTAAAGTAGACAAAGTTACCCGCTATAATATCAGCTGTCTGTCAGTAAAAGTACTGTCAAAATCGGTCCAGATGTTTTAGAGCTTAGCCGGAACAAACATAGACAGAAAATTTGAAAAATTGTTTTATCTTACAAGTACCGTATATACGAGGGTGGATTGAAAAGTACTCGGCCTAACCAAGAAAATAAACACATACTAAATCATTTATATTTTTATTTTTCTACATAATCACCATCAAGTTCAATACACTTTTGCCACCTCCCCTTCCAAGCATTTAGACCGTTAAAAAATTGATTCTTCCTTAGAGTCAAAATATGCGTCTACAGCTGCTTTGACCTCGTCGTTTGTCGAAAATCTTTGACCTCCCAAGTGCTTTTTTAGGTTAGGGAACAGAAAGAAGTCTGATGGTGCCAGATCAGGTGAATACGGCGGATGCGGCAACAGTTCAAAGCCACAGTTGTGAATTCCAGCCATTGACTGTACTGACGTGTGAACACGGGCGTTATCTTGATGAAACAGGACTTTTCTTCTGAGCATTCCTCGACGTTTTTCTTTTATTTCCTCTCGTAAACGACGTAGTAAGGTGCAGTAGTAATCAGAGTTTATAGTCTGACCCCTTTCAAGATAATCAATCATAATCACACCTTTCGAGTCCCAGAATACTGAAGCCATCACCTTATTTGCCGACAAAATCGACTTAGCCTTTTTAGGGGGTGGTGAACCAGGTCTTCTCCACTGTTTTGATTGTTGTTTTGTTTCCGGTGTACAGTAATGAACCCATGTTTCGTCCATAGTAACAAAACGATTCAAAAAATCATCTGCATCGGCTTCAAATAACTCCAAACAGTCGCGTGAAATAGTCAATCGCGTCCTTTTTTGTTCAACTGAAAGCAGTCGCGGAACCCACCTCGCAGACACCTTGTGGAAACCCAACTCGTTGACAATGATGTTTTGAGTTCGTTCATAAGAGATGCCTATAATCTCGGCTATCTCTCTAATTTTTAATCTGCGGTCTCACATTATTAAATCAAGTACTTTTTTAATATTTTCGTCAGTAGTTGACGTCGAAGGCCTTCCAGAGCGGGGTTCATCTTTCACACTCTCTCTACCACGCTTAAATTCTGCTATCCATTTTTTGACGGATCAATATGACAGAGCACAATCGCCTAATGTACTGACCATGTTATCATGGATGGCTTTTGATGATAGCCCCTTCTTATGGAGGTACTTAATGACGGCACGCTGCTCGATTTGCTCCATTCGCGGAAATTATGACCGATTACTTTGTTAATAAATTTATAAAATCACAACTAATTATCGCACACGTTTCGAACTTCACAAAATGAACTAGTCTGAACTGAACTAAATAATGTGGGTAGATTTGATTTTTAGAATTGAATGGATCTGTGTTAGGCCGAGTACTTTTCAATCCACCCTCGTACTTTGATAAGAATTGAGTAAAAACCTGTTATATTGTTATTTAAAACACTTCCATTTTATTTATTTGTATAGGTTTTGTATGACCAATACATGCTGGAAGAAGGTTCGGTTTCATTATCCGTGATATCGGGACATTCATCATCATCATCATCATCATCATCATCATCATCATCATCATCATCTTGTTCACGGCTCTGTTTAAAAAATTCTTTACAATTGATTTGCCTGGAGTTATTGTAACTATTAAATCATTATTGTTATTTATCTGGTCAGTTTTTATAGTGGTCTGTTCGAGATTGAGATAAATGTCCGTTTTTCCTCATATTACTCATGCGTTGAACATGAAACTATAAATACGATATATGTACATATAAACAGGAAAACCTGTGAGTCGAATCGTTTTACTTTCTTTTCTCGGAAGTCAAAAGTAATTCTCTATTGTTTTTTAAAGTTAAGTGCAAGCTTTTTGTGGTTCATTAAATTTGTGAAGTTATTGGCTAATTTTTGATTCTCGGCGTCTCTATGCTATTGTATTCTACCCCGGAGTTCTCATGGTGGATTTTTAATTGAATGTTACAAATGCACATGCGCAATCGATATTATTCTTTCATTACATAGATAGAAATCGATAATACAATAATATGCAGTGCTGTCACTACACTGCTCGCGGGAACGCAATGGAGATTAAGGATTGTTTTGACTCCTACCAATATGGAGCCGACGGGTTTCGCCACACGCCACGTCTCGTTTCGTTGGAGTGGTCAACAGGAATATTAGTAATGTCAATAGCATTGCTAGCTAATTTAAAAAAATAATCATCAGTTTTTTATTTTTTTATTTGATTAAGTGAAAAAATTACGCACGTTGCTCACGAGAGTTCGCAACTCATATCCTTTTAATAAGTCTTTAATTGCCGGTCCGGGGAAGTACCTCTGCTCGGACGGTATACTCGATATTTGTTGTGAGAAATGACTGTGTAGACTATTGCGTCAGTACCAACACAGCTGGTTGTCTCCCTTTGTTTAGGAGTGACTCACTGATAGCATGCGTGGAGACACTTACCCGACTACGGCGAAACCGAAAGCTAAAAAGCCTAAATATAGTTATACTAATCGTTTGACTGGTAGTATATCATTTAATGTTTTCTTTTATTTACGCGAATACTACACATTTAAATAAAACTACTTATTACGGATTTTATAGCGTTTAATTTGACCATGGGTGCTGTAAAGCGCCCAAAACCTCGGGTTATAAATAGTTTTAAATCAAACGCGATAAAATCCGTAAAAAGTGGTTTTATTTAAAGTATATCATTTCCTTTGTCTGAGCATTCCGCGTTTTATATTATATGACGTCACATAATCTGTGACACGCAATCTATTAAGCGAATGTGTTTTGCAATTTCCGGATGACGTTATAAAATTATCGAAGCAAAATAAAAAAAAGTGATTGGAGTAACTTCTACGCCGTGTTCCAATGCCCAGTCGGAGCCATCATTTGGGCTGAATCACAAATTTTGATTTTCGTGTCTGGTCGTGTGTGATAGTCCCTGTGTTTCTGACACTGAATCCTAGCCTACCGATCCGATCTTATCGAAATCGGCCAGGAGGACATCTGGATCTGTAGTGTCATCGGTCCTCA
Source organism: Luehdorfia chinensis (assembly GCA_019845155.1). Taxonomy (NCBI): domain Eukaryota; kingdom Metazoa; phylum Arthropoda; class Insecta; order Lepidoptera; family Papilionidae; genus Luehdorfia; species Luehdorfia chinensis. The sequence continues at coordinate 13,246,290 of JAHVAK010000103.1, forward strand.
GCTAATGTGACCATTTATTTTTTCACTCACAGCGAGAAAAAAATATCAGGTTTCGTTTTAAATACGAACGGAATTGTTGATGTCACGCCTTTTTTTCGACACAGTGGGACATCTTTTGCTACGTAATTTGGGGACAGCGGGACACGGTTCATTAGCGGGACGTATGGTCACGTTGCCGTGTACAAAATTTCAAATCATTCGGACGTTAGGGAATGGGTGAAAATTTAATCTACATATTTTGTAATTACATTGCAAGTTATACATACATACATACATAAGATCACGACTGTATCCCATAAGGGATAATCAGAGACTGGGCACTCACTGCAAAAACAGATAACTGCCACCATCCTCGTTTCACCAAAACAATATAATGCACTTGGTGTGATAGGTGGTGAGCCCATCGCCGCCGCTGTTGGGTGCACAGTGCAGTTTAATTCCTTACTCGCCTTTTACGAGATCCATTGGATGAGATGGAGTGGTAGTATTCTTTTAACGAGCCGCCACCACACGGCACCTGTTGTAAGTTATATACATACATAAAGATTGAGCTTATATAAGCGTGTTAGGAATCGCATGTTTTCGATTGCATTATCTACGTCACCCGTTAAGATCACGTACGGCGCGAGGCTTGACGGACTGGTAGTGATACCGCGTTGTGCGTAATTCGAATTTCGCGCATTGCATCGGCAGCCTTTTATAAATTTGACACGCAAAATATCTTCAGACTGTTTTTATGGAGTTTTCAACTTTCACTTTTAGACCGATAGCATTGCTTCGTTTCTTATTTATTTTCTCTTTCAAACAAACAAACTAACGTCTGTGTGAGTCAAAGTGACAATGGTGTTATTGTATATTGAGCACATTGCAAAATCTTTTTTTAATTCAATAGAGGTTTTTATAACGAGCTGCTGTAGCGTATGATTTATCACGTGGTCAGCGATGAACGAAAACGCCTCTCATTTCTGAGTGTTTTGGAGCTGAGAAGAATCCGCCACGCTGCTCCAATGCGGGTTGGCGGACTTCAGATGTCTTCGAAATATTTTTTATTTCTCAGACATGCAGTTTTCCTCACGATGGTTTTCCTTCACCGCCGAGCACGTGGTAAATCAGCACTTAAAATTGCAATTAACAATTTTAGTGGTGCCGGCACCGGGAATCGAACCCAGGTCACTCGCGTACTATGAAATTTAAAGCGAGCGCCTAGCCCCTGAGCTACCACGGCTCTAATGAATTTTTTTTTATTTCTTCCAGCAACATCCCTCGCGTACGTCCTCCTGAACGTGCCGGCGAACGCGACCGTCGCCGACGGCAGTTGCAACGCCACCGCTCAGTGGTTGAGGCTGACGTGGCCCGAAACTGCCAACTACAGCATGCTGCTTCTCTTCACCGCCAACGACACCACAAAGAACTACGCGCTCAAGAGCCTCAACGTCTCCCTCACTCCCGATATTCTGGTCAACTCCTGTAAGTAAAGTTTCCTTCCCATATGGTCTGTTAACGCCGTGTGTTGGCGGGTATAAGAGAGTCTACCGGCCCATCTATAAAACAGGATATGGTCATCAGCATATTTCTGGAACGCTAAACGTGGTAACTATGGCAAAATCCCTCCAAAATGAGAGTTACAAACTTTTGTGGAAATTAATGGGGGAGATCTATGTTCAGCAGTGGACTGGTGATAGGCTGAAATTATGATGATTGTTTGTACGTATGCATGTTTATTTATTTTTTGAGAAAGTGACGAGGTGCAAAACGTTCATCTGTAGGTAATTGCAAGGTCCGCCCATAGCAATGCTGTGTCATCCATAACATTTCTGTGTGACACCACACTGCGCCCGTCACCCAGAGATAGGAGTTCTTAAATCTCATATTCCCAGTGATTCGGCTAGCTCTCAGTGCTCTTCAGACCGAAACACAGTAATGTTTTCTCACTACTGCTTCACGGCAGAATAACTCTCCCTGGGGTGGTACATACCTATACGGATTCTTGCATAGGAATCCTACCAACAGAATTTTTAAATGGATCGATCCATTTACCGCTCTAATTGTAAACTTATTTTTAAAACACAAATTGCAAGAGCTAATGACGTCGGACAATTAATTACGAAAAAAAAAACAGTCAACGTCAACATGCTTTTAGGTTTTTTCACTGTACTATATTTATAACATAATCGATAGCTTATGTTTAATTATAGTTCGTTTTTTTTATAAAAATACTTATTTAGTTAAAAATACGATGACAGTACAAATGACTTTGAAATGCGTGCAATTTAAAACTAAACACATGTACATTACAACCAAAATTTACTGGTAAATTTAACGGTAAAAATTTACTGGTGTTAGGATTCCTATGCAGAAATCCGTCTAGGTAGGTACCACCCCAAGGCCAGTTATTCTGCCGTGAAGCAGTATTTTGCTAACATTACTGTGTTTCGGTTTGAAGGGCACTGAGAGCTAGCGTAATCACTGGGTATATGAGACTTAAGAACAAATCTCTCAGGGTGACGGGCGCAGTAGTGGTGTCGCGAGGAGGTGTTCTGGGTGATACAGCAAGTGTTGTAGACGGACGTTGCACTTATCATCAGGTGAAGGTTTAGCTCGTTTCGTTACTTTATCCATAAAAAAATAAAATTCATCATCATCATTATCATTTCAGCATATCACTAGTCCACTGATGAACGTAGGCCTTCCACATTTTATAACTCTACAATTTTCGAATAAACAGTATCCTAAGCCCGTCTCCGCGATGCAAGCTCTCTTTGTGCACAATTTCATCAAGATGGGTTCAGCGGTTGAGCCGTGAAAAATTAACAAACAGACAGAGGGACAGAGAGTTTTTTTTTATTGTATAAAGCGACGGAACGAGCAAAACGTTCACCTGATGGTAAGTTCAACATCCGCCCACAACAAATGCTGTGCCACGCAGAACACTTGCGTGTAACACCGCACTGCGCCCGTCACCCTGAGACATCAGTTCTTAAGTCACATATGCCCAGTGATTACGCTAGCTCTCAGTGCCCTTCAAACCGAAACACAGTAATGTTTGCACACCACTGCTTCGCGGCATAATAACTGGGTGATACCTGCCTAGACGGATTTCTGCATAGAAATCCTACCACCAGTTACTTTCGCATTTATAATATGAGTATGGACATTAAGTGTTTGCAACCTGGCCTAACGTTAAAAAATTGTTGAACTTATTAATGCCGAATGTTCACTTTATTTCCTTTCAGCGCTCAAGAATCCCGTGGAGTTGTGGCACGGAGTAGAATGGCAGGTGCCAATGGCGACGTCTTACCGCTGCTCGCCGTCCACGCAGCTGAACATGACGGCGGAGATTACCAGCGTGGTCGCCACACTCACCCTGTCGCAACTGCAGGCCGAGGCCTTCAGGACCGCGCAGAACCGCAACACCTTCAGCGCCGGTGAGTTGTGGCTCTTTTATCGTTATCAGTGCAGCTCGACGCAAGGGAACACGCCTGTGGATTTGTCTTCTTCGTTCTTACGGTTACTATGTAAACACGGAACCCTAATAATTTCGTCCTGTTCATCTGTCTGTAAAAAAAGAAAGTAAAGTTTCAGCCTATAAATGTCCCACTGCCGAGCACAGGCCTCCTCTTATTTCTGATAGGGTTTTGGAGCTAGGAAGAATCCGCAACGCTGCTTCAATGCGGGTTGGCGGACTGCACATGTTTTCCAAATATTATTCATTTCTCAGACGTGCAGGTTTCCTCACGATGTTTTCCTTCACCACCGAGAACGTGGTAAATCAGCACTTAAAATTGCAATTAACCCGAATCGAATTTTAGTGGTGCCGGCACCGGTGAAATCAAACCCAGGTCACTCGCGTAATATGAAATTTAAAGCGAGCACCTAGCCCCTGAGCTACCCACTGTCTGTATTTCACAGAAATTTTACTTGGACTCGTGGGGTCAATAATGGATCCGACTGAAAACCAATGCTGTGGAGTACCACAGATTATCACTGAGGCGAGATCCTATTTGACATCACACTAAAACTGTTGTCTTTTTTTTACACAATTTTTTTTGTTATGCTTGTTAATGTTCGTCAAATAAATAGGTTTTCTTTCTTTCTTTCGAAACGTTCACCTGACGGTAAGTGCAACGTCTGCCCATAACAAATGCCCAGAATATTTCCGTGTGACAACACACTGCGCTCGTCACCCTGAGACATAAGTTCTTAAGTCTCATATACCCAGTGATATCATATACATCTCATATACCCACTAGAATACAGTGCCCTTCAAACCGAAACATAGTAATGTTCGCGCACTGCTGCCTCATGGCAGACTTAATGGCCCCGGGGTTGTACCTAGGCGGATTCCTGCTAAGGAACCCTATCACAAGTAAAAGGTGATGTAAACGTTAATGGCAGGTGTTTTTTATGAACCGCTAACCAATGGTGTGTAGTTTACGAAAAAAAATAGGATTCGCACACCGTTCATGAAACTGAAAAAAATATTGTAATAAGGTCTTGAAGATGATGAAGAAGCTTGAGTTGAGTCAATAGTTGGTTTTTTTTATTGCATACAGTGATGAAACGAGCAAAACGTTCACCTGATGGTAAGTGCAACGTCTGCCCATAACAAATGCTGTGCCACCCAGAAAATTTCTGTATGACACTACACTGTGCCCATCAACCTGAGACATAGGTTCTTAAGTCTCATATGCCCAGTGATTACGCTAGCTCACAGTGCCCTTCAAACCGAAACACAGTAATGTTTGCACACTACTGCTTCACGGTAGAGTAACTGTCCCTGGGGTGGTACCTACCTGGACGGACTCCTGCATAGGAATCCTACCGCCAGTGAAAATATGGTGAGTTATGCGCTTCTAAAGTCGTAAAAAGTCTGCCCCATTTCCGCTCTAGCTTTCCAACCATGCGGTGGTGGTACCCACTTAGACTCCTACATAATCTTACCACCAGAATCTTCTGACTAAGAACCAGGATATTACAGTGCCTGTTAGTATCTACGCAAATACATACTAGTCCTCGCCTTCGCTAACCAGTGGTAATGCATATGTGATAACATCGGAGGAAGGTGCAGTATGCAGTGGCAGAGATTCAGCGGACGATCACAATACAACCAGACCAACCATTTGTGTTTTTTAACGAATATTGGCTCTGGCTGGTATTCGAAGCCGGGACTCGCGGCAGCGGTAGTAATCTAATTTAGATGGAATTATTATTATTACTTACACTGAAGTGAAAGCCCATCGTAACTTCGCAGCCTTTGATTACGCATGAATCGTATGATGTCCGGTCAAGGCAGCTCTTTATCTTCTACGTAACTGCTCTATAGTTCATTTCCTGCGATGATAAGGCCGGGTTAAGAAATAAATCAAATTTTACGATGCCTTGATTTCGTGATGAAACTTAATGAAGCAAAGAAATGACTCACTTCAGTTGTTTTAAAATAAGATCGGAATTATTTCTATCTTCAACTTTTGTTTAAAATATGATCTGAATTCTTTCATCAACTTTTGTTTAAAATATAATCTGATATCTTTCTACCTTCAACTTTTGTTTAAAGTATAATCTGAATTCTCTCCATCTTCAACGTTTGTTTAAAATTAGATGGAATTCTTTTTGTCTTCAACTTTTGTTTAAAATTAGATGGAAATCTTTCTGTCTTCAACTTTTGTTTAAAATGTAATTTGAATTATTCCTATCTTCAACTTTTGTTTAAAATTAGATGGAAATCTTTCTGTCTTCAACTTTTGTTTAAAATATAATCTGAATTCTTTCTATCTTGAACTTCTGTTTAAAATTAGATTCTTTCTGCCTTCAACTTTTGTTTGAAATAAGATTGAATTCTTTCTGCCTTCAACTTTTGTTTGAAATTAGATTAAATTCTTTCTGCCTTCAACTTTTGTTTGAAATTAGATTGAATTCTTTCTGCCTTCAACTTTTGTTTAAAATTAGATTGAATTCTTTCTGCCTTCAAATTTTGTTTAAAATAAGATCAGAATTCTTTCTATCCTCAACTTTTGTTTAAAATAAGATTGGAATTCTATCCATCTTCAACTTTTGTTTAAAATACAATTGGAATTCTTTCTATCTTCAACTTTTGTTTAAAATGTAATCTGAATTCTTTCTATCTTCAACTTTCGTTTAAAATATAATCTGAATTCTTTCTATCTTCAATTTCGTTTAAAATATAATCTGAATTCTTTCTATCTTCAACTTTTGTTTAAAATATAATCTGAATTCTTTCTATCTTCAACTTTCGTTTAAAATATAATCTGAATTCTTTCTATCTTCAACTTTTGTTTAAAATATAATCTGAATTCTTTCTATCTTCAACTTTTGTTTAAAATAGGATCAGAATTCTTTCTGTCTTTAACTCCCTCTTGCAATTGTGACATCTTACTACTATAATCTTAGTACTTACTGTTCGCGATGGGAACAAAGACAATATCGTGTAGACTTTCTTATACGTCGTTTAGTCCATTTAGTTTACAGTGAAAGGGCTGAGTGCAGGGAATTGCGTGCGTAATTGGTGGCGATTGGTCAATATCGGTGTGATTGGTTTTATTTAGTTCTATTATATTAATACAGTACAAATTAATTCTTAATAATAAAGTAATGCGGTCGAAGACGACGTCATCGGCGTAAACACTTACTATAATTTGAGGATTTGTTTGTTTGAACGCGGTAATGTCACGACACTCTAATGGGATTGGAAAAATCATTTTTGGCTTTGAATAACGCGTCTATTGAGGGCGGTTCTAGGCTATTTTATCGTTGTTATTGTTTATAAATATGTGTGTATATAAGTATTTATATATGTATGTGTATATGTTAGTATTTACATATGTATGTACGTATGTGTATGTATATACTTTTTTCTATTTAATGTAACCGCACCTACGTCTTTCTATCTGTGCACCACCCTTGAGGTTGACTGGTAGAGAATGCCTCAGGCATAAGTCCGCCTTAATAGTTCCTGTATATAAAGTTAAATAAATAAAAAATAAAAAACATCACCGAGAAGTCGAACTGTTAACTCAGTTAGTTAGCTGTTAGCTCTGTTAGCTCAGGCCAGCGAGGTATCCACGCCGTATGGCCTTCAATATTCGTTTTACGCGGGTGAAACCGCGCGGCACAGCGAGTGTAATATGAAAACAAAATATAAATTGCAATTGTAAATATCGAACGCGTGACCGCTATCTCTGTAATTCAATACTGTAACGAATATGATAAATCGTGTTTTGTAATAATTAACAACGCTTATTATTGTAAGGCCGTTTCCGCCATTATCGCATATCGCATACATGCGCCGATAAATTCGCCAATATTTTGTTACATATCGACGTCCAACAGTTTATCCGTATTGCCGTGTTAAATTATGAGTTAGGACTTTGAATGACGGTTTTTAATTTTTTTTTAAATAACGATGCTTCACATTTAGTGTTTCCCACCCTCCCGGAATGCCCGGGAAAAATGTTCTACCTCCCGAGCTCCAGGCACACAATAATTTGTTTTTTTTTATTGCATAAAGTCACTAAACGAGCAAAACGTTTACCTGATGGTAAGTGCAACGTCCGCCCATAACAAATACTGTGTTACCCAGAATATTTCTGTGTGTGTCACACACTGCGCCCGTCACCCTGAGACATCAGTTCTTAAGTCTCAAATGCCCAGTGATTACGCTAGCTCATAGTGCCCTTCAAACCAAAACACAGTAATGCTTGCACACTACTGCTTCACGGCAGAACTGGCCCTGGGGTAGTACCTACCTAGATGGATTCCTGCATAGGAAATAATAATAAGTCCTACCACCAGGGTAATAATATTATTTAGTACAATGCCCAGTTTTAAATTTATTTTACATTTTGTTCTACAGACTAATTACATATTATATAAACTCCAAGTTTTCAATTTCAACCAATGGCACCGGTGGTTTATGGTAATTAAAGTACGAAATAAATGCTTCGGTTGGGATTATATCCATATATCTTTGAAATACAGCTTAAATTATTGTTTTTGATCTTGTTGTCGAGTAAATCGAAGACTTGGACGAATTCGAAAGTATAAATGTAATAGCAAACATTGCATACTGTGTTTTATCTCATTCTCTCGTAGGTTACATTCTATAGATGCATATGTTTGTCTCTTTTTCGTTTCATCGAGATTCAAATCGCAACTGATTCATAAAGAAGTTTCCACTTTAGAAACCCCTTAACAAAGATGTCGCTATAAATAAATTGTTTTCATGGATTTGCTAACGCGTGGTGTGTGTGCAGCGCGCGAGTGCGGCGGCGGCGATCTGCCGGACGCGGTGCCCATCGCGGTGGGCTGCGCGCTGGGCGGCCTCGTGGTGGTGGTGCTCATCGCCTACCTGGAGGGCCGCCGCCGCTCGGCTGCTCGCGGCTACCTCTCAATGTACGTACCACTCACCACCCCCACACAGCTCCGATCGGAACCGAACGGCTCTGGAAAATCACGAATAGGTGCGGAAAGTGCCGAACTGCTCCGAATGCCTCCGAATATCTCCGAACAGTTTCCGATCCGCACCGAACAGTTCGACTCGGATTCCGGACAGCACCGGATGGCTTAAGTGTATCCTGTACCCTCCATTTCGTCGCGTAGGTGTTGTTACAAAATCGATCTTATGGCCTAAGACAGATGGCACTGTATTCAAAAATATCGGGGCTACAAGGACCAGCCAGGCTACTGGCCGCAAACAGCGAACAAGGTGCGACACCACTTCGTCCAATTGTCGGTTTTTATGGAAGAAAGTGACGAGACGAGCAAAACGTTCACCTGATGGTACGTGTAAGGTCTGGCCATAACAAATACTGTTGTATCACCAAGAACATTTTTGTAGGCACCTATACTGCGCCCCTCCCCCTGTGACATCAGTTCTTAAGTCTCGTATGCCAAGTAAATACACTAGTTCTTAGTGCCCTCCACACAGACACAGTAAATTGCACACTACTGCTTCACGGCAGAATAACTGGCTCTGCGTACTTTAAAGTAATAGTAAAAGTCCCAATGCTGAGGAGGACACAGGCCTCTTCTCCTTTTTGGAGAGGGCTTTGGAGCTGGCAAGAGTACATCTAGCCTAGACGGATTCCTGCACAGGAATACTACCACTAGCCTGCTGATTCTTAGGGCTATGTCGGTTACTCTTGTTCAGTTGCGGACATCGCCGTTACGGATTCAATCTCGCAGAGAAACACCGAGCATAACTCTTCCCATAGATCGCTGAGCGACTTCGAGCTTCCTCACGTGGTCTGCAACGAAAGTCCGCGTCCTGCGTCTCGGTGGCCACCACCGCCTAGATATTTAAGAATTGTTTCTGGCGTTTCCCTTAGTCGACTTTTACAGTACCAACGGGATCAAATGGGATCTTCTATTATTTCACACCACCACACCATATTTTTATGTATCTAGTCTTTAAGTTAACGCCTTAAGCTAAGGTTCAGAATCACCATCATCACTTCAGCCTATCACTTGTACACTGACGAACATAGGCTTCTCCCCATAGATTGCCACAAAAGTTTGTAACTCTCATTTTGGACGTTTTGCCATAGTTGCCACGCTTGGCAGGCGTTCAGCTGATCCAAGAAGATGCAGTTGCTCATCTCCTGGTTTTCATTTTCCCTCTGACTTAAGAGAATCCTCCACCCCATCTCATCCCGTGGGTGTCGTAAGGATGAGAATGCGAGAACTTAATGGCATGGCACACTCCCTAGATCTGCAACGGCTTCAATCGGTTTTACAGCATTATATATAAATTCAAAATGAGTTTTCGTTTTCAGGTAAAACGTGATCGGTGTGCGCCCCGTAGTCAATGTAATACTTATAGATACAAATAAAATATTCTTCATTGCGTCGCATCTACATCCGTACATCATAGGCACGTCGTCCACGCTGCGGTCAAATGTCGCCTGCACCTGGTCCAAAGTAATCACATTGTGAATGTTGCTATCATCGAAAATACTACATAATGTCGGGTAGTGCGAAGGATTGCTCAAAATTTTCAAAATATAGACTACGCAAAATTCACGGTATAAATAATGTGGATATGTCTGCTATAAATTTCATTGATTATTTTGAACATAGGTAACTATTAGAGTATAAAAAATTGTTATATGGCCGTTCTATTGAAGGAGACAAATCCACTTTGTTTCAACAAAATATTGCTTCAAAATTTCCTAGCGTAGTGAACTTGTCAATAAAAAAAAATGTCTCATTAAATGCTATGGATTCTAAATATTTTAATTAATCACAATATATTTCAAATTATTGTTAACCGCATTGCCATCATCCATCATGTTTAGTCTCTAAAATTGTACCAAGATGGCCTTTTTATTTTGTATGTTTACTGTACTACGAAGTAATCTATTTGATAAATTTGTAAATATCGCTAGCGAGAGTAACTTAATAAAATCATTATGCACCAGTATAGTACTGTTTTAATTGGTAAATATTATAATTTTAATATGGTAACATTGGTAGTAAGTAATGTCAATTCATGGTATAGCATATAAATATTAAATATTCGCCTTTAAATATTTTTTCAGTATATGTGAAAGCCATCGTTATGTCAATTCCTGTGGTTATCAAAATGGACTATTCCCACTACTTTATTAAAACTAGCATTATACTAGATTTTTTTAACCCGGTAATTAACTGTTATTTTGATGTACGATTCTTTGAAAATCTTGAACTCATATCGTAAATGAGAATTACATTTTAAACTGTAACGTGCCGTGTTTACATAATGATTTCTTATATTTATGCGAATATTACACATTAAATTAAACTACTTTATCGCGCTTAATTTCAAAGTATAATGTTTTGAGTAGTCCTCCTGTGACCATCTGCTGTAAAGTACTCGAAACGTCATAGTTTGAAATTAAACGCGATGAAAATCCGTAAAAGTAGTATTGTTAAATGTGTCGTGTTTAGTTTAAAAAAAAATTGCGAAAATTAAAAAAATACTCTCGCTGGCTGGTGATAATTTTGACGTTTCAAATTGACTGTCTTTTCATATTTTTTTTTTATTTCATACATAATTTTAGGGATGTAGAGTTATTTTGTATTTTGTAAATTATCTGTTTTCGTAATTAACACAATGCGTTTACGATTTGTTCGGAAGCAAATAAATGAGGTGCATTATTTGACACTGTATGAGAGTATATTACATATAAATATATATTACGTAGTTTTAACTTGAGTTGGGTAGAATAATAATTTCATTTCTAATTCAATGATTTTTTTTTTACTTGATTTGTTCGATTTTATAACATCCAAAGATTGTCATCAAATGCGTTTCATCAATTTATAAAAATGTTTTAAGCCTTGAAAACCTACTTTCATTCTTAAGTAGATCGAACTCGTCTGTCCACGTTTAATGCTAAGTGTAATTAAAACATAGAAATATATATAATCGTAACATTGTCCTTCTGTAATAGATTTAGTATTTGGAGTTTATTCTGTAGAATAAAGACTTGATCGGGCGATTCTATTGCTGTTTTACCTCTTCGACCGGAAACCTTGCAGTTTTGTATCGAAATTAATATTGAGGTTGGCAAGAAGGACGCGTCGATAACTACAGAGAGGAGGATTGGGAGATCAGTCGCACTGGACGCTCTGTCGCGAATCGGTTATTAAATAACAGGTGCAACAAAATTGTAAATTAATTAATATTTGATAAAATAATAAATTATGTTCTTCAAAATTGGCGATGAGTAAAGTTATTTAGACGGTTTTATATTGCAAAACATTGCAAATCGTTAAAATCTATACCATTGGCATTATGTGCTGTATTGTATACGATATAGATGCCTTTATCGCCTGTCGGTCTCGCTATAGAGCGCCCAGCACGACTCTTGTGATGTAACACGTTTGGATAAATAAATGTTTTTTATTGCCACACTCGGCTTTTATTTCGAAATGTTACAATAAATACGTGCCTTATTTACTAAAGTAATTATATACAAACTTACGATATGTATTTACACAAATTAGAGCTATTGAACACAATAAAAATTATTAAAACAACCCGACGAGATAAATACTAGCCCACTTTAAAATAAAATTATAAACAATCACTAAGCAAAGAGACAGGGACACTTATTTTTATGACAACAGTCGTTACCTTTTTGTAAAAATTTTTAGGAATAATGTAGTAATGTTTGAAAACTGCTGAGAATATTAATACTAAAATGATAGTTTATTAAAGATTTTTTTGACTGATAAAGATAAAACAAAAAGCAAGTATGTCTGGTCTTAAATTCATTTTCCATTCATTGTACAGATTCACAGGTTCTGTTAAAATAGAATGCCTATAGTAATATCAACTAGCCAACCCGTGCGAATATTTCGCATAGTGTCTTGATCACTGACCATGAATAGATGGGAGGCATGACCTTTCTATAAAACACAGTTGACAGCTGTCGTGCGTGTTAACAGATGACCCTTTCTACTATTCAATTTATTAACGACTTTCGATTTTTTTAACGACGACATAAATTTTCTAATTTTTGCATATATTTCGTCATTAGTGGGAAATATAGTCCTTCAAAGTGGCGTATCAAACATAATTTTGATAAAATATTAAAGGGGGATATTTCATTCCGACAAAAACACTGAGAATTAATATATATAATTAATATATATTAATATATATAGATAGGAAATATACAGAGAAATACATACATAAGATCACGACTGTATCCCATAAGGGGTAGTCAGAGACTGGGCATTCACTGCAAAACAGATGACTGCCACAATCCACGTTTCACCAAAACAATATAAAGCACTTGGTGTGATAGGTGGTGAGCCCATCGGCACCATGCGCTGTTGGGTGCACAGTGCAGTTTAATTTCTTACTCGCCTTTTACGAGATACATTGGATGAGATGGAGTGGTAGTATTCTTTTACCGAGCCGCCACCACACGGACCAGAGAAATACCCAAATTAAATAAACAAGTGTCACTTCGATTTGGCGCCAAAAGATCTAGTGACTATGGTTAGGTTATGATTCTATATCTTTATTTCAGAGTTATGACTAATGAATTCTCAAATTTTAAATCGACTGGTTTGATTCCGCCATTCGACAACTGTATACCACTTTGCACCACAACAATATTAAATCTCTACTATTTGATAAAAATTGGATTGGAAATTTGAAAAAAAATTACATTGTGGTTTTAAATGAAATCGTATCAAAAACATAAATATTAGATAACGGAGCATATTTTCGACAATATTGGGGCCTAGAATTTGAGAATAACTACGTGTCATTAATAATATTTCCTTCCATAACCTACATTTTACTCGTCGGGTGTCAGTTTATTTATTATTATGTATAACACAATCGGTTTTGCAATAGTTAACTATTAAAGCTGTTCCCTACATTAATATAATACAAAAAATGTATCACTATTTATATTGTGATATATTGTCGAAGGTAGATAAACGATAGGGTATGCGGAATGAACAGGAGCATAACGATTAAAGTTAATTTGTTGTCACTCCCATGACTGATTTAATATTGGAAAAAGTATTTTATGAGCAGCTATTATCAAAGAAGAAGACTCAAGTTTAATAAAACTATTGGCGAAATAGAGGATAATAATATCGAGTGATTTGTAAATAATAGTTATGGTATACCATGAATGAAATTATGAAACTCAAAACTTAAGAAATATACCAAAATAAGGTGATTATCAAACCTTTGAGAAAGAACAAAATAATTTTAATCTTGCGTTTGCGGTATTAATCCCTTTTTTATTTAATTTTTTGTCCGCTAATATTAGTAGTATATTTCATAACTTCCACTTGTCGATTCGTATGAAGGTTTTGGAAAGAATCACCCAAACTTATACATTCACAAGGTTAACACAAAGAAATTTATTTACAATTATTATATACGATAAGAATACTGGTTTCTCAAACATTAAGTACTTTTAATCTATGTACATAATACGAGTATACAGTGTTGCCAACATTAAATAATAAAGACGTTAATATTTTTAAAAAATATTTACATTATAGCCTCTATCATAGCCTCGGAGGACTTAAAAGTAATAATGACTCGTTCTGTATTACCATGAAATGTTTTATTTTAAAGAGAAGTCTGCGTGTAACATAGATCTTTTAACATATAAGAACACAGGAGTGACGTTTAGTGACAGAAAAAAATATTTCTATCACTAAAAATCACCCCCGTGTTCTTAGCACGACTTTACGTTTTATGTAATATAAATAATAATCGTAACATAAAAAATGTCACTAGTCAATTTTTACGATTTTGCTCAGAGGCCGCTTTGGAAACTAAATTAAAAATTTAACGAATTGCGAATTACAAAACTTCGTTAGATTGTCATTTCCTACGTAGATTTATCAAAAAATTCTGCTGTTATTAAACATTTAAGCACATTTAATTACAATTTCTCAAATCATATTCGCTGATATGGCACAGTTTAATTCTTATTTCTAGCAAGATAAGGCACATTTTTTCAGATGTAAATAAAATATAATGTTATTATCTCACTTGTAATGGCGCTTTGTAATCGTTGATTTTTTTTGTCACAATCCTACGTTGCAAGCTCACGCAGGCGTTAGCCAATGCTAATGATTCATGAATGATAGATGACTGTTGGAACGCAATTCACTTCTCAATATTCGTCAATCTGTCATCACACAACACGGTAATTTTTTGTTATTCAATATTTTTACCGTGGTAAAATTAATAGCTATATGGGCGTGTATGGCGCCATTGCAAACGTTTACGTTGTGCTCCGTATTAAGCAAATGTTGCATTTGCATGGTATAGATGTTTGATGTGAACATAATTGTTTGCATTGCGACTACTTACTTCCATTAAAATTACTATTACCTACGATATTAAAATCTCTGGGAGGTATTGTGTGCATATTATCTACAGTGAATTAACATTGACATTTAAGGCCAGTTCCGTCCTGAAATTATTGAGTTCACTGAGGTATAGGGCACGAGTCGAGCAGCACGTTGTGAAGCGATTCCATTTCGCGCCAGTCGCGCGTCTGACCCGCGACGCTTACGTCGCGGATGCAACCCTTAAAGTTCTCCCGTCCGTCTGGTGTGTCCAAGGCACCTTCTGAAATAGTATAACAGCCTGTCTTTACTTATTTTTTTTTGCATTCCTTTTTATCTAAGAAATTGTCACGAAGAGTAAATCGTTCGTCGTCGTTTCAGCCTATCACTAGTCCACTGCTGAACATAGGCCTCCCCCATAGATAGCCACAAAAGTTTGTAGCTCTCGTTTTGGGGGGATTTTGCCATGGTTGCCACGCTTGGCAGACGGGTTGGCAACCGCAGTTTATTTATTCAGATGTTGCAGGTGGTGCAAGATGCTGCTGCCCGTCTCCTAGTTTTCATTTTCCCTCTGTCGACTTTTACGACACCCACGGGATGAGATGGGGTGGTAGATTCTCTTAAGCTGCTACCACACGGCCAGTAAATCGTTCACACATAACAAATGCTGTGTCACCCTGAATGTTTCTGTGTGGTCACAAAAAATACGCCCGTACCCTGAGACATCAGTTTTTAAGTTCATATGCCCAGTAATTACACTAGCTATCAGTGCCCCTCAGACCGAAACACACTACTGCTTGGCCGAACGGTATCCAGCAGAGTAGAATACATCTTTCCTAGCTCATATTACACCCTCGTGGGAAAGGAGAAGTGACGGGTGGCAAACCACAACGGCGCCATTTTGGTATGAGTCGATGATTTCTTACTACCCACTGCGTTCCCACGAGCAGTATAGTGACAACATTGCATATTAAGGTGTTATTCTGCACGAATGAAGGTTTAGTCGCCTCTTACGACACCTCGGTAGAAAATAAGTAGGTGCTATTCTATTCTGCCGGACACCTATCCGACATTCCTATGCAAAGATTACTATCGTACCAACAGTAAAAATAGTACACCTATCTAAAACTTTAGGATTTTACGCTGATTAGAATCCGAAGCCCTCGGCTAGGTACGGTGACTAAGTCAAGCACTTCCCTGAGATCGCAGGGAACATCAAGGGTCTGCTGCGATTCCTGTAGGAGCTTGGTTGGCTCGAGTAAACTACTTTGCCTACATGCAAAATACTCGCTGATGAAGACGTGGAGTTGTGGGAACCGGCCCGTTACGCGCTAGACTTGGAGTTGCGGAAACCGGCCCGTTACGCGCTAGACTTGGAGTTGCGGAAACCGGCTCGTTACGCGCTAGACTTGAAGTTGCGGAAACCGGCCCGTTACGCGCTAGACTTGGAGTTGCGGAAATCGGCTCGTTACGCGCTAGACTTGGAGTTGTGGGAACCGGCCCGTTACGCGCTAGACTTGGAGTTGCGGAAACCGGCCCGTTACGCGCTAGACTTGGAGTTGCGGAAATCGGCTCGTTACGCGCTAGACTTGGAGTTGTGGGAACCGGCCCGTTACGCGCTAGACTTGGAGTTGCGGAAACCGGCCCGTTACGCGCTAGACTTGGAGTTGCGGAAATCGGCCCGTTACGCGCTAGACTTGGGAGTTGCGGAAACCGACCCGTTGCAATCTACAATCTACGTGGCACTCACCCGGCAGGCCCCCGACGTGCAGCGGCGCGGCGAGGGCGAGGGCGGGCGCGGCTGGCGCGGCGGCGCGCAGCTCGGGCCCGGCGTCCAGCGCCAGCAGCACGGCGGCGCGCGACACGCGGCCGCGCAGCGCGTGCCAGGCGCCGTCGCACAGCGCGCGCCCGCCCGCGCCCCGCGACTCCGCGCGCGCCTCCCCGCGGCTCAGCACCACCTGCGACCGCAGCGTTACGTTACGTTGAAAAATAAAATGGATATGACTTTTGGCGCCAAATCGAAAGGTGGCGGTAGTGTTTTTATTGAATCAGACCAGCAAATCTTCATCTTCATTAAAAGTCAACTAACGCTTTACTGTCGATCGAAACGAAGTCCTTATTACAATTAAATTATTACTAGGCTACCAGGCATTATTAGCTCGATTTGGTAGCTAATTGACAGAATCAAAAAAAGAAAAAAAAAATGTGATATATATTCTCTGACGTAAGAAATACATATTTCGTTTCTTAACGAGGTTCCTCTAGGCCGTTGGCGTCAACTCGTAAATTGACGGTAGTATTTTGGTTTAATTTTATACTTTTTGTGTATATCTTGAATTTGATGATTAATACATCAAAATTCAAAATATACACAGAATTTATATAATATATAATATATTTTGAATTTTATTACATACAAAAAAAATATACACAAAAATTAAAAAATTCAACCAAAACACTACCGTCAATATTGATAGTTCATTATGCAGAAGTGGCCGTGAAAGTGTACAGTGATTGGAAAAATCAATTTAAGACCAGAATTGTATTTTTCCTTTTTGTCTCCATCGGTCCAGCAGATCTTCAGTAAAAGTCAACTTTAATTTTACTGTAAATCTAAATTTAAAATTATCTATTGTCAGTCCCGTGACTGAGTTGAAATTGGCAAAATTCTATTGAGAGAGCCCAGAATTAAAAATACGAGTAGAAGAAGAGGAAGAGGTTCCT
Organism: Luehdorfia chinensis; assembly: GCA_019845155.1. Taxonomy (NCBI): domain Eukaryota; kingdom Metazoa; phylum Arthropoda; class Insecta; order Lepidoptera; family Papilionidae; genus Luehdorfia; species Luehdorfia chinensis. Next base: position 13,263,852 of record JAHVAK010000103.1, read on the forward strand.
CTGTACGGAGAAGAAACAGGCGACAGAAACTGTGTAACAGGTTTAGTCATGTTTTCAACATTTTTATAACTGAAATTACGTTATAATATAATAAAATAATGTATAGTTCATTAGTTATTAGTACTTAGAACAGAGAAACAGCCTGGTAGCGATCACCTCATTTCCAGGGGTTATTCGTCGTTTCAGCCTATCAATAGTCCACTGTTGAACATAGGCCTCCCTCATAGATTGCCACAAAAGTTTGTAGCTCTCGTTTTGGGGGGATTTTGCCATAGTTGCCACGCTTGGCAGACGGGTTGGCAACCGCAGTTTATTTATTTAGATGTTATAGCAAGATGCTGCTGCCCATCTCCTGTTTTTCATTTTCCCTCTGTCGACTTTTACGACACCCACGGGATGAGATGGGGTGGTAGATTCTCTTAGGCCGCTACCACACGGCCATGGGTTATTATCGTCCTTATATTCTTTTATATTATAATAATACCCTTTTATATAATAATTTAATAAACTTTTTGAACCTATGGGTGGGAAGAATTTGAGCACTTTCTGTGATTTTTGCCCCATAAATGAGTTACTAATTGTACCTGAGACGAGTAACCGGTGTTAGAAGCTCGTGTTTGTCCCTGGTATTTACATTATGTCACTTCTTTACGAAAGCTATCTTACATAAATTATTCTTGCTGATTTTTCCAACGACAGAGGCATTTCTTGCGAACCGGTGAAGTTAAAAAAAAATACGTTCAATGAGTATTATGTAAATAATTTAGAATTATACTTCCAGCCTATCACTAGTCCACTGCTGAAGATAGGCCTCATTCCTCCGTATAAAAACGTTTGGTGCTGGTATTTTGAAGCATCCTAAATTTTATATGTACTGATACTCTACTGTCCAAACATTTTTGCAGATTTAATCAAAAATTACTTACGGTCCCATCTTTAAGCTCCAACACGAAACCGGCTGAAGCAAGCAGCACGCCATTGGGAGCCGTTGAACGGAACTGGAGCTTCAGCTCCGCTGACTCCATGTCTTCCGTCCACCATCTACTCGTCCCACACCGCATGCGCATCACCTGATGATGTATGTAGTCAATAATTTGTTTCACAGATATTTTTATATGGGGGGGGGGGGGGGGGAGAAGGGGGTACGAGCAAGCGGCTCACCTGATGGTAAGTGATCAATTATCAAGTGATTAATTGAAACCACCACCATATGATTACGAAAGGTGTCCGGCAGAGTAGAATAGCACCTACATCTTCCTACCGAGGTGTCGTAAGAGGCAACTAAGGTATTTTACGGATGATTTTATTGTTGCAGAATAACACCATAGTATGCAATGCATGAATGTATGTATCATAATCATCATTTCAGCTTATCACTAGTCCACTGCTGAACGTAGGCCTCAACCATAGATTGCTACAAAAGTGTGTAGCTCTTATTTTGGGGGGATATTGCCATAGTTGCCACGCTTGGCAGGCGGATTGGCAACCGCAGTTTATTTATTCAGATGTTTCAGGAAGTCGCTGCTGCCCATCTCCTTGTTTTCATTCTCCCTCTGTCGACTTTTACGACACCCACGGGATGAGATGGAGTGGTAGATTCTCTTAAGCCGCTACCACACGTATGTATGCACCATACCATTTAAGGCATGATAAATCAGCACTTAAAGTTGCAAATAACTATTTGTATGTAGGACTTTGTAACAAACAAGATGAAATCAAAAAGAGGACGGTTTACCAGCGAAGTAAGCGCCGCGCTCAACGTTGGGGAAGCACTGGCCCACGCCGTGGTGCGCCTGCGCGTCCCGCACCAGGTCCTCCGCCCGTCCGTTGATGCTCACCCGACGCACACAGCCGCGGAAACCCCCCACGCGCAGTACCTGTTCGTACGTTATAAACGTTACTACATTCTGGATAATAAAGTTGTAAGATATTAGGGCGGACTAAATAATTACAGTGTCAAATATGTTCTTCCAGCATTCAATTGATATTTTATATCTTATATAATAGATGAACCGGTGGCTCTATAATTTGGCTCAAGAAGATGGCGTTTACAAATAGTTGAATTTTCAGAGCGAAACTGTATGATAGAAGACGGATTATCCTATTGCATAATGTCGGCTCAGTTGGCGCAGTGGCTAAGCCCTTGGCTTCTGCCTTGCCGCTGGCCGCGGGTTTGATTCCCGCAAGGGACAAATATTTGTATGGCCTACAGATAGTTGTTCCGGGTCTGGGTGGTTTGTGCATGTGGAATTTATGTCTGTAAATCGTACCCACGATACAGGAGAACTCCTAATGTGGGGCATCGTTTTTAACAAAAAATTAAATGAAAATTAATTATTATATAAGCAGCATTAGATTGCTGTGTTTGGTATGTTTAGTAAAGAGAACAGATATCAAGGTACTGCGACAGATTACTCTATCTTAGTCCTCGGGTGGTTCTCGTTTGTTACCCTAATCTGTGACCCTGTAGTTGAAATCTTCCCGAAGAACACCGCCTGCATTGTAGATTATAGATTGTAGATAAAGATTATTACTAATTTGTTTCTGAAACTGTTTTTGTGTATTTTTCATGTGGGCGGGACCTATTGGCTATTCTGGCCAAGCGGTGTCTGCAAATGCTTACTTCGTTGGGTAGAAGTGGAAGCAGCTACGTGCATGTACTTAAGCGACGATGAATGAATCTCTAGTAGCAGCGGCTGAGCGGCTCAGGGCTCGACACCTGCAGGTACTCACGTTGTTGGGCAGGTGTGGCAGCGCGGTGGGCGCGGGCAGCCCACCCACGTACAGGCGCGCGGCTCGGGCCAGCGGGGGCGCGCGGGCCGTGGCAGCCGCGCCGCCGCTCTCCAGCACCAGCCGCGAGCGACCGACGCGCACCGATACCTATGCAAACATTAAGAAAAACTTACGACTGTCAAACAAGGCATCATAGACTTGATAATACAGGAAGACCCTAAGTTGTCTCAGTCCGGAATAAGAGTTGGCGGCAGCAGACTCCACAAAGTGGTCGTGCGTCGCAGAAAGTTCGTTGAAAAACGCACAGAGTGGTGAAATGACAACGATAAAGGTGTTGTAGATGGAATTTTAAGTTATGCTTCAAAGTGCGGCAGTGAAATTCGGCGGCTAGTATTAATCCCACCTTACACACCATTACTCGTAGTAAAAACTGAAATGTCTTTTCGCAAGGCCAGTGGATCAAGCCGATCTGCGAGAACTTGGTCATCGACGATTGGAGTCGCCCTTCGTTGAATGCCATCAAAAGTAAGAGAGAAAATAAAACAGTACTTCATGCGAGGCCCACCTTGCGCTTTATCAAGTTGCAAGCGGAAACTTACAGATCTCCAAGTGCCGTCAGCGACGAACGCGGCGAGGTTCAATTCCCGGCGTCTTCTGCCGCGGACTATTAGTTTCAATTTGCCTTCGCGAATCATCAGCGCCATGTAATGCTTTGGTTTTGCTTTCGGAGCCCTATAAAGGTAATATTTATGTAAATAAATTGTTGATAAATACCACCAGTACTAAGCTCGTTTTGGTGGTAAGAATAAAAATAATGTCACCTATGCATATATTCTACATGCTCAAGTTAGGAAATTCTGACACTTGGATAGATCTGCGCCAAATTCTGTGTGCCTGTGTGTCTGTCTGTGCCTGTGCCTGTGCCTGTGCCGGTGCCGGTGCCGGAGTCGGGGTCGGGGTCGGGGTCGGGGTCGGGTCGGGGTCGGGGCCGGGTCCGGTGCCGGGGTCGTGTCCGTGTCCGTGTCCGTGCCCGTGTGTGTCCGTGTCCGTGTGTGTGTGTGTCCGTGTCCGTGTGTGTGTGTGTGTGTGTGTGTGTGTGTGTGTGGTGGTGTGTGTGTGTGTGTGTGTGGGTGTGTGTGTGTGTGTGTGTGTGTGTGTGTGGTGTGTGTGTGTGTGTGTGTGTGTGTGTGTGTGTGTCCGTGTGTTTGTCCGTGTGTTTGTGTCCGTTGTGTGTGTGTCAAGTGTGTGTGTGTCCGTGTGTGTGTGTCCGTGTGTGTGTGTGTGCGTTTGTGTGTGTGTGTGTGGTTGTGAGAGAGAGAGAGGAGAGAGTGAGGGTGAGTGAGTGAGTGAGTGCGTGCGTGAGTGAGTGAGTGAGTGAGTGAGTGCGTTCGTGCGTGGGTGGGTGGGCGTGTGTGTGTGGAAAGGGAGGGGGAAATCCTATACTGCTTTTATCACAGTTCGAGCTCTCCAACAGACTTGTTGTGCAATTGTAAGCGCTGAATTACCATGTCCTCAGCGGTGAAGGAAAACATCTTGAGGAACTGCATGTCTGAGCAACAGAAATATATCGAGCAACATGTGAAGTCGGCTAATAATCATTGGAGCAGCGTGACTCTTCCTAGCTCCGCAGTTTAGCAGTGGGGACATTTATAGGCTGTTACTTTACTTTTTTATGGCTTGATGGCAGAAGAAGTGGCACTGTGGTGTAAGTAGACGAATTCTTACATAGGAATGCCTACCACCTCAAGGTATAGAAATGGCGCTCCATGAACTCTAAGTCAAATAGTTTGCATTTGGCGGATGATATTGCCAAGAAAAGGAGCAGCCAGATTGGTTGGTATGATCTGGGGAGGACGTCTCCTCCAACTACTATTTAGATGTTGTATAAGTAGTTCGCATCTCAGAAAACTTTCATATCGCGATTATGGAATGTATGAAATATTTCTTGAGCTTCTCATGTGGTGACAAAGTAGTCGCTACAGCACTTACCGGAAGTAGCAGCAGCAGCCCGTCTGCGGCGAAGGTGCGGAAGTGGAGCGCCAGCAGCAGCTCGCCGCGCTCCGCCTTGCCGCCGCGACCGCGTTCCCCTTTCGCTGGCAACTTCAGCGTGGCGTGACTGCCCGCCGCGTCGCCGAACTTTGCCGCACCCGCCTCCACCGTGTACGAGGAAGTCTGTAAAAGTTAACGAAGTTGACGACCACCTGTCCTGTGCCCGGTTCCTATATTTAATGAATAGTTATTGGTAACTGGTGGTAGGATTCCTATGCAGAAGTCTGTCTAGGTAGGTACCACCCCAGGTCCAGTTATTCTGCCGTGAAGTAGTAGTGTGCAAACATTACTGTGTTTCGGTTTGAAGGGCACTGTGAGCTAGCGTAATCACAGGGATGTCTCAGGGTGATGGGCACAGTGAGGTGTCACACAGAAATGTTCTGGGTGACACAGCATTTGTTATGGGCAGACGTTGCACTTACCATCAGGTGAACGTTTTGCTCGTTTCATCACTTTATGCAAAAAAAAAATTACTATTCGTACTTTATTACTAGTAATGCGGCGCTCAAATCATCTATAAGCTACTGACGTCCGTTAGTAACAGGAACGGTTCTAACTACCATGCGTAGCCGCTGGTGGTGTGAGCACCTGATTTCTATGCCGCTGGTCCTGAGTTCAAATCCCAGACGGAACCAAAATGTGTGCAAAATCACAAATAGTTGGATTTCGGGTCTGGTTGTGTTGTGATTTTACTTATGTCTCTGATACTGCATCCTTTTTTTACATGGGTATATGCCTAACGCATGCAGGGGAAGGACAGGTTATATTGGACTTCGTCGTCGTCGTTTCAGCCTATCACAAGTCCACTGCTGAACATAGGCCTCCCCCATAGATAGCCACAAAAGTTTGTAGCTCTCTTATTGGAGGGATTTTGCCATAGTTGCCACGCTTGGCAGGCGGGTTGGCAACCGCAGTTTATTTATTCAGATGTTCCAGGTAGATGCTGCTGCCCATCTACTGGTTTTAATTTCCCTCTGTCGACTTTTACGACACCCACGGGATGTGATGGGGTGGTAGATTCTCTTAGGCCGCTGCCACACGGCAATCTTATATTGGACTTGCACCGACTAAAACCTGGTGTTCCGCCTTCGCCGCATGTAGGCTGGGCCACAGGAACGCTTACGCACACATTCGCGACCCCACTGTCGCTAGCCGCCTACAATCGGCGGTCCCTACTCGGGAGAGGACAGCTCCTTCCCTTTTTCAGTCCTAGTAAGACGCGCCGCAACACACGTCGCAGAGAATAGGGAGAGAGGCAACGATACACCTCTCATCTCATCCCCCGCGACTCCACCTCGGCAGCGTACTGTTCCCCCCAGCAGTCCCCCCGTTCGCATCTAGAGTGGGCTTGCGCAGCCCATTCGGAGCGACCGCCTCGGGCCAACCCGCTGCCACGGTGCCCATTCGGCTGATACTGCATCCTAGCCTAAGTCCAATCTTATCGCATGAGCATAACATCGGGCACGGGTAAGTTGAGACGGGTTAGTATCCTTGTGTTTGCGGCACTACAATATAATACGTCGGTATTCGGTAGTTGTCGCCGTTGTCGATAATCCAACAGGAGATCTTATTTCTGTACTAGAGGAATCCTTGTGAGGCATCGCTTTTAAAAGAAAAAGTGGCTCACAATTCTGCTAATGTGTCATTTGCTGACAATTAATCCGGCTTTCGATAGGTAGTATTCTTATCCGTCTAGGTAGGTACCACCGCAGTGCCACTTACTCTACCGTGAATCAGTAGTGTGCAAACATTACTGTGTTTCGGTCTGAAGGGCACTGAGAGCTATTGTAATTACTGGGTATATGAGACTTCGAATGGCGGACTCTTCCCGGCTTCAAAACCGCCGCAGAAATGGGAGGAGGCCTGTGATCAGCTGTGGGAAATTTATAGGCTGTTACTTTCGTTCTTTATAAATATACCTTCGAGCAGCCGGCGGAGTCAGGTTGCGTGTGCAGTGCGTGCGGCTCCGTAGCAGTCTGGCGCGGCTCCGTCTCCGCGCGTCCCAGTTGCGCCCTGCTCCAGTGTACCGCATTCTCGAGACCGATTAATCTATAAGTTTAAATTATACATTTTCTTTATTTGGTTTGCTTTGCTATTTGCATCCGATAAAGATTGTTTATTGTTGGAAAGTATTTCAAAGGAATGAAAAAAATACATATAATTTTATTAAAAAAGATGCTACTTCAAATCACATATTATACATATAATATAATACATTCACATGGTTATTCCGAGTTTAAGAGTTGAGTTTAAGTTTGAATGAATTTCTTATGGGTCCTATGATCAGATTTTGACTAAATTAATATGGGACCGCCCTAAGGTACCTACTCTCTTTCTAATAAAAAAAGATTCATCGAAATCAGTCGACGTGGTAAAGAATTATCGTCACAGATATAAAAGATTACGACGAATTGAAAATGACCTCGTGTTTTGTAGTCGATCGTAAAGAGGATATCTGCGGGTACCATTCGCCAGAGGATCAGAGGTATCTCTTGATAATGTTGTTGACCGTGTTATGAAAATGTGTTCTTTCGTTCGTTGAAAAAAAGAAATTTGATCGTTTTATGTATTACTATTTACGTGATACGGTTAGTATGTAAATAGTAATTTTTAAAAAGAATAATCCTTTAGGCAAACAAACCATGCTCTTTGATAAAATATCAAACATTTACTGGTGGTAGGATTCCTATGCAGGAATCCATCTAGGTAGGTACCACCCCAGGGCCAGTTATTCTGCCGTGAAGCAGTAGTGTGCAAACATTACTGTGTTTTGGTTTGAAGGGCACTGTGAGCTAGCGTAATCACTGGGCATATGAGACTTAAGAACAGATGTGTCAGGGTGACGGGCTGACGGTCTTGACGGGCTGAATGTCTCAGACTGACGGGCGCAGTGTGGTGTCACACAGTAATTTTCTGGGTGACACACCATTTGTTATGGGCAGACGTTGCACTTATTATATATATATATATATATATATATATATATATATATATATATATATATATATATATATATATATATATATATATATATATTATATATATATATATATATATATATAAATTCGCCGTGTGGTGGCGGCTTAAGAGAATCTACCACCCCATCAAGGGAAAATGAAAATGGAGATAGGCAGCAGCATCTTCCTACAAGATCTGAATAAACAAACTGCGGTTGTCAACGAGCCTGCCAAGCGAGACAATTATGTCAAAATCCTCCCAAAACGTGAGCTACAACTTTGTACACTTTTGTGGCAATCTTTGGGGGAGGCCTATGTTCAGCAGTGGACTAGTGATAGGCTGAAACGATGATGATGATATATACAAATTATTTATTTTTCAACGCAAGAAATATATATTTCGTTAGTCAAACGTCATTTTTGTTTAGTTTTTACATTCTGCCGTCGTTGCTTCACGACATCCCTCTGAAGGAGATAAAGTGGCTAAAGAATTTTAAATAAATTTACAAAGAATAGGCTCATAGACAACGGAAGCACGCTCCATGACAAAATTGTAGACAATATTCAATTATACATATTAGTGTATGATGTTCTCCTAGCCGATTCCGACCACGGCGACAACTGCCGACTACTGTCGAGAGCCATCAACTACGCAGGAGATATTATAGTGCCACAACTGTACGCGCAAACACAGAGGCACTCACTCGTCCCAACCTACCCGCACCCGATGTAACCCTGATGCGATAAGATCTGAGGTAGGATGCAGTGTCAGAAACACTGGGAAAATCACAACACAACCAGACCCGAAAACCAACAATTTATGTTTTGGCAAAAATGTTGGCTTCGGCTGGGATTCGAACCTAGGACCCGCGGCTTATAAGTCACGTACTCTGACCACTAGGCCACGCGGTCGTCATATATTAGTGTATAGCAAACTTAAGACGACTGGCCTCCACAAGCAGCAATTCTTTGCAAGCATGACGCATGTGGCAGCCATCGCCATACATACGAGTATAATGAGAATTAGATATACTCACTCAGAGTCAACAATAAAATCAGCGATAGTCCCAGTGAGTCCAGCGGTGGGCAGGGCAGTGGGCAACGCGTTGGGTAGCTGCAGGGCTCGCGGCGCCCCGGCCAGGAAGAGTCCCCGTGGGCGCGCGGCCAGCCCGCCGCCAGCCAGCGTTCCCGCGCCCAGCCTACGCTCGTCCGCCCACACCTCTAGCTGGAATACATGCTAGGGGTCAACGCTGCACTGGTAACGAGCTAGTGTTCAATTTCTAAGGTTTGTGGTTAGGGTTTGTGTCTATGAGGGACAAGTCCGCACGGGGGTATATTTATATGGCCTGCAGATGATTGTTACGGATCTTGATGTTTGTGCTTGTGCAATTTATGTGCGTTTTTACACTCACGATACACTAAATAAGTTAATAAATATCACTAATCATAATTTTGGCTCGTCATCATCATTTCAGCCTATCACTAGTTTACTGCTGAATACAGGCCTCCAACATAGATTACCACATAAGATTGTAGCTCTCATTTTGGGAGTTTTTGGCATTGTGCTACGGTTGGCAGGCGGGTCGAGAACCGCAGTTTATTTATTCAGATGTCCCTGGAAGATGGTGCTGCCCATCTCCTGGTTTTTGTTCTCTCTCTGTCGACTTTTACAAACACCTACGGGATAAGATAGGATAGATTCTTACTGAATTAGCAAAACGTTCACCTGATAGTAAGTGCAATGTCTGCCCCTAACAAATGCTGTGTCACCCAGAACATTTATGTGTGACACCACACTGCGCCCGTCTCCCTGAAAATTAAGTCTCACATGCCCAGTGATTACGCTATCTCTGTGCCCTTCAAACCGAAACACAGTAATGTTGCACACAACTGCTTCTGCTTCATGGCAGAATACTAGACGGATGCCTCCACTCTTGGCAGACAGGATTATCCTCACCATCAAAACCAACCTCTGCTAAAGGAAATGAAAGAAAAAAGTCATCTAGCCTTTGAGAGATGGTCCTATAGCCTGTCATGTACTGGGACTATCAATTAACATTTCAAAAGATATACGAAAGTTAAGACAAAGTCATCAGTCTTAGTGTGGAACTTTCGATATTTTATATATTATGTGGGAGAGACCGCCCAATCAGCAATCGTCATCATAAGCAAAACTTAATACCATCCGCGCAGGAATATTACCTGTTTGTGAGCGCGTACAAGTCGCACGGTGTGTCTCCTTCCATCGTTGAACTTGGTGCCGTTGAGGCGCAGTCTAAGCTCACCCTTCCCCGCAGCCGCAATAACCTCCAACTCACCTGAAAACGATATTATTGATATACGATTTCTTTCTTGGAACATCTGAATAAATTAACTGCGGTCGTCAACCCGCCTGCCTAGCGTTTGCCACGCTATGGCAACATCCCCCAAAATGAGGGCTACAAACTTTTGTTGCAATCTATGGGGGAGGCCTTTGTTCAGCAGTGGACTAGTGATATGCTTGGATAACGATGATGATGAAGGAATACCTTCAACCATAACGAGAGCGAGGTAGTGCTTATCGTCGCCATCCGTGTCGTCGTCCAACTCGTTGGCGGGCCCGGCCGGCGCGCGGTACAGCAGCAGCGCGGTGCCGGAACGGGTGCGAAACGACAGCCCAACGGCAACGCGACGGCGTAGTGCCGGCGAAGGCAGCTCGATGAAGCCTTCCCCGTCTAGGATTGCCGAGCGTAACGTCTGAGAATAAAATAATCTGTTCATTAGCATTATGCTGTGTGGTTGGCTTAAGAGAATCTTCCACCCCATCTCAGTCCGTGGGTGTCGTAAAAGTCGATAAAGGGAAAATTAAAACTAGAAGATAGGCAGCGGAACTTTCTTGGAACATCTCAATAAATAATCTACGGCCACCCGCCAACCCGCCTGCCAAACATGGCAACTACGGCGACATCTCCACCCAAAATCAGGACTATGGGGAGGCCTTTGTTCAGCAGTGGACTAGTAATATGCTGAAATGATGATGATGATTCCATATAACATTTACTATTTGTCTGCTGAGTTACAAAATAAAAAGCTCAGTTGGAATTGAAGTCCAAACCAATATAATTTCTTTCAGGGTCTGGACGCTATATCATTGTTACGTATCTCCGACACTGCATCTGAACCTTTCAACGATCTAAGCATATAAGCAACACACTGGATACGGGAAGGTGGAGACGAGTGAGTTCTTCTATATTTGCGCTAAAGCATTGATCATTGTCAAAGGATTTAGCATATTTGTATTATGACCATGTATTCCTGGCAGTTGGATGAAGCATCAACGAAACACAAAAATACACTTAGACCTAAAATACAAGTTTTTTGTGTGGCACAGAAATGTTACTTCCACCTTGGAATCGAACCTAGGACCCGCGACTCTTACTATTAGAGCACGTACAAGTAGTACAAAAGAGTATTCTTTTTTAGTTACCTTAAAAACTTGGTTCAGGTTTCTTTCGATCTGTGGAATACCTCTAAATACTTAATTGTACGCTATTGGAACTGTTAGAAAAAAGAACTTACCCTGGCGCCGCAAGACCTTTCCAGCCCATGCCGATGCGGTGTATCCATGAGATCATATCCCTGCCGATCGACAGTCAACGCTCCGAGGCACCCCAGCAGTGGAGGTGTCGCTACAACGGATCCTGGGGGCGTTCCGCCAACAAAGAACCGGGCGCCCGGTTCGGGTAGTGCTGCGGCCTCTTGTACAGGTGGTGTGGGCGAGCCCAGCGTCTCCTCGCCGTTCACGCGCAGGCTGCCTGGGGACAGGCCGCGCTCAATCATCAACGGGGCAAGGATCTCTTATTTCAAGAGTCGACACCTCTTTTTTTTTGAGACGTGTGGTGACAGAGATAGTGGGAAACTAATAGGCTGTAACTTTACTTTAAGTACTATCAGAGCTGTAATCGCTCAGGAGCCGAGCGTTCGCCTTAAATTTAATAGCAATTAATAGCACGCGAGTGATTTGAGTTCGATCACCGGTGCCGGCACCTCTTTTTTTATTTTATTTTTAGAAATACGTTGCGTTTTACAGACATAAATTCCACATGCACAAACACGCAGATCCGGAACAACTATTTGTAGGTCATACAAATATTTGTCCCGTGCGGGAATCGAACGCGCGACCCGCGGCGCATAAGCAAAGGGCTTAGACACTGCGCCAACTCAGCGCTCCTCTAAAATTGTTTTATTTTAATTGCTGATTTACCACGTGCTCAGCGGTGAAGGAAAACATCGTGAGAAAATCTGCAAGTCCTAGGGAATAAACATATTTTGAAGACATGCGAAGTCCGCCAACCCGCATTGGAGCAGCGTGGCGGACTTTTACCGGCTTCAAAACCCTCTAAGTAATGAGAGGAGGCTTGTGCTTAGCATGGGACATTTATAGGTTGGAAGAGGTCTGCATCCTGCAGCGGAGTGATCGTTAGTTGTCGGAATGAGGGTACCTTTCTCGAGCTTGTTGGCTGCGAACACGCGTATGGCCTGCAGGTGTGCGGGCCGGCCGTCGCAGTGTCGGCCACCCGCCGCGATCTCAAGCCGCGAGCGCGCGTACACTACGCGGAACACCACGCGGCATGACACCAGCTCCACCGACACCGACCGGTTCTGGTGAACGGACGGTTATTTACTGCTTATGGGAACGGATTCAGATTTTTTTACTCGTACCAAAATGGCGCGACGTACACTCAGCGTCACAAAAATCGCACCTCTCTGAGTTTGCGCGAAAAATGGCTGTAATGGCTAGAAACGAATTATATTTATGTAAATATTGGTATGTTTGAAATGGGTATTTGAATAGCTTTACATTATTAATAAAAAAATCATGAAATCATTCAAACATTTATCATTATAGAACGTCAAAAATAAACACTGTCAAATGCTCGTTAGTAAGGACGCTAGTTACACCACCTAAAAAGGGTATAAATGGGTCGATCTGGATGAAATATGGGCCAGTCGTAATTTAGACTTTGCTGTGAACACACGTGAATAAGAAACCCAAGTAAGAACAAGTAAAGATGGACACCAGCTCTGAAGAAGCCGCTCAAGTGATTGCCCTATTGCAGTCGGGGATGCGGCAGTGTGACGTTGCTCGACAGTTGAACCTGTCCCGTTTTTCAGTTCGACGGGTGTTCCAACGTTTTCAGCAGACTGGTGGTTATATTAGAAAACCGGGATCTGGAAGAAAACGGTGCACATCAGAAAGAGATGACCGTTTCATCGTTACGACATCTTTAAACCGTTTTACAAATGCTGTTGAGTTGCAACAACAGCTTCGATCAACTCGGAGAACATCTGTGAGTGTTTCTACGATAAGAAGAAGGTTACACGAAAAGAGTTCATAGACCTGCTAAAGGTCCAAAACTTACTGCACAGCATCGCAGAGATCGCCTGGAGTTTGCTCGCAATCATTGCGAGTGGACTCTAGAACAGTGGCGGACCGTAATCTTCTCTGATGAGACGAGGGTCTGTCTCTTCTGCAATGACAGACGTAGAAGGGTCTACAGAAGACAGGGGGAGAGGTTTACACAACCCTGCTTCGAAGAATCCGTCGAATACGGGGGTGGCTCGTGTATGTTTTGGGGCGGCATTTCCGTCGACGGGAAAACGGAACTTGTGTGCATTTCCCGGACTCGGGGTGGCCGTTGGCAAGGGTCATTAAATGCTGGTCGGTACATTACTGAAATCCTGGAGGAACATGTGGTCACGTATGCTGGTTATGTCGGTGATGGATTCATGTTAATGCATGATAATGCTCGTTGCCACACCGCGGCTATTGTACGGGATTATTTACAGGAGGTCGATTTCCCTGTTATGCATTGGCCAGCACGAAGTCCAGACCTTAACCCAATAGGACATCTCTGGGATGACCTAAAACGGCGCGTGCGAGCTCCAGCCACTCTTCAAGAGCCCCAAGATGCGGTACTTGAAGAGTGGGAACAAATATCCCAAGAGGCTGTTGCGATCCTTGTAAGGTCCATGAAAGATCCCATGGAAGCCGTTATCAAGGCAAGGGGGGGTAACACTAGGTTTTAAGAACTTTTTTTGTATGTATTAAGTTTTTTTTAAAATTATTAATTTGCAAATTTGTACATACCCTGTCTTTTTCTTTAATTTCTCTTTCGTCTCGTTATAAAAGTAAAATTCAATTAAAATTCCTGAAAGCTAATGAAATTACCTTTCGAATGATACCCTCAAACCACAACTTTGCCATTGGCCTGTTGTGTTAAAATAGTATTTAAATTATTTTTTTCGTATGTGCGATTTTTTTGACGCCGAGTGTAGTTCATTTCGTCTCCCTTATATGAGAAAAAAGGCTATATGTATGTATGTATGCTGAGGACTTTCACTTACATTCGCCTCATCGAGAGCCATGAAGAGCAGAGCGTTCTCATCCCTGGTGCGGAAGGTGAAGGAGACGCTGAAGTGTCGACGGTCGGCGGGGCGAAGGCCGGCACGCCGCAGCTCCGCGTAACCTGCGCCGCCGAACCACGTCATGGCCGGCTCGCCGTGTGTCGCCGCGCTGTACCATCTGAGGAACACACATTATGAAGAATCATCAACATCATCATTTCTACTGAACATTACCCTACCCCATAGATTGTCACAAAAGTTTGTAGCTCTCATTTTGTGGAAATTTTGCCCTAGTTGCCACGCTTGACAGACGGGTTGGCAACCGCAGTTTATTTATCAGATGTTCCAGGAAGGTACTGCTGTCCATCTCGATTTTCGTTTTCCCTCTGTCGACTTTTACGATACCTACGGGATGAAATGGGGTCGTAGATTCTGTGGTTAGGACCAAACGTTGTGCATGGAGAATTTCAACCACGGTGATAACTTTTTTTACTGGTGGTAAGATCCTTCCTATGCAGGAAGTCTAGGTTGTTTTTAGATCTGCGGGGCTATTGCGTATCGAAAGTAATTATCACTTATAAGTGTAAGTGTTGCTTAGTTAGTTAGTTGTTAGGCCAACCCCGCTGGTTGTAATGTTGTTGTCCCCGTATTTATGACTCTGTTTTTTATAGGAGAAAGAAGAGGAGAAAAACGTTTGATGCTGAGTACAACGTCTACATACATACATAAGATCACGACTGTATCCCATAAGGGGTAGTCAGAGACTGGGCACTCACTGCAAAAACAGATGACTGCCACAATCCACGTTTCACCAAAACAATATAATGCACTTGGTGTAATAGGTGGTGAGCCCATCGCCACCATGCGCTGTCGGATGTGATGGAGTGGTAGTATTCTTTTAACGCAGAAATGCAAACATCCCAATTCAGAATGTTCACTCAGTATCCGAGTCGATTTCATCCGAATCTGATTCGGAACTGGATATCGGTTCGCACTTTATGAACTCGATCTCCTTCCTGGCCTTCCTCGGCCGGCCGCGCCTCTTCGACACGTTCGCCTCCTGGCCCTCGTCGCCCATCACCGTCTTCACCATCTGCGAGATCCGCTTCAGATGCTGCTGCTCGTGCCTCTGCAGGTGGTTGTTCAAGTATCTCTTGATTTTAAATTTCTTCCCGCACTGGCCGCATTCGTGCTGATAGTACAACGTCTGCCAATAACAAATGCTCTTGGCAGACGTGATTTCTGTGTGACAGCATACTGCGCCCGTTCCTTATGTTCGTTGTTATATGCCCAGTTATTACACAAACTGCCAGTGCTCTTCAGACCGCAACATAGTAATGTTTGCACAAAAATGCCTCGCGTCAGAATAACTCGCCCCGCAGCGGTATCCATCTAGGCGGATTTCTGGAAAGAAATCCTACCACCATAATTTCGTTCTAATAATACCTGTGGGTGCAAGCGACGCATCGGGCCGCGGCAGGTTGGCGTGTGAAAGCCCACAGGCCTTGTGCGCGATCGTCACTGTGTAGTGCGTGGACGCAGCCGGGCAGCGGCGACGTTTCCTCGCCCAGCCACAGCACGCCGGAGACCAGGTCACCGGCCACGTTGCCTGTGGTACTGTTGCTGTTCACTACCGCTGTCTCGCCGGCGCGCTCTACTCTTAATCTGACTGTACTCCATACTCTGCAAAGAAATGTCGGCCTCGGTCAATGGTATTTTTATTGGATAAAGTGACGAGATGAGCAAAACGTTCACCCGATGATGACTTCATAGTCTGCTCAGAACAGATGCTGTGTCACCCAGAATATTTCTGTGTGGTCAGTGATTACATTAGCTCTCAGTGCCCTTTAGACCTACCTAGACGGATTCCTGCGTAGGAATCCTACCACCTACTAAAAACGAAAACATCTTCTAACTTTTATGATCTTTTACTTTGTGATAAACACTATGGTCTCTCTTGTATCAGAAATTGTACATGTACAAACACCAAAAAATTTGTACCTTGAGGGAATAGGATAAAGCGCATGGTGGCGATGGGCTCACCACCTATCACACCAAGTGCATTATAATGTTTTGGTGAAACGTGGATTGTGGCAGTCATCTGTTTTTGCAGTGAGTGCCCAGTCTCTGACTACCCCTTATGGGGTACAGTCGTGATCTTATGTATGTATGTAAAAAATAACGATAATATAAATAAATAGCGAAAATGCAAGTGAAACGGATCGTAAATTGCTAGTTCTGTACACACGCAAGCACATAGGCACTCACTGGTCTTAACCTAACACGGTCCGATTTAACGCTCATGGTAGGCCAGGATGTTATGTCAGATACGCGAAGATAAGTACAACGCAAACAGACCCGAAAAAAAATTGTTTTCATGCACGACCCATGACGGAAAGTCAAGTATACTGACCTACTAGGTCACACGCTCGTCAATTTTTATGGAATCATAATTATTAATTGTATGAAGTGACGAAACGAGCAAAACGTTCAACTGATGGATGGTAAGTGCAACGTCCGCCCACAACAATTTTTTTTTTTTTAAACGAAGCCCCACACTAGGATTTTCTCTTGTATCGTGGGTGCGTTTTACAAACATACATTTCACATGCACAACACAACCAGACCCGAAAAGCAACAATTTGTGTTTTTGCACAAAATGTTACCTCCGGCTGGGAATCGAACCCAGGACCGATGGCGCAGAAGTCAGGTACGCTAACCACAAAAATGCTGTGTCACCCAGAGTATTTCTGTGTCACACTACACTGCGCCCGTCATCCTGAGACAGCAGTTCTTAAGTCTCAAATGCCCAGTGATTACGCTAGCTCACAGTGCCCTTCAAACCGAAACACAGTAATGCTTGCTCACTTCTGCTTCACAGCAGAATAACTGGCCCTGGGGTGGTACCTATCTAGACGGATTCCTGCATAGGAATCCTACCACAATAATTTTTTTTGCCTTTTGTTGTTGTAGTCCTATATTATGTAAATATTAATAATATACCTTTATTGTCTAATGTTGGGTACTCTGAATTACAGCAGCAAATAATATATATTTTAAATTCAATTTGTCTTACCAATATTTTAAATAGTGATTGAGAACTCCTCCACTAACCTCTCGATTTCTATTCTATAGGACATATGGTCGGCGTCATCGTGCGTCGGCTGCAGAGGTTCAGAGTGAGTGATTACACCCTCCCCAGTGCCCACGTCCCACTTGAGACGTAGTTTTTCTTTCTCTACTGATAGTTTCATGTAGCGTTCCGATTCCTGAAATGTAAAGATGAATATGATTTTGTGATGTCCTGCTAATAAATTTTGATCATCTGAACACAGATCGTGGGAACGCAATGGGGAGTAACAACTTTTTGTGTCGTACAAAAATGGCGGCAACGTGGTTCGCCACATGTCACGTCTCGTTCCCGGCGGGGACTGTAGGAATGGTCTCTGCCTACACCATATATGGAAATGAGGCGTGAAAGGCAAAAAACACTTGATAATGTCTCGTTTTAAGGTGAAACACGTGTCGTGGTATACTGCTTACTGCTTTCAAAGCGTGGTGATAACGGCGAATACTCCCTTCTTGGGAGAGACCTATGTCCAGCAGTGAGCTATTTATAGATTGGTGATGATGACAATGAAGCATTAACACACATGCAGAGGCCCACACTCGTCTTCACCTTCTTATATTCGATGTAAAACTTACACGATAAGGTCGAAGGAAACGACAGATGTAGTGTTAAAAACATGGAAGTTAGTTTGTGTGTTACATAAATACGGGCTTCGGTGCTGGGATTCGAACCCAAGATCCATGGTTTAGCAGGTAGCAGTCAAGTATATATAATATAATCACAAACCAGACCCGAAAACCAAATGATTGGTTTTCGGGTTATACTAATTAAGTAAGTAAGTAAGTCTAATTAAGTCAACTCGAAATTTTGGTTGATATTAAAGCTAGGAAAATGACAGACAAAACACACTATTTGACCTGTGATAGGATGCAGGAATCCGCCTAGGTAGGTATAATAACTACCGCAGTGTTAGTTATTCCACCATAAAGCAGTAGTGTGCAAACATTTCTGTGTTTCGGTCTGAAGGGCACTGAAAGCTAGTGCGATTATAAGACTTCAGAACTGATGTTTCAGATTGAAACTGTCTTGAAATTGAAAACCAGGTGAAAGTTTGCTTGTCTCGTCATTTTCTTTCATAAAAAAAAAATATTTACCGGGTCTTGCAACAGTAGCAGCGTGCCGTCCCGCAAAGTGCCGTCGAAGGATACGGCGAGGGCGAGGCGCGTGACACTGCCGCCGCCGCCCAGCGCGAACGCTCGCGCGCAGCCCGGGCCCGCCAGCGGTGACGTCACAGACACCGATATCTAGTGAAATAGATTATAATGAACTTAAAAACCAAAAGGCATCCGGCAGAATAGCATAGATTAATACCTTAATATGTAATGCTGTCATTGTACTGTTCATGGGAACGCAGTGGGTAGCAAGAATTTTTGGACTCATACCAAAATTGCGGCGAAATGGTTAGCCACCCGCCACATCTCGTTTCTCGTGGGGGCGAAAAGTGGACTACGTGTGTGGCCTATATGTAATATGTGTGTGGTAATTATTATTTTTGGCCTGATCTTCACAAAACGCAAAACGGAAAGAGCTTACAGTCACAGTGTCTTGAAGTCTTGCGGTGCGTGAAGCTTACCAGCTTGGTCTTTGATCTAATTTCATTAATTATAGAACCCTAAGCCGTAGTAGCCGTGAATAGTAAAATAAAACGCGATAAAACCCGTAAATCTAACGTAACGTAACGTAATACGTAACGTAAATATAAGAAAACATTATGTAGTTCTCACGTTTCAAAAAGCAAATAGGTACAGATCACAGATATCGATAAGAAATTTATTACTTTTTCTTTTACAGAGTCACGCATCACATTGGATTGAGCACTAAGCCAATTTACCTATTTGTGAAGTTCGACTTCTACGACACCCAAGAGATTTTAATTTTGTTTATTTATTGATTAAAATAAAATATACATACATACATACATAAGATCACGACTGTATCCCATAAGAGGTAGTCAGAGACTGGGCACTCACTGCAAAAACAGATGACTGCCACCATCCACGTTTCACCAAAACAATATAATGCACTTGGTGTGATAGGTGGTGAGCCCATCGCCACCATGCGCTGTTGGGTGCACAGTGCAGTTTAATTCCTTACTCGTCCTTTACGAGATCCATTGGATGAGATGGAGTGGTAGTATTCATTAACGAGCCGCCACCACACGGCTAATAAAATATACCCCACAGTAGGATTTCCTCTGTATCGTGGGTGAACATTTCATATGAACAACACAACCAGAGAAAACACACAATTTGTGATTTTGCACAAATGTTGACTCCGCCTGGGATGTAAACCTAGAAACTGCGGCGTAGCAGTCGGGTGCTCTGACCACTGGGCCACGCGGTCGTCACGGTCGTCATGAAATGGGTTGCAGGGGTCTCTGGTGCCGTCACCACACTGAAGATGCTGATATGCGCTAGGTACATACTGATGATGTTACTCACGGAGCTGGCAGCATGTCGAGCTCTAGCAGCGCGGTTGCGCAGTGAGTTGAGCGCAGGATCGAGCGAGGCTGCAGCGGCAGTGTGCTCGCGGGCGCGAGCCGCCGCCGCCGCCGCCAGCGCCTCTGCCACTTCAGCGCCGCGCAGCGTGTTGCCGCGGATCTGCGACACTGCGGACCGTGGGTAAGATGGTAACTGAAGATCGTTGAAGGCCTTTAAGCGATACATCATCATCATTTTAGCCTATAACTAGTCCACTACTGAACATAGGCCTCCCCTATAAAATGACACAAAAGCTTGTAGCTCTCATTTTGGGGGGATTACGCCATAGTTGCCACGCTTGGCAGGCGGGTTGGCAACCGCAGGTTTATTTATTCAGATGTTCCGGGAAGATGCTGCTGCCCATCTCCTGGTTTTCGTTTTCCTTCTGTCGACTTTTACGACACCCGCAGGATGAGATGGGGTGGAAGATTATTTTAAGCCGCTACCACACTAAGGTATACTGTTATATGTGAAATTGTTTCCGACTTATAAATGCAGCTCTTAAAACAAAGAAAGTACTATTTTTATTTATACTCGCCTGCCAAGCATGACATCTATGGCGACCCCCCAAATTGAGAGTGCCACTTTTGTGGCAATCTGTTGGGGAGGCCTATGTTCAGCAGTGGACTAGTGATAGGCTGAAATGATGATGATAACTTACCATGCTCCTGTGCTGCCCCTAGCGCGGTGTCTCCGAGTCGCTGCAAGTCGGCGAGGCGGCGCCGCATCTGGTAGCGCACACGTCGCCTCAGCTCGGCCGCCTCGTCGTACAGCGCACGCGCACGGACGAACACGCGGTCCGCTTGCGCTCCGGCTCGGGCCAGTTCCTCGCGCACTGCACATAAATTCTATCGTCATAGCCAGCCTCAGATGCTCATTTAAACTATAGATGGCGTTCTAGGCCCAATACAATAAAGCGCCCTTTAAATTTTGGCGCCAACTCGAAAAGTAGCGGTAGTGTTTTTCATAGAACTTTGTAATTTTTGTGTGTATTTTGAGTTTTGATATTTAGTACTGATACTTTATTGTGCAGAAAATGCTCGTGAAAGTGTACAGTGATTGGAAATATCAATTCCGGACTAAAATTGTACTTTTCGTTTTGTCTCCATCATTCAAATCTTCAGTGAAGTCAACCATCATCTTATCGTCCCTCAAAATGAACTCTGTTATAATTAAATTATTACTTGACATTGGCATAAATTGCTCGATTTGATAGCTGATTGCCAGGATCAAAAAAGAAGAAGAAAGCGCCCTTGGACCATTACGATAAAGCGCTTTTATAATTTTGTAATGATTTCTTATATTTACGCGAACACTACACATTTAAATTAAACTAATTTTACGGATTTTATCGCGTTTAATTTTTGTTACTTATAACCCGACGTTTCGAGTGCTTTACAGCACCCATGGTCACGGGGGGTCTGAGGTGACAGATGTCCTGATGCCATAGTTAACCCGGAGTACCTTCAGCATTTAATTATTATTTGTGGTCCGATCTACGCAGAAAGAGCTAACTGTGTCTTGAAGTCTAGCAGAGGTATGCTTGGTTTTTGACTTAATTTTATTAATTATAGGATCCTAAGCTAGTGGTAATACCCACCAAAAACTTAAACGCGATAAAATCCGTAAAATTAGTTTCATTTAAATTTTGTAATGTTTAATAATTTAATGGGCCTACATTGCAATAAGCCGCACTTATTGCTCTGTAACAGTATTTTATCGATACATTTTTAGTAGTTTTGGTGATTGCACACTTAATAAATCTAACAAAATACTACTCTTGAAATAAAAACATCTTTTAAACATAACAACGATCGAATATTGATCTTTATGCGCCATTTAAATATTGTCGATTTAGGACTTGGCCCTAAGCCTAAACCCAAACCCATCACTGGTCCGCCTGTAAATAGTTGCACAGGCTGACTCTCATTTTTGAGAGTTTTCGATATCAAGAATCACGCTGCGAAGTGTGGGTTGGAGGAAGTCACATGTCTACGGAATATTTCAACTTTTTTCAGAAATACATATTTCTTCGCGACTAACTTCGCTTTAACTCGAATTGCTCGTGTACTATAGTTAATTAAAGGCGAACGTCCGGCCTTCGAGTTTGTTGTTAGTTGAATGCATTTTTAAATTAATTAACTAACTTTAAAAGATTTTATTAAATATCAAGTCAAAGTAAATTAAATGACGATTGATGAATTATTCAATCACTTACCTTCGCTTCCATCACCATTCCCGCCCCCTCCCAAGGCGCGTTCCTTCCACCCGAGCGCTCGCAGAGCCACGCTCACAACATCCGCGCCTCGACGCGCTTGCTCAAGCTGACGTCGCAGCTCTAACGATATAAAGTCATTGATGGTTTTAATTTCAAATTAGGAATATTACTATGTGGAAGAGCCTAGATAATAGTACCCAGAAGTTTAAAGTATTTTGATCTTGATTTTATCGAGGATAGATATTGGTGGATATGGGTTATTGTAACAATTTACCATCAGTTGTATTTTCCGTTCGTTGTTAAAAAATAACATTGTTTTCCATGTTTAATATTATAAATGCGTATGTAAGTCTCTCTGTCCCTCTGTCTGTTTGTTACCTTTTCACGGTTCAACCGCTGAACCGATGTTTACGAAATTTAGCACAGCTTGCAACCTGGAGACGGACTTATAATACTTTTTATCCCTTAAAATCAAATAGTTCCCGCGTGATATTTAAGAAATGTATATCCACGCGGACGTAGTCGCGAGCATCAGCTACTAGGTCTATAATCGCGCCTCTGCTCGTCACCGGGTATTTAATTCTGGTCTGCCATAAAATGGGAAATTATCGAAGTTATTTCTGCAGTGAGCCGTGGTAGCTCAGGGGCCAGGTGCTCGCCTTTAATTTCATAGTAAGCGAGTAACCTGGGTTCGATCCCCGGTGCCAGCACCTCTAATATTGTTCTACAATTTTAAGTGCTGATTTATCACGTGCTTAGCGGTGAAGGAAAACATCGTGAGGAAACCTGCATGTCCGAGGAATAGAAATATTTCGAGGACATGTGCAGTCCGCCAACCCGCATTGGAGCAGCGTGGCGGATTCTTCCTAGCTCCAAAAACCCTCTCAGAAATGAGAGGAGGCCTGTGCTCAGCAGTGGGACATTTATAGGCTGAAATTTTACTTTACTTTTACTTTATTTCTGCAGATCTACAAAGACCCTGGTCATTTAACCTTGGCAGTTGTTATTTGTATT
This sequence comes from Luehdorfia chinensis, assembly GCA_019845155.1. Lineage (NCBI taxonomy): Eukaryota > Metazoa > Arthropoda > Insecta > Lepidoptera > Papilionidae > Luehdorfia > Luehdorfia chinensis. Next base: position 13,286,820 of record JAHVAK010000103.1, read on the forward strand.
TTTAACTCATCTTCATCACTTTCATCTCAGTGCCGCAGCCCCCGTCGTTCCTCCCGCCCCGTCCTTTGCCTCATTTAAATACTAAAAGTGTAACTCCTGTGAGTTTGACTAACCTTCAGCTCTGGCAAGCACCGCGGTGCCCTTCGACTTCAGGTCCTCGGAGGATCGCAGCTCCGCCTCGGCGGTGGCTACGAGCGGGTTGGGGCCACGTGCCAGCTTGGCGGCGGTGTCGGTCGCGACCGAGGCGGCGGTGGCGGCTGCCGCTGCGTCTCGCACACCCTCCGCCACCTCGGTCCACGCGCGGGCCGCTTGAACGCCCGCTGATGCAACCGCTCGGGTGCCCGCGAACAAGCTGAGTACAGTAAAGTAAGTAAAGTTACAGCCTATAAATGTCCCACAGCTGAGCACAGCCCTCCTCTCATTTCTGAGGGTTTTGGAGCCGGAATAATTCCGCCACGCTGCTCCTTGCGGGTTAGCGGACTTCACTGAAATGTTTTTATTTCTCAAACATGCAGGTTTCCTCACGATGTTTTCCTTGACCGCTGAGCACATGGTAAATTAGCACTAAAAATTGCAGAACAATTTTAGAGGTGCCAGCACCGGGGATCGAACTAATGTCACTCGCATACTATGAAATTTAAGGCGAGCGCCTGGCCTCTGAGCTATCTCGGTACAGTGCAAGTACAGTTTTCAATGTTAACTAAGCTTAACGTCTGCGTGACCCAGTGGTCACTCGCCTTTTACGCCATCAGTTCGGGGTACGAACCCTAACCGGAGAAAATGTTTGTTCTTACATAAGTTTTTAGTTTCCGGGTCTGGTTGTGTTGTGATTGTCCGTGTCCGTGTCCCTATTTCCGCTATTACCGATCTTATCGCGCTTCCGAGCTCTACGTCAGGTGTGGGCATGTTCAGACGAGTGAGTGCTTGTGTTTGCGCGTACATTTGTGGCACTGTAATATCTCCTGCGCAGTGGAAATTCGACGGTATTCGGAAGTTGTAGTCGTGGTGCCAACCGGAACATTTCTGTGTGGCGCCACATTATGCTCGACACTCTGAGACATCAGTTCTTAAGTCTCATATGCCCAGTAATTACACTAGCTATCAGGGCCCTTCAGACCGAAACACAGAAAAATTTGCACACTACTGATTCAGGGCAAAACAAGTGGCATGGTCTTACGCGGTCTAAATGTCTAAATGTATTATTTGACAAAAACGTGGCCAAGTCAGCGTTCTTTGCGCTGAATCGTGGAAACGTTTAAATTCTAGACGAGCCTAAATTGGGGCAATGGGCTGGATATACTGTAGCAGTTACCGAGTCCCTAACACTACATCCGAGCCTCGATCTTACGCTGTAAGCGTTATGTACTTGACAGCCAAGTCAGGTACGTAACGGTTATAGCATAAGATTTGCAACACTACGTTGCGTTAATATTCGCGTCTGGATGTATTGTGACAGTCTCACCGTATATTTTACATTTCCTTTGTTCTCATCATATAGGTGTTACGTCTGATTCGGGTGAGTGAAAACGAGTGCATACTTCGCGTGTTTGTGTATTACTTTATTTTTTATTTTTTTAAGGGAAACATACAAATGATATACCTTATAAATAACAAAAACAGCTGTAGCACATAAACCAATAAAGTTTCCACAAATAATTAGAACTTACAAACTAAACACCAATGCATTTATTTACAAAAAAAATATAAAAAAAGCACACGAATCTATAGGGCTCGGATCAGCTCATGACAAGGCTAGAACAGTTTTCAGAATCCTTCTCTTATAATGAGCAGGAGTTACTGAAAAGATGTCAATGTGAGAAAATTTATCGTTGTACAACTTGCATGCACGAAAGAAAAAAAATTTTTTACAAAATTCTTTTCTTATATAAGGATTATCAAAAAGTTTATTCCTTGCACTGTTGAGAAGCGGTATTGAATCAATTTTGTTGTGAATAATCTTGAATAAGAGCATTTGATCCCTTATAATACGACGACTGTGAAGCGAAGAATGAGATGTTATGAAGCTATGACCCATCGTCTTCTGAATATGTTTTAAAAATTTGTTATGGATTCGTTCAATCAAATCAATGTATACTTTATACTGAGGGTTCCAAACTGTTGAACAGTATTCTAAAATTGGGCGAACTAATGAATTGTATAACAGCAAAAAAGTGAAAGGTTTTTTGAAGTATTTAGTAATACATAATATAAATCCAAGTAATTTATATGCCTCAACAGTAATTTTATTAATATGGGACTTAAACAATAGCTTACTGTCTAATTGCACCCCCAAGTCTCGCCGCTCAGATACACTACACATTCAGTATATCACAGTATATTATTTATTTGGTAATTAAATAATATGGGATTATTTTTTCTACCAAATGTAACGACACTGCATTTTTTTAAATTTAGTTGTAAACAATTTTTAAGACAGTATAAGTACAGTGTTTAAATATTGTTGAAGCAACTCACAATCATTCTCATCTATTATAGTTTTATAAATTTTTGTATCATCTGCAAAATAACAACACATTTGAATAACGGAATTCAGATATGACATAAATGTCAATCACTGTCTTTTATGTAAAGGGTGTCGTCGTGGTCGAAATACTCAAGAAGGACGTTAATCACTCTTCACACTAAGTAACTCTCTATGTTCATATATGAGTTCTACGATACTTTACATAGTGTCTATAATCAGTTCTGTAATTTTCGGCATTGGTTCCCATATTGAAACAAGTTTTTATGGTCAGTAGAATGTACTTAATATATTCTGTTTTTTATATCTGTTATTTGTGTAAAGTAATGTAAGTTAGAATATAAATACTCGTAATGGAGCGTGGCATAGCATTCGGTAATGACATACAGTATGGCAAGGGTGTAATTTTTAGTAGTATTTGAGATTCGAATACTTTTTTTTTCTTATAGACTTTAATTATTTGTAAGCTTAATCTAAGCTTAATCCTATGCAGGAATCCGTCTAGGTAGGTTTTAGCAGTTATTCTGCCGTGAAGCACTAGTGTGCAAACATTGCTGTGTTTCGGTTTGAAGGGCACTGTGAGCTAGCGTAATCACTGGGCATATGAGACTTAAGAACTGATGTCTCAGGGTGATGGGCACAGTGAGGTGTCACACAGAAATGTTCTGGGTGATACAGCATTTGTTACGGGCAGACGTTGCACTTGCCATCAGGTGAAAGTTTTGCTCGTTTCATCACTTTGTACAATAAAAAAAATTACAGTCTTAGTCGCATTACCGAATAACGACGTAAGAAGATGATTTCGCATAACCAGCAAGTACTTATCTAAGCCTAAAATCAATCAGAATGGTATTACTAAAACTATTATGCATTATGGACATTAAATATGACGCGTTTGTTACAAAAACCTACCTTTTATATTCTTTGGCTTTCTTTCCTAAATCAGCTGCGTGTCTCTCCACTGCGTCCAAATATTTATGTTTGTATGTTGGTGTCAGACTATATAGTATTCCTTCTTTCTCTTCAGCGGCATTCATGAGCGCTACCAACTGGTCCCTGAGACCGGGAAAACTGACGGCTAAATTATGAGTTTGTAACAGCAACGATCTAGTTTTGTCTGTCATGTTGTTCGTCGAGAGATTTGAGATGTCCTAAAAGGTATTAAGAGGATTAAAATTAAGTTATATAAGAAATAGTTTATTGTAAGAACTACTGTAAAACTAACATATTAACATTATGTAAGGTTAGATAAGAAGGAGTTTGACTAAGACTTTGGCAGATCGAGCAAAGTGGATTTCCAGCTCCATCCACTCCACGAGAAAAGAAACGCTATGGCGCTTCTTGTCTTCAGCAGTGAAGCCGCAGAACCGATCCGCCGCCAGGGCCGCGAAGGCTGCTGTTTACGAACTCGGGAGTGCAACCTTGTACACACAAAGGAGCAGGAGGCCGTGTTTGAAGGCGCGTCGTGTGGTCCGGTGCGCCTAGTTGGGGGGAAGAAAGGGGAGAAGTTATCCTCTTCCGAGAAACGGCTGCCAATGGTAGGCGGCCGGTGCCGGTGGTGTCACGGATGTGTGCGTGAGCGATTCCGTCGTCTTGTCAACATGCGGCGAAGGAGGAACACCATGCGGTTTAAATTGGTGTAAGTTCGACATAACCTACTTTTCCCTCGCAGGGGCATCGGAAACAATCCAACCGTTACTTCTAGTGTGGCAAGGTTCCCATGATGATTTTCACATTAAATAAAACAGTAGCATTTGCTTTACTTACTTCCAGCACTAGGCGACAACGCAATCCCACGTCTCGGACATGGGCTAGTCGTGGCGTCACATGCTTCTTCAATTCTGATACAGTATCTACCGCAGTCCACACCACGTCAGCAAGATGTGGAAGGTCGTCGGCTTTCCTTTCCCACTTATCAAGGGCCGACTGCAACTTGCGAAGACGCTTGTACATGTCTTCTATTCGGTATTTATATTCTTGGACTGACGTCGATTGTAGGTTTGCCTGTGAACGTTGTTAATTATTTTAATAACTATTATGGTTCATCATATCATCATATAATGCCGATATGTACCCGGCAGAGTAGAATAGCACCTACATCTTTCCTACCGAGTTGTCGTAAGAGGCAACTAAGGACAGTACGGACAGAATAATAGCATAATCTTCAATGACGTCACTACCCATTGCATTCCCACGAGCATACTGCTTAAGTAAGATTTTTTTGACTCGTACCAAAATGTGACGTTGTCACCCGTCACGTCTCGTTTCCCGCGAGGGCGAAAAGTGGGCTACGTGAGTGGCCTCTGCCTATCCCTTATATGGGAAAAAGGCGTCACTGTATGTTTGTATGTTAATGAAATGTCTTAAATTTATTTCGACTCCGATTCTGATAACTTTTTAGTTCGCTATTTTTGGTGCAAATTTACGACGCACTTGGCTGAAGGAAAACAGAGTCAGGAAATCGAAGAAACGAAAAAGTATAGGAATACTGTAGATTTCCTGATATTACCACTATGCTACGGCGTGTATTTCCTAATATCAACAATTTTCGAGGACATGTAAAGTCCGCCAAACTGCACTATATAGTTTCCCCGGTTTCTTTATCTTCTCTCAAGGTGTGCTGTTGTGAGCTCGGTCTCGTGAGTGAGTGTGGGTGGCTCAACATAAACTTAGAGGGCCTTGTAAAGTACCTACCATTTTTTTATTACAAACTAATTTTCCGTTGAGTATTTCAATCTGATTGAAAAACAAAAACAACTGACATATAAATAAACAAATTCAGTACTCACGGAGTCCGACACATCTGTTGCTCCTGCCATGTAATCCAAAAATGTCATTTCCCTAATATTTTTAAGTAGATGTCTCGCTTCTTTAATAGCTCTATGTGCGCTTAAGTGTTTCTCCCCTCTGGCGAAATCGTCCAACACTGCAACTTGTTCACCTAGAAGCCTTCTTTGCTTTAAAACATCTTCTAACCAGCTCATACTTTCCAAGCCTAAGTATTGTGCTTCTTTTTCTCTTCTTGTTGCTTCTAATTTCAATTTATTCGCAATTGTGAATGTTTCATGCTCTCTAGCCTCCACATTACTAAGGGCACTCTCTAAGTTTCTGGATTGTTCTATATCTTTCTTGATATTGTAAAGGTCGTTTCGTAGTGCAGAAGCGTTGTGAGCGAATTCTCGGACGGCTGGAAACGGCTGTGGTATTCTGCTGAGCTCCGTCAGGTCGGTGTGCATGCGTAAATCAGCGGTGAGGCTTTCAACGCCATCGAGCAGTGTTTGTGTGCAGTTATCGCAAGCTGATAAGAAATAAGGTTTTTAGTCCTAAACGTACTGTCTGATTTTTTTTACTTTAAAACAGTTTTTCTTTAAAAAATATATGCGATAAAAAATATTCAAAATGCAATAAAAAATATTATAGATACATAAGTTTTGTTTTATTGGATAGAGTGCCGAAACGAGCAAAACGTTCACATAATGGTAAGTGCAACGTCCATCCATAGCAAATGCTGCTATCACCCAGAACATTTCTGTGTGACACTACGCTGCGCCTGTCACCCTGAGATATTAGTTCTTAAGTCTCATACGCCCAGTGATTACACTAGCTCTCAGTGCCCTTCCAACCGAAACACGGTAATGTTTGCACACTACTGCTTCAAGTCAGAATAACTGGCTCTGAGGAGGTATCTACGTAGACGGAATCCTACATAAAAGTCTTAAGTAACAACTTTTGTTATAATCGTATTCTAATATCTCAGATCTCGAATTAACAAGAAAAATGGACCATTATCAATATTTAAGCCTATCATTAGTCCACTACTGAACATAGACTCTTAACCCTTAGATTAGCCACAAAAGTTTGTAGCTCTCATTTTGGGGGGATTTTGCAACCCAAGTTTATTATTCTGCCCATCTCCTGGTTTTCATTTTCCCTCTGTCGACTTTTACGACACCCACAGGATGAGATGGGGTGGTAGACTCACTTAAGCCACTACACATCATCATCACAAGCGCCTTAAATCAAAAGAAGATAGTGAATAAACTCACGTTTGCATCCGTCCTCGTCTAGATAGTGTCGCGGCAAAGCGCAGCGATCGCAGCGCTCGCCAACCGCGAAAGGCCGGCAGCGGCACATCGCGCGCGAATCGCAGCGGGCCGTCAGCGAGCCGCGCGCGTCGCACTGCACATGCCGCGCAACCGCCCGCCATCGTTCGGCGGAACCCCGCTGCGCACGCCTCGCACGAAGCCCCCGTATAACCTGCGCGTTTTTAACCGACTTCTAGAAGGAGGAGGTTACCAATTCTTCTAAATATTTATTTGCGTGTGTCCGGCAGAGTAGGATAGCACCTACCTCTTGTCTACCGAGGTATCGTAAGAGGCGACTAAGGTATTGTCGTATTGTCCGGGACAGCCTTATTCGTGCAGAGAACACCATAATATGCAATGCTTTCACTATACTGCTCGTGGGAAAGCAATGAGGAGGAAGAATTTTTTTTTGACTCGAACCAAAATGTCGGCGAAGTGGTTCGCCACCCGCCATGTCTCATTTCCCGCGGGAGCGAAAAGTGTTCTACATACACATAGACCACACGGTCTCTGCCTGCTCCGGATATGGTAAAAAGGCGTAATTGTAGGTATGTATGTTATGCGATATCTTCGCCAATTGTGAACCGTTTTCAATGATTATTTTTTTAGTTGATTTGGTTATACTCGAGGTTGGTACCATACACATTTAGTCAAGTTCTGATGATAATTTTCTCATGGATCCTTCATGAGAAATGTATGAAACTCTTAAATTAACGTAAGCATGTTTGGATCTGCTGCGTTAAAGTCGGTTTTTTGATTGATTAATATTTTATAATATTTTTATAGAAGATAACAAAAAAGTTCACCTGATGGTAAATGTAACGTCTGTCTATAAGAAAAGCTGTGTCGTTCAGAATATGTGTGTGTGGCACACATCGTCTCCTCGAGACATCAGTTTTTTTATTTTTATTGAATAAAGTGATGAAACGAGCAAAACGTTCACCTGATGGTTAAGCGCAGCGTCTGCCCATAACAAATGCTGTGTCACCCAGAAAATTTATGTGTGACACCACACTGTGCCCATCACCCTGAGACATAAGTTCTTAAGTCTCATATGCCCAGTGATTACGCTAGCCCCCAGTGCCCTTCAAACCGAAGCACAGTAGAATAACTGGCCCTGGGGTGGTACCTACCCAGACGGATTTCTGCATAATCCTACTACCAGTAAGTCAGTTTTTAAATCTCATATCCTCAGTAACTACACTAGCTCTTAGTGTTTTTTATAGCGAAATACATTAATGTTTGAACACTACTGCTTCACTGGCTCTGCAGTTGCAGCTGCCTAGACGAATTCCTGCCTAGGAATCCTAGAACCTAGTTTACAGCTATTTACAGGATTTTAGTACCTCTGAATGACAATAAAAAACTTTATTTGGACCGCTAATAAAATACGTAATTCAATACTCTCTGATCCACTGAGTATGCCTTAATATCTATTCCAAATTTATAATATTCCATTCTACCGATTCTAACTAAACATTTTTAGCTCGCATCTCAATCATCATTTTCAGCCTATCATTAGTCCACTGCTGAACCTAGGCTTCCTCCATAGATTGTTGCAAAAGCTTGTAGCAATCATATTGGGGGGATTTTGCCATTGTTGCCACGCTGAGCAGGCGGCAAATGCAGTTTATTTATTCGGATGTTCCAGGAAGACGACGCTACACATCTCCTGGTTTTCATTTTCTCCCTGTCGACTTTTACGACACCCGCACGACATGGGGTGGTAGATTTTGAGTGGCACTTATTCAGTGGCATTTATTTTGCATTGTAATTCAATTCATTTAAAGCGAAGCGTCGGGTTCTGCGAAAGTCTACCTACCGAGAGAGGGCAACAAAGGGAAATCCTTCTAACTTGAGATAGACCGGTTTCTAACAGTGGACAACAAGTGTTGACAGTGAGAAAGAGACAGCAACTGACAAGCATAATTAGAGGAATTGTTTGTACAATCATTTTTATTTACTCACCAGACATACATCGGCAGCGCAGCGTACCCCCGATAAGAGCACAAGAGCTAGCGAAGTTCCTAGCACGCGACGGACACGCGCAAGTTTGACAGCCGCCCGCTGACTCCGGAGAACCGAAGTAACCGACGGCACACCGCTCGCAGTGAGCACCGTCCGTGCCGCCCGTGCAGTTCTGCAATAAATAAATCAATCATCAATAAATAATCACGTATCAAGACTCTCACTACCCACTCACTGGTGGTAGGATTCCTATGCAGGAATCCGTCTAGGTAGGTACCACCCCAGGGCCCGTTATTCTGCCGTGAAGCAGTAGTGCGCAAACATTACTGTGTTTCGTTTTGAAGGGCACTGTGAGCTAGCGTAATCTGACTAGCGTGATGTGACGAGCGCAGCGTGGTGCCACACGGAAGTGTTCCGAGTGACACGGCATTTGTTATGGGCAGTCGTTGCACTCACCATCAGGTGAACGTTTTGATTATCTTGTCACTTTCTGCAATAAAAAAGCTGCATAAGCATTGTGCTTACATCAAACATTTGTATATAATTTTCTACGGGTTACATTTTGCAGTGTGCGCAGGAATTACACGAATTAATTCCCCTTCACCTTTCCAACATCGGACAACTAGAAGCACGGCAGGTTTCCAGCGCCTGTTGTGGACATACCTAGCATTCGAACGAAGCGTTTTGCTTCGTGGTTCATAATGAGTACAAGGACTCGAATAATTTGCGCTCATCAGCCATTTGGTCCGATTAAAATGTGGACGTCTTCAAGAGACGTGTAAATAGGCTCTCGCTAAGCTAGTGCGCTTACAATCGAAAACTATATGGACACTTACCATCACGGGGATCATAATTAAATACTAAGAATATGATGAGGCGAGGAAAACATTCACCTGTTGTTAAGTGCAACGCCCCTTGTCCCTTGATACATCAATTCCTAAGTCTCATATGCCAGCTCTCCGACCGAAACACAGTAATGTTTGCACACTGCTGTTTCACGGCAGGGTAAAACAGGACCTGACTACCTAGACGGAATCTTGCATCGCAAACCTACATAAGATCACAACTGTATCCTATAAGGGGTACTCAGAGACTGGGCACTCACTGCAAAAACAGATGTATGCCACAGTCCACGTTTCACCAAAACAATATAATGCCCTTGGTGTGATAGGTGGTGAGCCCATCGCCACCATGCGCTGTTGGGTGCACAGTGCAGATTAATTCCTTACTCGCCTTTTACGAGATCCATTGGTTGAGATGGAGTGGTGGTATTCTTTTTATGAGTTATCACCATTAAAACTAGCTTATTACTTAAAATATCTGTCTATTTACCAAGCAATGTCCTGTATCGGGATGGCAGGCGACGGCGCGTCCGTTGCAGGCGCATGGCTTCGCCACCGTCTCCACGTTGATGACGATGGTGCCGCCCACGTTGTTGGGGCGCGCGTCGGCCGCCGGCAGCCAGAAGCCGGTGGCGGCGCGCTGGCAGGACGCGTCCGCGTAGCCGCGCGGGCAGGCGCACCGCTCCACGCCCAGCGCGGGCGCACCGCGGCTCAACCCGGGAACCGCGGTCTCCAGTGACACTTTTAGTACCCTGCGAACATGTGTACAATATACAAAACATAAACTTAACTTATTCGTGTGTGTTATTTATAAATGTATGTATGTGTATAATTATGTATATATATTTTATAGTTTATCTTAATTAATGATTTTTTTACTCTCTTACTGTTCGCTGCACCGCCATATCATATTATATTATGAATATATTATAGAAGAGAATGCATTTAGACATTAAGTCCGCCATATGTACCACTAGTGCATAAAAGTTTAAATACGAGTAAATAAATAAATTTACAAAATAAAGTTAAAGGTAACAGCCGATCCATGTCCCACTGCTGAGCACAGGCCTCCTCTCATTTGCGGCTCCAATGTGGTGGACTTCATGAGCTCGACATATTTCTATTCCTCAGACATGAAGGTTTCCTCACGACGTGTTCCTTCAACGCTGAGTACGTGGTAAACCAGCAAAAAAAATTGCAGAAACATTTTAGAGGTGCCAGCACCGGGCATCGAACTCATATCACTCGCGTACTATGAAATTTAAGGCGAGCGCCTGGCCACTGAGTATTTATTTCACAGTGCATATAAATATAAAATAATAAAAAAGACTATATTTCACACTAATATACGTATATCCTTTCATTTCTGAGAGGGTTTTGGAGCCGGGAAGTCTGCTAATCTGTTCCAATGATGGTTGGCGGACTTCATATATCTTCCAATTATTTATTATTTCTCAGACATGCAGGTTTCCTCACGATGTTTTCCTTCACCGCCGAGCGCGTAGTAAATCAGCACTTAAAATTTCAGTTAACAATTTTAGTGGTGCTGCCACCGGGAATCGAAGCCTGGTCACTCGCGGACTATGAAATTTAAGGCGAGCGCCTGGCCACTGAGTATTTATCTAACAGTGCATATAAAGATAAAATAATAACAAAAAAAGAGTATATTTCACAGAGTATATAAAACATGAAAATTATAACACCTTAATAAAACTGCTTTTACAGATTTTTCGCGTAAATATAAGAACTCACACTTCTACTGGTGGTAGGATTCCTATGCAGGAATCCATCTAGGTAGGTACCACCCCAGGGTCAGTTATTCTGCCGTGAGGCAGTAGTGTGCAAGCATTACTGTGTTTCGGTTTGAAGGGCACTGTGAGCTAGCGTAATCACTGGGCATTTGAGACTTAAGAACTGATGTCTCAGGGTGACGGGCGCAGTGTGTTGTCAACCAGAAATATTCTGGGTGACACAGCATTTGTTGTGGGCGGACGTTGCACTTACCATCAGGTGAACGTTGTGCTCGTTTCGTCACTTTATACAACAAAAAAAAAAGAAACCAACAGTTTGAAATAATTTTGACAAATATATCATAACAGAACGTTTTAAGCTGTATGAATGAAGAATTCATTATTCTGTGATTTTTTTATTCGATAAAGTGAAGAACGTTTTTTACTGGTAAATAATAAAACTAGCATAACGTTTACCTGATGGTAAGTGCAACGTCTGCCCATAGCAAATGCTCTGTCACCCAGAACATTTCTGTATGACACCACACGGCGCCCATCGCCCTGAGATATCAGTTCTTAAGTCTCATATCCCCAGTGATTACACTAGCTCTCGGTGCCCTTCAGACCGAAACACAGTAATGTTTGCACACTATTCACGGCAGAATAACTGACAACGCGGTGGTATCTGCCTAGACGGATTCCTGCAAAGGAATCATACCACCAGTAAGTCATCGACGCGGATGTTGACGACAACAAAGTTAGTGACTAGACTCGGCATCGATAAAACTCAAACGATGCAATCCGTTTATCGATGTGATAAGTTCGACAATTCGGCCGATAGGTGTCCGGCAGAGTAGCACCTACCTCTTTCTTACCGAGGTGTTGTAAAGTCAAAGTCAAAGTCAAAATTTCTTTATTCAGTTTAGGCTTGTGTAAAGCTCTTATGAATGTCAAAATCTACACCGGTTCAAAAAATAAGACCTCAGAGAAGAACCGGCGAAGAAACTCTGAAGTCTTTCTTTTTTTCGTGTGGTGGCGGCTCGTTAAAGAATACTACCACTCCATCTCATCCAATGGATCTCGTAAAGGAATTAATCTGCACTGTGCACCCAACAGCGCATGGTAGCGATGGGCTCACCACCTATCACACCAAGTACATTATATTGTTTTCGGTGAAACGTGGATTGTGGCAGTCATCTGTTTTTGCAGTGAGTGCCCAGTCTCTGACTAGCCCTTATGGGATACAGTCGTGATCTTATGTATATGTATGCATATTACATGTCATTATATGTTACATAAAAATTACATCATAAATTTAGTAGCCAGGGGGTTTGCAAGTGCAGAGTAACAGTTATTTCCACACATCTCTGTCCTCTATGTAATGATCTACTTTATAATACGCTTTTTCCAAATAAATATGTAATGTCTTCTTGACAAGTTTATTGAATTCTATGTCAGTTTTTATTAAGAGGCAGGTATTGTACAGACGGTATACGGTATCAACATCAATGGCGAATACATCACTTACCTTCGATTTGCCGACGACATAGTCATAATGGCAGAATCGCTGGAGCACCTTAGCGCTATGCTCAATGACCTCAATAGTGTCTCCCAACGGGTAGGTCTCAAGATGAACATGGACAAGACGAAGATCATGTCTAACGTCCATGTCACACCTATACCGGTTATTGTTGGGAACACTACGATCGAAGTTGTTGACGAATATGTATACCTAGGACAGATTGTCCGACTAGGTAGGTCCAACTTCGACCGAGAGGTCAATCGACGGATCCAACTCGGCTGGGCAGCGTTCGGGAAACTGCGTCACATCTTCTCGTCGTGTATACCTCAATCCCTCAAAACCAAAGTGTACAACCAGTGCGTGTTGCCAGTGATGACATATGGAACCGAGACGTGGTCCTTCACTGCAGGCCGCATGGGGAAGCTCAGAATCGCTTAGCGAGCTATGGAAAGGGCTATGCTCGGAGTTTCTCTGCGAGATAAAATCCGTAACGATGTTATCCGCAGCAGAACCAGAGTAACCGACATAGCTCTAAGGATTAGCAAGCTGAAGTGGCAATGGGCCGGCCATATAGCTCGGAGAACCGATAACCGTTGGGGAAGAAAGGTTCTCGAGTGGCAACCTCGTACCGGCAAACGCAGTGTAGGGCGACCCCCCACTAGATGGAGCGACGACCTACCCAGTTTTGCAGGAAGTCGATGGATGCAGGTGGCTCAGGACCGTGTTTTGTGGCAATCTATGGGGAAGGCCTATGTTCAACAGTGGACTATGGTAGGCTGAAATGATGATGATTGTACAGACAGCCTTTATTCGTGTAGAGCAATACCATGCAGTGCTGTCACTTATACTGCTCGTGGGACCGCAATGGAGGGTAAGATTTTTTCTACTCATACCAAAATGGCGACGACGTGGCTACCCGGGGCCAATAGGGGTACGTGTGTGGCCTCTGCACTACCACTTATATGGGAAAAGGGCGTGACTGTGTATAAGTAAATTCGACAACCGACACCCGCACTATTGTGCACTTATCACTCACAGCACATGAACCGGTTCGTGTGCAGCCGGTGCCCGCGTAGAGACGCGCAGCTGTACCCTCGTGAGGCGCTGCAGCACCAGCATGAGGGCGCTCCGCGACGCCGCCCCTTGCCCGCGCACCCGCCACAGAGACTCGTGCAGCCACACGGCGTGCGACCCGTTTACAGCTGCCACGCGCTGCCACACGTTCGATTCCATTAGCACACAAATCGTTTGAGAACTTTGAGAACACATGAGTTTACTTACATCAGATATATATAGGTTTATTTTTTGTCTGTCTGTCTGTCTGTCTGTCTATATACGAACAAACTCAACTCGAGAACTACTAAAGTAACTCTCTCTGTCCCTTTGTCTGTTTGTTACCTTTTCACGGTTCAACCGCTGAACGGATCATGACGAAAATTGGCACAGGGATAACTTGAATTCTGAAATGGACATACCATACTCTTTATCCCGGAAAATCCAATAGTTCCAACGGGACATTTTAAAAAGGTAGTAGGTAATAACTCTGGTATCAACTTTGACATGTTTAAAATGTTGGTTCCGGCTGGGATTCGAACCCAAAACACGCGGCGTATAATTCATTTACACTGACCACTAGGCCATGCAGTCATCATATTCATATTTTAGCGTCAAATTTGCATTGAAAGGCATGTAGCAGTAAAACCAACACTTATTTAAAAGCTATATAAGACTGAACATTAGGGCACACAAACGGGCAAAACCTTCACCTGATGGTAAGTGCAACATCTGCCCATAACAAATGCTGTGTCACCCACAACATTTGTATGTTACACCAAACTGTGCCCGTCAATCTGAGACATCAGATCTTAAGTCTAACATGCCCACTGATTACGCTAGCTCTCAGTGCCCTTCAAACCGAAACACAGTGATGTTTGTATACTACTGCTTAACGGCAAAATAACTGGAACTGAATATAGAAGAGGAGTAACTCTCTCTGTCCCTCTGTCTGTTTGTTGCCTTTTCACGGCCCAACCACTGAACTGATCGTGACGAATTTTGGCACAAACATAGCTTGCAACCTGGAGACAGACATAGTATACTTTTTATTCTAGAAAATCATATAGTTTCCATGTGATATTTAAAAAACGAGCAAGCGGTTTACTCGATGGTACTCGTAAGTGCTACCGCCGCCCATGAACATCGGCAATACAAGAGGAATTCAGGGTAATTGCCGGCTTTTGAATAAGAAGAACGCTCTTTACTGGTACTTCTTCACTGGTGGTAGGATTCCTATGCAGGAATCCATCTAGGTAGGTACCTCCCCAGGGCCAGTTATTCTGCCGTGAAGCAGTAGTGTGCAAACATTACTGTGTTTCGGTTTGAAGGCCACTGTGAGCTAGCGTAATCACTGGGCATATGAGACTTAAGAACTGATGTCTCAGGGTGACGGGCGCAGTGTGGTGTCACACAGTAATTTTCTGGGTGACACAGCATTTGTTATGGGCAGACGTTGCACTTACCATCAGGTGAACGTTTTGCTCGTTCCGTCATTTTAATGAAATAAAAAAAAAATCACTTACTTCGTAATAATCCAACACAAGATTGCGCCCGTACAGCCTCACAAGCGGGAACTTGTCTAGAGAATCGGGCGGCAGTTCCTCTCCGCCTTCCTCCTCCACCGTGAACCTCAGCGCACCGCCATACGACATGACGCGGTCACCGAGGAACAACTCGCCGAGTTCAACGTAAACCGGCACAGGAGGCCAGGGGACGGCTATAGTTGCATCAGGGAAACGGGTGTGGACTGCTAGCAGGGAATCTTGATCCATCTGTGGGGTCATAGAAATTTTAATTTTTAGGTAGCTCCATTCTAGTGATAGCGATTATTGATAATGGAATTTTCGTGCAATCAGTTATCAAGTTATAAAGCATGTTGTTTTCTTTTCTGGTGCTCACAGAGTGAGGTTGGAACTCTACTGGCGACGATAATTCCAGACCTGATAAAACGAGCATAACAAATGCTGTGTCACCCAGAATATTTTTGCGTCTTTCAAGTCTTTAGTTATTTAGTCTCATATGCCCAGTGATTACACAGTAATGTTTGCAAAATATTGCTTCACAGCGAAATAACTGGCCTTCGGATGGTACCTACCTAGACAGATTTCTGCATATAAAGCCGTCTAGGTCCAAGAATATTTTTTGGATTACAACTAAATGAATTGATGAAACAGCGTGCAAAGTGTAACAGTAGTATTTTTTAAATACAGCTAATATTTATACTTTTGTTTCCGATTAACAACCAGTAAGATATTCGCCGTGCGGTGGCGACTTAAGAGAATCTACCATCTCATCCCGTGAGTGTCGTAAAAGTCGGCAGAGGGCAAATTGAAGCCAGAAGATGGGCAGCAGCACCTTCTTGGAAGATATGATAAATAAACTGCGCTTGCCAACCCGAATGCCAAGCGTGGCAATTATGGCAAAATCCCTTCAAAATGAGAGCTTCTTGAGACAATCTATGGGGAAGGCCTATGTTCAGCAGTGAACTAGTAATAGGCTAAAATGATGATGATAAAGGTATTAGCAAAAATGCAGAGGGACGAGCCTTCATCATCCTATATCCGATGTAATGCTTATTGATAATGTCTTCCTGGTTGATTTTCTACCACGGCCACAGCTTCCGACTACTCTGATCGCTAGGAGATCTCGCGATAAAGGGACAGGTGTAGTGCCAGAACAAACACAACGAGGTATTCGAACGCTGACCTGCTCGGAAAGCTAGAAGTTGTACCCTCCACTTACTGTAGTTATGGAGTCCCCTCGTAGGAGTGTGAGGTGCAAGGGCGCGGGTGCGTGCAGCGCCGCGCGGGTTACCGCCGCCTGCGTGCACTGCGCGCTGCGCCCAAAGCAGAAGCACGCCGTGCACCCAGAAGGATTTTCATCTGATAGTCCGAATGTGCCTTCTAAGCAGGAGTCGCATTTGTCACCTACTACGTTCTCCTAGATGGGGTAATCATCAATAAACAATACAATAAGACTCAGAAACATTAAACGTAGTGACCGTTATTCCTTAGTATTTTTCTATACATACAAATAAATAAAATTGAAGTGTCTGTTTGTAAAAAGAAAAACAACAGCTTTTTACTCAACGTTTATGTTTATACGGTACTTATAAAGAAAAAATAAATTTTTAAGGTTTTTGTCTGTCTGTCTATCTGTCTGCTTGTTGCGGCTAATCTCCGAAACGGCTAGACCGATTTTGACGGGGCTTCACTGACAGATAGCTGATATTATAGCGGGTAACCTAGGTAACTTTAATTTTAGAAAAATAATTAGAGCCTCGCGCAAAAAATTAAAACCTCAAAATCCGATTGAAATAATGAAGTATATATATAATTCATTACCTAAGGAGCTACGTAATTAAACATTAGACTTCTGTTATGTCGACAGTGTCACTAAAGAAAGAAAAGAAAGAAAGAAAGAAAAACTTTATTCAATACTACAACACAACATACGTTACAATTCAAAAAATAAGTAAACAATAAGATACGACGTATTACATTGACAGACGTACGTTGGGTTATAGCAACGAAAAGGCTGTCGACTCAGCATAATGCTATGGCAGAGTTGCCACAGCGCTGTTATTGTGTCGATGCCTCAGGTTTACCGAGCAGTTACCGGGCATATTGTTAATCGACTTAGTACATTTTAAAAGAAATAAATATGCGCACATGTACACGGATACACACACACACACACATATATATATATATTCATATATATACACATATACATACATACACATACATATACATACACACACACATACACATATACACATGCATGCACATACATGCACATGCATTATATAAATAAAATAGAATAAAAATGCATGCGCAAAATTACAAAAAAAAAAGATCTGAAATATAGATGTAAATATTTCAGATCTTTTTTTTACAAACTATTAAATATTAAACACAAATGTAGTGTAAACAGATAACAAAAAATAAAAAGAAGAAAAAAAGTTTATGTCTCTCCGTCACTAATCAATTAATCATGCGTAATAACCAGGTTTTTAGTCTGTGCACTAATCTGAAATTGAATAGTTGACACGTTTACATAAATACGTGGCACCGAAATTAAAAAAAAAAATTACTTTGGGTCATTGTTCTCTAGAAGATAAGACTTATAACGAACTGAAAAATAAGGCTTTGTACGAATTTCTCGAAGCGGTGGCGGTAAATCGTTCCAGCACTTTGTTGCCAATTAACGAAAACTACCTCGAAACGCAGCAGTAACGTGTCCTGGGACAGCTAAGAGAAACTTCGCACCACGAGTATTATGAACGTTATATTCACTAGACTATTTAAGCGTAATTCTTTTAATTTAATTATGTCCATTGAAATCCTATAAATCATTAACCGATGTCAAAAAAGGAGGCGGAGATAAAAAAACACATACTGACGAACATATAATATTCGACAGTATGTATTTTTTATCTATGTTCACCGACATTTACGACAATTATGGACAATATTTTTCAAAATTTTCTTTGTTTGAAGGGGATACCATAA
Organism: Luehdorfia chinensis; assembly: GCA_019845155.1. Classification (NCBI taxonomy): domain Eukaryota; kingdom Metazoa; phylum Arthropoda; class Insecta; order Lepidoptera; family Papilionidae; genus Luehdorfia; species Luehdorfia chinensis. The sequence continues at coordinate 13,305,019 of JAHVAK010000103.1, forward strand.
GGGGTACCCCCCTTATGGTATCATATAATTTTTGTCAAGTTCTGATGGTGGGATCCCCAAACATGCTGAATTCGCTTTTTTATATAATTTTTATAATTTAATTCACATTTCACAATTTATATAATTTAAACAAAAATGTTGTTATAGATACATTCCTGAACTCGTTTCCGGTACGTTTACTCATTTATGGTTTCCAGAGACCTCCGACAGATGGCAGTTAAACTATCATAATCATTACGACCGAGGTATCCCAAGCACTGCGAGTAAGGCTTTGACTGTTAGGTGATCAATAAAGCACTTTTTTAATTGAACTATAATTTGCAGACATTTTCGCGGAAAATATTAACTATTGCGCCGACGTTTCGATCGCTTTACAGCACCTATGGTCACGCGAGCACTGTGGTGAATAACGTTCAGATGTTATAGTTAATAATTGAGTATTCTAACTTTTCAGTTAGAATATTCAATTACTAAACCAAATTTGTTCTTTAAAAACACTGTAAACATCAGATAATAGCTTTAGAATTATGTAAGTTGGTTTTTACTTCGTGTTATGCAAGTTCTAAAGCCGTGTGGTGGCGACGTAGGAGAATACGTGGGTATCGTCTAACTCGGCTGAGAGAAATGCAGAAAAAATTGCATGGCCTCCGATAGACATCAACCATTTCGAAAAATGCCAGACCGAAAATATGCAGAGATGAAAGATAGTATTAGATAGTGCATGTCGGTTACGGCATCATTTCTTTTGGGAAGAGGCCCATGTCCTGTAGTGGACTATTTAAGGCTAATGAAGATGAAAGTCTATGCGGACGAAGCTTGTTTAGAATAAAATTAAAGATTCATATTGCAACAAACAAATTCAAATCAAATTCGCACCACAATGTAATACAATTTTTTTAAGCAAACCGAAACACGGTTTTGATTTGACGATTCTCGTTGGATGTGACGTTATATTTTTTTTAATTTTTAATCGTAGCTTGCGAATAGATTTTTTTTCAACAACCTGCCAATCAAATTGTTGTCTGATAAAATTTAAATAGGCATTTTTCAAGTTTGACACCCACGTTGCTGTCGAAAAACGTAAAAAAAACATGGACGTGTTTAAGCTGTCAAATGTTATACTTCAGCAATACACGCCCTCGATGTGCGATCACGCGGCATTAAGCGCATTGGAGGGTAAACACAAGCGTAGACCGAATTTGTTTTTATGGTATAAACTGGGAAGTGTCGCGACTAGCAAGTCGTTCACCTAATGGTAAGTTGCACGCCTGATCGTAACTGGGGTGTCACCCAGGACTTTGCACTGAAAAGTTTGGTGTAGAATCGTGCTGCATTCCGCACCAAGAAAGCATCGGTTCTTAAGTTTCATTTTGTCCTGTCATTCAGTGCCGTGCTATATATATACATGGAGGTTTTGGTTTTTTTTATTGGATACAGTGACGAAACGAGCAAAACGTTCACCTGCTGGTAAGGGCCACGTCCGCCCATAACAAATGCTATGTCGCCCAGAACTTTTTTGTGTGACGCCATACTGTGCTCGTCACACTGAGACATCCGCTCTTAAGTCACATATGCCCAGTGATTACGCTTGCTCTCAGTGCCCTTCAAACCGAAACACAGTAATGTTTGCACACATTACTGCTTCACGACAGAATAACTGGCTCTGGGGTGGTACCAAACTAGACGAATTTCTATACAGAAATTCTACCACCAGTATAAAAATTGAGTATCAAAAAAAGTTTAACAGTCGAACTTACTTTACATGGGCATCGTCCTAGTTCATCACAAGGACAGACACCAACTCGACAGCGGCTTGTACCGGCGGTCACGCAGCCGCAGGGTCTGCAGCGCGGCCCGAAGTATCCTGAAGCGCACCTGTCGCACGACCTTCCACTCCAGCCTTGACGGCAAACGCACTGTCCCGACACTGGGTCGCATGACGCTGTAAATCCAAAAAAAATCATTGGAAGAAAAACCAATTAGGACCAAAAATAATAATTCAAAGCTGAATGTACCCTGAGTTAACTACGACACCAGGACATCTGTCACCTCAGTCCTCCCGTGACCATGGTTGCTGTAAAACACTCGAAACGTCGGGTTAGAAATAGTTAAAAATTAAACGCTATAAAATCCGTAAAAATTAGTTTTATTTAAATGTGTAGTATTCGCGTAAATAAAAGAAATCATTATAATATATGTGTACATTAAAATGTTTACTGGTTTCAAAAATAAGTCTTCCCGATTCAACAGTGGTTGGCGTAGTAGTAGTTCTGATACGTTAGAATGAGGGTCGTCTAGCCTAGAGCTATCGAAATGGTTGGATTGACGCAGGCGCCTACTCAAAAGTATTTTATAAATTTTTGAAAATACAAATCTTTGTAAATACATATCTCAAAATATCGGCACAGATAAAAAAATAATCAAATTAAAATAATTGTAGGTTCAAAATACATTATATTTATATAAATGTAACCTGGACTTTTGGCGCCAACTCTAAAAGTGACTACCGCCACTTTGTTTTTATCGGTTTTTGTAATTTCTGTCTATATTTGGAGTTTTGATGTCTAATATTGATAGTTTATCATACAGCAAGTGCACGTGGAAGTGTACCGTAATTAGAAAATTGGATATACTTTCCAATATGTATACATTTTTTTTTACTTTTCATACAAATTGGCAAAAAACACGCAATTACATAAAATATGACAAATAATTGATGTCAAACGTCAATCACTTCTCGTTTCAATTAGTTTACCGTTCCGAAAATTTTTAAAGAATCGATACCTACTCGATACCAAGTGTTTACTTAGTTATTTAATATCCAAATGTACCCAAAACCGAATCAGAGCACCCCACTATCCACGTGGTCTTATCTGCCCTACCCCTAGAATGTATATAAGGCTCGGAGGCGCGGAGAAATATAATATATATAATATAAATAGCGCTATTCTAACCTTAAAACTTTAACCATGAATATTTCCATAACCATGGCGTTCCGCAGGGTGGGGTTGGCACAGGGGGGTAGCCCTCCGCCCCCTCCCATCCCTAAAATCTCATATATCGATGGTCCATTTTGGAAAGTTTAAATAGCGCTATTATAACCTTAAAACTTTAACCATGAATATCTTCATAACCATGGCGTTCCGCAGGGTGGGGATAGCACAGGGGGGTAGCCCACCGCTCTCTCCCACCCCTAAAACCTCATATATAGATTGTCCCCTTTGGAAAGTTTTAATAGCGCTATTCTAACCTTAAAACTTTAACCATGAATATCTCCATAACCATGGGGTTCCGCAGGGTGGGGATGGCAAAGGGGGGTAGCCCTCCCCCCTTTGACCCCTCCCACCGCTAAAACCTCATATATCGAGGGTCCATATTGGAAAGTTTAACCAGAAAATTCAATTCAAGACCAAAATTGTACTTTTCGTTTTGTCTCCATCAGTTTAGCAAATCTTCATCTTCATCACCATTCATAAGACCAGGAAATCTTCAATTAAAGTCAACTGTCATTTTACTGTCGATCGAAACGAAGTCCTTATTACAATTCAATTATTACTAGACATCGGCAAAAATGTCTCGATTTGGTAGCTGGTTGCCAGGACCAAAAAAGAAGGAGAAGAAATAGATATACAATTCCTATAAAAATAGTTGAGTAAGTAAAAAGATTTTTATTGATTATGCTACAATAAGGTCTGCGCTCAGTATTGCACAAGTGCGTTCAATATAACCACTGATTTTCAGTGAAGTTCGCTTTTAATCTCAAGCAGATAGCGTTCTAATTTCGGTATTCAGTTCAATGTTAAATAATAGTCCTTAATGTTGCAACGTAACAATAACTTACGTAGCTACAAAACTAATGTCGGTTTAAATGCAAGTAACTGAACCTGTTGAGACATGCCACTTACAGGAGAGGGCGCCGGGCCCGCATGTGCAGGGCAGGCAGCCATGCGCGCGGCCCCAGTAGCCGCGTGCGCACTGCGAGCAACTCGGCCCGCGGGTTCGCGCTGGACACACGCAGCGACCGTTGGCAGGGGAGCACACCTTGCCGTCGCTACACGCTGGGCAAGCTGCCGAATAAAAGTTACTATAGACCGTGTGATGGCGGCCTAAGAGAACCTACCACCCCATCTCATTCTGTGTCGTAAGTCGACAGAGGGAAAATAAAAACTAGATGGGCAGCAGCATCGTCCTGGAACATCTGAATGAATAATCTGCGGTTACCAAGCGTGGCAACTATGGCAAAATCGCCCCAAAATGAAAGCTTCAAACTTTTGTAGCAATCTTTGGGGGCCTATGGTTCAGCAGTGAACTAGTGATAGGCTGAAATGATGATGATGATTGGTTTTTTTGTGTTTTTGCCAGATATTGTTTGGCAAAAGACAGGGGTAGCAACCATCAGACCGATCAATCGAATGTGGAAAGAGATAGCGCTATCTAGGAAGTATGAGCTAATTCTCGAGCTTCTCATGTAGTGACATAGATGGCGCTACCTGTTGTAATTATGTAAGTACTTAGGACAAGAAATCACACAATCCATTTGATATTAAGTAGCCCCTTGTAGAAGTGACCTGTAGATATCTTACTGGTGGTAGAATTCCTATGCAGGTATCCGTCTCAGTAGTTACCACCGCAGGGTCAGTTATTCTGCCGTGGAGCAGTAGTGCGAACACTCACTGGGTATATGAGACTTAAGAACTGATGACTCAGGGTGACGGGTGCAGTGTAGTGTCACACAGAAATGTTCTGGGGGACACAGCATTCGTTAAGGGCTGACATTGCACTTACCATCAGTTGAATGTTTTGACCGTTTCGACACACAACAAATAGATAGTCTATCGATTTATATGGGGGCGAAATGGATTTGGTCTCTGCCTATCCCAATTGGAAAGATGTATGTATGACATAATAAGCTGTGCCTTATATTGTAAAGGCACGACAACGTTGGAAGTACATGTCGCTGTGGTTAAATCCATAGCCATTTTATTTTATAGTTACTTACGCAAGCATCCTGCGGGTCCGAACCCGTAGTACCCGGGTAGGCAGCGGTCGCAACGCGCTCCGCCGACGCCGAGTGCGCAGGCGCAGGCGCCCGACGCCGGCTCGCACGCCGCCGCGCCAGCGCCGCACTCGCAGCGCCGACACCCGCCGCGCTCTAGACCCCAGTAGCCCTCCTACAACAACCAATATAGAACATGAAATGTTAGCTTATAACGATCTCAAGTCGGGTTAGTCTCTTATCTCATTCTAAAATCTATGTACGAAGTGTGACAGAGAGAAACACTTAACTAATAAAAGATACTACCACCCCATCTCATCCCGAGGGTGTCGTAAAAGTCGACAGAGGGAAAACTAAAACCAGAAGATGGAGCAGCAGCATATTCCTGAAACATCAGAATTAATAAACTGCGGTTGCCAACCTCAAAAATCTGGCAAAATCCCTCCAAAATGAGAGCTACAATCTTTTGTGGCAATCTATGGAGGAGGCCTATGTTCAGCAGTGGACTAGTGATAGGCTGAAACCATATGTTGTAATTTCAACTGGACTCGTTTTCTAAATATTGTATCATTATTATGTTACGCGAGTAACCTGGGTTCGATCCCCGGTGCCAGCACCTCTATAATTGTTCTACAATTTTAAGTGCTGATTTACCACGTGTTTAGCGGTGAAGGAAAACATCGCGAGGAAACCTGCATGTCCGTGAAATAGAAATATTTCAAGGATATGTGAAGTCCGCCAACCCGCATTGGAGCAGCGTGGCGGACTCTTCCCAGCTCCAAAACCCTCTCAGAAATGAGAGGAGGCCTGTGCTCAGCAGTGGGACATTTATAGGCTGTTACTTTACTTTTTTTTACTTTATTATGTAGTTATCTTCTAATTATAGACATCCTTCCATTATTATTAAATATCAATCGGAGGAAGGTCTGGCGGCAGATTTAGGTAACGAGCTGAACTGTGGATGTGTGGTCATTGAACTATTGGTCAAAACATTATCAAAATATGTGTCTATTGTTATTTGCTCGGTGAAGAATTATCAAGGATCACTATTCTCAATTTATGAGACAATTTGAACCAATCCACAGTGTTAGTCCTGTACCACCCACCGCACGCAGCGATCGATCTCACTTGCTGTCACAATGCATTATGTAAACTGTAATTCATATCCTTTTGATTGGCGGTCGAGGAACCAATATGCTATATTACTGCCTTACCGTTTTGGCGACTCACTGATTTATAATTTTAATTTTCTTATTACCTATGTAATGCTTATTTAAACAAGCATTTAAATAAAAGTAATTACGTATCGCAGAATAACCTTTTTTCTTATTTTTTTTTAATTGAAAAAACCCAATCATTTTAATGCGTAGTAAAAGTAGTAAAGTAAAGTTTCAGCCTATAAATGTCCCACTGCTGAGCACACGCCTCCTATCATTTCTGAGACGTTTTTGGTGCTAGGAAGAATCCGCCACGCTGCTCCAATGCGGGTTGGCGGACTACACGTCTACGAAAAATATTTTTTTTTCTCAGACATGTAGGTTTCCTCACGATGTTTTCCTTCACCGCCGTGCACATGGTAATTCAGCACTTAAAATTGCAATTAACAATTTTAGTGGTGCCGGCACCGGCAATCGAACCCAGGGCCACTCGCTTACCATGAAATTTAAAGCGAGCGCCTAGCCCCCGAGCTACCACGACGTAGATCTTATAATAAATAGCTCATACTCTCAATACCACAAGTCCACTGCTGAACATAGGCCTCCCCCATAGATAGCAACAAAGGTTTGTAGCTCTCATATCGGGGGGATTTTGCCATAGTTGCCACGCTTGGCGGGCGGGTAGGCAACCGCAGTTTATTTATTCAGATGTTTCAGAAAGATGCTGCTGCCCATCTCCTGGTTTTAATTTCCCTCTGTCGACTTTTACGACACCCATGGGATGGGGTGGGGTGGTAGATTCTCTTAGGCTGCTACCACACGGCATTGTATGCATTCAGTGGCCTTTTTTAAGCGGCAGCATAATAACAAGAGTTTTAATAATTTCATAATGACTTGTTATTTTTGTGTTGTGAATGACGTATTCAATCTGTAATACGGTAAGATATCAATGTTACCTCTTAATAATGTTAAAATATGTATAATTGAAGCAACAGTCTGTTAAATGTACCTTTGTTAAGAAAAAATGTTTTCAATCGTGTACAGCATCACATGCAGACGCCTGACGTCATAAGTTTCGCATTTTGTTGATTTACTATGACGAAATGTTTTGAAATACATGCAATAATTGTTTTAAATTTGATCAGTGTACTAACTGTCAAGCAGACTTGTTCAAATGACCAAAAAGAAATACTTTGCCATCGTCTTTTATAAAAGCCTTGCTCCCAAGGAGCATTTTGTTTGCGCCAAGCAAAAAGGACGTAGGCCACTTTCTTAGAAATGTCTAGTTGACATTTCCTCGGCTATAAAGCACGACGCGGGTGTAACGGTCCGCGGTATTTACGGCGGCCCCGTGTAATTGTAGCGATAATTGGCAACGGCCTCTCCCGCCCAGTATGACGCGCCATTTTGAATTATATTAAAGAGCTCGCGTCGCCATTTTCAACGCTGGTGAATTAGGCGATTATATCGTGGTCTTCAAACGAAATGTCAAAATAGAACGAATGTACCACATGAACTCGTAAAAAAAGTTAAAGTTTTTTTAATAATATTTTTTTTTTATTTCTTCCCACAATATAATAACTATGAACATTTTATAAAAGTATTAAACATTCGAATACTGTGAGAGACTGGTGCTTATACTAGGCTTTGCGCCTGTATTTCAGGACACCAGGTCTCCGCCCCTAGGTAGTCATTACAATACTTTATATGTTTATATATTGTGTTTTAACTCTAGCTTAAAATTATATAAGGTAGTGTTAGTATAATTTAATTGTGTGTGCGTGTGTGTGTGTGTGTGTGTGTGTGTGTGTGTGTGTGTGTGTGTGTGTGTGTGTGTGTGTGTGTGTGTGTGTGTGTGTGTGTGTGTGTGTGTGTGTGTGTGTGTGTGTGTGTGTGTGTGTGTGTGTGTGTGTGTGTGTGTGTGAGTGTGAGTGTGTGTGTGTGTGTGTGTGTGTGCGCGCGTGTGTGCGTGTGTGTGTGCGTGTGTGTGTGTGTGTGTGTGTAATTGTATGTTGTTGTTTAGTACAAGTACTCGTATGTATGTAAGGTGTGGTGTCGCGGTAGGCGTGACAGAAGTATGGCATGTACAAATTTTTAAATTATATTTTTATTAAACATATAGTTTTACATAAGTTGTTATATGTGTTGGTATTATTTATTTAGTTTTGTCAGTAATATTAATAACAGTAATATTAATAACAAAAGTAACAGCATTTAAATGGCTGACTGCTGAATACAGGCCTGCGATCCATCTTTGAGAAGGTTTTGGAGCTGTGAAGAGTCCGCCGCGCAACTACAATGCGGGTTGGCGACTTCACGTTTCTTAGAAATATTCTTATTCCTAAGACATGCAGGTTACTGGTGGTAGGATTCCTATGCAGGAATCCGTCTAGGTAGGTACCACCCCAGGGCCAGATACTCTGCCGTGAAGCAGTAGTGTGCAAACATTACTGTGTTTCGGTTTGAAGGGCACTGATAGCTAGCGTAATCACTGGCCATATGAGACTTGAGAACTGACGTCTCAGGGTGACGGGCGCATTGTAGTGTCACACTGTTCTGGGTGACACAGCATTTGTTATGGGCAGACGTTGCACTTACTATCAGGTGAACGTTTCGCTCGTTCCGTCACTTTCATAAAATAAAAAAAAAAATCCTCTCTATGGTTTCCCTGATCGGTGAGCACTTTTATCAAGTTTCGTCAAACAGTACTCGAAATAGCAGAACAATTTTAGAGGTGTCGGAACTTGGGATCGAACTCGGGTCACTCACGTACTATCTATACTAATAATATAAAGCTGAAGAGTTTGTTTGGGTGAACGCGCTAATCTCAGGAACTACTGGTTCAAATTGAAAAAATTCTTAGTGTTGGATAGCCCATTTATCGAGGAAGGCAATAGGCTATATAACATCACGCTGCAACCCTTAGAGCGATTTCTTTTAAATTAAACGACGGGTGAAACCGCGGGGCTAGTGAAATATAAAGCAACCGCGCGGCCTCTGAGCTATCTCGGCTCTATAAAGCTCATATATTAGATAATATTAATACCTACCTTTATTGATTTTTTTTTATATAGGATAATGACGCCCATTGCCACTGCTAAAAAAGGACTCTCTTATAGATTAATAGGCGAGAGATTTTTATAATTGCAACGCCGGTTGCCCAGCCGTTGCATAACAGTAAATTTTAGTTAAATTTACCGCTATACAACTGCATAGGAATCCGTCTAGGTAGATACCAACCCAGGCCAGTTATTCTGCCGCGAAGCAGTACTGTGCAAACATTACTGTGTTTCGGTCTGACGGGCCTTTGTCTTTGCAACTATTTTAATCTCTGAGCATATGAGACTTAAGAACTGACGTCTCAGGGTGACTGGCGCAGTGTGACACAGCATTTGTTTTGGGCAGACGTTGCACTTACCAGCAGGTGAACGGTTTGTTGGTCTAGTCACTTTATAGAATTAAAAGAAATCTGTATCGCTACCCATCTTTTAGTTTTTAAAAAATATTAAGTCACTATCTTGTAACACTCACAGAACATGTTGCGATGACAAGCTGTCTTATATTAATTACTAGCGATCCGCCCCGGCTTCGCACGAGTATATTAATTATCAGTCTGCCTCCGCTGGGCTATTTCCAATGAGCTGGTCAAGCGCCTGGTGAGAAACTATTAAGAATTAGTTAAATAATTCCGTTAAGAATTTTTCCACCCGGTAATATAGATGTTACACTTTCAATTGACATTGGGAAAGACATGGTCGCTAACACTGATATACAAACAACTAAAACACAGTTCCATACGAAAATCGCTTCAAAAAGCGTCCTCGATCGATCAAAACCTAAAATAATGACTATGTTCGCTAATTCTGTTTAAATAATAACAAATTTAATCTTATATCCACGACATAAAGTAGCTTTTTAAATGAAATCGAGAAAAACAGAAGTTTTGACAATCCTTGCGTTGACACGGCTGACATGATGCTAATCGATATCGTATTGTGCGTACGTAATATAATAACTCAGTATTGTGCGCTCTATTTTTAAGGACGTTTATGAGTCGCTGACTGCTGTGAGGTTTTTTAATATCAAAGGTCACTAATATTTAATGTTAAACGTTGTATTGATAATAGTCATCGGTTTAAAATTAAATTGAAGCTGTTTAAACTGAAACGGTATTCTAGGGATCAGAATGATTTGCTCCACTGCCAGTAAAGATGGTGCCCGCTGGATTGTTTTTAAATGTTGTGTGTTAATCAACTTTAGAAAATACGGACCGCTTTATTATAGAACTATTTGAGATCAACAATTTTGGAAAAGACTGTTTTCTCGTATGTAATGTAACGATTTCAACAGTGCCCGCCAATAATATCATCCCATTTAGTTTATTTTTTGCTTGTTGATGATTTAGCACTTCCTTGACAAACGTTACAAACGGTACAATCAGTGCGTGTTGCCAGCGATGACATATGGAACCGAGACGTGGTCCTTCACTGCAGGCCGCATGAGGAAGCTCAGAATCGCGCAGCGAGCTATGGAAAGGGCTATGCTCGGAGTTTCTCTGCGAGATAAAATCCGTAACGATGTTATCCGCAGCAGAACCAGAGTAACCGACGTAGGCCTAAGGATTAGCAAGCTGAAGTGGCAATGGGCCGGCCATATAGCTCGGAGAACCGATAACCGTTGGGGAAGAAAGGTTCTCTAGTGGCAAACGCAGTGTGAGGCGACCCCCCACTAGATGGAGCGACGACCTACACGGTTTTGCAGGAAGTCGATGGATGCAGGTGGCTCAGGACCGTGTTTCGTGGCAATCTGTGGGGGAGGCCTATGTTCAGCAGTGGACTATGGTAGGCTAAAATGATGATGATGATGATGACAAACGTTCTCGAAACTCTTGCCGTCTTCAAAAATATTACCGCAGTCACTATTTGAGATGTAATATAAATAGAGCACATACATTTTACCAAACACCTTATCACAAGATTTAATCTATTCATTTATGCAAACCAGAATAAAAACCGTTTAGTAGTTTTCAAGATAGCGCATGTAGACAGACAGACGCGCGGCGGGAGACTGTTTTATAATAATACGTTAACTGTAGTGTATATATATGTATTAATAATCATTATTAAATATAAAATCTTGTATGTATAGAATCATAAACTGGCTTAACAACTTGTTGTAGAAAATTCATTGAAGACGATTTGACATTTACGTAAGTTGAACTATCCAGCTAAATTAATGTTGGCTGACGCATTTCCGACCTGCACAGTGAGTTCTAAGTTGTACGTTAGCGGCCGGTTGATTTGTAAATAGGTCGCACTGATTTGTAAGGCCGCGTTGCTTTGTGCGCGGTGCTGTTTGACGTATTTAACTATTTTACATGAATGAGGAATACGAATTATGATGTTTAGAGACTTCTTGCGTTGGCGTTGAATCGATTAAAATTACTTTTGATCAAGAAATATGTGCGAATAGGGCTACAGAAAGTATATCATTAAAAAGTTTCTAATTATGTTCTATAAAACTGTAGACACAGTTATCTTAGAAAAAGATGCACCACACTTGGATTTCTCTGTATCGTATCATGTCAGCCTTTCCCACCACTGCTGAACATCAACCATCGATTGACACAAAAGTTGTAGCGCTCATTTTGGGGGGATTTTACCGTAGTTGCCACGCTTGGCAGGCGGGTTGGCAACCGCAGTTTGTTTCTTCAGATGTTTCAGGAAGATGCAGATCACGACTGTATCCCATAAGGGGTAGTCAGAGACTGGGCACTCACTGCAAAAACAGATGACTGCCACAATCCACGTTTCACCAAAACAATATAAAGCACTTGGTGTGATAGGTGGTGAGCCCATCGCCACCATGCGCTGTTGGGTGCACAGTGCAGTTTAATTCCTTACTCGCCTTTTACGAGATCCATTGGATGAGATGGAGTGGTAGTATTCTTTTAACGAGCCGCCATCTCATGGTTTTCTATTTCCCTCTGTCGACTTTTACTACACCTACGGGATGAGATGGGGTGCTAGATTCTCTTAAGCCGTTACCACACGGTTGTACCACTTGTATCGTATGTGCGTGTTAAAGACATAATCTGACTAGACATAAACACATACACAATACTACCAGACCCCATAAACAACGATTAGTGTTTTTGCAACTAATCGTTAGCTCCGACTGGGCGACAAGACCCGCGGCATTTAAGTCGGGTACTCTGACCATTATGCCGACCGTCACAGTAAATGGTTACATACGATTTTAACCCATTATTAAGCGTACAGACTTGGTTAAGCAAATGAATGTCATTATTCCCACATTTGTTATGTTTTTTTGCCGGGGCTGTCTTATCTATTTGTAAATTAGTCGTTAGTATTTGTATATAGATACCATCCATACTATCCATACTAATATTATAAATGCGAAAGTAACTCTCCGTCTGTCTGTTTGTTACCTTTTCACGGTTCAACCGTTGACGTAATCGTGACGAAATTTGGCACAGAGATAGCTTGCATCCCGGAGATGGATATATGATATTTTGTCTCGGAAAATCGAATAGATCAAACGGTCAATTAAAAACATATATCCACGCAGACAAAGTCGCGGCATCAGCTAGTGTTTGTATAAATATTAAAGTAGCAACGGCTGACATACCTAATAAAAATATCCATGCCTAACTAGATGTTCTCCTAGCCGATTTCAACCACGGCGACAACTTCCGACTAAAGTCGAGAGCCATCAACTGCGCAGGAGATATTATAGTGCCACAAGTGTACGCGCAAACACAGAGGCACTCACTCGTCCCAACCTACCTGCGCCCGATGTAACTCTGATGCAATAAGATCGGAGGTAGGCTAGGATGCAGTGCCAGAAACACGGGGACAATCACAACACAACCAGATCCGAAAACCAACAATTTGTGTTTTAGCACAAATGTTGGCTCCGGCTGGGATTCGAACCCAGGACCCGCGGCTTAGAAGTCAGGTACTCTGACCACTAGGCCACGCGGTCGTCAATTGTGTGCCTAAATAGTAACGTTGTGGAACGTCTGTTTCAAAATGTACTTATTCTATACAACATATATAGCATTTTTGTGGAATAATGCGCTTTATTGCTATAACGTAGTGGCCTCATTGACCTGACTAGGATGTCGTTAACAACAGTCTACATTTAGCAATGAAGTAGGTAGCCTGAATTATAAAATAGCTATTACCTCGCATGTATCGCAGGCTCGGCCGGTGACGTGGGGCCTGCAACGGCATTGTCCAGTCCGTATGTCGCAGGCATTGCTCTCTGAACCCAACGCTGAGCAATTGCAGCCTGTAACAAATATATATCAATTAAATAAGGCTGACGGAAACTTAAAGAAACATTGACTTTAGTATAAATAATTATAAATAATGCGACAACATTACTTGAATACATCCATACTAATATTATAAATCCGAAAGTAACTCTCTCTGTTTGTTACCTTTTCACGTCTCAACCGTTGAACCGATCTTAAAAAAATTGGCACAAAGATAGCTTGCATTCTGGAGACAGACAGGATACTTTTTATCCCGGAAAATAGTTCCTTAGGGATATTTCATGCGGTTCGCATGGATATAGATTTATCCATGCGAACCGCATTATGCCGTGTGGTAGCGGCTTAAGAGGACCTACCACCCCATCTCATCCCGTGGTTGTCGTATAAGTCGACAGAGGGAAAATTAAAACCAGGAGATGGGCAGCAGCATCTTCCTGAAACATCTTAATAAACAACAGCGTTTGCCGACTCGCCTGCCTAGCGTGGCAACTATGGCATAATCTTCCCAATATGAGAGCTATGGACTTCTGTGGCAATCTGCAGGGGAGGTCTATGTTCAGCAGTGGACTAGTGATAGGCTGAAATGATGAATGAATGAATGAATGATCCACGCGGACAAAGCCGTGTGTATCAGCTAGTAGTTAATAATTTAATGTGATTATATAGATTATCTATCTAACTGCACCTTAGATCTGGATTTCTTATATAGTTTATTAAAAATATATTCAATTTAAAACGGAATTCATTAAACATTTCATCTATTATCGACATCCATAATAAAGTGAATACAGTATAAGTCTAATGGACTAAACTACTGCACCATTAACATTTCAAACAAAATGTACTTCTGTTGAAATTTTATTTGTACGGTTGTGAAGAACGCGTTGTTAGCAGTTTTTAAAGTGGGTTGAGTTGTTTACATCATCGCACTTTTCATTTTCTATTATTTGGTCTATAAGTGGAGCATAATTTATGATGCAATGCAAACGAGAAGTTGTAAGAGTCCGTGATCATCTATGCAATAATATTTATTTTATATTTTATTTACGTTTGTATACTTTAGCACTACTAGTTTTTCATCAATGATAAAGTTAAACTAGGAATTTCTTTCTTATAAGTACTCGTAATTTGGTTGTATAATATTTTTAGTTTCAAACGAGCACGAAAAGTGCGGGAATTAAATAGGGGGCTTAGCACCGCGCATCAATAAAATTAAAGAGGATTTGTGCGGGGAAACATTGATTCAAATCAAATAACTTTATTTGCTAGAACGTATGTACACAAAATAAGGTCATAATTTGAAAGTCGGAACAATATGTTCAGTCTTAGTACGGGCATGCGTACAAGACGCAATCAAAGAAATCAATTGTAAATCATACCAATAGATTATTAAATTATGGATTATTTAAAATTACATTTGATCACAATTATTAAATATGTATATGTCAAAACAATAGATTTCTATCACTTTCAATTTAAAATTACATTTACAAAGAACATAGTAATGTTCTTTCGCTATTTGAGGAATTCTATTGAGTAATGGTCACTGTTAGCCCGAAGGCTTACACAGCTTCGCCGGATTGAAAGGTGGCAGAGCGCTGGGGGCGCTTATCCGAAACCTTTATTCATGGATGACTGGCGCAAGGGCCCCCGAGAGGGGACCTCGGCTTGGACCGTCATCCTGTTCACGAGAGTGGCTGACTCGAGGGTGCCTAAGGGAGCCGGCCTTGGCTCGGTCAGTTACTTCAATCGGGAGGGTTCTACTGAGTATGTGGAAGTGAATTATATATTTAATAAAACGAAGTTATGATTTTATCTCATTTATTTTTAACTATTTACGAGGGTGGATTGAAAAGTACTCGGCCTAACACAGATCCATTCAATTCTAAAAATCAAATCTACCCACATTATTTAGTTCAGTTCAGACTAGTTCATTGTGTGAAGTTCGAAACGTGTGCGATAATTAGTTGTGATTTTATAAATTTATTAACAAAGTAATCGGTCATAATTTCAGCGAATGGAGCTAATCGAGCAGCGTGCCGTCATTAAGTACCTCCATAAGAAGGGGCTATAATCAAAAGCCATCCATGATGACATGGTCAGTACATTAGGCGATTGTGCTCTGTCATATTCATCCGTCAAAAAATGGATAGCAGAATTTAAGCTTGGTAGAGAGAGTGTGAAAGATGAACCCCGCTCTGGAAGGCCTTCGACGTCAACTACTGACGAAAATATTAAAAAAGTACTTGATTTAATAATGGGAGACCGCAGATTAAAAATTAGAGAGATAGCCGAGATTATAGGCATCTCTTATGAACGAACTCAAAACATCATTGTCAACGAGTTGGGTTTCCACAAGGTGTCTGCGAGGTGGGTTCCGCGACTGCTTTCAGTTGAACAAAAAAGGACGCGATTGACTATTTCACGCGACTGTTTGGAGTTATTTGAAGCCGATGCAGATGATTTTTTGAATCGTTTTGTTACTATGGACGAAACATGGGTTCATTACTGTACACCGGAAACAAAACAACAATCAAAACAGTGGAGAAGACCTGGTTCACCACCCCCTAAAAAAGGCTAAGTCGATTTTGTCGGCAAATAAGGTGATGGCTTCAGTATTCTGGGACTCGAAAGGTGTGATTATGATTGATTATCTTGAAAGGGGTCAGACTATAAACTCTGATTACTACTGCACCTTACTACGTCGTTTACGAGAGGAAATAAAAGAAAAACATCGAGGAATGCTCAGAAGAAAAGTCCTGTTTCATCAAGATAACGCCCGTGTTCACACGTCAGTACAGTCAATGGCTGGAATTCACAACTGTGGCTTTGAACTGTTACCGCATCCGCCGTATTCATCTGATCTGGCACCATCAGACTTCTTTCTGTTCCCTAACCTAAAAAAGCACTTGGGAGGTCAAAGATTTTCGACAAACGACGAGGTCAAAGCAGCTGTAGACGCATATTTTGACTCTAAGGAAGAATCATTTTTTTTTAACGGTCTAAATGCTTGGAAGGGGAGGTGGCAAAAGTGTATTGAACTTGATGGTGATTATGTAGAAAAATAAAAATATAACTGATTTAGTATGTGTTTATTTTCTTGGTTAGGCCGAGTACTTTTCAATCCACCCTCGTATTATTATGTATAATCGATATATGCAAAGATCGGATCTAAGATATTAATTAAAAGCTGAAAGAAGCCCTAATTAATGATGACATCAGGACGTCCCGTAACCGTTCCGCTCGAAACGTCAGGTTATAAATGGTCAAAATTAAATGCAACGGATTTTTAAATGTGTCATCATCATCATCATCATTTCAGCCTATCACTAGTCCACTGCTGAACATAGGCCTCCCCCATAGATTGCCACAAAAGTTGTAGCTCTCATTTTGGGGGGAAATTGCCATAGTTGCCACGCTTGGCAGGTGGGTTGGCAACCGCAGTTTATTTATTCAGATGTTCCAGGAGATGCTGCTGCCCATTTTCTGATTTATATTTTCCCTCTGTCGACTTTTACGACACCCTCGGAATGAGATGGGGTGGTAGATTCTCTTAAGCCGAAATAATTATTTTTAAAATTATTATGTGAATTACACAAGTTTTACATTAATCTGAGACTTAGTTTAAGCCAACATCGTCTTGGACTAGTGATATTGTAAATTCGGATTCAGAAGAAATTCCGGACGTAGTGTAACAGATACGGTTCTGCCGTGAACTCGGACATTCAAACTGAGAAATGATTAAACACATTTTACGCTAGTCCAGCTAGCTATGTTATCATTTGGTGCAGCATTTAGCAGGGCCAATGCACCGAACCTTATCTTACCGTTAATGTAGTAACAAGTAGTATCAGCGCGATTACAAACAAATTGGACGATTAATGAGCAGGTGGTCGTAGAATCAGGTTCATATTTTGTCTTAATCCAAAATGTGGTTTTAGATACAGATATTCTTGAGAAACGTACGAAGCGATTATATTGAGTTGTAATTTGTTATTTTTGAAAGTTTTCCTATTCCGATTATCTACTAGATGGAGCGACGACCTGCGCGATTTTGCGGGAAGTCGATTGATCGTCCACTTTCGGACGAAGTTTTTTGCTTCGCCATTAGTTTTCCATACGATTACAATGCGGATTCTTCAAGAGACGAGTATATAATTTCGGTGATGTAATTGCTGTTAGCCTTTTTTTGCTTTTACAGCTTCATCGGATACTAAGAGACGAGTGGATAGGCCTTTAAGCAAGTGCGTTTTGCGGGAAGTCGATGGATGCAGGTGGCTCAGGACCGTGCTTTATGGCAATCTATGGGGGTATGGGGCCTATGTTCAACAGTGGACTAAGATAGGCTGAAATGATGAGGATGATGATGATGATGAAGAGCGTATATATGATCACCTTCTTTATAGTCCATAGCTAGACATAAGTCTCTCTTACGAATATAAGATTAGCCGTAATTTATACGTTTGGCAGGCGGATTGGTGAGTGCAGCTTCACCACCATTAATTTCCGACGTTGCTGCACGTTATCCGGCAAAAATGAATACACAATTAATATTATACTGTTTGATTTTTCTCTTTAATAACAAATGTAATGTGAACAATTTACAGCTGTGTTGAGCAAGTTATTGTATTAGGAATAAAACAAAAAGAAGAAGTAGAAGGGCACAAGAATCCGCTTGTGAGTATTATCGTAAGCAGGTACACATACAATTTAAGGGATAAGATCGTTTTGCGACTTATTTAAATGATGCTCGATATTGTAACATCACACAAATATGCAAATTGATAATTCGATTAGTTTAAATTTTAAAGTGCACAACTCTATTTATGGAGACCTTTCGAGCAAATCATGTTTTAAATAACCCCCGTTTGCTTTAACGCTAAAAGCTTTCGGTTTTATGAGATATAAATTCGCAAAACTACGGAACTGTATCAGTTTAACTTAACATGTAGATATAGTGATAGAAACAATAATTACCTTGATTCTATTATCGAAGTTAACGACGGATGTTCATCCGTTAAAGCATTAAAAAATGTTACGAATATATAAGGTTTATATTTGCATCTTCTTACTTTAATTATTATGCTCTGTAATTAGTGATCGTACAAATGCTTTGGTAGCTTAGGGGCTAGGCGCTCGCTTTTAATTTCATAGTACGCGAGTGACCTGGGTTCAATTCCCGGTGCCGGCACCACTAAAATTGTTAGTTGCAATTTTAAGTGCTGACTTACCACGTGCTCGGCGGTGAAGGAAAACATCGTGAGGAAACCTGCATGTCTGAGAAATTAAAAATATTTCTAAGACATGTGAAGTCCGCCAACCCGCATTGGAGCAGCGTGGCGGGATTCTTCCTAGCTCCAAAACCCTCTCAGAAATGAGATGAGGCCTGTGCTCAGTAGTGGGACATTTATAGGCTGAAACTTTACTTTTTACTTTACAAATGCCTTCACTAACGCAGCGATAACATATTTTATGTGTACTTTTGATGACGATTATATCGAAAACGTTTGCAAGTTTGCAATGTATGCAAGTTTACGACCTTCGATCGAAAAGCCCTGTTTACCCGTAGGTGATCTATTAATGTTGGCAATGTTATCTGCTCTCTCTGCTAAAAGCTGGAGGAGGCGTGAGAAAATGTGCTATAATTTTTTGTAAGAGTCGACTGAAGGTAATGTCTGGAAAATATTATGGCTTACGACTGGTGGTGGTAGGATTCCTATGCAGGAATCCGTCTAGGTAGGTACCACCCCAAGGCCAGTTATTCTGCCGTAAAGCAGTAGTGTGCAAACTTTTCTGTGTTTCGCTCTAAAGGGCACTGAGAGCTAGCGTAACCGCTGGGCATATGCAACTTAAGAACTGATGTCTCAGGATGACGGACGCAGTGTGGTGTCACACAGAAATATTCTGGGTGACACATTTTTTATGGGCAGACGTTGCACTCACCATCAGGTGAATATCTTGCTAGTTTCGTCACCATATCAAATAAAAACAAAAATAATCACCTCGAGATATCAAAATCACACAGTCCGATGACGGTCAGCAGTGTCTAAGCTGCAAGGTGTCTGGGAATGCGATCAATAATTCGCTTGTCAAGCGTATTCATACGGCAATCTTGCCTTCTTTGGAGAGCCACAGCTCCAGCAGTGGATTATTTAACTGGCTGATGATGAAGAAGAATAAATACAAGAAAGAAAACACTATTAGGCGAAAGTAGTAGGAAATATACATTGTAGGTGAGATCGCCGTAATTTAATGTAAACTTTAAAACTAAAAACATGAACCAGCATTAACAAAAAAAAAAAAATCTTTGATTTTTTCATCTAAATCTAACAATATAATCATCATTATCATTTCAGCCTATCACTAGTCCACTGCTGAACATAGGCCTCCCCATAGATTGCTACAAAAGTTTGAAGCTCTCATTTTGGGGGTAATTTTGCCGTAGTTTCCACTCTTGTCAAGCGGGTTGGCAACCGTTGTTTATTTATTATGATGCTCCAGGAAGTTGCTGCTGCCAATTTACTGGTTTTAATTTTCCCTTTGTTGACTTTTACGACACCCACGGGATGAGATGGGGTGGTAGATTCTCTTAAGCCGCTACCACACAGCACATTACTATATAATAGAATAGGGTAATAAAGCACATAAGCTTATTCTACAATAGAATTGGTACAATATTTATATACGGTTAATCACTCATACTATTTTTGAACGCATCATAAGTAATCATTATCTATACAAATAAATAAAATTGAGTGTTGTAATAATAATCAGCTTTTTACTCAATGCTTATGAAAGTATATACGGTACTTATAAGAAAAAAGCAATTTTAATTTTTTTTTGTCTGTCTTTCGGTTTGTTACGGCTAATCTCTGAAATGGCCAGATAGCTGATATTGTAGCGGGTAACATAGACTACTCTAATTTTAGAAAAATAATTAGGGTTACGCACAAATACTGAAGACCCTAAAATCCGATTCAAATAGGGAAGTATATGTAAATAAAATAAGTCGATCGGGGCGGCTTTTTTACGCGGGTAAATCCGCGGGGCACAGCTAGTAAATAAATAAGAAACCTGTCTCTTATGCATGAAATCAGACACGGGAAGACAAAGACTTGTGACTTTCGGTGTATACAAGGTGTTAGGAAATAAGCAGAAAGTAGGTGAAAGAATCCACACAAAAGTAACTTTTACGAGTACTAAAGGGTAAAATTAAATCTACCTCAACCTACTCGATCAAAATATATAGAGCAGTTGAATTTGTTTTTGCAATATCAGTGTTGGTTCCATCGCGAAAAAATTCTATAGGTTGCATATTTTATTTTATTTTTGTAGGAGAGTGTTAGGCGCTCGCTTTAAATTTCATAGTATGCGAGTGACCTGGGTTCGATACCGCGTTGCCGGCTCCCCTTAAATTGTTAATTGCAATTTTAAGTGCTGATTTTACCACTTGCTCGGCGGTGAAGGAAAACATCGTGAGGAAACGATGTTTTCCTTCACCGCCGAGAAATTAAAAATATTTCGAAGATATGTGCAGTCAGCCAACCCGCATTGGAGCTGCGTGGCGGATTCTTCCTAGCTCCAAACCCCTCTCAAAAATGAGAGGAGGCCTGTGTTCAGCAGTGCGACATTGATAGGCTGAAAATTTACTTTTTTTTTACTTTATCGGTGTCGGGACTAGCAAAACCTCACCTGATGGGTAGGGCAACGTCTGCCAATAACAAATGCTGCGTGTACATTCCCGTTTTTTACCAACCACCTTGTATAATCGTGCGCAGATAACGACTTCTCTTTGTCAACGAGAAGATGTCACGGCAGTAAATCTACCAGAACATCAATGTTCACCACCTTAAATTCGTTATCGCTGGACGGTAAACTTGCTTTACTTGAGTCGACCAGTCGAAGCTCATTACTTGTTGATTCGTTGTTTAAAATACGACTCGTAAAACACGCTACAGTTCTAGAGTTTCCTCGATTCAGATAAATCAAATTTTCAAAAAGATCGTAGCTGCCGCAGTGGTAATACAATCTTCCTATTTCTTTATAACCTCAAACAATGGCTTTTTCAAGGCAGCAATAAAACAAAGGGCACGTACCTATACCTGCAGGTGTCGCGCCACGTCGCTGAGTCAACGCGCGGTATTGGATTTCAAGTCGTGAGTTCAGTGTTTTGTTGTTTTGTTGCGAAGCTTTACTAATCATGCTAATTATCGTTAATTAACGCACCTAAATTAATATCATATTTAAGTATTCGGTTTTGAGTTTGACTCCGTCTGTCTGATGATTGTTCTCAGTGTGATTGTAAATAAAACGCTGGATTTTTAATAATTTTGCTGAGGCTGGTGTGAGACGGCATTTTATTTTGACATGTGTACACAGAGAGAAAGTGGAACTTAAAAGCATAGACAATACTTGTATTTTGACAAATCAAAAAGAAAAAATCAATCAGAAACATGTCGAATAGGAGAAATGCCGTCTCGTATTCGTGTAAACTTAGTAAATTGTATCGGACAATAGATGAACGGTGTACCCGACTACAATAAATTAAGACCTATCAATAATTTTAGGTCGCACAGGCAACTTTAAAGTATTTATTGTAATTTTATGGTTCTACTAGCTGATGCCCGCGACTTCGTCCGTGTGGATACAGGTTTTTCAAATATCCCGTGGGAACTGATATTCCGGGATAAAAAGTATCCTATGTCCGTCTCGAGGATGCAAGCTATCTCTGTGGCAAAATTCGTCGAGATCGGTTCAGCGGTTGAATCGTGAACAGGTAACAAACAGACAGAGGGACAGAGAGAGTTACTTTCGCATTTATAATTTTAGTATGGATATTTTAATATTCATAATTTAAAATTTCCCAAATATCTAAAAACGGAGATGGGCATTATACATTTTTGGGATATGGGGGAGTAAAGCAGCAACTAGCTATACAGATTACAGTACATTATAATGTCATGTTTTTTTTTAATAAATTCTAAAATGAATTTTTGTCTGTTTAGTAAAGAGAATCGAAGACCCCGTCGCTGGTAAATTGGCAATCCACCATAATCCCATCCTTAAGAATCACGGTGGAATCCCACTTTGAACGCTTCGAAATCATAACGGATGAGGGTGGATGTCGTCATCTAAGGGTTGCAGAGACCACTTACAGTCAAACTGAACTGTGTGTACAGTATATCAAAGTTTCTGAAAAAATATAATCTCTTAAGATCCTTTGTCCGACTGACTGTCATGGGCTACTAATACTACTTTTTATGGTGATTTGAAGCTTAAAACAAGTCGTTTACTCCGCACATCTGTACGGGTAGACGGCAGAGTAGAATAGCACCTACCTCTTTCCTGCCAAGGTCTCGTAAGAGTCGATTAAGATATTGTATGGATAAACTTTACTCGTGCAGATTAAGGTGTTATATCCACGAGCAATATAGTGCCAGGATCGCATAATATGGTGATCCGTCGTGGTTGGCGTGGGTGGTGCTCATCACGTCACTTTTATTTATTTACACTTTATTGTACAAAATGTACAAACGGCGGACTTAATGCCATATGGCATTTTCTACCAGTCAACCAGAAAGTTAGTGGGAAAAGCGTGTACGGCGGTGGGCAGGGTCGAAAAACTTACACATGAAAAAATAGATACATATATATATATATACATATACTTAGATATATGAATATACACACACACACATATATATATATATATATATATATATAAAGAACAGTATACTAAACAAAAATATACAAAGTAATATAAGGATATGATATTTGTAATCAAAAAACAAGTTAAATGTCCGATGAGCTCGAATAGTGCAATTTCAGCTTATTTTTAAATTTTTCCTGCGGGGGTGGAAATTGAGCTACGTGTCTGGCCTTTGCCTACCCCTTATATGGGAAAATAGGCGTGACTGTATCTATGTATGTGCCTGTCCCATTCACAATACCCGGACCACCCACGGTCAAGTCATTTAGGCATTTACTGTTGCGCAAACGTAGGTGTAAGACAGATTAAGATGGTCGCCAATTAAGTGAACACCCGGTTCGTGTGAGAGATAAAAATGCAATAAAACGATAAACTGAAATGAGTAACGTGGTGAAATAGCACTTCATAATATTATTTATGGATAATATTTTGAGACTTAAGAACTGATGTCTCAGAGAGACGGGAGCAGTGTGGTGTCACACAGAAATATTCTGGATGACATAGCATTTGTTGCGGGCGGACGTTGCACTTACCATCAGGTGAACGTTTTGCTCGTTTCGTCACTTTGTACAATAAAAAAAATAATGACATGGAATAGCAGCCATGGGAAATTGGGTGTCGCGATAGGTGATTTTTAATATTTTACTAACGACCCTCCCCTGGCTTCCGCACGGGTGCTATTTACATACATACATACATAAGATCACGTACTGTATCCCATATGGGGTAGTCAGAGACTGCGCACTGACTGCAAAAACAGATGACTGCCACAATCCACGTTTCACCATAACAATATAATGCACTTGGTGTGATAGGTGGTGAGCCCATCGCCACCATGCGCTGTTGGGTGCACAGTGCAGTGGTGGCGGCTCTTTAAAACAATACTACCACTCCATATCATCCAATGGATCTCGTAAAAGGCGAGTAAGGAATTAAACTGCACTGTGCAATTTACTAATGAAGAAAATGAGATGTGCGCTTAGCAAAAAAATATTAAGAACTGAAAACATGTGACAGCAAAACTGTCAATCTTAACTTTTTTATTAAGATTTCAATACGAAAATGGCATCTATATTCCCGACTTTTCCGGTGGATTTTCCAAAAATTTACTTTCATATTAACCTTATTCTGACGTTTATGAACACTGCAAAAAATGTCAGTCAAACCGGTCGAGCCGTTCTCAAGTGATCATATTTCATACATGCAACTGATTTTAATTTGTTTAATTTAGATTATAGATACATTTTACTTCGGTGAAATAAAAATCCCAATCTATCCGAGCCCGATGAAACGATCATCCGATAAGATCGGAGATAGGCTGGGATGCACTGTCGACCCGAAAACCAACTATTTGTGTTTTTGCACAAATATTGGCTTTGACTGGGAAATGTCAGATACCCCTTAGTTCCCAAAGTGGTCCAGGTGGACCCCTAGGAGTCCATATGAGACTCGACGTGGGTCTAGGTTGGCTTGACAAAAAATAGGTTAGTTAGTTGTAGTTTTGGGAATATGGTAGAAATGTAGCTGCAGGGGGTCCACCGGAACCAGCTAAATTTTGAAAGTGGTCTCTGAGAAAAAAAGTCTGGGAACCTCTGCTCTAACCACTAGGCCATGTGAGTTGTTACGGGTAACAATTATTTAGGCACTTACCACGATATAAACACCTAGCTCATCTCGCCACAAATTCAATTAAACAAAGCAATAACAACCAATAAAAAAACAAAACTTAGAAAAACTGACGCGACTGCTTTATAATCTATCCATAAGGTGAAATCTAACGCCATAAGAGTCAGTGCTGTAAAATTTACATAAAACTCTAACCCTATTTCTTCTACATTTGTTTTACTCAAATCAATACCTGTCAGCCTTAAGCCTAGAAAGTAACGTCGTAAAATTCCAAGGATACAATTACTTTAATA
The DNA here is from genome assembly GCA_019845155.1 of Luehdorfia chinensis. Taxonomy (NCBI): domain Eukaryota; kingdom Metazoa; phylum Arthropoda; class Insecta; order Lepidoptera; family Papilionidae; genus Luehdorfia; species Luehdorfia chinensis. The sequence goes on from JAHVAK010000103.1 coordinate 13,330,103, forward strand.
TTATTTAAGAGATTCGCGTTAATAACGCGTAAATCGACAGCTGTGATACAGGTTCTACGTCGTTTCCGCTAGACAATTTCGAATTCCGATGCGCGAAGGGAATTTTATTGCTATCGTATATCTCGTTTCTATCTGTTTTATCAACACTGTTGTTATTGGACCGGATATAAATTGTAGCGGTGCGAGAGCGCGTTGATAAGGGATTATGCTGCTACTACATGGTGCCCGACTCCGCGCCGTCATGTCCGATTGTATCGGTATAATTTTAAGTCTCAATTTACAGCCAGTTTGAAGATTGTAGATAAATCTTCACAAATTCTAGCGGGTTGCTGAACTTTTCAAGATCAGTAGCTGTCAGATTTGACACACGTTAACATTTATAATAAAGATTAATTTTTTTTATTGGATATAGTGACGAAAAATAGGGCCGTGGTTAGCTCAGGGGCTAGGCGCTCGCTTTAAATTTCATAGTACGCGAGTGACCTGGGTTCGATTCCCGGTGCCGGCACCACTAAAATTGTTAATTGTAATTTTAAGTGCTGATTTACCACGTGCTCGGCGGTGAAGGAAAACATCGTGAGGAAACCTGCATGTCTGAGGAATAAAAAATATTTCGAAGACATGAGAAGTCCGCCAACCCGCATTGGAGCAGCGTGGCGGATTCTTCCTAGCTCCAAAACCCTCTCAGAAATGAGAGGAGGCCTGTGCTCAGTAGTGGGACATTTATAGGCTGAAACTTTACTTTTACTTTTATAGTGACGAAACGGACAAAACGTTCACCTCATGTAAAGTGCAACGTCTGCCCATAACAAATGCTGTGTCACCCAGAACAGTGTGACACCACAATGCACCGGTCACCCTGAGACGTCAGTTCTTAAGTCTCATATGCCCAGTGATTACGCTAGCTCTCAGTGCCCTTCAAACCGATACACAGTAATGCTTGCACACTACTGCTTCACGGCAGAATAACTGGCCTTGGGGTGGTATCTACCTAAACGGATTCGGTGCATGGGAATCCTACCAGCAGTAAACAGCGCTAGCTTTGAAATTATATTAAGTATATCTATTTATATTTCTTGTCCAAATTTTTTAAGTTATAGCGCCTTTAACTTTCACTACACTATGTTACGAGTATCAATTGTAGTGAAGAATGAATTTTCATAAGAGTGCTTTTATCAACAATTTTATTACATACAATTACTTTTATGTTTAAATAATTTCCTTTAGCATACTTCTAAACGAAACACTTCTAAGCACTTCATGTCAGGTTAATACTTTTTGCTTCATTAGCGCCATTTCGGTAATTTTTGGAACCCTTACTCTGCATTTGTCGGACACTTTCGTGAATTGTTCTATGAGAGTCTTCGCTTATTCTATCTCTACTTCATTGATCTGAGATAGGCTAGCATGCAACGTACGCACAGGTCACAACACAACCAGATTTGAAAACCATTTTTTTTGTTTTTATTGAAATGTTAGTTCGCACGGGATTTGCACTTATGACCCGTGGCGTGGAAGGGAGGTACTCTCACCATTAGTCCACTCAATAGTAGTCTTCTAGCAAGGGGGATATAACGGTCTCGAAAATATGTCAGATCTCAATTAAAAGAAGTGACCGGCAGCAGCGTCTATTGTCTGAGGGGTATGTCAACGCCAATCCGCATGCCATGCGTGGCCAAGGAAAATCCTCCCTAGTTAGGAGAGGCCTTTGTCCAGCAGTGGACTGTTAATAGACTGTTGATGAAGAAGAATTATGATTGTTAGAAATTATTTCTCTGACTGACATGTAACATAGAAAATCAATAATTTATGAAAAGCGATTTTTGGCTACGATTATTGGGTACTGTAACCGCAGAGCCACTTCTTCGTAATATGGACGTCTATCACGTTTATTTAAGCATATATACAATTATCATTACTGGATTAACCTATTTTAATGAAACTAATTTTACGGATTTTATCGCGTTTTATTAGACTATTTATAACCCGACGTTTCGAGTGCTTTACAGCACCCATGGTCACGGGAGAACTGAGGTGACAGATGTCGTGATGTCATAGTTAACCCGGAGTACCTTCAGCTTTTTATTTATTATTTTTGGTCCGATCTACGCAGAAAGAGCTAACTGTATCTTGAAGACTTGCAGTGGTATGCTTGGTTTTTGATTTAATTTTATTAATTATAGGATCCCAAGCTGGTGGTAATACATGTTTTTTAATTTCAATAGCCTCGCGAATCATCCTTGTAGGAATCAGTGTTCTTTTGCGAGGATTTGTGGTTTATCAAATCTGATGTAATGGTTGGGATGATCCAGAACATGAATCCGTAAAATTGGTTTCATTTAGATGTGTAGTGTTCGCGTAAATATAAGAAATCATAGGATTAACCTATTTCTATATTGTAGCTTACGTACACAAATAACAAGGTGAAAACACTGAAGCTCTTCGACTTAATTACCGCAAGAAATAAAAAAATAGGTTAATTGGTGAATTCACTCAGAGTGGAATATAACAAGTAAATTTGCTTTGCTATTACGTGAACATAATTACTATTATATGAATAGAATGTGTTTTCGTTACATGAATTTCTATTTATTAATATGATAAAATAAACGTCTGCATCTACGACAGACAGACGCAATAATTATCTGGACGCACGTTGCCTGCGCTACGTCCTTTTGATAGACTGCTAGTTTGACTGACAGACAGACCGGCGACCCGGTTACTTGACGCGCGTTACTACTAACAAACGTCAGGAGATGTCAATGGTTTTGTTTTGTAATGGTGAATGAATAGTGTTACCATTCGTTTTGATTTTTGTGGTGCATCACGGTTCAGAAAGAGGTTTTGGCAGATGTTGTGCCAAGGTACTGGTGGTAGGATTCCTATGCGGGAATCCGTCTAGGTAGGTACCACAGCAGGGCCAGTTATTCTGCCGTGAAACAGTAATGTGCAAATATTACTGTGTTTCGGTTTGACGGGCACTGTGAGCTAGTGTAATACTTGGCATCAGAGATTTAAGAACTGATGTCTCAGGTGTGGTGTCACATGTAAATGTTGTGGGTGATACAGCATTTGTTATATTGGCAGACGTTACACTTACCAACGGGTGAACGTTTTGCTCGTTTCATCACTATATCCCATTAAGAAAAAGGAAAAGGGTAGCTACCCGCAAGACCCGATCTTGTCTGAAATCTGGTCAGACTGGGGAAGATGTCTTTTTCTCCTAAATGGGCTAGTGCAGTTTTTTTCAATAAAAACTAACATAATTACTTCCTAGCGAAGTAATTATGTTAGTTTGAGCGAAAGTAAAAAGAAATACTTGTTACCTCATTATCAGTTCAATATTGTTATAAGATTATATCCATGTTGATTCAGTCAGTTTGCCGATCTAAAACTAATCTGAAAAGTTCTGGTTATTACATAATGCGAAGAGTTAATGTCTTTTTTGTCTTGTCTTTAATTTCGAATACATTCAGGTGTCTGCTTTATCGCTTATAAGACACAGACAGATCTGCGCAGTCCGATCTTTGGTTAGTTTTAATGATCTGTACAAGATCAAAGCGGTGATAGTCTTCTTATCTTCAAGCGCAGTTATTTCTGAGGCGTTTTATACATATGTGCTGGAACGTATGGATATGCTTGCATAATGGCATGATCAAACGTCTTTTTTAAAAAAAATATTCGTGACATGGTAAAATGACTGGTAAACAAAAAGTACGTACGTAAGTACTTTAAGTAAAGCTAGGATTTCTCCGGTATTGTGTATACTTTCTACAGACAAATTATTACATTATTTACATTACACTCATTGAACGTCATTTTTTAACTACACTGGTTTGCAAAATTTGCCTCTGTCCTGGGTCGAACCAGCAAGAAGCTCAGCGGGCAGTTTTCTTTTGTCTTCAGTTATTTTAATTACAGTTTTAAGCCTTTAAGTGTACTAATGCATGTTATTGTTTATCGATTGGGAATCTGTTTGTTGCTAAATAAAAAAAAAAACAATTTAATTAAACACTTAAACAAAATTATAAATACGAAGATGTAGAAATAGCTTGGCAGCGATCACCTCATTCCCAGGAGTTATCATCGTCCATGTGTTCTTTAATATTATAATAACAACTAACTTACCAACTTAAAAATGTACTGTTGAATAAAAAAAAATTGATTAAGAGACTGTACTTTCTGGGATTTTGTTGTACAAACGTATACATTGCTCCATGAAAGAGTTACTGGCTCTGTGAAGTCGAGTCAATGGCAATAGTAGTTTGTGATTGTTGCTGGTATTTACAATATGAACATCACTTTTTTTATTAAACTGACAGGCGGACACGGAACAACGTACATATTTGTTTTGTGGGAATCTATATCGCTACTAACCTAACCGTTATAAAAGTAGCAATAATTTGTTTTTGTAAAGTAGAACAACAGCCTATAACGTCCACCACTGCTGAACACTGGTTTCCTGTTTTTAGCGACTTGTTATATTATGCGTAGGACATGGAGTAGGCGAAATTTCACTAAGTCCGATTCGGATCACCGGTGTTCATATATTTTTCTCATGAATGCAGATTTCAGCTCAGTATGGCAAGTCAATGTCCTGATTTGCCATCGAAACGATGGTACACCTAAATATGATTCCGCAAATAGATGACAACTGGTCAGATAAATGGTTCTAACACTACACTGGTAGGTGCTTTATCACGCCGCGTTTATTGTTGCAGGTGGCGGGCTTTCGTTGGAATGATCATTCTTATGACAATGTTCTGACGTGGTACCACAATGTATGACTAAGTGAAATATCTAAAGAAGAAAGGTATACATGTAAACAAATCTTCTATCAATTAAAGTTATCAATACAAGGGCATGAAAGGGCACAGAGAACTAGCGTAATCACTGGGAATAAGAGACTAGAGAACAGACGTCTCGGGGTGACGAGCACAGTGAGGTGTCATCTAGAAATGTTGTGGATGGAACAACATTTGTTATGGGCAGATGTTGCACTTATCACGTGAACGTTTTGCTTGTTTCGTCACTTTATAAACCAGAATTGATGTGATTTTCAAATGAAAGGATAGAAACAAAGTTAATTCTAATTTGATTAAACTGGATTTATAACGTCTAACATTAACGAAGACATCGTAAGTCTGTCAGTCCTCCAGTGACCAAGGGTGCTGTAAAGCGCTCGATACGTCGGCTTATAAATAGTTAAATAAAACGAGATAAAATCCGTAAGTCTAGTTTTATTAAAAAATATTGCAGTCGGTACCTAGGATTAATCTTGCACTTGTACAGTGCACTGGATACTATCTCTTGTTAACTTAAAAATAACCGAACCAACAACGTTATTTTTGGAGACAAAAAGTATTTTTTTATGCACTTTTAGGTTATTTGAATATTTTATGGCCTGCCTAATCTCACCTTTCCAATACCATGATATTATTTCAAATTATAACATTAACGAGACGTTTCTGTCAAAATTAAAAAAAAATCTTCTCTTAATTCCAAACGTCAATTGTGGTTTTACCGTTAGTTATATAGCCTAAGACATGAATGTATGTTTTATTCATGTCTGGAGCAATTTCCTGGTGGCATAATTCCCCCCCCCCTCACCGTGCCAACCGTGACGACTGGCGAACTGCTTGCCAATACATCTTGTCCCGTGTGTCAGCCCAATCGTATTTATGAGACGCGTTTGAAGTAGCGAGATGGCATGAGTTAATGGCATCTAAGTATTATTAATGTGAATGCTGTACGGGATTACTCACAAGAAGTACCATTTTGTTCGTCTGTCTGTACTAACGGATTTAACTCGAGATCTACTAAAGCTATTCTCATGAGTTACACGGGTTTTAGATACGAGTAATAACTTTAGTATTAACAGGATTATTCGTAATGTTAACAACATTGCTAATATGCTTTACTTGTGGTAGGATTCCTATGCAAGAATACGTCCAGGTAGGTACGATCTCAATTAATTTTAACTGATAAAGATTAACTGTCTGTTTATCCGTCAGCGTAGTTATGTTAGAACACTCTGCACCCTTTTCACAATACTAAACGATCTACGTCCTCCTGAGTATTTGAAATCTAAGTTACAATACCTGGGAGATTCTCAAATCTGTTTTCTCAGTTTCTCGGGTAATCTCAAGTTGCTCAAGCCTTTACACCATTCTGGTTACATATCTTACTCTTAATATAGATTTAAATAGTAGTAATGAGAACTGAAGTATATATAAATATGTATACATTGGTATAGTTATGTATATTTTATTACTATCTATGTATATATTCTTTATTTATGTAATAACAATAAACTAAAGAAAATTATTTACTTATTCTTCGACGTAAGAAGTATAAATTTCGTGTGTCAAACGTCATTTTCTTACGATCTAACATCGTTTCGTAATGAGGTTCCTCTGACGGAGAAGAAACAGGGGAAAAAAATTCCCTTAGTATCCTATTTTTTTTAAACTCGATACTCACATACTCTAGTTAAGTCATACATTTTCTATGTCTTTTAATGTCTTATTCATGTTCAATAGACACTGATTGTATTAATATCTATAAAACTGAGTCTTTGTGAAATTGAACAATCATTAAAAGCTCTTTCTATCCGACCACAAAGGATTTAACGGTCTGTTATTTTGCAGTAGCAATATCAATTCCGGTACGGGCATAATAGAGTGGGGTATGACTAACGTGACCATTTATTTTTTCTTAAAGAGTGGGAAATTATTTTTGACTTAAGAATCAGATCAAAAATTATAATAAGAATAAATCCTTTAAATAAAACTACTTTTTTTACGGATTTTATCGCGTTTAATTTTGAACTATTTTTACCCGACGTTTCGGACGCTTTACAGCACCCATGGTCACGGGGGGACTGAGGTGACAGTTGTCCCGATGTCATAGTTAACCCGGAGTACCTTCAGCTTTTAATTATTATTTTAAGTCCGATCTACGCAGAAAGAGCTTACTGTGTCTTGAAGCCTTGCAGTGGTATGCTTGGTTTTTGATTTAATTTTATAAATAATAGGATCCCAAGCCGGTGGTAATACCCAACCATCTTCCCTATTGAAATTAGGATGTTTTTTAATTTCAATAGCCTCGCGAATCATCCTTGGTAGGAATCGGTGTTCTTTTGCAAGGATTTGTGGTCTATCAAATCTGATGTAATGGTTGGGATGATCCAGAACATGGTCGCAGACTGCAGACTTCCTAGAGCGTCGATGCTTCACATCAGCTATGTGTTCTCCATTACATCAGATTTGATAGACCACAAATCCTTGCAAAAGAACACCGATTCCTACCAAGGATGATTCGCGAGGCTATTGAAATTAAAAAACATCCTAATTTCAATAGGGAAGATGGTTGGGTATTACCACCGGCTTGGGATCCTATTATTAATAAAATTAAATCAAAAACCAAGCATACCACTGCAAGGCTTCAAGACACAGTAAGCTCTTTCTGCGTAGATCGGACTTAAAATAATAATTAAAAGCTGAAGGTACTCCGGGTTAACTATGACATCGGGACAACTGTCACCTCAGTCCCCCCGTGACCATGGGTGCTGTAAAGTGTCCGAAACGTCGGGTAAAAATAGTTCAAAATTAGACGCGATAAAATCCGTAAAAAAAGTAGTTTTATTTAAATGTGTAATATTCGCGTAAATAAAAGAAAACATTATAAGAATAAATCCTGTGTTATACGATGGTCGGGTTTAGTTAATAAATCTGAATGGAAAGGTTTTTTTATGTCTGAAGTAGTCTTTTACAACTTCACCGGGTTGAAAGGTGGCCGAGCGCAGAGGGCGCTTAGCCGAAACCTTTATTTATGGATGACTGGCCCAAGGGCCCTCGAGAGGGGACTTCGGCTTAGACCGTCATCCTGAGCGCTAATTGACTTGAGACTTTGAGACTTGAGCGCATTACTCACGCTATTGACTTGAGGGTGCCCAAGAAGGCCGGCCTCGGCTGGGTCAGTTACTTCATTCGGAAATTACACTATCATCGGAATTATAATATAACTGTTGGCGTAAATTGTTTATGTTGCTCTTTTTTATCAACGCGTGATATTTTTACGTCTTTTAGGGACAGCGGGACAAATATCTTTAAAGCGGGACGTATGGTCACGTTAGTTATGATGTTTCGCGTGGTCGGAACAACAGAGATCTGTGCAGTATAGAACTAAAATGAACCTTACTGCAGCAGCTGTCTGGAGAAAATATAGTATTTGATAACTGCTGCGAATGGAGAGCAAATAGACTTTATATTGTATTAATATCGTTCATACGTTGTTTTCCTTCGGGATTTTATATGCAGCGATATTATATTGTGTAAATTTTATCGTAATATTATTTTAAGCCGCGGATGTTTCGCGGCCGGGTGCACGTATTAAATTACATAGCACGCGAGAGACCTCAGTTCGATTCCCGGTGTCGGTACCTATAAAACTGTCCTACAATTTTAATTGCTGATTTATAATGTGCTCAGCGGTAAAGGAAAAAATCATGAGTTGAAATTTCAGGTCTGAGGAGTAAAAATATTTCGAGGCCGCGCGAAGTCCGCCAACACGCATTGGAGCAGCGTGGCCGATTATTCTCGGCTCCAAAACCCTCTCAGAAATTAGAGGCTTGTGCTCAGCAGAGGGACATTTATAAGCTGTTACTTTACTTTGATTTTATAAGGGCTACCGGTAAGATTTAATTTACTAATTTGTTTCAATTTCCTATAACTTACCAATTCGGACTCCTGGCCGATTTTCGACCATGACCTACCCACACCTGCGACGATTTGACTGAACGTCACTGTTATCCCGAAGGCTTTTACAGTTTCACCGGATTGAAAGATGGCAGAGCGCTGAGGGCGCTTAGCGGAGACCTTTGTTTGTGGATGACCAGTGCAAGGGCTTCCGAGAGATCCCGAGACATCCTGTGCGCGAAGGTAACTGACACGAGGGTACCCAAGGGGGCCGGACTCGGTTCGGTCAGTTACTTCATTCAGGAGGGCAATTATACTGTTACCGGAATTATCCCGTAACGCTCATGCGATAATATTGTGGGTAGGCTCAAATGACAATCTGAAAATGCAGTGTCGGAGACGAATTAATATAAAGATATGTAGTTTAATTACGGCTTGGACTATTGATGGTAAAGCTTATGAAATTCATGTGAACATTTTACATCTATACAAATAAATCAAATTAAAGTGTCTGTTTGTAATAACTGCTTTTAACTCAATGCTTATGAAAGTATATACGGTACTTATAAGAAAAATACAATTTTTAAAACTTTTCTGACCGTCTGTTTGTTCCGGCTCTGTTTGTTCTCTCCGAAGCGGCTGGACCGATTTTGACGGGACTTTCACTGATAGTGCAGTGCAGTGTGGCGAAACACAGAATCTGGTATGGGCAAACATTGCACTTACCGCCTCTGAACGTTTTGCTAGTCTCGACATTTTATCCAATAAAACAAAAAAAAAAACATACGCGACTTAAGAACTGATGTCTCAGGGGACAAGGTTAGCCTGATGCCACAGATAAATTATAACTGATGATGCATTTACAATTAGGTGAACGGTTTCCGTCACTATCTTCAATAAAATATTATGACTACCGGCATGTGGCAACGGCTTAAGATAATCTACAACCCCATCTCATCTCGTGAGTTTAGGTAAAAGTGGACAGAGGGAAAATTAAAACCGGAAGATGGGCAGCAGCAACTTCCTGGAATATCAGAATAAAGAAACTGCGGTTGCCAACCCGCTTGCCAAGCATGTCAACTATGGCATAATCCCCCCAAAATGGGAGCTACAAACTTTTGTGTCTATCTATGGGAGAAGCCTATGTTCAGCAGTGGATTAGTGGTGGGCTGAAATGATGATGATGATGATGATGACTAGCGCCACCTATGTAATTAGTTTTTAAAAGTATTCAAATTAACATTTTGCTATTGTGTTGTAGTGACCAAATTGTGTTGAAGTGACCAAATAAACGATTTATCTATCTATCTATTAACGTTGCGGTAGAATCAGTGCCTGTTTATAAGTAAGACCGCCTTTAAAGCTCACACAATGGGAGCACTGTAGGTCCCACTTAACACTCAATTATCGACTGTTCAGCTTAACTATGGACTTAAGCAAGTAATGCACTTGCTATACCAAAGTAGGGTTGTGCTCTAGAGCGCCGGGTTTTACAGAAATAAACCCACCCTCTGCATTCAAGCAAGGAAAAGGAATTAGAAAAACCTTGCGTGTCCCAGTAACTGCGGCCGTCACGGTGACGTTGCCAGAAGGTTCCTCCGTTACTTATGCTAAAGTAATGGATGAAGCAAAATTCAAAATTAAAAAACCACGTGGGTGCTCATTCTCGTTAGCAGAAATGTTTAGGTAGGTACCACCTCCGCGGACAGTAATTTTGCCGTGAAGAAGTAGTGTACAAACATTACTGTGTTTAGGTCTGAAGGGCACTGAGAGCTAGCGTAATCACTAGGCATGTGAGATTTAAGAACTGATGTCTCAGGATGACGAGCGTAATGTGGTGTCAGACAGAAATGTTCTGGGTGATACAGCATTTGTTATGGGCAGACATTGCCCTTACCGTCAGGTGAACGTTTTTCTCGTCTCGTCAATTCACCCAATAAAATAATAATAATGGGTGTAAATCTTGTATGATAGATTGAGATAAGTTTATTTTGAGAATCTTGATGATGTTCACCTAGCCTATTTCGACCACGGTGACAACCGCCGACTACTGCCGAGAGCCAGTAACTGCGCAGGAAATATTATAGTGCCACAAGTGTACTCGCAAACACAGAGGCACTCACTCGTCCCAACCTACTCGCGCCCGAAGTAACGCTGATGCGACAACATCGGAGGTAGGCTAGGATGCAGTGGAAGAAACACGGGGACAATCGCAACACAACCAGACCCGAAAACCAACAATTTGTGTTTTAGCACAAATGTTGGCTCCGGCTGGGATTCGAACCCAGGACCCTCGGCTTAGAAGTCAGGTACTCTGACCACTAGGCCACGCGGTCGTCAATCTTAAAGCAATACCAGGCATTGAACACTGGACAATGATTCATAAATAAAGGCATACGCTGTCGTCCTCAGGCACACCCATTATTATATAACGGTTAGGCTTCAAAATGAGTCATAAATTACTTCATAATTTCATTTCGGACACGGCAAACATAATAGTCGTAAAAATTTAATCACACGGGCCGCGAATTGATATTTCGTGAATGCGCCACTTTCATCATACCAAAATTATTCTATATGCAATAAAATCGTCATAAAATACGAAAGCGCTTTATTCTTCTCCATCGAACTGTATCGATTAAGTTTGAAAGGCATTTGGTGGTATCGTTTAAGTGGATTATGGAGATAATGAAATCTAAATAACGAAGCAGCATATAATGTTGACCACTCCCGTTTCTGTAGGACGGGATTGCGTGTTGCTTTAAGCTCTGCACATTTATACTCGCCTGTAAGTTTTTTTTAAAGCGTCTAGACGAGCAAGTCGTTCACCTGATGGTAAGTGCATCGTCAGCTCAACAGTGTCACCCGGAAACTTCAAACGCAAAGTTCCGTGCTTCACCACATTGCGATCGTCACTCTGAGACGACAGTTTTTGAGTCTCATATGCCGTGTTATACTAGCTTACTGCCCTTCAAACCCAAACACAGTAATGATAGCACACTACTGTTTCTGTGCAGAATAACTGTCACTGCGGTGGTATCTATCGACATAGACGGATTCATTACAGCAGGTCTTACCACCATTAAATTTGTTGTCATGCTACTGCCAGTATCTGAAGGACGGGTGTATCTGTTTTTAGTAACTGACTTTTTATAGAATTAAGAATATAAAAAGAAACGCATGTGCTCAATAATATAATCATCATCATCATCATCATCATCATTTCCGCCTATCATAGTCCACTGTTGAACATAGGCCTCCCCCATAGATTGCCAAAGAAAACACGGTTCTGAGCCAATTGCATCCATCGACTTCCCGCAAAACCGTGCAGATCGTCGTTCCATCCAGTGGGGGGTCACTCTACACTGCGTTTGCCGGTACGAGGTTGCCACTCGACCAACTTCGACCAAGAGGTCAATCGATGGATCCAACTCGGCTGGGCAGTGTTCGGGAAAATGCGTCACATCTTCTCGTCGAGTATACCTCAAAGCCTCAAAACAAAAGTATAGCCAGTGCGTGTTGCCAGTGATGACATACGGAACAGAGACATGGTCCTTCACTGCAGGCCGCATGAGGAAGCTCAGAGTCGCGCAGCGAGCTATGGAAAGGTCTATGCTCGGAGTTTCTCTGCGAGATAAAATCCGTAACGATGTTATCCGCAGCAGAGCTAGTGTAACCGACATAGCCCGAAGGATTAGCAAGCTGAAGTGGCAATGGGCCGGTCATGAAGCGCGGAGAACCGATAACCGTTGGGGAAGAAAGGTTCTCGAGTGGCAATAATAGAATGTACTTTCCAAAATATGCCTATGCATTCGTACGTTTTCGCATATCAATATATAGGTAAAAGCTTGACCTCTTTCATCAAAATGAGTGCCAATTATGGTAATAAGAAACCGTCTAGGTAGGTACCACCCCAGAGCCAGTTATTCTGCCGTGAAGTAGTAGTGTGCAAACATTACTGTGTTTCGGTTTGAAGGGCACTGTGAGCTAGCGTAATCACTGGGCATATATGAGACTTAGGAACTTATGTCTCATGGTGATGGGCAAAGTGTGGGGTCGCACAATATTTCTGGGTGACACAGCATTTGTTATGGGCAGACGTTGAACTAACCATCAGGTGACCGTTTTGCTCGTTTCATCACTATATCCAATAAAAAAAAATATAAAACCATTTAAATAAAACTACTTTTTTACGGATTTTATCGCGTTTATTTTTGAACTATTTTTACCCGACGTTTCGGACGCTTTACAGCACCCATTATTTTTAGTCCGGACTAAAAATAATAATTAAAAGCTGAAGGTACTCCGGGTTAACTATGACATCGGGACAACTGTCACCTCAGTCCCCCCGTGACCATGGGTGCTGTAAAGCGTCCGAAACGTCGGGTAAAAATAGTTCAAAATTAAACGCGATAAAATCCGTAAAAAAGTAGTTTTATTTAAATGTGTAATATTCGCGTAAATAAAAGAAAACATTATATAAAACCATGTTTACGACGTACGACTTTCTTCATTTGTGTTGTGAATACCTGGTCTAAGAATCTGCACTCCACTTACAGAATGAGTTCACAGAATATTAATGGCGCATTAGCATTCTGTGAACATTCTGTGAACTCATTCTGTAACAGTATCTCCTACTAAAATATAAGTCGTAACATAAAGTACAAACAATATGATGTGTATGGAAATGGTTTTATTTGCAGCCTTAGCTAAAATGAACTCTAAAACAAGGTTCGTACTTCTTTAAGAGTTCATTTATGTATAATGTATAGATGAAATATCAAATTTAATCACATAGAGAAGAAAACATTAATATTATGCTGGGATAAGCCTCATAGGTTGTCTAACATATCAGACTCAAGTAACTAGTTCATATGTAAAGCGGCAGCCGTTTAGTCTTTACCATGAAAAGAGAAAACCTTCCTTTTTACCGTCTATCAAGCAACTCTACAAAAAGACAATTTTTAGGATTACTTTTATTTGGTTTCTCTGTATAAATACACTAATGGGTCATTTATATATACATATGAAATATATTTAGAAAAGTCAAAGACATTGATCCTTCACCTGATGGTATGTGCAACGTCTGCCCATAACAAATGCTGTGTCACCCATTGATGTTTGAACCCGCGCTACGCTCGTCACCCTGAGACATAAGTTCTTAAGTCTCATATGCCCAGTGATTACGCTAGCTCTCAGTGCCCTTCAAACCGAAACACAGTAATTTTTGCACACTACTGCTTCACGGATAACTGGCCCTGGGGTGGTACCTACCTAGACGGTTAGACGGATTCCTGCATAGGAATGATGAAATGCTTCAACTAGTATGAAAACCTAACACTAACTAAACTGTTTAAAGTATGTGTGCCTATTGTTTTATTTGTTTACGGAACCATGTTATCTTTGTAGCAAACGTCGAAATAATAAAGTAGTTATTAGAATCAGGCGTTACTTTGCGGAAATCCATTGTAATGAAGGAAAGTAAGTTAATTTGCTTAGATCCGTTATTTTGCTTGTGCACGCTACTGTGTAAGGGCGGGCGGCGCTCTTCAAAAAACTAGGTAATATACACCATTTTATATTTTGCATGCGGATCTTGGCAAATTTACTTACTTTCCTTCGGAATAATAAAGTTCCTGTTTAAATAGTACAGATTACGTAAAACAAGCCGACAACCATATTAACATTCTCGCTGATACTCCTAAAGTCGTAATACGATTTTTTAAGCATATTTTAAATATTATATTCGGTATCACAATCTTAAGTGACGTAATTATACTGAACAAAAAAGATAAAGTGTAGCTTTGGGTGTTTTTTCAAATGTGCGGTATAAAATGTCCCTTATCATATTGTCTTACAAACTTGACATGTTAATTATGTAGAGAGATAACAGAGGATGCGAATTCAGGCCTGTTTAAAAGTTCTTCCATTAGTTAGTTGGTTGTTATAGAGTTCATTTTTGCTGATGCTTCCAAAGGTACGCAAATAAGACCGTTACCGTACGAATCATATTTTTTATACTTTATGTTACGACTTATATTTAAGTATGGAACATTGTTACCGAATGAGGTCACAGGTTGCTAATGGCGGGGAGTGCAGATTGTTAGGTTGATTTATAGTGACAACTTTAAACGGCAGCGGACGGTATACGCAAATGGGGAGAGAACATCTCGTAAACTCGGGTTCATAATAACCCCACTCGTTTTTAAATATGATCAAGATTTTGCAAATATACTACTTGAGATAATTATCAAAAGAAAGGTTTACAAAAATTCAGCTAATGGAGTTAGTGGAAGTAGTGGTGTCATGTTATTGGTGGTAGGAATTCTATGCTGCAATCCGTCTGGGAAGTTACCGCCCCAAAGCCGCGAAGCAGTAGTGTGCAAACGTTACTGTGCTTCGGTTTGAAGGGCACTGTGAGCTAGTGTAATCACTATACACAGTGGGCAAACATTGCGCTTACAATCAGGTGAACGTTTTGCTCGTTTCGTCATGTTGGTATTTGTCGATTGTATTGCAAAAATTATTCGATTGTTATTTCTAACTACCGACAACACGGTCAGCATAAAAGCACGTGCTACCCTTGTTATGCGTCACTCCTATTTTCACTGTGCTACACGACAGACGTTATGGACTTTCTGAGTGATAATATTTAGAAGAAATAATAACTATTTAAACGTTGTCTGCTTCTTATTTCAAACCCGTATTCCCATTCCTGTACGTCACTTTATCAAATAAAAAAACGTTTATTGCAGGATTTAGGAGGAGAAACCAAGTTAATATACTTCAACAGATCAAACTAATTTTGCTTATGTCCTTTTAATCACCATCATCATTTCAGCCTGTCTTAGTCCACTTGGTTGGACATAGGCCTCCCTCATAGATTTCCACAAAACACGGTCCTGAGCAATCTGCATCAAAGGACTACCCACAAAACCGTGCAGCTCGTCGCTCCATCTAGTGGGGAGTCGCCCTACACTATGTTTGCCGGTACAAGGTTGCCACTCGAGAACCTATGAGGTTCGTCGCCACTTCGGCTTGCTAATCTAAGGATTATGACTATATCGGTTACTCTAGTTCTGCTGCGGATATCATCGTAACGGATTTTATCTCGCAGAGAACCCCGACAATTTACTGTAATAGATTTTCGTAAGGTAGTGACTGATTCTATTAACTACTTCAGGCAAATTATAAGTATCTGTGGTTCATTGCTGGAGAATCAGTAACCATTAACAGAGATGAGTTCTATTGTGAAGGTGCTCTGGTTTCAGTGTAAGATAATCCCAACTACATAGATTTTGCTATTGCTGAATGTTTGGCAGCAATAGGACACGGAAAGAGGAGGATGTAACTGAACTTAATTTTATAATGATGAATACGTTACAGCTAATTATCACCAAAATACTTACATACTGCTTGTATCACAATAAAACATTTTTTTCTTATTTATCAATAGAGGGCGCTAATATATTCCTGTTATAGAGGTGGTATAACAGGAAGATATTAGCGCCATCTATTGATTAATTTTGTTGGATCTTCTATAAAAGCTTATTTTTTTGTTTTTTTTTAATTATAATTTTTTATTTTTTAGTCGAATTATTGCATTGTCATCGGTCTTTGACAGGTGTGCAAAATTTTAATTAAATCGGATCGGTCAAAGTAGGAGAAAATCCCCAATGGGAAAGAGGCGTGACTCTATGTATGTATGTAGGTTTCCTACCGCCAGTAAACACTGCTGATAAACATTCTAGGATCAACCCACCCCATTTAAGATTACAAGTTTAATGATGCAAATCAAAGCGGTGTACCAATTAATATTCAATTGCAAATACTCCACCCCCTTTCCCTTCTATAACTGATTTAATCAAAGATATCAGTGCACGCAACAAGCCGGTGCTGCCATAATGATATAAATTAGCATTACTGCTATGGTGCTGCTATACTAAAGGCAGCAGTTATTTGGTGGATATCATAGTTAATGTTGCAAAGAACAGCCAATGATCGTCTGAGAAGGTGATTTCGCTTTAACATAATTTTGCGTTAACTGAATTAGAACGTCGACCACGGAACGGCGGCCGTAAATTTAGGAATTTATACCTTCCCGCTTGTTCGGTGTGAAACTGGTGCAGAATAGAAAGAAACGTGCAAGGACAGAGAAAGTCAAATTGAAGCAGTATTGAGTGTATACTAACAGTATTCAAAAATAAAATAAACATAAATAAACATAACATGTTAGACGTTTAGTTTTTTTTATTTATTTATTACTTTGATTACTGACTTCAACGCACCAGCTCTAAACAGTGTCTCATTTGTCATAGATCATTTCATTAGAACTTGACTAAGGTATATGGGAATTATATATAACATGGGACCAACATTACGATATCCACTTTCTAATTAAAAGTGAATCATCCAAATCGGTTTGTTAACAATGAAGTTATGCCTGAACATACATAAATATATGAGAACCTCCCTTATTTTTTGATGTCGGTCAAAAAGGGTAATAAAGGCCTAAAGGATTTATTATAGTATATTTGAAATTTTAAGAAAGCTTAATTGTAGTTAGCCGGTAAATGTCCGGCAGAGTAGAATAGCACCTACCTCTTTCCTACCGAGGTGTCGTAAGAGGCAACTAAGGTATTGTACGGACAGCCTTTATTCGTTCAGAATAACACCATAACATGCAATGCTGTCACTATATTGCTCGTGAGGACGCAATGGGGAGTAAGAATTTTTTGACTCGTACCAAAATGGCGTTGACGTGGTTTGCCACCTGTCGCGTCTCGTTTCCCGCGAGGGCAAAAGTCTACGTGGGTGCCTACTCTTTATATGGGAAAAAGGCGTGACTGTATGTACGTATGTTAATTGTAAATATTGTCACGAGTGGCTTATGTACAATTTACAAGCCCTAGCAGGATGAACGCTAAACGGACAGTGGAGTCTTAGGTACGAAGTGTCTGATATTACAAAGACTTATCCATCTGCCAAGCGTGGGGATAACAGCAAATACTCCTTTCTTAGGAGAGGCTCCACGGCTGGGTATAGGTAGCAATGAAGTATTTTTTTTTCTTTTTATATGATAGAGCTACGAAACGAGCAAAACGTTCATCTGATGTAAAGTGCAACTACCCATAACAAATGCTGTGTCACCCAGAACATTTCTTTGTGACACTGCGACCGTCACCCTGAGACATCAGTTCTTAAGACTCATATGCCCAGTGATTACGCTAGCTCACAGTGCCCTTCAAACCACAGTATTGTTTGCACACTCTGCTTTACGGCAGAATAACTGGCCCTGGGGTGGTACCTACCTAGACGGATTCCTGCATAGGAATCCTACCACCTGTGAGACCTGACAGAGGAATAATTAACCGTAGAATGGGCAGTGGACAATAGCATCCCCTTGGACTGTTTGGTGTACATAATGATGTCTTATATTTACGCAAGTATTACACATTTAATATAAGGAATTTTACGGATTTGATCGCGTTTCGTTTTTATCTATTTGTAACCCGACGACTCACCGTGTGGTGACGGTTTAAGCGAATCTACCACCCCATCTCATCCCGTGGGTGTCGTATAAGTCGACAGAGGGAAAATTAAAACCTGAAGATGGGCAGCATCTTTCTGGAACATCTGAATAAATAAACTGCGGTTGCTAACCCGCCTGCCAAGCGTGGCAACTATGGCAAAATCCCCTAATATGCGAGCTGCAAACTTTTGTGTCAATCTATGGGGAGACCTATGTTCAGCAGTGGACTAGTGATAGGCTGAAACGACGACAAACCCGACGATTCGAGCGCTTTCCAGCACCCATGGTCACGGGGTGACTGAGGTGGCAGATGTTCTGATGTCATAGTTAATCCGGAGTACCTTCTAATCTTCTTCTAATTATAATTTTCGGTCCGATCTACGGAAAATGGCAAGGTAAGCCGTGGTAGCTCAGGGGCCTGGTGCTCGCCTTAAATTTTCTAATTAGTAACTTTGGTTCGATCCCGGTGCCAGCACCTCTATTATTGTTCTAAAATTTTAAGTGCTGATCTACCACGGCTTAGCGATGAAAGAAAACATCGTGAGGAAACCTGCATGTCCGAGGAATAGAAATATTTCGAAGACATGTGGAGTCCGCCAACCCGCATTGGAGCAGCGTGGCGGACTACTCCCAGCTCCAAAACCCTCTCAAAAATGTGAGGAGGCCTGTGCTCGGCAGTGGGACATTTATAGGCTTTTACTTTTACTCAAAATGAGCTTACATTGTCTTGAAGTCTTGCAGCGGTATAGTGTAGCTGTGACGCTCTCTTTCATACACTTACACACACATTTATGTGTATTAACGTAAACAAACACGTAGAGAATCTAGCACAGGCACACGCAATCGCCGTCTCAAGGCAGGAATTAAGATTGCCGTTTATTTAAACAAGGCGAGCTTGTACATTGCGAGCGCTGTTGTGTCGGTTGAATTAAGTGATTTTCCATACCTTATTACACTGCAACTAATCTTAGGTATCTGTTAGACTGCAAAACTTAAACAGGGTCTTATTACATACTGTAAATGGTATGTTATTACGAACAGTGCAAAGATATTTAAATACATTTTATATTTTAGGATTGAACTTTTTTTTTTAGTTATAAATACGAACGACTGTGAATTTTTCTGCAATTTTTTTGATAAGTAGCAAGCTTTTAATTAAACAATATACAGTAAAAGTGCTCAAAGTACTTACTGCCGTTCTTATACGGTTATTAAATCAATAATAAGGAGTTTTCGAGTTTAAGGAGTATATGTAATTGGTAATTTTTTTTAATTTCATGTCTTCGAAATTTAAAATTTATTTTATAAATTTTTATTCCGAATTGAATTGAAATTAGAATGTGTGTGACACACATTACTTCAACATTCTTTTTTTGTATCGTCAAGTTTTAAAGATAAAGTGAGAAGGATGGTTCGTGATCTCATTCTGCGTAGGGTTTTCTCATCGGCCCAAAAATTTATATTAATACGGGAGAGAGAAAATTTTGAAGCAGTTTTTAAGCATATTGCTTATATGAAGGAGTGTAAGATTTGGCATTGTTAAAGTTGGTTTGGAGAAGAAGCGAGAAATCTAAAATTTATATTATGATATTTTTTATAAATACATTAAATTGAATACAATAAACCTTTCATTATTTATTTTCATACTAACTATGTAAATCACATCAAAGTCCGACGTTTGTTTACATTCATACTGCCAATGTCAAACACGGTAGATATTGTCGCTATGGAATTTTAAAATGTTGCCAAGAAATAATAACGCAAGCCTATAAAATAACTAAATAAATTAATCTTAATATTTTTATAAATTATGGATAAATCATCAAACCA
Organism: Luehdorfia chinensis; assembly: GCA_019845155.1. Lineage (NCBI taxonomy): Eukaryota > Metazoa > Arthropoda > Insecta > Lepidoptera > Papilionidae > Luehdorfia > Luehdorfia chinensis. The sequence continues at coordinate 13,350,164 of JAHVAK010000103.1, forward strand.
ATAGAAATAGTTGATGGCAGAACGACTGACTCTACGGTATCTACCTAGACGGATTCTTGCATAGGAATCCTATTAGGATGTATGCAATTATCGCTTTAATAAGACTAATATACTCCTATGTACGTAATTTATCAATATGTCGGGTGTTTTATTACTTACAATTAGAAGCGGAATCGGACATAACGTGACTGAGGCGAGATTCATTAGAACGTGCAATGTCTGGAGTGGTCTTGTCTAGTTCAGTATCAGCTGACCCGAGGCCCCGCCGACACGAAGGAAGTGCTCCACATGATTTATGCAAAGCAGCACCGCGTGTATACATAAGATCACGACTGTATCCCATAAGGGGTAGTCAGAGACTGGGCACTCACTGCAAAAAAAAAAGACTGCCACAATCCACGTTTCACCAAAACAATATAATGCACTTGGTGTGACAGGTGGTGAGCCCATCGCCACCATGCGCTGTTGGGTGCACAGTGCAGTTTAATTCCTTACACGCCTTTTACGAGATCCATTGGATGAGATGGAGTGGTAGTATTCTTTTAACGAGCCGCCACCACATATATACCACATATTACATTATGCTAAGCGCACATCTCATTTTCTTCATTAGTAAATTGCACAGTGTAGTTTAATTTCTTACTCGCCTTTTACGAGATCCATTGGATGAGATGGAGTGGTAGTATTCTTTTAACGACCCGCCACCACACGGCACGGTTTTTTAAAAAACGAGCGCGTTTTACAGACACGAAAACCAACAATTTTTTGCACAATTTTTTATTTTGATATAAATGACGCTACGAGCAAAACGTTCACCTGATGGTAAGTGCAACGCCTGCCCATAACAAATGCTGTGCCACCCAGAAAATTTCTGTGTGATACTACACTGTTCCCATCACTCGGAGACATAGGTTCTTACGTCTCATATGCCCAGTGATTACGCTAGCTCTCAGTGCCCTTCAAACCGAAACACAGTATTGTTTGCACACTACTGCTTCACGGCAGAATAACTGGCCCTGGGGTGGTACCTACCTAGACGGATTCCTGAGTAGTTGGCCTCGGCCGGGATTCAATTCAATTTTCGATGGTCGCGTTGCTTAAGTGGTCAGAGAACCTAACTTCTCCGCCGCCGGTCCTGGGTTCGAATACCAGCCGGAGCCTATGATTTGTGCAAAAACACAAACGTTGAATTGGTTGTGTTGTGCAAGTAAAATGAATGACTGCAATAAAATGTTTTCAAAAAATCAAATTTAGCTTTCAGAGAAAGGACAGGGTCGATATGTTTACATGGTTGTTAAAGACTGACTGTTGGGTCACAGTTCTGGGTTCGGACCATGTCGAAGCTCACTAATTATTGGCTTTCACTTCTAGATGTATGGTTATTGTTCCGTGTCTATGACAGCATCCGATCCTTCCGATCTTAAATCGAACTCGGGAAGGTAAGGTCGATTGAGTGCGTTCGTATTTGCGCTTGTACTTGAGGTAGCTAATGCATCAAAAAGTTTAACTTTCTAATTTTACCAACTACTACCAGTGTTTTAACAATTAAAAAAAAAATGTTAATCTAAAGCGTCTGTAAATGACACATTCGCAGACGGCCGTACATACTTTACGAGGGTCGTAACTAGCTATGCCCCGCGGTTTCTTTCTTTATACCTGCAGAATGACACCATCATATGTAATGCTGTTACTATACTGCTCGGGAACGCAATGGGGATTAAGATTTTTTTTTTAACTCGTTCCAAAATGGCGGCGACGTGGTTCGCCACCCGTCACGTTTCATTTACCGCGGGAGCGAAAAGTAGGCTACGTGAGTGGCGTCTGTCTACCCCTCCATATCGGAAAAAGGCGTGACTGTCTGTATATATGTAAAATAACCATCCCACCACCACCCCAGGGCCAGTTATTCTGCCGTGAAGCAGTAGTGTGCAAGCATTACTGTGTTTCTGTTTGAGCTAGCGTAATCACTGGGCATTTGAGACTTAAGAACTTATGTCTCAGGGTAACGGGCGCAGTGTGGTGTCACACAGAAATATTCTGGGTGACAGAGTATTTGTTGTGGGCGGACGTTGCACTTGCCGTGAACGTTTTGCTCGTTTCGTCATTTTATACAATAAAAAAAAATAAGCCGACGCCGTCCTTTACGGCTTGTAACATTCACGATATATAAGAAACCCTACTGTAAGTTAATTATAAAATCCTACTAATGTTCTTCAGGATAAACAAATTAGCAGTAAAAACCCGATACGTCGTTATCGCCGGCTCTATCGGCCGAGATTAAATGAGCATGTACAAGACACGAGCGTTATGCTAATCGCAGTGCGTGTGCTAGGGTTACTGTCCGGCCCATTGAACTTGGACCGTTTTATACTGCGTCTTCATACTATAAACTAGTTCTGTAGATTGTCGATTTCGTGTTGAAATAAAAAATAGAAAAAAAGAAAGAAAGAAAGTATTCGGCAAAAACCGCTGACGTACAAAACATGCATTTACAAACAAAAATGAGCATAACAGTAACCATAAAAAGTTGATCCTTATCTCTATTCTTATAACTAAGCTGTTATTTGTTGACGGCCGCGTGGCCTAGTGGTCAGAGTACCTGACTTCTAAGCCGCGGGTCCTGATTTCGAATCCCAGCCGGAGCCAACATTTGTGCTAAAACATAAATTGTTGGTTTTCGGGTCTGGCTGTGTTGTGATTGTCCCCGTATTTCTGACACTGCATCCTAGCCTACCTCCGATCTTATCGCATCAGCGTTACATCGGGCACGGGTAGGTTGGGACGAGTGAGTGCCTCTGTGTTTGCGCGTACATTTGTGGCACTATAATATCTCCTGCGCAGTTGATGGCTCTCGACAGTAGTCGGCAGTTGTCGCCGTGGTCGAAATCGGCTAGGAGAACATCAACTAAGCTGTACGTTTGGCTATTGTATGTACGTCGCGGGTCATGCCAAAGCGGTCATCGCTCAGCATATTGCTGCGCTAACAAGCGCTTCAACAAACAATTTTCAGTGACGACCGCTAGAGAATATCTTGGATAATACAGTCCCGAGACCGGTTAAATGATGAATTGAAATATCATTCATTTACCACTCGGAACTGTATTCACCAACGACTGCGCAGACGTCAAACACGCACAAGCCGTCCCTAAACATAATTTACAAAAATGATAATACCAAAACCAATAAAAATATACATTTATAGTTTTTAATGACTTCTAGAATAATTCACGCGTGCAACGAGATTGGTCTTGACTGGTTAACAAATTAAAAAAAAAATTATAGCTTAAAGACAAAAAAATACGATTGAAAGAAGCTAGCTGGTGATCCTGGTGAGCAAACTAGGTCATAAAATTATTCTATTGTCAGTCCTTAATACGTGCGCAAAATTTTAAAGTAATCGGACTTCTGGGAGTGGATGAAAATTAAATTGGATTATTCCATTGCTTTCGTACATGTTTGTCACTTTATACAAAAAGCTTACCACTTTTTAGTCGATTTTTTCATAGTTTTATATTTCTGTCTGTGTTCGCTTAATGATTACTTATATAATGGTTGATTTAACGTGAGAGTGCTGCAGGAGTATTGTATCTTGTGATATTTTTATACACCAAAAATTGGTTCTAACATCTAGTTAGATCATTGGTTAATCCTCGAGTTTGCAATGCATTTATGAATTTGTTATTAAATCTTGTATAACATTTTGTCATGGAGCGGACTTTGGTTTTCTATGAGACTGTTCTTTGTAAATTTATTTTTATATACTTTTGACAAAGATTTAAAAAAATAACAAAATAGAGGATACCTACGGAGTTTCTTCCATCTGTTTCTTCTCCGTCAGGGGATCCACATTACGAAACGGTTCTAGATTGTAAAAGAATGACGATTGATAAACGAATTTTATATTTCTTACGATGAAGAATAAATAATTTTCATTTAATGTCATTTCGTTTCATTAATTTCATTTAATTTCATAGGTTTTTAATGACGTATGAAGTAAAAATAATATTATTGTTAAAGTGATTAACAAAATCAATTTCAGATTAGAGAATTAAAATAACTACCGTATTAATATGGACGTTAATCATGCCTTAAATAAGTAAGAGTAGTTTTTTCGTTAACCCTAGACGTGGCAGAAGCATAAGATATTTAGTCACCATATCTCGTCTCGTTCGTATCATAACTGCCAGGAAATTCACGAAATCAAACAGACGGGTAGACGGTGTAATAAAAATCTCAAATTTGACAGACATCACTACCTATTATATCACCACTTACTATAGACGTGTACAACACAACCAGACCTGAAATATATGTGCATATATGTGCACAAACGTCGGCTTCAGCTCAGAATCGAATTCAGGACTTGATGCTCAGAAGTCAGTTATTCTGACGTTTATTGTCTCACGTAAGAAATTCAGATTTCATGTGACAGACGTATTTTTTAAAAATCTACCACCGTTACTACAGGTAACACCGGTAAGGTGAATACAAGAACATAAAAGAACTGACGGTAAGAATATTAAGCATAATGCCCTGCCTTTCCTCCCAGCTGAAATTTGCCCGATATTTCCATACTTGTTTGAAAGATTTTTTTATTGATTTTTTTGTTTGTTCTCTGTCATCGTGTTCCCCAATCAAGAATATACTGACATTCGTTAGCGCCATTCCTGTTTGGTCATCAGTGAGCCCAAGTCGTTGTGTTCAAAGTTGTCATTGTTCCGTCAAGTAGTGGTGTGCGAAAATCACTGTGTTACGATTTGAATACTACCAGGTAATGACATGTTCTACTGCTTCCTATAAAAAAATAACGTACTGACGATATGTCATTGCTGACATCTCCCTCAATATTAATATTAGTGATCGTAATAGCAAGAGGACGTCTTTATAAGTTGATAAATAACTATAATTGGACCTAGTACGTACACCAGAGATGTCCCAGTCCATCTAATCAAGCTGTCCCCACACGAGCGCTAACAGATAGGGCGACCCCAGACTAAGTGGCCGGACCGGTCCGCCTGCATGCACGCGGAACTGCACCCGACCGATACGTGTGCCGATATCCTTATTATCCGCGCTTGTAAATAACCCCGGGGGACGTAAACATGAGGGTGCATTGGTGTTAATCTTCGCCGCGGTCGGATTAAGCGGTAATCACCCGACGCGGACAAAGGTTATGGGCTTCCCCGCCATGTTTATTACGTTGTTAATAATGTTTAATGTTACAACACTGGCGCGTCGGTGTTGTTTATTAGTTTTTTGTAAGGTTTAATTTGCATTGAAGTATTGTAATGTGATTTGTGCTCATGGCGCCCTCAACAATATTTACAAAGTGACGGTAGAGTTGTATTGTGTGGTATTATTTCCAAATTCAGCATCAAAGAGATAAGGATGTTCCAAGTAAAACGTAGACCTACAAAATAAAGAGTTGCCAGATGCAAAAAATGATTCAACCATATAAAAACATCTGAAGTACTGAGTCATCCCTCGTTCTGGCTCCAAAACCTCTCAATGTAAAAAATCCCCTGCCGAGCAGGGAGATATTTACAGGCAGTTGCTACTGAACTTAATATCCATAGTTAGAATGTCGAATTACATATAGCGTATAAAAAATTAAAATTCAATACCAACGTCTTTATAAGAAAAATCCAATAAAGATAACACAAAAAATCATCGCATCCATTGACACCGTAACAAATTTCGTGAGATAAACGTTCGCCGACAAGCAAATCGATCCGGCAATCGATTTCCACGCGAACGTAAAACCATATACAAAGCAACCGAATATAAATTGGACAAAATGGCGTTTAAATAAACAGCTTACAGACCGTTGGATGTCAAAAGTAAGGTGGTAATGTTACGGAATGACTCCATAGAGCGCTATCGCGTCGAGCCTAATACAAACAGCTCTTATGTTGGAACTATCGAATGTATTGCATTGCAACGTTATATTTACAATGTTCACTTACCTTAAAGGCGTATAAAGACGAGGTATTTTTCGCCAACATTGTAATGTGTGTGTGCAAGTTTAAATAATTTTCAATTGTGACACATTACAATGTTGTTTAAAAGTAGCTTTGTGGTCTGCTGGATGGATAACATACAGATCGTATCGCATAACTGATTCCTCGTATAATGTCTGTCTAGTCGATTTTGTGGTTCACAGCTAGAAGTCGTCATATGGATAATAATCGAAGAAAAGATCGAAAGAAGGATACTTCCGAATGTTTCCTTTAAAGATAATGAGCACATAGAAACACGAGAAGAACAATAAAACAATTGATATAACTAAGATTATGTTATCGCAATCTACAAAATAGTTATCAGTGGTTACATCTAAAAGTTTGTAGCTGAAGTGAACAATTTGATTCACTGGCACGCACATCGCCGCCATTTTCGTACAACCGAAAAGTTGTTACACCCCGTTGCGTTCCCACGAGCAGTGTAAGTAGTGGCAATGGGCCGGCCATATAGCTCGGCGAACCGATAACCGATGGGGAAGAAAGGTTCTCGAGTGGCAGCCTCGTAGTGGCAAACGCAGTGTAGGGCGACCCCCCTACTAGATGGAGCGACGACCTACACGGTTTTGCAGGAAGTCGATGGATGAAGGTGGCTAAGGACCGTGTTTTGTGGCAATCTATGGGGGAGGCCTATGTTCAACAGTGGACTATGGTTGGCTGAAATAATGATCATGATGATGAGCAGTATAGTGTCAGAATTGCATATTATGGTGTTATTCTGGTCGAAAAAGAGCTGTCCGTACAATGCCATAGTACGCCTCTTGTGACACCTCGGTAGGTTCTATTCCACTCAGCCATACTTAGCCGATAGGGACACTTATGGTTTTGTTCTGTTTCATACGTACATACAGTCACGCATTTTTTCCATATAAGAGGTAAGCAGAGGACACTTACGTAGTCCACGTTTCGTGCCGGGTGGCGAACCACGTCTCCGTCATTGGTGCAAGTCAAAATTTTTTTACTCCCAATTGCGTTCCCGCGAGTAGTATAGTGACAGCATTGCATATTATGGTTTTATTCTGCACCAATAAAGGCTGTCCGTACGACGCCGTAGTCGCCTCTTACGACACCTCGGTAGGAAAGAGGTAGGTGCTATTCTACCCTGCCGGACACCTTCTGTTTCATATATGAATGACATAAATCATTAGAGCATTCTCGCACTCAAGTAAACTGGTTGTTCATATTATTTAATAAAACATAAAAGAAACTGTTATACAATATATAAAATATTAAGTAATAGACAGTGAAGTTTAACATATTTCTGTTGTGTTAGCAAAAACTGTCCTTGTGCACACAGCCTAACCAAGTCTGGAATGTGACTGGGAAGTCGTGACTGGCCGGCGGAAGGTTCGACACGTGTACAGTTCCTCGCATAATTTACTATAGATCCTCAGTAAAGTTCACGCAGTTTTAGACATTAACCACGAAGAATAGAGAACATTTTACTACATAAGAAAAAAAATCTGCAGCTTCAATCTCGATAGGTGTCAAAACTAATAATTTATCATGGGAGATACTGAGCTATTTGCTTTACTAATGATGTACAAAAAAGTGAAGTGAAGTAACAAACTATAAATGTCATTCTGCTAAGTACGGGTCTACTCTCATTTGTGAGAGGGTTTTGGAGCCGGGAAGAGTTCGCCACGCTGCTTCAACGCAAGTTGGCGGACTTCCTCGAAATCTTTTTATTCATCGGACATGCCGGTTTCTTCACGATGTTTTCCTTCGCCACTAAGCACGTGATAAATAAGCTGCAAATTGCAGAACAATGTGTGAAGTACCGACAAAAGTAATGCTAGTGAAGGCATACACAAAACAGTATTTGCAACAGAAAACAAACATACGCGGTCTTAAATTTTCGTATTGAGTGAAACGATTTACGATACGATCTAAGATACTAACTGGTGGTAGGATTCCTATGCAGGAATCCGTCTAGGTAGGTACCACCCCAAGTCCCGTTATTCGCCGTGAAGTAGTAGTGTGCAAATATTACTGTGTTTCGGTTAAGACCTAGCGTAATCATTGGGCATATGAGACTTAAGAACTTATGTCTCAGGGTGATGGGCACAGTGAGGTGTCACACAGAAATGTTCTGGGTGACACAGCATTTGTTATGGGCAGACGACAGATTGTCTCGGTTGTCGGTTGAGATTTGAATCCAGTATCCGCGACTCAATAGCCAGGTATGCTAACCGACGAACGCGAAGTGCCAACAGCAGTGAAGACGAACACGTGAACAGACGGTCTGAATCATACAACCAGAAGAGATGAAGCGGTACAGTTAATAGATACAAATAAGAAGATTGATGATCGAGTGTGCATTGCATCTCAAAGGGGGCGGGCAAGTGCATTATAAATGTATCAAGGATTCATTATATACAATAGCCACGTGCGCATTGGAACGACGCTAAATCTGTTTGACTATAACAACATTTGGATACTAACTGGCGATGTGCGTAAGTGTGTACTTTAAAAAAAAAGATACCCCTCAGTAAGTAATTTCTCCTATGTCGTGGGTGTCTTTTACATACATAAACTCCACATGCACAAGCACCCAGACCCGGAACAACTATCTGTCCATACAAATATTTGTCCCGTGCGAGAATCGAACCCGCGACCCGTTGTGCAGAAGCCAAGAGCTTAACCGCCGCGCCAAGCGAGCCGACACAAATGTCACACTGCTGAGCACAGGATTCCACTCATTTTTGAGAAGGCTTTGGAGCTGCGTAGAATCCGCCCCGCTGGTCCGAAGTCGGTTGGCGCATATTACACGTCCTCGAAATATATTTATTCCTCAGTCTTGCAGGTTTCCGCACGATTTTTCCTTCAGCGCTGTGCACATGGTAAATCAGCACTCAAAATTGCAGAACAATTTTAGAGCTGCCGGCGCCGGAGATCGTAATGATGAAAAAGAAAAATAATGTGACGTAAGCAGTCAGGGTGAGATGACGAATTTCTGAACCATATTAAAGTCAAAGTCAAAGCCAAAATTTCTTTATTCAGTTTAGGCTTGTATAAAGCTCTTATGAATGTCAAAATCCACACCGGTTCAAAAAATTCATTAGTCATTTATAATTTACATATAAATTACATCATAAATTTAGTAGCCAGAGGGTTTGCAAGTGCAGAGTAAGAGTTATTTCCACACATCTCTGTCCTCTATGTAATGATCTACTATATAGACATAGAGCCATACATCATTAAGACATGAATTGTATGGGCGGTTTGAAAATAAGGGACATCCGCTGCTCATGTTTTCGAAGCCATTGAATAAAATAATTTACAACTTTAACTAATTTTACTCTACTGTATTGAATGATAGGCAATGAGGCGTTCTCTATTTCTCCTCAGTTCACTCCAATATACATTCTACATTTCGGTTGATTATGGAGGATGAATGTAGCTCCAACCATCAGTATATAATGATCTGTGGAGGACACCACTTCCTGGTAGAAGTCTTCAGAACTTATTTATATAGTGAGCGTCTAAGAAACTTTGATAGCGCTATGTATGGCATGTGCGCTATTCTTTGAGCGTATGAGTAGCAGCCTTATATAAAAAAAATGTATAATGATTTATTATATTTACGCGAATATTACACATTTAATAAAACTAATTTTACGGATTTTACCGCGTTAAATTTTGAACCCGACGTTTCGAGTACTTTACAGAACCCATGGTCACGGGGCACTGATGTGATTCCTACCAACGATGATTCGCCAGGCTATTGAAATTAAAAAAAAACATCCTAATTTCAATAGAGATGGTTGGGTATTACCACCGGCTTGGGATTTTATAATTAGCAAAATTAAATCGATAACACTGCAAGACTTTTTAAGACACTGTAAGCTCATTTTGCGTAGATCGGAGCAAAAATAATAAAAGAAGGTACCCCGGATTAACTATGACATCGGGACATCTGCTACGTCAGTCCCCCCGTGACCATGCGACCAAAGTACTCGAAACGTCGGGTTAAAAATTAAACGCGGTAAAATCCGTAAAATTAGTTATATTAAATAATATTTGTAACTCATATACGAGCGACAAAAAAAGTATCAAGATCTATGTAACAATGTTTAGGTTTAGGTTAAGTCTATAATTTAGGTTGTATATAAATAACACAACATCGCGAGGTTTGTAAGTAACAAAAAATGGAAAAAAGCTTTCATACGATTGCGAACTAAGCCTTATGGTATCGTTTATTGACAATCAAACAGGTGTGCTTGATCAACGGTACCGACGAGGCATTTGTTAATTCCGTCTCAGAGTAATTCATTCAGAAAACGTCGCGAAGAGACCGGTTGTCATGGAAACGTGGCGGGCCCGCGCGCGTGCCGGTTGTATCGGTACATTCTTGAATCCCGCCGGATCAGTGTGAATGGGGTCTCAGTTTTAAAAACAAAATACGACATGTGGGTAGCGGTCAGCGCCGCTTACTGCTGCTTGCCGAGTCGCGGGGTCTGCGTTCGAGCATGGTTGGAGTAATATTTGTTGTTAATTACTTTCAACGATTTGGTTGTATGGAGAATGTTTCGAATCTCCGATGCTACTCGAACCTTATCGCACAATATTTAGTACGAGTTTAGACGATGACTGGACGTGACCTGTAGAAGTGTGAGTTGATCAAAATTTTCGAGTGATTTGTAACTAAAAATATAAATGCATATTAACCTATGTGGGTGTGTCACACCAGTATTGTTAAGCGATCAAGTAGCTGTACCCTTTTCTATTGCACATTGGAATTTGTTTCAAGTTAGTTTTTTGTCGCTTTCCAATGATACATCGCGAATGATGTCGATTGAAGACACATGTGTACCGACAGGAAGTGAAAAGATCTTTTCCCGGCATAAATTTGTTTGAAAGTCGTGCAGGTGTGCGTGGTCTGCTTCCTCATTGTCTAGAAGTTGCCATTAAGATATTTAAAGGTTTAGAACTTTTGAAATATAACGATAAAAAAAATCTTCAATAAGTTTTTAGCGGCTGTTCAGTGTAACATCTTTCTACAATATGCAGGAGTATACAAGCTGGATTGTGAATGAGGTCTCTCTTACATATGGCAAACTAAAATATCCATAAAAACCTGCGTTAGAGAATATATAGCTGATGCGATGCATGGAAGCCCTAGGAAGTCTTCAGTCTGTGACCATGTTCTGGATAACCCCAACCATTACCACCCCAAACATTAGATTTGATGAACCACAAATACTTGCAGATGAACACCGATTCCTACCAAGGACGGTTCGCGAGGCTATTGAAATTAAAAAAAAAACTAATTTCAATAGTGAAGATGGTTGGGTACTACATATTACCGGCTTGGGGTTCTATTAATGATAAAATTAAATCAAAAACCAAGCATACCCCTGCGAGGCTTCAAGACACAGTAAGCTCTTTCTGCGTAGATTGGACTAAAAATAATAATTAAAAGCTGAAGGTACCCCGGGTTAAGTATGACATCAGGACATCTGTCACCCCACTCCTCCCGTGACTATGGCGCTGTAAGGCGCTCAACACGTCAGGTTATATTATTAAATTAAACGCGATAAAATCCGTCAATTGTTTTTTATTTAATCTTCATTTACTTCAAGAAATCTAAACTTTACTTTCATTCAGGCGTAGGAAACCAGTGGCATGATCAAATATAGTTAGCCCATTGCATTACCTTATTATTAAAAAATAGATTATTTCATCATTAAATGTATATAATGTTACAGACATTAGACGAATTTAAAGAAAAAAAATATCCAATACTTAATGTTATATGTCTACTTTCTTATAATTCCTTCTTTATATTCAAATACTTGCATTATTTTCTTTAGTTCTAGTTGAAACAAGTGTGACGTGCAAAATTATTCTTCTTAGGGAATGAGTCAATGTTAATTGAAGCTCAAACACTTCCGTATCTCTTGGAATTTAGCTGTATAAATAGCGGTCGTCCGGGCGAAAGCATGAATGAATCAAATAGCGTGCGATAAATCATACAATACTGCTATTATGCCGATGGCTGAGAACCTGCCGGGTTCGCGTGGGCCGGCTCGCCCACGCACCGCCTTAACCGCTCCAGACGTGCCGGAGTAATCTCCGTATTAAAGAGTACGTTGGATAACTTGTATCTGAATGAAAAGTACCTTGAGCTCATTATCGTCTGTTTTAACATCATTTGTTATGTTTATTGTTGCTTGGTCTGCGAATTGCAATGTCCGTATATTTGTATAAACATATTATGATATTTACAAGTAGAATATAGGAATACTTTAGGACCTACCATAAGCCGTTTGCCTCTTAACTACTTGTCACGTGTTCGATTGGACTTAACAAATATTCATATGGCTTATAAAATTGCACTGGTCTGGGTATCAGCGTATTTGCAATTAATGTCAATCAACAGGAGAAATACTAATGTGGGGATTTTAAAAAAAATTATCATAAACAACAAAAATTTCAACTGGTGGTAGGATTCTTATGCAGGAATCCGTCTAGGTCGGTACCACCCCAGGGCCAGTTATTCTGCCGTGAAGCCGTAGTGTGCAAGCATTACTGTGTTTCGGTTTGAAGGGCACTGTGAGCTAGCGTAATCACTGGGCATTTGAGACTTAAGAACTGATGTCTCAGGGTGACGGGCGCAGTGTGGTGTCACACAGTAATATTCTGGGTGCCAGCATTTGTTATGGGCGGACGTTGCACTTACCATCAGGTGAACGTTTTGCTCGTTTCGTCATTTTATAAAATAAAAAAAAAAATAAAAATATTCCAACACTAACAACGCTTCTGTCACTTACGAACAGAAACACAATTAACAAGCAAACTGGATTGCTACACACTGTTGAGCTAAATAGGTACCAAATCACGCACAAATGAACATTTACGGTATAACAGTAAGCTAAAATACAACTTCTGAACACGAAGTAATCCCGCGCAAACACGATAAATGGACTTACAAATGTAAGTAAGGAAACTAAGCTAGATGTAATTGTACTAACGTATTTAGACTAAGAATTGTAGTTTATTCTTGGATAAGAGCCGTAGCGCAGGGGATAGGCGCTCGCTTTAAATTTCATAGTACGCGAGTGATCTGGGTTCGATTCCCGGTGCAAGCCGGTCAATTTTAAGTGCTGATTTACCACGTGCTAGCCGGTGAAGGAAGAACATCGCGAGGGAACCTGCATGTCTGAGAAATAAAAAATATTTCTAATACATGTGAAGTCCGCCAACCCCCATTGAAGCAGCGTGGCGTATTCTTCCTAGCTTCAAAACCCTCGAGAAATGGGAGGAGGCCCTGTGCTCAGCAGTGGAAATTATAGGCTGTTACTTTACTATACCTGGATTCGATCTCCGGTGTCAGCATCACTGAAAACGTCGTGAGGTAACCAAAATGTCTTAGCAGTAGTAGAAGAAGTCCGCCAATCTGCACGTGGTGGATTATTTTTATCTAATTCTCTATAAAATGAAAGGAGGTGGTAGGATTTCTATACCGGAACCCGTCTGGGTACCACCGCAGGGCCAGTTACTCTGCCATGAAGCAGTAGTGTGCAAACATTACTGTGTTTTGCTTCGAAGGGCACTGAAAGTGTAATCACTGGGCATATGAGAATTAAGAACTCATGTCTCAGGGTGACAGGCGCAGTGTGGTGTCACACAGAAAAGTTCTCGGTGACGCAGCATTTGTTATGGGCAAACGTCACTTTTTCCAATAAAAAAGGTCTGTGTCCTGTACATTACTTATTCAGACTAGACATGTATATAAGATATTTATTGTCGACGGCGTGGCATAATTGGGTAGACTACCGGACCTCTACGCCAACTTTTGAGCAAAAACACAATTTGTTGGTTTCCTGGGTAGGTTATGTTGTGTATATGAAATTTATGTCCGTTAAACGCACCCACGATACAGGAGATATCTTACTGTGGGGTATAGTTTTTTAAAAAAAGAAAAGAAAGTAAAAGATTGACTGTCAGATTTTTTTTAACACATATTTGTAACACTCAGTATTCGCGACTGTGATTCTTATAGCACTCAAATCTTTTGTGATACTACAATTATACAAAAACTGAGTTAATCCTTAATATTATTATCTATCAAAGTCAACATTTCTTTATTTAATTTAGGCTTGTTTAAAGCTCTTATGAATGTCAAAATCTACATCTGTTCAAAAATTATATCAGAGAAGAACCGGCAAGAAACTCTGGATTTTATTTTTGTTTTCAAAATATTACATTATGTCATTTATAAATTACAAAAAATAATAGATCATAAATTTAGTAGCCAAGTGGTTTGCAAGTGCAGAGTATGAGTTATTTCCACACATCTTTTTCCTCTATATAATGATCTTTTTTATAATATGCTTTATCTAATTATGTCTTCTTGATAAGTATTTTTAAATACGGTGTCTGTTTTTTGTGTTCCACTTTTAGACACTCTAGTATAAAATTTTATACATCTACTAAGAAAATACTTGCTAGGTTTAGCCAACCTAAACATAGGAACCTCTAGCGTGTCGCCTCGACCCATTCTACAGGATAAAGAAAATTTGTTGTTAAATAAATTATGTTTTTCCGTACGTACAGATTATTTAAAAAAATAAACAACGATGGAAGTGTTAAAATATTAGTCTCGTTGAATAGTTCTCTATACTTCTCAATACTAATCAAATGCTTCATCCATTGATGAGCGGTTATTTTCAGTCGACGAGTCTGCACTGGACTCCAGTGTGGGTCGGGGGACGTAACGTAAATGATCAAAATATTTTTAATTTTTAGCCCTGTATGTTCACTACCCTTCACTATGTTGTCCTACACCGGGCGAATACGTGGTAATTTAAGACGACTTCCCTGACCATTCCCTGAGCTACCTTGGCTCTCATATAAACCATCGCATTTGTATTTACTTGAAAAGTTTATTTAAATACTTCAATGTTTCAATACAAACGAAGTGTATTATTCACGATCGTACGCAAACAGCATTCGAAACCACATCTACATTGGAGAAAAGGTCAGTTTGTGACTGCAATTCGGAATAAGAGCACACATAAGGTTTCTTATCAGCGATCGTAATGTAGTCCAGAAGTGACGGCCTCGCGGAACCGCTCAGCGTTGTCTGCGATTCGTATCTGATTAGATTATCAGATGGGCACACAAGTGATGCTACAGTTTGAATCTCTTTATTGTTTCTCATAAATATGACAACATTTTTTGTGCCTTATCTCTAATGTAGAATTCTTTGACGATAAAGACTGGCATGCGAAAGTTAATATAACTCTATTCTTTTTTATTAAACGTTGCCCCATACAAGGATTTCGTCTGTATAGGTGCGTTTACAAAAATTAGTTACACATACGCAAATACCGAGAGTAAAATTAACTATCTTTGGACCATAGACAAAAATGTTCCATTTTGAATTTAAATCTATTCAGAAGAAACGAACATGATTTTTATGATTTAATGGTACCTGTAGTGTCAAAGAAAATTTTATGAAAATTAAAGTCATACTTTCACTTCATACTTTTGACCATTTTAATATAGTTAATAGAATCAGGCGTTACTTTGCGGAAATCCATTATAATGAAGGAAGGTAAGTTACTTTGCTAAGATCCGCATGCAAAGTATAAAAATGGTGCGAGTGAGCTCGGCGGCCGTCTGTCGTAGAGTCTATGACGCTTGATAATGCCTCGTTTTGGGGCGAAACACGTGTCGTGTTCTCGACTTCAGTGGTGTATATTATCTAGTGGTAGTATTGTAGTGGTTGGTGGAGGGTACCTGGTGGCGGTGTTAGTTTGCTTGTGCACGCTACTGAGGGAGGGCTGGTGGTGCTCTTCAAAAAACTAGGTAATATACACCATTTTTATATTTTGCATGCGAATCTTAGCAAAGTAACTTACCTTCCTTCATTTTTGACAATTTTGTTAAAATTCTTAACAATAATACTTAAGAGATGATAGAGTAAGCACCATAAACTTTCTACTGAACATTACGATGCATTATTGAGGTCACAATCATATTAAATTTAATATCATACAATATCTGCCAGTCACTAATAACAACATCAAACAATTTGTCACTAATGAAATCACCGTGTTTCATTTTCTAATTTCATTAATTACGTGAACGATTAGTCACACCACGTATGGCGACTAATTTAAACGTGAAGTTGCAATCGCAGTTTCATTGTCATTTTAAATCTTAATTGTATGGAAATAAAGACGCTGTGACGGTGACAAGACGGATTAAATAACTTGTGTTGGAGCGGAGCTGTGCCTTTTATGGGCGAGTAGTGAGACATGATCGAGCTGGGCCCGTCGAATCGATTAGAGCCGCGTGCCTCGTCACATCGATTGGGGACATTGATGATGTAATCGACTGTTTGGTTGGCTGTGATTGCTGTACGCTCACCTGCTTACTTATACGACTAAACGATTTATTTAAATAATATCTAATTAAGTCCATGCTCGTGCATACAATATCAACACAAATGTTGTCTTGTTTTGTAGAAGAAGGGACAAACGAGCAAGCGGCTCACCTGTTGGTAATCATTGCCGCTAGTGGACATACGCAATAGCAGAGGACTTGTTTTTCTTTGGAATTGTATATTTTACGTCTCTAAGTTATATCAGTCTCCATGGACCACCACCAGCAGAATCAATGAGATCTCATCAAGGTGATGCTAATTTAATTGTAAGCCACTTTTTATAGTTTTAATGTATAGACGGTACGGTGAAACAGTAAAGTTTTTAATAAATTTTGTTACCATTTCGTTAATAAATAAAGTATGTCATTGAAGCCCATGTCCATACTTTAAAAGCAAAATGCACGATCTCAGTTTCAGTCGGCATCGCTATAATTATTGTTCATCGTGAGGAAGCATGCAGGTCTGGGGAAGAAGAAATATTTAGACGACATGTGAAGTCCGCTAACTACTCTAGCTCTAAAGAAAAGTTTCAGCCTAAAAATGTCCCACTGATGAGCACAGGCCTCCTCTCATATCTGAGGTTTTGGAGCTTGGAAGAATCCGTCACGCTGCTCCGATGCGGGTAGGCGGACTGCACATGTCTTCGAAAGATTTTTATTTGTCAGACATGCAGGTTTCCTCACGATGTTTTCCTTCACTGCCGAGCACGTGGTAAATCAGCACTTAAAATTGCAATTAACAATTTTAGTGGTGCCGACGCCGGGAATAGAACCCAGGTCACTCGTGTACTATCAAATTTAAAGCGAGCACCTAGCCCCTGAGCTACCACGGCTCGAAAATATCCTCTATTTTTTTAATTTTAGTGAGAGTAGCGAACAAGTATATAGTCTATGAAGTCAACACAGTGGTCCATAGACACAAATATCCGTCCTTGATAAAGGATAAAAAAGAATGAAGGATGCGTTGTCGCCCCTGGGAACCAAGATGGAATAAATTGTTGCCAATCTGGTACACTTACACTGTGGATCCGGTTCTCGTCACCAACCATGCGAAATGCGACTGTCTGACGTGTGCATGCGGATCTTAGCAAATCAACTTCCTATAATTCTTAATACAACAATATTTACACTAACGATGTTGTCGTCTTGGCCGATGGTCAACCATGGCGATAACTTCCGAGCCGTTGGAAGCTACTAATTTCGCTGGAAATGTAGTATAGCACATGTGATAAGATCAGTGGAAGGCTATGATGCAGTGACAGAGACACGGGCACAATCACATTACAACCAACAACAACATTAAGTTTTTGCACTAACTTTAATTGTCGTACAATTCAGGTAGTTTGACCACTAGGCGAGGCAGTAATCAAGTAAATAATTGTATTGATATTAGAACCCTTTTGTCCCATTTGTTTCCCTATATATACCAGAACCTTCAATTCTTTAGTTCAGATACATTCCCAAAGTCACAGTACAACTTCTAAATCTTAAGTCTGTATTTTGAACCACCGTATAATGTTATGTTATTAGTCGGCTCGGTTGGCGCAGAGGCTAAGCCCTTGGCTTCTGCGCTGTGGGTCGCGGGTTCGATTCCCGCACGTGACAAATGTGCCTACAAATAGTTGTTCCGGCTCTGGGTGGTTTGTGTATGTGGAATTTATGTCTGTAAAACGTACCGACGACCCAGGAGAAATCCAACTGTGGGGCATCGTTTTAAAAAAAAATGTGTTCATGGTTCTGCGTTGTTAACGATAGACAGAAATAAAAACCAGGAAATATTGTTACTCACTGCATATATTAGTGCTACTACCGGTAAATACATGAAAATGCACTAATTCTTAGTAAATCATCTACAACACTACTATTAATATAACTTCTAACAAAGCAGTAGTTGAATCGATTCTTTCGGTAAATTCTAGCTGTAAGAAACAATCCATACTAATATTATAAATGCGAAGATAACTCTCAGTCTCTCTGTCTGTTTGTTACCTTTTCACAGCTCAACCATTGAACCGAAATTAATGAAATTCGGCACAGAAATAGATTGCATCCTGGATACCCACGTAGACGAAGTCGCGGGCATCAGCTGGTATTTTTATAACACAAAGTGTAACACAGAACAAGAAATAATTATAAAAAAAGGTGTAAACAAAAATGATGCCGGTAAAGGACCACAATGCCACGCGGCATACACTAATAATAGTGTAAGGAACAATAACCTAGGCCCAGGTTTAATTAAACCTCACGATTAATGTGCATCATTTTCATGCGGCTGTACAGCGAGTTGTGTGTTAAAGGAGTTAAGTAATTAAATACTCATAAACGGGCCCCTTGGGGCTGTCATTTAGCTTTGTTTTTATTTTACGAGGAGAAAATCATCGTCCGGTGGTCTTAACTAACTCGTTTGATGCTAACGATCTTAAAAAATGGACACTAAATAAGTCCATAGAAATGCTTATAGCAATTTCAATGACAATCCCTTGCATTATTTATATATCTATAACTTATATTTATAGTACATCGGCGACCAAGCTTCGCTCCGCATCTTTACAGTTTGCTTATATTAATTTCCAATAATAGATATTTAAACGCATAATATGCAAAATATCATCAAAATCGTTAGAGACGCTTTATATGGGAACAAGGCGTGACTGTATGTATGTTTACAAATATAACTTTTCAGATAGTTGTTCCGTGCTTGAAACGAACCCGCGACTGCGGGAACCAAGCCGTTTTTAAAGTCGTATCGTAGATATTGTAGTGTCACTTACTCGTGTTTAACCGAAAGGATCAAGAATAATTTCAAAGGCTTGGTTAGAGTGGAAATTCCAGGTCTGAGCACAACCGAGGTTTTTTTTTTATTTTTTTTATTTGATAAATTGACAAAACGAGCAAAACGTTCACCTGATTGTAAGTGCAACGTCTGCCCTTAACAAATGCTGTGTCGTCCAGATCATTTCTGTGTGATACCTCACTGCCCCCGACACCCTGAGACATGAGTTCTAAAGTCTCATTTGCCCAGTGATTACACTAGCTCTCAGTGCCCTTCAAACCGAAACACAGTAATGTTTGCACACCACTGCTTCACGGCAGAATAACTGGCCCGGGAGTGGTACCTAGATGGATTCCTACATAGGAATCCTACCACCAGTAAAAACATTGGAACCGAAAAATAAATTAACAGAGAAGTATACACTTTAATCCATGCGGCCCCCAAATATGAGGCCGTTAGCATGCACGGTAATAAAAGTAGTAGACAAAAATACGACGGACGGCCCCGTATCCATCATGGGCAGACGGGAATTAATTGGGGCATAGACGTTCATTGCTTTTATTGCCGCAAACAAATGATCTTCAATCAAAATAGTTTTGAAAGTGTAGGGACACACGATACCCGCAGTTACAAAAATTACAGGTACATTGGTCGTAAGATTCCTATGCAGGAATCCGTCTAGGTAGGTACCACCGCAAGGCCAGTTATTCTGCCGTGAAGCAGTAGTGTGCAAACATTACTGTGTTTCGGTTTGAAGGGCACTGTGGGCTAGCGTAATCACTGGGCATATGAGACTTAAGAATCCATGTCTCAGGGTGATGAGCACAGTGAGGTGTCACACAGAAATTTTCTGGGCGACACAGCATTTGTTATGGGCAGACGTTGCACTTACCATCAGGTGAACGTTTTGCTCGTTTCATCCACTTTATGCTATAAAAAAAACCAGAGCTAGTGTAATCGCTCACCAATATGAGACTCAAGAACTGATGTCTCAGGGAGGCGGGCGCAGTGTTGTGTCACACAGAACTGTGCTGGGTGACACAGCATTTGTTAAGGGCAGACGTTGCATTTACCTTCAGGTGAACGTTTGGCTCGTCTCGTCATTTTATCCAATAGAAAAAGGTAGATCATATTTCTCTGTATCTCCGTTTCATGCTGATGTCCTAGTAGCTCAGTGTCGCTACTCGGACAGGGGTCGCGTATAAAAACTGCAAATAAGGAATAATCTTTATTATAGCTAAAAGTATTTTTTGATTTTCATTTCTACCTATTTTTATAGAGTTAACAAGTGAAAACAAGAACCGAATATTTCCACATATTATTATTAAAAAAAAAAATTAAAAACCTTTCTAAATGTTCACAAGTCCACGCGAATGAAGTCGCCGGTATATTTAATATTATAATAATGACAGATCGTGCACTTACAAAGTTTGCAACAAAAATTAATAATATAAATGATGAGAGTACTAGGTTCATTTCCGCCGTCTACACGTACTTTAGTGTACAGGCGTGCGCAGCCTAGACCTCACTCGAGTACTGAACGCCTGGTCCGTCTGATTTATATCCGACATACACATTTAACGACGTCTAACTACAGTGTCGTAGACACCGGTGTTGTTAACTTCGAGAATGAGCAGTCATATGAAAATTAAATGAAATTGTAAATTTCATATTGGCCATTCGATTTCACGTCAGTATAGAATCTAGTGCCGTGTGATAGCGGCTTAAGAGAATCTACCAGCCCATCTCATCCCGTGGGTGTCGTAAAAGTCGACAGAGGGAAAATAAAAAGCAGGAGATGGGCAGCAGCATCTTCCTGGAAGATCTGAATAAATAAACTGCGTTTGACAACCCGCCTGTCAAGAGAAGCAACTATGGCAAAATCCCCCAAATTGAGAGCTACAAATTTTGTGGCTATATATGGCAAAGGCCTATGTTCAGCAGTGGACTAGGGATAGGCTGAAATGATGATTAAGATGTTGATTAAACTACTGCTTACCCTGCCCTGGGGTGATACCTACCTAGACGGATTCCTGCTCAGGAATCCTGCCACCAGTTAGTTAGTTTGAGATCGGCAAACTGACTGAATCAACCTGGATATAATCTTATAATAATGTTGAACTGATAATGAGGTGACAAGCATTTATTTTTACTTAATACTACACTAGCTAAATCGCTAGCTTCGCTAGGAGGTAATTATGTTAAAATATATAAATATTATATAAAAAAACGGCACCAGCCCGTTGACCCATTAAGGAGTAAATGTTCGTAAAATAAGTGATTGGTTCGAGGAGACATCTTCCGCAGTCTGACCAGATTTCAGACTAAGATCGGGTCTCACGGGTAGCTACCCTTTTCCTTTTTCTTAATGGGATATAGTGATGAAACGAGCAAAACGTTCACCGAATGGTAAGTACAACGTCTGCCACTATCAAATGCTGTATCATTTTTTATCAAATGCTGAATCTGAATCGTTTAAATAAAACTAATTTTTACGGATTTTATCGCGTTTAATTTTAACTATTTATAACCCGACGTTTCGAGCGCGTTACAGCACCCATGGTCACGAGAGGACTGAGGTGACAAATGTCGTGATGTCATAGTTAATCCGGGGTACCTTCAGCTTTTAATTATTGTTTTTAGTCCGATCTACGCAGAAAGAGCTTACTGTGTCTTGAAGCCTTGCAGTGTTATGCTTGGTTTTTGATTTAATTTTATTAATTATTGGATCCGGTGGTAATATCCAACCATCTTCTCTATTGAAATAGATGTAATGGTTGGGAAGAGCCAGAACATGGTCACAGACTGCAGACTTCCTAGAACGACGATGCTTCACATCAGCTATATGTTCTTTTAAGCGGGTTTTTATTGATCTTTTTGTTTTGCCTATGTAAGAGAGACCACATTCACAATCTTGACGCTCGTAACGTCGGGTTATAAATAGTTAAAATTAAACACGATAAAATCCGTAAATAAAAGAAATATATTCTGAATCGTGTTTATTTCTTAAGCTGGTTGTACAATTAGCATCGGAATTGGGTTAGTCCGGAATTAACAGACCGCTTGACGATTCCGGTCGTCTCGGCCGCGATCGAGGGCGGCTTAGATGCAAATTGTTTGTGAATGAGCCTCGTCACGGTGCCTAGAGCGTTAAGTAATAAACAATGGGATACGTTTGTTTTCTTCGTTCAGAATGCACCACTGTTACATACATTTCATCTCATCAGATAATATGTAGCGATGAGGTCTAGTATTTGGCGGATGATATTGCCAAGGAAAGGGGTAGCTACCCGCCATATTGGGTAGTATGATCTGGGGAGGACGTCTCCTCCTACTAGTTATATTTAGATGTTGTATATATAGTTCGCACCTCAGAAAACTTTCATAGAGGGATTATTATGATTATGAAATATTTCTTGAGTTTCGACATAGATGTCGTAGGTAAGCGTGGAGAACTTGTGACGTCAGGCGATGAGGTGCAGTCTGGCGTTGCGGTGAACCTGTGTCCATGTCTTCAGTGCGTCGATAGGTAGGAGACAGTGTTGATGCCGCCGGAGTCAGCCTAAGGAGAAGGGGCCGCCGGAGATGATCCTCAGTGGCTGAGAGACAAGGAAACATGCGTTGTGCCGACAGTAGGAGAAGCTGACTGCGGGATGTTAATACCGGGGTCACCATTTTCGCGGATGATATTGCCAAGGAAAAGGGTAGCTACCCTCCAGATTGGGTGGTCTGATCTGGGGAGGACGTCTCCTACAACTAGTTATATTTAGATGTTGTATATATAGTTCGCATCTCAGAAAAATTTTAAATGACAAAAGTATTTATATGTATTATGTACATGACATTACGCCTGTACTGTGATGAAACGAGCAAAACGTTCATCTGATGGTAAGTGCAGCGTCTGCCCATAGCAAATGCTGTTTCACCCGGAACATTCCTTTGTGACACCACACTGCGCCCATGACCCTGAGACGTCAGTTCTTAAGTCTCATATGCCTAGTGATACACTAGCTCACAGTGCCCTTCAAACCGAAACACAGTTTGCACACTACTATTTCACGGCAGAATAAATGACCCTGGGGTGGTACCTACCTAGACGAAGACGGAGCGAGGAAGCTATAATTTATACATAATTTGTCTTACAAAAACATTACTTTCAAAAAAATAAAACATTAATTAGTTACATGCATACTGATAATGTCAAAACCCTTATAGTATATGGTGAAGCAGTCGCACAGAGTAGTGATTTTCGCCAAAGAATTTTAATGTTGCCAACAAATAATTAGGTACTCAAACCTCAATATCATTCAAACATAGAATTGCTGACGAATTCGACCCCAGAACGACCGCTAGTAAGGATAAATACGCTAAGCCTGGTTACTTCAGATCTTAATGATTCGTATATAATATGTTTGCATAAGGTCGATGAACTGAAATCGTCATTCGCACCAAAGTTGTATTTTTTAAATAATATTAACTAATTTATTATAGAATCATTAAGAACTAGCTGCGGCCTGCGACTTCGTCCGCGTGGATATTAGTTTTTAAATATCCCGTGGGAACTATTTTATTTTCCGGGATAACAATTGTCCTATGTCCGTCTCCAGGAAGCAAGCCGTCTCTGAGCTGAATTTCGTTAAGTTCCGTTCAATGGTTGAGCTGTGAAAAGGTATAGACACAGAGACAGAGAGTGTTAGTTAGTTGGCAAATTGTAATTGTTACTTGTCAAGTAATACTAGTCGCAATATTAAGTTTTACTGTCTGTTTAACTGAGCATAACAAGGCTGAAAATAAACCATCTGTTCCGGTAAGCCGACATTTGAAGTGTGTTTGCATCATGAGCGGGAACTAATCTATAATTAAATTAGTTACGGCCTATATAACAAGGTTTATATGGACTGAAAATCAGTCTAGTGCTTGTAAGTCTTAGAAATTTATGAGAATATTAGATTCTGATGAATAAATCCATTTATTGTACGTATTCAGTAATCTTTTTTTTATTGGATAAAGCGATGAAACGAGCAAAATGTTCACATGATGGTAAGTGCAACGTCTGCCCATAACAAAGGCTGTGTCATCTGGAACATTTCTGTGTGATACCACACTGCGCACGTCACCCTGAAACATAAGTTCTTAAGTCTTATTTGCCCAGTGATTACACCAGCTCACAGTGCCCTTCAAACCAAAACACAGTAATGTTTGCACACTACTGCTTCACGGATAATTAAACAGACAATGAAAATAGTATGTCTTGTCCGCGACTTCGTCCAAGGGATAAAGGTTTTTAAATATCCCGTGGGAACTATTCAATTTTCCGGGATAGAAAATATCCTATTTCCATCTCTAGGATTTAAGCTATCTCGGCGCCAAATTTCGTCAAGATCGGTGCAGCGGTTGAGCTGTGAATAGGTAACAAACAGACAGAGGGACAGACAGTTCATTTCGCATTAATAATATTAGTATGGATGTAAACGGTTAGATGTGTGCTTGCTATTATAATAAAAACGTGATCATTGTCATCATATATTCATCATATAGTCATCATATATATGTTCCCATAATCTGCATCGAACCAGCAAAATAAACTCCCCACGTAGTTTACAATAATGATGATGTCCTTGTGGCCGATTTTCGACCATGGTGACACCCACCGAATATTGTCGCAAGTTATCAGGAGATATTGTATCACAAGTGTACGCGCAAACTCAGGGGCACCACGACCCAACCAACCCGTGCCCGATGTTACGCTCATGCGATAAGTTCACAGGTTAGGATGTAGTGCCAGAGACACAGGCACAAACACAACACAACCAGACTCGAAAACCAACTATTTGTGTTGGCTCCGGTTGGGATTCCAACCCAGAAACTATTGCGTGGTAGTCCTATGCCCTAACCATTGGGCAACGCGATCGTCAGATGTGTGCAATACGAATGGTATAACTTGTCAATCTTATATGACTAACTCATTATTCCAATCCTATTACACTGTTTTCTCTTGCTGATTGCCAATCCGCTTATTAAGAATGGTGATTAAGGCACATCAGTCCTTTTTTGACGAGGTCTATCCCCAGCGGTGAATTACTATAAGCCTGATTATCATAATGATGGTGATGATTCAGTCCTTTTGATTGTACTTTACACTGCTCTGCTACATTGATATAATAGACATAGACATGGACCTAATTCGACGTACATAATACAAAAGCACACAGAGAATGCAAATAAAAATAGAATAAAATTTACAGTACAATTAAAAAAAGGAAAGAAACAAGATCTGTAAAACACTGGAGACGCTGGAGCCACTACGTAAGTAAAGAGAGAATTTTATTTTATTTTAATTTATTTTTTATTCGATAAAAGTGAAGGAACAAGCAAAACTTTCACCTGAAGGTAAGTGCAACGTTTGCCCATAACAAATGCTGTGTCACCCAGTACAGTGTGATACCACAATGCTCCCGTCACCCCCGGCATAAGAGTCTCTTATGCCCAGTGATTACGTTAGCTCACAGTGCCCTTCAAACCGAAACACAGTAATGTTTGTACACAACTGCTTCACCGCAGAATAACTGGCCCTGGGGTGGTACCTACCTAGACGGATTCCTGAATAGGAATCCTACCACCAGTACGTACATGTATTATACATAGACACTTACGTACATGTAATGCACGTAAGTGTCTATGTGTAATTCTGATCAACGTTTTTTTTTAAATAAGAGAAAGTGACTTGGCGAGCAAAATGCTAGTGTTAAGTTTGTATGCACAAATATTCAGAGATTTATTACTTATTTTTAAACCATAGACCTTATTCATCATTCACCGCTTCAGCCTATCACTAGTCCACTGCTGAACATATGCCTCCCCCATAGATTGCCACAAAAGTTTGTAGCTCTCATTTTGGGGCGATTTTGCCATAGTTGCCTTCGTTTGCGTTCGCTTGGCAGGCGGGTTTGCAACCGTAGTTTCTTCATTTACATCTTTCAGGAAGATTCTGCTGCATCTTCTGGTTTTAACGTCCTCTGTCGACTTTTACGACACCCGCGGGAGGAGATGGGGTGGTACATTCTCTTAAGCCGCTGCCACACGTTTTAATTTTCTCATTTAATCCCAAATAGACACTACCATATAAAAAAATAATTTATTGACGTTACATGTGTACCAACCTTCACACAATTGTGTAATCCCTAGGGTACGGAACCCTACTACTACTAAAATTCGGACCATCAAGTGACAAAAGTATTTCCTCATAATCGTCAAGCGTAGAAAGTTCAGTGTCACTGTAACATGAGAAGTAAACTTCAGGAGCTAGCTGACCGAGCGCACCGTGTGACCCGATTCGTCTTTCGCGGCAAAGCCACCGGGCGGGCCGCTCCGCTGATTTATGTGGCTTGCATTAATCACCTTCAAAGTCCGCTTGTTTACATAAGACGTCCGTTACTTTGCTGCTGCGTGTGGCAACACCGTCGTCAAGGTTTGCTTCTTGATTGACGTTTTAAGTTGCGACTTTCAAATGTTTGATGTTGGCAAACAGTGGACGCGATAAATTCGCTTCTAATAGAAGAATCCGTATACAACCAAAAAAGATACAGATAATAATTACTAATAATAATTACGCTATAAGATCCAATGAATAGCCAACTCTATTCCTCTAACGAACTCATATTTTCATTCTTAGGTCACTATATGTGTATTCGCTATAGTTTAAGAAAATTTTGCGATTCGGCCATTACGTCACGATAATTATTAAATTCCACGCTCTAAATAAAGTTCACTGAGTCGATGGAAATACTCATATAGGTACTAATATTCCGAATGGATAATTTAATATGTATAATGTATCTTTATATATATAATTCTTCTGTGAGTGTGCATGTCACTGAACTCCACCTAAACGTCTGGACCGATGTTAATGAATTTTTTTGTGTGTGTCTGTGTGGTTCCCTGGATGATTTAGATTCAGAATTGGACCCGGTAGGTGGAGCTGCGATAGAGTTCTAGGAAAATGACAAAATTCACTCAGTATATAGTTTATCGATAATTCGAATATCGAAAAATCGTTACTGAATCTGTGAACAGCAGGCAAGCCATCGTTCGGACAGGAAAACGTCTGACGGGTCCGCCAGTATACATATATGTATATATGTATATAAATATATGTATATACTTCAATAATAAATGTGAGCATTAAAATTGTAACGACTGTGTCGCATTATCGTCGACAAGATGGCTGAGTCACGATATACGAGTACCTATCTCTTAAACTAAAATGTAGACTTACTGCCACACTGAAGGCACTTTTGATCTATACAAATGAATAAAATTGAAGTGTCTGTTTGTAATAACAATATAACAGCTTTTTTACTCAACGATTATGAAAGGTACTATATACGGTACTTATAAGTACAAAACAATTTTTAAATTTTTTATCTGTCTGTCTGTTTGTTCCGGCTAATCTCCGAAACGGCGGGCCTGTATTTGACGGGAATTTTAATAACAGACGGCTAATATTATAGCGGGTAAATTAGGCTACTTTTATTTTAGAAAAATAATCAGGGTTCCGCGCGAAATAATTAAAACCCAAAAATCCGATTCAAATAGAGAAGTACGTACATATATATTATCGATCGGAATCGGCTTTATTACGCCGTGAAACCGACGGCACAGCTAGCGGTTACAAAAGCAACTCCTTAATTATGAATTAATATACAAATCGATACTAGGGTAATATTTAAACATCTCTTAGTGCATAAAAGTATTGAAGTTCGTAGTGGAAGAAGAATAGGACCTAAATGTGATTCCATAACCTTGTAAGAGTGTAAGGGTGATAAGACTGTAATTTTTTCAACTTGAATATTTTCAATGGGAAGCTTTCAATCGAACTGTGCCGTAGGGTGTAACATTTGAAATATATCATACATACATACATAAGATCACGACTGTATCCCATAAGGGGTAGTCAGAGACTGGTCACTCATTGCAAAAACAGATGACTGCCACAATCCACGTTTCACCAAAACAATATAATACACTTGGTGTGATAGGTGGTGAGCCCATCGCCATCATGCGCTGTTGGGTGCACAGTGCAGTTTAATTCCTTACTCGCCTTTTACGAGATCCATTGGATGAGACGGAGTGGTAGTATTCTTTTAACAAGCCGCCATCACACGGCTTTTCAAATATATCATCCGTGATTACAATAAATGTCTGACTAGAAACGCTAACCAGCAAACGTGCTCAAAGTCATTTAATAGTTTCACTTAAAATAAGCTTAGATGGGCAATGCTGCATACGTCGTTTACTGGTGGTAGGATTCCTATGCAGGAATCCGTCTAGGTAGGTACCACCCCAGGGCCAGTTATTCTGCCGTGAAGCAGTAGTGTGCAAACATTACTGTGTTTCGGTTTGAAGGGCACTGTGAGCTAGCGTATTCATAGGGCATTTGAGACTTAAGAGCGGATGTCTCAGGGTGATGGGCACAGTGAGGTGTCACACAGAAATGTTTTGCTCGTTTCATCACCTTATACAATTAAAAAAAATGTCTGAAAGTATTTTGTATATTTATACCATTTAGATCATGGAGGACAATTGTATTTTGTAGTAAACATTACTATGTTATTTAAGCCCTACAGTTTTCTTGTTCTATATATATTTTTAATCACATTTATCAATAGAAAGAAAATATTTATTTCTCTTGAGATTGTTGTCAATTGGTGAAACTACATCAACATTAATTATAAGAATAATGGTTTATTATTCTGTTTATATGCTGTGATGTGGCGGCTTACGAGAATCTACCATCCCATCTCATCCCGTGGGTGTCGTAAAAGTCGACAGAGGAAAAATAAAAACCAGGAGATGGGCAGTAGCATCTTCCTGGAAGATCTGAATAAATAAACTGCGGTTGCCAACCCGCATGGCCAACGTGGCAACTATGACAAAATCCGCCAAAATTAGAGCAACAAACTTCTGTGGCAATCTACGGGGAAGGCCTGTGTTCAGCAGTGGACTAGTGACAGGCTGAAATTATGATGATGATGGTTCTTTATATAAAATTCTAACAATGTTATAAATAGAGCCATAGTTGCCCAGTGGCCGGGTGCTCGCCTTTTAAATTTCATAGCACTCGAGTAACCAGGGTTCGATTCTCCGTGCCAGCACCTCTAAAATTGTTCTACAATTTTAAGTGCTGATTTATGACGTGCTCAGCGGTGAAGGAAAACACCGCGAGGAAACCTGCATGTCCAAGGAATAGAAATATCTCGAAGACATGTGAAGTCCGCCAATTGGATTGCATTGGAACTGTTCTCGGCTCCAAAAATGAACGGACGCCTGTGCTCAGCAGTGGGACATTTATAGGCTGTTACTTTACTTTACTTCACTTTTATAAATATCACTTATATAACTGTTAACCACTTCAACTAAGATTAAAAACTTGTGCTAGGAGATTTTGCACGACAATAATCAGACGTTTAGTTTTGCAGGATATACCTTAAACCATTCAAATAGCTTTAAGAATAAATGATTTTGTAACACTAATATTAGTGTAATTCCTATAATAAATTATAAGAATCTACTACTATATAATATAATATAATACTACTCGTGTTGGGATGTCTGTAAAGGAATCCGTCTAGGGCCGCCGGGCCAGTTATTCTCTGCCGTGAACCAGTAGTGTGCAAGCATGACTTTGTTTCGGTTTGTGGGGCACTGTGAGCTAGCGTAATCACTGGGCACTGGCTAAGTGCTGATGTCTCAGGGTGACGGGCGGAATGTGGTGTCATCATTTGTTTTTTATTGAATTAAGTGACGAAACCAATGAATGGCGAGCAAATGCTGTCATCCAAGAAAATAAAAATTTATTAGCAGACGTTGCACTTACCATCAGGTGAACGTTATGCTCGTTTAGTAATTTAAAAAAAAATGAGATTTAAGAATTAATGTATATTTTTTTTATATTTAAGAATAAACGATATTAAGAAAGAAATGATGTCCCAGAGATCTCTCGTAGGAATGTAATGGAGAGTAAGAACTTCTTGACTAGTACCTAAAATGGCGGCGACGTGGTTGCCATCCGGCACGTCTCGTTTTTCGTGGGGGGCGAAAAGAGGTCTACGAATGTGGCCTCTGCCTACCCCTTATATAGGAGAAAAGCGTGACAGTAAGTATATATTAGTATTCATACGTCAGTACTGGGTATAGGCCGTAAGCGACATGTATTAAATAAGAAGGTATAAATATTTTGTATTTATTTTTTCTCTCAATATTTAAAAAAAAATAGCGAAGCCCCTCGGTAAGATTTCGACAGTATTGTGGGTGCGTTCTACTGACATATATTTCATATGCACAACACAACCAGACATGAAAACAAACAATTTGTGTTTTCTCACAAATGTTGGCTCCGGCTGGGATTCGAACCCAGGACCCGCAGCATAAAAGTCAGCTACGCTAACCACCGGGCCCCGCGGTTTTTAATGTAGGTTAGTAACATTATTTAAACATAAAACCTCCTGCGAACAATTTTCGTTTATCAACGCCAAAGTATTTTATATACATAGATACTTCAGTTAATAAAATTTAAATGAGTACCTTCTGAGAATGCCTGACCTTTGGGTCACAAAATTAGTACCTTCGCAATGCTGCCTCCCCCCCACCCCCCACCCTCACACACGCTGATACGAATTTGTAGTGATGGTATGATATTTTAATTTAATTTATATTTAATTAAATTTTAATTAATTTAATATTATTGCATATATTCTTGATACCGATGTAGAACGGAAATGTAATATTGCATATTAAAAGTGTGTGCTACTTACTCTAATATATTTTTTTTTAAAGAAGAGGGGTAAACTTTTTTTTTTATTGTGTAAAGTGGCGAAACGAGCAAAACGTTCACCTGATGGTAAGTGCAACGTCCGCCCACAATAAATGCTGTGTCACCCAGAATATTTCTGTGTGACTCCACACTACGCCAGTCACCCTAAGACATCAGTTCTTAAGTCTCAAATGCCCAGTGATTACGCTAGCTCACAGTGCCTTTCAAACCAAAACACAGTTATGATTGCACACTACTGCTTCACGGCAGGATAACTGGCCCTGGGGTGGTACCTACCTAGACGGATTCCTGCATAGGAATCCTACCACCAGTGCAGTCCTACTACCAAAGGCTCACGTGATGTTAA
Source organism: Luehdorfia chinensis (assembly GCA_019845155.1). NCBI lineage: Eukaryota > Metazoa > Arthropoda > Insecta > Lepidoptera > Papilionidae > Luehdorfia > Luehdorfia chinensis. Next base: position 13,381,531 of record JAHVAK010000103.1, read on the forward strand.
GTGATCACCGCCGCCATGAACATCCGCAACACCAGTGGAATCGCAAGTACATAGCCGGTTATAGACAAAGGAATATTCTATTTTCTTAAAGGTCCCTAAGTCGTTTCGGCCCGGAAAAACCGATGGTGGCAGCAAGTTCCACGGAGTGGTCGTGCGTGGCAGAAAATTCCGCGTAAAGCGTACAGTGGAGGAATGCCAACCAACAAGGTGATGTGGATAGAATTTGGTGCTATGCCGCGATGTACGATTGTGAAATTCCGTTGAAACTCAGCGGCTGGAATGATTCCGAACGATTGCTCGGAACAATCCCCACAGTAAATATGATGAAAAACGCAAAGAGACGCATCGTCTCTTCGCAAAGATGCAACGTCTCTTCGCAATAAATATAAACTTAATGTGATGACTACTCCAAGCTGCTTCATTTTCTATTTGCACAGGGGTCTAATATTTGTATGGACTACAGATAGTTGTCCGGGTGAAAACAGATCGAAGATAATATGTATGTGCAATTTATATCTGTATAACGTAACCACGATACAGACGATCCTAGTGTATCCTATCCTAGTGTGGTGCATCGTAAGAAAACCAGATGCTCCCGCCATTTTTTTACCCACTTTTTTATGGTGGGTCTAGCAGAAGAAGTATAAAATTAGATTAATGCTGTGGATATGAAAATATTTTGAGAAGTATAGCTGAAGTGACTTTGATGGACAAAGTGGTGAACAGCATGATAAAGGAACGTTGCGGTATGGTAGAATAGTTATTCTGCCGTGAAGCAGTAGGCTGCAAACATTACTGTGTTTCGGTTTGGAGGGCACTGTGAGCTAGCGTAATCACTGGGCATATGAGACTTAAGAATTTGTGTCTCAGGGTGACGGGCACAGTGTGATGTCACACAGAGTTTTTCTGGGTGACACAGCATTTGTTATGGGCAGACTTTGCACTTACCATCTGGTGAACGTTTTGCTCGTTTCTTCACTTAATCCAATAAAAAAAAGATTACTTTTATGTTGTCGTGTCGCCGTGTGATGGCGGCTTAAGAGAATCTACCACCCCATCTCATCCCGTGGGCGTCGTAAAAGTCGACAGAGGGAAAATAAAACCAGGAGATGGGCAGCAGCATCTTCATGGAAGATCTAAATAAATAGAAAGAAAGACAGAAAGAAAAAAGAAAGAGAAGTTTATTTGAAGCACCCACACAATAAATACAGGTACAATTGCAAAAAATAAACTGAACGAAAATAAACTGCGGTTGCCAACCCGCCTGCCAAGCGTTGCAACTATGGCCTATGTTCAGCAGTGGACTAGTAATAGGCTGAAGTGATGATGATGAAGATGACTTTTATGTTTGTTTTTAACCGACTTCAAAAAAGTATGAGGTTTGCAATTCGTTTGTATATTTTTTGTTGTTATGTATGTTCGGGTAAAACTTATTTGTTTATAAACTGATTTTAATAATTCTTTTTATTAGAAAAAGAATATAATGTGGGTGGTCCCACATAATTTTGGCCAAGTTCTGGTGATGGGATCTATGAGAAAAGATCTTCAACGGTTTTTTATTAGTGTCTCTACTCTTTATGTTTTGTAACAAAAAAATAGGTCGACAGTATCTTCTGAAGAAATAACGATATTAATCGACGTACGAAGAAGACTTAATTATTTGAATCAATCATTTCACGTTCGGGAGACGTAAAACCGCCACAAACAACATTTCATTTGCACTTAATGATGGCGGACGCGAGTTATTTTGTCTTTAGGTTTAGACGCGTGGGATTGGGCTACGGCCCACGTCAAAGCGACGGTATCAATCAAATTTAATCCGAATTAACGGTAGCTAATGTTTATGACGGTCTGATTTTGTAACGGCAAATCCGAGTTGAAGCCTTTCACCTGTCAGTACAAGTACGTTGTAGCCTCTTTGTTTAGAGTGTACGACTCGGACCGCGCAGTGGCTGAGTGATTGGTTACTGCGCTACAGATCCCGGGTGCGATTCCCACAAGAAACGCATAGTTGTACGACTTGCAGTTAGTTGATACAGGAAAATCCTTGGATAAGGCTACATTCCTTTTATAGATAGATAATGGGTAATGGTAGTTTTAAAATATTGTGATACTTTGTAATGAAAAAACAACGTATAAATAAAAAAACATAGCTGTCTTGCCATGATGGGGTTATCGTACGATCTTATTTTATTAGCAGTTGGTTTTTAAAGAAGACTTGAGAAAAAAACAAGCCTAAAAATGATTCTTTCGTACAAACAAGTCTACGTGGTAGAACGTAATAGGGAAGTTAATTAGATACAAGCCAATATTATATTAGAATGAATATAATAATTATAATTGAATACACCAGACAGACTAAACGGTGTATTACAGTTTTCCCGGTAATTGTACCGGATAGTCCAGGAAGCCCGCACACTATGCCGTCTCGGGGCAGCTCCGCAGGAGTCGACTCCCGGTATAGTGGTGGCGTGGGCATTGAACACGCGATTAACATGGACGAAGCATAATATATATTGTTTATAATGCTTGCAGCGATTACGGAGAGCAATGAATTCATTTTAAATAAGATGGCTCAATGAGTTTGCCTTGCTCGATGGTCCCGTGGAGTGATCTTACTATTTTAATAAAGCCAGACAGTTTGTAAGTTTGAACTCTTTAATCCCAGAAAAAAGAACTGTTATTTAAAAAAAATATTCTTGATAGCTCATTTATATATGAAGGTTATCCATACTAATATTATAAATGTGAAAGTAACTCTAAAGTAGCGGCTCTTAACTGTTAAACCGATCTTGACGAATTTGGCACAGAGATAGCTTGCATTCTGGAGAAGGTAAAAAAAATATTTCTTATATCGGAAAATCAAATAGTTCCCACGGGATATTTAAAAACCTATATCTACGAAGACGAAGTGGCGAGCTAGTATGGTATAAACTGTCATGCTCCTGCCTTAAGGAGGAAATGAAATGAAATATATTTATTAACTGACGTAAGAAATACAAATTTAGTTTGTCAACTGTCATTTTTTTTCAATCTACCACTGTTTCCTAATGGGGTTCCTCTGTACGGAGAAGAAACATGCGAAAGAAACTCCGCAGGCATCCTCTTTGTAGTCATATTTTCAACATTTTTTGTCATTGAAATTATGTTATAAAATAAATAGTGCATTAGTTATTAGAATTTAGAAACAGCCTGACCTCACCTCATGTCCAGGGGTTATCTACCTTCCATATATTCTTTTATATTATAATAACCCTTTTTATAAAGTCTTTGTTTATTAAACTTTTGGGTAGAAAGAATTTGCGCAGTTTTTAGGATTTTGTTGCCAAAACGTACACTTTGTCCCATAAATGAGTTACTGACTCTGCTGAGTCGAGTAACCGGCGTTACAAGCTTGTGGTTGTCACTGGTATTTACATTATCTACATCACTTTTTTTTACTACAATTGTTTATATTCTTGTGTACTTACATAACATTTTCATAGATATGAGAGGCAAATGTTAGAATACATATTTCTTTAAATTTATCTCTAAGGGGTACTCGAAAACCAAGGTTACAAATAGATCTTATGGCCCTCTTTTGCAATACAAAAATTGTTTTCAACTCGGTCGCATTACCCCACAGCATAATTCCATATGACATTATGCTGTGGAAATAAATAAATTAAACTAGTCTTGCTGTTTCAACATTAGTAAGACTTAGTAAAGGAGCGAAAGTAAATTTGCTAAGATCTGCAAAATGTAAAATGGTGTGTATTACGTAGTTTTGAAGAGCACCGGCCCGCCCTCCCTTAACAGCGTGCACAAGAAAACCAATACCGCCACCGGGAGCCGCCACCAGATGCCCTCCACCACTACAACACCACCACTAGGCAATACACACCACTGAAGTCGAGGACACGACACGTGTTTCACTTCAAAACGAGGAATTATCGAGTCATCGAAGAATTATCGATCATAGCAAATTATCTTATGATCTTAGCAAATTAACTTTCTCTCCCTTACTATAATGGATTTCCGCAAAGTAACGCCTGATTCTTTTAATTAGAGACTTCTTATTTTTCTTACGGCGTAAGAAGAACTAAGTCTATTTGCTAGTTTAGATATATGCAGGCCTCAATGAAGCTTTGCATCAAGAGTTATTCCAAGAAAGACAGTGGTATCCACTAGTCTCTACTTTTCCCCATTTACAAACACATTCGCATCAAGTTGCTTAAGGTTTGGCGTTGCGAATTTAATACATTTTGTTTTACTGCCGTTTAAAAGCAAATTATTGACTTTAAACCAACGTACAATGTTTGAGACGCCATTATAAAAGATATATAAAAGCCTTAGAAAGATCACAAAAGGCATCCTGTGAATTCTCACAGGCATCAAAAATATGAATAGAATAGAATAGAACAAATTTTTATTCAATATATATTATTTACATAATACTTATTGAAAGTATTTTTTTTCTTTTTTTTAAACTACACTGGTTCGCAAAAAATGCCTCTGTCCTGGGAATAACCAGTAAGAAAACCAGCGGGTTCTTTTGTTTAGTAATTTTCAAAATAATGTACAATAACCGCCGTAATATACTCGTAAAGATGTAGAAAAGGCTTGGCGGCGATCATCCTCATTCCCAGGGGTTATCATCATCTATGTATTTTTTAATATTATAATAACCCTTTTCATGAAGTCTTTGTTTAATATAAAATTTGAACTTTTTGATAGAAAGACTTTTAGCACTCTCTGGGATTTTGTTGTAAAAACGTATACATTGCCCCATAAAAGAGTTACTGACTCTGTGAAGTCGGGTAACTGGCATGTTATCCGACTTCATTACATTCAGACTTATGCTTAATTATCTCAACACCTGCATCGGTTGCAGAGCGACCCCTTGTAAAACCGAACTGATTACTGTGGAGTAATTTATTTAAATTAAAATGCCGAAACATTTGATCTAGTATGCTTTTTTCAAAGATTTTACTAAGTGTTGCAGAAATGGGTCTAAAGTTAGCGGGCTCCAATGTACCACCAGATTTAAAAAAAGAACTTTACTGTATTTGTAAGTCAAGAAACACGAGATTTTAAACTGTTATTGAAGGTAATGGCTAAATGACCTATTATAATAAATAATAAATGGTAATAATAAATGGTGCTATTATATCTATTATAGACGCAGTTACTTGAACGGACATAGATCAGCGGTTTTTTTAGCCTCAATAGTCTTAAAATATTTTACAATATCTTTGGAGATTATTGTCATAAATTTAATAATATTATTATTAATTCTGAGAACTGAACGGTAATGTTCAGTTCTAGAGTAATCATTGGGCATATGAGACTTAAGAACTGATGTTTTAGGGTGATAGGTCCTGATGTAGTGTCAGCATTTGTTATAAGCAGACGTTGTACTTACCATGAGGTGAACGTTTTGCTCATTTAGTCAGTTAATGTCACTATACTAAAATGGCAGTGACATAGTGCGCCACCCCTTCGCAGTTTCTCGCGGGGGCGAAAAGTGGGTTACGAATGTGGTCTCTGCCTACCCCTCATATGGGGAAAAGGCGTGACTGTATGTATTTATGAACTTCAAACAAATCATAAAAACATTGGAAGAGACATTCCAACGCGTGTCGGGCATCAGCTAGTCTTATACATAAATGTCGTCTAAAACTTTTCCCGTATTCACCAACCACTTATTATACCTGTTCCAAGATGTCCAAATTTGGTGCCTTAAATTAATGTTGCCTTATGTTAAGACCGAGCTGTTATAGGGAATATTTTCATCTTTCATAATTGATCACGTCGCACGTAAAAGGCCTTAGGCGCAAAAGAGACGCGTTTAGCACTGACCGTGGCCTCGCCCTTAGCTCGCTGGATGTCGGTCTAGGATAGGGTGTCTAACAGAAATATTAAACTGAGGATAACACTTAATATTTAGGATAGTAAAAGCGTAAAAAAATCAAAAGTAACAGCCTATAACTTGATCACAGGCCTCCTCACATTTTTGAGAGACCGCCACGCTGCTCTTATGCGAGTTGACGGACTTCACATGTCCTCGCAATATTTCTACTCAGACATGCAGGTTTCTTCACGATGTCTTTCTTCACCACCGAGCACGTGGTAAATCAGCACTCACAATTGTAGGAAAATTTTAGACGTGCCGACACTGGGGATCGATCTCAATCCGCTCTTGCTTGCTTGCAATAATGCTTATGTATAAAAGTTTAAGTAGAGTGCCCGGTCGGTCGGCGTTACAAGTTACAATTGAGCACTGTTATAGGCATTAGCTGCAGTATGGTGGCGACTATAAGAAGCCCGCTACCACCCCGTCTTTTCGTGGGAGTCGTAAGAGTCGACTGAGGGAAGTTCCTAAAAAATCTAACGTCTTTCCACAGGGGGCAGAAGAGCATCTCGACAAAACTCTGTCCTTAACATTATTGAATTTACTAATAGAATTACTAAAGATCTATATTATTTTATTTGCTTGAATTGGATTAAAATATGTTTATTAAAGTTAATTAATACTCAATGTAAACGTCTAAAAAAACTGATTAGTACGTAGAGAAATACTGATCCCCACACTTGTGTATAGCAGAAGACGCATGAAAGTAAGATTAATGCTGTAGAAATGAGAAGCTTAAAAAGTATAGATGGAGTGACTTTAATGGACAAAGTGAGGAACAGCATGACAACCCTTATAATGGAACATTGCGTTGTGATAGATGTAGTGACATCCATCTTTGTCACAGAGTTGTTGGAGGGTATTATGCCAGGAGATGGGCAGCATCTTGCACCACCTGCAACATCTGAATAAATAAACTGCGGTTGCCAACCCGTCTTCCAAGCGTGGCAACTATGGCAAAATCCCCCCAAAACGAGAGCTACAAGCTTTTGTGGCAATCTATGGGAGAGGCCTATGTTCAGCAGTGGACTATTGATAGGCTGAAACGACGACGATGCCATAGTTGCCACGCTTGGCAGGCGGGTTGGCAACCGCAGTTTATTTATTCACATGTGCCAGGAAGATGCTGCCGCCCATCTTCTGGTTTTCATTATCCTTATGTCGACTTTTACGACACCTACGGGATGAGATGGAGTGGTAGATTCTCCCAAGCCGCCACCACACGCTCATGAAAATAGAAGTTCGCTCATGAAAGACGCTCATGAGAATGAAGAACCGAAACATGTGTGTCAGGATAATAGTAAATACATGTAGTTCTGTTTACTCCAATAGGAAATAGAGTTACCGTACAATTAATGAAATAAGTACGATAAAGACAAATACAACGAAACCTTGAGTTATGGACACCCGAGTCCAAACCGGTCGCCTGATTTATTAACCGTAGCGCTGCCGCGGGCGGTTCGCTCGGACGATTATCGCTAATTATTAATTTTCCATTTCATTTCCACGTCTCGGGCGAGTTTGCCGTTCGCGCACGCAATTCGCTAAGAAAACGATGTCGTAAAATTTATTGGGTGTTATTTCGTGTTGGTGTCGATATCGTCAACATCGCCAGCACCGCCCGGGGGCTCGCGTATTCACTACACGGCTTTGCATTAAACACCTCGCTTTAATTGTCAACGTGTAAATGATAATGGAGGAATGAATCATATTAATACATTTCTTTACTACATCTGAAGTAAAATTATTATACGAATCGTGTTCAGTCTTCTCATGTTAGATGATAAACCGTATTAGTAATACCGTCTAATCCTCTTGTAACACGTTTCGTTTACTAGTATATTTTCGCTGTGTGGTGGAAGAATCGTTAAAAGAATACTACCACTCCACCTCATCCATTGGATCTCGTAAAAGGCGAGTAAGGAATTAAATTGCACTATGCACCCAACAGCGAATGGTGGCGATGGGCTCACCACCTATCACACCAAGTGCATTATATTGTTTTGGTGAAACGTGGATTGTGGCAGTCATCTGTTTTTGCAGTGAGTGCCCGGTCTCTGACTACCCCTTATGGGATACAGTCGTGATCTTATGTATGTATGTATATTTTGCTATTTTTGACATACCTAGTACGTAAACAACGCGATTCGTGATGTCATTTTTAATATGTACAGTCGTTTCGTCGTCGTCGTCGTTTCAGCCTATTCACCAGTCCACTGCTGAACATAGGCCTCCTCCATAGATAGACACAAAACTTGTAGCTATCATATTGGAGGGATTTTGCTATAGTTGCCACGCTTGGCAGGCGGGTTGGCAACCGTAGGTTATGTACAGTAGATGATTGGAAATATTTCAGCGTAATTCAATACCCTAAATAGTCGTATACTCAGTGACATTCAGTCTTCGCAGACTATGTCTCTATGTCACTTGGTATAACGCATCAGTGAATAGACACTTCTTAGATTGGCTCCTTACTTTAGACTGGTGGTAGGACACCTATGCAGGAATCCGTCTAAGTAGGTACCACCAGTTATTCTGCCGTGAAGCAGTAGTGTGCGAACATTACTGTGTTTCGTTTTGAAGGGCACTAAGAGCTAGCGTAATCACTGGTCATATGTGACTTAAGAACGGATGTCTCAGGGTGACGGGCGCATTGTAGTGTCACACTGTTCTGGGTGACACAGCATTCTTTATGGGCAGACGTTGCACTTACCATCAGGTGAGGTTTTGCTTGTTACGTCACTTTTATCAAAAAAAAAAAAAGACTGCAGCGTTTTTTAACATCAAGCAAGTTTCTTGGTCAAATGTGGGACTCTAATAAAAAAGGAACTTCATTATTCTTATTTCAAAAAACAGCTCCTATGATTGGAATGTATCTTAGTGTATCCTGTCTTTAATTTAGTTTTTATGAACGTTACGAACACATATTGCTGACATATACATTTCAGTTTAAGTGTCAAGATAACAAATTTAACCATAACTTTGAATTTATTCAAGGAGAAATCACCAAAGTCTCTAAATAAAAAAAACAACACGTAACATTTAATAAAGTCGTAAAGTGCGCGGTGCATAACACGATTGGATAGCTGCATGCTGCTGTCGTTGTTAATGAGATACGGATGCAAATGTGCGCCGAGCTTAGTAATTAAAGCTCCTAGATTTATACTCGGGCGATTAAGGGTACCCACTCATGAAACGGTTCCAAAACACTTGGGGTAACTGTCGAGCAACGATCACCATAACTGCAGCGATCAGATATGATGAACTGATTATTGAGACGACGTCTCATTTTAATTGTGTATTCGTCTTTTTTTATTTCATTAAGTGACGAGACGAGCAAATCGTTCACCTGATGGTAAGTGCAACGCCTGCCCATAACAGATGCTTTACTACTTGGAACACATCTGTGTAGCACCACACTGCGCCCGTCACCTTGAGACATAAGTTCTTAAGTCTCATATGCCCAGTGATTACGCTAGCTCTCAGTGCCCTTCAGACCGAAACGCAGTAATGATTGCACACTATTGCTTCACGGCAGAATAACTGGCCCAGGGGTGGTACCTACCTAGACAGATTCCTGCATAGAAATCCTACCACCACTAAAAGTTGTAGTTACGTTCTGTTATTATTGAGTAAAAAAGTAAACTAAAGTTTCAGCCTAAAAATGTCCCACTGCTGAGCATAGGCTTCCTCTCATTTCTGAGAGGGTTTTGGAGCTAGGAAGAATCCGCCACTCTGCTACAATACGGATTGTATTGCATTGGAGCAGATGCACATGTCTTCGAAATATTATCATTTTTTTTTATTTCTCAGACATGCAGGTTTCTTCACGATGTTTTCACACATAATTGTTCTGGGTGACACAGCATTTGTTATGGGCAGACGTTGTACTTACCATCAGGTAAACGTTCGACTTTATCAAATAAAAAAAACATTGGTTTGCAAAAAAGTGTCTCTGACCTGAGAAGAAACAGCACGAAATTATGTGGGAACACCGACAATTTGTGGCAAAAGAGTAAAAGCTTGTAGCAGCTTATAGAGTTGACCGAGATTGGAAACAGTGAAGGCTGTTTTGTTAAAAATGATACCTCTGCTAAGGTATGCTGATCTCACAGCCGTGGAGGCTCAGGGGCCGGGCGTTTGCCCTTAATTTCAAAGTATCCTAGTGACCTTAGTTACCAACCCATGATACCAGCACCTGAGTTTTCACGTGCTCAGTGCCGTAGGAAAACATCGTGAGGAAATCCGCATGTCTGGGAAATAAAAATAGTTTTCTCAATAAATGAGAGAAGGCCTGTGTTAAGCAATGGGACATTTATAGGCTAACTGCCTAGAAATATCCTATTTTACTTTTTACGTATTATGTTTTACAATTTCATGTGACACCGGGGATTGAACTCACTCACATACTTTAAAATTTAAGGCAAGCAACCGGTCCCGGCTACCACGTTTAATATAATATAATATATTTTTCACTTCACCTTTCAGAGACCCGGTAATTTTATAATTTCGCACGGCATGAATTGGAACATTGATAAATTCCGTTATCGAAATTTCGACAATCACCTTATGGTGTTTGCAATTTTATACTTAACAATGTAACGTGAACTCCATTGCACACTGACAAGGATTAGTTTACTTTGCATGTCGACACAAATTTCAAAGTAAATTTTCGTTGGAATGCTAAAATATGATTTCAAGTGAAGCTGCGGGAGTTTAAATTAAAAGTAACAAAAACTGTTCCAGAAACGGATTACATATTGATAGCAGAAGAAATGTTGTTGTAAATTTGACGAACGATTCACCGCTTATCTGCTTGGTCACATATTAAGGCAGATATTTCATACCGCCAAAAATCATTTTTGAGAAATAATATAGATATTTTATAACTTCCTATTGTTTGTTTAATCGATGTTGTATAAAGCGTTGCAACGAATAAAGTTATTTTCTTTTTTTTTATTATTCCGGTTGTTAATGTTTTTATTGTTTTTTTTTTATTGTATAAAGTGACGAAACGAGCAACACGTTCACCTGATGGTAAGTGCAACGTCCGCCCACAACAAATGCTGTGTCAGGGAGAATATTTCTGTGTGACACCACACTGCGCCCGTCACCTTGAGACATCAGTTCTTAAGTCTCAAATGCCCAGTGATTACGCTAGCTCACAGTGCCCTTCAAACCGAAACACAGTAATGCTTGCACACTACTGCTTCACGGCAGAATAACTGGCTCTGGGGTGGTACCTACCTAGACGGATTCCTGCATAGGAATCCTACCACCAGTAGTGTAATGTAAATGTGAAATATATCAGGTCAAACTTATTGTTTTCTAGTTGATGTGTTTCCTTAATCTTCTCTGGGGTTCTGCGTGCCTACACAAAACCCTAAAGGAGTAAATAGAAATTGAAGATGCGTTAAGAGGGCGAATAATTATCGGCTTCGTGTACAAAGGATTCCTATGCAGAAATCCGTCTAGGTAGGTACCACCCCAGGGCCAGTTATTCTGCCGTGAAGCAGTAGTGTGCAAGCATTACTGTGTTTCGGTTTGAAGGGCACTGTGAGCTAGCGTAATCACTGGGCATTTGAGACTTAAGAACTGATGTCTTAAGGTGACGGGCGCAGTGTGGTGTCACACAGAAATATTCTGGGTGACACAGCATTTTTTGTGGGCGGACGTTGCACTTAACATCAGGTGAACGTTTTGCTCGTTTCGTCACTTTATACAATAAAAAAAAACTGTCACTATTCATGAGCGATAAGTAATCTAATTTGTAACGAGACTACCTTTTGCTCTTTCAACGTTTCTAAATCTTTAAGGCGTGAAACTGAATGAATTGAATACATTAACATTAAGGATCACTTTCGTGTATCGGATTTCATTGGACGTCCTACTCGCGCACTGTAAACTGTACCGAATGTCTTCGTTATAGGTGTCAGTTTTAAGTTGATAACTTCGATTCCTTTGTATCAAGCCTGAATTCCGTATTAATTACTCGTTCAGTATTAATTATCTGTTATTCTTTGATGGCAATTGGGCATATTAATTTAATGATCGGTAATTAATGGGCTCAACAGCATTTCAATTTAGTAATTTCGCCTTTAACGACGTTTCCTTATCGCTTATGCACTTCCGTCTGAAAGCGTTTATAAGTGGAACTTATGTTACTAGCGAACAAAGTTAACAGTTAAGATGCACTTTATCAATTACGGGTTTTTTTAGATTTAACAATCAGTTTTTTCAAGCTCTTAAGAATGTCAAAAATCTACTAAGACTTTGGTTTTTTTTTGATAAGAAACTGTGGCGATGTATTTCATCCCATGGAAAGGAGGCAACTAAGGGAAATCTCTGGGAAAATACGACTTAGGGACCTTCAAGAAAAAAGTATTCCATTCTCCATTTATCTACCCAGGGAGATATCAAGCAATGTATAACACAATTTTTAAGCAGCTACGTAAAATGTATTTTTAGGTAATTAACGATGTAACGTTTTTACAAACAAAAAATTGTAAATGGTCTTGTGGAACATTATAACTGTGCTCCGCAAAGTAAGGGACAATAATCCTAGTAATGTTAATTTGTTTGGTAGACTTGAGTATGTAATGCTAGCTGTAATGTCTCTGCTTGCGGCGGCGTCGTGTGGCGGGTCGTCCACTTCCCTTTGATATGGTTGAGGAGCGCAATGGCTGCCACATGCGTCATACTTGTGAACAGGTGCCGTTGATGGAGGCTGGTCTGCTAACACACTAATCTATCTATCTATCTATTGCTAACACTAATCTATCTATCGAACTAAGGGAACGTTGCGGTGTGGTTACACGCCCTTATCACGCTATTTCTCACTTTGTCAATCAGAAATACTCCATCCAGCTATACTTCTCAAACTTCTCATTTCCACAGCGTTAATCTTACTTTCATGCTTCTTCTGCCAGACCCAGCATTCACTACCACACATAAGTGTGGGGACGAGAACCCCCCTATGTACAGCCAGTCGTGCCTTTTTAGAAACGTTCTGGCTACTCATAAAGTTATGCATTTTATGTTTGTGTATTAACCGTAATGTAATTGAACTTAATCGCTTTACTCACCACATAGGAATTGCCTAATTTGGATATCGGTTTATACTTTAAGTATCTAATAGTATTAAGGAAATGTTAGGTTGTTTTGGTTTGCTACAGACATCCTAGTTAAATCTGTGGGAACGGTGGCACCGTTGCGGTCCGGATAAGATCGTAGACTACATCAACAGATCTTATCGACAAGTTGGCAGACGTGCTGGCAACGGTTCCGTTCGGTATTCTCAGAAGAAGCGTCGCCTGAGACGATTATGCATAGGTGATGAATGGTCGTGAATAACTATTATCTTTTCGTACTACTGTAAAAAAGCTTGGGGGTATATACCATATATACCCCCAAGCTATATATATATCCTGTATCAGATCACAACTTAATACCAAGTATAATTATTGTTTTTTTTTTTTAAACAAAGCGTTGTCCCACACTAGGATTTCTCCTGTAACAGACAAAATTTCAAATGCACAACAAAATCAGTCATAAAAACTAACAATTTGTGTAATAGTGTATTTAAACAAATGCTGGCCCCGTTTGGGATTGGGAAGGACACGCGGAGTATAAGTAAGGTACTCTACCCACTATGCCATGCGGAGGAAATAGCTAATACATTTAAATATTGTCATCTATTTAATATTTATCGACCTCTTTCCTACCGAGGTGTCGTAAGAGGTCACTAAGGTATTGTATAGACAGCCTTTGTTCGTGCAAAATAATAACACAATATGCAATGCTGTCACTACTGATCGTCGGAACGCAATTTTGTGACTCGTACCAAAATGGCGGCGAATTGGCTCGCCACATGTCACGTCTCGTTTCGTTTCCCGTGTGGAGCGAAAAGAGGGCTACCTGTGTTGTCTCTGCCTACCCCTTAAATGGGAAAAAGGCGTGATTGTATGTGTGAATGTATATATATTTTTTAATTATGGGATAAGGTGTCGAAACGAGCAAAACGTTCACCTGATTGTAAGTGCAATGTCTGCCCATAACAAATGCTGTGTCACCCAGAATATTTTGTGTGACACACTGCGCTCGTCACACTGAGACATCAGTTCTTTAGTCTCATATGCCCAGTGATTACGCTAGCTCTGTGTCCTTCAAACCGAAAGTCAGTAATGTTTGCACACTACTGCTTCACTGCAGAATAACTGACCCTGGGGCGGTACCTGCTTAGACTTTTACTCATGTAACGTATGTTTATATTACTAGAATACGACGGTACCACTGCTTATTTCTGCGCAGGATCTAACAAACGTGAAAGCCAGGGCAATACTGAGAGGTTAATACCTAGACTTATACTGATGTAACGTATGCGTTTGTTTGAAATAAAAAAATAATAAGAAATCTGAAGTGTATGTTCCGTTGAGGCCAGGTGACCTCCCCTACAGGAGGTCCAGTCTACCGGCGCATTTTTTCCCGCTTATCTTAATGTTCGGGTCCTTTGTTGCATAATGGCGGCACTAGAAATTACCGCGTGCTGTACCGCATGCTTCAAGGATAACCTGACCCCTAGGGTCAACAATAGTGAGGTGAAGCAGGCAGGTATCAGTGGGTACTTCGATTTGAATAATAATTATTAGATTATTTAACTAGCATTGCCCCCCGGTTTAGCCATAGTAAAAGCGCAGACCCGATCGCTGATATACATATTTACTTCCCTATTTCAATCGGATTTTGGGGTTTGTATGCGGAACTCTAATTATTTTTCTAAAATAAAGCAGTACCCTAAGTTAACTGCTATAATATCAGCTATTTGTCAGTGAAAGTCTCGTTTAATTGGTCCAGCCGTTTCGGAGATTAGCCGGAATAAACAAACAGACAGACAGACAGAAAGACTGAGACATCAGTTCCTAAGTCTCATATGCCCAGTGATTACACTAGCTCATAGTGCCCTTCAAACCGAAACACAGTAATGTTTGCACACTACTCCTTCACTGCAGAATAACTGGCCCTGCTGTGGTACCTACCTAGACGGTTTCCTGCATTTCTGCCACGAGTAAAAATCCTGCATAGGAATCCTACCACCAGTAAGTCATTGTAGTACTGTGAAATTCAGGAAAATGCCCGGCCGCTGAGATACCAGAGCTCAAAAGCAAAACAAGTGCTTTGGTCAAAGTAATACGCAAAATAAATGCGGAAATTAAGGAATAATGACTTTTTTTTCTTTTACACTAACCATTAAAAATTTCTGTACGTAAAATGATTACGAGTGAATACACGGGCGGCTGATGATCTCGCAAAATGGAGATAGCTTTGTATGACAGAATAATACGACGTTAATATCTTTACACAGAGTCCTTGTCTTTAGCAAGGTCTTAATATGTTAAAATTATGCCTTCAATAAGGACATTATGAGTTAAAATACATAATTCATTCGTTGAGGACCGTCAACATTCCAGCGATAAAAGATATCAAACGTTTTAAAATACATTTAAAGTGGCTAAGCATGCGAATTTGGAATATCAAGAAAAGGTCTTCATAAACATAATTTCTAAGTTAATGACTAAACGCTTTTATACATAAAGAGCGCATGAGCAGCGGGACGGACTCGTCTCGCCTCTAGAAAGCCTCTTAAAAATGAGAGGAGACATATACTTGGACATTAATAGACTTACTTCCCCCCCCCCCCCCCCCCTAATCCCTTAATTGACCACGTATTAGTTGAACATTTTGTTCATAGTACTTTATACACAAAAACAGTACAAGATACACAGAGAGCGACTCAAAAACGCCATCTAAAAAGATACTTTAAGTCGTGGGGTTAAGAATTTGTGATCTCTATTTTTATATTTCGATCGATATAGGAACATTTATGATGTGATATTTTGTATGGAACAGTCTATCTTGGGTTTTTCGTATACTTTTTTTATTGGATAAAGTGATGAAATGAGCTGAACGTTTAACTGATGGCAAGTGTAACTAGCTGTGACACCCAGAACATTTCTGTGTGGCACTCCACAGCGCCTCTCACCAAAAGACATCAGTTCTTAAGTCTCATAAGTGACAGTGATTACACTAGCTCACAGTGCTCTTCAAACCGAAACACAGTAATGTTTGCACGCTACTGCTTCACGGCAGAATACCTGGCCCTGGGGAACCTACCTGAATGGATTCCTGCATAGGAATCCTACTGCCATATCAAAATTTCATATACATTACGAATTAAAGTAGCAGTCGTCAAATAGTGCAGTCCTAGTATTTGATGAAAGTGAAGGACGAGCAGAACGTTCACCTGATGGTAATTGCAACGTCTGCCCATGACAAATGCTGTGTCACCCAGAACATTTCTGTGTAACACCACACTGCGCCCGTCACCCTGAGACATCAGTTCTTAAGTCTCATATGCCCAATGATTACTCTAGCTCTCAGTACCCTTCAAACCGAAACACAGTAAGTTTCACATTACTGCTTCACGGCAGAATAACTGGCCCTGGGGTGGTACCTAGACGGATTCCTGCATAGAAATCCTACCACCTACAACCTAACACGGCTAAATATGAAAACAAGCTTAGTGACATTCGATCGCAATCAATATATTGGTAACACACACAACGTTAAAATAGAACCGATTAGTTGTTATTTTTACTGCAATATCACAAACATTGTATCGAAATGGTAGCGCACATCACTAAACATGCTTCGCCGAGCAAACTCAAGGAATCTTTGGTCATATCCCTTTAAGGATTCCGTTTGTCTGTTTTGATTGAGATATCGCTTGAACAAGTGGTGCATTGTGTGGATAAATTCCCCTTATTGTGAGAGCTATCTCAGTCACGGTTCCCTGCGGGGTCGGTATTGCGTACAGTGCCTTCGCTCTTTATGGTTTATCTATTGAAGAACAGATTGCAGTTTGTATTAATATTGTCTTCTAAGTATGGCTTGAGAATGGAATTGAGTGGTTTTATCTTTCATAAAAATCCATTTTAATATAAATGGTATGCAAAATTGATCTATTGGGAACCTATTTGACTATGTCGCGCGGAAATGAAAACCTTTCTGTACGTTCTAGTTTATTTCAACAGCGGATATATTTCCAAATGGCCCTTTGATACGGAATGTTTGTAAGGACTAAAGTGCAATGTCTGCCCAAAACTAATGCTGTTTCGCACAGGTCATACCTGTGTTCGTTGTGAATCGCACTCGTTGTTCTGAGACATCGCGTTTCTTGAGTCTCTAATTAAAAGCTGAAGGTACTCTGGGTTAACTATGACATCAGGACATGTCACCTCAGTCCCCCCGTGACCACGGGTGCTGTATAGCACTCGAAACGTCGGGTTATAAATAGTAAAATTAAACGCGATAAATTCCGTAAAATTAGTTTCATTTACATGTTAGCTATATTCATGTTTGTTAGATCACCGATAGGATGGAGGTTCTCATTTCACTAAACAAAATATATGCAAAGATATTCTTTCATCCAATCAAGCCATCGGTATGTGCTCGGGGCGTGACGTGTTCCTTTGTTGCATGTTCAGCCGCTCTCTCCTCGCGCAATACTAATGATAGATCTACTAGTATTTCACGTTGACGACCTCGTGGCCTAGTGGTCAGAGTACCTGACTTCTAGGCCGCGGGTCCTGGGTTCGAATCCCAGCCGGAGCCAACATTCGTGCTAAAACATAAATTGTTGGTTTTCGGGTCTGGTTGTGTTGTGATTGTCCCCGTGTTTCTGACACTGCATCCTAGCCTACCTCCGATCTGATCGCATCTGCGTTACATCGGGCGCGGGTAGGTTGGGACAAGTCAGTGCCTCTGTGTTTGCGCGTACACTTGTGGCACTATAATATCTTCTGCGCAGTTGATGGCTCTCGACAGTAGTCGGCAGTTGTCGCCGTGGTCGAAATCGGCTAGGAGAACATCAATATTTCACGTGGCTGAGTGTTTTTGTTTCCAATTGACGTTGGAAACTAGTTTGAATTAGAATCGACAAGACAATGGGCGTGTCTGGTCGCAAAAAATTCTAAATTGCTAAGTTAGACATTCAGCATGAAAAAGTTAAAAGTCTGAGTGACTGAATACAACGCTCTTCAACCAAAACATGCTCGCCGACTAAGACCCGATTTCATCTATCGCTTTGGAAACCAAGTTTAAAAGAACCACGTTTTACTGAACTTAGTTCAAATGTATCATTTGAACTCGGTTTTCGTCTAACCGATTTCACCGGCTCATTTTTGATCGCGTTCAGTAAAACGAAGTTTACGTGAAATATCGTCACAATCTAAAACAAAAACTCGATGTATTTATTATTTTGCGACAACAAACAGCCTGTTTTTATGCATAAGACACATAGGTATGCAAACATCAAACAAAACGTATTAAAAATATTTATTGTGTTTACATAGTTGTGCAATTGGCAATGACAGCTCTCTAAACGCGTTTAAAGAGCTGAACGTCGAAAATTGGGCGTTTAGAATTTGAACCGCGTTTAGCTTTAATCGCGTTCAGTTGATGTTGGTGAAATGCAAACAGTAGCATTGAACTCAGTTAAACGCTTAAACTTCGTTCAGCTTGAACTGATCGTGTTTAGTTTCAACGGTGAAATCTGCCCTAAGTAGCCATGTTTGTTTACGTTTACGTAAGTTGAAGGTTTTTTTTTAAATTATGATAAAAAGATCTATAATTGATAAAAAAATTACGTTATAATAATGTTATGGTTATTTTGATCCCCTATAGATAATTTATTTATATATTAATGTGAAAAATAACAAAAATATTTAATGATTTTTGTTTGCCATTGGTTACGATAGCACGAATTATACTTAGCAAAATGGCGGAACAGTCTGAATTGCCTAAGTCTAAATCAGACGAAAACTAACTAGGAAATTCTGAATGTATAACATACTCAGAATATTGTTCGCCTAGACTCGCCCATAGTTTAAAGTTGAGTTTTGTTACAGTTCTCATAGCGAAATTGACAACAAAACTATATTTGAAATGTTATAACTTTCTTCTAATATGTTACGCTTTACGCATCAGAAGGAAGGTCAGTTGTTTAATAAAACAAAATATATGTTCGCTTCACCTGGTATTCGACTCAGGGCGCAATGACCAGGCAGGTACGCTGAATATTGATGTGATGTTCTCCTAGCCGATTTCGACCACGGCGACAACCTCCGACTACTGTCGAGAGCCATCAACTGCGCAGGAGATATTATAGGAGGTATTATAGGAGATATTACAGTGCCACAAGTGTACGCGCAAACACAGGCACTCACTCGTCCCAACCTACCAGCGCCCGATGTAACGCTGATGCGATAAGATCGGAGCTAGGCTAGGATGCAGTGTCAGAAACACGGCGACAATCACAACACAACCGGACCCGAAAACCAACAATTTATGTTTTAGCACAAATTTTGGCTCCGGCTGGGATTCGAACCCAGGACCTGCGGCTTAGAAGTGAGGTACTCTGACCACTAGGCCACGCGGTGAATATTAAGCCACGGTTGTAACGTATACTAAATCCTGCGCAAACACAATCTATTAATCATCTGGTTTAGAGATCAGTGACGGCTCATGGAAACGCGTGATACTAAGACAAAGTTCATAAACACCTGATCTCCACACGAATAAATAAATATAAATGTCTATTAATATCTCTCTATTGAAATGGATGAAACTTAAAAAATATAATACTCTATTCATTGAAACGACCTGGCAAAGCGCTTTCTTTGTCACACATTGCATATTAAAGACCAAGACGAAACGAGACGCAACTATAAATATAATGTTGCATTTACCATTTTTTTTTAAATCGAAAAGACCGTTCTCCTTGCCGTGTGGTGGCGGCATAAGAATATCTGCCTATATCACCTCGTATTCTACGAGTCGAATGAGGATCTTCCTTCTGACAGGAGACGGACTAATCATCTCTTAAATTAATGATTTCTTATATTTACGCGAATATTACAGATTTAATAACATGGTCCCATGGTCCCCCCGTGAACATGGGTGCTGTAAAGTACTCGAAACGTCGGTTTATAATGGTGTTAAATCCGTAAAATTAGTTTTATTAAATCTCTTAAATTACCAGACTGAGAATAACAGCCCAGTGACAGGCGGCAGCGTCTTGGGTACGATGAGTCTCATACTGCGATGATCATTAGTCCGCCTGCCAAGCTTGGTGATTACGACGAATCCTTCCTTCTTTGTAGAGACCTATGTATGTCCTATGTCCCGCAAAAGCAAGTTATCATTGTTCCAACGCGACTTATGCGTCTTGCGCTTGTTCCTGTGGATAGAATATGAAACTTGCACCGCCTAGGTAGGTACCACTGCCATCAAGCATTAGTGTGGAAACGTTACC
Source organism: Luehdorfia chinensis (assembly GCA_019845155.1). Taxonomy (NCBI): domain Eukaryota; kingdom Metazoa; phylum Arthropoda; class Insecta; order Lepidoptera; family Papilionidae; genus Luehdorfia; species Luehdorfia chinensis. The sequence goes on from JAHVAK010000103.1 coordinate 13,401,795, forward strand.
GTGTTTCAGTTTGAAGTTCACTGAAAGATAGTGTAATAACTGAGCATATGATACATAAGAACTGATGTCTCAGCGTGACGAGCGAAGTATTCTGCCACATAGAAATATACTGGGAGAACTTTCTTCAATAAGAAAAGGTTAAAGACAAATTGTTACATTGTATTAAAACTTAACGTAATATAATTACTTAATCAAAAAACCCACTTCAATGCTACTGCTCCAACCATACTTAGGCGAATTTTAGAGTTTCACGACTTTCTCGTTGATTCCATCATCAGAACTTTGCCAAAATTATATGGAACCACCGTTGCGGTATCCTCTTTTAAACATTTTTTTTAATTGGTCTAGAAAGGACCAAAATATCGCTGAACATACTTAAAAATACATATAAACGAACATAGAACCGTGTCTTTTTTTGAAGTTAGTTTAAATTCAGAGAGTCGCAGACTCACTTTAATTTCATATAAACAGCGATGAAGGTAAGTACGAAATAAGAATGAAAAGATTTCGCTAAGTTTGAATGACGGGCGGCCTACTCGCTCTGACTGATGAATGACGTTGGTCAGTGATTTATCGACGGTCCACGGGACAGCGGTCGGCTTAAGACAATGCATCACCGGTGATGTTGAGTATCGATGAACGGGTCCCGTTGAGTAATTTAGTCGGGTCGCGGTGTGACAGCGGAGCGGCCGGTTGCACCGGTTCTGTTTAATTAGGGTTGCTTCTACTACATAATCGTTTACATTTGGTTAATTTTTTTTTATTGGAAAATTGTAATATGAACTTATGTTCTAAGTTGTATACGCAAGTAAAAGTAATTTATTATTGCAAACGATATTAATTTAATTTCCAATAATGAAACGATCATGCAATAATATCGAAAGTAGACTGTACTGTAGGACACAGTGTCAATCACAATACAGCCACACCCGAAATTAACAATTTGTATTATTGCACAAATATGGACTACTGCTGGTCTGCCGTCTATGTAGGTACCACCCCAGGGCCAGTTATTCTGCCGTGAAGCAGTAGTGTGCAAACATTAGTGTTTAGGTTTGAAGGGCACTGAGAGCTAGCGTAATCACTGGTCATATGTGACTTAAGAACTGATGTCTCAGGGTGACGGGCGCATTGTGGTGTCACTCTGTTCTGGGTGACACAGCATTTGTTATGAGCAGGCGTTGCACTTACCATCAGGGGAACGTTTTGCTCGTACCGTCACTTTATTGAAATAAAAAAAAAAAATCATCATCAATTCATCCCATTTTAGTTGAACATAGGTCTCCCCCTTATCTATAAGCCACAAAACACGGTCTTGAGCTACCCGCATACATCGACTTCCCACAAAACCGTGCAGGAGGTCTATTTTGTAACTCTGGTAGGTTTCCTGACCGGTTTCATTTTAGCATATGAAGGTCATTCATTGATTAATGGGATCTAATTAAAACTATCACGAAACCAACCTGACTTACTGAGTGGACCCCAGGTCGTCGCGTCGTTTGCCGTACCGGTACATTGCCACTCCAGGACATTTCGTCCCCTACGGGTATCGGTTCCACGAGCTATATGGCCGGTACATTGCGACTTTAGCTTGCTAATCATTTGGGCTATGTCGTGTACTATAGTTCTCCTCCGGATATCATCGGTACGGATTATATCTCGCAGATAAACTCCGATTATAGCCCTTTCCATAGCTCGCTGAGCGACGCTTCCTCATGCGGCCTGCAGAGAAGACCACATCTCAGTTCTGCAGGTCATCCCTGGCGACGCGCACTGCTGGTAATCGAACCCAAAAACCACGTGGCATAGCAGTCAGGTCCACATACGACTAGGTAACGCTCTCATATTATTTCACTCTACTAATTATAAATAACTGTATTAATGTTATTATTCCTTCGTAAAATATTTTCAGAATGTCAAAAGACATTTTTGTTACGAAAATTTTGATAATCTCAAACTTTACACTAAAATAAAATCGTACCTTAAAGCATACCAATTAAAAATAACTTTCGAATAAAAGTTATGAAACTAGCTTGTAACTGTTTTAGTAATTTGCACCTATCAAAATAATATAATAACCGCCCTTTAGGGTCACTAGTTGATGGCTTATATTTGATCATCCAATGAGACTCCATTATCCACTCCATTACTAAACATTTTCGTGTTTATCAGAGTGACAGCCCTAGCCGCATCTCCCCAGTTTCCGTAAACACGGCCGCAGCGATTGATAAATGCGACCAGTTGATTGAGACTTTAATTCCTGAGCGTTCGCGGCTATCAGGGCTGCGGTAACAGTACGATAACACTGGGACGCGCAATTACTGGCTAGATTTAATGCTAGATATAGAAATGGGTAATACGATACGCTAGTTATTGTATAAGATGGAGATTTCACTAGTGGTAGGATACCCATGCAGGAGTTCGTCTAGGTAGGTACCACCGCAGAGCCAGTTCTTCTGCCGTAAAGCAGTAGTGTGCAAACATTACTGTGTTTCGGTCTGAGGCACTCTAGAATACTGGTCGCGGCACGAATAAAGATGACGGTTCGAGTGATACTCTCACAATTACAGTCAATCCTTCCCCTATAAGTGGAGGCAATCGTAGCCATTTCGCCCCCTAGAGGCGGGGTGGCGAACACATGCCCCATTTTGTACGAGTTATTCTTCTCTCTTGGGGTTCTACGAGTATCAGGCACGGCAACCACCTGCCTTGGCGGAGAGGAAAGGAAAAGGATAAGGTAGGAAATGTACATGGGGAAGGAAATGGGAAATTGCGAAAGGAACTATAAGGTGTAGGAGACGCAAACTATTTGAACGTTTGAACGAACTATTTTGGTCGTACGGGGATTGTCCCGTGTCTGTCACACTCCTCCTCCCTATTCTTCCTCTTGCCCCTAAATAATACATCGAGTTTAGGAAGGTGAAGACGAGGGAGCGCGTGGGTGCTTGTGCTAATGCTTACGGCATCCTTAGCAAATAATAGCTTGTAATTATTGTCTGGAAGATAGCGCCGTCGTTGTAGAAGCAAATCTGCATTAAAGTTACATTATAACGAACTTCCTTGTACTTCTTTATAATGGATTTCCGCAAGTATCGATTCATTGACTGATGACACGGGGGGACTGAGGTGACAGATGTCCTGATGTCATAGTTAACCCGGAGTACTGATATTTATAACCCGACGTTTCGGGCGCTTTACAGCACCCATGGTCACGGGGGGACTGAGGTGACAGATGTCCTGATGTCCTATTTAACTCGGAGTACCTTCAGTAACGCGCCCGAAACGTCGGGTTATAAATAGTTTAAATAAAACGCGATAAAATCCGTAAAAAATAGTTTTATTTAAATGTGTAGTATTCGCGTAAATAAAATAAAACATTATACCTACAATAAATTAGATTCAAAATCTAGGACGGATTTAGGTTGGCCACTTTAGTCGGTGACCACGTATATCACAAAATAATACACAATAAAGTAACTAAAACAAAATCAAATATGGTCTCTAATTCAGCAAAATGCGGCAGCACTAAGGTACTGCAGCGCTGATTTCGAAATGGAGCCTGAAGTTGACTTCAAGGGCGGGAATGCTTTATACATATAATACAGATGACTTCTTCCCACTTTTCATCCGTATTGGACACATCTTTTTTCCACTGATGCACTGGTCCACATCATTTCTACCGGTGGTAGGATTCCTATGCAGGAATCCGTCTAGGTAGGTACCACACCCGGGCCAGTTATTCTGCCATGAAGCAGTAGTGTGCAAGCATTACTGTGTTTCGGTTTGAAGGCTACTGTTAGCTAGCGTAATCACTGGGCGTTTGAGACTTAAGAACTGATGTCTCAGGGTGACGGGCGCAGTGTGGTGTGTACACAGAAATAGCCTGGGTGACACGCATTTGTTGTGGGCGGACGTTGCAATTACCATCGGGTGAACGTTTTTCTCGTTTCGTCACTTTATACAATAAAAAAAAACATCTATTTATTATTAACTCTATGTCCTATCGGCGATATGAAGACCAATCTGAAAATATTGTTAACAAAGCCGTTCGTGTTACAAAAATCAAGCAATGTTAAGTCTCAAGAACATTTTTTTAACAATAGTACAGTCGTATACAACACTTAAAGATGGGGGATCTTATATAGTTGTAATAGAATTAAAAATCTTTCGAAATTAAATAGTATGTTAGTGCACGTGACTGTACCGAAAGCTATTATTTCTTTCAGACCACGATAAGGAACTTAATAGTTCATTGTTGAGATATCTGCATGTTTCCCGCTCGGCGCTCGATTGTTATGCGAATGATTGATGGATCCGACAGCGGGATTTCGACGCTGTCGTGTTATAGGGTGACCAAATGTCTCACATTCTAAGTCTCATTATTAAGAAATATTTTAAATGCTTATCAGTGCTCTAGTTTTGAATGCGTTGATTTTTTTTTTATTGAATAAAGTGATGTAACGAGCAAAACGTTCACCTGATGGTAAGTGCAACGTCTGTCCTTAACAAATGCTGTCACCCTGAAAATTTCTTTGTGACGCCACACTGTGCCCATCGCCCTGAGATATAAGTTCTTACGTCTCATATGCCCAGTGAGCACGCTAGCTCATTGTGCGCTTCAAACCGAAACACAATAATGTTTGCACACTACTGCTTCACGGCAGAATAACTGGCCCTGTGGTGGTACCTACCTAGACGAATTTCTGCATATATTCCCACTACCAATAAGAAGTTGCATTCAAGGTGCGAGGACTCTGGTATTCCTATCGGGGGCCCATCACTGAGCGTGGCAATTACGTCAAACCTACCTGATTTTGGAGAAGTCAGTGACCAGCTAACTATTGATGGACTAATCTATCTATATATATCTGCTATATCTTGAATAGTAAACGGGCTAATAATGATGATGGCGATGAACCACTGGACGTACTATTTTTTTATATATTTATCATGGGTGTTTTTATGGTATTTTCGTCTTGTTGGTATACATACGTGAATATATATACATTTTTTAACAGAACGTTCACCTGATGGTAAGTGCAACGTCTGTCTAAAATAAATGCTGTATCACCCTGAACTTTTCTTTGCTGCACCACACTGTGCCCGTCACCTCCTTATATGCCTAGTGATTACACTAGCTCTCAGTGCTCCTCAGACCGAAATTCAGTAATGTTAGCACACTCTTGAAATAGTTGGCCCTGGGTATAGCACCAACCTAGACGGATTCTTGCATAGGAATCAAACTACCAATAAATATATGAAAAAATATAATATAACATAATACTAAAAAGTAATATATAATATACACCGTCCTTTTGCATTTGGGCACGGAATGGCGCGTCATGCAGTTCCAGTCGCTTCAGATATCCCGCGCGAATTAGGCTTATTCACAAGAATCGGTCCTATCCGTGTTCGACAGAGAGAGAGGGAAGGAAGGAGAGCGAGAAAGAAAGAGCGAAAGATTTATTTTGGAAGACCACAGACTATGTGGGTAAATTAATTTTAAAATAACTAATTTCTGTAACAGATATGTATCAATCAGTGATCTCTGAAAGGTACGTCTTAAAGGTTTAATGTTGAAAACAATTCGCTAACGGTTACTCTTAATGTTAATAGTTTTTTTCAAGCTAATATAGAAAAAAAAGTAAAAAGTAAAGTTTCAGCCTATAAATGTCCCACTACTGAGTACAGGCCTCCTCTCATTTCTGAGAGGGTTTTGGAGCTAGGAAGAATCCGCCACGCTGCTCCAATGCAGGTTGGCGGACTTCACATGTCTTCGAAATATTTTTTATTCCTCAGACATGCAGGTTTCCTCACGATGTTTTCCTTCACCGCCGAGCACGTGGTAAATCAGCACTTAAAATTGCAATCAACAATTTTAGTGGTGCCGGCACCGGGAATCGAACCCAGGTCACTCGCGTACATTGAAATTTAAAGCGAGCGCCTAGCCCCTGAGCTACCACGGCTCACACTAATATAGAAATTAAAGTTTAATACAGAACTTGATAACTATATCTGATATATATATGCGGTATATAAAATATAGTATAAAAAAAGATAAATAAAACGAACATTTTTTTTGTTTAAAAAAACGATGCTTCACGGTAGGATTTCACTTTTATCCTGGGTGTGTTTTGCAGACACACTTCCAAGTCGTTATATTTACAAATCTAGTATGCCACTCGCCACCTTCGGAGTTATGAATATATAAATAATAAAAGTATAGCATTTTGTGAATGATTTAAAATCGACTAAAGACTAATTTTTCGTTGTAAAAATGCTTAATGCTCCATTAAATCGTAACGCATTGTCACCCTATTATATAAAGTTAATACAATTGTCGATATCTTGTTTCGCCCGACGTAACATCTGAAGATATTGTAGAAATATTTTATATAGAGTAGATGTTAAAAAAACTAGGTGATAAATCTCAACATACCTAATTTAGAAGCGGTAGAATCTATAATTGGATTAAGAGAAACAAGTTCTGTGATATTTAAAGTTTTTTCTTTAAATGTTTGCACCTTCATACAAACATATTTCATCGGATTCGACCATAAGACCGTTGAGTCGCTGGCGGACGTCATACACAGGATATCGGACACGGGGGGATACGGCATAGTTGCCGTGTGGTAGCGGCTTAAGAGAATCTACCACCCCATCTCATCCAGTGGGTAAGTCGACAGAGGGAAAATGAAAACCTGGAGATGGGCAGCAGCGTCTTCCTGAAACATCTGATTAATAAACTGCGGTTGCCAACCCGCCTGCCAAGCGTGGCAACTACGGCAATATCCCCCCAAAATGAGAGCTACTAACTTTTGTGGCCATCTATGTGGGAGGCCTATGTTCTGCAGTGGACTAGTGACAGGCTGAGATGATGATGATGATGATGATAAACATATTTATAGCTTACGAGATAAGCAAGTGTTTTACCGACGGTAAGTTAAGGCCAGTCTTGCCCTTAACATTTGCAAAGTCATCCAGAACACTGCTAGCAATGAACTACTCGCTATGCAAGAGTTATCCAAAGTCAAAGTAATTTATTAAATTTAGGCTTGTTTGAAGCTCTTATGGATGTGAAAATCTCCACCGGTTCGAAGAATAAGATCTCAGAGAAGAACCGGCAAGAAACTCTGGGATATTTATTTATTTTCATTAATATATTCATCAATCATTATCATTTCAGCCTATCACTAGTCCAATGCTGAACACAGGCCTCCCTCATAGATTACCACAAAAGTCTGTAGCTCTCATTTTGGGGGGATTGTGCCGTAGTTGCCACGCTTGGCAGACGGGTTGGCAACCGCAGTTTATTTATTTCTTTAGATGTGCCAGGAAGATGCTGCTGCCCATTGATTGATTTTTATTTTGCCTCTGTCGACTTTTACGACACCCACGGGATGGGATGGGGTGGTAGATTCTCTTAAGCCGCTACCTAGGGTAAGAGTTTTCCACACATATTTGTCCTGTATATTATAATGATCTATTTCGTAAAAAATGTTTTAATAATGGTTTCTTGACATTTTTTTTCGAAATCTATGTCGGCTTTTGTTGTTTTTTTTTTATTCGATAATGTGATGAAACGAACAAAACGTTCACCTGATGGTAAGTGCAATGTTTGCCCGTAACAAATGCTGTGTCACCCAGGAAATTTCTGTGTGACACCACACTGTGCCCATCACCCTGAGACATAAGTTCTTAAGTCTCATATGCCCAGTGATTACGCTAGTTCACAGAGCCCTTCAAACCGAAACACAGTAATGTTTGCACACTACTGCTTCACGGCAGACAAAATTACTGGCCTACAAAATTTTATATAACTGCTACGAAAAAACTTTCTTAGTTTTGGCTAACCTAAATATAGAATCTAGGATATCCACCCTGCTATTAATTCCACTAGAATTGGCAATGGGCCGGCCATATAGATCGCAGAGTCGATAACCGTTGGGGAAGAAAAGTTCTCGAGTGGCAACCTCGTACCGGCAAACGCAGTGTAAGGCGATCCTCCACTAGACGGAGCGACGACCTGCACGGATTTGCGGGAAGTCGATGGATGCTGGTGGCTCAGGATCGTGTTTCGTGGCAATCTATGGGGGAGGCCTATTTTCAGCAGTGGACTATGATAGGCTGAAATGATGATGATGATGACAATATCCTACTACTGGTACTCTGCATTCGTCCCATTCTCTCAAACGCATGTGGACCATTGAGTTATTATGTACTACGTACTAAAGGGGAAATCACAGCATGATTAAATGTAACGCAAGTTGAAGTGCGTGCGTTTAAATCAGCATGTCGCAATCATTGTTATTTATGAGAACAAAAATCCTCGTCCGCCTCGCGCATGCGCCATCATCATCGAGTTGCGCGACATATTTTGTTTGAAATAGCTTCTCTAGTACAAAGAAGAAATACAATAAGTAACTCAATGGTGATAGCGCGGGTTTCATAAAGAACTTTTAATTTAAATAATTAAAAGCTGAAGGGTACCCGGGTTAACTGTGACTTCAGGAAATCTGTCACCTCAGTCCTCCCGTGGCCGTGGGTGTGCACTCGAAAGGACGGGTTAGAAATAGTTCAAAACTAAAATAACGCGATAAAATCCGTAAAAATCAGTTTTATTTAAAGAGCTTTTGTTTAAATCTCTTGCCCTTTCAACAGTTAATCCATAATTTTCCTTTTAACAGTTAATGTCCGACATTATTAGCTATACAATCCACATGTAAACGGATACTTTCATACTAAATGTTGTTGCGAACATGAATAATTCCAATTTACAGCTTGTAGCTTAAACGGCAGTTAAGTGGTCAGTTTCGTGATATTTATAGCTCGAAAGTTAAACGTGTATCCTTTATTACAGCTACTAATATCAAGCCCTTTGTACTCTAACCAGTAACAGGATATCTGCAATAGTATTAATGTTACGAAAATGTATAAGAGTAAAGAAAAACTCACTGGCACGTCGCAGTGTTAATGGATAGAGATAGGCTTAGTGGTGAGAGTACCCGACTTCTACGCCGCAAAACCTGGGCTCGAATCCCAGACGGATTTTGTGCAAAAACACAAATTTATGGTTTTCGGGTATGGTTGTACCACGGTGATGTGCATGTAGTATTTATAAGAAATCCTGGTCGCCTTATCATCGTTATTTAAATAAAAAGCAAAAAAAATCAATAAAAAAGAGTTTTTGTTGGTTAAAGAGACGAAACGAAAAAAACACTTGATGTCTGATTTTTTGGATAAAGTGATGAAACGAGTAAAACATTATCCTGATGGTAAGTGCAACGTCTGCCCATAACAAATGCTGTGCCACCCAGAACATTTCTGCATGCCACACTGCGCCCGTTCCTCCGTGACATCAGTTGATAAGCTCGTTTGCCCAGTAGCTATCAGTGAAATGAAGTGAAGGGAAGTGAAATAAGGTTACGAGGGGTGATAAGCAGTTATTTCGTGCAACAAAAATCAAAAAAATTTGCACCAGTAACAATTGGGAAAAAAAACTAATGGCCCATTCCGGGACTAATTCTTTGAATAATGTCAAGAGTGATGGAAAACACGAAATAGGAACTTGAAAAAAATGTCTACCAAAGACATACACAGCGACTTGGTGGAAACATTAGGGGACTCTTCTCCTCCATATTCCACAGTTGCACGCTGGGCTAAGGAGTTTAAGTTGGGAAGAACATCGACGGAAGACGAACACCGCGAAGGACGCCCATCGACGTCCCTCACTGAAGAAAATGTGAAAAAAGTTGAAGAAGTTGTATTGGAAGATCGAAGAGTGACTATCAGGCATGTAGCTGAGGTCACAGGGATCTCATATGGCAGCATTCAAAGAATCCTTGCGAACGAATTGCATATGAGAAAGGTCTCCGCGCGTTGGGTACCGAAAATGTTAAACGACGAGCAAAAGAAGAAACGAGTCGACATGTCAAGAGCAAATCTCGAAAAGTTCCAGGCAGACAAGGATAATTTTTTGTCACGTTTTGTGACCATGGACGAGACCTGGATCCACCATTTTGATCCTGAAACAAAACAACAATCGATGACATGGAAACGATCCGATGAACCGACGCCGAAGAAATTCAAAGTGTCAAGCTCAGCAGGGAAGGTTATGGCGTCTGTTTTTTGGGACGCTGAAGGAATAATCATGGTGGACTACTTGGAAAAGGGGGCCACTATTACAGGCTCCTACTATGCAGAACAAATAAGAAGATTGCGGGAGGCTATTAAGGAGAAAAGGCGAGGCAAACTGCGGGCTGGAGTGCTGTTCCATCAAGACAACGCACCGGTTCACAAAGCTGCAATTGCCATGGCTGCCATTCAGGAAGCGGGCTTTGAGCTGGTGGAACACCCCCCCTATTCACCAGATCTAGCCCCCAGCGACTTCTATCTCTTTCCACGACTCAAGGAACACCTCCGAGGCAAGAAATTTGACGATGATAGCGACGTGATGGCCGCGGTTGAGGACTTTTTTGAGAGTCAAGATAAAGATTTTTTTTCTAAGGGAATTTTAGGATTAGAAAAGAGATGGACTAAATGTATAGACTTGCTAGGAGACTATGTTGAGAAATAAATTTATTTATTTATTTTATTCATTGTGTTTATTATTGATTATCATTACTTTTGGATCACCCCTCGTATGTTTGCACACTACTGATTCACGGCAGACTACCGATAATGTTTTTTTTTTGGAAAAAGTGATGGAACGAGCAAAACGTTCACCTGAAATTCTGCGTCACCGGGAACATTCATTTGTGACACCACACTGCGCCCATCACCCTGAGACATCAGTTCTTACGTCTCATATGCACAGTGATTAAACTAGCTCTCATAGTTTCTTAAACCGGAACAGAGTAATGTTTGCACACTACTGCTTAAAGCACGACAGTATAACTATCCCTGGGGTGGGACCTACCTAGACGGATTCCTGCATAGATTACTTCTACAAATAAGAAGTTGCATTCAAGGTGCGAGGACTCTGGTATTCCTATCGGGGGTCCCATCACTGAGCGTGTCAATTACGTCAAACCTACCTGATTTTGGAGAAGTCAGTGACCAGCTAACTATTAATGGACTAATCTATCTATATATATCTGCTATATCTTAAACAGTAAAGGGGCTAATAATGGCAAGGCACGGCAGAATACCTGGCCCTGGTGTGGTACCTACCTAGACGGATTCCTGCATAGGAATTATACTACCAGTAAAATGCATTCGTAAAAGTTTTCGATTAACGAGCAAAGAATAGAATCGAATGTTGAACGTTGTCATTTGCGCCCTATTTTAGTAGAATTTAATCTTACAATTTCGATTGATGCTGCAGAAAGATTGAAAGTGGAGTTTGTGTAAATAATGACTGTAGTATATTATTTGTTTACTCTGCAGCTTTTATGGGCAGGCGTGGCATATGCTATCAGGCGAACGGCTTGCCCAACTTGTCACCGTCTACCATTGCAACAAAGCGAAAACGGATGTTAACACTTTTACAATGATCATAAAGGTCTACGGTACAGTAGAAGATTATTGAATACGCCAAAAAGAGGAAAATTGTGTCAGCAAACTATATTTATTTATGGTTACGAGAGCCGTGGTAGCTCAGTGGCCGGGCGCTCGCACTTAATTTCATAATACGCGAGTGATCTGAATTCGATCATTGTCAGCACCTCTATAATTGTTCTGCAATTATAAGTGCTAATTTGCCCCGTGCTCAGTGAAGGAAAACATCGTGTGGAATCCTGCATGTCTGAGGAATAAAAATATTTCGAATACATGTGAAGTCCTTCTCGGTTCTAAAATATTTTCAAAAGTGACAGGCCTGTGCTGTAGTGAACCATATAGAGGCTGTTACTTTACTAAGTGCCAAATTGAAAACATTGAAATTTTGACTTTTGGCGCCAACTCGAAAAGTGGCGGTACTGTTTTTATTTAATTATGTAATTTCAGTGTATATTTGGAGTTTTGATTTTTAATATTGATAGTTTATTATGCAGCAAGTGCTCCTGAAAGTGTACAGTCATTGGAAAATTCAATTCGAGACCAATATTGTGCTTTTCGTTTTGTCGCCATCAGTCGAGGAAATCTTCAGTAAAAGTCAACTATTATTTTACTGTTGATCGAAATCGAAATTTTAACTAAGATTCGAAGATTGTATACTTGGATATATGGCTTACGCACAAACCGTGCAGGCCAAGAAATGGGGAAATAAATAAATAAAGAGAAAGGATCATCTATTTAAAGCTAATGTTAAGGATCGGGAATTGTCAGTGTAAATGCATATATGCGAGTGATTAATAATTTGAATTACTAACTAAAAAGTTTTTCAGTGGCATATATGAAAACCGCGCGATGCCAAATTAAAAAAAAATATTTTGAAATAAAGAACTTTGGAGTAAAACTAATTCAACTATACGCTTTGCCGTGCTTTGAGTGGCGGCATAAGAAAATCACCTTCCCCTTCAATCACAGGAGCAGCGTGGTAGACCGACTCAAAAACCATTTCAGATATGAGAGGCGGCGTATGCTCTGCAGTGGGACATTTATAGGCTATTTACTTTACTTTTACGGTTACAGAGTACAGGTAATTCATATTTTCTACAGTTTTAACAAAATTAAGACGTACTATGTATCGTTCCGTGTGGTGGCGGCTCGTTAAAAGAATACTACCACTCCATCTCATCCAAGGGATCTCGTAAAAGGCGAGTAAGGAATTAAACTGCACTGTGCACCCAACAGCGAATGGTGGCGATGGGCTCACCACCTATCACACCAAGTGCATTATATTGTTTTGGTGAAACGTGGATTGTGGCAGTCATCTGTTTTTGCAGTGAGTGCCCAGTCTCTGACTACCCCTTATGGGATACAGTCGTGATCTTATGTATGTATGTATGTATCTATCGTTCAGAGTTTAATTGACCTTTGTTTGTTTGTTTAAAGTGAAACGAAAGGCAAGGGAATTTATCAGCCGCTACATAGTAGAATTCATCAGAACCAGTCGAAACTATTCAGGCAGGAATTCGACCTAGACTTTATCTACGATCGAGGGCCGGGCTAAAGCCATATTTATTAGGGTATTCGCTTCTTAAAGTAACGAACGTATAAATGCCGTGTAATGAAATTTGATATACAGATAACATATTGAAATTAACCGGATTGGGATCCTATTATTACTTAAATGTTAGTATTGGAGCTATGAACACTAAGCATGCGGTGTTTACCTATTAATAAATGTGCACTTAGTTTTTATTCAGTGTAAAAGTAAAATATAAAGTTTCAGCCTATAAATGTCCCACTACTGAGCACAGGCCTCCTCTCATTTCTGAGAGGGTTTTGGAGCGAGGAAGAATTCGCCACGCTGCTCCAATGCGGGTTGGCGGACTTCACATGTACTCGTAATATTTCTATTCCTCGGACATGCAGGTTTCCTCACGATGTTTTCCTTCACCGCTAAGCACGTGGTAAATCAGTGTATAAAATTTAATTTATGTATAGGTGTAACATTTGTTGGTAAATCAAAAACCACGCATTCCACTGCGAGGAAGACACAGTAAGCTCTTTCTGTAGATCGGACCAAAAAATAATAATTAAAAGCTGAAGGTACCCCGGGTTAACTATGACATAAGGACATCTGTCACCTCAGTCCTCCCGTGATCATGGGTGCTGTAAAGTACTCGAAACGTCAGGTTATAAATAGTTTAAATTAAACGCGAAAAATCCGTTAAAACATTTTTATTTAAATAATAATAATAATAAAGTGTAGTGTAGTGTAGTATTCGCGTAAATATAAGAAACCATTAAATGAAAGATGTTCAGCTTATTTTGTCTACTCTGTGTTCGTATTGGCAGAGGAGTTCTGTAGTGTTTTTTTTATAGGGGAAACTGACGAAACGGGAAAAACATTCACCTGATAGTAAGTGCTACGTTAGCTCATAACAAATGCTGTGTCTACCCGATTTCTGTGTGACAACACACTGAGACATCAGTTCTTAAGTATCATATGCCCAGTAATTGCACTAGTTTTACTGGTAGTAGGATTCCTTTGGCCAGTTATTCTGTCGTGACGCAGTAGGTCGCAAACATTACTGTGTTTCGGTTTGAAGGGCACTGAGAGCAATCGTATTCACTGGGCATATAAGACTTAAGAACTGATGTCTCAGGGTGACGGGCGCAGTGTGGTATCACAAATATTTTTTTCTGGGTGACACAGCATTTGTTATGGGCAGACGTTGCACTTACCAACAGGTGAACGTTTTGCTCCTTCCGTCACTTTTATGAAATAAAAAAAATTTTTGTTGGACACTACTGCTTCACGACAAAATAACTGGCCTTACCTAGATAACCTACCTAGATCGATTCCTCAATAGGACCACCTACCACCAGTTTAAAGGTATTTGTTGAGGATCTATTTTATCAGGCCCTTGGTCAAAGTTTCTTTAATAATTTTATTACTAACTTGGTCATGACTATAGTCATATGACATCATCTTTATGTATGCTTTTGTATCGTCGAAAGAACTCAGTATAACTTTGTCAGATTTACAAAAGAACATTTTAGAGCTGAAGTGTGAGAATATCTTAATAACTTGTTCTTAATACTGGAAATACAAAAAGAAATTCAAGTCCAATTTCGTTATCACAATCTCTTCGACATTATTAAAATACTTGGTCTAGATCAAAATCTAGGTAGGTATCATCGCAGTGCCAGTTATTCTGCCGTCAAGTAGTAGTGTGCATCGTTACTGTGTTTCGGTGCGAAGGGCACTGAAGTGTAATTTCTGGGCATATGGGACTTAAGATCGAATGTATCAGGATGACGAGCGCAGAGGATCGTCAACTCAGATGTGTTTTGGACACGGCATTTTCTATAAGCAGACGTTGCACTTACCATCAGGTAAACGATTTGCTCGTCTCGTCATTTTAAAAAAAAACAGTCCTATGTGGATCATAAAACAAAATCGTGTATCTAATAAATTATCGTTGTAATAAGCTTTTCAAATATCAGTTTAGACAATGGTGTGAATAGAACAATAATACTTCGAACCCGTAATTATTTATGAAGGCGTTTGTCTTTCACTCTGGACGTCTAAACACTGTCATTACTAACATTATTTGGCCGCGAGGTATAACTGAATTAACCGACGCACGTCTATTAATATAATTTTTTTATACACTACCAAAGCGAACTTAATGATTCGAGGCCTGTACACGAATACATGGCTAATTACTTACCAAATGAGGCATAGTGCGAGGCTGTGCAAGAGATAACCCAATACGGCGATCGTTTTTTGCGAACGTCCATATTGAAGAGTAAAAGCGAATTCACACATGCATAGCGATTTCTTATAATATGTCGAGCGATGATCTTAGTAATATAATTATTTAATAATATAATAATTCTGATGTTATTGTACATTATTTTAAAAAATAACTGATAAAAAAATCCCACTGGGTTTATTACTGGTTTTTCCCAGGACAGGGCAATTTTAGCGAAACAGTGTAGTTAAAAAAAATGACATTCAATAAGTATTATGTAAATAGTCTACATTGAATAAAAAAAATCTATTCTTTTCTATTCTATTCTATTCTATTCTATTAGCAATTTAGGTGTTGATTAGATAAAAAAAATGTGTGACAAAGATGTACGAGTAAATTAACGTTCGTCTCTGTCCTGCCACTACTGGAGTGTATTTAAGGGAGTTATTATACTCGTCCTCGTCGCCGTCGTTCCAGCCTATCACTAGTTCACTGCTGAATATAGGCCTCCCCCTATGATTTCCACAAAAGTTAGTAGCTTTCATTTTGGGGGGATTTTGCCATAGTTGCCATGCTTGGCAGGGTGGCAACCGCAGTCCATTTGTTCGGATGTTCCAGGAAGATGCTGGTGCCCATGTCCTTGTTTTTAATTGCACTCTGTCGAATTTTACGACATCCGCGGGATGTGACGGTGGTAGATTCTTTTAAGCCACACGGGGAAACAAAAGTAAACAAACAATTTTAATTTTAAAACACCATTATACGCTATTGAAACATTATTTAATGCTTACACAAATCGCATGCTAGTGTGATGAAGGTTTTACATTAGCTTCGTCTATTTTTGTTGATGATATCAGCGTTGGGATTGTTGGGTATGCGTCACGCGGCCAGTCGCTGGTTATAATAGATTTTCTTACTATTTCTCGATAACTGTAGCTAATCGTATATACCTTTTAAACTGGACTGTGTTGTGGCTTTCAAATATCGATTTTAGCAGTTGACACTGAAGATTGTCTTATTTCTATTTACATTAAAGTCGAAGTCATAAGAGCCATGGTACCTCTGGGGCAGGGCTCTTATCTTAAATTTCACAGTGAGCGAGTGATCTGGGTTCAAATTCCGGTGTTGGAGCAACTAAAATTGTTAAATGCAATTTTAAAATTGTTAATTGTAATTTTAAGAGCTTATTTTCGACATGCTGGGGCAGTAAAGGGAAACGTGGTGAGGAAACGCGCATAATAATAAAAAAATATTTCAATGATATGTAAGGTCTGTGGCAGACCCTTCCCGGCTTCAAAACTGTCTCAAACACGAGAGGTGCCTGTGCTCAGTATTGCTTGTTTTGTTTTTTGTTTTTTTTTTTTTAAAAACGATGCCCCACAGTAGGATTTCTCCTGTGTCGTGGGTACGTTTTACTGACATAAATTCCACATGCACAAACCACCCAGACCCGGAACAACAATCTGCAGGCTATACAAATATTTGTTCCGTACGGGAATCGAACCTGCGACCCGCGGCGCAGAAGCCAAGGGCTAAACCACTGCGCCAACCGAGCCGAGTATTGGAAAAATTATAAGTTTATTCATTACCCGTGGTTTCAGCCACGTAAAATAAGCCGACAAATGATTGCGCCGTACGGAATAGTAGCTTGCTGACCTATTCGCATCTTCGCCAATTCGCGGCAATGCTCAGTTCTAAGCGTGCAGCTCTTTAATGCGGCAACATAAAGTTTTAATGTCTAAAACTTTTCGCAAAAAACGAGTTACCTAATGAAAAACGAATTTTGCAAATCGGTCTAGCATTTTTAGAAATTAGCGCGTTCAAACATACAAACCATCCATCTACGACCATGCGTGTAGTCCCTAATTTCTACGGTTTTTCAGATTTTACGCAGGGATCCTTGATATTTAAATACGCGTTTGAGTTAAGGTATCCCGGAAATAACCGTATGAGATTAAGAAAACGTCTTTATCGCGTAATCACAGACAAACAAAACAATTTTATTAATTTGTATAGATAAATCACGCAGCAAGTACTGTCTGTAGCAAAATAATTGGTTGGCACGACAAAGATTGGACACTCCTCAGGATATCAGCGTGAAGTGAAGTTTCGTATGTTGAGTTCCAATGAACGCAGACCCAATCACTCCCCAATTTGAGTATAGTGAAACTAATCCGTACTAATATAATTAATGCGAATGTAACTCTCTCTGGCCCTCTGTCTGTTTGTTACCTTTTCACGGCTCAACGGTTGAACCGATCTTGACGAAATTCGGCACAGAAATACGAGTAGCTTACAGCCAGGGGAACGGACGTATGATATTTTTTATCCCTGAAAATGAAACAGTTCCCACGGGATATTTAAAAAATCTATAACCACGCGGGCGAAGTCGCTAGGCACCGGCCGTTGAACCGATCTTGATGAAATTTGGTATAGAGATAAAAACCATATTTGGCATAGAGATAGCAAACAGATTGCAACCTAGACACGGACATAGGATACTTTTAATTCCTATATCAAATAATTCCCTAATATAATCCATAATACCGGGATATTTAATAAAACCTATATCCACGCGGACGAAGTCGCGGGCTTCAGATACATACATAAGATCACGACTGTATCCCATAAGGGGTAGTCAGAGACTGTGCACTCACTGCAAAAACAGATGACTGCCGCAATCCACGTTTCACCAAAACAATATAATGCACTTGGTGTGATAGGTGGTGAGCCCATCACCACTATGCGCTGTTGGGTGCAAAGTGCAGTTTAATTCCTTACTCGCCTTTTACGAGATCCCTTGGATGAGATGGAGTGGTAGTATTCGTTTAACGAGCCGCCACCACACGGCCTGGGCTTCAGATAGTACTTAATAAAATTCTGTTGCATAATTCCAAAACGTTTTCTTAACAAATCTAAGCATATTTGAACATCCGTTTTAAGGAATACCGTAGGGTGACCTGTGTGCCTTTTGCAGTGCCTTTTGAGTGGACGCTCACGACTGTGACATATCCTGTGCAGATGAAGGTTTCCGCTCAATAACAACAATAAACGCACTGTGATCTTAATCAGTAATTATATCACGTCACTGGGTAATATTAACCTTATCGTGCCTCACCGTCTATCACCGTCCTACGCATTTTTTATTCTGTCGAAATGAAGCCATTTATAACTCAGTAATACATTCAGTATTTCTTTATATTTTGACGACCGCTTGGCCTAGTGGTCAGAGTACCTGACTTCTAAGCCGCGGGTCCTGGGTTCGAATCCCAGCTGGAGCCAATATTTGTGCTAAAACATAAATTGTTGGTTTTCGGGTCTGGTTGTGTTGTGATTGTCCCCGTAATTCTGACACTGCATCCTAGCCTACCTCCGATCTCATCGCATCAACGTTATATCGGGCGCGGGTAGGTTGGGACGAGTGAGTGCCTCTGTGTTTGCGCATACACTTGTGGCACTATAATATCTTCTGCGCAGTTGATGGCTCTCGACAGTAGTCGGCAGTTGTCGCCGTGGTCGAAATCGGCTAGGAGAACATCATATTTTGAGGTGAGAGTGTTAAAAGTATTTCTACCTACATATCCACTTATATGTATGAACCCTGGTAGCTTAGGGGCTGGACGCTGGCTTAATATATGAAAGTACCCGACTGACCTAGATTGGATTCTCGGTGGCGACAAATTTGTTAATTATGTTTTTAATGTTGATTTATAACGCACTCGGCGGTGAAAACACCGTGAGGAAGAGTATGTCCTACAAGTGTGCATATCTTAGAACTCCATACTACGAGTAATATTAAAAATGCGACCATAACTCTCCCTACCCCTCTGCCTGTTTGTTACCTTTTCACGGTTTAACTGTTGAACCTATCTTGACAAAATTTGGCACAAAGATAGCTTGCTTCATGGAGACGGACATAGGATACTTTCTATGATAATATTATAAAAGCCAAAGTAACTCTCTCTGTCCCTCTATCTGTTAGTTACCTTTTCATGGCTCAACCGTTGCACCGATCTTGACGAAATTCGGCACAGAGATAGCTTGCATCCTGGAGACGGACACAGGATACTTTTTATGATAATATTATAAAAGCCAAAGTAACTCTCTCTGCCCCTCTATCTGTTTGTTACCTTTTCACGGCTCAACGGTTGAACCGATCTTGACGAAATTCGGCACAGAGATAGCTTGCATCCTGGAGACGGACATAGGATACTTTTTATCATAATATTATAAAAGCCAAAGTAACTCTCTCTGCTCCTCTATCTGTTTGTTACCTTTTCATGGCTCAACCGCTGAACCGATCTTGACGAAATTCGGCACAGAGATAGCTTGCATCCTGGAGACCCCACGAGTTCCCACGGGATATTTAAAAAACCTAAATTCCAGCGGACGTAGTCATAGGCTTCAGCTAGTAACAAATAAAATATCATAATTTATGGGCTATTTATACTTTTATGTGCCTCTTAATCTGTCTTCAATTCTTCTTTAATTTATGTTAAGCAAGATACTAATAATACTTTTATTAGTACTTAGTAGCTTAACATAAATTTAAGCTGTAAATTAATTTTAATAGAATACAACGCAATTAAATATCTTGGTACAATCATTTAAAATCAGGATAATAGACATAAAATATGACAATGAGCGATGTTTGCTCGGTAAGAAATTATATTTTATCAAGTTCTGGGTCTAGAAATCAGTAAGAAGTCAAATCTTAGCGACACCCAAAACTCGGTATCGGACACATTATCGATATCCAGCCTGGACTGTCTGTCAAGAGCGCTGCGCAATTTTCCTCCGATCTTGACAAAGAACATTACTTAAGAATGGGATGAAGACGGCCAGGGAGTGCATGTAGTGCTGTACTTTCGTTGATATTAGCGCGACTGTGTACGCCTACTATGTGGGCGCGAAATTTAAGTGTCTTAAGTAGAGTAAATACCGTAGATCTACTTTAAACAGGGAAATACAGTGTGCCCAGTATCGAATTTCGTCAATGAAGGAACGATAGTCAAATTGGCAACAAAGAAATCATTTAGTAAAACATAATTTAACGGAGTTCATCGTTTTTTATTTCCCGATGATCAGAGCGCTGTACAGCGGCCACGGTCACGAAAGGACTGAGGTGTTCAACGTCGTAATATCATAGTTTCCATAAAATAAATAAATCTAATAAAAAAATAAAATGTAGTTTTATTGAATGTGTAATTAAAAAACATCAATAATACAAGAAGTCATTAGAGAAGCAATATAGACAAAATATACGTGTCGGGCATAATAGAATAGCACCTACCTCTTTCCTACCGAGGTGTCGTAAGAGGCGACTAAGGTATTGTACGAACATCAAATATTCGTGCAGTAAAGTAAAGTAAAGTAAAGTAAAGTTTCAGCCTATAAATGTCCCACTACTGAGCACAGGCCTCCTCTCATTTCTGAGAGGGTTTTGGAGCTAGGAAGAATCCGCCACGCTGCTCCAATGCGGGTTGGCGGACTTCACATGTCTTCGAAATATTTTTTATTCCTCAGACATGCAGGTTTCCTCACGATGTTTTTATTTTACCGCCGAGCACGTGGTAAATCAGCTCTTAAAATTGCAATTAACAATTTTAGTGGTGCCGGCACCGGGAATCGAACCCAGGTCACTCGCGTACTATGAAATTAAAAGCGAGCGCCTAGCCCCTAAGCTACCACGGCTTGCCTAAGCTACCACGGCTCGTGCAGAATAACACTATAATATACAATGCTGTCACTATACTGCTCGTGGGAAAGCAATGGAGAGTAAGATTTTTTTTTGATTCATACTAAAATGGCGGCGCCGTGGTTCGCCGCCCGTCACCTCTCAGAAAGTGAAAAGTGGGCTACGTGACTGGCCTCTGCCTACCACTTATATGGGAAAAAGGCGTGACTCTATGTATGTGCGGACAAAAGTATCTGATGTTACTTAAGACATGTAACTACATACATACATAAGATCACGACTGTATCCCATTAGGGGTAGTCAGAGACTGGGCACTCACTGCAAAAACAGATAACTGCCACAATCCACGTTTCACCAATATAATGCACTTGGTGTGATAGGTGGTGAGCCCATCGCCACGACATGTAACTAATTAAGCAAAAATATTTTATGCCTCCAAAGGTACAGTAATCGTCACCATTGTTTCACTGAACGCGAAATTGGACCCCTCACGCGGAACAATAGCATTTCTAGGAACATAATCTCGCGCGGCTGAATGGGCGTCGCCTTATCTACAAATCCGTTCCGATAACCCGAATAGGGAGGAAGCAATAGTTTTATCAGCTTCATGAATGGCGGTTTTGGCAACGTTGCAGCGTTCGGTTCGACGACCTGCCTGATGTGCGTTTTGGAGACACAGACCCTGGATACGAAATATTTTAATATTGTAATTTTTTGTTTATACGTTTGGCCGTGTGGTAGCGGCTTAAGAGAATCTACCACCCCATCTCATCCCGTGGGTGTCGTAAAAGTCGACAGAGGGAAAATGAAAACCAAGAGATGGGCAGCAGCATCTTGCTCAAACATCTAAATAAATAAACTGCGGTTGCCAACCCGTCTGCCAAGCGTGGCGACTATGGCAAAATCCCCCCAAAACGAGAGCTACAAACTTTTGTGGCAATCTATGGGGGAGGCCTATGTTCAGCAGTGGACTATTGATAGGCTGAAACGACGACGACGACGACGACGACGACGACGACTGTTTATACATGGTGGTTAATACATTCACACATGGTGTACACAGTGTCCGCGACCGCGTGGCCTAGTGGTCAGAGTATCTTACTTCTAAGCCGCGGGTCTTGGGTTCGATTCCCAGCCGGAGCCAACATTTGTGCTAAAACATAAATTGTTAGTTTTCGGGTCTGGTTGTGTTGTGATTGTCCCCGTGTTTCTGACACTGCATCCTAGCCTACCACCGATCTTATCGCATCAGCGTTACATCGGGCGCGGGTAGGTTGGGACGAGTGAGTGCCTCTGTGTTTGCGCGTACACTTGTGGCACTATAATATCTCCTGCGCAGTTGATGGCTCTCGACAGTAGTCGGCAGTTGTCGCTGTGGTCGAAATCGGCTAGGAGAACATCATCATCATCACATCACACAGTGTCCATAACCCCGCATTTTAGGGCACTGCTTACACTGTCATACCACTATTACTAAGGGACTACTACGACTGAAAAAAAAACCCGCTGAGTTACTTACTGGTTCTTCCCAGTACAGAGGCATTTCTTTGCGAACCAGTGTGGCTTAAAAAAATGACGTTCAATGAGTATAATGTATATCTATATTGAATAAAAAATATTCTATTCTATTCTACTTAACTCAGTGGTTTCACAAATATTACAATCTTCGAATTAATTTTTTTTTGTGCAAAATATTTATTGGGTACCGTTCCTAGTACATACTCCAGTTGGCGTCAATCATCTTATACCAATATATTATTTGGTCCTCCTGAGCAGGAGTGCTGCGTCGCTAATGCATCCAATCCTAGACCACAATGCAATACAATAAGTTTAAGTTGATCCTGTAGTTCATTTCAACCTACCACTAGTCCACAGCTGAACATAGGCCTCCCCATAGATTGCTACAAAAGTTTGTAGCTCTCATTTTGGGCTTATTTTGCCATAGTTGCCGCGGGTTGGCAACCGCAGTTTTTTTATTCCGATGTTCCAGGAAGATGCTGCTGCCCATCTTCTGGTTTTAATAATCGACTTTTGACACCCATGGGATGAGATGGGGTGGTAGATTCTCTGAAGCCGCTACCACACGGCACAGTCAGACCCTGTAGATAAATCACTGAAAAAAATATAGTAATAGTATTGATTTTTTGTGCAGTGCAGGGCGACCCCCCACTAGATGGAGCGACGACCTTCACGGTTTTGCGGAAAGTCGATAGATTCAGGTGGCACAGGACCGTGTTTTCTATCTATCTATTTTAATCAAAATGTTCAAGAGTGGACTTTAATAGGCTGAAATGAATGAAGGAATGAAATGAGTTAATAAAGTTGTAGCGAAACTATCTATATTACCCGTAAATAAAAATAATCATCCTTTAACTATTTACTATAAAAGAGTAGTGTGACTGATAGACACAGGCAAAAAATTACGTAAATATTGCAATAATTTATTGCAATATTTACGTCATTTTCTGCAAATAAAGACTTACGGAAAATTTAAGTTTTACTATTATATCGCCAGCCGTAACAGTAACATGCCAAACCAATAATGCGGTATATAACCTCTTTCTGGCAAGATTCCAATTTAAAAAAAAACACTGTGGGACTATATCATGTCATTATACCGGTCTCGGTCAGTCTCAAAGATCGGGACCAATATTTTCCATCACTATCAACCCCGGCGGCGAACACGCCGTCCTCGATCTTAAAGGTCACGATCTGGATTTCGGACGCACGCTCAATAAGCCGTAATTTGTTTTTGATTTGCGTTAAACTCGGTGGCTGAGGCGGAAAGGCCCTGGTGCAAACTTGAGGAATATTAAAATGCATTCCTAAATATTATTAACAGGACGAATTTAAACTTTGTTTTTATTGGATAAAGTGATGAGACGAGCAAAACGTTCACCTGATGGTGCAACTGAAGTGCAACGTCAGCCCGTAACAGAATGCATGTGTCACCCAGGAAATTTCTGTGTGACACCACACTGTGCTCATCACCCTGAGACATAAGTTCTTAAGTCTCATATGCCCAGTGATTACGCTACCTCTCGTCGTGTCCTTCGAACCGAAACACAGTAATGTTTGCACACTACTGCTTCAGGGCAGAATATCTGGCCCTCGGGTGATACCTACCTAGGCGGATTCCTGCATAGGAATCCTACCACCAGTAGTTTTATATTTTACTGTTTTATATTTGTATTCGCTTGTCTTAATTCGCTTAGTGAGAAGTTTTCACCGTGTATTGCAGGTCACATGTTTGTATGAACATGAATACGCTTATTTATTTATACTAGTGGTTGCTATGTGGTAGTAATACGACTGTAATTCATAGAAAAATTAAGTTTCAGCGGTAGGTTTGGGTAATTTTTTGGCAACACTTTAAATTTCTACAGCGACAATTTCTACTCTGTGCGACTATTTGAACACAGACTATTATGTGTATGTTATAATATGTGTTGAAATTGGCAGTATGGACGTAAGTAAATGATTAGTGTTTTATTTCATTCAATTTCTTTGTAACACATATTATATATAATAACTTCCTCGCTTCTACTCCATATAAAAAATACTATACCAAATCTCACACACCATGCGCGCAATATGTTTAAAAAGGATTACAGAGTTATCTCAAAACGTATTAATATATAGATTTGTTCAGAATACAGTAAATATATATGGTACATAATACAATTTGTATTCTTTTGTTCCGCTGTTCTACCATGAAAATGGATTGACAATAAATAAATTAGTATAATTACTACTATAGTAAATAGCTAAGTAAGACGCCGGTGGTTCTGCTTAATCATTATCATATCAGTTCATCACACGTCCACTTCCTTTTTTTGATAAAGTGACGAAACGAGCAAAACGTTCATGTGATGGTAACTGCAACGTCTGCCCATAACAAATGCTGTGTCACCCAGAACATTTATGTGTGACACCACACTGAGACATCAGTTCTTAAGTCTCATATGCCCAGTGATTACGCTAGCGCTCAGTGTCCCTTCGAACCGTAACACAGTAATGATTGCACACTACAGCTTCACGGCAGAATATCTGGCCTTCGGGTGATACCTATCTAGACTGATTCCTGCATAGGATGTACTATTCTGATAGATTGCCTCAAACGAACCTGCATCCATGTTCACTTCCCGTTAAAACCGCGCAGATCGTCGCTAAATCTACTTGTAGTGTGGCGACGTCCCAAACTGCGTGTGCCGGTACAAGGTTGCCACTCAATAACCTATCTTCCTCAACGGTTATTGGCTCTACAAGTTCTATGGCAGGACTATTGTCATTTTAACTAGCAGATCATTAAGGATATGCCTGTTACTCTAATATTTTTTTTGAATTCGTCTGCTCATAACAAATGCTGTGTCACCCAGAAGCTTACTATGTGAACACCACACTTCGCCCGTCACCCTGAGACATCAGTTCTTAAGTCACATATGCCCAGTGATTACGCTAGCTTAGCTAGATTTTACTGTAAATATCATCATTACGGATTCCTTCTCGCAGAGCAATACCGAGCGTAGCCCTACCTGTAGCTCGCTGCATAAGGAATGCAGCCTGTAGTGTATAACCCTACCTATAGCTGGCTGCATGAGGAGGCCCAAAGTCCTTGCAGTGAAAAGTTATATCCTCAGCTACGTATGTCCTTAATGCCAGAACATTCCAACTGAACTTTTGTTTTAAGTTTCTCCTTAACAACAACACCATTGCTTTAATATTCTAGTGGTTTAATATGGTAGCAGTGTGGTAGTGGCTTAAGAGAATCTACCACCTCTTCTCACCCGGTGGGTGTCGTAAAAGTCGAAAGATGGAAAATTAAAACCAGGAGATGGGACTACCTTCCTGGAACATGTGAATAAATAAACTGCGGTTGCCAACCTGCCTGCCAATCGCGGCAACTATGGTGAATGCCTTCAAACTGAGAGCTACATACCTGAGGCAATCTATGAGGAAGGCCTATGTTCAGCAGTGGACTAGTGATGGGCCGAAATGATGATGATGAATATAATAGTCGAAATTCGAACGCAATTCATTAACTTTTTTTTATTGAATTAAATGTATTTGTAAGACATATTATATATTAATTTTAGCTCTAAGCTCCTTATCTATATAAATTTTAACTATGCCATATCTTATACTGGAAATATGCTTAAAAACAAACATATAAGGTGCACAGTTTTCTCTTCACATATTAATATACGACTATATTATAAAAAGCAATGAAGGCTTATTTTGGTGTGTTGGGAACGTACAAAAGGAATATGAAAGTGTTTAGTAAAATGTTAGATTATATTGGTTCATAGTATGCTCCAAATAAATTTAGATAGATCGTTTTAGAATCGTATCTGACACTTTGACAGATCTCCTTACATACATACATACAGTTCGAACATATCTCTATACAGTTCAAAGTCAAGGCAAAAATATTTATTCAGTTTATGTTGAGCTAGTGTTATGGAGCGCTCGTCTTGAATCTCATAGTACACAAGCAAAGTAAAGTAACAGCCTACAAATTTCCCACTGCTGAGCACAGGCCTCCTCTCATTTCTGAGAGGGTTGTTGAGCGAGGAATAGTCCGACATGTCCTCGAAATATTACTATTCCTCAAGATATGCAAGTTTCCTCACCGCTGAGCACGTGGTAAATCAATACTTAAAATTTTATAACTATTTTAGAGGTGCTGGCACCGGGGATCGAACCCATGCTACTCGCGTACTATGAAATTAAAAGCGAGCACCCGGTCCCTGAGCTATCACGGGTGACACACAAGTGACCTGAGCTGACTCCCTGCTGCAGACACTGTTATAATACCACCTATAATAATACCGGTTGCAGGGTGGTGAAGGTTGGTATGGAAAGTGTCTAAGAAATTAAAAAAAAAATCGAAGGTGCAAAGAAGCGGCGTGACCGATTCTCCGGTTTCAAAAAAGTCTCAAAAAATGAGAGGAGTGAGGAGTAGCATTAACAGGCTGTTACTTTATGTCGGAGAAAGCCAATTATACGCTAATAAATATACCATCTCTGCAGAAGGAATTTTAGTTGAATTCCGAAAGATATTGCGTAGGTCAAATGATTAGGTCCATAAATCTTGGAAATTTTACAAAGTTGGTGAGGAAATTGACATCGGAATCGACGCTAAACTGTTGAATGTGTGAAGCCAAGTAGAAAGTGCTCGTAAATTTAATTAACGATAGACGGAATGCATTCGCGAGTTACGATTTGCCTTTATCTATTAGTTGGCCATTAAAAGTTTTTTATCGTGACTTACAAAGATATTTTTTTCTAATTTATACTAACACGTTTTGGATTGATGAATACTTTAATGCGGCTTTTATTTTAATTTATCACTGCTTTATTAGATTTTAGACGGATGTGCGATTGTCTTTTGACACACAGCAAATATCCGTGTCGTATACACAGTCTCAGGTCTCGTTGTGGAGTAAAGTGAAAAAAGCTGTAAAAATATATCTATAGAATAGAATAGAAGTCATTTTTTTTTCTTTTTTTAAACTACACTGGTTCGCAAAATGCCTCTGTCCTGGGAAGAACCAGTAAGAAACCCAGCGGGTTTTTTTTTTAAGTCATTTTTAAAATAATGTACAATAACAGCAGTATTATAAAGATGTAGAAATGGCTTGGCGGCGATCACCTCATTCCCGGGGGTTACCATCATCTATGTATTTTTTAATATTATAATAACCCTTATAGTATATATATATATATATATATATATTGTAATTCACTTGCGTGCACCCTGCTCACTGGTCATAGCAGTGATCGCTTCTTAGTGATAATGCTGATAATATATTAAGTAATTGTACTTAATATATTCTATTTCCTAAATTTGTTTATTGATGTACATTAAAGTACATTTCATTCATGAGTTTCATTAATATTTCAGCCTATTTAAAATAATGGAGACCGCATTCTTGTAAACATTTATGTCCAAAGCAAATAATGCATGACAGTGTTCAAATAAATAAATACCTACGTCTTTATAGAAAAAAATATATATTTATCACTCTCCTACCGTATTTAAGTCCGAACCAAGTATTGTGATAAGGTTGGTAGCGTCTTGTTGTCGGCGGAGGCCTGGACCTTCGCTGGGGTAGAGAGGAACAGGACGACGTGCAACAGAAGAGGTAGAACCTCTTATCCCGGATCTTCTCGGCGGCTTTCAGCCTTTCCCGAGCGAGCCGGCCAGCGCAGCGGCGAGGCCCGGCAGCATCGACCGCTGCAAGCACCGCTGTCATCGTCACCAGCACTAACCAATTCATTGTCACGTGTTTAACACATCGCACTAATTCTTCAACGAAGATCCCGCACACAACACTTTACACGCACTTTCATCAATGAAAATGTCATTCAATATGATCGATGGGGCGGTTCTCTCGTGAGCTGGCTGTCAAATAACTAACAGATCCATTTTCAACGAGCTCGTCGCGTGGTGGTCAGTGCCAAGTAACGCAGAGGCGTGCGTCCACGCCGGCACAAACGCGGCGACTGCCTGCCAACCTCCATCGCGCACTCATTTCTTAGGGCTCCGGGTTCGCACCAGTCCTGGACGCTAAAACCGCGCTTTTTCTCGATCTGTTTTATTGGGTGCCAAACTCGTTTTACGCGAATTGATTGTTGAATATTAAACTTGTTCGATTCGACAGCGGGCAATGACCGTTCAGCCATCAGTCGGAATTAACAGCGCGGAACATGTTGTGTTTTCAGTGATGGTGTCGATTAATATGCGTCATTATGAATTATACGAAGGATTATGAGCCTTCGGCGGGGGCTATATCCTTTACGTGTACTGATCATTATAGCCTGGCATTAATATATATATATAAAAAAGCTTTAAAATTAAAACCGCTTAGTGTGGGCATTGAGAACGATGTCTAGCTTATACGATATTTGTCGAAGTTTCTGAGAAGCGCAATATTATGGCTCACGAGATAGTGGCGGCCCGCGTCCACTAATTAAGCTTCAGTCAGATCTAGAGTCTAGAGATTGCTCCGCTGATAAAGGACGGTAAACAGTACGGGTGGTCGCATCACGCCGCAAGACGACACCATATTTTCAAACATGTAAAAGTGTGTTATGAAAAATAAATCTCCTCCATCCTCCGTTTGTTATTTTGAAGGTTTTTTTTTAATTAATTTATTAATTACTTGCCTGTACGATCATCAATTCGAAACATATTTCAACTAAAGCAATTGTTTTTGTTTACTTCTTTATAAAATTTATAACTTACTATTACAAATTAAAATAGTAGAATAAATATAAAGATGTAAAAATATTTTAGCAGCGACCATCTCATTTCCGGAGTTTCCATGATCCATGCGTTAACACCATAATGCGCCCGACATCCTGAGACGTCAGTTCTTAAGTCCAGTGATAACACTAGCTCTCAGTGCCCTTCGGAACGAAAAACAGTAATGTTCGCACACTACTGCTTAACGGCAGTATAACTGTCCGTGCGGTTGTTTTGTTCCTGCATAGCAATCCTTCCGTCAGTAAATATGCAATCCTTACCTAATACGCACACAGATAAAGTTATTTGCATAGTTAAGCTGCATGAAATTTGGGGAATTTAATTAGTCCCCGGTGATGTTTATACGAAACTTAATATTGATTTTTTTTTCTTGCATATATAGTGATGAAAGCAAAACGTTCACCTGATGGTAAGTGCAACGTCTGCCCATAACGAATGCTGTGTCACCCAGAAAATTACTGTGTGACACTAACTGTGCTCATCACCCTGAGACAAGGTTCTTAAGTCTCATATGCCCAGTGATTGCGCTAGCTCACAGTGCCCTTCAAACCGAAACACAGTAATGTTTGCACACTACTGCTTCACGGTAGAATAACTGGCCCTAGGGTGGTACCTACCTAGACGGACTCCTGCATAGGAATCCTACCACCAGTGAAAAATAAAAAATTGAAATAGGTGTCGTTCACAATTACACGTAGTTAAATTTGTAGTTTTACTGGTGGTAGGATTCCTGTACACGAAATCCGTCTGGGATACCACCGCAATGCCAGATATGTAGTCAAGCAGCAGTGTGCATACATTACGTCTAACAGTTGTAAATTTCACATCGACCTTGCTCATTTCGAAGACATGTGTAGTCCGCCGACCCGCATTGGAGCAGCGTGGTGGATTCTGCCTAGCTCGAAATCCTCTCAGAAATGAGAGGAGGCCTGTGCTCAGCAGTGGGACATTTATAGGCTGAAACTTTACTTTACTTTTTTTACTTGCTTATCAATAAAGTTTTCATTTTCATCAGCCACAAAACTCTACTGTTGGACATGGCCCTCTCCCAACTTCAAGTAATTTTTGATGGTATGCTTTGCAGGCGGATTGGCGATTGCAGATCTAGGTCTGGCATAATTGAGATTTCTATTTCGCTATCTGCCTTGATTGACTTCTACGTCGGAATGTTGTGGAATGGCAGATTTTCTTACGCTGCCATCACGCGGGTGTTTTTTTCTATAGAAGGGGAGGCATGCGGTTGATTTGATGACGAGTGATCATCGCCCATGAACATCCGCAGTTCCGGAGGAATTACCGGTGCGTTGCCGGCATTTCAAAAGGAATACATATTTTCTGGAAGGTTCTTACGTCGTATCGGTCGTAAAAAACCGCTGGCGGCAGTTCTATAAAATGTTCGTGCGTGGCAGTACATTCCTAGAATAGCGCACACTGTTGGAATGCCACCCATGAAGGCGAATCCATATCGCCTTCATAGGTGGCTCGGTGGACTTTTGCGTTTGACTAAATAAAACAAAGACTGAAGGAACTCAATGATTTCTTATATTTACGCGAATACTAGACTCATCGCTCTAGGAAGCCTGCACTCTGTAACCATATTCTGGATCATCCCAACCATTACATAAGATTTAATAAACCAGAAATCCTTGCAAAATAACACCGATTGCTAAAATTGTTCCCATTCGCGAGGCTATTAAATTTAAAAAACATCCTAATTTCAAAAGAGAAGATGGTTGGGTATTGCCAGCGACTTGGAATCTTATAATTAATAAAATTAAATCAAAAACCAAGCATACGACTGCAAGACTCCAAGACACAGTAAGCTTTTTCTGCGTAGATCGTACCAAACATACTAATTAAATGCTGAAGGTACCCCGGGTTAACTATGACATCAGGACATCTGTCACCTGAGTCCTCCCGTGAACATGGGTGCTATTAAGCGCTCGAAACTTCGAGTTATAAATAGTTTAAAAATTAAACGCTGTAAAATCCGTAAACAGTTAGTCATATTTAACTAAAGGAACTCGCTTAGTGTGATAGGTGGTGAGCCCATCGCCACCATGCGCTATTGGGTGCACAGTGCAGTTTAATTCCTTATTCGCCTTTTACGAGATCCATTGGAAGAGATGGAGTGGTAGTATTCTTTTAACGAGCCGCCACCACACGGCAAATATAAAGGCACAACAAATTAATGGACGAGCCGTTATGTACTTGTCAATATAAAAATATTACTCTTGTACTTTTTACTACTCTTGTAATTTTTAATTATCTTGTTTTTACCTATACATAGAAGAAAGTATGTCGGATTGCAAAGTTCTGATTGAAGGAGAAAGAGTGGAACAAGTGAAAGAGTTTGTGTACCCGAGTTCTAAATTTACGAGAGACGGAAAGTATGACTGTGATATTGAGAGAAGAGTATTAGCAGGAAATCAAGTGAATGGGGCTCTGCATAACTTTATGTGTAGCCAGAACGTGTGTGAAAACGATAATGAAAGTAGAAGAAGCTAAAGATGTGTGTCAGGATCGTAGCAAGTGGAAAGATGTGGTCTCTGCCTAGCCCTATGGGAAAGAGGCGTGACTGTATGTATGTATGTATGTTACCTATACTACAATTGGTAGGCGGCGAGGAGATATAATGGAAGCTGTACAAAGATATAAATACATAAATAATATTCAGAGGAAATAAACATTTGATTCAATTATCCACTTGAGCCGCAATCTCGAAGAGTAAATATTTTTATCTCGTTGCGTAATTCAGTCACTTGACCTTAGGCCTCTACAAAGAGGGGCCATTATGTGAAACTATTTAGAGTTACGCAAATTGATGTGCGTGTGGAAATTTTATTTTTACTGTTCACAACATAGTATAGCCTATAAATATACATTTATTATCCTTTGAAAAGTACCGTGGGGTTGCAATGGATTAGTTAATTGTACATTTTAATTCAAAAATAATTAATTTGAAACTTAATCAGGCAGAAGGATGGAATCTGTTCTTAGCGGGTGTCTTTTTTTTTGGATCACGAGACGGGTTCACCTGATGGGTAGTGCAACGTCTATAACAGGTTCTGTGTCACCCAGAATATTTCAGTGTGGCACCACACCGCGCCCGTCACCCTGAGACATCAGTTCTTCGTATGCCCGGTGATTACACTGGCTCTCAGTGCCGTTCAGACCGAAACACAGTAATGTTTGCACACTACTGCGTCACGGCAGAATAACTGGCCCCGGGCTGGTACCTACCTAAACGGATTCCTGCATAAGAATCGGAATATTTAAATCAATATGTAATTTTATACATATACTTGCTGACACGCCTCGGCTTCGCACGGAAGTTATTTTTATGTTAAACTAATATATGTATATACAGAGAGTAACTTTACAAATGGAATAGGAGTAAATGTTCGTAAAATCTATTCTTATTGGATGTCTATGTCGGGAAAGGAATATGTGTGCCAAATTTTAAGTCAATAGATTTGTTGGTTTCGGTGATATCGTGATGAGTCAGTGGTTAATCTATTTTTACATGTATCTATGTATATACATATAACAAAGTCAGGTTAGTTACACCATTTATAACTCAAGAACGGCTGGACCGATTTTTGTGATGTTGGATTTGTCTTCGCCCCGAATAGCATACTATAATATATAAGTACAAAAATAACCAAAAAAAAAATCAATTTCCTCATAAATTTTCACACTTGGCAGGCGGGTTGCTAACCCGAGAGCTACGAATTTTTGTGTGAATCATTGGAGGAGGCCTATTTTCAACAGGAGACTAGTGATAGGCTGAAATTATGATGATGATGAGCAGGAAGCTATCGCGGATGGAACTCAGGTCACGCCCGTAAGTAATTTAAACCTAGCTCTCAGCACCTGAGCTACCGCGGTCATTTTGAAAAGAAACGAATAAAATGGGTGCCGGTTGCCTGTGACCATGGAGCCGTAGGATCAGATTACAGCAGCCTCGCGTCATTGTGAACTGGTTCGAAGCCTGTATTATATTTTTCATGGAATGTAAATCGCATAGCCTTCAGGTTCTGCGTAGGTGTACGCAATTTGTATCGTGTTCTCTATTGTCACAGTTTTGGTTGGTGTTACCACATGATTAACGTGTTTTAGGTCGCGGACCGGTCAGCGTAACAGCCAGCTGAGTCTTGGGTTAATAATCCAGTCGAGACCGAAGTTTGCGTAACAAATATTTTTTTATTTTGTATTTTGAATGCATTGTTATTTAATGATTCCTTATATTTACGCGATCCTATAATTAATAAAATTAAATCAAAAGCCAAGCGTACCACTGCAAAACTTCAAAATACAGTTAGGTCTTTCTGCGTAGATCGGACCAAAAATAATAACTAAAAGCTAAAGATACTCCGGGTTAACTATGACATCAGGACATCTGTCACGTCAGTCCTCCCGTGATCATGGGTGCTGTAAAGCACTCGAAACGTCGTGTTATAAATAGTAAAATTAAACGCGATAAAATCTGTAAAATTAGTTTCATTTAAATGCATTGTTATTGTCTACGTGACTACTACGCTGCGGGTCTTGGATTCGAATGACAGTCGAAACCAAATGATTGGTTTTCGGGTCTGGTTGCGATTCTCCACGTGTTCGACACTGCATTAAAGCCCACCTTCGATATTATCGCATGCACGCTAAGCTGCAAGATGTTTGGTACTGGGATTACGAATTGACAAGCTATAACTCTTGGTAATACTGCGACAAAACCTTCTAAAGTGGGAGAGTTCTATGTTTTATTTATTTGAGGAAGAAAGTGGCGATACGAGCAAATTATTCACCTGGTGGTATACCACCCATAGCAAATGCTGTGTCATCCAAAACTTTTCTGTGTGGCAACATACTGCGCTCGTCACCCTGAAACATCAGTTCTTAAGCTCCGTAATTATACTAGCTATCAATACTCTTCAAATAGAAACAGTAATGTTTGCACACTACAGCTTCAAGGCAGAATATTGACACTTCCAGTGTTGACAGGTCAGTTTTCTTAAATGGTATGTATATGTATATTGGTAGTATGTAGTACAAGAAACAAAATTAATAAAACTTAAACTAGACAAATTTGAAGGTTAGTAAAAAATCGGGATATTTCGCGTCCCGATCAAGGATAAATAGGGACGTGTCACCAGACCCCTGAAAATGGGACGTCCGAATTATGCGGTTTACACTGCGACGGTACCTACCTAGACGGATGCAAATGAATCCTACCACCAGTAGAACAGTGAGTTGAACAGTGGGTGTCCAACAGTAGATTTGTAAGCATCCAATAATTAATATAAACTGCGTAGTTGTCGTTCAGGGGGACATGTTCCACTTAACTTTGCCTCACTATAGTATTTATTCTGTATCTGGATCACGAGACATAAGCGAATTAGAATTTGCAATAGCTAAATGCACGATAGAAATTCACTCGGACGTAATATTCGTGTGACTGTCAATATTTAAGTCTTATCTACGCGGGGCCAAAGGGTCGACATTTCCAAATGTAACGTCCGAGATATACTCGAACACGTTTCAATTTACCGGACACGGTAAAGGCGGGTAAATTACGTCACTAAGCAATGTCGCGCTAACATTCGTGTGGCGATAGTCTTGGCGAAAATGGCGGGGGTGGATTGTAACAGCCATGTTATACATTGCGCCAACAAGTCGTAATTTTATTGAATTCACTTTGTATTCACTGGCGATGAAAGGCTGTAATTGTTTAGTTAAGTTATGGAGTAAAGATAAACGCTTTCGTTATAGCAAAAGACAGAAACAAAGTTATTTTGCTGAAATTCACGTTACAACTTAGGTAATGTCACTTGATAAATATTAATGTACATACATACATACATAAGATCACGACTGTATCCCATAAGGGGTAGTCAGAGACTGGGCACTCACTGCAAAAACAGATGACTGCCACAATCCACGTTTCACCAAAACAATATAATGCACTTGGTGTGATAGGTGGTGAGCCCATCGCCACCATGCGCTGTTGGGTGCACAGTGCAGTTTAATTCCTTACTCGCCTTTTACGAGATCCATTGGATAAGATGGAGTGGTAGTATTCTTTTCACGAGCCGCCACCACACGGTGTAATGATTAATGTTCATCGGTTTTATTTTAATTGGTAAGTAAACATTATTTTGTAATTTGGAGTATAATGACAATCATATATTTAATAATAAATCGTTCATTATTTAATAAAAGTTTAGGTATTCAATAATGGGAGTTCCCCAAGGTTCAATCCTTGGTCCGTTTTTGTTTTTAGTTTAATTTATATTTATGCCCATATATTGAAAGAGATGGAAGCCAGTGTTTTTTTTGCGAATAACGCATAACTTTGGTTAATGTTAAAGTTAACGAACAAAATCAGTTTAAAATAGCCCAATACAATTTCCGACAGAATTTCTTATTTTTTTGTTTTATGCCAGAAAGTATAAGGCGAGCAAATCGCTCACCTGATGGTGAGTCGTCTGCCCATAACAACATTTCAGTGCCTATAACAACACATCACACTTCGCTCATCACCCTGATACATCAGTTCTTAAGTCACATATGGCCAATAATTACACTAGCTTTCAGTCCCCTTCCGACCCAAACACAAAACGTTAACACACTACTGCGTCACGGCAAAATATCTGCTTAAGAATACTACCATCTCTAAAATGGCAATGTGTGATATCCATACACACCCACAGTCACGCCTTTTTCCCATAAAAGGGATAGGCAGAGACCACACCCGCAGCTCAATTTTCACTCCTGCGGCAAACGAGACGTGACGGAAGGAACGACGTCGCCGCCATTGTGATACAAGTAAAAAATTCTTGCGGTATAGTGACAGTGTTGGATATTAGTCGCGTTTATTATTGAATAATAGTACGACACCACGGTAGGAGAGAGGTATTCTACTCTACCGGACATCTATCGGCTTATATCCACAGGTTGATGATAAGTGCAGACATCTTTATTGTATAAAGTCACGAAACGAGCAAAACGTTCACCTGATGGTAAGTGCAACATCTGCAAATAACATATGCTGTGTCACGCAGAACATTTCCGTCTGACACAACACTGCGCCCGTCACCCTGAGACATCAGTTCTTAAGTCTCATATGCCCAGTGATTACGCTAGCTCTCAGTGCCCTTTAAACCGAAACACAGTAACTACCACTAGGCAATACACCACTGAAGTCGAGAACACGACACGTGTTTCACCTCAAAACGAGTCATTATCAAGTGATATTGACTCTACGACTGTCAACCGCCGAGTGTGTCAACTCGACGGTTGACAGTGTTGTAGTGGTGGAGGGTATCTGGTGGTGGCTCCCGGTGGCGGTATTGGTTTTCTTGTGCACGCTGTTGAGGGAGGGCGGGCGGTGCTCTTCAAAACTGGGTAATACACACCATTTTACATTTTGCATGCGGATCTTAGCAAATTAACTTTCTCTCCTTTACTATAATGGATTTCCGCAAAGTAACGCCAGATTCTATTAACTAAATCTACATTGAATAATTTTCTTTTAATAAGTATTATGTAAATAATCTACAATGAATAAAAGAAATTAATAAGTATTATGTAAATAATCTTCATTGTAAAAAAAAAATAAGCATTATGTAAATTATCTACATTGAATAAAAAATATGCCATTCTGTTCTACTCTATTTTGTTTGTACCAATGCTTCTCAGTTCTATAGTTTACAGATAGAACGTAGTACCGTATGGAGGACTCTTTCCGCTTTCAAAACACTTTTTAAAAATGATGGGACAATGATGGGACTTTTAATTGGTGTTACTTCTACTTTTATAAAACAATAGAAATATATAGACAAATTATTTCTATCCATATTTCCACAGCTTCATGAGTACAATAATACTACAGATCAATAAATACTGCGGTGACACCATTACGCTTGAGAGCAAGTGGTAACGGAACGTTGCGGTCGGGGCTATTAATTGAGTCGGCGACACGCGACAGACCGCGCGACGGCGACCACCAGACAGTGGGACGACCAGACGTTGGTGTGTAAGTTTGTGTGGGATCCGGCTATTTCCATCGCTACACGGAGTTCGTGTCTCTCCACAAACATAATCTGTAGCACTAATAAATAACTTATAGCTATTTATAAAAGGCTACGTGACAGTGGTATAGGTGTGATATATTATATAGCTTAACATTTGTGATACATACAGATTGTTGGATTTGGGGTTTGGGTGTATTTGTGGGTGTGCCGCGTCGGTGACACTGTATCTGAACCGAACGTGAATGTAGGCAGTTGACATCATCTAGCAACAAATAGATCTCGCTGTGATTGAAAATCTACCAGCAGAACAGTCATATATCCGAAGGACATCTCTTTAGTAAGTATTTTGAGATACTTTTCTCATTAATTTGTACTCCCCATAACATTACTTGTGGTAAGATTCCTATGCGGGTCCGTCTAGGTAGGTACCACCCCAGGGCCAGTTACTCTGCCGTGAAGCAGTAGTGCGCAAATATTACTGTGTTTCGGTTCGGGCACTGAGAGTTAGCGTAATCACTGGGCAAATGAGACTTAAGAACTAATGTCTCAGGGTGACGGGCGCAATGTGGTGTCACACAGAAATGATCTGGGTGACAACATTTGGTACGGGCAGACGGTGCACTTACCATC
Source organism: Luehdorfia chinensis (assembly GCA_019845155.1). Lineage (NCBI taxonomy): Eukaryota > Metazoa > Arthropoda > Insecta > Lepidoptera > Papilionidae > Luehdorfia > Luehdorfia chinensis. The sequence continues at coordinate 13,439,679 of JAHVAK010000103.1, forward strand.
AGGTGAACGTTTTGCACGTTTCGTTACTTTTATTCAATACTAGCGATCCGCCCCAGCTTCGCGCTTAGATAGATATTAGAAAGATAAATTAGTACTTTATTTGGAAACATAAAACAACAACAATCCCTTCACTAATATTTTTTTGTAGCAACTATGCTCATCGGCGGCTCTGCAGCTGGTCAGTTGTAAGTTACCAAAATAATGTTTTATTTATGGGAACATAAGCCATGAAAGTTTAGTGGCTCAGAGTTTTCTTGTAAACAATATTTGATGTCGTGGTAGCAAAGTAAAACGACCGCTCTCGACCGCTGCGCATAGGGAGCCGGGCACCTCGATGACTGCCCAAGTAGCATGAAACCGGGCGGCGCGGCGTTCGAGACCGCGGTCGCTGTATTATGTATTGAGCGTTCCAAAGTTTTAAATAAAGAAAAAATATAATTAAAATTAAGAACCCCTATTCAATAATTAAAATTACAAACCACTATTAAATTGTTTCTAGTTTACAAAAAATAAAATGATGAGGTAGGTAATTTATAGAACTTACTCTCATAGCGCGTAGCACGGGCGAGCGTATGGCTGTTCGCTCACATCCAGCATTTTCCTTAGTTTTAGCATTTTTATACCCTTCGTAACTTAAAAAAGACAGGTCCGATTCGAATAATTTAAAAAGGAATTTACATGTACATAATCAAACCTTGACTATAAAACTATTTAGTAGGATACGGATTAATATTATGATACGAATGTCATCATCTTTCGATTCTACCCGTGTTTTGATTAGACTAATTTGAACAAAACGTTGTTATTGTGACTAATCTTTATAGTTAGACATACAGACTCGCGGACTTTTTGTGAGTAAAGATGAATACTATGAGAATGTACTACATTATTTTATTTAATCATCAATAGTTTTTGCAGCACACGCCAAATAATGAATTTTATTAGTAAATTTTTGGAAGCGAAGCCTACCCCTGATATAAAAAAGGCGTGACTGTATGTACGTATGTTTTTCTTACAGTTTCAAAAAACAAATGTTTATTATTTTTATTGCATTCATTTTTTTACAAATTTTTTTTTGAACACGTCTTTTCTTTCTTCCATTATTGCACGCGCATTACTTAAGCATGCCGGCTCGCGAGCGCGTTCAGCTTGCCTTTGATGATGGTCGATGTAAATAGGAATCGAGCGCCGCCAATTACAGTAAACTCAATGCACTCTCGGTGCGTTGTTGCCAGACGTACGGCACCGGCATGGATATCTAAGGAAAAATTTATTTGAAGAGGCATCCTCTTCTTTGCGGTCTCCGAGAGTAAAAAAGTCATATTTTTGTTACCAGCTTTCATTGTCCCACATGTCCCCACATGTCCAGAAGTGGACTTCAAATGTTGCTAGGGCTATAGTAACTACTTACCAAACAAATACTGTACTTATCAAAAAACAATCCCAAACATGACAAAGCTACCTTGCTTAGATGTGGAGTTCCCATGATCGACTTCCGGCTCCATCATCACACCAGCTCCGCGAATAAAATGGAGTGGAGAGAAACTTTCTCGTGGGAGAAAATTAAAAAAATATATGTAGGTAGCCCCTGATGACTAGAATGCAATGCTTCATGCATGCAGTCCTTTTCCCATATAAGGGACATGATATATTTTTGTATTAATAACGAAGCTGCATTGGTTTGAAAAAAGTTATTATATATATTTATATTATTGTCCGGAAAAAAATTCAAATAAGTCTTGCGACACTTGTGTTGTAAGAGCTTTGTGTAAATGAATGAATGATTTGCTTAGATGCAATCACACAAATTGTTGCTAACAACGTGCGAGTAGGACAGAAGTAGAGAGAAATTTTAACGAGATTTATTGCTCGAACGTGCTGTACCGCTGGACGTCTATGCTTACTTCAACACTAGGTTAAAATGTAGCGTATTATTGTTGCAATTTGCAATAACTATCAGCTATGACATAATTTAGTTACTAATTCTAAAGAATATATTGCTGAATATATTCTTTACAATCTTATTACTATAATATACTACTATTATTTATATTATAGTCAACGTCATCATCATCATTTCAGCCTATCACCAATTCACTGCGGAACATAGGCCTCCGCCATAGATTGCCACAAAAGTTAGTAGCACTCATTTTGGGGGATTTTGCAATAGTTGCCACGCTTGGCAGGCGGGTTGAGACCCGCAGTTTATTTATTCAGATGTTAGAGGAATATGCTGCTGCCCATCTTCTGGTTTTAATTTACCCCCTGTCGACTTTTACCACACCCATGGGATGAGATGGGGTGGTAGATTTTCTTAAGCCGCGCCATTAACTACGAGTATGTTTCTGTAAACTATGTTCCAGGAAGATGCTGCTACCCATCTCCCGGTATTTATTTTTCGTCTGTCGACTTTCATGACACCTGCGGGATGAGATGGAGTGGTAGATTCTCTTAAGCCGCAACCACATATAGTATTATAGTATAAGTATCTTACTACTATAATATATAGCAGGGGAGTTTGTATGTTTGAACGCGCTAAGATAATACGGTTAACCCTGATTTGAAAAAAAAATATGTGCATTAGATAGCTTTTTTTTTATTGGATAAAGTGATGAAACGAGCAAAACGTTCACCTGATGATCACCCTGAGATATAAGTTCTTAAGTCTCATGTGCCCAGTGATTACGCTAGCTCACAGTGCCCTTCAAACCGAAAAACAGTAATGTTTGCACACTACTGCTTCACGGCAGAATAACTGGACCTGGGGTGGTACCTACCTAGACGGATTCCTCCACAGGTGAACGTTTTGCTCGTTCCGTTACTGTTATCAAAAAAAAAATATACAGAGGTATTAAAAAAATATTCAGCGTGATTGTGCTCTCCTTCCCAGAAGGTTAGGGTGTGATAGGTTGGTGTATTAAAAACTATACACGGTATTATTAATTGACTATCTTTGGCTTTACTAGATTCCCGTGCATCCAATAAACTACATAAACCTGAGACATATTACCCTGCCGCGGCAATAAATAAAACTTAAAAATAAGTAAAATCAACATTCCACGGGTTTCTATTTTTTAACCTACCTATCACACCCTACTTTTTCTGAGAAGGAATGACGTAAACCCTGTATAGGTAGCTCCTGAAGATTAGAATACAGTGCTTCTAAAATGCAGTCACACCTTTTCCCGTATAAGGGGTAGGCAAATACCACACCTGCGGGAAACGAGACACGACGAGTGGCGAACCACGTTGAGGCCAGTTTGGTACGAGTCAAAACTTCTTACCCCCCGTTACGTTCCCACGAGCAGTACAGTGACTGCATTGCATTTTATGGTGTTGTTCTTCAGGAATAAAGGCTGTCCGTACAATACCTTAGTCGCCTCTCACGACATCTTGGCAGGAAAGAGGTAGATGCTACTCTAGTCTGCCGGACACCTATCGGCAATGCTCCGTTTCCAGTAAAAGGATCTCCATTTCTCACGCACTGGCGGATCCATCACAGAACACTCGTTTAATATTATTTGATTAATTATTATATATCTTAGGTGGTAGGAATCCTATGCAGGAATCCGTCTAGGTAGGTAGCACCCCAGGAAGATGCTCCTGCCTATCTTTTCGTTTTAATTTTCCCTTGAAGTTTTACGAAACGAAGAGATAGGGTGGTAGATTACTGTTTTTATGCTGGTGTGATTATTTGAATCCGTCAGGGCACATGATTGTCAGCTGCGTACAGTGCCAACATTACTGTGTTTCGGTTTGAAGGGCACTGAGAGCTGGCGTCATCACTGCGCATATGAGACTTAAGAACTGATGTCTCAGGGTGATGGGCGCAGTGTGGTGTCACACAGAAATGTTCTGGGTGACACAGCGTTTGTTATGGGCAGACGTTGCAATTACCACCAGGTGATCCATTTTGCTCGTTCCGTCACGTTTATCGAATAAAAAAATGTACTTATGTTTATAATTTGTATTTTATTTATCTATATATTCGTTCATATCTATTTATTTAATGCTGTTCGCTGTTATGTTTCCATTCCCAAGAAGTATATGTTTCAGTGTAAGCGGGTGAGTTTCGTATATATTATGTATTTATTTTAATTTTTACTATGTTGTTTACTTCCTACAACACCTACCTCATTCTGTCTTTGCATCGACCTTTGGCAGACTGGTACAGAATGCATCAGGCATTAAGTCCGTCTATATACTTGACCGTGTGGTGGCGGCTCGTTAAAAGAATACTACCACTCCATCTCATCCAATCTCGTAAATGGATCTCGTAAAAGGCGAGTAAGGAATTAAACTGCACTGTGCACCCAACAGCGCATGGTGGCGATGGGCTCACCACCTATCACACCAAGTGCATTATATTTTTTTGGTGAAACGTGGATTGTGGCAGTCATCTGCTTTTGCAGTGAGTGCCCAGTCTCTGACTACCCCTTATGGGATATAGTCGTGATCTTATGTATGTATGTATGTATATGGAGTTGGAATAAATAAATAAATAAAAACGCAGCAGTGTAATGCCGCTATTTGTGAGCCGAACCATTTAAAATAGAATCACGCAATTGTTAATAACGTCGAATAGATCAATGGAGGCAAACAGGCGTGCACTCGACACTGTTAAGAGTAGTGTTTATTTTTGCACCGCGCCGCAGTGAACGTTGCTTGGACAAACGTTACGTAAGACTTGTGCAATACTGGCACTATATACGATCACGTGGTGTGTAAATCAGAGTAGCAGACTGCTACGCCGCGGGATTGCAATAAGAATCCTAACAGGAGTCACCATTAGAAAGCATCGCTAAACTTTTCCGCGACTTGATACATCAATAATACTACCTAATAACCGACCGCGTGGATTGATAGTTAGAGTACCTGGCTTCTACGCCGCAGCTTCGAATCCCAGCCAGATTGTCCCCGTGTCTCTTACACTGCATCCTAGCCCGCCGATATTCGGGCGTTATATCGGACGCGGGTAGGTTGGGACGAGTGGCTCTGTCTTTGCGCATACACTACGGCACTGAAACATCTTCTGCGCAGTTGATGGCTTTCGACAGTGTTCGGAAATTATCGCTATGATCGAAAATCAAATCAGGAGGACCATCAGTACCGTTAACACTAGATTTACGAAATCCGTCAACATTTACATAAAAAACAAAATTATGGAAAAAAACATTATGGAAACCCGTCAATTTGACGGGTTGTCAATTTTATGCTTTAAATTCTGAACAAATAAATATTATTCTATAGCAATTAAATATTGGTTTCAAATGATATTATGCAGCAAATATATATCTAGTAGTTTTTTCTGGAACACCTATATTTTATTGTATCTAGATGTCTACCTATTCGTAATATACCCGTCCCGTCCCAGACGTCAATGCCCGTAAATCTAGTATTAATGCTCAGCTCCTATAAGAGCCAGGTAAATGATTAATACACCTAAATATTCCTGAAGAGATGCAGATCATTTCATTCTCGAAATAAGTGCGGTCGTACCGAAGGACAGACGCTCACCAGGAGCTTCCTTTTTACTCGACTTCGAAAGAAGGTGGAGGTTCTAAATTCGTCGAATTTTTCTTTATGTATGTTCCTTACCACGTGGATCGATTTCGATGAAGGGTTGAACCTTAGGGGAACGGGACCACAGTATAAATTTGGTCAAGTTCTGATCTAAGAGAAAACTATCAAATTCTAAAATTCGCATAAACATGTGCATGATTTGAAATCGTTTTTTTTTTATTAAATTTTCTGTACTAGTGATATAGATATTTTTTATTTATTTTTGGTTGGAGAATCTGACGAGACGAGTCCGCCCATAGTAATAGTGTGTCACCCAGAATATTTCTGTGTGGCACCACACTGCGCCCGTGTCCCCGAAAGTCAGCTCCTTTTTTTTCATTTTTTATTTGATAAAGTGTCGTGACCAGCAAAACGTTCACCTGATGCTAAGTGCAACGTTTGCCCATAACAGGTGCTATGTTACTCAGAATATTTCTGTGTAGCACCATACTGCGCCTGTCACCCTGAGACAAGTTCTTATGTCTCATATGCCCAGTGATTACGCTAACTCTCAGTGTCCTTCAGACCGAACACAGTAATGTTTGCACACTACTGCTTCACGGCAGAATTACTGGCCCTGCGGTGGTACCTACCTAGACGGATTTTGCATAGAAATCCTACCACCAGTCTAAAGATTTGTAACGAAGCTTGAACTAATTATACTCAGACAACAACAATAAAATGTGTACTTCCAGAAAATAAAAGAGCGCGGATATCGCAAGAAAGTCTCTCTGTCAGTCTATCAACATCTCACTGGAATCGACACGTCGTACATCTTGTCGCATGCGTCGAAGCCGCGTGTCTGCGTGCTTTGAAACGCAACCCACCGCCGCGGTACTTATTTGCCTAAGCCCTAATCAAAATAAACAGGAGCGGTATACACTAGCGGACACAATAATCTTACAATATGTTTAGTTAAATAATCATTTTATTACAACTGAAAAAGTTGTTATTTTATTAAGGCTAATATTGCATGCTGAATCAATTACTGGATTTAACTGAAAATAGATAGATACCTGATAAATCGCCATTAAATGTCTTGCAGTCGAGCTACAGACGGCTCATTGGCAAGTACTATAAATTATAATGGATAGTTCAATATCAATATACATTACCGACTTTTTCAAAAATATTGAAATCAGTTTTGGCGCTAAAAATAGCCTCTTCCTATATGAATAATCGTAATTAAAATCAATATCAATATCAAATCTATAATCGTAGATAAGTCGTAAAAATATAAAATCGTAAATAAATCGTAAGTAAATCGTAAAAATATAAAATCGTCAATAAATCGTAATCCAACTTTCGCGTTTTTTATTTGAGCTATGTCGTTTTGCGGACTTTATTCTCTAAATTCGATTATTTAATTTTGTTAAATAGTTTACTTTATTGCCACATGTCATGTGCCACATTTTACACTTGTATGATTTATTATTGTGTAAATAAAAAAGCCGCGTGGTGTCGGCTTAAGAGAATCCACCGCCCTATCTCATCCCGTGGGTGTCGTAAAAGTCGACAGAAGGAAAATCAACACTCTCGTTCTCGCGCTCTGGTGCAGAACGGACCTATTTTTGACCGCGCTCCATGCGCAATCAAGCTCAAAAATCATACTCGTTATGGACAGTTGTCTGTAAACGCCCGTTGTCACAGTTGTGGATAGTGGCCAACACCCGCTCCCGTAGCGGTGTGTCTGGTTATTCTTCTTCGTGCGTGCCTTCATCTATCGTGTCCCTCGAAGTGGAAGTGTTGTGCTTCGTGGTGTTGTGCGAAAGTGAAAGTTACGCGAGAGCGTTCCTGTATTGCGTCGGCTTGCTGGTGAAAACCGTGAGTAGAGTGCATACACATATCTCGCCTCAGAGGCGGCTTTGTATTTTTGTGTCCGCTTGTTGCACTAGGCAACAGCAAGGTACACACCCTCGCGCACCTAAGGCGTAAGGCATTAGGTGACGTAAATATAGCACACACCTCCCTGCTCACGTAGGGAGAATATTTTGCATTTGTGTACACACCGCCTCTCGAACCATCGAAATGGCGACACCCCGTGCCCCCGCGCCGGAGTTTGTACATCTCGCGGAGTTTTTACGCGCCGCGCACCCCGAGATCTGGGCGCAGTTTCACGCCCATTGCGTTATGTCAGAGGAAATCTCTGGAATCCGTCCAGACACCCAAAATCTGCTTAGGAGTCGCGTAGCAACGTTTGACTCCGACAGCCCGTCATCGCCAGCTGTAGAGCCGGCCGCGCCGACACCTGCGCAAGATGACGCATCCGCACCTGTGTGCGAAACAATGCCAGGCGTAATCGCCGGCAATAAAAAGACCGTGCCGACCGTGTCGGCATCGTCAGTAAAGAACGCACCTGCAGGCAATAAAACCGCCGCTAATGGGTGCAATAAAACACAAAGCACACCTGCGCTTCCCTTCCGGGAATCGCAATCCATTGTTGGGCCCGCGGCCCTTTCGGACGAGGGATCCGACATGGATTGCGAGGAATCCGGAAATGCGCACGACGACGGCTTCACCGTCGTCGCGCGCAAAGCAAAGAAACGCGCCGCGAAAACGGATTCCGAGCCTAACTCGGACACCGCATCGCCGTCCGCCTCACGGAACCCGGCCAAAAAGGGCGTGTCCAACAGTCGCAAGACTATAGATAAGTCACTGCCCGCGCATCCCGCGGCGCAAACGAACAAAGCTCCTCCGCCAATTATCCTACAGGATAAAGCGCAATGGAACAATCTGTCACTTTGGATGACAAACAAGAAAATTGTGTGCCCGAAGGCGCAGACGGCAGTGCAAGGTATCCGCGTATACCTCAGCACAGTCAGCGATTTCAGGGCCGTCACCAGCCATTTGCGTGGAAACAACATAAGTTTCCACACGTACTCACTCGCGGAAGAACGAAGACTCCGCGTAGTCATTAGGGGCCTGCCTAAAGAATTAGAGACAAGCCACATTCTCAGTGACCTTAAGTCACAAGACATACCTGTGTTGGAGGTGCATCGTATGCATCACCCACACAATAAGAAGTCGTACGACCTGATCCTAGCCATACTGGAATTAACTCCAGAAGGCAAGCAGGTCTTTAACATTAAGACGATTTGCGGCCTTTCAGGCCTTTCTATTGAAGCACCCCGCAACAGGGGCATCATTGGCCAGTGCCACAGATGCCAACTGTACGGACACTCTGCCCGAAATTGTTTCGCCCGCCCTCGTTGCGTAAAATGCCTCGGGGATCACGGCACCCAGGATTGCGCTCGCACGCCAGAAGCGCAAGAGCCCCCAAGCTGCATACTCTGCGGTGAGCTGGGACACCCCGCGAATTACCGCGGGTGTAACAGAGCGCCGAGGAGTACAAAGCGCAGGGGAGCCAAGAAGAACGGCCGTAGGAAGGGCCCCGGGGCCACACAGCCCCAAACACCCGCTCCTAAACAAACACCCAAGCCCGCGACTAAACCCGCGCCAAAACAAACGCCCGCGCCCGCTCCGGCCGCAGCGAAACCCGGTCCCGCTGACGGGACTACCGGGCAGAGCAAGAGCCAGAGCGCCGCGCCGGCGACGAACGCATGGACAAAACCGTTGCCCATGACGCAAAAGAGCGCAGCCGCCTCACGGCCCGCGCCTCAAATCGCAACGCCCAAAATACAGGGCTCGTCAAATTTCGCCGCAGATTTCTCGCTAATCTGCGGCTTCATGCGCAGCATAAATGTTGCCGAACTTTCGACTTTAGCTCGCAAAATCCGCGAAGCAAAGTCTCCTCAAGACCGACTCATGGCTACCGTAGAGCACATGAACGTCATCGACGCGATATGGACGTATCAATGCGCCTAAACATCACGCGCCGCGTCGAAAAATAAAATTTTTAATTGTTACAAATGGCGTCCCATATAGGTAGGATTAAACCACGCTCTCTGACTGTCTCGTATTTTAACGCAAACGGTCTTAAGACGCAGTTAGTTGAAGTCGCGAATTTCCTTCGTGACCACGACATCGACGTTATGCTAGTGCAAGAGACTTTCTTAAAACCTAGTATGCGCGATCCAAAGATTGCCAATTACAAATGCATCCGTAATGACAGAGCGACCGCGAAAGGCGGCACTCTGATCTACTATAAAAAGTCCTTGCACTGTATCGCGCTCGATACACCCGACTTAGTTAATATAGAAACTTCCGCGTGTAGGTTAGCAATGACCGGCCATAGGCCGCTTGTACTAGCATCAGTCTACCTCTCGCCATCCAAACAATTATTAGAATCAGACCTAAAATCCCTACTAGATTTAGGCCGTTCTGTTATTCTCGCCGGAGACTTGAACAGCAAGCACGGCAGTTGGAATTCCAACGCAAATAACACAAACGGTAATATACTGTACAGATTAGCGGAGAGCCATAACGTAAACGTTATAGCTCCCGAAACACCAACCAGAGTTCCGACGCAGTTAAATCAGCGGCCGGACACTCTCGATGTAGCCATTATTAAGGACGTGAACTTAGAAATAGACTCTATAGTTACGCTTCACGAACTTGAGTCGGACCACCGTCCGGTCATTTTTAAGCTGGGCCGGCCAAATGGTGAGGTCACACAGACCAAAACCATTGTGGACTGGCGTACCCTCGGGGTCAAACTCGAGGCTACGAGCTCCCAGCACTTGGATGAAATACCAGATATTATCGACTCGCCAGAGGTAGCCTGTCGAGCGATAAAATCATTCTCAGGTCATCTCAAAACAGTCGTCGGAGAATCCTCCCGGACGGTTACGGTGTCGAGCGATCGACGCTGCAATCTACCGGCGGACCTCCGACGCCTGATTAGAGAAAAGAACCGTGCGGCCAAAGCGCACGACAGATATAGAACAGACGCGAATAGACTCAGACTGCGCCTCCTACAAAGGGATGTTAAAGAGCGCTTATCTGAGTACACTAAAGATAGCTGGGACACTATGCTTGGAGAAATCGAGCCGTCGCACACTGCCTACTGGCAGTTGGCACGATCTCTCAAAGCAGAGCCGGTCTCACCCATGCCGCCACTTATTAGATCGAACGACAACTCGCTCGCCTTCGACGACAGCGAAAAAGCCGAATGCCTTGCAGACAGTCTAGAGAGCCAATGCACTCCGTCTCTCGCGCCTGCGGATCCCGACCACCTGCAGCAGGTGGCCGCGGAACTCGAACGCAGGGCTGCCATACCACCAGTGGGCGAACCACTGACTCCAGTGACTCTCGACGAAGTCACGAAGATTGTTAAAAATCTTAAAAACCGATCCGCGCCCGGCCTCGATGGCATAAACAACAGGGTGATCAAATGTCTAACTACGCCGCTATTGTGTCTGTTAGTCAGTATTTTCAACGCGCTCCTCTCCAGCTGCTCCTTCCCGGACGACTGGAAGGAAGCGGACGTTATAGGTATTCCGAAGCCTCACAAGCCGAAGAACATCCCGTCCAACTATCGCCCAATAAGTCTCCTCAACTCGATGGCCAAGATTTATGAGCGAATAATCCTTAGTCGATTAAAAGACTACGTCCTAAACAATAACATCCTTCCAGACGAGCAGTTCGGCTTTCGCCCCGAACACTCGTGTACCCATCAAGTGCACCGCCTAACGGAGCACATATTAGAAAACTTTCACGACCGCCCTAAGCCAGTAGGCACAGGGGCCTTATTTTTCGATGTCGCAAAGGCATTCGACAAAGTCTGGCACGACGGCTTGTATTACAAGTTGTATCACACAAAAGTGCCGGACAGACTCGTGAACATCATACGAGCCTTCTTGTCCAATCGCCTATTTCGCTTCCGGGTAGAGGGAACGCGCTCCTCAAGCCGCCCTCTCCGTGCGGGTGTCCCTCAGGGCTCCTGCCTCTCTCCACTCCTTTTTTCGCTATACACTAGCGATATACCTAAAGACCCTAAAGTCAATCTTGCGCTTTTCGCAGATGACACGGCCCTGTATTATTCCGATAAGCACAAGGGCCGCATAACGATTCAGCTCCAAGCCGCAGCCGATCGCCTAGGCGAATGGTTCCGGAAATGGAGAATAGAGGTTAACCCCGAGAAAAGTGTAGCAATATACTTCTCGAGGGGCACGCCCAAGCCAGCTAGACGTTACCACACAATCGGCAACAATCAGCTAGGCTCGATCACCCTGTTCGGACGCCCTATTCCCTGGGAAAAGAGCGTCAAATACCTCGGGGTCACGTTAGACGCAGCGATGTCGTTCGCTGCTCACATTAAGAACGTGCGTAACAGGGCGGCTTTTATCGCAAGCCGTCTTTACCCGTTAACTTGCTCTTCAAGCAAAATGTGCTTAAGACACAAACTTCGCCTCTACAAGACATGCATTAGACCCGTAATGTCCTATGCATGCGTCGCGTTCGCACACGCGACGGGCAATCATATAAAGAAATTGCAGGCGGTGCAAAACAGATTCTTGCGAAGTGCCACCGGAGCCGGCTGGTACCAACGCAATGTCGACCTTCACAGCGACTGTGAAATGCCCGTACTCTCTGAACACTTCAGAGAAGTATCACGGCGGTTTTTCGAAAAAGCCGCGGTTCATCCAAACCCGCTGGTGGTTAAAGCAGCTAATTATCGATGCAATAAAAACGCGACCGAACGCAAACGTCGACCGCGAAATGTGCTAGACGACACGGACGTCTCAGCACTCCCTGACCACGATACGGTCAGCCACGATCCGAACAACACTGTACACACAGTTAATAGTTTCAACATCACACGCACAACGTCGCGCGACCGCCGTAGAGAGCGGCGCGCAGCTATCGTCCATAACACCGCGTACACCAGATACACCCGTGTTCCAGGGCGGTTCTCACCGCCCAGAGTTTCCGACACACAAGTCGACAGTCCGAACGGAGGCCCGCAGTCTCCCTCGGACGGTCATTAGATGACTTCATATAATAAATTTATGGAGATATTCACTGTAGCGCAAGCACGCTAGCGAACGCAACGGTCCGAACTTAGATGTTTAGTAGGAGTTTATATTTATGTATCTATGTTTTGGGTCAAACCAAACCTGGCACGCGGGCCCCGGGCCCGCGAGCACAGCATCCGATGAAGCTGTAAAAGCCAAAAGGCTAACAGCGATTACATCACCGAAAATATAAATAAAGGAAAATCAAAATCAGGAGATGGGCAGCAGCGTCTTCCTGGAACATCTGAATAGATAAACTGTGGTTGCCAACTCGCCTGTCAAGAGTGACAACTGTGGTAGAATCCCTCCAAATTGAGAGCTACAAGCTATTGTGGTAATCTATTCAGGAGAGTGGATTGAAATGATTATTAAAAATTAAATTTAATAAATATTTAATTTATTAAATAATTCAATTTATTAAAATAATTGGACGACCGCGTGGCCTAGTGGTCAGAGTACCTGACTTCTAAGCCGCGGGTCCTGGGTTCAAATCACAGCCGAAGCCAACATTTGTGCTAAAACATAAAATGTTGGTTTTCGGGTCTGGTTGTGTTGTGATTGTCCCCGTGTTTCTGACACTGCATCCTAGCCTACCTCCGATCTTATCGCATCAGCGTTACATCGTGCGCGGATAGGTTGGGACGAGTGAGAGCCTCTGTGTTTGCGCGTACACTTGTGGCACTGTAATATCTCCTGCGCAGTTGATGGCTCTCGACAGTAGTTGGCAGTTGTCGCCGTGGTCGAAATCGGCTAGGAGAACACCATATTCAATAAATATTATATAATGGGCCGAAACGACGAGCAGTATAGTGACAGCATTGTCAGGTACTGACCACTAGACCACGACCGCATGGCCTAGTGGTCAGCACCTGGACACCTGTCGGCGTATCGGTATCGGTATAGAGTAGAAAATAGTTTTTATTGTAATTAAGTATTGTATCATTTTCATGCACTGTAGTGTACAACGTATTTATAGTGGCGATACATTCAGAGCGTGCGGTACAGTGTGCTATGTTTGTTGTTGTACAAGCGCCGGACTGCAGGCGAGCACAGATGCACGTTACTCGTGTCAATATATTATACTATCCCTTTGAGAACACGGTTAGATCTGTGTAAACTTCTTTATGTTGAAATATCTTTAATATGTAGCTGTTACAATCGGTAGACAATGGTCACAAACGTTATTGTATCTATTTTTAAAAAATTTTACTTTTATGTTCGTTAGTTGGCTCTTAGCCGTGAAAGCTAAAAGACTGGCTTTTAGTCAAGTTAAGCTAAACAGTACGCGAGTGATCTGGATTCGGTCCATGACACCGGCGCCACTTGTAGTAAAGTACACTTTTAAGGGTAGATTAAAAAAGTGCTTTTCGATGCAAGACGTAAGTAGGATTCATAGGCAGGAGTTCTGGTCCCCACACTTATGTATGGTAGTGAATGCTGGGTCTGGCAGAAGAAGCATGAAAGTAGGATTAACGCTGTGGAAATGAGAAGTTTGAGAAGTATAGCTGGAGTAACTCTGATTGACAAAGTGAGAAACAGCGTGATAAGGGAACGTTGCGGTGTGGTTGAAGATGTAGTGAAAAAGATAGAGAACGGCATGCTTAGATGGTTTGGTCACGTAGAGAGGATCAATGAAAGGAGATTGACGAAACAGATTTATGAGGCAAGTGTGAATGGAAAAGCCGGTAAGGGTCGACCTAGGCGTACGTATCACAATCCAATCGGTGAACTTTTGAGGAAAGGTCACGTTAAAAGTACCCGCAACCGACGAGCGTGTGTGAAAACGCTAATGAAAGTAGAAGAAGCTGAAGATGTGTGTCAGGATCGTAGCAAGTGGAAAGATGTGGTCTCTGCCTACCCCTATGGGAAAGAGGCGTGACTGTATGTATGTATGTATGTATGAATCCGTCTAGGTAGGCATACCCCAGGGACAGTTATTCTGCCGTGAAGCAGTAGTGTGCAAACGTTACCTGTGTTTTTGATGAAGGGCACTGTGAGCTAGCGTAATCATTGGGAATATGATACTTAAGAACTGATGTCGCAGGGTGATGGGCGCAGTGTGGTGTCACACAGAAATGTTCTCGGCGACACAGCATTTGTTATGGGCAGACGTTGCGCTTACTTTGAAGAGAACGTTTCGTCACTTTATCCAATAAAAAATATGGAAATCTGCACATTTGAGAAATAAAAAATGTTTTGATGACATGTAATACTAACGCAAACTCGTAATGGCTTCAGAAATATGACGGCGCTACGGTCTGTCCGCAGCAGCCTATACTGAGTGGAGTCAATTTTTTTATCTGACTAATAATATAACATGGACTCCACTCAGCATAGGATAATCATTGTCATCCTATAACAAATGCTGTGTGGACATTTCTGTGTGCCACACGGCGCTCGCCACCCTGAGACATCAGTTCTTAAGTCTCATATGTTCAGTAATCGGACTAGCTGTCAGTGTCCTCCAGACCGAAACACAGTAACGTTAGCACACTGCATTACGGTAGAATAACTTGCCCTGCGGGTGGTATCTACTTAGACGGATTCCTGAGTAGGAATCCTACAACCAGTAAATTTTTGTTAGTATGGTAACTAAAACTCCTATTATCGAGTAACGAAAGTTTTACTGGTGGTAGGATTCCTATGCAGGAATCCGTCTAGGTAGATACCACACCAGGGCCAGTTATTCTGCCGTGAAGCAGTAGTGTGCAAACGTTATCTGTGTTTTTGATGAAGGGCACTGTGAGCTAGCGTAATCATTGGGAATATGATACTTAAGAACTTATGTCTCGGGGTGATGGACACAGTGTGGTGTCACACAGAAATTTTCTGGGTGACACAGCATTTGTTATGGGCAGACGTTGCGCTTACCATCAGGTGAACGTTTTGCTCGTTTCATCACTGTATCCAAATAAAAAAAAAACCTAAAGACCCTTTATTGATGATTTTAAGTTCATCACAATCTCAGAACTTGCTTAAAATGTCTATCAAACAAGGCAAAGCAGTTGATGTAGATACAAATGCAAATTCAATGATTTACAAGCAAACGGCACGTAGGAGAGCATTACAATTTGCCGCAATTTTAACAAATTGCCCGCTGTCGTAGCTCGACGTTAAAGAAACGAAGACTTGATATCAATAACTCACGCTGCACAGATACGTAGGCTCACGCATAAATTCACGTCATATGTCATTATTTATTTGCAAAACATGAACTGTAACAGCTGCATTACTTATTTTTCTTTTTAACAGAAATGACTTCTTTTATTGGATGAAGTGATGAGTCGAGAAAAACGTTCACCTAATAGTACGTGCAGCGTCTTCACATAACAAATGCTGTGACCCTCAGAATATTACTGCGCTCGTCACCCTGAGACATCGTCTCATAGGCTCAGTAATAACACTAGCTCTCAGTGCCCTTCAGTCCGAAACAGTAATGATAGTACACTACCGCTTTACGAACGAATAACTAGCCCTACGGTTGTGTTCTGTGTATATTTTGAGTTTTGATGTCCAATATTGATAGTTTAAGAAAAATTCAATTTAACACCAAAATTGAACGTTTCGTTTCGTCTCCATCAGTCCAGCAAATCTTCATCTCCATCATCGTTCATCAGTCCAACAAATCTTCTGTAAAAGTCAACTATCATTTTACAGTCGATCGAAACGAAGTCCTTTTTACAGTTCAATTATTAGTCGACATCGGCAAAAATAGGTTCGATTTGGTAGCCGATTGCCAGGATCAAAAGAAAAGAAGATGAAATACATATGCATTAACTTTTGTCCTTAAAGCAAACAAAATCATGCGAGGTAATGACAAATGTCCCCAGGCGGGACGCGCAACGAGGAGAGTCCGTGAGGTCTCGTTCGGAAATCCAGTCATGTTGCATATTACGTAAATTGTAGGGCGCATAGTTCCGCGCGGAATTGCCTCATTGCCTTAGGTATTGTGTAGAACACACAAAGTAAGTTATAATCACTTCTGACTAATACGCGTAAGTACATGCGAGTAAGTACCGCTTGGTAGTGTTTTACAATATACTTTTAAATTCACCCATACAAATAAAACTGAAGTGTGTGTTTGTAATCAAAATAACAGCTTTTCACTCAATGCTTATGAAAGTACATACGGTACATAGAACAAAAAAACTAATATTAAAATTTTTGTCTGCCATGTCTGTCTGTTTGTTCCGGCTAATCTTCGAAACGGCTGAACCAATTTTGACGGGACTTTCACTGACTCTATAGCTATAGATAGCTGATATTATAGCGGGAAACTTAAGCTACTTTAATTCTAGAAAAATAATTAGGACTCCGAGCAAAAAAATTGAAAATCCCAAAATCCGATTTAAATAGGGAAGTATACATATGTATATCATCTACCGAGGTCGGCTTTTTTATGCCGACGACGAGCGACGGCATTGGTATTTATTTTTAAGGGAAACACAAATTATATACCTTATACCTATACCAGCGGATGCCCGCGACTTCGTCGTAATCTATCCCTTGGGAACTATTTGGTTTTTCGGGACAAAAAGTCTCTTTGTGCCAAATTTCGTTAAGATCGGTTCAGCGGTTGAACCGTGAAAAAGTGACAAACTGACAGAGGGACAGAGAGAGTTACTTTCACATTTATAATATTAGTATGGATATATACAAACTTATAAAGTTTCCACAAATAATTAGTACTTAGAAACTAAATATCGTTAATACCTTAACTGGTGGTAGGATTCCTATGCAGGAATCTGTCTTAGTAGGTTCCACCCGAGGACCAGTTATTCGGCCGTGAAACGGTAGCGTGCAAACATTACTGTGTTTCGGTTTGAAAGGCACTGAGAGCTAGTGTAATCACTGGGCATTTGAGACTTAGGAACTGACTGTCTCAGGGTGATGGGCGCAGTGTGGACGTGTGTAGTCTGTGTGGCAACACAGAATTGATTTCATTTTTTAAAGAAGAGGGGGCAAACGAGCAAGCGGCTCGCCTGATGTTAAGCGATCACCGCCGCCCATAAACACCCGCAACACCAGAGGAGTCGCGGGTGCGTAGCCAGCCTTTGAGAAAGGAATAGGCTCTTTTCTTGAAGGTCCCTAAGTCATATCGGTCCGGAAAAACCGTTATGGACAGACGTTGCACTTACCATCAGGTGAACGTTTTGCTCGTTTCGTCACCATCTCAAATAAAAAATACATATATTTAAAAACAAGAAAAGGTACATAAAACCTGAGAGAGAAACTAGTTCGGAATAGGTCATGACTAGGCTAGATCAGTTTCCGGAATTCGTCTTTTATACTGAATGTCAATGTGACAAAATCCGTTCTAAAATTGGGCATACGAATGAATTATATAAAAGTAATGAATGCGATAAAATCCGTAACGATGTTATCCGCAGCAGAACCAGAGTAACCGACGTAGCCCTAAGGATTAGCAAGCTGAAGTGGCAATGGGCCCACTAGATGGAGTGACGACTAAACGGTTTTGCAGGAAGTTGATGGATGCAGGTGGCTCCGGACCGTGTTTTGTGGCAATCTAGGAGGGAGGCCTATGTTCAACAGTGGACTATGGTATGCTGAAATGATGACAATAGCTTCTCGTCTAATTGAACCCTTAGGTCTCGTATTTTAGTTACATCGGTATTTTATTTATTTTGTTTTGTAATATGAACTATATGTCGTGCAACGAGATAGATCGATAATCGTTTACTGCGCAGGTTGACCGTTACCGCACTTTTTTCGTGATATGACCTACATATAAGTACTACACTTACAATAATATTTTTAATCTTATCAGTGGTGCAACGATCTAATTGTTTGGCTGATGAACGTCTGCCTAGTGAAGTTGCAGTCTCATCTAGAACATAGAAACGGAAAGTACTATGTGGCACCGCACTACCCTGATCACCCTAATATCTGATCGGTCTTCATTTGTTTTTGTTTTTTTTCTTATGAAATGAAATGAAAATTCTTTATTTTTCGACTCAAGAAATATAAATTTCGTTTGTCAAACGTCATTTCTTTACAATCTACCGCCGTTTCGCATCGAGGTTCCTCTGACGGAGAAGAAACAAGCGGAAGAAACTCCGTAGGCATCCGCTATTTTGTTATTTTTTTTATCTTTTTTAAAAGTACAATATAAATAAATTTCCAAAGAACAGTCTCATAGAAAACCAAACGCTCTATGACAAAATGTTATACAAGATTTAATAAAAAATTAATGAATACATTGCAAACTCGAGTAGACCAGCCTCCACCAACTGCACCTGTTCACAACTATGACGCATGTGGCAGCCATCGCCCACTTCAACCATTTCAAAGGGAAGTGGACTTATGTTTCATAATCCATGTTATTATACTAACTACAGTTCCTTTCAAATCGAAACACAGTGGTGTTTATACACCACTTATTGACAGCAGAGTAACTGACACTGCGGTGGCATCTACAAAGGCGTATTCCTGCATACTACCACCAGTCGTAAGTTCTAAAATGTAACCCGAACTTCAGCGAATGAAATTTACATAGTGCAAGCGAAGAATAAGTTTTTTGAGATTATTTATTTTCTTAGTGTCTTCCGTTAAATATTTTCGTAGTGTCTTCGTAACTCTTACAGTGTATTTATTATAAAGTCATGGTATAATTTACATACTCTATATTCTAAAAAAAAAATCTTAATAAATTGTACTCGTAATATGTTTAACATAATCTAGTAATATTATTATTGTAATACCTAATTTGTTTCTTTTGTTGTTAACTTCATAAATTTGTATAATTATCCACTGTAACCAAAAATTCTAGGTTAAGGTCCTCTTCAACGCATTATAAATGTTACAATTAACAACTTTTTATACTTATATTTTGCTTTTAAAATTACAGTGTACACTAGCAATTCTCGCAACACATAAGTAAATCGTGATTAACGGTGTTGGTGACACAATTATTCAATTCTTTACATGTCATATTAGTTATAAGTACATATTGTGTTTACTGTTAGTTGATCCTAATAAAGTAAAAAAAAAAAGCTTTGTAATATCCTGTGAAATTCTATTGACTTATAAAACTGTAATAGAAAGGGAATCCATGCACAATGACTCACCGAGGCAGCCCGTCTCGCTGAGAGCGTAGTGCGCAGGAAGGCACGTGTCGCAATGAGGCGGCGCGGCGCCGGGCCCGCACTCGCATGCGCCAGATTGCGGCTCGCACGCATCGCTCAGCGCGGCCGGCCCGCAGCGGCATGGCGGACACCCGGCTGTTACATCTGTTCGTGAAAAGATGAGTAAGTCTCTTATTTACTTTAGTTGTGCCCGCGAAAAAAAGCCGACTCCGATCGATGATATACATATGCACTCCTCATATTTGAATCGAATTTTGTGATATTCATTTTTTTGCTCGGAACCCGAAATATTTTTTCTAAAATTAAAGTAAAGTAAATATTTTTCTTATGTGATAGTCCCGTCGAAATCGGTCTAGCCGTTTCGGAGATCAGCCGGAACAAACAGAGAGACAAAAAAAATATTTATTTAATTAATCTTTATTTGCACCAACGCAATTATATCTTCGTCTAACTTCGGGCCAGGCAGATAAGATGTAATCAATCAATCAATCAATCAATATATTATTTATTGTACGCCAAATACAGGAATGAGCACAAAAATTAACAAAAAAAAAGTGTAAAAATATGTACAATAGGCGGTCTTATCGCTCAGGAAGCGATTTCTTCCTGACAACCATTGTAAACGGAATTCTAGTGATTAAGAAGGAGCAGAGGGGGGCGTACATAAATTAATGTAAAGCATGAAGGCATTCGTAGATAAATGCAATAGACTAAAGTTCGATGTAGTGGGTGACAAATCAAAATATAAAAAAAAAAAACAAATAGGACTGAAATTTACAAAAAAAAATCATCATTATTATTTCAGCCTATCACTAGCCCACTGCTGAAAGTAGGCCTCCCCCGTAGACTACCACAAAAGTTTGTAGCTCTAATTTTGAGAGGACTGCCCCAGTTTATTTATTCAGATGTTCCAGGAAGATGCTACTGCCAATCTCCTAGTTTTTATATTCCCTCTGTCGACTTTTGCAACACCCATAGGATTAGATGGGGTTGTAGATTCTCTTAAGCCGGCACCACACGGCAACTAGGTGAATAATATACGAGACTTTAACCCCAAACCACACACAAGTTAGTAGAGGTAATTTTGGGGGGATTTTACCATAGTTGCCACGCTTGGCAGGCAGGTTGGCAACTGCAGTTTATTTATTCAGATATTGCAGAAAGATGCTTCTGACCATCTTCGGGTTTTAATTTTCCCTCTGTCGACTTTCACGTCAGCCACGGGATGGGATGGGGTGGTAGATTCTCTTAAGCCGCCACCACACGATAGTAATATGCAAGCACACCGACCGCCGTGTCCTTGCGCGCAGGAGTCGCAGGCGCGGGCGTGCCAGCCGGGCGCGCAGGCGCAGCGTCCGGAGCGCGCGTCGCACGCCGCCGACAGCGCGCCGCGCCCACACGCGCACTCCACGCACTCCTCCTCCGCGCCGCCGAACCAGTAGCCCTCCTGCACCGAAACATTGTACAAACCTTGTAATAACCTGGACTATTGACTATGAAAGCATTCAAATTGAAAGCCAAAATTTTATTATGCAATTTAGGCTTGATATAGTGACGAGACGAGCAAAACGTTCGCCTGATGGTAAGTGCAACGTCCGTCCATAACAAATGCTGTGTCACCCAGAACATTTCTGTGTGGCACCAAACTGCGCCCGTAACATTGAGTCATCAGTTCTTATATCTCACATGGCCAGTGATTACACTAGCTCTCAGTGCCTTTCAGAACGAAACACAATAATGTTTTCACACAACTGCTTCACGGCAGAATATTTGGCCCTGCGGCAGTACCCAGGTTCATTCTTGCAAAGGAATCCTGTCCTACCACCAGTAAAAATTGTGGTATTATTGAGACTTTTATTCCACCTTCAGTCAGAGGCTATGCGATGAGCTTACCCTTTGCCGACTTTTACGACACTTGCAGGATGATGGGATGATAGAACTTCTAACGTTACAAACGTACATACAGTCATGCCTTTTTCCCATTTAAGGAGTAGGCAGCGACCGTAGCCCACTTTTTGTCTTTGCGGAAAACGAGACGTGACGGGTGGCGAAACACGTCGCAGCCATTGTGGTCAGCAGTCAAAAATTCATACTCCCCATTGCGTATCCACGAGCAGTATATAGTATTGCATATATATGGTATTATTCGAATAAAAGCTGTCAGCACAATACCTCAGTCGCCTTTAACGACATCTTGGTAAAAAAGAGATTAAGAACTAGAAAAAGAACTGAACTACTTTTAAATTTCCATTAAAAACGGTATATACTTTTGAAATTAAGGAATAATAGCGTGCAAAAGCAAACTCATACCGGTACCGAGAACCGCCACCGATACCCTTCACAACTCCAACACTATCACTTGGCAAAATGGGGTATATAACGAAGCAGAATACTCGTCGTTCGGGTCGGTGCGGACGGTGCTCTTCAAAAACTAGGTAATACACACCATTCTTTATTTTCTTCTTCTTCTTCTTTGCTCCATGATTTAACATAGTGCTGGATTACTCTATATTTTGCATCCGTAATTAGTACATGACTTTCTTTTCACATTATAATGGATTTCCACGCTTACTTGACATTGATCACAGCGCGCTCCTTCAGTATGCGGCGGACACACGAGGCAGCGACCGGTTTCGGCATTGCACGGGGCACCAGCGCAATCACACGGCTTGCAGGAATCGCCGTAAGTAGTTGGCGAGCCCCAGAAACCTACATCGCAGCTAAATCGGGGAGAAATGAAGATCGTTTTGAAAGAGAGAAAAAGGAAATGACGCGAATAGTAGTGGTACGCACTCACAATACAGGAGAAATCTTAGTGTGCCTGTAGATTATACATACATAAGATCACGACTGTATCCCATAAGGGGTAGTCAGAGACTGGGCACTCACTGCAAAAACAGATGACTGCCACAATCCACGTTTTACCAAAACAATATAATGCACTTGGTGTGATAGGTGGTGAGCCCATCGCCACCATGCGCTGTTGGGTGCACAGTGCAGTTTAATTCCTTACAATAATATGCAATAAACCATACCGTTACTCATACGTTACATTTACTGGAGGTAGGATTCCAATGCAGAAATCCGTCTAGGTAGGCACCACCCCAGAGCCACTTATTCTGCCGTCAAGCAGTAGTGAGCAAACATTACTGTGTTACGGTTTGAAGGGCACTGAGAGCTAGCGTAATCACTGGGCATATGAGACTTAAGGAGTGATGTCTCAGAGTGACGGGCGCTGTGTGGTGTCAAACAGAATTGTCACAGCATTTGTTATGGGCAGGCGTTGCACTTACTATCAGGTGAACGTTTCGCTTGTTTCGTCACTATATCCAATAAAAAAATATCCTGGTTTATTTCTATTCTTATACCAGAAAGAGAGAGACGAAGAGATAGCATTCTCTACTACACCGCCAAACAACGACTACCACATACATTTCACAACTTTTTTATTGATTTATTTAAACTTCTATGCACTCAAATTGTACATATGGCTGACTTAATGCCTTAAGGCATTCTTTTCTAGTCAACCATAAGGCTAAGCAGAGATGAAAATATAATGGGCGGTGCAGCAAACCAAAATGAAAAAAAAAATAACAACATTAGAAAATATATACATATATATGTATATACATAGACAGCAATAAAATATACATAATTATATCAATACATACACATTAAAATATACATTCACATATATATATATATATATATATATATATATATATATATATACATATCTACTTAAGGTGGTTTAGTTAATTTGAAATCAAACTTTCATGATAAATAGTAAATAATACACTTACAGCTCACAGTGATCGCCGGTGTATCCGTCAGGGCACTGCGTGCAAACAAAGTCATCGCCTTCGGCAGAGGCGAGCGCGCAGTTCGGACTGAAGTTATTCGAAGGCCGGTACAGTGGACACGCGCATGGCTTGCAAGAACCCTGTACACAGACTCATATTATAGGTTTTACTGGCGGTGGGATCCTATGTAGGAATCCGTTTACGTAGGTACCCCCGCAGGGTCAGATATTCTGCTGTGAAGCAGTAGTGTGCAAACATTACTGTTTCGATCTGAAGGGCACTTACAGCTACTTACAGGGAATATGAGTCTTAAGAATTGTCACACAGAAATGTTCCCACAAACTACCAGCATTTAGTTGCCGAATAACGAATCTAATGTTTGTATGGTGAGTGGCGAGGAGTTGTATAATAGTAATACCTGAACGGGATTGCCATAATGTCCGGGTAAGCATCGTTCACAATGAGGTCCCGTAGTGTTGTGCTGACACGGCCCGCAGGGGCCGTCCACTGAAAAGTAAATTAATTAAATTTAGTTTTTAGTACAATAGTTCACGCCTGCCGTTTATTCCGTCAGCCAAGGTTGATTAACGGAAAATGCCTAAAGACGAAAAGTTCGCCCACTGTAACCCTAGATTTGAGGTGTCAATTAATGCTGTTGAAATTAAAAGTTTGAAAAGTATTGCTGAAGTGACTTTGATGGAAAAACTGAGAAACAACGTGATAAGAGAACATTGCGGTGTGGTAGAAGATGTAGTGACAAAGATAGTAAGTAAAAAAAAAGTAAAGTTTCAGTCTATAAATGTCCCACTACTGAGCACAGGCCTCCTCTCATTTCTGAGAGGGTTATGGAGCTAGGAAGAATCCGCCACGCTGCTCCAATGCGGGTTGGCGGACTTCTCATGTCTTCGAAATATTTTTAATTTCTCAGACATGCAGATTTCCTCACGATGTTTTCCTTCACCGCCAAGCACGTGGTAAGTCAGCACTTAAAATTGCAATTAACAATTTTAGTGGTGCTGGCACCGGGAATCGAACCCAGGTCACCTTCGTACTATGAAATTAAAAGCGAGCGCCTAGCCCCTGAGCTACCACGGCTCTACAAAGATAGAGAAAGGCTTAAATGGTTTGGACACGTAGAGAGAATGGATGAAAGAAGATTGACAAAACAGCTTTATGAGGCGAGTGTGAATGGGCAAGCCGGTAAGGGTCGACGTAGACGAACGTATCAGTATCAGGTCGAAATCGTTTTAAGGAAAGGCCACGTCAATAGTACCCGCAACCGACGAGCTTGTATGAAAACACTAATGAAAGTAGAGGAAGCTAAAGATGTGTGTCAGGATCGTAGCAAGTGGAAAGATGAGGTCTCTGCCTACCCCTATGGGAAAGAGGCGTGACTCTATGTATGTATGTAACAATAAATAATAAAATAAATTACTTAAAAAAATTACTACATCTTCTATAGTTGCTAGCTTCCAATAGCATTCGGAAGTTGTCAGAGTTGTATTAAATATTCTCAAATTGTTTGGAATAAAGTGAAGGGAGTTGTTCACCTGATGGTAAGTGCAACGTCTACCCGTAACAAATGCTATCTTGCCAATAATATTTGTTTGTTGCACTAAAATTTGTTAAACTGTGTTTTTTTTGTAGTTGTTTAGTCTCATACGCCCAGTAATTACACTAGCTGTCAGTGCCCTTCAAACGGAAACATGTTTGCACACTATTGCTTTACGGCAGAATAACTATCCCTGAGTTGGTATCCACCTAGACAGATTCCTTAAAAGGAATCCTACCACCGGTAACTATATTTACAACAGTTGATCGATTCCGATAGAAGAAGTTGTCCTCAGCGGAAGTTGTGTTTTTAAATTTAAACTCCCGTCTACGTCTAGTGTGCCCCCAATTTGATTAAAAAATTTATTGTAAAATTGGGGGCGCAATTCGAAATTGACCCCTGTGAGTAGATATTTTTTTTTATTAACAACTATTTAAAAATAATAATGAATTAACAATTAGGGCACACACCTGTACGGCAACTCGCGTGCATGTTGCAAGGGCAGGGGACACACTCGAACGCGGGCGCAGTGCCGGGCGCTCGCTTCAGCCGCGCGTGTGTCCAAGCGCAGCGCTGGCAGTGCGCGCCCTCGTAACCAACGGGGCATAGACAATGCTCGCGAACCCCACCACCTGCACCGCGGACTTCAATACCTTCGAGGCGAACCTGAATATGGAATTTTTGTCAAAGGAAACAAGTGACAAGAAGATATTTGGCGCCAACTGGAAAAGTGGTTGTAGATTTTTTTTTATGTTGTAATTTCTGTGAATATTTTGAGTTGAGATATTTAATATTGATAGTTTATTATGCAGCAAGTGCCCATGAAAGTGTACAGTGATTGGAAAATTCAGTTTGAGGCCACAATCGTTCTTTTCGTTTTGTCTCCATCAGTCCACCGAATCTTCATCTGCATCATCATGCATCGGTCCAGGAAATCTTTAGTAAAAGTCAACTATCATTTTACTGAATGCGATTGAAATGAAGTCCTTGTAATAATTAAGTTATAACTGGACATTTGCAAACATGGATCGATTTGGTTGCTAATTGCTCGGGATCAAAAAAGAAGAAGAAGTGACGAGAAAGTTATGAAGAAAGAAGAAGATACAAAGCAAAACAAGAAAAAAAAAAATTAACAAAAGTGAAAAAATAATATAAAATGAGTCTGTGTAGCAGCGTAAGGCCGTGAAATGGACAGGACTCAGTAAAAATCGAGATACAGAGACTTAAATTGCTCTGATCGCGACACTGGTTTTCAGTCCGGCCCGCACTCCGAGGCAACTCGGACGGCTGCGTCCGTGCAGTGTCTTAGTCTAAGACGTTCTTATGTGTGTTCTATAAAGCGCCGTTCGAACCGAAACACGTTAGTATTAGCACACCTCTGTTTCACGGCAAACTAATTTACCTAGGTCGATTCACGCATAGGAAATATACCACCGGATCCTACCATGAGCAATTAATGATATCTCGATTCGTATTGAATATTTCTTTGGATATACCAAACTAAAGTTGTTTATATGGCATAGGTAACTTAGCTCATGTCCAAAAATCTAAGTAAAATATGAATATTGAATGCAGCTGTAATAGTTTGCTTATTAAGTCCATTGCAAGCCGGCTGGCTGTGTGGTGACGGCTTATGTGAATCTACCACCCCATGTCATCCTGTGGGTGACGTAAAAGTCGACAGAGGGAAAAATAAAACCAAAAGATGGGCATCAGCATCTTCCTTTAACATCAACACCTGCACGGCAAATACCCTAATTATTTTTAAAGTAATTAAAAATTAAAGTAGCCTAAGTTACCCGCCATAATATCAGCTATCTTTCAGTGAAAGTCCCGTCAAAATCTGTCCTGCCGTTTCAGAGATAATCCGGAACAAACAGGCAGACAAGCAGACACAAAATTTAAAAATAGTTTTTTTCTTAGAAGTACCGTATAGACTTTTAATAAGCATTGAGTAAAAATCTGATATTTTGTTATTACAAACAGACACTTCAATTTTATTTATTTGTATAGATCAGTGTTGGTACAGATCTACCGTATTGATAATCCTGCTATTAAATAAAAAAAATCTGTAAGAAGACCATGATGTTGACCACTTACTTCATCCTGATCGTTGTGGAAATATGCCCGTAACAAAAGAGCGCGCACATCACTAAGCACATCCAACAGCTGACTGCGGCTGGCAACATCGCCTAAATCTCCGTACCAGTTGCCTTCCATCAAAGATACCACTAATTCAAGTTGACCTGGCACTTCATGTGTAGTGTTGGTATATGTCAGCTGCGTACCATCTGTAAATATGAGTTTAAATAGTTAAAAGTTAGGTGCTGCGAGTCGTGGTAGTCCAGGCGCCGAGCACTTGCCTGATATTTCATAGCACGCGAGTTGCCTGAGTTCGATCCCCAGTGCCTGTACT
Source organism: Luehdorfia chinensis (assembly GCA_019845155.1). Taxonomy (NCBI): domain Eukaryota; kingdom Metazoa; phylum Arthropoda; class Insecta; order Lepidoptera; family Papilionidae; genus Luehdorfia; species Luehdorfia chinensis. Next base: position 13,467,035 of record JAHVAK010000103.1, read on the forward strand.
CTAACAATGTAAAAATAAACTCTAAAATGGTTCTGCAATTTTAAGTGTTGATTTACCACGTGCTCAGCGGCGAAAGAAAACACCGTGAGGAAACCAGCATGTCTGAGGAATAAAAATATTTGGAAGACATGTAAAGTCCGCCAACGCGCATTGGGGCAGCGTGATGGACTCTTCCCGTCTCCCAAACCATTTCAGAAATGAGAGGAGGCCTGTGCTCAGCAGAAGCACAATTTAGACTGTTACTTTACTTTAATAGTTGCCAAATTGACAACTTTATGAAATTATATAAAACTATTTTAATTTTTTACTATAATGCTTTGCCGTGGTGGCATAAGAAAATCTACTTCCCCGTCCCGTTCTGTGGGCGTCATAACAACAGACTAAGGGAAATACAGGGAAAATTTTCTGGCCTAAGGTGAGACAATCGCTTCGAAAACCATTGTGTCTGAATGTGACGCCCTGCAAAAAACATCTTTGGTAATTTCATCCCTTCTCGTAAGATACTGATTTGAAGCACTGGACGAATAAGAGGATGATGACGACTTCGATGCTTTTTTAAATTCTTTGAAACTATCTTCAAGTACAAGAATTGTATAATTACCAGCAGAAACAAGTATGACATCAGGTCCTGTTGTTGGACTCCCTCCAGTGTCTCCTCTTGCGACACCCCAAAACAAACTCGCTTTAATTTCGCCTCCATACGCTGAGAGCTGTTCACCGTTGAATGTATTCGTCAGCCAATAGTAATTCTCCCAACCTTCGATCTAGAAGTATATTTGATTGTGCTCAACATTTTCATTGTTTGTCATATTTATAACATTATAATAAGAAGTATCGTGATCATCAACAGATGGCGCTTTCTACAATTAAGTAAATGAATTTAATATTTAATATGTACTTATTTTTCGTCATTAGAGGTATAAATAGTCTTCAAAATTACATCAAACATTAATTTTTACACAGTATTAAGGGAGATATTTCATACGACGAAAAACACCTTTGAGGAATAATATACATAGATTCGCTGACAACTAAGTGGTCGGAGTACCTTATTTCTACACAGCAGGTCACACAACATGGGATTGCGAATAAGTGTAACGATAATAAATTGCTACAACCCGGAAACCTATGATGTCTGAGGAATAAAAATCAAAGACAATTCAACCAATGTATTACAGCAGCTTGCTGGATTCGTCCCGGTACCGAAACCCTGTGACAAGACTGTCCCTGGTGGACCTCTTGGATGGACATAGATGGACATTTATAGGCTATTATTTATCACCTGTTAATAAGAGAAATACTAAACTAAGGTACAGTCGAAATCCAGTTTCATGTATGACATGAGATTATTACTTACCACTAGACAAGACAACGTAGTTTTGGTACAACTATTTATGCGTTATTACTGAGTCACCGAGACTATAAATAGCAGCTCTTTCACCGGGCCGCTCCCGCTTTTATAAATTAAAAAAAAAACGCTGTTGAGGGAGGGCGGGCGGTGCTCTTCAAAACTAGGTAATACACAAAATTTTACATTTTGCATGCGGATCTTTGCAAGCTAACTTTCTCTCCTTTACTATAATGGATTTCGGCAAAGTAACGCCTGATTCTATTAACTATATTAGCTATTTAATTCATTATAATATGAAGAATCTTACTTCATAGCTGATCAGGAATGGCTTTCCCTGATCGTCAACTGAAGGCTCGTACGTCTCTTTCGTTTCCAAGTCGCTGATAAGCCAAGCATCGCCGAGGGGCAGCACCATCTTTCCTCGAAAATATAACAGAAGTTTAATAATTTTATGTTACTAAAGGAAGTGACTTAAGGCCAACTGATTCACTTCATGCTCGTTAGTGTTATTTGTATAGCCTTTTCTTCTTGCTAGCCTTTAAACAGGAACCAATGCAGGGTCAGCTATTCTGCCGTGAAGCAGTAATGTGCAAACATTACTATGTTTCCGTCAGAAGGGCCCTGAGAGCTAGTATAATTACTGGGCATATGAGTCTTAAGAACTGATGTTTGTGTGGTGCCATACAGAAATGTTCTGGGTGACTCAGTATTTGTTACGGGCCGTCATGGGACTAACGATCCGGAAACGTTTTGTTCGTTTCATCACTTTCTACTAAAAAAAAGCACATAAGTCTGTCCCAATAAGAGGAATTGACTTAATCAGCACGCTTTGCTAATGGATTGGCGATCGCAGAAACCTAAAAATTTAATGACTTTCATATCTGATACGATTGTCGCAACACCTGTTGGAAGCTAATAGATTTTTCTGGCATATCTCTTAGTCAACTTTATGACAACAACGAAAGAATGGGAGCTGTTACGCTACCACCACATAGCGCCTTGTTTGATTTATTTTTATACGTTGCCCCATAGTAATGTATCATGAGTGCGTTTACAGACATTAATTTTACATGCAGAACACAACCTGACCAGAGAACCAACAATTTTTGTTTTTGCGCAAATTTTGTCTTTGGCTTCGAACCCAGGACCCACGTAGTAGTCAGGTACTACTAGGCCACGCGGCAGTTCTTTATTTTCGCTTTATGAAAATAGAACTCATCCACATCCACAGATAGGTAAGTTTGCAGTACCTACAGTGGATGAACGCAGTATGCCATGTGAATTTTCCTTCTGTCCACGTGACTCCCTCACCTTCCACGTACAAGTATAGGGAACTTACATCGCGTGTGGGCTCGCGCTCGGCCACACAGGTGTCGGTGACGTGCGAGCAGTAGCAGGGCCGGCAGCCAGCCGCCAGCTGCGAGCTCAGCCCGTAGTGGCCCGGGGCACAAGTGTCGCATCTTTCACCCACCACGTTTGCCTATAAACACGATATCGAATAATTTAACTTAAGATGGAACAATCTGACAACCTGACAAAAACTGGCAGCGACCGTTGATAAACACTATGTGAAAATATAATTGATAGATTGAGAATTTCATTAAAACTATTGTTTTATTTTATTAAAGTGGGGCATAAATATGTAATAAATTGCAAAAGCATTATCGTGTTAATGTTTTTGAACGCACCCTTTTTTATCAGCACGTTCCATTTAATCGCGTAGTATAATGAGATCAAGAAATATTATTTTTATTGTGGTGGCAGCCTAAGAGGATGACGGGATGAGCCCCATCACATCCCGTCGGTGTCGTAAAAGTCGACAGAGGGAAAATGAAAACTAGGAGATGGGCAGCAGCATCTTCCTGGAACATCTGAATAAACAAAATTGTACAGTATTTAGAAAATTCAATTCAAGGACAAAAATTTTTTTCTTTATATTTTTTTTTCTTTTCTTTTTTTCTACTTTTCGTTTAGTATCCACCAATCCAGCAAATCTTCAGTAAAAGTCAACTATAATTTTACTGTCGATCGAAATTTTGAAGTTGCTGCTCCAAGATCATATAACTAGATTTGTTAATTGACACTGGAAAATAGTTCACTTACTGTTTCCATAAATAAATTACAATGAAGTACGACATTTCAAAAGCTCTATAGGCGTGCAAAATTCAAATAGAAAAAAAAATTATTGACTATAGGCGGCATAATAATAGAACGGAGCTGTAGAAAGTATGTAATTTACCTTTTTGTACGCGTGTAAAATATAATAAGCCTCTGTAGGCTTGTGAAATGGCACATATCCCAATATGAAAACTTGGATTATGGCGCCAATGTGGTATTAAATTCTAACTTTAAAACAATACATGAATTTTTACCGCCATTCACCGGCTGTAAATATCAGTTAGATATGAATAGCTACATTATTAACAATCGATCAACAACAGGTCATTAAAAGTCGCGACACTTTAGAGGTCATGTAAGTAACCGCCTGTAGTAACCTTCTTTACGGAATCTAAGTTATGGTAGAACTGGGACTGAGAGGATCTCCAGCTTTTAATTATCATTTTGTAAAACGTCGAGGAGAAATAGAAAAATGATGACGTAAGTTTAAGAAATTCGAATTCGACGCTGTTGAGAGAGGGCGGGCGGTGCTCTTCAAAACTAGGTAATACACACCATTTTACATTTTGCATGCGGATTTTTGCAAATTAACTTTCTCTCCTTTACTATAATGGATTTCCGCAAAGTAACGCCTGATTCTATTAACTGATTATGGTTCATTACATTGGTATTATTATGCTCGTAGGGGAAACGGATAAACCCTCTTATAGTAAGATGCCACTACTACCCTTTTCAGTGAAAAAAGATTAGCCTTGTAGACTATGACTGGCAAAAAAGTAAAAAAAAGTAAAGTTTCAGCCTATAAATGTCCCACTACTGAGCACAGGCCTCCTCTCATTTCTGAGAGGGTTTTGGAGCTAGGAAAGAATCCGCCACGCTGCTCCAATGCGGGTTGGCGGACTTCACATGTCTTCGAAATATTTTTAATTTCTCAGACATGCAGGTTTCCTCACGATGTTTTCCTTCACCGCCGAGCACGTGGTAAGTCAGCACTTAAAATTGCAATTAACAATTTTAGTGGTGCCGGCACCGGGAATCGAACCCAGGTTACTTGCGTACTATGAAAATTAAAGCGAGCGCCTAGCCCCTGAGCTACCACGGCTTGACTGGCAAAGACCACACAAAACTAGACATTTTCTAGAAAACCGGTGGGTAAAATCTCTTTAGTTTTTTTTTTCGGATAACGTAACTGAGGCTCACTCACCGATCATTAAATTTCGAAGGTACTTTTATTTAAATAGTTTTTACTTGATAACGGAAGGAAAAATTAAGAAAACGCATTGCTCCTCTCATAACTTTATACATTAAATAATGTGGTCTAGAGATGAATTAGTACTATACATACATACAGTCACGTCCCTTTTCCCATATAAAGGGTAGACAGACACCACACTCGTGGCCTCGTGACCCTTCGCCCCCGCGGCACCGAGACGGGACGGATGGAGAACCTATAATGAAACTTAGAACTATAATGCACATAAATCATAGTCAGGTCTAAAGTATTTTTACCTTACAGTCGCAGACCTCGTCACAGATACGACTTGGGTCCACAATGCCTCTGGGGTCACATTTGCACGCTGGTGTGGTCTCCTCGACACCACAGCTGGGGAATGTAGCAGCGGGGTCCACGCAAGCATCGCACTGGCCTCCAGTGTATCCGGGGTTACATGTACAGACCACGCGGTGATGTCTTTTGTCCCATTGGCAGGAGCCTGAAATGTTTTACGAAACTGCTTTAGGCTTAGCAATCATACAAACATACATACAATCACGCCTCTTTCCCATTGGGGTAGGCAGATACCACATCTTTCCACTTGCTACGATCCTGACACACATCTTTCGCTTCTTCTACTTTCATTAGCGTATTCATACACGCTCGTCGGTTACGGGTACTTTTAACGTGACCTTTCCTCAAAAGTTCTTCGATCTGATTGCGATAAGTACGCCTAGGTCGACCCTTACCGGCTTTCCCATTCACACTCGTCTTATAAATCTGTTTCGTCAATCTTCTTTCATTCATCCTCTCTAAGTGTCCAAACCATCTAAGCATCTAAGTGTTGAGAAATTAAGTAATCAATATACCATAATAATCAAAATTAAAAGAAAGGAGCAGGGGGAGATGTAAATATAATAATATAAAAAAATAGCTGTGCCCCGTGTTTTCACTCGCGTAAAAAAGCAGACCCCAATCGATGATATACATACATCCTTCCCAATTTGAATCTGATTTTGGGCTTTAATTTTTTGCGCGGAACTATAATTATTTTTTATAAATTTAAAGTAGCCGAAGTTATAATATCGGCTATCTGTCCGTGAAAATCCCATCCAAATCGGTCTCGCCGTTTCGGAGATCAGCCGGAACAAACAGACAGACACATAAAAGGTTTATAAATTGTTTTTTTCTTATGTATAATTGCCGTACCGTCTCATGTATAGGTACTATGCAGGATTCCGTCTAGGTAGGTACAACCCCAGGGCCAGTTATTCTGCCGTGAAGCAGTAGTGTGCAAACATTACTGTGTTTCGGTTTGAAGGGCCCTAAGAGCTAGCGTAATCACTGGGCATATGACACTTAAGAACTGATGTCTCAGGGTGACGGGCGCAGTGTGGTGTCACACAGTAATTTTGTGGGTGACACAGCATTTGTTATGGGCAGACGTTACACTTACCATCGGGTGAACGTTTCGCTCGTTCCGTCACTTTAGTGAAATGAAATAAAAAAAAAACTTTCTTATGCATTGAGTAAAAAGTTTTTTGTTATTACAAAACAGACACATCACTTTTATTTTTTGTAAAGATAGGATAAAGGCTTTCGCAGATAAAAACATAAAGGATAAAAATATATAGTGAAAGGGCATGAAATCAGAATTCCAAGTAATAAGCATTTACGAGTAAGCTATTGTACATCGCCATAGCAGTCTATAATATAGCTTGAAAAAGCTATACATTTCATACAAATTACAAATCTGTCGCTAAGTACCTACAATATTAACAAGAAAGAATTTCTAATTAATTTTTTATTTTCATTCATTAATTTCAGCCTATCACTAGTCCACTGCAGAACATAGGCCTTCCCCACAGGTTGCACCAAAAGTTCGTTGCTCTCGTTTTGGGGGGATTTTGCCATAGTTGCCACGCTTAGCAGGAGGGTTGGCAACCGTAGATAATAGGAATATTATTTAGCTTACCGTCGGAACCTTCCGGATCGCATTCGCAAGATATGCAAGGGCCGTCTGGTAACGCGTTGTAGTACCCAAACAAGCAACGGTCACACAGAGGGCCCGCGCGGTTGTCCTGTGATTTTATAAATTGTGTGAATTAATCATAGTTATGCAAAGTAAAAAAAAGTAAAGTTTCAGCCTATAAATGTCCCACTGCTGAGCACAGGCCTCCTCTCATTTCTGAGAGGGTTTTGGAGCTAGGAAGAATCCGCCACGCTGCTCCAATGCGGGTTGGCGGACTTCACATGATACATACATACATACATAAGGTCACTACTGTATTCCATAAGGGGTAGTCAGAGACTGGGCACTCACTGCAAAAGCAGATGACTGCCACAATCCACGTTTCACCAAAACAATATAATGCACTTGGTGTGATAGGTGGTGAGCCCATCGCCACCATGCGCTGTTGGGTGCACAGTGCAGTTTAATTCCTTACTCGCCTTTTACGAGATCCATTGGATGAGATGGAGTGGTAGTATTCTTTTAACGAGATCCACATGATAAAAAATATTTCGTATCATCTGGATACGAAATATTTTTTATTTCTCAGACATGCAGGTTTCCTCACGATGTTTTCCTTCACCGCCGAGCACGTGGTAAATCAGCACTTAAAATTGCAATTAACAATTTTAGTGGTGCCGGCACCGGGAATCGCACCCAGGTCACTCGCGTACTATGAAATTTAAAGCGAGCGCCTAGTCCCTGAGCTACCACGGACTAGTACATAGTTATGTATTTTTATTTATTATTATTTTTTATTATGGGCGCCGTGTGGTGGAGGCTTAAGAATATCTACCACCCAATCACATCCCGAAGGTGTCGTAAAAGTCGACAGGGATAATAAAAGCCAGGGGATAGGCAGCAGCGTCTTTCTGGAACATCTGGTTGAATGAACTGCGTTTTCCAACACGCTTGCCAAGCGCGGCAACTATTGTAAAATCTCTCCAAATGGAGAGCTACAAGCTATTATGGCAACCTATTCAGGAGGCCTATTTTCAGCAGTGGACTGAAATGATGATGATGATGATGATGATGATTTTTTAAGAAATATTCTATGTTGTATTATGACCTTTAGACTTTTAAGCATATTAGAAGCACTGTAAAAGGGTAAGATGGCCTAAGCCGACTCAAGATGGCATATAATTGTGTATATAATTTGTCATTAATTATTTCCTATAGGTGTCCGTCAGAGTAGAATGGCACTTACCTCTTTCCTATCGAGGTGTCGTAAGAGGCGACATAAGGACGGCCTTTATAACACCATACTGTTGTTACTATACTGTTCGTGGCAACGCAATGGGGAGTAAGCATTTTTTGAGTCTATTCCAAATGGCGGCGACTTGGTTCGTGCGTTGTTCCATTGCGTTCCCACGAGCGGTATAGTAACAGCATTGCATTATATGGTGTTAATCTGCACAAATAAAGGCGGTCCGTACCTAAGTCGTTTCTTACGACACCTCGGTAGGAAAAAGGTAGGTGCTATTCTACTCGGCCGGACACCTATAGGCATGTTATGTATGTATCAACAAATATTTAAGCGACATACTAACCGTACAATTAACACAAAGTATAGCTCCAGTGTCGTCATAGGAGCAAGCACCGCGTTGTCCACACGAGCAGTCGTCGGCGCGGTCGGTGGAGGGCGGGGAGCATGCCACGTTAGGCCGCCACTCTTCCCCCGCACAGCAGCGCTGGCAATGCGCACCGCAAGTCTCGTGTGAACAGGAACATCGGGCACCCTGGATTACAAAGTCACGTGATTTTTTAGCGTGGGACTCTTGATCATTATGCTGATTACATTTTCGATTTTTATTTAGTTATTATTATATATACTGGTGCTGGGATTACTATGCCCGAATACGTCTAGGTATAAACAACCGTAGCGCCAGTTATTCTTCCGCGAAGCAGTAGTGTGCAAACATGTTGTAAGCGCTACCCGTTCCGCCTCGTTTCCCGTGGGGTCGAAAATGTGGGCTGCGTGAGTGGCCTCTGCCTAACCGTTATATGGGAAAAAAGCGTGGCTGTGTGTACGTATCCATAATTACTTGTACGTTAGTCAGCTCCAATGAGACAAGATGAGCGAATCGTTCACCTGGTGGTGAGTAGGTATAACGTCTGCCCATAGCAAATGCTGTGTCACCCCGATCGCATCTATGAAGGCACCGCCTTGTGCTCGCCACCCTGAGACGTTTAGTTCCACAGAGACACGAGTACATTTACAACAGCACCAGAACCGAAAAACTACAATTTGTGTTTATTTACATATGTTGGCTCCGGCTGGGATTCGAACCCAGGTCCAGCGGTGAAGTAGACAGGTACTCTGATCAATAGGCCACGCGATCAACATCATACCGTATGCGTAGCTTATTTATATAACGTAAAGAAAAAAATCTTACTAAAGCATTATCCCGACGCCCAACTCACCTCAGCATCGACGGTACACTGTTTAGCGTGGCCGTGGCAGAGACACCTAGTTGCGAGTGTGAGTTCCCGAACGGTGTAGTATTGCTGTCGCGCGGAAGTCGCGTGCGCTGCTCTAAATGATACCCGCACTCGACGCGCTGAGACACCTTCGCCAATTGCCACGTGCATCTGTAGGTTCAATTTAATTGTCCAGGTTTCAGAATCGTAAAACGTACATAAAATGTTCGTCGTCATCAAAATCTGCCTCTGAAAACGGGAATTGGATTATTTCAAGTTTCCCGAAAATATCGCGAAAAACGTACTGCGGTGGATGCCAACCATCAAGGTGGTGACGGTGGAATTTTGAGTGGTGCCGCAATGTGCAACGGTGAAATTCCGGATTTACTATATTTCCTTCGGTTACCTTCACTCTCCAGGCGAAACGCGGAAGTATATTAAACTTATACTTCATGAGGATATCCTGGAGGTCGTGGTACTTTCCCTGACGATCCGGCCCGCTCACGCAACAGCTATTGTCAAAAACAAGTAAACTATTGCGATAATTATTATCAAAACTCAACTATCAAAAAATCGAAGCCCCTTGCGCCGGGGTGCTCAAACTTGAACTGCTGGCGATCCACCTCAATTTTGTTAGACTACGATCGACTCTGAGAGGCTAATCTGCTAGCATGTGTGATGCAGGATTGTCGTCTAGGTTGGGTGTATCGTGGCATAGATATTATATTTATGGATATATAATACACCACATCTTTCCACTTGCTACGATCCTGACACACATCTTCAGCTTCCTCTGCTTTCATTAGTGTTTTCATACAAGCTGTCGGTTACTTTTGACGTTGCCTTTCCTTAAAACGATTTACATCTGATCGTGGACCCTTGCCGGCTTGCCCCCTTACACTCGCCTCATAAATCTGTTTCGTCAATCTTCTTTCATCCATCCTCTCTACGTGTTCAAACCATCTAAGCATCCCTTTCTCTATCTTTGTCCCTACATCTTCGACCACACCGCAACATTCCCTTATGACGCTGTTTCTCACTTTGTCCATCAAAGTCACTCCAGCTATACTTCTCAAACTGTTAATTTCAACAGCATTTATCTTATTTTCATGCTTCTTCTGCCAGACCCAACATTCACTACCGTACATATGTGTGGGGACCAGTACTCCTCTATGTACAGCCAGTCGTGTCTTTTATTTCCTGCCAACGCTCTACGTTCAATATCACAGTCGTACTTTCCGTCTCTCGAAAATTTTGAACCCAAATATACAAACTGTTTCTCTTGTTGTTTCACTGTGAACTCTGCAATCCGACATACTTTCTTCTCTTTCAAAAACCATTACTCTCGTCTTAATAATAAATTATGATAAACCGTCGACTTCATTCATCGACTTTGTCGATCGCGATCGACCCCGTCGTTTGAGCACCCCTGCCCTAGTGCATGTAAGAACATGCAACTGCCAAAACCGTGGCAGACGATTTTACCAAAAACTTGTTTTGTAAACTCTGCTAAGAATAACTGTAAGCTGTTGATAAACACACATTGCCCTGCCTCGATTAGATAATGCAAAACACTTACTGCCATATCGAAACATATTTTTAGATCATTGTATAATGATGCATGATGATTCCCTTATAGTTTCATTTTTAATCATCATCATCATCATCATTACAGCCTATCACTAGTCCACTACTGAACATAGGCCTCCCTCATAGATTGCCACAAAGGTTCGTAGCTTTCATTTTGAGGGGATTTTTTATTCAGATGTTAGAGGAATATGCTGCTGCCCATCTTCTGGATTTAATTTACCCTCTGTCGACTTTTACGACACCCATGGGATGAGATGGGGTGGTAGATTCTCTTAAGCCGCGCCTTTAAATATGTTCCTGTATCTTTGTTTTTCCAAATAGATAATTTCAGATGTCTGACTTATAAATGTGATTCATCAAGTGATTACATGATAACATCAATATCGATGTATGAGTCAGTGTGCGAGTCAATCAATCACTTGAAGTTTACCTTTGTTAATTGCTTAATGTACTGAAAAGAGTATCTACACTCGAAACAATAGGATTTTTACATCACATACTACTTTGTTTACTACTAATATAACATAAACAACACTTAATACCATCGCCACACCGGCGACGTGGTTCGCCACCCGTCATGTCTCGTTTCCCGTGGGCGCGAAAAGTGGGCTACGGATAGCCACTTTGCTACTTTGAATGTTAGGGGAGGTATGAGTGATAAAATTGACGAAGTATGCGAGATGATGAGCGCAAGACGGATTGACGTTCTTTGTGTGAATGAAACCAAGCGGAAAGGGTGCGACACCACCTCTCATGGACCCTACACAGCCTATTGGCCGGGGGTTCCTGAAACCAGTAGAGGCTGTCAGGGCGTTGGTGTACTGCTTTCTGCTCGAATGAATGAATGTGTGACTGACTTTGATTGTGTGAGCCCTAGACTCCTCTGGGTGAGGTTGAAGGTCGGCCTTACTCGCATCTTCATATTAGGAGTTTATGCTCCACAAGATGCGAGTTGGAACCGTTCCTCAAAAGCTCAAAGTGAGAGACGGGAGTTTTGGGATAGCATGAAAGATATTTTGAATAAATGCAACGAAAATGAAAGAATCATAATGCTAGGCGATTTTAATGGGTGGGTGGGAGTGAAGCGTGATGGATATGAAAGTGTGCTGGGAAGGTTCGGCTATAACAGAGTGAATGAAAATGGAGAAAGTCTGCTTGAAGTATGTTTGGAGTGGAATCTTGTGGTAACGAACACTATGTTTGACCATAAAAAGATCCACTTGTATATTAGAGAAGAAGGAAGCCTGAGAAGTATGATTGATTTTGTAATTGTGGATGAAAGATTGAGAAAGAAAGTCCTAGACACTCGGGCATTCCGCGGTGTCGGCATTCACACAGACCACTTTCTGGTGTTGAGCCGATTAAGAGGTGTCTTTAAGAGATGGCGGCACCGTGTGCATGAACCTACGAGTATTAGTGTTCTAGAACGCATAAAAGTTGAGGGTCTGCAAGAGAAAGGTGTGAGAGAAGAATTTGTAAAGAAACTTATCGAGAAGTTTGACACGTTGGATGAGGCATGTGAGGTTGAAGAATTATGGAAGCTGTTTAAGGAAGGAATCGTGGAAGTTACTATTGAAGTGTGTGGTGAAAGTAAGAGAAGAAGAGGGTGTAAGTTAAGAACTGTGTGTGCAGAGGTGCAAAAGGCAATATCTAATAAAAAAAAAGGCTTGGCTGGATTGGTTGGCCACAAGAGCCAATCAGAGAATAAAAAAGGCAACGAATGAAGATGTAAGCAAGGCAAGGAATGAGTATAATAGGTTAAAGGTCGTGGCAAAAGAGGTCGTGAGAAGAAAGAAAGAGAATGATAGAGATGAATTTGATAGGAGGTTATTTGATGACTTTCAACACAACATAAAGTTTTTCTGGAAGTCCATAAGAACGACCAGAGGTAAAAATACAACCTCGCAATTGGACAAAATCAGAAACCAGGATGGAAGTATTGTGAAAGGAGAGGAATGCATCCTAAAGAGATGGAAGGAATATTTTGAAAACTTATTTGAGAAAGGAATTATGCAAGTACAGGCCCCATTCGGGGACATGAATGAAGATTGCAAAGAAAGTGATATAAGCATGGAAGAGATCGTGGAAGCGTTGAATAGTATGAAATTAAGCAAGGCTGCAGGATATGACAGAATTACAGTAGAGATGCTGAAAGCTGGACAGGGCGTGGTAGCTAATCAGCTGTACCGCCTTTTTAACCTTTGCTGGAGGAACGGCGTCGTACCAGGAGACTGGTGCAAGGCCGTCATTGTACCACTTTACAAAGGAAAAGGGTCGCAGCAAGACTGCAAAAACTACCAAGGCATTAGCTTGCTCAGCATTGTTGGCAAACTGTATGCAAAGGTGTTGATTAAGAGAGTGATGAATGATACTGAAGAGAAGATATGGGATGTACAAGCGGGATTCAGGAGAGGAATGGGATGCATGAATCAGGTCTTTTCCTTACGAAGCATAGCCGAAAAATTCTTGGCTCAAAGTCAAAAGGTCTATTGCGCATTTGTAGACTTGGAAAAGGCTTATGACAGAGTGGTGAGGAATTAACTGTGGTCGACATTGTCTATATATGGGGTGAACAGCAGCTTGATACAAGCACTGAAATCACTCTACAAGGATTCCAGTGCTTGTGTCAGGGTAAACGGGGCGTACACTGACTGGTTTAACATCGAAAAAGGTGTTAGACAGGGATGTGTGGCTTCACCGTGGCTGTTTAACCTATTTATAGACAATTGCTTGAAAGATCTTAAAGAGAGTGCATTTGGATTAAGAATGAATGATCTGACCGTCAAATGCCTCCTATACGCCGATAATCAGGTTATATTAGCATCATCGTTAAAAGAATACTACCACTCCATCTCATCCAATGGATCTCGTAAAAGGCGAGTAAGGAGTTAAACTGCACTGTGCACCCAACAGCGCATGGTGGCGATGGGCTCACCACCTATCACACCAAGTGCATTATATTGTTTTGGTGAAACGTGGATTGTGGCAGTCATCTGTCTTTGCAGTGAGTGCCCAGTCTCTGACTACCCCTTATGGGATACAGTCGTGATCTTATGTATGTATGTATGCATCGGAGGAGGAGTTGCAGGCGATGGTTAATATTATGAATGATGCTCTACAAAGCAAAGGAATGAAAATTAATGTAGATAAGACGAAAGTAATGGTTTTTGAAAGAGAAGAAGGTATGACGGATTGCAAAGTTCTGATTGAAGGAGAAAGAGTGGAACAAGTGAAAGAGTTTGTATATTTGGGTTCAAAATTTTCGAGAGACGGAAAGTACGACTGTGATATTGAACGAAGAGCGTTGGCAGGAAATAAATTATATGGGGCCCTGCATAACTTTATGTGCAGCCAGAATGTTTCTAAAAAGGGACGACTGGCTGTACATAGAGGAGTACTGGTCCCCACACTTATGTACGGTAGTGAATGTTGGGTCTGGCAGAAGAAGCATGAAAATAAGATTAATGCTGATGAAATGAAAAGTTTGAGAAGTATAGCTGGAGTGACTTTGATGGACAAACTAAGTAACAACGTGATAAGAGAACATTGCGGTGTGGTAGAAGATGTAGTGACAGAGATAGAGAAAGGGATGCTTAGATGGTTTGGACACGTAGAGAGGATGGATGAAAGAAGATTGACGAAACAGATTTATGAGGCGAGTGTGAATGGGCAAGCCGGTAAGGGTCGACGTAGGCGAACGTATTACGATCAGATCGAAATCGTTTTAAGGAAAGGTCACGTCAGAAGTACCCGCAACCGACGAGCTTGTATGAAAGCCTGAAAGTAGAGGAAGCTAAAGATGTGTGTCAGGATCGTAGCAAGTGGAAAGATGTGGTCTCTGCCTACCCCTATGGGAAAGAGGCGTGACTCTATGTATGTATGTATTAAAACCATATTGAATGCATAATACTTTCTGCTGGTTGGATAAAAAGATTAATCAGACTCGTCTATACCTCCCTTTTAGCTCAAGATGTAGTGTATATAGAAAATACATGCCTAACCTTCAAAAAGAAACAAGCAAGAAGAAAACTGTTTTATCATCATCATCATCATCATTTCAGCGTATCACTAGTCCACTGCTGAACAAAAGCCTTAAAAAATTTTGTAGCTCTCGTTTTAAGGGGGAATTATGCCATAGTTGCCACGCTTGGCAGTCGGGTCGGCAACCGCAGTTTAATTATTCTGATGTTCCAGGAAGATACTGCTGCCCATCTTCTGGTTTTGATTTGCCCTCTGTCGACTTTCTCTCTGACTCACACGGCAAAGATACAACACAAACTGTAATAGCGCAGTGAAAGACAATGAAATGAAAAGATAATTCTTTGGTTTTCGACGTAAGAAATATAAATTCCGTTTATCAAACGTCAATTAAGGGATAAACTAGATCGTAGTGATCATAGGTGTTCAGCGCAACTTCTCGAGCTTGGAATGTCTTACAGCGGTTGCAAACTAGATTGCATGGAATGGAATTTCCACCGTTCTATTGAAGGTTTATATTTAAGCTG
Organism: Luehdorfia chinensis; assembly: GCA_019845155.1. NCBI lineage: Eukaryota > Metazoa > Arthropoda > Insecta > Lepidoptera > Papilionidae > Luehdorfia > Luehdorfia chinensis. The sequence continues at coordinate 13,482,244 of JAHVAK010000103.1, forward strand.
CAATTGTCCCTATCATGAACGACTGTAATCCATACTAATATTATAGGCGTAAGTAACTCTCTCTGTCCCTCTGTATGTTTGTAAACTTTTCACGGTTCAACCTCTGAACCGATCTTGACGAAATTTGGCGCAGAGGTTGCTTGTAGCCCGGAAACGGACATAGGATACCCAGGAAAATCAAATAGTTTCCACGGGTTATTAAAAAAACCTATATCTAAGTCGCGGGCGTCAGTTACGTACAAATAAAGTAGAAAAATTCGTCACCAGTTTGGCATCACCTTTCGTTCTTATTTTAGTATCTTTGATTACTTATCTACCAATAACAGGGGATTCACTGTAATCATACAAATAGAGTAAACAAAGTTGAAAATTCGGAAGTTGTATTCTTACTTGAAAATCTTTTCGTTTTCGTTTTTAGAAAAAAATAAACTTACTTCTCCATTTTCCAGTGGACGTGGACTCGCGAACTGCGTAGAACACGTTGACTTGTCTGCCCTACTGGTCCGTTTTGTTCCCCTGGCCTTTCTTCTTCGGCGCTCGGGTCTCAGGTCCCAAAGTTTTCGACAGTGGTCTCGGTCTCCAAAGGCTCGTACCATACGCCAGTCCTCATTATTATCTGACGGTGATATCTCTAGTGACCAAGCGAGTGGCCTCGGTGATGGACCTGACTTAATGATGACGTGCAATAGTTCCATTTTCTGAAATTGATAAATTAAATGAATGCTTGTAAGATTAATTTTGGCGATATGCAGCATTCATCTTTTTACAAATTAAAGAAAGAGCAATGATATCACCCCATTAATATGGATTAACGAAAATAGTTTCGTTAAGTCGATTTTTTTTTAATTTTATTTTATGAATTGAGTGGGATTGAGTGATAAGACCAGCAAATCGAACAACTGATGGAATTACGTCTGTCCATAACAAATGCTGTGTCACCCAGATCATTTCTGCGTGGCACCATACAACAGTCGTCACCCCCAGACACCAGTAACGTTTTCACACTACTGCTTCACGGCAGACGGCACTGCGGTGGTATCCACCTATATATTTAGTTATTTAACTGTTTATATACACACAAAAAAGTTCCTATGCATATATTAACTAAATAATCATGTTTCAGACGGGCAGAAACCTTACGACTGTTGCCTTAGATACAAAATGAACTACAACAATGGCCGCGTGGCGCAATGTTTAAAACAATGAACAACTATTGCTGTGCTACTTTATATTTTTATTATTGGTAATATGAGTGCCAAACGAGGCGTAGTTTACCCAACAGATATGATGGAATGCCATATTACCATATCCAGTCCTCGTCACTCACCAGACGACACCGTCTAGGTAGGTACCACCCCTGGGCCAGTTATTCTGCCGTGAAGCAGTAGTGTGCAAGCATTACTGTGTTTCGGTTTGAAGGGCACTGTGAGCTAGCGTAATCACTGAGCATTTTAGACTTAAGAACTGATGTCTCAAGGTGACGGGCGCAATGTGGTGTCACACAGAAATATTCTGGGTCACACAGCATTTGTTGTGGGCGGACGTTGCACTAACCATCAGGTGAACGTTTTGCTCGTTTCGTCACTTTATACAATAAAAAAATATATAAGAAAATTTCGATCAAAGCACTGCTTATTTCATATTGACATTTCTTCCAACAGGCCTGTTACTGGACAATTCGAGTGAAATGAATATTCAGTGTGCACTATCAAAGTGCACTATTAAAATAAATTTTATATAGATATACATATACAGACAGAACGAAACAAAAAAAAATAATATAAAAAATGTAACCAAGAAAAAAGTTAATAAAAAGTAATGTGTCACCCAGAACATTTCTGCGTGACACCACACTTCGCCCGTCATCCTGAGAAATCAGTTTCTTTCTCTCTTCATCTTTATATATAACACGAGCTCTGTTCGCTTCAGACCGAAACACACTACTGCTTCACGGCAGAATAACTGACCTGGGGTGATACCTACCTAGACGGATCACTGCATAGGAATCCTACCACCATACATACTCGTATATTACTTTTGTGGCAATAGGAAAAGTTTTTCTTGAACCATGTCGTTGTGTTAGCGTCATGGATTTTATATGGAAGAGAATTCCAGAGCCCTACTGCATATACGAAGTAGGAATGGAAATAGAGTAATCTTTTTTAGGATGGGCATTTAGAAGGGTATCTGCATATTTCTTGAGGAGAATGGACAAAAGAGAATCTATCACGTAACTCTATATGAACAAGTAAAATGGAGGAAGGATTGTGAAGTATGTTGAAAAGGAGTCTAAGGATTCGCGTGTTCCTAGCCGTGTGGTTGCGGCTCGTTAAAAGAATTCTACCACTCCATCTCATCCAATGGATCTCGTAAAAGGTCAGTAAGGAATTAAACTGCACTGTGCACCCAACAGCGCATGGTGGCGATGGGCTCACCACCTATCACACCAAGTGCAGTATATTGTTTTGGTGAAACGTGGATTGTGGCAGTCATCTGTTTTTGCGGTGAGTGCCCAGTCTCTGACTACCCCTTATGGGATACAGTCGTGATATTATGTATGTATGTATGTGTTCCTGCGAAAACTGGTTGTATGCTTGCTTGCTGGTTGGTTGTATGTTGTATGCGCGATAAAAAAGAGACGTGATAAACTTCTATAGGCCGAAAACAAATGCACAAGTTTTGCAAGCGCTCAAGTTTGTTTAATTGTTCCTCCGTACCATCGATACACCAAACATCAGCGTAATCCAAAATTGGGAGAATAAGGGTATAGACGAGAGATGTGATGTAATGTGATGTTCTCCTAGCCGATTTCGACCACGGCGACAACTTCCGAATACTGTCGAGAGCCATCAACTGCGCAGGAGATATTATAGTGCCACAAGTGTACGCGCAAATACAGAGGCACTCACTCGTCCCAACCTACCCGCGCCCGATGTAACGCTGATGCGATAAGATCGGAGGTAGGCTAGGATGCAGTGTCAGAAACACGTGGACAATCACAACACAACCAGACCCGAAAAACAACAATTTATGTTTTAGCACAAATGTTGGCTCCGTATCGAACTCGGGCTCGAACCCAGGACTCGCGGCTTAGAAGTCAGTTCAGCTTTCAGCTCTGACCACTGAGCCACGCGTTCAAATAAATCACTTAAACGAATTCCTGTATGTGAATCCTACCTCTAGTATAATAAAATTTTGGTTAGTGCTTTTCGCGTAGTGCTAATTAAATATTGGTATTATTCATATTGATCCGATAGATGGCGCCTTTAGTTTACAAAGCGCCATCGTTTTGTTATTCACATATTTTTGTAACTCCTTATTGTAAAGTTCAGTAAATTGTTAAAAAAATACCAATATTTTATATCGTCAATCAAAGTAGTCACCCTTTCTTAACGTCCACAGTCTACTTAATGAATTGGGATCACTATAAACCTTTGTCGATCGGGGATGGATGTGGGAGCCTTCCTACATCCATCCTCGATCAAGAACCCAGATGTAGGTACGCTGTCCACCTTAAGGTCTGAAATTAAATGTTCGATACCAGCAACTGAGTAATGTAATTACAGCATCGTAAGTTCACAGTTATATGAATACATTACTTTACTTTACTTTACTTGACGTGGAATGTGTAGGAAATCCGCAACACAACTGATTGGCTAGACCAGGTTAGCGTAATGCGTTTCCCTCTTCACACTCGCTGATACAATCACGCACTTATCATTACTTCGTAAGTGACGAGAACTGATCCATCAATAGGTTGGCAACAAGGTTTTTGATAACCACGTGACCTCAAGGCCAGAAATATGAATCGAAAATCGAATCGAATCCCTGCCAGAGCCAACGTTTGTGCTAAAACACAGAATTAATAGAATCAGGCGTTACTTTGCGGAAATCCATTATAATGAAGGAAAGTAAGTTAATTTGTTAAGATCCGCATGCAAAATATAAAAATGGTGTATATTACCTAGTTTTTTGAAGAGCACCGCCCGACGACAGACGGCGGCCGTCTGACTCTACGACAGACGGCGGCCGTCTGTCGTAGAGTCTATGACGCTTGATAATGCCTCGTTTTGGGGCGAAACACGTGTCGTGTTCTCGACTTCAGTGGTGTATATTATCTAGTGGTAGTATTGTAGTGGTTGGTGGAGGGTACCTGGTGGCGGTTCCTGGTGGAGGTGTTCTTCAAAAAACTAGGTAATATACACCATTTTTATATTTTGCATGCGGATCTTAGCAAATTTACTTACTTTCCTTCAAAACACAGAATGTTGACATAACCTGCATTCGATCTTACTTCATGGCACGGGTAGGTTGAGAAGAGTGAGCGCCCGATACTTGTAGAACTAGCAGCTTGTACACTTGTAGCATTATATTAGGTAGCTTCTTACAGTATTCGAAAGTAGTAAAAAAAAATTTAAAAGCAGCAGCATTTAAGAAGCTCTTAAAAAATAGGCCTCCTCCTATTTTTTAAGAGGACTTTGGAGCTTAGAATATTCCGCTCCGCTGCTCCAATACGAGTTGGCGGACTTCACGTGTCGTCGGAATATTTCTATTACTCAGACATGCAGGTTTCCTCACGATGTTTTCCTTCACCGCCGAACACGTGGTAAATCAGCACTTAAAATTGCAATTAACAACTTTAGTGTTGCCGGCACCGAGAATCGAATCTAGGTCACTCGCGTACTATGAAATTTAAAGCGAGCGCCTAGCCCCTGAGCTACAACGGCTCTTAGGTTACAATAATTTGCCCAGGGTAGATTATAGTACCCTAAGTGTAAGAGGCGCTAACTTGTCTCACTTTTCTGTATTATACAAGTCCCGTACTACGTATATTGTTTGCGACGTATATCGTTTTTTTTAAGTAAACTACATACAAAACGTAAAGTAAACACACAGCAAGACATTAAAAGGGATTTTAGGTGACCATTTCGAGATGGTTATTCTTTTATCTGTTGGAAGCCATGATATTTTCAGGCATTGCCTTCTGTTGATACAAAAAAATTCCACGAGAAGCGATAGTGTGTGCTTTTCCATGCGCACCCACTACATTAGATATCCACCACACTAAACACCACAAAATTTGGATCAAGATATATAGGTATATATATTTGCGCGAAATTTATACATTTAATGAAATTAATTTTACGAATTTTATCGCATTTAATTTTTAAGTATGAGTATTTATAACCCGACGTTTCGAGCGCTTTAAAAATAGTTATAAACTGTTCTAAATAAAATGCGATAATATCCGTAAAATTGGTTTCATTAAAATCCGATAAATGGAATGCAGTATGAGGCAGGAAAATTAATCTAATGAAAAAGAAAGGAAAATTAATAAAATAATGTAATAAAGAAATTAATTCGCATGGAACTCGACCCAGGACTTATAACTTGGCGGTCATATTAGCTGACCACTGAAAGACCACTGAAAGTTTACTGGTAGGAACCCGCTTAGGTAGGTACCAACCCAGGGCCGGTTATTCTGTTGTGAAGCAGTAGTGTGCAAACCATACCGTGTTTCGGTCTGAAGGGCACTGAGAGCTGGTGTAATCATAGGGCAATGTGACTTACGAATTTAGGCCTCAGGGTGACGGGCACAGTGTGGGTCACAGAAATTTACTGAGACAGCAAGACAGCATCTGTTACGGGCAGACGTTGCACTTTCCATCAGGTCAACGTTTTGGTTGTCTCGTCACTTTATAAAATAAAAAAATAAGAAAGAAGTAATTGTTGTTCTACAAATAACTAAGCATTGAAATGAAGTGAAAAGAACAAAGCTTTTCTCAACATCACAAACGTTGACGAAACAATGTCAACATCCAACATCCAATGAACTATCTACCTGGTATACTGATGCAATGGCGTGTCGGACAATCTTGTTCGAATTCAGCAAACAATGGGCGATAAAGCCTTGTTACTACGTAAGAGCGAAGGTTGTTTACGTGGGTTGTTTTTATTTTTAACAATAAAATAAATTGTTACCACTGAAGTGCATCTCGCTGCCATAATTGGGTTATTACTATATTAATTGACGACCGCGTGGCCTAGTGGTCAGAGTACCTGACTTCTAGGCCGCGGGTCCTGGGTTCGAATCCCAGCCGGAGCCAACATTTGTGCTAAAACATAAATTGTTGGTTTTCGGGTCTGGTTGTGTTGTGATTGTCCACGTGTTTCTGACACTGCATCCTAGCCTACCTCAGATCTTATCGCATCAGCGTTACATCGGGTGCGGGTAGGTTCTCTGTGTTTGCGCGTACACTTGTGGCACTATAATATCTCCTGCGCAGTTGATGGCTCTCGACAGTAGTCGAAAGTTGTCGCCGTGGTCGAAATCGGCTAGGAGAACATCATCAATTGGCAGTACTATTTCGATTTGTTTACTAGTAGGCGCAGTTGTTCAAATATCATGAATGAAGTACAGTCACGCCTTTTTCCCATATAAGGGGTACCCATTTTTCGCCTCCGCGAAATACGTCGCCGCCATTATGGTACGATTCAAAAATTTCAAAAAGTATTTGGTTTTCGTCACCTTAGAGCCGTCTGCGTTATACCGCAAATTCGCGCAATTCGTGATTTTTATGGTATAAAGACACGAGAAGACGAAGTAAGTAAGTGCTACGACTGCCCATTACAAATGCCGTGTCACTCAAACCATGCACCAACTGCGCACGTCATCCTGAGAAATCAGTTCTTATGTATTATATACCCAGTAATAGCGGTGTGGTAGCGGCCTAACAGAATCTACCACCCCATCCCATCCCGTGGGTGTCGTAAAAGTTGACAGAGGGAAAATAAAACCAGTAGATGAGCAGCAGCATCTTCCAGGAACATCTGAATAAATAAACTGCGGTTGCCAACCCGCCTGCCAAGTGTGACAACAAAGGCAGAATCCCTCCAATATGAGAGCTACAAACTTTTGTAGCTATCTATGGGGGAGGTCTATTTTCAGCAGTGGACTTGTAATAGGCTGAAACGACGACGACGAGGACGACCCAGTAATTACACTAGCTATCAGAGCCCTTCAATCAGAAAGTAATATTTGCACACTATTGTTTCACCGCAGAATAAGGGGTATCGCGATGGTACCTACTTAGACGGATATCATCAAACGAATCATACCACCAGTTAAAAAAAATTGTAGTGGCATAGCTAGACCGATAGAGCCGACCAATGTATGTTTGGCGGATGTCATGCCAAGGAAAAGGGTAGGTCTAATCTGGGGAGGTCATCTCCTCCTACCAGTAATAATAAGATAAATTTAATAATATGTAGAAAAAGATCATAAAAAGTCAGCGTTCAAAAATAAAATCCTGGAATATTTTAAATAATCGTTGCAAGTTTATATTCTATTTTTCTCTCTAATTCGTGTATTTATATATATGTTTATGTGTATCTGTGTATATGTATGTATTGACATAATTATGTCTATAATATATTTTTTAATCTCGTATTGTTCGCTGCACCGCCTATCATATTCTGCTTATCTATGCTTTGCCTTATGGTTGACTGGAAGATACCATTAGTGAGCCGTGTGGTAGCGGCCTAAGAGAATCTACCACCCCATTCCGTCCCGTGGGTGTCGTAAAAGTCGACAGAGGGAAATTATAACCAGGAGATGGGCAGCAGCATCTTCCTGGAACATCTGAATAAATAAACTGCGGTTGCCAACCCGCCTGCCAAGCGTGGCAACTATGGCAAAATCCCTCCATTATGAGAGCTACAAACACACACTTTTGTGGCTATCTATGGGGGAGGCCTATGTTCAGCAGTGGACTTGTGATAGGCTGAAACGACGACCATTAGTGAATTAGAGCGTAAATAAATAAATGGTTCGCGTCTCAGAAACTTCCATAGCGCGGTTTTGGACGTAAACGATATTTTTGAGCTTCATAAGTGGCGACATAGATGTCGCTTCATATGAAAAGCCTGGCATAGCCAGTATTTATGTGTAACAAGGTTTATTTATGTTTTCTTTCAACGCAAACCTCTTGGTAAATTATAGATGTTTACAAACGTTACAGGCGCAGGCGGTATCACGTTCGCGTTTATGGACAATAATACAGAACGCGTAGATCATTAAACTACCATGCTAACGAACTAAGTGTTGACTAGCTATTGCTAATTCTCTTTCTTCTCCTTTTTTTGATCGTAGCAATTAACTACCAACTCAAGCCACGTTTACCAATGTCGAGTAATAATTTTCCTATCATGTAATTCATTTAAAAAGTCGTAAACTATTTTCAAGTATCAAGTAACACTTCCCGGTATAAGTGTATTATTTTTAGCTAAGTTTCAATATTCAAGTAACAATATTTCAAAATTTCGATTGACAGTAAAATTATAGTTTTTTTTATTGGATAAAGTGATGAAACGAGCAAACACGTTCACCTGATTGTAAGTGCAACGTCTGCTGATAACAAATGCTGTGTCACCCAGAAACTTTCTCTGTGACACCACACTGTGTCCATCACCCTGAGACATAAGTTCTTAAGTCTCATATGCCCAGTGATTACGCCCTACGATTAGTCACCATGGCACCTACCTAGACGGACTCCTGCATAGGAGTTCTACCACCAGCAAAAAGTTGACTTACTACTACTACTTAGTTGAGCACTGAAGATTTGCTGGTCTACAGGAAACAAAAAGAAAAATACAAATTTGGTTTTGAATTTAATTTTCCAATCACTGTACACATTCACGAGCGTTTGCTGCATAGTCAACTATCAATATTAAACATCTAAACTCAGAAAATACACAGAAATTACAAAATTATATACTACCGCCACTTTTCAAGATGGCGCCAAAAGTCCCTTTGCTAGTTATAATTTTTCAAACTCGATAACTCTCTTAAATGAAACGTTTTCTAATTCGACTGCGACTCCTGTGACAGCCGAACGTCTCTCTTGTTGAAAATTAACGAGTGCAGCAGATGCATCAACAGAATAAACATTGAGTCGAGCAAACTACCGTGCACACACATGAATCCTGTATCATACATCCGCCTAGTGATGTACCGCTTTAAGCTAGAAATGGTCTCGAGTTCCGTAACTCTCCGGTAGCTGATTGCTAAACAGAGAAAAATAAATAATATGAACCAATAATAGACCTAAGGCGCACGACAAACTGTTATTTAGTTATAAAATTTCAAAAATATATTTCATTACGTTTATTACGTAGCGGTGGCGGAGAATCTGCCACCCCGTCTCATCCCGTGGGCATCGTGAAAGTCGACAGAAGGAAAATGAAAACCAGGAGATGGGCAGCAGCATCTTCCTCGAACACCTGAATTAATAAACTGCGGTTACCAACCCGCCTGCCAAGCGAGACTACTCTGGCAAATTCCCTTCTAAAATGGGAGCTACAAATTTTTGTGTTAATATATGGGAGAACATAGGCCAGGTTCAGTACTGGACTAGTTCTGATGTTCATTGATTCATGATTCATGATTCATTGGAATAAAAAATGTTTAGAATTTAAAGCAATAGACATACTTAATTTTTAAAAGATATGTAAAGAGTCAGGGCGTATGAAATATTTTATCTAGCAAGAGTACTTGACAATTTCACTTTATTAAACTAATAATGAATACAATTTCTAATAAAACCAACAAATAAAATGTTGAGTCCATTCGATGCATCTAACTTCACATGAGATTAAGGCCGAACCATCCAATCCGCCACCACTAATGTATCCGCCATCACTAATGTCAAACTTCGTGTGTTTCTTATTAACACTATTAACCCGAGTTATGTCGAGCTCCATTCTGTGGGAATAACGAAACGACGAAACTAATCGGGCTATTAAAGATTTCGGAACTTTCGTATAGCTTCAGCTGCAGCCATTACTGTCAATTTAAGATCCTGTAATCTTCTGTATTTGCGTCCAATGTTTTAATAAAATGACTTGCCAATATATTATTCCGACACTAGTGGTGTTAGTTTTTATTTGAAACGGAAGTTATGATGAATTTCAGTATCGGCGACTACTTTATGGTATACCATACATACATACATACATAAGATCACGATTGTATCCCATAAGGGGTAGTCAGAGACTGGGCACTCACTGCAAAAACAGATGACTGCCACAATCCACGTTTCACCAAAACAATGCAATGCACTTGGTGTGATAGGTGGTGAGCCCATCGCCACCATGCGTTGATGAGTGCACAGTGCAGTTTAATTCCTTATTCGCCTTTTACGAGATCCATTGGATGAGATGGAGTGGTAGTATTCTTTTAACGTGCCGCCACCATATGCATTGATAATGTTTGAATTATATTGGTCTCCAGCGTCACTCGCAATAATAAACTACATTTCCTCCCTGAATGCTCAAACATGAATTACATACAGAGCGAGTCCAGCAAATGGCACAAATATATATTTTTTTATATTAGCAACTCTTACCTAATTTAGCTGTCACTGATGCCGTCCCAGATTTTATTCTCTGGATTCAGACTTTCTCTACTCTGATACTTGATTTTTTTACATTTTCTACATAACTTTTAGAAATAATATTTTAAATGACCAATCCGTCAATTCAAATTATTATCCTTGTTTTAAATTACTTACTTAATTTTGTAAATAATTCAAAACAAATAAAATAATGTATTAAAACACTGTTTTCATTAATCTAAATTGTCAATTAATGCATAATTTGCTTAAATACATAATTTTTAATAAAACAAAATCAGGCTTGTAGTGACAATGTATGTAATTTTAATAAAATAACCGGCTTGGAAATAATGATTATGTCTTTTCCATAAAGAGATTGTTAAAAGAAGATAAGATCGACAGAATTGATAAATTAATTACAAACAAAGAGAAGCTGTAGCATATTTATAAATATGCAATCGTATTCTTAACAAAACGACCGCGTGTTCGAGAGAACCTTAACGCTGCGATTCCTGGGTTGGAATCTGAGTTCGAAAAGATAAGTTGTAGGTTTTCAGCGTTGTAGTTTTGTGTTCATTTTGTCTCTGTATCTGACACTGCATCATGCTACCTCCGATCTTATCGCATGAACGTTATATTGGGCGGAGGAAGGTTAGGACAAGTGAGCACCTCTGTGTTTGCGCGACACTTGTGTCAATATAAAATCTTCAGAAGATATTCGGAAGTTTTCGCCGGGGTTGAAAAATTGGCCAGGAAGACATTCTGAGCGAGAAGATTTGAAAGAGAACTTAGAGATAAATAAATAGGCTGGCCGTATCGGGTTGGCCATATATGCTGAAGATCCGATAAACGGTATAATAGACGCGGCATTGAGTGAGGACCCCGTTAAGGCAAGCTTAGTGTGAGCAACCTACGCTAGGCGGCCGGCAGAAGTTGGATACCAGCGTAAAACTGGAAATTGCTCTCAGGAACGCGCTCTCATGGTGTGATTCCCATGCATATCGGAGGACATCCATTGGCTAAATATAATTTTGAATGTAAGGAATGCCTTAATGATAACAAACCTTCAGTAAGAGACAGCACTGCGAGAAGAAGAATTTAGAATGACATTAAAATAGACCGAACGGAATCGGTAAGTCAAAATATGAAATGAAAAAGTGAGCTTCTACTGAGATTCGAGGTGTGTATCCGAAGCTTTATTGTTTTCATTGTCCTGCAGTCGATTTAAACTTTAAAATCAATCAATTAAACATATTAGATGAATATAAAAGAATTCAGAATATTTCTTGACAACGAGCAGGTTTCAAATTCGTGCTTATAAAAGATCTGTCAGAAAAGATAAGCATTCTGGCGAAGGAGGCCGCACTAATGAGTTTTAAATATATCCAGACAATTGAACATTTCAAAGAGGGACGCTTATTAAAAATGAAATATTATGTTAATTAAGAGTTACACGCACGGAGATGTCCACTTAAGAGTGCGTTTACAAGACGGTCTCGATGTGATCCATACCTTGTATGGAGGAACTAATGAGACGGAGCCGCCGCAGGCACGCGAGACATCCCGCCTGGTTTTGGGAGTTTTTCCCATTCAGCTGACCTTGTTAGCTCGATACGGATTTGGACATTCTATCAAGGTCTTTTACGTATTCGATTGTATTTTTTGTTGACTGTTTATTTAAACGTTTCTACCGGTAAGATGTAACTTAGCGGAGGATATCAATGAAAGCGTTGGTAATAATTTTCGTCTCGTACCGTCTCTTAGTTTCAAAACTATTCTCATCAGTGCGTCTTGGTATTGGTTTTACGCTTAAACGTTTTATGATATATTATATGATACGCGACTCAACTTCCACTTGTTAATTACAACTGGAGGTCTGTCTATCTGAGATATATTGAAATGTCTTCCACAGTTGTAAATCCTTCTGGCTGTTACATATCATAAATTAATATCGAAAGCTACCACGCCACATGTCTTACATACACTTCGAGACTTCTTCCAACAGATCAAGATTTCAATGCAGACCGGGAACAGAGAGCATCGGATAAATAACGATAAATTTTGCGATCGTCAATCAGCCCACGCGTGGTGATTACAGTAATTCTTTCCAACTTGAACACACCTATATCCATCAGTTGATTATTTGCACAATGATTGATATTGAGGATAAGACAAAAATAATATCAAGATAAAATATTTATGAGCCATGCCGATAAACTGCATACTTTGTTTCTTACCAAATTATTATTTTACTGGTGGTAAGATTCCTAAGGAATCCGTTTAGGTAGCTACCACCCCAGGTCTGTTATTCTGCCGTGAAGCAGTTGTGTGCAAACACTACTGTGGTTCGGTCTGAAGGGCACTGAGGACTAGTGTAATCACTAGGCATACGAGACTTAAGAACTAATGTCTCTGAGTGACGGGCGCAGTTTGGTGTCACACAGAAATATTCTGGGTGACACAGTATTTGTTATGGGCAGACGTTTAATTGTGACAAGACGAGAAAAACGGTCACCTGATGGTTCTTTAACCAGTGTAAAGACAAATAGTGCCCAAGGGATATTTAATAAAAACCTACATCCACGCGGACGTAGTCGCGGGCATCAGCTTGTACCTATATAAAAATACCTGAAAATAACAAGCCGACCTATTTATCCCATATAAAATTATCGGAAGCCGCCGTCCTTATCTATATGATAACGTTTTAAATGTAGCTCGATATCATATCTAGTTTCAGTTTCACTTGTAAGCCATAGTGTGTTGGACTCTGTCATGTGAGGAAGTGATAAACATGTCAAAAGTATCAGCAAAACCGGAATCCAGCTTGCAGAATGTAAAAGTTGATGTGATGAGACACTCGCGTGATTCCTCGCGATACGCTGAAAAGAGAGGCGCTCCTAAAGTTGCCAACAGAAGCAGTGACTTTGTTTATGTGAATTCGGCGTTTGTTGATAGTTTGAATAATGTAAGTGAAGTGAGAGTACCGCAGCGTCCCACAAGGTGAGTTTTTGGGCCATTATTGTGTGAATTCTTCTATTGCTTAATATAAATAAATACAGTCGCTCGTCCGGGACTTGGTAAAATGGTGGAATATTCATTTCTGGAACTTGGTTCATTTCAAATATGCCAGAGCTAAAATACTCAGGTCGGTGATGAACAGCGGTGTCAGAGTGCTTTTTTATAGAAGAAAGTGACGAGACGAGCAAATCGTACACCTAGTGGTAAGTGCAACGTCTGCCCATAACAAACGCTATGTCACTAAGATCTTTTCTGTGCACCACACTGCGCTATTCACTCTGAAGCATCGGTTGTGAAGTCTCATATTCCCCGTGTTTTTATTTATTTCGTTTGCAAGCTACCGCTCGTTAGCAGAATAACTGGCACTGTGGTGGTTCGTACTTAGACGGGTTCCAGCATAAGAATCGGACGACCAGTAGTCGTAGTCAGTGCCGGCTTTTAAAGTCGCCAATGCGTTTGCCAAGCGTAGCGATTTTGGCGAATCCTCCCAGCTGGGAAGAAGCTTACATCCATACTTATATTATAAATGCGAAAGTAACAATCTCTGTCCCACTGTCTGTTTGTTACCTTTTTACGGCTCAAAATTTGAAGCGATCGTGACGAAATTTGGCACAGAGATAGCTTGCATCCTTAAGACAGACATAGGATACTTTTTATTGTTGAAAATAAAAATATATAATTAGTCAACTAAATAAGAAAAAAAAATTATTTTAAAAAAAGCGTGGGGTGCTTTTTAAGATATCATCGAAATGATAATCCTTCTTCTCATATCTGTCAATGAAATATTTATAACTAGTGACACCATGCACCCCACGTTCTTTTTTAAAATAAAACATTTTTTCTCTTATTTACACTATTATTAATTTATATTTATTAGAATTTTTTACAGTATTCTTAATTTAAATTTATTAAAATTTATTTTCTATTTTTTAGTTTGGTTTTCTATATAAAGCGTATTTTTTAGTTTTTTCAAACTATTATTTTAAAGGAAAGATCTGTAATACCTATGTTAAGTCGGATGGAAATGAAGAAAATACAACGTGACATATTTAAATGTTTTAAAATAATAATGGAAATTCTTAACAAGTTTTTTGTGTTTGATGAATGCAACTAATACGTAAACACATCGATACATGGAGGTCCCGTTATTGTCTTATCTGATTTGATTTTCTGACCTGGGGGGCTACTATGTAACTGTGTTTCATTTGATCCCACTAACCAATGAATAAGCTTTATTTTGGCGTATGAACAGTAGACTCCCTGATTGGAATTATTAAGACAATTGAAGGTATTTCAACCCAGATCAGCAGGGACCGTACCGACAAATAACTTCTTTTGGATTCTGATATAACGCATATAACGCGTAATAGTACAGCGATGTTGACTTGTTTTTGTGGATAATATGACATCACAATTGAGTCTTAAATAATTTTTCACTTCTTTAAATCAAGTGGAATAACTGCAGTGCATGTTTGTTTGCAATCGAAAAACCATAATCTGATAATACAAACAGATTAATTAAATAAAGACGTATTTCAAGTATGCAATAAGATATATTGGAAACAGCACATAAGTCTTCATATATGAATGATTTGATTTAAGAAGCTTTTTTTTATAAGTTTAATTTATAAGTAAGTGCAACGTCCGCCCACAACAAATGCTGAGTCACCTAGACTATTTCTGTGTGACACCACACTGCGCCCGTCACCCTGAGACATCAGTTCTTAAGTCTCAAATGCCCAGTGATTACGCTAGCTCACAGTGCCCTTCAAACCGAAACACAGTAATGCTTGCACACTGCTTCAAGGCAGAATAACTGGCCCTGGGGTGATACCTACCTAGTCGGTGTCGTCTGGCGAGTGACGAGGACTGGAGATTAAATATATGGCAATATGGCATTCCATCATATCCGTTATGTAGACTACGCCTCGCTTGTCACTCGTATTACCAATAATAAAAATATAAAGTAGCACAGCAATAGATGTTCATTTATTTTAAACATTGCGCCACGCGGCCATTGTTGTAATTTATTTCGTATTTAAGGCAACAGTAGCAAGTTTACTGCCCGTGTGAAACTTGAATATTGAGGTAAAATATATATATTTTTTAGCAATAAGTACGTGTAGCAATTATAAACTTAAAAGCAGTGAAATAAAAAATAAAAAGGATGGTTGGGTATTACCACCAGCTTGGAATCCTATAATTAATAAAATTAAGTCAAAAACCAAGCATACCACTGCAAGACTTCAAGACACAGTTAGCTCTTTCTGCGTAGATCGGACCACAAATAATAATTAAAAGCTGAAGGTACTCCGGGTTAACTATGACATCAGGACATCTGTCACCTCAGTCCCCCCGTGACCGTGGGTGCTGTAAAGCACTCGAAACGTCGGGTTATAAATAACAAAAATAAACGCGATAAAATCCGTAAAATTAGTTTCATTTAAAAGTGAAATAGAAGTTGAGAAAGTTTTACTGAAGATTTGTTGGACAGCTGGAGTAATAATACTTAAATCACTGTACACTTCTACGAGCACTTGCTGCATAGTAGGTATTATAATCGTATATCAAAATATTAAATACATAAAAACAGTGACGCCTTGTCACAATATTACGAGTAGGCAAAAACCATACTAATATATAAAAAAAAATAGATAAAATGACGAAACGAGCAAATGAATGAAACGTTATCTGATGGTAAATGCAACGCCTGCCCATAACAAATGCTGTGACACCCAGAACATTTCTGTATGACATCACACTGCGCCCGTCACCCTGAGACATACGTTCTAGGTCCCATATGCTCAGTGATTACGCTAGCTCTCAGTGCCCTTCAAACCGAAACACAGCTATGTTTGCACACTGCTAAATCACGGCAGAATAACTGGCCCTGGGGTGGTACCTACCTAGACCGATTCCTGCATAGGAATACTACCACCAGTACTTAAAAATAGATGGTAGTATGTACTCCCATAACCGCTTTCCGTAAGTATTTACGTATTTAGTCACAACGCCACGCAAGTGTCATGGTTTGCTAGGGCTAGCTACATATGTACATCAGGGCAAAGGTTTTTAATAAGTCGGTTGATACTATGATGCTCTCTGCGTAATACGCTCATTTGAACCTTGTTTGTAAACATCTACAAACTTACAATATTTAAACAAAGTATAGTAGTCCCTGTGTTGTTTTTTTTTTTATCTTTTCATGTAAGATATTCTTAAGTAATGATATCGGTAAGTTGTAGATGGTTTCAACAAAGGATTTATATGTACGACGGATTTATGTTATTTTGATTCGCTTCATAAAATAAGCTCAAATCCCATAAAATATCCCAGTGATTATATTAATTTATTCATCATCATCATCATTTCAAGGTTGCAATAGTGGACTAGTGATAGGCATCACTAGTCCACTGCTGAACATAGGCCTCCCCAATAGATCGCCACAAGAGTTTGTAGCTCTCATTTTGGAAGGAATTCTGCCATAGTTACCACACTTGGCAGGCGGGTTGGCAAACGCAGTTTATTTATTCTGCTGTTTAAGGAAGATGCTGCTGCACGTACTCTGGTTTTAATTTTCCCTCTGTCGACTTTTACGAAACCCCCGGGATGAGATGGGGTGGTAGATTCTCTAAAGCCGCTACCACACGGCGATCTTCAAAATAAATATTTCAGTGTTAGCACCTCATTATAGTGATATTAACACTATTATATTCACCCATGCACGTCATTTGATAAGATTCTATAAAAAGTATAAACGCAATTGTGTGCATAAGAGAATTCTCACACCTGCACGATATTCCAGTATTATCGAACATGATATAAGTGGTAGGATACCTATGCAGGAGTCCGTCTAGGTAGGTACCACCCCAGGGCCAGTTATTCTACCGTGAAGCAGTAGTGTGCAAACATTACTGTGTTTCGGTTTGAAGGGCACTGTGAGCTAGCGTAATCACTGGGCATATGAGACTTAGGAACCTATGTCTCAGGGTGATGGGCACAGTGTAGTGTCACACAGCATCTGGGTGGCACAGCATTTGTCATGGGCAGACGTTGCACTTACCATCAGGTGAACGTTTTGCTCGTTTCATCACTTTATGCAATAAAAAAAAACCATAGTTGATAGTCTGGATTATTAAAAAAAAAATACAAACAATTTGTGATGTTCTTGGTAAAGTTTAAAACCACGTTAAAAGGATAACAGTGATTAAGTTACTGGTTACACAGTTAAGTTTTATTGGTATTACCACTGATATTTGAACTTGACACTGAGCTGACGTAGTGATCCACGTCGGCCTGAAGTAACTATCGGAAACCCTGATACTCGAACACATCAATCAGTGTTTATATACGATAACATTTTCATTATCTATTTTTATCAATTTTACGAAAGATTGGATTTCAACTTATATCCTTTTTTTACTCATAGGGATTACTTATTATACTATAATAAGTAATGTCGTGTGACGTAAGAGGATCTAACGACTCATATCAACAAGTGAATGTCATATACTCGTAAAGAAATCCTACAAAATATTTGTTGGCTTTCAACAGCGAAAATATTATCTCAGACATCATTATTTCAGCCTATCTAGTCCACTGCTGAACATAGCCCACTCCATATTGCTTCATAAGATTATTATTGCTACATAAGATTGTAGCACTAATTTTGGGGGGGATTTTGCCATAGTTGCCACGTTTGGCAGGCGGGTTAGCAACCGCAGTTTTTTTATTCAGATGTTTCAGGAAGATGCTGCTGCCATCTCCTGGTTTTTTTTTCCTCTGTCGACTTTTAAGACTTTCGCGGGATGAGATGGGGTGGTAGATTCTCTTAAGCCGCTACCACACTCAAACATGCTTTAACTAAATTACCTATAACGATGACAAATGGCTAAAGTGTAAAATGAATAGTGTGGCAGTTTCACTGGTGGCAGGATTTCTGTGCTGGAATCCGTCTAGGTAGGTACCACCCCAGGGCCAGTTATTCTGCCGTGAAGCAGTAGTGTGCAAATATTACTGCGTTTCGGTCTGAAGGGCACTGAGAGCTAGCGTAATCACTGGGCATATTAGACTTAGAATTTGTCTTAGGGTGTCGGGCGCAGTGTGGTGCTACACAGAAATATTCTGAGTAACACAGCATCTGTTATGGGCAAACGTTGCGCTTACCATCAGGTGAACGTTTTGCTCGTCTCGATACTTTATCATATAAAAAAAAAGGCTAATTAAGAAGAATTTACTTTTGTTTAATTAATTCGACTAAGGGAAACCACCTTAAATATGCCTGCTAACATTGATCAGGTGACCAGCAGCATATTTTATTAAGTTATATACAGAAAATACTCTAACAATGAAGTTCCTAATCAAATTATGATATAATTCCTTCTCATTATAAAGATACCTGTGCACCTGTGTGTGTAGGGAGACCTATGGCGCCTGATAGTTTTTATTTGTACAATTCGTCTAATATTATATGCCGGTGATAATTTAAATAGATCATTGCATAATTTTTTTTTATTTTTTTTTTAAAACCAAGCCCCACAGTAGGATTTTCTCCTGTATCGTGGGTGCGTTTTACAAACATATATTTCACATGCACAACACAACCAGACCCGAAAAGCAACAATTTATGATTTTGCACAAATGTTGCCTCCGGCTGGGATTCGAACCCAGGGCCGGTGGCGCAGAAGTCAGGTACGCTAACCACTACGCCACGCGGTCGACATATTTATTTATTTATTTATTGTTTATTGAACCATTAAGTAAAGGAACAAAAGGCGGACTTAATGCTAAAAGCATTCTCTGCCAGTCAACCTTAGGGCAGTGAGTAAACAGCGAAGGCGGTTAATAAAACAATAGATTATTAAATAAATAAATGAATATACATACATATACATACATACACATACCTAAATACTATATGACATAATATACGAATACATACTTCTAATACAATATAAATAATGCATATTATTATAAACAAGGATTATATTATACTAAGGATATTATACAGTAATGATGATGATGATGATGATCATTATTAGGATAAGAGTTCACACTTAGAAACAGAGGACGCTGCATTTGATTTTGAGCCCGCTTGGTAGGAAGATTTACGATGGTAGAATCATATTTCTCCAATATCCATGGTATTTTTTAGATATTATTTATTAGATTAGATAGAAATTTTTTAGCGCGACTAAAAAAAAGGGTGAGGAAGATCTAATTAAGTTGACCGATTGAGCGACTGTTGCCTACTTTATTAATACAGGTATAAGCTGCAAGTAAATAGAAACGTAACACAGTTTATTATTTTTCAGTGTGGTACGAGAGCAATATTGGACGTGTTCAAAATGGTCCTTCGCCCAAAGGATCATGGCTGTTGCTGTGGGCGTTCTTGCGGGTGCAGTCGTAGGCCTTGCGCTGACTATAGCTCTCAGACAAGGCGACACTGACATCATCGGAGGCTTGTTCAGATCTCATCCGGCACCTGATTAAAGACTTCAGCTCATATACATGAGGGATCTGTTCGTGTTAAACATTTGTTACGGTATATGCGAAATGACTGTCAAGTAAAGATAACAAAAATCTATTTTAATGTTAAGCATTAGTTAATCCATATATTTTAAATACAATTCGTGATCATGTACTTTATTTATTGATTGTATCGCTTTTATACCACATGAACTGAGTTTTGATTGCACACGTATACGATATAAAGAGTTTATTTGTAATATAAATATTTTATGTATTGTTTAATTTGCAATGTTACACAACTTGTTTTTATCATCAGCAGAAGCACGGACTTAAAAAAAGACACAGATGACCCATAAACTTTTCCAAGTTGGAAATTTAGCTGTATCCGTATTTACCACGCTTGGCAGGATGACTGCTGGTACATTAGAAAGAAAGAAAGAAAGAAAGAAAGAAAGAAAGAAAGAAAGAAAGAAAGAAACCACTTTATTTGACACAACATCAACAAGAATCACAAAAAATAGTGTAAAAAAAGACAATTTTTTTTACAGTACCATATCGCACGTTATACGATACTTGCCATCAGTGGCTTGTGTATTTTAAGCCTGACATATAAGTGTCTGATACTCCACGGAGTATTCCAGCCATCAAGATTCTCTCGACATTTTGCTTAAAAACGCAGACCGCATAAATTCTGTAATTTTTTCTATTGAAGAAGGCAAAACAAAAATTGCTTATTTTTGTATGCAAATGCCGATAGGTGTTCAGCAGAATAGAATAGCAGGTAATTCTTTCCTACCGCGGTGTCGTAAGAGGCAACTGAGGTATTTATCGGACAGCCTTTATTCCTGCAGAACGACACTATAATATGTAATGCTGTCACTATACTGCTGTTAGCAGTGTGAGGAACGCTATGGGTAGTGAGAATTATTTGACTCGTACCATAATGGCGGTGATGTTCTTAGCCACCCGTGTGTTTCGGTCTGAATTGATTACACTGATAACACTAGCTAACAGTGCCCTGTTAGCTAGTGTAATCACTGGACATATGATACTTAACAACTGATGTCTCAGGGTGATGGCAGACGATGCACTTACCAACGTTTTGCTCGTTGCATCACTGGATCCAACAAAAAAGCAATTCAATCAAATTGGTTGGTTAGGTCATAATTTTATACTGCACGTGGAGATTTGTTGTTGATTGAATTGAGTTGGATTTTGATAGTTGACCACTTGGTCGATGTAGGATTTAGCGAGTGAAACGTGAAATACGCATCAACAATTTCGAGTGTCTTTGGGATGGGATTTTGCCATAGTTGCCACGCTGGTGGTTGGCAACCGCAGTTTATTTATTCAGATGTTCCAGGAATATACTGCTGCCCGTCTCCTGGTTTTTATTATCCCTATGTCGACCTTTACGACACCCACGGGATAAGATGGGGTGATAGAATCTCTTAAGCCGCTACCACACGTTACTATTATAGGTACATAATTGTATATGAAAACTGAACCGAAGACCATATCCCTTTCTATATACCATAATATAGGATAAGATACCATGCATTATAAAGTAACTAAGATGTCTCGTTTTGTATTCGTAAGCCCTCTTAAGTGTTGAACGACTCTGATTAGTTTTTCTTATAAAAAAATGATGTAATCAATAACTACTGTATACAGCATATTATCTGTTTATAGAACATTTTCTTTATTTGTATTGGATAAGATAAGCAATTCAAAAAGAAAAAAATGTTGAACTTTTCTTTGAATATCTGCCTGACAAGATTTAGATAGATAGATAGTAGATACTTTATTCATTGCATCACAGCGAAGAATTACAATAAAATAATAAAAAGAAAAAACTAAAGAACTAAAGTTGTAAGCCTAATTTTTTTTTTTTTTTACTATACGTGACAGTTTTTCCTACAGTGTGACGCAACGAATAGGTCTGCGCTCAGTATGAATTACGGATGCCCGCAACACTGATTTTCAGCACAGCCTTATTTTTATCGCTTGAAATATTCTATAGAAGAAAAGTGTTATCATCATCATGATCATCATTTCAGCATCATCACTAGTCCACTGCTGAACATAGGCCTCCCCAAAGATTGCTACAAATGTTTGTAGCTGTCATTTTGTTGGGAATTTAGCCATAGTTGCCACGCTTGGCAGGCGGGTTGGCAACCGCAGTTTATTTATTCTGATGTTCCAGGAAGACCCTGCTGCCCATCTTCTGGTTATAATTTTCACTCTGCCGACTTTTACGACACCCACGGGATGAGATGGGGTGGTAGATTCTCTTAAGCCGCTACCACACGGCGCTAGTAGTAAAGTGCAAGTGGTATTATAATACAATAAATATATATTAATTATTAAAAGGTACCATACATGTTCTCTCGTTTTATTTTAACCACAGGCTCGCATGCCGTGCCGTATATGGACATCAAGACGTGTATGAGACGGTGTTAATTTAATACCATTAGATTACCCGTTTCAAAAGTAAATTTACTGTCAATCAATACTGATAGCTCAGGGGTTAGGCGCTCGCTTCAAATTTTGTAGTACGCGAGTGACCTGGGTTCGATTCCCTGTGCCGGCACCACTAAAATAGTTGATTGCAATTTTAAACGCTGATTTGCCAGATACTTCGGTGAAGGAAAACATCAAGAGGAAACCTGCATGTCTGAGAAATAAAACAAAATATTTGGAAGATATGTGAAGTCAGCCGATCCGCATTGGAGCAGCGTGGCGGATTTTTCCGAGCACCCAAAAAAACCCTCCCAGAAGTAGACGAGGCCTGTGCTCAGCAGTGGGACATTTATAGGCTGTCACTTTACAGTAAGAAACCCAATCGGTAAAGATAACAGACTGCTTTAACCTGACTTCCTTTCTAATAACTTTAATAGGCGTAACTGTATATACTCGTATCTACGAATAACTTATTTCAGTTTAAGAAAAAGAATTTTCACGACGAACAAATAAACGATAAAATTTAATTAAAATAAATAGATTAAAATTAAAATGAGTCCAATTGGTATTTTAAAAAAATATTCAAATGATGCTCCACACAAAATAATTTTTTTTTTTTATATATATATAGGAGAGGGGGCAAACGAGCAAGTGGCTCACCTGATGGTAAGTGATCACCACCGCCCATGAACAACCGCAACACCAGAGGAATCGCGGGTGCGTTGCCGGCCTTTGAGGAAGGAATAGGCTCTTTTCTTGAAGGTCCCTAAGTCGTATCGGTCCGGAAAAACCGCCGGCGGCAGCCGATTCCATAAAGTGGTAGTGCGTGGCAGAAAATTCCGCGAAAAACGCACTGTGGTGGAATGCCAACCATCCAGGTGGTGCCGATGGAATTTTGTGTTCTGCCGCAAAGTGCGATGGTGAAAACCAGCGGCTGGAATTATTCCGAACAATTCCTCGGAACACTCCTGAACACTCAATTTTTTCGGGAGCCATTTTTTTTTCTTCAGACTTTTTATAACGCGATCTTAATATAAGTAATTGCTTAATTTAAGGAACAGGTCCAAATATGAATTCATAAAATTGAGGGTGTGTTGATCAATAACGGAATGGGTTGAACCAATCAACCTTTAAAGCCCACTCCAAAGCTCTTAATTGAAGAAAAAACTGAATTTTTCTGGTAAAAGGAATTAAACCACTATAGTCATTATGTTATCTTGATATAGATATTTTAAAAGACTGTGTAAGAGACGACCTCGTTTTTTTTTTTTTTTTGAATGAGTAAGAAGTGATGAAACGAACAAAACGTTCACCTGATGGTAAATGCAACGTCGGCCCATAACAAATGCTGTGTCACCCAGAAAATTTCTGTGTGACGCCACACTGTGCCCATCACACGAGACATAAGTTCTTAAGTCCCATGCTCAATGATTACGCTAGTTCTCAGTAGTCTCAATAGCTCTGTATTTCGGCCTGAAGGGCACTGAGTGGAATTACTGGGAATATAAGACTTATGACGGATAATGAATGCTGTGACCCATTACATTTCTGTGTCAACCATCTACGCTTGTCACCCTTGGACATCAGTTCTTAAGTCTCATATACCCAATAATTACATTACAGTAATATTACAGTAACATTTGCACACTACTGCTACGCAGAATCACTACAGTGCCTACTTAGTCGGATTCCTGATTAGGAATCCCGATACCAGTAAACAAGACGAAAATTCATTTTCAGTTTCAGCTTCGTCCGCAGGTAATCGCAGACTATATATTATTTTACACATTTTAATTTTACTTTGAGTAACTTCTCAATAACCAAGGCGAGCGAAGGTCGCTCGAAGGCGGCGCTATCTCTGTAGATCCGATTAGAGATAACATGTGATGATCGATGAGGCCTGCGTTGCGCTTGCGCCGGTCTCACTGACTCATTAATATAGCTCGACTTTTATAACCTTAATTTAACTGTGCCAAATGAATAACAAGAAAGTTATAAATGGAGTCAATAAAGATCATGAAAAACATATCTTTATTTGAAAAGAAACAAATGCTGTGTCACACAGGACATTTCGTCATGCTGAGACAATCTTCTTAAGACTTGTCTTGTGAATTACACTGGCTAACAGTGCCCTTCAGGCCGAAACACAGTAACTTTTGCACACTACTGCTTTAAAACTAAATGACTGGTACCGACCTACACGGATTCCTAGAGATCAGTAAAACTACTCTACTTTCTACAGTAATGGCGACATAACTATAATGTACTTTTTCAAACTATATAATCGCTTGTTTGTCATATTATCCAGCAATAAGTAGATCTGCTTGATCGAGTCAAAATACTCAGTCGAAGACAATATTTATGGATTTCTGGGCTTTAGCACTAAAAATACACCCCATGTATATATGGGATGTATTTTTAGTGCTAAAGCTTAGTGATTTTATACGGTTCGTGGGTTCGAATCACAGCCAGACCTAACATTTGTTCACAAACAAAAATTTTTGGTTTTCAGATCTGGTTGGGTTGCGATCGTCCCCATGTTTTCGAAACTGCATCCTTTTTTTTCTTTCTTTTTATTGGATGAAGTGATGAGACGAGAAAAACGTTCACCTGATGGGACCGAGATATGATTCCTTAAATCTCGTATGCCCAGTCATTATACTAGCTCACAGTGCTCTTCAGACTGAAACACAGTAATGTTTGCACACTACTGCTTCACGGCAAAATAACTGGCCTGGGGTGGTACCTACCTAGACGGATTGCCCGCATAGGAATCCTACCACCTACAAAACCCTACCTCCGATCATATCGCCTGACTATTAACGGGTGCTGGTAAGTCAGTACGAGTGAGTGCTTCTACGTTAGCGCGTTCAATTCTAGCACTACAATGTCTCCTGCACAGTTAACAGCTTCCAACAGTGTTCGGAGGTATCGTCGTAGTCGATAATTTGCCAGAAGAATATTAGTTGGTCATTAAAGCCGCCGATCTCCTGGTTGTCGTTCCCCTCTGTCGACTTTTACGACACCCACGGGACGAGAAGGGGTGATAGAACCACACGACTCAGTTTTTGAGGTTTTAAATGGCGTGGTATTATTCAAACATATGAATTCGGTTCGCAACTTCCTTATAATGTCGGAAATTTCCAAGTGCACCATCTGCTCATAACAAATGCTGTGTCACCCAATCATTTCTGCGATGCACTACACTGCGTTCTTTGCCCTTAAACATCAGTTATTCAAGTCTCATATACCCAGTAATTACACTTACTAACAGTGTCCTTTAGACCGAAACAGAAATATTAGCACACTACTGTTTCACGGCAGAAAACTAGACTGATTCCTGCATAAGAAGTCTACAAACCTTTCGAATGGCGAATACGGATCTATTTTAAAAAATATAGTCCCCAGCCATTTCTATTAAACTATCGCTCTTTGACTGTGGATACTAATTTCAGATGCGTTATTATGCAAGAAAGTACAAAAGGGCGTATACAACAAATTCTTCACCAACTTGTCAAAAAGGCGACACACGACTAACCGCCATTCATAACGGCGATAAATTGCCGTCGCTGGCTAACCTTTACACTGGCGGTCTCGTAAAAACGACACCGTAGTCGTTAAAAAAACGATCCACAAGTTGTTCAAGTACAGTCGCCGACAAAATGCTTAACCTTTTTATTTTTATTTTACAGAATTTTGCGGAACTGATTATAAAATGCATGCTTAATTACAACATATTAACAGTGGAAAAGTGGCACCAAGTGGTAAAACGATGCTCCACACTACGAATTCTCCTGAGTTATGGGTGCGTTTTAGACATAAGTTCTCGAGTCTCAAATGCCCAGTGATTACGCTAGCACACTACTGCTTCACGGCAGAAAAACTGGCCCTGGGGTGGTACCTACGTAATTTTTCTCTCTCAAACAATAGGCTCACAAAAAAATATAACGTAACGAGCAAAACGTTCACCTGTTGGAAAGTGAAACATCTGCCCATGCTTTGTCACCCAGAACATTTCTGTGTAACACTACACTGCGTCCCATATGTCCAGTGATTACATTAGCTCTCAGTGCCCTTCAGACTGAAACACAGTAATGTTTGCACACTACTGCTTCATGACAGAATAACTGGCCATGGTACCCTTCCAGACGGATTCCTGCATTGGAATCTTAACACTAGTAAAAGTGTTTTTCTCTGCTTTGCCTTATGGTTGACTCGAAGAAAATGCCTTTAGGTATTAAGTCTGCCATATGTACCACTAGTGAATAAAAGATCAAATAAATAAATAAGAAGAAGTACTTTTATAATATTTTGTACGTAAATGGAAACTCGAAATCCCTTAAAATTAATAAACTATCGAAAAACATTTTTATCTGTGGTCATAATTTTAGTTTTTTGTTCATTATTATGTTCGTAGTTCATTCAGTTCATTGTAACATATACATTTATACTAATAATCATTAAGTCTATTACTAAATAAACGCTTTGTTTTTGTTATTATATTATAGTGGCAAGTCATACTTAACGGTTTAAATCAGCAGATTACAAAAGTGCCAAAAACCACTTGCATATTCTCTAAATGTTTGACCAAAATAAACATTGTTTAATAAATAATTAATTAATAAAACCCTCGATCCAGTCACAAAAATAATTTATGCACTTTTCTCCATAAAAATACCTTACATATTACGCACTGATCTTAAAAAAATATTTTATCTCAAAGTAAAAGCACAAAATCGTTGAAACCGTTAATTGATTACAGTAACAGAACTAATGAACGCAGTGCACCAATGTACTTATTATACTTTCACACATTGGCATTTACAGTAATTTCGTACATGGCTAAAGTTTCATCATGCTTACTCCAAAGGGCGTAAAGTGGAGAATGATTGATGATACATTTGATAGGGCGATGCGTTCCGATTTCGCTCGAGGAAGATAACAATCGTGGCTGTAAATTTGCATCGTGTGACATAATATATTTCAACACAATCGCGTGTCGGGTTACGAGCAACGTAACCTTTATTTTCATGAAGGAACATGGTTATGTATGTAATTGTTTGATTTTTTTAGGAGGAATTTTCTGGAAGTAAATGCTGAGAGCAGCATTGAAAATTCCGTGAAGCACTGATCTCGGTAAAATACCTTAGTCACCTCTTACGACACCTCGGTCGGAAAACTTCTATACTACTCCGACTGATACCTATATATCGGTTAAACATACTCGTATCTACGTCAGATTCAATCCTAGTGTGTGACAAAATTGCACTACGAAAAATTTTAAATCCTAAAATCTTTTTATGATTATAATAAGATTTTTTTTTTTATTGGATACAGTGATGAAACGAGCGAAACGTTCACCTGATGGTAAGTGCAACGTCTGCCCATAACAAATGCTGTGCCACCCAGAAAATTTCTGTGTGACACTACACTGTGCCCATCACACTGAGACATAGGTTCTTAAGTCTCATACGCCCAGTGATTACGCTAGCTCACAGTGCCCTTCAAACCGAAACACAGTAATGTTTGCACAGTACTGTTTCACGGTAGAATAACTGGCCCTGGGGTGGTAAGTTGATAATAAGTAAGATTAACGCATTAAACTTACTGTGCCTTGTATAAAAAATATAGGAGAAAGCGACGAGACCGGGAAAATGTTGACCTGATAGTAAGTGCAACGTCTGCCCACGACTACTGCTGTGTCACTCAGAGCTGTGTGATACCGCACTGCGCTCTCAGTGCTCTTCAGACCGCAACAAAGTATTTTTTTTCTATTGGATAAAGTGATGCAACGAGCAAAACGTTGACCTGGTGGTAAGTTTAAAGTTTAAAGTCACAGGCACAGTTTAAAGTCACAGGTCTGGCATGCTAAATCAAAGCTGAAAGGGTCTTCTGTTTCATTGTGTGAATTTCTGACTAGAACACGACAGGCCATTCATAGCAACGCTCGCAAGCATTTTGGAATGAAGAATGTATGGACTCTGGATGGTACCATTTATATAAAGCATCCTGGAGGCCAACAGAGGATCTTTACTGAAGAGGAGTTAGATGTTCTTGTTGCAAAATATCCCATTGCAAGCTCGCCTGAGGGCTCTGACAATGCTGCAAAAGGAGTGAATACTGCAAGGGATTGCATGCAGGTCATTCCAATACAGCATAGCTCTTCCTGTACCAGTCGTCCATCAGAGTGTGCTAGACTTAAATCTCATAAAGTGACTCAGGTAGATGACATCAAAAGATCAAGGCGACCGGCAGTCAAGAAATAGTTCTTTTTCTCAAGGTGATTACTAATTGAGTTCATTTGCACCAATATTTTTTTTGACTATTATGGTTTTTATTTTTTTTACGTTCGTTTTCATAGTGTTATTTCCTCATTTGGTATGTTGTTACTATTTACTATATTGTAACACTTTACATTCAAAATTATCTTGTCTCTTTTAATTACACTTTTTGTTCCACTCCGATAATCTGATGTTTGCTGTATAGTTATTTTTTTTTCTTTTTTACGTAAATATGGGTAAGGTGATTATTATTATATTTTGTGAATCAGTGGTTATAGAACATTCACAAGATAATGTAAACAAAACGTTATTGTCAAATTGGTTTAATTTTTAACAACATTTTTGACTTAACAGGCACAGATATTTTAAACATACAGCCTACAATCTTCATTTATGTTTTACGAGTAGCTACATTTTTGTAAATATTACTCGAATGTTTTCTTATTTATTATTGTTATTTAGAATAATTAGTTTATGTCGTCATTTTTTTACTCCTTAAATTACGTAAGGTGAGTTGTGCTTCTTTGTGTAAAGCATTGACATTTGTTTTTTTTCCCAGTTTAAAATGTTAACTGTGCCTGCTACTACTGATTGCTACTGCGTTGTAAACAGTCAACTGGAGGGATGGTGCTTATTTCATTTGGATTTTTTTTTGTTATTATTCTTTTGCGTTAGGTATAATATTTTATTTTTATTATTTTATATATAATATAAATATTTATCATATTAGATTTTATTATGGTCGATGTTGAATCATTATGTTCTGATGATTCCGACCTCTCACTTGTATCTTGCGATGATCAGTTAAACGTTTATTCTTTAAGTAAACAATTAAACGAAATTTTTCCGAACAACGATAAATTGCTAAATGTCTGTCACATTAATGCACAAAGTATCCCAAGCCACTTTTCAGAGCTTGAAGTATCTTTCTCTTACAGTTTTATACACGCAATATTAGTTTCTGAGAGTTGGCTAAAGCCATCGTTGCACTCGACGTTGTATCCTCTACCGGATTTTGTACTGATTCGAAACGACCGCATAGACAGAGGGGGCGGTGGTGTTGCTATTTATTTGCATAAATCAATTTCGTACAAAATCGTATTAGCTTCTCCTTCTCCCTACTCTGCCTCAGCGGAGTTTTTGTTTCTGGAACTTAATGTCAAGGGTTTAAGGATGATTCTAGGAGTAGTGTATTGTCCTCCTTCAATTGACTATTTCGCCAATTTAGAAATGGCTCTCGAGACCATTACTTCTGAGTACTCGCACTGCATAGTCATGGGGGATTTTAACACCGATCTGTTAAAAAATTCTTTACGCTCTCAAAAACTTCGTATAATCATTGAGTCTGTTAATCTCTCTATTCTTCCTTGAGGGGCTACTCATCATAACTTCGAATCTGATGACTCATTGATTGATCTCATTATTGCCGATTCTTATGAACATGTGGTAACTCATGGTCAGCTTCCTGCACCGGGTTTCTCTCGTCACGACCTCATTTATGCTTCGTATAAGCTAATACCACCGAAATTTTGTCCATCGGTTCGGATTTTACGCAATTTTAATAGAATAAACTTGGATAAATTAATGAGTGACGCAGCCAATTTAAGTTTTACCTCTATAACAAGGGCATCTGCTGTTGATGAAAAGGTTACTTTACTCAATAGCATGATTCTGGATTTGTATGATGCTCACGCTCCAGCTCATATGGTTAGGGTCAAACGTCGGCCAGCTCCCTGGATGACTGAAGTTGTACGGAAGGCAATGAACAGGCGCAATAGGGCTTTCGTACGATTTAAGAGGGCACGTACGGAGGAGAACTGGTTATCTTTTAAGATGGCCAGAAATAGATGCAATCAGGTGGTACGTACTGCTAAACGCCGATATTTCCACAATAATATAAATAATTCTTCACCATCCAATATATGGAAATTTCTTAACTCTATGGGAGTGGGTAAGTCACCATCTCTGGAATGCGGTCTTACTATTTCTCACGACGATATCAACCTTCATTTCACTTCTGCTGTTGCAATGGACCCTACAATCCGTTCTTGTACCATAGCTTACATAGCTTCAATCCAACCTCCTCCAATTCCTGTCTTTAATTTTTCTCCTGTAGACGAAGTAGATGTTAGGAAGACTTTTTTGGCAATTAAGTCCGGGGCTGTGGGTTGTGATGAGGTTAGTAGAGTCATGATAACCAATTTAATAGAGTACCTTCTCCCTGCAGTCACTCACATTATTAACTTTTCTCTTGACTCGGGCCAATATCCGTCTCTGTGGAAAAAGGCTTTTGTGAAACCTCTACCTAAAATTCCAAACCCTACACTTCCCCATCATTTCCGGCCCATATCGATTCTGCCTTTTCTGTCCAAAGTTTTGGAAGCCTGTGTCCATAAGCAAATCTCTAACTTCATATACAAACATAACCTACTGAGTCTTTATCAGTCTGGGTTTCGCTCTGGTCACAGCACCACAACTGCATTACTTAAAATCACTGAAGATATCAGGGAAGGCATGGAACTGAAGAAAGTTACAGTTTTGGTGCTTGTTGACTTTTCTAATGCTTTTAACACAGTCGACCACGAAATCCTCCTTGCTATTTTTACCCATTTTAAATTTGCTCCCTCGGTCCTGGAGTGGTTGTCTTCTTATCTTCGCGGACGTCAGCAATCTGTCTGCATGGGGCAAAATACCTCACAGTGGGCTGATATTGATACTGGCGTGCCGCAAGGCGGTATTCTTTCTCCTTTAATCTTTTCAGTTTTTATTAATTTCATCACTTCGAGTCTCAATTGTTCGTATCACCTGTATGCAGATGATCTTCAGATCTACGTGCAATCTGATATCTATACTCTACATAACGCGATTAATAATATTAATAACAATCTTAAGTCCATATACGATTGGTCATTACGCTTTGGAATTACTGTAAATACCACAAAATGCCAAGCTATGCTGGTAGGTAGCCCGAAAATGCTAGGTAAAATTGATTTCTCAAGTCTGCCTTCCGTGCATTACAACGATAACATAATACCGTTCTCTAACTCGGTGAAAAACCTGGGGCTGTATATCGATACGACTATGGACTGGAAGAAACACGTCACTGAAGTCTCCCGGAAAGTGACCGGGACATTATGCTCACTCTACCGCCTTAAAAACTTTCTGCCCGTTAAGACTAAGGTCATGCTTGTGCAGTCACTCATACTTCCATTTATTGACTATGCAGATGTGTGTTACACAGACTTGAACAAAGATCTTCTTTATAAGCTAGAGCGCCTTCTAAAAAATTGTATCAGGTATATTTTCGGCCTTCGTAAGTATGACCATATCTCTGAATATCGTTCTCGCCTTAAATGGCTTCCTATTCAACAAAGGCGTAACTCTAGAATTCTCCTTGTTCTCTTCACTATTTTAAACAATCCCTTCACTCCGTCATATCTTAAGGATAAATTCCAGTATATTTATTTAACTCATGAAAGGGTTCTTCGTTCCTCATCTAATCATAAGATTAGTGTACCTCAACATTCCACCGGTTTCGTCGGTAACTCCTTTACTGTTCAGGCTACACTGCTCTGGAACACCCTGCCCGAAGATATTAGAAAAGTATCCAACAAATATACTTTTAAAAGGTTGGTGCGGGAATATTGCCTGAAGGCATCTTCTGTTGATACTTAATTTGTATTCGTCTTCCTTGATCATTGCATTTTTAAGTATATGTATCGTATATTTAAGTATGTATTAATCGTATTTTTCACATATTTATTTATTGCACCCTTCACAACTTTCTCCACGCCCACGGGTTGACTGGTAGAGAATGCCAATAGGCATTAAGTCCGCCCATTGTTACCCTTTCAATTAAGGTGTTCAATAAAGTTTTAATAAATAAAAAAAAAAATA
Source organism: Luehdorfia chinensis (assembly GCA_019845155.1). Taxonomy (NCBI): domain Eukaryota; kingdom Metazoa; phylum Arthropoda; class Insecta; order Lepidoptera; family Papilionidae; genus Luehdorfia; species Luehdorfia chinensis. The sequence continues at coordinate 13,514,768 of JAHVAK010000103.1, forward strand.
AGTGTAAGGTCTGCCCACAGCAAATGCTATGTCACACAGAACATTTCTGTGTGACACCCCACTGCGCCCATCACCCTGAGACATCAGTTCTTAAGTCTCACATGCCCAGTGATTACACTAGCTCACAGAGCCATTCAAACCGAAACACAGTAATGTTTGCACACTACTGTTTCACGGCAGAATAACTGGCCCTGGCGTGGTACCTACCAAGACGGATACCTGCCTAGAAATGTTACCACCAGTAAAAAAATAACTCGTAAAGATATATGCGTGGCCACCCTACAGCAATGATTCACAAAGCGCCCCACGGCTCCATTACGGCGTCCACTGACGATGTTACCGTAGATCGGTATCGACGACCTATTATCCCGATATGTGGCTATTTGCCCCCATTGTTCGTCCGACCGGCGACTCTATTGTTCGAGATCGTTTAAGAATTAATTGAATTTGTAAAAAATTAAGTGCATTGTACATTGACGCTAGGTGAAATAAGTCAGACCGCATAATTATATGTAATGCTAAGATTCTACTTAATTTAAAGTAAAAAGAAGTAATCTTTAATATGTGTTACTTAATAGAATCATTATTTTGCAGAAATCTATTATAATGAAGGAAACAGCTCGGCGGCTGACTGTCGTAGAGTCAATATCACTTGATAATGCCTCGTTTTGAGGTGAAAGTGGACTTCAGTGTTGTATATTGCCTAGTAATGTTGTAGTGGAGGGTATCAGTTCTCGGTTCCCGATGGCGGTGTTAGTTTATTCGTGCACTCTACTGTTTTCTCAAAACTAGGTAATATACACCATTTTATATTTTGCATGCGGATCTTAGATTAGATTCTGAATCGTCCGGCATGAACAGTTATTTCTGTACGTCTTAAGCTTCCCCAGATGCTCAACTATTTCTTACCTGTATTTGCAAAAGTACTACAAATCATAACATCAAGAATAGTTATAATTGAAGTTTCTGTTTGTAATAATAAATTAACAGCTTTTTACTCAATGCTCATGAAAGTATATACGGTACTTATAAGAGATTTTTTTTTAATTTTTTGTCAGTCTGTCTCTTTGTTCAGGCTAATCTCCGAAACGGCTGGACCAATTTTGACAAGATATTCACTGACAGTTAGCTGATATTATAGCGGGTATCTTAAATGGGCTACTTTAATTTTAGAAAACTAATTAGGGATTTCCGCGCAAAAAAATTAAAACCCCAAAATCCGATTCAAATAGAGTAGTATATATGTCATCGAACGGGGTCGGCTTTTTTACGCGGGTGAAACCTCGGGGCATAGCTAGGCTAAAATAAATTCGCGTATTTTGTAGCGTTTTATGCCCAGCGAGGATTCGCAGCCAATGCTCTTGGTACAATTCTGATGTATTATATATCTTTAAGGCTGGTTTGTATTGTTTCAAGTCGTAATGCTTTCATATGTTATCTAATATCCGAAATTCTATATCAGTCTTTGGAATGATCACCTAAAAGACAAAGATTCTAGAAAACTCTTGTGCAAATCAATCTTGATATAACATTCCGTGTCTGAAATAATAACCACAAACTTTAATAGTGATTATGTGACAAAATAAACAGACCTTATGGCTTCCATTAAAAAAAAAATACTGTCTTAGTGTCTCATATACTAAATACAATGCATAACAAAGTCTGGTATATTGCTCGAACAATTTTATACTAGACAAGCGATGTTTAAACAACTTTAGAGTATATTTATGGTTAGTTCCCGCGCAGTAACAACCCATTCTTCCAGTGACGGGTGGTCGTGCGTGCCTCCTAATTTATCGACCATCCCCGCACCTTATCGAATCGGGTTAAGTGGCTGAACTACTATTTCATAGTTTTATCATATTTTTTTAAGTATTGTCATGTTTAAAATATACGCTACGCTGTGATACCTTATCTTAAATCGACGCTTGTTGCTTCGTTTAGATTTTGAGTTTCATCGTTGGTGAAATAAAGAGTGAACGACTTTTTTAGATTGAAGTTTATTTTTAATTCATGTAAATATTGGCACTCAAGTTTAGTCTGAAACTGAACTGGAAACGGTTCTGGGTTTTGAGGGATAATTAGCTAGATAATACAATTTTTTTTTCGAATTTTCTGCCACGCACGACCACTTTATGGAATCGGCTACCGCCGGCGCGTTTGCCGGACCGTTACGACTTAGGGAGCTTCAAGAAAAGGGCCTAATCCTTCCTCTAAGGCCGGCAACGCACCCGCGATTCCTCTGGCATTGCGGAAGTTCATGGGCGATTGTGATCACTTACCATGAGGTGAGCCACTTGCTCGTTTTCCCCCTCTCCTATAAAAAAAAATAATCGCCGACCACACGATGCCGCCTAAGATTGCAACGAGCCGGTTTCCGCAACTCGACGTCTAGTGTGACCTTATGACATCAGCTATCTGTCAGTGAAAGTCCCGTCAAAATCAGGTTCTGCAGTTTCGGAGACTAGCCGGAACAGATAGACAGACAAAATTTTGTTTTTATAGCATATTAAAATCGTACAAAATTTTATACGCTTTTAGTGCGGTGTTTTATATAATGTGTTTAACACCGCAACCATTATGGTAATTACAATTTTTTTTTTATTTCATAAAGTAACAAATGCTGTAACACCTAGAACATTTCTCTGTGACACCACACTGTGCCCGTCACATCTGAGACATTAGTTCTTAGGTCTTATATGTCCGGCGATTACACTAGATTTCAGTGCCCTTTATACTAAGGATGAATTAACAGTGAAGGGAGCAACCTTTCGTCACTTTATTGTATGTTTGTATGTTGTAAAACATATTTACAGATATAAATTTTACATGCACATCACAAATGCACGTCACAAACCCCATTATGATTTAGCAACAGCTGAGATTTGAAAACCAGTACCCGCCGCTGGCCACCACCTGGGACATCAGGTCCAGTTATTCTGCCGTGAAGCAGTAGTTTGCGAACATTACCGTGTCTCGGTCTGAAGGGCGCTGAGAGCTAGTGTAATCACTGGGCATTTGAGACTTAAGAACTGATGTCTCAGAATCATTGGCTCAGTGTGGTGTCACAGAGAAATGTTCTAGGGTGGCACAGCAATTGTTATGGGCTGACGTTGCACTTACCATCAGGTCAACATTTTGTCTCGTCTCGTTCATTATTTAGTATCCACACTAATGGCAGTCCCAATATGTCTAAAGTCATGGTCATCGCCACCAGCGCATGCGCACGGCGCTCGTTCGATTTATAGCCGAGATAAACGGACTCGATACTGCTCATCTGGTCCTATCAGGGCCTAATAGCTACTTACAGATACTGCAACGTATTACTGGGCTTAGGTCGCACTCGCAAGCGGCGCCAGTTTGGACAAGACGTCGTTCCGGTCATTAATCACCACGACGAATCCAATAAGAACGAGTTTGCTTACAGGCATGCAATTTTCTTATGGATGAAAGTGACGAGAAGAACAAGCCGTTCATCTGGTGCTAAGTGCAACGTCTGTCCGTAACAAATACAATCCTGTGTGGTACCACACTGCCCTTGGGCACATAAAGTTTGGGGCTCTTTCAGAGAGCCAAAAAATGTGCTTTAGTTTAGGGACTGTTTCTTATGAGTTGTTATTATGCGTTGAGTTAAGAAACCAATGTTTTTTAATTGGACAAAAATGTATAGGCATGTAGGCAATAGGCGTATGGTGGCGGCCTAAGAGAATCTACCTCCCCATCTCATCCTATGGATGTAGTAAAACTCGACAGAGAGGAAAATTAAAATCAGAAGATGGGCAGCAGTATCATCCTGGGACATCTGAATGAATAAACTGCGGTTGCCAACCCGCCTGCCGAGAGTGGCAACTATCGCAAAATCTCCCTATAATGAGAGCTGCAAATTTTCGTGGCGGGAAAAAACTGTATCTGATAATTAATAAGTTTAAAAATAAACCCAAAAGTGCAAAATGCTGACATAATATCTTATATTAATATTGTAACGCTAAGAAATTATTCCTATCAAAGTATCAGATAAAACAGTTTTTTTCCGCCTTCTGATAATTTGATAAAATCAATTGATAAATCAATCGCACCAACGATATATAGATTATAATAAATGAAGCCCAGGTAGCTCAGGGGCTGGGCGCTCGCCTTAAATTTAATAGAACGCCAGTGACCCAAGTTCGATCCCCGGTGCCGACACCTCTAAAATTGTAATTTCAGTGCTGATTTACCACGTTTTTTTGTATACATAAAGTGATGAAACGAGCAAAACGTTCACCTGATGGTAAGTGCATCGTCTACCCATTACAGATGCTGTGTCACCCAGAACATTTCTGTGCTGACAGCCCACTGTGCCCGTCATCCTGAGACGTCAGTTATTAAGTCTCATATGCCCAGTGCTCGGCGATGAAAGAAAACATCGTTAGGAAACCTGCATGTTAGGAGGAATATAAATAATTACGATAACGTGAAATCCGCCAACCCGCACTGGAGCAGCGTGGCCGACTTATCCCGGCTCTAAAACCCTCTAAAGCGCAGCAGTGGGTAATTTATAGGCTGTAACATTTGTAATAAAATATAAAGGTAACCTGCTCCGAGATCAAAGACAAATACTTTAGTATGCAATAAGGCCATCTAGTGACAAATAGCATGACTATAATGGTAACCTTTTGTCATAATTAATTCAACAGCGTGTCAAAAGAGAGCGCTCATGAAGTTAAACTGCCATAAGTAACATTTTTACTGGTGGTAGGATTCCTAAGCAGGAATCATAAGTTAAGTAGAAGTTAGCAAACATTACTGTGTTTCAATATGAAGGAAAAGCTAGTGTATTTACTGAGCATGAGACTTAAAAAGTGGTTTTACTTTAGGTGGTAGGATTCCTATGCAGGAATCATAAGTGAAGTAGAAGTTAGCAAACATTACAGTGTTTCAATATGAAGGAAAAGCTAGTGTTTTTACTGAGCATGAGACTTAAAGTGGTTTTACTTTAGGTGGTAGGATTCCTATGCAGGAATCATAAGTGAAGTAGAAGTTAGCAAACATTACTGTGTTTCAATATGAAGGAAAAGCTAGTGTATTTACTGAGCATGAGACTTAAAAAGTGGTTTTACTTTAGGTGGTAGGATTCCTATGCAGTAGTGCAATCATTACTGTGCTTAGATTTGAAGTGATCTGTGAGCTAGCGTAATCACTGGGCATATGAGATATAAGAAACTATGTCTCAGGGTGATGAGCACAGTATGGTGTCACACAGACATTTTCTGGGTGATACAACATTTATTATGGGCAAACGTTGCACTTACCATCAGGTGAACGTTTGGCTCGTTTCATCACTGTATGCAATAAAAAAACAGTAAACGTTTTGTTCGTCTCGTTAACTTCTCTTATAATTAAAGTTGTAACGAGTAGGTAACACCCCAGCGCCAGTTAATCTGCCGTGAAGCAGTGTGTGCAAACATAACTGTGTTTCGGTTTGAAGGGCACCGAGAGCTAGCGTAATAACTGATTTCTCAAAGTGAATTTTAAAGTGTTGCCAAAAAATAATTACCCAAACCTACCGCTGAAACTTAAAATTTTTATGAATTACAGTTGTATTACTACCACAGAGCGACCACTGGTATAAATAAATAAACGAATTCATGTTCATACAAACATGTGACCCTCAATACACCATAGGTGAAAACTTCTCACGAAGCGAATTAAGACAAGCGAAATGAAATATAATGCAGTAAAATATAAAACTACCGGAGGTAGGATTCCCATGATGAATCCGTCTAGGTAGGTACCACCCCAGGGCCAGTTATTCTGCCGTGAAGCACTGTGTGCAAACATTACTGTTTAGGTGTGAAGGGTACTGAGAGCTAGTGTAATTATTGAGCCTTGAGACTTAAGAACTGATGTATCAGGGTGAGAGGCGTAGTGTGGTGTCACAAAAAAAATTACTGGGTGACACACCATTTGTTATGGGCAGTCGTTATACTTTACGTGAACGTTTTGCTCTGTTCGTCGTTTCATCCAATGAAGAAAATATGAAGGACAGTGTTGTCTTTTAGAAACAAAAATATTTAAATTGCCAGTTCTCAGTCGGAGGTCGAAGCGCATTCACTTTTAATTTAACTTCGCGATATTCAAAGTATGGGTACAAATATCAACGTGACGCCCAGCTGGTTTCAAAGACAGCGTACGGTATACTGTCTTCGAATTATATGACTTAAATAATATGCTGCATACCTGCATTGGATTTAAATCACAATAAACATACATCCATACATTCACGCCTTTTTCCCATATAAGGTAAACATTTTACATATCTACATAGGAATCCTACTACCAAAAAACTCCTACTTCCTGCTACTTCTACTGCCTGTTACTCCACTGCTAATATATGTGGCGTGGCTATATATTAGAGAGGAGAGAGAGGCTACTGAAGAAGGACAAGATCAAACAAAATAATCGAATGTCCCCGTACAAACACAACGAAAAAAAAAAGGAAAAAAAAAACAGAGTATCCCTCGAAAATATTTGTATAATCATGTATTTTTATTTACTTTCTACATATTAATATGTCTGCTTTGTATATATATATGTACTTAGTTCCAACAAATTACAAAAAAAATATAGAGCAATTGCAACGCATGCCGTGTATCACGGTGTCTCATAAATCTCAATATGTTCGAGACGTTAAATAAACTTTTGACATGGTTTTGTACCTCATAAATATCAGCGTACAAAGCCGAATGAAGAATAATAAAGCCGGTAGATGTTGCACTGCACGGTAGCACGACATGACTGAACTTATTACTGCAGTGTCTAGGCGCCTTTTGGCCGGTTAAACGCAGCCGACTGTGCGGGAGCGGGGGCGATTTTGCTTACCTTTATTTTCATTTGTAAAAATGCTATCACTTAAATAATTAAAATGAAGGGAAGGAAGTTAATTTGCTAAGATCCCCGTGCAAAATATGAAATGGTGTATATCACCTAGTTTTTGAAGAGCACTGCTCGCCCTCCGTCATTAGTGTGCACCAGCAAACTAACACCGCCACCAGGAACCGCCACCAGATGTCCTCCACCACTACAATACCACCACTAGGTAATATACACCACTTAAGTCGAGACCACGACACGTGTTTCGCCCCAAAACGTGGCATTATCGAGTGTCCGAGTTAATTTAAATTAATTCACCATAATAAAAAGGGGGACTGGCAGATTAGGATAGCACCTGACTCTTTTCCACCAAGTTGTCGTAAGAGGCTAAGGTATTGTACGGACAGCCTATAATCGTACAGAGTAATACCATTATATGCAATGCCGAAATTTTTTTGACTTTTACCAAAATGGCGGCGACGTGGTACCCCACCCGTCACGTCTCGATTCCTGCGCTACGTGTTTTGACAATGCCTACAAGGGGTACGGGAAAAAGGCGTGACTGTATGTATGTCTGTACTAAAATATACTTCGTTGTTAATGTGTTTGACATACAATGCATTTACATATTAATTTGACAAAAACCATAAATTAAAATAAAGGACGAATAAATCCTTTGCTTGGTCATTGAATTCCTTGGAAATTCAAGGCAGCATTCAAAAACCTTTCGAGTTAAATAAATTCCGCCATCGCACCGCACGCAGCAGCGACCTAACAGCGGGGGTCAGACTGGGCGTGGGCGAGTCTGGGCTCGCCTAAAATGGTCGCACTTGCAACTCTTCACGCCGCAGGCTCGCAGGTACACAAAACGGTAGTGATTCGATATATCAAAGTTTTGACAACCGCACCGGTTGGTGAACGTACATACCTGGGTTCGAATATCTATGCTCAAGTGAATGCTATGTGCTGGTGATACCACCACAGGGCAGTCATAGTGCCGTGAAACAGTAGTGTGCAAACATTGCTGTGTTTCGGTCTGTTTGTCGACACTGGCTTCTGCGCCGCGGGTCGCGGGTTCGATTCCCGCACGGTACAAATATTTGTATGGCCTACATATACGTTGTTCCGGGTCTGGATGTTTGTGCATATGGAATTTATGTCTGTAAAACGCACCCGCGACACAGGAGATATCCTACTGTGGTGCTTCGTTTTTTAAAAAAGAAAAAAAAAGAAAAGAAATGGCACCGGGCATACGAGATTTATGAACTGTTATTGTGGGGTGACGGGTGTGCTGCTTTCTCAGTATATATAATACGTTTAGTGTATTATGTATGTTTCCTATTCTGGACAAGTAATGAGGAAATCGTATTTTAGGGTTCCAGACATTCAAAAGAAAAAAAGCACTCGTTCAAGGTTACTGGCGTGTCTATCCGCTTGTCCATGTCATACTGTAGATAATAGCTGACCGCGTGGCTCAGTGGTCAGAGTATTTGACTTCTAAGCCGCGGGTCCTGGGTTCGAATCGCAGCCGGAGCCAACATTTGTGCTAAAACATAAATTGTTGGTTTTCGGGTCTGGTTGTGTTGTGATTGTCCCCGTGTTTCTGACGCTGCATCCTAGCCTACCTCCGATCTTATCGCATCAGCGTTACATCGGGCGCGGGTAGGTTGGGACGAGTGAGTGCCTCTGTGTTTGCGCGTACACTTGTGGCACTATAATATCTCCTGCGCAGTTGATGGCTCTCGACAGTAGTCGGAAGTTGTCGCCGTGGTCGAAATCGGCTAGGAAGAACACATCATCCATAGCCGACTTTGTCAGACATGTCCTAACGTGGAAACTTGCAATTTGATAGAGTAATGTATTAACCCATAACTAACATTGAAGTATTCTTATAAAATTAAAGAGGGTGTAAATGGACTTATTTTTACATACTGTGTGAAATATTATGTAAACGGCATTTTATGTATATCCATACTAATATTATAAATGCGAAAGGAACTCTCTATGTCCCTCTGTCTGTTTGTTACCTTTCACGGCTCAACCGCTGAATCTATCTTGACGAAACGACATAGGATACTTTTTATCTCGGAAATTCCAATAGTTCCCAGCGGGACATGTAAAAAACCTTTTTTACCGGAAATGTAATAATAATATGTTACGGAACCCTTTTCACATGAGTCGATACTGCACATAAACGGTGTTTCTGCATTAATTGTCAACTGGAAGAATTTATGTAACTAAACTTTTCATTACAGAAATATTACTTACTGCAGGCAGAGAAGCCACAAACTCAACGTGGCCGAATTCTTCCCCGATGGCTTGGGTAGGACTCTGCCACCAAGTTGATGGGTTCCCGTCCACAGCCAGCGCCGCCGGGTGTCGTCTGGATGGGGAACCATCGAGGCCCTCGCATACGTCGCACACTACACCTCGTCTGTTGAGATACAAAACAACTTTAACTTATATTGTGATTTTTTCAACATTTTTATCAATAATTAATAAATAATCATCTGTGTAGTAAAATATAAATGAGGCAAAAGTGCACAGACTTTAAGGTTTCATTTAAATAATACTATGATAGGATTCCAATGCAGGATTCCGTCTAGGTAGGTACCACTCCAGGGCCAGTTATTGCTGCAGTGAAGCAGTAGTGAGCAAGCATTACTGTGTTTCGGTTTGAAGGGCACTGTGAGCTAGCGTGATCACTGGGCAATTGAGACTTAAGAACTGATGTCTCGGGGCGACGGGCGCAGTGTGGTGTCACACAGAAATATTCTGGATGACACAGCATTAGTTGTGGGCGGTCTTTGCATTCACCATCAGGTGAACGTTTTGCTCGTTTCGTCACTTTGTGCAAAAAAAACGTTCGCTTTTTCTACGTCAGGTTTTTTTAAAAAATACCATGGGAACTCTTTTATTTTCAGGAACAAAAATGATCTTATTTCCATCTCCGGGATGCAAGTCATCTCTGTGCCGAATTTCGTCAAGATCATTTATTGCAAAAACACAAATTGTTGGTTTTCAGGCCTTTTTATTTATTTTTATTGTATAAAGTGACTGTGAATTGAGCAAAACGTTCACCTGATGATAAGTGAAACGTCCGTCCACAACAAATTCTGTGTCACCCAGAATATTTCTGTGTGACACCACACTTCGCTCGGCACCCTGAGACATCAGTTCTTAAGTCTCAAATGCCCAGTGATTACGCTAGCTCACAGTGCCCTGCAAACCGAAACACAGTAATCCTTGCGCACTACTGCTTCACGGCAGAATAACTGGCCCTTAGGTTGTACCTACCTAGACGGATTTCTGCATAGGTATGAAAGGTCTGACTGCCTTATGACTGATCCTGTGTCTCTGATACTGCACCATAGCCTACCTCCGCTCTTATCGCATGAGCGTTGGGTCGTGCATTACACTAAAGGTTTATTTTGGTATTACTCATTTTAAACATCAAACATTTTTACATAAAATCCTTTCAATTATATCATAACTTACTTTCCCGGCGTATCGCGGCAGAAGTCCTCCGCACCGCTATCACCACAAGTAGCATTGGCTGCTACCGCTGAATATGATGCGACGTCTAGCGGGGCGGGATACAAACCCGCGTCGCTTGTCACTGACACCTCACTCAACGTGGTACTGCTTAGGCGATCGAGCACTGCGCGGCCTGTTGACAAGAATTTGTTTGTTATTAACGGGAGTTAAGTTTTACATAGCTAATTTTTGTTAAATTTGGGATAGTGAGATTTTTTTATATTTAGACGAGACGAAGAAGTCATTCAACTGATGGTACGTGTAGCGACATCTATGTCGCCACATGAGAAGCTCAACAAAAATCTCATGCGTCCATCGCTGCGCTATGATATATATAGATTACTGTTAGGAGGAGACACGTGGTAAATCTGAACTTAAAATTGTAGAACAATTATAGAGGTGCTGGCACCGGGGATCGAACCCAGGTTACTCGCGTACTATGAAATTAAAGGCGAGCACCCGGCCCTGAGCTACCACGTGTTTAGCGGTGAAGGAAAACATCGTGAGGAAACCTGCATGTCCGGGGAATAGAAATATTTCAAGGACGTGTGAAGTCCGCCAACCCGCATTGGAGCAGCGTGGCGGACTATTCCCAGCTCCAAAACCCTCTCAGAAATGAGAGGAGGCCTGTGCTCAGCAGTGGGACATTTATAGGCTGTTACTTTACTTTACTTTAGGAGGAGACGTCATCCACCCGATCTGGCTGGTAGCTACCACTTTCCTTGGCAATATCATCTGCCAAAACGGTGACCTGACGTGATATGAACCAACTTCTCCCAACCACAGCCATTACAAACGCAGCACCAGACTACTGTCGGTATAACATGTGCTTTCTTGTCCCCCAGCCACTGACGATCATCAACGGCGGCCCCTCTCCTAAGGCTGGATCCTGTGGCATCAAGACTGTCTCCGTACGTCTCGACACACTGAACACCTGGACACAGCGTCACCGCATCGCCAGACTGCATAACATGGCCTGACGTCACAAAATCTTCACGCTTAGCCAGTCTCAGCGATATTCTCATGTGCTCGAGAAATGTTTCATACGTCCATTATCGCGCCATTAAAAGTTTCCGAGATGCAAACTATATACAACAACATACGTATACGTATACGTACAACAATAGGATTCCTATGCAGGAATCCGTCTAGGTAGGTACCACCCTAGGGCCAGTTATTCTGCCGTGAAGCAGTAGTGTGCAAACATTACTGTGTTTCGGTTTAAAGGGCACTGAGAGCTAGCGTAATCACTGGGCTTAAAAGACTTAAGAACAGATGTCTCAGGGTGACGGGCGCAGTGTGGTGTCACGCAGAAATGTTCTGGGTGACACAGCATTTGTTATGGGCAGACGTTGCACTTATCAGCAGGTGAACGTTTTGCTCGTTTCGTCAATTTATCAAATAAAAAAAAACATACAACGTACAATTTAAAGTAGTTAAGTAAACTTTTAATTACATTAGCTTCAATGTGTGCTTGACGGCTGAATAGCTCGCATTGCGGTGATACCTCACTGTCATCATCATCATCAGCCTATCACTAGTCCACTGCTGAACATAGGCCTCCCTCATAGATTGCTACAAACGTTTGTAGCTCTCATTTTGGGGTGAATTTTGCCATAGTTGCCGCGCTTGGCAGGCGGTTGTCAAACCGCAGATTATTTATTAAGATGTTCCAGGAAGATGCTGCTGCGCATCTCCTGGTTTTAATTTTCCCTCTGCTACTTTTACGTCACCCATGGGATGAGACGGGGTGGTAGATTCTCTTAAGCCGCTACCACAACGATTTTGATTTTAAAGCGATTTTTCCTTCACCGTCCAGTACATGAAAATAATCACTGAAAATTTCTATTGAAGGTGAGCCATGATAGCTGCAATTCAACAAAGTCACCTGCATGGTATGAAATCGAAGCGATGTATTACGGCGTAGTGTTTTATGAGAAAAGTAAAAGTATAGTATCAGCCTACCAATGTCCCACTGCTGGGCACAGGCCTCCTCTCATTTCTGAGAGGGTTTTGGAGCTAGGAAGAATCCGCCACGCTGCTCCAATGCGGGTTGGCGGACTGAACATGTCTTGGAAATATTTTTTTATTTCTTAGACATGCAGGTTTCTTCACGATGTTTCACCGCCGAGCACGTGGTAAATCAGCACTTAAAATTGCAGTCAACAATTTTAGTGATGCCGGCATCGGGAATCGAACCCAGGGCCTTGCGTTTTTTTTTTAATTTTTTAATTGGATATAGTGATGAAACGAGCAAAACGTTCACCTGATGGTAAGCGCAACGCCTAACCACAACAAATGCTGTGTCACCCAGAACATTTCTGTGTGACACCACACTGCGCCCGTCACCTTGAGACAGTTCTTAAGTCTCATATGGCCAGAGATTACGCTAGTTCTCAGTGCCCTTCAAACCGAAACACAATAATGTTTGCACACTACTGCTTCACGGTAGAATAACTGGCCCTGGGGTGGTACCTACCTAGACGGATTCCTGCATAGGAACCCTACCACCAGTAATTTATTTAAAGCGAGCGCCTAACCCCCGAGTTTGGGTTATTTCACTGTTATTACTTCGCTGTGCCAGTAACAGTGTGTCAATATTTGAACTTTCCTCCGCTCTATACTTTTACGCATATACATATCGACGTAAAAAGTAAAGAACGTTCAGTTACGAGTTGCACTTGAAGTTTACGAAAATCGATGTCGAGAAAGGTGTAGACCAACAAACACGTGTTAACTTCAACGTTATATCTTTAATTATTAAAGTTCCCTTCGCACTGCTGCGTTAAACACCGAAAAACACAAAACACGATCCCGCGTCGTCATGGCTACCCGATAATTGAGGAAGACTTGTACTACTGTATTGATTACACTAGCGGCGTTCGACGTGATTTCAAAATAACTTTCCACTCTACGCAATCTGTATATTGCTGGACATAGGACTCTCCCAGTTTAATTATCCCGGACTTCAGTAATCCAGACGGTGACAGGCACAAGCGCCTGGAGTACGAGGTGTTCTATGCTGCGATTGCCAATCTGCCTGCCAAACGTGTCGATTATTGCAAATCCTTCCAACTTGGGAACGACACTGGACTTTTTACAAAGTGATGAAGAATAAATGCCTCTGAATTTGCGCTGCATTTTACGACAGTATATATCGTGCGGAGTGATAAGTACTGTGTGTGTGTTGGGTGCATACGTGCGTAAATGCGCGCATGCGTGACGGTGTACGTGTGTTTTTTTATCTGCCCATAACACATGCTGTATCAACCAGAACATTTATTTTTGGCAGGTCCCGGCGCCCTTAACTCTAAAACATCAGTTCTTAAGTCTCACACGCCCAGTAATTACAATAGCTCTCAGTGTCCTATAGACCGAAACACAGTAATATTTTACAATACTGCTTCACGGCAGACTAATTCGCCCTGCGGTGGTACCTACCTAGACGGATTCCAGGGTAGGATTCCTACCACCAGTGCAGCGCAAGTTTTGATCAAACGAAATTTGGACAATTTTGTTTTCTTAAATCCTAGCGTCACATAAGGATAACTCCTGTTATACGATTCGAACTCAATACCTGCGGTGTAGAAGTCAGGTACTTCGACCACTACCACCGCGGTCGTCGAAGAACATCCAATTAGTCATGTCATTAACATTTTACTGACGGTAGGTTTCCTACGCAATAATCCGTCTAAGTAGGTTACCCCAGGCTAGATATTCTGCCGTGAAGCAGTGATGTGCAAACATTGCTGAATTTCAGTCTGAAAGGCACAGAGATATAATGTAATTACTTGGCCAATTAGACTTAAGAAATGATTGCTCAGGGCGACACAGCATTTGATATGCGCAGACGTTGAACTAACCAATAGGTCAAAGTAATGCTTAACTCGCCATTTAATCCTATAAAAAATGCTCAGTTTTGTTGCTTTAAGACATTTCACTGAACAAACGTGACGCGTGCACGAATTAACATACATATTTCACATTAACGCACTATCAGCTAAACGCCGAGTGTAAACCACCGCCCCACCCACAGTGCTGTCCGCACGATCTCAACATTAAACTGGAACCAGCGAATGTTGTCAGCGGTAATATAACCGGTGATGTTTATGAATATCATAAATTAACTCGCATGTAAAACGAGCCAACGACAAAATACCAAAAATATATCAATATTTCGTAATATTAAGGTTTGTGGTTTTGAGAAGTGGGTTACAAGGCTTCCTAGCATAAATATATACATTCAAATAAATTTAGTGCCGTGTGGTAGCGGCCTGAGAGAATCTACCACCCCGTCCCATCCCTTGGGTGTCGTAAAAGTCGACAGAGGGAAATTGAAACCAGGAGATGGGCAGCAGCATCTTCCTGGAACATCTGAATAAATAAACTGCGGTTGCCAACCCACCTGCCAAGCGTGGCAACTATGGCAAAATCCCTCCAATATGAAACCTACAAACTTGTGGCTATCTATGGGGGAGGCCTATGTTGAGCAGTGGATAGTGATAGGCTAAAACGACGACGACGAAATAAATTTAATTACATTTTATGTCCATGGGTTTAAGTATATGCACACAATTTAGTGAGAAATACATTACTAGTAAGAAAGAAAGAAAGAAAGAAAAATAATTTATTAGCACAGCTCAACAAGACAAAACACATATACACAATATAAACACATACTAAGAAAATACAAACATAAACAAAATAATCAATCACAAAAAGTAAGCACACGAAATAAAAAAAATTAATAAAAATATAAAATAATACAAATGCATACATTGCACACGTCTTACATTGTCTCACGTCTGAACCAATAGGTCTCCTGATCAGTAGACTTTGAAGCCTGACGCAGATTTTCTAACCGAAGCTGTACGTCCGCGTGGATTTAGGTTTTTAAAAATACCGTGGGATCTCTGTTCCCCGGAACATAAGTGTTGCGTTGAAGTTTTTTTTTAATTGCATAAAATGATGAAACGAGCAAAACGTTCACCAGATGGTAAGTGCAACGTCTGCCCATAACAAATTCTGTGTCACCCCGACCTGGTACCTACCTAGACGGACTCCTGCATAGAAATCCTACCACCATAAAACAGAGACAGGCTTCCTCACATTTCTGAGAGGGCTTTTGAGTCAGGAACGCTGCCTTCACGCTGCTCCAATGCCGATTGGCGGATTTCACGACTGACACCCGTGACTTCGTCCGCGTGGATATAAGTTTTTTAAATGTCACGAAGGAACTATTTCATTTTTCGGAATAAAAGGTATCCTATATCCATCACTATGAAGTAAGCTCTCTGTGTGCTTATTTTTCGTCAAGATCGCTTGAACCATGAAAAGCAAACAAACAGACAAAGGGACAGAGAGAGAGAGTTAAGTTTCGCATTTGTAATTTGTTTTTACTTACATATTCAGAATCAACGCAACACTTATGTTCCGGGGAACATAGTTTGGGAACCTCCGCTCTAAAGCAATGGTTAACCATTAACTAAGCGGTTTATGTACTCCTCGTGTTCATGTGCCGAGGCCACAAACGATCATATTCATAAATTATCGCTGCATGTAAATCGGCCGCCATCGCTCTCTAGGCATCTGGTGCCACTTACACTCACGCCCTTTCTCCGTGATGAGATTATTTATTTACTGGAACTCTAATGTGATTGTCTGGGAATTTAACGCTTTAACGCTACTGTGGGAATGATAGACCATGCGAAGCTATGTATGGTCAATCATCTATTCGTCATCATGTTAAATATAAAAATAACTATGACTAGCGATATTGTTAACAGAATAATTAGTTACTTTAAGGAAATCCATTATAATGAAAGATAGCAAGTTAATTTGCTAAGATTCCCATGTAAAATATAAAATGGTGCATATTATCCAGTTTTTAGATCATTCACGTATGCTCTATCAAAGGGTAATATACTTAACTTATTGTTTTTCATGGCTCGCAATTACAATAGGGCTGCCATAAATGCTGAGACGCCGACCGGGACATTTAGAACAGAAATAGGTTTTACCCTACCATGGATTATCCAAAAACTCGGGTATCTAGCCTCCCCTACACTTCACTCGCGGATCGCAGACGCGGCACTTGCGCAGCGGTAGCTTATTGCATGCCGGGACACTACGCTTCAAACCGTCACGTATGGCAGCCCTAAATTACAATGACTTCTGTATGACTCCACATGACGCTGTACGGCATGGCACCTCACTAACCTGAGTATTAAAAGTTCGACCCTTTTTGGTAACGTTCCGTTTTCAATGTGTGTCTCCTTCCGGCCATAGCATAAAGTTTTATAGCCTACAAGCAGATGCCCGCGACTTCCGCGTGGATTCTCTAAGGTTTTTTTAAATATACCGTGGGAACCATTTGATTTGAAGGGATAAAATGTATCCTTAATCCGTCTCCAGCATGCAAGCTGTCTCTGTGCCGAATTACGTCAAGATCGGTTCAGCGGTTGAGCCGTGAAATGGTAACAAACACACAAAGGGACAGAGAGAGTCACTTTCGCATTTATAATATGAAAATGGATAATCTGCCTCAATAAACGGCTCTTATAAGCTAAAAAAGTAATAATCCGGGTTAGGTCTTCCTGAGATTAGCGCCTACAAATAAACAAACTATCAAACTTTATTAAGGAGGAGGAGTGATACTCCAAGTTTGAAGTTATAAACATTTAACCGTACCAACTAACGACCCTAGTCACTAAACTATTTTTTTTTATTCGATAAAGTGACGAAACGAGCAAAACGTCCCCTTATGATAAGTGTAACTTCTGCCCATTATAAATGTTGTCTCATCCAGAACATTTCTGTGTGAGACCACACAGTGTCCGTCACCCTTACACATCAGTTCATACGTCTAATATGCCCAGTGATTACACTAGCTGTCGGCGCCCTTCGAACCGAAACACAGTAATGTTTTCACTACTGCTTCACGGTAGAATAACTGGCCTGGAGTAACCTTCCTAGACGGATTCTCGCATAGGAATCCTACCACCAGTATATTATCTACGAGTATTAACTAGATATTTCAATATAAGGCTATATGTCCACGCTTTTGCGTTTACCTCCAGGACAAATTCTTTATCCTTAGCAACATAAAATACGAGTCCCATTACTAAGCGCAAGCCCTGTCTCACCATGCTGATACGGTTTGGTAGATTTGAATAATCTTCGAAATATATTTATTTACTTAGACATGCCGGTTTTCTTTGACCACTAAACACATTGCAGCAGTACCTAATGAAACTTAATATTAACAATTTAATGCAATATCTTGGTGCTAATTCAGGCTCATGATATATCCTATAACATTATAAGCAAACGAACAACATTACTAAATATAGTATCGCCACACACAATATTGAACTAATCAAACTAACGCTTACTTTCTTAGTTGGTATTAAACCGCAGTCTTTATTGCCCGTCCCGTGGCGCATTATGGCCTCAAACCTCATGTTTTGACAGACACGAGCAGGAAACACCGCGTCGGGCGTGAGCTCTAATTATATTTACGGCTAATAAATAATAATTTCCTTACTGTTAGAGAAACTTCGGGCACATTGTGTTGAAATGAGCTACAATCAAATGTTCGACTAAAATTAAATATGATGTCCTCCTGTCCGCCTGGCCTAATTGCGCGGAATACATTATACTGACAAAAGTGTACTAACAAACACAGAGGCACGGTAGCAATCAAAGAAAGTAGAAGAGGCGAAAGTAGAGTGTCAGGATCAAAAAAGTGACTCTGTAAACCAATGTTGTGTCTTTGGACAAACGAACGAGTTCGGCGAAGAAGTCAGGCATTGAGGCCACGTGATCGACAATTAAATATGGTGTAGAAGGAAGTATTTCCCCATCATAATCATTATCATTTCAGCCTGTCACTATACCACTGCTGAAGATAGGCCTCCCTCACAGATTGCCAAACATTTGTGGCTCTCATTTTGGGGGATTTGCCGTAGTTGCCACGCTCAGCAGGCGGGTTGGCAACCGCAGTTCATTCATTCAGATGTTCCAGGAAGATGCTGCTGTACATCATCTGGTTTTAATTTTCCCTCTATCGTCTTTTACGACACCCACGGGTTGAGACGGGGTGGTAGATTCTCTTCAGCCGCTACCACATGGTATTATAAGTACTTGAAGGCTTTGAATAGTTACTAAGTCGTCTAATATGCACCAAGTAATACCACAACAATAGACGTTTCTGCATGAAGAGTTTATGAAACGAAACAATACAGCAGGAATACCAGTGGGGGGAGGGGAGAGAAAGTTAAAAAAAAAATAAAGAACTGTCGCCGTGGTTGCTCAGGGGCCTTCAATTTCCCCTGTTCTACAGTTTTTAGTGCTCATTTAACACATTCTCAGCGGTGAAGGAAAACATCGTGAGAAAACCTAAAAATATTTCGAGGACATGTTAAGTCTGTGAGCTCGCATCGTAACAGGCGCGGCGGACTCTTCCCGACTCTAATGCCCTCTCAAAAATGATAAGGGGATCTGTGTACAGCAGGTGGGACTATTTATAGACTGTAACTGTACTTACTTTCACTTACGAGCTTGTAAAAATCTTATGTCTTAAATCGAGTTTCGAATTTGCGACTTCAAAGAACCGTACGTCTCCCTTAGGCTGTATCCCCCTATCTGCTGAAAATCAACACCGCTGCCACGTTGCAACGACACATGTCGTTTTGAATTTGACTTCATATTACTCACATAGATTAGTAAACTAGATAAGTGAGAACTTTCTGGTGACAGGGTTCCTATACAAGAATCCGTCTAGGTAGTAACCACAACAGGGCCAGTAATTCTTCAGCGAAAGCAGTAGTGTGCAAACATTACTGTTTCGCTCGGAAGGGCACTGAGAGATGGTGTAATTACAGGGCTCATGAGACTTAAAAACTGATGCCCCAGGGTGATAGCGCAGTGCGAATGATCTGTGTGACACAGCATTTGTTATGGACAGACGTTGCACTTACCATCAGGTGAACCATTCGCTCGTCTTGTCCTCTCTCCGTAAGTTATATGCATATTTGTAAAAAAAGTAAAGTTTCAGCCTATAAATGTCCCACTACTGAGCACAGGCCTCCTCTTATTTCTGAGAGGGTTTTTGACAAATTCATATTTGTGTGAATATAAATTTGTCAAATTAATTCATTCATTGGTTCAAATCATATTTTGCAAGGTTCCACAAACTTTAGTAACAAAATATCTTGCCAATTAATCGAAACGTGTTTCGTATGAACCGCACCGTATGTCTTTCTGAATGAAGATGCCTTACCGGTCCCAAACGAGGACCATATGCAAATTTACGGGCATTTGCATCGTTGTATTTAACACTGGGAGTTTAAACCTGCTTTGAACCTTGATATGACCCTTAATAGAAATGCTAAGAAGTATATTTTTTTCTAATAAAATTACTTAAAAAAAATGTCTTTCCACACAAGAAATTCTCCTGTGTCATGCAACATTCAAGGTGTATGGTAAATAGAATAACAACCGAACGTATTCACGCAATCTATACGTTTAAATGTATTGTCAATGATTTACTAATGGTAGTATTCCAATGACCACCGCAGTGTCATTTATTCTGCCGCGAAGCATAAGTGTGCCAACATTACTGTTTCAGTCTAAAGGGCACTGAGAGTTAGTATAATAATTGGGCAGTGTGTCACACAGAAATGATCTGGGTGGCACAACATTTGTTATCGGCAGACATTTTACTCATCTCTGGTGGTTGGATTTCTATGCGGGAATCCGTCTAGGTAGGTACCACCACAGGGCCTGTTATTCTGCTGTTAAGCAGTAGGGTTCGGTCTGAAGGGCACTGAGAGCTAGTGTAATCAGTGGGCATATGAGACTTAAGAACTGATGGCTCAAGGTGACGCAGTGTGAAGCCACTTACAAGTGTTCGGGGTGATACAGCATTTCTTATAAGCACACGTTGCATTTACCATTACATGTACGTTTTGCTGGTTTTGTCAGTTTATCCAATAAAAAAATCGTAACTTTTCTACAATAAAATATGTACATGTATCTATATATTAATACGTGAAGAGGAAACTTTGTACCACGTGTTAATGCTTGTGTAGAGAAGAAGCGAGGAAGCTAAAATGTATATAGAAGATAAGTGGTCAACATACATTAAATTTAATCAATGCTAATACAATATAAATATACTTCATACTTCCAGAAGACAACTGAAGAAAGCGTTCCGAACGCAGTGACAACATAATACATATTCATGTGTCACCAATTGTACCAGAAGGGATGATCCTAATTACCCATAAAAAAACCACAAATCACTGCAATTTTTGACCTAGACTAAGTATTTAAATAAATGATTTTATCGCGTTTAATTTTGTTTTATTTATAACCCGACGTTTCGTTTTAATAGAGAAGATAGTTGGGTACTGCCACCTTGCTTGGGATCCTATAATTATAAAAATTAAATCAAAAACCAAGCACACCACTGCATGACTTCAGGACACACTTAGCTCTTTCTGCGTTGATCGGACCGAAAATAATAATTAAAAGCTGAAGGTACTCCGGGTTAACTGTGACATCGGGACATCTATCACCTCAGACCTGTGACCATGGGTGCTGTAAAGCGCTCGAAACGTCGGGATATAAAATTAAACGCGATATAATCTTTAATAATCAGTTTTATTTAAATGTGTAGTAGTCGCGTAAATATAAGAATTAATTATAGGCTAAGTAACAGATCGTTGATATACAGTAGTTTACTCTACTCAATTTAATTGAGATTTTAAATATTAATTGATAACATTTTAAGTAGACAATCAAACCTTATGAAATGTAACGTTGAGATTATTCTAAAAGGTTAACAAATATCTCTGCTTGATAAATATTACAGTTTCAAAAGTTTTAATATACACGGAAATGCCCGTTTCAAATTTGTTATGGGATTTTTTATATGAAGATAATTCCATAATATCATCAAATCATTCCAAGTCACGCCTTTTTCCCATATAAGAAATAGGCAGAGGCCTCTCACGTGGTCCACTTTTCGCCTTTGCGGGAAACGAGACGTCACGGGTGGCGAACCAGGTTGCCGCCATTTTGGTACGTGCCAAAAAATATATTATGGTGTTAGCACGAATAGAGACTGTCCGTGCAAGGTATTGCAGTCGTCTCTTACGACAGCTCGGTAGGAAGGAGTAAGGTGCTGTTCTACTCTGCCGGACGGTATTTCCATATACGTTATCATTTTTCCAAAAATTAAAAAAAAATACAAATTAGAAATCGTATGTTTAAATAACTGTGAATACACATACTACATTAATGAGCAGAGCTTTGTCCAGTTAATTAAAGAAACCGCGGTAGTATCGTTACATAAACCGCACATGCATACGCAAACACGAAACTACTATCTGTTGAGAGAGAAATGCCCTTACTCTCTGAACACTTCAGAGAAGTAACACGGCGGTTTTTCGAAAAAGCCGCGGTTCATCCAAACCCGCTGGTGGTTAAAGCAGCGAATTATCGGTCCGACAGAAACGCGACCTAACGCAAACGTCGCCCGTGAAATGTGCTAGACGACCACGATACGGTCAGTCACGATCCGAGCAACACCGTACACACAGTAAATAGCTTTAACATCACACGCACAACGTCGCGCGACCGCCGTAGAGAGCGGCGCACAGCTATCGTAAATAACACCGCGTACACAAGATACACCCGTGTTCCAGGGCGATTCTCACCGCCCAGAGTTACCGACACACAAGTCGACAGTCCGAACGGAGGCCCGCAGCCTCCCTCGGACGGTCATTAGATGATTTAAGATAAAAATGGAGATATTCACAGTAGCGCAAGCACGCTAGCGAACGCAACGGTCCGAATTTAGATGTATAGTAGGAGTTTATATTTATGTATTTTTTTTTGGGTCAAACCAAACCTGGCACGCGGGCCCCTGGTCCGCGAGCACAGCATCCGACGAAGCTGTAAAAGCCAAAAGGCTAACAGCGATTACTTCACCGAAATTATATATCTGTTGATTGAATAAACACTATCTGTGTCGCCCCGGCTACGCACGGAAGTTATTGTTATGTTAAAGTCTGTATGAAAAACAGCATCAGCAGGCTAACGCATTTAGGATTAGGAGTAAATGTTCGTAAAATCCGTATTAAGCGGGTGTCTGTGAAGGGAATATGTATGCCACATTTCAAGTCAATAACGTTTTGCAGTTTCGGGGATATTGATAGGTTCAGTAGTGTCCAAACTCCACAAAGTGTTCAGTGTTCCTACCCATAGTAACAAAAAGTTTATTAAGCATACATTTTATAAAAAGAGTTATTATAATATAAAAGAATATATGGAAGATAATATATAAGATTCCTATCCAGAAATCCATCTAGGACCACCCAGGGCTAGATATTCTGCCGTGAAGTAGTTTACAAACATTACAGTGTTTCGGTTTGAAGGGCACTGAGAGCTAGCTAGCGTAATCACTGGGCATATGAGTCTTAAGAACTGATGTCTCAGGGTGACGGGCGCAGTGTGGTGTCAGAAAGAAATGTCTGGGTGACACAGCATTTGTTATGGGCAGACGTTTCACTTACCATCAGGTAAACGTTTAGCTCGTTCCGTCACTCTTATCAATTAAAAAATAACCCCTCAGAATGAGGTGATCGCTGCCAGGCTGTTTCTTAATACTGATAACTAATATTAATTTTATAACATAATTACTATTAACATAAATATGACTAAAAAGGAGAAGGATTCCTGCGGAGTTTCTTTCGCCTGTTTCTTGCTCCCTGCCGAGGAACCTCATTAAGAAACAACACCACCTATTTTACAAACTACCACCAGTTTGTAAAATAATTACATTTGACAAACGAAATTTGTTTTTCTTACGTCGGACAAAAAATATGTGTCATTTGAGGAGGTCATTATTATCATCATCATTACAACCCACACCAGTCCACAACTGAACAGTCCTGAGCGTGAGTAAACCGTGCAGGTCCCTCCATATAGTTGGTATCGCCCTACACTGCGCTTGCCGGTACGAGGCTGCCACTCGAGAACCTTTCTTCCCCAACGATGATAAGTTCTACGAGCTATATTGGCGGCCCTTTGTCACTTCAGCGGTGTGGTCTAGTCCTGCTGCGGATATCATCGTTACGGATTTTATCTCGCAGAGAAATACCGAGCATAGCTCTTTCCAGAGCTCTACCAACCTATCTCATCCCGTAGGTGTCGTTAAAGTCGACAGAGGGAAAATGAAAACCAGGAGATGGGCAACAGCATCTAACCTACCTACTAAGACATAACCTACCTACTAAGACATAACCTACCTACTAAGAGTGGCGATACGACAGGATACTTCTAACCTTGGGAGGATCCAATGCCCAGCAGTGGATTCGCTACAGACCTACGATGACGATGACACAAATTTGGTTGCATTGACTTCGCATCATACAAGACGGAATGATTTCTCTTTGATAAAGAAATCTCCTGTGACCATGATGTATTACTGGAAGCTTCCACCACGAACTTCCGATTACTGTCAGAAGCTATCAACTGCGTAGAAGATATGATAGGGCCCCTTCAGGCACTCACTCGTCGTAACCTACCCACATCTGTTGTGGCGCTCATGCGATAAAATCGTAGGTAGGCTAGGAAGCAGTGTCAGAGACAGAGACAATCAAAACTCAACCAAACCCGAAAACCAACAATTTGTGTTTTTGTACAAATGTTGGCTCCGGCTGGGATTCGAAACCAGTGCCCGCGGTGTGGTAGCCAGGTACTCTTACCGCTGGGCCACGCGGTCCTTACACAAGAGATGTGATAGAACTTAAGGGCACTCACAGATTACCTACCCTCGCCCAAGGTACCGCTCTTGCGAGAACATCGCTAGTGTCAGAAACACGAAAACCAACGGTTTTTTCATTTTACACAAATGTTTGCGTCGTATGGGATTCGAAGCGCAGGACCTGCGATCTAGAACACAGGTACTTCTGACCACAAGACCACGCGATCTTACAATGAACATATAATTATTTCTACGATTAATCGAATAATTCAACCTCAGCTAGAATCCCGCCACAAAAGCTTGCCCTACCATATTGTCACATATCGCTTTGTGACCAACGTTGGCCGCGTGGGTAGTCCGCTAAGTAACGCCATATCTCGTATGAAGTGCTAAATGAATCATTGCCTTTTGTGTGGCCGTCCGTGCGTCTGGCTCGCGGTGGCTTGATGATTTTCTATTCTCTACGAAACGTATTCTTCAAACTGACAGAAGACAGATCGAACATTTTATAGCAAACAATTATGATATAAAATTAATGTTGAAACGGGACTTATTTTACTATCTCAACGATAGGCGCAGCAGTCAGCGTTGAGTCGTGGTTTCCGGGTTCAAATTTCTATGCACCACCCCAGGGCCGGTTATTCTGTATTGAAGCAGTAGTGTGCAAACATTACTGTGTTTCGGTTTGAAATGCACTGAGGTCTCAGGGTGACGGGCGCATTGTGGTGACATTCAGAAATTTTCTGGGAGACATAGCATTTGTTATGGGCAGACGTTGCACTTTACATCAGGTGAACGTTTTGTCCGTTTCGTCATCTTATCTAATAAATAAAAATCCCAGACGAAATTTATAATTCTTATTTGGATGTTTCGTAAATGTTCCATGTTACTAACACCGTATCCCTCCTCAATTTCGATCTTATCGCGTAACATACAGTTACACACACACATACACAGTACACATACTACATCGGATAAAGGAGCGTGTACAAGAAGATCGTTACGAATTTTATGGTAGAAAGTGACGAAACGAGCTGATCGTTCAAGTGATGGTAAGTGCAACGTGTCATCATCATCATCATTTCAACCTATACCTAGCCCACTGCTGAACATAAGCCTCCTCCATAGAGTGCCACAAAAGTGGGGGGATATTCCCATAGTTGCCACGCTTGGCAGGCGGGTTGGCAACCGCAGTTTATTCATTCTGATGTTCCAGGAAGATGAAAACGGCAAAATCACCCCAAAATGAGAGCCACAAACTTTTGTGGCAATCTGCGGTCCCCCACCTGTTCAGCATTGGACTAGTGATAGGTTGAAATGATAATGATGATGATGACGGGATGAGATGGGGTGGTGGATTCTCTTAGGCCGCTACCCATAACAAATGCTGTATCACTCAGAACATTTCTTTTTTTACTCGTTGTAGGATCCTATGCAGGAATCCGTCTAGGTAGGTGACCTAGACGGATACCACCCCGGACCAGTTATTCTGCAGTAAAGCGCGTTCGTCTCGTCTTTATCTAATAAAAAATCCGCCAGCTCGTATTAGAGCAGCGTTGCGGACTCATTCCGGCTTCCAAACCCTTTTAGAAATAAGAGGAGAGCTGTGCTCTTTTAAAGGAGTCTCTTCTATAGAGCATAACCTTCCTATTTATAGAGTCGTAGTAATTTAAAAGTCGGGCGCTCGACCTAAATTTCATAGAACAACAGTGATTAGGGTTGGCAAATAATGGCAAAATCCACCAAAAATGAGAGCTACAAACTTATGTGGCTATCTATGGGGGAGGCCTATGTTCAGCAATGGATTAGTGATGAGAATAGAATAGAATACGAGTAGAATAGATTTTTTTTATTCAATATAGATTACTTACACAATACTCACTGAAAGTCATTTTTTTCTTCTTTTTAACTACACTGGTTCGCAAAAAATTCCCCGTCCTGGGAAGAACCAGTAAGAAAACCAGCGGGATTTTTTTTTTCAGTCATTTTTTAAAATAATGTACAGTACACTGAAATAATGATTATAAATATTGTTGCGAATTCAATCCTAAAGACAATAGTCTGGTTTAACGTAAAAGTTGCAGACTGCCTAGTTTCAATTGTCCAGCCGAGACTAGTCCATATGTAATTGATTTCGGTAGCACGACACGAAATTAAGCTTTGTAGTTTAATAAAATATCGTTAGCGTGAAGTTACTTCGTAACAATAGTGTTCCCGCGTCTGGCGCAGGTCAAAGTCCAGTTTCGCGTGACGGGAGACAGTTTGCGGTCAAAGCTCGGACCACACGCAGCCGGCTTGCATAATGGTCCGGTCACCTTGCTACACCTTCGATGTATGGGTATAACAATTTACTATTAATAATTACATGGTATCACCATAAAACGACGTGGCTGTAAGAGAAAAACAACTTTTCTTCTTCTTCTCTTTTGACCCTGGCAATTAGCTACCAAATGGAGCCATTTTTGCCAATGTCGAGTAATAATTTAATTATAATTAATACTCCATTTTGATTGACAGTAAATAATAGTTGGCCTTTACTGCAGATTTGCTGGACTGACGGAGACACGAGCTACGAAAAAGAAATTGGTCTTGAATAGAATCAAATTTTCCGATCACTGTACACTTTCACGAGGCAAAATATACACAGAAAGTACAAAATACAATAAAGACAGTACCGCCACTTTTCGAGTTGACTCTAAAAGTCCATCAACAAGTGATCGGGTTAAATAAAAGAGTTTTTCATAATACTGGAAAAAAGTTTTTATCTGACCATCGATATAAAAGGAGCGTTAAGCTTTCTTTTTTGTTGGTACCTTATTTTTTGCATAAAGTGACGAGACGAGCAAAACGTTCACAAGATGGCAAGTGCAAAGTCTGCCCATAACATGCCGTGTCAACTACAATAATTCTGTGTGGCAACACACTGCGCCCGTCACTCTGAGACATTAGTTCTTAAGCCTCATATGCTCAGTGATTACAGTAGCTCTCAGTGCTCTTCAGACGGAAAAATAGTAATGTATGCACATTACTGCTTTACGGCAGAATAACTATATAATCTATTAGATCTATACGTTTGGACATAAAACACACTTTGCATGTTATTATTTTCTGGAACGTTAATGCTTGTGACTCGAATCGAAGACTCTGTAGACAAATGAGTCACGCAGCCGTTTTGTCGTACAATCTATTTCTACCGTATTCCACTTCCAATTCGGACATCCAAGAATCTGTTCTAATGAGGCTAATTTCTAATTATTTCTCTACGCAGAGAAGCAGCGCCTTTCATCGAGGCACTCTCAAAATAAGCCGTCATCGTCCGGTATTATATACTGATTTAGCTACACTCCAATTAGTTTGAAGAGCAAGAAAAAAATATCTAGTCTTAAAATTTTCGCTAATGTTAGTAGGTACTAAAGGTAGAGCCGTGGTAGCTCAGGGGCTAGGCGCTCGCTTTAAATTTCATAGTACGCGAGTGACCTGGGTTCGATTCCCGGTGCCGGCACCACTAAAATTGTTAATTGCAATTTTAAGTGCTGATTTACCACGTGCTCGGCGGTGAAGGAAAACATCGTGAGTAAACCTGCATGTCTGAGGAATAAAAAATATTTCGAAGACATGTGAAGTCCGCCAACCCGCATTGGAGCAGCGTGGCGGATTCTTCCTAGCTCCAAAACCCTCTCAGAAATGAGAGGAGGCCTGTGCTCAGTAGTGGGACATTTATAGGCATGAAACTTTTTTTTTGCTTTTGCTAAAGGTACTTGCAAGTTCGGCTGCATTGAAAAATACAATATAGTATGATATGATATGAGTATCAACAAAAGCGACCTCCGAAAACGCCGACCACTGCGCAGGAGATATTATAGTGCAAGTGTTGGCGCAAACACAGAGGCACTTACTTGTCCTGACCTATTCACGACTTACATCAGTACGCTCATGTGATATAATAAGAGATAGGTTAGGTGTCAGAGGCACGAGGAAACCTAGAGGCGGAAACCAACCCTTTGTGTGTTTGTACAGAGGGTAGCGTGCGATGAAATCCGAAACCAGGACCGCGCCGCAGTAGTTTACACACAAGTTCAAGTTTTTATCTGAATATTTTTTAAATATTTTCCTTACAATTGTTGCAGTTTATAATTTATAATGAGACACTTAATTATTACTATTGTTATCCTCTACTTTCGTCTTTCAATCCGATAGATGGAGGAACCATCTCATCACTGAAGCTGGTGAGAAATTGCTGTGACTGGCAGACTCTTAGGAGGATTGCGGATGTCTGCTACTGCACCCACATCCCTCCTCGAAAAGGAAGTTAGTGGCAGATTACAGAATAACTGGCACTGTTTTGATACCTGTTGGCTGTCCGTACCTTAGTCGCCTCTAACGACACCTCGGTAGGAAAGAAGTACGTGCTAGTCTACTCTGCCGGCTTAAGTTAAAACTTTAAATTTTAAAACGTTTATATTAGAATTAATCAAAGCGCTGATTAGGTGTACTAAAGTTTTTATTTTGAATTTTTTTATTTCATGTGTTACTTACGAGTAAAAAGCCTTGTCATGTGGATTTTTTTAATGGATTAAGTGACGAAACGAGCAAATCGTTCACCTGATGGTAAGTGCAATGTCCGCCCATAACAAATGCTGTGTCACCCAAAACATTTTTGTGTGACACCATACTGCGCCCGTAACTCTGAGACATTACTTGTTGAGTCTCATATACCCAGTGATTACACTAGCTCACAGTGCCCTTCAACCCGAAACACAGTAATGTTTGATCTCTACTGCTTCACGGCAGAATAACTGGTCCTGGGGTGGTACCTACCTGGTCGGATTCCTGCATAGGAATCCTGTCACATATCAGCGTCTAGAAAAAGATTCGCTCATGAAAGTTGAAGAAGCGAAAGATGTGTGTCAGGATCTTAGCAAGTTGAAAGTCTCTGCCTACCCAACGGGAGAGAGGCGTAACTGTTTTTGTGTATAAATGTTGTTTAATTAACAAGGAAGTTTAAAAGCAGTCAGTGAAACACGTGCCGCTTCTTAAAGACGGAACCGCGACTAATGGTCGGACAAGCGTAAACAAAACTTTAAAACAGTATAGAAACACCTCAAACAAACTTAAACGGGGGAAGCGGTGCCGCTATTGTAAACACAGCCACTTATTTTAAACTTAAGGAAGTGTTTACTGTGGGGATACTTAGTTCAATGTTATGGTAAAGTACTCCAGCTCAAAAGTATTACTTACTAGAACATTTAATGTATTCAATAATGTACCTTATGTGGTAACGTTAGCGACTAAAATAAAGTTTTAAGGATGCAAGAATTTAAGTAACAAACTTTTAAAACGCGATACATTGTTTGAAACATATGTCGACGGCAAATTGCTTTTTTGTTAGAACAGCGTTTAAAGTACAGAGAGCTCGATGTAAAATAAAGTCTTAAGTGATCGAAGTAACTAACCGAGCCGTGGTTTGGTCCTCTCGGGCACCCTCGAGTTAGTTACACGCACAAAGTAACGGCCCAAGCCGTGGTTCCCTCTCGGGAGCTCTTATGCTGTTTATCCATTAATAAAGGTTTCCGCTGAGTGCCCTCAGCGCTCGGACAACTTTCAATCCGGCGAAGTTGTAAAAGCCCTCGCAATGACAATGTCTATAAGTCATAAAACAATTATGGTATGACCCGCGACGTATTCAGAATAGCCACACGTGTACTTAGTAAATAGCCAATTTTTTTATTGTGGTTACTTTTACGTTAATTTTTGTTTTGTACTTCTTTTTAATGAATGTTTTGTCCATCAGGCGGTTTTGCCAAATACGAGTACTTTCTTTCTTTCATTCTTCTTTTTCATCTACAATATTATTTATCTTCAGTTTTAAGCTTGATTTGTCATCACCGTCATCGTCCATCACCAAGCTGTAATTAGTCCACTATAGGACATGAACCTCCAAATAGAAAGGAGTAAGAGTAGAGAGATAGGGCAAATTGGATATTGCGGTAAAAATCCAAGACCAGCGTCAATACAAATAGACAGGTGTACTGTCAGCTAATAGAAATAATGTTATTAATGAAATTAAATTACTAAAACAGTCGTTACCGAAATCGACTACCGCATGAAAATAATTAAAACATTTGATTGGAAATATCTATTTGTATTTGATCAGTTGAAGGTAATGAACAGAATCTATGCTAACGAAGTTAATTTATTATTTCTCGCTTAAGGGAATCTACCACACCATATCGTCTCGTGGGTGTAGTAAAAGTCGACATAGGGAAAATGAAAACCAGGTGATGGGCAGCAGCGTCTTCCTGTAACATCCGAATAAATAAACTGCGGTTGCCAAACCGCGAGCCATGCGTGGCAACTATGGCAAAATTACCCCAAAATGAAAGCTAAACTCTTTTTTTTTGGCGCAATCTCAAAATGGGGGGAAGCCAATGTTCAGCTATGAAATGAGGATGACGACGTTTATTTTGTGTCACAAATTAAACGGTTTTTTTGACATCAAAATGGAGGAAATCATTAGAGTGAATCATGTTTTTTCTTTCAATATTGTAGCGTAGCATGTTCAAATTATTGGCCTGACCGATTTTAGAGCATGGCGACAATTTAATACTAATTAAAATTAATGTTTAACGCTAATTTGAATATTATTTTTCATTCTAACGACGATAAATAAGTGAGTGTCTTTAAGTGGTGGTGCCGTGTGGTGGCGGCTCGTTAAAATAATACTACCACTCCATCTCATCCAAAGGATCTCGTAAAAGGCGAGTAAGGAATAAAACTGCACTGTGCAC
The DNA here is from genome assembly GCA_019845155.1 of Luehdorfia chinensis. Taxonomy (NCBI): domain Eukaryota; kingdom Metazoa; phylum Arthropoda; class Insecta; order Lepidoptera; family Papilionidae; genus Luehdorfia; species Luehdorfia chinensis. Next base: position 13,545,722 of record JAHVAK010000103.1, read on the forward strand.
CCATAGCGCATGGTGGCGATGGGCTCACCACCTATCACACCAAGTGCATTATATTGTTTTGGTGAAACGTGGATTGTGGCAGTCATCTGTTTTTGCAGTGACTGCCCAGTCTCTGACCACCCCTTATGGGATACAGTTGTGATCTTATGTATGTATGTATGTATGTGTCTATAAGACACATTTTCGTTAAAAAAATATTAAGAAACTTGATTTCTGAAAGCGCTATCTGATTACAATCTGTCCAACTAACATGCACGACAGTTGTCGGTTGGAGTTGCTTACATTCTTCAAAGAAGGTAGATGGCACCATCTGTTCACGATTGATACTAGTATACATATAATAAATAAATAGAATATACAGTATAGTTTTAGCAGTTTTTATGGACAGGAATACATTTAATATATTTTCCGATTTTATTCGTAAAAACGTTAGTTTCGACTGTGACAATGATGTCTAGTGTTAGTTTAATTACGCGTAAAAGCTAATGTCTTAAAGCAAATCATTTCATCTAATGTATTGTATTGGTTATATTCTCTGCAAAAACCGCGCCGTAGGGCAGCATTGGATCAATTGATAAGTGGATTCCAGACATGAATCATCCTAGAACGAAGAACGAGCTATGTGTTAGCGATACCGAGTTTCATTTTAAATGTGAGTTTTGGTAATCTAAGAAATCATTACTTAATTTTTATTATTTTCAAATGTTCTGCATTTCTCGAATTTCGTCGACATGTATAACTCATACTAGAGAAGTCCGCGCAGTGCGCACATGTGGCTCTTTCAGACTCTAATCATCTCAAATAGACAATAACCTCGTCAGCGTGTAACTTTAAAGGCAATACTCAGAGGATTACTTTAATTGTACTTGGCCATATAACTCGTAGAATGCAGGAATCCGTCTAGGTAGATACCACCCCAGGGCCAGTTATTCTGCCGTGAAGCAGTAGTGCGCAAGCATTACTGTGTTTCAGTTTGAAGGGCACTATTAGCTAGCGTAATTACTGGGCATATGAAACTTAAGAACTGATGTGTCAGGGTGACGGGCGCAGTGTGGTGTCACACAGAAACATTCTAGGTGACACAGACTTGTTGTGGGCGGACGTTGCACTTACCATCAGGTGAACGTTTTGCTCGTTTCGTCACTTTCTACAATAAAAAAAACGAACGAAGAAAAAAGACGTTGGGAAAGAAAGGTGCTCAAGAGGAAATTAAATATGGCCTACCCTATTTTAGGGCACGGAGACTGTTTCCGAATACTGTTGGGTGCTATCAATGCGCAGGAAATATTACAGTGTACCTCATACCGGCAACCGCAGTGAACATGATAATACAACTAAATGTTTTTATATATCTATATAAAAAAATCTAACACCACCGGTACACACGCTTAGTAATAAACAAGCAGGCCTATTTATAGCTTCGAACCCGGTATAGGTAGCGATCAAAATGGAGTTCTCGAGTAAAAACAGAACCATCCGTGGGAGCGAGGAGTCCTCCAGTGTGCCCATTAGACTCATTAGGTGCGCCCAAATATGGACTTGAACCGTTTTTATGGGCGCCCTGCGATCGCTAGTGAGGATCGATATTGAAACGATTCGTTCGAACGATTAAATTGACTGTGTTTTTACGATCGCTGCGTCATAAATCCTCTTTACTATCGATCATGAATGCTCGGTTATTAGATACCTCGTTACACATACTTTATGTAATTGCTTGAAAGGTTGTTAGCAATCATTGTGTGATGATTTCATTATAATAATAAGTTCAAGCGAAATCATTATAATGAAGCGTTCTTAAGCCCTCTAAAAATTAATATAAATTAAAAAGATACTTTAGGACATCCTAAAGTAGCTTTTACCATGACTTCTCACCCCTTACCCTATTAAGACCAGAAGATTTTTATGCTTTCCGTTATTTTATTTTTTTATTTAATAAATGTGACGGAACGAGCAGAACGTCCCCCTGATGGTAAGTGCAACGTCTGCCCATAACAAATGCTGTATCACACAGAACATTTCTGTGTGACACAACACTGCGCCCTCACTGTCTCCCTGAGACATCAGTTCTTAGATTAACAGAACTATTTGCAATTAGTTGGATATAAAGGGAATCCGTGTAGGTATGTACCAGTCCAGGGCCAGTTATTCTACCGTGAAGCAGTAGAGTGCAAACATTACTGTGTTTCGGTTTGAAGGGCACTGTGACCTAGCGGAATCACAGGGCATATGAAATTTAAGAACTGATGTCTCAGGGTGATGGGCACAGTGAGGTGTAACACAGAAATGTTCTGGGTGACACAGCATTTGTTATGGGCAGACGTTACACTTACCATCAGGTGAACGTTTTGCTCGTTTCATCACTTTATACAATAAAAAAAATGTTTTATTATAGTTTTAGCAGAGGCGTCTTCTTATTTCTTAAGGTTTTAGAGCCGGAAAGAGTCCGCGGCGCTGCTCCAATCACGGATTGACATTCACGTGTCGTCGAAATATTTTTACTCCTCAAAAATGCAAGAATTCTTACGGTGGTTAGTTTACCGCTGAGGACGTGAAAATAAACAATTAAAGGTTGCAGAATAATTTTAGAAGTAAAGGACCGGAGATCGAACTCAAGTCACTCTCTTACTATAATATGTATGTATAAATATAAATTAACTATGTATAAATATATACGAGTATATATACATTTAAGGCGAGCGCCAGTCCCCTGAGCTACGATTACCTGTGGTTCTGAATTATTGGCTCTGTATCTGAAATTTAAATTTCTGATGTCTAAACACAGCAGTAAAAGTTTTTCGACTTTTATTTCAACAAAGCGTATTTTTTAAAGGATTTTCACGTCCTTGTGGATGATAATCATATTTATTAACGCCCGGTTACTATATTCACAAAACGAGACGTTTCTCCTACGATCCGTTTAATAAGCTTAGTCATCCATGGATACATACATACATAGAGTCACGCCCCTTTCCCATATGGGTAGGCAGAGACCACATCTTTCCACTCGCTACGATCCTGACACTCATCTTTAGCTTCCTCTACTTTCATTAGTGTTTTCATACAAGCTCGTCGGTTGCCGTGTAGGTTAACGTGGCCTTTCCTTAAATCGATTTCGATTTGATGGTGATACGTTCGCCTACGTCGATCCAAGGTACTGCTACTTCTACCTTCACTGCCTAACGCATCGTTACTATCGAATAGTATCTGTTACCAATAACTGTTAGTTTAATATAGAAACCGGGCATTAGTCCAGTCTTTATTTAGGCTCTTTTCGTTGCGTTTCTTCTTAAACATCTTTTATTACACAGTAGTGTCGGTGTTTTATTACACTTTTACATTCTACACATAATTGTTTATTATGTTGATTATTGTATTAATTGCCAAACGACGATGCTCCGTAACGCAGTGGTCGACTTAGTTTCCTACTGTGTAACGCATGCTTGGGTTCAAATAAAAGGTAGAAGTCGTCCACTACAGGCTAATATAAATATCCTCCCCCTCAACTTACACACTCTCGCATACGTGAGTCCGCACGTCTAGCGAACATTAACACACACGCAACAGACACAACACACACACGCACACACTTCTATAGTGAACATGAACCTATATTTATTGTGCACATTTTTGGCATTATAAGATATCCTGCTCAGGTAATAGCTTCTCGTAATAACTGTGTGGCGACATACCGTGTTGAAAATCGCCAAAAAAAACATTAAAATCTTATCGTTAAATATCTACGTTACTTTAAATTACAGGCCTCTCCTCATTTCTGACAGGGTTTTGGAGCTAGGAAGAATCCGCCTCGCTGCTCCAATGCGAGTTGGCGGACTTCACATGTCTTCGAAATATTTTTTATTTCTCAGACATGCAGGTTGTTGCTCACGATGTTTTCCTTCACCGCCGAGCACATGGTAAAATCAGCACTTAAAATTGCAATTAACAATTTTAGTGGTGCCGGTACCGGGAATCGAACCCAGGTCACTCGCGTACTATGAAATTTAAAGCGAGCGCCTAGCCCCTGAGCTACTACGGCTATCCTGAACTACCACGGCTATAAAATTTTAAGTACTCATAATTATTATTTTTATCACCGCAAAAATACATTGTTAACCGTAATAATAATAAAGAGAAATGTTTAGTGTGTCTGCTGAAACGGTCAACGGAATTTGAACATATGGGACACATATCCACCCACGCTAATACGCGTTCATTCATAAAGTGGTTTAAGATCTATGTTATTTTTCGCAATGTAGATATTAATTTTTTACATATCATTTTTTTATTATTTTATAAAGTGACGAAACGAGCAAAACGTTCACCTGATGGTAAGTGCAACGTCTGCCCATAACAGATGCTCTGTTACTCAGAATATTTCCAAGTGACACACATGGAACACCGAGCCCGGCACCCTGCGACATCCGTTATTAAGTCTCATATGCCCAGTGTTTACGCTAGCTCTCAGTGCCCTTCAAGCTGAAACACAGTAATGTTTGCACACTGCTGCTTCTGCAACTGGCCCTGGGTTGGTACCTACCTAGACGGATTTCTGCATAGGAATACTACCACCAGTAAATTTATGTAATCGAGAGCACAGTTTACCTCCAAGACAAAATGGCTTTTTTATGAAACAAAGATTCGACACTACCAGACCTACAACAAATGAACACCCAGACAATTCTGTATACAATACTGCGCTCGTCACCTTAAGACTGTTACACAAGCCAACAGTGCCCTTCAAACAGAAACACACAACTCTTTGACGGCAGAATATCTGGCACTGCTCTGAATTTCTGCATAGGAGTTCTACTATTAGTAAAATATCTCCATCCATCTTCGGTTAAATTTAAACTCAAAGGAACGAAAATAGAAATAAAGAAAAAATGAGGAATGCCCCATTAACCTTAATTGGGTTTCAGATTTCTCTATTGCTACAAGGAGCCGGGCGCTAAACGTAAATTTCACAGTTCACGAGTTCCCTTGATTTGATCATTACCACCGGCGTTGAAGAATAGATTATAATATTTTTTATGCAACATAGAATATTTGCATAATACTTATGGAAAGTCATTTTTTTTAACTATATGGTTCGTAAAAAAGCCTTTGTCCTGGGAAGAACCAGCAAGAAACCCAGCGGGCAATTTTTAATTTTTATTTTTCAGTTTAAAAATAATTTACTTTTGCAGTACTGAAAAGATGGAGAAATAGCTTGGCAGCGATCACCTCACTCCCAGGGGTTATCATCATCCATGTATTCTTTAATATTATAATAACCCTTTAAATGACGTCTTTGTTTAAAAAAAAAACTTTTTGCATTTTCAGGGATTTTGTTGCAAAAACGTATTCATTGTCCCATGAAAGAGTAACTGACCCTGTTTAGTCTAGTAACTGGCATTATTAATTTGTGCTAGTTCCTGGTATTTACATTACGAACGCTTCTGATGATTATTGCTAACTGCAATTTTAAGTGCCGATTTACCACGCACTCGATGGTTAAGGTAATCATCATTAGTTCTAAGAAATAACAAGTATTTCGATGACATTCCACTAAGCCGCTAGTAGAGCAGCATGCAGACTCTTATAAACTTCAAAATCAATCTAAATCAATCTCAAATTACATGAGGCGGATTGGGCATAGTTGAGCAGTAGGATATTTATAGGCTGATATTTTTGTTTACAAAGCACGGTCTTCCGCCATTGACACGGAGTGAATTAAACTGGTCCGCTTTGATGCTGGCGTATTATATGGCGTCTAAACACGTAATTAAAATAACTTTTATAATGTTTATGTTGTTAATCTAGATGTCGCTGTGCGATTTTGACTCGCGATATGGTTTTGTTATCCGTAATGTATGTAGTCTCGCGAGAATCTATAAAGTGCCCATACTTTTCGGGGTATTGTGTATCACTGTCTCCTGACTTCATTGAATGCTGAACGTATGGTTTAATTAAAAAAATAGATTTGCGTCCATCGGCTTCCTCAGTTCGTCTAGAACGTCGACACAATTCCAGCCCCAAAACGATTTCAATTAAGATAAAACTAGATGAACGATATTCCACGTTTATACATCGGCACTCAACATCAGTCCACGATCACTATCGCCGCTAAGTTCTTTAACATACAATCGATATCTTTAAGCGCAATGACTGTTGCGTTACAAATCGAAATGGACTTTAACTTGTTCGATTAATGTAAAGTTTTACTCGTTATTATTAATAATGAGTTACATATGGTGTCTGCTAGACAAGACGAATTCAAGTATCGGCAGTAATGATGATGTTCTTCCGGCCGATTTTCGACCACGCCGATAACTACCGAATACTGACAAAAGATATCAGTCGCGCAGTAGATATAATAGTGCCACAAGTGAACGCGCAAACAGAGTGGCACTCCCTTGTTCCAACCTACCCGTGTCCGATGTAACGTTCAAGCGATAAGATCGGAGGTAGGCTGGGATGCAGTGTCTGTGACACAAGAATAATTACAACTCAACCAGACCCGAATGTTCACTCTGGCTGGGATTAGAGCCGAGGACCCGCGGCGTGGTACTGAGGTGCTATTCAACCACCGTCACAAATTATTTATCTTTTTGATTTGGCTTAGACATTACTGGACTTAATTGGACATCTTGACGTTTAATACATACATACATAAGATCACGACTGTATCCCATAAGGGATAGTCAGAGACTGGGCACTCACTGCCAAAACAGATGACTGCTACAATCCACGTTTCACCAAAACAATATAATGCACTTGGTGTGACAGGTGGTGAGCCCATCGCCACCATGCGCTGTTGGGTGCACAGTGCAGTTTAATTCCTTACTCGCCTTTTACGAGATCCATTGGATGAGATGGAGTGGTAGTATTCTTTTAACGAGCCGCCACCACACGGCACTTTAATATCACACATTAATTTGCATAATATTTCATCAACCTCCATTCATACATATCATGTTGTCTCTTCCTATTTCATCGTATTTCCGGAGTCTTGAGTAAAGTGGAGTTTAGATACTACTTAATTTATTTAAACTAACCTTACATTTCGATTCCAATATGCGATGTTCCCATCATCGATAGAATTGTACAAATATTGATTAAAAAGAAATAAAAACAATATTTTTTTATAGTTAATAGAATCAGGCGTTACTTTGCGGAAATCCATTATAATGAAGGAAAGTAAGTTACTTTGCTAAGATCCGCATGCAAAATATAAACTCGGCACTCGGCGGCCGTCTGTCGTAGAGTCTATGACGCTTGATAATGCCTCGTTTTGGGGCGAAACACGTGTCGTGTTCTCGACTTCAGTGGTGTATATTATCTAGTGGTAGTATTGTAGAGGTTGGTGGAGGGTATCTGGTGGCGGTGTTAGTTTGCTTGTGCACGCTACTGAGGGACGGCGGGCGGTGCTCTCCAAAAAACTAGGTAATATACACCATTTTTATATTTTGCATGCGGATCTTAGCAAAGTAACTTACTTTCCTTCATTAATATTTTTTTTCTCACAGAATTCAATTTACAGTTATCATTTATTACAAAACTAGCTGTGCACAGCGGTTTCGACCGCGTAAAAAAGCCGACCCCTATCGATGATATACATATACTTTCCTTTACCGGAGTTTTAATTTTTTTGCGCGGAACTCCCATTATTTTTCTAAAATTAAAGTAGCTTATGTTACCCGCTATAATATCAGCTATCTGTCAGTGAAAGTCCCGACGAAATCGGTCCAGCCGTTTTGGAAATTAGCCGAAACAAACGGACAGGCAGACACAAAAACATTAAAAATTGTTTTGTACATTATTTTAAAAATGACTTAAAAAAAAGCCCGCTGGGTTTCTTACTGGTTCTTCCCAGGACAGAGGCATTTTGCGAACCAGTGTAGTTTAATAAAAGAAAAAAAAAGACTTTCAATAAGTATTATGTAAATAATCTATATTGAATAAAAATTTATTCTATTCTATTCTTTTCGGAAATTAGCCGGAACAAACAGACAGGCAGACACAAAAACATTAAAAATTGTTTTTTTTTTCTTATAAGTACCGTATATACTTTCATAAGCATTGAGTAAAAAGCTGTTATTTTCTTATTACAGACACTTCAATTTTATTTATTTGTATAGATTTAGGCTCAGGGTAATGTGGAAGACTGATGCCTGAACTAGGCGACTAAGCTTTAGTTCAGATTATTAGGTCTCCCTCTCAGTTGTTAATATAAGATCAGTATAGGTTGTAATATGTGGTGTGCTTGTGATAGTGAATTTGTGTGTGTTAATTAAAAAGAAATTGGTAATACTGTGTGGCAGCGGCCTAAGAGAATCTACCACCCCATCTCATCCCGTGGGTGTCGTAAAAGTTGACAAAGGGAAAATAAAATCCAGTAGATGGGCAGCAGCATTTCCCTGGAATATCTGAATAAATAAACTGCGATTGCCAACCCGCGTGCCAAGCGTGGCAACTATGGCCAAATCCAACTATGATCAACACCAAAGCTATGGCAAAATGAGAGCTACAAAGTTTTATGACAATCTATGGGGGAGGCCTGTGTTCAGCGGTGGACTGGTGATGGGCTGAAGTGATGATGATGGTGATGGTAATAAGGTAGCAAAGTTAAAACTCTCTGTAGGTATAACCAACTTTTGTTTCCTAGAAACCTGAACCTAGCGCAGAAAATTGTCGTTAAGCCACTACGCGAACCGAGAAAATTAAAAGTACATAGGCTGCGCGTATAATATAGCGGGCCCCGTTGCTAAGAACGTGTAAAGATCAACGGACTGTCCGTTATCCCGTCGAAGATCTCATTCCATACTGGTCGTGGCAGCGCTACCCGATCGCTCCTTATGGGAACAGCTTAGGGGATTACACCGTGATGTATTGCGTTGCCGTGCGAACTTTGAACCACAATTTGTTAGTATCTCAACGAGAACATATTTTTATTTATTTAGTAATCAGACAAATATAGTCCATAATGTTTTAGTATCATCATCATATCAGCCTATCACTAGTCCACTGCTGAACATAGGCCTCACCCATAGATTGCTACAAAAGTTTGTACCTCTCATTTTGGAGTGAATTTTGCCATAGTTGCCACGCTTGGCAGGCGGGTTGGCAACCGCAGTTTATTTATTATGATGTTCCAGAAAGATGCTGCTGCCCATTTTCTGGTTTTAATTTTTTTCCTCTGTCGACTTTTACGACACCCATGGGATGAGATGGGGTGGTAGATTCTCTTAAGCCGCTACCACACGGACTTAAAAAACTATGTTAGTAGCATAATACAACCTAGAATATATTTATGTTTCCTTGTGCCTGATTCATTTTTCATGGTATCATATTGCCTTAACTGCTTTGCAACGCGTATATGGTGTATATAGAAAGAAAAAAGGAAAGAAAGAAAATAACTTGATTCGTTGCCACGCTCAATACAAACACATAAAAACAAACAATTAACAATAAAAAAGTATTAAAATTTATATTGGATTTCAGCAACGAAAAGGACCCGACTCAGCATTATGCTACAGCAAAATTGCCGCAGCACTGTATATACAATATTGCGTTTGTTTTTACAAACATACATACATACATAAGATCACGACTGTATCCCATAAGGGATAGTCAGAGACTGGGCACTCACTGCAAAAACAGATGACTGCCACAATCCACGTTTCACCAAAACAATATAATGCACTTGGTGTGATAGGTGGTGAGCCCATCGCCACCATGCGCTGTTGGGTGCACAGTGCAGTTTAATTCCTTACTCGCCTTTTACGAGATCCCTTGGATGAGATGAGCGGTGGTATTCTTTTAACGAGCCGCCACCACACGTTTGTTTTTATCGAAAACTATATCACTATACAGCTAAGTAGTATGCGCATATTATAGACTAGCTATGCGCCGCGTTTTCACCGCGTAAAATAAAGTCGATCACGTGATTCCGCCGTACAATGTACCTCACTTCGCGCTTTTCTATTATGTTTGTTCGCAGCGTGCGGTTCCTTAAGGCCGTAGAGTTAGGTGTTCATCATATCAGCCTATCGTAGTCCACTGTTGAACATAGGCCTCCCACATAGATTGCCACAAAACACGGTCCTGAGCCACCTGCATCCATCGACCTCCTGCAAAACCGTGTAGGTCGTCGCTCCATCTAGTGGGGGGTCGCCCTACACTGCGTTTGCCGGTACGAGGTCGCCACATGAGAACCTTTCTTCCCCAACGGTTATCGGTTCTCCGTGCTATATGGCCGGCCCATTGCCACTTCAGTTTGCTAATCCTTAGGGCTACGTCGGTTACTCTAGTTCTGCTGCGGATAACATCGTTACGGATTTTATCTCGCAGAGAAACTCCGAGCATAGCCCTTTCCATATTTCGCTGAGTTAGGTATTAAAGCAAATTCATATTTATATCTTCTGAACCCTCGAAGATATCGAAATGGAACAGACACGAACATCTATACAAATAAACAAAATTGAAGTGTCTGTCTGTAATAACAAAATAACAGCTTTTTACTCAATGATTACGAAAGAATATACGGTACTTATAAGAAGTTTTTTTTTAACATTTTTGTCTGTCTGTCCATTCGTTGCGGCTAATCTCCGAAACGGCTGGACCGATTTTGACGGGACTTTCACTGACAGATAGCTGATATTATAGCGGGTAAATTAGTCTACTTTAATTTAGAAACATAATTATTTTGGGGTTCCGCGAAAAAAAATTAAAACCCAAAAATCCGATTCTAATAGGGAAGTAAATATGCATATCATCGATCGGGTCGGCTTTTTTACGCGGGTGAAACCCCGGGGCATAGCTAGTTTAATAATATTTTTATCGGGGAAAGAGACGAGATCAGCAAGCAAATGCCGAGTCACCCAGAACATTTCAGTGTGGCAACACACTGCGTTCGTCCCCCTGAGAGATCAATTCTTAAGTCTCATATACCCAACAATTACACTAGCTTTCAGTGCCTTTCAAACCGAAACACAGTAGTGTTTGCACACAACTGTTTCACGGCAGAATAAAAGATTGTCACTTTTTTTTAAGGAATGATAGTCACTGTTAGCCCGAAGGCTTTCACCGCTTCGCCGGATTGAAAGGTGGCAGAGCGCAGAGGGCGCTTAGCGGAAACCTTTATTTTTGGATGACTGGCGCAAGGGCTCTCTTCGGCTTGAACCGTCATCCCGTGCGCGAGAAGTATCCGATGAAGCTGTAAAAGCCAAAAGAGGCTAACACCACCGAACCGACCAATTACATCACCGAAATTATATGTGCGCGAGAGTAACTGACTCGAGGATGCCCAAGGAGGCCGGCCTCGGAGGATTGTCACATCATGAAACTCTGTTATAGGGCACACCAAATCATATTTTAGTTGCTCAAACATATGACAAAAATTTACGTAATAATTGAAATTATAAAATAACGAGATGGGCAGCAGCATCTTCCTGGAACATCTGAATAAATAAACTGCGGCCTGCCAAGCGTCGCAACTATGGCGAAATCCCCCCAAAATGAGAGCTACAAACTTTTGTAGCAATCTATGGAGGCCAATGTTCAACAATGGACTAGTGATAGGCTAAATGATGATGATAATGATACAAAAAATATATATAATATTGATAATAAAAAATATATTGTAAGTCCGATAACATCAATAATTTTTATTCTTTTATATTCATTCTCATTAATAATAAGTGCCATGATGTAACTGATGATGTTCTCCTAGCCGATTTCGACCACGGCGACAACTGCCGACTACTGTCGAGAGCCATCAACTACGCAGGAGATATTATAGTGCCACAAGTGTACGCGCAAACACAGAGGCACTCACTCGTCCCAACCTACCCGCGCCCGATGTAACGCTGATGCGATAAGATCGGAGGTAGGCTAGGATGCAGTGACAGAAACACGGGGACAATCACAACACAACCAGACCCGAAAACCAACAATTTATGTTTTAGCACAAATGCTGGCTCCGGCTGGGATTCGAACCCAGGACCCGCGGCTTAGAAGTCAGCTACTCTGACCACTAGGCCACGCGGTCTTCAATGATGTTACTAGATATTAATTAGTAACATGATCAAATTAGTTTCATGCGTACTCAATCAAATTAATACGACACCGAAAGTCACTAAGAAACCTATCACATCGCCGAGTAAACTATTTCTATAGTTAATAGAATCAGGCGTTACTTTGCGGAAATCCATTATAATGAAGGAAGTTAAGTTACTTTGCTAAGATCCGCATGCAAAATATAAAAATGGTGTATATTACCTAGTTTTTTGAAGAATCGAAAAAGAAAGTCTATGACGCTTGGTAATGCCTCGTTTTGGGGCGAAACACGTGTCGTGTTCTCGACTTCAGTGGTGTATATTATCTAGTGGTAGTATTGTAGAGGTTGGTGGAGGGTATCTGGTGGCGGTGTTAGTTTGCTTGTGCACGCTACTGAGGGACGGCGGGCGGTGCTCTCCAAAAAACTAGGCAATATACACCATTTTTATATTTTGCACGCGGATCTTAGCAAAGTAACTTACCTTCCTTCATTAAACTATTTCTGTCAGGTGGCACGAATTGACCGTAGGGCCTTCCTACACGACCGACTTTTAGTCGCAATTTTTTTTTATATATACGATATCTCACACTGGGATTTCTCCTATCAATCAATCAATATACTCTTTATTGTACACCAATACAAAAATAAAGACTGAGTACTATATTTAAGTTAAGGTACAAAAGGCGGTCTTATCACTGAAAGCGATTTGTTCTAGACAACCTTAGCGCAGATAACTGATACAGCAAAATGAAAAACCAGAAAAAGAGGGTGGTGTCCTATATTGGGAATTTCACATGCACAACACAACCAGACCCGAAAACCAACAATATGTGTTATAGAATAAACGCTGGCTTCGACTGGGACTCGACCACTGGACCCGTAGCATAGATATTAGGTACTATGTATGACCGTTAGGCCACGCGGTCGTCAAAATATAAAATATATTTGAAGTCGAGTCCTGGCCTACATTTGTGCAAAACGCATATTGATTTTCGGGTTTGGTTGAGTTGTGCTTGTAAAGTTTGTATCTCTAGAGCGCACCCACTGGGATTTCTCTTATATCGGTGCGCTTTAGAGGCATAGTTTAAAAAAATGATTTCCTACGTCAATACTACACAGTGGCCGTGTGGTGGCGGCTCGATAAAAGAATACTACCACTCCATCTCATCCAATGGATCTCGTAAAAGGCGAGAAAGGAATTAAACTGCACTGTGCACCCAACAGCGCATGGTGGCGATGGGCTCACCACCTATCACACCAAGTGCATTATATTGTTTTAGTGAAACGTGGATTGTGGCAGTCATCTGTTTTTGCAGTGAGTGCCCAGTCTACCCCTTATGGGATACAGTCGTGATCTTATGTATGTATATGTATGTACTACACAGTTAAATAAAGCTAGATTTTACGGATTTTATCGCGTTAATTAACTATTTATAACCCGACGTTGCTCTAAAGCGCTCGAAACGGCGAAATAGTAAATTAAACGCCATAAAATCTTGCTTTGTTTAAATAAGTCAGTTTTAATCGTATGCGCCACCTACTTTACAGTACACAAGTTACTCGCCAGATCGGTGGTCTAATCAGGGGAGGACGTTTCCTCCAACGAGTAACCTTCAGATATTAACGAACACCGATGAAACTTTTATAGCGCGATGCATGATGTATGATTCTTTAGTTTCTTATGTGTTAACATAGATGACACTACCCAAGCATTACATCAGAAAAGTGAGAGCTGGGCACTTTCGGCACTTTAATATTTCCTTCGCAGATGAATAATTATCTGGTGGAAAGCAGAAGATGACGCCATAGTCAAAAGTTCGAACAACTTCCGCGCGATCCCCAGTGCCGGTTTTTTTTTTATAAGCTTCTGTCTCACTACGTACTCAGCGATGATCATGAATCAGACATTTATATCAAAAAATATATCAAGAAATTATCGATAACGCCAGCCTGCTTACGCTTTTCGACATAAATCTTCCTAAAAATGATAACCGAGACAGTTACAAGCAATTTTTTCATAATGATCTCTTGTGTTTACGCAAATACAATTATACAACACATTGAACAAAACTATATTTACCGATTTTATCGCCTTGAATTCATTTTTTAAAACTAAGGCATAACCGCATTAACTGTGACATAAAGTAATCGAAAGTAATTTAAAATTAAATAAAATGCGAAACCTGATAATGTTGCCTTATTTTTTTTTTTTTTTGGAAAAAGTGACGAGACGAGCAAAACGTTCACCTGATGGTAAGTGCAACGTCTGCCCAGAACAACGAGTGGCACCACATTGCTCCCGTCACCTCGAGACATCAGCTCTTAAGTCTTATATGCCCAGTGATTACGCTGGCTCTCAGTGCCCCTCAGACCGAAATACAGTAATGTCTACATACTACTGCTTCACGGCAGTATAACTGGCCCTGGAGTGGTACCTGCCTAGACTTTAATTTTCATTATTTCATCGGCGGATTTTTATCTACGTACAGAAAAGTCGGCCGCGGACTGTCTACCGTGTGTAAAAGGCCTTATACTCGATAGCGCGTAACGAATATTACAAATTGACACAAAGCATGCGAACAATGCATTGATGCTGCGGAGTCGCCGCGGGCGCCGGCGCCGGCGGCGACTGTGCGAAAGATAATGGAGGGCGCTCTATAAATCTAACTCGTTTTATATATTTGTTAAACACAAAGTATGGCCATTGTGCAACGGATGGAGTTATAAATGTTAAACGTAAAAAGTAACCTGAAACTAAATTTATTGTTATTTTGCATTTTATTATTAACTAGCTGAAACCCGCGACTTCGTCCGGGTGGATTTTTAAAAATACCGTGTAAACACTTTAACTTTCCACAATTAACTGGTGGTAGGATTCCTATGCAGGACCGTAGGTAGGTACCGACCAAGGGCCAGTTATTTTGCTGTGAAGCAGTAGTGTGCAAACATTACTGCGTTTCGGTCTGAAGGGCACTGAGAGCTAGCGTAATCACTAGGCATATGAGATTCAGAACTACTACTACTCTGGGCATATGACACTACAGAACTACTCGTGACGGGCGCAGTGTGGTGCTATACAGAGATATTCGGAGTAACACAGCATCTGTTATGGGCAGCCGTTGCACTTACCATCAGGGGAACGTTTTGCTCGTCTCGTCACTTCATCCAATAAAAAAAATGTCGGGATACACGCTATCTCTGTGCCCAATTTCGTCAAGATCGGTTCAACGGTTGAGACGTGAAATTATAACAAACAGACAGAGGGACAGAGCGAGTTCCTTTCGCATTTATAATATTAGTATGGATAATAATGAGTACTATATCGTATCGTATGATGACAGATTATTACCAGATGGTAATAATTAAAAGCGGTGAACCCCATCAAAGATTTGATGGGGTTCACCGCTTTTAAGTATGGTCCCATAAAAGTAACCGCCTATAAATGTCCCACTGATGACCACTGGCCTCCTCTCGTTTCTGAGACGGTTGTGGAGCTGGGAAGAGTTCACCACGCTGTTCCAAAGCGGGCTTGCGAAATTCCATTTCCTCGAAATCTATGGTGCCTTTTCAGGCAATAGTATTATAGGCTCTGTTTGGGCCATGCCGTGAACATGAGTATTCTTAACACCGCCTGTAGGTTCGCGAATGTATTGATGTGTCGCAACAGGAGCTTCTCGAACAGAATGTTTTTCCCCGGTTTGAGTTTGTATGGAAATTCGCCGATTCTTAGAATCCCGTTGAAAAGACGGAATAAGGACCACTTATTGTCTTTTGCGGTAGGTTTATAAGGGCATCGTTGGTCATCACGTCT
The DNA here is from genome assembly GCA_019845155.1 of Luehdorfia chinensis. NCBI lineage: Eukaryota > Metazoa > Arthropoda > Insecta > Lepidoptera > Papilionidae > Luehdorfia > Luehdorfia chinensis. Next base: position 13,561,573 of record JAHVAK010000103.1, read on the forward strand.
GCGCCCGGGCCTTTCGTAACTTCTGGCGTATTGTAAGCCATACTGAAAATCCTGTATCTAACGGCGAGACCTATAACTGACTAATTACTTCATTTAAGGAATTCGAACCCATTGAACAAGCGGATTCGCTGACTGTCGTCTGCGATTGTCAACCTTAACACTGTAGTCAAAGTCGACTGTTTGAATATTAATGTAATAAGAATTGCAATTCGCAAACTCAGTATAAAACCCCTACCTAATCTTTTCATCACAGCGAGGGTGCGCGTGCGCCATTAAAACGCCTTTAAACGGGCATTTCATTAACAATTTACGACCCAACGGGCCTTTGTGGCACTACCGACCGTCCATCGCCATCTCCATGACAAATGCCTCCGAGGATTCGTTAAATCACTATTTAATAGCTGTTTCTACGAATTTCTGAGACATCGTCGGCCCGTCTTTGTTGTGGCAAAGTACGTATGTTTTGTTAAGATTTTACTTTGAAAGTTGAGAAATTTACGATTGCTCGATTGTTCTTCGTTCAAAATCTATTGGACGTTAAAGATAAAATAGATTGAAGTAGTGCATAGTACATATGAAGTCCCGTTTATAACCCGGATTCATGTTCTTCCTGAAACTAGTTTCTTCCTTTCTGATCGAGATCTATTATATGTTGGGACAAGAGAGTTCTCCTGTTTTTGTGCGTACACATGTGGCACTATAATATCACCTGCGCAGTAAATAACATGAATTCGTTAGTTGTCGCCGTGGTAGAAAATCGGCAAGGAGGTGTCATCATATTTAGATCGTGGCGATAAGTCGTTAGAACACCAAACAATTAAATGATTCATATGGCATACAAAATTGAGGCCGCTGAAGTATATTCCGCAGGTGTTTCTGGTATTGGTTGACTTAGTGTAATCACTGGGCTCCCGCTGTTTTAAACGTCATGTGCTATGCAGATGGCACACTGGTGGTCGCCAGCGGGAACACTTTCGCGAGGACCAAGGAGCTCTTTGAGCTTGAGGCGGAAGTCGTGGTCGCCAAAATCCACGAGGTGGAGATAGTCCCTCACAAGATCGAGGCGCTATGGTTCCACAAATTGCCACGTATCTAGGAACATCCCGACTCGTGCGTCTGAGTAGATGGGTCCGAGGTCAGAGTGGGAAGATACATGAAGTACCCTTCGAGGCGGCGACCGTCCTGGCTCGCTTTCCACCTCTGGACATCCTGGCGGACATGGATGCCAGGGTGTATTAACGGATCCGCATCCTAAGTCAGTGCAGTCCTGCCGGTCTTCGAGGCCTGGATGCAGCGACGAGGAGGAAGACTCACCTACAGACTCACGCAGATAATTACCGGGCACGGCTGCTTTGGTGATTATCTGTGTAAATCCAGACGCGAGGCGACGGCGAACTGCTTCCATTGCGGTGGGAGGAACTAGGACTCCGCCCCCCTCACCCTTTCCGTGTGCCCAGCTTGGGGATCGGGGCGAAGTATCCTGGTGAGCCGAATCGAGCGGAACCACTCCCAGCCAACAGTAGAGTCGACTATTCTGAGCGGGACGCGGCGTGGAGGGCCGTAGCCAATTTCTGTGAGAACGTGATGGTCCATAAGGAGACTGCCGAGAGGGATCGAGAGAGGACAGATCCCTCTCGGAGACGAAGCCAACGAGGCGCAACGGCGGGCCTCGTCACGGCCCTCCTACCAGAAACGGGGCCTTCGGGGTCACGGGCATTCAGGATGGGGATCCCGAATGCCCAGTAAAGCGTCCTCGAGGAGGACGATGACCCGAAGTGGTCTCGAGTCATCGTACTAGCACCGAGAAAGTGCTGGGGACAGTGAGAATTGCCCCCGGGTCGGGTTAAAATTTTAGCAAAGCAATGAAGGGGTCACGGTTGCGTTCCGAACTGAGATCCCGTGACCCCTCTTAAGCGCTGATGGAGACCACCGTGGGGTTTTAGTCCGTAAGAGCTCAACATAACCCAGCTACCCCCTGGCCATTCGGGTATCCATACAGGATTTGCCCATGTCAAAAAAAAAAAAAATTGTAATCACTGCTCACGGCTTATGAGACTTAAGAAATTATCACAGGGTGACGGGCGCAGAATGGTGTCACGCAAAAATGTTTTGTGTGGCACAGCATTTGTTATGAGCAGAGCGTTACACTTACCATCAGGTGAACTTTTTGCTCGGTTAGTGAGAGTCACTTGATAATGTCACGGTAAATGATATCATCATCATCATTTCAACCTAACACTAGTCCACTGCTGAACATAGGCTTCCCTCATAAATTGCAACAAAAGTTTGTAGGATTTGACGGATTTTGCCGTTTTCATCTTACTGGAACATCAGAAACAACTATGGCAAAATTCCCCCCAAAATGAGAGCCACAAAATTTTGTGACAATCTGTGGTCCCCCACCTGTTCAGCACTGGAGTAGTGATAGGTTGAAATAATAATGATGATGAAGATGACGGGATGAGATGGGGGTAGATTCTCTTAAGCCGCTACCACATGGCACGGAAATAATATAATTGTACTTATAATGGCAATATCAAGTAAATCATATATACACTTGAACAAATGAAATAACGATGTAAATACTAAAATTTTACCCTTCGATGAATTAAATCGGGAGAGAAAAGCTCGAGAGACTCCAGTCTATATAAAGATACCGACCAACTAACGAGGCATTTGATTAGATTAAGGAGCCGAAAGAACAACAATACACAAATCATTTGAAATAATGAGCGCACCAACTCCAGACTCTTATTATAGAAATGCTTTGAAATACTTTTAACTGCCGCCCGGACTTGTTCGAGATATCGAAGAGTTTCCGTATAATTGTAATATATACTACATATGGTGTAAGAGATAGTTTTTAATCAGCTTTGCACTTAAGAAAACAAAGAAAAGTAATCTTTTCTGTGAAGGATGGTGGTGAGATTCACCATTTAAATACCTATTAGTATGGGTCTTTTTTCTATACACAGTGTGACACAAGGTGTTATTAGGATTCCGAATTACTAACACATCCAGAAAAGCTAAAGAGTTATTGGCCTCTAACTCCATTGTAAATTGAATTTTAGAGTTTAGGGAGTTAAGGTGGTTTAGAAATGCAAATTAAAAAACATCCTAATTTCAATAGGGAAGATGGTTGGGTATTACCACCGGCTTGGGATCCTATTATTTATAAAATTAAAAAAAATCAAAAACCAAGCATACCACTGCAAGGCTTCAAGACACAGTAAGCTCTTTCTGCGTAGATCGGACTAAAAATAATAATTAAAAGCTGAAGGTACTCCGGGGTAACTATGACATCGGGACAACTGTCACCTCAGTCCCCCCGTGACCATGCAGGTGCTGTCAAAGTCTTCACCGCCCGAGCAAAATCGGACTTAAAATGTTCAACTAACAATTTAATGTCCGCACGGGAATCAAACCCAGGTCACTCGGTTTTAACGCGTTTAAAAGTCTATAGCTCCGATTAAATATAATTTAAATAAAATAATTTTTCCGAAAGAAAGAAATAAAAAAAACTTTATTCAATACTACAACACAACATACATTAGAAGTTCAATAGATAAGTAAACAATTAGATACGACATATTTCATTTACAAACGTACGTTGGGCTGTAGCAACGAAAAGGCTGTCGACTCAGCATAATGCTATGGCGGTGTTCCCACAGCGCTGTTATTCTGTCGATGCCTCAGCTTTACCGAGCAGTTACCGGACATATTATTAACGACTAAGTAATTTTTTAAAAAGAAACAAATATGCGTAAATGTACACATATACGCACACACACACACACACACACACACACACACACACACACACACATACATACATATATATATATATATATACACACATATTAATGATATAAATAAAATAAAATAGAATAAGAATGTATGCGCAAAATTTACGAAAAAAGATCTGAAATACTTACCTCTAAACAAAGTTATTAAATACTATACACAAATGTAGTGTATACAGATAACAATAAATAATTAAAAAGTATTTGTTTCTCTGTCACTAATCATGCGTTTTCAACCTGTTATGGAGTCTGTGCACTAATCTGAAATTGACTAATTGACACGTCTACTTTTATACGTGGCACTGTAATAAAAAAAAAATTACATTTGTATCATTGTTCTCTAGAAGATATGACTTATAACGGACTATAAAATAAGGCTTTGTACGAATTTTCTCGAAGCGGTGGCGGGAAATTGTTCCAGCACTTTGTTGCCTTTACAGCACCCGTGCTCACGGGAGGACTGAGGTGACAGATGTCTAGTCGCATCTGATGTATTTTGCGCAAGTCTTTTTATAAGCAATGATTATCCAATAATTCCAAGACTTTCTTCATAAATGCAGACCTTCTACTTAAAATCTATTTTGAACAACTTTAATTCTACCAATGTCATCCTCACCACATATGACTGACATTAAAACTACTACTTTTGATCAAAGTCAACTTTATATAATTGAATCTTGTGTCTGGAGAGCTTAATTTTATAATATGAAACGAATAATGGCTACCCGCCTGCGAAGAGTGGCAATTATGGTAAAATCCCCCCCAAAATGAGATCTACAGACTTTTGTGGCAATCTATGGGGGAGGCCCATGTTCAGGAGTGGACTAGTGATAGGCTGAAATGATGATGATGATTAATGGATATGTAAAGCTATTTTACCATCTTACATATGATAGCACTTTACCTGGTGACATTACTCTTCGTTACACGTTAAGACAGCTTGACTGGCTCGTTATCAGGATTACAAATAGTTTTTAATCTTTATTATTGTGCTTAGTAAGAAATATAGGTTAATAAATCGTTCAGAGCATAAGAATGATCATTAAAATGAATATCTATGTGTGTTGTTCGTTCGGCGTGTGATAGCGACATAAGGAAATTCCGTGGGTTCCGTAAGACTCGACTAAGAAAAATATTAAGAATATACTCGTAGCATACTTCTGGTACTGGTAAAAATGGCAAAAGTGCCGTGTGGTGGCGACTCGTTAAAAGAATACTACCACTTCATCTCATCCAATGGATGAAACTGCACTGTGCACCCAACAGCACATGGTGGCGATGGGTTCACCACCTATCACACCAAGTGCATTATATTGTTTTGGTGAAACGTGGATTGTGGCAGTCATCTGTTTTTGCAGTGAGTGCCCAGTCTCTGACTACCCCTTTATGGGATACAGTCGTGATCTTATGTATGTATGCTAACTGGTAAAAGAATTACCTTCTCTAAAATGCTACACCGAACATAAACACATCGGTGATGGTCAGCAGCTCATTGGGATTGGTACTGCGCCTCTAGCCTTGGCAGAAGCCTGTGTCCTATTAGAATATTGATGATCATGATGATTTCTTTGATGGTGGTGCTTTTCTAATCTTCCAAGATTTAAAATCCATGTTTTTGAATCCTTTAAAATTATTCCGTTTAAAACATCGTTCATTGTATTAGTTAATATGTTTGTTAGGTGGTTGGCGCGCTGTGTTGTTTTCAGTATGACTGTTACATCAGCCTTTGAGAAACCAGTTTAATTTCAATCTTGATCTTGATTTTTATTTAATTTTCTGGCCCAGTGCATACTAACATTCATTAAATAGTAAGCAATGATAATAAGTAAGAATTGATGATATTATATGATAACTTATTATATTTAATGACGGGAAACGTTGGCGATGCTACGATAATAAGACCGACCCCATTGAGAAAATATACTGGTTTGTCATTCGATCGTGTGATATCGATAAGATTCGCATGTAAAAAGCGATCAAGCCAAGTACTAACACAAAATAAGGCTACATATACATGTACGACAGACTGTACTGTAGTTACCTTTGCTCGTTATCGGAAAATTTGTTATATACAATGTTTGTAAGGTAATATATCATTTGGATTTATAAAAAATCTTGAAACAACTAGTACATTAAGCTTACTATAAAATTTACTGGTGGTAGGATTCCTATGCAGGAATCAGTCTCGGTAAGGACCATTTATTTTACGGCCAAACAGTAATAAGCAAACATTACTGTGTTTCTGTTTGAAGGGTCTGACAGCTAGTGTAATTACTGGTCATATGATACCTAAGAACTAATGTCTCAGGGTGATGAGTGCAGGGTCATGCCACACAGAAACGTTCTGGGTGACACAGCATTTGTTATGGGCAGACGTTGCATTTACTGATGGTACGCTAGACTCGTCAATTTCCACCATAAAGAAAAATTTCATCAAAATAGTCGTAGTTCAATTCGTCATACCAGACCAGGTTCTCACAGATGACTACGATATTAATAAACTAAAGCTGAAATTTCCCAATTAGTCCAATTAAATACGCAGACACAGGGAAATCCATAGAAGTCGGCGTTGTCTGCATGCGGTACCTAATATGGCGACAGTAACGAGCGTGCGCGCGGCGTCCAAACGCGGCGTCACAATCGGCGCGCCGGCTCCTTCCCTTTACGATTTTGTCGTATTGAGTTGCGGCTTGTGGCCGATCGTTTGCCGTTTAAGAAGCAGTAGTAATTTTCCGTAAAGTTGCAATGGTTTTATTTTACTCCATAAAAAAAACAAATGGACAGACAGCCGGTAGCAATTTTAATATTAGTTCATTTGGACAATTTTAGATTGACATATGACCAAAAGGAAATTTTTAAATGTTTTTAATACAATGGAAGTTTTTTTTTATTGGATGTAGTGACAAATCAGTAAGTGAAACGTCTGTTCATAACAAATGCTGTGTCACACAGATCATTTCTGTATGGCGTCACACTGCGGCCGTTACCCTGAGACATCAATTCTTAAGTCTCACATGCCCAGTGATTACCCTAGCTCTCAGTGCCCTTCAAACCGAAACACAGTAATGTTTGCACACTACTGCTTCACGGCGGTATAACTGGCCTGACCGACCTAGAGAGAGTCCTGCATAGGGATCCTACCACCAGTAATTAAGCGTCTTATACTTGTTGGATGTAAAAATCAATTACTATGATCGTGAATGCAGTGGCAGAAACACTAGAAGTAACACTATGCGTCTAAGACCCGCAACCCGCACCCGATGGGATTGGGGTTCTAATACAGAACAGAATGAGCCATTTTACCTTTTGCCTTTTTTTCACTGTTTTATTTTATCTATTACCTGTATACATTAAAGACAATTAAAGGAAAATATTTACTCTGCATATTAAACCCCTGGACTTATTTCATCATCATCGTCATCAGTTCTGTCTATCACTAGTCCACTACCGACCATAGGCCGCCTCCATAGATTGCGACAAAAGTTTGTAGTTCGCATTTCGTGGGTATTTTGCGATAGTTGCCACGTTTGGCAGGCGGGTTGGCAGCTGCAGTTTATATATTCAGATGTTCCAGGAAGATGCTGCCCATCTCCTGGTTTTAATTTTCCCTCTGCCGACTTCTACGGCACCCACGGGATGAGACGGGTAGATTCTCTTAAGCCACCACTTATTTACCGAAATATAAAAACTAAACCAAGTTACGAGTATAATATACTCGTATACACAACTAAATGCTTTTTTTAATTAATTGCTAAAAGTGATGAAACAAGCAAAACGTTCACCTGATGTTAAGTGCAACGTCTGCTCATAAAAAATGCTGGGCCACCCAGAAAATTTCTGTGTGACACTACACTGTGCCTATCACCCTGAGACATAGGTTCATATGCCCAGTGATTATGCTAGCTCACAGTGCCCTTCAAACCGAAACACAGTAATGTTTGCACACTACTGCTTCACGGCAGAATAACTGGCCCTGGGGTGGTACCTACCTAGACGGACTCCTGCATGGGAATCCTACCACTATAAAAAGACATTTTGCAAATTATCTTTATTCACTTTTTTCGTATATGACTTTCAATAGTCTAACGCAAGCAAACCAAGTGTGTGGTGGTGCCTTAAACGACGCCAATACCGTTATTTTACTAATAAGGATAATTAATATTGTCGATCAATCTTTTAATTGCCTGACACAGCTGTGCGCTTGAACTCCTTACCTTTACACATACGACGTGCTAATTCCCTTTTTCCCCTTCAAAAATCTCGTTAAAACTTTTTACTTGGAACTTTTCGTTCTTAATCCTTTTAACTTAAGCCTGTAGCTTTTTACAACAGATGCTATAATCTAGTGTTTTACATAATTTTGTATGATTTAGTGTACCACCCTCTTTTTTCTTTCCTAATCTTTTTTTCGATAGGCGTCCGGCTAAGTAGAATAGCACCTACCTCTTTCCTACCGAGGTGTCGTAAGAGGCGACGAGAGGCACGATTTTAAATTAGTCTGATCAATGCTCTAGATTGATGAGGAGAGCGGTGTGATGACTGTTACCTGGTACCTACCTAATTTCTTAGCTTTTAGTACATTTTCCATCGCACATTGCGGCACAGCGCAAAATTCCATCGTCCCACCTTTTTGGTTGGCATTCCAGCACAGTGCGTTTTTCGAGAAATGTTCTGGCACGCACAAGCACTTTGTGGAATCTGCTGCCGCCAGCGGTTTTTCCGGACCGATATGACTCAGGGGCCTTCAAGAAAAGAGCGTATTCCTTTCTCAAAGGCCGGCAACGCATCTGCTATTCCTCTGGTATTGTAGGTGTTCATGGGCGGCGGTGATCACTTACCATCAGGTGAGCGGTTTGCTCGTTTGTCCCCTATTCCATAAAAAAAAAATATTATCTGCATCATTATTATGTTTGTTTACAATAAAACCGTTTAACTTAAAACATTATTTTTTGTTATCCCAAAATAATACTTGTAATAATAAAATACAAATGTACCAGAAATTTATTTTTGTTTATTTATATAGCGGTGTACAATAAAGAGTACACTTTTGTTGTATTAAAAAACGATGCCCCACAGTAGGATTTCCTCTATATTTCTCCCTATATTTCACATGCACAACACCACAAGACCCGAAAACCCCACAATTTGTGTGTATGCACAATTGTTGGCTGCGTCTGAGATTGGAAGCCAGGACCCGCGGCGTAGAAGTCAGTGTCTATTAGTTTCGGGGATTTTGACATAGCTGCCACGCTTGGCAGGCTAGTTGGCAGCCGCAGTTTATTTATTCAGATGTTCCAGGAAGTTGCTGCTGCCCACCTCTGGTTTTCGTTTCGCCTCTGTCGACTTTTACGACACCCATGGTACGAGATGGGATGATTCCCTTAAGCCGCCACGACGCATACATTACTATTCTTTATTCATAAATATAAATTTACCATTAGAAACAAACAAAATATTCTATTGAACTACCAACACTGCTTCCCTAGTGAACGCAATGACGTCAAGTCATTAAGCATGGTTTTTATCAAATTGAAGAGCCGCAGACAGACGTTCCGCCCTTAATGGCTCCCTACAGTCGACACCATTCATATCACACAATCATAAAAATATAATAAAAACCCCCCCGACACACCATTCAAACGTTTGATTTGAGAAAAAACAAACAAAACACTTCATTGAAATCCGACAAATGGTTTAAGCTTTCTTAATGGCTAACGCAACGTGAACGACACGATTAACTACGTATTATGGAAAATAGACAATATTTACACGATTAAATTAACTTAGATGTGTTACATTCATAACTTTTGGTCTATTACTACATATATTTGCAACATTTTAAGTAGTTGGCTCGCCACCCGTCAAGTCTCGTTTCCCATGTCTCGTACCTCTTATATGGGAAAAAGGCGTGACTATATGTTTGTATGTATGTGTTAGCGACGTAAGCGAATAGGCCACGCCCACTCCTCGCGAGAGTGACCCCGTTCAACAATGGTGCAAGAACTCGCGAGGGAGAACAACAGCGGATCGGCACGGACATCGCGATTCCACCAAACTCAAAAAGACGATTTACGTGAAAACTAATGAATTTCCTAGCGTTGTATAAAGTTAATTTGATAAGTTTTTAAATAAAGTTTCATAATTCGCAATAATTATAGCCACTAGTATTGTATAAGTTAGGAAAATTAGGGATTTTATGTTTTGTTTAATAGTTCCTCGGCGAAGGAGAGGGACAGCGAGATGTGGGAGCAGGACAACGGTCGCCGCGGCTATAAAAGTCGGCGCTCTGGCGGCCAAACCATCGGCGGTTCATCAGTCTACAAGAAGCTCTCCAAGAAGCAACAACAGCAAGAAAAAAGTGAATAGTATTGTATAGTGAATAGTATTGTATAGTGAATACTAGTATTGTGAAACGTCGATCATTGTTTCTCGCAAGAATAAACGTCTTGGAACGCGGTATCGGCCTTATAATTCCCGCCAGCGTCCTATGGGTACGATTATTTGAAGGGAATGTGGTGTTCCTAATAATAACAGCGTCTTACTTCTGTCTTACAAACAGAACGTCTATAGGGCACCTTCCACATTCCCAGGAGGACGGACGTTAGAGTCATACGTGGTGTGCGTTAGGTGCACCGCGTATCGAGTGTGATACGTCCACCGTCCGTCCCACTTGTTGACGGGCTTATTAGCGTCGCGACGCCGATAGTGAAGGTTATCTGCGCACGGTGAATATCATTGGGTTGGTAACAGAACGTCGTACCTTTCCGTAAGATTTCAGTCCGTGCGTAGAGTAAGATCCCGACTGAGGGAATCGTTAGGTCAGGCGTCGTGTCGCGAAGCCGCGACATATTGTATAGGCGCGTAGTAGTGCGCGTCCATTTTAGTATGTTAGGTACATACATATAGTCGATGCCGATAGGTGTCCGGCATATTAGAATAGCAAATACCTCTTTCCAACCGAGCTGTCTTAATAGGCCGTATGTAACAAAGGCAGCAATTTATTTTTAATTTACTATTTAGTATTTATCTTTTTTTACCTTATGAGCACTGTGACTGTAGAAAACCAAAGTCTATATTGTGACTACAAGTTGTTGCAGGGCGAATGAATTTTCTGTTTGTCATACGCTACATATGTTAGTATTTCCGTCAATACAGGCTCTATTTAAAAATCAGCGTTGCAGTACTTTAGCGCAATTATTTGTTTTTTTTTTGTTGATGTCAAATAAAAAGCTTTTCTTTCTGTCTTCTTTAGTTATCTGTGTGTTAGCCGTGTGGTTGCGAATTGAGAAAATCTGCCTCTCCATCTTTATCGTGGACAGTGACCTTAAGATTTTGAGAGGGTTTGTAGGAGAGGGGTCCACCCTACTCCTATGAGGGGTGGTAGTCTTCACACACAAACACTGAAGATGAAGCAGCGACGCCTAAGGTGCGAAGACTGTCGTATACCGATTGAAAATCTGCAAAGCGTCGTAATTACGGCACATCAGGGAGGTGTGCAGAGGAAATTGGTAATAATGACATAGAAACTTTTAATAGTCAAGCTGAGCACCCCCAATTCCAGATGTATGTATTTCAGTAATGACAGAATAGCTGAACAAATTAATTATGAAATTCAGCACAGATTTTTTTCATAGAATCAGTTAAATATTTATTGATGATGATGATGTTCTCCCAGCCGATTTCGACCACGGCGATAACTTCCGAATGCTGTCGAGAGCCATCAACTGCGCAGGAGATATTATAGTGCCACAAGTGTACGCGCAAACACAGAGGCACTCACTTGGGACGACCCAACCTACCCGCGCCCGATGTAACGCTGATGCGATAAGATCGGCGGTAGGCTAGGATGCAGTGACAGAAACACGGGGACAATCACAACACAATCAGACCCGAAAACCAACAATTTGTGTTTAAGCACAAATGTTGGCTCCGGCTGGGATTCGAACCCAGGACCCGCGGCTTAGAAGTCAGGTACACTGACCACTAGGCCACGCGGTCGTCATATTATTATATGTATTAGGATTATTCGAAAACCAGTGACATATAGAAACATATAGAAAACAGCACAACTAATGGCTTTAGTAAGTTAAGATTTGACGCGATTATCAAGTTTTAATCTAAGCTTTATTTTGCCGCTACCACAATCTAAGGAGAGGAGGCACTATAATATCTCCTGCGTAGTTGATGGCTCTCGACAGTAGTCGGCAGTTGTCGCCGCGGTCGAAATCGGCTAGGAGAACATCATCAAGTCCAATATCGTATTATCGTATCGGTATTCTGCGGTCAAGCAGTGCTGAGAACACATAATTATTATTCAGTCTGGAGGGCACTGATAGCTAGTGTAATTACTGGACATACTATACTTAAGGACGAGCAGGTGACGAACGCAGTATGCACATAGACATGTTCTAGATAAAGCGTTTGTTTTGGGCAGACACACTTACTATCAGGTGAAAGAATGGGCTTCTCGTCACTTTCTGCCATATTTTTTTAAGACAAAATAACCGAAGTCGTCTTCATAAGCTAATAAGAGGAACCACGGCAACACGTCGTAGTTAAAGATATCGGTACGATTCTTATGCCCTATTCTTTACGTGTACCGGTGACTATTTCTGGGTCTAATTAATGATCTAAAATTTAATTGAACTTGGGTAAAATCACACGTGAGTAAAATAGATAAAAAAGTCAATTAACATTTAAATTCAATTTACGTCGTGTCGTTGCCATAAAAGAGATTTCCCGTAGCCTTTTTTTTATTTCGTTAAATAGTTCCAGTTCATAATGAAGAAAAGTTTTTGTTTTTCAATTTTATAAAGCTGCAGCCCGCGACTACGTCTGCGTGGATTAAGGTTTTTTTTAATACGTTGGTAACTCTTTTATCGTCTGGAATAAACAGTATCCTAGGTCCGTCTGCAGCTATCTCTGTATCCTATGTCCATGCAAGCTGGGTCTGTGCTGAATTTGGTCAAGATTTGACTTTTGCATTTATAATATTAGTATAGATGATTTAACGTGTTTTTTTTTAAGTTAAAATGCTTTAAAACTATTAGTATGTGCTATGAACTTGTGGTCCTGGTTACGAATTAGATTTTTTTTTAATATACTATGCCCACACTGGGATTTCTCCTGTATAGTAAGTGCGTTTTAAAGAAACACATTTCTCATGCACAACAAAACCAGACATAAATGTTGGCTTGAGCTGAGATTCAAAATCACGCCACGCGTCGTTAAAATATTTATCAGAATAAAATATATTAATTGCATTTATAATATACATTTTTGTATTAATTCGTGAAGAGAATACTTTATACCCCTTTTTAAGCATATTGCGCGCACGAAGGAGTGTGACATTTGGAATAGTTATGGTTTGTATCCAGTAGAAACGAGGAATATATAAATTATATATATAATATGTGTTACAGATACATTAAATTGAATATAATAAAACATTACATATTTTCAATTATATTAATTCATACTGACAATGTCTATCACCAAATAGTCTGTCGTTTGTTTACGTTCATACTGTCAATGTCGAACACATAATAGCCTCTGGTCAAACAGTCTCACAGAGTATTTAAAATGTTACAAACAAATAATGACTCATAACACAATAATTATCCATTAAAAAAAAAGAATATCGGTCGAATTTTGGCCACATTCAGTTTTTATAGAAGTATGTGTCATTATACAATCATTCAAGTAGAGTAACATTGAGACTCTAATGAATAAGATCCATTACTTTCGATTTTCGTATTAAGCTCACTGTCCATGGTAAAAATTATTAACTGCGATGGTAAAACGCAATTTATTACTAGCATAAGAAATAAATTTCTATAAAACCACGTACGTAGATCTAGATAGGTAATTATTTCAATACGTAATTTAGTAATGGGCGGCGCCGGATTGATATCAATCTGATGTCTATCAGCGAGCACCAGGTTCACTCCCAACCAGTTTCCCGAGGCGCTGTTGAAGCTATACGCTGATGTGATGAAACTGGGCAAATTTACACACAGAATCGTAAGACATGATGTTTTGTACCTAAGCATAACGTTTAAGAACGCGAAAAAGTTTTTTCTTTAACTTACAGAGTTAAGCTATTAGATATTTTTATTTTTATTTTATTTTTAATTATTTATTTTTACCATAACTTCTTTACAATGATTGAAACTCCGACCCCCACACTAGGCAAATGCCTGTCCTGTGAGGGAAGATATGACTTTGAGAGTTAGGAATTAGAAACGTTTAACAGAAATGGACAGGCGGTAGGAGGTAGGATTCCTATGCAGGAATCCGTCTAGGTAGGTACCACCCCAGGGCCAGTTATTCTGCCGTGAAGCAGTAGTGTGCAAGCATTACTGTGTTTCGGTTTGAAGGGCACTGTGCTAGCGTAATCACTGGGCATTTGAGACTTAAGAACTGATGTCTCAGGGTGACGGGCGCATTGTGGTGTCACACAGAAATATTCTTGGTGACACAGCATTTGTTGTGGGCGGACGTTGCACTTACCATCAGGTGAACGTTTTGCTCGTTTCCTACCTTTATACAATAAAAAAAATGCGGCATCAGAAGAAAATGTCATCTCTTCTCAACTGAGTTCGTAGATACCGTAAGAATCTAGTAAGTAAATTACTTAGGGAATCTAGTGGCTCACAACACGTGGCAAAAAAACAGCTTAAAACCCCAAATACACAGGTGACGAGTGCTAAGTTGTGAGGTGTCTGTTACTGCAAATCCGACGGCTGATTATGGAATATCCTCACTACAAAGGAGAGAACGATCTCCAGCAATTTGTATTACACATTCAACTAAAACTGCTCAACCAATTAAGCGCCCCTCAAACGCAGAAGTGGATTGGTGGTAGGATTCCTACACAGAAATCCGTGTGTACCACTACAGTGCCAGTTATTCTGCCATCAAGCAGTGGTTTGCAAACAAACTGATGTCTCAGGATGAAGAGCGGAGTGGGGTGCCAACATACATGCGGAGGAGGTGACATCTGTCATTATGGGAAGACATTTCATTTACCGCCAGTATAGTGTGCTCGTTTCCTCATTTAATAACATAGACAATCCGCGAGCTCCTTTCACACCTTTAGATCCCAAAAATTATCACATTAAATCTTACAATCAATTTTTTTTTATTAAACAAAGCCTTCATAAGTAGGGTGATTATAATATGCAAGAATACACGGACGATGATAACCCTGGAATGAGGTGACTGCTGCCGAGCTATTTCCACATGTTTATATTTATGATACTGCTGTTAACACACATTATGTTATTTAAAAAATTACTGAGATGAAAAAAAAATTGGCCGCTGGGTTTCTTAGTAGTTCGTTTCAGGGCAGAAGCATTTTTATGCGAACCAGTGAAGCTTAAGAAACATGACGTTCAATGATTATTATGATGACAATAGAACAGAATAAAAATTATTCTAATCTATTGTCATATATACCAGAAACGTTGTTCTGTGTTTATGTCGCTTCTGTGTCTATAATCTTTGGTATTTCCGCAGGCCGGTTCAATCACACCGTTTATGACACCGGTGCGGCTTATACCGCTTTCCATATAAAACTCGCATAACGCCGTAAAAACATATCGTTACATCGACTTAATGCCTGTTATTTCGTAACTGTTTACGCGGTAGTAGATTTTTTTATTATATCATTTATCTATTAATAAGATTATTCTTGTAAAACAGACAGTAACGTTTTCATTTCATAAATAACATGCTCAGGTTTAAAGTATCGAGTCATTTAAAAATGTTATACTGGGACATTGTGTGTGTGATATCTACGAGTATATTTGTTATTTAGATCTTATTTTTTTTCTTTTTAATACTGTTTATTCTTTTTTACCGAACACCTTTGTGTGTACTTTTTAGATTGTTTTCTTTTATTTTTAATTTTTACCACTGTCTGGGCTGGAAGAGATCGCTGTTTAGAGGCCACCTACTTATTTTGTAAATATGTGTAATTTAATTCATAAACAAAATAAGTAATCTTAATACGAGTAGTTATGTAACTCTAATAATATAATAAAAGTGCGCTGATCTCTGAAACTAGTTCTCTATCTTATTATCTGGTATTAGGTTAAACTTTTCATAATGTATTTCTTTTGTAGAATATAGCTTGTGTATTAACAAAACAGTATATTATTATTATAAATAAATAAACAAGTGAATTGTACAGTTATTGTAAATATAGAATCGTTTTGGATAAAATGTATCAAAGATTAAGTTGGTTTCTGGGAAAGCTCTTGCTCTAACTTGTGTCTGAATTTACAGACCGAATGAAGTAGAACTGCGTTATTTTCGAGTTAGTAACTGTCGAAAATTGATATATTTTTGAACGATTTTTTCGATCGACAGAAAATGGATAAATTTTTTGAATGGAGCTAACCAATTTCCTGTTCTTCTATGATAAAACCAACAATTACTATAACTACTGCTCAGCTTTTACAGTTCAGGTACTCCAACATTTAACCCACTGTATATATTATTTCGGTGATGTAATTGCTGTTAGCCTTTTTGTCTTTTACAGCTTCATCGGATACTCTGCTCACGGGCCAGGGGCCCGCGTGCCAAGTTTGGTTTGACCCAAACATAAATACATTAATAATACTCCTACAAAAACCTTCACCGCCTGTGACACATACATACAATCACGCCTTTTTCCCAAATAAAGGGTAGGCAGAGCCCACTTTTCGCGCTCGCGGGAAACGAGACGTGACGGGTGAAGAACCACGTCGCCGCCATTTTGGTACGAGTCAAAAATTCTTACTCACCATTGTGTTCCTACAAGCAGTATAGTGACAGCGTAACGTATTATGGTGTTATTCTGCACAAATGAAGGCTGTCATATAATACCTTTGTCGCCTTCTTCAATGCGATGACATAAAATTAAACAGTTCAAATCAACTAGTAAATGAAAAAAAAATGAATGCTTAAGTAGGAATCGCCGCAGAGAACGCGGTAAACAAGCACCAACCATTACCAAAACATTGATATCATAAACAGAAGCATCGCTAGAGTTTCTTGCGCTATTTCTTCTCCAGCGGAAATGCGTTCCGAATTGGTGGTAAGTTTAGTTAATTCCGATAATAATAATAGTATTAGTAATATTGCCCTTCCGATTGATATAAGCGACCGAGCCGAGGCCGGCCCCCTTGGGCACCCTCGAGTCAGTTACTCTCGCGCACAGCATAACGGTCCAAGCCGAAGTCCCTTCTCGGGGGCCCTTGCGCCGGTCATCCATAAATAAATGTTTCGGCTAAGCGCCCTTAGCGCTCTGCCATCTTTCAATCCGGCGAAGCTGTGAAAGCCTTCGGGCTAACAGTGACCCTCCGTCGTTAAACAAAATGACAATTGACATACCACGGCCACTAAACCACGGTTAATGAAACAAATGTGATGCAAAAATATTTTCGGTGCTTGAATAGTGACTACTGGATCTTAGACATTGGAAAAAAGCTTTTGTTAAGCCACTTTCTAAAATTTCAACTCCTATTCTTCCTAATCATTGAAGTCCGTGTTCACAAGCAAATTTCCATATTTATTTCGAAACATAACCTACTGAGTACATATCAGTCAGGGTTTCGTCCCGGTCACAGCACTGCTATTGCTTTAATCGAAGTCCCTGTAGAGATATTAGACAGGGTATGGAAGATAGAAAAATTACAGTGATGTGCTAGTCGATTTTTCGAACGCTTTTAACACAGTCGAGTACGATATTCTCATTTCCATCCTGTCCCATCTTAATTTCGCACCTGCTGTCATAGAATGGTTTGCATCTTATCTTCGGGCGTCAGCAATTTCTTCACGGGGGACAAAAATCCTCAGCTTGGGTTGATGTTAAAGCTGGTATGCGGCAAGGCGGTATACTATCTCCTATTATCTTTTCTGTTTTTATAAACTTGATCACCTCCATAATTGACCGTTCGCACCATCTGTATGCTGACGACCTACAGCTGTATGTGCAATGTGATATTATTGATCTTCATAACGGGATTAATAATTTAATTAAAAATTTACGCGCTCTTAAAGATAAGGTCATCTCGTTATGGAGTGACTGTCGATCCTTTGAAAAGCCAATCTATGCTGGTCGGTAGTCCGAAGATTTTGGCTAAGGTTAATTTTTCAGACTGACCTTCTGATATCTGATACATTATAATAATATTATTATTCCATTTAGTAACGCTGTAAAAGATATTGGTCTTATTCGACGATAAACGACACCCTTAACTGAAAAGTTCAGGTTACTGATATCAGTCGGAAAGTCACTGCCTCCTTACGTTCTTTGCATCGTTCAAAACATTTTCTTCCTATTAAATCTAAGCTCATGCTTGTCCATCCAAGATATTCTTAAGAAGCTGGAGCGCCTGCTCTACAACTGCATTAGATTTATGTTTGGTCTGCGAAAGTATGACCATATTATATCTCAGAAGAGATCTCAGCAGAATGGGCTTACTGTTCGACCAAGGCGCGAATATAGAATTTTTCTTGTTTTTTTTTTCATCTTAAATGATCCATTTTCGCCGTCTTATCTAAAAGATAAATGTCTGTATCTCTCCTCATCGCATGATATGGTTCTTCGTTCTTCCTCCAATAATAAGATTTGTATTTCCACACATTTCACCGGGTTCTACAGTAACTCCTTCACTGTTAGGTGTTAGGCTGCGCTTCTTTGGAACTCCTTGCCCGATGACAGGAAAGCGTGTAATAAATACTCCTTCAAAAAATTGGTTCGTAATTATTTATAAAAGAATCATTACATGTTAAATTGTTCGTTGTTTGTTTTTTTGTTTATTTGTTTGCATTATTTTAAGTAAAGTATAAGTATATGTGTATATATATATATATATATATATATATATATATATATATACATATAGTGGTCAGAGTATCTGACTTCTACGCCGCCGGTCCTGGGTTCGAATCCCAGCCGGAGCCAACATTTGTGCTAAAACACAAATTGTTGATTTTCGGGTCTGGATGTGTTGTGTTTATCCCCGTGTTTCTGACACTGCATCCTAGCCTACCTCCGATCTTATCGCATCAGCGTTATATCGGGCGCGGGTAGGTTGGGACGAGTGAGTGCCTCTGTGTTTGCGCGTACACTTGTGGCACTAAAATATCTCCTGCGCAGTTGATGGCTCTCGACAGTATTCGGAAGTTATCGCCATGGTCGAAATCGACTAGGAGAACATCATATAAGTATGTATATATATGTTTCTATATACATTTATGTAAATGTTATAACATATTTAAATATATAATTATAACAATATTATTTTGTATTATATTTTTCGTCTTATATTGTTACAAATACAACAAAATCTCACCACTCCAGTGGGTTGACTGGGAGAAAATGCATTAAGTCCGCCCTTTGTATCCTCTTTTGTGAGGGAAACAATAAAGATTAATAACTAAATAAATTAATAAAATTATGTTATTAATAATATTACATCATGTCGTGTATTTACGCGAATTAAACCAAGTTTAACTATTTTGCGATCATTCAAAGATCCATAAATACGGTTTTATTCAGAGCTTAGGTGTACTTGATCAAAATCGTGAGTACAGCTTGTTAACGATCAAAAAATATTTATAAATATATGAGAACATGTTTCAATGTTAAACAGATTTACTCGTCATCATCATCATCATCATTTCAGCCTATTACAGTCCACTGTTGAACATAGGCCTCCCCCATAGATTGCCACAAAACACGGTCCTGAGCCACCTGCATCCATCGACTTCCCGCAAAACCGTGCAGGTCGTCGCTCCATCTAGTGGGGGGTCGCCCTACACTGCGTTTGCCGGTACGAGGTTGCCACTCGAGAACCTTTCTTCCCCAACGGTTGTCGGTTATTCTAGTTCTGCTGCGGATAACATCGTTGCGGATTTTATCTCGCAGAGAAACTCCGAGCATAGCCCTTTCCATAGCTCGCTGCGCGACTCTGAGCTTCCTCATGCGGCCTGCAGTGAAGGACCACGTTTCGGTTCCGTAAGTCATCACTGGCAACACGCACTGGTTATATACTTTTGTTTTCAGGCATTGAGGTATACTCGACGAGAAGATGTGACGCAATTTCCCGAACGCTGCCCAGCCGAGTTGGATCCGTCGATTGACCTCTTGGTCGAAGTTGGACCTACCTAGTCGGACAATCTGTCCTAGGTATAAATATTCGTCGACAACTTCGATCGTAGTGTTCCCAATAACAACCGGTATAGGTGTGACATGGACGTTAGACATGATCTTCGTCTTGTCCATGTTCATCTTAAGACCTACCTGTTGGGAGACACTATTGAGGTCATTGAGCATAGCGCTGAGGTCCTCCAGCGATTCTGCCATTATGACTATGTCGTCGGCAAATCGAAGGTGAGTGATGTATTCGCCATTAACGTTGATACCGTATCCTTTCCAGTTCAGTAGTTTGAAGACATCTTCCAATGCAGCGGTGAAGAGTTTCGGGGATATAACATCACCCTGTCTTACACCTTTCTGCAATTGGATCGGTTTCGTACTCTGGTTCTGTACTCGGATAGCCATCGTAGCATTGGTATACAAGCACTGCAGCACATCGATATACCGACAGTCAATTCGGCACCGCTGAAGCGACCGTAGCACCGCCCAAATTTCGACGGAATCAAAGGCTTTCTCATAGTCCACATACGCCAGACATAGCAGAAGATTGTACTCCTCGGTCTTTTGTACAATCTGGCGAAGGGTATGTATGTGGTCTATGGTACTAAAGCCTTTTCGGAATCCGGCTTGTTCGGGAGGCTGGAAGTCGTCAAGTCTACTTGCGAGACGATTCGTTATGACTCTCGAAAACAGCACATAGACGCGGCTCAGAAGCGATATCGGTCTATAGTTCTTCAAGAGGGCATTATCACCCTTCTTGAAGAACAGGACAACCACGCTTCTGGCGTAGCGCCGCCGTGGATGACGGAATTAAATAGCTTCTGAAGGACTAAAAGTACCGGTTTACCACCCGCTTTCAGAAGCTCCGCTGTAATTCCGTCCTCGCCCGGCGCTTTGCCATTCTTGAGCTGTTTGAGAGCCATACTAATCTCGCTCAGACTGACGTCCGGGATATCGTCGGAATAGTGTCGGACGAGATTTGCTCTTGGGTCGTTACTCACACTAGTGTGTGGCTCCAACGACGATGTGTACAGCTGTCCATAGAATCTCTCGATCTCACTCAAAATCTCTGGTCCAGCGGAAATGACACCACCGCTATCGGTCCTCAACTTAGTCAGTTGGCTTTTTCCGGCAGACAGATCCCTGGTAAAGACCTTGGAGCCTTGGTTTCGCTCTATTGCTTCCTCAATACGAGCAGTATTGAAGAAGCGTAGGTCTCGCCGCATACATTTGGAGATCTGTCTGTTCAGTTGCCGATATGCTGACGCATCAGTTGAGGACTGCAGCCTCATCTCTCGCCTAGCCTCCATGAGATTGAGAGTGTGGTCGGAGAGTTTCTGGATCTTTTTTGTGCGGTGGGTCTTGCAAAACTTTGCCCCCACCGCATGGACAGTTTCCACGAGCCTCTCGTTCATATCGTCCACTGTAACGCAATCTTCCAGGCACTGAAAACGATTTTGTAGTTCGAGCTGGAAGCTCTCGGGGTTTTGGAAAACGGCACGAGATGGACGGAGCGTGGACTTCACCAGGCGCGACCTCTCCAGCTTCACGTTCAGGTTCAATGTGCCTCTTACCATTCGGTGATCACTACCGGTTTTCACCCTAGCGATCACAGAGACATCATTGAACAGCTGTCGTTCGGTCGTCATGATGAAGTCGATCTCATTTTTGGTGGAACCATCTGGGCTCATCCAGGTCCACTTTCGGTGGGGCCGCTTTTGGAAGAAGGAGTTCATCATATAGAGTCCCTCCTTCTCCATAAAGTCGGCCAGCTGTTGACCCCTCTGGTTCCGTTGCCCTATTCCAAATTGCCCCACTACCAGCTCATCGTCTTTTTTCATGCCCAGCTTTGCGTTAAAGTCTCCCATCAACACCGTGTAGTGAGTGTAGTATACACTTAGTTGGTATATTTATAGATAGATAATATACAATATATATTTATAACACTAATAAGATATCGGCTCACAGCACAAGCACTACGTCTTCACTCCGCCCCGGCTCGATTACGAATGCCTCTCTCCCACCGCGGACCGCGTAGTCATTGCTTGAGACGACAGAACTATACCTACATAGATATGTGTTTATACCTGTCTATTCGTCAAAGTTCATTATGCATGACTGTACACTACATCCCTTCCTTGTTGTTTTAATATTAATTGATGTTAAAAGTACGAACTCATGTCATAATCACTTTATTAATCATAAGTATATTTTTTCTATTAATTAATTAATTAACTAACAATAATTGTTTGCTTCTTTGATTCTCAGTGACTTTGATTTCCACTGGAATCTGTGTCCTGGTTCTCTTGCACCTGCCATTGCCCTTCTACTCTTTTGAGATGAACCACGTTGCGTCTCATCTGTTGGCCAGTTTCATCATTTCGTACTGTTATGTCTCCATCCTTGTTCGACTCGACTGTATGTGAAGCAGGTTCATAACTTAAACTCAGTTTATTATTTTTAACCATGTTCTTCACATAAACTTTGTCTCCAACTTCTAATTCACAGTTTGTTGCGTGTCTAGTCCTATCTGCATATTCTTTTCCTTTTTCTTTCTGTTCTTTATCTCTGTCTCTCATTTCTTGGTCTTCCGATTGGTATGTCATATCCTGGATCATCGGTAATTTATCACGGAATTGCCGCCGGAAGAATAACTCTGCGGGCGTTTTCCCTGTAACCGTGTGTGGAGTACCATTATACATTACCATATACTCGCGCAGAGCTTCTTTCCAATCCTTACTTTCAGCTTGAGAAATCTTGAGACGCTTCAAGATGTCTCTGTTTTGACGCTCCACTTCACCATTTTGTTGGGGCCAGTATGGAATTATGTTGTAAATAATTATATTTCTCTCCCTACAGAAGGTTTTAAATTCGTCGCTTGTGAACTGTTTTCCGTTATCTGCAGTAATAGAGACTGGATTTCCAAGCCTGCTAAATATGTCTTTTAATTGTCTAATTATTTCTGCACTTGTTATCGTCCGGCACGTTTTCACCTCTTTGTATCTGGAATAGTAGTCTACCACTACTAGAATAAAGTCCCCACGTGGCAGTGGGCCCATTAAATCAATTGCTGTATCAACCCACGGCTCTGATGGTAATTCTCTCCTCTTTAATGGATTAGGTGGATTTGGCGCAGAGACTAAGATACAACCCTTGCAGACCTTATATATTTTTTCAGCATCCTTGTCACATTTAGGCCACCAAACTTTGGTTCTTAATCTGTTTTTCATTGCGACAATGCCTGGATGGCCTTCGTGTGCAGTTCTTAACACTCTTTCTCGTAACTTGTTTGGAATTACTATCTTCGTTCCTCTTAGTAAAATATCTCCATAAAAACATAGCTCATTCTGAAAAATCTTAAAGGTATTTACAGTGTCATCCCAATTATTTCTGTATAATCCTTCTTTAACCCGTT
The DNA here is from genome assembly GCA_019845155.1 of Luehdorfia chinensis. NCBI lineage: Eukaryota > Metazoa > Arthropoda > Insecta > Lepidoptera > Papilionidae > Luehdorfia > Luehdorfia chinensis. Next base: position 13,584,944 of record JAHVAK010000103.1, read on the forward strand.
GTATTTCAGAGTCTTGTCTAGAATATTCTGCAATTTCTTGCAGAGAAATTGCAACTGGCCTGGCCATTTCAGTAACACTTTGAACATAGTCGTCATATATCACAGATTGGTTTGTTGCCAATTTGCAAAGTCTTGAAAGTGGATCTGCTATATTAGATTTACCTGGACTATATTTTACTTTAAAGTTATAGGACTGGAGTCTTAAAACCCACCTTTCGATACGCGCACAAGGTTTTGATTTTCGACCAAATATCATCTCCAGAGGTTTGTGGTCTGTAATCAGTTCGAATTCTTTACCATACAGGAACATATCGAAATGTTCAACTGCCCACACAAGAGCTAGAGCCTCTTTTTCCGTCTGGCAAAATCGACGTTCACAGTTACTGAGAGTTTTATTACCAAATGCAATGACTCTTGGTCCTTCTTTTTTGATTTGTACAAGTACTGCTCCTAAACCTACCGGACTTGCATCTGCTATAACTATGGTCTTATCGTGCGGATTATAGTATCCTAACTTGGGTACAGTAATAAGTGTAGTTTTAAGATCTTGAAATGATTTCTGTTGCGCCAACCCCCAATTTCCTTGAATGTCTGCATTTCTACCTAATTTATTCCGTAGCAATTCTTTTAATGGTTCCGTTACAGTTGCTAAGTGGGGGATCCATTTACCCACGAAATTCACTAAGCCCATGAAGCTCTGTAGTTCAGCAATAGTCACGGGAGCTCTGAATTCTTTTATTGCTGAAATGTACTTCTCCAGTGGTCTCACTCCAAGCTCTGAAAGTTCATGCCCTAAAAATTGAACCTTTGTTACTCCGAAAATACATTTCTCCTGCCGTAGTACCACGTTATGTTCTTTTAATACTCCCATAACCTTTTTAATTCGCACGTTGTGTTCTTCTAAATTTTTTCCAAACACCAAGATGTCGTCTATGAAATTAATTACACCTTCGCATCCCAAAAGTATTCTTTCCAGTGTCTTTTGGAAAATTTCTGGCGCACAAGTTATACCGAACATCATTCTCTTGTAACGAAATAATCCTTTGCTGGTTATAAATGTGGTTATGGGTCTTGAATCAGGATGAAGTTCAATATGATAAAAAGCATCTTGGATATCCAGTTTACTGAATATCTTTGCGTCTCTTATTTTCGGTAATAGTTGATCCATTGTAGGCAATGGATGGTTTTCACGCTGAATAGCTGCATTAGCTCGTCGCATATCAACACATATTCGAACGTCCCCATTATCTTTTAGTATAGGAACTATGGGTGACACCCAGTTGGATGGACCTTTTACTTCTTCTATTATATCTTTTATAAGTAACTCCTTTAGTTTTGTCTCAACTTTTTCTTCTAACGGGATAGGAATTCTGCGACACGGTTGTGCAATAGGTTTAATTGAATCGTCGATAGGAATGACGACTAATACACCTTTAAACTTAGGAAATTCTTCCATTTCAATTCGGTTAACGTCCAGGTTTATTTGAAGCACTCCTAATGACGTAGCAGTGATACGCCCCAACAGATCACGAGTTCCATTTTCTATTACGTAGAAAGTGGTGTTCATTGACGCTCCCCCTAATTTTATGTCAGCTTCGAATGATCCTAACAGCTTAAGTGGCGTTGCACTACCGTAAGCTACAAAAGTTTTATCAGGATTCGAGTTTTGGTGCGTCACCTGAGCATTATCCTTTTTCATCATTTTCCAGGTTTGATCAGTGATTAAATTGTGCATACAGCCAGAGTCTATCAACATGTCGACGTTCGTTCCACCAATTTTACATGTAACCTTAGCATCATTTTCTATATAAAAGATGTAATCAATCTATTTCTTATTTCTTGTTATATTAGCCGTTTCTTCCACGTTGTTTGCTGTCCTACTCTTCTTAAATTCGTAACCGTCTGTTCTTTCTCCTTCTGGTTTTCTCTTTTGTATTCTTTTCGACTGACATTGATTTCTAAAATGCCCCAAAATTCCGCATTTTAAACATGCCTTCCCTCTTGCAGGACAAATTATATCACGGGCTAAATGTCGCATACTCCCACATCTACTACATTGTCCTAATATCCGTTTTGATGCTTGGTCTTTCGATGATGATTCTGTACTAACTCTGTTGATTGATGGATTGACGGACTCTACTGCTTTGTTTCCGAAATTCCCTATTTGCCTTTCTAAAGCTTCTAAAGCATTAGCTTCTGCTATTATTTCCTCCAAAGTAATCTTGTCGCCAGTTTTCAAAATCTTCTTTCTTAATTCATCTGACATGCTCTTCTCAGTTATTTGATCTACAAGATGTTCCTCTAGATTCATAAATTGACATTTAGAAGCTTGATGTCTCAGTCGTACTAGAAACTTTTCGAACTTTTCATCCTGTTCTTGTTTTAAAAGCCTGAACAAATGTCGTTCATATACTTTACTCTGTTTAGGAGCGAAATACTCATCTAACTTCTGAATTGCTATTGCAAACAGTGCTCCTTCATTTGCGTTGGCTCCAGGGATATTAAAAAACACTTCTTGTAGCTCCGGTCCGCCAAAGTGTAATAAGCTAGCTCTTTTTTTTTTGATTCGGTGTCGATACCAGCCGCCTCGAGATAAATATTTAAACTCCTTTTCCATCTTTCCCATCTAACAGAAACAGACCCTACTTCTCCTTCGCATTCAAACTTTTCCAATGTATACATTGCCATTTGTAGCTACCTGAATAATAATTAGTTTTTCTTGTGTCACTATACACTATACTATACTACTTAACTGACATTGTTTCATAACTCAATACCTAATACTCAACTTGATGTTGAATATTATAGAGTTTTCATCAGTTACCCTGCTATTTAGCAGTTTAATGCCAATAGCATACTTTATGCGCAATTTAATGCATTCACCGCTATTTCGCAATTTAATGCATATAGCACACATTTTCGCAATTTAATGCATTTCAACCGCTATTTCGCAATTTAATGCTCATAGCAAATTTTTCCGCAATTTAATGCAACTCACCGCTATTTCGCAATTTAATGCATATAGCACACTTTTCCGCAATTTAATGCATCTCAACCGCTATTTCGCAATTTAATGCTCATAGCAAATTTTTCCGCAATTTAATGCAACTCACCGCTATTTCGCAATTTAATGCATATAGCACACTTTTCCGCAATTTAATGCATCTCAACCGCTATTTCGCAATTTAATGCTCATAGCAAATTTTTCCGCAATTTAATGCGACTCACCGCTATTTCGCAATTTAATGCATATAGCACACTTTTCCGCAATTTAATGCATCTCAACCGCTATTTCGCAATTTAATGCATATAGTCTAAACCTATGTTGAAGAATGAATCGATCCCAATAATTACATTAGGTGTATATTTAGCCTTTTTTGTGTTTATAAGTACTGAACAGAATAATAAAAACGTCTGATATGGGAGGGTGAAAAGCATTCAATTTAAGTTAAACAGTCAAAATAATATTACTTAATACTTCATATCCAGTCTATCCTCTAGTATACATAGAAAAGTATTATAAAAGGATCCGTTAAGGGATAATCCGTGATGTAATTTGAAACCTGCAAGTATTCAGATCAAGTATCTAGACCAAATCACATCACAATAAGCGAATGGATGGATACCGCAGCTGCAATTATATACATTTTAATTTGTTCGTAAGTAGATTTCGTACCCTTTTTCTAATTTAAAGAAAAATATATTTTATTACTCACAATTTTCCTCGTCGCCACTTGTAGTATACACTTAGTTGGTATATTTATAGATAGATAATATACAATATATATTTATAACACTAATAAGATATCGGCTCACAGCACAAGCACTACGTCTTCACTCCGCCCCGGCTCGATTACGAATGCCTCTCTCCCACCGCGGACCGCGTAGTCATTGCTTGAGACGACAGAACTATACCTACATAGATATGTGTTTATACCTGTCTATTCGTCAAAGTTCATTATGCATGACTGTACACTACAGTGAGTTTTGGAGGAATGTATGGCTCTTGAAATATCTTCATACATTTCCTCCACCTCATCATCAGGATGTGTCGAGGTCGGTGCGTATACCTGTATGACCTTCAGCGAATACCGTTTGGTTATTCTGAGTATAAGGTACGCAACCCTAGTCGACACACTCCCGATCTTGACAACGTTGTTAATGAGAGACCTGTGGACGAAAAATCCGACACCTCCTTGGGACAGATGGTCGCCCTCCCGGTGGTAGAGCAAGTTACCGGATTCAAGGATTACTGTGTCCTCCCCCTGTCTTCGGACTTCAGATAATCCTATAATATCCCAGCGTAACTTGCTCACCTCCTCTTCCAGCTCCAAGATCTTCTCGTCGGTCCTCAGCGTGCGTGCGTTAAATGTTGCCAGGTCCAGTCGTCGGTGGTGGTAACAAGATCTCCTCCTCCGGAGATTCTTCGCACCCCCTGCCCCGCCGTTACCATGACCGTTACCGTAGCCAGGACTAGCAGGGCCGCCGGAGACTAGGGGCCGTTTCCGCCGGAGACTAGGGGCCGATTTACTCGTATAACGAATGAATTCGAACCTATTTAGTACCCTGTGGAACACCTAATAAAATGTGACACAAGTCTTTATCTATGCAAATAAATAAAATTGAAGTGTGTATTTGTAATAAAAAAATGCTATTTACTCAATGCTTATGAAAGTACATACAGTTCTTATAAGATTTGTCTGTCTGTTTGTGCCGGCTAATCTCCGAAGCGGCTGGGCCGATTTTGACGTGACTTTCACTGACATATAGCTGATATTATAGCGGGTAACTTAGGCTACTTTAATTTTAGAAAAATAATTAGGGTTCTGCTCAAAACAATCGAAACCTCAAAATCCGATTCAAATATACGGATATCATCGATCGGGGTCGATTTTTTTACGCGGGTGAGACCACTGCGTACAGCTAGTAACCAAATAAAAGTTTATTCGACGAGCAGACAGTCTTTAACGCCAGCTTTTAAAATTATCTACATGTTTAACGAGTATGTTAAAGCGATACCAAAATAGTTTGGGTCGCTATTACAAAATTATCACCACGTTTTGTCATTAAAACGTTTCGAGTTAAGCTCGTTCATCATTCTAGTTGTATTCGATTATTAAGAAAGCTATCATAGTCTGGTATGTGAGTTAATGGCGGGCCGCAAACGATTCCCACCTTTGATGATGTGAAATATAATGTATTTTCGGATGAAAGAAGAAATTCTTTAGCGATGGCGTGTCAACTATGTCCCATACTTTAGAATTTACGACATTGTCTCGTGGTAATACGCAGTCGTTAAACGAGAAAGTTTCTAAGACTGTTAGATGCTCATTTGCGGTGATGAAGGTACGAGATGCCACTATTTTGGAATGGGAACGTCAACAAAAAATATATCGCAGCTTACCCCGGACAGGATGACAGTCGTAATGTAAACAAGAGATTATGTTAGAAGGGAAGTATGTGGTCGTTTTATACTTTATAATTACGTCAATTCATTTCACACTTATAAAACTCCTTAACGCTTCCGGAGTTACATTTATACGATTGTGTAAATAGTGTAGTCATTATCATAAACAAAAAACCAAATTCTCTACATGTAGATATGTAGAGAATTTGGTTTTTTGTTTATGGCTAATAAAAATTCTGGCAATGGTATTATACTCGTAGTAAATCAGTTTCACCTGCTGGAATCCATAACATCTATTCTTCGATACTGTAGATTTTCTTTTTTTTAATTTATATATAATTTATAGGAAGGTGTTATAACTATTTCTAATTCTTTTACTTTACTAAGGTTTCTTTTTTTATTACTAATTCAATCAATAACTCCATAATCTACATTAGGACTTATGTAAGCCCAATCGATGAGCTTCTAAATTTTTACTTGGTTATACTTTTCAAATTTTTTCGTATTACATAAAATATATTAAGTGTAAGTATAACTTCTTGGTGGAGGTTAAGTTTACTGCCGTACATTGCTTTTTTTTTCTTATTTTGTCAACATCATCATCATTTCAGCTTATCACTAGTTCACTACTGAACATAGGCCTGCCCCACAGATTGCTACAAAAGTTTGTAGCTCTCATTTTGGGGGAATTTTGCCATATTTGGCGGGTTGGACACGACACCCACGGGTTGAGATGGGGTGGTAGATTCTCTTAAGCAGCTACCACACGGCGTATTATTTATTTCTAAATATTTGGCAAAAAGGTGTTTCTTTTAGAATTGTCCGAATGAGTAATAAAAAAATACGGTTTTCAGATTTAGATTTGTTTTTTTGTAGAAATTAAAAACTCTTTCGATAATTTGTCGTCATTTTTCAGTCTTTTATTGACCGACTTCAAAAAATGACATTCTCAGTTCGACTAAATATTTTTTTATTTTTTATGTGTATGTTACGCGATATCTTTGCCAATTGTGTACCGATTTCAATGATATTTTTTTTTGATTGAACAGTTTTACTGTAGGTTGGTCCCATATGAATTTGGTCAAGTTCTGATAATGAGATCCATAAGCACATTTGGAGCTGTTTAAAAGCTGCATTAAAGTTAGTTTTTTTTAATTAATAATCCATTGAAAAAGAAATTGAAATATCTCTTTGTAATAACAAATAATGGTTATCAGACTTACGATGTTTCTCGACGAAATCGGTCAACAGTTAATCATCAATCCGCAGACGCAGTGATGTTGTCAGATAGAGTAGTTAAATTTAAATGCATTTCAGATTTACTGTCAGTATAAACAGATTTCTACTTTTATTTGCTGAGCAACCAATATACGCCTGCTGCTAAGTGGATAGGAGACATAAAGGCGAATAGGCCGAACACTGCCGCCATTTGTTACACCCTTTCTAAGAAAACCTCACATACGTTTAACATATTTGACTCGTACGGAAAGAAATTAAGTGGATGTCACAGATAAATTACAAAATGTCGCACTTGTAATGTCTTAAAATTAAAATACTGTATTAGTTTCAATTTGTTCAGCTTATTTTGCACAAAAAATTGTGGTAGCTGGTAGAGCTTTAGTACTTTTACAGTGACTAAGCTATTTGTTTCGGTGTAACACGTTTTAATCCTTTTATGATGATGATGATGATGATGATCTTTCCGACCGTTTTCGACCATAGCGACCACTTCGAAATTCAATTCGAAATTCGAATTTCCACCACTTTCAATCCTTTTATATTAAATTAGTAAAATATATCTATACTATATATTTATATTCTATATATTTATACTATATATATTTGACATATTTTATTACCATTTATTAGATTAGATATAAAATGTACACTTAATTGACACATCACCGCCATTGTACAAATTCATAGACTTCAAATACTCATATCTTTTTATAGAATAAACCGATTCTACTCGTAATAAAACACAGACTAAATGTTACTGGAAGATAGTCTTTATGATTTTTTGGAATAAATTTAGTACCTTGTCGTGAAGCGTTCACAAAGAAACAAACAGACAGAAAGACAATTCTAAGAATTATAGAAATGTATTTAGTTAGCTATTATTAGCCGCCCTCAATCATTTGTTTCGCAGGATTTTAAAATTTACAGGCACTACATTTTTTTATATGTATAGATTAACGGAAAAAACATTATAAATTTTACATTTTAGTTATTTTGGGAATTTAAAGTTACTAGAATCAGGCGCTACTTTGTGGAAATCCATTTTAACAAAGCAAAAAAAGTTCATTTGCTAAAATCCGCATACAAAATTTGTGATATTAACTTTACGATAGTCAGCCGCCGAGTCTCGGTCAATATCACTTGATAATGCCTCGTTTTGAAGTGAAACACGTGTCGTGTTTTCGACTTTAGTAGTGTGTACTGCATAGTGGTAGTGTTGTAGTGGTGAAGGGCATCTGGTGGCGGCTCCCGGTTGCAGTATTGTTTTTTTTTTATTGTATAAAGTGATGAAACGAGGAAAACGTTTACCTTATGGTAAGTGCAACGTCTGCCTATAACAAATGCTGTGTCACCCAGAACATTTCTGTGTGACACCTCACTGTAACCATCACCCTGAGACATCAGTTCTTAAGTCTCATATGCCCTGTGATTACGCTAGCTCACAATACCCTTCAAACCGAAACACAGTAGTGTTTGCACACTACTGCTTCACGGCAGAATAACGGGCCCTGGGGCAGAATAACCTTCCTAGACTGATTCCTACCACCAGTGCTTGTGCACGCTGTTGAGGGAGGGCTGGCGGTGCATTTCGAAAATTAGGTAATACACACCATTTTTTATTTTCAATGCGGATCTTAGCAAATTAACTCTTTCCTTCATTATTTTGGGGATTTTTACAGTGTTCTATTCTATTACTAAGACCGGTAGAAATTGTAATTTCATTTTCCTTTTACTTACTCCCCGTATACTCAGTGTGCAGCTAATTTTAACAAATGTGTAATTGCAAATGAACTGGCTTAAAATAGCTGTCTTTCAAATTTGCTTTGAAATTTCTTTTAATGTTCTGTTTTGTTTTTTTTCTTATTATTAGGTTTCTAGCACATCGCACTGTTATGATGATACAATCTTTTTATTGGATAACGTGAAGAGACGAGCAAAACGTTTACCTGACGATAAGTGCAACGTCTGCCCATAACAAGTGCTGTGTCATCTAGAACATTTCTGCCTAGCTACATTACGGGGTGACTGACCCCGAGATATCAGTTCTTAAATCTCGTATGCCCAGTGATTAGGTACACTAGCTCTTCAGACATTTGCACACTATAGCTTCTCGGCAGAATAACTGGCCCTTCGGTTGTACCTATCTAGACAGATTCCTGCATAGAAATTCTACCGCTAGCAGAATTTCGTGTAATGTTTTCTTTTATTTACGCAAATACTACACATTTAAATAAAACTACTTTTTACGGATTTTATCGCGTTTAATTTTTAAACTATTTATAACCCGACGTTTTGGGCGCTTTACAGCACCTATGGTCACGGGGGGATGGGTGCTGTAAAGCGCCGGAAACGTCGGGTTATAAATAGTTTAAAAATTAAACGCGATAAAATCCGTAATAGTAGTTTTATTTAAAGAATTTCGTTTATTGGTTATTTTTTTTTAATTATTAATGTAGACAATCGAAATACTCTCTAGCGAGTTATTTTATTTGTTATGAATTTACAATTCAGTGTGACTTAATAAATTTTCCTGAATTCTGTGTAAACGTGTGAAAAACGTTACCATCGTGCCATCGATTACTGTTTAATCAATTGACAAGGCGGCCTTAAGAAATACGTACTAATTGATTAAAGCATTGAAATCCACCACGTGCTCGGCGGTGAAGGAAACATCGTGAGGAAACCTGCATGTCTGAGGAATAAAAAATATTTCGAAGATATGTGAAGTCTGCCAAACCGCATTGGAGCAGCGTGGCGGATTCTTCCTAGCTCCAAAACCCTCTCAGAAATGAGAGGAGGCCTGTGCTCAGTAGTGGGACATTTATAGGCTGAAACTTTTATTGAAAATGACTGAAGAGACGTTGGCAAACATAAACAGCTCAGCAGATTTTATTAATTTACTCATGTATGATGATTATCAGCTATCATCACATCATCATCATTTCAGCCTATCACCGGCTAGTCCACTGCTGAACATAGGCCTCCTCCATAAATTGCTACAAATGCTTGTAGCTCTCATTTAGGGATGATTTGGGTAAAGTTGCCACGCTTAGCAAACGGGTTGGCAACCCCAGTTTATTTATTCAGATGTTCCAGAAAGATCTCGCTGCCCATCTACTGGTTTTCATTGTCCCTTTGTTGACTTAACGACACCAATGGAATGAGATAGAGTGGTAGATTCTCTACAGCCGCCACCTACCCACGCCCGATGTAACGCTCATACGATAAGATCGATCACAACGCAATCAGATCGGAAAACCACACAAGTTGTGTTATTACATAAATGTTAGCTCCGACTTGTATTCGAACCCAAGACACGCGGCAAAGCGTGTACTCTGACCACTGGACACGCGATTGTCACTTATAGCCGGCCATTAACCGGTTGATCAAATATTTTACAAGTACTGTTGATATAACGCGTAAATAACACCATCAGTACGTCACAGCTAATGGGACACGTCTCCTTGCATTTTCTAAATACCATGCCGTTGCTTAGTGCAGCTGGATTATAATAAGGTGTAAGTGGTCGTGTGCTATAAGTGAACACTTAATGGCCACACGCATAGCTATAATTACAAAAGTGCAGGCGTCGATGCCGTCACGAAGGGCATTTAGGGTATTGTTTGCTGAGCAAACACTGGCCGGTTTTGGGCATCGATATTGTGTTGAGTGACAAGTGTAGGCGTTTATTTATTTTATTTATTTATTTATTCTTTATTGCATTCAACTAATTTTAATTAAAAGAAAAGGATTACAAAGGGCGGACTTAATGCCTTTTGGCATTCTCTCCCAGTCAACCCAAGGCATAGAGAGACGTTGTTATAGGTGCTTTACAAATTCATCATTTTAAATTCTTGCTGATAAAAAAATACGCTAATTGTACTAAAATATTGATTGATTACATATCAATAAAAATAATATTTCAAATCATATTACACATAAATATTTACATAGATATATACACTTAAATATACATACACGTAAAACTGATATATACATATACAGATAAACATACATATTACAGAATGACCGATGAAAGAAAGAAAAGATCAAAGTTGATATAAACTTACAAAGATGATTTTAAAAAAAGTTCTCGAATTAATAATACGTCTTGTACGAAGAACATCTTTATGTATTATTGTAAAGTAATCTAAAGCCTAGTATTGCCAGTATTTACAGCTATATCTTCTTAATTAATTGCACTGTGTTCTTCTTAGTCTCTGTCCTCAGATTACTCTGTAGGCACCTCCTCAACAAGATTTTCTCTATTTACGGTAACATTGCTAAATTTTCTTGCCATTGTGAAAGTATCATGTTCGACACTTGTGGTAGAATTCCTACGCAGGAATCCGTCTTGGTTGGTACCACCCCAGGGCCAGTTATTCTGCTGTGAAGCAGTAGTGTACAAACTTTACTGTGTTTCAGTTTGAAGGGCACTGAGCTAGCGTAATCACTGGGCACATGAGACTTAGTAACTGATATCTGAGCGTGACGAACGCAGTGTAGTGTCACACAGAAATGTTATGGGTGACATAGCATTTGTTATGGACAAACGTTGCACTTACCATAACGTGAACGATTTTCTCATTTCATCATCAAAAAAAAAATCAAAAATCAATAACTTTCGGGATACATTGCATTTAGTAAGCAAGACCTCGAAGTATGTAAGAACCTTACTAGTAAAATGATAGTTCACTTTAACATAATGATTTCTTATATTTACGCGAACACTACATATTTAAATGAAACAAATTTTACGGATTTTCTCGCGTTTAATTTGACTATTTATAACCCGACGTTTCGAGTGCTTTACAGCACCCATGGTCACGGGAGGACTGAGGTGACAGATGTCCTGATGTCATAGGTAACCCGGAGTACCTTCAGCTTTTTATTTATTATTTTTGGTCAGATCTACGCAGAAAGAGCTAACTGTATCTTGAAGTCTTGCAGTGGTATGCTTGGTTTTTGATTTAATTTTATTAATTATAGGATCCCAAGCTGGTGGTAATACCCAACCATCTTCTCTATTAAAATTAGTACGTTTTATAATTTCAATAGCCTCGCGAATCATCCTTGGTAGGAAATCAGGTATTCTTTTGCGAGGATTTGTTTTTGAGGTTACACTTTTTCTGATGATTTGCTGGACTGATGAAGACGAAATGAAAAGTATATTCCTTGCCTTAAATTGAATTTTCCAAACACTGTAAAGTTTCTCCGGTACTACATATTACTAATAACATATTACGTTACATGTTATCAATATAAGACATCAAAACCTAAATAAACACAGAAATAACAATATTTAATACAAAAAATACAAAAAGTGATGTTTCGAATTGGCGCTTAAAAGTCTAACAAGTTTACTTATTACTTTAGCGTAACTTAGTATTGATTATTATAGACAAGTAATTTGTTGAAAGTAATAGGATATAATTTATTATCACCATTGCGACGGAGTCGATCGCTTTTCGCTTGTAACTCATTTCATTCTCGAACGTATGTCTAACTCTGGTATGTCGTAAGTGACCATAGCGCATTCAATCGCCCGGAACCCCGTCTGCGCTTTTTGAAGATTATACCAGTTAGTTGAATTCGCCGTGAGAACAGAACTCATTACGAAACCAGGTTATTAGTTTATATTTAAAACCTATATAAAAACATTTGTTTTACAAACCAAAGTAAATATGTTTAAAAAAAAATAAAGGCTATCCGAGATAAATAAAACGTATGTTGAGCTATGATTGTAAGACAAAAAACCATAAAGTATCGAAAGATAATGCTTTTCTATAGGAGGCTACACTTTATTAAACAACAAAAGTATAATCGATTTAAATTTGAAAGAAGTCTTTTTTATCGATAATACCAGACATGTTCTATACCAAAACGAATGTTATTTAACAAACTTAAGAAATAAATTTAGTCTAAAAGCCTGTCCTCTAATGGACATTGGCCTGTTCTTTCAGCTCTTAGAAACCTAGGTTTAATAATACGAACGTTATTTGCATTTTTTTAACAAAATCTCATATTAATCTGGATTCAGAAGGAGAAGATCCCGCAATTCTTTAAGACTGTTCCACTAATGGACATTGGCCTGTTCCTACGGCTCTTCCATGAAACCTAGTCTAAATAATTCAAACTTAATTTGCATTTTTTTAATAAAATCTCATATTAATTTTGATCAGAAAAAGATTCGGGAAAGATAAGTTACTTAAAATAACAGCAAAAGAAAAAAAATATCTTTATTAATGATAAACGTTAATTTAAGTAAAAAGAAATTCTTGGACTCATTAATGTTTCAAGTTACAGGTGGTCCAATTTTTTTAAAGTAACCACAATATTTCGATTAATTAATTACGAAATGTCCGTTCAGAGAAAGTAACATTTCATGACTTCTTCAAAAAGTAAACGAAAGTTCTTTAAAGTCTTTTAATAATAATTTAATAATAATATATAATTTTATTAAATTATTATTATATAATTTAATTCAGATCAATGATCTATAGTTGATTCAGTAAAGACTTAAATACTATGTTAGTAAACAACTTATAAACTACTACGTCCTACGTACAATGTCCACGCGACATGTTTAAATATCCCGCGGGAACTATTTCATTATCCAGGATCCAGATCCAGCGGTTGAGCCGTGAAAAGATAACAAACAGACAGAGGGACAGAGAGAGTTACTTTCGCATTTATGATATTAGTATATTGCTATGGGCTTTTAGACACATGAACCTTCATCCAGTCTTTCATCATAGGGGTGTCCAGTTTGTCCACCAACACGTTCAAGACTTATACACATTATTCAGGTTTTATACATACGTCAATATACTATAATATTTACCTACCTATAAATCAAAACAGTGACAGATTAATAAGATAAAACCTTGTGTTTTCTAATCAAAGAACATTAGAAGTCGTATACTACAGTATTCAGATCCAATTAAATTCCGAAACGCGTTTGTACTGCGACAAATCTCATCCATCTACATTTCCCGAACGGCCAACACATTGGACTCTGTGTCGTTCCCGACGATATCTACTCTAGAATCCCTCTCAAGTACCAGCACAGTGGCCGTCTGTGGGATGTGTAGGAATACAGCTCCTTTGTTGTTGCGCTCGACAGCCAATTAGCCGTAGGGAGAGGTTGAGATAATTGGGCGAAGACCGGTTCCCAGCTGCCCGTAAGTTTTTACTTGAGACGTGCCTCGGATTTGTAACGTTGCGGCGTACGGCGTCGCTTGACTGTCTAACTTACTAAGTTCAGTTTAGTTTAGAGTGTATAAAATGTTTTTATTTGTACTATATTCAATAGTATTTACTTTTGAATTATCAATACCTGATATACTGTAATTTTCTTCATAAATACAGTCACGCCTTTTTACCATATAAGGGATAGGTGGAGGCCGCTCACGTAGCCCACTTTTCGGCCTTGCAGGAAACGAGACTTGACGGGTGGGGAAACACGTCGCGATTAAAAAAATATTCTTCCCCATTGCGTTCCCACAAGCCGTATAGAGACAGCATTGCATATTATGTAATTCCGCAAGAATAAAGGCTTTCCGTACAGAGTCCTTAGTCGCTTCTTACGACGCCTCGATAGCAAAGAGGTAGGTGCTATACTGCTCTGCCGGACAACTGTCTACTAGAGGCTATTCTTTTCTTGATACATTTAACAATGCTCAAAAACAGTACAGTAATTAATTATTTATTTTATTTCATTCTTTATGCACCAACATAATGGTTGGTAACATTAAATGCAATGATAAGTAATTTATGTACGAAGGCGAGCTTGACTCTATAAGAGTTTTCTACCAGCAAAACTTGGAGTGAAGAGGAAGCTGTTATTCGTTGTAAAAGTATACATAGAACAAACAATAAAAAAGTTTTTATAATTTTAAAATATATTGTTAATTGGAACGACGATCTTGTTAATAAAAATTGGATGCGTAAGCCGAAAAATTAGGCGAAGTGGCCCTTCTTGGGAGAGGCAGAGGCCTTCTTGGGAGAGGAAGAGGCCTCGGTCAAGCAATGGAGAGGTAAATAGTCTTTTTTATTGGATAAAGGATGATAAAACGAGCAAAACGTTCACCTGATGTTAAGTGTAACTTCTGCCCAAAGATATGCGCCCATGACTCTGAAACATTAGTTATTCATTCTCATATGGCCAGTGATTACACTAGCTCGCAGAGCCCTTCAAACCGAAACACAGTAATGTTTGCCGACTACTGCTTCACGGCAGAATAACTGGCCTTCGGGTTTTACCTACCTAGACGTATTCCTGCATAGGAATCCTACAACCAGTAAAGAAGGTAAGTAATGCATAGGTAATATTATATATAACTTAATACTACTGGCTGAAAACAGATGAGAATGATTTGTATAAAAATATCATACCACTATACAAATAAATAAAATTGAAGCGTCTGTTTGTAATTACGAAATAACAGCTTTTTACTCTCTTTAAAAATTTTGTGTCTGTCTGTCTGTTACTTCCGGCTAAACTCCGGAACGGCTGGACCTATTTCGATGGGACTTTCACTGACAGAAAGGTGATATTAGCGGGTAACTTAGGCTACTTTAATTTTTAGAAAAATAATTAGGGCTCCGCGCATAAAAATTAAGACCTCATAATCCGTTTTAAATAAAGTATTTTACCGCGGGGCACAGTTAGTTTAAAAAATAGAAATTCAATTGAAAACTAAACTGAGCTACCAGTAACATCTCTCTGAAACATCTCTTAAAACTTTGTGGTTATATTTTTTTCGATATTATTTCACAGACTTTAAGTAACTACTTGGAGTGATGATGATGATGTTCTCCTAGCCGATTTCGACCACGGCGACAACTTCCGACTACTGTCGAGAGCCATCAACTGCGCAGGAGATATTGTAGTGCCACAAGTGTACGCGCAAACACAGAGGCACTCACTCGTCCCAACCTACCCGCGCCCGATGTAACGCTGATGCGATAAGATCGGAGGTGGGCTAAGGATGCAGTGTCAGTAACACGGGGACAATCACAACACAACCAGACCCGAAAACCAACAATTTGTGCAAAAAGCACTTTAGCACAAATGTTGGCTCCGGCTGGGATTCGAACCCAGGACCCGCGGCTTAGAAGTTAGGTACTCTGACCACTAGGCCACGCGGTTGTCAAACTCTTACTACTTGGAGTACTTACTCGAAAGACCACTTACATCACTAATTACTTAATTCATCGTAAGAGATTTTTTACTGCCAGCACATTAGCGAAAGGAAACACTGTAAGGAAACCGGTACCCGGAGTAATACGAGTACTTTATTTTTTTATTATAAAACGATGCCTCACATTAGTATTTCACCTGTATAGTGGTGAGGTTTTACAGACATACATTTCACGTAGAACACAACCAGACCCCAAAAAGCAACGATTTGTGTTTTTGCACGGATATCGGCTCCGGCTAGGATTCGAATCCTAGAGTGTAAAAGTTACTCTGACCACTAGGCCACGGGGTCGTCGATCATTAAGTAGTAATAATGTTTACTACGACAATATGACCATTTACCACGATCGAGCCTATCGACATTGGAAGCAACAGTCAGGAACAACAAAAATATCCGCCACTCCCCGGCCTTAACTTAGAACTGTCCCCATCTCAAACAGTGGCGAGTGGGTTTATTTATATTTGAGCCACAATTGCTCGTTGCTTCCCATTTTTTCGTCTGTATTAATATGAGTACGCGGCTGCGCTAACGCACTGATTCACTGTCACCGAGCACCTACGCAACAGTGACTAACGAATCCAATCGATACACGCGGACGACTTGTTTGAGCTCATGTATTCATTTGATTTTTTATAGATAAAGTGATGAGAAGAGCGAAACGTGCAACGTCTGCCCATAAAAATGCTGTGAAAGAGAGAAAGAAAGAAACCAATTTATTTGACACAACATTAACAAGCATAACAAAAAATAGTGTAAAAAAAGACAAAATTTTTGGTGTCATGTCAAATAGGATCTCGCCTCCAATGATAATCTGTGGTACTCCACAGCACTGGTTTTCATTCGGATCCCACATGACCCCCACGAACAACTGGACATAGACAAAGTGCGAAAAAGAAAAAAAAGAAAAGACTTAACTGTTATTAAAAATACACATAACAATGTGTCACTAATAACATTACTGTATGGCACTACCCTGCGCCTGTCAACCTCAATTCTTAAGTCTCATACGCTAAGTAATTACACAAGCTCTCAGAGCCCTTTAGATCTTTGAAGGAGAAAGGACACTGCTATATATATAGTTATCTCCAGATCCAGATCATAGATTGGTAGGATTCGCAGATTAATACCCATCGCCAAAAAATAAGCTATATCGAAAACATACTTAAAATTATGAAATTATCATGACTTCATGAATTCTCATTACTAATGACTGTATGATAATTTTAATAGTTTTAACTTTTACGTGCCATTATATATATGATAAACATTACGCATGTACGTAAATTTAAGTCCGTCTTTCCGAAGAATAGTGACATTCATAATTTAAAATTAAGAAATAATAATAAACTAGATAATCCAACATTTAGACTGTATAAAGGAAAAAATTCTTTTATGGGTCGATGTACACGTATTTATAATAAAATTCCAGAAGATATAGTTAATCTAACAGAGACTAAATTTAAAACTTATTTTAAAAAAGTCTGTCCTCCAAAGCTTATTATAATATGAATGATTATTTCAATGATAAGGACGCATGGAAATATCCATTCAGTCTTATATTTAAGTAAGTCTATAACACAATGTGATTGTTATTTTGTGGGCAGCTACGTAATATGTTTTTATAGGTTTTGTAATTGTAAAATGTGAATTGTCTTGTGGAACACTAAAGTGCACTGTAAAGTAAAGACAATAATTTAAGTAATCGTAATTTGTTTGGTAGACTTGAGTATGTCATGCTCGCTTTAATGTTTCTGCTTGCGGCGGGTCGTCCACTTCCCTTTGAAATGGTTGAGGAGGGCGATGGCTGCCACGTGCGTCATACTTGTGAACAAGTGCTGTTGGTGGAGGCTGGTCCGCTCGAGTTTGCAATGCATTTTTTCATTTGTTATTAAATCTTGTATAACATTTTGTCATGTAGCGTGCTTTGGTTTTCTATGAGACTGTTCTTTGTAAATATATTTATAATGTGCTTTTGACAAAGATTAAAAAATGTATGGAGCTTCTTTCTCCTGTTTCTTCTCCGTCAGACGAACCTCATTACGAAACGGCGGTAGATTGTAAAAAATGACGATAAATTTCTGACGTCGAAAATTTTCATTAAATTTCATTATGTTTATTATAATATATAAATAGTCGAAACTAAGGACATAGAGAATTACTTATTGTTATATAACATTTTATATTTAAAACCAAACATTTTGGTAATAGTCAAAAATATGTTTATTATAATATATAAATAGTCGAAACTAAGGACATAGAGAATTACTTATTGTTATATAACATTTTATATTTAAAACCAAACATTTTGGTAATAGTCAAAAAATGTTTACTCCCTATTGTGTCAACACGAGCAGAATAGTGACTGCATTTCATATTATGGCATTATTCTGCACCAACAAAGGCTCTTATATTTAAAATACAAACAACTAAAAAATATGAATTCGTAATTTATGTAAATGATTTATGCAACAGATCAAAGCGACACAAACAGGCATTGGGCGGAGCACACAATGGGACCTGTTGACACCACAATCAGCGAACACAAGATCTCTAAACGGTGTAACAGCAGACCGGAAGAGTACCTGCGCTGGAGGCAATCTCTCATCAAGAGAATGACTTAATAGATAACTTAGATACTGGATAAGTAAAGACGACTTTAAAAACCCAATGGCAGCGACGTCTGCTTTCTCGAATTAAATTTGCGACTTGAATTCTCGAAACAAATTTCAGCTTATGAACCTAATCTAAATATCCAAGTCTAAACGTGCGTGGAAAAAGATAAAAATCAATCTCTGGACATTATCATTACATCATCAACATTAAATCATCGCCATTGTCATCAGGCTTTCTTGATTCCACCACTAGATTACTAGACTAGACTAGACGTAATCGGCACACACTTGGCAGGCAGATTGGAAGTCTTTGTCTTTGTCACTTCAGACGTTGATGCCCATCGCCGATTTGTGTTATTTATGTCTGGCTTATTTGAGATGATTATTTCGCCATCTATCACTGCTATAACATATTCCTTAGGCGACATACGACACGAGTGAGATATGGTGTTAAGTCTAGTACTTTAGACGCTAATGCTGCTGCCGCTGACGCTGTTGCGTCATCTATCAGTAGCTATGACAATTTTCTGGCATTCTCTTATTCAACATTCTACACCCATGGGATGAGTGGGAAAGAGAGAGATTTACCATCTCTTCACTAGCTTTTTATATACATATGCACCCATAATCATTTAGCATCTCCGATAAAAGTGTGAACCAGACATGAGCTTTCTTCTACTGAATTATCAGTATCGCACAGTACTTCGGGATTGAACGTTTTGGGTGACACTGTACATATTATCACCATCAGGTGAATGCCTTACTCATCTCGCTATTTAATGTCATAAAAATTACACAACCGAGACCAATACGGAAAGGTGAAGACAGGAGAATTTCTCGGTATTGATGGTTTGCCCGACATAAAAAAAGTTACAGCCTATAAATGTCCCACTACTGAGCACAGGCTTACTCTTAATTTCTTAGAGGGTTTTGGAGCAAAGCAGGTTGGCGGACTTCACTTCTCCATGTCCTCGAAATATTTTTATTCCTCAGACATTCAGCACTAAGCTAAGCTCGCTAAGTGCTGTTTTACTTAGTACTGTGTAGTACCTATAGTTGCAGAACAATTTTAGAAGTACCGGTACCGGAGATCGAACTCGGGTCACTCGCGTACTATGGAGTTTAAGGCGAGCGCCCGGCTCTTGAGCTACCACGCCCAGGGTACAGTAATATAATTAAGCCAGGCAACGCATACTCATCATTGGGTGTTTTACTCAACTCCATAGCGACCATCTACCATCTACCTTAAGTGTTCCAAACGTCTTCTCATTTGCAAGTTGCAATTTCGATGGTAAGTTACTTCCCCTTCGAGATTTCGTTACTGGCCGTTAGTGTTTCGTTAGTGTATGTGTCGAATGCATCATTACTCTAGGCGTTATAATAATTTTACTTATAAAAAAAACAAATAAAAAATACCTATTGCAACAATCATGTCATTTTTATTTATATTCCCAGAGGTGTAACATATTAAGGCTGATATTATAGTCATTTATAAAATTACAAATAGTCCTCCACATCACTTCATTTTGGCAGAAACCCAAAAGTGCGCACCTGTGGGTAATTATAGCCACTTTTCAAAATAAGATAACTACGTACAGTTGTATTCAGTTGTCAGACTGACTACTTACATAACATAAGAGCCCCGGTTATGAATAAATGACATTTATCACCACTAGCTCGTAAAATCATCATCATCGTCATCATTTCAGCCTATCACTGGTCCACTGCCGAACATAGACCTCCCCCATAGATTGCCACAAAAGTTTGTAGCTCTCATTGTGGGGGGATTTTGCCGTAATTGCTACGCTTTACAGGCGGGTTGGCAACAGTTTATTTATTCAGATTGTCCAGGAAGATGCTGCTGACCATCTCCTGATTTTTAATTTCCCTCTGTCGACTTTTACGACACCCACGGGATGGGATGCGGTGGTAGATTCTCTTAAGCCGCTACCACGCGGCAAAATCATAGTCTAAATCGATTCTCCATTCCATAAAATTATTTTTGAATTTGTGAATGAATAACAATAAACTTCTTCTTTTCGTATGTTCATTGCTAAGTTACGTTGTTTTTTTATTTAATTTAGTACAAGCGTCTATAAATATAGCCCAAAGGTGTCCGGCAGAGTAGAATAGCACCTACCTCGTTCCTACCGAGGTGTCGTAAGAGGCGACTGAGATGTTGTACGGACAGCCTTTGTTCACTACACTGCTCGCGGTGGAATTAACGTAATCAAAGTCCGAACTGTGAAGAAATCTTCCTCTCTTAAAATTATATAAGACATAAGATGGCAGTAGAGTTGGATATAAAAGCAATAAGTGTTATGCTAATGATGAAGGAATTTTTTTTTGCAGCGTAAAGTGACGATACGAGAAAAACGTTCACCTGATGGTAAGTGCAACGTCTGCTCATAACAGATGCTGTGTCACCCAGAACAACGAGTGGCACCACACTACGCCCGTCACCTTGAGACATCAGTTCTTAAGTCTCATATGCCCAGTGATTGCACTAGCTCTCAGTGCCCTTCAGACCGAAACCCAGTAATGTCTACTACACTACTGCTTCACGGCAGAAAAGCTGGTCCTGTGGTGGTACCTATCTAGACATTACAACATTTCATCGTCATTTCAGCCTATCTCAGTCCACTGTTGAACATCAGACAATCGTTAGGGCTATGTCGGTCACTCTAATTCTACTGCGGATATAATCGTTACAGAAACTCCGAGCATAGCTCTTTTCGTCAGTAACGAAATGACAATTAACATGGTCCATTCAGCAGTTAGGAGTTTCACTATAGAGCTGCTGTAATTGTAAAGGAGTTGAGAACACATAAAAACATGAGGATTTATGTTATGATTATGATAGAATCAAGTCGTCTTGAACTTCTACCCATAAGAGGAAACTCTTAAACAGGACTATGCTGAGAGTTACCGTACAAGATATTTACTGGTGGTAGGATATCTGTGCAGGAATGGATGGATACCACTCCAGAGCCAGCTAAGCGATAGTGTGTAAACACTACTCTGTTTCGGTCTGAAGGGAACTGGTAGCTAGTGTAACTGGGCATATGAGACTGAAGAACTGATGTCTTAGGGCTACGAGCGCCGCGCGGTCCGCAGAGTGAACAGAATGTCCTGGGTGTCACAGCATTTGTTATGGACAGACATTGCACTTACCATGAGTTGAACTGTTTGCTCGTCCCGTCACATTCGTCAATAAAAAACACACCTTCAAAAACCTATTATTTGTGTTCATGGCTTTTATAACGACCGCTTAATTCGACGTTCATCGTTAGAAAAAAGTAACACTACAGTGATAACAGAATCACAGATTTTTTTAATCAAAAATTATCCTTTTTGAATATACTGCTCTTATCAGCAACTCTTAGTGACACGACGATAGATAAAATAGCATATAAATTATCATGTATAAAACACTTTCATTTTAAAATTTATTTTCCAGCTTCCCGAGGGTAAGTGACCGGTGATTCAACGACAGCATCTCATTATGATTGTTCAAATCGATCCCGTGGTTGCAATCGAAACAACAACGTAATTCTTTTTAATCAAAGTTTACAATACATTGCAGAGGCATGCACATAGGATGTTATGCTGTTGTAAAGTCGACATCGGGTCTATATCGGTAGCCGCGACAGCTCCCCCCTTCTCGTGTGCACGTCTCGTACTATTTATTTCGCGCCCCCTACTTTTAGCGACTCATTGAGCGAAATCTGGAGGGAAATCATAACTCAGCTTGTAGCTGATCGACTCTTCCGACGGGGCTCGTATGTCTGCGCGTTAGTGTAACATGGAAACAGATTGTATCGACTAGATTGATGTATTATTTTAATCGAGACGGGAAATCTGATGTCTACGTAGATCAGTATAAATCGTTTCAGTTTGATTTTACCTATGAATAAGTTACTAGAGAAAGCTTGCGACATCTATCCGTGAATATGTTCTGATTTAGTGTTAGCCTGGAGAACATTCCCCGGTGCTGGTACCTCTGGAATTGTTCTGTTTTTTTTTCGTATTAAAAGCTGATTTACCACGTGTTTAGTGGTGAAGGAAAACTCTGTGTGTCTGTCTGAGGAACAAAGACATGTGGAGACCGTCAAACCGCACTAGGACAGTGTGGCGGACTCTTTCCAGCTTCAAAACCCACTTAGAAGTTAGAAGTTAGAAGAATAGAAGAATAGTTAGAAGAAGAGTACAGCTGAGCACAGGCAAGGATGCCTGTGCTCAGCTGTACAACAATTATAGGTTGTAACTTTACTTTTTTTTGAGAACAATACATAAATGCGTTTAACCGACTTCAAAAAAGTAGGAGGTTCTACCAGTAGACACTGTGTCATGCCGTGTCACCCAGAACATTTCTGTGTGACGCCACACTGCGCCCGTCGCCCTGAAACATCGGTTCTTAAGTCTCATATGCCCAGTGATTACGCTGGCTGTCAGTGCCCTTAAACCGAAACGCAGTAATGTTTACACACTACTGCTTCACGGCGAATAACTGGCCCTGGGGTGATACCTATCTAGACGGATTCCTGCATAAGAATCCTACCACCAGCAGTTTTCATTTGTATGTTACGCGATATCTTCGCCAATGTGAACCGACTTCAATGATTCTCTTTTTAGTTGAATTGGTTAATGTAGTTTGGATTACTGTAGGTTGGTCCCATACAAAATTGGTCATGTTCCGATGATGGGATCCAAATTATGAAACTCTTAAATTCGCATTTCCTAGCTACTGCGTTGAAGTATGTTTTTCAATTAGTATAACATCAGAAATAATCACTTACTTTAGTGTTTTAGGTTTATAAATAGAATATAAACTTACTGTGTATTGTACCACTGATAATCACAATATACACTCAGTGACAGAGACACTCACTCAACTTGTTGCTACCAATATATTAAAAATATATAAATTAGATATTTCTATGGCCAATATATTGAAATGAAATCTCTTTATTTTTCAATGTAAGAAACATTTTTTGCCACTGCAATTAGATATGAAAGAAATGGGCTACACACTATTTTATACCAATTATTGAGCAACAGTATAAATTACTTGAAAAAGAAGATAACTCTTTTAAGAAGATCGTCATATACGATATCAAAGAAAATTGACGAAACAATATATGCGGCGAGCGTGAATGGGCAAGCCGGTAAGTGCGATCAGATGAAAGTCGTTTCAAGGCCAAGTCAAAAATACCAGCAACCGACGAGATTGTATGAAAACAATAATGAAAGCAGAAGATACGAAATATATGTGTCAGGATCGTAGCTGGTGGAAAGATGGGGTCTTTGCCTACCCCAATGCGAACGAGGCGTGACTCTATGTGTGTATGTTTGTCATATAAATATAAATAAAATTACTCATCTATAATTAAGAATTGGAATATATATTTTTATAGGAGAAGGAGACAAGTAAATCGTTCACCTGATGGAACATCCACCCAAATGCTGAGGCACCCAAAACAGTTGTTTGACACTGTGTGGTATCACACCAGTCCCCTTGAGATAAATAAAACTACTTTTACGGATTGTATCGCGCTTAATTTTTAAACTATTTATAACCCGACGTTTCGAGTACTTTACAGCACCCATGGTCAGGGGAATCGTCGGGTTATAAATAGTTTAAAAATTAAACGCGATAAAACCCGTAAAAGTAGTTTTATTAAATGCGTGATATTCGCGTAAATATAAGAAATCATTACACTTGATCAGTCAGGTCAGTGCCCTTCACACTGAAACAGAGTAATGTTTGCACACTACTGCTTCACGACAGAATAACTACAACGGAATCGTACCACCAGCAACCATCATATGCGCATTACTCTATGATAATCTTCTGACAAGTGAATACCCTTGTCCTTCACCACGTCAAATTTTATACGTCATCATAAGTACATAATGTATTCATCTATGGTCAATAAGTGGTGACAAACACAGTGTGGTGCAGAAATGTTATGACACTGCATTTGTTGCCATCATTTGAAATAATTTCTCGACGCGTACTTTCTTCAAAAAAAGACTCTGAATGTGAGCGACTATAAAAAAGGCTAGTTAATAGAATCAGGCGTTACTTTGCAGAAATCCATTATAATGAAGGAAGTTAAGTTACTTTGCTAAGATCCGCATGCAAAATATAAAAATGGTGTATATTACCTAGTTTTTTGAAGAGCACCGCCCGCCCTCTCTCAGTAGCGTGCACAAGCAAACTAACACCGCCACCAGGTACCCTCCACCAACCACTAGATAATATACACCACAAGTCGAAAACACGAGACGTGTTTCGCCCCAAAACGAGGCATTATCAAGCGTCATAGACTCTACGACAGACGGCCGGCGGCCGTCTGTCGTACGCTACTGAGGGAGGGCGGGCGGTGCTCTTCAAAAAACTAGGTAATATACACCATTTTTATATTTTGCATGCGGATCTTAGCAAAGTAACTTAACTTCCTGCATTATAAATAAGGCATAAACTAGTGCACTTGGCTTAATTAAACTAAAAACTATTTGATTAAACTATCAAATTACAAATGTGTAAGTCGAATACAAATAAACTGGTAATGTAAGTCGATCCCGACCGGTCCGCATCACGATCTCCATTACCGCCTGACAGCTGTTTGACAACTGTCTGACAGTACACTTCGCTCCAGCGACGAATCGAAATGCACCGATGCACATCAATTGCGTCGATTCTCTTTGGACGCGGGTTATGTTTGCGGTTGACCTTACCTTCTTGGAACCGCCAGGTATTTTTAACGCGAGAGCATTTAAAAATTATATTTACTGAATTATCACCATCATCACCTTTCGGCCTATTACTAGTCCAGCGCTGAACTCATCCCCCATAGATTGCCACAAACGTTTGTAGTTCTCATTTTGGGGGGATTAGTCCATAGTTGCCACGCTTGGCAGGCGGGTTGGCAACCGTGGTTTATTTATTCAGATGTTTCAAGAAGATGCTGCAGCCTGGTTTTTAATTTCCCTCTGTCGACTTTTACGACACCCACGGGATGAGATGTGGTGGTTAATTCTATAAAGCCGCCAAGACACGGTTACTTACTAACTGAATAATTACGTTATCAAAACAAAACACGATTAGCTTATAATTAATAATGAATTATTACCTGTCGTGTAATGTATATTTTCTTATAAAAGAAAATGATGACACGAAAGACTTGCTTTCACCTGACAGTGCAACTTCTGCCTGTTACAAATACCGTGTCACCCAAAACATCGCTGAGTCGCACCACGCTGCGCTTGTCATAAAAAGTAAAAAAATATCAGTTTCAGCCTATAAATGTCCTACTGATAAGCACTCCCTTCTAGCGACAAGCAGGTTTCTGCACGACGTTTTCCTTCACCGCTGAGCACGTGGTAAATCAGCACCTATAATTGCAGAACAATTTTACAGGTGCCGGCACCGGGGATCGAACCCAATTATTCGTCGTAAAAAAAAATTTAAGGCGAGGACCCGGCCCCTGAGCTGCCACGGCTCATTACATAAGCCCCATTAAACTACGTTCAACAGAGCGGGGAAACAAGTGCATAACGCGTGCCCGCCCGTGCTAACAATAGGCCTTCCTGGAAGTCTCCCTACCTGTCGTCGGGAGCAACCCCAAGCACCGACACAATAACTGTTTTGCCGAGTCAACGCCTATCTTTCTATTGAAGCATAATGTACTGTTATAAAGTAAAACAATTGAATGCGATTTGAAAATATCTATACGAGTATAATAATTTAATAATACATAACGTAAAATAACTGGTCAAGTAAATAGTCATGTGCGAATTTAAGAATGAAATCTAATAAAAATAATGTAATCATATTTAATATTCCTTAAATGCTACAAACAATATTTGAGAAGTTAACCCTGTCGAAAATTCATCATCATTTCAGCCCATCAAAACGCCTTCCTCAAAATCCCCCAAAAAGTAATCCTGCCGCAAAACCGTCCAGGGGGTGAGAGACGCTCTACACTGCGTGAGTGATTAAACGAGCAAAACGCTCACCTGATTGTAAGTGCAACGTCTGCCCATAACAAATGCTGTGTCACCCAGAAAATTTCTGTGTGACATCACACTGTGCCCATCACCCTGAGACATAGGTTCCTAAGTCTCATATGTCCAGTGATTACGCTAGCTCACAGTGCCCTTCAAACCGAAACACAGTAATGTTTGCACACTACTGCTTCACGGCAGAATAACTGGCCCTGGGGTGGTACCGACCTAGATGGATTCCTGCATAGGAATCCTACCACCTGTAAAAGGTTGCCATTGGAGAGCCTTTCTTCCCCAACTGTTTTTGGTTCTACGAGCTATATGACCAGTTCATTTACTTTTCAGTTTGCTGCTTCGTTTTGGATAGTCTAATTCTACGGATATTGACGTTACGGATTCTAACTTGAAGAGAAACCCTATCATAGCTCGCTGAGCGACTTCGAGGTTCCTCATGTGACTTGGAAAGGACCGCGTTCGGGTTTCATGTGTCATCACTTTCACTCATTCACACTGTTTATAGTTTAGTTTTTAAAGATTGAGATATACACCACTAGAAAATGAGGCGTAGTTTCCCGTACGCTGTCCAGCAGATTCTTCGATCTATTTATTGATCGAAGTTTCTGCAACTGGATCGGTTATGTACTCTAGTTCTGTGCTCGAGTAATGTAGAAACTTATTTAAATCTAATTATCGCGGAGCACATCTAGGTCGCCTATGCAAGACTCTATCTTTGACGCTATGGTAGCGGCTTAAGAGAATCTACCACCCCATCTCATTCCCAGGAGATGGGCATCTTCCTGGAACATCTGAATAAATAAACTGCGGTTGCCAACCCGCCTGCCAGGCGTGGAATCGTTGGCAAAATCCCCTAAAATGAGAGCTACAAACTTTTGTGGCAATCTATGAGGGATGCTTATGCTCAGCAGTGGACTAATGATAGGCCGAAATGATGGTGATGATGATATTATTTTTTTACATTACATGTATTTCTGATAATGTATTGATGTTATGCTCCAAAATAATTAACAGTCATTTATAGTGTGGAAAAAAGAAAGAAAATGTTTAATCGTGTAAATAAACGAAAGAAACAAGTGTCAAAAGAGAAGCACCGACCGACGTATGACGCACAATCGGTAAAGAAAAAAAACTGTATCCATTACGCTAAATGTATTTCATTATACAGAAACAAAATAAAGACGTATACAGTACAACTTGCTGCCTGGAGCACCACTCTCGTGTAATCTCGACAGGGCGCCTCCGTACATATATGTGTATCAGATATGGTTCTAGACATTGCTACACGTGAGTGAATCAAACAACAAACACATCAACATTGAACAGAACTGTCCAACACGATAGTGAATACCGTATCAAAATTGCATTTTGTTGATAGGTATTTTGGGTGACACAGCATTATTATGGGCGAACATTGCAATTACCATCAGGTGAACGTTTTGCTCGTCTCGTCCTTTTCTCCAATAAAAAAAAGATCGCGAGTAATTAGTCAACATCTTTAAATTCGCACGTCATTATGTCCTCTCCTATGCACGTACATTGAATTTATTTTTTATTTGATACTTTATCAAATAAACGAGACGAGACGAGCAAAACGTTCACCTGATGGTGACATAAACTTCTGCACATAACAGATGCGTGTTACTCAGAATATTTCTGTGTACCACCACACTGCGCCTGTCACCCTGAGACAAAAGTTCTTATGTCTCATATGCCCAGTGATTACACTAGCTCTCAGTGCCCTTCAAACCAAAACACAACAATGTTTGCACACTACTGCTTCACGGCAGAATAACTGGCCCTGGGGTGGTACCTACCTAGACGGATTTCTGCATAGGAATCCTTACACCATTATAATATTAATAAATACTAAGTCCAGGTACTTTTGTAATATTTATGTTTATGTATTACCTACTCATAAAACCTGACAATTCTGAGACTGAATGAATTGATGGACAAATCTAAAGAAGGAATATAATGATGAAGAAGTAAGATATTCCTCGTCTATTCCGACCATGGTAACAAATACGGCTCTTTCCCATTGGAGTAGTCAGAGATGACATATTTCCACTCGCTGCGATCCTGACACACATATTCGCTTCTTCTACTTTCATAAGCGTTTTCATACAAGCTCATCGGTTTCAGATATTATTGACGTGACCTGTCGCTTATACCAAAACTTAGCCCCCGCAGACGTTTAATCGTTCACGTCTTCTCGATCCGAGACGATCGGATACTGGTTTGGATGTAGTGTCATTAGACAGTAGAATACCGGTGCACGAATCCTCCTTGCCACTGCGGTGGTATCTACAACCACCGCAGTGGCAGATATTCTGCCATCAAGCAGTGGTATCACGCAGAACTTTCCATTGCAAAGTTCTGGGTCACACCGCAACTATATAAACAGGCGTTGCACTTACCACTAGGTGAAGGATCCGCATGTTTTTGTCACTTGCTTTCAACAAAAAAAGTCAGTGTCAAATACATGGCGGCAATCGCAATTACCAGGTCGGTGTACGTTTTGCTAAAAATCAGCGCCGATATTGTAATATCACAGATGTGACTGTTGCCATCTCTGAGCGAGAACCTTTTCGCGCTAATGCTGCAACATTCAATCTGCAGCATTGGCGCGAAAAGGTTCTCGCTCAGCATTTTTTTCTACGATACTCTGTTGCTTTTGTTATTGTTTTAGTTTTAAGTTGAATAGATTTTTTTTAATACTCTTTATTTTTAAATTGTTGTGCCGTGAATTAATAACCATTCTTTCTTTCTTGTATTACTTCTGCAAGCTGTCTGACATCATCTTGAATGCAACAAAGCCGCGGTTGATTCATTCCTATCGAAATATCTATAATAGTATTTCCAGTAAAGCGAGCACAATAAAGAAGAAAGCAATCAGTCATTGTCGCACGCGGCGTCTGTCCGTCCAGCGGTTTATCTCTCCCGCGGCCGCTATAAATAATGCGCACGCGCAACGTTCGGATAGTCCTCATTCACACCGCTCGTTATTGAGCATTTTCCATTCGAAAACGAACATTTATTGATTATTTATCGAGCAAAACATTGCAGTCTGACATTTTTTACTCTTTACACATTTACCACCACTAACTTTATTTTCTTTACTTCTCTTAATACAACGTCAATCCCACTCCAGGATATCTCAGACATTGTTGATGCATTTTCAGACATTTCCAGAAACATAAAACTCCGAACAACTGTCTTTAGTAACAGCCTTTAATGCCCCACTGCTGAGCACAGGCCTCCCCTGCTTCTTGAGAGGCCATTGGAGCTGGAAACAGTCTACCACGCTCCTGTAGTAGGGTTGGGGGACTTCACATGTCGTCTATTTTTTTATTTCACTGACATGTAGGTTTCCTCACGATGTTTTCCTTCACCGCTGAGCACGAGCACGGGCATCGTTAAAACTGCAGAACAATTTTAGAGGTCCCAACATCGGGGATCGAACTCGGTACACTCGCGTACTATTAAAATGTGTGTCCGGCCCCTGGGCTACCAAAGTTGGTGCAAAACTACAAATTGTTATTTTTTTTGATTGTATAAAGTGGCGAAACGAGCAAGACGTTCACCTGATGGTAAATGCAACGTCGGCCCATAACAAATTCTGTGTCACCCAGAAATTTTTGACACCAAACTGCGCCCGACCATGAGACATCAGTTCTTAAGTCTCATATGCCCAGTGATTACTCTAGCTCTCATTGCACTTCAAACCGAAACACAGTAATATTTGCATACTACTGCTTCACGGCAAAATAACTGGCCCTGGGGTGGTACCTACCTATCGACGTAGACGGATTCCTGTATTCCTATCCTGCCATTACTAAACGTTTTCGGTTCTGCTTGTGTTGTGATTCAGGAAATATCCTATCGTAGGGTACAATCTGCAAACGAGCGGAAGTAAAAAAAAAGGTTGCTTAGAAACTGACTTAACACCTTTTGTTCTTGCACAATAAAGAGCCTTTTCTGACTTGATTCACTAACCGTTCGGACACTGATTATCTACTGTTTGTCCTTGACTACGGTCGACGTTCAGTCGCCGTTTTCAGCAATTAATTGAACTCATGTTTCCGGTTGTTGCCCTCGTAATAGATAGCACGTTCTCGGAACGGTATACATATATATGTAAATATATATACGTGTGTATACATAACGTGATGTTCATGCTCAAACCAAAAACCGATCAATTTAGATATACATGTTCTGCATAATAAATATATGAACATTTGGTAACATACATACACGACTACTACGACTGTATCCCATAAGGGGTAGTCAGAGACTGGACACTCACTGCAAAAACAGATGACTGCCACAGTCCACGTTTCACCAAAACAATGTAATGCACTTGGTGTAATAGGTGGTGAGCCCGTCGCCATCATGCGCTGTTGGGTGCACAGTGCAGTTTAATTCCTTACTCGCCTTTTACGAGATCCATTGGATGGAGATGAAGTGGTAGTATTCTTTTATCGACAATATGATGAAATGAGATGGTTTTGTGATTCATATGTTAGTTAATGCCCGATTTCTCAATAAAATAAGTGTTATTCAAAAACAAAAATGCATTAATTTAAATATGGCATACCGTGTGGTAGTGGCTTAAGAGAATCTACCACCCCATCTCATCCCGTGGGTGTCGCAAAAGTCGACGGAGGGAAAATAAAAACCAGGAAATGGGCAGCGGCATCACTATGGAATATCTGAATAAATAAATTGCGGTTGCCAACCCGCCTGCCAAGCGTGGCAACTATGGCAAAATCTCCCCAGCAATGAGAGCTACAAACTTTTGTGGTAATCTACGGAGGAGGCCTATGTTCAGCAGTGGACTAGCGATAGGCTGAAATGATGATGATGATGATGTATAATAAGATTAATTTATTGATGTGAATGTCAAATGGAATAAAAAGCTTATTATTATTATATATAACAGTGTATTACGACATCTGAGAAACTACAAAACGTAAAAGTAAAACAGTAAAGTTTCAGGCTATAAATGTCCCACTGCTGAGCATAGGCCTCCTCTCATTTCTGAGGGGGGTTTTGGAGCTAGGAAGAATCCGCCATGCTGTTCCAATGCGGGTTGGCGGACTTCACATGTCTTCGAAATATTTTTAATTACACAGACATGCAGGTTTCCTCACGATGTTTTCCTTCACCGCCGAGCACGTGGTATATCAGCACATAAAATTGCAATTGAACAATTTTAGTGGTGCCGGCACCGGGAATCGAACCCAGGTCACTCGCGTAATATGAAATTTAAAGCGAGCGCCCCTCCCCTGAGCTACCACGGCTCGTCTGACGTCCCACAAAACGTATTCACTTGAAATTCGGCATACATATCTCGGCGGCTGACTGTCGTAGAGTCAATATCACTTGATAATGCCTCGTTTTGAGGTGAAAAAGGAGTCGTGTTCTCGACTTCAGTGGCATGTATTGCCTAGTAGTAGTGTTGTTGTGGTGAAGAGTAGGGTGGCGGCTCCCGGTGGCGGTATTGGTTTGCTTGTGCACGCGGTTGAAGGAGTGCTCTTCAAAAACTAGGTAATACACACCATTTCAAATTTTGCATTAGGATCTTAGCAAATTAACTTTCTTTCCTTTATTATTTGGCGTACATATTCTTTTCCCAACATAGAGCTGAGAACGAATTTTTCAATCAAGTAATTGAAAACTGTAGTAATAAATGATAGTGTATTATGAAAGTAAGCTTACAAAGTTCGTGCTTCGTATAAGGCAACCTTACGCACAGTAATTCAAGATGTCTATCAACGGTTGTTTCTCTACCCCCTAAGGCCCCCATTTCAACTACCGTACAACTGTTTAGTGTAACCACCAACAGCGATACCGCCTCAGCGTCGGTCTGTAATTTCGCCCAGATTACAGACGCATTGTAATTGCCGGCTAGAGCAGCCAATTGATTCGTGTAATCCAAACTTCAGTGTTTCCACGTTTAACACTCCAAGAACAGGAATGTGTTAGAGCTTCAATTAAGCATCTTATGAATCAGAAATTCCATTTATAAGTAACTTCTTTTTAAAAATAGGAAGTGACAATACGAGCAAAATGTTCACCTAATGGTAAGTGCTAACGTCTTTTCACTACAAACGCTGTATCTCCAGTAGATTTCTGTGTTGCACTAAACTCCGCTAGTCACCTGCACCTGCACACCGCCGCAGACTCCTAACCCTCAGAATATGCTCAGTATTTTTTTTTTAATTTTTATAGAGAAGTCGTGTGGTGGCGGCGAAGAGAAGCGCAAGAGAATCTACCACCCTATCTCATTCCGTGGTTGTCGTAAAAGTCGACAATGGGAAAATGAAAACCAGGAGATGGGCAGTAGCCTCTTCCTGGAACATCTGAATAAATAAACTGCTGTTGTCATTCCGCCTGCCAAGCGTGGCAACTATGGCAAAATGCTTATAAAATGAGAGCTACAAACTTTTGTGGCAATTCAAAGAGGAGGCCTGTGTCAAGCAGTGGACTAGTAATAGGCTGAAATGATGATGGTGATTGGGGCTGCTGCGTGAAAGTCGGTTTTTATTAAATAATTCTTATTTATATTTCATTTATTTATATATTATATCTGATTTATTTATATGCGTATGTAGTTTCATTTGTTCGACATCGAAAATCAGATTCTGAAACTGGCCGAACAGGTGAACGCTGGAGCGGAGACGGGACTTCCTGCGTCGTGAGTTTCGGAACAATAAAACAGGCGGGTTATTTATCTTAGATATTACTGGCATCGTGAGAGCGTAAATTAGTTAAAAGGTTCGATCAAACCTGATGAAGAGAAAAAACTTACCGATTGAACAAACGCCATTGCGTTAAATGCTTATTTGAAGAAAGTAGGAAGGAATAAAAAAAATTTCGAAGCTTCAAATCAATACACTACACAGTAAATACAAAAAAAAAGTAAAGTTTCAGCCTATAAATGTCCCACTGCTGAGCACAGGCCTCCTCTCATTTCTGAGAGGGTTTTGGAGCTAGGAAGAATCCGCCACGCTGCTCCAATGCGGGTTGGGGGACTTCACATGTCCTCGAAATATTTCTATTCCTCGGACATGCAGGTTTCCTCATGATGTTTTCCTTCACCGCTCACACAGTAAATACAATAGACAATAAATATATTGCAAGTGGTAGCGGCGTAAGAGATTCTACCACCCATCTTATCCCGTGGGTGTCGTAAAAGTCGACAGAGGGAAAATTAAAACCAGAAGATGGGCAGCAGCATCTTCCTGGAAAATCAGAATAAATAAACTGCGGTTACCAAACCGCCTGCCAAGCGTGGCAACTATGGCAAAATTCCCACCAAAATGAGAGCTACACACTTTTATAGAAATCTATGGGGGAGGCCTGATGTTCAGCAGTGGACTAGTGATAGGCTGAATTGATGATGATGATGATGATATTGCAGGTTATATTGTATTGTAGCAACGGACAGGTTTCGACTCAGCATGATGCTACAGCGCAGATGTTCTGTCCCCATTGATAAAATTAACGATTTACGAGTGAAAAATAATTTATATTACTAGTAAGTGATAATGAACATAATCTTCATTAAAAAAAATAAGAAACAACAATGTCTCAACAAATATATTTTTTTCAAGTTTACTGGTGGTAGGATTCCTATGCAGGAATCCGTCTAGGTTGGTACCACCCCAGGGCCAGTTATTCTGCCGTGAAGCAGTAGTGTGCAAACATTACTGTGTTTCGGTTTGAAGGGCACTGTGAGCTAGCGTAATCACTGGGCATTTGAGACTTAAGAACTGATGTCTCAAGGTGACGGGCGCAGTGTGTTGTCACACAGAAATACTCTCGGTGACACAGCATTTGTTGTGGGCGGACGTTGCACTTACCATCAGGTGAACGTGTTGCTCGTTTCGTCACTTTATAAAAAAAAACGGATTTTGTAGTGCCGGAATCTTAGACGATACAAGATCCGTACGTGATACAGTTTGATTTCATAACACAATTTTAGTTGCTTGGCTTATTGCAACTTAAGTTTTATACTATCTGACGTGCATTAGCTTGAAATGTATGTGAACATATTTACAAAACCGAGGACTATAGAACAATTTGTTAATTATGACCTGCTGATGAAGTGGCGTCTACGGCTCATGGTAAAACTTCTAGTCCGGTTATGATTATTTAAAAAATAAGGTTGCCCAACAGTAAGGATTCTCGAGGGTCTGTTTTATAGACATAAATTCCACATGCACGATCTCACTGAAAACAGGCCTCCTTTCATTTCTATCCTATTATAGAGGAGCCTATATATAGGCTCTTTCTTTTTCTTTGCCGCAACGCCAACCAAGACAATTATAAAGATATAAGTAGCTGAAGCCCATTTTGTAGTTTCATTTTAAGTTTCAATTAATTTTATAAGCCTCTTAGCTTTTAACAATATAATTGCATAAAGAGGTTGTTTACTGATGCTTTGCTATTACTATGAAAACACAGTCGACCGCACCTTATGCGCCTATCAGACCCCACCTATGAAACGTCACGCCAAGAACGCGATAAGCATGATATTCGTCCGCATTTTAAAATTCTATATTATGTATGATATACTTGACTCAAAAAACTGACATAGAATTCAACAAACTTGTCAAGCAGACGTTATTAGAGTGAGCGTATTATAAAATAGATCAATAAATCAATCAATATTCTCTTTATTGTACACCAATACAAAGATAAAGACTAAGTACTATATTTAAGTTAAGGTAAAAAAGGCGGTCTTATCACTGAAAGCGATTTGTTCTAGACAACCTTAGCGCAGAGAACTGTTACAGTAAAATGAAAAACGAGAAAAAGAGAGTGATGTACACTAAAATTCATTAAAAAACATTAGATGATAGTATCTCATATAAAAATCGACAGAGTAAGGTAAAGGATTAAGAACAAACGGATAAGTAAAAAAATAGGTTAAATATCCAAGTAATGAGTTCTAACCAGATTTTTGAAGTAAAACATTACATATAGGACAAAGATGTATAAAAATAATTCTTACTCTGCACTCGCAAATCCCCTGGTTACCGAACATGAGATATTGTAATTAAATAATGTATTGCATACATGACATTATGTTATATGATATTGGAAAAAAGAAAGAGACCACAGTTTGCCGGTTCTTCTCTGAGGTCTTATTTTTTGGACCAGTCTAGATTTTGACATTCATAAGAGCTTAATACAGGCCAAAACTGAATAAAGAAAGTTTGACTTTGACTTTGATATAGGTATGTATCGACGACCATGTGGCGTGTGTTTAAAGTACAACTGTGCAAAAAAAAACAACAACAAATTGTGGTTGTTGGGCTCGGTCTGGTTGTGTTATTTTTATGGGCAAAAAGTGATTAGACGAGCAAATTGTTAACCTGCTGATGAAAAATGGCTGTGCCCCAAAAAAAAATTCCTGCTCAGATCGTGTATATAATTTCGGTGATGTAATTGCTGTTAGCCTTTTTGGATTTTACAGCTTCATCAGATACTGTCCTCCAGGGGCACACTAGGTTTGCACACGATCACACAGATCGTGTCCAAACCTAGTGTGACGCGTCTCTTGGATAGATGGAGCGTTGACTTTAAACCCTTGAATCTAAAAATAAGATTCCTTGGTGAATTCATTTCCGAGTGGTGAATGAATGACATTTTAATTCACCATTGGTCACCATCAACCGGTAATGAGACTGTATTCTCCAGCGGTCTTCACCGAAAAATCAGCGTTGCGATTGTAACGGCTACAATATGCTGAGTGATGACCCTTTTGGCATGACCCGCGACGTACAATAGCCAAACGTGCAGCTTAGTTAAGATTAGCAGTAAGCATCAACTTTTAGAGAGTAATTTCATACTATGGTTTTTTATTGTTTTAGTTTTTTAATGCTATCAACATTACTAAGTATGTAATTCACGCCAAGAGATGCTATGTTGATACATGACATTATTATGATTCTATAATGATATTTAAATGACACTAATTTTAGGGATTTAATGGCGTTTAATTTTACTATTTATAACCCGTTGTTTCGAGCGCTTTACAGAACCCATGGTCACGGGAGGATTGAGGTGACAGATGTCCTGATGTCATAGTTAACCCGGAGTACGTTGCTTTTAATTATTGTTTTTGGTCCGATCTACGCAGAAAAAGCTATCTGTGTCTTGAAGTCTTACACTGGTATGCTTGGTTTTGGATTTAATTTTATTAACTATAGGATTCCACGCTGGCGGTAGTACCCAACCATCTTCTGTATTAAAATTAGATTGTTTTTTAATTTCAACAGCGTCAATAATCTTAACTTAGCAATAAAATTTAATCAAAAACCTTGCAGTGGTATGATTACCACTGCAAGCCTTCAAGACACAGTAAGCTCTTTCTGCGTAGATCGAACCAAAAACTGTAGATAAAAATAGTATAATAATAATTAAAAGCTGAAGGTACCCCGGGTTAACTATGACATCAGGACATCTGTCACCTCAGTCCTTCCGTGACCATGGGTGCTGTAATGCGCTCGAAACGTCCGGTTATGAATAGTTTAAATTAAACGCGATTAAATCCGTAAAAAAGTTTTTATTTAAATATACTTATGTAACAAAATACGGAAATAAATTAAAATGCATGTCCTGGGAAACCTGGCGCTAGCGAAGCTAATCATACAAATGGTGTCATTAAGTTAAAACGTTATGGTTGCAATCATATAAAGAATTTATAGAGCTACTTAATGTTTACGCTCGTAACGAGATTGTATAGATGATTATATGCATATGTAGTATATGTAGTATAGTAGTATGTGTAGTCTTGAAGTTATGAATGGGCTACAGCAGTAAACATCAAATTAAGTGCGTAAACGGTAACATTTTAAAAATAATAGCTGAAGCTCGCGACTTTTAAATATAGGTTTTTTAAATATCCCGTTGGAACTATTTTATTTTCCGGAATAAAAAGTATTCTATATTCGTCTCCAGGATGGACCTCATGTCTATGGAAAATTTCGGTAAGATCGATTCAGCGGTTGAACCGTGAAAAGGTAACAAATAGACAGGAACTGAAAGTTACTTTCGCATTTATAATATTATAACCTGACGACCTGACGACCGCGTGGCCTAGTGGACAGAGTACCTGACTTCTAAGCCGCGGGCCCTGGGTTAGAATCCCAGCCGGAGCCAACATTTGTGCTAAAACATAAATTGTTGGTTTTCGGGTCTGGTTTTGTTGTGATTGTCCCCGTGTTTCTGACACTGCATCCTGGCCTACCTCCGATCTTATCGCATCTAACGCTGATAGGTCATCGGGCGCGGGTAGGTTGGGACGAGTGAGTGCCTCTGTGTTTGCGCCTACACTTGTGGCACTATAATATCTCCTGCGCAGTTGATGGCTCCCGACAGTAGACGGAAGTTGTCGCCGTGGTCGAAATCGGCTAGGAGAACACATCATCATTATAATATATAATATTAGTATGGATGTGTTGTATAATGAAAAAAAGTAGAAATTCCGAATCTGATTTATTACATACATACATAGAGTCACGCCTTTTTCCCGTATAAGGGGCAGTAGGCAAAGGACACAAACGTTTCGCCCCCGCGGGAAACGAGACGAGACGGGTTGCGAACCACATCGCTGCCATTTTGGTACGAGTCAAGAAATTCTTACTCCCCATTGCGTTCCCACCAGCAGTATAGTGACAGCATTGCATATGGTGGTATTATCCTGCACGAATAAAGGCTGTCCGTACAATCCCTTAGTCGCCTCTTACGACACCTCGGTAGGAAAGAGGTAGGTACTATTCTACTCTGCCGGACAGTTAGCGGCTTTTTATTAGTCTAATATATATTTATATCGATCTGATTTATCAGTTTTTAATTAAAATTTAATGCGCTGATTGTTGTTTCACGACCACGTAAAAATCTGCTTGTTAATAAAAAAATAAGAAGACAAGTAATTCCGCCAATTCGCATGGCTTCATCCGAATCCAAAATCCACTCAAAATTTATAAGGGTTCCACGCCCGGCAGTGTAAT
This sequence comes from Luehdorfia chinensis, assembly GCA_019845155.1. Classification (NCBI taxonomy): domain Eukaryota; kingdom Metazoa; phylum Arthropoda; class Insecta; order Lepidoptera; family Papilionidae; genus Luehdorfia; species Luehdorfia chinensis. Next base: position 13,623,465 of record JAHVAK010000103.1, read on the forward strand.
ATTTATAAACTTATTGAAAATTAGTTGATATTATTACCACCAGTTTGGCATCCTATAATTTATAAAATTAACCCTTTGACGACCACGGGGACACCAGTGTCCCATGTATGTGTGCTCTATGTAAAGTTTGCCTATGCTATGCCAATGATAGGAATTGTTTCGCTGATTTCCATAACTAAGAAATAATATTTCTATAATGAAACTGTATTTATTAACATATTGCCCCATTCCCAATAAGCAAACCTAATAAAAGTAAAATTGAGATTGTTTAAATGAAAAGTATCTCTTATAGACCATAGGGATATAGGTGTACCAGAAAATTCCAAAAAAGTATGATATTTTAAAGTGTAATTTTTAATAATCCTTATGGGTCAATATAAATAGCTATAATGATAGCATAAAGTCTTATAACCTTATGGTCCTGAAAGGGTTAAATCTAAAACCATGCATACTACTGCAAGACTTTAAGACAAAGTTAGCCTTTTCTGCGTATATCGGACCAAAAATAATAATTAAAAGCTGAAGACACCCCGGGTTAACTATGACATCACGACATCTGTCACCTCAGTCCTCCCAGGGTGCTGTAAAACACTCGAAACGTCGTGTTATAAATAGTTCAAAATTAAACGCGATAAAATCCGTAAAATTAGTTATAATTAAATGTGTAGTATTCGCTGTATATAAGAAATCATTATTAGATGATATTGTAAAATAGACTATAAAATTTTAATCGATAGTAAAATACAGAAAAAAATATTTCACAGCCGCCAGTGTGGCTGCGCCCTAAAACGGACCGGGAAGCTCACATATTGGGTGACACTGTCACGTCCAGCGGGCAGCCGCGATCTCTTCCCAGAAACAGATGCTGTGCACAGAGATATGTTGTTTGCTTGCGTGGTCGCACTATTTACTACGAGATTACTTTTGTACACGATCGTGTCGACTGTAGAATCTGGCTTTATAATAGAGTGGTTTATTTCTGTTTATGAGCCGCTCTGACGATACGTCAAATGCAAATACAAGAATTTTCAAATATGAAAAGAATTTGACACATTTTGAAAAAAAATACATAATGTTGTCATAACTCTACTGACAAGTTAGTAGTACGATCAAAACTGAATACTACGTCGTGGACCCAGGATTCGAATCTCAGTCATTTCTTTTTTCAATCATTTATATATTGTTCTACTTCATAGTAGAACGTAACTTGGAATATCACTCGACGCTTATCAATTTTTTAAGGAAAAATCTGCTGTACTAATATAAGAATGTAGACAAGGGAAAGCTCTCTTTTTGGCATTTTTATTTTCATCCACGAAAAATTCAGAACCCATTTTTTTGTGTTTTAAGATATATACAGTCACCCTTTTTTTACTTATAATTGGTAGGCAGAGACTACAACAGTGGTCTTTTCGCCGCCGCGGGGAACAAGAGACCACGTCGTATTCGTCGCATTGCATATTATGGTATTATTCTGCGCGTATATAAACTGTCCGTACTATAGTCGCCTCTTACGACACCTCGGTAGGAGAGATGTAGGTTCTTCTCTACTCTGCCGGACACCTACCGGAAATTGGGGTCAATAATTACACCGTCACCAGAGTCATTGACATAACCATGTGAGTGCATAAGATCACGAATGTATCCCATAAGGGGTAGTCAGAGACTGGGCACTCACTGCAAAAACAGATGACTGCCACAATCCACGTTTCACCATAACAATATAATGCACTTGGTGTGATGGGTGGTGAGCCCATCGCCGCCATGCACAGTTGGGCGCACAGTGCATTTTAATTCCTTACGCGCCTTTTACGAGATCCATTGGATGAGATGGAGTGGTAGTATTCTTTTAACGAGCCGCCACCACACGGCATATGAGTGAAGTTATTTTTTTCTGGTTTAACTGCCGCAGTAACTTCATTGGAGTAGACGCTTTCTTGTGACGATACCCCTTTGAAATCCCTGTGATCCATTTGATTAGATGAAGCGTAGATCGAACTTAGTAGTTTTAGGAGAAGATAACAAAATACACTACAAAATATAATATACTGTAGCAGGCTGATGGCAATGATTAATAATATCATTGCCATCAGCCTGCTACAGTCTATTCTACTCTGCTCTCCTATCAAACTTAATCTAGCACTCACATTCTTTGGCTACATACTAGTGCTTGCTGGCGTTATCGAAATTAAGCAGCCCATGCAAATAACTGGCGCGAAACGTAATTATGCATTTATGCGTGAATGGGTACATTTCAGAGCACGCAACCGGTTTCAATGTAAATATTTATAGCCATCAATAATTCGCGCAAAGTGAATTATGGCAGAGTTGGGCAAGCCGTGACACAATTTTGACTGAACACTGCATCCGAACCGTGTCCGGCCCGTGGTAGCTAAGAATCACTGCGTTCACTTTGAATTTCATTGAATTTTTTTTTGGTGTAATTTAACTGGTGGTAAAGTAAAGTAAAATAAAGTTTCAGTCTATAAATGTCCCACTACTGAGCACGGGCCTCCTCTCATTTCTGAGAGGGTTTTGGAGCTGGGAAGAATCCGCCACGCTGCTCCAATGCGCGTTGGCGGACTTCACATGTCTTCGAAATATTTTTAATTTCTCAGACATGCAGGTTTCCCCACGATGTTTTCCTTCACCGCCGAGCACGTGGTAAGTCAGCACTTAAAATTGCAACTAACAATTTTAGTGGTGCCGGCACCGGGAATCGGCACCCTGAGCTACCACGGCTACTGGTGGTAGGATTTTCTATTCAGGAATCCGTCCACCACAGTGCCGTTCATTCTGCCGTCAAGCGGTAATATAGGAACATTATGTGTTTCGGTTTTAAGGGTACTGATGGCTAGTGTACGAGACTGGAGAACCGATGTTTCAGGGGACGGGCGCAGTATGGTGCTACATAAAATGGTTGCGGGTGATACAGCATTTGTTATGGGCAGACGTTCTCCCTCAACGAATCGTATAAATTAAAATAAGTCATACATTTCCATTGTTATATCTTATTTTTTTATAACATTTCCATATTCGTGTGATGGCGGTTATAGAGAATCTACCACCCCATCTCATCCCGCGGGTGTCGTAAAAGTCGACAGAGGGAAAATGAAAACTAGGAGATGGGTAGCAGCACCTTCCTGGAACGTCTTAATAAATAAACTGCGGTTGCCAACCCGCCAGCCAAGCGTGGCAACTATGGCAAAAGGCCCCCAAAATGAGAGCTCTTTCAGCCAATCACTAGTGGACTAGTGATTGGCTGAAATGATGAACATTGCCAATTCATACATACAATGATGTCTCTCTTACGCTAGATGTGTCCCGTGAGATTTCTTCGTCTTATTATTATTTGGAATATAAATCATCTATTGAGCGTGCGAAGGAGGTTCGGACCTCCGTTCGGACTGCGAAACGAGCCCGTACCACGGTTAGCTCAAGGGTCGAGCGCTCTCATTAAATTTCATAGTATGCGGAGGACCTGAGTTCGCTACCCGGTGCCGGTACCTCTAAAATTGTTCAGTGCTTGATTTATCACGTGCTCAGCGGTGAAAGAAAACATCGTTAAACCTGCATGTCTAAGGAATACATTTCAAGGTCATGTGAAGTCCGACAAGCGGCTTTGGAGCAACGTGGCGGAGTCTTCCCGCCTCCAACACCCCATCAATAATGGGAGGTGGCCTGTGGTCAGCAGTAGGACATTTATTGGATGTTACTTAATTTTTTAACTAACCGTCTAACGATTATGTAGTTCAAGGGACAGCGCTTATGGCCTGTGATTTGTGACACGAGGATTCAAATTAAGACAATATTTTTGCAATACAAATGATTGGTTTTCAGAACTTGGTACTTAACACTCAATACTTTACTGAATTCCATTGATTACATTCTTTAAACTTAATCTAAGGTACATACTCGTAAAAGGCTAGGTGTGGTAGCTCAGGGCTAGGCGCTCGCTTCAAATTTCATAGTACGTGAGTGACCTGGGTTCGATTCCCGGTGCCGGCACCACTAAAATTGTTAATTACAATTTTAAGTACTGATTTACCACGTGCTCGGCGGTGAGGAAACCTGCATGTCTGAGAACTAAAAAATATATCGAAGACATGTGAAGTCCGCCAACCCGCATTGGAGCAGCGTGGCGGATTCTTCCTAGCTCCAAAAAACCATCTCAGAAATGAGCTCTGCTCTGTAGTGCTCAGTAGTGGGACATTTATAGACTGAACCTTTACATAAATAATGAACCCTGTTGGGCACCTCAACATAAGGATAAATTCTTAGTAAATTATACTAAAATATTAGAAAATGGAGCGACAAGCTGCATGATGTTGCGGGAAGTCGATGGCTGCTGGTGGCTCAGCACGGTGTTTTGTTGCAATCTATGTTGGAGGCCTATGTTCAGCATTAGATTAAAAAATTATTAAAATTAGATTACTGAGAACTTCATTGACCAATAAAGCTGTTAACTTAATTAATTTTATATAATTCTATTTGTTCTTTTACATAGTCACGCTTCGTTCCCATTGAGTTAAGCAGAGACCACATCTCTACCCACTTTTCGCCCCCTTGGGATATAAACGTGACGGGTGGCGAATCGTGTCGCCGCTATTTTGGTGCGAATTGAAATACTTGCTCTCCGTTACGTTCCCACGAGTGGCTAGGAATGGTGTTGTCCACCCAAACAGCCTCGCATGCTAAGTAATGCTAGCATTATTCTGGACTGGAATCGGAGAGCAGATCGAGACCAGAGCAGATCAGCACGCTAACGACTGGGCTCGCCACCAGCTACTCAGCCATCGGCAGCTTTAATATAACACGCACCACGACGAGCGACCGCCGTAGAGAGCGGCGCGCAATAGTCAATTATCACACCGCGTACACACGATTCACCCGTGTTCCAGGGCGGTTCTCACCGACCAGAATTACCGACACACAAGTCGACAGTCCGAATGGACGCCCGCAGCCTCCCTCGGACGGTCATTAGATGACTTAAAATATTTAAGATTTTCGAAATCGTTAAAGCACGCAGCGAACGCGACACAATCCGAATTTCGAGGTTTTTGAAGGAGTTTTTACTTATTTATTTATGTTTGGGTCAAACCAAACCTGGCACGCGGGCCCCTGGCCGAGAAGCCGAGAAGGCTAACAGCAATTACATTACATCATCATATATCAGCCATCGGCATGGGCAACCACTGGCTTGGCGGAGAAAAAGAGAGGAAAAGGTAATCCAAACCGAAGAAGTAGGAGATGGATTTTTGGTAGCTCTGTTCGAGTTTGGAATGCATTTATACATTTCTTATTGAATTTTGTCATGGAGCATGCTTTGGTTTTCTATGGGGCTATTCTTTGTAAATTCATTTATATTGTACTATTGACTAATATTAAAAAACAAAAAAGAGGACACCTACGGAGTTTCATTACGAATCGGTTGTAGGTTGTAAAAAAAATGACGTTTGACAAACGAAATTTATATGTCTTACGTAATTTTCATTTCTTTTTATTTCATTGCCCGCGTTTGTTATTAAAAATTGTCAATACATAAATCTTTCTTGGCACGGTTATTTCTTCATACCTGCATTATGTAAATTAGGCCTAGAGAATGAATGGCGTTGTTGATTGCACTTGTAGGAACATTATTTAAAATGCGAGTTAATAAAAACAAACTTTTTGTTTACAAATAGCATTTTTCACGCTCATTATCGCCTACAATCACCGACAACTCCAACGAAAATAATTTACTGGTGTTAGGATTCCCGTGCAGGAATCCGCACCACACTGCGCTCGTCACCTAGAGACATCAGTTCTTAAGTCTCATATGCCCAGTGATTACGCTAGCTGTCAGTGCCCATCGAATCGAAACACAACTAACTAGACGATTGCCTGCATAGAAATCCTACCACCAGTAAAACTGTTAACTGTAAACTCTTACAAACTGTGTTACCCTTCCCAATTATATATTTAGAAAAGGATCGCTTTACGTTTCTTTAATTCCCTAAACATATTTAGACTAATTGTTAATTGAGACAATATTTTTTACCTTTATTACCTTTTACTATTATTTACCTTTAAGAACTTACTTTTTTACTGATGACTGATTCCTATGTCGTCAAGCAGTAGTGTGCAAACATTACTGTGCTTCGGTTCGAAGTGTACTGATAGCTAGTTTATTTATTAAACATATGAGACATAAGAGCTGGTTATGCCTGGGATGTATAACAAGCGCAGTGTGGTGTAACACAGAAATGTTCCGAGTTACACAGCATTTGTTATGGGCAGTCGTTACACTTTCCGTCAGGTGAATAATTTAATCGTCTCGTTGTTAACTTCAATAAAAACTAAGTTTTTTCACCGGATTTATTATTAACTATTTTATGGCAAATGAAGAGTACTGATTATAAATAAGAGAAATTTTACTAGTGGTAGCTCTGGGGTTACGCGCTCGCTTCAAATTTTATACCTGTGACCTGTGTTCGATGCCCGCTGCTGGCATTTCTTAAATTGTTAATTGCAATTTTAAGTGGTGATTTATTACGAGCTCTGCGGGGAAGAAAAACATCGTGTGATATTTATATTAATTGTGTAGACATCCAAACAGATAAATTATTTTATTGAAAGTAAAACTGGATCATTTTGCATTTTATTGTATTCGACGATCCTAAAAATCTTTGAAATAGTAGTTGTATTATTGCAAAAGTGAGTTATTTGATGAATAAAATTACTAGCATAAAGATAAAAGAACATATACCTATTTCAATATGGAACGGAAACCTGCATGTCTAAGAAATAAAAAATATTTCAAAGATATGTGAAGTCTGCCAACACGCATTTAAGCACTGGATTCTTCGCGCCTCCAGAACCCTTCAAGTAATGAGAGGAGTGGTGGCGGCTTAAGAGAATCTACCACCCCATCTCATCCCGTGGGTGTCGTAAAAGTCGACAGAGGGAAAATGAAAACCAAAAGATGGGCAGCAGCATCATTCTGGAACATCTGAAAAAAATAAACTGCGGTTGCCAACCCGCCTGCCAAGCGTGGCAACTATGGCAAATCCCCCCCAAAATGAGAGCTACAAACTTTTGTGGCAATTTATGGGGGAGGCCTATGTTCAGCAGTGGACTAGTGATAGGCTGAAAAGAAGAAGAAGAAGAATGAGAGGAGGCTGTGCTCAGCAGTGGGACATTTATAGGCTTCTTCCTTTTACTAATTTACATAATTATTGTCCGAATTGTTATAAATAATAAATATATCTAACTAAATCTAGAGTCAAAACATTTAGTCGATAAAGTATAAAAGTATGTAAGCTTTTTCGTTGCTTAAAGCAGGCCCTGCTTATATACAGCTTACCCGGCTTCTGATGCTTATGCTTCTTGCCCTTACCGGTGACGGAGGCCACCAGTAGTGCCACCAACATCCATCGTAACTTCATGTTTGCACCATTACACTTCACCCACACGACACTATGACCCCGTAATAAAAGAACTAAAAATTACAAGAATATCAAAACATCGAGGCAACTTCACCTTGGCATAAACTTTTTGTCACCGAAAGCTATGAAATAAAAAAACAATTTAAACTAATTTTCGTGAACTCGAGGTAGCGTTCTTGCTAATCAATCATTTATAAATTGTTTTCTTTCACAACTTCGAAAGCGAAAAAGACCGCGAAAAGCTTGACTTGAAGGAGAAGCACACCATTCCCGACGATAGACGTTCGACAACTGAGTGAAATGTTCAAAAGCAAAGGAACTTTTTTGTCCTGAGCGAAGCGTCGGCTTGTTCGACAGAAGTAACAAAAAAAAACAAGAAGCCTTTTTGTTTAAAAACCTATTACTGAAAAAAAAAATTGTTTCATAATGTGCGTAGTTGATTCTTACCTTACATTACCTTTTTATTAATTACTAATACGTTACTATTGTTTCCGGTAACAAAAGGGACGAAGCTTTTCTAAAGCTTTTTCTTTAATAATAAAGGTATTCTCATTACTAGTGGTTTTAGTTGTTCAGCAACTCAACGCAAGATGGCGCTATAATATACATTCTATAAGCATTAGATAGGATTCAGTATCAAAATTTGTAATTAACGTTACTATTTATAACAGCAGGTCAATAACATATTTTATTTTCTTATTCACTATAAGCATATTTAAATTATTTATTTCATTTGTGCATTTAGTAAAGTCAGTACGATGTAAAAAAACACAAATTACTCGTTTATGTTCATATTATTGTCGCTAGATGTCGCACTAATCGTTGTATGATTAGTGCCAGTGACATTTTATGCAGATAGATGTCGCAATCTGAGCATTCCTGTAAAGTTGTTATAATAAACGGCGAGCAGTTAGAGAATCTGCCACGTTAATTTATTTTTAATTAAATTGTGCTTGTTCCTCGTATTTTCATTATGAACATCACTTTTTTAGTGAATAATATTCTTTATGTCTTTTTCATATACATATTGAGAGGTTAAGATATACGTTTAAATTTTTCTCTAAGACACGATTTAGAACTAAGATAGTAAATTGCTTTTAAATAAAACAAATTTTTACGGATTTTATCGCGTTTAATTTTGAACTACGTTGTAGTCTGTGACCATGTTCTGGATCATCTCAACCATTACATTGGATTTGATAAATCACAAATCCTTGCCCTAGAACACTGATTCCTACCAAGGATGATACGCGCGGCTAATGAAATTAAAAAAAACATCCTAATTTCAATAGAGAACATGGTTGGGTATTATCACCGGCTTGGGATCCTATAATTAATAAAATTAAATCAAAAATCAAGCATACTACTGCAAGCCTTCAAGACACAGTTAGCTCTTTCTGCGTAGATCGGACCAAAAATAATAATTAAAAGCTGAAGGTATCCCGTGTTAATTAGGACTTAGGACATCTGTCAGTTCAGTCCTCCCGTGACCATGGGTGCTCTGAATCACTCGGAACGTCGGGTTAGAAATAGTTCAAAATTAAATGCGTTAAAATCCATCCTACCATAGATAGCCACAAAAGTTTGTAGCTTTCATATTGGAGGGATTTTGCCATAGTTGCCACGCGTGGCAGGCGGGTTTGCAGCCGCAGTTTATTTATTCAGATGTTCCAGGAAGATGCTGCTGCCTATCTCCTGGTTTTAATTTCCCTATGTCGACTTTAACGACACCCACGGGATGAAATGGGGTGGTAGATTCTCTTAGGCCGCTACGACACGGCGATTTAAATGTGTAGTATACGCGAAAACATAAGAAATAATTTTGTAAATGATTGTATTATTCTGTTCTGCTGCATAGCTGTTTAGCTGTACGCTGTATAGCTGTTCTTCTTTCGCGAAACATAAATTATTTCTACGTCAGTCGCATTTCCCCAAAGCATAATACCATAAATAATATTTTATGGTATTATGCTTTGGGGACAACAATGTAAAAAACTAAAATAAACGAATCTAGCAGTGTCAACATCAAGTTTCAAATGTTTTTACAACATAAGTCTACTTGCTAGTTTAGATATATGTGGGATTCTTAGAAGTTTCGCGTCATGAGCTGTTCCAAGATGATGATGTTCTCCTAGCCGAATTCGACCACGGCGACAACTGCCGACTACTGTCGAGAGCCATCAACTGCGCAGGAGATATTATAGTGCCACAAGTGTACGTGCAAACACAGAGGCACTCACTCGTCCCAACCTACCCGCGCCCGATGTAACGCTGATGCGATAAGATCGGAGGTAGGCTAGGATGCAGTGTCAGAAACACGGGGACAATCACAACACAACCAGACCCGAAAACCAAGAATTTATGTTTCAGCACAAAAATTTTGGCTCCGGCTGGGATTCGAACCCAGGACCCGCGGCTTAGAAGTCAGGTACTCCGAACACTAGGCCACGCGGTGTTCCAAGATAGACTGTTTATCAAAACTGTCAATGAAAATGGAGCGATGAAAGTGTGAAAGTGTCAAGTGATAAAACGAGCAAAACGTTCACCTGATGGTAAGTGCAACGTCTGCCCGCAGCAAATGCCGTGTCACAGAGAATATTGCTGTGTGACACTTCACAGCGCCCATCACCCCGAGACATCAATTTTTAAGTCTCTTATGCCCAGTGATTTCACTAGCTCGCAGTGCCCTTCAGACCGAAACACAGTACTGCTTCACGGCAGAATAACTGGCCATGGGGATGGTACCTACCTAGACGGATTTCTGCATGAGAATCCTACCACCAGTAAAATGGTATCCACAAGAGAGCCGCTCTGTTCAGCAGTTAACTGGTAACGTGGTATCTTGATGAGAAAAGTTTAAACCTTCCTTTAGATCACTTAAAAGGTGAATAGCCCTTAATTTATTTCCTTTCTTTGCGGGAATCCACTCAAGTAGGTATACTGCACTGCCAGTTACTTTTCCAGAAAGTGCACAAAGTCTTTTAATCAAAAAGTTCAAACTATTTGTTAAGCAAAGACTTTTTAAGAAGGGTTATTATAATATTAAGGAATACTTGAGGTGATCGCTGCCAAGCTATTTCCACATCTTTATAATACTGCTGTAATTGTATATTACTTTTAAAATAACTGGAAAAAAAATCACGCTGTATTTCTTACTGGTTCTTCCCAGGATAGAGGCAATTATTTGCGAACCAGTGTAGCTTTATAAAATGCCGTTCAATGAGTATTATGTAAATGATCTACATTGAATAAAGAATATTCTATTCCATTCTGCCACCAAGTAGTAGCGTGCAAACATTACTGTGTTACGGTCATAAGGGCGCAGTAGCTAGTGTAGTTATAGGGTATATAAGACTTATGAACTGATCTCTCCGGGCGGCATTACCGTTTGATGACGATTTGCTAGACTTGTTACTCCATAAAAATAAAGCAACCGAAGCCATATATAAAGTATATTCCTTCTTCTTTAAGAGTAGTGGTAGTATTCCTATGCAGGAATCCGTCTAGGTAGGTACCACCCCAGGGCCAGTTATTCTGTCGTGAATCAGTAGTGTACAAGCATTACTGTGTTTCGGTTTGAAGGGCACTGTGAGCTAGCGTAATCCCAGTGATCAGTTCTTATGTCTCAAAGGCATTTGAGACATAAGAACTGATGTCTCAGGGTGACGGACGCAGTGTGTTGTCACACAGAAATATTATGGGTGACACAGCATTTGTTGTGGGCGGACGTTACACTTATCTTTAGGTGAACGTTTGATGAACGACGATGAAGCCTCTTAATAGTGCCAGAGATACTTGAACTAGTGACCTAGTCCGAAAATCATGGAAGAGTACCGGGTAAGCGATCCCGGCTTCCCGAGATGCTGCTGTCTCCTCCTGCTCCTTCCGAGATAGTAGTATCCTACACCTTACAGTTCCTTTTCCATCTTACCATTCTCTACCCCAAGTCCATTTCCCAACTAATCCTTTTCCCTACCTCACGCCAAGCTAGCGGTTGCGTTTTCTCAAGTGCACCCTCGGACGGTCACTAGACGACTTAAAATCATTTGAGATATTCGAAATCGCGCAAGCACGCAGCGAACGCGACACAGACCGAATTTCGAGGTTTTTGTAGTTTATTTAAGTATTTTTGTTTGGGTCAAACCGAACCTGGCACGCGGACCCTGGCCCGTAGGCACAGTATCCGATGAAGCTGTAAAAGCCAAAAAGGCTAACAGCAATTACATCGCCGAAATTATATATATCTAAAGTGGAACAACAGAGGCTCTCGCCCTAACATACCCGCACCCGATGTAACGCTGGTGCGATAAGATCGGAGGTAGGCTAGGATGCAGTGACAGAAACAGGGGGGCAAAAACCAAACAATTTATATTTTAGCATACGACTGGGATTCGAACCCAGGACCCGCGGATTAGAAGTCAAGTACTTTGACCACTAGGCCACACGGTCGTTAATAATAATTGATTAATTATTAATTGTCTGTATAGGTACTAAGCAGTTATTTTACAGTAAGTACACTTTACTGGTGGTAGGATTCTTATGCAGGAATCCGTCTAGGTAGGCACCACCCCAGGCCATTTATTTTGCCGTGACCGTGATGCAGTAGTGTGCAAACATTACTGTGTTTCGGTCTGAAGGGCCCTGAGATCTAGCGTAATCACTGAGCACATGTAAATTAAGAACTGATGTCTCTGGGTGTAAGTGTGGTGCCACACAGGAATTTTCTGGGTGACACAGCTGTTGTTACGGGCAGACGTTGCACTTACCATAAACGAACGAACGAGGCGAACGTTTTGCTCGTCTCGACACTTTATCCAATAAAGAAAAAATAATGTTTTTGTTAATTTGTTTATTTTAATTAAGTCTCCTGTGTTGTATATATAAGCAGTTTCATTTCTGTCAAGTGTACTAAGTTATTATCGCTTTTTTTTTTAAAGTAACAGTTTGTAATGTCCACAAATCTTGTCTCCTTCTTGGGAGAGTTTAACAACATGAAAGAGACCGTTACGCTGCACCAATGAGTTGGAGAACTTCGCACTACATCAAAGTTGAAAATCTTTAAAGGTTTAGATGTGAAGGTGTCCTCACGATGTTTTCCTTTACCGCTGAGCACGTGGTGATTCAGTAAATTTAATTTCAAATAATAGTGGATACCAGGTCACTCGTTTATTATAAAGGTTAAGGTACGTTGGTGAAGTACTACGAACGCCTGGTTGGTTGGTGTTGGTTCATCTGATGGTAACTGCAACGTCTGCCCATAACAAATGCTGTGTCACACAGAACATTTCGGTGTGGCAACGCACTGTGCGGAGTCTCATATGCTCAGCGACTACGCTAGCTCTCAGTGTCCTTCAAACCGAAACACGGTAAAGTTTGCATACTACTGCTTCACGGCAGATTAACCGATACCAATTCCTGCACTACTGGTATTACTGTGTTTGGGTCTGACGGGCATTGTAAGCTAACTTAATTACTGGGCATATGAGACTTTAGAACTAATGCCTCGGGGACACGGGCGGAGCGCTGTGCCTCACAGAAGTATTCTAAGCGACACAGCATTTGTTATAAGCGAACGTTGCACTTACCATCAGGTGAACGTTTTGGTCGTCTTGTACTTTATCCATCCATAAAAAAACCAGTAAATTACAGTTATTTCATACCTCTTCTCTTATTTAAAACTATATGTTTGATATTAACATTAACCAATAAAAAATTGTACACGTCATACTGCTTTCACTGCTACCGCGACACTATACCTCACATACATACGAGTACAGCACACACACACACACGCACACACAGACACACACATACACACACAGACACACACAGACACACACATACACACACAGACACACACACAGAGAGAGAGAGAGAGAGAGAGACACACACACAAACACATACATTAAAATTATACTAACACTACCTCATATAATTTGACCTGGTGTCCTGAAAAACAGGCGAAAAGCCTAATTTAGGCCAGTCTCTCACAGTATGCGAATGTGTAATACTTTTATCAAATGTTCATAGTTCTGTAATGACTATATTGTGGGAAGAAATAAATAAATTATCATTATTATTTTTCGCATTTCTCAACGTAACAACTTGCAATTTTTCAGTTAGTATTAAAGGATGGAAGTACGCATACAAGGGGAAAAGCGGGCACGTCTAAGTAACATCGCTTAGGGTACCTAGAATTTGGAATAAACAGTGTCAGGTGGAAATGATTGAAATTCATATAGATTTCTATTTATTTGGCAGTTTTACAATTCCTTTACATGTGACTTCAATACAAATGGATCATAATTCTTTCAACGCTTCAATGATATCAACAGGTAGTGGGAGACAGGAAACGGAATTGAGGAGTGACGGTGCTAAATCTATCGTAACAACTCAATAACATACGAACAATAAGCCAAAAATGTTTAATGTAATATCGATAAATTTACATTGCGTTTACCGTAACACCAAAAACTGGACACCCACGGCACGCTGACGTAGCGCGCCTTCCGCTAAACGAGTAAAAATCACCTAAAAAAATCCTCGCTAAAATTAAGTATTACATACATACAAGATACGTTCGGATAGATTGTTCGGTTTGGTGTGAGGGGCGGCGCAGACGCAGGCGGCCGCCGCTCACACCAGTCGTACTGTCGTTAATTTACTGTCGGTGTAAATACAGTCTCTCGTGTCCGCGTGTCGCTCGCGCAACGTAACATTCAAAAGCCGATCGCCTAACCACGTGGTCCATTCGCATCGGTTACGTCGCATGCGAGTTTCACACACTTTTTTAATATGAGTGCGTTGGAAATAAACCCCTCAGTTTTGCACAAACTTCAGTCCGACCTGATACGCGCCCCACGCAATTATTAAACATGTATCACCTACTTTACATAAGCCCGTACGCATATCGGGTCGGGCGCGTGATATGTACGATGCGAAGCATTCGCAAAATTAAACTTTATTATTATCATCATTTGATATGTATCTCTACGTCGCTATACAGGCTCGATATAATCTATTAAAACTATCTAAATAGTGATATACGAGGAGTTTCGCATGCAATTCGCTGCGGCCGATGCGAGATGTGACCATCTTTAGTTGCGATGGAATGACACGACGCGTTTCGTGAATACGTAATTATTACGTAAAACAATACAATGCTTAAGTTAATTAAGCGTGTAATGTGACGCGAAAAATAGTAAGTTTTCGCGTCGCAATCACGGCACGGGAAAATCTGTCGCGCTTTAGAGAAAATGAGCCGCATTACGTTTCGCGGCCCAAAGAAAACCGGTTGGATCAATTGGATTGAACGAATCGCGTCACGTTACGCGATACGTATTAAAACGCGTCCCATCACGTCACGCGATGCAAAATGAAAACAGATCGAGTCACACTCAGAAACGCGTCGCGTCACGCACACTGGAAAAAACTGAAACCGGACGCGTCATAAAGGAACACATCGTCTCGCGTCCGAGACACGTCGCGCGATAGCTGCGACACGGGAGGGGAGGAGTGGGGGCCGGTACGGCGCCCCCGCCCTGCGGGCCCGACCGGGCCGCCTCAGACGAACCACTCGTCCTTGTGCGGGGCGGAGCTCAGCGCTGCGCCCGCGCCCGCAGGCGGCCCGGGCGCGCCGCGTTGTACCCGCGCGGGCCCGCAGGGAGCGCCCAGTTTCCCGGCAGTCGGGTGCCGCCCGGCGCCGGCGACTCGAGGCCCGCCGGCTTGCCGACCGACCCGGCGCCGTTGCTACTCGCCATTTGCTGCACTGGAACACACATTTGTCTCGTCGTACTATTGATATAACGCGTGGCCTAGTTAGATTACCTGACTACCACAAATCGTTGGTTTTAGGTTTTTTTTATTGGAAACAGTGATGAAACGAGCAAAACGTTCACCTGATGGTAAGTGCAGCGTCTGCCCATAGCAAATGCTGTGTCACCGGGAACATTCCTTCGTGACACCACACTGCGCCCATCAACCTGAGACAACAGTTCTTTAGTCTCATATGCCCAGTGATTACACTAGCTCTCAGTGCCCTTCAGACCGAAACTCAGTTGTGTTTGCATACTACTGCTTCACGGCAGAATAACTTGCCCTGGGGTGGTACTTACCTAGAGTTTGGTTGTGTTGTAATTGTACTTGTGTCTCTGACGCTGCATCCTAGCCTACCTCCGATCTTATCGCTTGAGCGTTACATCGGCCACGGGTATGTTGGGACGAGTGAACGCAGGGGCGTTTACGAGTACACTTGTGGCACTATAATATCTCCTACATAATCCCATATAATGTCGACTGTATTTAATAGTGGTCGCCGTGGTCGAAATCGGCCAGAAGGACATGACATACCAAATCTGTTTTGTAAGAAGACTTCCAGTCGTAGTCAGACATAAAGGCAGAGATTGTATTTCCAAAATACCGCTGCCCTTACGTATATCGACTCGACTGGAGGAAGACATGAGAGTGTCCACGGAATCTGCATATTTCTGCTGCGTTACGTGAGGTAAAGTGCGAGAATTAAAGACCCAAAGGCAGCATTCTATTCGTCCTCAGGACTGACGTGTTGTCAGTTTTCATCATGATTCTTCTATAACATGTTTTTACTGGTGCTAGGATTTCCTACATAGGAACCACCCTAGGGCCAGTTATTGTACCGTGTCTGAATAAATAAACTGCGGTTGCCAACCCGCCTGCCAAGCCTGGCAACTATGGCAAATCCCCCCAAAATGAGAGCTACAAACTTTTGTGGCAAACTATGGGGGAGGCCTATGTTCAGCAGTGGACTAGTGATAGGCTGAAACGGCGAAGCAGTAGTGTGCAAATATTACTATTTATCGGTTTAAAGTGCACTAAGAGCTGGCGTAATTATTGGGCATATGACACTTAAGAACTGATGTTCAGGGTAACGGGCGCAGTGTGGTGTCACACAGAAATGTTCCGGGCGACACAGCATTTGTTATGGGCAGAGATGACAGTTACCATCAATTGTACGTTTTGCTCGTTCCGTCACTTTATCCTATAAAAATCTCTACTTGCCACTGGTACTGCTTATCACCATATACTCTTTCATCACTTTTACTGATATTGAAAGTCCTTCTGGCTTTTGAATTGATTTTAGTTCCTTGTTCCTGAAGCATTTTGATATCCCTACAGAGGATTGTAAGGGGGTGGCGTGACGTTGGACCTAAAGATATGAAGTGAGGTAATTTTATTGCACAAGAGAATTAACATATAATAAAATTATTTTTAAATATTTTGAATAACGTTAAGAGCTATATACGAGTATATTATAATTACATAAAAAAAGTAAAGTAACAGCCTCTGTATGCTGTGCTCAGGCCTCCTATTTCTGAGAGGGTTTCGGAGCCGGGAATAGTCCGCCTCCAATGCGGGTTGGCGGAATTCGCATGTCCGCGAAATATTTCTATTCCTCAGACATGCAGGCATTCCCATGATGTTTTCCTTCACCGCTGAGCACGTGGTAAATCAGCACTTAAAATTGCAGGACAAATTTAGGGGTGCTGGTACCGGGGATCTAACCCAGGTTACTCGCGTACTATGAAATTAAAGGCGAGCATCCGGCCCCTCAGCTACCACAGCTCCTAAATACATGTTATTATATTTTTATTATTAAATAGAATAACATATATACATGTGTATTTTCAACCTAGAAGAAAAAATATATATATGTATGTATGTATTAATAATGCGTACAGTGTAGGTGTGTGCGTCTAGAAGGCGCACGACGTCGGCAGTAGCAGCAGACGGCAAACGCGGTGGCAACCACTGCCAGCGCCGCGCCGCCCGCCGCTCCCGCCACCCACAACCCACCGGCTCTACCACCACCGCTCTCTGTACAAAAAAATAAACCGATTTTATTACTTTTTTTCACCATCTTATGCATGGTTCACCGAACAACGCGACTTATGTCCGGTTTCTATATTCAACGAACTGTTAGTGGTAAGATACAGATACTATTCGTTTAATTGCAACGAGTAACGAGGCGTTACGCAGCGCTTCACAACTCTATGAACTATTAACGTCCGTGAGTTATAGGAACGGTTTTGACATACTATTCTTTAAAAACTTTATCGTTTCTGAAATCATTTTTTCATAATTACAATTTGATTAGGTTCACCTTTTAAGTGGTAACGCTGTGGTACTTATGCCAGGCGGCCCCGCTCTTCCATAACATACGTAATAAGATGACAAATATATATATAAAAAAACAAAAACATATTCGTACTCGTAACTTCTTCAACGGATCGTAACGAAAACGTCTCGTTTTGTGAATATAGGAACCGAGCGTTAGTGCTACAAACCGTATTTTTAAAATATTTATAAAAAATTCGGTAACAGTATTTTTTTTTATTGTATAAAGTGACGAAACGAGAAAAACGTTCACCTGGTGGTAAGTGCAACGTCCGCCCACAACAAATGCTGTGTCACCCAGAACATTTCTGTGTGACACCACACTGCACCCGTCACCCTGAGCTCTCTAGCTCACAGTGCCCTTCAAACCGAAACACAGTAATGCTTGCACACTATTGCTTCACGGCAGAATAACTGGTCCTGAGGTGGTACCTACCTAGATGGATTCCTGCATAGGAATCCTACCACCAGTAAAACACAACACCACAAGTAATGTCTGCAAACCAAAATTTATACATTACATTCATTAGATATGACAATGTACAATCCGTTTAATTTAGAAAAAAAAAAAACAATTCCATTCCCTTCTGAAGCGAGCACAATAACGAAAATGTGATTTCTCATGCTCTTTTCTTAATGGCAGCTGAAAAAAAAACTTCGCATAAACGACGCTGTTATTTTAAGACAAGTAAAATATAAGATCTTTTGTTTCTCATTACGTTATAAAAAATGAAGAACAAACAAAAACATGTTTTGATTAATTATATGTAATGAATATAATAGATTCGTTTTCGGTCATAAATAACGAATGTTTATCTATTCTGGAATAAGTTCATAAATCCCTAAGCTGTATTCCCCGTGTTGTTACTACCGTATATTATTACCACTGAACGCCTTATACGATTACTGTTGATTAATGGACTATAATATTGCTTTATTAAAATGCCAGGCGCCATATTTAAGTGAAATATTTGGATATATTAAGTGCGTAGTTAAATCTATTATATTATTAAACGTTACTTGAATATGCACAAATATATTCTTAAGAAATATATTAGAGCTTCATGTTTAGATAAAAAATTATTTTAGGAATACTGGGTGAACATCACATTCATTACCATTAAATAGTTTAAAATAAACTGCATCGCTGCTGTCTGTGTTTTTAATAAGGCTTTAAAATGGATTTATCTTAGATTTGATGAGGTTATAATGTGAAAAAAATGTTAAGAAAGGTCTGGGAGGAGCAGGTGCAAGCCGAAGCAAGCAGGTTATTCATAAAAATATAAACTGTAAATAAATCGATTCCAAATTTAGTTCACTAATATACTCGCCGATAAGTAACTGTCGCTGTAACCGCATATCCTTGTACAGTAAACATAGATACAAACTAGTTAATATCCCTTTACCATTCATGTCTATTTGTTGTGCAAGTTTCCATTTAACTGTTACTAACTACAATTACTAAGTGATACTTGCAAATTTAATTGTCACTAAATGTTTTAGGGGCAAACACTGGAGGAGGTAAACTAACAATGCTTACTATACACTATACTATGTATATACTGTACGAGTACAAAACAATATACTATGAAGTTTACCGCCGTTGTTTGTCTTTTAACACTAAACCTACCGACATTTTAGATATATATCTACTATATTCTACTATTTCTATGGTATAGCCTTTTAGAAGATAGTATGGCAATTTAACATCAAAAGTCAATATATAAAGTTAGAAGATACCGATGTCAATTTAAACAAAATATGTTATGGATTATTACAAAATTCTAGTTTTAACAATTTTGATTAAAGTCTCAAAAGCAGTCATTTCACCGCTCCGGTAGGTTTAGAGTTAAAGAAATAAAAATAAAGTTAATTTGTACCGAACAAAATTTCAAATAACGAATTGTGGATTACGATTCGCGCTAATTTTCGCGCCATTTGCCTATAACGGTCCTTAATTAACCTGATTTTATTTTATTGTTAATATTTCGTGTCGTAAAAACAAATTGTTTGCCAGCGCCCGTTTACTAACTGTTGGCCTATTTCCAACGAATATTAACATTACGAACGCCATCAGTTCCAACCTCAACGTTAAGTTTATTTACGTTAAACGCATTGCTATTATCTTTTACGCGGTCCTAGAATGACATTTCCGACTTTTTGAAACTTTGTTACCCTCTCGAACGCGTGGCCCAGTAGTGAGAGTAACTAGCTTTGTGGGGACAGCACGCCGCGGGTCCTGGGTTCGAATCCCAGCCGAAGCCAACATTTGTGCTAAAACACAAATTGTTGGCTTTCAGGTCTGGTTTCACTTTTCGTTAAAAAAAGCATGTTTTGATCCAATTTCATCGTCACTGCCATGTTCACCCTATGAAGTTTTGGCGGATGATCGGTTGGGCTGATCTGAGGAGGACGTCTCCTCTTACTTGCAATATTTTGATGTTGTATATATAGTTCGCATCTCAGAAAACTTTCATAGCGCATATGGAATGTGTGATATATTTCTTGAGCTTCTCACGTGGCGACATAGATGTCGCTAAAAAGTTTTAGAATAAATAAAGTCATCGGAAATCAAATTAGGAAAAAAATCGCAAACATGGACATTATGCGATTTTTTTCCGTGTAATTGCCGTGATTTCATCATTTCTGTCTTGGAAACCGTGTTATTTTGACTTGGTCATTCGAAGACCTACTGCCAATAGTTTTGTCGAGGTACTTATAATATGTGTGGTGGCGGTCTTAGAGAATCTACCACCCCATCTCATCCCGTGGGTGTCGTAAAAGTCGACAGAGGGAAAATGAAAAACTGCAGAAAGACGGCAGAAGGGCAGCAGCATCTTCCTGGTACATCTGAATAAATAAATTGCGGTTGCCAATCCGCCTGCCAAGCGTGGCAACTATGGCAAAGTCCCCCCAAAATGAGAGCTACAAGCTTTTGTGTCCATATATGGGGAGGGTCTATGTTCAGCAGTGGACTTGTGATAGGCTGAAACAACGACTCATAATATCAAAATTTACACTGCCAATCGGCAGAAACTAGAAACACGTGCCTTCATTCCAAACCTTTGGATACGTGGAACTCATCTGCGTAACGTTTTCCAAAGACTTTATTTATTCAAATTTTAGAATTTGGTAATCATCGCAGAGGCGTCAAAATTGGATCAGAACAGGTTTATTTTTAATGCAATTGCAAAAAAGGGGACACCTGCGGATTTTCACCTGTTCCCGTACAGAGGAAAAAAATTACATTTACGATTACGAACGAGCTATGAATTTCTTTCGTCGAAAAAATAAATTCGTACCTGGACAGAGTGCGGCGGTGTCCTCGTCGGAGCCGTCCGCGCAGTGGTCGACTCCGTCGCAGGTGAGATCCGCGCTCACACAGAACTCGCGCTGCTTACACCGGAACTCCTTGCAACCGTGTTCTGCAGTAACAAAAGATACAATCGTAAACGTTGGCACTACTGGCTACGTTGGTGTTGCTGGTAGAGGCTGGCGCTGCAGAAACTGAAGGATCACGCTCACACAATACCTTTATTTGAAGATCACGGGACGAGCAAATTTACCTGATGGTAAGCGCTGTGTGGTGTCTCAATCAGCTCTTAAGTCTGATATGCCCAGTAATTACACTAGCTTATTCTGCCGTGGAGCCGTGGTGGCTCAGGGGCTAGGCGCTCGCTTTAAATTTCATAGTACGCGAGTGACCTGGGTTCGATTCCCGGTGCCGGCACCACTAAAATTGTTAATTGCAATTTTAAGTGCTGATTTACCACGTGCTCGGCGGTGAAGGAAAACATCGTGAGGAAACCTGCATGTCTGGGGAATAATAAATATTTCGAAGACATGTGAAGTCCGCCAACCCGCATTGGAGCAGCGTGGCGGATTCTTCCTAGCTCCAAAACCCTCTCAGAAATGAGAGGAGGCCTGTGCTCAGTAGTGAGACATTTATAGGCTGAAACTTTACTTTTATTTTTTTTTATTCTGCCGTGAAGCAGTAGTGTACAAACATTGCTGTGTTTCGGTATGAAGGGAACTGAGAGCTAGTGTAATCACAGGGCATATCAGACTTAAGAACTGATGTCTCCAGGTGGCGGGCACAGTGTGGTGCCACTCAGAAAGTGTCTGAGTGCAGCATTTGTTATGGGCAAATGTTGCACTTACCATCAGGTGAACGTTTTGCTCGTCTCGTCACTTTATCAAATAAAAAAAAGTTATACCCGAACATACATGAAATATTTACTGACGAATTGAGTAGCTCCTCCTTTTTTATGTCGGTTAATAATTAATATTTTAGAATTTTCGATCCCATTTAAAAATATACATATCATAAAACTGTACGGGCAATATCATTTACAATAAATAAATATATGTAAAAGATATCTAGATCATAGGGACTATCCAATTTCACTCACTATCCAATTTACTAATAGAGACACTATCTGTAACGAAGTCTTCCATCAACGTCGACCCTTTTTTCCACTTCAGAAAACCGATATTACAAAATCCTTTTAAACTAACGTTTATTTTATCAAAACAAACATTTTGAAAAAGTGTTGATAGACTAGACGTAGTAGTAGGGGGTATGATTTTAGTCTGCGTGTGATAATGAATCAGACCATACGCCACCCGTCTTGGGTTCGAATTTTTAATTTTTTACTTGATAAAGTGACGAGACTAGCAAAACGTTCACCTGATGGTAAGTGCAACGTCTGCCCATAACATATGCTGTGTTACTCAGAATATTCCTGTGTAGCACCACACCGCGCCCGTCACCCTGAGACAACAGTACTTAAGTCTCATATGCCCAGTGATTACGCTAGCTCTCAGTGCCCTTCAAACCGAAACACAGTAATGTTTGCACACTACTGCTTCACGGCAGAATAACTGGCCCTAGGGTGGTACCTACCTAAACTGGATTCCTGCATAGGACAATCCTAGCCACCGAAAGTCGAAGCCCACGTTTATTCAAAAATACAAATTGTTGATTTTTAGGCCTGATTATGTTTGATTATCCACATGTTTCTCCATTTTAGATAATGTCAATTGCTGTCAGCCTTTTTGGCTTTTACAGCTTTATCGCATAGCTGAAGCTAGGTTTGACCCAAACATATATACTCGTACTAATATAAGCTCCTAAACTTTCCCATCTTATTCAGGACTCTCTCGCGTTAGACTCGTGTCACGAGATCTAACTTTTCTTATATAAATAAGTCATCTAATGATCGTCCGAGAGAGGATTCGGACATCCGATCAGTCTGTCGACTTATGTGTTGGTAACTCTGGGCTGTGAGAGTCGCCTTAGAACGAGAGTGTATCGTGTGTACACGGTGTTATTATCGACTGTTACTGGCCGCTCTCAGCGGCGGTCGCGCGTTGTAACTCTTAACTGAGTGTACAGTGTTAGCTGGATCGTGGTTGACCGTGGTCTGAAGGTGGCGAGACATCCGGGTCCATAGAGCATGTTACGCGGGCTACGTTTGCGTTCAGCAAGTTTTTGTGAGATCGGTAATTTCCTGCTTTAACCGCCACTTAGGGTTAATTTGGGGTGCGGCTGTTTCGAAAAACTGCCGTGATAATTCTCTGAAGAACTTCAGAGATTAAGAGCATTTTACAGTCGCTGGAACCACTAGGCACCGGTGGCATTGCACAGAACTTGAACTCGAATTTGAACGGTCTGTAGTTTGTGTAATTGATTGCCCGTCGCATGAGCGAAAGCGAAGCATGCATGGACCATTATAGGTCTTATGTAAGTCTTGTAGAGGCGAAGTTTGTGTCTTAAGCACATGTTGCTAGAAGAGCAAATTAACGGGTATAGGCGGCTCTATTGCGTACATTTTTAATGTATGCGGCGTCTAAAGTGACTACGGGGTATTTGACGCTCTTTTCCCAGGGAATAGGGCTATATATGTCTGCGCTATGTATTCGGTATCAGAAGAAGGGAAACTCAGAGAGACACTCTGTTCTTTACAGCCGTCACTTTACACTTTAGGAGTGAATTTTAACTTTAACAAAATAATGCAGTAATCCGTCTAGGTCGGTAACACCGCAGTGCCAGTGCCGTGAATAAAAATTGTGTATATTATATTTGAAGGACTGATAGCTAGTGTAATTATTAAGCAAATGAGATTTAATATTTTTTTTTTAAATAATTACTATTTAATTAAAAAACCGATTTCAATGCAGAAGCATCACCAAAACTTGACTAAAATTATATAGGACTACCCTTACGATATCGCATATCTAATCAAAAAATCATTAAAATCGGTTTATAAACAACGAAGTTGGAATTGAGTACTTCCTACCTTTTTGAAGTCGGTTAACGGGCTTCAAGTATGTAACTGTTCGATGAAAGAAATAAAAATAAAACGTTAAAAATGATGATGATCATCATAATCATTTCTCAGTCCACTAGCGAACAGGCATGTACGATAGAGGACTAGGCCTCCCCCATAGATTTTCACAAAACACTATTCTGAGCCACTTGCATCAATCGACTTCCCGCAAACCCGTGCAGGTCGTCGCTCCATCTGGTGGGCGACGTTTGCGAGAACGATTCTTCCCCAACGGTTATCGGTGCTACGGGCCCATTGCCACTTTAGCTTGCTAATCCTTAGGGCTATGTCGGTTACTTTAGTTCTGCTGAGTTCCAGGGCGGTTCTCGCCGCCCAGAGTTACCGACACACAAGTCGACAGTCCGAATGGAGGCCCGCAGCCTCCCTCGGACGGTCATTAGACGACTTAAAATCATTTAAGATATTCTAAATCGCGCAAGCACGCAGCGAACGCGACACAGTCCGTATTTCGATGTTTTTGTAGGAGTTTATTTAAGTATTTATGTTTGGGTCAAACGAAACCTGGCACGCGGGCCCCTGGCTCGTGAGCACAGTATCCGATGAAGCTGTAAAAGCCAAAAAGGCTAACAGCAATTCGTCGTTTCAGCCTATCAATAGTCCACTGCTGAACATAGGCCTCCCCCATAGATTACCACAAAAGTTTGTAGCTCTCGTTTTGGGGGGATTTTGCCATAGTTGCCACTCTTGGCAGACGGGTTGGCAACCGCAGTTTATTTATTTAGATGTTCGAGCAAGATGCTGCTGCCCATCTCCTGGTTTTCATTTTCCCTCTGTCGACTTTTACGACACCCACGGGATGAGATGGGGTGATAGATTCTCTTAGGCCGCTACCACACGATTACATCACCGAAATTATATATAGTTCTGCTGCGGACATCATCGTTACGGATTTCATCATGCAGTGAAACTCCGGGAAACTCCGTTTGATCAGAAATCAAATTGTCACCGATTCTACTTACACCGTATTGCGGTTTATAACTACGAAACAATGAACCGTTAAATTGCGCAAATGAAAAACTCTGATCACTTATAATCTTCATTTCTTAGTCCAGACGAGGCTTAGGGGACGGCTTAAGGATTAGAGGGGTGGCCCCCCTGAAGCTTTTGATCTTTAACAGTAACTTGGGTGGGGGGTTCGTATTAAAGCCGAGACCGTATGAAATGCATTGTTTAAAACTTTATTCGGGCTTCTGAGTGACGAGCTCTTATTGCTTATATGAAAGGTATGCCTGTATATAGAATAGATTTTTTTTATTCAGGATCGTTTACATAATACTCATTGAACGTCATTTTTAAGCTACACTGGTTCGCAAAGAAATGCCTCTGTCCCGGGAAGAACCAGTATGAAACCCAGCGAGTGTTTTTTTTAATTTTTTTTAAAAGTAATATACAATTACAGCAGTATTACAAAGATGTAGAAATAGCTTGGCAGCGATCACCTCGTGTTCCTTAATATTATAATAACCCTACTTAAAAGTCTTTGTTTAACAAATAGTTTGAACTTTGTAATTGAAAGACTTTGTGCACTTTCTGGGATTTTGTTGCAAAAACGTATACATTGCCCCATAAAAGAGTTACTGACTCTGTGAAGTCGAGTAATTGGCATAATTAATGTGTGCTTGTTCCTGGCATTGACATTATGAACATCACTTTTTTAATTAAAGTGATTAATAATAATGTTATAGTTTTATTTTTCATTGTGCGACGCTTAGTGCGATGCGGAGACGAATTTTTTAAATTGACCCCATACAAAAGGATTTAGTTTACGATGAAAACTCTTTATTGCTGTAATAACCGTTTTTTATATGAAGCTCAGGGCGTCTATGGACTCGGGATTAATGAGCTATAATGAAGGAAGGTAAGTTACTTTGCTAAGATCCGCATGCAAAATATAAAAATGGAGTATATTACCTAGTTTTTTGAAGAGCACCGCCCGCCCTCCCTCAGTAGCGTGCACAAGCAAACTTCAAAAAACTAGGTAATATACACCATTTTTATATTTTGCATGCGGATCTTAGCAAAGTGACTTACCTTCCTTCATTATAATGGATTTCCGCAAAGTAACGCCTGATTCTATTAACTATATTAATGAGCTATGTTGATGCCATTATTGGTAAGTTATACGAATGAGACAAGTGATATTTTTGCGCAAATGTTGGCACCGTACGGTATTCGAATCCAACACCCACATCGCAGTAGTTAGGTAGTCTGAATAGTGTAACTTATTCCGTGGTAAAAGTATATCATCATCGTCATCATATCAGCCTATGACTAGACCACTGCTGAACATAGGCCTCCCCATATATTGCCACAAAAGTTGTAGCTGTCATTTTGGGGGGATTTTGCCAAAGTTGCCACGCTTGGCAGGCGGGTTGGCAAACGCAGTTTATTTATTCAGATGTTCCAGGAAGATGCTGGTAGTTTCTCTTAATGAACCGATTATATTACTATTGCACAATAAAATGTTTACAGAGTTTGATTTTGCGGAACAAAATTATTTTTAACCAACTGAAGCGTTGAAGTGTGGATTTTAGGCGGATGATATTGCCAATAAATAGGGTAGCTACCCGCCAGATCGGGTGGTCTGATCTGGGGAGGACGTCTCCTCCGACTAGTATTATTTAGATGTTGTATATATAGTTCGCATCTCAGAAAACTTTCTTAGCGCGATTACGGAATGTATGAAATATTTCTTGAGCTTATCATGTGGCGACATAGATGTCGCTCTATCAGTCCCCCGCTGAGACTGGAAGTCGTAGGTTAGCGTGGAGAGCTTGTGACGTCAGGCGATGAGGTGTAGTCTGGCGTTGCGGTGAACCTGTGTTTAGGTCTTCAGTGCGTCGCGACGTATGGAGACAAGTGTTGATGCAGAATGAGTTGGCCTGAGTAGAAGGTTGATCCTCAGTGGCTGAGAGACAAGGAAGCACGCTGTGACAGCGGTGGCTGCCGATGACGTTGTTGCTGTGGTTCGGAGAAGCTGGCTACGGATTTTCATACCGGGGTCACCATTTTGGCGGATTGTATTGCCAATGAAAAGGGTAGCTACCCACCAGATCGAGTGGTCAGATCTGGGAAGGACGTCTCCTCCGATATAAATATTTAGATGTTGTATATATAGTTCGCATATCAGAAAACTTTCATAGCGCGATTATGGAATGTATGAAATATTTCTTGAGCTTCTCATACGGCGACATAAATGTCGCCACAGATTTATGTTTTTTTTTCTTTGAAAAAAAAGTATCCTATGTCCGTCTCCAGACAAGCTATCTTTGTGCCTAATATCGTCCTGATCGGTTCGACGGTTGAGCCGCGAAAAGGTAACAAACAGACAGAGGGACAGAGATAGTTACTTTCGCATTTATAATATTAGTATGGATGAGCCACAAACCATATATACTAAACTACAACATAGCCCACAGATATTCACACTATTTACATATATTTTTTTAGAACCATTATATCACACTAGCTGATGTCCGCGAATTCGTCCACGTGGATATAGGTTTTCTTAAATACCGTGAAAATTATTATATTTCTGGAATAAAAAGTATCCTATGTCTGTCTTCAGTACGCAAGCTATCTCTGTATCGAATTTTGTCAAGATTGGTTCAACGGTTGAGTGTGTAACAAACGAACAGAGGGACAGAGATAGTTAGTTTCGCATTTATAATATGAGCTACAAACCATATATACTCTACTACAACATAGCCCACCCAAATTTACGTTCTTTACATATATATTTTAGAACCAATATACTCGTATCACATTTCAATCATTACTTTCGTAGATCGTCAGAAACTTAATGATGGGAGATAAAAGCAATTTATCTGTCCGTATAAGTGATATTCACAAAAGAGTAAGTGCGAAAAGACGTTAAGCCAAAGCTTTTTTCGACAAAGGGCAGATTTTTATTACGTATTTTTCCTTATTAATTTCCTCCTCGGTTACCGATATCCATATACCATAGACATAAAAATATTACGACGTCCTATCGAGTTACGGATACATCTTTATTTCTTATTATATATATTCAATAAGCTAATTCCTATGTCGACCAGCGCATGACTGTTTAATTGATGTAATCGTGGACCGCAGGTTCGAAGCGCAGCTAAGATGACATCAGGACTTATGCAATACTACCTGATGCCCGTGACTTCGTTTGTGTGGAATTAGGTTTTTGAAATGGGATATTTCAGAACGAGAACACTTTTATTTTCCAGGATAAAAAGTATCCTATGTCCGTCTACAGTATGTAAGTTATCTCTGTGCCGAATTTCGTCACGATCGTTTCAGCGGTTGAAACGTGAAAACGTAACAAACAGACAGAGGGACAGAGAGAGTTACTTTCGCATTTATAATATTAGTATGGATATTACAAATTGATCATGAGTTAAAGTCACAGTGTCTGTAAAGTAACAGCCTATAAATGTCCCATTACTCCTCCTTCTCTCATTACTGACAGTGTTTTGTGATCCGGGAAGAGACCGCCACGGTGCTCCAGTGCGTGTTGGCGGACTGCACATATCCTCGCAATATATTTATTCCTCAGACATACAAGTTTCCTCACGATGTTTTCTTTCACCGCCGAGCGTGTGGTAAATCAGCATTTAAAATTGTAGAACAATTTTAGAAGTGCTGGCACCGAAGGAAATCGAACTCAGGACACTCGCGTACCATAAAATTTAATGCGGCTCGGCCCTTGAGCTACCACGGCCATGCGGCTGCCTGATTATACCGCAAAAGACATCATAATGGTTGTTATATGAGGCCCGAACGCGTGGCCTAGTGGTCAGAGTACCTGACTTCTACGCCGCGGGTCCTGGGTTCGAGTCCCAGCCGGAACCAACATTTGTGCTAAAACTTAAATTGTTGGTTTTCGGCTCTGGTTGTGTTGTGATTGTCCCCGTGTTTCTGACACTGCATCCTAGCCTACCTCCGATCTTATCGCATCAGCGTTACATCGGACGCTGGTAGGTTGGGACGAGTGAGCGCCTCTGTGTTTGCGCGTACACTTATGGCACTATAATATCTCCTGCGCAGTTGATGGCTCTCGACAGTATTCGGAAGTTTCTACTACCCCATCACATCCCTTGAGAAAAGACTTAATAGTCGACTGAAGAAAGTTCCTAAAACATGAGCTCGGACAGTTGGCGGGATAACCATCTCGAAATATACCAGAGCGAAAATACAGAGTCCGGTAACGGACAGCAGCGTCTAAGGTGAGAAGCACCTAGTGCTGCAATCACCAATCCGTCTTCCGAGTGTGGTAACTAGGACAATGCGTACCACCCTTCGTACGAGAGGCATACCTAAATCCAGCAGAGAGCTATTAACCGCCTGATGATGAAGAAAATGAATGGTGGATATTTAACTTTGTTTAGAGGTAAGTATCTCATATCTTTATTTTTTTTTATTTTAGGCATTCATTTTTTTATTATATTTTATCTTAATGATTTCTTATATTTACGCGAACACTACACATTTAAATGAAACTAATTTTACGGATTTTATCGCGTTTAATTTTATTATTTATAACCCGACGTTTCGAGTGCTTTACAGCACCCATGGTCACGGGGGGGACCATGGGTGCTGTAAAGCGAATCGAAAGCAAAGCGAAAAAGCTGTTAAACGCGATAAAATCCGTAAAGTCAGTTTCATTTAAATATATTTTATCTTATTTATATAATACATATATGTGTGTGTTTGCATGTACATGTACGCATATTTGTTTCTTTTTAAAATATACTTCGTCGTTAAGAATATGGCCGGTAACTGCTCTGTAAACCTGAGGCACCGACAGAATAACAGCGCTGTGGCAACACTGCCGTAGCATTATGCTGAGTCGACAGCCTTTTCGTTGCTACAGCCCAACGTACGTTTGTAAATCTAATACGTCATATCTAATTGTTTATTTATCTTTTGAACTTTTACTGTATGTTGTGTTGTAGTATTGAATAAAGTTTTTTCTTCCTTTCTTTCTTTCTTTCTATTTGAGAATGTTATTAGTGGTAGGATTCCAAGGACAAACTATCGAGGACGTTACGGGTGGTAGAATTCCTAGGACATACTATTGTGGATGTTACTAGTGATAGGAATCCAAGGTCATTCCATCGAGGATGTTACTGGTGGTAGGATTCCTATGCAGAGATCCATCTTGGTAGGTACCATAGTAATATCAGTTATTCTGCCGTGAAGAAGTAGCAAACATAACTGTGTCTCGGTATATAGGGCACTGAAAGCTAGTGTAATTACTAAGCATATAAGACTCAAGAACTGATGTCTAAGGGTAACGGACGCAGTGTGGTGCCATACAGCAATATTCTGGGTGACACGGCATTTGTTATGGGAAGACGTTGCACTTGCCATCAGGGGAACGATTTGCTCGTATCGTCTCTACTTTTAAAAAAAATCAATGCTAATTCGACAAACAGAAAGTATTTTTACTCTTGTGGGTGTTTTTGGAAGTGAGAGACAAAACGGATCAGTCGATCATCTAATAGTTAGTGCTCGGCCTCCCCATAACAGTTTTTAAAAGCCACCCAGGACTTTAAGCTGCGAAGTCCTATAGAAGTTAAGTTTCATGTTTCCAGTAATTCATGGTTCTAGCAATAATAACGTTCAAACCGACACACAGTAATGTAGGCACATAATTATTTGGCAGCCGAATAGCTGGCACTGGAGTGATACCTACCTAAAAGTATTTTTATGACAGTTGGGGTAAGGACGAGCGTACATGAAGGATGAGCAATCAAAAATTACGTCGGTGGAAAACTGGTGATAGCATTCCTTTTTTTTTGTACGTGGGGAAATCTTGCATGGATACCCGACCGGGACCAGGGCAGCCGGGTTATGTCGGATTCTTACCGACTAAAATCCCACGGTGGTCTCCATCAGCGCTTGAAAGTGGTCACTGGATCTCCGTTAGGAACACAACCGTGGCTCCTCTAAAGCTTCGCTATATGTATAGCCCGACCCGGGGGCAGTACTCACTGCCCCGAGCACTCTCTGAGTGCTATCATGATGAGTCGAGACCACTTCGAGTCATCGTCCTCCCCGGGGTCGCTTTATTGGGCGTTCGGGTCCCCTATCCCGATTGACCACGATCCCGAAGGCCCCGTTTGTGGTCGGGGAACATCGTTGCTGTTAGGAGGGCCGTGACGAGGGCCGTGACGAGGCCCGCCGTTGCTTCGGCGGCGTCGTCTCCGAGTTCTCTCTCGATCCCTCTTGGCAGCCTCCTTCTGGACCATCACCCTCTCACAGAAAGTGGCTACGGCCCTCCACGCCGTGTCGCGGCACTGACCATCAGAACAACTCGCTCGTCCATTTCATCCCAATAAAATATTACAGTTTTTTGTTAATAATAGCAAAACAGTCTATAATTTGTCATTGGTAATGAGATCCACTGAAGTAGAAGGGGATTTTCAACAGAAATAGGGTGTCAATGGTATGACGATTAATTTGCTTATGATTTTCAAATTTCTTGATCGACCAAATTCATCCGCTATAACAATTTAAAAAAAATAAAAATCAGTGTGTGTTACCTACTTTTGAAGAGCACCGCCCGATCTCCCTCAACAGCGTGCACAAGAAAACCAAGAAAACCACAGTATCGTATTAGCCTACGTGGCTAATACGATCGGAAACGGCTGCCTACGTGACTCGGGTGGTGGATTGTGTGACGAATCGGCCGTTGTCGATAAGTTGTCGAGCTCAGGGGCTAGGCGCTCACTTTAAATTACATAGTACGCGTACGCGTACCATAACATTTTAAGTGCTGATTTACCACATGCTCGGCGGTGAAGGATAACATCGTGAGGAAACCTGCATGTCTGAGAAATAAAAAATATTTCGAAGACATGTGCAGTACGCCAACCCGCATTAGAGCAGCGTGGCGGATTCTTGCTCAGCAGTGGGACATTTATAGGCTGAAACTTTGCTTCACTTTACTATTGACTCTACGACAGTCCGCCGCCGTACTACGCGGATATAACTAAATATACACCATTTTGTATTTCGCATGCGGATCATAGCAAATTAACTTTCTTTACTTCATTATAACGGATTTCCGCAAAGTAACGCCTGATTCTATTAAGGTATGGTACGGACCGGCTTCATTCGTGTAGAATAACACCTTAATATGCAATGCTGTCACTGAACTGCTCGTAAGAACGCAATGGGGAGTAAGAATTTTGTTTCTCGTACCCAATGGCGATGACGTGGTTCGCCAACCGTCACGTCTCGTTTCCCGCGGGGGCGAAAAGTGGGTTACGTGAGTGGCACTGCTTACCCCTTTATATGGGCAAAAGGCGTGACTGTATGTATGTATGTACGTTCCTATTTTTAAAATGTTGCTATTGTATAGAGTCCAAATATCAATAAGCTGCAAAGCTGCATCGTTTACCGGTTGACATAGTTTAACTCCCGGGGTTAGCTGACCCGATTTTCCGCTTTATGTGTTGAACCTCGAGTCTGATTACACTAACAATGATTAGATTACATTTCAATTACAATCACGGCATATTGAAGTGAAACTTATTTGGAGGTCGAATTTCAGTGCAACGATTTTGTGCAACATTTCTGTTATTCTTAATTAATATTTCTCGATTCATTAATAATTCGTACTGATATTGTAAATGTGAAAGTAACTCTCTCTGTACCTCTGTATGTTACCTTTTCACGTCTGAACCGAACCGATGGGCACATATGTAGCTTGACATAGGATTTTTAACAAGGAAAATCAAGTAGTGAGATAGAGCACTGAATATTTTAAAAACATATATCCATGCGGCTGTAAATTTGACACTGCATCCTAATCTAGCCGTGGTAACTCAGGGGCTAGGCGCTCGCTTTAAATTTCATAGTAAGCGAGTGACCTGGGTTCGATTCCCGGTGCCGGCACCTCAAAAATTGTTAATTGCAATTTTAAGTGCTGATTTACCACGTGCTCGGCGGTGAAGGAAAACATCGTGGGAAACCTGCTGGAATAGAGAGGCTCTTTTCTTGAAGGTCCTTAAGTATTGACGTGTATCGTCCATAAAGTGGCCGTACGTGGCAGAAAATTAAAACAAATAATGGTGATAGGTCTTCTGTGTTCATTGCTCCGTCTAAATAGGTACAGTGCCAGTTTTTATATCACAAAGCAATAGTTTGCTAGCAAGTTATATGCTACAGCCTGCATTCAGCTTCATATAGCTTAACTATATTATAAACCTTATATTAGAGAAAATATTTGGCGTCTTGAAAACTCTCGAAAGCGGGCATAACTTCACCAACTTTTGGTTTACTTTCCAAAGTTATTATAAGCTTTGCCGTTTTGCGTAAATACTAGTTAGTTTATAATCACATGACGTAGTGCAAAGCGTACCTGACTACGGCGCAGCAGATTCTGGGTTCGAATCCCAGCCAAAGCCAACATTTACACAAAATTTTAAAAATTTGTATTCCACAGCATCAAACTGGATTTTTCAACTCTTCTTTCACAGTTCAGGCTACACTCCTCTGGAATGCCATTCCTGATGCTATCAGGAATGCACCCAACAAAAACTCCTTCAAAAGGCCTGTTAGGGAACATTATTTGAAGGCAAACTTACGTCTTATTTTGTTTATATATGTATTATTTTGATTATTTGTATGTTTGTATTTATCTATGTTATTTTTGTGGATATATATATTGATTAATATAAATATATTTATATATAATTATTATGTAATAGTATTTATATTTTCACACCACACTCCATATTTTATTTATTTGCGCCTGCCATCAGCTTTCTTGTCTCCCAGGGTTGACTAGCAGAGAATGCCTCTTGGCATTAAGTCCGTCCATTGTATTCCTTAGATTAAGGTGTTACAATATAGGTTACATAAAAAAAAACACAATTTATTGATTCCCGAGTGTTACTTTGTCGTGTGTGGCACTCCGTCGTAGCCTATATGTTATACATATTTTTTAATAACCGAACGCTTACGATAAGCTCTGCTCATAACATAATCGAAAAAAGCTTAAACGGCACATAAAAATGAAAGCTTCAACAGCTTAAAATATAATTCATGTCACCACCCAAAAGATGTCATCGGTGACACGAATATAAATATCGACGAGGAACAAACTTTATACAACAAAAAGCTTACCCGAAAGCGAAGTTTACGTGGTAAATATGATTACACCACCCCCTCCCTTCGGCAAAACCCCACCCTGTCGCCACCCCTCCTCCGTCGATCCTGACTCTTCGTTGAAACTTGTAAGTCCCTGTATACTTTTCCACTCAGTCAGGCGGAAAATTTAATTGATGCTATGCATAAGTTAAGAAGACACGTTTACACGAAACAAGGGTATGCTATTTCTATACAGATTTCGTATTCAGATCGAGGTGAGATACAGTCAGTATAAATAAAACGTCTTGTTACGAAAGAGACACGTCTCGGTTCCTAACGGCAAGTTTTTGATCTCATGTTTGTAAATTACCAGTTGTATTGGGTTTATGTTTAACCCCCCGAATGGTTTGTCACCTAGTCGTCTGCCTGTAGCACCAGGCCTGTAGCACCGGGCCTGTAGCACCGGCGGGCCAGAGGCGGTCGCTCCCAAGTGACTCTCTCAAGTGGGCTCTCAAGTGGACTGTACAAGCCCACTCTGGATGCGAACAGGGAGGCTTCTGGGGGTAAATTGGGGCTGCTCGCTCTGTCCTTCGCAGCGTATGTGGAGTCGCGTGGGAAGAGGAGTGCGTTGCGTGGGCTCTCTAACTTTCCTCCGCGTTGGGCTTCCGCGGCGAAATGTGGTTGGCGACGAAGCCACAGACTAGATTTGCTGCAGTAAAGCGCAGGAATGCTGGTGCTCCGACGTGCTCTACTAGTAAAGAGGAGAGAGCGTAGACGCTGTCCTCAAATGAGGTGGGGCCGCCAGTGGTAGGCGGCCGGCGCCGGTGGGGTTGCGGAGCAGTGCGCGAGCGTTCCCGTGGCCCTGCCAACATGTGGTAAAGGCGGAACACCATGGTGTTTCAGTCGGTGCAAACCCGACATAACCTGTCTTTTACTTCGCGACGGCGGGTATGCGTTAGGCATTTCCCCATTTAAAAAAATGGTTCAGGTTTGAAGAGTTTATTTCCCAATAACATCAAAAGTTCGCTTGTCTAAGAAACTTAATCTAATGACATAGCTGTTGCTTGGAATTTAGTTTGCGGTGACTTTATACAAGGCCGTGTGGTAGCGGCCTAAGAGAATCTACCACCCCATCTCATCCCGTGGGTGTCGTAAAAGTCGACAGAGGGAAAATGAAAACCAGGAGATGGGCAGCAGCATCTTGCTGGAACATCTGAATAAATAAACTGCGGTTGCCAACCCGTCTGCCAAGCGTAGCAACTATGGCAAAATCCCCCCAAAACGAGAGCTACAAACTTTTGTGGCAATCTATGAGGGAGGCCTATGTTCAGCAGTGGACTATTGATAGGCTGAAACGACGACGACGACGACGACTTTATACAAACTACTAGGTACAAACACGAAGGCACTGATCGGTACTACGGCTGATGTAGGGCTCATGCGATGTGATCGGAAGTTGGCTAGCATATTACTAGGATGTATCACATACCGTCATGTCACGCCTTTTTACCATATAAAGGCTGGCAGAGGCCACACACACGTAACCCACTTTTCGCCGCCGTGGGAAACGAGACCTGACGGGTAGTGAACCGCGTCGCTTTTTTGGTACGAGAAAAACTATTTTACACACTGTTTTTGAGTAACAACATAACAAAAAAAAACTAATATTTTTTTTAAACAAACTGGTTCTCTGACCACTAAGCCACGTGATCGCAACTATGTTTATCCGAGTAAAATGAGTTTCTTATCGGTTCTCCTCTGAGAATGTCTTATTTTACATTTGGACATTCTTAACAACTTTGAGAAAGCCTAAATTGAAAAAAGAAATTTTGACTTTGCCTCGCTCATCAAATGCAAAAAAAAAAATTTCATATGTTTCAGATGTCATTTACATTAACACCGGCGAATTCCATCCTCCGCAGAATACAAGCTTTCGAAATCACGTATCACAAAGGAAAACTTGAGAACGTTTGGATTTTTATTGAACAATACTTCTCCAATGCGTTTTCGTACTTGAAAATCGATCCACATTCGTTCCTCCATTCGCTCCAGAAATTCCTATATGCAATGAAGCTACAGCCAATGCAAACAAATTAAAACCCTGGACAAGATAAATTGAGGGTCAAAGGTGCTAAGGTCATCGAAGGTTCACATCCAATGTGATATCAATAAAATTTATCGCGGCCATTACGGACGAAATATTGGACCGTTCTGGGTCTGCAGAGTAAAAAAGCCTTGATTGAACAAACACATAGTAAAATAATGGTATTGCCCAACTTAAAGTCAAAAGGTATAAAATACTTTTTAAATAATAAAATTGGGAATGCAACTTTTTTGAAATTATACATACACACATACATACATACATAAGATCACGACTGTATACCATAAGGGGTAGTCAGAGACTGGGCACTCACTGCAAAAACAGATGACTGCCACAATCCACATTTCACCAAAACAATATAATGCACTTGGTGTGATAGGTGGTGAGCCCATCGCCACCATGCGCTGTTGGGTGCACAGTGCAGTTTAATTCCTTACTCGCCTTTTACGAGATCCATTGGATGAGATGGAGTGGTAGTATTCTTTTAACGAGCCGCCACCACACGGCTACCGAAACTATACGATGAAACTATGTGTTAATGAAAAAATGTGAATGATATTATTGTTTTCACACTGTTATTGCTCAGATAATCATTATCTCTGCAATAGCAGTGTGCAAACAATACTATACTTCGGTTTGAAGGGCACTGATGACTAGTGTAATTACTGACCCTATCATCATAATCATCATTTCAGCCTATCAATAGTCCCCTGCTGAACACAGGCCTCCCCATTTGATGGCCACAAAAGTTTATAGCTCTCATTTTGGGGGCGATTTTGCCATTGTCGTTGCAGGAAGATGCTGCTTGCCCATCTCCTGGTTTTGTTTTCCCTCTGATGACTTTTACTACACCCACGGGATGAGATGGGGTGGTAAATTCTCTTAAGCTGCTACCACACGTCTAGTACTGGCCCTATGAAATTTAAGAACTTAAGTCTCAGGGTGACGAGCCCAATGGCACCACACAGAAATCACTTTCATCAAAAGAAATACTCATGTTAACAGCTTTAAAGGCTTTTGTATTATATCTTTTCGGACAGACAGATAGAAATAATTTTATTGATGATTTTATTAGTAGAGACAATTGTTAAAGATTTATTACAGAGGACGAGGATGTTAAAAAACTATTGCTCTGCATTTACAATTCCCTGAATGCTATTTACCTGTCTCAGAACATTTCTGCGTGGCACGACACTGAGCCCGTCACCGTGGGACATCAGTTCTTAAGTCTCATATGTCCAGTAATTTCACTAGCTCCATGTAGTGCCCTTCAGACTACTGCTTCACAGCAGAATAACGCGAGAAAGCCTGCATATTGAGTAATAAAAAGAAATTGACGACGTCTCCACCAACCCACTCTGGAGCATCGGAGGCGGACATTCCGGCTTCCAACCCCTTATAAAAAGGTTAAGGAGTGTGTATTCAGCAGTTGGATTTAACTTTTACTTTAAATATGTTTATACTGAATAAGGAAATCCAACCTCTTGAAACTCCCTCAAAAAGGAGAAGGGGTCATGTTGGTAAACAATCAATTAATGGACTTATTTTTTATTATTTAGAGACTAGGCGAAACGGTGGTTACCATCTTGGTAAGTGCAACGCCTGCCGTAATAGACGCTGTCTCTCCTAGAACATTTCTATGTGGCACTATAATACGCCCGTCCCACCGAGGTTAGCCAAAAAAAATTAGAGGTGCATGGGATGTAACTATTACATATTAATTAAGTTTAATTTAATAACATGTAATTCGAAAAATTGGTATATTTCATAAAATTAATTGTAAGTTGTAGGCTATTGATACCAGTATCATCATGTTACCCACTCACGCGCAGTAGTAATTCTTGTCATTCTTATCTCGGAGCTTCGCAAAGACAGCGCAGGAGGACTCGTACTCTTGCACTGAATTGTTCTTCAATCTACACACTTGAAGTTAATGAATTTGCGAAAATTCAATACAAGGTAAGCAGGGGGTCTACTGCTCACCGGAAAACATGGCAAGTGGTCTACAAGAGAAAAAAGTTTGGGAACCCCCTAGATGGATCCCTGCATAGTAATCCCACCGTCAGTAAATACACCAAAATTCCAATATTTCAATACATAACAGTGTGATGATGTCATGTTGTACTAGCCGATTTAGACCAAGGCGACAACTTCCGTACTATACTGCGTACAATACTGTCGAGAGCCATTAACTGCGCAGGAGATATTATAGTGCCACAAGTGTACGCGCAAACACAGAGG
Source organism: Luehdorfia chinensis (assembly GCA_019845155.1). Taxonomy (NCBI): domain Eukaryota; kingdom Metazoa; phylum Arthropoda; class Insecta; order Lepidoptera; family Papilionidae; genus Luehdorfia; species Luehdorfia chinensis. The sequence continues at coordinate 13,661,837 of JAHVAK010000103.1, forward strand.
CACTCACTCGTCCCAACCTACCCGTGCCCGATGTAACGCTGATGCGATAAAATCGGAGGTAGGCTAGGATGCAGTGTCAGAAAGACGGGGATATTCACAACACAACCAGACCCGAAAACCAACAATTTGTGTTTTAGCACAAATGTTGGCTCCGGCTGGGATTCGAACCCAGGACCCGCGGCGTAGAAGTCAGGTACTCTGTCCACTAGGCCACGCGGTCACCGTAACAGTGTAACCTGGCATTAGAGATAGATACCAGAGTTTTTTCCCAGTAGTTTTGCTTGAGCTCTTATTTTTCAAACCGGTGTAGATTTTCTCGTATTAAATGAGCCTTAATTTATAGAAGAAATGTTGACTTTGTCTTTGAAAGTTTAATTAAATGTTGACCTATACGTTCTTTAACAAAGGCATTTCAAAAAGAAAAAGTGAATAAATAAAAATATTCAAAATATCAATATACACACAAATGCCTTACTTCGTGAAGTAAAGAAAATAAAGATGACAAACCACTAACCCCATTTGTGTCATAAACTATACAAGACTCAAAAATACAACAACTCAACAAAAATAAAACATTCCATCTTCGCAGTGTACGTAATCAGTTTTATTTCGCAACAGGTCCTCTCGTGAGTGTCAACGCCAAAGGCGAGAGGGAATAGGATACGTACAGAAAACGCAATAAAAATATATACACCTATAAAAGAGTAGTGTGCGAACGAACTGTCCTGTCGGCTATTTGTACGAATAAATAAACATTCGGGCAAATTAAAGAGGGCGATGAAAGAGGGTCGACGTGAGTTCTGCGGAGATGCCAATTTTTTCTCCTTAAACATGTAGTTAATGGCACACTTCTCCTTTTCGATTTATTGCGTCGTTTCGTCGATGTGAAAACGGAAATTTGTGATATTTACAACAATGTCGTGACTAAATATTGAAGCCCTGTTCACTACGTCTGTATTTCGAATATTTTTGAAGCGAAACTTATTTGGGTGCGATGAAAGTAAAATTTCAAGGTCGATTTTGAGTGCAGCGCTTCAAAATAAAACGTTTCTGACGCTAACAGGACGGGAAATAGGTAATTGGCTACAGATAAAAAAGGCAGAACGGAGTGATGTAAGTCGGGGGCTCGTTTTTGTTTTTAATTAAGATTTATTGATTAATAAACTATTGTTTAAATACTATATACATACAATCACGCCTTTTCCCCAAATAAGGGGTAGACAGAGACCACACACGTAGCCTACTTTTCGGCCCCGCGGGCAACGAGACGTGACGGGTGGCGAACCGTGGCCGCCATTTTGGTACGAGTCAAAAAATGCTTACTCCCGTTGCGATCCCACGAGCAGTATAGTGGCAGCATAGTATATTATGGTGTTTTTCTGTACGAATAAAAGCTGTCCGTAAAATACCTTAGCCGCCTCTTACGACACCTCGGTAGGAAATAGGTGCTATTCTACTCTGCCGGACACCTTTTTTTTTGTTCGTGGGGAAATCATACATAGTTACCCGACTGTTCAGGGAGGGGCGGGAGCCCTCCGTTCGGAACGCAACCGTGACCCCTCCATCGCTTCGCTACAATTTTAGCCCGACCCGGGGGCGGTACTCACTGCCCCCAGCACTCTCTCGTTGCTATCACCATGACTCGAGACCACTTCGAGCGATTGTTCTCCCCGGGGACGCTTTACTGAGCATTCGGGACCCCCATTCCGGTATCACGCGACCCCGTTCCTGGTAGTGGATCACCGTTGCTGATAGGAGGGCTGTGACGAGGCCTGCCGTTGCCTTGGCGGCGTCGTCTCCGAGAGGGATCTGTTCTCTCTCGATCCCTCTCAGCAGCCTCCTTCTGGACGATCACGGTTTCACAGAACTTGGCTACGGCCCTCTACGCCATCTTGTTGTTCAGCATAGCCGTCACTATTGCTGGCAGGGAGAGGTTCCGTCCGATTCCGCTCACCAGGATGCTCCGCTCCGTTTACCAAGCTGGGCTGGACTGGTGTGGGGTACAAACACTGCCGGACACCTATCGGCATCCATTCCGTTTCATCCTTAACATTAAGCCTATTGCTTCTACGAAACGAGAAAAACGTTCACCTGATGTAAAGTGTAAGGTCTACCCATAACAAATGCTATGTCACCCAGAAAATTTATGTGTAACACTGCACTGCGCCCGTCACCCTGAGACATCAGTTCTTAAGTCTCATATGCCCAGTGTTTAAGCTAGCTCACAGTGCCTTCCAAACCAAAACACACAGTTATGCATACTACTGCTTCACGGCAGAATAACTGACACTCGGGTGGTACCTACCTAGACGGATTCCTGCATATGACTCCTACCACCAGTAAAAACGAACGAATGCCTTCATATTATGTTTTATCTTACATTATGTATCTTTACTTTGTTCTTATGTTTTAATTACCTTAGTTTCCAACACAATTGGCTGTCTGGAAGGGAGTCGCTTTCTGAGCGGTTACATCGCCTGTTGTACATATCACTGATTTTGGTTTGTTGCCACCACCCCAGTGTCAGTTGTTCTGCCGTGAAGCAGTAGCGTGCAAGCATTACTGTTTTTCGGTTAGAAGAGCACTGAGAGCTAGCGTAATCACTGGGCATAGGAGACTTACGTAAGACCTGATGATCGGCGCAATGTGGCGTCACACAGAAATGTTCTAGATGACACAGCATTTGTTATAGGCAGACGTTGCACTTACCATCAGGTGAACGTTTTTCTCGTTCCGTCACTTTATCCAACAAAAGAAAAAAAACCATTATTGGAACGATTTGTTCGTCTCGTCACTGTCTTGCATAAATAAATTACGATCAGATCGATTGTGTGCACCATTTTCACACTTACTAATATGAAAAAAAAAATTGTAGTTGCTTATCGCACGTGGTATTTTAGGTATCAGATTACAGCGTGCCGCTCAATCATGTAAACATAGAATCATATAAGAAATTACAAGCATTTTCATACGTTTTTACAAACGCTATCTAAAATTGACGCAATTATTAACAACTAGTTGATGCCCGCGACTTCGTCCGCGTGGAAAAAGGTATTATAAATATCCCGTGGGAACTATTTCATTTTCCGGGATAAAAAGTATCCTATGTCCGGTCTCAGTATGCAAGCTATCTCTGTGCCAAATTTCGTCAAGATCGGTTCAGCGGTTGAACCGTGAAACGGTAACAAACAGACAGAGGGACAGAGAGAGTTACTTTCGCATTTATATATTAGTATAGATGAGCCATTATCGTTGTCCTCGGGCGAGACAACGCATACGCATATTAATTCTTTTTTTTATTGGTGTAAGTATTGTCGGACACCTATCGGCCAATTATCATCATCATTATTTCAGCCTACCACTTGTTCACTGCTGAACATAGGACACCCACGGCATGAAATGGGGTGGATGATTCTCTTAAGCCACTACCACGCGGCAGAGCAATTAATATAAAAAAATATAATTAGTATATTTATATACATTTTTTTTCATATACAACATAAAGTCATACAAGAAATCAATTAATTTGCAAAACGGAACTTTACGTTCAAACAATAACGAATTTCACTCATTATACATTACAGATCCTGTAAAGCTGATCAAAACGTAAAGGAACACTTTGTTGTACCTGCAATACACGAAAACATACATAGAGTCACGCCTCTTTCCCATTGGGGTAGTCCGAATAGAATAGAATAGAATAAATATTTATTCGATATAGATTATTTACATAATACTTATTGAAAGTCATTTTTTTCTTTTTTTTTAAACTACACTGGTTCGCAAAAAATGCCTCTGTCCTGGGAAGAACCAGTAAGAAACCCAGCGGGTTTTTTTTCAGTCATTTTTAAACCACATCTTTCCACTTGCTACGATCGTGAAACACATCTTCCGCTTCTTCTAACTCATTAGTGTTTTCATACAAGCTCGTCGGTTGCGGGTACTTTTGACGTGTCCGTTTTTTTAATATACGAATGAAATATACAATGCAATTGGAAGGAAAAGACGTAGGTAAGCAGTTGAGTCACTTACTGGGGTCTTTAACGGCAGTGATGACGAGCTTGAAACCGTTGGCGTCCGTGCCCCAGTTGTCGGTGACATACTTGAGGGTCACGAAGTTGCTACGCGTAAACAACGCGCCCACCTGCTGCTTGGTGTTGCGGCATGAGAGGTCCGCCTAGGGCAAAAGAATACTATTCTATAATAAAACATTAAAAAAAATTCTGCAAATCAATAAAAATATTACTTATAACATATGTAAATACGAGTACTTAATCTAATAAAAGTAAAGTAAAAGAGTCAGACGTTACTTTACGTAAAATCATGGTAGCAAAGAAATAAAGTAAATTTCCTAAGATTCGATACCATTTTTAATTTTGTATATAATAATAATTAAATGAAGAGCAATGCAGTAATTCCCACATAAACGTGCACAACCAGAATAATGCCGCTACCGGGAACCACCACCAAATGTCCACCGCCACTACGATACTACTAACAGGCAATACAATCACCGATGTCTAGAACGCGAAACCTGTTTAACCTCACAACGAGGATTGTATGTCCCTTAGCATGTTTTCTGCTCAACCCAAAGGTAGACTGGAAGACAATGTCTCTAGATTTAAGTTTAAAAAAAAGTATTTAGTGGATATTGACTCTACGATAGTCAAGAAGCCTATACACGTGCTTCATCTGAGCAAAGACTCCTCTTTTTCCTCGAATTTTGAGAGGTTAATTGAGAAGGTGCTTCATACGTACTCATTTTTTTTCCATGACACAGTTTTTTAACATTTTCTTCCACTAAGTGACGATTACCGAAAAATAAGAATATTTAGACCTGTTTGAAATACTTAATATTATATATTTTTAATAAAAAGATAGTACCAGTTACCAACTAATGTCTCATTGCTTTCTGAGAAAGTTTCGGAGCCGGCAAGAGTCCTCCACGTTGCTCCAATACAGGTTGGCTGACTTTACATATCCACAAAAATATTATTATTCCACAGACAAGTTACGACTTTTTCTTTCACCGTTGAGCACGCAGAAATATTTTCAGTGACACTGGATTTGCTACAAGGAGACGTTGTAGTTACTTGGTGGTAGGGTTCCCACGCCGTATATCCGTCTAGGTAGGTGCCACCCCAGGGCCAGTTATTCTGCAGTAGTGTGCAAACATTACGGCGTTTCGGTTCGAAATGTGAGCTAGCGTAATCATTGGGTATATGAGACTTAGGAACTGATGTCTTAGGGTGACGGGCGCAGTGTAGTGTCACACAGAATTGTTCTGGGTGACATAGCAAAACAAAAAACCATACGATGAACGATTTGCTCGTCTCGACATTTTCTTCCATTAACAAAAAAAATTAAGTATCAAATCGCACTCCGATTCTAATTAAAGAACCTTGAATACTTAAGCTCTTACATGTACATTTTATTCAACATCTAATAGATGTTAGTCATGTCTCATTTACATATCTGTGTGACTAAAGAGGAAAAGACTTGCGAGACGAAAGCGTATGTGAAGTAACAGGAGGCAAGCATATTGTTAATTAAACAGAAACAATTGCCGCTTGACGGGAGCTAACGAAGGCGTTTAGTTAAATTCTCAAAGTCCTTTCTCGTGTTTTGTCGACTTCCTAATGAAATAGCTATGCTCTAATTCTAATATTCCCGAGCTCCAGACACTTTACCGTACAGCCGTCAGCACTCGAGCCTGTACGTCACACACTTCTCCACGTTTCTTAATTAACAAATGAATTCCTATTCTTCAGCAAACGTAGGCACACGTGTAATTCTTTGTACCTGTTTCATATACATTATGTCTCATCAGAATAATCAACTTCTAAATTTATCCGTCTTGCCGTTTGAAACTTCGTTAAATAGCCTTCAGAATTGTATAGGAATTTAAAGGGCATGATACAAGACCAGTATAAGTCTATAGTGAAGAAATTTATTTACTCATAAATATTATTCTTATCAAAAATGGCAACTGTAGCTGACGAATATCTTGAGAATGTATTGTAGGATTGAAGGAAATACGAAAATTCCTTCAACATAAAATCTATTTGAAAGAGCTTCAATATGAAATCGACTAAAATACGATCCCCCAGTCCGTAACGACACCTAATACAGTAGAGAGACGTGCAGGTCGATCGCTAAGCGCTCAGGCGCCAGCAATATTTTCTTCATCGAACGGAGCTTACTGAACGATGGCCGTGTTATATCGTTGTCATTTTTCAGCGTGAGTAGCGGGCTCAACGTGACAGCCCGTGCTCCGTGGGAACATTCCGCCTATACATCACTCGTATCTTAAGTCCTCCCTCGGTGGGGGCTTTGTATCAAAGGGGCTGCACCGGACTTTTGCAGTTCTTATTCTACTCCTTTATGCAAAGTTTAATAAAGGACGAGCCCGGGTTGATATTAAAATTCCTCTCTATGAAATTTTTCAGATTACGAACAGCGTTGGTATGCGCATCGAGCGCCTCGGCGACCGTGCGAAAGGTATTGAATACGATTTTTGTATAATGATGTAGAGCCGAATGAGAAAGATACCTTTAACGGCATTAATATTTGAAAATGTAAAATGCGAACTGTCGTTATACATACTTGACTATAAAGAGTTTATTGTATAGATGTGTTTAATCTATAAACTTACTGTATGGATTTTTTAAATTATTTTGTACTTAACAAGACAATAATAAGTAGTTTATGGAATCAAAAATTTGGTAAACTTTTGTAATACTTTTTTATTCTAGTCTAAAATTATTATAAATACATTTAAAAATGGCAAACGAGCATAAAGTCAACCTAATATATTTTATATTATGTTTAAATATGGGTCTTCACTTCAATCCGTCCTCCATGAATCACAAGGTAAGTCACCATTAAGAACTATGATGGAATGATCCTATGCACCTCTAGTTTCGGTCATTCATCATAACTTGCTGTGCTACATCCAAAATGAAAACCTATCTGCAGTTATTTCTTTCGCGTACACGTATATACGGTGTAAGGTTCTTATGTAATCAAGGCAAATACAATGCTCTCGATATTTAAATTCTGACAAAACGCTATAAGCCCACAATTAATTGGAAAAATAAATAAGTGCAAAGCCTACTTATAACAATTTTTATTTTTTATTTTTATATATTGTTTATGATGCCGCGAAAAGTCCGCTACGTTGTTCAAAAAATAGACGGACTTATCATGTCGTCGATTTTTTTTATTTCTCTAATACGTAGGTTGTCTTCTTTATATTTCCCTTTACACGTGATGAATCAGCAGTAAAGAACCTTTACACTAAGGAACCCAGGTCTCTCAAATTTAAAGCCAGCTTTAAATTGGCCTTTGGTCTACCACGGCTCACTATAAAATATATTCTTGTAATAAAATCTATTGCATTTTCAATTTTGATTCAAATAAGTTCTCGACGTCCCAGAAGAAAAAGTTTAACCGTCGACAGTTTTATTTAAGTAATAAGTAGTAATCATTTGTGAGGATCCACGCTGTTGAACGAAACTTAGATTCATACGATCACAGTCCAACAGAGCGCGACCACTTAAAAAAAAGTAAAAGTTTCAGCCTATAAATGCCCCACTATTGAGCACAGGCCTCCTCTCATTTCTGAGAGGGTTTAGGATCTAGGAAAAATCCGCCACGCTGCTCCAATGCGGGTTGGCGGACTTCACATCTCTTCGAAATATTTCTATTCCTCGGGCATGCAGGTTTCCTCACGATGTTTTCCTTCACCGCTAAGCACGTGGTAAATCAGCACTTAAAATTGTAGAACAATTTTAGAGGTGCCGGCACCGGGAATCGAACCCAGGTCACTCGCGTACTATGAAATTAAAAGCGAGCGCCTAGCTACAACGGCGCGACCACTTATAATTCCAAAAGTGTCGGTTGCATCGCCTCCACATCTCTCAGATCATGAAAACTTGTAAAAGACTTCTAGTCACGCTCCAAGTTAGTCCCCGGGACGACGACCCGAGTAATAACTAGTGAAGTTGTCGAAGTTGTGCAAGTTCGCATACCCGACAAGTGGACTTAGTTATTCATTGAACTGAACGAACGAGTGTTCGCCATGAGCTTATAAAATGTATATGAATTTGTAAACACTCACTAATTCGTTTGGACAATGTTAGTGACTGTAGTGATGATCGAAATCTTATTACACTATCAAAAAAAAAAACCCTTTTTGATTAACTTCGTAAAAATTAAACTTGATCATCGCAGCTGCAGTTGGCGTAGATACACGCCGCTTAAATCACAAGGTAACAGTTCGAATCCAAGTATATCAATTTATTGGTTTTCGGATCTGAATTTATTTGACAGTCTTTGACAATGCATCATAACCTTTCCCTTTGATATCACAAAGTCGTGGTCTGCGTGTGCCTTTGGTCGAGAGTTTGTAATCCTAGCCGAAGTCCCTCAAGTTTATTTTCGGAAATTAATATACCGTGACGTGACAGATTTCGCGTTTCTGCTTAAAGTTTACATTACAAAGGTTATAATACTTATATTTCCTTTAAGTAATTTTCTAGTCGATTTTATAAAACAATTCAATCATAATAATCTATTCTGCGCAAATTATCACTTCTTTTTGACATCAAAATGTATTACTGTGATCGACAAGGCCGTGTGGTAGCGGCTTAAGAGAATCTACCACCCCATCTCATCCCGTGGGTGTCGTAAAAGTCGACAGAGGGAAAATGAAAACCAGGAGATGGGCAGCAGCATCTTGCTGGAACATCTGAATAAATAAACTGCGGTTGCCAACCCGTCTGCCAAGCGTGGCAACTATGGCAAAATCCCCCCAAAACGAGTGCTATAAACTTTTGTGGCAATCTATGTGGGAGGCCTATGTTCAGCAGTGGACTATTGATAGGCTGAAACGACGACGACGACAAGGCCAGGAACGACATCGGCTACTATTATCATTACAATTCAATGATTTATGAAGAAAAGTAAGTTACTTTGCTAAGATCCGCATGCAAAATATAAAAATGGTGTATATTACCTAGTTTTTTGAAGTGCACCACCCGCCCTCCCTCAGTAGCGTGCACAAGCAAACTAACACCGCCACCAGGAACCGCCACCAGGTACCCCCCACCAACCACTACAATACCACTACAATAATATTATCTAGTGGTTGCTTGTGCACGCTACTGAGGGAGGGCGGGTGGTGCACTTCAAAAAACTAGGTAATGTACACCATTTTTATATTTTGCATGCGGATCTTAGCAAAGTAACTTACTTTTCTTCATTATAATGGATTTCCGCAAAGTAACGCCTGATTCTATTAACTCAATGATTTATGTTCGACCTAATTATAGGTTTTTGAAATTTCTTTCGCAGTTACCTTAATTTAGTGGTAACCGTCCCAGAAATACCACGATATTGCCGTTTGCGTGGCGGACGAAATATGTCACATCATTTTACATGTGCACATTTTATGTTTTATTATAATGAAACAGCTTTCAGACATCAAAACATATATCTGTACAGAAATGGAATTTCTTGTTTCCACACATATGTGATAAAATGATACAAGGCAGGTGTTCGCTAGGAAACTCAGCTAACGTAAGCTCGACACAACAAAAGTTGCGACACCGATCCCGCACATTGTTTGTTAGTGATTGTCGCATATTCTAGTGCGCGTAGTTGGGGTTGGTTAACGGCATTGCAGGTGGCGTAACTTTACCCTTTGTCTTCGTAATGAATTTGCAACAAACAACATTGTTTTAGTGTCGGGTAACTTTGTTCCGAGTTTTATTTAAGGCGGCTTCACACTGCGGCTCACTTGTAGCCTCGACGCTAGAATTAACAGAAATTTCCACTCGATTTACATCAAATCAAAGTTCTCTCATCTGCTGTTGGATTGCTAACGTGCAGTTAGTTACGAGCGAACATTCAATAGCCCGTTCCTTGCGTGGCTGTTAATTGAGTCGGTAACAGCACACATGTCTGGTACTGGCTCGATGTTATATGACAGTGTTAAGTGGAATTTCATGTAAGCTGTGAAGATATTGACTTTGTGCTACTAGCAGTTCAATATTAGTTATACGAACGGACAACATAAGTCTACAAATATGAATGAAAGATACTTCGTATACTATTTATTGACTGATTTGGAGAGTTACATTATCACCGACTAACATGAGTGGTATTTAATTAAAAAAAAACCGAGATCCCTACGAAAATTTGCTATGATGTAACTCAATGTCTCCAAAATGTACTAATAAAAGTCAATATTTGGCGTGCTCTGCAAAAACTATTGTTTATAAAGAAAATATTGTACTACATTTTGATACTACTCATCATTACTCACATAAAAGTCCGCTATATATGTCTAACTATTATAGTAAGGACACAATAACCGCTTTATGTGCAAATTAGTCTATCAAAACACGGGTAGAATCGAAAGATGATGAAATTCGTATCTTGATATTAATCCTTATCCTACAAAATAGTTTCATAGTCAAGGTTGATTATGTATGCATGTAAATTTCTCTTTAATTTATTCGAATCGGACCTATCGTTTTGAAATTACGATAGGCATATATGCTAAAAGTAAGGAAAATGCCGTGGTGTCTCTCAAACGCCGCGCCGCCACCCGGCTTCATGCAACTTGGGCATCATCGAGGTGCGCGGCTCCCCTTTTGCAGCGGTAGAGAGCGGTCGTTTTATTTTGCTACCACGACATCAAATATTGGCTATATTACATGGCTAAGGCTCCCATAAATAAAACATTATTTTGCTAAAATCACATAATCTTGTCTGACCAGCTGCAGAGCGGCCGATGAGAATAGTCGCTACAAAAAATGTTAGTTGTGATTGTTCTATTTGTCCAAATAAAGTACTAATTTATCTTTCTAATATCTTTCTACCCGTGCGAAGCCGGGGCCGATCGGTACCTAGATATTATATATATAATGGAAAGTACTTTTAGTCTATCTGTCTGTGTGAATGGCTCTTTACTTGAAAACCACTAAAGCTATTCATATGAATTTTACACAGATTATACATCTTATTTATTTCAACGATGCCCATGTTACTCGTATGAGCGCTATTTCCATATTATTCTAAATGACCCCAATCAGCATAAGCCTTGACTTTTAAATAATTTGTTATTAATGTTATGGTTATGGATAATTGGTAAAGACCTTGGGTTTTTTTGGACTTAGATTATATACGTAAGTCGATTTTGAATATATTTTTGGCATTCTATCACATTGCGCTGTTGACGAAATTTTCTGCAACGCACGGCCTCTTTGAAGACCAATACGATTTAGGGATCTTCGAGAGAAGAGCTTATTTCTTCTTTAAATACAGGCAACGCACCCGTAATTTCACTTTTATTGCGAATGTTCATGGACGGCACCTACCATCAGTTGGGTCGCTTGCCCCATCTTTAATGAAAATGAGAATAATTTATAACTCCATTTTCGTTGATTCTTTAATACATACAATATATGTATACTGTAAAAAATATGGACGTGTCTATTATTCGCTTAATTAGTGTTGACGCAGTTATTACAGACTCAAAATGATTTTATCAATTTCATTTCGGCAGGATAAATGCGTTTGTTTCTGAAGAGAATGAAACGTTAAATGTGCCATTAAAACTCCATGGTAGAAACATCGCGATTCTGGCCGATGGCGGAGTAACAATCTCAGATGTCAGACAGCTACCATAGGAATCCTACCACCAGTATACACATATTGTAAGTATTAAAGAATCAACGAAATTCATTCAATCATTAGGACAGAAACTGGAAATATCAGGTATATGTTGCTCATAAATAGAAACGAGAATCTGCTAACAGCAGAACAATGTAGTGAGCCTAGATTGCTGTGGGCCTGTGTAGTCGAAGCTATAAATGGCAAAATCAATAAATTTTTAAAGTAGCTTCGATTTACAGAACCGGTTCGTCCATGTCTGTTGTCTGTCTGGTGTTTGGTAAATAGTACGAGTATACATATAACAAGTTGGAACGTACATGTGCAAGCTGTACGTGTAAATATGTTTATATAATATTTTGACGATGTCACAAACACTGAAGTCGAAAAAAATGTAGCTGCTCGAAATATTGTGGTCGGGTAGGTATTTAATTTTGTATGAAACAGTTATTTTTTTTGACGATTTCGTACTTTACCAGTAAAAGTAACTTGTATTGATGAGTTCTTTCACCATCTTTCGACTAGTTACTCTATTTACTGAATACCTACGATATATTGTATATACATAAATAGCATTTTCCAAACGTATTCAATTTTGCTAACTAATCAATTTATCCGTGGTAGCGGCTTTAGAGAATCTACCACCCAATCTCATCCTCTGGGTGTCGTAAAAGTCAATAGAGGGAAAATAAAACCAGGAGATGGGCAGCAGCATCTTCCTGGAATATCTGAATATATAAACTGCGGTGGCAATCTATAGGTGGAGGCCTATGGTCAGCAGTGGACTAGTGATAGGCTGAAATGATGATGATGATCGATGTAAATCATATTTGGCACAAAAATAATATACTTATAAAATATTACAATACAGTGTGAGTCCAAATGTTTATAACGAAAAATAATCATATCCGTTATTAAAATTACGTTAGGTGAGGTTTACTGTGAGCTAGCGTAATCACTTGGCATATGAGACTTAAGAACTGTTGTCTCAGGGTGACATCAGATCAGACAACTGATGTCTCAGGGTGTCTCAGGGCGCAGTGTGGTGTCGCACAGAAATGTTCTGGGTGACATAGCATTTGTTATGGGTAGACGTTGCACTTTACATCAGGTGAACGTTTTTCTCGTTTCATCACTCTATCCAATAAAAAAAAGGTTGTAATAATATTGAATTCCAATAATTAATATACCGTAACTGTGCAGCAAATTAAATGGGCAGCTAGAGTTGTCTGTGACATATCGTCAACAAATTAAATCTTTGGAAAATTAATCTGTATTTGATGATACTTTTTTGGAATAAAGTGACGAGACAAGCTAATTACCTGATGGTAAGTGCAACGTCTGCTCATAAGAAAGGTTGTGTCACCGCAATCCGCTCGTCGACCTGAGACATCACTTATTAAGTCTCATGTGCAGTAACTGCACCTAGCTGACACTGCATTGCCTACCTAGACGGATCCCTGCATAGGGGTCCTACCACCAGTTAACTTCTACTTTTTGATTTTATTGTTTTTAATACATCATTCCTCTGTGCAAACTGCTAAATATAGGCCTACCAAGTTCCAGATTCCGTAGTATGGAAGGATTGCTGTAATCTCAAGATTTGGCAGATAGATTAACGATCACAGTATCACATGCTCCGTGTCGAATTCGCTGCATATAAGACATGAACCGGTAAAGAATCACCGGTAATGACACTTAAGATCTGACATCTGAAATTGTTATTCCGCCATCGGTCAGAATCGGGATGTTTCTACCATTTCTCTGATTGCTTCAATTCTATTCCACTTTTACAACACCCACAGAACGCAATCACATACATTTTTCATTACGCTTCACCAAGTTACCGACAGCAATTCCATTATTAGAAAATCATTGCCGTCCTTTTATAGAAACCACTAGTAACATTAACGCTCGCAATCAATTGCATTGATTGTCGAATCGATTGAAAGCATGAATGGAGTTTTAATGGCACAATTAACGTTACATTCTCTTTAGAAACAAACTCATTTACCCTAAAAGTAAAAAGTAAAGTTTCAGCCTATAAATGTCCCACTACTGAGCACAGGCCTCCTCTCATTTCTGAGAGGATTTTGGAGCTAGGAAGAATCCGCCACGCTGCTCCAATGCGGGTTGGCGGACTTCACATGTCTTCGAAATATTTTTTAATTTCTCAGACATGCAGGTTTCCTCACGATGTTTTCCTTCGCCGTCGAGCACGCGGTAAGTCAGCACTTAAAATTGCAATTAACAATTTCAGTGGTGACGGCACCGGGAATCGAACCCAGGTCACTCGCGTACTATGAAATTAAAAGCGAGCGCCTCGCCCCTAAGCTACCACGGCTCTCAATTTACCCTATCGAAATGAAATTGATAAATCATTTTTAGTCTGTAATAACTGCGTCAACACTAATAAGGCGAATAGACACTGTCCATTTTTATACAACAATTTAGGAGTAATAAATGACAATATTTTTGAGATACATCGCTATTTTGTTCCATAACAATGTTTTCAGTTTAAGTTTTTATCTGTATATTTATTTTATACTGGTAATGAATGAGCGGAGTCTTCTCCTACAGGCACCATATGCTTAAGAGAAGGCTCCAGCAATGATTATTGTAACTTTGTTGATAAAGAAATAAATAAATTTGAAATAACAGGCCTGCTGGATGACATTCCAAAATTAAATAAGCAGGACTTTGGTAAGAAAACGTCTATTTCAAATGTCGTCATTATTTCGTGCACAAATCGTTATATAATATATACCTATATAACGTATTTACTGAAAATTATTACGAAGGCGAACGAAGGGAATTATGATCGATAATAATCACAGACAACAGAATAATAGGCACTTTCAGCAAATTGAAATCTTGTCTCGAAACGTAACATTGAGAACAGAAATAATAACAAAAGAATTTGTGTTTCGCAAAAATTTTTAATTAGTCTCGCAAATATTGCTTTCCTAATAAGACATCTTTAAAGGTATACTACAATTTCCAAACCAATCGTAAACCAATCGTATAAGTACACTAGATCTTATGTTAAGAAATGTATGTTTTGTTAAGAAACAAAGTTATCAGACGAGCAAATCTTTCACCTGATGGTAAGTGCAACGAAGAGAAAAAAGAAAAAAAAGTAAAAAGAAGAAAAAAAGTCTACCCAATAAAAAATGCGGTGTCACCCAGAACAAGATTAAGATTTATTTTAACTCTTCTATTTTTTTTTTCGATGTATAACTTCTATAATTTACAGCTACAGTCTGTATAGAACTTTGCTCCTTCATATTCTTCATCAGCCTGTAAAAAGTTCACTGCTGGAGACCTCTCTCAAGTTATCCTAAGAAGGATTTGCCGTAATTGCCATTCTTGTTAGGCAGATTGGCGATCACGGTACCAGGAACTTCGCATCTTTGTCACTGCTACCACTCAACGGCCTGTATAATTTAAGAAGATGATTAATGGCGTTTTATGTTTAATGTCTCTGCTTACGACGGCGGCGTGTGACAGGTCGTCCATTTCCCTTTAATATGGTTGAGGAGGGCAAAGGCGCTCACATGCGTCATACTTGTGAAGGTGCTGTTTGTGGAGTCTGGTCTGCTTATGTTTGCAATACACTTATATCTATGATTAAGTCTGTTTGAAGTGGTTTTCATGGAGCGTACTTCGATTGTCTATGAGACTGTTCCTTGTATGTTTGTATATAATGTTTTATGACTAAGATAGAAATAAAAGAAATACAAAGAAGAGGGTACCTACGGAGTTTCTTTCGCCTGTTCCTTCTCGGTCAGTGGAACCTCATTTCGAAACAGTGGTAGAATTTTAAAAAATGACTTGAGCAATTCTCAAGAATCAAGCCGTCTCGTCTTCACCTGCTGTTGAACTTACTTTAAATTCTTAATACTACGATTATTTCAATCTTGCGCCATTATTCAGATGTTATTTCTCCTTGTAGAATTTCTTCCGCCCTGTTACTATGTTTATCATTATTTGGAATGATAATTACTGTTTTTATTTATATCTGTAATTGTTGTAACGGTGCTTGTATAAATTGTATTCATCCGATTTATCTGTGGCGATATATTTTTGAATAAATTAAAAAAAGAATGACATTTATATTTCTGTTGAAAATTAAAGAATACTTATTCATTTCATTTCTCTCATTCGGGTTTTACTCTATTCAAATCAAATTTAAATTCTCTAATGGCAACACACGGCATTTGAACTAACTTACTGGACCAATCTAATGCCATAAAAACACTTATACTATGAACTCAATAAGGAAAATCAGCGAAGTCAGTGAACAAATACAATGTTTATAAATAATAATCGTTTTAATAAAGACTTACGATAGGAACTACCGAGTTTAGTTTTCAAATAATTTCTCATAACTTCATAATACCTTTATAATTTGTAATCCTCATGCGGGGCAAAACTTTTTTTTTTTTTTTTTCTTTAAAAAAACGATGCCCCACAGTAGGATTTCTCCTGTGTCGTGGGTACGTTTTACAGACATAAATTCCACATGCACAAACCACCCAGACCCGGAACAACTATCTGTAGGCCAATACAAATATTTGTCCCGTGCGGGAATCGAACCCGCGACCCGCGGCGCAGAAGCCGAGGGCTTAGCCACTGCGCCAACCGAGCCGACAAAACTAAATTGAAAATGTGAAACGCAACCATACATATTCTAGAAAAATAATTCAAAACGCTTGAGAAATTTAAGGAGATCAGTGAGGCATACCTGGCTTTGAGTATGACGTAAATGGTGAAATAATCCTGTTTATGGGTTATGTATGTTATGTATTAGTTTTGGAACGAGTAATTTTTTTTTATTTTTATTTTTTATTTTTTTTAAAAAACGAAGCCCCACAATAGAATTTTCTCCTGTATCGTGGGTGCGTTTTACAAACATACATTTCACATGCACAACACAACCAGACCCGAAAAGCAACAATTTGTGTTTTTGCACAAATGTTGCCTCCGGCTGGGAATCGAACCCAGGACCGGTGGTGCAGAAGTCAGGTACGCAAACCACTACGCCACGCGGTCGACAAATAGTATATAAATGTTTTTGGATTCGTACCAACACGGCAGCGACGTGATTCGCTATCCGACTCGTCTCGTTTCAGGTGGGGGCAAAAAATGTACTACATGTGTTGCCGCTGCCTACTCCTTACATTGGAAAAAGCGTAATTGTGTGAATGTATATGTTATATAAATGCACTTAATTTAAAACAATGATTGACCATTACAACAATTACAGCCGAGGCATTTAATCCTCATCTAATATCACTTTATTGGTTACTGATTACAGTTCCATTATTATCACTGTCATTGTCATTTGCGGATAACTATTCCGTTGCTGATTATGAATTCCCAGCAATTGCTTTACTAAAGCTTAACAATTAATGAATTTTATGTTTACTTTACATATAAAGGGGTACGCAGTGGCCACACACGTAGCCCACTTTTTCGCCCCCGTGGGGAACGAGACATGACAGATGGCACGTCGCCGCCATTTTGGTAAATGTCAAAAAATTTACTTCCTATCGCGTTTCCGCCAGCAGTATAGTGACAGCATTGCATATTATGGTAATAATTTGCGCGAATATAGGCTGTCCGTACAATACCTTAGTCGCCTTTTACGACACCTTAGTAGGAAAGAGGTAGGTATTCTACTCTGCCGGACACCTATCGGCTACTATTACAACACTCAGAAACTGAAATTTTCATACGATAAGCGCAACTAAACACGCTGTGATTGATTTAGGAGAAACAAATATTAAACAATAACAAACACGGCGTATCTTGTCACCGAAAATTTCGCTCCTATTGGACAATCAGCGCGTGCTATGATGTGCCACTCGCCGGCCCCACTTAGTTTCTTTCTTGTCGCGACCTGTACAGGCTGACTGTTTTCCTGGTGGTAGGATTCCTATGCAGGAATCCGTCTAGGTAGGCACTACCCCAGTGCCAGTTATTCTGCCGTGAAGCAGTAGTGTACAAACATTACTGTGTTTCGGTTTGAATGGCAATGTGAGCTAGCGTAATCACTGGGCATATGAGACTTAAGAACTGATGTCTCAGGGTGACGGGCGCATTGTGGTGTCACACTGTTCTGGGTGACATACCATTTGTTATGGGCGGACGCTGCACTTATCATCAGGTGAACGCTTTGCCCGTTCCGTCACTTTTATTAAATAAAAATAATGGCATTAATTATTGCGGATGCAGATGCGGATACAGATGTCTACATCCATGCGGAAGTTCCAATTGCGGATGCGGCGGCGAATATCCGCAACATCCCTGTTACAGATACAACTAAAAACAGTAATCATTATTCCAAATAATGATAACTATAGTAACGGGCCGGAAGAAATTTTACAAGGAGATATAATATCTGAATAATGGCGCAAGAGTGAAATAGTCGTAGTATTAAGATTTTAAAGTAAGTTCAACAGCAGGTGAAGGCGAGACGGCTTGATTCTTGAGAATTACCTACTTAACAATTAAAATACTTTAATTTGGCAGCTCGAGTTGCCAAGTTCCTCTTGTCTCGCCAACTTTAAAGTAAAACGGTCTGCCTGTTAGACAAGGCCCGAGCAATTTGAAACGAGAATCTGAATTGTTACTTTAAATTAGAGGAAACTCTGGCGGCCATCGCACGGTATCAGCTTTGGGAAAAGATTTTCAGTTCCGCCAACATTCCGCTTTAACGGGAATCTTTTGTTAATTTATAACTTCTTAACTTATTTAACTGACTCTTTAAGTTTTCTATTATTCAAGACGAGATGCTCCAGGATTTCAATTTGTACTATAGATTAAAAACAGATATCAAAACTACGGATCTTTTGAAAAATATTTATCATTATCATGACATTCGCGTGTCTTTGCCATCATGCTATTTTCTGGTTTTATTATATTGTGAAGCTAAATTTCAGTGTCAGAGACGTAGGGATTGTCCCTATGTATGTTTGATACTGAATTTTAGCCTCATAGCCATATTATATTTATATATATATATATATATATATATATATATATATATATATATATATATATATATATGTATATATATAAGGCTATGAGGTTAAGATGAGTTCAGATCACTGTGGAATCCGGGTCCCTTACACGCAGTTTGTTGGATACAATACATTAGTTTTCAGTTTTTTAATTGCATTTTATGAAACGCACTGACATCATCATCATCATCATTTCAGCCTATCACATAGGCCTCCCCCATAGATTGCCACAAGAGTTTGTAGATCTCATTTTGGGGGGATTTTGACATAGTTGCAACCCTTGGTGGGCGGGTTGGCAACCGCAGTTTATTTATTCAGATTTTCCAGAAAGATGCTGCTGCCATCTTTTCTTCATTTTCCCAATGTCGACTTTTACGACACCCACGGGATGAGATGGGGTGGAAGATACTCTTAAGCGGCACACGGCACACCGACAACAGAGTGACAAACCAACACCTAACATACGACGGATTGGCAGTAAAGAAAACTAAAACGTATGGTTGCCATCCTGAAGATAATGATGAAATTCCTCTTTGTTAGTAATCGGGTGGCCACTTCTTTTCAGTAACCATACTAAACAAAGCAGCGTTATGACTTTACGCTGCTATTGTATGGGACGAATATTAAGGTTTTTAAATGTTTGGTACAACATGACTCGTAAGCTTGCTGTACTTTAGTAATTGTCGAACGTACTAGAAGCCGTCCGCTTTCACCCCACTTCGATGTGTCGGTCGTATCTAATAAAACTTCATGGGAATTAAGCGTATTTATTAATTAATTATTACTGACGAGCTCGTATGAAAACACTAATGAAAGTAGAAGAAGCGAAAGATGTGTCAGGATCGTAGCTTGTGTGAAGATATGATCTCTGCGGACCCCAATGGGAAAGAGGCGTGACTATGTATGTATTAATTAAGTGTGAAGCTGTATGAAGTGAATCGTAGATTCAATTACTGGCACAGAAGTATTCCATTATGGAAATCAGGTGTGTAGACCAACCTAAATGTTAGATTTTTTGGGGGATAGATTTAAAGGCTTCTTTTTTATTTAAAAACGGTTTTTTACTTAAAACCCGATGGTAAGTGCAACGTCTGCTCATAACAAATGCCTTATCACCCAGAAAATTTCTGAGAGTCCACACTATGCCCATTACCCTGAGACATCACTTCTTAAATCTCATATGCCCTGTGATTACGCTAGCTCACAGTGCCCTTCAAACCGAAACACAGTAATGTTTGCTCACTACTGCTTCACCTACCTAGACGGATTCCTGCATAGGAATCCTACCACCAGTATAGATTTAAAGGCACACTTATACTTATGCTCAGGGGAAATGTATGCTCATACTAGATAATTCGAAGATCTGGCTAATTGTGATCACTAATTAGCAGTGATACTCGTGAGTACTCAGCTCCGGGCCGGGCTCTCCTTAGATTTTATAGAACGCGAGTGATTTGAGTTCGAACGTAGAAGCAACACTAAAATTTTAGGTGTTGATTTATCACCGGCACACCGATGAGGGAAAACATCGTAAGGGATCTTGCATGAAGTCCGCTAGCCTACATTGGAACAGCGCGGCGAACTGTTCCCTGCTCCAAAGCCATCACAAAAATGAGATACTTAGGCAGCAAAAATAAATATAGCCAAAATAAAAGAGTTTCATCATCGGCGACGGTCACGTATCGTTTTCCACGCGGACGAAAAGTGGGCTACGTGAGGGGTCTCTGCCTACTCCATATATGGGAAAACGGCGTGACTATATGTATGTATTATTATCACTATCGTCTTCATAATCTTCAGCCTATAACAGTCAACCGTTGGTCGTAATCGCCTCCATAGGTCGACGAATTGACGATCTCAGTATCAGACTAGAATAGAATAGAATAGAATATTTTTCATTCAATATAGAAGATCATTTACATAATACTAATTGAACGTAATTTTTTTAAGATACACACATTTCACACAGTTCACATGCTGTTGCCATTCACCGGTTTATTGTGGTAAAGACGCTACGACATTGTCATTTGAGATAACCATTCGATGTAAAGTGTTTTAAAACCTGAATTCAGAACAAAACAAAATCCAGTAAATGGTTAAACGCAAAAGCGACATAAAACCCGCGAGTCTGGATACAATTTGCGCCATCGACGAGCAGAGAATTCCCTGTTCGAACAAGTTCTTTTCAATTTCACCTATTGAAAACTCATTTTTTTTCTCTACCGTAAAACACCGTCGCAACTTTTGCGAAGAGAATTCCTACGAACTTACAGTCTGTTGAACTGTAAATTAAAATGTTAAGCTTTGAATGTTTTGCACATGGTCGCTACTATAGAAGACATACATACAGTCGCGCCTTTTTCCCGTATAAGGGGTAGACAAAGGTCCGTAAAGGTAAACTGCCAGCTCTTGAGGTACTTAGAGAAGCACCAGCTGATTAGCCACCGCCAGTACGGCTTCCGTCGGGGTCGCTCAGCTGGTGATCTTCTAGTGTACCTCACTCATCGATGGGCGGAGGCAGTCGAGAGCAAGGAGGAGGCCCTGGCAGTTAGCTTGGCTATAGCGAAGGCCTTTGGTCGGGTCTGGCACTAAGCACTTCTTTCGAAGCTTCCTTTTTTTGGGCTTCCCGAGAAATTTTGCAATTGGGTCACTAGTTTTCTCACAGAGTGGAGCATCAAGGTCGTAGTTGACGGTGCATGCTCGGACTCTTAAGTCTGTGAATGCTGCTGTCCCACAAGGCTGTGTGCTATCACCAAACCTGTTTCTTCTGCATATCAATGATATGTTGCAAATTAGTAACGTTCATTGTTATGCAGATGACAGCACTGGCGATGCCGTATACACCGGCCGTGCTAATATTTCTCGGGAACACGTCGACGAGTACCGGAACAAACTTGTGTCTGAAGTCGAGATTTTGTTAGACAAAATCTCGGATTGGGCCGACTTAATTTAGTCTAGTTCAACCCTAAGAAGACACAGGTTTGCGCGTTTACCGCTAAAAAGAAACCCTTCGTCGTATCACCTCATTTTGATAGCACTCCCCTCGTTGCCTCAGCCAGTATCGGTATTCTTGGCGTCGACATATCGAGTTACGCTCAGTTTCGCGGTCACCTGGAAGGGAAGGCCAAATTGGCTTCCAAAAAGCTTGGCGTGCTCAGTAGAGCGCGACAGTACTTCATGCCGGCTCAACGCTTGCAACTTTATAAGACGCAGGTTCGGCCGCACATGCAGTACTGTTCTCATCTCTGGGCGGGGGCGCCCCAGTGTCAGCTACTTCCATTTGACCTGGCTGGATCCACTGGCTTTGCGAAGAGATGTTGCATCTCTTAGCATTTTTTATAGGATCTTCCATGGGGAGTGTTCCGAGGAATTGTTCGGATTTATTCCAGCCGCTGATTTTCACCATCGCACATTGCGGCACAGCGCAAAATTCCATCGTCACCTGGATGCGCAGCATTTCAGCACAGTGCGTTTTTCGCAGAATTTTCTGCCACGCAAAAGCACTTTTTGGAATGTGCTGCCGCCAGCGGTTTTTCAGGACCGATACGACTTAGGAACCTTCAAGAAAAGAGACTATTCTTTTCTCAAAGGCCAACAACACATCTGCTATTCCTCTGGTATTATAGATGTTCATGGGCGGCGGTGATCACTTACCATCAAGTGAGCCGCTTGCTCGTTTGCCCCCTCTTCCATAAAAGAAAGACAAGCAAAACTTTCACCTGATGGTAAACGGTGTGTCACCAAGAACATTTCTGTGTCGCCACACAGCTCCTCCCGCTGGGACATCAGTTCGTAAGTCTCATGTGTCCATTAATAACACTAGCTAGCAGTGCCCTTCACACATACACACACACACACACACTAATTGTTAACACTGCTTCACGGAAGAATAACAGGCCTTGACGGACCTCTACGGACGTTTGAACCAAAAACTAAACACTAGAAATGTTATATATAACACATATGTGATAATAATAAAATAACAAGTGTATACCCTCCTTTACAAAGCCTCACATAACAAGCGTCCGCTCCGCTGCGTTCCGGGTCGGGCACATTTCGTTTGAGCTTGCCTAATTGTGTGTATTCAGGATAAGGAAAAATAAACAAAGCCGCGCCGCAAAAGAAAACCACCTAGAATCCTATAGCTCTTTAGCGGACCCACAAAACGGAGCTTACAGAAGGTGCCCTTTGTTCAAAAGACCGTTTCGGCCAAACTTGTCGGATTTGAATTTAAAATGCGCAAAGTTGCGACCCTCACAGTCTGTTAATTTTTAAGTGTACCGGCGACACCTGACGTCCGCTGCCTTCGTTTCCTCCATCAACGCTCTAATAGAAAATAAAATATTACTTATTCAACCATTTACGGCTCGGACGTTTTCGTAACTAGAAAATAATTCACTTAAGTCAAAACTTAACGAAATGCTTTTAAGTTTTCCTTAATAATTAAATTAAAACACTGTATAGCTGTTTGTTAGAACGTCGGCTGTAATATTTTCTGTTCAATGAAAAAATGTTTTTTTGTCTTTAATAAAGCCTTGAATAACAATGAAAGGGAACCTTGAGAATCGCAAACATACGAGTATAGTCAAACAGCGAATCTTTTACTGTATATATAAATTAAGACTCAATTTTCAATTAGTATATCCAAGCGCATAAAAGTAAAGTAAAGTTTCAGCCTATAAATGTCCCACTGCTGAGCACAGGCCTCCTCTCATTTCTGAGAGGGTTTAGGATCTAGGAAAAATCCGCCACGCTGCTCCAATGCGGGTTGGCGGACTTCACATCTCTTCGAAATATTTCTATTCCTCGGGCATGCAGGTTTCCTCACGATGTTTTCCTTCACCGCTAAGCACGTGGTAAATCAGCACTTAAAATTGTAGAACAATTTTAGAGGTGCTGGCACCGGGGATCGAACCCAGGTTACTCGCTTACTATGAAATTAAAAGCGAGCACCAGGCCCCTGAGCTACCACGGCATCCAATCCAAGCGCATGGTGTGTAGAATTAAGAAACGTTTTTATGTATGTTTATTTACAACGAGCTTAATAGAATCTACCAACCCATCTCATCCCGTGGATGCCGTAAAAGTCGACTGAGGGAAAATGAGTAATTTTAATTATTTTTATTTTAATTTTTAATGTTTGATTAATGCTCGTGAATTGTGAATTTTATCAATGAGGACAGAATATCAGTGGCAACACTGCTGTAGCATCATGCTCAGTCGGATGCTACACGGCTACGTAGCTTCAATCTAATGTAATCTACGATATATTTATTGTCTATTGTTTTTTTATTTGATATAGTAACGAGACGAGCAAAACGTTCACTTCATGGTAAGTGTCTGTCTATAACAAATGTTGTCTCACCCAGAATATTTCTGTGGAGCGCCACACTGCTCACGTCACCTTGAGACATTAGTTCTTAAGTCTCATATGCCCAGTGATTACGCTAGCTCTCAGTGCCCTTCAAACCGAAACACAGTAATGTTTGCACACTACTGCTTCACGGCAGAATAAATGGCCCAGGGGTGGTAGGTATGTACCACCCCTGGGCCATTTATTCTATAAATATTTAGTAGGATATATATTTAGTAGGATAGGAATATATATATTTAGTAGGATTCCTGCAGTCTCCAAATTTACTACTACTGCCGCGTGGTGGCGGAGAGAATTTATCACCCCATCTCGTTCCGTGGGCGTCGTAATAGTCGACAAAGGGATAATGAAAACCAGGAGATGGGCAGCAGCATCTTTGATAAACATCTCATTCTCATTCGGTTGACAACTCGCCTGCCAAGCGTGGCAACTATGGTTTTGCCAAAATCAAAGCTACAAACTTTTGTCACAATCTATGGGGGAGGCCTAGTGTTCAGCAGTGGACTAGTGATAGGCTGAAATGATGATGATAATTTCTACAGTAACTCCGATAAGTACTGTTCATAAAATGTACTGTTCCAAGCACGAGCTTGGAATAGCACAGTAATAATGCACTGTGGATGAGGGCGCTGATTATCGGAGGTACCGGTATTCATTCCTAGTTCGGGAATCAGAGACTTCTCTATACCTGTATGTAATGATCACGTCAATAATTTTACTAAATACTAGCGGACCCGATAGACGTTGTCCGGCCCGAACGTTGGCTTGCCTGCTGTTAACAGATTCAGCAAACGATTTTTCGATATTCGAATTATCGATAAACTGTATACCGAGTGATTTTTGTCATTTTCCTAGAGCTCTATCGCAGCGCCACCTACCCGGTCCAATACTGAATCTAAACCATCTCGGGAACCACACAAACACACAAAAAATTCATCAACTTCGGTCCAGACGTTTAGGAGTTCAGTGAAATACACACGCACAGAAGAATTATATATATAAAGATTTGTCATTATTTAAATATATACCAATATCATGCAATCAGCTGATAGTAAGTCTTATCATTTCGTAAGGAGAACGACAGATTTTTTAAATTCTCATAATACCATAGGAAAAGTATTTGAAACATAAACATTATAAAATCATAGAAAAACACTTATATTTTATTTAAGTTTATAATATTTATTTATTAGACTACGGCGACAGCTACCGAATGCCGTCGGAAGTTATCAACTGCGCAGGAGATATTATAGTGCCACAAGTGTACGTGCAAACACAGACACTCACTAATCCCCACCAACCTCCCCGTTGTAATGCTCATGCGATAAGATCGGAGGTAGTCCAGGATGCAGTATCAGAGACATAAGGAAACTCACAATACAACCAGATCCGAAAACAAACAATTTGTGTTTTTGCACAAATGTTGCCTCCGACTGGGATTCCAACCCACGACCAGCGGCGTGGTAATCAGGCATTCGCAACACTAGGCCACACAGTCATGACGATAATTAATAAAATAATTATGAGTATTGAAACTTTAATTGTAACCGCTTCAACTTGACTAAACAATGTTCTGTAAAATCAATTGTAATGGATTCCAGGAGAGCATTCCACGAAATCTCATTAGCATGCCAGCAAAAGCATCTTTAATAAATTAACGACTTATGGGACCGTCCCCACTGTGATCGGGAACAATCGAGGATAATCGGACGTCTCCAGGATAATTGCCGCTCCCTACTTCTTGGAATGTCTCCAAATTGAAAATGATATCGATGAAACTCTCATTCTGTCGTATATTGTCGGATAATTTTATATGAATAATATTTGAATTCTCAATTTCAAACTTTCGATATGAGCGTTTTCGATGCAAACTTTGATAGTATCCGAGTCTTTTATAGATTCTGTGAAAATTAAAATGTGTGACTTTACTATAATACCCTCCTCGGATATCGCATAGTGTTTTTTTTTTTAAATAAGTAGTTTATTTCATGATAATTTGGCCAACGTATTGTAAATGTTATCATCCGCCTTTCGAAGTCCACTGTTAGTATTTTTTTTTTATTGAATAAGTGACAAAACGAAACTTTCAACTGACGATAAGTGCAACGTTTGCCCATAACAACTGTGCCACCCAGAACATTTATGTGTGACACTATAGTGCGCCCGTCACACTGAGGCATCAGTTCTTAAGAATCATATTCCCAGTGATTACACTAGGTCTCAGTGCCCTTCAGACCGAAATGGAGTAATTTTTGCACACTGCCGTTTCACGGCAGAAGAACTGGCATTGCGGTGGTACGTAGACGGGCTCCTGAATGCTAGCCTTTCCACGAATACGCCACCAAAATCTTTCATGCACTCAATTAAATTGTGCCGTGTGGTAGCGGCCTATGCCGTGTGGTAGCGGCCTAAGAGAATCTACCACCCCATGTCATCCCGTGGGTGTCGTAAAAGTCGACAGAGGGAAATTAAAACCAGGAGATGGGCAGCAGCATCTTCCTGGAACATCTAAATAAATAAACTGCGGTTGCCAACTCGCCTGCCAAGCGTGGCAACTATGGCAAAATCCCTCCAATATGAGAGCTACAAACTTTAGTGGCTTTGTATGGGGGAGGCCTGTGTTCAGCAGTGGACTTGTGATAGGCTGAAACGACGACGACGACGACGACTCAATTAAAAATATTCACGCTAGGCAGGGAAATGGTGACGCTCGCGCTAGTTATACTGCTTCTCATCACTAGTCTATGAGTGGGCTTGGCAGTTTCACATGGCCTTCCATCAGTTACACTTCGACTCCTTCCAAATGCCAACACACTTGCGGCGAACAGCCTCGCAAGTGACTTGCCATTTGGATAGAAACTAGTATCAAAAAAAAGTACAGTTTCAGCCTATCAATGTCCCACTACTGAGCAAAGGCCTCCTCTCATTTCTGAGAGGGTTTTGGAGTTAGGAAGAATCCGCCACGCTGCCTCCAAAGCGGGTTGGCGGACTGCACATGTCTTCGAAATATTTTTTATTTTTATTTCTCAGACATGCAGGTTTCCTCGCGATGTTTTTCTTCACCGCCTGAGCACGTGGTGGTAATACAGCACTTAAAATTGCTATTAACAATTTTAGTGGTGCCTACACCGGGAATCGAACCCAGGCCACTCGCGTACTATGAAATTTAAAGCGATCGCCTAGCCCCTGAGCTACCGATGGCTAGTATATTTCCCTCTACTGAAAATGTAATGAAGTAAACGTTTTGAAAAGGGCTGTGTTTGGCGTTTTTTATTTGGCTGCACAGTTACCTTAGGGGGCGCAGTTGCGTGTGCGCCATCGTACACGTAGAGGTGGTCATTGCAGTCGAGCTGCAGTAAGTCGAAGTGCAGCATGAACCGCTGCAGAATGCTGTGCGTCTGGAAGGTGACGGTGCAGTCGAGATTGCGCTCGTTGCGCGACCACAGCACCCCGCCATCCAGTTTTCGGTACTGACGTTGCAGAAAATGATCTTTGCACAGCGAGTCCATATAATCTGTGGGCAATAGATAATGTATTTAATGTCAGGGTATAATAGAGTAGTAGTAATGATACCTTAGTGTTGTTTCAAACTATATTACCTATATATTAGATATCATTATTAAATACCACTGAGCTCTTTAACAGACAGTTTAAATTTTAATGATGATGATATTAATGAAATAGTTATGGTGACATTTCAAACAGTTGCTGCACAACTATGTTATATGTTATAGTGCCGTAAGTATAGCACCAACACAGAGGCACTCAAACGGATTCACATATTCCAAAACCGACGTCTAGCGATAAAATCGGAAAAGAGAAACAGTGCACACAGACTTCACAACGTACAGGTACGCTGACTTCTTCTCCGCTCTGTCCTTAACTCCAGTATCGATTAAGATTTATTTCGTAATATAACATATAGTTTAAATGATATTTGAATAATTTGATGAGCCGTGGTAGCTCAGGGGCTAGGCGCTCGTTTTAAAATTTCATAGTACGCGAGTGACCTGAATTGGATTCCCGGTGCCGGCACCACTAAAATTGTTAATTGCAATTTTAAGTGCTGATTTGCCACGTGCTCGGCGGTGAAGGAAAACATCGTGAGGAAACCTGCATGTCTGAGAAATAAAAATATTTCGAAGACATGTGCAGTCCGCCAACCCGCATTGGAGCAGCGTGGCGGATTCTTCCTAGCTCCAAAACCCTCTCATAAATGAGAGGAGGCCTGTTCTCAGCAGTGGGACATTTATAGGCTGAAACTTTACTTTTTTTGTATATAATTTGATACAAAATAATTAAAAACCTTTTTTAGTGAGATTCCACAATCTCCATGCAGTCTTTACATCTAAACAGACCAATGAATGTGATACAAATATTACTGAACAGACTAAAAAAAAAATACGAATTCTTCAGCAGTTTCATGTCCCGTCTGGATACTCTGCCTTGTATTTAAGATCCACTCCAACAAGTTCACGAACTCCATCTTAGCGAACAATCTAAGATATTTAAATTATGGAAACAAGAAGTGCCGATCCAAATTTCTGAACCAAACCTTATCAAATTCTCATACTTTCTTTAGGCAGATTATTTTCTGTTTTGATTCCTTTACTTTAAAGTTCAATATCAGTTTTTTTTATCGATCGACCGGGTTACACGTACAAGTATCTTATAGATAAATGATTTTATCGATATTTATCAATACGTCCGTATGTAGTCATCTTGCTCAGATTAAGTGTGCCAACAAGAAGGCAAGCAAGCATGTTTGACTAACATAATGTGTGGTGAATATTAAAAGTAGTGTTGGATTCTCTGAGTAGAGCCATGTAAGTTGATAAATTATGTTTATTTTAAATTTCGCGAATATAACATACTATGTGGTGGCGGCTCGTTGAAAGAATACTACCACTCCATCTCATCCAATGGATCTCGTAAAAGGCGAGTAAGGAATTAAACTGCACTGTGCACCCAACGGCGTATTGTGGCGATGGGCTCACCACATATCACACCAAGTGCATTATAATGTTTTGTTGAAACGTGGGTTGCGGCAGTCATCTGTTTTTGCAGTGAGTGCCCAGTCTCTGACTACCCCTTATGGGATACGGTCGTGATCTTATGTATGTATGTATGTATGTATAAAATATTTATCCACCAATTTTGCCGCGTGCCGTGTCCAAAATATATTTTTGGGAAGCGAGATACGCATTTCATTCACCTGATAGTAAGTGCAGTGCCTGCTCGTAACTTATGCTATGTCACCCAGAACATTGTAGCAATTCCATTAGATATCAGTGTTCTTCAGGCTCACATTTCACCGGGTTCTTTAGGAACTCCTTCACCGTCCGGGCTGCAATTCTTTGGAACTCCTTGCCCGATGACATCAGGAAAGCGCCCAATAAATACTCCTTTAAGAAGTTGGTTCGTGATAATTTAGCAGAGAATCATGAAACCGTAAATAGTTAGTAGTTGGTCACCGTTACAAGTGTGCATTTATTTCATTTTACGTTTATTTATATGCATAATATGTATCTATACTGTATTCTTCCTAGCTCAGCAGTTATATATATATATATATATATATATATATATATATTTATATTTTACTTATTTAGTTATTTAAATTATTTTTTTTTTCTTTTTTTTTTTTCTTTGCTTACCTTTTTTGCTACACCTAATCAAAATCTCACCACTCCATGGGTTGACTGGGAGGAAATGCCTAAAGGCATTAAGTCCGCCCTTTGTATTCTTTAATGTAAAGGAAGCAATAAAGATTTAAATAAATAAATGTTACATACTACCCCTTGATGGTGGAATATCTATCACTACTCTGAAATATCTGGATAATACTAGACTACACTGTGCAATGCCCAGATGCATCTTCCTTGTTGTTCACAATTTTATAAGCTAAAAATAAAACTTTTATGTCTGATTTTGTAGTAAAAGTTTTTAATCCATAACTAATCATATTTTTAATTTCAATATTTAAAAAGAAATAAATATGTACAATCACTGTCAGAAACTTGGCCGTGTGGTAGCGGCCTAAGAGAATCTACCACCACATTCTCATCCCGTGGGTGTCGTAAAAGTCGACAGAGGGAAAATGAAAACCAGGAGATGGGCAGCAGCATCTTGCTGGAACATCTGAATAAATAAACTGCGGTTGCCAACCCGTCTGCCAAGCGTGGCAACTATGGCAAAATCCCCCCAAAACGAGAGCTACAAACTTTTGTGGCAATCTATGAGGGAGGCCTATGTTCAGCAGTGGACTATTGATAGGCTGAAACGACGACTGTCAGAAAACATACATAACCCTACTAATTCAATTTAAATCACTTTTATTAATTATTTTTTGTTTAATACTTTGGAGGCGATAATAAGGATCTAAATATATAAGGAATAATCTTAAGAAATGATAACATATAATAATTTAGTTTCTTTAATATTATATGTTCAAACATTTCAGGAACGTCACCAGTGTGCTGGCTTCCTTAATCATAATGTTTTTCCTCGCGACGACATCTTCAGCACCTACTCCTCGAATCTTAGCTACTTTAGTATCTGTTGAGACAACCGGATTAGAAGTGCCAAGAGATCTCATAGCTGGCACTGGAGTTGGTACCGGAGCTATGCAGCTGGTTATCAACGTGCATACGGACAGCCACGGCAATATTGAGGTATACACAAACTAGAAGCGAAGATTTAAAAATCTATTATAAGTAAACGAGGTCAAAAAAGAAACATACGAAAGAAATAATAACAAAGGTAATATAAAATGACAACACGGCTTAGTAAACGGACTTAGTAATTGACATTGAGCCTATCAATTAAATGATGTGATTTTTTTTTATAAAATGACTATAATGAAATAAATTTCAAAAGCATATAATGTTCACGAATGCGAAACTTATAGCCGATAAATGAATATTAAAGAAGATTTACGATATGACACGATAACATAAAAGCAAAAACATTTATTACTACTACTCTCATTTGAATAAATATTGGTTATTTACGTATCGTCCGCGAAGGAATTTTCGTTCAAGAGATGGCTACAAATATATTAGACAAGGAAAAATCAAGGATCACAAATAAAATATATCGACGAATCCAAACTCCACTCCACCGTGCACGCCGCAGCTTAGAGATCAACGCCCTGACAATTCATCGGAAACGGAATGTTTGACACCAATATTCATCAAATTTATACATTAATGTGTGCGAACGAAATCGTCTCACGTTTCACCTCTCAAAGATATGAGGGGACTTATCGTATCGGCACAAAGAAGCCGCGATAAAAGGGAGAATTTCTCTCTGGAAGAGTGAAGTCGGAAACGTATTTATTGCTAACGACACGCCTACGCCCGGAATACGAACGGCGGGCCACGGTCTCATGACGACATAAGTTTTATGGTGCTGTTTCGGTAATCCTACAGGTATTTTTATGTTCGAAAGAAATATTATCAGCCCGTTTCATGTAAAAATTTATAGCTACATTTGAAACACTTCTGAATAGT
Organism: Luehdorfia chinensis; assembly: GCA_019845155.1. Lineage (NCBI taxonomy): Eukaryota > Metazoa > Arthropoda > Insecta > Lepidoptera > Papilionidae > Luehdorfia > Luehdorfia chinensis. The sequence continues at coordinate 13,693,435 of JAHVAK010000103.1, forward strand.
GATGCACTTAAATAATAATTTCTTTGTTAAGTAAAAAGAAGGAAGTATTTGCTTAAAAACGTCGCACTGCTAAGCACAAGTCTCCTCTCATTTCTGATAATAGGTTTAGAAAGGAATAGTCCGCCACGCTGATTCGATGTGTGTTGGCTTTGACGGTCTTTACATGTCCGCGAAATATTTTATTTCCTCAGAAGCGCAGGTTTCTTTACGATGTTATTCTTCGCCGCTTTTCCAGTGGTAAATCAGCAAATAAAATAGCAAAACAATATTGGAGGTTCCGGCACCGGGCTACGAACTTAGGTCACTCGAGTATTATGACATTTAAGGGGAGCGCCCGCCCGCTGAGCTACCGCAGATCTATTATAACTAATTACTCAGTAGCATAAGTGATTAAGTAAACTTAAGTACGCAGTATTTTAAATCACGAGGTGGTTTCTTTTTTTATTATCGCGTTCGTTGCGCTCTTTATAGACAACAAGCTGATGCCCGCGACTTCGTCCGCTTGAATAAAGGTTTTATTAAATATCCAGTGGAGACTATTTGATTTTCCGGTATGAAAAGTATCCTATGCTCATTTCCAGGATGCAAGCTAGATTGTAGATTGTAGATTGCTACGGGCTGATTTCCGCAACTCCTCGTATGTGCGCGTATTTTGCGTTAGGATGCAAGCTATCTCTGTGCCAAATTTCGTCAAGATCGCTTCAGAGGTTGAACTTGGTTGGGGACAGAGTGAGTTACTTTCGCATTTATAAGTTAAGTGTGGATTGTTGGAACATGGTATCTTAAAAGTCAATAATTCGTTAGAATTGTTACTAAACACATCGAAATATATACATATTTCCCCATTCCACATATTTTATAAAAAAAAAAAGTATAACGTTTGAAGCTTTTAACACAATCAGTAAAAGATAACTAAAATATATGTTGAAAAGGAGAACCATTATTGAAATAATCTATTATATATAAGATATCTGTTCAATTTTGAATATTAAAATTGCACAATAAACAAGCCGTGTGGTAGCGGCTTAAGATAATCAACCACCCCATCTCATCCCGTGGGTGTCGTAAAAGTCGACAGAGGGAAAATGAAAACCAGGAGATGGGCAGCAGCATCTTGCTGGAACATCTGAATAAATAAACTGCTGGTTGCCAACCTGTCTGCCAATCGTGGCAACTATGGCAAAATCCCCCCAAAACGAGAGCTACAAACTTTTGTGGCAATCTATAGGGGAGGCCCTTGATCAGCAGTGCACTAGTGATAGGCTGAAACGACGACGACGAATAAACAAGGTTTCCATTGAAATATATCATATTATGGGGAAGATAATGAAAATTAATTTAAAAAAATGTACCAAAGCGAGCTATTAAATATATTTAAGGTTACATATTACTTCCTAATACGAACTAAATATGTTACTGTACTCTACTGTGCCTATCGATGTACTGTAAAAAATGTACCAAAGCGAGCTATTAAATATATTAAAGGTTACATATTACTTTCTAATACGAACTAAATATGTTACTGTACTCTACTGTGCCTATCGATGTACTGTATTTTCTATAAAATTATGATGGTTTGATTAGAAGCTACATGTATGTAACGAATCAACTAATTGTATTTTATTTAAATCTAATGTTAAATAACTGGGAATACGGATCGGTTTATGTAGTCTGGATTCCGAAAGAGCTCAATCGTATAAAATCACGAATTCAATATGACTTTTATCACATACAGTCTACATCGCAAAGTGACTTTGCCATAAAAATAACTACACGGCTAAACGAAGCGAAATATCGAAACGTTCCAATCGCTAAACTACTTATCTATTCAAATAAATAAAAATGAAGTGTCTATTTGTAATAACAAAATAAAAGCTTTTTACTCACTGCTTATGAAAGTATATACGGTACTTGGAAGAAAAACAATTTTTTTTTGTCTGTTTGTCTGTTTGTTCCGGCTAATCTCCGAAACGGCTGGTCCGATTTTGACGGGATTTGCCCTGACAGATAGCTGATATTATAGCGGGTAACCTAGACTACTTTGATCTAAGAAAAATAATTAGAGTTCCGCGGAAAAAATGAAAACTCCAAAATCCGATTCGAATAGGGGAGTATAAATGTATGTCATCAATCACGGTCGGCTTTTTTACGCGAGTGAAACCGCAGGGCACAGCTACTATATTTCACAATCAGTAAAAGTAGTACAATTATTTTAACCCTTTATGTTAGGTTAACATTAATATTGGTGGTTTTGTTTTGTGTACTCGTGTTGTTAACAAAGAAATCGTTAACAATATAAGCTATTTCGCAGTTGTTCAAGAGGCGAATCGTTCGCCTTAAGTTCTGCAAACTGGTCTGGTCATTTTGCAAACTTTTATGTGCTATATAAGACCGACATCGACCCCTGATTTGCATTGATTATAGTGATTCAGATTTTCAGAGATTAGCCGGAACAAACAGACAGACAGACAGACAAGAAATTTAAAAATAGTTTTTTTTTTCTTATAAGTATATATACTTTCAGAATCATTGAGTGAAAATCAGATATTTTGTTATTATGAACAGATCAATTTTATTTATTTCTATAGATAAATCCATGATCAGTTTCGTAGTTGGGTCGCCTTTACTTCGGCTCTATAGGATATTAATGATGACCTTTTGTAAATATCAGTTTTGTGTGCTCGCAGCACCGATAACCGTAGAGGAAGTGGCAAGCTTGTACCGGCAAGCGCAGTGTGTGCACTGTTTTGTGGGAAGTCGATGGATGCAGGTGGCTCAGCACCGTGCTTTCTGGCAATGTTTGGTTGAGGAGGAAATGATGACGTGTAGTATAAACTTTTATCACATTAACGAAACTACAACACTTATTGACTTGAAATTTGGCATGCATATTCCTTTTCCGACAAAGGCCGACTAAGAATTGATTTTAAGAAAATTTGCTATTAAATGTGTCAAGGGGCTGGTGCGGATTTTCTCTATACAGGCTTTGACATAACAATAACTTCCCTACGAAGCCGGGGCAGGTCAGCTTGTTATATATATGTATGTATAATTTGACATTCTTTACGGTGAGGACGCCCGTAAAGGTAGTTCAAATCTAAAAGAAAAATGTTAACATGAGCCGTGCATTTTTGGGAACGCAATAGGGAGTAAGAATTGTTTAACTACCAAAATTGCCAGCGACGTGGTTCGGCACCTGTCACGTCTCGTTTCTCGCAGCGAAAAGTGGGCTGTGAGATTAGCCTCTGCCTTATATGGGAAAAAGCCGTGACTGTATGTATCTATAAGCCTTGCAGGAATGTTAAAGTAAATTTATGTAGTTTTTTACAAAATTTATTAAATAAAACAATGTGAATTCTGTTTCTTATAGTTTCTATTACTTCCATATTCCATACAAAGTTTGATAGTACTAAATAAATGACAGTAACTAAAAGCATTGCAAAAAGAAATAAGTAAAGAATTCTCAGCCAAAGGCGTTGATAACATTTCTATGAAGACAAAGCACAAATAACACAAAGGGGATAAAAGCAAGAAATATTTTTTTTCAGACTAAAAACACAGTCTTATATAACTTTAATCTTTATAATCGCTGGGAAAGGAAATAGGAAGGACGAGCAAAGGCAGTTTAGTAATATAATATATTACTAAACTGCCTTTTAGTTACTTAATAGCTCTAAGTAATGTCTAAATAATGTCATACAGTTGCTTGCAAGATATCGGGAAAAAATTTAATAATGCTGGAACGACGAATTGGAATTATACAAATGCAATTAAAGAAGATCAAGACGTGACTCAACTCGCTCTTAAATTCATAGCTTGAATGGTATATTCTTTGGAATACAATACGATACACTCAATATCTTGTCCTTCTAGTTCACTACTGCGACCACTTCAAAATAGTTTTTTTTTTAGATACCGTGATGATACGAGCAAAACGTTACCTGATGGTAAGTGCAACGTCTGCCCGTAACAAATGCTGTGGCACCCAGATAATTTCTGTGTGACACCACACTGTGCCCATCACCCTGAGACATAAGTTCCTAAGTCTCATATGCCCAGTGATTATGCTAGCTCATAGTGTCGTTCAAACCGAAACACAGTAATGTTTGCACACCACTGCTTCACGGCAGAATAACTGGCACTGGGGTGGCACCTAGACGGATTCCATTCATAGGAATCCTACTACTAGTAGTGTTGAAAACTGTCAACGCAGGAGATTTTATAGCGGCACAAATGTACGAAAAAAACAGAGGGACTAGTCCTGTGCCCGATGTAATGTGTTTCTGTGAGATCGTAGATAGGCTAGGATGCAGTGTCAGAGACACAGGGACAATCACAAAGCAGCCAAACCCTAAAATCCACAATTTGTTTATTTGCGCAAAGTTTATCTTCGGCTGGGACTCAAGCTCAGAAGTTCGATGGCTACGCGGTCATACTCTCTGTATGTACAATGATTGAAGTTATTTACTATATGTGGTAGAGTCACGCTGCATTCTGATACTGGTGCTAATACGTAAGTATTTTTTATAGAAGAAAGTGACTAGACGAGCAAAACGTTCACCTTATGGTAAGTGCAACGTCTCATCATCATCTTTCAGCCTATGACTAGTCCACTCCTGAACATAGGCCTCCCCATAGATCGCTACAAAAGTTTGTAGCTCTCATTTTGGGGGGAAATTCTGCCATAGTTGGCAGCTTGGTAGGACGGTTGGCTACCGCAGTTTGTTTATTGAGATGTTCCAGGAAGATGCTACTGCCCATCTTCTGGTTTTATTTTTCGACCTTCTTCCTCTGTCGACTTTTACGACACCCACGGGATGAGATGGGGTGGAAGATTCTCTTAAGCCGCTACCACATTCAAATACTGTGTCACACAGAACAATTATGTGTTGCACCACACTTCGACATTAGTTCATAGGTCTTATATGCCACTCGGCACATGGCATACTAAAACTTTTGAATTGCAAAATTTGTACCGAATTACTGAATCACACTTGCTCTCAGTACCCTTCAGACCAAAAAACAGTAATGTTTGCACACTACTGCTTCACAGAACAATAACTGGCTCTGCGGCGTAACCTACCTAGACGGGTACCTGCAAAGGAATCCTACCACCAGTAATTTTATTATCAAAAAGATGAAAATTAATATTAGCTTAGGAGCCGAGCTCGCCTGAAATGTTATGAAGTATAATGCATAATAAATGAAGCAGCTTGGCGGACTCTTCCCGGCTCCAAAAACCTCTCATAGATGAGAGGAGGCCTGGCCTCAGCGGTGGGACATTTATCGGCTGTTACTTTCCTTTTTATTAATATTCAATCATGGGACTACGCTCTCATAAAATACTTTTAGACCTTTACACTTATTTGCATCTTATTGCACCTTAAGCATTGAATTATTTCATACCAGCTGAAGCCCGCGACTACGTCCGCGTGGATTAAGATTTTTTAAAAATACCGTTAGAAAACTTAGACTTTCCGGAATTAAATTATCCGTTCCTATGTCCGTTCCCAGGACGGAAACTACCTCTGTGCCGAATTTCATCGAGATTGATTTAACGGTTGAGCAGTGAAACGGTAACAAACACACGGGGACAGAGAGAGTAACTTTCGCATTAATGAAATTAGTATGGATATATGACATAATAATATTATTTTATAAATTAAATATTTCAAATTTGTTTTCAATGTCTAAATGTATTTTAGATATCCAGCTTCCTACAACATAATCCAATTGGAATCGCTTAGCCACACAGCGGTTGCTGAAGCTCGCCAACCCGTCCGCAATCCGAATTCCGAGGTACGCCGGGGGTTGCAGCCCCGTCAGCAACATTTCTACAGATCGTTTATCAGCGACCTGCGAACGACGCGTCCGCTAAAATGTTTTTTAAAGAAATAGGTTATAATACTCAACGTCAAACTCTTTCGGATAACAATCATTGGTGGTAAACATATAAAGACTTAAACTTATTGAATAAAATTGTATTTGCAATTTATTCGTTTACGTAAAGTTTGATATTTTTTAAGGCTGGACAATGAAGTATCTTGCTTCATTCTCAGGCAGTGCCTTTAAAAAAATATCAAGGTACATAGTAACAATACAAAGGTGTCCGGCAGAGTAGAATAGCACCTACCTCTTTACTACCGAGGTGTCGTAAGAGGCGACTAAGCTGTTGTACGCACAGCCTATAATCGTGCAGAATAACACCGTAATATGCAATGCTGTCACTATACAGAGACTTCATAAGAAGGGTTATTATAATATTAAAGAATACATAGATGATGATAACCCCTGGGAATGAGGTGATCGCCGCCAAGCCATTTCTACATCTTTATAATGCCAATGTTATTGTACATTATTTTAAGAATGACTAAAAAAATATCCCGCTGGGTTTCTTACTGGTTCTTACCAGGACAGATGCATGTTTTGAGAACAGGTGCAGTTTAAAAAAAGAAAAAAAATAACTTTCAATAAGTATTATGTAAATAATCTATATTGAATAAAAATGTATTCTAATTCTATTCTATACTGCTCGTGAGAACGCAATGGGGAGAAATAATTTTTTGACTCGTACCAAAACGGCGGCGACGTGATTCGCCACCCGTCGAAACGAGACGCGTTTTCCGCGAGGGCGAAAAGTGAGCTACGTGATTGGCCTCGGCCTACCCCTTACCCTTGGCGGAAAAGTGGGCTACGTGAGTGGCCGAAGTGACTGGCGGGAGCCAGGAAGTCTCATAGCACAGGTCGTTTGGTCTCCTGTCCCCCGCAAGTACGAATCTTAAGTTGTATCATTGTATCCATGTACTATTTGTGGGAGAACTTTATTTATTTAATTATTATATACAAAGTTACATTAAATGAGATGACTCTGAATGAGAGATTAAACAGTAAAATTATCCATTACAGTATGATGTCGAAATATAAAAATCTGCGTCGTGCATTTAAGAGCAGCCTCTAAATTCAAGCCGAGAACGGACTTATTAAAAAGAAAAATAAAACGTTACTCGGCAAGTTGAAAACAAAGTTAATGGAATGGGATCTACGGACGAATTTCAAGAAAATAATCTCGATTCGGTCGAAACAGCGGGGACGGAAATGAAAAGAACGAGACGCCTGCGACGGCTATCCCTGTACCGCTCGGGCACGTTGAATGCCGGCGAGCGACACTTTACGGGCATGTCGGGGATATTACAGTTCAGGCGGCCATAGAGTCTGCGGAATGAGATACGAGAATAAACATGTCACATAATCCAGTTAAGTCCTGCAGTCAGAAAGATCCTGCGTTGTTATTACAAAGTGTTTATGCATTTTGTTCAAGCTTTATATCTTACTAGCTGATGCCCCCGGCTTCGTCCGCGGGGATATAGGTTATTTTAAACATCCCATTTGATTATCCGTGATAAAAAGTATCCTATGTCCGCCGCGAGGATGCAAGCTATCTCTGTGCCGAATTTCGACAAGATCGGTTAAGCGGTTGAAACGTGAAAAGGTAACAAACAGACCGAGGGACAGAGCAGAGTTACTTTCGCATTTATAATTAGTATGGATAAACTTATCTTGAATGCTCAAATGAATTTTATTAAACGACGTTATTGGCGTTGAAGACTGCGAATTGGCGACGTTGGCGAGAACTGGGCTACGGATATTGTATCTACCTACTACTACTATATAGGCAAAAAAGCGTGACTGTATGTATGTTTATATTTTTAATGACAGTGATTTTAATTTATTATTATTTTGTCTTTTTAATACTTAAAACTCGCGGTGTAGTGGCGGCTTAAGAGAATCTACCACCCCATCTAATCCCGCGGGTGTCGCAAAAGTCGACAAAAGGGAAAATGAAAACTAGGACATGGGCAGCAGCATTTTCCTGGAACATCCGAATAAATAAAGCGAGCGAGGCAAGCTATAGCAAAATTCCTCCAAAATGACAGTTACAGACTGTTGTAGCGATCTATGGGGGAGGCCCACCCGTATGTTCAACAGTTGACTAATGATAGGCTGACGCGTTTGATGTACGAGGTTGTCAAATCCAGACCCTTTCTTTCCCATCGGTTATTGGTTCTACGTGCTCTGTGCACGAGCCAAAACTCATAGAACCGGTAACCGGCGGAAAGAAAGGTTCACGATCAAACACCACATAAATCTCAGTAGGGAACCGCCAAACAAAAAAAACACGTCGTCTAGAGCTATCGAAATAGTTGAACTGATCTGAGGCGCCAGCCCGACAGTACCCGAAAGTATTTTGATGAATTTAAATCTTAATTTGATAATAAAAGTTAATAAATAAAAATAATTGTAGTTTTTAAAATACATTAAATTTTTACATATGTTTATATGACATTTAACCTACCTAAAAATGCTGACAATCGCTTTGTTTTTTTTTTTTATGATTAAATTAATATGAAATATGTAAAACGGGGCATTATCGTTTCCTTTCCCTCTATTTCGTAGCCCAAGTCGGCTCGGTTTGCGCAGTGTATAAGCCTTTGGCTTCTGCGCCGCGGGCGCGGGTTCGATTTCCGCACGGGTACAAATATTTGTATCGCCTACATATAGTTGTTCAGGGTCTGGGTGTTTGTGCATGTGGAATTTATGTCTGTAAAACGCACCCACGACACAGGAGAAATCCTATTGTGGAGCATCGGACTTAAAAAAAAAATCTCATTACTCTGCTCTCTTCAAAGTAAGAATGTACAATAACGCAATCATCTGGAACGAAAGGTCGATCCACAAGCGAGATTAAAAATGAGATCACGGGACTGCGAATATTTTTCACATTGTAGTACATAAACGAGTAAGTAGGAATTAAACTGCACTGTGCACCCAACAGCGCATGGTGGCGATGGGCTCACCACCTATCACACCAAGTGCATTATATTGTTTTGGTGAAACGTGGATTGTGGCAGTCATCTGCTTTTGCAGTGAGTGCCCAGTCTCTGATTACCCCTTATGGGATACAGTCGTGATCTTATATATGTATGTATGTATGTATGTAGTACATATTTTCTAACGCAAATAGGTCCTTGAAATTAACATAAATATGAAAGTCTTTTAAGTCTTAAAGTAGCACATCATCATCATCATATCAGCCTATAAGTGAGTGATGGTCTCCTAGCCGATTTCGACCACGGCGACAACTGCCGACTACTGTCGAGAGCCATCAACTGCGCAGGAGATATTATAGTGCCACAAGTGTACGCGCAAACACAGAGGCACTCACTCGTCCCTAACGTACCCGCGCCCGATGTAACGCTGATGCGATAAGATCGGAGGTAGGCTAGGATGCAGTGTCAAAAACACGGGGACAATCACAACAAAACCAGAACCGAAAACCAACAATTTATAATGATTTCTTATATTTACGCGAACACTACACATTTAAATGAAACTAATTTTACGGATTTTATCGCGTTTTATTTTATTATTTATAACCCGACGTTTCGAGTGCTTTACAGCACCCATGGTCACGGGCGGACTGAGGTGACAGATGTCCCGATGTCATAGTTAACCCAGAGTACCTTCAGCTTTTAATTATTATTCCTTGTCCGATCTACGCAGAAAGAGCTTACTGTGTCTTGAAGTCTTGCAGTGGTATGCTTGGTTTTTGATTTAATTTTATTAATTATAGGATCCCAAGCTGGTGGTAACCAACAATTTATGTTTTAGCACAAATGTTGGCTCCGGCTGGGATTCGAACCCAGGACCCGCGGCTTAGAAGTCAGGTACTCTGACCACTAGGCCACGCGGTCGGCCTATAAGTAGTCCATTGCTGAACATAGGCCTCCCCCATAGATTGCCACAAAAGTTTGTAGCTCTCATTTTGGGAGGATTTTGTGATAGTTGCCACGCTTAGCAAGCGGGTTGGCAACCGCAGCTTTTTTATTCAGCAGTTCTAGGAAGACCCTGCTGCCCATATCCTGGTTTTAATTATCCCTCTGTCGACTTTTACGACACCCATGAGATGAGATGGGGGGGGGGGTTAAGATTCTCTTATGCCGCCACCACCCGGCTAACAATGTAAAAGTACTAATAATAAAAGTAGCACAAACATCACATAAATCTGCAAATAAATATAATAGTATTTTATGATAGCCATATTTACATCTTTCTTCTTAAAATTAATCTCTTATGTAGTTTTATGTAGCGTGAATCGCTTAAGTTTTTAGATCATTTTTTTCTGTCGGTGAGAATATCATTTTACTACTAGATAAACAGACGAGAAGTGCAAAACGTTCAGCTGATGGTACGAGTAAGTGCAACGTTCGCCCATAACGAAAATGCAGTGTCGCCAAAAATATTTCTGTGCGGCACCACACCGTCTCATCTCTCGATACCATAAAAAAAATCATTGTTTTTCGTTCTCAGGCTTCGTTTATTTAAAAAAGTTGTTGTCCTATACCGTTGCCGCTATTAGAAAGGAAATTGGTAGGATTTGGTAGGAATGTAGGGTAGGATTCCGATGCAGGAATCCGTCTAGGCAAGTACCACCCAAGGGCCAGTTATTCTGCCGTGAAGCAGTACTGTGCAAGCATTACTGTGTTTCGGTTTGAAGGGCACTGTGAGCTAGCGTAATCACTGGGCATTTGAAACTTAAGAACTGATGTCTCAGGGTGACGGGCGCAAGGTGGTGTCACACAGAAATATTCTGGGTGACACAGCATTTGTTGAGGGCGGACGTTGCACTTACCATCAGGTGAACGTTTTGCTCGTTTCGTCACTTTATACAATAAAAAAAACCTTAATGAATTCTTTCGATTTACGCGAACACTACACATTTAAATGAAACTAATTTTACGGATTTTATCGCGTTCAATTTTATTATTTATAACCCGACGTTTCGAGCGCTTTACAGCACCCATGGCCACGGGAGGACTGAGGTGACAGATGTCCCGATGTCATAGTTAACCCGGAGTACCTTCAGCTTTTAATTATTATTCTTGATCCGATCTACGCAGAAAGAGCTCACTGTGTCTTGAAGTCTTGCAGTGGTATGCTCATTCATGCAATAAATTGTTAGAATGTAACATAGCATGTTTTACAAATCGCTCTTTTACTGGGTCCACTTCTTGTTAACATCTCCGCGACCGGCGAGCTCCGCACATAAAATTTTGGAAGGAAATCTTCTCAGGCCCAATGACGGCTGATCTAATTACATTATTAGACTCCCCTCTTTTTCGCTCCATAAAACTGCCATTGCAAAGTTTAATGTGTCGAATTACCGCCTCGAAATGGAGTTCGAGAACAGCAATATTGTGAATATTAAACGGTGTATTTCCTACTTTATGTTTAAATTAATACAGTAAGACTGTAAGGCTAAAGATGCACAGAATTAATACCAAAACTATAGCTTATATATACATACAGGCATGGCTATTTCCCATTGGGGTAGGCCATTTTTGGACCTTACAGGAAACGAGACGTTACGGGTGGCGGACCACGTCGCCGCCATTTTGTTACCAGTTGAAAATTCTTGCTCCCTGAGTCTAATTTTCCGCGGGGGCGAAAACTGGGTTAAGGGTTTGGTCACTGCCTAATCCTTGAAGCAGTAGTGTAGACATTACTGTGTTTCGGTTTGAAGTGCGCTGTAGTGTAATCACTGGACATTTAAAAAATATATAAGCACATATATAAATAGGTATTAACTAAATATTTATAATACCACCACCCCATCTCAACCCGTGGGTGTCGTTAAAGTCGACGAAGGGAAAATAAAAGCCAGGAGTTGGGCAGCAGCATCTTCCTGGAACATCTGAATACCATGCGGTTGCCAACCCGCCTGCCAAGCGTGGCAACTATGTCTAAATCCTCCCCAAAATGAGAGCAACAAACTTTTGTGGCAATCTATGGTGGAGGCCTATGTTCAGCAGTGGACTAGTAATAGGCTCTAATAACGATGACGATATGATGATCTAATAATCATGATGTACGCGTGTATATGCCCCGAAGCTCAACTTCTCTGAATTTTCCAATACGCTGCACGTTACAAGATTATCAAAAAGAAACATCTGGTACAAAAAATACTGCTTCTCTACGTGTTGTAAAAAGGCCATTAACCGCAAGCCTGTACTAATAAACGTCCCAGTACATACAACGCCTTATAAAATCAAATTACTTAAAAATCGATACGCTCATGTCTATGAAGCGCATAAGTTTCGTCCCCGATAGACACGCCTGCGGCATAATGGCAGCGTGGTCGCTGAATCATAAGTAGGAAGCGCGAGTATACTCCAGCGAAAATTGTAACTAAAATGCATTACGAACCGAGAGCTTCGACCGACGCTGTTGCGTGCCGTGTATTTATATTTTTCACACAATATTAGAGGCTTTATCTAGGGGATTGTCAAAGTCGTAATATTCTGCTTCATTGCATACAAAAAAAAAAACAAGCGCGCGCATTAGTGCTGTTAGTTATCATGACAATTTAAAATCCTTCCCAAAATATTATTTTAGACTCTATATTGTTAAATGTGTTAAGTATGTACAGCTTTGTTTAATATGATTAAATAAACATATTATTCGTTTTTTTTTTTCATTTATTTAAATAGCGATTCCCCACAGCAGGATTTCTTCTGTATCGTGGGTGCTTTTTGCATACATAAATTTCACATACATAACAAAACAAGAACCCGACTCCAACAATTTGTGTATTGACACAAAAGTTTGGCTCCGGCTGGGATTCGAACCCGGGACCTGCAGCGTAGAAGTATGGTTCCTACTAGACCACTCGACTCGTTTTCCTACTAGACTCGTTTAATATGATTGTTAAAGAAAATGTACGCAAGTGAGATATCAATTATCTCCTCATTTATTTAAGTGTCGATACTAGTAGATAGTAAGCGAGTAACCTGGGTTCGATCCCCGGTGCCAGCACCTCTAATATTGTTCTACAATTTTAAGTGCTGATTTACCACGTGCTTAGCGGTGAAGGAAAACATCGTGAGGAAACCTGCATGTCCGAGGAATAGAAATATTTCGAGGACATGTGAAGTCCGCCAACCCGCATTGGAGCAGCGTGGCGGATTCTTCCTAGCTCCAAAACCCTCTCAGAAATGAGAGGAGGCCTGTGCTCAGTAGTGGGACATTTATAGGCTGCAACTTTTTTTTTTTTTACTGAAAAATACTTTATATATTGTAGGTACAGAAAAAACGAAAATTTGATTTTACTTTCAATTTACTAAAGAAAGAAAGCTAAGATCCGCAAAAGTTTTGCAAAATGGCGTGCGGATCTTTGCAAATCAACTTTATTTTCTTATTACAATGAATTTCTGCGAAGTAACGCTTCATTCTATTATTAATTTACTTTCCGATTTGTATTCCGAATAGCAAAGGAACAAGAATAATACAATTAAAAATGTATTGTTATTATTTAAAATAAACATACATAAGATCACGACTGCTATCCCTATAAGGGGTAGTCGGAGACTGGGCACTCAATGCAAAAACAGATGACTGCCACAATCCACGTTTCACCAAAACAATATAATGCACTTGGTGTGATAGGTGGTGAGCCCATCGCCACCATGCGCTGTTGGGTGCACAGTGCAGTTTAATTCCTTACTCGCCTTTAACGAGATCCATTGGATGAGATGGAGTGGTAGTATTCTTTTAACGAGCCGATTTAAAATAAAAAATATGTTAAAATGTATAAATCAAATTATTTGTCGATGTTAATTATGATAATCAATACTAAACCATGGGGTTATAATCGTAGATGATAAAGCCACATAGAAAACACATGAATTATGTACCGTGAACAGTTTACCGCAATTTACATTCCCATTATCGAAGTGGCTACATCGACCTATATAAAGACGTGAAGTATCCTCCACGCACACCGACAGACAATGCTTAAGCTTAGAGTGGAAAACCTATTATATTTCCTTGTAGAAAATTAGGATTATTACGCGCAATATCCCGCTCGTACAGCTGTTTCGTTAGGAAAATTATTAACGAAGTTAGTAACGAATATATTTTCACGTGTAATATTTCATGGACGAGACACTGCAATAATACAATCTATACATATACTCGTAAGTCGAATAACATCACTAAATACTGTCTGATCAAATACTGAAGGTTGACTTCGTGCCCTGGCTTCGCACGGAATTCTGTAAACCAACACCAGCCCATTTCAGTATTCACTGGTGGTAGGATTCCGATGCAGGAATTCTTCTAGGTAGGTACCACACCAGGGCCCGTTATTCTGCCGTGAAGCAGTAGTGTGCAAAAATTACTGTGTTTCGGTTTGGAGGGCACTGAGAGCTAGCGTAATCACTGGGCGTATGAGACTTAAGAACTGGTGTCTCACGGTGTCGGGGGCAGTGAGGTCACACAGAAATGTTCTGAGTGACGCGGCATTTGTTATGGGCAAACGTTGCACTTACCATCAGGTGAACGTTTTGCTCATCTCGTCACTATTTCCATTAAAATATATATATATATATATATATATATATATATATATATATATATATATATTTATTCGTTCGTAATGGGTGTCTACGTCGGTCGCGATTAGACAGTGGCATTAACTTAATGTAAAAAAATACACTCCCCAATAACAAATCGTGCACATCATGTTTTATATGAATTTGAATTTTACTCGCAACCCTTTCATGAACTTGATATTTTAAAATAGAACTCTAGATCTTATCTCAAGTAAATTCGATAAGGTAAAAGGTAAGGTTAGGTAAAAGGTAAAGGATAGGCGCGTGTGTCGTAGAAGAAATATTTTGAAGTCCTAAAGACTTCTACTGGTGATAAGATCCCTATGCAGGAATCCGTCTAGGTGGGTACCGCAAGCCAGTTGTTCTGCCGTGAAGGAGTAGTGTTTGCAACATTACTGTGTTTCGGTTTATATGGCACTGAGAGCTAGTGTAATAACTAGGCATATGAGACTTAAGAAGTTTGTTGCCACACATAAATGTTCTGGATGGCACAGCATTTGTTATGGACAGCTTTGCTCTTACCATCGAGGGAACGTTTTGTTCGTCTCGTTACTGCATACTTCAAAAAAAACAGAAACGCCACCCATAAAATCGCTGAACAAATAAGTTAGACAAATCGCTACAGACACACGACGTCACAAAATTATATAGATCATGGCAAGGTGTTTGGGTATCGGAAACTATATTTACTAATATATCACAGGTAGCTTACGTAGCGGTAGTCTTATTTTTATCTCTTAGTAGATAGTAGACAATATCTTGAGAGGATGAAAGGATCTCTAATACTCAACTAATTGGACAGAGGGATATGAAGTTACAATATCATGAACGTAAAAACATATACATATTATGTGAAGCAAATAGGCATTCTTATTAGTATCGGGATTATTAGGTTATATTAGTATCTAACAGGTCAAGAGAAGCTCAAGAAATATCTCATATTTCGAACATCGCGCTGTTAAGGTTTCTGTGATGCAAACTATAAACAAAATATAAAGATTACTGGTACGAGGAGACGTCCTCCCCAGATCAGACCTCCCGATCTGTCGGATGGCTACCTTTTTCCTTGGCACCATTATTCGGCAATAAGTAATGACGTTTTAAAATAAAATAAGTACTATTTTTAACAAAAAGTAAGTTAAACCAGATAAGCTAAGGAATATTTATAGCTTATTTTAGAACTAAAGTGAAATAGTTGGTGCTGCTGAGTTCGAAGCAATTGCAAACACTACTACGGAACGATCAACGTGGGATGTACTTAAAACCAATTTTAACCATTATTTATTAATTATCATCATCATCATCGTTATGTTTACAAAGAATTATTGGCAGGGTTGATGATAAAAGGTATATCAATATCATCCGAAAAACGTCAATATGTTTACTCGATATGCAATGAAAATGAAAGTCAAGACGAACGTCAAAATTTACTCCGGTTAAAAAAATAAGAACCGGCAGGAAACTCCAGCAAGGAGTCTGCTTTTACATTGCCAGATTACATGTGATTTAAATAATATTTTATATTTTTACTGTCTTACACGTATGTATGTATTAGTAGCAAGTGGTTAGAAAATACACAGTAAGCGATAATATTGATTTTTTTTAAGGAAGAAAGAGAAGAGCTAGTGGTCCCGTGCCCCTGAGACGTCGGTGCTAGTAACCTGCAGCGTGGCTTTGGACGTTTGTGTTAATAAAGCTACTTTACAAAAATAGCATAATATATACATTCTTCAATACTTCCAGAATTCAAAACTGCGTCAAAGTCTGTTTACCTCCGTTAGAGGCTTCCCGTGTACCTAAGCGCCAGGAGGAAAAATAGCATGCGTTGTTTCTCTAAACAAAGCTAGCGATTCTATGCGGTAAAGTCTATTCATGTAAAGCGCTCATACGCGTTGTAATGGGCATCCTTTCTCTAGAACCAATTTGTCTGCAACGAAATGAAAATTCTGCAGTTTGTAAAAGCGGGAAGTAAATGTGGAAATGTACAGAATGATATTTATTTATTACAAAATGCTTTACATGACAATTTCATTTACCCAGTCGGGCGGGGCGATGGATGTATGTGAATTATTTTTCAAAATATTCTCTATAAGTTTGATAAAGTTTTTTTCTATTGAAAATAGCTCTCAACTTATTGTTAAATGTTTTCTAGTTTATGTTTTTTTACGTTAATCGATAAGTTATTATATATTTTCATTGACAGGGGCTAGGCGCTCGCTTTAAATTTCATAGTACGCGAGTGACCTGGGTTCGATTCCCGGTGCCGGCACCACTAAAATTGATAAGTGCAATTTGAAGTGCTGATTTACCACGTGCTCGTCGGTGAAGGAAAACATCGTGAGGAAACCTGCATGTCTGAGAAATAAAAAAAAAGTATTTCGAAGACATGTGCAGTCCGCCAACCCGCATTGGAGCAGCGTGGCGGATTCTTACTAGCTCCAAAACCCTCTCAGAAATGAGAGGAGGCCTGTGCTCAGCAGTGGGACATTTATAGGCTGAAACTTTACTTTTTTTTATACACTTGATTAATACCAAACTTGCAATTTATTAGATTAATGGCTAAGTCATGTTTGGCGTAGAGTGAGGAATCCTCCACAGAAGAATAAGATTTGGGTACGGCAAACTTACTTATCGTGTCTGTCATGAACTATTTACAGAAGGTAATTTTTGAATATGCTTATAGCTTCAATTTCAAGGGAACATATTTTTCTGCAGGAGTATTCCGCGTGAAGCAGTAGGTGCAACATTACAGTGTTCGGTTTGCACTGAGAGCTAGGTGTCCAGGACGTATGGACTAAGAACTGATGGCTCAGGGTGGCGGGCGAAGTGTGGTGTCACACAGGGATGTTCCGGGTGACGCAGCATTTTCAGGAGTGTGCTAGTTTCGTCACTTTATCAAATAATATATAAATAATAAGTAACTGGGGATAGGGATCCTCTGTAGTAGGAAATCAGTTCTAGGTAGGGGTACCACCCCATGGCCAGTTATTCTGCCGTGAAGCAGTAGGTGCAAACATTACTGTGTTTCGGTTTGAAGGCACTGTGAGCTAGCGTAATTACTGGGCATATGAGACTTAAGAACCTATGTCTCAGGGTGATGGGCACATTGTGAGGTCACACAGAAATTTTCTGGGTGATACAGCATTTGTTATGGGCAGACGTTGCACTTACCATCAGGTGAACGTTTTGCTCGTTTCATCACTTTATCCATTAAAGAAAAGGACAATCCGAAGATAACTGCTATTTGTTTAACGTAAGCAGAATTAAAATAAGATATGTGGCAAGGTGACGCTAAAAACCTTAAAAATGTTTGCTTGTAAAAGTTGGAATTCACGCCTGATTTTTTTTTTTTTTTCATGGAGCCTACTTCCGGTTGTCTGCGAGACTGTTCTCTGTAAATTTATTCAATGTATTTGATAAAGATAAAAAGTGTCAGTTCTCCAGTTTGTTCTCAGTCAGAGGAATCTCGTCGGTGGTAGACTGTAGCGAAAATACTTTTCATCGTTATCGTCATCGTTTCCGCCTAATGCTGAACTTAGGCCTCCGGCCATAGATTGTAACAAAAGTTAATAGCTCTCGTTTTGGGAGGATGTTGTCATAGTAACCACGCTTTGCAAGCGGGTTGGCAACCCAATTTATTTATTCAGATGTTCCAGGAAGATGCTGCTGCCCCTCTCCTAGTTTTAATTTTCCCTCTGTCGACTTTTACGACACCCACGGGATGAGATGGTGTGGTAGACTCTCTTAAGCCGCCACCACACGTTTGCCAATGCCAACGCCATTACTTTATTCATTAGTTTATTTATTCAGATGTTCCAGAAGGATGCTGCTGCCCATCTCCTGTTTTTATTTCCCTTTATCAATTTTTACGACACCCACGGGATGAGATTGGGTGGTAGTATACTTAAGCCTCCACCACACGGCAATGTAATAATAAAATGGGTTAATTATTATATACGTTTATGAGGATACTTTAAATTTAGTAGTTGTTTAATTGTATATTAAATGCTTCTGGAGATTCTCGGCTCGTTTAAACTAAAGTTTCACGTACCGGTAACATACATACAGTCACGCCCTTTTACCGTATAAGGGGTAGGCAGAGGCCTACTCACGAAGCCCAACCCACGAGACGTGGCAGTTGGCGTACCACGTCGCCGCCATTTTGGTACGAGTCAAAAAAAAATTACTCCCCATTGCGTTCCCACGAGCAGCACTTAAACATACATTGTTATATTAATAGTAAATCACCACCAAGCTTAACATGCCTTATTGATGTCGTAAACATCAGATCCGTAAACTCTAAAAATATAGAAAATCAACAAAATTATAAGAAAAGGGAAACAGATTTATTTTCGTAGATGACTTCTTAAAGTAATCTCATTTCGTTACTACCAATTTGTATCAAATTCTTCGTATATTTATTTGGTTTCGTCGACGTTCATATCTAATGTTGTAAGTGTGTATTTATATGCCGGTAAGTCTATAAAAAGAGTAACCCTATAGAAAGCTGAAACCCATTCGCATTTAATTACACGGTACATACATCCCGCTTCCTGTAATCTCACAGGACGTCGGCGGTCGACGGACACGCGCAGCAATTACCCCGTAATAACTAATTACCGCATGGTGATAACGCTTAATTGACGTAATGGCGGAGCCCTAAAGTGATGGTTAAACGTGCGTAGAAATATTCGCCCCACACCCTAAGCTATATTCAGCATAGCTCCTTCTTCCGCTCTAACAACGATAATTGGAAGATATGGGCTCTATTACCTTTAACTGCGACCCGTATGCAGCGGCAGAGACTCCTTCCCCGTCTTTTTTTATTGAAGAAAGTGACGACACGAGCAAAACGTTCACCTGATGGTAAATGCAAACTCAGTACTGTCAGTTACCCTAAAACATCAGTTTTTAAGTCTCGTGTCCCCATTAATTATACTAGCTGTCGGTGTCTTTCAGACCGAAACACTGTAATGTTTGCACACCACTGCCTTTCCGGCAGAATAACTGGCCCTGTGATAGCTAGACGGATTTCTGCATAGAAATCCTACCAACAGTATAGAATAGAATAGAATAGATTTTTTTTATTCAATATAGATTATTTACGTAAGACTTATTTAAAGTCCTGTTTTTTTCTTTTTATAACTACACTGGTACGCAAAAAATGCCCTGTCCTGGGAAGAACCAGTAAGAAACCCAGCGGGATATTCTTTTTTCACCATTTTTAAAATAATGTACAATAACATTGGTATTATAAACATGTAGAAATAGCTTGGCGGCGATCACCTCATTCCCAGGGGTTATCATCATCTATGTATTCTTTAATATTATAATAACCCTTTTCATGAAGTTTTTTTTTATACCTACTTAACTAGTGTGGTAGCTCAGAGGTCGAGCGCTCGCCTTTTAATTTTTAAGTGAAAGAGTGACCTGGCAGCGATACCCCATGTCGGCACCACTAAAATTGTTAATTGTATTTTTAATTATTTTTTTTATTGGAGTAAGTGACGAAACGAGCGAACAGTTCACCTGACTGGTAAGTGCAATATACGCCCATAGTAAATGCTGTATCACCAATGTGCAGTATAAAAAAAAATAGAAAGTGCGCTGTGCTGAAGAAAAACATCGCGAGGTAACTTGAAAGTTCTAGAAATTAAAAATATTGACAACGTGATGTTTGCAAACCCGCACTGTAGCTGGGTACTCGAAACGTTCCGGCTTGACAACCCTTTTAAAAAGAAAGCATCCTTAACCAGCAGTGGAACATTCATAAGCTCTTTTTGATATGCGCTATTTCGAAATGGGAATCCACGAATACGGCCACGATTCTCGATATAGATTGGAGTTGATTTAAACTCGAAGCTTCGTCGTCGTCGTCGTTACAGCCTATCAATAGTCCACTGCTGAACATAGGCCTCCCCCATAGATTGCCACAAAAGTTTGTAGCTCTCGTTTTGGGGGGATTTTGCCATAGTTGCCACGCTTTCGAGATTGTATCCCTATTGTTGATGATATGTCGAATGCTTTCAGATTTTCTAACGATCCTCGCAAATGCTTGTGGTTGATCATGTCAACTGGCAAAAAAAAACATGACAAGAGTTTTATGAGTTTACGTGAGTTGCGATCGAAAAACAGATTGCTGGTAGTAGATAATAATTATACTGTTTTTTTTTTATTTGTTAAAAGTTACGGAACGAGCACAACGTTCACCAGATGGCAAGTGCAACGTCTGCCCATAACAAATGCTGTGTCACCCAGAACATTTCTGTGTGACACCACACTGCGCCCGTCACCCAGAGACATCAGTTTTTTAAGTCTCATGTGCCCAGTGATTACCCTAGCTCGCAGTGCCCTCCAAACCGAAACACAGTAATGTTTCACACTACTGCTTCACGGCAGAATAACTGGCCCTGGGGTGGTACCTACCTGGACGGATTCCTGCATAGGAATCCTACCACCAGAAAAATTAAATTCCGAGGACTTCAAATATAGATACATTAATTCGACACTGCTTAACATTTTAATAATGTTCAAGTCACATACAGCTCAGAATCGTGGGAGAATCTATGCAGTAAAGCCAACGTACTATTAAAATGCACATTCTCTGCTTAAAGGAAATATTTACAAGAGATCGGTTACACCCACGAGTCATCCGTGAAGAGGGGCGAGCCTATGCGATCTCCGGGGGAAGGGGGTGAGGGTATCGACCGGTGCCATTATACCACTGGGTCGTTCAACCCGGTCCGCGTGGCCGTCGCTCGTAGCTCGTAGCACCGTAGCCGAAAACGGCCGCCCGCGCTATTTTCTCTTTTTTATTCCCGCCCGCGGTTATTCTGACGTTACGCTTAATCGTTATTCGTTTTTTGGTTTGCTTTGATTTGTTAAAAATAACTTAGATGTCTTTCTTATACATTTTTGGCTATGCAAGTTACTTATTATATATTTATCTTTACTGTTGCACTTATCTTATTTTAATTTCTAAGCTATACCGTTAATAAAATTGAAAATTCTGTCTGTGACTTCTAGATAAATGCCAAATTAAGCCTAATCATAAATTACCGTTTTTAGAAATTTTGTTTGTCTGAAAGTTTGTCTCGAATAGGCTCCGAAACGGTTCAACGGATTCCAAAGAATAATTTTAAGCATTAAATTTCAACTTAAATTTTTTGTTCCTATCTTTCAAGGCTCAGAAGATATAAATATAAATTTACTTTAATATTTAATGTAATGGCCTTAAAGAGCCGAAAGCCGTGAACCGAGATACCGGGAAAGGCCGAACTGGTAATTCATTGGTCTGTGGTCGGCTCATTTTAAGCGGGCGAAATCGCGGGGCACAGTATATAATTACAACTAATGTAAACGAAACTAATACTGCACATTACAAATGCCTAGAGTGAAACTGAACAATAAAAATGTAATATATTCTATCATTAATTAAAATTTATATTATTTTATACAATATGAATATAATTGAATAACAACCTATTATGCATTACATACATACATACATAAGATCACGACTGTATCTCATTAGGGGTAGACAGAGACTGGGCACTCACTGCAAAAACAGATGACTGCCACAATCCACGTTTCACCAAAACAATATAATGCACTTGGTGTGATAGGTGGTAAGCCCATCGCCACCATGCGCTGTTGGTTGCACAGTGCAGTTTAAATTCCTTACTCGCCTTATTATGCAATGCCGTCTCTATACCTGCTCGTGGGAACGCAACGGGGAGATTTTTTGTGACTGGCACCAAAATAGCGGCGACGTGGTTTGCCACCCTTGACGTCTCGTTTCCCACGGTTGCGAAAAGTGGGCAACGTGTTGCCGCTGCCTACCTCTTGGGATATTATGTATATGGTATAAAGACTATATGTTACTCTAGCAACTTTTTTAATTGTTTTAAATAACATTTTTTTTTATTTCATATTATTGACGGAACGAGCAAAACGTTCACCTGATGGTAAGTGTAACGTCTGCCCATAACAAATGCTGTGTCACCCAGAAAATTACTGCGTGACACCACACTGCGCCCGTCACCCTAAGACATAAGTTCTTAAGTCTCATATGCCCAGTGATTACGCTAGCTCACAGTGCCCTTTAAACCGAAACACAGTAATGTTTGCACACGGCAGAATAACTGGCCCTGGAGTGGTACCACCAGTAATTTACACGGTAACATTGTTATAACTGCACCATACGTTACTCAAACAAAGCTGAAAAGAGCAAACGTAAATTGAATCCAGGCGGCGTCGTATAAGCAACCACAAGTGCGCAATTAAAATTCCTGCGCGGATAGCGTGCAGTGAAAAAAGGACATGAAAATGTTTAGGGTTTCATCGCAATGCTGCAGTTAATTGTGGCCTCGTTCAAGTCGATGCGTCTCTCTGTAATTAAATTCCTATTAATCGACTATACGAATTGTTGTCATCCAATATAAGAGCGCTGTTTGGTGGCGGCTTAAGAGAATCTATCACCCCAACTTATCCCGTGGGCTGTCGTTAAAGTCGACAAGGTAAAATAAAAACCAGGAGATGGGCAGCAGCATCTTCCTGAAACATCTCAATAACTAAACTGCGCCAACCCGCCTGCCAAGCGTGGCAGCTGTGGCAAAATCCCCCAAAATGAGAACTACAAACTTTTGTGGCTATCTGTGCGGAGGCCCCTGTCGTGAAGCAGTAGTGTGCAGACATTGCTGTGTTTCAGTCTGAAGTTCACTAATTTACTTTAATTAGTAATTACTGGGCACATGAGACTTAAGAACTGATGTCTCAGGGGACGGGCGCAGTGTATTGCTACACAGAAATAATCTGGGTGACAAAGCATTGCTTTTGGCAGGACGTTGCACTTACCATCAGCTGAACGTTCTGCTCGTCTCGACTCTTTCTCCAATAAATAAAATCTTTATATTACGACATATTTTTGGTACACATATTTTTGGGGCATGCAAATGCAGAGTAAGAGTTATTTCCACAACTAATTTTTTATAATAATACGCTTTATCTAATAATGTATTTTCGTATGTACATAAACTTTAACGATAGGATTCCTATGCAAGAATCCGTCTAGGTGTAACCATAACTGTGTTTCGATTTGAGACTGTAAGACATGGGTTCATAGGTATCATATGCTGCCGTGGTAGATCAGGGGCCGGGTGCTCGCCTTTAATTTCATAGTACACACACGTACATTTTTTATAAGATCTACCATGGGGAGTGTTCCGAAGAATTGTTCGGATTAATTCCGGCCGCTGATTTTCACCATCGCACATTGCGGCATAGCGCGAAATTCCATCGTCACCACCTTGATGGTTGGCATTCCAGCACAGTGCGTTATTCGCGCAATTTTCTGCCCCGCACAAGCACTATATGGAATCAGCTGCCGCCAGCGGTTTTTCCGGACCGATACGACTTAGGGACCTTCAAGAAAAGAGCCTATTCCTTCCTCAAAGGCCGGCAACGCATCTGCTATTCCTCGGGTATTGTAGATGTTCATGGGCGGCGGTGATCACTTACCATCAGGTGAGCCGCTTGCTCGTTTGCCTCCTCTAACATAAAAAAAAAAACTATATCTGTGTACATAAAAACTACACAACGGATTTTTACGCAATTTGGTATAGATAGCCTATGAGCTGACCAACACCTAGGGTAATTTAAATTTAAATTCATCATGCGATTTCTGTGCGATTCGTAACAAACTGTACATTTAGCCGTAAAACTAATACATTAATTAAAATATGGTTTCCATTATTGTATAATACAAAGGCACATGGAAAAAATAAGGTTTCAAAGCATTTCCTAAATTAGTAAAAATGTACGATAACCTGGGTTTGATTCCTTGTATTTGTTGAGTTTGACACCTCTATAATTGATCTAAAATTTTAAGTGCTGATTTCCCACGTGCTCAGCGGTGGGAAGTAAAACATCGTGAGTAAACCTGCATGTCCGAGGAATAGAAATATTTCGAGGACATGTGAAGTCCGCCAACCCGCATTGGAGCAGCGTGGCGAACTATTCCCAGCTCAAAAACCCTCTCAGTAATAAGAGAAGGCCCGTGCTCAGCAGTGGGATATTTATAGGCTGTTACTTAACTTTTTTTATATGCCAAATAATTGATGTTTTTCTGGCGGATTTTCGACCACGGCATTAACTACCGAATACTATCGGAAGTTATCAACTGCGCAGAAGATATTAAGGGCCACAAGTGTACGTGCGTCGCCGCCATTTTGGTACGAGTAAAAAAATAAAATTCTGACTCTCCGTTACTTTCCCACAAGCGGTATTGGTGGTACCAATTATTTACTGGTGGTAGGATTCCTGTGCAGGAATCCGTCTAGGTAGGTACCACCCCAGGGCCAGTTATTCTGCCGTGAAGCAGTAGTGTTCAAACATTACTGTGCAGTACATACTTTCGGTTTGAAGGGCACTGTGAGTAATCACTAGGCATTTGAGACTTAAGAACTGATGTCTCTGGGTGACGGGCGCAGTGTGGTGTCACACAGAAATATTCTGGGTGACACGGCATTTGTTGTGGGAGGACGTTGCACTTACCATCAGGTGAACGTTTTGCTCGTTTCGTCACTATATACGATAATAAAAAAAAGTAAAGTGACAGCATTGCATATTATGGTGTTATTCTACACGAATAAAGGCTGTACGTATAACACCTTAGTCGCCTCTTACGACACCTCAGTAGGAAAGAGGTAAGTCCTATTCTACTCTGCCGGACACTTATCGGCGTAACCCCATTTCGTGTCGTGTCAAAAAAGAAGAAGAATGGCTTTTACGCACCGAATTTTTAATGAAATCGCCAATTAAAACAACCTCCAAAACATGCCGATTACAAGAAATTCTAAGCAAAGTCCAGTTATAGAGACCAGTAGTTATGTTAATATTAAGAAAGAGATTATTGTTACCTTGTAAATACAATAAATTGCCTTTGAAAGCGCTATTAGTTTTTTTTTATTATCATGTTATACTTGATTAACGCTCGTATCATTAACGTAAATACACGTCGCTTTAGTGAAAGCCTTCAGCTTATTAACACTGTACCAACCTACGCAAGCGTAATAGCTTCATAAATATAAAGGAACGAGTTTCATATTTCTCTCACGTACCGCCAGTTCAGATTGGATCGTCCAATATTGCGATTACTAAGCGTATCACCTAATGCCATTGTAAATGGGGCGTCGGGTCGCGGTCAACCGAAACCGTGGTATCGACAGCCCGCAGGCCTGCGGGCCTCTCGTGTGATTAATTAGACCTCGGACCCTGCGTGTGATTAATGCGTCCCATGAAAAAAATCCAGGGAAAATCAATTTTCTTCTTACACGCTCCCGCGGTACTCGCGCAAAATTACAAACGCGACTGGACCTTGACACGCGATCAATTAATAATCGACATTGTGATTGAGCACTGTGAGAGGGAAATGTGTTAATGGAAGTCGTTGGAATTCTCTTATCTTATATCTACCACTCGCGGATAATTTTATCAATTTTAATATTTTCATAAAATTGATAAAATTATATACGAATACAATAATGCTACTATACTATATTAATAATGATAATATTTTTCTTTACTACGTCTTTTTGTACACAGTTATGACAGTCGCGTAGCGCGCATTGAGTAGACCTACTGTATGACATTAACACTATCCTTGGACTAAGGTTCGAGTCTCAGCGACAAGTATTATTTGATGAATACACAAGAGATACACGCTAAACTACAACAGGTAACGGGTATGACGATAATCTTAACAATATTTTAATTTAGACCATTGCATTGAAATCGGTTAATGCGTTTTTAAATGATGAATTAACATGTTCTGGGCTGTGAAAGAAAAAAATCAAGAAGAAACCTGCATATCTGAGATATAAGAAAATATTAAAAGGACATGTGAAGACTACCAACCCGAACAGGAGTGTCGTGGCGAGATTCTTTTTGGCTACAGAACCCTCACAAAAATGAGCGGGGATGCCTGTAGTGGAACGAACACTCAAACTTGACTTGTTTTTTTTTATGTGAAACATCTATTGGCGCGCCTGAGTAAGATCAACTAGTATGCTGTGATGGAAATGTACAGCACAATTTACATACATACAATCACGCCTATTTTTCATAAGGTAGGCAGAGACCACAGCCGCACTCCACTTTTCGCCTCCGCGAGAAACAAGACGCGATGGTTAGCGAACCACTTCGCCGCCATTTTGGTACGAGTTTAGAAATTCTTACTCCCCATTGCGTTCCCACGAGCAGTTAAGTGACAGCGTTGCATATTATGGTATTATACTGCACGAATAAAGGCTGTCCTTACAATAACTTAGACGCCTCTTACGTACAGCTCGGTAGGAAAGAGGATAGGTGCTAGTCTACTCTGCCGGACACCTACCGGATCGTATCCTATAAAATTGTAACGTTAATTTGTCAATAATTCCAGCTTTTATAATTTGAAAGAAATAAAAAGGCTATAATTATAAGGTATTTTTTAACTTAAGAGAATCTTCCACCCCATCTCATCCTGTGAGTGTCGTAAAGGTCGACAGAGGGAAAATTAAAACCAGAAAATGGGCAGCAGCATGTTCCTGGACCATCTGAATAAATAAACTGCGGTTGACAACCCGCCTGCAAACCTATGTGACAATCTATAGGGGAGGCCTATGTTCAGCAGTGGACTAGTGATAGGCTGGAATGATGATGATGATGATGATCAAAAAAGTTACTAGGTTGAAATTACAACATTTCAATGAACTAAACTAATTTTACAATATTAACTAATCTTGAAGTATATCTCGATTAAAATTAATCTTGTAAAATTAATACTAAAAAGGTTTTGGGTAAAGAACTAGTTAGTCACTACTAACTAGTTCTTTACGCAAAAAAACTTTGGTTAAAATAATGGTTCTGTGATTCGACAAAACGATTAGTGAATTTTATTGAACGACGCGAGACGCGGAAAGTTTTTATTTTACTACATACTTATTTAATATTTTCCTTATAATTACAAATCCTTTCAATAACAAACAATTCATGCTTTCAATAACAATCAAAGGAGCCGCATTAAATTTGATAGTACGCGAGTGACCTGGGTTCGATTCCCGGTGCCGGCACCACTAAAATTGTTAATTGCAATTTTAAGTGCTGACTTACCACGTGCTAGTCGGTGAAAACATCGCGAGGAAACCTGCATGTCTGAGAAATTAAAAATATTTCGAAGACATGTGAAGTCCGCCAACCCGCATTGGAGCAGCGTAGCGGATTCTTCCTAGCTCCAAAACCCTCTCAGAAATGAGAGGCCTGTGCTCAGTAGTGGGACATTTACAGGCTGAAACTTTTTTTTTTACTTTTTACAATGAATTTCGATGTTCCAGATCTGCCGGGCTTCCGGAAACGTCCACATTTTTTCTTACAAAAAATCTCATTCCTAACACGTAGATACTCGGTTACCTTCCAGAATCAGAGTTGTGGTGTTGACTGCAACAATATGCTGAGCGATGACCTTTTTGGGCATGAACCGCAACGTACAACAGCCTAACGTGTATAAATTATTTTATAATAGGAGTAAGAAAATACATTTTGTTGATTGTTTTTTTGTTTACGTGTGTTGTATTGTCTACGTCAGCGGTTTGAGTCGGAATAAAGTCATTTTGCTTTATTTATTGCTTCATATCGCTACTACACGTACGCGACGTAATAGAAGGTATAATGATAAACGTACGCGATTGTCGATAATTGTGAAATTACATTAATTACCGGAGGATTATCACATGTAAAATTAAAAAAAAAAATGTTGTAACAGTACAGATCGGTGAAATATTGTTTATTAACATTTATACATTTCATTATTGTGCACGTGGAATATAGCATGTCTGTAAATCGCGTACACGACACTTGAGAAATTGAAGGGATTTTTTTTTAAACAATATTATTTATAACTTTTCATATGGCTTTTCAGCCGATAGGCGTCCGGCAGAGTAGAATAGCACTCACATCTTTACTACCGAGGTTTATGTAGTCGTTGCGCTTGCCAACAGGTGGACGTTTTGCTCGACTCGTCACTTTATCCAAAGAAAAAAAGATTTGTTCAAGATTTATTTTAATTTGTCTCTTTCTTCTGTCGCGTCTTACGACACCTCGATAGGAAAGAGGTAGGTGCTATGCTATTTTTATTTATTTATTTGCTGTTTATGTACACATAAAGATCACAGTAGAAATTACATAGATAGACAATTAACACAAAGGCGCTGCTTATTTCATGATGAAATTTCTTCCAGCAGGCCTGTTACTGGATATCCTTAAAGAGAAGCAGACTCGAAGTGCACTTTCGATAAAACAAAGAGAAAACAAAATTATTATAATATCACTAAATATATATATATATATATATACACAGAGAAATATTCACATGTAAACACGTACATACTTACATATATACATACATATACATATATACACTAGTGGCAAAGGGGATAAGTAGTGCTCTTTAACTCGTTTTTAAACAATGACACTGTTTTAGCCTTACGAATTGTAAACAAGAGCGAATTCCACAGTCTTTCTACTTGTACAGAGAAGGAATGGGAGTAGTGGACGCTTCTGTAGACTGGGAACTTCAACAAGGATTTCAGATATGATCTGCAGATCGCATTAGGGGAATAGACAAAAGAGGATCGATCACGCAGATAAAGCGGGTGTGTGGCGGCCCAATATATATTTTCGGTGATGTAATTGCTGTTAGCCGTCTCGGCTTTTACAGCTTCATCGGATACTGGCGGCCCAAGAGAGCGCGTAATAGCTAAGAAATTAATATACATATGTGTCATGATAAGAAAACTTTTTTTTTATTGGATAAAGTGATGAAACGTACAAAATGTTCACCTAATGGTAAGTGCAATGTCTGCCCATGGCAAATGCCGTGTCACCCAGAACATTTCTATGTGACACCACACTGAGCCCATCACCTTAAGACAGACGTTCTTACGTCTCATATCCCCAGTGATTACACTAGCTGTCAGTGCCCTTCAAACCGAAATTCAGTAATGTTTGAACATTACTTCACGGCAGAATAACTGGACCTGGTGTGGTACATACCTAGACGAATTCCTGCATAGGAATCCTCCACCATGTACCTTTCTCCACCAGTAACTTTTTAAAAATAGACCAAAAAATAGGTCACTATAAAGAACACTCCAACAATAGTACATTATTAGACATAAATACATCAATTTATATAGTTAATAGAATCAGGTGTTACGAGTACTTTGCGGAAATCAATTATAATAAGGGAAAGGAAGTTACTACTGAGGGAGGGCGGGCGGTGCTCTTAAAAAAGTAGGTAATATACAACATTTTAATATTTTGCATGCGGATCTTAGGCATTATTATCTGAGATTATTTAACTTACTGTCTCTTATTATAAATACATCAATCATGATAGCGCAATCATACGTTGGTGGTTAATCCTTGATAAAGAACGGTACGAGCGCAGTGCGGCGACCGCACATAGGAACGCGGAACAGTCGCAATGAGCACAGCTCTGAAAGCAGCCGCAATCTCGGTCGCGGCCCTAGCCGTTCTAGGAGGGATCGCAAGTAAGGAATCCAATCGAATATCTCTCAGCCCACTCTTACATTTCTAAAACTATCAATTAAGTACAAGAATAATAAATCATTATTTTACTACTGGCTCGTTTTCTAGAGCTGAAAAGATCTTAGCTTGGCTTAATTTAAATTACATAATAACATCCTACTCGTATCTCCATTTGTTCTGATGACGTAAAATCAAATGTTGTATTAGGCAATTAATTTTCCTCGGCAGGTTGGTACCTACCTAGACGGACACTATTGCACCGTGAAGCAGTAGTGTGCAAACATTACTGTGTTTAGGTTTGAAGAGCACTGGGAGCTAGTGTAATCACTTGACATATTAGACTTAAGAACTAATGTCTCAGGGTGATGGGCGCAGTGTGGTGTCACACAGTAATGTTCTGGTTGACACAACATTTGCTATAGGCAGACGTTACACTTACCATCAGGTTTTGCTTGTTTCATCACATTTTTCAAATAAAAAAAAATTTGCAAAGGCATACTATATCTTATTTACTACACTCTTGTTTATTTTATAGTAGTTAGAGTAACTGACTTCTATACCGCAGGCCCTGGGTTCGGTTCCCAGTTGAAGCCAACATTTGTGCAATAATACAAATAGTTGGTTTTCGGGTCTGGTTGTGTTGTGATTGTCCTTGCTTCTCTTACACTACATCCTAGTCTACCACCGATCTCATCGCATGAGCGTAACATCAGACGCGGGTAGGTTGGAACAAGTGCCTCTGCGTTTGTGCGTACACTTGCAGCACTATAATGTCTCCTGCGCAGTTGATAGCTTACGACAGTGTTTGGAATGTTTTCGACGTGATCGAAAATCGGCTTGGAGGACATAATGTATCCATATTTTCAAGTGCCTGAAATTACGAAATTCGACAAAATATTATCTGTTTTATAGCCGTGGTAGCTCAGGAGGAGCCGTGGTAGCTCAGGGGCTAGGCGCTCGCTTTAAATTTCCTAGTACGCGAGTGACCTGGGTTCGATTCCCGGTGCCGGCACCACATAAATTGTTAATTGCAATTTTAAGTGCTGGCTTACCAGGTGCTTGGTGGTGAAGGAAGACATCGTGAGGAAACCTGCATGTCTGAGTAATTAAAAATATTTCGAAGACATGTGAAGTCCGCCAACCCGCATTGGAGCAGCGAGGCGGATTCTTCATAGGTCCAAAACCCTCTCAGAAATGAGAGGAGGCCTGTGCTCAGTAGTGGGACATTTATAGTATGAAACTTTATTTTACTTTTTTTATGTTTGCTAGGTTGCTGTTTTTTTTATCGTAACGCTGCGTTCCACATATTTTTTAATTAAAGTATGTATCGAGTACTGCGGCCGATTTCTTTTCTTTATAACATGTAGTACGTGTTCGCAGGGAATAACGTAAAAAGAAAATTCACGGATACCAGTATTATCCAAAAAAAAAAAACGCAAATAAAATGTACCACGGTGTTTATTTAATACTCAAATTATGTGCCGCAGTTGGGATCACCTTCGCTGTGCTATCTACGCAGGGCACATCACCACCACCGCCAGAGCTACTGCCTCTGGACTGGTGGAAACATTGTGTGCTTTACCAGATTTATCCAAGGTCCTTCAAAGACAGCGACGGCGATGGCATTGGCGACTTAAAAGGTAACTAGAAACTATTTTTTTTATATAATCTCTACCAGTGAAGTGTTTCTTCTTTTGAATTTAGTGACGAGACGAGCAAAGCGCTGATGAGCTGAGACACCTGATGGTAAGCGCAAGCGCTGTGCCTATCAGAACATTTCCGTGTAACATCACACTGCGCTCGTTGTCCTGAGAAATTAGTCCATTCGTTTCACACGCCCAGAATTACACTAGCTATCAGTGCTCTGAAGACCTTCACTTCATGCATAATAAGCGCATACACGTGGAATTGCTGAAACCAGCGAGTTGAAATCTACAATTTTTGGTACCCGAATCAGTAATCTTTGCACACTACTGCTTCGCGGCAGAATAACTGACACTACGACTAACTGGTATCTACCCAGACGGATTCATGGGTGAGGCCTGTGTTCAGCAGTGGACTACTGATTAGGCTGAATTAGTTAGTTGGTTGTACATATAGAAAATATATTTCACGTAGCCTAAAAAAAGTAAATTTCAGCCTATAAATGTCCCACTGCTGAGCGCAGGCCTCCTCTCATTTCTGAGAGGGTTTTGGAGCTAGGAAGAATGCGCCATGCTGCTCTAATGCGGGTTGGCGGACTGCACATGTCTTCGAAATAGTTTTAATTTCTCAGACATGCAGGTTTCCTCCCGATGTTTTCCTTCACCGCCGAGCACGTGGTAAATCAGCACTTAAAATTACTATTAACAATTTTAGTGATGCCGGCACCTGGGAATCCAACCCAGGTCACTCGCGTACTATGAAATTTAAAACGAGCGCCTAGCCCCTGAGCTAATCGCTACTATTCATTCGTGGCTATTATTCTACTTTCAAGGTGATCACGTCGTAGAATAAAACATAAATATATTTCCTGTCGTAACAATAGTTATATCATTATTAAAATTGCAAACTACACGTCATTCCCGTAATTACAGGAATTATCAGCGAAGTGGAACATTTTGTGGACGCCGGTGTTGACGCGATTTGGATGTCGCCGATATTCGAATCACCTATGGTAGATTTCGGATACGATATCAGCAACTTCTATGATATTCACTATGAATATGGAACAATGGAAGACTTTGAAGAGCTGCTTGCAAGAGCTCATGAATTAGGTAAGAACATCGTTTGAGACAAACGAAACCCATTCATCCAATTTTTTGGAATTGGAATGGACATGGAACATGGAATTAATAATTTTATCTAGACAGAAACTAATTGGTATATGTAAGTTTTACAACACGTAGATGTTTATTTTACGAGAGTAAGGTACTCTGAAGATCTCGCACTAATCTCACACACTCGTTATTTTGAAGAGTTTGTTCGATTTAGAATAATAAGTGTGTGCAGTAGTGTGGGTGGTGAAGTTTTCTTGGTGACTTCTTATTCCAGCGAGCTACGATCATCATTGAAATAGCAATTATAGACTTGATTGGTAAATTGCTTCTATGATAATAATGATGAAACAACAAAGTCTCAATTTTTACGATCTCTCCTGCCAGTAAGTCTTCGTAAACATGACGAATAAATAATGGTTAAAATAGTTTTAGTGCATCCCACGTTGATCGTTCCGTAGTAGTTTTTACAATTGTTTCAACCTCAATAGCATCGTTCATTTCAATTTAGGTCTTAAATGAGCTATAAATATTCCTTGGCTCATCTGGTTTACATACTTTAAGCTAAAAAATGGTAATTGAGCAGAGTCTCAAATTTGGTGGATGATGGTGGCCGCCAGATCGGGTGATCTGATCTGAGGATGACGTCTCCTCCAATTAGTAATACTTTAAATGTTGCATCTCAAAAACTTTAATAGCGCGATGTTGAACGTATGACTTATTTATTGAGCTTCTCATATGGCGTCGTAGATGTCGCTACAACTTTATTCAATGGCCTACATAATTGTTATATTTGCTGTTTTATTTAACAATTACACACCGTGTGGTGGCGGTTTAAGAGAATCTCCCACCCAATCTCATCCCGTGGGTGTCGTAAAAGTCGACAGAGGGAAAATTAAAACCTGAAAATGGGCAGCAGCATCTTTCTGGAAAATCTGAATAAATAAACTGCGGTTGCCAACCCGCCTGCCAAGCGTGGCAACTATGGCAAAATTCCCCCAATATGAGAGCTGCAAACTTCTGTGGCAATCTATGGGGGAGGCCTATGTTCAGCAGTGGACCTGTGATAGGCTGAAACGACGACGACGACGACGCACATATGTACAGCAACATTTTGTTATCGTCTTAACCCTGTGTAACTTTTGATATCGAATTATCCAAGGATTTAAAATGCGTTTTCTTATCTTCTGTATCCACATTTTTGTTTTTATAAACCTATTGAAAGAATTAAAGATTGTTTTTCGTTCAATATCCCCTATCGTTATCAAAATCAGTACACGATCAATCAAAAAAAAACAATTAAAGATTAATCATAACAATTTGATGATTGTGATCGGAAGGCCTATTCTGAAGCTTCCACGTGTCGGAATAATAGTGATTCATGTTTAATCGATAAAATGATCTATAAAGTGTATGTAATTCTGAAAAAAAAAGTAGTTGTTTATGGTCGTAGTGATAATATATTTCCTATTAAAAAGGAAGATGCTGTGGTGAATATTAAATTCTGTATTAAAATGACTGGTTTGTTGGCTAATTTTAGTATTTTTTTAAAACAGCTATACCCCTCGCCAAGATTTCTCCTGTATATTAGATGTGTTTCGCATACAAAATCTCATACGCACAACACAATCTGCCCCAAAAAACAACACTTTGTGATTGACCCCGGTTGTAATTCGAAACCAGGTCCTGAGGTGTATAGGTCAGGTACACTAACCATTAGGCCATTCTTATGAAGGTCTACACTTTCCAGGCATTTTAATTTTTTTAAACTAGCTTTTGGTAACTTCTATAATACACAATCTTTCACAAGGGATCTATTTCAAAAACGTTAAATTAAAAAAATATTTTACAGGCATAAAAGTATTGCTGGATTTCGTCCCAAATCATGCAAGTACTGAGTCGACATACTTTATTAATTCTGAGAAAAGGGTACCTGGATACGAAGACTTTTTCATATGGGCTGATTCACCTGGACCCGATCCGAACAATGCTAGTATTATGCGTCCACCATCTAATTGGGTAAATGTTTTTCTATTTAGTTAATATTGTAGTCTCTTGATTGAATTCTATTTTCACTCACAGTGAGTATTTATTAGTATTTTGGTAGTAAATTTACGCGACAAAATAATCATATCACGCGATTATAAATAAATTTTAATCAGAAATATTTAATGTTATAAATTCTTTTAAATGTACAAAATAGACGTCATATTTCAGTTTTATGATTAAAAATATTAATTTTTAGGTCAGTCAGTTTGGCGGTTCAGCATGGGAATGGAGCAGTGCTCGCCAGCAGTTCTACCTTCACCAGTTTGCGGTTGAACAGGCCGACTTCAACTTTAGAAACCAAGCTGTCAGAAACGAAATGTTCGAAATCATGAAATTCTGGCTCGACAAAGGGGCTGATGGATTTAGGGTGGATGCTCTACCTTATTTAATTGAAGCTGATCCCGCGGACCACAATGGTTCCTACCCGGATGATCCCCTCAGTGGAATAATTTCTTTCGAGCCACATCAATTGGGATACACGATTCCGCTATACACTAAGGACTTGATTGAATTGTATGACGTCGTCTACGAATGGCGAGAGTTTATAGACAGGTATCTAGAAGACAACGGCGGTGACACACGGTTAGTTTTTCAATGTAATATACTCTACTGGTTCACATAACATCATTTGAATCATCGCAAGGCTCATTAGAGAACATTGTAAAACGAACATTTGTAAATTATCATTTTAATTTAGATAAGGCTCGTAATCGTTCAATACAATTGTTGACACTTCGACCACCTTTTCAGAGTTATCTTCTCCGAAGGTTACGCAAACGTAACGAGGACAATGTTGTATTACGGCAACGAAGATGGTGACATTGGAGCCCATTTCCCCTTTAATTTCGATTTCATTACTGATGTATCAGCTAAGTCTAACGCGAGAGACTTCGTATATACTATTCTTAAATGGCTGACTTACATGCCCCATGGCGCGGTTCCTAACTGGGTGGTAAGCAAATTTTTGATAAATTTTATAAGAAAGTTAATTTTTTGATGACCTCCTCTTTTTCGATATTTCGTTGAGTGATTTAGAACCACGGCGAAAGATTTCAGTGATCCGAAAATTAGTTTTCATTTGCCGATTTTATGTTAAAATTTCGTAAATTTTAGTGCTCGAGTTGGGTCACTTTTCGTTCTCACTTTTCTATTTTCGATGCAACATCTTTGAGATAAAGATTGGAGAAAGTGTTCGACAGACGGTAATAATCACAAAAAATCATATAAAATATTAATACACAATATAACAAAATCCAATTTTTTTAGTTGCACAATTATTAGCTTTGGCCAGAATTCGAACTGAATCTCTTTAATCTTTAAATAATGAATCTGAATCTCTAAATAATTAATAAGATAATAATGCCATAATAAAGACTAATAAAAATAATTAATGCCTATTGCTTTTAGTTCCACTTGGTAAACTTGGCACCAAGGTGGTTTTTTTTTAATTCTTACATCTAATGATATTTGACAACAAAATCAATGCGACGGCAATGGTTCGCCACCCGTCACGTCTTGTTTCCAACAGCACGAACGAAAATTGTCCTACTGGTGTGGTCTATGCCTAACTCTTATATGGGAAAAAGGCGTAGCTACTTCATTACTTTTGAATACGAGAGAGTTCAATCGACTTTAAAAAAAAATACACAATTACTCTTTATTTAATATTTTTTGTAGTTCGGGAATCATGATAACAACAGAATGCCCACCCGCTTCCGCCACAATATGGTAGACGGCCTAAATTCCCTCAACATTCTGCTACCGGGAGTGGCCGTGACGTATCAAGGTGAAGAAATTGGCATGAGGGACGGTTACGTTAGTTGGGAGGATACAGTAGATATCGAAGCCTGCAACCGAGGTGACGAAGACACCTACCACCTATACTCGAGAGATCCGGCAAGGACTCCATACCAATGGAATAATGGCACTAACGCAGGTTTTTCTACTGGCGAAAAAACTTGGTTACCCGTTGCTGACGATTATAAAGAAATCAATCTTGCTAAACAAAAAGAAGACCCAAGGAGTCATTACAAGGTACATTATTTTTATACCAAGCATTCGGTAATTGTCTTAAAACTGTTATTACACCTACTATTACAATATATAAATGATGTCCGTAGATAATAACATTGGCATTTTCATTGAAGTTTTTATACTTAAATCTTGCTAAAAGTATGATTTGGACTAAGATATTGGTTTGCAAAACTACTAAATTAATAAAAATTAGTTTTATAATAAACGCGATGTTGATATATCCAAAATAATAAAGTTACACATTAATTGAAGCTACTTTGAAAAAATAGTAACTAAATTTAGCATATCGTCGATGCACTTACCAAATGTGGATTAAATCAACTTTACAGGAGGCGGGAAAAAACTGTTTTATCTGATACTGTGATAAGAATAATTTATTTTTGTTACTTACACTATCAGTGTAGGATATTTTGCTAGCATTACGCACTTTTGGTTTCTTTTGAAATCTTTTAGTTATCAGATGCACAACAGTTTTTTCAGTCCCCTGAAAAGTTGATAAAATTCACGTAAGGGTTTTGGCAAGCGCACCGACGATATATTTAGATGTTTAATAAAATTATTAGCACAATTTTGTTGCTTTCCTATCAGGTATACCAAACGCTGACAGCTCTGCGCAAAGAAAAGACCTTAGCGTACGGAGAATACGACATCAGAGCTTTATCAGACCGGACGCTGTGCCTTGTGAGGAGTCTGCGCACTCACGACACGTTCGTCCTATTGTTCAACGTCGGTGAAATATCCGATACTATTCATCTGGACAGGGTGATGCATTTGAAGCTACCCGCCAATGTATATAGTTCTAGTGTGCATTCAACCAGAGTGACTGGGTAAGCTACCTATATATAATAGCCTTTTCTTCTCTGACTTTTAGACTTTTTACCTTTAGCGAAAATTTATTATTGACTATCAGACGGCTAATTTATTATTGACTATATTACGGCTGTGTAAAAATGTCGTATGCCTTGTATGAAAATCTAAGCCTCTAACAATGACTGTGGAAAACGAGATATACGATGACAATTATGCCAGATCTAAAATACTCTGTCGTGTGGTAGCGTCATTGGAATATCTGCCACTCCATCTCTTCGCATGAGTGTCGTAAGAGTCGACTAAAGGGCAGCCCCGGATCTAGAGGAGGCAAACCGGTGCACCTGAAATCATTAAACTCAAATGCTGGAGGAAAGAAGCGCCATTGTCAAGTTCTTGCGTCGGTTTGGAAAAATCGTAGATTCGGAACTGCTATAGGGAAATGCATCGAACAATGCCAGACCATGGACGGGCAGCAGCTTCTAAGGTGCCAGGCGTCACCAATCCGCCTGCGAATCCGGCAAATCTCTCTAGTTGGTATAGACCAATGTCCAGCAGCGAACTGTAAACAGACTGATAAGGAA
The DNA here is from genome assembly GCA_019845155.1 of Luehdorfia chinensis. Taxonomy (NCBI): domain Eukaryota; kingdom Metazoa; phylum Arthropoda; class Insecta; order Lepidoptera; family Papilionidae; genus Luehdorfia; species Luehdorfia chinensis. The sequence continues at coordinate 13,731,703 of JAHVAK010000103.1, forward strand.
CATACATACATACTTACGGTCACGCCCTTTTCCCATATAAGGGTTAGGCAGGGACTAAACAAGTAGCCCACTGATGAAGATAATACTAAGACTAAGGTGACGGCAAAAGTATCTAAGGTGCAAGATAAGATTGCAATCGCCAATCCGCCTGCCAAGCGTGGCGATTATGATAAAGTCTTCTAACTTGAAAAAGAATCAGAAGTCTACCTTCTTACTCTTTGTTAATGAGCTTCAGTGTAGTCTCTAAATTACATCCATTTGAACATTATCTATATTAATGCCTATTGGCTAACTCTCTTTCTCTCTAACTCTCTTGTTTGATACTAAAGCTTATTTTTGCGTTTCAGTGATATCATCGATGGAGAGCAGATTACTTTACAAGCGGGTGAAGCTATCGTGTTACGAACGGAACCAGTTTGAATAGGGATATCTGAACTGTCACCGTCTATGTTTGAGTAACATTCAACTGCTAAAGAAAAAACCTAGTTTAAGTGTGAATATTGTAAATATTGTCTTAGTAACAAGCAACATCAATTAACTTAATTTAATAAATAGGTAATATAAGCTTATTTTAAAAAAAATTGTGATATGTTGCATTCATATTTTTAATAAAATAATATGTTTGTATTTGATTTAAGAATGATTCCATAACGTATTTAAAAGCAGGAAGAGTTGACTCTACCGACTTTTGGGAGAGTAGAAGAAGTTCCTTATTGTAATTAATGTTATATAGAGACTTTTTTAAGAAAAAATATACTTTATTTATTTTTTATGAATAAGTCCGGCCTATGATATAAAAATCAATAATTGTATCCATTTTCTTTTTTATTTATTTATTATTCTAGTTAAAAATAGTAACAGATTATAAACGTCGCCGCTGTCTAAAATATTGGCTGGCTGGGCACCGGTTTTATCCCACATCTTTAAGAGAGTTATCCTTAACACTGCTCTAGTACTAGTGGAATTCACATTTCATCGTGCTATTTTTTTCTCAAGCGCGGGTTTATCATGACGTTAGTATTAGTTCTTCTATAGCGCTGGGCAGGTAGTAAACCAGCACTGAAAAAGCAATGACTAATTTAGCTATACAAATTTATTAATTATTATACTTTAAAGTTGCAAAGTAATAAATATATCCCTTGATGCAATTTATCACAATTCCGCAAGACATACTTCGCTACTTCTTTGTCTCTTCTGTTGGACGCAACTAATGAAGACTAATCTTGATCATTTAATCCGACTCCTAGAGCTGCAACATAGTTTAAAACTTTAAAGAATGTAAGTGGCCATAATTCTTGATCCTGGTAACCAAAATAGTTGTAGAATATAATAAAAAAACTAAATTTTCGGCACAGAATCGTTATTTAAACCAAAACATTTCAAAATAAAAGAATAGAATAGAACAATTTTTTATTCAACATAGATTATATATAGCCTCTGTCCTGGGAAGAACCACTAAGAAACCCAGCGGGAAAAAATATTTTTTTTATTTTGTCATTTTAAAAATAATGTACAATTGTAGTATTAAAACGATGTAATAACAATTGTTTTATGCCGGAAATGAGTTGGCCCTGCTGAGCCATGTGGGAATGGAAACACATAGCACTGATTTTGAGCCAAAGGCGTTTATATTGACAAACGGACGAAACAAGGCTTTGCTTTTATAAATTCTATACCTAATATAACATTTTATGTTTAAACATACATACAGTCACGCCTCTTTCCCATTGGGGTAGGCACCTTTCCATTTGCTACGATCCTGACACACATCTTCAGCTTCTTCCACTTTCATTAGCGTTTTCACACACGCTCGTCGGTTGCGGATACTTTAAACGTGACCTTTCCTCAATAGTTCACCGATCTGATTATGTTACGTACGCCTAGGTCGACCCTTACCGGCTTTCCCATTCACTCGCCACTCGCCTAATAAATCTGTTTCGTCAATCTCCTTTAATTCATTCTCTCTACGTGTCCAAACCATCTAAGCATGCCTTTCTCTATATTTTTCACTACATCTTCAAACACACCGCAACGTTCCCTTATCACGCTGTTTCTCACTTTGTCATTAAAATGTACTATTTAAGATAGCAGAGCCGTGTGGTAGCGGCTTAAGAGAATCTACCACCCCATCTCATCCCGTGGGTGTCGTAAAAGTCGACAGAGGGAAAATTAAAACCAGAAGATGGGCAGCAGCGTCTTCCTGGAACATCTGAATAAATAAACTGCGGTTACCAAGCCGCCTGCCAAGCGTGGCAAGTATGGAAAAATACACCCCCCCCCCCCCCCAATTAGAACTAGAAACTTTTGTAGCACTCTACGGGGGAGGCCTATGTTCAGCAGTGGACTAGTGATAGGCTGACATGATGATGATGATGAAATAAAAACTTGTAAAAACACTACTTTTGTAAATATGTAAAAAAAAATACTATTTCTCTTGAACACATGTGAAAAGTTTTGCACAGAACACAAGTTGCTGTTTTATTTCAAAACGTTTATCCTCGCCTTTGATGCGAACACCGGATTCCGCTGTGGAATTTCGTCGTTTCATACTTCCTAACATTCACCACTTTGCGGTTAGCGTAGCACAAAAGCTATTGTTTTTTAAAGCGATAAAATTTTGATTATTCTATAGGCATTTGTTTGGCGTTTACAGCGCAATGCCACACAGAATTGAAACGTTATTGACATATTTACTACACATAATATTACCGGCTCACTAAAAAGCGTCTAGTAATTTATTTCCACTTTTGCCATTATCATTTAAAGTTAATTAAAAAACAACAATGATATGATGACTAACGAAAACAACGACCTACATAGAAAAAAACGAATACGGAATAAAAAACATGTTCAGAATTTTATTTAAAATATCGTTATTCCAGATTCTGTGTGGTGGCGGCTAGTTAAAAGAATACTACCACTCCATCTCATCCAATGGATCTCGTAAAAGGCGAGTACGGAATTAAGCTGCACTGTGCACCCAACAGCGCATGGTGGCGATGGACTCACCACCTATCACACCAAGTGCATTATATTGTTTTGGTGAAACGTGGATTGTGGCAGTCATCTGTTTTTGCAGTGAGTGCCCAGTCTCTGACTACCCCTTATGGGATACAGTCGTGATCTTATGTATCTATGTATGTTATTCAAGATTTTATTAAAATCTTTATTAATTATTGGGCAAATGTGTAACTGTAATTCACGTTACGAGGTTCAATATCAATAAAAACTGTCTGTCTATCTGTCGGTTTGTTTCGGTCGGAATCTCCGAAACGGCTGGACCAATTTGGACGGGACTTTAACTGACTGACAGCTGATAGCTGCGGGTAACTTTGGCTACTGTCATTTAAATAAATAATTAGGGTTCCGTGCAAAATAATTAAAACTTCAAAATCGGATTCAAATACGAAAGTATTTGTATATATGGTATATGGGTAGGTTTTTTACGCGGGTATAACACCGCGGGGAACAGCTAGTAAGACAATATAAGCAGATTTAGCGTAGTGAATGGTCTATTATCTTTATCCTTTAAATCAACCCTCATCTTATAAACCGTCTTACTCTGTTGCCCTCGGCTAGGCATATGCGTCCTTAAAACTGACGTCTGTGGGGAACAGGCGCAATGTGATGCCACACAGAAATATTATGGGTGACACAGCATTGCTATGGGCGGACGTTGCACTTACCATCAGGTGAACGTTTAGCTCGTCTCGTTGCGTTCTCCAATAAAAAAAATAACCTGAATCTAGAAAGCTTTTCTTTCTTTTTACGCACACACCTCATTCTTTTTAATGTCTCTTGATATTACAGACAACTAGATAGAAAAAAAATTGGAATTTATCTCAAATCATCCAAGAATTGTTAATGAAATGAAAATCCTTTATTTTTCGACGTAAGAAATATAAATTTCGTTTGTCAAACGTCATTTTTTTACAATCTAATACCGTTTTGTAATGATGTTCCTCTGACGGAGTAGAAACACATACATACATAAGATCACGACTGTATCCCATAAGAGGTAGTCAGAGTCTGGGCACTCACTGCAAAAACAGATGACTGCCACAATCCACGTTTCAACAAAACAATATAATGCACTTGGTGTGATAGGTGGTGAGCCCATCGCCACCATGCGCTGTTGGGTGCACAGTGCAGTTTTATTCCTTACTCGCCTTTTACGAGATCCATTAGATGAGATGGAGTGGTAGTATTCTTTTAACGAGCCGCTACCACACGGCACATCCACCATAGGTGATTCGAATATAGGCGATATCCAATACGCAACAACACCGGCGTCCATAAAATGTTCCTGTTCGCTGATAATTACTGCAATTACGAGAATTCCGTGCAATTTGGTATTTTAACGATGATGTAACTATTAGGAAATATATCTGGGTTTCATTATACAACGCATCTCCTAGAAAGTATAATAATAGCCATGAATAAATAATAGCGAACAGTACGGCTGTAACTAATATAGAGCTTTAAAAGGCTACGTCAAATATAGCTGTTTTTAATTCTGCTACTTTCCAGTTAATACGTTTGATACTGAACGTTTACTTAAATTGAAATTGTCCTTCACAGTAAAATTGTTCGTTATCTCGCAGACAAAAATAATTATATTATAAAATTCATATCAAACGCATTTTAGCATATTTCCTAGTTCATATTTTGCCAGACGATGTTGCCAAGGAAATGGGTATCCGCCGAATCGGATGGTCTGATCTGGGGAGCACGTCTCCTCTTACAAGAAGTTTTAGATCTAGTATATATCGTTCCCATCTCAGAAATTTTAAAAGCGCGACGTCCGTCGTATGACATTTTTTTAGCTTCTCATGTGGCGACATAGACGTCATAGCAATTCACATAATATTAATGTTTTGAGATACATTTTTTTAAAGTTACATACTGCAGTTTATTTAGTCTCCAGAAAAGAGTCAGATGCTATTCTACCCTGCCGGACACCTATCTGCATTTTACAAGATAAATCAATTCCAAAAACTATTAACTTTATTGTTTAGGTGAAACGTGGATTGTGGCAGTCATCTGTTTTTGCAGTGAGTGCCCAGTCTCTGACTACCCCATATGGGATACAGTCGTGATATTATGTATGTAACTATGGTGGATTTCAGATACGATGCCAGCAACTTATATGATATTCACTGCGAATATGGAACTATATACCCGTGTGTTGGCGGCTTAAGAAAATCTACCACCCCATCTCATCCCGTGGGTGTCCTTAAAGTTTTCACACTGTAATGGTTTTTATTTATGATTTATAAACATTATAATAAGACGTAAAATTTGGACGGGTGGGTAATGAAGAATTAATGTTAATCCAGAACTCTTTGAGGTATGACGATAAATAATCCGTGTTAAATAAATTTACAATAATAACTTTAATTGGTGTGTGGTGGGGTTTTAAGAGAATCTACCAACTCATCTCATCTCGTTTGTGTCGCAAAAGTCATGCATAACCAAATTTCAGAAATTCTCATTCTTTAATATTTAAAATAGAATCCGTGGTAGTAGAATTCCTATGCAGGTATCCGTCTAGGTAGGTACCACCCCAGGGCCAGTTATTCTTCCGTGAAGCAGTAGTGTGCAAGAATTACTGTGTTTCGGTTTGAAGGGCACTGAGAGCTAGCGTAATCACTGGGCATATGAGACTTAAGAACTGATGTCTCAGGGGGACGGGCACAGTGTGGTGTCACACAGTAATTTTCTGAGTGACACAACATTTGTTATGGGCAGACGTTACACTAGCCATCAGGTGAACGTCTTGCTCGTTCCGTCACTTTTATGAAATAAAAAAAAAATATTAGAAATCGACAAAAAATTTGAAACGATTAACTTTTTGATAGGAGAAAGTAACGAGACGAACAGAATATTCAACCGATGGTAAGTGCAACGCCTACTCTAACAAACTCTGATTCTGCAGGGACATCTCGGTTTGGCAACACCGCGCCTGTCTTCTAGAGAGCAATGTTTGCAACACTACTACTTCACGGCAGAATAACTGGCTAGACACCTTGACCTAGAAAGATTCCTGCATCCTACCGTATGGACATTATCTATGTCAGTGCCAATAAAAACTCTGACTTTTGTACTCAAGCTTATTTTTGAGATGTCTGTCGTGAACTGTCAAAGTTAATGTTTGAGTCACATTAAAATGCTAAAGAAAAATCTTATTTGAGTGTGAATATTATAAACTTTGTATTAGTAACAAGCAACGACCGCGTGGCCTAGTGGTCAGAGTACCTGACTTCTAAGCCGCGGGTCCTGGGTTCGAATCCCAGCCGGAGCCAACATTTGTGCTAAAACACAAATTGTTGGTTTTCGGGTCTGGTTGTGTTGTGTTTGTCCCCGTGTTTCTGACACTGCATCCTAGCGTACCTCCGATCTTATCGCATCAGCGTTACATCGGACGCGTGTAGGTTGGGACGAGTGAGTGCCTCTGTGTTTGCGCGTACACTTTGGCACTATAATATAACCTGCGCAGTTAATGGCTCTCGACAGTGGTCGGAAGTTGTCGCCGTGGTCGAAATCGGCTAGGAGAACATCAGTAACAAGCAACACCAGTGAACTTAATTATAATGTAAGTAATATATTTTATATTGTTTTGGTGAAACGAGGATTGTGGCAGTCATCTGTTTTTGCAGTGAGTGCCCAGTCTCTGACTACCCCGTATGGGATTTAGTCGTGATCTTATGTATGTATGTATGTAAGTAATATAAGCTAATATGAAAAAGAAATAATTTTGTGAGTGGAGGAGATAATCCGAATGAAACATCATTCAGATTTTTAATCAAATAAAATTTAAAAATTATTCATTAGTTTTTTTAAAAGCAGGATGGAATGGCTTTGTTGTAAATATTTTTATGGAGACATTTATAAGAATATTTTTTAAGTTTTTTTTGTTCTTATAAATACGATTGTCAGACGTAAGCCATCAAAAAACTTTCTTCATATTTTATTGATTATTCTAGTAAGCATAGTAACAGATTATAAACGTCCTACTGGCCCACTGAATACTATTTTCTGTTTTTTTTTTAATATCCTCGCCGATGATGCGAACACCTGACCCCGCTGTGGAATTTAGTTGTTTCATATTTCCCAACCACCATTTTACGGTTCGCGTCACAAGCGCTGTTGTTTTTAACACAATTAAATTTTGATACTCGTAGTTTGCCCTATTGGCATTTATTTGGTGTTTATAGGATACAATATTAAGGTTATTGACATATTTTTCATTATTATCGGCTATTTCATCATCATCATTTCAGCCTATTACAGTCCACTGTTGAACATAGGCCTCCCCCATAGATTGCCACAAAACACGGTCCTGAGCCACCTGCATCCATCGACTTCCCGCAAAAACGTGCAGGTCGTCGCTCCATCTAGTGGGGGGTCGCCCTACACTGCGTTTGCCGGTACGAGGTTGCCACTCGAGAACCTTTCTTCCCCAACGGTTGTCGGTTCTCCGTGCTATATGGCCGGCCCATTGCCACTTCAGCTTGCTAATCCTTAGGGCTATGTCAGTTATTCTAGTTCTGCTGCGGATAATTGCGGATTTTATCTCGCAGAGAAACTCCGAGCATAGCCCTTTCCATATCTCGCTGCGCGACTCTGAGCTTCCTCATGCGGCCTGCAATGAAGGACCATGTTTCGGTTCCGTAAGCCATCACTGGCAACACTCACTGGTTGTATACTTTTGTTTTCAAGCTGAAAACTGGCTTCTTTTTTTCTTTTATCGGCTGTTTAATATTATATAATGTTATTGCCTATAAATTTAATTTATTTTCACTTTCGCCATCATCATCATCATACACAGGCCTCCGCCATATATTGCTACAAATGTTTGTAGCTCTCATTCTGCGGGGGTTTCGCCATAGTTGCCACGCCTGGCAGGCGGGTTGGTAACTGCAGTTCATGTTAAATTAACGAGCAGTTGTTTACACATAACGTCAATAATTTCGAATAAATTTCCATTTTTAATACTGACATATACATCGGCGGTATACTTTGGGTTTAAAGATCTTTATTTTCTCATATAAATATAAAATTTTCTTTAAGAGAAAATACATTCTAGAGTTCAGAAGATGATGTGGTAGGCTACGTATATCTATTTAAGTGTTTTTTTCAAGTGTAACATAAGCTTTTTCTTGAACATTCCAAGAGTGTCACTGTCTTTTATATCAGTTGGGAGGTCATTAAACAGTTGTGCTCCTTCGTACAGTACGCTGCGTTTGCCATACGTTGTTCTTGGACAGTAAAGTTCTATTTTGTTTTTATTGCGTAAATTGTGTTTATATGTTCTTTTATTTAGAGTGATTTCAATATGTATATCTTTTTTTTTAAATTTTCTTACCAATGGGCATGTTTTGTATGTATAAAGTTGGGTTAGGTTAAACAAGTTTGTTTCACTGTAAACAATGTTTGTGGGTGTTAAATAGTAATAATTATATAATATTTTTATAAGTTTGTTTTGCATAATCTGTAACTTGTGGAGGTTTGATTTTGCATCACAACCCCAGATATCGATGAGATATTCTAAATTTGATTTTACTAAAGCATTATAGATCACGGCACGCATTTTATAGGTAATGCAGTGCTTTATTTTGTGTTATGCACTAGTAAGTGGTATAATTTTCCGACTGACTTTGGTTGGTAGGTTTTAAATATTAAATGCATCTGAATGCCGGACTCGTGTGCATGGAATAATTATCACTTGCTTTAATGATAACAGGAATGTCGAAACTTACTTTTCTGGCAATTAACAAAATTACCGTTACAGTGCTATGGCATATGCTACTAAATTAAATTAAAAATTATCCTTCTAAAATAAATTATTCTCCTTTTACAACATTTCGGAAATAAGATAATATTCCGCCGTTCCTACCGAGGTGTCATAAGAGGCGACAAAGATATTGTACGGAAACATTATTCCTACAGAATAATACCATAATATTTAAATGAAACTAATTTTACGGATTTTATCGCGTTTATTTTGTTATTTATAACCCGACGTTTCGAGTGCTTTAAGTTGCTCGAAACGTCGGGTTATAAATAACAAAATAAACGCGATAAAATCCGTAAAATTAGTTTCATTTAAATGTGTAGTGTTCGCGTAAATATAAGAAATCATTATACCATAATATGTCTGTAGGTATGGTCGCAATAGGAGTAAGAATTTTTTTCGACTCGTACGAAAATAATCATATACTGAAGATGTAAAAATGAATCATACTGTATATAGTTTACTGTAAGAACGTTATGTAAATAACAAAATTATCGGCTCATTAAAATATCATTCTGCACCGTTCATTAACCTAGGTGCACTCACATCGTCGGTGTCAAAACGAAGGGCTGTGAGTATGTTTTATAAAAAAAATATTTGTTCATTATATTTATCTGTTTAGTAGAAAATCGTTTGGTTCCTTGACTTGTCCCATGCATATAAAATTACGTAGATAATTAAACTAATTTAACGGATTTTCGGACCGTGACCATGGGTGCTGAAAAGCACTTGAAACGTCGATTTTTTTTTTATTGTATAAAGTGACGAAACGAGCAAAACTTTCACCTGATGGTAAGTGCAACGTCAACCCACAACAAATGCTGTGTCACCCAGAATATTTCTGTCTGACACCACACTGCGCCCGTCACTCTGAGACATCAGTTCTTAAGTCTCAAATGCCCAGTGATTACGCTAGCTCACAGTGCCCTTCGAACCGAAACACAGTAATGCTTGCACACTACTGTTTCCCGGCAGAATAACTGGCCCTGGGGTGTTATCTACCTAAACGGATTACTACATAGGAATCCATTACCACCAGTAAAAAAATAAATGGTTATAAATAGTTTAAAAATTAAACGCAATAAAATCCGTAAAATTAATTTGATTAATTGTATTCGCGTAAATATATGAAATCATTAAATTATGTAGTGTTACATAATGGGCTATTACATGTCTTTCGACAGTATTGTGCAAAGCTTTAGAAATAAATCGGTTTATAATATTCAAAAAACAGTTTTAAATTACATGTATTTTTCTTAACTCACAATTTTTTTATTCAAAAAACGACACTGGAACCTACCCCGTATTGTGATCGCGTTTTACAAACATAAGATTTCACATGCACATCAAAACCTGACCCAAAAATCAACGATTTGAGTTTTTGCACAATAGTAATTGTATTGACTGGGATTCGTATCCAAACATGAATCCGAAAATGAAGTACTTTAGCCTCTCGGTCGTCGAATCGAAAAAATTGCATTTAATTCATATTTTTATCCAAGTAACGGCTTAGGAGAATCTACCACTGCATCTCATCCCATGGGTGTCTTAAAGTTGACAAAGGGAAAATTAAAACCAGAAGATGGGCAGCAGCTTCTTTATTAAACATCAGAATAAATAAACTTCGGTTGCCAAGCCGCTTACCAGGCGTGGCAACAATGGCAAAATCCACCCAAAATGACAGCTACAAACTTTTGAAGCAATCTATGTGGGAGGCCTATGTCCAGCAGTGGACTGTTAACTGTGGAGTGATATGCTGAAATACTAATGACGAGTTTCCAATATTTAAAAACAGATCAACAGCTTCTAAATCATTTGTGAACTAAAGACAGGTATCAAGTCGTGTGTGAAAGAAATAGTCTAATGAATGGTTTAAACGGGACCCTTATAATTTGTGCATATGTCCGAGTGTTCGTATGTCACAGCTTTTTTTCTTGGAGAATATTGAAACTACATAGATAACATTTTTAAGGGAAGTGGTTTTTTTTAAATATGTATACAATGGTGTACTGAAATTTTCTAATTTTTCTAAAAAAAAATAGTGGTTGAACACCATCGACACAACCGAACAATTAGTCAGTGGACATAAGCGTATGAGGTATCATTAGATAGGTCTCATAACGAAGTTTAAAAATAACTATTTTATTAGAGATATGCGCTTTTGAACCTTCTTAGCGTATTAACAATGCGGTGGAAACTTTTGAAAATATGTAAGGTTAGAAAACACTTTCATCGCAAAAAGATTTGCGTAGCTTTTGAGATATGAAATATTTTCGGTTACAGGCTATTCCTCACTACAGAGCCCTTCACTGTACGTGGACCAAAACGCTATTGGCCTTTTTTATTATTTCAGCAATGGTGACAAACGAGTTTTTCACCCACATGGCGGTAAGTGGTCAAACAGAAACCTATACCTCGGTGGTGACATCACGATTGTCACCTCCGAGGAACAGGTATACTGTAATGTAATGTCTCCAGTAATTGGATCTACTGTTAGGTTTAGCTTAAAGAGTTATATTTCCCAACGAGAATAAAAGTTCGCTTTAATTTAAGAAACTTAATATAATAACGTTGTTACTGCTAAAAATTTCGTTTACTGTGACTATACAAACTTAAACAAGTACGCTTCGTACGTCTTCATGTGCTTTTTAAATTCAGCTTTTACATTAAGAAAAGATTTTAATCAAAAATAAGACAGCACCTAAGGTGGACCTCTGAAGTATACTACAAACGATGTCACATGGTTTGCTTTTAAAATTTCTCGGTTTTATTTCCTCATTAAACAAAAGCGAAGATATGTTGCTACTTGACTTTATTATTCTGTCAGATAGTTTTGCGTTTAAGTTTGAAGATATTTATTTCTCAAGATATTTATTTGCCGTGTGGTGGCGGCTTAAGAGAATCTAGTATCCTATCTCATCCCGTGAATGTTTTACGACAAGTCGACAAAGGGAAGTTTGAGACTAGAAGATGAGCAGCAACATCTTCCGGGAACATCTGAATAAATCAACTGCGCTTGCCAACCTGCCTGCCAAGCATAACAACTATGGCAAAATCCCACAAAATGAGAGCTACAAACTACTGTGGCAATTTATGGAGAACGTATGGGAGGCCTTTGTTCAGCATTGGATAAATGATAGGCTGAAATGATGAAGGATGATGATGATTTCTCAAATAGAAAAATTTACAGTTCACTTATATTGAGAACATTTTAATTCATAGTGTAAATAACAATCTGCAATTGAAGCGGATCTACGATTTAGTAATTATTAAGTTACATTATTTTGTACGGAGGATTGTAGGTAGGACAGCTTTGCATTAAAATCAGGACTATTAAATCCCCTTTTAACTGCATGCCATCATTGATCATTCATATCTATTGAGCTCCTATGATTCGCAAAATTCCACTAGACTAAATAATTTAACAACCAGGTCATTAATTGACAAAACAGAAATATTACAAACTAATTTATAATATGAATAATATCACCAATGTTCATATTTCACTAACACTGATATTCATGATTACAGACGAAAATAAAAAAGAACCCGCCAAAGATGAGTTCTTTAAAAAAAATAGCAGTTGCAGCTTCGTTTATTGTCATTTTGGCCTTTGTTGTTAATTTTACATGGATATACGTTTATAAAAAAATGGTTAAGGAGTCTAGCGATAACTTAAAGAAGCTCGACTGGTGGGAGCACGCTGTGGTCTATCAACTTTACGTGAGGTCTTTTCAAGACAGCGATGGAGATGGAGTCGGTGATTTGAAAGGTATGTACAATAATGTTTGAGGGAAATTTTACTTCAATGTACTCTCTACTTGCATTGGGTACATTTATCACGCCATTTTCATAATTTAAACTGATGGTGGATGCCATTAGTGTGCATACATTACTGTGTTTCGGTCTGAAGATCACTGATAGCTGGAGTAAATAGAGGTTATATGGGACTTAAAAATTGATGTCACAGAGTGGTACTACACAGAAATATTCTCGGTGACACAGCATTTATGGGCAGATGATGCACAGGTGGCAATGGCAGGTAGGTGAACGATAAGCTCTTTCAAAAAAACTTGTACATGGTGCTATAAATTTGTTTAACATATAACAAGTAGTAAGACCTCACTTGATCTCTGGGAGTTATTGCAATAACATCACTCTGATTGTCAACAGTAAAAAGTTATGGTACAGTATTCTATCTCATAAAGCAAGCAAATGCAGTAGGGAAGTAATTTAGTTTCTTCATATAATATAATATCGCAAAACTTCGTTGTTTTTCTTCACAGAAGTATTAAACCTTTTTAATTACAGGAATTATAAATAAACTGGATTACTTGGCTGAAACAGGAGTCGATGTGATTTGGCTCTCCCCAATATTCGTGTCTCCAATGGTGGACTTTGGGTACGACATTAGTGACTTTTATGAAATTCATAATGAATATGGTACAATAGCTGACTATGAAGAGTTGTTGAGCAAAGCTCACGATTTAGGTAAGAACCATTAATACGTACGAGAAATTAGGAACTATTCCTAGAGACGCAGTCACTTCTTCATGACATTTTTTAAAATATTAAACAGATATGAGAGTAATACTAGATTTTGTGCCAAACCATGCCAGTGTCCAGTCCAAATATTTCAAACTCTCCGAGGCTAAGAAACCAGGGTATGAGAATTTCTTCATTTGGGCTGATCCTAGTTCAGATCCAAAAAATGCATCTAAACGTCTTCTTCCATCAAACTGGGTACAACTTTATCATTATTTATCACTTTTTTATTCACTGCCAGGCTATTAAAATACAATGAATCGTGTTCCAGATAAGTCGATTCGGAAGACCTGCTTGGAAGTGGAGCGAGAAGCGTCAGCAATACTTTTTTCACCAGTTCTTTTCAGAGCAAGCCGACTTCAATTTACGCGAACCTGCTGTAAAGAAAGAGTTGGAGAATATAATGAAATTCTGGCTTGAAAAAGGTGTCGACGGCTTTCGTCTTGATGCCATACCATATCTTTTTGAAGCCAATCCCGATGATTATGGCGGGAGGTACCCTAATGAAAGTGGCCCACAGGTTCAGAAAATTACAGCAACTCCTTCGGAGCAATTTGGATATATTACTATGGAGCATACGAAAGATCAATTAGAAAGCTATGAAATTATCTGTGAATGGAGAGAATTCATTGAGGAATGGAAAGAACATAGTGGTTCTGCAACAAAGTAATCAATTTTGATTATTTATAAATTATCCTTAACGTATTTTTTGGATATTGCATAAAAAATATTACAATGGAATATAACATTATTTAATCAATATAGATTCGTGTCGTTATACATACTTACAGACATTTTGATGAGCTCTTATTGAGCACAGCTTTTAAACAAATATGCTAACCCAACCCTTGAATTGCCACTAGTTTGTTAGTTACAATTGTTTACTGGTGGTAGAATTCCTATGCAGGAATCCGTCTAGGTAGGTACCACCCCAGGGCCAGTTATTTTGCCTTGAAACGGTAGTGTGCAAAAATTACTGTGTTTCGGTTTGAAGGGTACTGTGAGGTAGCGTAATCACAGGGCATATGAGACTTAAGAACTGATGTCACAGGGTGATGGGCACAGTGACGTGTCACACAGAAATATTCTGGGTGACACAGCATTTGATGGGCAGACGTTGCACTTACTATCCGGTGAACGTTTTGCTCGTTTTATAACTTTATACAATAAAATAAAAAATAAAGAAATTGGTTATGGATTCCATTGAATTGGGAAACTGGTACTGGACTCAGTTTATACTTTGTATTTATAATGTGATTTGTTCTTGTCATCTCATCATCAAAAAGGTATCCCCTTTTTATTGAACAACAAATAGCAAGCTTATGCTGGACACATTCTATTGGTAATCCTTAAACAGATAAGATCTTTGAATCTTTTGAAATATTTTCTTTCTCATCTGATGTGGATATTCAGTATTACTACATCCCGCCGTGTGGTAGCGGCCTAAGAGAATCTACCACCCCATCCCATCCCGTGGGTGTCGTAAAATTCGACAGAGGGAAATTAAAACCAGGAGATGGTCAGTAGCATCTTCCTGGAACATCTGAATAAATAAACGACGACGACAACGACGATTACTAACTAATGAAGATACCGTCCTTACTAACCTAAGTTTAATAGATGAACTAGTAAAGATCGAAAATACAAGGATTTGTACTAAGCATTAATTTAAAACGGAATTATTTTTAGAATAGAATAGATAGATAGAATAGGTCAGACCTTAGGTTCTGACTCAACCTGTCATTCTATTTATTATGATTTCAAATACATTTAGTGATATACCTCTTTTTTGAACGTGTTTTGAATCATTTATTATGTATCCCTTTACCACAAAATGTTTTTTTCGTTTTAGGATTCTCATCGGAGAGGCATACGCAAAACTACCAAAAACAATGATAATTATTGTGATTTGAACGGCCGACTTGGAACACATTTCCCATTGAATTACATTCTGGTCACTTCATTAAAAGAAAACTATGGGGCTAAACAATTCGCAGACACCATACAATCATGGTTTGTTTATATGCCATCTGGGCAAGTGCCAAATTGGCAGGTATGACTTATTATTTCGTTAAAGCGGAATTCCAGTGTTGATCTGCTGCTTAGATAGTGCCAGCACCACTAAAATTGTTTTGCAATTTTAAGTGCTAATTTACCTGCTAACTTTCTCTGCGGTGAAATGAAACAGCGCGAGGAAACCTGCATGTCTGAAGAATTCCTTTCTTATTCTTAACCCGCAATTGGAGCAGCGTGGCGAACTCGTCTCAGCTTCAAAGTACTCTCAAAAAAAAGAGAAGATCTGCTCAGCTGTGAGGCATTTATAGTGTGTTACTTTACTTTTGCTTTGAATGAATTGCTACAATATGAAACTAACACAAAATTTATAGTATCTTTATAAGTTTTTCCAAAGCTGCGGTATTTATGCACTATAAGTAAACCACACGTCACATTACTAAAGCTATTTATGTTACTAGATCTAAAGTACATTTTGTAATTCTTAAGAAATTATTTTCGATTCATTAACAGCATTCCTTATGAATTTTAAACTTTTCAGTGTCCAAAAATCGTCCGCAAGTCGCAATATGCTTTGTATTTATTCTAATTCAATATGTAAAAAAGCCGTGGTAGCTCAGGGGCCTGGTGCTCGCCTTTAATTTCATAGTAAGCGAGTAACCTGGGTTCGATCCCCGGTGCCAGCACCTCTAATATTGTTCTACAATTTTAAGTGCTGATTTACCACGTGCTTAGCGGTGAAGGAAAACATCGTGAGGAAACCTGCATGTCCGAGGAATAGAAATATTTCGAGGACATGTGAAGTCCGCCAACCCGCATTGGAGCAGCGTGGCGGATTCTTCCTAGCTCCAAATCCCTCTCAGAAATGAGAGGAGGCCTGTGCTCAGCAGTGGGACATTTATAGGCTGAAACTTTAAAAAAATTACCGATAGGTCCGGCAAAGGAGAATAGCACCTACCGCTTTCCTATCAAGTGTCGTAAGAGGCGACTAAGTTATTGTACGGACAGCCTTTATTCTTGTAGAATACTGTCACTATACTGCTCATGGGAACACATTGGGGAGTACGATGTTATTTTGAATCATACCAAAATGGCGGCGACGTGGTTCGTTCCTCACACCCGTCATGTCTCGTTTCCCGCTTGGGTGATAAGTGGGCTACGTGTGCGGCCCCAGCCTACCCCCTATATAACGGAATGAATGTATGTATGCAATATCTAAAAAAAAATAGTGGTTGCAGAGTAAGAAAATCTACCTTTCCCCACAAGTGTCGTAAAAGTCGAAGAAACGTTTGAATGTTGTGGTTTCCGACAAAAGGCGGAATAATCAATTTAAAAATGCCAGACCAGACACAGACCGTTGATGAGTAGTAATGTCCCGGTGCGGGGCGTCTAGTACTGCATATACGAATCCACCTGCCAAGTGTATCACCACAAGTCTACCAACGATATCCACCCTACTTAACCGAGGCTTATGTCCAGGAGTGGACTATTAACAGGGTATAAGCATAAAGATGTACGATCAGAAGCACAAAAGAATACATCATTATATTTTTTTTAGTTGAGTAATCACGATAACCAAAGAACTGCTACGAAATTTGGTAACAAAATGGTTGACGGTTTAAACGCCATGATTATGGTATTACCGGGTGTTGTGACAACGTACCAAGGCGAGGAGATTGGTCTCAGAGACGCTCACGTCAGTTGGGCGGACACCAAAGATTATTTTGCCCTTGATCGAGGTACACCGGATACATATTCCCAGTATTCCAGAGATAGGTGCAGAACACCATTCCATTGGGACAACACCAAAAATGCAGGATTTTCGACTAGTAACAAGACTTGGTTACCTGTCAGCCAAGACTACAAGAAACTCAATCTTCAGGCGCAAAGAATAGCAGATCGCAGTCATTACAAGGTATTGTAATAATACCATTATTTTTAAATAAAACTAATTTTACGGATTTTATCTCAATTAATGTTAACTATTTATAATTAATACAATTAAATCAAAAACCAATCATACCACTGCAAGACTTCGGGACAAAGTTAGCTCTTTCTGCGTAGATCAGCCCAAAAATAATAATAGCTGAAGGAACTCCGGGTCAACTATGTCGTCAGGACA
This sequence comes from Luehdorfia chinensis, assembly GCA_019845155.1. Classification (NCBI taxonomy): domain Eukaryota; kingdom Metazoa; phylum Arthropoda; class Insecta; order Lepidoptera; family Papilionidae; genus Luehdorfia; species Luehdorfia chinensis. Next base: position 13,749,180 of record JAHVAK010000103.1, read on the forward strand.
TCTGTCACCTAGTGGTCCGCGTGGCCCAGTGGTCAGAGTACCTGACTTCTACGCCGCGGGTCCTGGGTTCGAATCCCAGCCGTAGCCAACGTTTGTGCTAAAACACAAATTGTTGGTTTTCGGGTCTGGTTGTGTTGTGAATGTCCTCGTGTTTCTGACTCTGCATCCTAGCCTACCTCCGATCTTATCGCACCAGCGTTACATATGGCGTGGGTAGGTTGGGACGAGTGAGTGCCTCTGTGTTTGCGCGTACACTTGTGGCACTATAATATCTCCTGCCCAGTTGATGGCTCTCGGCAATATTCGGAAGTGATCGCCGTGGTTGAAATCGGCTAGGAGAACATCATCATCATCATCACCTCATTCCTCCCGTAACCATGGGTGCTGTAAAGCGCTCGAAACGTCGGGTTATAAATAGTTAAAATTAAACGCTATAAAATTCGTAAAGTTAGTTTTTATTTGCATGTGTAGTATTCGCGTAAATATAAGAAATCAATACTAATTTTAAGGTATTTGAAATTATTCGTCATATTTTCAGATTATTACAATCCAGTACAGGGCAATACGCCGTGTGGTAGTTGCTTAAGATAATATACCACCCAATCTCCTCCCGTGGGTGTCGTAAAAGTCGACAGAGGGAAAATTAAAACCAGAAGATGGGCAGCAGCATCTTCCTGGAACATATGAATAAATAAACTGCGGTTGCCAACCCGCCTGCCAAGCGTGGCAACTATGGCAAATTCCCCAAAATGGAAGCTACAAACTTTTTTGGCAATCTATTGGGGAGGTCTATGTTCAGCAGTGGACTAGTTATAAGCTGAAATGATGATGATGATGATTAATTAAATTATTCCTCCATCCCGGAACATCTGAATAAATGAAATGCGGTCGCAAAAATCCCCCAAAAATTAGAGCTACAAACTTTTGTGGCAATCTATAGGGAGGCCAATGTTCAGCAGAGGTGATAGAAAGAAATGATGATGATGTCAAAGCACTGGAGCACCCCAAAGCACCAAAGACTTCTTCATAAAAGCGTCATTGACGTAAAATTTTATAAACATTGCTAGTATCTGAAGAATACTGTTACTGTAGAAGATACTTTTTATTCCTTACTTCAAGTATTTATTGCCTGTTATATATTAGAACACTTTAAACATTTTCTTTCTTAAATTAAAAGCATTTACTGTTTACCATCAAACAGTAGTTTATTCAGATAAAAAAATTATTGGTTTAATCTTAGAATACATTTTTTATTAATTTCCAGGTATATCAATCCCTAACTAAGCTACGCAAGCATCAAACATTTCTCTATGGAAGACATTATATTGAAGACCTGACCAATAATATACTTTTTATAGCACGAAGTCTTGCTACCTTTGATACGTTCGCACTATTGTTCAACGTGGGTCAACAGGCCGATACAATAGATCTTCTACATGCCACTTTATTAAAGGATCCTATAACTGTTTGTGTCGCTAGCACACATTCCAGTCGAATGGTTGGGTTAGTAACTCCTAATAAACGTGATGATCACCGTTTTATTTTTAAAAACTGTAATGATATTTTAGACCGTCTAATTTATAAACATATTCTGGAAGGAACCAATCTTATGGATATGAAAAGATTTTAATAATAATTAATATTTAAGACCACCGATCTGTTGCCGGTTCTTCTCTGAGAATGCCTTATTTTACGAACCGGTGTATATTTCGACGTTCGTAAGAATTCTAATTTCGACGACAGGATTAATAATAACTCGGGTAATTTTACAAGTAAGTTTTAATTCAAGGCAACCCTAAAACCCGTGCGATGATTTTTGTTCTTATTTTTTTGTATCATAAAAGTGAGAACAGCCACTGACTTAGTGACCAACGAGATAGTGCTAAAAAAAGTAATCGTAAAATTGTACCCACTTCTCGAAAAGGTTCTTCAAAATTTCTTTATTCAGTCTTTATACAAGCCTTAACTTTTACTTAACTATCTACTATTACTACTATCTTACTAAAGTAACAACTTAAACGGTATCTCATATCATTGTGGAAGCGGTGCAACTAAACAATTATTTTTAAATTATATTCAATACCAGCTGACGGACAGAGAGAGTTACTTTCGCACTATAGTATTAGTATGGATTCTATGTATATTACTGGATCGAATAAGTGATGCTTAATTATACCCGTTTAATGTTTTGCTTTTCAGAGACATAATACCGCGTGACAAGCTGAAATTACAACCTGGCGAAGCATTAGTGTTGCGCGCGCCAAGTACATGAAAATTTTCGGAAGATTCATCATCATCATCATCATCATTTCAGCCTATCTTGGTCCACTGTTGAACATAGGCCTCCCCCATAGATTGTCACAAAGCACGGTCCTGAGCCACCTGCATCCATAAGTCGTCGCTCCATCTAGTGGGGGGGCGCCCTACATTGCGTTTGCCGGTACGAGGTTGCCACTCTAGAACGGAAGATTATTTTCATTAAATTTATATATTAGTAACAAATTATCGCTTGTGTTAAGAATCCTAAAACACTTTTTAGAATATTATGTAATATGTATTGTGTATTATTGTGATAGTCTATTGATAATTCTGTTATAGACGATGAAACATTTAACATAATATTTTATTTTGAATTTATTTGAAACACCTATTTCTGTTAGTCGTTGGTAACGTTTACCTTGTCGTTAAGCAATGGTTTTAAATAATCCTATATTCAACGTACATGGACTTCAATGCTTCCAGGTATAAATGTTTACGGACGTTTATTTATGATTGTTAATTTAATAAGCACAATTTAGATAAAATAATATTAAAAGATTACAGATTTTAAAGAACATACATATATAGAGTCACGCCTCTTTCCCATAGGGGTGGGCATAGACCACATCTTTCCACTTGCTACGATCCTGACACACATCTTTAGCTTCCTCTACTTTCATTAGTGTTTTCATACAAGATCGTCGGTTGCGGGTACTTATGATGTGACCTTTCCTTAAAACGATTTCGATCTGATCGTAATTCGTTCGCCTTCGGGGTCACACTCTTCCTCTCCGGGGTCCTACTAGCAGAAGCGTACGCAAATATACATACATACATACAGTCACGCCTCTTTCCCATAGGGGTAGGCAGAGACCACATCTTTCCACTTGCTACGATCCTGACACACATCTTCAGCTTCTTCTACTTTCATTAGCGTTTTCACACACGCTCGTCGGTTGCGGGTACTTTTAACGTGACCTTTCCTCAAAAGTTCACCGATCTGATTGTGATACGTACGCCTAGGTCGACCCTTACCGGCTTTTCCATTCACACTTGCCTCATAAATCTGTTTCGTCAATCTCCTTTCATTTTTATTTTTTCCTTCCGCAAATATAACAATGACAATACTATACTACGCGCTCGTCCGCCGTGTGTAGCGGCCTAAGAGAATCTACCACCCCATCCCATCCCGTGGGTGTCGTAAAAGTCGACAGAGGGAAATTAAAACCAGGAGATGGGCAGCAGCATCTTCCTGGAACATCTGAATAAATAAACTGCGGTTGCCGACATGCCTGCCAAGCGTGGCAACTATGGCAAAATCGTTCCAATATGAGAGCTACAAACTTTTGTGGCTATCGGGGAGGCCTTTGTTCAGCAGTGGACTTGTGATAGGCTGAAACAGCGAAAACTATACTACGGCGATGAGCGAGGTCGCATTGGTGCTCACTTTCCTTTCAATTTCGACTTCATCATCAGCCTCTCTGCTACATCCAATGCTGGTGACTTTGTTTATGTTATAAGTCGGTGGTTGACTTACATGCCCCGGACAAGTTGCGGATTGGGTGGTAAGTTGGTTTGATAAACTTAAAACGACAGCACCAGAAGTTACTTCGTCAGTATTTGAACTTGTCGTTTAGATTTTGGCCACGGTGACATCTTTTTTTTTAAATCTTATAAAGTGACAAAACGAGCAAAACGTTCACCTGATGGTGAGTGCAACGTCTACTCATAACAAATGCAGTGTCATACAGATTATTTCTGTGTCACCACACTGCGCTCGTCACCCAGGGACATAAGTTCTTAAGTCTCATATGCCCAGTGATTACGCTAGCTCACAGTGGTTTTCAATCAAAAGTTATCATCTGCTCAGTGTACAGACAGTGCCTTAAGTTAGAACAGGCGCAAAATAATTAACGAAAAAGTTTAAAGTTTCAGCCTATAAATGTCCCACTACTGAGCACAGGCCTCCTCTCATTTCTGAGAAGGTTTTGGAGCTAGGAAGAATCCGCCACGCTGCTCCAATGCGGGTTGGCGGGCTCTCTGAATGTCCTCGAAATATTTCTATTCCTCGGACATGCAGGTTTCCTCACGATGTTTTCCTTCGCCGCTAAGCACGTGATAAATCAGCACTTAAAATTGTAGAACAATTTTAGAGGTGCTGGCACCGGGGATCGAACCCAGGTTACTCGCTTACTACGAAATTAAAGGCGAGCACCAGGCCCCTGAGCTACCACGAAACGAATGAATTTTTAAAAAACCAATACTCACAGCCCTTCGTTTTGACACCGACGACGTGAGTGCACCTAGGTTAATGAACGGTGCAGAATGATATTTTAATGAGTCGTTAATTTTGTTATTTAAATATTGTTCTTGCAGTATACTGTATACATTATGTTTCATTTTTATAACTCAAAGGCATGACCATGCATACATTTCCTGTAAATATCATAGAAAGCGGCGATAATTTTGGGAAGAGTCAAAAAATTCTTACTCCCCATTGCGTTCCCAATAGTACAAGTACAAGTACAGTGACAGCATTGCATATTATGTTAATTCTGCATGAATAAAGGCTGCCCGTACAATAACTTAGTCGCCTCTTACGACACCTCGGTAGGAAAGAGGTAGGTGTTGTTCTACTATGCAGGACACCTATCGGCTACATGTTCTTCTGCTTTTAATACGTGAGCACCGAAAGTAACCTCATCAATGTGTTGAAAGTTTTACAGCTGATAACATTCTTAAATAATTTTCTGATTTTTAGTTGGGTAACCATGACAATAATAGAATGCCATTAAGATTCCGGCCAATCATGGTGGATGGCCTTAACGCATTAAACATGATGCTGCCTGGTGTAGCTATAACCTATCAAGGAGAGGAAATCGGAATGAGAGACGGTTATGTTAATTGGAAAGACACCGTTGACGTATCGGCATGCAACCAAGGCAATCCAGACAACTATCTAGTAACTAGTATTTTCGAGAGATCCGGCTAGAACCCCTTACCATTGGAACAGCTCGACCGGCGCTGGTTTTTCCACTAGTCAGTCGACATGGTTGCCAGTGGCACAAGATTATATGGAAATCAATCTGCAAGCGCAGAGAGAAGTTGAGAGAAGTCATTTTAAGATAAAATTTTCGATTTTATCAAAATGACTTATCTGTTGTTTTCCTTAATAACACGGCCCTGTATCGAGGAGGCGTTTTACAGACATAAAATGCAAATACTTGAACATCCAAGCCGACAGCCGAAATCGAACCCGTGAACCCGTGGCGCGGAAGTCAACTGCTCAGCAACAATGAATTCTAAATTGAAACAAGTGCGACTGTTTTAGGTGTACCAATCGCTTACTAAATTACGCAAGGAGCCTGCCCTCTCTCACGGGAAACAGCATATCCAGGCAATATCTGAAAATACTCTAGTAGTGGTGCGCCACATCACCACAAACGCCACTTATGCTCTTGTCTACAACGTGGGGACGGAAACCGAAACTGTTAATCTGTCCATAGTACCCCTCCTAGCGGAACCTACGTCCGTTTACGTTTCAAGCATATTTTCAAGAAGAGTTGATGGGTAAGTCTTTCAAGACAGACAGACATGACTCAAATTTTTGTTTAATAATATTATTATAAGTTTTCTCAACAGAACCACCGCCGCGTGGTGGCAGCTTAAGAGAATCTACCACCCCATCTCCTCCTTTGGGCGTCGTCGATAGAAGGAAAACCAAGTCATATCCAACGAACATCAATCCATCCAACCAGAAGATGGGCAACAGCATCTTTCTCGAACATCTGAATAAATAAACTGCGGTTGCCAACCCGCCTGCCAAGCATGGCAACTGTAGCAAAATCCAAAATAACAGCTACAAACTTTTGTGACAATCTATGGCTGAATGATGACTGGCTGAAGGTCGCAGCTACGTCCGCGTGGATTTAGGTTTTTTAAAATACCGTTAGAAAATTCTTAAATTTTCCATAATAAAAAATATCCTATGTCCGTCTACAGGACGCAAACTATCACTGTGCCGAATTTCTTTAAGATTGGTAACGTTGAGCCCGGAAAAGGTAACAAACACACTAGAAAAACTTCAGTGTAAATAGATTAAGAAATTTTGAAGTTAGATGATTATTTAAAATCAAATTTGCTCAAGTATGCGAAATATAACCGAAAAAAGTATGAAGTAAAGTAAGTTCAATTGCTAAGATCCGCATGCAAAATATAAAAATGGTGTAAAATAACCTAGTTTTTTGAAGAGCACCGCCCGCCCTCCCTCAGTAGCGTGCACAAGCAAACTAACACCGCCACCAGGAACCGCCGCCAGATACCCTCCACCAACCACTACAATACAAACACTAGATAATATACACCATTGAAGTCGAGAAGACGACACGTGTTTCGCCCCAAAACGGGGCATTATCAAGTGTCATAGACTCTACGACAGACGATCGTCTTTATACCATTTTTATATTTGGCATGCGGATCTTAGCAAATTAACTTACTTTCCTTCATTATAATGGATTTCCGCAAAGTAACGCCTGATTCTATTAACGAAAAAAGTATTTATAAAAACAACATTAGGAAAGAAACCGAAAAATTCATATCGCAGTTTATATACTTTTATGTGTGATTTATCTTTGAAAACTATATACATACATTGGATGTGGTAAAGTGCGACTGAGTGGTATAGATAAAAACCCATCCGCTCCAAGACAATTTCTTGTAATCCGATTAGCTACTTGATTACAAACACTTATATCATACAAAAGGCTTATAAAATTTCTTTTAATATCTGGATTAACGCTATAAATTTCTTTTAAAGCAGCTATCAACCCATTGGTAATCTTTATCTGTATATCAGATACTGATAAGAATATTAAAGCACTAAATATTATTAGACTGTAGTCAACCGCTTCAAAAATATGTTACTAGTGTATTCAAGGTAGTGGATTCAAGTTTCATATTTCCATCGCAGTGCCAGTTTTTTTTTTCTTCAAGAAGTAGTATGCAAACATAACTGTGTTTCGGTTTCAAGGGTACTGATAGCTAATGTAATTACTGGGCACATGCGGCTTAAGAAGTGATGTCACAGGGTGACGAGCACAGGTGCCACACAAAAATATCCCAATAGACCATCAGATGAACGAATTACTCATTACGTCACATAGTTCCATAAAAAAAACTGCAGATTGGACAAAATTGAAAATATTATCATCATGCGAGGTGACTTGATCAATTTAGTGTTTACGGCAGATCCTCCAATTTTGAGAGTAGCTTTTATAATAGTATAGAGGCTGTATAGTCGTAATTGCCGCTGGCTGAAATTCGTGTTGATGTTGATTTTAAACCAAAGTCGAAAACAGCAACATCATCCAGTCTTTTTAACCGACTTCAAAAAAGGAGGGTTCTATGTTCGTCTGTATGTATGTTTTTTTTTATGTATGTTCACCGATATTTCCGTCAATTGTGGACCGATTTTAAAAAATCTTTTTTTGTTCAAAAGGGTGTACCCCAAAGGTGGTCCCATTTTCACCAAGTCAGGATCTGATGATGGAATCTCAGTGAAATCAAGAGGAATCCTCAAAAATTATATACAATACAATATCCTCAAAAGTTATGAAAACGTAACAAACACACTATACGTGCCTAGTGTGTTTGTTACGTTTTCATAACTTATTCAGGTGTTTGCGTCCGGGAGTCATCATTTTATGCTGCTGAGCTGATAAAAGCCACAGCACTCCTTAACGATTAGGAGATCGGGGACAATACTGCTATTGGTCGACAAAAAAGAATTAGCGGTGTCTTGGGCTAACTTGGCGACATCAAAAAAGTTCTCAATGTATATATATATTAAATACAAATATAGTTTATATATTTTTATGTATTTTCGTTCGGGCATAACTTCTTTGTTTATGAACCGATTTTATTATTGATTCTTTTTGCGTTGAGTTCAGTATAGCTCCAAGATTCATTGATATTGGACCTTGGACTTCGAAGATACACCAGGGAACATCTCAAAATCAAATAAGAAATGTATAGAAATTGAGGTATTTTTAGGTTTATGACCATCACATAACAAGATAGGTAGTCAAATATGGTCACGGACGTGCTAGACTTGACTGGACTTTGATTACGAAGGCACACCACGATCTCCTTAACGACAAACAACACGAATGCGTAGATTGATTTATTGTGGCTATTATGTCAAGCCTTTAGGTACATTTCTAAGCAAAAACCCACGCAAGAAACAGATCCCATTCCAACAAATCTTACATCAGTTTGATGAAACTGTAGCGATGACACACGAGAAGTCAAGAAATATGTCATACGTCCAACATTACGTTATTAAAGTTTCTGAGATGCAAACTATATACGAGTATACAACATCTAAAGTTTACTGGAAGGATCTCAGCGCAACATCTTTTCCAGTATGCAGACGATCCTTTTATGTTTCTCATCGTTGGATGCATATTATCGACGAGACCTTGTGGTGTACGTTCACCTTGCTTCATTCAACACGAGACGGAAACACTTGTCTTAGCTTTAAAATATTCAATAACAGACAACGTAAAGAATAAATAATCGTTTCTTCGAAATCGATTATCATTGCCCATAATTCGTGCTTGGAAATAATCAAGAGCAGTTATAGAAATATCTCTATCTTCACCAAAACCGTTTCTTCCGTCAGGGTAAAGAAAATACCAATAAAGTTCTTCCATTCTTTTTTCCCGTTCAATGTTAAGCGGTGCTGCTGTTTTTCTTTAAATATCCACAACTCTGACTTGATTATCTAACTCGTTGCCATTATTAGCGTTAATTATGGTATCCAGATTCGGCACGTCTTTGTCAATAGAATAAAGTAAACTTGTCGAAAAAATTACTCGTCTTTCTAAATTATTAATGTCTGATCCTAGGGGCAGTATCGGAGTTGTGCAATTAGGTGACATACTGCGAATAGGACATGGAGGTGACACAAGTACTTCGGAAGTATCTACGTATTGGGAAAACACCGGGTTATCACATCTAGTAGTGGTATCATCAGATGATTTAGAGGATATATCGACAAGACCTTGTTCCATATCCGTATTATTACGTGGCAGTCCATGGAATAATTCGGGGTGTGATGCTTGAGAAGCAACTTCTTGCGGTGCTCTCCCTTCGGTGTCAATATAAATAGGCGTAATACAATATGTATTTGAAAAATGTTCATCAACTTTACTTATCTTTAAATTACGCCGTAAAATTGCGAATAATTGATTTACGTTCACAAAGCGCATGCAACATGCAGTAACTGTGGATGGCGCTTTATAACCCTTTGGCCCCCTAGCATGAGAATCAAATAACCAATAATTCATATTGCCAGATAAGTTTTGGCATGCAATAGCAAGGGAAACTGAGTTGCTTGTAAGAATTCCACAATGGTGATCCCTAAAAAAACTTACTAAAGCATTTTTCAAATTCGGGAACCCTTCGTCACTCCGATCTCTGTCGATATAGCCATCAATCGAAATGGCGATGCTAGCGCTGTTCAGTCGACTCCTGTAATAACTGAGAACGCATGTAACGTCTCATCAGAGATAATAAACCAAAGAAAAAAATGTGTCTTTTGAATGAAATCTATAATTCAGTTATTTTTCGCTTTTCAGTGTGTTTTTTGGTTTTTGCTTTTTTAAAGTCGGATTTTTTTTTTAAAGTTTGTTTTTTAAATATGTTAACTGCACAACTACTGACTCGTCTGCGACTACCTATATACGATGTAACGCTCAAGCTTTTAGAAGAAGGTTTAGATGCAATGTTAGAGGCACAGAACACATATTACACTTATTTAGATGAGTGTTTTAATCATTTAAAAAACAAAACCTCTTTATTTCATTTTTCAGAGACACAATACCGATCTGCGAGGTTACACTGCTGGCGGGCGAGGCTCGTGTTTTACAAGCACCCCCGACGTAGGCAATTTCGAATTAGATTTTATTTTATTTATTTAATAGGCCTTTTAAAATAAATTAATTACTTAATTATTTACTATAATTAATTAATTATTTACTTTTTAAATAAATATTTATTAAATTTTATTTCAATATATTATATTAATATATTATACTTTGAACCTAAACCATACATAATACCTGCACGCAGCTGCAGATCCTGCATTAGAATTCCAGTTGGAGGTAGTATTTTTTTAACTACACACTACTTAATAATTTGTCTCTATAGCCCACGGGTTCTCTTGTCACTCCTAAAGACGACTCCTTCCTTTGTTACTAGTTAATGGGTCTCCAGTTCTAGGTCTATTTACTCATCATACTAAACAGAGTAACCACCACCACCACCATTTCAGCCTACCATTAGTCCACTGCTGAACATAGGCCTCCCCCATAGAGTGCCACAAAAGTTTGTAGCTCTCATTTTGGGGGGATTTTGCCATAGTTGCCAAGCTCGGCAGGGTGGTTTGCAACCGCAGGTTATTTATTATGATGTTCCAGGATGATGCTGCTGCCCATCTTCTGCTTTTAATTTTCCCTCTGTCGACTTTTTCGACACCCACGGGATGAGATGGGTTGGTAGATTCTCTTAAGCCGCTATCACACGGCCAAAGTAAACAGAAATACGTTATGCTGTAATTTGACATTGATATTCTGTAATATTTCCTTATAGAAGAGAGTGAGGAGGCAAGCAAAACGGTCACCTATCGGTAAATACAACGTCTGCCCATAACGAAAACTGTGACTGTGGCTACACACTGCGCCCGTCACCCTGAGACATTAGTTCTTAAGTCTCATATGCCCAGTGATTACGCTAGCACTCGGTGCCCTTCAAACCGAAACACAGTAATGTTTGCACACTACTGCTTCACGGCAGAATAACTGGCCCTGGGGTGGTACCTACCTAGCCGGATTCCTCCATAGGAATCCTACCACCAATATAACCTATAATATTAATAATGCGAAAGAAACTCTCTCTATCCCTCTGTTTGTTTGTTGTTAAGTCTCATATGCCCAATAATACATTAGCTACATTTCTGTGTGGCATATGTTATGACGTAGCCATAGCGTATGGATATAGCAAAGCAATTAGTGTTAACACGTATGTGTGTGTAATGTATGTTATTGAATTATTAGAAAACAATACAAATGTCAAATTTTAATAATAGGCGCTCGCTTTTAATTTCATACTATGCGAGTGACCTGGGTTCGAATCCCGGTGCCGGCACCGCTAAAATTGTTAATTGCAATTTTAAGTGCTCATTTACCACGCGCTCGGCGGTGAAGGAAAACATCGTGAGGGAACCTGCATGTCTGAGAAATAATTTCGAAGATATGTGCAGTCCGCCAACACGCATTGGAGCAGCGTGTCGGATTCTTCATAGCTCCAAAACCCTCTCAGAAGTGAGAGGAGGCATGTGCTCAGCAGTGGTATATTTATAGGCTGAAACTTTACTTTACTTTTTACAATTTTAAACTGAACTTCTTATATAAGCGTTTTCATGTACTTTCCTTTAAATTAAAAAAAAAATCTTTTTCAAGAGCAATATTTGTTTATATTTTAAAAGCATGATTATTATTGAAAAAGGTCAAGACGATCGGATTAGAAAGGAATAAAATTATTTAACCGTGTGGTGGATTGAGAGAATCTACCACCCCATCTCATCCCGTGGGTGTCGTAAAGAAGACAGAGGGAAAATATAAACCAGGAGATGGGCGGCAGCATCTTTCTGGAAAATCTGAATAAATAAACTGCGACGCCTTTGTTCACCTGTGGACTATTGATAGGCTGATTTTTTTTTATTTATTAGATTGTTTCCGAAGCACTTATTACTTATTGAAGCCGTGTTTCAGGGCGGTTCCCACCGCCGGGAGTTATTGACACACAAGTCGATATTCCGAACGGAGGTACCCTCCCCCGGACGGTCATTAGATGACTTAATTTTACATAAGAAAACTGATCTCGTGACACACGCCTGCCCGAGAGTGACCTTAATTGAATGGGGAAGTTTAAGAGCTTATGTATGTATATATGTCTGGGTCAAACCAAACCTGCCTCACTATCCGAAGAAGCTGTAAAAGCCAATAAGGCTGACAACAATATGCAGGAATCTGTCTAGGTAGGTACCACCCCAGGGCCAGTTATTCTGCCGTGAAGCAGTAGTGTGCAAACATTACTGTGTTTCGGTTTGAAGCGCACTGTGAGCAAGCGTAATCACTGGGCATATGAGACTAAAGAACTTATGTCTCAGAGTGATGGGCACAGTGTGGTGAACACACAGAAATTTGTTATGGGCAGACGTTGCACATGCCATCAGGTGAACGTTTTGCTCGTTTCATCACTTTATCCAATAAAAAAAAAATCGTTTATTATTTGGGTATCGTCATCCAGTGACGGTATTGACCAAAAAGCGGCCTAGCTGTCGTACAAAGAAAAAGTTCACAGAGAACTAAGCTAAGGTACGCGGGCCAGAAACTAACTATTAAACTATTGAACCTTAAGTACAGATTTTTTTTAATAATTAGTAAATTGCTAGCTGATGCCCGCGACTTTGTCCGTGTGGATACAGGTTTTTTCAAATATCCCGTGGGAACTATTTGATTTTCCGGGATAAAAAGTATCCTATGTCCATCTCCAGGATTCAAGCTATCTCTACGCCAAATTTCGTCGAGATCGGTTCAGCGGTTGAATCGTGAAAAGGTCACAAACAGACAGAGGGACAGAGAGAGTTACTTTCGAGTTTATAATATTAGTATGAATTGGTGTTAAATGTTCGTAAGACAATTTCATTCTGAATTTTGAATAGAATACGTACAACAAATAACGACTTCCGTTGGAAATAACACGCAAACAATTCCTACTGTATTTGATGCAGTCGGTAAAACTTGGGTAATTGTAATCATTGATTAGTTTTGTAATTATTAATAATTTTAGCGTAACATTTTTCGGATGAAGTACGAACATGAACGATCATGATAAAAAACAACGTAGATTTAGCGAGGTATTATTAAAATTTTCGCTTGTCTACAAATGACATACCGCGGTACTCGCAAGGCCGTCGTTACTCCTATATTATTCAGTACGTACCGTAATTTGTCTCCTAACCGACGGACGATTACCGACCGGGTAATAGCTGACGTCGCATCCGGGCACTAGTGACGGGACTGAGTGCACTCCGCGTACCGCATTTAGGACGTTACGGTATTTTAGTTACGTTACAGCGAAACTTGAGCTGGAAGATGCAAGTGCGCCGCGTTCCAGATTGAAATTTAAAATGCTTTTGTGACAGTACTAGAGCTTAATGTTCCGGATTATTGTTATGGGTACAGCAAAACGAGATTGTAAAAATGATATAATACAATAGCGATTTAACTTAAAACTTTTATATCGCACCGTTTACTTTTCAGAAAGTTTTCCTTTTTTAAGTAACTGCAGCGAAATTCATAACAGTTTCTCTACTAACTTTGTGTAAGTACTAGCGCTGCAGAGATTTTTATTGCTTTTTATTTATGATAGGGTTGTAAACGAAATTGTTACGAAACATTAAATTATTCAGTAATTACATTTTCCAAGGTGAGCCGTGGTAGCTCAGGGGCCTGGTGCTCGCCTTTAATTTCATAGTAAGCGAGTAACCTGGGTTCGATCCCCGGTGCCAGCACCTCTAATATTGTTCTACAATTTTAAGTGCTGATTTACCACGTGCTTAGCGGTAAAGGAAAACATCGTGAGGAAACCTGCATGTCCGAGGAATAGAAATATTTCGAGGACATGTGAAGTCCGCCAACCCGCATTGGAGCAGCGTGACGGATTCTTCCTAGCTCCAAAAACCCTCTCAGAAATGAGAGGAGGCCTGTGCTCAGTAGTGGGACATTTATAGGCTGAAACTTTTACTTTACTTTACTTTACATTTTCCATAAGAAAGAAAGAAAAGTTTATTCGGCCAAAACCGCTGACGTACAAAACATGCTAAATGCATGTTTGGTACATCAGCGGTTTATTTTTAGAAACGATTTTCCTTTTTTAAAGTAACTGCAGCAAAATTCATTACAGTTTCCCTACTAACTTTGTGTAAGTACTAGCGCTGCAGAGATTTTTATTGCTTTCTATTTACGATAGGGTCGTAAACGAAATTGTGCCGAAACATTAAATTATTCAGTAATTACATTTTCCATAAGAAAGAATGAAAGAAAGAAAAGTTTATTCGGCAAAAACCGCTGACGTTGAAAAATTAACGTAACAGTCACCATGAAAAGTTGATCCTTACTACTAATCTTATAACTAAGCTTTACGTTTGGCTATTGTGTGTACGTCGCGGGTCACGCCAAAAGGGTCATCACTCAGCATATTGTTGCACTAACAAGCGCAACGCTGATTTTCAGTGATGACCGCTAGATAATACCCTGGAGAATATAGTCTCGAGACCGGTTAAATGATGAATTAAAATATCATTCATTTACCACTCGGAACTTTACTCACCAACGACTGCGCGGTCGTCAAACACGCACAAGGGACAGCTATACCTAATTCACAGAAACAATAATACAAAACCCATACAATAAAGTTCATAAAACGATACGATATAATTACCAAAAAAAAATGAGAACAATTTTGAATTATGTCACTTTTAATTTCATTCCCAAAACCAATAATTTATTGAACTATTAATATATACGATTTACATACACCAAAAGCCTGAAGAAGTATATTGCTGGACATTTGTTTGAGTAAAAAATTGGTATATCCGAAAAATATAAGTTACGTTAGAATGATATACTACCGAATTTTAGGTTTGGACTTACCTCATAACTCAACATGCTATTCGATTTATTCAATACAAGTTCTACATGACGCATTGTTCGTAAGTACTTTAGTTTTTAATTTAGAGAATTTTGTAAATATACAATTACATTAATTAAATAACAAGTTCCCGTTTGGTAGCGGCTTACCAGAATCTACCACCTCATCTCATCTCGTAGGTGACGTAAAAGTCGACAGAGTGAAAATTAAAAACCATATATGGACAGCAGCATCTTCCTGGAACATCTGAATAAACAAACTGCGGCTGCCAACCCGCCTGCGAAGCGTGGCGACTATGGCAAATTGGGAGCTACAAACTTTTTTGTCAATCTTTTGGGAGGCCTATGTTCAGCAGTGGACTAATTATAGGCTGAAATGATGATGATGATGACGATTAATTAAATTATTCCCTAGTTTAGATGTATAATCTTTACGCAAGCGATTTGTAATCTTTAGCAACAGGCTACAATTTTCTATCAAGATATAGGAACCAAAATAACACTAGATTTAATTAAACCCGTATACAATACATTTTTTTTTTATTAAATGAAGACTTCAGACCAACGTCTATTCCTGATGTTAATATACTGTTTAAAAAAAAACCGAAATATATCTGTACCATAATTTGTCTAAGCAGTGTCCCAACTCTAGTCACGCAAGGTCATCGTTTACGGTAAATGATCATTAGTGAGCCAATCTCGGTTAACATGCGGTTCATCGCGCTCGCATTAGGGGTGGTCGTGGCGTTAGGTGTGGGGGAAGTGGTGGTGCCGTGGTGGAATAATGCGGTTTACTACAGAGTCCTAGTCGATTCCTTTAAAGATGGCGACGGTGATGGATTGGGAGATTTGCAGGGTATAAATCTATAATATAATACGAGTATATATAAAATGGATAATCTTTTATCCATACAGACATTCGTATCATCCTTTCTTAAGTCCAGGATCTAAGCATTGTTCGGAAAATGAAAATACTTTATTCACAATGTGCCACATGGACTTATCGTAACTTTTTAATGACTTTACATTAACACTGCTAGTTTACCGGTGCGAATAAATATAGTTTAGGGTTCATTGAATTTAATCGGGCTAAATGGTGCTTATTGGGATGGGCCAGTAGGCTGCCACAGACAATGAAAAGTAAATTAACAATGTAATACGTTGTTAATTAACTTTCCATTCCACAATGTACTATACTCTTATTTTAGGGTAATGATAAACGAGTTCGCCACACTGCTTCCTTGAGCGTTATCCTATCCGTTTTATATATTTGCGTTACCGTGAAAGTATCTTCATACCGTCCTGCGAGTGGTTCTAAATTCGACTAAGGGAAAATCTCGTAATTCGCCGTGTGGCCAGCTTACGAGATTCTATCACGACATCTCATCCCGTGGGTGTCGTAAAAATCGACAGAGGGATAATTAAAACCATGAGATGGGCAGCAGCATCTTCTTGGAAGATCTGAATAAATAAACTGCGATTGGCAGCTCGCCCGCCAAGCGTGGCAACTATGGCAAAATCCCCCCAAAATGAGAGCAACAAACTTTTGTGGCAATCTATGGAGGCGACCTATGTTCTGCAGTGGAGTAGTTATAGGCTGAAATGATGATGATGAATGGAAAAGAGAAAAATCACCGGATTTTAACATGTTACAAAATATCTATAATTTACCCGATATACAATGAAAAAACAATCCTGCGTCTAAGGTCTCTTATCCATGTATATTGCACTGCGATCCAATACGTCTGCGAAGAGACGAGAGTAAATTCTACCCATATAACAAGATAATAATGAGGAATTATATACTAGAGTCCGGCCGCTGAGGGAATGCAGTATTTTCTCATTTATTTAACATTAAATACATTTAGTGCAAAATTTTTAATTCGATCACGACCTGTCAGTTATTGGATAAAGTGACGAAACCGGCAAAACATTCGCCTAATGGTAAGTGCAACGTCTGCCTGTAACAAATGCTGTGTCACAAAGAACATTTCTGTGTGACCACACTGCGCCCGTCACCTGAGACATCGGTTCGTACGCCCATATGCCCTGTAAGTACGCTAGCTCTTAGTGCCCGTTCAAACTGAAACACAGTAATGTTTGCACACTACTGCTTCGAGGCGGAACAACTGGCTCTGGAGTGGTACCTACCTAGATGGGTTACTGCATAGGAATCCTACCACCATTGATGCATAAGCGGCCGGTCTACTCAGATGCACGCAAGTATTTGTAAATTATTCTTAAATTTCTTACTTCTACTATTACTCTCGGCGCTCTCTTTAAATTTCATAGTAAGCGAGTGACCTGGGTTCGATTCCCGGTGCCGGCACCACTAAAATTGTCAATTGCAATTTTAAGTGCTGATTTCCACATGCTCGGCGGTGAAGGAAAACTTCATAAAGAAACCTGCATGTCTGAGAAATAAAAATATTTTCGAAGACATGTGAAACCCGCATTGCGTGGCGGATTCTTCCCGGCACCAAATCCCTCTCAGAAATGAGAGGAGGCTTTTGCTCAGCAGTGAGATATTTATATAGGTTGTTACTTTACTTTACTTTACATCACACTGTTATTTAAACTGTGTGTGGTATATCATTTAGTCACTCGCTGGTCGTTCGTTCAAAACAGGCTTGTTTAAATAAAATACTTGTTTCATTGTATAGCGCGTTCATAAAGAAATTCTTCAACGTAACTCTTTTCACGAAACGCTTTCCATCCCTGCTGAGAATGGCTCGGAAAGAAATTTTTATTTTCTTTTTTAATTACCTCTTGTAACTCATTCTCAACGATGTTAGTACAACATTTCCATCTTTCGTTTATATATATATATATATATACAGCTACTTTAATTTTAATTACAGGAGCAACAAAACAAATTAGCTATGTGAGAGCGTTAGGCGCCGATGCAGTTATTCTGTCGCCCTTGTCTGCTAGAAGCACTGATTGTACCAAGCCGGGTACTATGGATTTAACTCTGATTGATCCACGGTACGGTGATTTGGAACAGTTTACAAGCTTTTTGAAGAAAGCAAATAAGTTAGGTAAGACAAAATCTACGACATACATACAGTCTTTACTACATGTAGCCTCAAATTAGGGGCTAACCACACCACACTATACAGAAACGAATTGTCGAACGAACGAACGAACTACGTCGCCGTTTTGCTACGAGCCTACAGCAAGGTTTAAATAGTAGATAATCGGTACTGACTCGCAATCGATCCCTTCTCTTATTTCGTTTAGTAAATCTGCTATGGAGGAAATTTCAAGACATAAGACAACAGCTCTTTCAGATTCTGCGATCAAAAGGTGAAATGTTGTCTCAGCCAATTGTCCATTTGTTGTAACATTGTAACATTGCAGTATCGCGATCATTAACTCGTTTTATTAACTAATTTTTTCTAAAGCTTTTCCGTCGACTGAAGCTACATAAAACTATAGACACTGGCTTTAATTATATTATAGTTAATTATCGACTTGGAATTTAACGGCGATTTATTCAGAACATATATTTAAAAAAAAACCTTATCTTAATATTTTACGACAGATTGCATGGTCACTGTGACAGAATGCTGGTTATAACGAGGAGCTGAAATCATTGATAAACATTTAATTAGGAACTAACTGAAGCCCGCAACTACGTCCATGTTGATTTAGATTGTTTAAAAATACTGTAGGAACTCTTAGATTTTCCTAAATAAAAAGCATCCTATGTCCGACTACAGCACGCAAGCTATCTCTGTGCCGAATCCCGTCAACATCGGTTCAACGGTTAAGCCGTGAAAGATAACAAGGAAGTAGGATTCCTATGCAGGAATCCGTCTAGGTAGTTACCACCCCAGGGCCAGTTATTCTGCCGTGAAGCAGTAGTGTGCAAACATTAATGTGTTTCGGTTTGAAGGGCACTGTGAGCTAGCGTAATCACTGGGCATATGAGACTTAAGAACCTATGTCTCAGGGTGATGGGCACAGCATGATGTCACACAGAAATTATCTGGGTGACACAGCATTTGTTATGGGCAGACATTGCACTTACAATCAGGTGAGCGTTTTGCTCGTTTCATCGTTTATACAATAAAAAAAAACAGAGGGACAGAGAGTTATTTTCGCATTTATAATATTAGCATGGTTTGTTGTGAAATAAATTTGAATTATCAATAAATGTTGGAGTTCATTATCACCTTAATAATTTAAACTTACCACAAGTCCACTGCAGACCATAAACCTCCCCATAGGTTATCACAAAGCACACCCTGTGCCGACTGCTATATTTAACCACATGCATTAGACAGGTTGTCACTCCACTAAACAGAGGGGGATGGAGGTGCTATACTGTGTTTGCATATACAGGGATGTCACGCACATGTTACACGCATAATTTATTACATTAATGGAAATTTACTTTCCCGCTTATGACAAAGAAACAACACACTGAAAGCGTATTTAAAACGTAAATTAATTTGACTGCAATATTAGAGGGCTTAAGTAATAATTCGTATTATCCTCCCGTAACCATGTGTGCTGCAAAGCGCTCGAAACGTCGGGTTATAAATAGTACAAGATGAAACGCGATAAAATCTCTAAAAAATTAGTTTTATTTAAATTCGTATTATATTTACATTTTAAATTAATATTCGTATTATTTTTTAACATAACGGAATATATATATAAATAATATAATACAACGGAGCATCACTAATGTATGTCAAAGTTTCATCTTGTTGAGTCCGAAACTTTTCTTTTACTGGTGGTAGGATTCCTATGCAGGAATCTGTGTAGGTACCAACCCAGGCCAGTTATTCTGCCGTGAAGCCGTAGTGTGCAGAGATTACTGTGTTTCGATCTAAAGGGCAATGAGAGCTAGTGTAATCACCGGGCATAAGAGACTTATGAACTGGCGTCTCGGGGTCACGGGCGCAGTGTGGTGCCATGCAGGAATGTTCTGGGTGACACAGCATCTGTTATGGGCAGATGTTGCACTTTCCATCAAGTGAGCGTTTTGCTCATCTCGTCATTATCCAATTAAAAAAATACCTTTGTTCACGTGGGCTTGCAAAACCACAATTCCGGAAGGTCCAGAACACCTTTTAATGTATGAAACGATATTTTTGTAATTTAAAAGGAGTTTATCAATAATATTGCAAAATTATCTTTTCTTATATTTCCTCGAATATTACATATTTAATCAAATTTTACGGATTAATTTTGAAACTTTTTATTACCCGACGTTTCGAGCGCTTTACAGCAGCCATGGTCACGAGTTTTCTATATATTATTATACTCTTATTCTTTTTTTTATTCTAGCCTCTCTCAGTAGAATTCTGCTAATTCCAAGTCAGTCGCAAGAGTGGCTATAGATAATTATTTAAAATTTTGATCGACACTAAATTTGTAGTTGACTCTTACAGAAGATTTGCTACGAGTACACTGATGGAGATCCAACGAAAAGTACAAATCTGGTCTTATATTGAATTTTCCAATCACTGTACACTTTCAGAAGCACTTGCTGCATAATAAACTATCAATATTAAATATCAAAACTTAACATATACATAGAAATTACAAAATTCAATTAAAACACTGCGGTCACGTTCGAGTTGACGCCAAAAGTCCTATTACTCTTTGGTCACGGGAGAACTGAGGTGACAGATGTCTTGCTTTATACGAGTAGTTAATCCGGGTTACCTTCAGCTTTTAACTATATTTTTTTGGCCCAATCCACGCAGAAAGAGCTAACTGTGCTATGAAGTCTTGCAGTGGTATGCTTGGTTTTGAGTTTAATTTTATTAAGTATCGGATCCCAAGATGGGATGTTTTTTTTTATATCTATCTCTAATAATATATCTCTAATAATCTAAATAATATATATCTCTAACAAGAATACAGAATGAGAAAACGTATCTGTTTTATTTATCTGTATTGATGAATTCCTGGCTTTCCTTTTCTATTTCAATAATGTTACTTAATGAAATATTTCATTACATACGTATATTGTAGTATAGTTCCGCTTTCAACTTACTTTATAAAAGCGTAAGATTCGAGATTGTATACTGTTTTTATTCGTACTAAGTTATTCAGCGAATATAAAGTGAAGAATGTTCTGTTTATTTTCCACAGAGCTTAAAGTGGTAATTACGTTGCATTTTGAAGCAATTAGCGCCGCATCTGAATGGTTTAACTTCAGCGCAGAACGGAACATTGGATACGAAGATAGGGTCCTATGGAGAAATGGAGAGCCCGATGAAACGCCAACGGTTAGTTTGCTACGAAAAAACATTAAGAGGTTTATATTACAACAGTGTGAAGTTGAAAACTTTTTCATTTAACATAGTTATTTGTATTGGAAAGTTGGCGCATCCCGAGATCAAGATTTATAACGATTTCTTATATTTACGCGAACACTACACATTTAAATGAAACTAATTTTACAGATTTTATCGCGTTTAATTTTTTACTATTTATAACCCGACGTTTCGAGTCCTCCCATGACCATGGGTGCTGTAAAGCACTCGAAACGTCGGGTTATAAATAGTAAAAAATTAAACGCGACCAAATCCGTAAAATTAGTTTCATTTAAATAAATTCTTAAGTCTCATATGCCCAGTGATTACAATAGCCCACAGTGCCCTTCAAACCGAAACAGAAACGTTACCGACACAGTAACGTTTGCCCACTACTGATTCACGGCAGAATAACTGGCCCTAGGGTGGTACCCACCTAGGCGGATTCCTGCATTGGAATCCTTTCGCCTTAATGGATTCATAGTAATAAAGCGACCGCACCCATAGTAATTCATAAATAATTAATCGGCTATACTTTTCTGACGATAACTCGGCGTTTCGATAAATCTGTGTCCCAAAATGTTTATGAATTTGAATCTCAGCCGAAGAAAAAAATTATTTCAATAAAATGCCGATGGATTTTTTACTGATTCTTCATAAAATAGGGGAACATATTTTTTGTTAACCAGTGGTAAAGTAAGAAAATTACTTTCAGTGAGACTATACGACATACTTTACTATTGCAAAAATACGGATTATTTGTCGAATAAATATTCTATTCGATAAATTATCTATAAGCCTAGATTGTAACTATCCGGCTTCGTTGACACTGCACCCTAACCTTTCCCCAATCGTATCATTTAAGCTTTATGACACGAGAGGGCGCAAAAGAGGGCCTCTTTGCTTGCGCGGAAATTCCACGGCATTTCAATATATCTTGCGTTAACGACACCTTTTAGCGGGACAAGCCCTTTTTTAAATGGCGGAATGCCTTACGCATACTTGGGGGTACAAGGACGGATTGTATCGGACTTGCAACGACTAAAACCTGCAAAAGGCGCCGGCCGCCTTTTGCGGCCCCACCTTGGGAGAGGACAACTCATCCGCTCTCTCCTTCCTAGTGAGCGGGACATGCCCTGGTATAACTCTACCAGGAGGCCTAATAATACTAGCCGATACAAGGTCTTTAACACAACTTCTTCAGGACAAAGCCAATAGTAGATCAGGTACTGGTACCAACCACTGCAATTTAGTTCTCTTCTTATTTGTTTTCCTGATAACACCCATTATAATTTAACCCATATGTCCGATGTTCCACTGCGTGACTTTACATACCATTCATAAAATTATTATCGGAAAATTTAATTTCGAAAATCATCATCATCATTTCATCACTAGTCCACTGCTGAACATGGGTCTCCCCCATAGATTCTCATCTGGGGCGGTTTTGCCATAATTGCCAGGCTTCAGTTTGGCAACCGCAATTTATTTGTTTTGTATTCCACAAAGATGCCCTGCTTAAATTTTCCCTTTATCGACTTTAACGACACCCACGGGACGGGATGGGCTGGTCAAACATAATGCCACGTAAATTAAAAAACCAAATTAATGTAGGATATGTTTGGGCGCAACAATATATATAGAAATAAAATATATTTAAATGAAACTAATTTTACGGATTTTATCGCGTTTAATTTTATACTATTTATAACCCGACGTTTCGAGTGCTTTACAGCACCCATGGTCATGGGAGGACTCGAAACGTCGGGTTATAAATAGTAAAAAATTAAACGCGATAAAATCTGTAAAATTAGTTTCATTTAAATGTGTAGTGTTCGCGTAAATATAAGAAATCATTAAATAAAATATAATCACAAGATCGAATTTGTAGATTACTAGTACTAGTACTAGTAGAATTTTGTATTATACTGATCAGTTCAGATTTACGGAACATCCGTACGAATACCAATCAATAATTAATACCGAACTCCATGCAGATGGAACACGACTTTGTGAAGTGGACGTGGCACGAGACTAGGAACGCGTACTATGGATCGTCGAACAATGGAGCTCTCCTTAATTTATGTTCCACGAACACGGCTGCGGCGTTATCAGTAGCTCAATGCGCTTGGCTAAAGAGAGGGGCGGCCGGAGTACTGCTGAAATTGGATTTCCCTCTAAATTATAACTGTAGTACAAAACTGGTCGGGATACTCGCTGCAGATGCTATGAGTTGCGTTCGGGGCGCTAATTTGGATACACCGTAAGTAGTTTTTTTTTTATTGGGTAAAGTGACCAGATGAGCAAAACGTACACCTGATGGTAAGTGCAACGTCTGCCATAAATGCTGTGTCACATAGAACATTTCTGTGTGGCACCACATTGCGCCCGTCAACCCGAGATGTCAGTTCTTAAATCTCGTATCCCCATTGATTACACTAGTTCAAAGTGGCATTCAGACCGGAAAACAGTAATTTTTGCACACTACTGCTTCACGGCAGAATAACTGGCCCTGGCGTAGTACCTACATAGATGGATTCCTGCATAGGAATCCTACCACCAATCTTTATTTTTGACAATTATAAGAGATTTGTATCAAATTAGTTCTACAAAACTTAAGAAAATTCATAAGGAATACTTTTTCTTGGAAAGAAGTGACGAGACGAGAGAAAGGTTCACCTGTTGGTAAGTGCAACGTCTGTCCATACAAATGCTGTGTAACCCAGAATATTTCTGTGTAGTACCACACTGCACTCATCGCCTTGGGACTTCAGTTCAAGTCTTACATGACCTGTAATTACACTAGCTATGTAGTGTGTTTCGGACACAGTAATGTTTGCAGTATTGACTGATTCCTGCATAGGAGTACTACCACTAGTATGCATTAGTACTAAGATAACCAGCATAGCCTTGAGGATCATAAAGCAGTGGTTAAAGCAATGTTCTCGAGTGCCAAATTCATATAACACCTTACTATATGGAGCGACGACGCGTACAATTTTACAGGATTGCGATGGGCGTGATACTGAAACTATGTCTTAACAAATATACGTCTATTGCATACAATTTGATAATGGAATTTAAAATACGTTGGAAAATTAGTTCTAAAACAGATTTAAATTAGAATAAAGTGCCGCAAAGAACTTAAAACTTTACATAATACTAGTTACTAGCGAATGTCGTTTAAGAACTTCCAGACATATTACTTGTGGGATACACGTATCTGTTTAAGTCTACGCCCACTGTAATTACGTAGCCAGTAAATAAACACTAAAAACAGGAAAAAGAAAAACCTACCCGGGTCTCGGTATCATTACTGGCGCTCTTCCAACTGTTATGTAAAATTAACGATCTCAAACAGCACTACACGTTTTACTACCAACCACGGATATCATACAAATTCCAGAGTAATTATAGTGGAGACTGCGTTAAGTCCGATAGCATCTGGGGCGTACTACGGCGACGGAGGAATCGGTGCCAATAGTGTAATAAGTAACACGTTGACAGCGCCTACAAGACCCTCCGCTCCGGACTTGGCTCTGGCAATACACGCAACTATGTTGTACTGCCCTCAAGACATGGCACCAACTTGGCACGTGAGTATCTTTATTGCGCCCCATCTGGCTGTCGTAAATTTACTTGAATGCATTAGTGGTGGTTACTAAATTGTGACAAGATTTTTTTTAACCTTTAAATTGTATATAAGCAGAAAACATCTATAAATAAATGAAAATTTGCGGATTTAATCAGAGTTCTTGTTACGAAATATTTGATTGTATATGTAGATATCTTTTTCTTAATCTAACAAAATCTATAAATTCTTAAATAATATTTAATCAAAAATCCGACTTCAACGCAGCAGCTCCAAACATGCTTATGCGAATTTAACAGTTCCATGATTTTCTCATGGAATTTTCCCATCATCAGGACTTGACCAAATGTGTATGGGGCCAACCTTAACTATAACCAATTCAACTAATATTAAAAAAAAATCATTAAAATCGGTTTGCGATTGGCGAAGATATCGCGTAACATACATACAAAAAAAATATTTGCCAAATATATAAATATAATATACTCAATCAAAAATGCACACTTTGTATTAAAAAAACCTTGTATAATAATACTCACTCTACGAAAATTTTGAATTGTAATATAATTTACCAACTATAATTAATCGAGAGTTCTGCCATTGAACGTAGTGAATAATTTATAATATTTTATAAAGTAAAAGGAAATCATGGGATGGTGATACTGCTAATGATTATTGTCTTTTATACGTTAAATATTACGGAAACATCATTCCGTGTAACTTTTATGCTAAACAAGCTGATGCACGCGACTTCGTTCGCGTGGATATAATTTTTTAAATATCCAGTGGGAACTATTTGATTTAGCTGGATGGGCTGGATACCAACGCTTCACTACGGTGATACGGTACTAGAATTTTTTTTTATTTAAATCAGATATTTATCTGATCAAAATCAATAAAGAAGAAAAAAGAGAATCAATAAAGAAATTATTTCTTTTATTTACGCGAATACTACACATTTAAATGAAACTAATTTTACGGATTTTATCGCGTTTAATTTTTACTATTTATAACCCGATGGAGGATTCCTACCGTGACCCTGGGTGCTGTAAATCACTCGAAACGTCGGGTTATAAATAGTAAAAATTAAACGCGATAAAATCCGTAAAATTAGTTTCATTTAAATCAATAAAGAAACACATAATCCATGAAGCTTGAATAAAGTAAGGATTTTAAGACATCATTTTGTACATGTTTTATGTACTCAAACTTGATAAATCGATGAAGTTTCAATATAATAATGTATTGATGACCTCATGGACAATTTCGACCAATACGACAACTTTCGATTATTATCGTAAAGTAATCATCTTCGCAGGATATATTATACGCCCCAAGGGTACGCAAACTCAAATTCCAGTCCAAGTACCTACGACAGCAGGGACGTTGACAACCGAGCCACTCGATTATCGTGGTAGCTTTTTATTTAGTCAAAGATGTCAAGCTAAGTTTCTGTTGTTGATTGAGACATTAATGTATTTCTGAATTTGTAGTTTTTTGGTCGTTCTTCCATCCCTTGCTCTATGATATATTTATTAATTCTTCATTACTAACACCTTAGAGCCGTTGTTCAGGCTTAGGGGCTAGGCGCCCGCTTTAAATTTCATAGTACGCGAGTGATCTGGGTTCGATTCCAGGTGCCGGCACCACTAAAATTGTTAATTGCAATTTTAAGTGCTGATTTACCACGTGCTCGGCGGTGAAGGAAAACATCGCGAGGAAACCTGCATGTCTGAGAAATAAAAAATATTTCGAAGACATGTGCAGTCCGCCAACCCGCATTGGAGCAGCGTGGCGGATTCTTCCTAGCTCCAAAACCCTCTCATAAATGAGAGGAGGCCTGTGCTCAGCAGTGGGACATTTATAAGCTGAAAACTTTACTTTTTTTACTTTACTAACACCTTAAGCTAAGGGCTACAACGGGCGGACTTAATGCCTAGTGGCATTCTCTACCAGTCAACCCTTGTTATTGTGAAAAGTAGATGGCAGGTGCTAACCAAACAATAAAAAATGTATATGAAATATATGTATGGTATCCGATTCACATTTAGTTAACCAAGACTCTTATTTGCGAAATATGATATTATATAATTCAAAATGCTAATGCCATCATTTTTTCATTAATTTTAGCCCATCACAAGTTCACTGCTGAACACAGGCTTCCCACATACATTGCTACGAAACTGCATTTGCCATTACAAGGTTGCCACTAGGAGACCTTTCCCCGACTGTTTTCCGGTCTACGAGCCTTCGGTGATCTTGCAGTTCGCATGAACATGAACGTCATCCCGTATAGACTGATTTTCCGAGGAAGAGGAAAACCTTTTTTTTGAAAGCATACACATGTTCAACACACTTTCAAAATCTCGAATTTTAAGGTCTTTCTCTTGGAGAGCCGTGGATAGCTCAGGGGCTAGGCGCTCGCTTTAAATTTCATAGTACGCGAGTGACCTGGGTTCGATTACCTGTGCCGGCACCACTAAAATTGTTAATTGCAATTTTAAGTGCTGATTTACCACGTGCTCGGCGGTGAAGGAAAACATCGTGAGGAAACCTGCATGTACTGAGGAACAAAAAATATTTCGAAGACATGTGAAGTCCGCCAACCCGCATTGGAGCAGCGTGGCGGATTCTTCCTAGCTCCAAAACCCTCTCAGAAATGAGAGAAGGCCTGTTCTCAGCAGTGGGACATTTATAGGCTGAAACTTCAAGGTCTTTCTCTTTATCGTTCTTTTTTTTTTGGTTCAGAAGTCGGTATTGCGTTTTATATTTAGATTTATCTGGCATGAACCGTTTACCCATATCTGGTAGACAATTTTACATTTCACTATTAATTTTAGTTTAGCCTTTAACTACAAGCAACTGATTACAAGTAAATTATACACACAGTTGGAAAAGTATTAAAAAATAATACCTAACGGTATGGTAATCTACCTTAACATTTAATTTGAATTGAGCTTGTATTTTTTAGACTAGCGTATCAAGCGAAAACAGAATAACGTCAAGATATGGCAGTGACATGGTAGACGCCATCAACCTTCTGGCTTTAATATTGCCTGGCGCTGCCATCATTCAACAAGGAGATGAACTTGGCGCGGCTGATACTCTACTAGAATGGACATCTAACAATGATTGCTGGCCAATAATAGGTAGACCTTCAGCTGCACCATTCCCTTGGGACGATACCCCTAGTGCAGGATTTACTACAGGACAGCCATGGCTCCCACTTGCACCGAATTACAGATATGCAAACGCCAAAACGGAGTTTCCAAATGATTTAAGCCATGTTGGGGTCGTCAGAATTTGCTGCTGCTATGAGAAATTCCGCAGCTATGGGATCACATTCAGAGGTACCTTTCATACGCATTTATTCAGCATATAGATTTATGTGAGCCTGTCCTAAGTCAGGAAGCGTGTGTTTGACTTAATACTATAGGACGCAAGCTACATCACTTTGATCTACGATGACGGTACAATTAAAATTTAAGAAATTAAAGCATATGACGAGGACATCATAGGGTTTGGAAATTAATAAGTAAAAGACTAGTAAGGTTCACTTACAAGTAGCATGACAGACTCATTTTGGCGCCAAAGCCCTCACAAAAAATGAAAGGGGATCCGTGCCCAATAGTCGATCGTCTAGTAGCTATTTGCTTATGGTTTCACACAGACGTTGATATCTTAATAATTCCTTTCTTATTAGAGTCATAGTAGGCATCTGAGATAACAAATTTCAGACGCCTTCTATTTTAATGAAATAGATTACATTATATTTTTTTTTTCTTTATCTGACGGTCGTTTGTTACCTTAAAGGAAATAGAATAATTGAGATACAAATTCGGATTTCCGGGTAATTTCTTTTAAAGAAAACAATTTTTCACAATATAATTTTGAATCTGTATTCGACACTACATCCAAACATGTCTCCGATCATAGTGATTTAATGTCTTTACTGATAAAGGAAAGTAGGGTTGAGTGAATACCTCTTTTACCTTCATGTGAATGTTTCTAGCGATTTGATGTATATTACGCAAGTAATCTTCTTAAAAACTGTCTATGAGTAGAAGTGTGATCTAATGTACCAACATTTTATCATAATATATTAAGATTTAACTCAAATCTGTTAAATTTTTTAATTAAAAACGGTAATTTGCTGTGTGATGGCAGATATAAGACATGTTCGCGCATTTAATTGCATTCGTATAGGGTTCCGTCAAATTGACTTATCTGTATTAAGGTTTACATTACTTCATCATCAGAATTAACTAATAAAATATGATGACGGGGATGATTTAGAGTAAGACGTCGTCGTTTAAGAGAATCATTTTTAATCGTCATTTTTAAGCAGACGACTAATACTCAACTATCGGTCGTAAGCACGCCGTTTATCTATTTTTTTTAGTATGAGACAAACAAATCAAACCAGAGTGGTGTAAGAGAACCTAACATACCATCTCATCTCACGCACGGGGTGGTCCTCTGCTGAACATAGGCCTCCCCTTTCGATCGCCACAAAAGTTTGTAGCTCTCATCTTGTGGGGATTTTGCCATAGTTGCCACGCATGGCAGACGGCTTGGCAACCGCAGTTATTTTATTCATATGTATATATTTTGTTATTTTGTTCAGTAAAGTGCATCTACCTATCTGCCGGTTTTTATTTTCCCTCTGTCGAATTTTCAACACCCACGTGATGAGATGGGGTGGTACGCCACTACACGTCGGTACCTACATGTTGCATATATACTAAAATATTTCTAAGTATAATATACACATAAAACATTTTCGAGATTGCGAGCTCCGTCAAAGCATTTTCTTTTAGCAAGCCTCGGAGTTGACGTAATCCTGAATTCTAAAATTTGTATTTAAAGTTTCTCGTACGAGAAAATAATGGGATGCACGCCACAGCAACGTCCTTTAAACGTAAGCATGTACATTTTCACGTCGTTAAATTCTTAGGAGACAGGCAGTCACACATACGCTTTTTTATGATAGTAAGTTAAAAGACGAGCCGTATTAGCTTAGTGGCAAGGTGCCCGTTTCATAGTGACCTATGTTTGATCTGTACGTACTTACACTAATTGAAGTTAATTTGTAGTCTTTGTTTAATTGTTTGGACAGAAACATATATATAAATATATTTATGTAACTTATTTTTATATGCCTAAAGTTGTTGTTCAGTTATTGCATTTTTTTAATGGATAAATTGACGAATCGAGCAAAACATTCACCTTATGGTACGTGAAACATCTGCCTAAAACAAATGCTGTGTCACTCAGAATATTTCTGTGTGACACCACACTGCGCACGTCACCGTGAGACAGCAGTTCTTAAGTCTCAAATGCCCAGTGATAACGCTACCTCACAGTGCCCTTCAAACGAAACACAGTAATGCTTGCACACTACTGCTTCACGGCAGAATAACTGGCCCTGGAGTGGATCTTGACTAGACTGGACCTAGACGGATTCCTGCATAGGAATCCTATATATTGATATGGAAATCATTATTATTCGAAGAAAGAAATTTTCTTTTGTCAAAGGTAATTTTTTAACAATCTACCTGCCATTTCGTAATATTTTTTTGACGGAGAAGTAACGGAATAAAATCACCAGTACTATTTCAATAAAAACATATCTTTAAAAAATGTAATCATATCATCATCATCATAATTTCAGCCCATCACTAGTCCACTGCTGAACATATGCCTCCCTCATAGATCTTCTGGTTTTCATTTTCCCTCTGCCGACTTTTACGACACCCATGGGATGACATGGAGTGGTAGATTATCTTAAGCTGCCGCCACACGGCGAATAAAATTCAAATCAAATCTATTTACCTAAACATTTTGTTAGTTATATCATAGCTTTCACTACCTCATTAAGTTTAATTAGGTTATTTATACACTACGTTGACATTAGTTATACTTACCATCACATAAATTGTTTTAGTTTTTTATATAATTAAAAAAACGGTGCAAACGAGCAAGCGGTTTACCTGATGGAATAGAACAGACTAATTTTGTACAGAGATAGCACGTAGTATATATATGTATGAGCGCCGCTTCACGATCCACTTACAAGCTAACGTATAAGCTCATGTAAAAGCATTTTCTCTTACCGCCGTTCTGAGGTAACCTGTATTTGTAAATTCCATATTTAAATTGAGAAATAGTGGTCGCCTAGGATAATCTCTTCGCCATCCTCACTTAATAACTCTAACCATTGCAAGTTTCGAATATTACGTTTTTAATAAACTTCTGTACAAATTGCTAACAGTACTGTAAGTTTCTCATGGAGGCACTCACTTACCCTAACCTTCTGAATGCAGTGTACCGCAGCACATGCAGTGTCAAGGACAGGAAGACAGACAACATGTCCTTAATTCAAAAACTATTCATTTTAATGCAATGTATATATACTTAATAAGATTTACGGTTTAAGACGTCTACAGCAATCGCCAATTCAATCCGCCTGGCAATCTACCTGTATGATGATTAAGGCCTATCCTTCTTGAGAAACGTCCATGTCCAGTAAAGGTCTATTAATAGAGTGAGGATGGAGGCTAAATAGGAACCGAGCTGAAAACTAACGTTGCTGTAAATAAAAACTCTGATCGCTGAACTACTAGAGAAATCCATACTTATTTTTTTTATGGGATAAAGTGATGAAACAAGCAAAACGTTCACCTGATGGTAAGTGTAACGTCTGCCCATAACAGTTGCTGTGGCGCCCAGAATATTTCTGCGTGACACCACACTGTCCATCACACTGAGACATAAGTTCTTAAGTCTCATGCCCAGTGATTACGCCAGCTCACAGTGCCCTTCAAACCGAAACACAGTAATGTTTGCACAGTACTGCTTCACGGCAGAATAACTGGCCCTGGGGTACCTACCTAGACGGACTCCTGCATAGGAATCCTACCACCAATATAACCTATAATATTAATAATGCGAAAGTAACTCTCTCTATCCCTCTGTTTGTTTGTTACCTTTTCTCGGCTCAACAGCTGAACAGATCATGAAGATATTTTGCAGAGATTCAAAGAAGAATATTAAAAATCCCATCTATGTGAAAGCTATACATGGGATTTTTAATACGGAAAATAAAATACTTACCACGGGATATTAAAAAAACCAATATCCCGGTAAAAACTGCCTTAGATTTTGAACTTTTATATTTCATAATGATTTCTTATATTTACGCGAACACTACACATTTAAATGAAACTAATTTTACGGATTTTATCGCGGTTATTTTTGTTATTTATAACCCGACGTTTCGAGTGCTTTACAGCACCCATGGTCACGGGGGGACTGAGGTGACAGATGTCCTGATGTCATAGTTAACCCGGAGTATTTATATTTCATTTCATTATTAGTTACTAGCTGATACCCGCTATTATTACTAGATGGAGCGACGACCTGCGCGATTTTGCGGGAAGTTGTTGGATGCAGATGGCTCAGGACCGTGCTTTGTGGCAATCTTTTTTTTTCTATTTATTAAGTTACGAAACGAGCAAAACGTTCACCTCATGGCCCATAACAAATACAGTGTCATCCAGAATATTTCTGTGTGACACCACAGTCACAAGTCTCATATGCCCAGTGATTACGCTAGCTCTCAGTGCCCTTCGAACCCGAAACACATTAATGTTTGCACACTAAATCTTACGTCAGAATAACTGGTACTGGGGTGGTAACCTACCCTAGACGGATTCCTACATAGAAATCCTACCACCAGTAGGGGGAGGCCTATGTTCAACAATGGACTAAGATAGGCGGAAATGATGATGATGATGATGATGCCCGCGACTTCTTCCGCGACGCTTAACGCTAGGTTTTTTAAATATCCCGTAAAAACTATTTCATTTTCCGTAATAAAAAGTATCCTATGTCCAACCCCAGGATGCAAGCTAACTTGTGCAAAATTTCGTTAAGATTAGTTCAGCGGTTGAGCCGTGAAAAGGTAACAAACAGACAGAGGGACAAAGAGTTACTTTCGCATTTATAATATTCATATCGATAAATAAGTATAACAAAAGATCTTGAAAAAATTGTTTTCAATAAATAGAGTTTCTTATAGATCAGGCGCCTGGGAGACGCTGTTGCAGTCTTGAGATGGGGCGGCACCGGATCCCTTCTTAGTCCTTGTAAATTTAGGTCGAGGTCAATCCGACGTCCAACTGTCAAGAATTCCTGGTCTTCCGTCTACAATGACGGTAGCTGCAAGCTCCGGGGGATCTAGTACGTCTAGCGGATTTCACGTTAATATAGAAAAGGGTTTAAAACTGAATCCCGGTGAGTCTGTTTTACTCGCCGGACCGCCTAGACATTGCGGCGGACCTGGTCCAGTGGACAAGATCGCCAACAAGTTGTCTGAAGGTTGGCAGAAGATCAACAAGTATTTTAGTAATAGTTAACGTGCGGTCAACAATGTCACCGGGTTATCCAATATTAATATTATCTATGTAACGTTTAATTATTATGTCGTTGTTTATAATATGTTTCTAGAAACATAATAAAATATGTAAACTATATTTTTTTTTCGAGAAAATAATAACTTGATATACCGCAGCACAATTTTTTTAATAAAGTGTATCAATTTGGTTCTGAAAGTTATTTTTGCGATACTCAACAGCCAGATTAATAAAGGAAAAGTTATAATATAAAAAACTAGGTTCCGCAATCCAAATCCGGGAAAGCTTTTTAATAACAATATCCTATACGAGTCACAAACTACAGCGTAGCGTAATGTATTGTATACTATATTACACACGCGCAGGGGCGGCGCGCCACGCTTCATTTCGTATTGTCTCTATGACCTATTTCCGTTATGAGCCACTGTAATTTCACATACATAATAGCCCCTAGATGGTTTTTTCTGTCTAATCATTTCTGTTGCATGCGTTGACCTAAAAGGCGTAGTTTTTGTTTCTAATTATTTAAATAGCACGCATGAAACCCAAAATGTGGACAGCTTCTATATACTACACGCTTACAGCTAGATTTTGTTTCTATTTGTTGACAAATTTCAATGCAATTCTATTTAAAATTGAACAAATACTCTTGTATCGTAGTATAGTACGGATGAAGCAGCACCATGATATATTGAAACTTGAATTTGCCTCAAAATGGAGTCATCTAAACCGTAATAACCGCGAACTCCACTTTCTTTCGAACCGCCAACCGCTAGGGGGCGTTACACGAATGCCGGGCTGTAAAACAGGGCGATACACAGAAAGTTTGGATAGCTGAGAAAAATTGGGTTAGTTACTTAATTGGAGTACTTACAGAACTTGCTTTTCTCGGCATTCCCGAGGGACGTTGCAGCGAATATCGCAGTGCACAAGGTAAAAAGCGCGCGCGCCTTCATGGCGGCGCGGCGCGGCGCGGGCTCACTGGGACCCGGCGCGGCGCGGACTGGTGAGCCACACGACCTATCGACCCACGCTCCTATCACGCATGCGCAGGGCTGCGAGCCGTCTTCACCACGGGGTTGCTGACAAACAAAACTTAATCTCTCGGCAATTCTTCCTATATTTTAGTACTCCCGAAGAGTCTTAAAATAGTAACTCATTCCTGTTTATCGTTTCTATCCGAGTTGTAATGTAAGTGACGATTTCACCGCTGCTCACGTTAACAGGTATATATGGCGTCTTTGCTCAGACACTGTCAGGTCCAAAACTGTTAATTAAAAACAAAGTTATTTCATACTAAAAAAGAAAGTAATACTTATATTACTAATGGTTTAAGCCTTCGTTGGGGCCCAAATACTTAGGAATACTTGTCAAAGAACAGATTTGCTTAATGTTAGTAAGCTACGAGACGAGGAAATCTTTCACCTGATAATAAGTTTCACTCTTGCCCACAGTTGCGGTGTAACCCAGAACTTTATATAGGAGTTCTATGGTTCATAAACTTCATATGGTTTGGAATTACTAGAGCTTCAGTGCCCTTCAAACCGAAACACAGTGGTATTTGCACACCGTTGCTTGACCCTAGAATTTCTTGCACTACGATGGCACTTACCTAAGCAGATTCCTGTATCATCATTATTTCAGCCTATCACTAGTCCGCTGCTAAGCAAAGGCGTCTCCCACAGATTGTCACAAATCACGCTCCTGAGCCACTAATATCAATCGTCTTCCCGCAAAACTATGCAGGTCGTCGCTCCATATAGTCGAAGCCGCCGTAAACAGCGTCCATGCTTGATTCCTGTATAAGAATAGTTTTTTAGAGCACACAGACATGATGGTAAGTGATCGATGTTACCTATAGACACTGGTGGTAGGATTCCTATGCAGGAATCCGTCTAGGTAGGTACCACCCCAGGGCCAGTTATTCCGCCGTGAAGCAGTAGTGTGCAAACATTACTGTGTTTCGGTTTGAAGGGCACTGTGAGCTAGCTTAATCACTGGGCATATGAGACTTAAGAGCTGATGTCTCAGGGCTACGGGCGCAGTGTGACACGGCATTTGTTATGGGCAGACGTTACACTTACCATGAGGTGAACGTTTTGCTCGTTCCGTCACTTTTATGAAGTAAAAAAAAAACATAATCCATCATTAACTAAGATGAAGGTGCGCAATCACCCCTGAACTAATGTCCCATTGCAAGAAGTTAGCAGTACGTGTCTTTTTTTTCATTATTCAAAACTGCTGAATTTCTTGCGTTTCTTGCTGGTACTTCTCTGATAAGTTCTTATTTTCGATCTAGTGTAGATTTTGCTTTAAACCAGCCGAAATTCAATAAAGATTTTTTACATCACAGCAGAATTTCAACACTTATAACTTTGCCTTATTATTTACTTTATTTACTTTTTAATACGTTTACGTTAACCTGGCAACACTTTCTTCTCGCTGGAGTACGCGGAGTTTTGCAAGCTATGGACACTACCCGCCAATGACTCATTCTTTCAGCAAACGAATGAATGACGAAGCCGCGTTCGCGCCACCCGCGTACTCACGTCAATCAATATTAAATTTCGGTAGTAATTAATATTTCATGCTGTTGTTTTTTTAACGCTACACCGCACGGTGGCCCTTTATCCCCTTTTAATAATAACTTATGTACATACATGCGAAATATAATTTTATGTTGGGATATACATATACTTTGTGGGGATTAAAACTTAAGCTTTTGTCTACAACGTGTTTGAAACAGTTACGTACTTATCGCAAACAAAGTTGATTAATCCTACATTATCCAATTATGTTACAACTGATATTTCATAATTTTTCTATATTTTATACATCATGATCTACACTGGCTGTATCCTTTTTATATGCAAAAAAGTAATAGAGTAACATATTTTTTGAAGGTCGCTATTTTACAACTATGAAAGTTACAGCTTACAAAGTTCACAGTCATGTCAGTCTGTAGTAGACCTGTGTGGATCGATCATTTCTTGTGATCCGAGTGGGTCGCGATCCATTGGCATGGTGATCAGGTTAAAATGATTCGATAATTTCGGTCACAGCTCGATCGTATGACCAACCTGACTGATGGATCCGCAATACAATGCGACTCATTCGATCAACAGAGCGCGAGCTGTGGCAGCGAATCCAAACAAGTTTTTTTAATTTATAAAACGGACAAAACGGAAACTGAAATTTTTATTTTTAAGAATCAAGAATTTTAGAATCACATTATTATAAATCAAAACTGTTGTTTAGAAAAATAATTTGGTGTTTCAAGTAACTTCGTTTGTTCCTCATTGTCATCAGTAGGTACCCAAATGATCGAATTTTTTAGAGCTTCAAGACACGATTTTACTGGTGGTAGGATTCCTATGCAGGAGTCCGTCTAGGTAGGTACCACCCAGGGCCAGTTATTCTGCCGTGAAGCAGTAGTGTGCGAACATTACTGTGTTTCGGTTTGAAGGGCACTGAGAGCTAGCGTAATCACTGGGCATATGAGAATTAAGAACGTATGTCTCAGGGTGATGGGCACAGTGTAGTGTCACACAGAAATTTTCTGGGTCGCACAGCATTTGTTATGGGCAGACGTTGCACTTACCATCAGGTGAACGTTTTGCTCGTTTCATCACTTTATGCAATAAAAAAAAAACGATCACTCCCGTTCGGATAGAGATCGAATCAGGTCTGAGGGAAAGAATGTTAATTTGCTGAAATCTGCATGCAAAATATAAAATGGTGTATATTACCTAGTTTTGAAGAGCACCGCCCGCCCTCCCTCAGTACCACCACGACACGTGTTTCACCGTAAAAAAAGGCGTTATCGAGTGATATTGACTCTACGACAGTCAGCCAATATAACTTTTTGAGGTGAAACACGTTGTGTTCTTGACTTCAGTGGTGTATATTGCCTAGTGGTAGTGTTGTAGTGGTGGAGGGTATCTGGTGTTAGTTTGCTCGTGCACGCTACGGTTGGGTGGTGCTCTTCAAAACTAGGTAATATACACCATTTTATAATTTGCATGCGGAACTTAGCAAATTAACTTTCTTTTCTTCATTGTAATGGATTTCCGCAAAGTAACGCGTGATTCTATTAACGACGCAGGTCTTGTATATAGTCGTCTTTCAGACTATTCTAAAAGTTCAAACTGGGTCTGCGGCCGTTCAATTTTGATACACCAACGAAACGCGAGATCGTTGGAAAGTATTGTTGTAGTGCACTGTGTGCGGGAACTAAACACTGTTCATTCAGTGCAGCGCGCAGGAACTGGGACTTTCTCAGATCAATCAGCTGAATTTTGCATGCCTAAGTTACACCGGTTAACCTTTACCTTACTAAAATCGGTAATTATTATAATGATTTATTATATTTACGCTAATACTACCCATTAATTAATCCTAATTTTAATAGGGAATATGGTTGGGTACTACCACCGACTTGGATCCTATAAATAATAAAATTCAATCAAAAACCAATCTTACCACTGCAAAACTTCAAGACACTGTAAGCTCATTTTGCGTAGATCGGACCAAAAATAATAATTAAGAGCTGAAGGTGTTAACTATGACATCAGGACATCTTTCGCCTCAGCCCCCCCCCCCCCTTCCCCGTGACCATGACATAGTTTAAAAATTTAACGCGATAAAATCGGTAAAATTAGTTTTAAATAGGTAATTATGATACAGAAAATCAACGCTGTATGTCCATACTAACACAGCGCGTGCTGAGCTAACCTCTTTTTGACACAGAATTATTTAATGATTTCTTTTATTCACGCGAATACTACACATTTAAAAAAACAATTTTTTACAGATTTTATCGCGTTTAATTCTGAACTATTTCTAACCACTGTAAGGCTTCAAGACACAGTAAGCTCTTTCTGCGTAGATCGGACTAAAAATAATAATAAGAAGCTGAAGGTATCCCGGGTTAACTATGACATCAGGACATCTGTCACCTCAGTCCTCCCGTGATCATGGGTGCTGTAAAGCACTCGAAAAGTCGGGTTAGAAATAGTTCAGAATTAAACGCGATAAAATCCGTAAAAAAAATAGTTTTATTTAAACAGAATTATTTTGTTTAACGTTGTTTTGTTTTCTTTTTATATTCAACTGTGTTATGTTCTAGTACCGAATAAATGTTTTTTTCTATTCAATTCTATTTCTACCTGCAATCAAAATTAACATAAAAAGCGAACTGTAGTAACCATAAACATATGTGTAGTTACTGCGATTACGCTAATTGTGTTTTCGAGCATTGACCCCGTATTCATCTACAGCAGTGGCTTCGAATTACTCTCGAATTCGAATTACCACTCGCGGTCCGTGGGAGCTTCGTGAGTAATCCGCGAGGGGTACTGCAGCAGATATATCATATGGTTAATGGAGTCAGGCATTACTCTGCGGAAATCCATTATAATGAAGGAAAGTAAGTTAATTTGCTAAGATCCGCGTGCAATACAGACGGCCGCCGAGTGAGTCATAGAGTCTATGACACTTGTTAATGCCCCGTTTTGGGGCGAAACACGTGTCGTGTTCTCGACTTCAGCGGTGTAAATTATCAAGTGGTAGTACTGTAGTGGTTGGTGGAGGGTATCTGGCGGCGGTTCCTGGTGGCGGTGTTAGTTTGCTTGTGCACGCTACTGGAGAGGGCGGGCGGTGCTCTTCAAAAATCTAGGTAATATACACTATTTTTATATTTTGCATGCGGATCTTAGCAAATTAACTTACTTTCCTTCAGCACATATATCAGCCGATAAGTGTCTGGCGGATTAGACTAGCACCTACTTCTTTCCTTTTTTCGTGCAAAGTAACACCATAATAAGTAATGCTGTCACTATACTGCTCGTGGGAACGCAACGGAGAATCAGATTTTTTTTTGAGAAAAATGCGGCTTCGTGGATCACCACTCGCCACGTCTCGTTTCCCGCGAGGGCGAAAGATGGGCTATATGTGTAGCCTCTGCCATTTTATGTGAAAAAGACTTGACTATATGGATCTATATATAAGCGTGAAAATTTTAAAAATAATTTTCGTTGAACTAAATGGAGTGAATAGATTCGTACCGATTAACACAGTTTATTATTTTTCAACCTTATGGTCCCTGCTAACGATAAAACAAACAAAGTGTTCCTTGCTCAACAAAAAGGTTAGGAATCACTGATCCACAGCGACGCAGCAGAGTTTTGCTTAAATGGCGAAATTGTACTTAGCGCGGTGAATTTTCCATCTTGACTTGGACCGGTGCTCGTACAAAGTTCAGTTAAAATAGCAAGCAACGCCTGATGATCACAGAACAGTGATTTTACTGATTGCTTTCTTTAATATTTGGATACTAAAAAAGTAAACGCGATAAAGTAAAATCTAGTTTTATTTAACTGTGTAGTATTCGCGTAAATATAAGAAATCATTGGTTGGATACTGACTTTGCATGGAAATCATAATGTGCGTTCTGTAGCTCAAGTTTGGAGTAACAGCTTAGTATGACGAAGCACGTTTAAGTTGAATTGGACCCCCAATCCAACAAAATCTAAAATTCGTGATTAAAGAATTGATGATTAGTGATGGTTACACCCTTTGCACAATACTAAATGATCCCTGTGTATGTGTATGGGAGATTATCTGTTTGGTTCGTTCCTCGGGTAATTTCTAGTTTCTCACATATACCACTTTTTCGCCTTAACGGCAATAAGACTGTGAAACGATATACGTCTCGACATTAAAAAAGCTCCTAAAAAGTTTGCTTTCGAAAATAAAGTCCGGGAATACTTACTTATAAATTATTACATATAATACTTAGGAATTCGTTGCAAGTTTGATTTTGCTCTTTTTGTTGTATATGTGTGTTTGTATATATATATATATATATGTATATATATATATATATATATATATATATATATATAAATGTGTGTTCATCTGAGCATATATATTTTTAATGATTATGTATTTATTTTATTCATTTATTTAAACTTTAATGCACTAGTGGTCCCAGTCAACCATATGGCAAAGCAGGGAATAAACATAATAAATGATGATAAGTGCTGCAGCCGACCAATAAGAAAAGAAGAAAAAAAATATAAATATATTATATAAATTTATATATTTATTAGATCGTAATAGGGTATTTTTCTCTTATTATTAGCTGCACCGCCTATCAATTCATAGTACTCTTACAATCAATCATGAGGCAAAGCAGAGATAAACATATGATCGAATTCTATCCTGATCTTTAAAAAATTTAAGTCCGACCGTTATTGAAATTTGAGTAATTATTTATTGGCAACATTTTTAAATTCTGTGGCGACAATCTCTACTCTGTGCGACTGTTTGACTACAGATTATTGTGTTTGACATTGGCTGTATGAACGGAACCAAAGATTGATTGTTTTTATTCAATTTAATGTATTTGTAACACCTATTATATGTAAATTTAAGCTTTTTTTCTTCTTCTCTATACAAACTTTAATAATGCCAAATCTAACATACCTCCGTGCGCGTAATACGCTTAAAAACGGGTACAAAGTTTTTCTTCACGTATTAATATATTAGTAACAGAACACATATCAAGATTACCCGCGTGGCCAAGTGGTCCTGGGTACGAATCCCAGCCGGAGCTAACATCTGGTTGGCCTGGTTGTGTGGCGCTAGTGAAATTTGTGTCTGTATAACGCACCCACGATACAGGAGAAATACTACTTTGGTACATCGTTTTTTTTAAATATATAATCGTCTGTTTTACAGTTAATGTCACAGACGTATAAGATACAATTAATTTCAATGTTCTTTACAGTAAATCACTGAACATAATGGAAGAAAAACCAGACTATGGCTCTTTGTAGAGAGAGCTGCAAGCTTATTTGTCTTAAAATATTACTAAACTCACATCAGCGCAAAAAAAAAAACAAGCAAAGCTATTTATGATTGGTGATAAGAAGCGAAAACGATTTTGGATTTTAAAATGCTTTAAGGCGCGTCTTCTTTGAATCTTTTATTTTTGAAGACAAGAGGCTGGACGGTAAATAATGTCCTTAACATAGGCTGAAGTCTAACGTCTGTCACGAGTATTCGTGAAGATGATACTTATAATTTCATACTCGTAGTATACCGTTCGTTGTGATGTTTCTTGTAATGATTTCCATACAACGACCCTTTCCATAAAACTAACTTGACTACGCATCCGCTCTGCGATAAATTCAGTAGTGTGCAAATGTTACTGTGTTTCGGTTTGAAGGGCTCTATGTGCTAGTGTAATCACTGGGAAAATGAGACTTAAAAACTGATGTGTCACGGCGACGAGCGCAGTGTGGTGTCACACAGAAATGTAAAGCACACTGCGCTCGTCACTCCGTGTTTTTAATTGGAGTAAGTGAAACGAGCAAAACGTTCACCTGTAGGTAAATGCAACGTCTGCTCTTAACAAATGCTGTGTCACCCAGGACATCGTTATGGCACACCACACTGCGCCCGTCACCCTGAGACATCAGTTCTTAAGTCTCATTTTCCCAGTGATTACACTAGCACATACAGCCCTTCAAAACGAAACACAGTAACATTTGCACACTACTGAATTTATTTCCCTACACAGAGAAATACAGGAATGTTGGCACACTACTGCTTCACGGCAGAATAACTGTCCTGGTGTGGTACCTATCTTGACGGATTCCTGAATAGAAATCCTGCCACAAGTAAATATAAAACAGAAGGTTAAAAATGTATCAGCTATATTCTAGTTTCTTACATGTAAGTTCCGTAATAGCACAAAAGCCAAAGATGTTTTTAATAAACGAAAACAGATGCGTAGAGGTACTTTCTGATATCACGATCTGATCTTGTGTAGCGGTGTAATTCGGAACTACTTTCTCCCCCCGGGTCGAGAACTTAGCCCCTCTGACACCCGCCGGTCGACGAATTTCCGTCTAGCGTTGAGTTCGCTCCGCTTTACGTTGAGAACGTCGTACTGGCCTCAAGCTTCAGATAGTCCAGGGTTCGTGCAGCGGTGCGCTCGAAACTTTTTTTCTTTTAGAAAGAACTTTCACGGCACCCGTCGGACGACGCACTCCGCCTTTTCCAAGGCGTCGAGACGTCTCCCCGACCACGTATCTAGGACGCCCTCGCAGTGCGTATTACCGCGTATCTGCTCGTCAGCTTTGTGTGCCCACTCGTCGGCTCGTTGATCATCGGTTGCGACGCTTTGTTATTTTCAATAGCAAAGATCGTAATCGGTGTGATTCGGACGATTTGAGCGTACACTCGTTGACGGCAGTGCGTAGTGTGTACCATTGCGCCGTTTGTGGAAAGGTGAACGGCAGCTTCCCACGTTCGCGCAGGAACTGCATCACCCAAAAACATTCGGCATATTGCGCTACTGTGTGTCAGTAACCGTCTGTGCCTAACGTCACACAGACCGCAATTACAGCACTATCTACGCCCTTTTTTGTAAAAAAGGGGTAAATAGTGTGCCTTACGAGGCAAACGTCTGTCCTGTTTCGATCTGTTTCTTCCGCCCGTTGAGGCACTCAAGAAAACCAACATGGACATGAACAGGGATAACCAGGAGAATAGGGACCGGGAACACTCGGGATCCGAAACCCCCACACATGAGGAAGACCAGCCGCGCGAACAGCGTGTAATTCGCAGAGGGCGACAGCGAGGTGATGCCATCATCGACCGCCCCCTCTGTCTACGTGACATGTTCACAGCCGGGAACTCGAGGGTGCTGCCAGCCGGCAGCCTAACCCCGAGGCCCACTCGTGGACAAACTGGACTCGAACTAGGAACAACGCCGTCAAGAACCCGCGAAGGTGGCGACATCGCGACCATAAGACCTGTGTGTCTTGCAGGGAACGAAGCCGCACCCCCTCGTGGGATTAAAACGGCGCCCAAGCATACGCCGCCGGAAACTGAGGATGCCTTCTATGAAAAGAAGCAGCGGGTCGTCATATATACGTCCCCGCCCCCCTCACCCCCGCCGGTACCATCTACATCGGGGATGCAGGAGGGGAGGAGGGTGCATATCTCCCCCCCCCGCTCCCCCTCGGAATATAGCACTCCGGAACGATCCCGGGATACATCGCCACAACGTCTCACTATGGAAACTGAGGCGATTATACACCATCAAGGAGGCGAGGGAAACTTTGGGTGGGACTCAACGACCTATAGGTCGCTTGACAGATATGTCGGAGCGAGATCCCCCCCCACCCCCGCTCGCGTCCCCTCGCCTTGTGCGAGCGAGAAAGCCGACGTGACCGAAGTGTCAATGTCGAGCTACGCTGAGCGGGCAGCAACGCCACGTGCAGCACCCAGGAATGGAACCTCGGCTGACCAGCAGCAGCAGCAATCGCCGCAACGACAGCAACAGCAGCAGCAGGCACCCGAGAGGCAATCAGCATCCTACCCGCCACTGGTTGTAGAATGCCTCCCTGACTGGGTAAGGCACTTTAACACGCTGCATGCTATTCTCGGACATGCACCAAACGCAAGACCATTTGGTAAAGGCGTTAGATTCATTCCCCAAAGCCCAGAGGAATATAGAACAGTGCAACGGTATCTAACTGACCTTGCACAACAGGATACCGCGCTCTCCTGGTACTGTTACACCCCAGCAAACGAACTACCAACTAAGGTGGGCATCAGAGGTCTACCAGTCGACACAGAGCCCGCTCAGATAGTTGAGGCGCTACAAGCCCTCAACTTCCCAGTGAGGTTCGTGAGACCAATCCCGCCTAGAAGAGGAAGGCCGGGATGCTTCTTTCACGCCCAACTTGACCACCTCAACAATGCCGAACTAGAGAGGCTCTACGCAGTATCGGAATTACTCTACATGCCTGGAGTGGTAATCGAGGCATGGAAAGGCAGAGCGGGCCCAGCGCAGTGCCACAGGTGCCAGGCATTTGGACACGCGTCGGCCACCTGCTACCGGCCAATTAAATGTGTTCGCTGTGCAGGCGAACACTTTGCATCCAACTGCGACAAGTCAAGAGACACTAAACCCAAGTGCGCGAACTGTGCAAGGGAGCACACAGCCAACGACCGAAGATGCCCTGTGCTCAAGAGAGAGGCACGAAAAAGGGGCATACAGCTCTCAGCACCTCTTCCGGAGCCACCGACATCGAGGAGGCCTATGCGAACGCAACCCCCATCCGCAAGAAGAGTTGACGCGGAAGGGTGGACAACTGTAGGAAGGGGAGGGCGCCAATCTGCGCCGCAACTACCACCCTTGCCTCGGCCACCCTTGCCTCAGCAACCACGCACTACTGCCGCATCTTATTGGAGAAGGACTGCGGCACCTTCTGAACCCATAACAACCTCAGCACAACGCGTGAGGCTGGCGCCACCGAAGCCGAAACCAAGATCGTCGATCACTGCGGAGGCGATAGCACCGCAGTCTTCACAGCCTTCACAATCGGAAGCCCGACCGAAGAGAAAACGTCGCGGGAAGAAACGCAAATCTAAGCGCAGTGTGCGTACT
Organism: Luehdorfia chinensis; assembly: GCA_019845155.1. Classification (NCBI taxonomy): domain Eukaryota; kingdom Metazoa; phylum Arthropoda; class Insecta; order Lepidoptera; family Papilionidae; genus Luehdorfia; species Luehdorfia chinensis. The sequence continues at coordinate 13,793,975 of JAHVAK010000103.1, forward strand.
TCAACACCCGACGTAGCGGTAACAATACGCACCGCGAGGGCTTATAGACAGCCCGAATATTCAACCCAGCCAGAGACTCGAACACGAACCTCCGCACCTGTAGAGCGTACGCAACGCACTGAGCGTACCAATCTCAGAGAGCGTACCGTTATAGGCTCATCTACAGGAGGATTACGTATTACCATAAGTAACCGCCAGACAGGGGACCCGAGACCCCTGCCGAGAGCAACTAATAGCCAACAACAGCAACAGAGCAGTCAGCAGCAACAACGGCAACAACGTCAACCGCCACAGCATCTAAAACAACAAACACAGCCACAGCGTGCCGCCCCTCGCGCCGAGAGCGGCAACGTCACTATTAATATTGACGAAAATATAGTGCGGCTGTTGATGCAGCTGCTGACTGAAGTGCTAACCGCCCTCACGGCGGGTTCGAATCCCATAGACGCCCTTATTAGGGCACTAACCCAACTACTGGCTATCCAATGGCGCACACCGGCTTAAATATTATGTATTGGAATCCCGGCGGCGTACAGACTCGAGCTGCAGAGCTGCGCCTCCTCGCCCAAACGCATAACATACAGGTTATATTATTGGGCGAGTCGAAGTTAAAGCCGGGATCTACATTCAAAATACCTAATTTCTTCGTGTATCGGCGCGATGAAGTCTCACCACTAGGCATACCGTACAGAGGTACGGCAGTGCTGGTGCGCAGGGACTTAATACATGAAGAATTGGACCTGCCGGAATTTATAACAACACGCTCGATTGGCATCAGGCTTAGCACAGCCGGGAAGGAATTTCGGATTTTTGCAGCCTACCGCCCTCCCGGCGGACACTTTCACCCGACCGACGTCCGGACTATATTTGACGGAAGCTCCCCCGCTATTATAGCAGGTGATTTGAATGCCAAACACCCTTCCTGGGGTTCAAGGCTAATCAACGTAGCGGGGAGAGAGCTGTATGAAGATGCCGAGGAAGGGGAGTACATGGTGCGAGGGCCGGATGAACCCACACACCACCCCTTCCGGGATAATTGCTATCCGGACGTATTGGACATAGTGCTAAGTCACCAATGGAATTACCCGGTCGATATAGAGGTGCTACATGAAGCGGACACACAGCACCTCCCACTACTTATAACATTAGGCCTCGTAACAGGAGCTATCCTGCCCAGAGCGCCTAAACACCGTACGGACTGGGGCATATTTCATAATGCCCTAGAAAGCCTTACTCTCGGCGCCCCTCTACACAGCAAGGAAGACGTAGAGGCTGCAGCTCTTAAATTCAACACAGCTGTTCAAAAAGCTAACACAGATGCCTCTACGATAGTGCCGGCCGGCCGTCGAGAGCAACTACCTCAATCTCTGCGCGCTACATTAAATAAGAAGCGCGCACTCCGTAAGCTCTGGGCCCGGACACGATGTCCGAGATTAAAAACAGAGCTCAACTGCCTGTCCGAGAGACTCTCTGAAGGAATGAAGAACTTCAGAGGAGAACAATGGGAGCGACGTATAGATGCAGCTGGGGAGCAGATGACGTCGCTCTACCAACTTAATCGCGCACTCTCTCGGACAAAAGCACCCGTCTGCCCGCTATTCAATAAGCAAGGCGGACGTTGTTACGAGGCCATCGACCGGGCTGAAGTACTGGCTGAACACCTGGAGGAAGTATTCAGCCCCAACCCCAAGGATGCCAATCACGAAGAACATTATAGCGTTGTTGAAAACCGCGTACAAGAGATCCTGTCCGACGTAGTCTCGCCTCTACCGGGTGACGTGTTCATTTCCCCGGCGGAAGTTAGGAGAGCAATACGTCGCCTCCCGGCGCGGAAGGCGCCCGGGACTGACGGGATCACGAACGCCGCAATTAAACAGCTGCCAAGAAGAGCTGTAGTCGCAATGGCGCGGCTGTTTAATGGGGTGCTCCGCACAGGATACTTTCCGTCCGTTTGGAAAACGGGCAAAGTGATCGTGTTGCCTAAAGCAGGAAAGGATCGGCGCTACCCCTCGAGCTATCGACCGATCACGCTGTTGCCGCACATCGCCAAGCTGTTTGAGCGGCTGCTGCTGAGACGAACTCGCCCGTGCATACCGCTACGGGCTGAGCAGCATGGGTTTCGCAGCGGCCACTCCACCACTACGCAGTTAACCCGCGTGCTACACTACATGTCGGCCGAGAAAAATCGCGGCCGACAGACCGCGGGGGTCTTTCTAGACATCGAGAAAGCCTTCGACAGGGTGTGGCATGCGGGGCTTATCTACAAACTTCAAGAGAATACCACCTTGCCTCAAGCGATCGTGCGGCTCATAGCGTCGTACCTCGAGGGGCGGACATTTTTCGTGTGCGTCGAGGGAGTCAACTCGGCAACACGATCTATAGGTGCAGGAGTTCCCCAGGGCGGCTGTTTATCTCCACTTCTGTACGCGGCCTACACCGACGACATCCCAACCCTGGAAGGTCGCCTCCAGGAAGGATCAGAAGATGTCATGTTGGCACTGTTTGCAGACGACAGTGCCTACTTTGCGTCGTCTCGTCGGGCCGAGCTTGCTATAAGCAAACTGCAACAATTGCTGGACCTATTGCCGGAGTGGCTGAATAAGTGGCGGACGGTCGTGAATGTCGACAAGACCACCGCACTTATAACGCTCCGGCCTCGCCGAAGAAAAACGCTGCGTCTCTGTGAGCAGGACGTAGAGTGGTCGACGGCCGTCAAGTATCTCGGGTGCATTATCGACCGCTCGCTGCGCATGGTGTCCAATGTGGATCTTTTAATCCGCAACACTAGGGGCGCGCGGGCGGTTCTCCGGCCAGTATTGGCATCCCATCTGCCAACCCGAACTAAGATGGCCGTCTACAAGACCTACGTCCGCTCCAGGCTTACGTACGCCGCGCCCGCCTGGTACGCGCTTACCTCGGTGACGCAGCGAAGAAGACTTCAAGCCCAGCAAAATCTCGCGCTACGTACAATCGTAGGAGCAGGTCGCTACGTCAGGAATGACGTCATAGCCCGGGACCTACAAATCGAATCCATCCAGGAATTCATCACCCGGGTGGCACGTCGGCTCTATGATAGAGCCGACAATGGACCACACGACCACCTGCGCGGCTTTGCGCCGCTCCACGCCAGACCTCCTGACGGACGACCGCTCCCGCGCGAGTTGTTGCAGCCGCCGCCGACCGCCCAAGGGGGCCAGAGTCAAGCGGCAGGCCCGACGACTCAGCAGGGGATCGCCCGAATCGACGCATCGTCGGTGTAGAACTTCCTCCCGCCTTGTCGTAACATTCTATTGTTTCAGCAAGGCGTTAACTTATTTTCATTTTCTATAGAGGTTGTAGAGTCTGCCTACACCATTTTTCTATTTACTATGTTCTATAACCTATACAATTTTTGCTTAGTTCTCGTAATCTTGATGTACTATTGTACTCAAGTTACACAATTTAAATCGTTTATATATGTATCGTAATCTTATTACACTATTAATTCTTCCTAATAGCTCTGCCTGGATGTATGTTGTTATGTTTATTTAATGTGTTGTCTTATAGTCATACATTTATATATCATATATGTACTTTCAGGCCAATTTCTTCATTGCACAAGCGATTGTGCTGTGTCGGTCTGCTATATTAGCGGATCGATGCAGCATTCGTACGCTTACACCAGGCTCCGGCCATCGCTTTCGCTCGCTCTAGCGAGTAGTGCTCGTCGTTTTCGGCTGGGCGTCTCGCTCGCTCGAGTGGGCGTCTCGCTGTGGTTGTCGATGTCCTTGGTGTCTGCCTATCTCCTTCTTGCTCTTTGTGTCCGTGAATGCTGCAGCAACCATTATGTATATGTATAGTATTTATTATTTATTTATTAATCTTCACTGCAGCATTCACCCTTCCCTTCAAACCCGCACAAGCGGTACCCAAGCCCGGGGGGAGCAGTGCCCCCCCGCGATGATTTCTCGGGCAAAGAGGTTCGCCTCGAGGCCCGTACCTGCACAGTGCACTTCAGCACTCTGCAGAGGACCAGCATAGCATAGATATCACGATACAGAGAATATTGGAATAAAGATTAGGAACATCTTTGCTTTTAAGAATTCTCCTAGTATTGGAGAAAAAAATGTCAAATCAAAAAAATTCAATGTCAAAATTCGAAGTCAACATTTCTATATTCAGACCAGACTTACATAAATCTCTTAAAATCCACACCAGTTCAAAAATAAAGACCTCGGAGAAGAATCGCCATGAAAATCTTGGATCTTTCTTTTTTTTCAATGCCATATTACAATAATGTCATCAATAGAATAGAATAGACTAGAATAAATGTTTATTCAATATGTATATATAAAAATAAAAAACAGCATATAATATGTATATATAAAAAGTATTATGTAAATAATCTACATAAAACTTATTTTTTTTATTTTTTAACCTACACTGATTCACAAAAAATGCCTCAGTCCTGGGAAGAACTTGAAGAAAAAAAATAGCTTAGCGGCGATCATCTCATTCCCAGGGGTTATCATCATCTATGTATTCTTTAATATTATAATAACACTTTTTATGAAGTCTTTGTTTAATATACAATTTGAACTTTTTGATTGAAAGACTTTGTGCACTTTCTGGATTTTTTTGTAAAAACTTATACATTGACCCATAAAAGAGTTACTGACCCTGTGAAGTCAAGTAACTGGCATTATTAATTTATGCTTGTCCCTGGTATTTACATTATGAACGTCACTTTTTTTGTAAACTGGTATATTTTTGTGTACATAAAAAACGTTTTCAAATATATATTGAGAGGCCAATATTAAAATATAAATTTCTTTAAATTTATCTCTGAAAGATACTTTAGACCCAAGATTATAAATAGCTCTTACGGCCCTCTCTTGCAAAACAAAAATCACTTCTACATCAGTCGCATTTCTTCATAGCAAAATACCAGAAGAAATTATGCTATGAAAATAACTAAAATAAACTAATCCAGCAGTTTGAAAATTCGTCAAGTTTCTAATTTTTTTACAGCATAAGCTGCAGAGCTAAGCCTACTTGCTAGTTTAGATATATGGAGACCCCATTGAAGTTTCGCGTCAAGAGTTATTCCAAGAAAGTCAATGGTATCCACAAGCCTCAACTCTTCCCCATTTACGAGTTCATTTACATCTAATCGTTTAACATTCGCTGTTGTGAATTTAATACATTTTGTTTTATTGAAGTTTAAAAGCAAATTGATAACCTTTAACTAATTTTGACCTCGTCATGTAATAAAAGTTGACGTTTTATGTTAAAAATCAATGATATATCATCAGCAAATAACAGTATATCATGGTTGTCCCCTTTTAGGTAAGGTAATGTACCTTGTAATGTAAATAAGAAATAGAAATGGGGCGAGAATCGAACCCTGCGGGACACTCGGGAGACTCTTGGTATTGATAACTAGTTTCTGCGTTCTAGTACTCAAATATGAAGTTAGAAGTTGAAGTGCAGAATTTCTTATACCGTAATGATGTAGTTTCCTGATAAGTGTTTCATGACCAACGCAATCGAAGGCCTTAGAAACATCACAGTAAACACCCAAGCTAGCCTGTGAACTCTCCCAGGCATCAAATATATTTTTAATAAGTTCAACACCTGCATCGGTTGTAGAACAACCCCATGTAAAACCAAATTGGTTTTTGTGAAACAATTTATGAAAATTAAAATGTTTTAACATTTGATTAAGTATATTTTTTTTTAAATATTTTACTTAATGTTGGTAGTACGGAAATAGGTCTAAAGCGAGCAGTGATCGATGTACTACCAGATTTAAATAAAGGTTTGATTTTACTATGTTTCATCAAATAAGGTAATAAATATCTATAATAGACGCACAAACTTCAACGGACGTACCCCATATATCTGCGATTCTATTACAATCAATCGTTTTAAAAATATTTATAATGTCATTTGCATCTACCATATGAAATTTTATTGTTTGAGTAATGTCTCAGCGGCAGTAGGAGAAGAATTTAATGGCTTTGTTATGGAAATTGGAATATTACTAAAAACTTGATCAGATGGCATATATCATATATCATATCAACCTTCTTGTTAAAATTTATTTTGTAATCATGGTTGCGGTCCTTGACTCTCCCGGTTTCACTATTAATAATATTTCAAGTCATTTTTATTTTATCTGGTGCTTTCTTTATTTCATTGCTTAAGTGTAATGACTTGGCTGCGGAGCATAATTCTTAAATTATTTTGAATAATTTTTAACATATTCTTTAAATGTGTTACTATGTTTATATTGTATGACCTTTCGTTGAAAAGTTCATACAACCTTTGCCTACCTCTGTGGATTCCTACCGTAGCCCATTTATTAAAAGTCTTGCGACTGTTCAAGGAGATAGTTTTAGAAGTAAAAATAGCGTTAAATTCCTTGCTAAATAGGTTAAACAATACTTCATACAAATAGTCAGTATTATTATTATAAGGAAGTGAATGTAGTTTTTTTATTTACGTTACTTCTAGACTTTTCCAAGTGATACTTATTTACAGGAACAAACACAATTTTTTTATTGTTTGGTGTTTGGCATATGTAAAGTAACGATTCCTACTGTCCAGAATGATTAGAACTTATTTTGTGAATTATGGATCGGTGCAAAGGCTTAACATCTGTAAAAACATTGTTTATACAAGTTGCAATAGATCCAGTAACGCGTGTTGGTTCTAAAAAATGTCTTCTTGACAACTTTATGAATTGTATGTCAGTTTTTTGCGTCACAGTTTTAGGAATTTTGTTATAAATTTTTATGAATCTACTAAGAAAAGACTTTCTAGTTTTGGCCAACTTAAACACAGGAACCTCTAGCGTGTCGCCTCGGCCCGTTCTACGGAATACAGTAACTTTTGTTAAACAAATTCATGTGTTTATGTTCAATTATAATAATTACTTTGATGATATCCGCCTGGCCGATTTTCGACCACGGCGCTAACGTCCGAATACGCTATCAACAGTACTGGAGATATTGTAGGGCTATTGGTGTACGCGCGTACATACACTCACTTTACCTCTTTTTTTTTACATGGGGAAATGTCTCACGCATTCCCGCCTTCACGGGGACAAGAACGGGTTATGCCGGGCTTGCACCGACTAAACCCCATGGCGTTTCGTCTTCGCCGCATGTTGGCAGGGCCACGAGAACGCTTACTCACACATCCGCAGCCCCACCGGCGCCGGTCGACTTCGGGAGCTCCTCTTCAGGAGAGGATAATTCCTCCCCACTCGATTTCTTCCGGGTAAACAGTATTTAAAGGTGTCCCGCAGTGTTCTATTCTCGGCCCATTTCTATTACTTATTTATATTAACGACTTTACTTATCTAGTCTAGAGCAACCATAATATAGTATTATTTTCTAATGATACATGTATGATTTTCAAAAAAAACGTCATCTTTATTATTTGACAAGGTGAATAATGCTATTTCATAAGTAGTAAGTTGTTTTAAAAATAGCTGCACCAGCCTTCCTAGCCTCTGCGTCGAATTTGGTTTGTGGCTCAACCGCCGACCACATTTCGGCCACGGAGCCCTACCTTCCGAGAGAGCGGCGCAACGTTATACAATAACTTCTCTTCCTCCGCGGCCTTACCAATGCTGCATCAACGCTATGGACCCATCTATTCCTCGGCTGCGGAGGACCGGCCACTCTTCCCCCCAGAAGTCCACCTGTTCGCATCAAGTGTGGCTTGCACAGATCACTCGGAGCGACCATCGCGAGCCAGCCTAATGACACTGGCCGACCCTGTGGGCTTTTCTTAGCTTCACCATGATTAACTTGCAGTGTTACACACAGCTAGACACAGGGGTAATTACAACCAGACCCGAAAACCCACAAACTATTGTAATAAATTAACTGTCAAACAGATTATTTTTAAAATAAGTTTCAATTGTAAAAACATTATACTTATTTATATGTACCAAAGATATAATAAAAAGTAATGGAAAAAAGTTTGCGTAATATAACTTAAAAAAGTAATTACTGATTTACAAACAAATAATTGTAAGTAGCACGCCATCTATTATCAACAGTAAAGATAACATCGTCGTAACTTATAAAAATAAAGTTATATTATTATTTAATATTTTGTGGTAATTAATGCAATGTCTCAATAATTATAAATTTAGAACACTCGGTTTCATTGAGGTAGCTAATAACCTAGATTATAAAAAATAGATACACATTTTTTTTTATTATACATACCTTAATTGTTTTTATTACATATTAATTAACTTATAACAAACCGTTATAATAATGTCTATGTAAGTCTATGTTAGCGTAAGCAGCAATACTATTCAAACAAACATAGTCTTTTTTATTTTTTATTAACTTTTTTAAACCGGAAAAAGATGATAAGACAATGTACTCTCCCTAAAATCGGTATTAGTCTCGAACCAAGAACTATTAGGTCTGCTTGACCAACGCCGACTTCTCAAGTTGACGCTGGGAGGGTACCCTTGCCGATTACAACACCTTCCCCTCCTCAGCACCCGTCACCACTCAAACTCCACTTGAGTATTAAGAGTCACTCGACTTTACTCAAGTGCTCTTTACACGCAGGTATCTTTTTGACAGGACCTGAGCGAGATTAGTACTGCTGTAAAATATCTTCGGTTTTACATAAAAATTTTACGATTATTTTTTTTCTATTTACAGTAGGCCCGCGGTCAACCGACAATTCCTTTGGAAAGCGGCGTCGGATAATCAAATTTGTGGGCCTGTAGAGTACGTTATTTTTTTCGATTGGACAAAGCGACGAGACGAGAAAAACGTTCACCTGGTGATAAGTGCAACGTCTGCCCATAAAAAATGCTATGCCACCCCCAACATTTCTGTGTGGCACCACACTGCGCCCGTCACCCTGTGGTATCAGTTCCGGAGTTTAATATGCCCATTATTTCATTACACAATTTCTTTTATAGCAGAGGGGGCAAACGAGCATGTGGCTCACCTGATGGTAAGTGATTACAACCGCAATACCAGAGGAATCGCGGGTGCTTTGCCGGCCTTTGACGAAGGAATAGGCTCTTTTCTTGAAGATCCCTAAGTCGTATCGATCCGGAAAAACGGCCGGCGGCAGCCGATTCCATAAAGTGGTCGTGCGTGGCATAAAATTCCGCAAAAAACGCACTGTGGTGGAATGCCAACCATCCAGGTGGTGACGATGGAATTTTGTGTTCTGCCACAACTAGCACTCAGCGCACTTCAGACCGAAACATAGTAATGTTTGCACCACCGCTTCTCGGCATAATAACTGACCTTGTGGTGGTACGTACCTAGACTGATTTCTGCATATGAATCTTACCACCACGATCCCTTGTACTTCAGCCTATCTAGTCCACACCTGAACATAGGCCTCCCCCATAGATTGCCACAAAAGTTTGTAGCCCTTATTTTGGGATTTTGCAATAGTTGCCACGCTTCGCAGTCGGGTTGGCAACCGCAGTTTATTCATTTAGCTGTTCCAGAAAAATGCAGATGCCCACCTGCGACACCCACGGGATGAGATGGGGTGGTAGATAGTTTAACGTGAGTAAAATCTAGCACCCTTTAGTCACTTAGCTAACTTTTGTCGGCTCGGTTGGTGCGGTGGCTAAACCCTTGGCTTCTGCGCCGCGGGTCGCGGGTTCGATTCCCGCACGGAACAAATACTTGTATGGCCTACATGTAGTTGTTTCGGGTTTGGGTGTCTGTGCATGTGGAATTTATGTCTGTAAAACGTACCTACGACACAGGAGAAATCTTACTGTGGGGCATCGTATAAAAACATTAAAAAAAAATATTAGCAGGTTTTATATAGTCCATTACATTTTTTTTAACTTTTTATTATTTATCAATAATCTACCTGATAATACTACATATCTGGAATATTTGATGGTGATTGGAGAGCCCTCAGTTATCACCTTTCCCGAATTGGTGGTAGGATTCCTATACAGGAATCTGCCTAGGTAGGTATCGTAGGCCTGGTTATTAAGCAGTAGCCTAGTAAAGCAATAGGATGCAAACATTGCGGTGTTTTTGTTTAAAGGGCACTGGCAGCTAGTGAAATCTAGTGTAATCACTGGGCATTGATACTTAAAAACTGATGTCTCGGGGGGACAAGCGCAGTGTGGTGCCTCAGGCTTACGATCCCACATCGGAATCCCGTGTGAGTAAAATTTGTAGGCTGTTAATTTACTTATATTATTTTTAATTATTATTAATAACATACATACAACGTCTTTTTCTTATATAAGGAGTAGTCAGAGGCCACTCACGTAGACCACCTTTGCCATTTGCGGAAAACGAGACGTGATGGGTGGCGAACCACGTCGCCGTTTTCGTAGGAGTCAAAAATTCTTACTCCCTATTGAGTTTCCACGAGTATACAAGCTATAGCTTCTTAAAGATAAATTTGAATAACATTTTAATTTTTCATTTATTTTAGACGAAAGGGTTTACTGTTGATATTCTACCCTGGTCCGATATTGAGAACAGGACAATAACACATATTCATAGACTAACTAGAAGAAAAAAAAATTATAATATTTAAAAAAAAACTAAACCGATTTCAAAAAACTCAAGTTAACTAAAAAGCAGAAAATAAATAATATTAATAGTTAGTAGTTGGTCACCGTTATAAGTGGGCATTAATTTTATTTTACATTTATTTAAATGTATAATATGTATTTATACTGTATATACTCGTATGTATATGTTTATGTGTTTAATGTATATTTATATATGTTAATTTTTTATGAGTTATTTAGTTTTTTTTTGCTCTTTTTTTCTCTGCTATATTGTTACACTATCATTAAAAATATCTGAATCAAAGAATCAAAATCTCACCATTCCATGGGTTGACTGAGAGAAAATGCCTAAAGGCATTAAGTCCGCCCTTTGTATCCTTTTATTGTCATGGAAACAATAAATATTTAAAAAAAAAACACTTGTTATTCCGTTTAATGTTATAAAATAACTGTTGTTTATTATGTAATCCTTAATTGTTGTATAATTTTGATGTCAGTGCCAAGTGAAACATGAAATGATGCGTTTCAAAACTATAATTATTTTCTTGATCATATTTCGTGTCAGCAAGTATTTTTCTAACCAGCATGAGTGGGAAAGATTGTGATTGTTTTGATATTTCTTTTAGTTGTATCTAATTTGTTACTGTATCAAGGCTATATAATTTTTAAGTTTTACTTGGCACCGACATCAAAATTATAAAACAATAATTACAGAATAAAAAATAATTGCTTAATTACATTAAACGGAACAACTTGTATTAAATTGTTGTATAAAAATCATTCATTTTTTGCTTTTTAGTTAACTTATGATATTTTTGTGTTTTTTTGAGGCCGTTTTTTCTTAAATTATTATTTCAGAAGTTTAAATGATGGCAGACCCGTGATAATGTACAACGTTCCAGAGAGTTTGTGTTTGATATCGCTACATTAAAAATTTCTCTATGTTGGGTAATTTAAACTATTACAGGTTTCTATTGTAGGGGTGTTTGGTCTGATTTCAACAATACAATAGACATTTCAGAATTTGTTCAAGTAACCGACAAACTACCTAATCGTCACATAGAAAATCCGAAGGGACTTCATTCACTAACCACTTTACGCATTTTAATAACGACACAAGTATTTTTCATGGTTCAAATTATTCTCACACATTTTTTGGTAGATGATATTGCAAAGGAAAAGAGTAGCAATTTGATGTTGTATACTCGTATATAGTTTGCATCTCAGAAACTTTAATATAGTATACATATGTACAATGAAGCGCTAGAAATAACAATATAAATAAATAAATTAAAAACTAGTAAATTATAATAATTATTATAATTAATAATATTATTAATTATTTATTATATTGTTTATCATTTTTATTATTAATTATTATAAGTAAAAAAAATAAGTTAATTACATCTGTACGACACAACTATCACACATGGAAATCAGTAAAATGTAAGTAGATACACGAAACGAATAAGATCAAAATCTTTAAAAACTGCGGGTCGGGAAAAGTTGGACGCTGCACAATCGAAATGAAGTTCTGAACGAGGTCACTATCGAATTCTGCAGCCGCGTGAATGGCGGGCCCCGGGCGTGCTGCCGCGCTGTCGCTGTAGATGAGTTTTAATTACATCCGTATATTAAATTTATTTTTATCTATTTCAATATCCATAGTATTTACTATTTAGATTATAAATGCGAGAACTCTCTCTCTCTGCCCCTCTGTCGTGAAAAGGACAAAGAGTCCTTTTCACGACTTAATCGTTGAACCGATCTTGACGAAATTTGACACAGTGATAGCTTGCATCCTGGAGACGGACGTACATACATTCAGTCACGCCTTTTTTCCATATAATGAGTAAGCTGAGGCCATATTCCACATAACGAGCGAACAATGTCGCCGCCATTTTGGTACGAGTCAAAAATTCTTCCTCCTCATTGCGGTACCACGAGCGGTAGTATTGACAGCATTGCATATTATGGTGTTATTCTGCGCGAATAAAAGCTGACCGTACAATAACTAAGTCGCCTCTTATAACACCAAGGTAGTATCCCAGGTACGTATCGACTATCAGAGACGGACAAACGATACTTTTTGTTCCGGAAAATCATAAAGATGCAAGCATCAGGTTCAGGTAGTTTCTTTTATTTATGCGAAGACTACACATTTATTAAAACCAGTGTAGTGACATCCACGTAGCCACATGAGAGGCTTAAAAAATATCTCGTACGTCAATAATCTACGCTATAAGTTTTAAAGCTAAAGCTAAAAAGATTTCTGGCAGGAGGAGACGTCCTCCCCAGATCAGACCACCCGATCTGGCGGGTAGGTACCCTTTTCCTTGGCAATATTATCTGCCAAACTAGATTTGCAAATTTGATCGCGCTTTATATTATTATTTTCGAATACTGAGTTCCATAAATTAAAAAGTACTCTGTGATATTGAGGTGTCAGACGTCCTAATGTCCGGTTATCCGACTAACCATCAGGTTTTAATTATTATTTTTGGTCTGATCTACGCAAAATGAGCTTATGCGATGGTATGCTTGGTTTTTCATGTTATTTTATTAATAACTAGCTGATGCCCGCATCTTCGTCCGCGTGGATATAGGTTTTTAAAATATCCCGTGGAAACGATTTGATTTTCCGAGATCAAAAGTTCTAAAGCATTTATATTATTAGTATGGATAGGAATCCTTAATAATATTATAAATGCTTTGTACTTTTTATACGGGATTGCGTTCTCTATTAAAATTAGGATGGATTTTAATTTCAATGAAATGAAATGAAAATCTTTTATTTTTCGACGTAAGAAAAATGAATTTCGTTTGTCAAACGTCATTTTTTTACTAATTTAATCGACCACCTTTTCTTAATGAGGTTTTTTTTTAGTGCATAAAGTGACGAAACGAGCAAAACGTTCGCCTGATGGTAAATGCAACGTCCGCCCACAACAAATGCTGTGTCACCCAGAATATTTCTGTGATACCTCACTGCGCCCGTCACCCTGAGACATCAGTTCTTAAGTCTCAAACGCACAGTGATTACGCTAGCTCACAGTGCCCTTCAAACCGAACACACAGTAATGTTTGCACACTACTGCTTCAGGGCAGAATAACTGGCCCTGGGGTGGTACCTACCTAGACGGATTCCTCCATAGAAAACCTACCACCAGTAAAGAAATCCTACCACCAGTAAACTCTCGGTTCCTCTGACGGAGAAGAAACAGGCGAAAGAAACTATGTAGGTATCCTCTTTTTTATGTCATTTTTTTATTTTAGTCAAAAACATTATAAATAGATTTACAGAGAATAGTCTCAAAAAAAACTTATGTTATAGTTTTAGACAAGATTAAATACTAAATATGTATAATAAGTATATTGCAAACTCGAGCAGACCAGCCTCCACCAACAGCACTTGTTCACAAGTATGACGCATGTTGCAGTCACAGTAGAATAGAATAGAATTGAATATTTTTTATTCAATATAGAACATTTACTTAACACAAATTGAACGTAATTTTTTTAAGCTACACTGTTTACCGTTCTGTCATCATATGATGATTTAATAAATAGTTCATCCTCATCGTCCTCCACGCTTTTTTCCTTTATACTAGGTCCAGGGTTCGAATCTCAGCCGATGCTAATATTTGCGCAGCACACAGTAAGGTTGGTAGATTTAGGTGGTTCAATAACCGTCTCCGCGTTTTGGACACGTTCCAAATTTTTGTCCGATCGTAAACCATAGGCTTTTTAGTACGGGAATATGGGAACGATGTAGTCAGAGACACTATCGTCTTTCCGTACTGTTGGCGAATTCACGATACTACAAATTATTCCTATGTAGTTGACATCGTTGATTAATACCAGAAAAGCAGAAAAAAATGTTAGTAAAGTAACGTCCTATAAATGTCCTATTCTGCCGAGTAATCCCTAATTTTGAGAGGGTTTCAGAGCCTGAAGAACTGGTGAGCACATGGTACATCGGCACTTAAAATTTTATGAAAAAATTGAGGTTATGCCGGCTTCGGGGATCCAACTCAGGTCACCTGGGTATTTACGAATTGTGACGAAGCAAGCAAAACGTTCACCTGATGGTAAATGCAACATCTTCCCATAACAAATGCTGTGTCACACAGAATGGTTCTGGGTCACTGCGCCCGTCGCCCTGAGACATCAGTTCTTAAGCCTCATATGCCCAGTGATTACACTAGCTCTCAGTGCCCTTCAATCCGAAACACAATAATGTTTGCACACTACTGTTTTACGACAGAATAACTGGCGCTGGAGTTGTACCTACCGAGCGGTGCCGAATTGTCTGTCATTATATCGTGTTCTTGCAGTGTTTGTACAGTAAGACTACAATGGCAGAGTACGGAACCAGAGTACGAAACCGATCCAATTGCAGAAAATTGTAAGACAGGGCGATGTCATATCCCCAATACTCTTCACCGCTGCAGTGGAAGATGTCTTCAAGCTATTGGACTGGATAGGATACGGTATTAACATCAGTGGCGAACACATCACTCACCTTCGATTTGCCGACGATATAGCCATAATGGCAGAATCGCTGGAGGAACTGGGCACAATGCTCAATGGTCTCAATAGTGTCTCCCAACGGGTAGGTCTTAAAATGAACATGGACTAGACGAAGATCATGTCTAACGTCCATATGACACTTACACCGTTTGTTGTTGGGGAAACTACGTTCGAAGTTGTTGACGAATATGTATACCTAGGACAGATTGTCCGATTAGGTAGGTCCAACTTCGACCAAGAGGTCCATCGACGGATCCAACTCGGCTGGGCGGCGTTTGAGAAGCTGTGTCACATCTTCTCGTCGAATATACCTCAATGTCTCAAAAGCAAAGTGTGTAATCAGTGCGTGTTGCCAGTGATGACATACGGAACAGAGACGTGGTCCTTCACTGCGGGCTACATGAGGAAGCTCAGAATCGCTCAGCGAGCTATAGAAAGGGCTCGGAGTTTCTCTGCATTATAAAATCCGTAATGATGACATCAACAGCAGAACTAGGTTACTAAAGTTGACATAGCCCTAAGAATTAGCAAGCTGAAGTGGAAATGGGCCGGTCATGTAGCCTGTAGAACCGATAACCGTTGGGGAAGAAAGGTTCTCGAGTGGCAACCTCGTACCGGCAAACGCAGTGTAAGGCGCCCCCCACTAGATGGAGCGACGACCTGCTCAGTTTTGCGGGTGGCCGATGAATGCAGGTGGCTCAGGACCGTGTTCTGTCCAATCTATGGGGGGGGGGCTATGTTCAACAGTGGACTAAAATAAGCTGAAATGATGATAATAATCCGATATTTCACCACGTTTTATCGTCATCACCATCAACGTCATGATTGAATCCCATCGCAAGCCCACTGTTGAAAATACAAACGTATATTTTAGCAAAATAAAATTACTAAAGATCTATTAGTGAAGTGTACGAACTTAGTAATTTAGTAACATAAAGCGGAGCGGAGACACTGAAAGCATTACTGGAATTCTTGGTAACCGCTCCAAACTAAACTTAAGCCCTGTAAAGTGGAACTACGCGATAATAATTCCGTGTTAAGATCGATCCACTGATCTAAGGCGTACTTAAATTTCTTTAGTTCAATTACACGCCCATTCAGCGTTTAATGTCGTTTATAATAATTTCGTTTAATCAAATATGGTTTTGCCCCGTGGTAGCAACTTAAGAGAAACTACCACCACATCTCATCCCGTGGTTGTCGTAAAAGTCGACGGTGGGAAAATGAAAACCAAGAGATGGGCATCAGCATCTTGCTGGAACATCTGAATAAAAAAACTGCGGTTGCCAACCCGCCTGCCAAGCGTTTCAACTACGGCAAAATCTCTCCCAAAATGCCTATGTTCAGCAGTTGACTAGTGATAGGCTGAAATGATGATGATGGTATAATAGTCGCAATTTATTGAAAAATTAAAACTAAAGTTTAAATGCCTTTAAATTAAAAATTAAAATTATTTCATTAAATAAACAACACGAAAAAACTGTATCGTCCGATTAATCAGTCGGCGATCGATTAAATGCGCGGATCAATCATGATTAGGCATATGCAAAAAAAAATTAAGATAAAAAACTAAGGGGTCCAGGATCAGCAGAGGTCTCGAATACCAGTCAGCCCAGCAAAGGGCGGATAGGCTGTCGTTAGGTACCCCAGACCACCGTCGATGATAAATGAGCGCCGAAATTCACGACTAATTCTACATATCAGTATTGTTCGGGCCGTTATCACGCTGTATCTGATACGCGAACCTTACGCTGATAATGCACGGCGTGATTGTAATTCCATTCAATATCATTTAATGTGTACAGTCGGAGCCATTTAATCAGCGGCACAGTCTGTTGGAGCCGTGGTTAATAAGGAGCCAGACGTCCGCCTTAAACATAGTACGAGAGTGACCTTCCTGATTCGATCCCCGATACTGGCATCTCTAAAATTGTTCTGCAATTATAAATGCTGTTTATCACGTGCTCAGCGGTGAAGGAAAACATCGTGAGGTAACCTGCATGTCAGAGGAATAATAATGTTTCGGTCCCACATGCATTGAAGCAGCGTGGCGGACTCTCCCCGGCTCCAAACCTCCCTCAGAAATATGAGAAGACCTGTGCTGAGTAGTGGGTCATTTATAGGCTGCTACTTTTTACAGCCTGTTAAAAGAGACAGAAAGAAAAATAAATTTATTTGCTGCCGTGAATCAGAGTACTAAACGAACGAACTCGATGTACATTCGACAATAAAGATATAGGTACTATTAACATTTACATAATATAGGACTGCAGCAACAAAACGCATCCGACACAGCATAATGCTGCAGTGGCATAACTACAGCGCTGTTATTCAATCGGTGCCCTCAACCAAAAAACCCACGAAGAACCATTTTGAAAAACAACCAAAAAGGAGAAAACAACCAACAAATACTGGTCTACCACCAGATCGTCAAGATCGGTATTGTGATTGAGCCGTGAATCGGTAACAAACAGACAGAGGGACAGAGAGAGAAAGAGTTACTTACGCATTTTTAATATCAGTATATATACTTAAATACGACTACATGGTGGATACATTGTTTTAAATTAAATCATTTGGTTTTTGTGAAGTGTGATACGTTCACGTAAATTTATAAGCCTTAACAACGTACAGGTCTACTCCATACTCTGACTGAAGAGCTTGTCATATAACTGTAATGGTTTGCTCCAAAGGATTGCCGCGAACAATTCACTGGTTTATGTTTTCATAATGATTTCTTATATTTACGCGAACACTACACATTTAAATGAAACTAATTTTACGGATAAAATTCGTAAAATTAGTTTCATTTAAATGGTTTATGTTTTCCTTTGTCAATTGTATTTTGTTCATGCAACCTTTTATTTCTTTTATAAGTCTTCTTTTCACAATTTTTTTTTTATTTAATAAAGTGACAAAACGAGCAAAACGGTATTTATGAATTGTGACGAAGGGAGCAAAACGTACACCAGATGGTAAGTGCAATGATGGTAAGTGCAACCATAAGAAATGCTGTGTCATCCAGAACATTCCTGTGTGACACCACACTGCGCTCGTCCCCAAAGACATCAGTTCTTAAGTCTCATATGCCCAGTGATTACGCGAACTCCCAGTGCCCTTCGAACCGAAACACAGTTATGTTTGCACACTACTACTTCACGGCAGAATTACTGGCACTGGGGTGGTACCTTCCTAGATGGATTCCTGCATAGAAATTCTACAACCATTCAGCAGTCAATACATAAATTTTTTA
Source organism: Luehdorfia chinensis (assembly GCA_019845155.1). Taxonomy (NCBI): domain Eukaryota; kingdom Metazoa; phylum Arthropoda; class Insecta; order Lepidoptera; family Papilionidae; genus Luehdorfia; species Luehdorfia chinensis. The sequence goes on from JAHVAK010000103.1 coordinate 13,812,295, forward strand.
TATTAATATTTGTTGTATTTGTTGCAAAAGACAAAGTTATAGCCTACATATAAAATATTTAACATTTTTTTGTTATTTATACAGAACTTAAGACTACGTGTAACTATCAAATCGAAGTCGTTTTAAAGAAAGGCCACGTCAAAAGTACCCGCAACCGATGGGCTTGTATGAAAACACTAATGAAAGCATAAGAAACGAAAGATGTGTGTCAGGATGGAAGCAAGTGGAAAGGTATGGTCTCTGCCTACCCCAATGGGAACGACGCGTGACTCTATGTATGTTTAAAGTTATTTATGATATTATTATATAACTTGGTTTACGTTAAACATGCATATATGTGTACACATTCATGCACTCAAATTCAAAAACACACACAAACACGGCACATACTTGCAACACATGCACACAGTACAAACGATCTTTTAATGTAAGAGCTTTTTAATTGTGGTAGGATTCCTTTGCAGGAATCCGTCTAGCCAGGGCCAGTTATTATGCCGAGAAGCAGTAGTGTGCAAATATTACTGTGTTTCGGTCAGAAGAGCACTGAGGGCTAGTGTAATTACTGGGCATTTGAGACCTAAGAACTGCTATTTCAGGGAGACACAGGCGCAGTGTGGTGCCCCACAGAAATGGTCTTGGAGACACAGCATTAGTATATTTTATTTCGCTGGTATGTTGTATTGTCTAGCGGCATCTCAATCTTTTCTTCTTCTGTGTTTTATTTTCGGCTATAGAGTATATGGTTTTCTAAGACCCTAGCTCTTAGGGGGACGAGCGCAGTGTGGTGTTACACAGAAATGTTCTGGATGACACAGTGCCTTTTATAGGCAGATGTTGCCCTTCCATTTCACCATCAGTTGAACGTTTTGCTGGTCACGTCACATTCTCTTAAAAAAACTCACCAAAAAATAGGTTTTTATTTTATTTCCTTTTCTACAAACAGTCAGCAGATGCAATCCCTTAAGAAATTTTAGAGAATTCAAAAAACTCTTACGGTTTCCCCTCAAACGAACACTTACCTTGTAAGTTGTAAAAGACACCGTTTTAAGAGATTACATGTAGCCGCCAGAGGGCTTTCAACCTTTGCAGTATTTTAACATTTAAAAGTAAAGTTAAAATGAAAGTCCTGACTTACTTTTATACATGGTAAAGCCACGCCGCGGTCTGCCACGCACAAAATTTTCTGCCCTGGTTGTTGTGCATTTGAAATATAAGTGAAAGTATAGAGAAATCAAGTAAGTACCTCAAAAAGAGGTGAGAGGCATCTTTTTGTTCGAAAAAACAAGAGAAACGCAATGATGACTCCGTAGCTTAGTGGTTAGACTACCTGACTTCTATGCCTCGTGTCTTATGGTCGAATCCCAGTCGTTTCCCGTGTTTCTGACACTGCATCCTGCCCTACCTCTAATCCCCTCTGCGTTACAACGCGCGCGGGTAGATTCGGACGATATGAGTGCATCTGGTTACACGCTTACTTGTTGCAGTATATCTCCTGCGCAGTTGATTACTCCCGACAATATTCGGAAGTTGTCGACGTGTACGAAATCGGCCAGGAAGACATCATCATCTGATGATTAAAAAATATTTCGATGACAGAAGTGGCCTGTGATCGACAGAAGGAAATTTATGCCGTTACTTTGCCGATAGGTCTCCGGCAGAGTAGAACCTAGCTCTTTTCTACCGACGTGTCGTAAGAGGCGACTAAGGTATAATACGGACAGATTATATTCGTGCAGAATTACATCACAATATGCAATGCTGTCACTATACTGCTCTTGATAGCGCTCCCAAGTACGCAATGGGAAGAAAGAATTCTTTGAGTCCTGCCAAAATGGCGGCGACGTGGTGCACCTCGTCAGTCACGTCTCGTTTCCCACGAGGACGAAAACGTGAGTGACTATCCCTTATATGGGAAAAAGGTGTGACTGTATGTATGTGTGTGTACTTTACTTTTTTACTCAGCTGCGACAAAACTTCCTCGTCTTGCCAGTTAATAAATTTCTTAACAGACGTCTAACACTTTTCTGCCCGATCTCCGTTGTTATTACTATTATCAGTTAAAGCATTTACCTCACAAAAATACTACAGTTAATAGAATCAACGGTGCTGTTCAAAAACTACGTAATACAGATCATTTTAAATGTTGCATGCGGATCTTAGCAAATTAACTTTCTTTTATCACAAAAATACTGTTTATTTCGGCTACAACTAGGCCAATCGTCTTCTTATTTATCAGCTTCTTAATTCTCCGTCGCTGAACATAGGCCTCTCCCAAGAAGTGAAGATTTGTCGTAATCACAACTCTTGACACCATTGGAGTTGAATTGGCAGCATTAGACGCCTGGCACCTCAGACACAATAAAGATTTTATAGTAGAAGCTGGTTTTAGGATTCCTTGGCAATAATCCGTCTAGGTCGGTACCACTTAGGGCTAGTCATTCTCACGTGAAGCGTAAGTATGCAAACATAACTGCGTTTTTGTCTGAGGAGCACTGAGAGCTAGTGTAACAGGTGACACATCATTTGTTTTAGACCGTCAGGTGAACGTTCTGCTCTCCTCGGTACGACACTCGTGCACGGCTCTCAAAATTTACTAAAGTCAGCAGAACCGTATATACCATATATAATATAACCATAAAAAGTAAGTAAAGTAACATATGAGGCCAATAAATGTCCCACTGCTGAGCACAGGCCTCCTCTCGTTTCCGAGAGAGTTTTTGGAGCTAGGGAGAATCCGCCACACTGCACCAATGCGGGTTGGCGAACTTCACATGTCTTAGATTTTTTTTTAATTCTCAGACAAGCAGGTTTCCTTACGATGTTTTCCTTCACCGCCGAGCACGTGTTAAATCAGCACTTAAAATTGCAATTAATTTTTGGTGCCGGCACTGGGAATCGAACCAAATCACTCGCGTACTATGAAATTAAAAGCGAGCGCCTAGCCCCTGAGCTACCACGGCTCTTCCTAGCCCCTGAGCTACCACGGCTCTTCCTAGCCCCTGAGCTACCACGGCTCTTCCTAGCCCCTGAGCTACCACGGCTCCAATATAACATTCATATCATATATATTTTTTTTATAGGAGAAAGTGACGAGACGAGCAAAACGTTCACCTGATCGTATGTGTAACGTCTGCGAATATAAAATGCTGTGACCCAGAGCATTTCGATGAGGGACCACATTGCACCCGTCCTCCTGAGACATCAGTTCTTTAATCTCATATGCCCAGTAATTACACTAGCTCTCAGTGCCCTTTAGACCGAAACAGTAACGTTTAAACCGACAACCGCGTGGCCTAATGGTTAGCGTACCTGACTTCTATGTCGCGGGTCCTGGTGCATAATAACATATTGTTGGTTTTCGGGACTGGCTATGTTGTGCATGTTAAATGCGTTGTTAAACGCACTCACGATACAGAAGAAATCCTACGGTGGGGCTTGATTTTTTTTAAGTTAAAAATAATAAAACTACTGCTTCACTCTAGAATAGCTGGCTTAGTGGTGGTACCTACCTAGACGGATTCCCCCTCCTTTTAAGACACCAAAAGGACGAAATGGGATGGCATACCTATCTCACGGTACTACCCAACGTTTCCAAACCTTATACATACTTAATATTATTAATGCGAAAGTCTCTTTGTCCCTCTGTCTGTTTGTTACCTTTTCGCGGCTTAATCGCTGACGAAATTCGGCACAGAAATAGCTTACATCCTAAAGAAGGACATAAAATAGTTTTTTTTTCCGAAAAAACAACTAAGTCGCAGGCGTAGGCTATTATGTCAGTATTAAGATAGTAGTATGTTGTGACAGTAGGGGTGTTCGTTGAAGTTTGAAAAGAAAGAACTACCCTTGTCGACACAATAAAAATTTAATAATAAAAAAAAACAAAAACGGTAGGTGTCGGTGTAGTGGCCGGCCTAATTTCTGCAGACGTAGTCTGTCAGTCAGTCAGTTCTGCAGAGGTACTCCCCTGGCGTTCTGCGTGACACGATGGATGTCGACATCGTCGGGTTGCCAGCGACGTTGAAGGGACGCCGGTGATGAAACGACCACGCGGCGTCACGGTCGGCTGGCAGGTGTTAAACCTTGGATCGACTCTTGGACTCAAGCCTTGGACCGACCATGGACCGAACCTCGCACCCCAATATGAGGATCAAGTCAAATATAAAACTTAATATGCCGCCGAAACGTATGCAGCTAAAGTAGATACAGCACAACGTACATAAAGTCCGTCAGGAGACGTGTGTGTACCTAAGCGAGCGGTGTCCAGAATGGTAGCCCCGGTAAAATGACCGTAGGCAATACCCCGCGCGGGTCTAGAATATTCGATTGACGTCACACGAACGAACGAAAAGAAACTTGTCCCGTCGCAACTTTTTTTTTTTTTGTTTAGAACTGATGGTCACTGTTCGCCCGAAGGCTTTTACAGCTTCGCCGGATTGAAAGGTGGCATAGCGCTGAGGGCGCTTAGCCGAAACCTTTATTTATGGATGACTGGCGCAAGGGCCCCCGAGAGGGGACCTCGGCTTGGACCGTCATCCTGTTCGCGAGAGTAACAGACTCGAGGGTGCCCAAGGGGGCCGGTCTCGGCTCGGTCAGTTACTGCAATCGGGAGGGCAATATTACTACTACTATAATTATTAATACCATGATTATTATTAGATAAGTTTACCACCAATTCGGAATGCGTTTCCGCTGGAGAAGAAATGGCGCAAGAAACTCCAGCGACGCTTCTGTTTATGACACTACTGCTAGGGGAGAACCGGCCTGAGATGCGGCGGTATCGCGAATAACTTTGTCTGATACGCCCACGCCGACGGCGGGGGCGGTATGATGGTGATAATGGGTGTTTGTGTAGTGTTGAGTAGAGCGCTTGGGCAATAGTGGTCGCGTCGTCAGGGTCCTCGAGGACGTGCCTCGGTCTCCTTTTTCCGCGGATCGAGTTTTGGTGTATCACGAGGGGGTTTTAAGTGGCGGCACTGACAACCAGTGGGTTGGGGTGCGTGGCGGCAGAGTCGAAGTATCGGCGAGAGGCCAACTTTAGATATTGGGCTATGGTAGGAAGCCCTAAATTGATATGAAGGTTAGCATTACGCACGAACCACGGTGCTCCCGTGGCTTTACGCATGAATCGATTTTGTATTACCTGAAGTCGGTGAATTTGGCGCGGGGAGGCATGCGCAAATACGGGGCTTGCGTATGTCATAATTGGCCGAATACAGGCTTTGTAAAGTGTAATTTTATTACGTAGGGACATTTTGCTACTTTTATTTAGTAACGGATGTAATCGGCCGAGGACGAACGCCGCTCGGTTCCTTACTCGGTTAATATGTGGACCGAAGCTGAGTCTCGAGTCTAATAGGACGCCTAAGTATTTGACTGTCTTTTCCAGGGGATTGGACGATCGAATAACTCTATGGTGGGGAGATGCTGCGTTATGCGCCGCGAGAAGTACATGGCTGCACTTTTGATTGGGTTGACCTCGATCCTCCATTTCCGAAACCAGTTCCCGAGGGTTCGGGCTGCGGATTGGAGGCGTTTAGAGATAGTGTCTGGATTACGTCCAGACACATATAGGCAGGTATCATCTGCGAAGAGGGCGAGTTCGACGCCGCTGGTGTGCGGTATGTCGTTCGTGAAAAGGGTGTAGAGCACGGGACCTAGGACTGAGCCTTGTGGTACGCCGGCTAGGATGGGTTGTGATTCGGATCGCACCCCCTCGACGCGGTAGCGGAAGGTTCGTCTGCGTAAGAAATCTCGTATGATGAGTACGAGGCGATCTGGCACACCGAGTCCATAAAACTTGTATATGAGCCCGTTGTGCCAGACCTTGTCGAACGCTTTCGCCACGTCGAAGAAGAGCGCTCCGGTATGAAGCCCGCGTATGAAGCGGGATTGAATGTGCTCCGTTATGCGGTGCACCTGCTGGGTACATGAGTGTTTGGCACGGAATCCAAACTGCTCGTGGATGGGGATCCCTCGAGACTGCATGAAGTCTCTTAAGCGGGCGAGAAGTAGGCGTTCGTATATCTTGCCTAAGGCCTTGAGGAGGCTTATAGGCCGATATGCGGTGGGATCGGACGGGCCCGTCGCAACAGTCATAGCTAGGTGTAAGTTTGAATTTTATTTTAAATCGAACGCGGGATGCAGTTCGAAGCTTAGCGTCTATAAATATAAATTTAAATTGTAATGTGTTAGGTTATAATTTCAGTTTAACATGTGAATTAAATAAAAATGTCATTTTAAATCTTAATATTAATGTATTATTTAAGTTAAATTAAATTAAGTCAAATTATGGATACTTATTGCATAATTATGAAGACATGTAACTACAACGTTACAGCTTATGTTACAATATCGTCATGTTGTGCCGGAACGCGGGGAATGTTCTTCGTGCGCAATCAGTCAAATTAATAACAATTGGCTGCGGTGTACCAATAACCAGTAGCTAATGCGTACACTGCGAAGTTTCATCAGTTGGTCCGTTACATACTAATATCGGCTATATTTAAACGTGGTAAGGTTTACATTCGCATTTGCTATACTAAACGTTATGTACGCTGTCGAATTCGAAACTATTGTACGTTTTGCGATTGCTTTGATAACCCAGCGTAACCGTCTTCTGATAGATGTCATATATGTCATTAAAACATATGCAATTGAAAACCATTTTCGCATATTTTCTATCCAGCTTAGGGTGTAAGCTTGATCCGATTCTTACGTTCGAATTACGTGTGGTCACGTTTGTGCCGTAAAAGTCGACAGAGGGGAAAATTAAAACCAGAGGAAGGGCGGCAGCATCTTCCTGGAACAACAGAATAAATAAACTGCGGTTGCCAACCTGCCTGCCAAGCAAGGCAACTATGGCGAAGTCCGCCCAAAATGAGAGCTACAAACATTTGTGGCAATCTATGGGGGAGGCCTATGTTCAGCAGTGGACTAGTGATAGGCTGAAATGATGATGATGACGTTATAGATGGAAATTGTTTCCAAGTTCTGGAGGTAATTTCTCTACTTCTATTTCAAAAAAAAACAATTACAATTCATTTAAATGAAACTAATTTTACGGATTTTATCGCGTTTAATTTATTTTTTTCCTATTTTAACCCGACGAGCTAGCAACCGTGGGTAAATCCTTGTTTCAGAGAGCACGAGGAATCTGTTACAGGAAACACCTGGCCGCCGAGCTTCAGCATATCAAGCTAGTTTTGCACGACAACAAGCTTCGGGTTCCGCGCCTACGTCGCAGTGACCGAGTGAAACCGGCCACAGTCAAACGTGTACCTGCTGTTCTACCTTATGTCAGAGGAGTCACGGACAAGATTGGCTATATCTTGAAGCGGGCTTTCATTAAAACATTCTTCAAGCCGCCGAAGAAGATAAGTCAGTTTTTACCATCTGTCAAGTGTAACATCCCTCTACAAGACGCAGGAGTATACAAGCTGGATTGTGAATGTGGTGTCTCTTACATAATCCAAACAAAATGATCGATAAAAACTGACGTGAAGCATGGTCGTTCTAGGAAGTCTGCAGTCTGTGACCATGTTCTGGATCATCCCAACCATTACATCAGATTTGATAAACCACAGATCCTTGCAAAAGAACACCGATTCCTACCAAGAATGATTCACGAGGCTATTGAAATCAAAAAACATCCTAATTTCAATAGAGAAGATGGTTGGGTATTACCACCAGCTTGGGATCCAATAATAAATGAAATTAAATAAAAACCAAGCATACCACTGCAAGACTTCAAGACACAGTTAGCTCTTTCTGCGTAGATCGGACCAAAAAAAATTATTAAAAGCTGAAGGTACCCCAGGTTAACTATGACATCAGGACATCTGTTACCTCAGTCCCCCCGTGACCATGGGTGCTGTAAAGCACTCAAAACGTCGGGTTAAAAATAGTAAAAAAAAAGTAATTAAACGCGATAAAATCTGTAAAATTAGTTTCATTTAAATGAGTAGTGTTCGCGTAAATATAAGAAATCATTAAATTACAATTTATTCAGACTTTTTCACACACAAACAAGGCTTCGGCTGGGACTCTAACTTAAGACTTACTAAGCCAAGCACATAATCGTCGCATTTTTTTTATGCGCCCATTCACAAACACCCGCTAGGTCATCGGTGTTCACGGCCGGTCGCTTTTATATTTCGACCAAATGTAACCCGTATCCACGGCGATTCAAGCTCTCAAGGCCCTTGGATCGCTACGAGCTCCCCCTTATTAGTCAGGTACATATTATTCGTGAACTCGAGGTCTGACTGCAGCAGAGCAGGAGAAAGCTCCGCATGAACCCGAGCAGTAACGATTCCTTACTTGCGGACTGATATAAAATAATGGTGATGTCTCGGAGTGACAAGCGCAGTGTGGTGTCACACAAAACGTTATACCATCTGGTAGTAAGATTCCTATGAAGGATCCGTCTAGATAGATTCACCCCCGGGGCGAGTTATTGTGCCGTGAGGCAGTAGTCTGCAAACGTTACTGTGTTTCGGTCTGAAAAGCACTGAGTGCTAGTGTTAGCCTGACATATGAGACTTAAGAACTGATGTCTGAGGGAGATGGGCGCAATGTGGTGTCACACAGAAATGTTCTGTGTGACACAGCATTTGTTAGCAGACGTTGCACTTACCATCTAGGGAAAGTTTTGCTCATGTGTGTTTAAGGCACTGAAGCTTGTGTAATTAAGAATTTCTATCTCATGGTGACGAACTCAGTATTGTGTGTTACACAGAAGGTGATTTCGAGTAATACTGCAATTGTTAAGGGAAAATGTTTACTTATTTTTTTTTATTTGATGAAAGTGGCGGAACGAGCAAAACGTTCACCTGATGGTAAGTGTCGTAACGTCTGCCCATAACAAATGCTGTGTCACCCAGAACAGTGTGACACCACAATACGCCCGTCACCCTGAGACATCAGTTCTTAAGTCTCATATGCCCAGTGATTACGCTAGCTCTCAGTGCCGTTCAAACTGAAACACAGTAATGTTTGCACACTACTGCTTCACGGCAGAATAACTGGCCCTGGGTTGGTACCTACTTAGACGGATTCCTGCATAGGAATCCTACCAACAACATACATACAGTCGCGCCTCTTTCCCATATGAGACGCACTTTTCGCCCCTGTCGGAAACGAGACGTGATGGGTGGTGAACCACATCGCCGTCATTTTGGGTACGAATCAAAACGTCTTACTCCCTATTCCGTTCCCACGAGCAGTTTAATGGTGTTATTATGCGCGAATAAAGGCTGTCCGTACAACACCTTAGTCGCCTTACGACAACGGAAAGATGTAGGTGCTATTCTAACGTAATCGTACTAAACGTAACTTACTTCCATAAATTGTAAATTGCAACGGGCTGGTTACTCCGCTTCCATAAAAAAAATATTCATTATCCTAATAACCTAGTCACAACTCACAACATACTAGATACCTTGTAACACATGAATAGACGCGGTGTGGTTTACAAAACGGCTTATTACAGTAAACGCAGTGCGATTGTCTGTTTGTTGTATTAACAAGTACCGACGTTACAGATAAAAAACTTTTTTTTATATATCACAATTCAGCAAAACAAACAGACAGACAAGATAGCAAGTTAATACTGAATTGAGAATTCAATATTAACTCGCTATCTTGTATGTCTGTCCAGCTATAAGCAAAATTTTAAATAGTTAATAGAATCGGGCGTTACTTTGCGGAAATCCATTATAATGAATAAAAGTAAGTTACTTTGCTAAGATCCGCATGCAAAATATAAAAATGGTGTATATTACCTAGTTTTTTGAAGTGCACCACCCGCCCTCCCTCAGTAGCGTGCACAAGCAAACTAACACCGCCACCAGGAACCGCCACCAGGTACCCTCCACCAACCACTACAATACCACCACTAGATAATATACACCACTGAAGTCGAGAACACGACACGTGTTTCGCCCCAAAACGAGGCATTATCAAGCGTAATAGACTCTACGACAGACGGCCGCCGAGTGAGCGGCGCGGTCAAAGAGCTGCCTATTTATACTACAGGTGACGCAAACGGCCCCCACCTACGACATTGCGATTACAATATCGTGATAGCGACCGCTTGCTCAATAATAACATTGCACTGCTGAATGAACAAACAAACGTCTCGAATTCACCACTTTTAAATATCTTTAAATCCAGTACTTAAAGTTTAAATATACTCTAAGTAGTCGTTTGCTATCAATTCGGTCGCAAACGGCTGCTTATGTAATTCGGGTGGTGGATTGTGTGAGCAAGCGGTCGCTATCACGATATTGTAATCGCAATGTCGTAGGTGGGGGCCGTTTGCGTCACCTGTAGTATAAATAGGCAGCTCTTTGACCGCGCCGCTCACTCGGCGGCCGTCTGTCGTAGAGTCTATTACGCTTGATAATGCCTCGTTTTGGGGCGAAACACGTGTCGTGTTCTCGACTTCAGTGGTGTATATTATCTAGTGGTGGTATTGTAGTGGTTGGTGGAGGGTTCCTGGTGGCGGTGTTAGTTTGCTTGTGCACGCTACTGAGGGAGGGCGGGTGGTGCACTTCAAAAAACTAGGTAATATACACCATTTTTATATTTTGCATGCGGATCTTAGCAAAGTAACTTACTTTTATTCAAAATTTTAAATCTCAGACATACACGACAACGAGTTAATAAAAGCGTGGTAAAATGTGTAAAACTTAATAATTCTATCCCTAAGGGCGGATTTCACCGTTGAAACTAAACGCGATCAGTTCAAGAAAAACGAAGTTTAAGCGTTTAACTGAGTTCAATGCTACTGTTTGCATTTCATCAACATCAAATGAAAGCAGTCAATGCTAAACGCGGTTTAAATTCTGAACGCCCAATTTTCGACGTTCAGCTCTTTAAACGCGTATATATAGCTGTCATTGTCAATTGCACAACTATGTAAGCACAAAATTTATTTTTAATTTATATTATTTATTGTTTGCATACATACATTAAGTAACCGATGCATAAAAACAGGCTGTTTGATGTCGCAAAATACGAAATAAATCGTCTTTTTGTTTTAGATTGTGACGATATTTAATGTAAACTTCGTTTTTCTAAACGCGATCAAAATGGAGTCGGTGAAATCGGTTAGACGAAAACCGAGATCAAATGATACATTTGAACTCAGTTAAGCAAAACGCGGTTTTATTAAACTCGGTTTCCAAAGCAATCGGTGAAATCGGGTCTAAGTAACAAGCCAGTAATTTACCTCATTATCCGTTTATACGTATGTGCGGTCACGAGCGTTAATTGTCTATTAAGTTGCATAATCTCTTGAAATCGTCGAATAATATATAAAATTAGAACTAAACGCCACTACGTTACGTTACACTCGTCGTCGTCGTCGTTTCAGCCTATCACAAGTCCACTGCTGAACATAGGCCTCCCCCATAGATAGCCACAAGTTTGTAGCTCTCATATTGGAGGGATTTTGCCATAGTTGCCACGCTTGGCAGGCGGGTTGGCAACCGCAGTTTATTTATTCAGATGTTCCAGGAAGATGCTGCTGCCCATCTCCTTGTTTGAATTTCCCTCTGTCGACTTTTACGACACCCACGGGATGAGATGGGGTGGTAGATTCTCTTTGGCCGCTACCACACGTTACACTACTTGACCAAAATCTTAAATCCACATATAAGTTTAAAACGCTTAATTGAAAGAAGACATTAAATACATTATTTAAGACGAAAGGTTTCACAAACATTAATTTTTCTAATATTTTATGTGAGATTAATGAAGACAAATTTGTATACAAATTCCATTTTATTGCGAGAGAAGCATATGTTATTAATGGTTATTCTTACTATTTTTAATAAAGTTTAGTGAATTAAATGTATTAGAAAAACTTTCAGTTTACTGCACAGATAAAAAATATCGAATTGCTTACAACTTTATCATTTTGTAATTTGAGTTAAAAGAAGTCACGGTCGAATCTTAGCTTATGTTTATTGAATTAGTCAAGCTTGTAGGCGCCTGCTTGTCTACAGATCGCACTCCAGTTGCATACGCGGTCGCGTTAGACGCACGCAGTATCCATCGCTACATTAGGTTTCGCTTTATTATGCGGATAAATTATTATTAGGATAAAGACAACAACAGACGGCCGACCCGGTCCGTGGACTACGACGCATACAAATTACCCCCACTACTCCCTAATTTGTTTATCTACGGAGTGCAACTCCTAATTGCCAGTTGGTAATTAGTTAATAATAGTAAAGTCGAAGACCGGGTCAAAGTAGTAACAGTCCAAACTATTAGTAGTCTGAGCATTATCATACGTGATAGCTGTGTGTAATCGGTATTTTTATTGTATTTTTTTTAGTCGTACTTGATTGGTAGTATAAAAACTTAACGACACATTAATCGGTAATTTAGGAAGTCGGTTGTGTGTGGAAGCCCTTATACCACGACGGGAAACCCGCTCTACGTATCGCGTTCAGTGCGCTCGCGCTCGCCGTCCGAGCGCGACATGAATCTCTTTAAACAGCCGCGCGTCGACGTCGACGCTTCCATCCGCTCAATAGAAATCATAGAACCCGATCCAGAGAACTGCCCGACGGCCTCCCTCCCTCCGGAAGGCAACGTAAAAATACGCAACTACCGAATGTTGAACGAAAACCTCTGCGCTTATTCTCCAACCGGTGATATCAATACCTCTCCCAGCAAGGGAAAATTAGTATCAAAGTACGAAGTCTGTTCAATATTGTCGCCACCGAGACAAAAAATTTTGGAGCTTCTAAGACCCGAGGACCCTGGAAGAGATGCATTAGAGGCTATAGTAAGACCCGCACCGCGTCGGGGTCTGGCCCGCCCCTTTGATGAAGACACCAGACGGTTTCTACAACGAGCTTTACTATCTCCGAGTCCACAAATATCCGACCAAGCAACCCCTGAACCTCGTCTCACTCCAGAGTCTAAAGAAAATAGCGTTCAGAAGTCAAACGAAACACAATCGACGAAGTCCGAACGCTCCCTTGCTGATGAGTTAAAAGAAGCAGAAGAAGATGAAAAGTCGGGTGGTATTCGAAGAGAACTATTGCGAGAATTTAGAAAACGAGGTGGGGGAATTAAAGAATCTATGGAGAGGGAGAGGATGGGGAAGTTAGCACTGTCTGTAGAAGAAGACGAAGAAGACGACAGTGGTTTAACAGCGGCGGCACGGCGTTTGGACGTTCTACTGGCGGAGTCCAGAAACCTGCACGAGGAGTTGGCAGGCATCCACGAAGACATCCAGGTGCTGGCTCGGCGCATGGCCCGCCGCGACCAATGACGCGTTGGTACCGATCCCGGCGTCCAAGCCACAACACACTCGTTCTTTTTCCATTTGCTACAAATATTTATTTACTTATCTTTACTGCTAACGCGAAGCTCCTTAATTTACTTAATTCTTCTTAATAATAGAGAGTCGTTTTCCGTATACATTTAAAAATAATTCGTACCTTACGTTTACCAACAAAATCTAGTTATTCTTATCAGAATTGCTTCAAGTTTGTCTAGCGTGACGCCTGCAATTCTCGTGCGCGAAATATTTGTTTTTGCGTTAACAATAAAAAGTTAATGAATTCATAGTGCGTGAAGAAGTAATGAGTGCAGTGATCTTGGTGAAGTAAGGTTTACACTACACTGGAAAGAGATAACTAAACTCATATCCAAATAACACAAATCGATAAAAAACAACGGTTCTACGTCTGGTGAGTAAGACACTCAATTGTCATTTGCCAAGTTCGCTTCAGTCAGACAGAGTTTATTAATACATCTCATAAATTATATTACAGTAAAAAAGTGTAACAACATCCAAAATGGTTTCTTCGATAAAATTATTGGAGCGTAATTAACCAGAGATCTTTCCGATCTTAGCCATGATAATACGATACTAGAAATAATGCAAGAGTCATGGTAGCAAACGTTCAAGGAAGACGTCATGTAAAAACTTGTATTAGTAGTATAAATTATTTCGAGGACATTTGATAACTCCTCCACCTGGCTCCAAAACCCTCCCATAAACTGAACTGAAGGCCTATACTCAGCAAGAGGGTATTTATTCTCTTCTTCAGCTTGTTAGAAGACCACTGCTGAACATAAAGAGAACCCAAATTGGGAAAATTTGACAATTGCTACGCTACGAATTGGCGATTGCTATGTCAGACGGTAAGGTTTTTTTTTATTGGAGAAAGGGACGAGACTAGCAAAACGTTAATAGATGGAAAATGCAGCATTCGCCCATAACAAATGCTGTGTCACCCAGAATATTTCAGTGTGGCAGCACACTGCGCTCGGCCCCCTAAGACGTCACTTCTTAAGTCTTATATTCTAGCTCTCCGTGCCCTTCAGACCGATACACAACAATGCAGAAATACACTGCAAAAAAACCTAGATCGGAGGTGGTACCTACCTACCTAGATAGATTCCCGCGTGATGCATTCCCTTGGACGCTGCCCGACATCAGTCCAGATAATTTAGGTCTATCATAATTAAGATTTTCATTCCACAATTCTATCGAGACGCCAAAAAAATCTATCGACAATTTATTTAGCGTTTCCACACCCACTAAACGTCTACGCCTACGCTAAGTTCTGCGCCGCAAGTACTGAGTTCGAATTCGAGCTGACGTTTGTACACAAATTGTCGGTTTTCGGTTCTGGGTGTGTCGTGATTATCCCCAAGTTTCTGAAACTTCATCATAAGCGACCTCCGTTTTAATCGCATGAGCGTTGCATCGGGCGATATAATATCTCTTGCGCAGCCAACAGCTTCCGACAGTATTCGGAAGTTATCGCTGTGGTCGAAAATCGGCCAGGAGGATATCACTACACCCTCGGGATAGAATGGGGTAACAGAGTCTCTAACGTTGCCGCCGCACGGCACATCGGACATTTATAGACCGTTATTAAAAAAAAAGGAAACTGGCGCTCCAGGAAAAAAAGTACTATCATTAACCTTTTCCATTAACAGTTTTAGGATAGTAGCGTGTTATTTGGTAGTAGCTAAGATCCGCATGCAAAATATGAGACGGTGTATATTACCTAGTTATTAAGAAATAGTGGCTCGTTTTGAGAAACACGTTTACTGGTGGTGGTAGGATTCCTATGCAGGAATCCGTCTAGGTAGGTACCACCCCAGGGCCAGTTATTCTGCCGTTAAGCAGTAGTGTGCAAACATTACTGTTTCTGTGTTTCCGGTGGGCGGTCTGAAGGGCACTGAGAGCTAGCGTAATCACTGATCATATGAGACTTAAGAACTTGTGTCTCAGGATGACGGGCGCAGTGTGGTGCTACACAGAAATATTCTGAGTAACACAGCATCTGTCATGGGCAAACGTTGCACCTATTTCCTACCGCGGTGTCGTAAGAGGCTACTAAGGTATTGTACGGACAGCCTATATTTGTGCAGAATAACACCGTATGCATGCTGTCCCTATACTACTAGTGGGAACGCAATGGGGAGTAAGAATTTTTTGACTCGTACCAAAATGGCAGCGACGTGGTTCGCTACCCGTGACGTCTCGTTTCCCGCGAGAGCGAAAAGTGAACTACGTATGTGGCTTCTGCCTACCCCTTATATGGAAACAAAGACGCGACTGTATGTATGTATGTTTTGCGTGAGAATCTTAGTCAATTAAGTTTGATCCCATTAACGCCAATTAACGCCTGATTCCATGAACTACATTAAAATATACTTTTGAAGTGATTCATAATACATTGTGTATTGCTAATAACTATTTACTTAAAGTATTATTTTCGTTCATTTCTCCTTCGATAACGTTTCGATAACTGCGTGTTTTATCATTTAATTAATAGCTTCGAAGTCTATTCGTAACATAACTACACATTGATAAGCAGAGACATAACTAACAACTCGTTATAGATTTGTAAGATGTTTATGAATCTTAGTAAAGTTTATTTAAAAATACATGCATACATAAGATCACGACTGTATCCCATAAGGGGTAGTCAGAGACTGGGAGCTCACTGCAAAAACAGATGACTGCCACAATCCACGTTTCACCTAAACGCACTTGGTGTGATAGGTGGTGAGCCCATTGCCTGTCATGCGCTGTTGGTTGCACAGTGCAGTTTAATTCCTTACTCGCCCTTTACGAGATCCATTGGATGAAATGGAGTGGTAGTATTCTTTTAACGAGCCGCTACCACACGGCTTTATTTAAAAATATGGATTGGAATATGTTGTATACGTTATATATAACAGTACTAGACCAGTTTTAGTTCGAAATAATAATTCAAAAACAAATAATTGCTTCGGTCACTTCACTATTTACTTACAGTTTGTGTTTTTCAAACGATTGTTACAATAACCATTTCAAAAAAGATCTTTATTGAATGTAATTATTCTACTATGCTCTCCTTTAATAACAGAAAATATTTATTAATGCCCGCGACTTCGTCCACGTGGATATAGGTTTTTTTAAATCTCAGGGCTAGGCGCTCTCTTTAAATTTCATAGTCCGCGAGTGACCTGGGTTCGATTCCCGGTGCCGGCACCACTAAAATTGTTAATTGAAATTTTAAGTGCCGATTTACCACGTGCTCGGCGGTGAAGGTAAAACATCGTGAGGAAAACTGCATGTCTGAGAAATAAAAAATATTTCGAAGACATGTGAAGTCCGCCAACCCGACATTGGAGCAGCGTGGCGGTTTCTTCCTAGCTCCAAAACCCTCTCATAAATGAGAGATGCTGAAAATTTGCTTTTTTTTTTAAATATCCCGTAGGGACTATTTGATTTTCCGAGATAAATCGTATCCTATCTCCATCTCCAGGATGCAAGCTATCTCTGTGCTAGATTTCATTAAGATCGGTTCAGCGGTTGAACCGTGAAAAGGTAACAAACAGATAGAGGGACAGAGAGAGTTACTTTCGAGTTTATATATTAGTTCGGATATCTAACGTTAAATAACAAGTTAAACGACTTCAATAAAATAACAGTAAACACAAACACGTTAATTATATTAATTCACTCTGTCATTTATTAATATTGCAATGACAAATTAATAAATCATGAATGTATATTATTTTTAATATTTAGCTTACTATTATATTTTCTACTTAGAGCATATTTAAGCTGATAATTGTTCGACCTAGTAAGTAAAAAGTCATTGAAGCGGAAAGCATTAACTTTAATTATTAATTAGGAATACAACAGCTTATTTTATTTAATTGGATAAAGTAACGAAACGAGCAAAACGTTGACCTGATGGTAAGTGTAACGTCTGCCCATAATAAATTCTGCGTCACCCAGAAAATGTCTGTGGGACAATGACAACACACTGCGCCCGTCACCCTGATATATAATTTTCTGTGATGTGATTGCTGTTAGCCTTTTTGGCTTTTACAGCTTCGTCGGATACTGTGCTCACGGGGCCAGGGGCCCGCGTGCCAGCTTTGGTTGTTTGGCATAAATACATAAATAATACTACAAAAACCTCGAAATTCGGACTGTCGCGTTCGCTGCGTGCTTGCGCGATTTCGAATATCTTCTCACCCTGAGACGTCAGTTCTTAATTCTCTCAGTGCCCTTCAAATCGAAACACAGTAATGTTTGCACACTAACTGCTTCACGGCAGAATAACTGACCTTGGCGTGGTACCCACCTAGACGGATTCTTGAATAGGAGTCCCACCACCAGTGAATATATACAAAATAGTAAAGTACACTAAAAATTTTATTTAATTATATATTTTTCTATTAAATAAATAAAAAACAATAATTAGAAATTTATTATTACTAGCTAATTCGCTACCGTAAGCCAGGACTAGCGGGGCCGACGGAGACTAGGGGCCGTTTTTGTTTTGTACCTCTCATTTTGGGGGGATCTGCCATAGTTGCCACGCTTGGCAGACGGGTTGACAACCGCAGTTTGTTTATTTAGATGTTCCAGTGCTGGTGCCCATCTCCTGGTTTCCCTCTGTCGACTTTTACGGACTCACGGGACGAGATGTGGTGGTAGATTCTCTTATGCATGTTTTGTGGCAATCTGTGGGGGAGGCCTATGGTCAACAGTGGACTATGATAGGTTGAAATGATGATGATGAGCTTATTGGCATAGTAAGATATATATCATAGAAGACATATGTACGAAGCATGACACATTTAAACTTACAAAAGTAATGAAGAGATAATGTTTGGTTTTGTTAATTAATTTCGCGCAACTTCCAACCTGTGGTCGTCACGGGATCGGCAATCACCGTGATGGTAATGGAAATCCATACTAATCCATACTAATATTATAAATGCGAAAGTAACTCCCTCTCTCTGTCCCTCTGTCTGTTTGATACCTTTTCACGGCTCAACCGCTTGACCCGATCTATGAGGAAATTCGGTACAGAGATAGCTTGCATCCCTGGAGGCGGACATAGGATATTTTTTATCACGGAAAATCAAAGTGTTCCGACGGCATATTTAAAATCCTATATCCACGCGGATTAAGTCGCGGGCATTCCGCTAGTAAGTTATAATGAAAAGAATACCAATTCATAAACATAGAGTAAAATAAAAATATTCGTCAAGAATAACACCATAATATGCTCATGGGAACGCAATAGTGAGTAGATTTTTGATCGATTCGTACCAAAATGTCGACGACATGGTTTCCCGTCACGCTCGTTTTCCGCCGAGGCAAAAAGTGAGCAGCATGTGTGGCCTCTGCCTACCCATATTATATAGAATTTTTAGTAAATAAAAATATTTGGCTCTCGCGTCGTTCAATACTAGTCGCTTATTATGTTGCCAAATTATAACAAAATCATTTTTTAACAAAAATAGAAAAATGCACGGGTTTAGTCTTCGGTTATTAATGAATTGAAAACAGTGACATCTATTGATCTGGTCATGAACTAGTTAGTCACTTCGATATTCATGTAAATTGAAATTGGTCGGTTTTCAACTAGTTACTTTTTGGTGCTGAAATGTAATTTAAAAATATAATGTAAATTAAAATCTTTCGTTATAATTATGGCTCTACTATATCCATTAAATTATAATGACTATAATTTTTTACTATTTTAACGATTTGAGCTTTACATTTCCGTCGCGACGGGTGCTCGCCTTTAATTTCATATCACGCGAGTAACCTGGGTTCGAATATAGAGGTCTACCTCTATATTTATTCTACAATTTTAAGTGGTGATTTAACACGTTCTCAGCGGTGAAGGAAAACATCGTGAGGAAACCTGCATATGAGAGGAATCGAAATATTTCGCGGACATGTGAAGTTCGGTAACCCGCATTGGAGCAGCGTGGCGGACTATCCCCGGCTCCAAAACCCTCTCAGAAATGAGAGGAGGCCTGTGCTCCCAGTGATAGGTGCAAGGTTCGATCAAGCCTTAGTATTCTCAGTAGAAAAGTGAAGAATATTTTTCATTAAATATAGATTATTGTACGTCATTTTTTTTTTAACTACACTGGTTCGCAAAAGAAGCCTCTGTTCTAGGAAGAACCAGCAGAAAACCCAGAAACCCAGTTGGCAATTTTATTTTCTTCTTAGTCATTTTATAAGTAATGTACAATTACAGCAGTATTATGAAGATGTAGACATGATGATGATGAAGATGAAGATGTAAAAGCTTGGCAGCGATCACCTTATTCCCAGGGGTTATCATCATCAATGTATTTTTTTAATATTATAATAATCCTTTTTATAAAGTCTTTGTTTACTTTTCACTTTCTGGGATTTCGTTGAAAAAGCGTTAGACTATATAGCGCACCATAAAATAATTACTGACTAAGTGAAGTCGAGAATCGAGTAGTGGGCATTATTAGTTTGAGCTTGTTACTGTTATTTATATTTAGAACATGACTTTTTTTAGTAAACTGTTTTATGTTATTGTGTACATACAAAACGTTTTCATAAACATATTGAGAGGCGAAGGTTAAGATATTAATTTCTTTAAAATTATTTCTGTGGAACACTTTAAGAGCCCTGCCACAACCCTGTCAGAAATGAGAGGAGGCCTGTGCTCAGTAGTGGGACATTTATAGGCTGAAACTTTACTTTTTTTTTACTTTAGAGCCAAGGTTATAAATAGACCAAAAAATTTATTTCATTCGATTTTTATTAATTCAATTACTACAATGACGCGAGCTTGTGTAATCACTGGGCATATGAGACTTAAGAACTGATATCTCAGGGTGACGGGCGCAGTGTGGTGCCACACAGAAATGATCTGGGTGACACAGCATATGTTATGGCCAATCGTTGCACTTACCTTCAGGTGAACGTTTTGCTCGTCTCGTCAATTTATACAATTTTTCTTTGAAGTTTAAATTTAAAATTAATATTTTACATGTTTGCAAAAACTAGTTTTACAGTATATACATAGAGTCACATCTCTTTTCCATTGAGGTAGACAGATCCACATCTTTCTTGTTACGATACTGACACCTCTTTTTTCGCTTCTTCTATTTCATTAGCGTTTCTATACAAACTCGTCGGTTCGGTTACCTTTGACGAGGCGCTTCCTTAGAACGACTTCGATTTGATCCTTATACGTTCGCTTACGTTGACCCTTACCAGCTTGCCTTTTTTTTTATGTTAGAGGAGGCAAACGAGCAAGCGGCTCACCTGATGGTAAGTGATCACCGCCGCCCATGAACATCTACAATACCCGAGGAATAGCAGATGCGTTGCCGGCCTTTGAGGAAGGAATAGGCTCTTTTCTTGAAGGTCCCTAAGTCGTATCGGTCCGGAAAAACCGCTGGCGGCAGCAGATTCCATATGGTGCTTGTGCGGGGCAGAAAATTGCGCGAAAAACGCACTGTGCTGGAATGCCAACTATCAAGGTGGTGACGATGGAATTTCGCGCTATGCCGCAATGTGCGATGGTGAAAATTAGCGGCTGGAATTAATCCGAACAATTCTTCGGAATTCTCCCCATGGTAGATCTTATAAAAAATGCAAAGGGATGCAACATCTCTTCGCAAAGCCAGTGGATCAAGCCGATCAGATAGAACATGGTCGTCGACGATTCGAGCCGCTCTCCGTTGAATGCGGTCAAATGGAAGTAGCTGACAATGGGGCGCCCCCGCCCAGAGATGAGAACAGTACTCCATGTGCGGCCGAACCTGCGCCTTATAAAGTTGCAAGCGTTGGGCCGACATGAAGTACTGTCGCGCTCTACTGAGGACGCCAAGCTTTTTGGAAGCCAATTTGGCCTTCCCTTCCAGGTGACCGCGAAACTGAACGTCACTCGATATGTCGACGCCAAGAATACCGATACTGGCTGAGGCAACGAGGGGAGTGCTCTCAAAATTAGGTGATACGACAACACGCGCAAACCTGTGTCTTCTTGGGGTTGAACTGGACTAGATTTAGTCGGCCCCAATTCGAGATTTTGTTTAACAAAAACTCGACTTCAGACACAAGTTTGTTCCGGTGCTCCTCGACGTGTTCCCGAGAAATATTGGTACGGCCTGTGTATAAGGCATCACCAGTACTGTCATCTGCATAGCAATGAATGTTACTAATCTGTAACATATCATTGATATGCAGAAGAAACAGGGTTGGCGATAGCACACAGCCTTGTGGGACACCAGCGTTCACAGACTTAGATTCCGAGCATGCACCGTCAACTACGACCTTGATGCTCCGGTCTGTGAGAAAACTGGTGACCCAATTACAAAATTTCTCGGGAAGCCCGTAAGAAGGCAGCTTCGAAAGAAGCGCTTTGTGCCAGACCCGATCAAAGGCCTTCGCTATGTCCAAGCTAACTGCCAGGGCCTCCCCCTTACTCTCGACTGCCTCCGCCCATCGATGAGTGAGGTACACTAGAAGATCACCAGCCGAGCGACCCCGACGGAAACCGTACTGGCGGTCGCTAATCAGCAAATGATAATAATAATAATCTTGCCTATTCAAACTCGCGTCATAAATCTGTTTCGTCAATCTTCTTTCATTTATCCTCTCTACGTGTCCAAACCATTTACGCGTCCGGTTCTCCAACTCTATTACTACATTTTTTTTTATTTGATAAAAGTGACGGAACGTGCAAAACGTTCACTAGATGGTAAGTGCAACGGCTGCCCATAAAAAATGTCACCCTAGAACAGTGTGACACCACAATGCGCCCGTCCTCCTGAGACATCATTTCTTAAGTCTCATATGCCCAGTGATTACGCTAGCTCTCTGTGCCCTTCAAACCGAAACAAAGTCACATGTTTGCACACTACTGCTTCACGGCAGAATAACTGGCCCTGGGGTGGTACCTACCTACCACACTACAATGTTTTCTTATGACGGATCCCTTTCTCTATCTTTGTCACTACATTTTCTACTACACAACAACGTTCCCTTATCTTTCAATGCATATGAAATCACAACTACATCTGACTACAGTTGACATGTATCAGTTTTGGTGAATTTACACGCTTTGTGCAGACGCTGAGGGCGTGTGGAGACGCTGCCTTCGGCGCGTGAATGTGCCTGCTTAAGGATGATGATGATGATATTCTCCTAGCCGATTTCGACCACGGCGACAACTTCCTGAATACTGTCGAGTGCCATCAACTGCGCAGGAGATACTCGTATTATAGTGCCACAAGTGTACGCGCAAACACAGAGGCACTCACTCGTCCCAACCTACCCGCGCCCGATGTAACGCTGATGCGATAAGATCGGAGGTAGGCTAGGATGCAGTGTCAGAAACACGGGGACAATCACACAACCAATTAGACCCGAAAACCAACAATTTATGTTTTAGCACAAATTTTGACTCCTGGCTGTGTTTCGAACCCAGGACCCACGGGTCCTGAGCCACGGCTCAGAAGTCAGGTACTCTGACCACTGAGCCACGCGGTCGTCAACTTAGCTTCTTCAAAAAAGCTTAAGGATAGTCGCGCGCTGAAGGCAGCATCTCCACACGCTTGATAAACTTATTTACAAATGAAATAATTTCAGGAGGATCACAGACTATTTTCAACTAATTGAAAATTGTAATTCAAGCGACAAGTCAATGTACGACCAAGGATTACAAGTCAGTGTCCTACGTACCGTAACAAGTTTAACCTAAAATCGATAGCGGTTAATTTATGCCGCTGAGCGCATAAATATTTATGTCTATATTGTTAATTCATACATGATGGCGGCGCGTAAATTTCCTGAAGATGAGGATGACTGAAATTACGAAACTAAAACTCAGGACATGTTTTTATTTTAAAGAATCCTCTAAGGTATGGTCCACGACTATGGCCGAAGAGCGGGCTCGATCCTGCGACGTCGTGTTTCGCAGTCTGCACATTAAACCGTAATGCTATAGGCGCTTGTAGTTTGTTCAAAGTAATTACAAGTAAACTACGAATAACTAAATTTTATTTCACATTATTTATCCATATTTATGTACTCTTCTGGTGGTTTTATGGATAGAAGTGACGGGACAACTCGTTTGTGTGATGGTAAGTGCAACGTCTGCACATAATTCACACAGAACATTTCTGTGTGGTGAACTCTGCCCACGTTATTCGAGACATCAGTTCTTACATCTCATATGTCCATTAATAAAAATAGCTGTAATGTATGCACCGCTTAACGTCAAAGGAACTGGTGCTATGGTGGTACCTACAGACGGATACTTGCATAGGTATCCTACCGCCAATCCAATCGACCACCTACCCAATTTAGTGAGATCTGGCTTAAATGTATAAAGTCACTGAGTATCTCGCAAAATTCAAATTTCCTGGCACACCTAAGCCATACGTATCAGTACAAATAAAACACGACCGTAAAACGCGGACGCGATAGCGCCCGGATGTGGGCGGTCAGGTACGTTGTTTTTCCATCGCGCTGAACTGGGTTTTACTGTTTCGCTCCACGTTCCTAACGCCCATTTCAAAGCCTTTTTATATTGATTCCTAATCAAAATAGAAATGTTCAGTAGTGGATGTAATAATGGTACGTAATTACAGTCTATACGTAAATACGTAATTCCTATCGAGGTGTTGTAAAGCATTGTACGGACCGTAATTAGTTTTTTTTTTATTTAATAAAGTGACGAAACGAGCAAAACGTAGGGCCGAAACGTGGGCTACGTAGACCTCGTCCATAGATTGCTGCAAAGTCTGTAGCTCTCATTTAGGATTTTGCTATAGTTGCCACGCTTGGCGGGCGGGTTGGCAACCGCCAAATGCTCCAGCAAGATGCTGCTGCCGATCTCCTGGTTTTCGTTTTCCCTCTGTCGACTTTTACGACACCCACGGTATGAGATGGAGTGGTAGATTCTCTAAAGCCGCTACCACTTAATGATCATCTACTCGTATTTCTAATCCCGACCCATTTTATAAAATTGTAAAACGTATATTGAGACTAAAGTGTAAAGAAAATTACTATTCATACATACGTGATTCTTCGATGCCGTCTGCATAAGCAAAAATGGAATGCAGCACTGCGCAAACATTACTGTGTTTCGGTCTGAAGGGCACTGAGAGCTAGCGTAATCACTGGGCAACTGATGTCTCTGGTTGACGGGAGAGTGTAGTGCCCCACAGAAATTTTCTGGGGGACACAGCACTTGTTATGGGTAGACGTTGCACTTACCAACAGGTGAACGTTTATGCTCGTCTCGTTACTTTATCCAAAAAAAAATGTAAACCCTATAGCGACTGTTTTTTTTTCTATTGTATAAAGTGACGAAATGAGCAAAACGTTCACCTGATGGTCTCTTGCAACTTATATGGGTCGAAATATGATCCAAATAAGTAAGGGGTAGACAGTAGCTTTAAGAGTCCGACTGATTGGCGCGCCTTCCTAATAATGAAGGTGTTGGAATATATATGCATAAAAGCGGTCACACGTGCTGTGGTTAACCGCATGAAACGTTGCCTAACTTTAGTTATCTTCTTAACCACGCACTGCACTGTGCACCCAACAGCGCATGGTGGCGATGGGCTCACCACCTATCACACCAAGTGCATTATATTGTTTTGGTGAAACGTGGATTGTGGCAGTCATCTGTTTTTGCAGTGAGTGCCCAGTCTCTGACTACCCCTTATGGGATACAGTCGTGATCTTATGTATGTATGTCTAAACCACGTCACTGTAAAATGCAAGCGGACTCCGGCAACTTTCGTAGTCGCATTGCTGCCCTATTTTTTTATACTTTAGTGTTCAACGCTTTAAACTTAAGGTAACAAAAGGCGATGGGGTTATTCTGTCATGAAGCTGTGTACATACATTACTGATTCGATTTGAGGGGCACTGAAAGCTAGCGTAATCACTGGGCATATGAGACTTATGAACTTATCTCTCAAGGTGACGGGCGCATTGTGGCGTCAGGGTGACAGACCATTTGTTATGGGCAGACTTTGCACTTACCATCAGGTGAACGTTTTGCTCGTTCCGTCACGTTATTCAATAAAAAAATACTTACCTACAAATTAACAAAGATTATCAAATTCAAATTCTTTATTTGCTATAAATAGGGTAATGTAACAAGCTGGTTATTGTAATGAGATAATACGTGGGCTTAATCTATTTAGCTATTTTTATAGCATGTAAACAGTTTCAGATTTCGTAGTCGATACCGTTTACATAAATAAAAAATTACAAATTTAAATTCTTTATATGTACATGTCGAATTTCTCTTAGTGGATATAATTAGTAATTTCAAAGAATTAGGACTCGCGCGATATATATTTTAAAAATAGCCGTGTGGTGGCGGCTCGTTAAAAGAATACTACCACTCCATCTCATCCAATGGATCTCGTAAAAGGCGAGTAAGGAATTAAACTGCACTGTGCAACCAACAGCGCATGGTGGCGATGGGCTCACCACCTATCACACCAAGTGCATTATATTGTTTTGGTGAAACGTGGATTGTGGCAGTCATCTGTTTTTGCAGTGAGTGCCAAGTCTCTGACTACCCCTTATGGGATACAGTCGTGATCTTATGTATGTATGTGTGTAAAAATAAATGATACCATGAAATATAAAACGAAATAAGATCACGTAAATATGTTATGCTGTGTTAAACCCATTACCCATAACACCCATTATCCCTCCTTATTCCATGTGAACTAGAGGTATGTCTTATATGTTCTATTTGTGTGTGAATTTTGAGTTGATACTTTTCACATTTATACGTATATATATTTATAGTACGCAAGTGACCTGGGTTCTATCCCCGGTGCCGGCACCTCTAAAAATTGTTATTCTAAGTGGTGATTTACCACGTGCTAGGCGGTGAAGGAAAAACATCGTGAGGTAACCTGCATGTCAGAGTAGTAATAATGTTTCGATCCCACATGCATTGGAGCAGCGTGGCGGACTCTCCCCGGCTCCAAACCTCCCTCAGAATATGAGAAGACCTGTGCTCAGCAGTGGGACATTTATAGGCTGAAACTTTACTTTACTTTTTTTTACGTTTCTGTACTAAATGTATAATCATAATCAAAACAATACATTGATTTTGTCTAAAAATGCTCTGCCTGATCCGCAAAAGATGGACGCTTAGAAAAACGAAAACGAACTTTTCGTAAAGGTATGTAATTAGAAGTTTCAGAATTAAATTGGCAACGATAAATATCTCTAGAATTTCTAAAGCAATGATTAAAGTCCAGTCTGGCCTCAATCCACACCACGTGTAGTGTAAAACTTTTATATACGTGTTGTTTCGTTTGTTTGTATTAGAAGTTTGCCTACGTCCAACGGACACAGGGCACACTATACGCCTCTTTGTTTTGTCTTTCGTTGAATAAAAAAAGTCTGCAGACAATGACAGCTAATACTCTGTCTCTCGCGGAAATGGAACGTTGTCTGTCCATCTGTTACAGTATGAACGGGGAAGGACAATATGAAAGAGAATATAATGCAGTGAAAATTTACAAATGTGATTGAAGTTTAGAATTGCTTCTCTATTTGCTGTTTATTTATTTGGGGATTTGAACTAGAAATTCCTTTACACTGTCACCACACGGCATCGAAATGATCACCTCTGCCTTATCTAATTCATACATCCCGGTAGATTGTGACGGTGAAGAAATGATGGAAAGTTCCAGTTTTTACTGGTGGTAGGATTCCTATGCAGGAATCCGTCTAGATAAGTACCACCCCGGTCCAGTTACTTTGTCCATTGGAAATCCATTATGATAGGGTAATAAAGTTGGTTTGCTAAGATCCTATATAAAATGGTCTATATTACCTAGTTTTTGAAGAGCACTGCCCGTCTTCACACACTAGTGCACAAGCAAACTAACATCGCCACTGGGAATCGCCACCAGATACCCTCCACAGCGTGGATCTTATCTTTTAGCAAATTAACCTGCTTTTCCTATTGTTACGGAGAAGTAACGCTTAATTCTATTAACGGTACACCGTAATCCATACTAATATTATAAATGCGAAAGTAACTCTCTCTCTCTATCTCTCTGTCGGTTTGTTAACTTTTCACGGTTCAACCGCTAAACCGATCTTGATGAAATTTTGCACACAGATAGTTTACGCCCTGGGAATGGTCTGGGATACTTTTTAATCCCGGAAAATCAAACAGTTCCCACAGGATATCTACAAAATCTTCATCCACGCGGACGAAGTCGCGGGCATCAGCTAGTGTTAACATGTTTTTATTTTTTAATATTTATTATTATTACGGTGTACGTAATTCATCAACATCATCATTTCAGCCTATCAATAAATACCACTAGTCCACTGTTGAACATAGATTTCCACAAAAGTTTGTAGCTATTATTTTGAGGGGATTTTGCCAATGTTGCCACGCATGGTAACGCTAGTTTATTTATTCAGATGTTCGAGGAAAATGCTGCTGCCCATCTTCTGGTTTTAATTTTAACTCTGTCGACTTTTACGACACCCACGGGATATGGTGTGTAAATCCTATGGGGTGGTAAATCCTCTTAAGCCGCCACCACACGGATCATTCCGCTTAACATTCCGTCACTGTTAGCAGTAAAAATGTTACACGAAACGCACAAGCTAATTGTAACACCTTTTCACATCTCTCTAAGGCTTCAGCTGCATAATAATGTTACAATCACGCCGGTCGCGCACGCGCAATCCTAATTCAATTTAAATCGTGAAGCTCAGCGTGAATCGTATTCGATAAAAATGCTGAGTTGTCATATGTGTAGGATTTAATATAGTGCCGACCTCGAGGTTTTGTAGTCACAGTGCATGCATTGATTTTTTGGGTCTGACTGTCTTTTCATTGAGACTTTGTCGCCATCATCCCGTGTCGTAAGTACAGAGGGGAGGGTAAGAAGAAAGAGAGAATAAATGAAATACTTTTTTTTTACTAAAAATTAGTCGCATTGCGCTGCAACAGTGTCTCATCCAAATGCACTGCTCAGCATTAAATGATACTGTTGTAGTGACTGATTTTCACCACTGCCCCAGATTAAAGTAACGTGCGGACGCAAGTAAGGCAGCCAGACCCTACTTGCGTTCGCGCCAAATATATAGAGTAATGATGTGTGAAATATAGAAGGGTTTTAATAGAATAAGTTACAACAAAGTATGCATAAAAAACAAAAGGTAGTTTAGGTAAGCGGTGAGTCTAATTAGTTAGCTAGCTAATACTGCTTAGTTCTTCCTTTTAAAGAAGCTCAATTGGCTGCCTATTCGTCAACGCAGGTATGTTAGAATACTCTGCTCACTTTTCACAATACTAAACGATCCATGTGCTCAAGTTGCTCGCGCCATTACACCGCGCTGGTTACACATCTCTGACTCACTCACTATTTCGCCTTAACGGCTATAACACTCTGCTATGAAGACCACCATTTACGTAGACGGATTCCAGCTTAGGAATCCTACTAACAGAATTACATTGTGTTTGACAGGCGGAGAGTGCACGCGCATGCCGCTGCGCGGCTGCCGCGCGGGCTTTGAATGCGGAGTCTCGAGCACTGCGGTATCTTGACGATGTTGTGGCCCTCTTAAAGGGCGACGTCGCCGCAGCTGCACGAGCGAAAGCCTGGCCTTTTGCGATCGGGCGGCGGGAACCCAGTCGGAACTACATTATATGATCTCAGGTAAGAAATCCAAGATAACTAATACTCATATTTTCTTTTATTTTATAAAATGGACGGAACCAGTAAAACGTTCACCTGATGGTAAGTGCAACGTCTGTCCATAACAAATGCTGTGCCACCCAGAAAATGTTTCTGTGTGACACTACACTGTGCCCATCACCCTGAGACACAGGTTCTTAAGTCTCATATGTTAGCGCAGTGATTACGCTAGCTCACGGTGCCCTTCAAACCGAAACACAGTAATGTTTGCACACTACTACTTCACGGCAGAATAACTGGCTCTGGGTTGGTACCTACCTAGACGGACTCCTGCATAGAAATCCTACCACCAGCAGTTATGTAATATTCAGGAAACGCTACGTTTTTATTGAAAAGTAGCTTCGCATGTAGCAGCGCGTAGGCACAGAACCAACATAGGTCACCTTTGATCAGAATGTCTAGATTATACAAATGCATATCAAAATCTTTAGACGTAGACATATCTAATAATAATTAATAATATATTAACAACAAAATAGCTGATTTTTATGAATCCGAAATGATGAAATTATCTTGGTTAACTAAAAAAAATTGCCTTTGGTGTTACTATACATATTTTCGGTGATGTAATTGCTGTTAGCCTTCTCGGCTTTTACAGCTTCATCGGATACTGTGCCAGGTTTGGTTTGACCCAAACATAAATAAATAAATAAAAACTCCTACAAAAACCTCGGAGTTCGGACTGTGTCGCGTTCGCTGCGTGCTTTCGCGATTTCGAAAATCTTAAATATTTTAAGTTGTCTAATGACCGTCCGAGGGAGGCTGCGCGCGTCCATTCGGACTGTCGACTTGTGTGTCGGTAACTCTGGGCGGTGAGAACCGCCCTGGAACACGAGTGAATCGTGTGTATGGTGTTACTGTTATAGTCCTATAGTTGTCAATTTAAATGATTGTTTTCAATTTAATTTCCCAATTTTATATATTGTTCATCGTCATCATCATAATTTTATCCGCGTGGCCTAGTGGTCAGAGTACCTGACTTCTAAGCCGCGGGTCCTGGGTTCAAATCACAGCCGGTGCCAACATTTGTGCTAAAACATAAATTGTTGGTTTTCGGGTCTGGTTGTGTTGTGATTGTCCCCGTGTTTCTGACACTGCATCCTAGCCTAGCTCCGATCTTATCGCATCAGCGTAACATCGGGCGCGGATAGGTTGGGACGAGTGAGTGCCTCTGTGTTTGCGCGTACACTTGTGGCACTATAATATCTCCTGCGCAGTTGATGGCTATCGACAGTAGTCGGCAGTTTTCGCCGTGGTCGAAATCGGCTAGGAGAACATTATCATCACATCGTCATCAATTTTAGCCTATCTTAGTCCACTGTTGAACATAGGCCTCTCCCATAAATTACATAATACAGTCCTGAGCCACCTGCATCCATCGACTTCCTGCCTGTCTCCGATCTTATCCCATGAGCGTCACATGACGCGGGTAGGTTGGGTTGGAGGGCGTCTGCGAATGAGTGCTTGCGCATAAACTTGTGGCACTAACTCCTGCGCAGTTGATAACATACGGCAGTAATCGAAAATCGGCCAGGAGGAATTCATGTATTTTACTTTTTGGCGATATAGTATTTAAATAGTAAATGTCATTACTAAAATCATGAAAGTTTTAGTTCTATTGGCGCCACTTTCATCGGTTCCATTAGTACCCTTCCAAAAAAAGATACGTGATCATCTACTCTATCTACACTACACTATATACACTGTTAGCGACATATTTTATTACATACATACATACATACATAAGATCACGACTGTATCCCATAAGGGGTAGTCAGAGACTGGGCCCTCACTGCAAAAACAGATGACTGCCACAATCCACGTTTCACCAAAACAATATAATGCACTTGGTGTGATAGGTGGTGAGCCCATCGCCACCATGCGCTGTTGGTTGCACAGTGCAGTTTAATTCCTTACTCGCCTTTTACGAGATCCATTGGATGAGATGGAGTGGTAGTATTCTTTTAACGAGCCGCCACCACACGGCTATATATTACATATTTTATTCTGCCAGCATAATAATATCTAACGAAAAATAAATAATTGAGAGTCGGTTACAGAACGGTATTTCACATTTGCACCTAATTCATAATGAATCACGCTTCATATTGTAATGGCCGAATTTAATTCCCACCTGCCTTGATTTAGAAGCGAACGCTGCTCAAAAGCAGACATGCCCGTTTCGGAAGCTCTTTACGTTAATATACGAAATTACTGGGTCACAATCAACTGGGACTTGTTAAAGCATGCTAGCCTTCATAACGCCCGAGTCACTGACAATCGATCTACTTTCGCTGAACGAGACGGAAACGAGACGGGATTTATTTCATAAATAGTATATTCTTTCTTTTTTTCTGGGTGTACATTTAAGCTTTAATCTCCCTGAGTGATTCGGAAATTCCTGCATTTTTAATAAAGATCCGTTAAACGTGAGATTTTATAAAGGTACTCTAACCTTCTGATCATAAAATGATTATAATTATTAACACTCAACTATTAATACAGGTGAGCCCCAATACGATAGAGAAGCGATTGTTATACATACATACATACAGTCACGCCTCTTTCCCATTGGGGTAAGCAGAGACCACATCTTTCCATTTGCTACGATCCTGACACACATCTTTAGCTTCTTCTACTTTCATTAGCGTTTTCACACACGCTCGTCGGTTGCGGGTACTTTTAACGTGACCTTTCCTCAAAAGTTCACCGATCTGATTGTGATACGTACGCCTAGGTCGACCCTTACCGGCTTTCCCATTCACACTTGCCTCATAAATCTGTTTCGTCAATCACCTTTCATTCATCCTCTCTACGTGTCCAAACCATCTAAGCATGCCTTTCTCTATATTTTTCACCACATCTTCAACCATACCGCAACGTTCCCTTATCACGCTGTTTCTCACTTTGTCAATCAGAGCTACTCCAGCTTCAACCCGCAAGCGATTGTAACATACATAATTTATCCGTAACATATAACATGTAGCGCTATCCGTGTAAATTCAATCAGGGAACAAATAAATACATCCGTTTTGTCAGCTATAAGGTTGATAGAGCTGATTGCCTGTGTCAGAGGCGCCTGCCGCAGCAGGTCACTGCGAGCGTGCGGCTGCGATAGTAAATGCGGCTGCAGTCGTCGCCACACCTATCCTCTTTAATATTTCTGCTTTATATATCTTCTTAAACTGCACTATGCACTGCATGGTGGCGATGGGCTCACCACCTATCACACCAAGTGCATTATATTGTTTTGGTGAAACGTGGATTGTGGCAGTCATCTGTTTTTGCAGTGGGTGTCCAGTCTCTGACTACCCCTTATGGGATACAGTCGTGATCTTATGTATGTATGTATGTATGTATATATCTTCCCTCTTATTAATTTAAAACTTTGAAACAAGTGTAAGCTCCCTTCTAACTCTGAGTTCATTGTACTCGGCTCGTTAAAAGAATACTACCACTCCATCTCATCCAATGGATCTCGTAAAAGGCGAGTAAGGAATTAAACTGCACTGTGCACCCAACGGCGCATGGTGGCGATGGGCTCACCACCTATCACACCAAGTGCATTATATTGCTTTGGTGAAACGTGGATTGTGGCAGTCATCTGTTTTTGCAGTGAGCGCCCAGTCTCTGACTGCCCCTTATGGGATACAGTCGTGATCTTATGTATGTATGTACCCGACCATACCTATAATAAATAAGGTTGGATATTTAAGAGGATAAAATGGGTACACAGCGAGAATAAAATAGTTATGTACCCGCTCCAACATAATACTGTATTTAGTTTCATGCGGTGGCCAAATCACTGCATTAAACTGTAATTTACTTCTACCCAATACTTTACAAATAGTTATCGCCTGAATATTTGAGAAACTGTGAACCGTCCGTAAAATGAATCCCAGAATGTTTTACAATTAAACAGCGTGATGTTTGTTCACTACTGCTTGACCACTGATGCTGTTTCGTGCGTCTTAATC
Source organism: Luehdorfia chinensis (assembly GCA_019845155.1). Lineage (NCBI taxonomy): Eukaryota > Metazoa > Arthropoda > Insecta > Lepidoptera > Papilionidae > Luehdorfia > Luehdorfia chinensis. The sequence continues at coordinate 13,845,327 of JAHVAK010000103.1, forward strand.
CTCGAGATTTGCAACGCATCTGTTTATAGGCCACAGATAATTGTAGTTGGCTTAGCTGAGACCTTCCCTCTTGTCAATCAACTCATAAACATTATTTTCTTTTTTATCTTTTCTTTTTATTCTTTCCATTTGTTATTTTTAGTAAATCGATTCTTTCTGTTTTTTTTTTAATAAATCGATTTAATTTTTAGTTTTTTATGTTACTAGTTAAGGGGTATTTTTATATTAGTTATTATTATTATTTTGAGTTTAATTATTTAACTATTGTATCTGTACTTACTTGAGTGGCAATAAATTATTTCTTCTTCTTCTTCTTCTTCTCACATGTTCCACATGGTAGATGTGGAACATCTGCTCGTAATCCTTACTTAAAGCGAAATACAAAAGGCATAGTGTGAATCTTCATCGGGCTCAACTCGGCAATTCAATACGTGCAGCCAAAAATAGGCTAAATGGCGCTCCTTCAGAATGGCCTACGTTTAGCTTTAGTTGACTATCGCAAGCTGATGACAGTAATGATCAAAAGACAACTCACATAGTTATTAAAAGACGTTATTCGACCAATCGGCATTGGCCAAGTACATACTTTAAAACTTAGACGCCTTGGGCCCAACGACGCCAAAGTGGGCTCCGACAAGAAGCAAGTCACATGTCCCTGCGCGATCTCTCGCTAATTGTTCTACCAAGTCACAGGGGACTGTATGCTTTGATTTCTCCAATGATATAGGGCTCGGTCATTCTAATTTATAGTTTCTTCAGCTAACTTTATCTTGCCTAACGGAATCCAACATCTATCTGAGAAAATATTCCCACTTTACTAGTGTCCTGTGGTGGCATCCTGTGAAGACGTCTTCCTTAGTTTTCAGGTATCGCCACTATATATTTATAAACCATGTATTCCTCTAGGTAGATAACACCGCAGCGCCAGTTAATCTGCCGTGAAACAGTAGTGTGCAAACATTATTGTGTTTCGGTCCGAAGAGCGCTGAGAGGTGAATGCAATCACTGGGCATATAAAAATTAAGAACTGATGTCTAATGGTGACGGGCGCAGAGTGGTTGTCACACAGAAATGTTATGGGCGGACGTTGCACTTACCACCAGGTGAACGGTTTGCTCGTCTCGTCACTTTCTTCGTTGAAAAAACACTTTATTACTCTTTGCATGTAAAATACTATGTTGCAACACTTACGACAAAAATTCACAACATGATATTATGTCCTATTTTACTAATACTTTTAATTGAAGAGTGTTATGTCTCAAATAATTTAACATCAATCTTCACTAAAACCTTTTCATAGTCGACTTATGTTTTTGCAATCATCAATCAGCAATTTGACGTTAAACGGAACGTGCGTGTTACGTACTCGTGCATTAATACTGATTTAATACACACTTTCTAAAAGCGGTTTCGGTCTAATATTTACAGTATTTCTGTCCCCCGATACCAAACATCTGTATGAATTATTCATAAAGTAAATGATCCTAACAATTTACGTATGTATTTTTACCATATTCTCTTATGCTGTAAACTGGTTGCAAACTAATTTCTTAAATTGTAATAGATCTATTCCAAGACAAAACTTTCTAAGTAAATTGGCAAAACCATCGCAGAAATAGTTGTTTAATATTACATAATTACTTATATATTATACATCTTATATCTACTTATGTATATATTTTGTATTATTTATCTATATATTCGTTCATATTTATTTATTTAATGTTGTTCGCTGTTATGTTTCCATTTCTAAAAAGTCTATGTTTCAGTGTCGCGGACGTGTTTAGTATATATTATGTATTTATTTCAATTTTTTTCCCCTTTATACTAACTTCTTACAACACCTACCTAATTCTGCCTCTGCATCGCCCTTTGGTAGACTGGTAGAGAATGCCTCAGGCATTAAGTCCGCCTATATACTAGAGTGTAGTGATAGCGTACATGGTGGTGGCGGCGTTAAAGAGTCTTTCACCCCATCTTATCCCGTGGGTGTCGTAAAAGAAAATCTCTTAACCTCCGACTGATGGCGATCATTATTATTATCATCATCATCATCACTATTAATCCAACCATCTCAAATATACCAGACAAGCTGTGCTACGAGGTTTCACCCGCGTGAAATGAACCAAACACCAAGGCATGGTGTACCTCGGTGCCCTGAGCATTCACAAGTTGAGCCCTTCTCGGCAATGTATGGTTCTTAGAGTGCGCCTAGACAGGGCAGTCAAATGAAATTTTATAGTCTAGAACCAAAGGTTCTGAGATATCAGAATGATATTGCCAAGGAAAAGCGAAGCTACCAGTCAGATCGGGTGGTCCGTTCTGGGGAAGACGTCTACTCCCAACCAGTCCTCTTCAGATATTTATATAGTTCGTATCTCAGAAACATTAATAGCGCGATATTGGGACGCGTAAGATATTTCTTGAGCTTCTCGCGTGGCGACATAGATGTCACTACAAACCTTTAAACGCGCTATCTACAAATAGATTTTTTCAAATCAAGATCGAGGGCAGTGGATACACGATTATTAAAGTTTCAGGTCGTAGATTTTAATAAAGGATCAATGAAATTTTGGTTAGCCAAAACTGAACGATTTACTGGTGGTAGGATTCCTATGCAGGAATCCGTCTAGGTAGGTACCACCCCAGAGCCAGTTATTCTGCCGTGAAGCAGTACTGTGCAAGCATTACTGTGTTTCGGTTTGAAGGGCACTGTTAGCTAGCGTAATCACTGGGCATTTGAGACTTAAAAACTGATGTCTCGTGGTGACTGGCGCAGTGTGGTGTCACGCAGAAATATTCTGGGTGACACAGCATTTGTTGTGGGCGGACGTTGCACTTGCCATCAGGTGAACGTTTTCCTCGTTTCGTCACTTTGTACAATAAAAAAAAAGAATCGCTTTGACTGACTCCAAGCTCACGTCCCGTGGCCGTCCCATGTGGATCTAAGTAAGTCTTAATTACCAGCGACCGGGCCGGTGCCGGCACGGGCCGCTCCCGCCTACATGAAGCATGGAAATTGCGAAGCTGTCACGACATTTCGGCGCTTGTAACCCGCTCCGTAACTAATTACGAAGTAAATAGTAGAACCCGCTCGGGGTGCGATGGGGTATTATTTCAGATTGGAATTTTATAGTTTATAGATCTCTAGGACACTGTTCTTAAACTAACTACTACGTTTTAGTTTTTTGCTTACATTTGATCTTGTCCCAAGGTATTTAATAGAAATGGAACGTAAATGCTTTATTATCTGTAGCTCTCTATCTCTCTCTCTCTCTTACCTGTATTTCGGTGTGGTAGTGAAAAAAAATTAACACGCTATTAATTTGCGACGTTTTATTGGAAATATGACGTGTGGAAGAACCACTAAGTGCAATTCGAGTTAAAAATTACAAGGATAACATTAAACTTACACAAAAATCTAGTGGTTAAAAGTGCTTGGTCAGTTGAATAAAGTTGTTTGGTAAACGCTGTCATTGCGGCTAATTTCATTATTATATGCCAACGCCTGATGCCGGCATCAGATTTAGAATCTTATTGAAATTTATTAAAAACTAGCGACTAGTCCCGGCTTTGCACGGGTAATAAAGTAGGCCTATAAATGTCCCACTGCTGAGCACAGGCCTCCTCTCATTTCTGAGAGGGTTTTGGAGCTAGGGAAAAGTCCGCCACGCTGCTCCAATGCGAGTTGGCAGACTTCACACGTCCTCGAAATATTACTATTCCTCAGACATGCAGGTTTCATCACGGTGTTTTTCTTCACCGCTAAGCACTTGGTAAATCAGCACTTAAAGTTGTAGAACAATTATAGAGGTGCTGGCACCGAGGATCGAACCCGGGTTACTCGCGTACTATGAAATTAAAGGCGAGCACCAGGCCCCTGTGCTACCAGGGCTTCATCATTCACTTCACGTTCATTCGCACTGGTGCAATTTACTAACTAAAGAAAATGAGTTCGCTCAGCAAAAAAATATTAAGTATGCTTATTTTATAACTTGTCTCTGTCGGCGGTTTAGTCTGTGCGTTGTCCATACAAAAATGACATCCGAATTTCCGAGTTTTCCAGCGGATTTTCCAAAAAATATCTTTCATACAAACCTTGACCTGACAATTACGAACGCAATGAAAAAAATCAGCCAAATCGGGCGAGCCGGTCTCAAGTGATGATCTTTCATACATGCGGATGGTAAAAAGTAAAGTAACAGCCTATAAATGTCCCACTGCTGAGCACATGCCTCCTCTAATTTCCGAGAGGGTTATGGAGCTGGGAAGAATCGGCCACGCTGCTCCAATGCGGGTTGGCAGACTTCACAAGTCATCGAAATATTTTTCATTTCTCAGAAATGCAGGTTACCTCACGATGTTTTCCTTCACCGCCGAGCACGTGGTAAATCAGCACTTAAAATTGCAATTAAAAATTTAAGTGGTGCCGGCACCGGGAATCGAACCTAGGTCACTCGCGTACAGTGTTGTAAAAAATGATACTATCTCCGATTCCCTGTTTTATAAACTCTCTCAATCCACCTACGGAATCACATTTTTTGCTCTCATACCGCTACCACACAACTCACTTCTTGGATTAAATAATACCACTATTCAATACCAAAGTGCTTGAAATCTAAACCGCCTTCACTTCGCCTAGTTTTATTATATTAAAACATTTCAGTTTCTCTCCAACTGATCCACATTCCTGACGAACAAAAGCTGCTTTGAATTGATTATTTCCATTACTATAATACAATAATATCGGTATTGAAAGCGAAATTCGCTGTTCGTGTTGAAAACACTTCATTTTTATAGGAGAAACTGACGAGATGGGCAAAACATTGAATGGCAAGTGCGACGTCTCACCATAGCAAATGCTTTGTCACCCAGAATATTTCTGTATGGCTGCACACTGTGCCCGTCATCCTGAGACATCAGTTCTTAAGTCTTATATTCCCAGCGATTACACCAGCTCCCAGTGCCCTTTAGATCCTTACATGTGAATTTATTTATAGAAAAGGTCTAAACTCGACAGTGGATTTCACTATGAAGGACTGACCGATGATGATAAACCGGAGTGAAACTTTTTTTTTTGTAACACAGCAATTTTTTTGGCTATTATGGGATGTTAATGCCAGTTAGCACTATGATCGAATGCATCGTTGCCAGTAATGGTGGCCCCAGTTTTTTGTCACTGATCATACGATACGCAGTGGGGTTGTGCTACTAAGGTGGTATTTGAGAACACGATACAACTACGTATAAACAAAAAAGCGAGTCTTGCATGCTATTTACAAAACAGAGGCCTATAAGTAAATTTACATATCCTGCTCACGGCTTCATTTCGAGGTACTTTTAAATATAACTCGACGAAGTGCTGGAATAATCTACTTCCCTCGGTTCTTCCTCTGCAAACAGTTAATATTACTTTAAAATTTAAGACAAGTCTTTGTTTCTGTATTTTTTAATTCGTAATTTTTTTAGTACGTTAATATTTGCATGCTATTCCTGTTTAATCACAAATATGGCGCTTTGTGGCAAGAAAATGGTCTAATGCACTTAATATGTTCACATAATATCCTCATTATTATCATTTCAGCCTTTCACAAGTCCACTGCTGAACATAGGCCTCCCCCATAGATTGCCACAAAAGTTTGTAGCTCTCATTTTGGCAGGTTTCGACATAGTTGACACGCTTGGCAGGCGGGTTGGCAACCGCAGTTTATGTATTTAGATGTTCCAGGAAGATGCTACTGCCCATCTTCTGATTTAAATTTTCCCTCTGTCGACTTTTACGACACCCACGGTATGAGATTGGGTGCTAGATTCTCTTAAGCCGCTACCACACACATAATATATTTACTCCCTTTGATATATTTATTCTGGGACCAGGCGACCCCAGAACGAGCCTACCCTTAACCAAGCATGCAGGCAGCATGCAGGGCTCTGTTTGAGTGAACAACATTTTCCCTAGGTGCTCGTGGGAACGCAAAACGCAACGCAACGGTTGCAAGAATTTTAACTCGTGCCAAAATGACAGCGAAGTGATTCGCCACCTGTCACGTCTCGTTTTCCAAGACGGCCATCTTGGCTACGGATATGGTCTCTGCCTACCCCAATAGGAAAGAGGCGTGACCGTTACCTTTTTACGGCTCCACCGCTGAACTGATCACAACGAAATTTTTCGCAGAGATAGCTTGCATCCTGGAGACTTACATAGGATACTTTTTATCCTAGAAAATAAAATAGTTACCACGGGATATTTTAAAAACCTACATCGACGTAGAAGTCGCGAGCATCGTGTACCGTGAAAATGTTACATACAGACAAAGGGACTAAGAGAGTTACTTTTTGATTTATAATATTAAGTAATTGTTTGTAATTATTTAAAAAAAGTATTTATAATTTTTTTTAATTGTTTTCTAATAACTTGGTCTGTGCTTGCGTGAATACAGTGATTAAAGAAGAAATAAACTTTTCTATCTTTCTCTTTCTTACTTATGAGATATAAATTGTATTTCAAATCAAAGGAGTATCCATACTTTCATACTAATACAAAAATGCCAAAGTAACTCTCTCTGTCCCTCTGACTGTTTGTTACCTTTTCACGGCTCAACCGTTGCGCCGATCATGACGTAATTTTGAACAGAGATAACTTACATCCGGAACAGACATGCACACTTATGTCTTAGGGTGACGGGCGCAGTGTGGTGCTACACAGAAATATTCTGAGTAACACAGCATCTGTTACGGGCGAACGTTGCACTTACCATCGGGTGAACGTTTTGCTCGTCTCGACACTTAATGAAATAAAAATAAAAATAAAAAAAAACTTAGGAGACGGACATAGAATACTTTTTGTTCCGGAAAATCAGAGAGTAATAGGCGTAGTCGCGTGGCTCAGCTTGTATTCAATATGGCTAAGAATTATAAACAAACTGCGATCGTCTTTTTTGTATTCCGATTATTTGACCAAATTAAATGGTTTACTTTTTGAAGTTTGGAGTCTCTTTATAAGGAAGGATCTCTATCGATAATTTGAAAAGTTGGTCCGGTGCTACCCGCTACCAACAAAGTTTGGCGGAAGGCACTTAATGTTCGACAGTGACTTTGAAAAATGGATGTAACGGATTCGAACAGAAAAAAAATAGAACTACAATTCCACAAAAGTTTGACAAACTTTTGAACCATATGGTTCAATGGTACTGTATGGACGAAAACCAGATTTATGTCGTTTGTAGCGTAATACTGTTCATTATTTTGTGTCTTGTTGTGGCCGCTTAAGAGAATCTACCACCCTATCTCATCCCGTGGGTGTCGTGAAAGTTGACAGACGGAAAACAAAAACCAGGAGATGAGCACCAGCTTCTTCCTGGAACATCTGAACAAATAAACTGCGGTTGCCAACCCGCCTGCCTAGCGTGGCAACTATACCAAAACCCCTCTATAATGAGACCTACAAACTTTTGCGGCAGTCTCTGTCAAAGGCCTATGTTCAGAAGTGGACTAGTGATAGGCTGAAATGATGATGATGACTGCACTTTTTTCACCACAAATCTTAAGTCGCATAGTCAAAGAGTAAAAGTTTGACGTCATTCAGTTATGACTATCTCACTATATATATAACACCACAGATAAATATTCTTGCCGACTGACATCATGACAAAATCTACATTACTTACTAAAAGTTGTCATTTGCACGAACACACCTATCGATTTTCCTTCAAATTACGTATATTTAAAGAATTGAAACAAGGTATCTATATATTATATGTATTTATATTATATATTTTTGCCGTGTGGTAGTGGCTTAAGAGCATCTACCAATCTACCACTCCATCTCATCCCGTGGGTGTCCTTAAATTCAACAGAGGTAAATTAAAAACCAGAAGATGGGCAGCAGCATCTTCCTAGAACATCTGAAAAAATAAACTGCGGTTGCCAACCCGCCTGCCAAGCGTGGCAACTATGGAAAATTCCCCCGTAAATGAGAGCTACAAACTGTGGCAATCATTGGGGGAGGCCTATGTTCAGCAGTGGACTAGATAGGCTGAAATGATGATGATGATCTATATATTAACACGTGAAGAGAAAACTTTGTACCTCTTTTGAAGCATATGACGCGCACGTGGCAGTGTGACTTTTGGCATAGATAAAGTCTGTGTGGAGAAGAGGCGAGGAAGATAAAATTTATATATAACATGTGTTACAAACACATCAAATTGAAGTAATTAAAACATTCATTATTTGCGTTCACACTGACAATGTCAATCACATAATAGTCTGTTATTTGTTTACGTTCATACTGCCAATGTCAAATACGTAATAGTCTGTGATCAAACAGTCGCCATGAAATTTTAAAATGTTGCCAACAAATAATTACACAAACCCCAATTTTTTTTTATTTTTTTTATTTGATAAAGTGTAGAGACGAGCAAAACGTTCACCTGATGGTAAGTGCAACGTTTGCCTATAACAGATGCTGCGTTACTCAGAATATTTCTGTGTAGTACCACACTGCGCCCGTCACCCTGAACATAAGTTCTTAAGTCTCAGTATGCCCAGTGATTACGCTAGCTCTCAGTGCCCTTCAGACCGAAACACAGTAATGTTTGCACACTACTGCTTCATGGCAGAATAACTGGCCCTGGAGTGTTACCTACCTGGACGGGTTCCTGCATAGGAATCCTACCACCAGTAACTTCAAACACCGTTCAAACTTTAAAAAAAATATGAATTACGGTTTAATTTCGACACGCAGATACCACTCATATAATTGAAAGTGTAGATAAACACTAATAAGAAACATTGAATGAACACTGTATAATATAAATAATGTTAGTTTTATTTGTTTCCAGAACGGAGATATCGGGAGGTCCGCCTCGCCATAATCGTACCAGCTCCAGCAACGAATATAAATGAGCTATTAATAGCTTCAAACTAACGAACGACCAATTTTATTAATACAATTGTTATATTAGGAACAGAACAACACAGTAATATGCGATGCTGTCACTATACTGCTCGTGGGAACACAATAGGGCGTAGGATTTTTTTCAAAACGGTGGCGACGTGGTTCGCTAACCGTCGCGTCTCATTGCCCGCGCGGCGAAAAGTGGGCTACGTAGTGGTCGCTGTCTACCCCTTACATGGGAAAAAGGCGTGACTGTATGTATGTATATTAGGAACCTGTTACGACGATTAAGCTATATTGAACTAAATTAAAAATGTAACTACTCTGAAACCATCATGCGTGGTGGTGAGAGATTATTTTATAAATCTTTTTAAAAACAATGCCCCATACTAGGATTCCTCCTGCGTAAATTTCCATGCACAACACAACCAGACCCGAAAACCAACAATTTGTTTTTGCACAAACGTTAGCTCCGGCTGTGATTCGAACCCGGAACCTGATGCGTTGAAGTCAGGTCCTCTAACCATTAGGCCACGCGGTTGTCTCGATAAACTATCACCAGATTTATCTGGTAACTTATGTACGTCGAACGAAACGGAAGTCGGAACGAAATCAAATACGATTTGGAAACGATATCTTTATTGTTAATAAGGTATTTAAAAACTAAGTAATGTAAAAAAAAAAGTAATCAGCCTATAAATGTCCCACTGCTGAGCACAGGCCTCCTCGCATTTCTGAGAGAGTTTTGGAGCTGGAAAAAGTCCGCCACGCTGCTCCAATGCAGGTTGGCGGACTTCACATATCCTTGAAATATTTCTATTCCTCGGAGATGCAGGTTTCCTCACGATGTTTTCCTTAACCGCTGAGCACGTGATAAATCAGCACTTAAAATTGTAGAACAAATTTAGAGGTGCTGGCACCGGGGATCGGACCCAGGTTACTCGCGTACTTTGAAATTAAAGGCGAGCACCTGGCCCCTGAGCTACCACGGCTCAAGTAATGTAACAGCCTTTAAACTTCCCACTACTGGGGCCAGGCTTTTCATTTGGCGCCAGGATGACTTCGACACGTTCGTCGAGTCCTTTTTAACATTTCTTTAACATCTATTGACATGAAGTTCTCCGCCCTTATATTTCAGTGGAGGTTTTATCCCCGGTGGCCGCACCACTAAAATTGTTAATTGCCATTTAAGTGTCCAGGTTGCATTACATGTGCACTTCAATGAAGGAAAACGTCGTGAGAAAACGTTCATGTGTATTTTTGTATTGATATATCGACGAAGCGAACAAAGCGTTCACCAGATGTCCGTAACAAATGCTGTGTCACCCAGAACATTTCTGTGTGGCACCACACTGCGCTCGTCATCTCGACAGATCAGTTTTTAAGTCTCATATGTTCTCAGTGGTCTTCACACCGAAACACAGTAATGTTTGCACACTACTGCTTCACTGCAGAATAACTTGTCCTGGGTACCTACCACCTGAGAACGATGAATATTTCAACGAAATTATCTTTTTTACCAGTAAATTGTCTGTGGACTGATTCTTCTTGTCTCCAAAGCACCTCTCGAAAATGACAGTAGGCCCGTAGTAAGTAGTGGGTCCGTGACAGGCTGTTACTTCTTTTTACTTATGAAATTGTTGATTACGTAAGACTTTGTTATAAAAGTAAAAAGTAATGTTAATAAACCTTATATTTAGACATTCAACAATTTTAACATAATGATTAGTTCGCGTACTGAATAATTATCATTAATGTTATCTACGTATATATAATTATAAATAAACATTTGCGTAATATCCTTCGAAAAAAACTTTTCAGCAAAACGCGGAATGTAAATTAAAATCTATGTTAATAACTTAAGGTTTATTTTACAGTGCTCGATTTACGAGTACTAACCTCGCGCTTGTGCAGTATGCAACATGCCGAAGTTTCTGAGTGACACTGGCAAAATTATATATTTATAAAAGTTTTTAATATTTTTAATGATTGTATGTATGTATATATGCATGTATACATGTATGATGTATGTGTATTAATTTTATTTTTAACTATCATTTTGTATAGTTTCGCTCCTGCTAACATGAATTTTTCTTCTTCCCCGGGATTGACTGGTAGAGAATGCCGCAAGGCATTAAGCCTGCCGATTTTAATCCCTTAGAGTAAGGCGTTTTACAATAAAGTATTAAATAAATATTTTTTTTAAACTTAAAGTTTTTATTTGCAGATTGTAGACAAACGTATTTATTTCTAGACGTCTCGGTTCTTGCATTAATTTTGACTACACTTTCACTGCTGGCTGTTTTTTTTTAAATCTATAATGGCAAATAAATCGGATGTTGTTTAAAAATATCAAACTTTACTTTGGAGAATTCCATTAAATTAAAGGAGAGAAACAAAATTTATTTGCTACTTTTTGAGGCACACCGTCCGCCCTCTTAGTGCAACGTCTGCCCATAACAAATGCTGTGCCACCCAGAAAATTTCTGTGCGACACTACACTGTGCCTAAAATGAAAGTTATTATATTACAATATATATCTGTCATACTGATTTTATCCTCAATCTAATGTAAATATAATCAAGAACAATGATTTACGGAACATCCATTATTGTTTTTATGAAATAATTATAGTACAGTTAAAAATCGTGCTAGATTTTAAATATTCCTAATAATTATGAATGTTTAGTTTAAGTGTGTTATGTAGATGTCAATCTCGTCCAATGGATCTCGTAAAAGGCGAGTAAGGAATTAAACTGCACTGTGCACCCATGATGGCGATGTGCTCACCACCTATCACACCGAGTGCATTATATTGTTTTGATGAAACGTGGACTGTAGCAGTCATCTGTTTTTGCAGTGAGTGCACAGTCTCTGACTACCCGTTATGGGATACAGTCGTGATCTTATGTATGTATGTAGATGTTACCTAAAGTTTATGAATCGAGATCCGAAAAAAATTTAGCGTATAAAAATCAAATTACAGTATCAAAATCATATCTGTTTCACCGAAAGTCATAGTAATAAGTTCACAAATTACAAAATAAGCTAGTAAGTTTTTCATTACCAAGATTTGTTCGAACACGCAAACATAACCACTGATTTAATATACGTAATTATGTCGGAATCATTCCGAAATTAAGGTGCATACACATTGTGTATCGCTTCTTCAAGATTTTACAAAAAAAAAACGAACCGAAACAAATTTAAAAATCGAACTATCGAATACTTATCAAAGCTGGACGTAATGTATCACGAACTGATATTTTCTTTTAAAGAGTAAATCAACAATGTTATTATTAGTGGCCAGCATTTCCGAAAAAAACTTTTCGGTTCTGGAAGACTAAACAACGTTAATTTAAAACGAACTTGATAGGCCCCTCACAAATTATGTCAATCATTGTTGACATTACTGGTTGAGTGATTATATTAATATATCGTGTAAAACGAATGTGTAAGTACCTTATCATTAGACATTGCGTCAAAATATGGAACATATTAAGGCAAAGAACATTGTGTGAAATTTAGCAAGGTTATGTTGTAATAATTAGTGAATTGTTTCGTTAGTTATCTACTAAGTTGAGGTGGTTATGTTCAGCTGGCTCCAATCATGTGGGCGTGGAATTGAAACTTAGCTTAATTAAGGTTATTATAAAAACGAGTTTTTTTTTAATGGGAGAGCAAACGAGCAAACGGCTCACCCGATGATAAGTGATCACCGCCGCCCATGAACGTACCAGAGAAATGATACGGGTGCGATAAAATCTGAGGTACAGGATAATCTCAATATGCGAAAAAAAAAATTTGCGTTTCTGAAATATTAGCATCAGCTATATTCGAATCCAGCACCTTTGACTCGACAGACACAATTTATTTATTTTGTTATTATTAAACGATATACGTGCTTATTTGTATTGACAATATTGCTGATAAAATTGTTGATAAAACATTATTTGAAACAACATTGTTGGAAAAAAATTATTGACAAGCAAATTTAATGTGATCATCGTTAATCATCTATTTATTAAGTCATTATTTTTTTAGAATGTTAAAGTTAAAAAAAACATTTGCAAAATTAATACACTCAAAACACTCATTTATTTCTATAATAGATAATTCATGTGAGTTTTTACTTTAAAATGCTATTATTATTGTATTATCTGTCCCTGTCGTGAATAGAGTGCGACCTTTTGGAGCTAAGATAACTGTTACGCAATGCCTACAATTCTTTTTTTTTTTTTTTATTGTACATAGTAACGAAACGAGCAAAACGTTCACCTGATGGTAAGTGCAACGTCCGCCCACAACAAATGCTGTGTCTCCCAGAATATTTCTGTGTGACACCGCACTGCGCCCGTCACCCTGAGACATCAGTTCTTAAGTCTCAAATGCCCAGTGATTACGCTAGCTCACAGTGCCCTTCAAACCGAAACACAGTAATGTTTGCACACTACTGCTTCACGGCAGAATAACTGGCCCTGGGGTGGTACCTACCTAGACGGATTCCTGCATAGGAATCCTACCACCAGTAATTCAAAATTATTTATACATTAACAATTAAAACTGGACTAACTGATTTGCAATACAACATCAACGAACGAATTCGTATTTTTAATATTTGTCACGGGTTTTCTTTCCAAAAATTATATTACATCGTCGAATAGATTTCATATCAGCATTATTGAAATTTGACAGCATTGAAGTATGATAATTAATTTTCAATGTTAATTAATTTCAGACTTTATTCTCTTCTAATATTGGAAAATTATGTTATCTGTAATTTTGTTACGCTTTGACCTAACCTTGTTACATTCTTATCGGGGACACATAATACTAGTACATGTATAGTACAATTATCATAAGTACCTACGCGGCTGAGTGAGTTCAGCTGCGGGTTTATGCGCGGAGCTTCTTTCGAGAATGCGTGGTGTGTGTTCATTCAAGTAACGCTCCCACTTCATTCCTCACCCCCGTGCATACCTAATTTTTGTTACCAAACATGCATCCGCGCGAACTTCACGACCGCCCAATTATGATAATTGTACTTTTTATATAGTATTCTAAGACTGATATATTGTGGGTTAGTGATTATTCTAAGTCGCTTTAATAAATACCTTTAGATGTAATAAGAAGCTAATAAAGGATTGCTTACGACACTTTGAATTCTTATTTTGTTACTTTCGAACTTAACTGGTCTTCGACTGGAGAATTCCTTATTACGTGAGTAAATCTTTGGTTTCGGGTTCGGTTGTATGTGCATGTGAAATCTTTTTTTCTTAAAAAAAATTGTCAGTTTTAAGCACTCACGAAATCCTCGGGTGGAATAACGTCTTTTATAAGAGTAAAAATATCTTAGACTTTCACGGCCATCACCCGGGAATACTTTAGTATTACATATAATTCTGTTCACATCACTTACTTCCCCGGTTGAGTAGACCCTACAGCGTTTCCCTACAACGCATTAATCTTGACAATTTGTTAACCCTAATATAAGCAAATCTCTAACGTATCGGTATACGTTAGGTACGTACATGTAATATACAAGATAAATGTATGCCCATATGGCATTAAGTCCGCCGTTAGTACAGTTAGTGAAATAGAGTGTAAATAAATAAATGAAATAATTAACGTAACATGCAGCAGACGCTAGTTTAGTCTTTTCATTTCTGGTAATGGTAGTGTTTCTCGCTGATGAATTGAAATTAAAATCTTTTTCGATCGCTTTCTTTCACATAATATCGAACAAATTAACTTCGAAAACCATTAGTACTTGTACGTCTACAACATTCATTCGATCGCCATATTTGTTCCCTTTCAACACACGTCCGTGGTGTTAAATTAATTAAAACTCTCCCAAAAATTACTAAGCGGGAGTGTGTTAAAGGTGAAAAATGATTATTCACGTATAGCCTAAGGGTACGTAATGAATGTTTTGGACCTGGAGCCGTCGCTTTGAATGACCCAACCCGCCATTTTATGTTTGACATGCGGACTTTTAACTTGCAAATTACTTGTTGAATCCTTTCAAGCATAAAGTCTGAGTGAAATTGAAAATTAATTGAGTCCGACCCTATGGCACGAGAAATAATACTGTGACTACTGTACTTATAATATATAAGTACACTTGCTCAAATAATAAAATATAATTGCACATTCTTAAAATTTAAATTCTCTTTAAATTTCATAGTACGCGAGTGACATGGGCTCGATTCCCGGTGCCGGCACCACCAAAATTGTTAATTGCAATTTTAACTGCTGATATACCACGTGCTCGGCGGTGAAGGAAAACATCGTGAGGAAACCTGGAGGAGGTCTGAGAAATAAAAAAAAAATTCGAAAACGTGTGCAATCCGCCAACCTGCATTGGAGCAGCGTGGCGGATTCTTCCCAGCTCCAAAACCCTCTCAGAAATGAGAGGAGGCCTGTGCTCAGCAGTGAGACATTTATAGGCTAAAATTTAATTTTACTTTTTTTAAATATAACATTACTTTTATCGAAGTGTTGGTTGGTTAGGCTTGCTGCTTGCATTCTAAGCGCCGCGCCGGCAGATTCCACAGATCCCGAACGCAATATATTTTTATATTACAGATGCTATGGTAGGTTATAAGTTTCTTTTTTTTTATTGGATTAAGTGATGAAACGAGCAAAACGTTCACCTGATGGTAAGTGCAACGTCTGCCCATAACAAATGCTGTGTCAACCAGAAAATTTCTGTGTGACATCACACTGTGCCCATCACTCTGAGACATAAGTTCTTTAGTCTCATATGCCCAGTGATTACGCTAGCTCACAGTGCCCTTCAAACCGAAACACAGTAATGTTTGCACACTACTGCTTCACGGCAGAATAACTGGCACTAGGGGTGGTACCTACCTAGACGGATTCCTGCATAGGAATCCTACCGCCAGTACGACGGCTAATGGCGACTGGACGCAAAAAAAAAGATTTATTTTTATTCAATGTAGCTTAATTACATAATACTTTCTGAACACCATTTTTTTAAACTAACTTAACTGGTGGTAGGATTCCTATGCAGGATTCTATTTAGGCACCACCCCAGGCCAGTTATTGTGTCGTGAAGTAGTAGCGTGCTAACATTACTGTGTTTCGGTTTAAAGGGCACTGAGAGCTATCGTAACCACTGGACATATGAGACTTAAGAACTGATGTCTAAGGGTGACGGACGCAGTGTGGTGTTACACGGAAATGTTCTGGGTGACATTCTAGGTGAACGTTTTTCTCGTTTTATCACGTTATCAAATAAAGTATTTTATATTATCAGGAGCGTGATTATGTACCATAGGAGCCTTCTTAGTCATACATGGAACAGTGTTACATCATACACATTGATTAAATAGAAATGTCTGTCAGTAATATATGTTTTCTTTTGATTTAAAAAAAACGAAGCCCAACAGTAGGATTTTCTCCTGTACCGTGGGTGCGTTTTACAAACATACATTTCACATGCACAACACAACCAGACCCGAAAAGCAACAATTGGGTTTTTTGCACAAATGTTACCTCCGGCTGGGAATCGAACCCAGGGCCGGTGGCGCAGAAGTCAGGTACGCTAACCACTACGCCACGCGGTCGACAAAAGTTTTTATGAACGAATGAAAAAAGTTTTTATAAAAGAATTTGTATGTACAGAATTTGTTGTTTTTTTTTAGTTTTCTGTATTTTTCCCGCTGCACAAAACAAAAAAGCGAATTCTACTGTAGTTAACTCCATGAAAGTGAAAGTACTCCTGTAGTGACATGAATTTTAATGTCCACCCGTACGAAGTCGAGGGCTCGTCTCGTTTAAAACGACGTCATTTTGTTGGTATCATACTAATCGTATAAGGCTCAATAGAACTTCACCTTCAATCGAATCTCTTCACAACATTTTTGTTTTTTAATCGAATTCACCTTGTTCTATTCTCCATTACAATCTGTGTACACGTACGCGAGGCACGGTGCGTGACAAAAGCAAACGTACAAGGACCGGAAGAACACGGCAAGATATTACGTTGCCGTCTAGGGTTTCCCGCCAATTCGTTCGAGTTCATGAACCTTATCGCGCGCTCTTTTGTTTGACGCTCAGTTATACGGTCTTCTAATTATTTAATGTTAAAAAGATTTAAACATAACTTATGTTTGGATGCTTTACTTGATTTGAAATATTTGAAATGCGTACATATATTTTATAAATTATATTTGTTTGTCCTGGTTGAAAAATAGATATCGGTTGTGTATCGGCTTTAATACGGTCAAGCTTTATTGGATTTCTTTTTAATCTGTATAGTTAGACAATATTTATACTGACAAGGGCGAGGAATATGATTTGAACACAAGTTTTAGATTACGAAGTAAATGTATTATTTCATGTCAAACAATTCTTACAAGATGGATACAACAGAATTTGTATGATGCAAAAACATAATTATAATGATCTACTATTAATTACACTTCTCTCTTCCTTTCCATATATGACATTTTTGCGTCATCGTTGCGTCGTCCATTTCCGCGAATGTTTATTGGTACATCATAACATAAATCAGCTTAAAAAAATTTCATCACCATCATTTCAGCCCTATGAATCTGAATAAAACTACGGTTGCCAACCCGCCTGCCTAATTCGGTTTCGGCTGGTTTTCAGGTCCAGGTTTCTGAACCGATGCCAATGTTAGTAAAACACACACTACATACCTACGCTAACGGGTAAGAGAGTGAAGTCTTCCTCATCCTGCGAAAATGTCATCTTTTTTTTAATGTGACGAGACGAACAAAACGTTCACCTGATGGTAACTGCAACGTCTGCCCATAACAAATCTGTGTCACCCAGAACATATCTATGTAACAACACACGGCGCTCCTCACCCTGAGACATCAGTTCTTAAGTGTCACATGTGCCCAGTAATTACGCTAGCTCTCAGTGCCCTTCAAACCGAAACACAGCAATGTTTGCACATTACTGCTTCACGGCAGAACAACTGGCCCTGGGGTGGTACCTACCTAGACGGATTCCGGCATAGGAATCCCACCATTAGTTCCTTTTAAACTATTTATTTTTACATTGATCCTTTACAAATAGGTTGAAGTTACAGCCTGTAAATGTCCCACTGCTGCTTAAAGATTGATATCTGAAATATAACTACACGATCAGAATATCGTGATAAATATGATGGAAATCCGGCCAACAATTATTGCGGACGTGGACAATACATTCAACGTATCGCAGCTACGTAATTTGGTGTGCCCAGTGATTAATGCCTCTCTCGTCCCCGCCGGAGGCTAATCTCTGGCGCTGACAGCGACGGCAAATGCCACTTGATTCTCCTTCCGTGCCTCCGTTCGTCCGTCTGTCATAATTGGCTCACACCGAAAGGTTGCGGGGAAACGTAAGGATTGCTTACGTTAGGTGGAGTGCGTCAAGGACGCGAAGTTTTCGTTAATTCACATATTTGAATTTTTTTTCGGCTATTGAAAATTACTTTTTTATTTTTTATTGGATAAATTGACGAGACGAACAAAAAGTTCACCTGATGCTGAGTGCAACGTCTGCCCATAACAAATGATGCGTCACCACATTGCGCCTGTCACCCCGAGATATCAGTTCTTAAATCTCGTATGCCCAATGCTTCACGGCAGAATAACTGGCTCTGAGGTGGTGCCTTCCTAGACGGATCCCTGCATAGGAATCCAACCACCAGTTTCTTTTAAACTATTTATTTTTATATAGATCATATACAAATAGGTTAAATTTATGGCCAACAAATGTCCCATTGCTAGGCCTCCTCTCATTTCTGAGAGGGTTTCGGATCCCCTTTTGGGTTTGGATTTTTATTCCTCAAACATCCGCCCCCAAACCGCTAAGCACGTTCTAAATGAGACAGAGGTGCCCAGGCTGGGGATCGAACTCAGTACACTCGCCTACTATATCATATTAAACAAGCGCCTGGCCCCTGAGCTCGACTCGGGTTACGGCACGATAACTTTACTAATACGATTTTTAATTTGCAGCTACTTATCTTACCATTATAGATGGAAAAAATAAAAAAATATTACTGGAATATATTGGCTTGTCTTAATAACAAGTCACGTCGTGTGGTGGCGGCTTAAGACAATCTACCGCCACATCTCATCCCGTGGGTTGTGACTCAGGGATAATAAAAACCAGGAGATGGGCAGCAGCATCTTAGTGAAACATCTGAATAAATAAACTGCGGTTGCCAACTCGCCTTCCAAGCGTGGCAACTATGGCAAAATCCCCCCAAAAAGAGAGCTGTAACTTTTGTAGCAATCTATGGGGGAGGACTATGTTCAGCAGTGGACTAGTGATAGGCTGAAATGATGAAGATGAACTTCCCGAGCAGCTACAGATTTAAAACTTTAAACATAGCTAAGGACTGGATTACAATTCATTACAAACTCGCTTTCTTGTCTGTCTGTTGGCTTATGTGCTGGGTACAAACTTTGCAATTCGTCATAAGTATTTTTTACTTTTAGTACTTTTAAAAACGTGGTATTGAACTTTTGTTTTGTTTGGCCTCAATGCAATTTTAATAATACATCCAAAAACGTCAAAACAACCTCCAACTTCGCGTGTCCCACCGTCGACTACGAGCCATCAATAAACATCCGAACCAAACGAAATCAGAAACGACAACTGCATTAATATATTATCATAAAAAAATGATATTTTTTTTTACGTCCGCCGGTTAAAATACGAAATTCCGTGCCGTCGCGGGACTCGATCGCGTGCCGCAATAGTCAACGTCTAATTGAGCGGCGCGGCCCGCCCGGCTGCACCATTCCGCTACAGGACGTTAGTGACGTCGCCGCACCAGCTCGTAGCCTTCCGCTACGTTGAAGCTCGTAACTTATTTCGTAGCTACGACGCGTTCACAGTGTAGCGGCCGGTGACATGGCTCGGTCAGTTTGTTAGTCATGTGCCGTCTTGTGAGAGTCGAAAGAATCGCATCGACTTGTGCCAGAATAGAACATCAACATTTCTGATTGGACTAGTGTGAATTAATGTTATTATTAGTCGTTGAAAGGTACCCAAAGAACGCAACGTCAAAAGTATGCGTACGTTAAATAAAAATGCAAATTGGAAATAGATAAAAATGAATTAAACGGACGCAAATGAGTTGAACGTCTGCTAGAATATATAAATTAATAAGAAGAAAGCTCAGAGGACACACAATGAGGCTGTCTCGTAAGTCGTTCATTACTTTATATACTTACGAATTCCCTTTTTCTAATGCTTAGGGTGAGTTTGACTAGGGAATATTTGAATGCAGTGTCACAGAGTTATAGAAGTAAATTAACAGCCTGTAAATGTCCCACTGCTGAGCATAGGCCACCTCCTATTTTTTTAAGAGGGCAATGGAGGTTTGAAGAGTCCGCCACGCTGCTCCAATGGGTTTTTCAAGTGGTTAGTGTACCTGACTTTTTTGCCGCGGATCTTGGGTTCGAATCCCAGCCGGAGCCAACATTTGTGCATAACACAAATTGTTAATTTTCGAGTCTGATAATTATCGTAGATGGACTCGTACATGTCTGTAAAACGCACTCACGATACAGGAGAAATCCTACTGTGTGGCTTCGTACAAAAAAAGAACCAGCAACTTCCTCCATTTGTTTCATGATTACAAAATGAAAGAATCTGACTAATTAATTTATAATATACATATTCACAGCCGCGTGGTAGCGGCTTAAGAGAATCTACCACCCCATCTCATCCCGTGGGTGTCTTAAAATTCGACAGAGGGAAAATGAAAACCAGGAGACTGGGCAGCAGCATCTTGCTGGAACATCTGAATAAATAAACTGCGGTTGCCAACCCGTCTGCCAAGCGTGGCAACTATGGCAAAATTCCCCCAAAACGGGAGCTACAAACTTTTGTGGCAATCTGTGGGCGAGACCTATGTTCAGCGGTGGACTATTGATAGGCTGAAACGAAACGACGATACATGTTCAAATCATGTATATTTGTACATGTATATTATATAATGTATATTGTTGTACGGATGATTGATTTACCAAGTGACTTGAAAGAAATCAAATCATATAGTTAATAGAATCAGGCGTTACTTTGCGGAAATCCATTATAATTAAGAAAAGTAAGTTACTTTGCTAAGATCCGCATGCAAAATATAAAAATGGTGTATATTACCTAGTTCTTTGAAGTGCACCACCCGCCCTCCCTCAGTATCGTGCACAAGCAAACTAACACCGCCACCAGGAACCGCCACCAGGTACCCTCCACCAACCACTACAATACTACCACTAGATAATATACACCACCGAAGCCGAGAACACGACACGTGTTTCGCCCCAAAACGAGGCATTATCAAGCGTAATAGACTCTACGACAGACGGTCGCCGAGTGCACAGTTGCTTGTGCACGCTACTGAGGGAGGGCTGGTGGTGCACTTCAAAAAACTAGGTAATATACACCATTTTTATATTTTGCATGCGGATCTTAGCAAAGTAACTTACTTTTCTTCAGAAATCAAATCAGACATTGCTTGGTACTATGGTACCGGACGCACATTTGTGAGGTTCGATTGAACTATTCACAGGATATCTAATATAATATAACTAGATACAGAGCTAGACAGATTTCGAAATTATTTTAGATTTTTTTTTATCATCTTCATCTTTTCAGCCTTTCACTAGTCCACTGCTGGTCCCGTTATGTGGGGGTTTCGCCATGTTTGCCACGCATGGCGGGTCGGAAACCGCAGTTTATTTATTCAGATGTTCCAGAAAGATTCTGCTGCCCGTCTTCTGGTTTTTAGTTCCTTCAGTCGACTTTTACGACACCCGCGGGATGAGATGGGATGGTAGATTCTATTAAGCCGCGACCACACGGTCCATTTATACAGCTTGTATATTATCCCACTGAAACTGATATTAAGCCGCCATGTTAATTTAGTTTTTTTTCTTTATTGGATAAAGTGATGAAACGAGCAAAAACCCCAGACGGGCTGAAGTTTCACTTACCATCAGGTGAACGTTTGGCTCGTTTCATCATTGTATCCAATAAAAAGAAACGATATTGTAAAGGTTTAAGTTCTCCGTAAAAATGTAAAATAAATAAATAAAATAAATAATCTAGAAGAAAAGAGAGTCCAGAAGGGTTTACATACATAGTGTTACATTGCGGATATATAAATCTAAGGCTTAAATCTTAATCAGAATTTCAAATTATGTGAATCGATAAAGAGGTTCAAGACACGTATGTTTGTCTAAAACTTCTTGCTAAAGTGACCACAAAACTGTGCGCATACATCGAGGCATTCACTCGTTCCAATCTACTTGCGCCCGATTTAGCGCTCATTCGATAAAATCGAAGGTTCAGGATGTGTGGCGGGTCGTCCACTTCCCTTGAATATGGTCGAGGGGGGCGATGGCTGCCACATGCGTCATACTTGTGAACAGGTGCTGTTGGTGGAGGCTGGTCTGCTCGAGCTTGCAATGCATTTATTCATTTGTTATTAAATCTTGTATAACATTTTGTCGGTGTGTGCTTTGGTTTTCTATGAGACTGTTCTTTGTAAATTTATTTATAATGAACTTTTGACAAAGATAAAAAATAACAAAATATAAGATACCTACGGAGTTTCTTTCGCCTGTTTTTTCTCCGTCAGAGGAGGTTCATTACGAAACGGTGCTCGGTTGTAAAAAAACAGCGTTTGACAAACCAAATTTATATTTCTTACGTTGAAGTATAAATTATAAAAATATATATTATATTATTACATAATATAAATTTGAGTTCTTTTGCAATTGTTGCCCAGGCGACGCTCAGCCGGAGGGCTGGGATCTGAACCCAAGATCCACGGCGTAGTAATCAGGTACTCTGACTAGGGATGATATCGCTCTTAAAAAACATCGATGTTCCCACGGCAAACATCGATCTTCAAAAAACATCATAAATTTAAACGATACATCGATGTTTTTCCGATGTTTTATTTTTCTCATCCATCACACTCACGCGACTTAAACATTGTTTGTTTTAATAAACATAAAGGAACTAGATTGTCATATTCAATACAAATGTAAGTATGTAGCTATACCTGTGACGTAACTAAATAACAAAATATACCAATGTAGCGATATCTATGTCACAATATATCAAGCTCAAGAAATATTACCATACTCGTACGTCCATAATCGCGCTATGAAAGTTTTCTGAGATGCGAAACCAAACATACCATCGTTTAACCTAAAACCTTAGCTAACTTCCAATTAACTAGACCACAAACAACAAAATTGATCATATTAATAAACACATCGCAGCAATTGAAAATATTTCTATATTTGGACGTAATTTTTAAATAGAATTTGAGAAAATACATTTTAATAGGAACTCAATTTACACTTGAGACTATTCTTTGTAAAATGATAATAACCCTTGGGAATGAGGTGATCGCTGCCAAGCTATTTCTACAAATTTATAATACTGCTGTAATCATTTATTTTTTAAAATGACTGAAAAAATAATC
This sequence comes from Luehdorfia chinensis, assembly GCA_019845155.1. NCBI lineage: Eukaryota > Metazoa > Arthropoda > Insecta > Lepidoptera > Papilionidae > Luehdorfia > Luehdorfia chinensis. The sequence continues at coordinate 13,868,726 of JAHVAK010000103.1, forward strand.
CCGCTGGGTTTCTTGCTGGTTCTTCCCAGGACGGAGGCATTTCTTTGCGAACCAGTGTAGCTTAAAAAAAGTTAGAAAAAAATCTATGTTGAATAAAAATTTGTATTCCATTCTATACTATTTTTATATTTAACTTTCATTTCTTTGTATTCTACTAGCTGATGCTCGCTACTTCGTTCGCGTGGATCTTCAGGTCTTTTAAATATCCCATGGTAACTATTTGATTTTCCAAGATAAAGAGTATCATATATCCGTGTTCAGGATGCAAGCTATCTCTGTGCCAAATTTCGTCAAGATCGGTTTTCCGGTTGACCTTTGAAACGACAAAAACAGACAGAGGGACAGAGAGAGTTACTTTCGGATTTATTATATTAGTATGGACTATGGATTGTAAGCTGCATCGCTTATGCCTCCTGCCTGCATTTCTAATTGTTGTACAAAAGCACGAATTGTTTTTGGGTCCGGTTATGTAGTGCTGTGATTGCCCCGTTTCTCTGGCACTGCATCCTAGCTTACCACATCGGATGATTGCATGTTCGTTACATCGTGCGCGAATAGGATACGACGAGAGAGTGCCTCTGTACTTGCGCGTACACTTGTGGCACTATAATATCTCTTGCGTAGTTGATAGCTTCCGACGGTATTCGCAAGTTCTCGCTGTGGTTGAAAATTGGAAAGGTGGACATCATTGTAAACTCCACTCTGAGCGTTACCAGTCAGTAACTTTACCAGTCAACCCCGAGAGAAGGAGGTTGAGAATATAGAAATGTTGGCATGTGTAAAACTGAGGTAAAAAACACTCTAAAATACATTCACGTAGATATACGCCTAGGCAAACAAACAAACTTTATTCAACTATTACAATATTTACGAAACATATTTAAAAAAGAACTAGCAGTGCCCGTGGTTTTACGTAAAAAGCCGACTCCGATCGATGATAAACATATATACTTCCCTATCTAAATCGGATTTTAGGGTTTTACGTTATTTGCGCGGGACCCTAATTATTTTTCCGTATTTAAAGCATCTTAAGTTAACCGCTATAATTTCAGCTACCTGTCAGTGAAAGTCCCGTCAAAATCGATCCTGCCGTTTTAGAAATTAGCCGGAACAAACAGACAGACAGACAAAAATATTAAAAATAATTTCTTATCTTATAAAAGTACCGTATATCTATACAAATAAATAAAATTGAAGTTTCTGTTTGTAATAACAAAATAACAGTTTTTTACTGCAAGCTCATGTAAGTATACACGGTACTGATAAGAAAATAACAAGTTTTAAAAATTTTGTCTGTCCGTCTGTCTGTCTGTCCGTCTGTCTGTCTGTCCGTCTGTCTGTTTGTTCCGGCTAATCTCAGAAACGGCCGGACCGATTTTGACGAGACTTTCACTGACGGATAGCTGAACTTATAGCGGGCAACTTAGGCTACTTTAATTTTGGAAAAATGATTAGGGTTCCGCGCAAAAAACTTATAACCTCAAAATCCGTTTCAAACAGGGAAGTATATATGTATATCATCGATCGGGTCGGCTTTTTACGCGGGTTAAAACCGACAGGCACAAAAAAGCTAAAAAGCTGTTATTTTGTTATTACAAACAGACACTTAAATTTTATTTATTTGAATAGATGAAAAACGGTTCGTTAAAGAGAATGAAAAATTAACATTTTAATGTAGAAGGCATCTTTCAAAATTCGGTCCGCCGTGTACATAATTAGAAGTCGCGTTAGCTTTATAATGAGCTCCCGGGGGCTGCACGGGACGTGGGTCAGGAAGGCCTCGGATTATTTAATATAGGGCACAACTCTCGGGGAATCGTTTTTGAAGGCCCTCGGCCGTGAAAGATTCCGGTGTAACGTCTTGAAGTATACCAGAGCAATTTCTTTGTGTTGATAAATTCTTTTGCTTTTCTTTTTGTTTCATTTTTTTACTCTACTTCTTTTTTTACAATCTCATCATTATCGTTTATAAGATTGCTTTTTTACCCTTTTAACTGACTTTATTTTTTTTAGCTTTAACACTATCTCTGTGAAGGAAACAAAGCCAATTTGCAAAGATCGGCACGCAAAATTTTTGAAGTCGAGACCATATATCTTACACAGTGGTGTATATACCTAGTGGTAGTGTTGTAGCGGTGGAGGGTATCTGGTGGCGGTTCCCGGTGACGGTGTTAGTTTGCTAGTCCAAGCTTCTGTGGGAGGGCGGGCGGTGCTCTTCAAAACTAGGTAATATACACCATTTTATATTTTGCACGCGGATTTTAAAAAATTAACTTTCTTTCCTTCTTTATAATGGATTTCCTGTGACACCTGATTACACACTACACTGTCTCTGTATCTAGTTGATGTTTTGCAAAATGTGCCAAATAAATAATACATGGGAAAACTGGGTAGGTAATGGTTTAACACTGAATAAAAAATCTACAAAGGTTAAGCAAGCGTTGATTATTAACACTGTGAAATAGGCGCAGGTAAGTTAATTCGCTCCTGAAAAAGATCCGCATGAATCCGAGAACTGCCGGTGGCGGTTAATCGTAGAATCAATAACACATGAAATAGAAGGGGTAGGCAGAGATCACATCCGTAGTCCACTTTTCACCCCACGGGAAAACGACAAAACGGACGGGTGACGAACCACGTCGGCGCCATTTTGGTAAGACTCAAAAAATTCTTACATCCCATTACGTTCCCACGAGCAGTATAGTGACAGCATTGCATATGGTATTATTCTGCACTAATAAAAGCTGTCCGTACAATACCTTAGCAGCATTTTACGACACCTGCTAGGTGGTAGGTGCTATTTTACTATACGGGCCACCTAACATTGATAGCGCCTCGTTTTGAGTTGAAAAACGTGTCGTGTTCTTAACTTCAGTAGTGTGTATTGCCTAGTGGTAGCGTTGTAGTGGCGATCCGGGAATGTTTTGCTTGTGCAAGCCATTGTGGAAGGGTGGGCGGTGCTCTTTAATTCGTACCATTTTTAATTTATCTTGCGGATCTTAGCAAATCAACTATGTTTCTTTTCTTTAAACGTTGTTAGTGTTTAGGAGAAAACGAGATAAATAGTGCTGTAACAGTCGGGGCACGGGACGTAAGGCAACCCTATTTATGTCGATACCAACCCTATGTATGTCGATACTAGTGACGAGCAATCCCGATAAATGTACAATGTGCTTAGTACTACGACCATCACGACATTTAGTAATGTTGTAAGTTTTCAGATTTTACTGGCATTTCTGATATTGGAAATTCCATCAGAATTTGCCGAACCCAAATTAAACTGACATACATACATACATAAGATCACGACTGTATCCCATAAGGGGTAGTCAGAGACTGGGCACTCACTGCAAAAACAGATGACTCCACAATCCATGTTTCACCAAAACAATATAATGCACTTGGTGTGATAGGTGGTGAGCCCATCGCCACCATGCGCTGTTGGGTGCACAGTGCAGTTTAATTCGTTACTCGCCTTTTACGAGATCCATTGGATGAGATGGAGTGGTAGTATACTTTTAACGAGCCGCCACCACACGGCTTAAACTGACTAGTGATGGGTAATAACAGAAGATTCCATTAAAAATCTAAATTACTAGCTGAAGCCCGCGACTATGTCCGCGTGGATTTAGGTTTTTTGATAATACCGTGAGAACAGTTTTATTTTCAGAAATAAAATCTTATGTCCGTCTCCAGGATGCAAGCTATCTGTACCAAATTTTGTCAAGATCGGTTCAGCGGTTGAACCGTGAAAAGGCAACAAACAGGTAGAGCAACAGAGAGAGTTATAATAATAATAATCTTTATTTGCCTAAAACATTGTAAAAATACAGTTGTTTTACTTGATGAGTCTCACATGTTTTGCTGTTCTATTATATAGCATGCAAATTACATTAAGGTCAACATATTACTACAACAATTATCAAACATTCGTCGACCGCGTGGCATAGTGGTCAGCGTGCCTGACTTCTGCGCCACCGGTCCTGGGTTCGATTCCCAGCCGGAGGCAACATTTGTGCAAAATCATAAATTGTTGCTTTTCGGGTCTGGTTGTGTTGTGCATGTGAAATATACACTCGGCGTCAAAAAAATCGCACATCCGAAAAAAATAATTTAAATACTATTTTAACACAACAGGCCAATGGCAATGTTGTGGTTTGAGGGTATCATTCGAAAGGTAATTTCATTAGCTTTCAGGAATTTTAATTGAACTTACTTTTATAACGAGACGAAAGAGAAATTAAAGAAAAAGACAGGGTATGTACAAATTTGCTAATTAATAATTTAAAAAAAAACTTAATAAATACAAAAAAAGTTCTTAAAACCTAGTGTTACCCCCCCTTGCCTTGATAACGGCTTCCATGCGATCTTTCATGGACCTTACAAGGATCGCAACAGCCTCTTGGGGTATTTGTTCCCACTCTTCAAGTACCGCATCTTGGAGCTCTTGAAGAGTGGCTGGAGCTGGATCTCGAGCTCGCACGCGCCGTTTTAGGTCATCCCAGAGATGTTCTATTGGGTTAAGGTCTGGACTTCGTGCTGGCCAATGCATAACAGGGATATCGACCTCCTGTAAATAATCCCGTACAATAGCCGCGGTGTGGCAACGAGCATTATCATGCATTAACATGAATCCATCACCGACATAACCAGCATACGGGACCACATGTTCCCCCAGGATTTCAGTAATGTACCGACCAGCATTTAATGACCCTTGCCCACGGCCACCCCGAGTCCGGGAAACGCACACAAGTTCCGTTTTCCCGTCGACGGAAATGCCGCCCCAAAACATACACGAGCCACCCCCGTATTCGACGGATTCTTCGAATTAGGGTTGTGTGAACCTCTCCCCCTGTCTTCTGTAGACCCTTCTACATCTGTCATTGCAGAAGAGACTGACCCTCGTCTCATCAGAGAAGAGTACGGTCCGCCACTGTTCTAGAGTCCACTCGCAATGATTGCGAGCAAACTCTAGGCGATCTCTGCGATGCTGTGCAGTAAGTTTTGGACCTTTAGCAGGTCTATGGGCTGTTAAACTCTTTTCGTGTAACCTTCTTCTTATCGTAGAAACACTCACAGATGTTCTCCGAGTTGATCGAAGCTGTTGTTGCAACTCAACAGCATTTGTAAAACGGTTTCGTAAAGATGTCGTAACGATGAAACGGTCATCTCTTTCTGATGGGCACCGTTTTCTTCCAGATCCCGGTTTTCTAACATAACCACCAGTCTGCTGAAAACGTTGGAACACCCATCGAACTGAAAAACGGGACAGGTTCAACTGTGGAGCAACGTCACACTGCCGCAACCCCGACTGCAAAAGGGCAATCACTTGAGCGGCTTCTTCAGAGCTGGTGTCCATCTTTACTTGTTCTTACTTGGGTTACTTGTTCACGTGTCTTCACTGCAAAGTCTAAATTACGACTGGCCCATATTTCATCCAGATCGACCCTTTTATACCCTTTTATACCCTTTTATACCCTTTTTAGGTGGTGTAACTAGCGTCCTTACTAACGAGCATTTGACAGTGTTTATTTTTGACGCTCTATAATGATAAATGTTTTAATGATTTCATGATTTTTTTATTAATAATGTAAAGCTATTCAAATACCCATTTCAAACATACCAATATTTATATAAATATAATTTTTAACGTTTCTAGCCATTACAGCCATTTTTCTCGCAAACTCAGAGAGGTGCGATTTTTGTGACGCTGAGTGTATGTTTGTACTCGTAAAACGCACCCACGATACAGGAGAAAATCCTACTGCGGGGCTTCGTTTAAAAAAAAAAGAACATTTTACTCAATAACATTAATATCTTAAATTTAACGAATTATTTATAATTAAATTGCTTTATTACGTTATTTCGCGTATATTACGAGCTGCAGCACGCGACTTCGTCCGCGTAGATTTAGGTTTTTATTAAATACTGTAGTGACTCTTTGATATTCCGGAATAAAAAGTATCCTATGTCCGTCTCCATGACACATGCTATCACTGTGCCTAATTTCATCAAGATCGATTCAGCGGTTGAGCCGTGAAAAGGTAACAAACAGACAGACGGACAGAGAGAGTTACTTTCGCATTTATAATATTAGTATGGATGGTATGGATGACAGTAAAGCCAGCAGGCTGCCATGTTGACATGCCAACGTTTAAATTGAATGAAATGGGTTATTTCAAAGTTAACATTTAAAAACGGTTACATCACGCAAACCAAATAAATTATGTACACGGCTGTAGAAAATTATGAGTGCTGTAAAAATATTTTAATGAGCTTTAATGAAAATTTTCTAGTCCTTTATGACAAATGAATGTAATAAATTGGTTGAAATCTAACTGGAAACCCGAAATACACGTCGAAAATTACCATTTTTTTTTTATTTGGTAAAAGTGACGGAACGAGCAAAACGTTCACCTGATGGTAAGTGCAACGTCTGCCCATCACAAATGCTGTGTCACCCAGAACAGTGTGACACCACAATGCGCCCGTCACCCAGTTCTTAAGTCTCATATGCCCAGTGATTACGCTAGCTCTCAGTGCCCTTTAAACCGAACCACAGTAATGTTTGCACACTACTTCTTCACGGCAGAATAACTGGCCCTGGGGTGGTGCCTACCTGCATAGGAATAATTAAATAATTTAATAAAATTCTTATATTAATGCTAATATTACACATTTAATAACTATTTTACGGATTTTAACGCGTTTAATTTTTAAACAATTTATAACCCGACGTTTCGAGCGCTTTACAGCACCAATCACAATCATGGGAGGACTGAGGTGACGTCCTGATGTCATAGTTAATCCAACGTACCTTCAGCTTTTAATTATTATTTTTGGGCCGATCTAAGCAGAAAGAGCTAACTGTGACTTGAAGTGGTATGCTTGGTTTTTGACTTAATTTTATTTATTAAAGAACCCCGGATTAACTGTGACATCAGGACATCTATCACCTTAGTCCCCCCGTGCCCAGGGGTGCAGTAAAGCGCTCGAAACGTCGGGTTAGAAATAGTTTAAAAATTAAACGCGATAAACCACTAAAATTTACAATTTTAAGTTCTGATTTGAATGAAACTACATTTGAATTTCGAAATCGAGCCTTGCCTTCCCTCGCCAGCGTTTATTTGAAATCCCTAACGCGGAACTAGGGTAGAAACAATGCAATTTTTATCAAAACAGAAAAATGAAAACTATTCTCTTGTTTTCCGCAGTGTTCCTAATACACTGGTGGACGCTCGCGGTGCAAGGACCACTTACAGTTGCAGAGAAGTTTCGTAGTTTTGGCGCATCGGCTGCACTACGGACGTACAAGTGCATACATATGCATGCATTTTTTTTCCTTGGTACTCACATAAGCTAACTTTTATCGTAGGATTATCTAAAATACTGGTGTTAGGGTTTCTATGCAGGAATCCGTCTAGGTAGGTACCGCCCCAGGGCCAGTTATTCTGCCGTGAAGGAGTGGTGTGCAAACATTACTGTGTTTCGGTTTAAAGAGCACTGAGAGCTAGCGTAATCACTGGGCATTTGAGACTTAAGAACTGATGTCTCAGGGCGACGGGCGCAGTGTAGTGTCGCACAGAAATGTTCTGGGTGACACAGCATTTGATGTGGGCGGACGTTGCACTTACCATCAGGTGAACGTTTTGCTCGTTTCGTCACTTTATACAATAAAAAAAAAGATAGACCTCAGCCACATGGACAGCTAAGTTATCGACCCGATCTAGCACCAACTCTCACATAAACTAACCTTTTAAATGTTTATTTTTGGAGGGGAAGTCCAAACACGTAAATACCCTTCCGCCGTAGGGCTCACAGAGAGGTTATGCCTGATTCTTAACAGCTAAAACCACACGGTGTTCCTTTCATCGCCATTTGTTGGGACTGCTTTTGCAAGCTACCACAGCCCCGATACCAAATGCTCTTAGTAGACCCTCAGATGGAGGTATAGAGCTCAAGGTCTTTGGCAGGAGTTGCAGCGGACACGGGGTCTAGCCAGTCTTTTTTTCCCGCCACCAGTCTGGAGAATTTGTGGGTGATATATTTGACATGGTTATTCCCCTATCTATAGGAGACCACGGCATTAGTACTTCAGGTCTGTTAGTGTCTTAGTCGACTTTTGACATCATCATCTTCATGATTTCAGCCTATTACTAGTCCACTACTGAACATAGGCCTCCCCTATAGATTGTTACCAAAGTTTGTAGCTCTCGTTTTGGGTGGATTTTGCTATAGTTGCCACGCTTGGCAGGCGGGTTGGCAACCGCAATTTATTTATTCAGATCTTCCAAGAATGTGCTTTCTTCCGGTTTAAAGTTTCCCTCTGTCGACTTTTACGACACCCACGGGATGAGATGGGTTGGTAGATTCTCTTAAGCCGCCACCACACGGCATCTACACTAATATTATAAATGCGAAAGTAACTCTCTCTGTCTGTTTATTACCTTTTCACGGGTTAGCCGCTGAACCGATTTTGACACAATTCGGCACAGAATTATCTTGCGTCTTGGAGACGGACGCAAGCTATCTCTAGAATACTTATCATTACTGAAAATCATAGAATTCCGATAGTATTTTGGAACACATTAATACGCGCAAACGCAATCGCGGGCTTCAGCTAGTTTAAAATGAAATCGGTATCAAACAAGCTCACAATACAACAAAACAATACGTGACTTTAACGTTCACGTTACGACAAATCTAATTGACGCTAACAAACGAATTTCGATCGAGTGCTCGCATTGTTTGCGAGATCAACATTTACAATAACCAACGACTGTATGAACACGGCAATCGAACGCGTGCAAATATTGTATTAAGTGTGTAAATACGGAAAACGCGATATGTTGCGTGCGAGCGAGACAAATACAAAAAACTAGCTTCGGTTGAACTTTGATAACGTTTAACGAACCCCTACCACGGTACCACGATTCGTTTTATTCTCGCTTGATGATACCTGGCATTAGGAGAGCCAGATGTTGTTAATATGTATGGTAACCAAACTTGGAAGGTTACGGTGCGACTCCAGAGTTTTTCTGGAGACTAAGAATCAGTTCAGTCAATCTATACAGATATATAAAATTGAAGTGTCTGTTTGTAATAACAGAATAACAGCTTTTTACTCAATGCCTATGAAATTATGTACGGTACTTAACGGAAAAAACTTTTTAATTTTATTTTAATTTTTGTCTGTCTATCCTTTTGTTCCGGATAATCTCCAAAATGGCTAGACCGATTTTGACGGGACTTTCACTGAAGTATAGCTGATATTATAGCGGATAACTACTACTTTAATTTTAGAAATATAATAAGGGTTCCGCGCAAAGAAATTAAAACCCAAAATCCATTTCGAAGAATATATGTATATCATCGTTCGGGGTCGGCTTCTTTAGGCGGGTGAAACCGCTGTGCACAGCTAGCTATAAATAATATATTATAGATATTATTTACTGTAGATTTGGACTTATTTTACTAAAACGATCCGTATGATAGCGGTATAAGAAAATCTTCCCATCTCTTGTCATGTGTCACAAGTGTCAAAGTACAACACTAGGATTTGCAAGTAGAAATCCTTCATTTGTTGAAGATTTCACTGTTGGAATGATTCCAATACAGTAATACGCCTAGGTAGGTACCACCGCAGGGCCAGTTATTCTGCAATGAAGCAGTAGTGTGCAAGCATTACTGTGTTTCGATCGAAAGGGCACTGACAGTTAGTGTAATTTTTGGGCATATGAGACTCAACAACTAATGTCCCAAGGGGACGAGCGCAGTGTGGTGCCACGCAGAAATGTACTATAAGGTGAGCGTTTTGCTCGTCTCGCCAAAATCTGCCATGAAAATTATCTTTTTTTTATACTGGTGGTAGGATTCCTATGCAGGAATCTGTCTAGATAGGTACCACCCCAGGGCCAGTTATTCTGCCGTGAAGCAGTAGCGTGCAAGCATTACTGTGTTTCGGTTTGACGGGCACTGTGAGCTAGCGTAATCACTGGGCATTTAAGACTTAAGAACTGATGTCTCAGGGTGACGGGCGCAGTGTTGTGCCACAGAGAAATTTTTTGGGTGACGCAGCATTTGTTGTGGGCGGACGTTGCACTTACCGTCAGGTGAACGTTTTGCTCGATTCGTCACTTTATACATGTCACTTTATACCGCGTGGCCTAGTGGTTAGAGTACCTGACTTCTACGCCGCGGGTCCTGGGTTCAATTCCCAGCCAGAGCCAACATTGGTGCTACATAAATTGTTGGTTTTCGGGTCTGGTTGTGTTGTGATTGTCCCCGTGTTTCTGACACTGCATCCTAGCCTACCTCCGATCTTATCGCATCAGCGATACATCGGGCGCGGGTAGGTTGGGACGAGTAAGTGCCTCTGTGTTTGCGCGTACACTTGTGGCACTATAATATCTCCTGCGCAGTTGATGGCTCTCGTCAGTTTTCGGAAGTTGTCGCCGTGGTCGAAATCGGCTAGTAGGAGAATCATTTTATACATCATCACTTTATACAATAAAAAAAATAAAAAATACGCTATTTCGGAAAATAATAAGATTTTTTTTAATTCGAAAAAACTAATGTTTATGTACATGACCGTTCTTACATATGACTCAAATCAAGTTAGAGGTTTCGTGAAACCGCTGGATAAGGGATTTGCGAAATTGAACGCCAAGTCAAAAAGATACATCGTAATCCTAAACCAACGCAACAAAGACTACATTACAACCGATTTCGTATTTAATATTCGTCGGTTAATGCGCTAAGTTATGTCATGAACCACGATTTACGATTATGAGAAGCAGCGGGCCGCCGCGCTGTCATGCCAACGTCCAATTTAGCGGAAAAAAATGTGATCGCTTAAAAACAGCTATATCATGCGAAACTAGCGGATGATTGATGAGGGAATTGTTCCCTAATGCTGCTGAGTTATTGGCATAATACAATCGATGCCCAAACAATTTATAAACGGATATCGCGAGCTGACGTCGTTAATATACAATACCAGCTGTGCTGTGTGGTTTTACCCGCGTAAAAAAGCCGACCCCGATCGATGATATACGAATATACTTCGTCATAAGTGTAGGTAGTCCTGCCAAACCAGAGCTCGGTTGTCCGATGAAGCTGTAAAAGCGAGGAAGCTCGTAACATCACCTATACAGTGTAGACCAAAACACAGTAATGTTCAGACACTACTGCTTGATGGCAGAATGCGGCACTGCTGTAGTTTTTTTTTTATAGAAGAGGGTTTAAACGAGCAAGCTGCTCACCCGATGTTAAGTAATCTCCGCCGCCCGTGAACACCCGCAACACCAGGGGAATCGCTGGTGCGTTGCCGGCCTTTGAGAAAGGAATAGGCTCTTTTCTTGAAGGTCCCTAAGTCGTATCGGTCCGGCAAAACCGCTAGCGGCAAGGTCCACAGAGAGGTCGTGCGTGGCAGAAAATTCCGCGAAAAGCGCACAGTGGTGGAATGCCAACCATCAAGGTGATGTGGATGGAATTTGGTGCTGTGCCGCGATGTACGATGGTGAAACTCAGCGGCTGGTATGATTCCGAATAATTCCTCAGAATACGGGGAGTATTCTGAGGAATTACATACGATAAAAAACGCAAAGAGACGCAACGTCTCAACGCAATCGCAAGGCAAATGGATCAAGCAGACACCTAGTCGGATTCCTGTATAGAAATCCTACCGCCTCTTTAAATGCCCTGTAATGTTCTAATAGAGTCGTTTTAAGGTAAGTTTCAGAATTTAGAATTTATTAAATCAAAAACATCTCTGCAAGACTTCAAGACATTGTTACCTCATTTTGCGTCGATCGGACCAAAAATAATAATTAAGAGCTAAAGGTACCCCAACTTTGACATCAGGTCTGACACCTTAGTCATCGCGTGACCATGGGTGCTGTAAAGCGCTCGAAACGTTGGGTCATAAAGCTCAATAAACGTAAGAAATCATTAAGTTTCAGAAGATACGCGAAGTGTAGCTGATCTAGTTGGGGCTACTATAAAAACTCCGAGCATGGCTCTTGCTCGGGGTTCCTCTGGTGGATAATCACTGTCATAGCTTAACATATTTCCAAACTTCCATTCATATCTTTGCATTTATAAAAATCCATGATTAGTCACCAACATTCAGGAACTGTGGGATCTGCTCGGCTAGTGACCTAAAAGTGTAATATTGAATGTTAAGACAGGACAAAGTAATGAACCGTCAAACAAAGAAAAAAAGAAAATTAAATTTGCGCTTTCAATTTCATAGTTATCGAGTGACCTGGGTTCGATTCCTGTGCCGGCACCACTAAATTGTTAATTAGAAATTTAAGTGCTGATTTACCACGTGCTCGGCGGTGAAGGAAAACATCGTGAGGAAACCTGCATGTCTGAGTAATAAAGAAATATTTCGAAGACATGTGCAGTCCGCCAACCCGCATTGGAGCAGCGTGGCCGATTCTTCCTAGCTCCAAAACCCTCTCAGAAATGAGAGGAGGCCTGTGCTCAGCAGTGGGACATTTATAGGCTGAAACTTTACCTTTTTTTTGAAACCACGATGCAGGATAGTTTGATATTAAAGCGCATAGATGAATTTCGAATAGTACCTTACAATATGTATGTTAATATAAAATTTACAAATGAGTTTTTTGTTGGTATGAAATATCTCCCTTAATACTGTATCATGATTAATATTTGATACGCCATTATGAAGATTATTTTTTTCTTCAACATTTTCTCTAATGACGAAAAATAATTAAATGATTTGTAATTTATGCCTTCCTTAAAATAAATATTAAAAAGATCAAATTCATTAATTTAATTGTAGAAACCGCCATCTGTTGACCATCTATTCAACTAACATGCACGACAGCTGTCGGTTGGATTTGTTAAATTCTGAGAAGGTAGATAGCCATCTGTTCACGATCACTGGCTAACTAGTAGGTATATATTCGAAATTAACATCATCATAATATTTGACAAACAAATTAAAACTCAAAAGCGACAAAAATATTGTATTATTATTTTAGAAATAATGTTATAATAATTTATATTTAAAAATATAAATACTTAAGAACGTAATTTTTTCTATAAGATACGCCATGAGTCTTTTTTACTTTTTCGATAGTTTTAAAAATACAACAGTATGATAAATATTAAGATACATCAATTTGGACCAAGGCGACATGTCTGACTAACTTATATCGGCATATTGTAATTATACTTACTGACGACAAATATTTATTTATTTATTTATTTAAACTTCTATGGACATATAGTTGTACATATGGCGGACTTAATGTCTGAAGGCATTCTCTCCCAGTCAACCATAAGGCTAAGCAGAGATAAACATATGTTATGCGGTGCAGCAAACATTAAAAAGAAAAAAAACAACATGAGAAAAAAATATATACATAGATAGCAATACAATATACGTAATTATATCAATTCATACACATTCAAATACACATACATACATATCTACATATACATAATTACTTATAACTACTACATAAATATGGATATAAATTTACTACTACGACACCCACGGAATGAGAAGTGGTTGTAGATTCTCTTAAGCCGCCACCACACTTACCATACAAAATAGTTGACATTTTGGGACTTTACGTTCGTGTTCTGTAAAACTGCGGTACTTCCGAAACAAAAACGGTACAGATTTTGACATTCATAGGAGCTTAAAAAACATAAACTAAGGCAATTTTCACACAGGCTTTGAAAAAAAATTAATTTACACCAACAATGAAAAATGTATAAATTATAAGTAACTAATGATAAATATAATAACATAATATTCGCCTCTCAAACTTACATCAATGTAATTCGTTTTCGCAAAGCATGAATCATATTTATCTCTCACATATTTTTACTTTATGACGTAGTGTTTTATCAAAATTAAAATAAATTGAAGTTCGTAGTTACATAAAAAATAACTAGATACATTGTTTTATACGAACTTCATTAGCGCCATCTATTGAGGCAATTATTGCATACTTAGAAAATGATGCGCCATCTAGAAGTGAATAGCGAAATTGTCTTGACAATTCTAAGTAATTAAACCTTTGGGCTCATAGATGTCGCTGTATCTAATTTTATTATTTTAAGTCTATACATTTTTTAAAAAGTACGTTTATTGTTACATCCAGCACTTCGATACCTTATAATTTACTACCAATTATTCAAAACTACAAGTATAGATTAAGCTAATAACCCTGTTCATTTTATGAAACTTTACTCGGGGGGCTCGTAATCAGGTTCAAAGAAATATTCTCATGTTATGGTACTAAATCTTTTGCTCTAATTTCTCAAGATTTATCATCTGATTCCAGCTGAATTAACTCCATATATTGGGAACCAAGACAGCTAAGAAGGGGAGTGATTTAATGTGATGTTACATAAATAAACGTTGCAATGTCGTTATTAGTATATCTTGAGAGAGAAACACAGAGCATAGCCCTTTCCATAGCTCGCTGAGCGACTTTAAACTTCCTCATGCGGCCTGCAGCATAGGACCACGTCTCGGTTCCCTAAGTCACTGGCAGTTCGCACTGATAACTGCTTGTCTAAATATTAATACGTGAAGAAAAAACTTTGTACCTCTTTTTAAGCATATAGCGCGCACGGGACCGTATGAGATTTAGCTTAGTTTAAGTTTGTATGGAGAAGAAGCGAGGAAGCTAAAATCTATGTGTTACAAATACATTAAATTTAATAAAATAATGACTTTCGTTATTTACGTTCCTACTGTCGATCTCATACAAGGCAGAGATTGTCGCCATAGTAATTTAAAATGTTGTCACATTAGTTTACAAATAATTACTCAAATATCAATAACGTTCAAATTCATTTTTTTTATAAATTACGGTCGAATTTCGATCACAGAGCGACTCACGTGGATCTCGTAAGAGTCGACTGGGGAAGGCCAAGAAAATCTTAAGGAAAATTAGGAATTCCCTATAGGGAATATTGTGCAAAAAAACTAATTTATGACAAGTCGCAGGGTCTTAGCGGCCCCGAAGCGACGTAGGTACGAGGGGTGATCCAAAAGTAATGATAATCAATAATAAACACAATGAATAAAATAAATAAATAAATTTATTTCTCAACATAGTCTCCTAGCAAGTCTATACATTTAGTCCATCTCTTTTCTAATCCTAAAATTCCCTTAGAAAAAAAATCTTTATCTTGACTCTCAAAAAAGTCCTCAACCGCGGCCATCACGTCGCTATCATCGTCAAATTTCTTGCCTCGGAGGTGTTCCTTGAGTCGTGGAAAGAGATAGAAGTCGCTGGGGGCTAGATCTGGTGAATAGGGGGGGTGTTCCACCAGCTCAAAGCCCGCTTCCTGAATGGCAGCCATGGCAATTGCAGCTTTGTGAACCGGTGCGTTGTCTTGATGGAACAGCACTCCAGCCCGCAGTTTGCCTCGCCTTTTCTCCTTAATAGCCTCCCGCAATCTTCTTATTTGTTCTGCATAGTAGGAGCCTGTAATAGTGGCCCCCTTTTCCAAGTAGTCCACCATGATTATTCCTTCAGCGTCCCAAAAAACAGACGCCATAACCTTCCCTGCTGAGCTTGACACTTTGAATTTCTTCGGCGTCGGTTCATCGGATCGTTTCCATGTCATCGATTGTTGTTTTGTTTCAGGATCAAAATGGTGGATCCAGGTCTCGTCCATGGTCACAAAACGTGACAAAAAATTATCCTTGTCTGCCTGGAACTTTTCGAGATTTGCTCTTGACATGTCGACTCGTTTCTTCTTTTGCTCGTCGTTTAACATTTTCGGTACCCAACGCGCGGAGACCTTTCTCATATGCAATTCGTTCGCAAGGATTCTTTGAATGCTGCCATATGAGATCCCTGTGACCTCAGCTACATGCCTGATAGTCACTCTTCGATCTTCCAATACAACTTCTTCAACTTTTTTCACATTTTCTTCAGTGAGGGACGTCGATGGGCGTCCTTCGCGGTGTTCGTCTTCCGTCGATGTTCTTCCCAACTTAAACTCCTTAGCCCAGCGTGCAACTGTGGAATATGGAGGAGAAGAGTCCCCTAATGTTTCCACCAAGTCGCTGTGTATGTCTTTGGTAGACATTTTTTTCAAGCAGAGGTATTTAATGACAGCTCTGATTTCGTGTTTTTCCATTTTGATGTTCACTCCTTGACAGTCCGTATTCAAATGAATGTAGCTCCCGGGAATCGTGGCCTATTTATATGATTTTTTTTCCCTGAACTAGTGGTTAACTGAGTAAGTGACTGAAATTTTTTTGTATTTTTGTGTGCACTAGAAATAACTGATTATCATTACTTTTGGATCACCCCTCGTATATAAGTTATTACTGGTGGTAGCATTCCAAATATTACTATTACTACAATTTGCACACTACTGCTTCACGGTGGAATAACTGGCCCTGGGGTGGTACCTAACTTGACGGATTCCTGCATAGGAGTCCTACCACCAGTAAAACTGTGGTGGTGATTTCGGAATCGGAATCCTACGAAACAGAAATAATCGATTTTTTTTCTGTCGCCTCTATCACGTTCCGACCCCGTGCTCCGTCTGCATTGGCGCGCATTGTGCCCGATGTCGCTGACAAACGCGGTCGCCAACGCTGCGGCCGCCGCCGCCGCGGGGGCAGGCAAGAAAGCCGCGCAGGTGCAATTGCAGGCCGAGCTCAACAACGACGACGACTGGAACAAGTTCCTGCAAAGGGACGGGCTGCTGGGTGAGCTGTTGGTCTTCTTACTTACTACTACTTACTTCCTTACGTTTCGAGGTAAAATTTGGCGTTTTTTTTATAGGATAAAGTGACGAAACGAGCAAAACGTTCACCTGATGATAAGTGCAACGTCTCCCTATAATAAATGCTGTGTCACCCAAAACTTTTGTGTGTGACACCACACTGCGCCCGTCACGTTGAGACATGAGTTCTTAAGTCTCATATGTCCAATGGTTACGCTAGCTCTCAGTGCCCTTCAAACCGAAACACAGTAATGTTTGCACACTACTGCTTCACGGCAGAATGACTGACCCCGGGGTGGTACCTATCTAGACGGATTCCTGCATAGGAATCCTACCATCGTACCACATACCTATGTAGCTCCGGTAAAAATGCAATAATATGGTACCATGGAGCTGGTCTAATGTTGAAGTTGGAAGTTAGCTATAATTAGCAACTAATCAAAATAGCTACGTGATGTTTGGGGCGTTGGATTTGTTTTGACATGTACTATAGCCTATGCAGGAATCCGTCTGGGTAGGTACCACCCTAGGGCTACTTATTCTGCCGTGAATCAGTAGTGTGCAAACATTACTGTGTTTCGGTTTCAAGGGCACTGAGAGCTAGTGTTATCACTGGGCAGAATTACTGATGTCTCAGTGTAACGGGCGCAGTGTTGTGCCACACATAATTGTTCTGCGTGACAGCGTTTGTTATGGGCAGAGTTGCACTTACCATCAGGTTTGCTCCATTAGGCAGTGTCTCCAATAAAAAAAACATGCCTCACAAAGAAAAGCTTGTAACAACCCTTATTTGTTTAAATCTTTTACTTGAACTAGTGTCGCCTGCGTTTCCAATTTCGCCAATTTCGTTTGTCAAGTAACGCAAACGCGAAATGAAAAAAAAACCTAACATGTGTTTGTGTAACTTTTTTTGTAATATATTCCTGTGCAGGGAAGGCAAATAGTTCGCGGATGATACAGACACTTACGTTATTAAATTGCTTTCATTGAATTGGTTAAAGCGGCTTGGATTTGGATTGATTTGGACACTTTATTTTACCTTCCTTAACGGCAACATACACATTATTACTTTTTTGTGCAAGTCCTTAGGAACGTGCGCATTGCCTTTGGAATGATATAAATTTAGAAAGTAAAGAATGAAAAGAAATCTTTTCGCCGCGCTCTACATTTTGCCCTAGACCCAGTGTTCTTGGTCTATAGTTAAATCCACTCCTGTTTATTTGACATCCCAAAAAATAACACAAAAAACTTATCTCAGTCACTATTTAAGCAAATTACGCAGCACTAAAGTATTGCAACGCTGCAAACTGAATTCCTTTGCTTGTATCATTTATTTATTTTTTATTTATTTAACTTTATATACAGGAAGTATTAAGGCGGACGGAAATTTAATGCCTGAGGCATTCTCTACCAGTCAACCTCAAGTGGGTGGTGCAGATATAGAAAGAGGTCATCATCATCATTTCAGCCTGTCTCAGTCCACTGTTGAACATAGGCCACCGTTTGTGTGTTTCCGTAGTTCCTACGCTTGGCAGGCTTGTTTTTTTGAGATGGTGCAAGAAGTTACTGCTGCCCGTCTCCTGGTTATTATTTTCTCTCTGCCGACTTTTCCGATACCCACGGGATGATATGGGGTGGTAGACTTCAACGCTGCAGCACCTAACGGAGTATCATGATTTTCTCATGGATTCCATCATCAGAACTTGACCAATATTATTTGGGATCACTTTTACGATCTCTCCTTCTTAAAAAAAAATCCACATAGGTTTATAAATGACGGAAGTGGTAACAAACATAAAAAATACAAACGAACTGAGAACCCTCCTTTTTATGAAGTCGGGTAAAAATATACTAACACGCATTTACTTTCTTTAACCTAGCCGCGCCCGATATATTAATTATCATCATTTCAGCTCATCACTAGTACACTGATGAAGATAGCCCTTGTAGCCCCTCTCCCGTAGATTGCAACAATAGTTTGTAGCTCTCATTTCGAGGGGCTTTGCCATAGTTGCCGCGCTTGGCAGGCGGGATGGCAACCGCAGTTTATTTATTCAAATGTTCCAGGAAAATGCTCCTGCCCCTCTCCTGGTTCTCATTTACCTCTGTCGACTTTTACGAACCCCACAGGATGAGATGGAGTGGTAGATTCTCTTAAGCCGCCTCCACCCGATATAACGCTCATGCGATAAGATCGGAAGTAGGCTATGATGCACTGTCAGAGACACGAGAACAATCGCAACACAACGACACCCGAAAATCAACAATTTGTGCCTTTGCATTGGATCTGGCTGGGATTCGATCCAGAAACCGCGATGCAGTAATCAGGTACTCTGATCACTAGGCCTCACGGACGTCATTACTTAATGTAATTAAAATTGTCCAACAGTGGTGGATGTGTATTCCGAGTGGTGCGGGACCATGTCTCGGAATGGTGGGCAACTTGAAGAAAATCAAAGTAGAGATAGGCGGAGACAACCTGCACCTCGCGGTGGTAAGTCGCTAATAATGCATACTTTACTTGTGGTAGGGTTCCTAAGTGGGTACTACCGCAGTGTACAGATATTCTGGCGTCTAGGCAGTGATATGCAGACGTTACTATGTTTCGGTCTGAAGAGCACTGATAGCTAGTGTAATACTGGGCATATGAGACTTAGGAACTGATGTCTCAGGTCGACGAGCGCAGTGTAGTGTCACACAGAATTGTTTTGGGTGATGCAACTTTTGTTATGAGCAGACGTTGCACTTATCACCAGATGAACGAATTGTTTATATCGTCAATTTCTTCCCTAAAGTACTCAAAGTCAAAGTCCAAATTTCTTTATTCAGTTTAGGCTTGTATAAAGCTCTTATGAATGTCAAAATCTACACCGGTTCAAAAAACCTTCTCAAAGAAGAACCGGCCAGAAACTCTGAAGTCTTTCTTTTAAGAGTAAGAGTTATTTCCACACATCTCTGTCCTCTATGTAATGATCTACTTTATAATACGCTTTTTCCAATAATGTCTTCTTGACAAGTTTATTGAATTCTATGTCAGTTTTTTGAGACTAACTTTGTTTTAATTGTATGACCTAATTATTGACACATGCCTATAAACACTTTCTTTACAAAGCTTTGTTCAGAAACTTTTGACGTTAATGATGAGCTTTTTAAACACTTTCTCAACATAGATCGTTATCATTTGTGAACTTGAATGGAAGTTTCCTGAATCGACTAAGGTATTATCTACTTTATACATATAATACGTAAGGGAGATAAAGTTAATTTGCTAAGATCCGCATGCAAAATGTAAAATGGTGTGTATCACACATGTGTATTACACTACAACACTACCACTAGGCAATACACATCACTGAAGTCGAGAACACGACACGTGTTTCACCTCAAACGAGGCATTATCAAGAAATAAGTGCAAAATGTAAAATGGTGTGTATTACCTAGTTTTGAAGAGCACCGCCCGCCCTCCTCAACAGCGTGCACCAGAAAACCAATACCGCCACCGGAAGCCGCCACCAGATACCCTCCACCACTACAACACTACCACTAGGCAATACACATCACTGAAGTCGAGAACACGACACGTGTTTCACCTCAAACGAGGCATTATCAAGTAATAAGTGCAAAATGTAAAATGGTGTGTATTACCTAGTCAAAACTAGGTAATACACAGCCATTTAACATTTTGCATGCGGATCTTCAGCAAATTAACTCTCTCTTTTTACTATAATGGATTTTCCGCAAAATAACGCCTGACTTATATTAACTATACATTTAATACGTCCATTACTCAGTAGTTTGTCTTCGGTTATTCCAATTATAACATCGTAATAATTTGTATACTTAAATTTACAGGCAAAAGCGGATACAATAGAATGCCTCAGGAGATTCAGAAACCGCAGTGAACCTACATGGATGTTTGTAGCGGTAATATGAAAGTTAGCTATCTTATTTCTCTTTATCGTCATCAGCTCTACTGTCTATGTTTTCTTAAGAGAACCTAAGACGTACCAACCACGCTTTGCCGGAGGATTTGTGACCTTAGTGCCAGTTTACTACTGGTAGGAATCCTATGCAGGAATCTTTCTAGGTAGGTACCACCCCATGGCCAGTTATTCTGCCGTGAAGCAGTAGTGCGCAAACACTACTGTGTTTCGGTCGTAAGGGCACTGCTAGTGTAATAACTGGACATATAGGACGTAAGAATTGAAGTCTCCGGAGCACAGGCGTAGTGTGGTGCCACACAGAAGTGTTCTGGGTGACACAGCATCTGTTATGGGCAGACGTTGCACTTACTATCAGGTGAAAGCGTTGATCGTCTCGTTACTTTCTTCAATAAAAAAGACGTAGCAGTAGCTGCATATAAAAACCTGTTTGTTTTCGTAAACTGCCATCACACGGCACAAACTATTACTAACATAAATTCGTCTTCGCAGCCTGCCTACTCTAACGAATATTATTTCAAATGCCAAAACTATAAAAATTATTTGAATCTGTGAAGATTATAGTCAGCTCAAGAGCCGAGCGGTCGCCGTAAATTTCATAGAACGCGAGCGACCTGAGTTCGATTCCCGGTCATAACTATATCCTCCTATGCAGAAATCCGTCTAGGTAGGTATCACCGCAGGGCCAATTATTCTACCGTGAAGCAGTAGTGTGCAAACATTACCGTGTTTCGGTTTGAAGGGCACTGAGAGCTAGCGTAATCACTGGGCATATGAGACTTAAGAACCGATGTCTCGGGACGACGGGCGCATTGTGGTGTCACACCGAAATATTTCTGGGTGACACAGTATTTGTTATGGGCAGATGTTGCACGTTTCGTCACCTTACCCAATAAAAAAAAATGTAAAGGTGCCGGCAGCACCTCTATATAGTTAGGATTGATTTACCACGTGCTCAGCGGAGAAGCAAAACATCTTGACTAAATCTGAACATGTTAAGCCAGCCAACCCGCATTGGAGCAGCGTGGCGGACTCTCCTCGGCTCCAAAGCCCTCTCAAAAAATGAGAGGAGGCGTGTGTTCAGTGGTACATTTATGGGCTGTTGTTGCTTTCCTCATTATAGTTTTGTTGTTTGCTCCTTCATTCTATTTTAAATCTCGAACTGTTTACTGTAAACTCAAACGTTTCCCGTATTCAGCTGGTTCCATAATGTAACATTGTCGAATGAAATGCATCTCTATGTCATACACAACTGAGTCAAAATTACACTGCGCATACACGTTGAAACCTATACACACGTGTAAGCATATGGAAAGAAATGCGGTGGAATGGCACGGGTGTGGACGATATCGACCAAACAGTAGCATGGTAAGAAGTAACTACAATATACATAAAGTAGCGCAATTTATATGAGTGCATATTTACATAAAATCGCATACGATCACCTTGGAAGACCCGAACAAAAAAGAGCTAAAAATATATAGACAATGATGCATATACACACAAACGATAAAGAAGTCCCCAGCAGCAACGCTAGCACTGTAGTTTAGTGACCTATGTTGGTAGCCCTTAAGCTTTAGCCGCTTACAAAATCTTTGGTTGTGTTGATGATGATTTGTGTGCGGCTCGTTAAAAGAATACTACCACTCCATCTCATCCAATGGATCTCGTAAAAGGCGAGTAACGAATTAAACTGCACTGTGCAACCAACAGCGCATGGCGGCGATGGGCTCACCACCTATCACACCAAGTGCATTATATTGTTTTGGTGAAACGTGGATTGTGGCAGTCATCTGCTTTTGCAGTGAGTGCCCAGTCTCTGACTACCCCTTATGGGATACAGTCGTGATCTTATGTATGTATGTATGATGATTTTGTTCGTAATCAGAATCCTTATCGTTTTAGTATATAGAGAAATGTCATTAATTAGTATATAATATTTGTTTTCAGTGGCAAAGAATGTTAATTATATTTGTTAACGCGCTTTTATTAGCTGGTTCACTATATATGAGTGTTTCAATTCCATACCCGACATGTCAAGGTCAAGCGATTCGTCGGTATTCAAATCTAATATGGCTACCTTGAAAAAAATAAGTTTAAAATAAATTCAGTCACGATAGAATCGAAGAAGATCTGTTGTTCACCAGAATCGTCCGCTCATTGCTTTTTAAACGTGTTTTATTAAACTGTAATTTATAATAAATTAACATATTATTTTATAATATTTATTAAAGGGATGTGAAGATCATGGTCGTTTCTGCGCCGTGATAAATAGAACGTGAAAAGACGAATGAAAAATTATAACCACGAATACTTATGCAATGTTTTATTGCGAATGTTTTATTCCACTGAATCTATAGTTTCGGTGATGTTCGTGCTGTGAGCCGTTTTTACTGCTTCATGAGATAGCTTCGAGATCGAGGTTTGATATTGATATTGTTTCGAATATAAGTCATCTAATGTCAGACGAGCAAAAGAAAAATTTGAATTTGTAAAGGAATATGTATATCTAGGGACAGCTAATATCTTTTGAAAATAACACCGAAAAAGAAATACAACGATGGATAACTTTAGCCTAAAAAAAAATTGGGGCTTTTAAAAAAAATAACGAAAAATAAACGGTTAATTTTAATACACAGAAAAAGTTACTACGAAGTAACAGTATTACCGTGTCCTAACAGGTGTCTAACTAGGAGACGTAGAGGACGTAGAAAGTATTAGCCATAACTGCCAACGTAAAATGGAAAGGAAGTATGCTTGGAATAAAACTATCAGATAAAATTTGCAACGACAATATGTATGATGTAAAACAAAAATAATAGATGTACCGAAAAGAAAGACTACTCAAATGGCCGATGGGCCGTACATATTTGTAGGATGAATAACAATAGATGGACGTTTAACAGAGTGGGTACAAAGGGACAGAAAAAGGAGAAAAGGGAGACCTAGTAAAAGACATTTTCAGTCACAGATGTGGATCTCATTGGATGCGAAAGGCACGGGAAAGAGATGAGTGGTACGGTTTAGAAGAGGCCTACGCCGCAGCGGCAACAACTACTAACATGCATTCATATTTTTTATACATGTAATTACAGTTGTCAGTTATAGTAGTACCCTATATTTCCATCAAACTTTCACACATACAGGGTCATTCGTAATGTCCTATACATACCGGCAGGCTGGGTTTAGTGACGATGTGTATATGCCCCAAAAATAGAAGTAAGCCTCGTAGTGATACCTGTAGGAGATATGTCGACTTAAAGAATTTGCTTAAAACTCATAGGTGACTACCCTGTTATACAGCTGATCGAGGCAATGAACTCATAATGTAATTATAGTTGTCAGTTATATAAATTTATTACACATAACATTATTTTAATATAGGTTTAAGTAGTCATGTAAAGTTTCATTGTAGTAGTAGTGGTAATAATAGCAAACAAAGGCATTTTTTTTAATAATGACTGACGAGGGAGGTTCGGTTCTCCGCGGACTGTCGAGCCGTGTCGGTAGCTCTGGACGGTGAGAACCGACCGAACCTGGAACGAGAGTGTATCTTGTACGAGTATAAGTCGTAGTTGATCGTCGCACGCCGCTCACTTCGGCAGTCGTGCGTGGTCGTGACTGTGTTCCTATTAACTTCTTTTTTTTTGGATAAAGTGACGAGACGAACAAACGCTGAACTGATGGTAAGTGCAACGTCTGCCCATAACAAATGCTGTGTCACCCAGAACATTTCTGCGTGGCCCGACACTGCACCCGTCACCCTAAGTCATCGGTTCTTAAGTCTCATATGCCCAGTGATTACGCTAGCTCTCAGTGCCCTTCAAACCGAAACACAGTAATGTTTCCACACTACTGCTTTAGCGCAGAACAACTAGCTTGCGGTGGTTCCTACCTAGAAGGATTCCTGAATCGGAATCCTACCACCAGTATACGTTGAATATATCAATTGATATATTCTCTGTTGTAGTATATTGATAAGTTCGTACGACAGGCTGGTCAGCTTGTGAACGTGGTGTTTGGCGCGGACGCTCCCCGCCTAGCCCGTACAATCGAACAGGAATTGCGCAACGAGGAGCTGGCGAAGAAAGGCGAGAGGGAGCGGCCGAAGAGAGCGCCGCACGAACTGACTCCACCAGAACAGGTCCGCTGCATCATATTTTTAAGACACTCTGGGGATAACAGCCATGGTAGATGAGGGGCCGGGCGCTCACCTTAAGTTTTATAGTACATGCGACCTGAGTTGGATTCTAAAACAGTTCTGCAGTTTTATATATTTACTAATAGCTCAGCGGTGGAGGAAAACATAGTTTTTTTTAATTGATGAAGTGACGAGACGAGCAAAACGTTCACCTGATTGTAAGTGCAACGTCTGACTAGAACAGATGCTGCGTTACTCAGAATATTTCTGTGTAGCACCACACTGCGCCTGTCACCGTGAGACAAGTTCTTAAGTGATATATAACCCGTGTCATTATACTAGCTCTGAGTGCTTTTCAGACCGAAAACCAGTAATGTATGCCCACTGCTTCACGGCAGTATAACGGATTCCTGCATAGGAATGCTACCATCAGTAAAACATCGTGAGAAAACCTGCTAGTTTGAGGAATTAAAAATATTTCGAATACACGTGAAGTCCGCCATCCCGCATTAGAGCAGGGTGACGGACTCTTCCCGGCTCCAAAACCCACTCATAAATGAGAGAAGGATATTACTAACCAGTGAGACTTTTATTAACTGTTACTTTGAGACAAACAGTGAGGCACAAAATTAGCAAGAGGAGTTTTCGGTCGGTTCGGAACCCGGTAACTCGGACCCCAGAACCCGGAAACGACTGGGAAAAGAGAGTACAGGAGAAATCCTAGTCTGAGAGTTGGTTTTTTTAAATAAGATTAGTGGGTAACAAGGAAATGAACCCAGTATTCATCATCATTTCAGCCTATCACTAGTCCACTGCTGAACATAGGCCTCCCCCATAGATTGCCACAAAAGTTAGTAGTAGCTCTCGTTTCGGGGGAATTTTGCCATAGTAGCCACGCGTGGCAGGCGAGTTGGCAAACGCAGTTTATTTTATTTAGTTATTCCAGGAAGACGCTGCTGCCCATCTCCTGGTTTTCATTATCCCTCTGTCGACTTTTACGACACCCACAGATGAGATGGGGTGGTAGATTCTCTTAAGCCGCCCAGTATTCAGAATGTTATGTATTTCCTAATATATACCAACTGACTTCAAAATGTTGAACAGTAGATTATTTAAATAAAAATTATATAAATGGCTCACTAAAAATATTATACAGCATTAAGGAGTTTATAGATATGAAATGTTCAGTTTTTCATGCAATATTTAATTGTAGCAAAACATGTTGACTGACCTGTATGTTGTCTGTAACTTCTTCTATGACACTGTTTGTGCAAATTAATATTTAAATAGAATAAAATATTTTTTTATTAAACATAGATTATTTTCATTACATAATACTTATTGAAAGTCATTTTACTTCTGTTTTTTAACGACACTGGTTCGCAAAAAAATGGCACTGTCATGGGAAGAACCAGCAAGAAACCCAGCGGGCTATATTTTTTTATTTAGTCAGTTTAAAATAATGAACAATTACGAGATCATAAAGACGTAGAATTAGGTTGGCAGCGATCACCTCATTCCCAGGGGTTATCATCATTCGCGTATTCTTTAATATTATAATGACGACCGCGTGGCCTAGTGGTTAGAGTACCTGACTTCTGCGCCGCGGGTCCTGGGTTCGATTCCCAGCCGGAGCCAACATTTGTGCTAAAACACAAATTGTTGGTTTTCGGGTCTGGTTGTGTTGTGATTGTCCCCGTGTTTCTGGCACTGGCGCGGTAGGTTAGGACGAGTGAGTGCCTCTGTGTTTGCGCGTACACTTGTGGCACTATAATATCTCCTGCGCAGTTGATGGCTCTCGACAGTATTCGGAAGTTGTCGCCGTGGTCGAAATCGGCTAGGAGGAGAACAATATTATAATAGCCCTATTTATTAAGTCTTTGTTTATTAAAAAATTAGAACTTTTTGATTGAAACACTCTTTTCACCTTCTGGGATTTCGTTGTAAAAACCTATACTTTAATATATAATATATAATATATTATAATATATACCTTGCCCCATGAAAGAGTTACTGACCCTGTGTAGTCGAGTAACTGGCATTATTAATTTGTACTTGTTCCTGGTATTTACATTATTTACATTATTATTTTAATCACAGTTACCTTGCATTGTGTGCTAGGAAGTAGCGAACTTGCAAGAGAAGTTGGTAGCGGAGCGCAAAGCCCGCGAAGATGCGGCGCGAGAGGCTGCGCGGTTGGCGCGAAGGGAAGCTCGCGCCACGCGGCTCGAAGCTCACTTCAGCGAAGTCTGTGCCGCGCTCATGATGCCGCACGCCCAGAAGCACCTTAGGAAAGTGGCTGAGACACTTGAGCCTTACGGTAGTACCCTATACGATTTCCGTCAAACTTTCACACATACAGGGTCGTAATGTCCTATACATACCGGCAGGCTGGACTTAGGGACGATGTGTATATGCCCTAAAAACTATAATAAGCTTCGTAGTGATACCTGTAGGAGATACGTCGACTTAACGAATTTGCTTAAAACTCATAGGTGACTACCCTGTTATACAGCTGATCGAGGCAATGAACTCATAAATTTAATTGGGCGTTTTTCCATTGAGCTGCCATCGAAAGAACTCGAAAGTACTAGGATAACATGAAGCTTAAGGAAATCTGTTGCGAAGTAAATCTGTTTGCATGACGCCGTAGTACGGTGACATAAATTAAATGGAGAAGAGAACGTTTTTTTTTAATTTGTCTGGTTCGGGGCATTGACATTCTGTGTTAGGTTCGCGTAAAAATTTACAAAACAAATAATGTTAAAGTTTTGTATGCACATTTTTAGTAATCAATTTTGCCATGAAGCTTCTCCATTGTGTTCATCAGATCAAAGTAGCATGGGTAGGTGCCGGGATGTTATACCAATTATGAATAATGTTGTATATTTCACTTTCCAATGAAGCCTCCTCATAGTTAGTGGTAATAGGATTCCTATACAGAAATCCGTCTAGGTAGGTACTACCGCAGGACGTGCAGTAGTGTCCAGGCATTACTGTGTTTCGGTCTAAAGGGCGCTAGTAGCTAATGGAATTACGGCACAAATCGTACCTACAAGTCCTACCTTCGGGTAAAATAATTTAAAAAATATACTGTAGTATCGTTTTACCACATAGAAAAGACTAACACGGGAGTTAGTAACTGTTGTGTCATTAAAATGCATTGTTGGATGACAACCCTATTTAATACCTTCCCCGCAAATAAAAAGTTATAAAATAATTTTTTCCCTCAACAAACAAAAATATTAGAAATTAGAAATTCATCAATCAATTAACTTGGCTCTTTTTCTGGTCAAAGGAGGGGAAAGAGACTTATTATTTAAAAAATAGTCTTTCTCATTCCTGCCAATACCATTTTTAATTACCATTTCCAACTAAGACACTGGTGGCAGGATTCCAGGACGCAAGAATCCCCAGGGCCGGTTAAACTGCCGTGAAGCAGTAGTGTTGCACACATTACTGTGATTCGGATTGAAGGGCACTGAGAGCTAGCGTAATCACTGGGCATATGAGACTTAAGAACCGATGTCTCAGGGTGACGGGAGAATAGAGGTAAACCCCGAGAAAAGTGTAGCGATATACTTCTCGAGGGGCACACCAAAGCCCGCTAGACGATGTCACCCAATCGGCAACAATCAGCTAGGCACGATCACCCTGTTCGGACGCCCTATTCCCTGGGAAAAGAGCGTCAAATACCCCGGGGTCACTTTAGACGCAGCGATGTCGTTCGCTGCACACATTAAAAACATACGCAATAGAGCGGCTTTTATCTCAAGCCGTCTATACCCATTAACTTGCTCCTCAAGCAAAATGTGCTTAAGACACAAACTTCGCCTCTATAAGACTTGCATAAGACCCGTAATGGACTATGCTTGCGTCGCTTTCGCTCACGCGACGGGCAATCAATTAAAGAAGTTACAGAGCGTTCAAAATCGATTCTTGCGAACTGCCACCGGAGCCGGTTGGTATCAACGCAATGTAGATCTTCACAGCGACTGTGAAATGCCTTTAATCTCTGAACACTTCAGAGAATTATCACGGCGGTTTTTCGAAAAAGCCGCGGTTCATTCAAACCCGCTGGTGGTTAAAGCAGCAAATTACCGACCAAACAGAAACGCGACCGAACGCAAACGTCGCCCGCGAAACGTGCTAGACGACACGGACGTCACAGCTCTTCCTGACCACGATACTGTCAGTCACGATCCAGGCCACACTGTACACACAGTCAATAGCTTTAATATAACACGCACCACGACGCGCGACCGCCGTAGAGAGCGGCGTGCAATAGTGAATAATCACATCGCGTACACAAGATTCACCCGTGTTCCAGGGCGGTTCTCACCGCCCAGAGTTTCCGACACACAAGTCGACAGTCCGAATGGACGCGCGCAGCCTCCTTCGGACGGTCAGTAGACGACTTAAAATGTTTAAGATTTTCGAAATCGCGAAAGCACGCAGCGAACGCGACACAGTCCGAACTTCGAGGGTTTTGTAGGAGTTTTTATTTATTTATTTATTTATGTTTGGGTCAAACCAAACCTGGCACACGGGCCCCTGGCCCGCGAGCACAGTATCCGATGAAGCTGTAAAAGCCGAGAAGGCTAACAGCAATTACATCACCGAATATATATATATATATATATATATATATATATATATATATCAGGGTGACGGGCGCATTGTGGTGTCACAGAGAAATTTTCTGGGTGACACAGTATTTGTTATGGGCAGACGTTGCACTTACCATCAGCTGACCGTTTTGCTCATTTAGTCACCTTATAAAATAAAAAAATAAAAAAAATACGGCGCGGGATGGGATTCTGGTTAGCCACCAGCCCGAAAGAGCCTGGGTTCGTACCCCACCGCTGTCAAAATGTTATGTCAATAAACCGCATTGTTGGATGACAACCCACTTTATTATTACTACACACTTACATTAATATTACCCTCAACAGTAACTAAGCGAGTAATTTTTTTTCTCATCGTACTAAACATGCATAAACAAACAAAAATTAAAATAAAATTAACCATTAAAAGTTGATCCTTGCCACTCATCTTATAACTTAGCTGTACGATTGGCTATTGTGCATCGCAGGTCATGCCACAAGGGTCATCAGTCAGCATATTATTGCGGTTAAAAGCCGCTAGTTTTTTTATTGCATAAAGTGACGAAACGAGCAAATCATTCACCTGATGGTAAGTGCAACGTCTGCCCATAACATATGCTGTGTCACCCAAATCATTTCTGTGTGGCACCACACCGCGCCCGTCACCCTGAGACATCAGTTCTTAATTAAGACTTAAGAACTGAACTGCCTAGTGATTACGCTAGCTCACAGTGCCCTTCAAACCGAAACAGTAATGCTTGCACACTACTGCTTCACGGCAGAATAACTGGCCCTGGGGTGGTACTTACCTAGGCGGATTCCTGCATAGGAATAAATCATTCATTTACCACTCGGAACTGTATTCAAATCAAAGACTGCGCGGACGTCAAACACGCACAAGCTTTCCCTATTAGGCATAGATAAATTCACATAAAATATAAAATTAATATAACATTAAAATCATTATTTTAATCTAATTACAGGTGTAATAGTAGCAGATAAATGTCCTATAGTGCTGGGCAAAATGGGCACTAGGATTCTGGCCATGGAGGACGAAGAGATGAATTCAGAGGCGACAGCTGCAGCGGTGGCTGAACGACCATCGCTGGCACTGCTTCTTAAGAAGCTGCCGGAGAAGGAAGGCGATGTCATAGGTAAGTATATTACAATAATAAAACGAATATTTTATTTGACGTTTGTTATTGTCTGATGGTGAAGGTGAGTACTTCTGAGTGTTGAACTGAAAAAACATCGGAGTTAAAATCGGACCCATGGTCCGAAAGTCGTGAAGCAGTACAAATATGAATGTATTGTTTCTCTGCCTAGAAGTAAAGTAAAAAGTAAAGTTTCAGCCTATAAATGTCCCACTGCTGAGCACAGGCCTCCTCTCATTTCTGAGAGGGTTTCGGAGCTAGGAAGAATCCGCCACGCTGCTCCAATGCGGGTTGGCGGACTGCACATGTTATCGAAATATTTTTATTTCTCAGACATGCAGGTTTCCTCACGATGTTTTCCTTCACCGCCGAGCACGTGGTAAATCCGCAGCAATTTTAGTGGTGCCGGCACCGGGAATCGCCCAGGTCACTCGCGTATTATGAAATTTAAAGCGTGCGCCTAGCCCCTAAGCTACCACGGCTCTCCTGAACTACCACGGCTCTACTGCTAGAAGAATGGTAATAAAATGGTGTTAATGAAGAGCGAAACGATACGGCCAGAATTTTTTCGACCTTATCTTTTCGTTTTTCGTTTGTTCTTTTAAGAATAAAAGATATAAGAAGCGAAACGAAAAAGAAAGAAGAGCGACACTATTTATAACTGAAATAATTTGGCGGACATTTCTTTGATGTTAGAAAAAAATTGCAAAACACAATTGTTAATTTTTTGTCAAAAGCTAAACTATTAACATATCATTGATAACCTTTACGCTCTTCAAGAATTAAAATCTTCAAGTCCAGCGGGGCTATTGCGTATCCAAAGTGAAGATCACTTATAAAAGTAAAAAAGTAAGTAAAGTCCTATGAATATCCCACTGCTGAGCACAGGCCTCCTCTCATTTCTGAGAGGGTTTTGGAGCTAGGAAGAATCCGCCACGCTGCTCCAATGCGGGTTGGCGGACTGCACATGTCTTCGAAATATTTTTAATTTCTCAGACATGCAGGTTTCCTCACGATGTTTTCCTTCACCGCCGAGCACGTGGTAAATCAGCACTTAAAATTGCAATTAGGTAACAATTTTAGTGGTGCCGGCATCGGGAATCGAACCCCGGTCACTCGCGTACTATGAAATTTAAAGCGAGCGCCTAGCCCCTGTGCTACCACGCCTCTTATTTAAATTATATTTAAAAAATATATTTACTTATAAAAGTGTTGAACGAAAATCTCTCAAATAATAGTCTGATGTATGTACTCAAAAAAGACGTCGTATGGAAAATAATCGTCATTTTCGTTAACTATAATCAGTTTGAATATAACTATTTGACAGACACTCGTTCAACACTTTCATAAGTGATCTTCACTTTGGATCCGTAATGGCCCCGCAGATCAGAAAGCTTTTTTTTTATTTCATAAAGTGATGAAACGAGCAAAACGTTCACCTGATGGTAAGTGCAACGTCTGCCCATAACAAATGCTGTGCCACCCAGAAAATTTCTGTGTGACACTACACTGTGCCCATCACCCTGAGACATCGGTTCTTAAGTCTCATATGCCCAGTGATTACGCTAGCTCTCAGTGCCCTTCAATCCGAATCACAGTAATGTGTGCAACAGTACTGCTTATATTATCTATTAATTAAACGTGGTAAAAAAACACTAAGTTTAGCGAAATTATATATTTATATATTTTACATACATACGTACAGTCACGCCTTTTTCCCATATAAGGGCCTACCCCTTACACAGACTACTCACGTAGTCGACTTTTCGCTCACGCGGGAAACGAGACGTGACCCACGTCGCCGCCATTTTGGTACGAGGCAAAAAATCTTACTCCCAATTGCGTTCCCACGAGCAGTATAGTGACAGCATTGCATATTATGGTATTATTCTGCACGAATATAGGCTTTCCGTGCAAAACTTTAGTCGCCTCTTACGACACCTCGGTAGGAAAGAGGTAGGTGCTATTCTACTCTGCCTATATATCTTAAGAACATTTAAAACAACTGCCTAACTTTCATAGCAAGCCTGTGATTTATATTTACATATAGACCATCTACTTCTAAGCAAGGGTCACTGTGGTAGGATTCTTGCGGGAATCCGTCTGGGTAGTAAGGTACCATCGCAAGGATAACTGGTATTCTGTCGTCAAACAGTAGAATTTTTTCTATTGCCAGAGCTATCACGTCGTGCATTGTTTGGAGATGGCATAGAGTTGCCAGACGGGGAGCCGTCGAAAAAGTTCTTGTCTGAAGAACTCTACGCCGACACTGTACCTGGACTGTACGTTCCTAAAGACCGCCACCAGAGGGCCGCTGTGCTAGACCTATTGTTTCCCAAGGTAAAAACTTCTTAAATATATATAGTCTGTGGTATAGTAGGTGAACGAACACAAAGATGAAAATATTAAATTATAGCTAAATAAATATATTAATAATAGAACACATCTGAAACCGATGTTCGCCTACCAGCGTCGCTAAAATTATTGATTTGAGGGGCACTATTTAGGTTTAAAGGAAAATATCGTAGGGACAAGGCTTAAAATAAAAATTAATCAAAATCTCACCAAACAACAAAATCTAATGTTATCTTACTGAAAAATAACTGCTTAGCATATATATTTTTTTATTGGATAAAGTGATGAGACGAGCAAAACGTTCAACTAATGGTAAACGCAACGTCTGCCCATAACAACCCAAAAAATTTCTGTGTGACACCGCACTGTGCTCAATCACCCTGAGACAAGTTCTCAAGTCTCATATGCCCAGTGAGTACGTACGTACGTACCTCCACTAACCACTACAATGCTACCACTAGGTAGTATACACCATTTTATATTTTGCATGCGGATCTTAGCAAATTACTCGTAACTTACTTTCCTTCATTAAGTCGTAATATTGTTATATATTTCGTTGAGGCTTCTCAAAGTGCTCCCCCAAAAATGTGAGGCAGCTTGCTCGTCAATAAGGCTTTCATAAGTTGTCACTTTCATGGTCACGTGGCCTAGCGGTCAGAGTACTCTGACTACTCGCGGGTCCCGGGTTCGAATCCCAGCCGGAGCTAATTTGTGCAATAACATAAATTGTTGCTCCCCGGGTCTGGCTGTACTATGCGTATGAAATTTTTTTTTTGCATAAGGTGATGAACCGAGCAAAACGTTCACCTGATGGTAAGTGCAACGTCTGCCACATAACAAATGCTGTGCCACCCAGAAAATTTCTGTGTGACACCACACTGTTTCCATCACCCTGTGACAGGTTCTTAAGTCTCATATGCCCAGTGATTACGCTAGCTCACAGTGCCCTTCAAACCGAAACACAGTAATGTTTGCACACTCCTGCTTCACGGTAGAATAACTGGCCCTGGGGTGGTACCTACCTAGACGGACTCCTGCATAGGAATCCTACCACCAGTAAGATGCCAGTAACACGCACCCACGATACAAGAGAAGGCACTGGTGTGAATAAAAAACATTCTCCATGCCAGATGGTGGGTGCGCTAGTGGAGCCGCCGCCGCCAGCGGAGCCCCCGCACCTGGCGCTGGTGTTCGGCGCCTGGCAGCGGCGCGCCGCGCTGGCCGCGCTGGCCGCCGCCGCGGGCCCGCGCTGCGCCCCCCTTGCTGCTGCGCTACGGCTTCTTCGCCGACGCCAACGTACAACAACCCAAGCTGCTTTGTAAGACGATTGAGCAGTATGAACACAGATTGGAGAAGGACTAGTAAGTATAGTATTTTAAATACTTTAATTACTATAATTACTACATATGCAGGAATCCGTCTAGGTAGGTACCACCCCAGGGCCAGTTACTCTGCCGTGAAGCAGTAGTGTGCAAGCCTCGTACCAGAATGGCGGCGACGTGGTTCCCCACCCGTCACGTCTCGTTTCCCGCGTGAGCGAAAAGTCGACTACGTGAGTAGTCTGTGCCTACCCCTTAAATGGGAAAAAAGCGTGACTGTACGTATGTATGTAAATATATAATTTCGCTAATCTTAGTGTTTTTTTTTTACCACGTTTAATTAATAGATAATATAAGCAGTAGTGCGCAAACATTACTGTGTTTCGGTTTGAAGGGCGTGGGCGGACGTTGCACTTACCATCAGGTGAACGTTTTCCTGGTTTCGTCACTTTATACAATAAAAAAAAAGGTAGACTTTTTCGTAGTTTTACACGGTCATAGTAAATTAGTTACTTTTTAGTCAATTTTAAGTTCCTAACCTAAGGTCACGGGGAGACTGAAATGTATGTAGCTTTTATTATTATCTAGCTGCGCCCCTCTGCTTCAGCCGCGTAAAATAGTCAGACCACATGGTTGAGCAGTACGGCATGATACCTCGCTAATGTCAGAATTAGGCTTTCTCTGTAAAGTTCGGTCCGCAGCGTGCGGTTCATTTATTTTGTGGAACCCTAATTATTAAATAGAAGTACCCCAGGTCACTCCGTAAAACATAAGCTATCTGCCAGTGTAAATCCCCTCAAAATCGGTCCAGCCGTTTCGGAGATTAGCCCGAACAAAGAAAGACAGACAAAAAAAAATTTAAAATATATATTTTTATACGTACCGTATATATTTTTATTTATTTATTATGACACACCAACAGCATTACATACAAAACATTGCCTCAAAGCAAAAAACATAATCCAGGTATATCTTATATGAATGCCAATTATAGGCGTGTACAACGTTCGTTTTATAATGAAGAAATATACTTTCATATGCATTTAGAAAAAGCTGTTATTTGGACATTACAAACAGACACTTCAATTTTATTAATTTGTATAGATTTTGGTTGGATCAATGCAAAATTAAATTACAGTGTCTTGAAGAATCTACCACTGCATCTCATCCCGTGGGTGTCGTGAAAGTCGACGGAGGGGAAAAAAACTAGAAGATGGGCAGCATCACCTTCCTGGGACATCTGAATAAAAAAACTACGGTTGCCAACCCGCCTGTCAAGCGTGGCAACTATGGCAAAATCTCTCCCTAAAAATTAGAGCTACAAACTTCTGTGGCATTCTATGGGGGAGGCCTATGTTCAGCAGTGGACTAGATAGGCTGAAGTGATGATGATGATGCGATGAGCGAGCGCCTAGCTTTTAATTTCATAGTACGCGAATGACCTGGGTTCGATTCCCGGTGCCGGCACCACTAATATTGTTAAGTGTGATTTTAAGTGCTAATTTACCACGTGCTCGGCAGTGAAGGAAAACATCGTGTGGAAACCTGCATATCTGAGGAATAAAAAATATTTGGAAGACGTGTGCAGTCCGCCAACCCGCATTGGATCAGCGTGGCAGATTCTTCCTAGTTCCAAAACTCTCTCAAAAATCAGAGGAGGCCTGTGCTCAGCAGTGGGACATTTATTGGCTTAAACTTTACTTTTACTACATATTGAACAAGCAAGCGGCCGTGTGTTAGCGGCCTAAGAGAATCTACCACCCCATCTCATCCCGTGGGTGTCGTAAAAGTCGACAGAGGGAATGAAAAAAATGAAAACCAGGAGATGGGCAGCAGCATCTTGCTCGAAAATCTAAATAAATAAACTGCGGTTGCTAACCCGTCTGCCAAGCGTGGCAACTATAGCAAAATCCCCCCCCCCCCCCCAAACGAGAGCTACAAACTTTTGTGGCAATCTATGGGGGAGGCCTATGTTCAGCCTATGTTCAATAGACCACTCTATTGATAGTAATCAGCCAACATAACTTTTATTTCCCATGACATAAAATGTAAGCTATCAAGAAATCTTTTTTGACTTTCAGCTGCGAAACTATCGTCTTGATGTTGGC
This sequence comes from Luehdorfia chinensis, assembly GCA_019845155.1. Classification (NCBI taxonomy): domain Eukaryota; kingdom Metazoa; phylum Arthropoda; class Insecta; order Lepidoptera; family Papilionidae; genus Luehdorfia; species Luehdorfia chinensis. The sequence continues at coordinate 13,905,097 of JAHVAK010000103.1, forward strand.
GGTGGGCGTAGCAGAGCCAGCACTAGCAGACCCCAACACGCCGCTACCAGACGGACCCCCAGAAGAGCTCGTGTCTCTCGGACCTCTGCACATCAGCGAAGACACCGTTGTCGGCGAGCGGGAATGCGCTAGGTTCTTCCCACCGGGCTATAGTGAACCTGCAGCCAAACCGAAGGCGAAATCCAAGAAAAAGAAGAAGGTACTATTTACAGCCGATCGACCACAACTGTACTTCTTTTTTTTGGACGAGCAAATCGTTGGCCAGTTGGTAAGTGTGACGTCTGCCCATAACTAGTGCTGTCACCACACTGCTCTCGTCACCATGACACATTAGTTATTAAGTCTTAATCATATGTCCAGTAATTGAACTATCTACCAGAGCCAATCCAACCGAAACACTGTAATGCTGTTACACTTTGCTTGAGGGCTGAATAAGTGGCATAAATGGTAGTTTCCTTTTTCTTTTTTTTTTAAAAAAAGAATGCCAGCAATGCTGTTATTAACATTACTAATATTCCTGTTAACCACTCCAACTAAGCGTAAAAGCTTGTGCTAGGAGATGGTTCACGACAATTGTCGAATGGCGGGCTCGATCCTGCGACGTCATGTTTCGCAGTCAGTACCCTAAACCATTAGGCTATTGCCGCTTAAAATTAAATTTGGCAGATTCCAGCACAGGGTTACTAGAAAGTGATTTGACTCCCAACGGAACATGGAGCATTTCTGGATGCAAACGATGATGTTCTCCCAGCCGATTTCGACCACGGCGACAACTTCCGACTACTGTCGAGAGTCATCAACTGCGCAGGAGATATTATAGTGCCACAAGTGTACGCGCAAACACAGAGGCACTCACTCGACCCAACCTACCCGCGCCCGATGTAACGCTGATGCGATTAGATCGGAAGTAGGCTAGGATGCAGTGTCAGAAACACGGGGACAATCACAACACAACCAGACCCGAAAACCGACAATTTATGTTTTAGTACAAATGTTGGCTCCGGCTGGGATTCGAACCCAGGGCCCGCGGCTTAGAAATCAGGTACTCTGACCACTAGACCACAAATAGAGCCCATCTTAAGTGTAAGTTACATCATGTCGCGCATTCAGTCGTCCACGTCGGGGTTGCCGGTGTCCGTGATGTTTGATTTTGATCAGTGGGAACAACTAGTAATTAGTGACACTAGCATGGATTCAAACCCAGGATCCGCGGCATAGAGGTATCTACTGACCACAGGGCCACACGATCATAATAAATAGAACTACAGCATGTCACTAAGTGACCAGTGGTAGGATTCCTATGGACAGATCCGTCTAGGTAGGTACCACCCCAGGGCCAGTTGTTCTGCCTTGAAGCAGTAGTGTGCAAACATTACTGTGTTTCGGTTTGAAGGGCACTGTGAGCTAGCGTAATCATTGGGTACGAGATGGGTATGGATATGAGACTTAAGAACTGATGTCTCAGGGTGACGGGCGCAGTGTAGTGTCACACAGAAATGTTCTGGGTGACATAGCATTTGTTATGTTTAGACGTTGAACTTTACATAAGGTGAACGATTTGCTCGTTCGGTCACTCTATCCAATAAAAAAAAATCGCAATTTTAAATTATGCGTTAAAAACACTTGGTTTCAGAAGCGCCAAGAAACAAAAGACGATACTTTGGAAGACGGGAGTAAAGAAGTGGCTGCAGAGTCTGTTGAAGGCGACGAAGACGCTAATGGCGAATGTGTATGCAGTAGGGACGTGGAAGAGGGCGGTGACAGTGCAGAGGGCGACGTTGATGGGGAGGGCGATGGCGAAGACGGGGAAGGGGACGAAGTGGAAGAAGCGGAAGGGGATGGAGCCCAGGTCGTTGATAAGGCCACGTCACCGCCTCCAGTCGTTGTTTAAATCGTTATTCGATCGTTGTTTAAATAGTTATATTAAATCACTTCGCTTTTAGCGATATCCACACAAAAAGTGTAAACAAGATGTATTGCATACCATCGGTACTTTGAATTTTAATTCCTAAAAAAACCTTTTTATACAAAGAAGCAGTCAATGGGTTTCCTATTTTGAGCAGTAGAATTGCATATAATTGATATGATGACGCTGTTACAAAGGTTAATAAAGTAATTTATTACAATCATATAAACATAGTTATCCTTGCAAATCATTGCAGCAATACAAGTAGAGGTATAAAGAACTAATTAACATCGTAAGCATGTAGCTTTATTTTTATAGTCTTAATCTTTAGCCTTTATTTTATTTAGCCTTGTTTTTTGTGAGCGTGCTTTGGTTTTCTATGAGACGGTAGTTTTTTAATTTATTTATCATGGTTTTTTGACTAAGATAAAAAAACGAAATTGACTACTTACGTTGGAGAATAAATAATTTTCATTTTCATTTCATATTAAATTTTATCGTGAACTGGTCAGTGGTAATTTGAGGTGACATGGGGTACCATATCGTTCAGATCAGTTCAAATCAAACGACTTTATTAGCTCAAAATGTATGAAATGCACAGACGATGAGGTCATCATTCGTCACAATATGTTCGTTCTTAGTCCGAGCATACAAATGTCTTTAATATAACATTGAACTAATTTGTATAAAGCACTAAGTAAAAAATATTAATTACATTAAAAATTACATTTTCTTTTGTTTTGCTCAATTATCGTTTTTTTTATTGGATAGAGCGACGAAGCGAGCAGAAAGTTCACCTGATGTAAAGTGCAACGTCTACCCATAACAAATGCTATGTCACCCAGAACATTTCTGTGGGACACCACACTGCGCCCATCACCCTGAGACATCAGTTCTTAAGTCTCATATGCCATGTGATTACGCTAGCTCTCAGTGCCCTTCAAACCGAAACACAGTAATGCTTGCACACTACTGCTTCACGGCAGAATAACTGACCCTGGGTTGGAACCTACCTAGACGGATTCCTGCACAGGAATCCTACCACCAGTGAATAGTGTGGGTATTTTCAAACAAATTAACCTACTTATTCAAATCTATGTCAGTATTTAAATCATATTATTCATTAAATACAACTTTATGGTTCTTTGATATTTGCGAATTTATACATTTTTGAGAAACTAAAACAAATGTTTGTGTTACGAGACGAGCGTGACTGATGGTAAATACCACTCCTCCCCAAAAAAGTTATCTAGAACTTTGCATTGGTAAGTTCTATATCACTGCCCTGCGCTCGTCAAAATGAGACATGGGTTCTAAATCTCATATGCCCTGTGATTACACTAATGAACATTACTATGTTTCGGTTTGAAGGGCACTGTGTACTTGTGTAATCACTGGGCATATTAGACTTATGAACTGATGTCTCAGGGTGATGGGCGCAGTGGGGTGTCACACAGAAATGTTCTTTGTGACATAGCATTTGCTATGGGAAGACGTTACACTTATCATCAGTTTGAACGTGAACGTTTTGCTCGTTTCATCACTTTATGTAATAAAAAAAAAACTTCCGACTTAAAACTGCGGTGCTACCTTCTTCTTAGTCTTTTCAGCCTATCAATAGTCCACTGCTGAACACAGGCCTCCCCCATAGATTGCCACAAAAGTTTGTAGCACTCATTTTGGGGAGATTTTACTATAGTTGCCACACATGGCAGGCGGGTTGGCAAACGCAGTTTATTTATTCAGATCTTTCAGGAAGATGCTGCGGCCCATATCCTGGTTTTTATTTTCCCTCTGTCGACTTTTACAACACCCACGGGATGAGATGGGGTGGTAGATTCTCGTAAGCCGCCATCACACTTAGTTAAAATGCCAATTATACAGATCAAGTATTCCGTATTCCGTATTCCACGCGTACACCACTCCTAGAAAATAAGTCTACTCAGGGGCGGATTTGGGATTTCTTGGTCCAAAATGAAAACCAGGAGATGTACAGCATCATGTTCCCGGAACATCTGAATAAATAAATTGCGATCGTGCCTGCCAATCGTGGCAGATTTGGCAAAATATCCCCAAAACGAAAGCTACAAACTTTTGTGGCAACCTATTTGGAGGCCTGTGTTCAGTACTGGACTAGTGATGAGCTGAAGTGATGATGATGATGATGATGAGGGGCGGGTTTGATTCGTTTTATTCCCGCCTGGAATCAATAAGAAATGACAAAAGTCTATAAACTATAAAAATATCTCAATCAGTGTCTTTAGGTACTGTTGCTTTACCATTTTGATTTCTGATCTACAATTAATAAAAAAACCTCACTAAGTTTGGCCGGCCCCTAAATTTTCCCGCTCTTGGCCCGGACCCACTCGGCGTAAAAGGAAATCCGCGCCTATTCCTAGTAGTTCTAGCAATCGTTTTCACACTTTTAATAAAATTCTTAATATTTGGAAGAAAGAGAATCTTTAGAGAATCTACCACCCCATCTCATTCCTTGGGTGTCGTTAAAGTCGACAGAGGGAAAATAAAAAATTAAAAGATGGGCAGCAGAATCTTCCTGGAACATCAGAATAAATAAACCGCGATTGCCGATCCGTCTGCCAAGCGTGGCAACTATGCCAAATTGCGCCCAAAGTGAGAGCTGCAAACATTAGTGGCGATCTATGGAGGAGGCCTACGTCTAGAAGGGGTCTAGTGGTAGGCTGAAACGATGATGGTGATGATGACCATGAAACATCGGAATAAATATTCTAAACTTTTTATTCATGTATAAATAGTCAATTAATATATAGTTTTAACAATAAAATAATATGAGTAACGACTTAGCCCGAGAGGAGTGGTACGGGAATATAATACAAGGTGCGCGGAGGGCTCACACCACGGAGTCTTTGCGATTCCTGTAACAAGGAAAGCATATATTTTATTTTACGCCACTTTAACTATTTTATCATGCATATAGTCGTTAGTTGCCGTGTGGTGGCGGCTCAAGAGAATCTACCACCCCATCTCGTCCCGTGGGTGTCGTAAAAGTCGACAGAGGGAAAACGAAATCCAGGAGATGGGGAGCAGCGTCTTCCTGGAACATCTGAATAAATAAACTGCGGTTGCCAACCCGCCTTAACTTACATACATACATACATACAGTCACGCCTCTTTCCCATAGGGGTAGGCAGAGACCACATCTTTCCACTTGCTACGATCCTGACACACACCTTTAGCTTCTTCTACTTTCATTAGCGTTTTCACACTCGCTCGCCTTAACTTAACTTATTTAAAACTAATTATCGCGGAGCACATCTAGATTCTATATGCAAGACTATATCTTTGACTTTTTGGTAGCGGCTTAAGAGAATCTACCACCCCATCTCATTACCAGGAGATGGGCACCTTCCTGGAGCATCTGAATAAATAAACTGCGGTTGCCAATCCGCCTGCCGAGCGTGGCAACTACGGCAAAATCCCCCTAAAATGAGAGCTACAAACTTTTGTGGCATTCTATGTGGGAGGCTTATGTTCAGTAGTCGACTAGTGAAAGGCTGAAATGATGATGATGATACATATAGTCACGCTTTTAACCATACAAGGGGTGGGCAGAGGCCACTCACGTAGACCACTTTTCGCCCACACGGGAGAGATGACTTGACGGGTGGCGAACCAAGTCGCTGCCATTTTGGTACGTGTCAAAAAATTCTTACTTTTTTTTTCGCATTGCATATTATGGTATTATTCAGCACGAATCAATACGAATGAACACGCTGTCCGTACAATATCTTAGTAGCCTCTTGCGACACCTCGGCAGTAAAGAGGTAGCTATTCTACAATGCCGGAGACCGGAGACGGCTTAGATCATATGTAGTGCAAAATTTGTAATCATTTCAATTTTTTTTTTATTTGAATAATTTTGTGTTGCCAGATTACAAAAATAATCCCGAAACATAATGATTTCTTATAATTACACTGTTTATTATACATACATTTGTAGCATAAATTTATGGCGTTTAATTTTTAACTATATATACCCCGGATTACGCTAGCTCTCATCATCATCATCATCGTCATCATGATCATTTCAGACTACCATACCTATCACTAGTCCACTGCTGAACATAACTGCCTCTCCCATAGATTGTTACAAAAATTGCAGCACTCATTTTGGGGGGATTTTACCATAGTCGCCATGCTTGGCAGGCGTGTTGGCAATCGCAGTTTATTTATTCAGATGTTTCAGGAAGATGCTGCTGCCCATCTTCTGGTTTTAATTTTCCCTCTGTCGACTTTCACGACACCCACGGGATGGGATGGGGTGGATGATTCTCATAAGCCGCTACAACACGACTGTCAGTAGTCAGGCTCTCAGTGTCGTTCAAACCTCAACACAGCAACGTTTGCACACGACTGCTTCACAAAACGTTTATCTGATGGTAAGTGCAACATAACAGATGCTGTGTCACTCAGAATATTTCTCTGGAGCACCACACTGCGCCCGTCACCCTGAGACATCAGTTCTTAAGTCTCATATGCCCAGTGATTACGCTAGCTCACAGTGTCCCTTCAAACCGAAACACAGTAATGCTTGCACACTACTGCTTCACGGCAGAGTAACTGGCCCTGCGGTGGTCAATACCTAGACGGATTCCTGCATAGGAATCCTAGCAGCAGTCTGTTTAAAGAAGTTTCCAGTAGAAATATAAAGTGTGAGCGCGCACCAGATGTAGTGTGTGTCGTGGTGCGGCGCGCGCATGACGCCCACGCCGCCGCCCAGCCGCCGGTAGTTCATGGCGCCGCACAGCCGCCACTGGTTCGATTCCGGGTCGAACACCTGCTAAAACTAACACATTATCATCACAGATCGCAGACCGCGTGGCCGTGTACGATGCGGAATGCGGAATACTGGGTTTGTATGTTTGAAATTTTAAGTTTCATCATCATCGTCAGAGCCGTGGTAGCTCTGGGGCTAGGCGCGCGCTTTTTTTTTTATTTTTTTTTGTTTTATTTTATTAAGGTATACAAACAAATGTACAAATGTTTTTAACACATATTAAAAAAATAAATACAAAATAAGTTTATGCGCATTCAACACCGTATACTAAATATTAAATACTAAGAGTTGCAAGTTTTCTTTCTTTTTTTATCTTTAAAAAAAAACGATGCCCAACAGTAGGATTTCTCCTGTGTCGTTTTACAGACATAAATTCCACATGCACAAACCACCCAGACCCGAAACAACTATCTGTAGGCCATACAAATATTTGTCCCGTGCGGGAATAGAACCCGCGACCCGCGGCGCAGAAGCCAAGGGCCTAGCCACTACGCCAACCGAGCCGACAATCAACTAACAAGTTTCATATCCATCCACTAATATTATACTTGCGAAAGTGACTCTCGCACAAAGTCAAAAATCAAAATACACTTAAGACTTTTTTCGTAGAATAATTACATTACGTTTTAATATTTTATTTTTTTAAACCATTTTTTATTTCTTTTTTATAACAAAAGGGAGTGGCAGCAAAAATATCTATATTAGTAAAATTCATAATAATCGAGTGTCGCGGATTCGATCCTCGGTGCACCGCTAAAATTGTTAATTGCAATTTTATGTGCTGATTTACCACGTACTCAGCGGCGAAGCTATAATATCTCCTGCACAGTTATCTTTTGTCAGTATTCGGAAGTTGTCGGCGTAATCAAAAATCGCAATCCACAGTCCATAATCAGCCAAAGCATTTCCGGATTATTTAATACTTAAAAAACAATACATTTACTGTCTAACATAATACTTGCTATGTTTAATATTGTGATTAATTTCACATCTCAGTCATGTAATAATGATCATTGTAAATAACTAAAATTTCTTAAACCATTTCAAAACGTAATTTAAAAAAAAAAAACTGCAGTGTTCATAATTTAACTATGATACCGATATAACATTTAAAAATATATACAGTCACGCCTATTTCCCATATACAGGATAAGCGGAACCCGACTTTTCCGCTCCATTGGAAACGACATGCGACCGGTGGTGAACAAAAATGTCGCCATTTTGGTAGAAGTGTTTATATATAAGCATAAATTCGTTAGTAACTCATTTATCGTTCAGGCTGCACTGCTCTGGAGCTCCTTGCCCGATGACATTAAAAAAGCCCAAAATAAGATCAGTTTTAAGAGGTTAGTACGGGAGCATTATTTTAAAGATTTAATTTAAAATTGTTTGTGGACTGTTTTTTTTTTCAAATTTATGTCGAACCACCACGTATATTTATGTATATGTATGTGTTTATGTATGTTAGTTTATATGTATGTACATATTTATGTATTATTGTTTATTTATCATAATTATATATTGATATGTATTTATTTATATGTATTTTGAGTATTTTTATATTGTATTTAATATTTATCATATTTATCAGTAGTCTTTAAAATGTAATTTTTAGTTTTTTTAAGTTTTACACCTGCCACATTGTTTCGCTACGCCTTGGGTTGACTGGCAGAGAATGCCAACTGGCATTAAGTCCGCCCATTGTATCCTTTAAGGGGAAACAATAAAGTGTAAATAAATAAATAAATAAATAAAAAATAAATAGCACCTACGTCTACCCACCGAGGTGTCGTGAGAGGCGACTAGAGTATTGTACGGACACCCTTCATTCGTGCAAAATACCATCATAATGTACAACGCTGTCATCATACTGCTCGTGGGAAGTAATGGCGAGTAATGATTTTTTTTAACCGTACCAAAATGGCGGCACCTATAACTTCTCGTTTTCCCCGTAAGCGAAAATATAAACTTTTCTTTCCATCATTATTATTTTTTTTTTTTTAAAAACGAAGCCCCACAGTATTATTTTCTCCTGTATCGTGGGTGCGTTTTACAAACATACATTTCACATGCACAACACAGCCAGACCCGAAAAGCAACAATTTGTGTTTTATGCACAAATGTTGCCCCCGGCTGGGAATCGAACCCAGGACCGGTGGCGCAGAAGTCAGGTACGCTAACCACTACGCCACGCGGTCGACAAAGACGTGTGGAAATAACTCAAACTCTGCACTTGGAAACCTCCTGCCTATTTTTTTTTAGAATTCATAAATGACATCATGTTATATGGCCTTGAAAACAAGAAAGACCCCAGTTTCTTGCCGGTTCTTCTCCGAGAGGTCATTTTTTGAACTGGTGTAGATTTTGACGTTCATAGCTTTAAGCAAGCCTGAATCGAATCAAGAAATTTTGACTTTGACCTTGATTTTATTTTTTTATTTGATAAAAGTGACGGAACGAGCAGAACCTGATGGTAAGTGCAACGCCTGCCCATAACAAATGCTGTGTCACCCAGAACATTTCTGTGTGGCACCACACTGCGCCCGTCGTCTCATATGCCAAGTGATTACGCTAGCTCACAGTGCCCTTCAATCCGAAACACAGTAATGTTTGCACACTACTGCTTCACGGCAGAATAACTGGCCCTGGGGTGGTACCTTCAGACGGATTCCTGCATAGGTACCCTTACCACCAGTAATGATTGATTAGTTGATTTAAGGATATTAAAAATGTCCTCTTTTGATGAAGCGGTGTGTCGGTGTAGTTGTGGATGCAGTGTCTCGTGTAGGATGACGTCACCTCGATGGACTTGAGGTAGGCGGTGCCGTCGAAGCCGCCGACGGCGTACAGCTGCCCGTTCACCACGGCCAGCCCCACGCCGCTGCGCCGTGACGTCATCGCCACCACCGGCGACCACGTGTCCGTCGCCGGCTCGTACCTGCGGGACCCCTTCTCAGTTAACTAAAACTAAACTTTCAGCCTATAAACTGCTGTCTATCCCACTGCTGAGCACAGGCCTCCCCTCATTACGGAGAGGGTTTTGGAGCTAGGAAAAATCGTGGTATCTCAGGGGCTAGGGGCTAGGCTTTCATAGTACGCGAGTGAGCTGGATTCTTATTAATTGCAATTTTAAGTGCCGATTCACCACGTGCTCGGCGGTGAAGGAAAACATCGTGAGGAAACCTGCATGTCTGAGAAATAAAAAATATTTCGAAGACATTTGCAGTCCGCCAACCCGCATTGGAGCAGCGTGGCGGATTCTTCCTTCTTAATGCAAAAATTACTTATTCTTTTTGAGCCTGGCAATTAGCTACAAAATCGAGCCGTTTTTGCCAATATCGAGTAATTTTAATCATCATTTCTGTCTGTCACTAGTCCACTGCTGAACATAGAGCGTCCCCCATAGATTACCGCAAAAGTTCGTAGCTCTCATTTTGGAAAGTTTTACCATAGTTGCCACGCTTGGCAAGCGGGTTGGCAACCGCAGTTTTTTTTTATTTGATAATGTGACGAAACGAGCAAAACATTCACCACACTGCGCCCGTCACGTAGATTTTCCTATAATCTATAAGTAAAGAACTATTTTGTTTTTGTTTTAAAAAAAAATGTGGTGCGGAATGAGAATGGTAAATTTTCATCTATTTTCTTAAATATCTTTTTATTTTAAATTAAGAAATAAATATTCAGACCCCTCACAATAAACCCTTTCATTCGATATGTCACATATAACAGTTTTCTACCCCAACCCCCCCCCCCCCCCCCAATATTAAAAAAATAATTTATCGACGTATTATTGTCAGTCGAGTAGATTCAGATCAAATAGGCTGTGACAGATAGACACATGAGTGATTCTAAAAGGGTTCCGTTTTCTTATTCGGAGGAACGGAACCCCAGAAATGACCACACAGCCAAAAGATGCCGTTCGAAGCATATGGACTCAGATTCAATATCAGATGCAATAATAATACTGCAGTAAATCTACAGCGCTATTTCCCGCAGCCCCCGGGGTGTAGCTGTGGATACCTCCCGGCCGTAGGTGTTCCCCTGCTGCAGCTGTCGGTCGGTACCTCCCGGCCGTAGGTGTTCCCCCGCTGCAGCTGTCGATCGGTACCTCCCGGCCGCAGGGAATCCCCTGCTGCAGCTGTCGACCGGTACCTCCCGGCCGCAGGAAATCCCCTGCTGCAGCTGTCGGTCGGAAGCTCCCGCAGGCGTAGCGCTCCCCGAGCTGTGGGTGTGGGTACCTCTCGGCAGAAGACAGCTCGGTGCAGTCGTCGCGGCCGCCGACCGCGTAGATCTGTCCGTCGTAGACCGCGCAGCCGAGGTGCTTCCGGCGCGTGGACATGGGCGCCACCGGCGTCCACTTGTTGCCGCGCGGCTCGTAGCGCTCCACCGAGTTGAGCGGCGCCCTGCCCTCGGAGCAAAAGAGAAATACGTCTGTTAATTGCCATTTTCTTAAAAAATACCCATAACCATATGACGCTTAATAGAACTTTATTTCGTATCCCTAGTGGCGATCCCGTATCCTCAGAAGTAGCCCCAACTGATCAACAGCTAAAAAATGTCGAACCGAAGCTGGATGCGCTCTTGCGACGCGCAATCGTACAGCGACTATTTACTATTAATTGTTGCTGCCACTGGAGTTAAAAAAAAAATAAAAATTTTATTAAAAATAAAAAACGTGATCATGTTGTATAATATAAAACGTAATGAAATTCTAGAAAAGTCTTAATTAATAAATGCTGTGCCCTCCGAAGTCACTTACGCATGTAAATTTAGTGGATTCATATGAACTCGTTACGTCACTCTAGTATTTATGTGTAATCTGCTTATATATATTCGATATTGGTTGTTAGTTATGCGGGCGAGTACCTTGGTCCAGCGGTCTCCTTGGGGTCAGTAGCGCTCCACGTGGTTGAGGCACTGCACGCCCGTCCTGCCCCCCACACGGCGTTTACAGCGCGCCCCCCAGCACGTACCTTGGCCCAGCGGTTCTCCTTGGGGTCGTAGCGCTCCACGTGGTTGAGGCACTGCACGCCGTCCTGCCCCCCCACGGCGTACAGCGCGCCCCCCAGCACGTACCTTGGTCCAGCGGTTCTCCTTGGGGTCGTAGCGCTCCACGTGGTTGAGGCACTGCACGCCGTCCTGCCCCCCCACGGCGTACAGCGCGCCCCCCAGCACGTACCTTGGTCCAGCGGTTCTCCTTGGGGTCGTAGCGCTCCACGTGGTTGAGGCACTGCACGCCGTCCTGCCCCCCCACGGCGTACAGCGCGCCCCCCAGCACGTACCTTGGCCCAGCGGTTCTCCTTGGGGTCGTAGCGCTCCACGTGGTTGAGGCACTGCACGCCGTCCTGCCCCCCCACGGCGTACAGCGCGCCCCCCAGCACGTACCTTGGTCCAGCGGTTCTCCTTGGGGTCGTAGCGCTCCACGTGGTTGAGGCACTGCACGCCGTCCTGCCCCCCCACGGCGTACAGCGCGCCCCCCAGCACGTACCTTGGTCCAGCGGTTCTCCTTGGGGTCGTAGCGCTCCACGTGGTTGAGGCACTGCACGCCGTCCTGCCCCCCCACGGCGTACAGCGCGCCCCCCAGCACGTACCTTGGTCCAGCGGTTCTCCTTGGGGTCGTAGCGCTCCACGTGGTTGAGGCACTGCACGCCGTCCTGCCCCCCCACGGCGTACAGCGCGCCCCCCAGCACGTACCTTGGTCCAGCGGTTCTCCTTGGGGTCGTAGCGCTCCACGTGGTTGAGGCACTGCACGCCGTCCTGCCCCCCCACGGCGTACAGCGCGCCCCCCAGCACGTACCTTGGTCCAGCGGTTCTCCTTGGGGTCGTAGCGCTCCACGTGGTTGAGGCACTGCACGCCGTCCTGCCCCCCCACGGCGTACAGCGCGCCCCCCAGCACGTACCTTGGTCCAGCGGTTCTCCTTGGGGTCGTAGCGCTCCACGTGGTTGAGGCACTGCACGCCGTCCTGCCCCCCCACGGCGTACAGCGCGCCCCCCCAGCACGTACCTTGGTCCAGCGGTTCTCCTTGGGGTCGTAGCGCTCCACGTGGTTGAGGCACTGCACGCCGTCCTGCCCCCCCACGGCGTACAGCGCGCCCCCCAGCACGTACCTTGGTCCAGCGGTTCTCCTTGGGGTCGTAGCGCTCCACGTGGTTGAGGCACTGCACGCCGTCCTGCCCCCCCACGGCGTACAGCGCGCCCCCCAGCACGTACCTTGGCCCAGCGGTTCTCCTTGGGGTCGTAGCGCTCCACGTGGTTGAGGCACTGCACGCCGTCCTGCCCCCCCACGGCGTACAGCGCGCCCCCCAGCACGTACCTTGGTCCAGCGGTTCTCCTTGGGGTCGTAGCGCTCCACGTGGTTGAGGCACTGCACGCCGTCCTGCCCCCCCACGGCGTACAGCGCGCCCCCCAGCACGTACCTTGGTCCAGCGGTTCTCCTTGGGGTCGTAGCGCTCCACGTGGTTGAGGCACTGCACGCCGTCCTGCCCCCCCACGGCGTACAGCGCGCCCCCCAGCACGTACCTTGGTCCAGCGGTTCTCCTTGGGGTCGTAGCGCTCCACGTGGTTGAGGCACTGCACGCCGTCCTGCCCCCCCACGGCGTACAGCGCGCCCCCCAGCACGTACCTTGGTCCAGCGGTTCTCCTTGGGGTCGTAGCGCTCCACGTGGTTGAGGCACTGCACGCCGTCCTGCCCCCCCACGGCGTACAGCGCGCCCCCCAGCACGTACCTTGGTCCAGCGGTTCTCCTTGGGGTCGTAGCGCTCCACGTGGTTGAGGCACTGCACGCCGTCCTGCCCCCCCACGGCGTACAGCGCGCCCCCCAGCACGTACCTTGGTCCAGCGGTTCTCCTTGGGGTCGTAGCGCTCCACGTGGTTGAGGCACTGCACGCCGTCCTGCCCCCCCACGGCGTACAGCGCGCCCCCCAGCACGTACCTTGGTCCAGCGGTTCTCCTTGGGGTCGTAGCGCTCCACGTGGTTGAGGCACTGCACGCCGTCCTGCCCCCCCACGGCGTACAGCGCGCCCCCCAGCACGTACCTTGGTCCAGCGGTTCTCCTTGGGGTCGTAGCGCTCCACGTGGTTGAGGCACTGCACGCCGTCCTGCCCCCCCACGGCGTACAGCGCGCCCCCCAGCACGTACCTTGGTCCAGCGGTTCTCCTTGGGGTCGTAGCGCTCCACGTGGTTGAGGCACTGCACGCCGTCCTGCCCCCCCACGGCGTACAGCGCGCCCCCCAGCACGTACCTTGGTCCAGCGGTTCTCCTTGGGGTCGTAGCGCTCCACGTGGTTGAGGCACTGCACGCCGTCCTGCCCCCCCACGGCGTACAGCGCGCCCTCCAGCACGGCCACGCCCACCGATGTGCGGCACGACGACGTGGGCGCCACCGCGCCGCACCACTGGGAACAAAAACAAAAACAACAAAACAAAAATGTTTTAATCACGGCCCAATTTTTTTTTTATAAATAAAGTGATGATTTATGTGAAGGATAAAGTGAGGAAACGAGCAAACCGTTCACCTGAAGGTAAGTGCAACCTGTGTACTGTGTCACCCGGAACATTTCTGTTTGACACCACAATACGCTCTTCACGCCGATTTACGTGTTCTTAAGTCTGATATGCCCAGTAATTACGCTAGCTATCAGTGCCCTTCAAACCGAAACACAGTAATGTTCGCACACTACTACTTCACGGACAATAATTGGCACAGCGGTGGTACCTACACGGATTTCTGGAATCCTCCCACCAGCTTCCGCTTAGTGTTATCATTTTTAGATTTTCGTCACATATCGCAATTTTATTATCCTTTTGGATTATCTTAAATTACAAGTAATTGGTACGATTGTAACACAGTATGGCTTGAAGGATCACAGACACGCTTATCTGAACATTCAATAGGTTTCAATTTCAGATAAGCAACTATGTGGTGGCGGATTAACAGAATCTACACATGCCTGTTTGTCGCGTGGGTGTCGCAAAACTGGGCAAGAAGGTAGCCAGCCCGTCTGCCAAGCGTGGCAACTACAGCAAGATCCCTCCAAAATGAGAGCTACAAACTTCTCTGACAATCTATGGAGGAGGCCTGTGTTCAACAGTGGAGTAGGATAGGCTGAAATGATGATGAAAAAATAACAATAAAGTAAGATGCTGGATGGTAGGATTTCTATGCAGAAATACGTCTAGGTGGCTACCACCTAAGGGCTAGTTATTCTAGCCGTGAAGCAGTAGTGTGCAAACATGAGACTGTTTCGGTTTGAAGGGCACTGAGAGATACCGTAATCACTGGGCATATGAGACTTAAGAACTGATGTCTTAGGATGACGAGCGCAATGGTGTGCCCACAGAACAGAAAAAACAAGTAGAAGTGGTACGTTCGTAAATTATAAGAGAATCGATGTCTCCAAACTCACACACTTGCAACTGTGCAACTTATGATAACACAATGAAAAAAACTTTCTTAGTGGAATGGAATTCTACTCCTAATTAAGGTATTAACTACTCCTAAATTATACATCAATCAAAAAAACACTTTCTTGCTAAGAATTAGAGCTTATTAACAAAATATTTTTGACGCCCTAGACAAAATGATCGTCTTACAAGTTCCGCTATTGCACACTAGATGTCGTAACGCTTGTGGCTATACAAATAACATTATTATGACGCACGTAATAAGGCCGATATTTGTTTAATTATGCTATATGAAAGCCCTATTCGATTAGTGATTGAAATTTTAGTTTTGTTAAATAAATATATCGATAATCGTCGAACGATAAGAATTAACTACAATATAGGACTGTTGCCACTTATTAAAGATGATAGAATGAAACTTATGACAGAATTGTAAACCCACATATATAAATATATACATTAAGATGGGCCGAGTGAGAATGATGATAAATTTATTTGTTCTTAAAAGTAAAACTTTATTTCAAAGCCAGTGCAATGTGTTACTGCTAACTAACGTATTTTACAAGAAAAATTTATATACCTAAATTTGACCCACCGAATGCTCTTGTGTTGCAAAACTAATGTTCTAGATTTAATGTAACAACCTACAAATGTCCTACTGCTGAACACAGAGCTTCTCTCATCTCTGAGAGGGTTTGGTGGAGACTGCCACTTAATTCAACATTAATTTTTATTGTCCTTGAGTAAGTTCTTATTTACTTTTAATAAATGATGGATGCGTATATTTATAACGGTCCGTTGTTGGTTTTATTAAGTCTGTTTCGTGGGTTTTTTGTCGGAAATTCGCCCAATTGGTGATAACTAATAGTAATTATCAAGTAATTAAGTTCCCACAAATTGACGCAGTATTTTAACCATTACTAGTACCAAACTGACGCAGTATTTTATACATTACGATGTCTTTTAAAAATCTCCATCGAAATATTTTAATATGGGTTTACATATAATATTAAAATATATATGAAGATAATAATTATACCCTTTGTCAATAAGTTATTTGATAGTCCCTTGTCTAATCGAATAGCTTGAAAACATTTTCAATGTTGTCTACTCAAAAATGGACCTTATTTCTTTTGCTTTAATAAGAAAATACTATAACGTGGTTATCTTAAAAATTATTGTCATCTCATAATTGTTTTTTTATTAATTTAAATATATATTTACACTTAGCGATGATACGAAAGTCCACCATGGGACAAATTCGTGGCTCGACTATCGTTTTTACTCAGAAAAATAAGACAAAAGGGCATGATGATTCAACTGTGTGTAAAAATTCGTGAAGTGATGTTACAACCTGAGGTTAAGACACGACTAAAGAGCGCAGTCGAAAGTGTGCGTCACGCCGCATACTTGTGGAAGACGCGCCACGCCCACATGCCGTTTCTACTTGTTTTTTCTGTTCTGTGGGTGTGCTACACAGGAATGTTCTGAGTGACACAGTATTTGTTGTGCGCAGACGCTGCAATTACCATTAGATGAACATTTTGCTTGTCTCGTCACTTTAAAGTAACAGCCTATAAATGTCCCACTGCTGAGGACAGGCTTCCTCTCGTTTTCGAGAGGGTTTTAGAGCCCGGAAGAATCCGCGACGATGCTCCAATGCTGGTTAGCGGATTTCACATGTCTTCGAAACATTTTGCTTTTCAACATTTCTCTGACATACTCATATATTTTGAGGTTTCCTCAAAATGTTTTCTTCCACCGTCGATTACGTGGTAACTCAGCCCTTAAAATTGCAATTAACAATTTTAGTGGTGCCGGCACTGCGAATCGAACCCAGGTCACACGCGTACTATGAAATAAAAAGCGAAGGCCTAGCCCCTCAGATACCTTGATATAAAATAACAATACAACTTTAAAGTAGATAAAAAGTATTAAAAAAATATTTAACTTAAAAACTAGGATAACGGCATTACCAATAGAATAGTCATAGACTATAAATAAAAAAGATAAAACAAAGACTATACTGAGGTGCTGTTGTTATCTGAGTGCAACATTGCCGTGAAATGGATCTCGCTCAGTAATAGTCGCAGCTGTGCTGTACAACCACTCTTATTTCTAAAACTCTACCAGCCGATTACTCCTGCAGAGTAGAATAGAAAGAAAGAACTGCTGGTAGGAATCCTACGCAGTAATCCGTCTAGGTGGGTACCTACCCCAGACCAATTGTTCTGCCGTGAAGCAGTAGTGTACAAACATTAGTGTGTTATACGGGACTTGATTAGTGATGTGTGAAGGTGAGGGGCTCGGACGCGCGGAACCGACCTGGTTGGTCTGCGGGTCGTAGCGCTCGATGCTGTTGAGGTAGCTCTGTCCGTCGTGGCCGCCCACGGCGTACAGCAGCTCGTGCAGCACGGCCACGCCCACGCCGCAGCGCCGCTTGGACATGGGCGCCACCATCTTCCACTCCGCCGTCTGCGGCTCGAACCGCTCCACCGACGCGATGGCGTCGCCCGAGCACCAGCCGCCCACCGCGAACAGCACCTCGCCTGGCGGACCGACCTCACCCTCATATAATACATACATTGCGGCTAAAGACAATCTACCACCCCATCTCATGCCGTGGGACACCCACTTAAAAGTCGACAGAGGGAAAAAAACAGAATATAGGCAGCAGCATCTTCTTGGAACGTCTAAATAAGTAAACTGCGGTTACCAAACCCGCCTGCCAAGCATGGCAACTATGGTAAAATCCCCCCAAAATGAGAGCTACTAACTTTTGTGGCAATCTATGAGGGAGGCCTATATGTTCAGCAGTGGACTAGTGATAGCTGAGATGATGATAATGATGACACATGCAGTGTGGTGGCGGCCCAAGATAATATACCACCCCATCTCGTGCCGTGGTTTTCTTAAAAGTGACCAAAGAAAATTAAAAACTAAGAGATGGACTGGAGCAGCTAAAACTGCGGTGTGGCAACTATGGCAAAATCCCCCAATCTATGGGGAGGCTTAAGTTCATTAGTGAACTCATGACCGGGCTCAAGTGAGTGAAAAAGTGAGTAATGTTTTTTTATATTATCACGCCTTTTCCCCATCATAAAGGAATAGACAGAGGCTACTTTTCGCCCCCTTGAGAAACGAGACCGGTGGCGAATCACGTTGCCGCCATATTG
Organism: Luehdorfia chinensis; assembly: GCA_019845155.1. Classification (NCBI taxonomy): domain Eukaryota; kingdom Metazoa; phylum Arthropoda; class Insecta; order Lepidoptera; family Papilionidae; genus Luehdorfia; species Luehdorfia chinensis. Next base: position 13,923,400 of record JAHVAK010000103.1, read on the forward strand.
ATAACAATCAAAAAATTCATAGTCTACATTCTCCACGACAAATACAGTGACAGCATTGCATGTTATAGTGTTGTACTGCACGAATATAGGCTGTTCAGAATACCTTAGTCGCCACTTACGACACTTCGGCCGTAAGAGTAGAAATGTACGAGTATTGTACTGACATCAATTACAAATTTCAATATAATACACAATAATATTTCTGAACAACGTAATTTTCAGCTGTCATTTCAAAATCTGCACGCTGTTAAATACAACTAAAAATTATTGAACTACATTATCATTTGTAAACACCGACATATATTGTAACTACTCTATTAAAGGCAAATAAAAGTGTACGAGGTGCCGTGGTCTCGACTTCAGTGATGTACGAGTATATTGCCTAGTGGTAGTGTTGTAGTGGTGGAGGGTATTTGGTGGCGATTCTCGGTGGCGAGGGAGAGGAGTGGGGATGAGGAGGAGGGAGGACGGAAGGGAGGGCATTCGTTGCTCTTCAAAACCAGGTAATATACACCAATTCTTAATTCGCATGTGTATCTTAGCAAATAAACTTTCCTTCCTTCATATACACAACCGCCAACATGATGTCCTCATGCCCGATTTTAGAGGTAGGCTAGGATGCAGTGTAAAGAAGCACGGGGACTATTACAACACAACCAGACTGGCCTGGACCTGGAGGTGCTGGTGACTACTGATGGCACCATAAATACCTACTCTAGCTTCGTATGAGTTGGCCGACGATCAGCAGCTGGAGATATCGATGCCTATTGTCGACGGCACGAGCCGCCGAGCGGCGCAGCGGTTAGCAGCTGGAGGTGTCGGTGGCTAGTGTGGACTGACCTCGCCTGCTGGGCTTCCTGGGCCGCGTGCGGGGGCCCTGCATGAGCGGTCGCTCCTGCGGCAGCAGCAGGTAGTTCTTGGCCTCGTCCGGCAGGTCGCGGCACGAGCAGCCGAGCGGAGCAGCGGTAAGCAGCTGGAGGTGTCGGTGGCTAGTGTGGACTGACCTCGCCTGCTGGGCTTCCTGGGCCGCGTGCGGGGGCCCTGCATGAGCGGTCGCTCCTGCGGCAGCAGCAGGTAGTTCTTGGCCTCGTCCGGCAGGTCGCGGCACGAGCAGCCGAGCGGAGCAGCGGTAAGCAGCTGGAGGTGTCGGTGGCTAGTGTGGACTGACCTCGCCTGCTGGGCTTCCTGGGCCGCGTGCGGGGGCCCTGCATGAGCGGTCGCTCCTGCGGCAGCAGCAGGTAGTTCTTGGCCTCGTCCAGCAGGTCGCGGCACGAGCAGCCGAGCGGAGCAGCGGTAAGCAGCTGGAGGTGTCGGTGGCTAGTGTGGACTGACCTCGCCTGCTGGGCTTCCTGGGCCGCGTGCGGGGGCCCTGCATGAGCGGTCGCTCCTGCGGCAGCAGCAGGTAGTTCTTGGCCTCGTCCAGCAGGTCGCGGCACGCGTCGTCCGAGCGGATCAGCAGCTCCGACGACACCGTGCCCACCAGGAATTTGGGACTCAGTAGTGGCAGCCTCACGTGTTGCAATACCTTCAAAAATATGGTTACAATACTTGGCTTTTAAATTAGTAAAAAGCTTGCATTATATTGCATGAAATTTAATATTCGTAACACTAACATATTACACATAAATTTGAGCTTTCTGCACTTCTGCTCTATATAAACAAGAGATTTGTGAGCAAAATACGCTTAAAAAGGGGTACTAAGTTTTCTCTGCACATATTAATATATAGATTAAAAACTTTAACAAATTTTGTTGATTGATGAAATTGAAACACAAAAATAGTTTGAGAAACTCTGGCTTATCCTTTATGACCACAAAACAAACTGTAAACGAATAAACGGAACTAGTTATTTTTAGTCAATTAATCTAAGAAGTTATTTTTTTATTCATCATTTTTGGCATGTTGTAACCATCATTGAATAGTGTAAATTAAGAAAGAATTACCTGTGAATCTTTTATGTAATTGTGGAGGAACATAAAATGGAAGTTTACTTATGTAGTTAATATAATTTTAAATAGAAACTTAATAAAATCAGTACACTTCCTGCGCTTTTATGTGTAATGAAAAAAGATGGGTGGGTGATGTATAAGATCCTTTAATTAACCTACCTTTAACATTTAAGGTTTAAAATTAATAGGCCGGATTACTTAGAAGGTTACCACCAACAGTACTGAGATTCTAAAATACTTTTAAATAAATTATAATCAATCATCATTTTTTATATAGCTCGTTACAGACATCAATTTGCATTAGCCGGGAGAAGTCATAAACGGCCAGCTTACATCTCTTTAACCGACTTCAAAAAATCAGGAGGTTCTCAATTTGTCTGTATATTTTTTTTTTTGATATTTATTTGGATATGGCTTCTTTGTTTATGAACCGATTTTAATGATTGTTTTTTTTTTTATTACAAAGGGGATGATATCGTAAAGGTGGTCCCAAAAAATTTTAGTCAAGTTCTGATGATGGGATCCATTAATAGAATCAGGAGTCACTTTGCGGAAATCCATCAGAATAAAAAGACAGAAAGCTAATTTGCTTTCCTTTATTATGATGACATCCATGACGAAATCATGAAATTCTGTTTGGAACTGCTGCTATGTAATCGGTCTTTTAATTAAATAATTAAAAGAAACTCTCCAGTTTTTTTTTTATGATAATGCATGTATGAAATGCATCACAATACAATGACTATGGGATAGTAATATGTATCACCTTTAGTCCTAGATCCATCCTGTACCTACAAACCTGTAGCAGCTGTAAACAGATTATGCATCATCTCTGAAACTAAGTCACCATCCCAGTTACACTTACATAGATCACACAACTAGATTTGGAACGAGCTAGACAAACAAGCGGTGTGGTAGGCTAAAGATAATCTTCCACTCCGTCTCATTCCGGGGCTGACGCAAAAGACAACAGACTAAAAATTTTAATCGGCATCTTCCTGGAACATCTGAATAAATAAACCGCGATTGCCAACCCGTCTGCCAAGCGTGGCAACTATGGCAAAATCCCCCCCAAAATTAGAGCTATCAAACTTATGTAGCATTCTATGGGGGAGGCCTATGTTCAGCAGGTGGACTAGTGATAGGATGAAATGATGATGATGATGAAGCAAACTGATAAACAGGATATCATTCTCTTAGCCTAAAACAGAGCGCTGTTATTAAAAAGACCATAGACTAAATTTATATTTTAACTTAACTAAATAGTATGCGAGTGAGACCTGGGTTTGAGCCCCGGTGCCGGCACCACTAAAATTGTTAATTGCAAATTCAAGTGCCGATTCACCACGTGCTCGACGGCGAAGGAAAACATCGTGAGGAAACCGGCATGTCTGAGAAATAAAAAATATTTCGAAGACATGTGCAGTCCGCCGACCCGCATTGGAGCAGCGTGGCGGATTCTTCCTAGCTCCGAAACCCTCTCAGAAATGAGAGGAGGCCTATGCACAGCAGTGGGACATTGAAAGGCTGAAAGTTTACTTTTTTAACTCACCTGTGCCAAATGCTGCCGCCTCTCGGCCACGTTGTATTTGACCCAGGACATGACCGCCTGGAATGTTTGCTCCTCAGATCTAACGTTCAGTTCGTCTGAAGACACTATATCGATCAGCTGCGCCGCCGGTAGAAGGAGGAACTCTTCACTTTCCATCACCTGCAAAGAAGAAACATCATGGTATTGGGGCGTTGTTCATTTGGATCAGGACATGAGAGACTTTAGCAATTGCGTTTACAGGATAAATATTATTAAATTTCTTCACAGGCTTCAGCGAATTATGAAAATTGAGAATGTACACATGTTCATGATAGCTTATGAAAGAGCACAGCATTTTTTTTTTAATTGATAAAGTGTCGAGACGAGCAAAACGTTCATCTGATGATAAGTGCAACGTCCGCCGACAACAAATGCTGTGTCACCCAGAATATTTCTCTGTGACACCACACTGCGCCCGTCACCCAGAGACATCAGTTCTTAAGTCTCATATGCCCAGTGATTACGCTAGCTCACAGTGCCCTTCAAACCGAAACACAGTAATCTTTGCACACTACTGCTTGACGGCAGAATAACTGGCCCTGGTAACATAATATAATATAATAATAATAATATAATATAATATTTTCTGTAAGCTAACTACCCAAAAAGCTTACCGAAACCAACAGAGAATCTATACAAAAATATAAAATTGAAGTATCTGTTTGTAATAACAAACTAACAGCTTTATACTCAATGCTTATGAAAGTATATACGGTACTTGTAGAAAAAAACAATTTTTGAAATGTCTGTCTGTTTGTTCCGGCTAATAATAGTAATCTCCGAAACAGCTGGACCTATTTTCACTGGACTTTCACTGGCAGATAGCTGATGTTAAAAGGAATAACTTAGTGCTGACTGAACATACGCCACCTCCATAGATTGCCACAATAGTTTGTTGCTCTCATTTTGGGAGGATTTTGCCATAGTTGCCACGCTTGGCCGGCGAGTTGGCAACCGCAGTTTATTTATTTAGATGTACCAAGAGATGCTGCTGCCCTTCTCCTGGCTTTAATTTTCCCTCTGTCGACTTTTACGACACCCACGGGATGGGATGGGGTGGTAGATTCTCTTAAGCTAAAAAAATATTTAGGTCCATATACCAGTGATAGTTTAAAATTACAACAATTCTAAAGAAGTTTTAACTTTACATTACTAAACTCGACGGCTGACTGAAGATGAGTCAGTATCACTTAATAATGCCTCGTTTTGGGGCGAAACACGGGTCGTGTTCTCGACTTCAGTATTTCTTCAATATACACTATATTGCCTAGTGGTAGTGTTGTAGTGGTGGAGGGTAGCTGGTGGCGGTTCCCGGTGCCGGTGTTAGTGTGCTTGTGCACGCTACTGAGGGAGGGCGGGCGGCGCTCTTCTAAAACTAGGTAATACATACATACATACATAAGATCACGACTGTATCCCATAAGGGGTAGTCAGAGACTGGGCACTCACTGCAAAAGCAGATGACTGCCACAATCCACGTTTCACCAAAACAATATAATGCACTTGGTGTGGTAGGTGGTGAGCCCATCGTCACCCAGCGCTATTAGGTGCACAGTGCAGTTTTATTCCTAACTCGCCTTTTACGAGATCCATTGGATGAGATGGAGTGGTAGTATTCTTTTAACGAGCCGTCACCAGGTAATGCACACCATTTTAAAATTTGCATGCTTATCTTAGCAAATTAACTTTCTTTCCTTTATTATAATGGATTTCCGCAAAGTAACGCCTGATTCTAGTTACCTATATCGACAATTTAAATAAATATATTTATTAAAATCCTGCCAAGTATAACTTCGATACGAACCTCAGGAAAATTCTGTTGAGTAAATTTATCGGCTATTCGTAGGAGCTCTCGGCAAGAGTGCGTGTCGGCGAAGGCTCGTATCCCGAGGCAGTTGGAGCAGTCGAGCTGACGCTTGAGGAACTCGCAGCAAACGTCCTGAATTTCTTGCAACTGCAGCAGACACGCTGCCGGCAGCAACGCCTGACGGACGGACAGAAACGAATATGAAACATAATTGACGTATCAAAACTAAAGTTGCATTGTTCATTCACCTGTAAATTGTCCAGTGATGGATAATTTTTATGGCGTTATGGATCAGACACATAATAGAAATAGATATGTTTGGGTGGAGCTTATCCAGAAAAGTTTAGAAAACTGCTTAAGAGTTTTTGATTGTGGGTCGAGATTGACTAATTTTGATTGACTTAACAGCATTTTATTTACATGTTGACCGGACCGGACAGACTTAGCAACCGCGTGGGCTAGTGGTTAGAGTACCTGACTACCACGCCGCGGGTCCTTGGTTCGAATCGCAGCCGGACCAACATTTGTGCTAAAACATTTTTGGTTTTGGGTCTGATTGTGTCCTTGTGTCTCTGACACTGCATCCTAGCCTACCTTTTACCACGCAGAAAACATACAATGACCTCCGTATACAATATAACAACGCACTCAGGATGTGAACTCAGGATGTGAGAGCCGTGGTAGCTCAGGGGCTAGGCGCTCGCTTTAAATTTCATAGGACGCGAGTGATCTGGGTTCGATTCCCGGTGCCGGCACCACTAAAATTGTTAATTGCAATTTTAAGTGCTGATTCACCACGTGCTCGGCGGTGAAGGAAAACATCGTGAGGAAACCTGCATGTCTGAGAAATAAAAAAAAAAAAATATTTCGAAGACATGTGAAGTCCGCCAACCCGCATTGGAGCAGCGTGGCGGACTATTCCCCGCTCCAACACCCTCTCAGAAATGAGAGGAGGCCTGTGCTCAGCAGTGGGACATTTATAGGCTGAAACTATATACTACTATATACTCAGGACGTTGGTGGGGCTTCCCCGTTTTTGTAGTTTCATTAATGTCCCGAATGCGGGAAGCAACCACAAAATCCTGAAGATGATATATAAAATAGTGACTATGGGTGCTGTAAAGCGCCCGAAACGTCGGGATAGAAATAGTTTTAAATTAAACGCGATAAAATCCGTAAAAAGTAGTTTTATTTAATGTGTAGTATTCCCGGACTTGACGCTAGACCATATACTAATCGATTGTACATGAAAAGACCGCGATGTGTATTAACTACCGTAAATATTTTTGTGTCATCTAATTCTACTTGGTTATATGCCTGAGATAAATCAATTTTACTGTAGTATTTACTGCCACTTAATTTAGAAAACAAATCTTCTATCTTTGGTACCGGATATTTATCCACAGAGAGCACACGATTTAGAGTCTCGTTATTAAAAGAAAACATTAAAATAGTCGATTGTTATGTACTTGGGAGGCTCACTCAGCTGCATTTAGCAATGCCCAACTTTGCTCAAACATGGGACTTTTTCTATTTACGCAACAGACAGACAAAACATTTTAAAATTATATTTGTCTTATAAGTACCGTATATACTTTCATAAGCATTTTTTACAGACAGACACTTCAATTTTATTTATTTGTATGGACAAGTAAACATTTGTTCATTTCCTACAACACCTTCCTCATTCAGTCTCTGCATCGTTCTTCGGTAGCCTGGTAGAGAATGCCTCAGGTTTTAAGTCTGCCTATCTTTATACGAGGGGTGATCCAAAAGTAATGATAATCAGTTATTTCTAGTGCACACAAAAATACAAAAAAATTTCAGTCACTTACTCAGTTAACCACTAGTTCAGGGAAAAAAAATCATATAAATAGGCCACGATTCCCGGGAGCTACATTCATTTGAATACGGACTGTCAAGGAGTGAACATCAAAATGGAAAAACACGAAATCAGAGCTGTCATTAAATACCTCTGCTTGAAAAAAATGTCTACCAAAGACATACACAGCGACTTGGTGGAAACATTAGGGGACTCTTCTCCTCCATATTCCACAGTTGCACGCTGGGCTAAGGAGTTTAAGTTGGGAAGAACATCGACGGAAGACGAACACCGCGAAGGACGCCCATCGACGTCCCTCACTGAAGAAAATGTGAAAAAAGTTGAAGAAGTTGTATTGGAAGATCGAAGAGTGACTATCAGGCATGTAGCTGAGGTCACAGGGATCTCATATGGCAGCATTCAAAGAATCCTTGCGAACGAATTGCATATGAGAAAGGTCTCCGCGCGTTGGGTACCGAAAATGTTAAACGACGAGCAAAAGAAGAAACGAGTCGACATGTCAAGAGCAAATCTCGAAAAGTTCCAGGCAGACAAGGATAATTTTTTGTCACGTTTTGTGACCATGGACGAGACCTGGATCCACCATTTTGATCCTGAAACAAAACAACAATCGATGACATGGAAACGATCCGATGAACCGACGCCGAAGAAATTCAAAGTGTCAAGCTCAGCAGGGAAGGTTATGGCGTCTGTTTTTTGGGACGCTGAAGGAATAATCATGGTGGACTACTTGGAAAAGGGGGCCACTATTACAGGCTCCTACTATGCAGAACAAATAAGAAGATTGCGGGAGGCTATTAAGGAGAAAAGGCGAGGCAAACTGCGGGCTGGAGTGCTGTTCCATCAAGACAACGCACCGGTTCACAAAGCTGCAATTGCCATGGCTGCCATTCAGGAAGCGGGCTTTGAGCTGGTGGAACACCCCCCCTATTCACCAGATCTAGCCCCCAGCGACTTCTATCTCTTTCCACGACTCAAGGAACACCTCCGAGGCAAGAAATTTGACGATGATAGCGACGTGATGGCCGCGGTTGAGGACTTTTTTGAGAGTCAAGATAAAGATTTTTTTTCTAAGGGAATTTTAGGATTAGAAAAGAGATGGACTAAATGTATAGACTTGCTAGGAGACTATGTTGAGAAATAAATTTATTTATTTATTTTATTCATTGTATTTATTATTGATTATCATTACTTTTGGATCACCCCTCGTATATATAATTCTTCTGTGCGTGTGTATGTCACTGAACTCCTTCTAAACGTCTGGACCGATGTTGTTGAATTTTTTTGTGTGTTTGTGTGGTTCCCTGGACGGTATAGATTCAGAATTGGACCTTGTAGGTGGCGCTGCGATAGAGTATTAGGAAAATGACAAAAGTCACTCAGTATATAAGAAAAAGTAAAGTTTCAGCCTTTACATGTCCCACAGCTGAGCACAGGCCTCCTCTCATTTCTGAGAGGGTTTTGGAGCTAGGAAGAATCCGCCACGCTGCTCCAATGCGGGTTGGCGGACTTCACATGTCTTCGAATGACATGCAGGTTTCCTCACGATGTTTTCCTTCACCGCTGAGCACGTAACGGTAAATCAGCACTTAAAATTGCAATTAACAATTTTAGTGGTGCCGGCACCGGGAATCGAACCGAACACTGAGTATATAGTTTATCCATAATTCGAATATGGAAAAATCGTTTGGTGAATCTGTTAACAGCAGGCAAGCCAATATTGGGCAGGACTTCTGTCAGGTACGCTAGTATGCATTATAACTAATGTGTATATTAAGCTAAATAAATAATTAATACCTGCACATTACTCTCCTCTACAACTATGTGCGCTGTGTAGCAAAATTCGACAAGCTGCTCCATGGCCTGCTCGTCCACGTCACGTATCGTCACTTCGGTGGCACGAGACTCCGCCAGCTCGCCGGTGAACATGGCGCGGAAGTACGGACTGCATGCTGACAGTATCACTCTGCAAGAAATTGTAAATACATTTTCAGATATTTTTCCCCATCTCATCCCGTGGGTGTCGTAAAAGTCGACACAGGGAAAATGAAAACCATGGGCATGGGATGGGCAGCAGCATCTTGCTGGAACATCTGAATAAATAAACTGCGGTTGCCAACCCGTCTGCCAAGCGTGGCAACTATGGCGAAATCCCCCCTAAAACGAGAGCTACAAACTTTTGTGGCGATCTATGGGGGAGGCCTATATTCAGCAGTGGACTATTGATAGGCTGAGACGACGACGAACACGACGAACAATGTTATGAGAGTTTAATCATATAAATGCCATTGAATAACTTGGACATATACGTTCCATACGTTCGACCGAACGACCATACGTTCAACGGTCACGCCGTTGAACGTATGGGCAACCTGCGGAAAGTTACTTACAATAAATGGAATGTGATGATCAGCCAACTTTAGACTGGTGGTATGATTCCTATGCAGGAATCCGTCTAGATAGGTACCAACTCATGGCTAGTTATTCTGCCGTGAAGCAGTAGTGTGCAAACATTACTGTGTTTTTGTTTGAAGGGCAATGAGAGCTAGTGTAATCACATATGGCATATGGGCTTATAAGACTTAAGAACTGATGTCTCAGGGTGACGGGCGCAGTGTGGTGTCACACAGAATTGTTCTTGGTGACACAGCATTTGCTATGGGCAGTCGTTGCACTTACCATGAGGTGAACGTTTTGCTCGTTTCGTCACTATCTCCAATACAAAAAAAACTCGCATTGAAGCAGCATGGCGGACTTTTCCCCGATCCTAGATACTCTCTTTAAAAAATCAGCACTTAAAATTTAGAGATACTGGCACTAGATGATAACAGGTCACAATTTGTTTTATTTAAAAATTATTTTGCCACTTATTGTAACATAATATTTTACAAGTGGTAGGATTCCGATGCAGGAATCCAATGATGTCCCAGGGTGAGGACCGCAGTGTGGTGCAACACATGATATTCTAGGAGGTACAACATTTGTTATAGGCAGACATTGCACTTCCCATCCCCCACATTCCCATTCCTCGCTCCGTCACTTAATTCAATGAAAAAAAAACCCGGGGTTACACGAGTTCTGAAGTACGCGCGTTTAAAGTCGTGAGCTCAGTTTAATATCAATAAAACCTTTATAACAATAAAGGTTTATCAAACAACAAATATTGTTGCGCAAAATCTAAAAAAAAAAACTCTAACACTTGCAATATAAGTGAAATTAACTGATGGGAGGATTCCTGTGCAGGAATCTATCTAGGTACCACCTCAGGTTATTCTGCCGTGAAGCGCTAGTGTGCCAACATAGCTGTGTTTCAGTGTAAAGGGCACTAACAGCTAGTGTAATCACTGGGCATATGAGATGTCTCAGGGTGAAGGTGGGCAGACGTTGCACTAACCAATGGGTGAACGTTTTGCTTGTCTACTCACTTTATCCAATAAAAAAAATTAAAATGCTTTACCTGTGCGCTGGACTTTTGGCGCCAACTCGAAAAGTGGCAGGTAGTGTTTTTATTTAATTTTGTAATTTCTGTGTATATTTGGAGTTTTGATATTTAATATTGATAGTTCATTATGCAGCAAGTGCTCCTGAAAGTGTACAGTCATTGGAAAATTCAATTCAAGACCAATATTGTGCTCTTCGTTTTGTCGCCATCAGTCCAGCAAATCTTCAGTAAAAGTCAACTATCATTTTACTGTTGATCGAAATCGAAGTTTTAACGAAGATTCGAAGATTGTATACTTGGATATATGGCTGACGCACAAACCGTGCAGGCCAAGAAATGGGGAAATAAAAAAAATACCTGTGCGCGAATAGTTTACGGTTGGCAACATTGAGCACCACGTCGCAGAGTTCGCGGTGTCGTCGCAGGGCTGACAGTTCGCCGAGGATGGCGCGCGGGTGCTTCTCTGACGTGTGCGACAGCCGCGCGCCGCCGCCGCCCGGCGACCCGCCCTCGCCCATCCTGCAACACAAGTTCTACTTTGACAATTATCATCATCATGCGGTATGGCGGCAGCGTAAAAGGATCTGCCACCCCATTTCATCCTGTAGGAGTTTTAAGTCAACTAAAGGAACCCCCAGAAGAATCTCCGGCTTCCGATTGATGCCACAAGTAGTGAATTTTATTGAAGCATTTAAGTGCAATAGTGTGTTCTGTTTAAAGGGCACTGAGAGCTAGCATAATCACTGGGCATATTACACTCAAGAACTGATGTCTCTGGAACATTTCTTGGAACATTTCTCTGGAACATTTCTTGCCTGTCAGCGCATTGTGGTGTCACAAGAAATGTTCTGGGTGACACAGAATTTGTTATGGGCAGACATTGCACTTACCATCTTCTTCATCTGTTCTTATATTGATGGCTCTATCGTTTCGCCGATGACTCTCTGTCGATGTTAAGGTTGAAAAATGGGAAAAGGTTGAATAATTAAAAATAAAACAAAATGTTGAATCGATATACAAGTTAGTTGCTAATAAACAGTTGTAAGAAGTGCATGTGTTTTTATTCGTAATCAACCGCACAAGTGAAACCCGACCTAAACGCCATACAGTAAAAATCATAGTGGCCTGAATTGAGCCGGATACTAAGCGGTCGAACGAGCGACGAGAGAACAAAAGGACAATTACATGAGGCGTACGGCGAGTTCATCTATGCAAAACAAGTTATAAAAGTATATTTCATTACGCTGAGAAGAAAGTTTTTAATCGAATTTTGAACTATATATAGTGAGCTTTTAGTGAAATAAATTACTTAAAAACTATAAAAGTGTATATAAAATATCCGTAAAGACTGAGTGACAAACATGGAAAAAACCGAACAAACATTAAATGAATTGGACGACATCTTTACCCGCATAATAAAACTGCAAGATAACGTTAAGAAATGTCCGAAGACTAGGATAACTAAAGGCTATTTAGAGACAAAATTACAAAGTCTTGAAGAATACTGGAATGCCTATAAAAGTGGATACTCAAATTTAATTAAAACTTTATCGCGTGAACATCGAAAGCAGCTAGAATATTTTAATAAAGATGAGTATGGAATTTGTGAGGAAAGATTCACGCAAGTAAAGGCCGATATTATAGACTTATTAGCCACAATAACATCGCAACCGATAAGGCAAGGGGATTCTACAGTTCAAGTCCAAAGTTCGGTTCCACAAGTGAAATTACCACGGATACAATTACCTACGTTTTCGGGTGACTATGAAGAGTGGCCTACATTTAAAGACATGTTTAACTCGCTTGTTCATCAAAATTCTGCTCTCAGCGAAGTTCAAAAATTGCATTATTTGAAGTTGAGCGTTACCGGCGAGGCAGATGTATTACTCAAACACATTAAAGTTATGGAGTGCAATTACGTCCAAGCGTGGGAAGTTCTTAGAAATCGTTATGATAACAAACGACTTATCGTTTCATCTATTTTAAAACGCATTTTTAATCAGAAAAAAATGCAGAATCAAACGGCAAATCATATTAAGTATTTGTTAAATACAACAACGGAGTGCTTAAACAATCTCAAGAATTTAGAAGTCAATGTAGATTCGTGGGATCCATTAATTATATTTCTAATAGTTCAAAAATTAGATTCAGATTCTCACAAAGAATGGGAAGAGCATGTCAGTAAAACATGTGATAATGAGTTACCCACTTTGTCAACATTTATGAAGTTTTTAGAAACAAGGTTTCGCACGCTTGAATTGATAACACCAGCTTCGTCTAAAGAGAGGTCTGCGATTCGCTCGTACCATATTAACACATCTGAAAGAAAATGTCCATTGTGTAAAGATAGTCACGTTCTTTGTCACTGCAAGGATTTTGGAAAAATGGAACCAACACAAAGAAACGATTTTGTCAAAAGGAATTCCATCTGCTTTAATTGTTTGGTTCCTGGGCATGCCGTGAAATCTTGCCGAATGTCAACATCATGTAGAATATGTAAAAAGCGTCATCACTCTCTTCTTCATCAATCACGGTCCAGTAATGCCGGCGGTTCACCAATAGAAGAAACACAACCAAATGTAATATGTTCCAATGTTGAAGAGATAGAAGATATTGAAGTTAATACAATGATGACGTCATACAACTGTACAACCAAAAATGGTACAGCACTGTTAGCAACTGCAGTAGTCATAGTTACAAATGAAGAAGGATACACTACTGTACTTAGGACGCTCATTGACCCTGGCTCACAAGGGTGCTTAATAAGCGAAAGAGCGGTACAGTTATTGAAATGTACAAGACATCCTGTGAAGGGAAGTATTATAGGCGTGGGATCAACATCGTCAAGAATTCATCAAGTTGTTAAAGTCATGGTTTCATCGAGGTGTCAACGAGAATTCAACCTCGAGGTTAAGGCGTACGTTATATCCAAACACTTGACGACTAAGATACCCACACAATCAATCGCACCGCACAACTGGCCTCATCTACAAGGACTCACCCTGGCTGATTCAAGCTATCACACACCAGGGTCGATCGACTTACTTCTTGGAGTCGACGAATATGCCCAGATCCTTCAGAATGAAATCATTAAAGGTCCTCCTGGTTCACCGTGTGCTCAAAAAACTGCACTAGGATGGATTTTATTTGGCAAAGTTGAAGATCAGAAAACATCCGACGTATCAATTATGGTCATGCATCAACAGATAGAAATAGACGATATGTTGAAAATACTTTGGGAACAAGACACAGATACAAAAAGGAAATACACTAAAGAAGAGGAGAGTTGTGAAAAAATATATAAAGAAACACACATCAGAAATGAAAAAGGAATATATGTAGTACGCTTACCGTTTAAGACCAACAATCCAAAATCACCAGAAGGTAATACTAGAAATATAGCATTCAACAGGTTACAACAGTTGAAAGGTAAATTAGAAAGAAATTCAAAACTTAAAGAAGCTTACAGTGATGTTCTTAACGAATACCTAAAACTTGGACACATGGAAGAAATCCCAGAAAATGAAATAAGAGATCGCGCCGTCTACCTACCTCATCATGCTGTATGTCGTGAAGAGAAAGAAACCACAAAGGTTCGCGTAGTATTTGATGCCTCGAGCAAAGGTTCTAACAATGTTAGTTTGAACGACGAATTATTAACTGGTCCCGTGCTACAAGAAGATCTCAGGAGTATAATAATGAGGTGGCGTATGCACAAAATATGCTTCGCAAGTGACATAGAGAAAATGTATCGTATGGTTTTGGTACACAAAGAGGATGCTGATTTCCAGAGAATTCTATGGCAAGAAGGTAATATTGTAAAAGATTTCAGACTTCTAACAGTCACTTTTGGCACTGCATCAGCACCATATCTAGCTATCAAAACGCTTATGCAACTCGCAGACGATGAAGGAAAGAAGTTTCCCGTGGCATCAAAAATGATAAAAGAAGATTTTTATGTCGATGATATCATGTCAGGTTGCGATACGGTCCAACAAGCTATTGAAGCCAGTAAAGATTTACAGTCTATTCTGCAAAAGGGCGGTTTTAAACTGCAAAAATGGATCTCAAATGACATTAATTTCTTTAAATCTATAGAACCTCATTTAAGGTCAACGAAAGCAAAAATTGATTTAAAAATTGACGGAACTGTAAAAGCGCTGGGTTTAACATGGAATTTACAAGAAGATAGTTTTCGGTACACATTGAATCTTCCACCTATTTCTAGTTGTATAACTAAAAGAACAATACTTGCTGATCTGCAAAGGGTTTTTGATCCATTGGGATGGATTGCACCAATTATTATTTCAGCAAAAATCTTAATACAAACTTTATGGTTAGAAGGGATAGATTGGGATGATCAAATTAATAAAGGGTTAGAAAGGAAATGGATTGCAATTCGGAATGATTTGAGTAATGTTAAATCTATTTATTTGAAACGCTGGCTAAATACATTACATATTGGAAGAGATAAGATTTCTCTGCATGGGTTCTGCGATGCATCAATGCGTGCGATAGCTGCTGTCGTATACTGTCGAGTTGAGATGTCGGATGGATTAAATAGCACTAGTATTGTCGCCGCACGCACCGAAGTTGCGCCTGTAAAGACAGTGTCGTTGCCACGACTGGAGCTTTGTGGAGCAGTTTTAGTTGCAAAACTTTTACATCATGTTAGTCATGCAATGCGAATACCTCAAGCACAAACATACGCGTGGACTGATTCATCCGTTGTACTATCCTGGCTTTTCGGGGAGCCATGTAGATGGAAACCCTTCGTAGCTAACCGGGTGGTAGAAATACTGAATCACATCAATAATAGCCAGTGGCATCATGTCAGATCGGAGCACAATCCAGCTGATATAGCTTCCAGAGGATTTACCTTACCAGATTTACAAAAAAATGCATTATGGTGGCACGGTCCGCAGTGGCTTTCACATGGACAACTAGATCTTATTCGACCAAAGATTTCTGAAACAGACTTGGAAAAGAGAGAAGTGCCCAAATTTTACTTAAACATTACAGAAGAACAAAAAGAAAGTACTAAAATAGATTTCGAAAATTTTGACTCACTTGGTGAATTAAAAAGGGTCATAGCCCTCTGTAGAAGATTTCTTTACTTTAAGAAATGCAATGAAGTTGAAAGGGCATTCAATGCCGAAGAACTAGACAAGGCGTTAAAAATTTGTATAAAGCTAGTACAATCAGAAAATTATGAAGAAGATATAGAGACAATCAAGAATCGTAGACAGGTTAAAAAAATTAGTCATTTAAAATCTTTGAATCCTTACCTAGATGAAGAGAAGATTCTACGCGTAGGCGGTAGGCTTCGGTCCGCAAGTATAAGTGCAGAGAGTAAGAACCCTATAATTCTAAGTAGCAAAAATCCGCTAACTATGCTGATTATTGCCGACGCACACCAAAAAACTTTACACGGAGGACTTAATTTAATGCTAACATACTTACGTTCTAGATACTGGATTATAAAGGCGAAGAATGCTGTTAAATTTTATATACATAAATGTTTGGTGTGTGCTAAAATTAGAGCCAAGTCAAGAACTCAAATTATGGGAGATCTTCCTAACGTAAGAGTTACTCCGGCGAAGCCCTTTCTACACAGTGGGGTTGACTTTGCTGGTCCATACAACATTATTATGTCAAGAGCAAGAGGAATAAGAACAAATAAAGCTTATATATGTATATTTATATGTATGTGCACTAAAGCTATACATATAGAATTAGTGGGAGATCTCACAGCAAAGGCCTTTATTGGAGCCTTCAGACGCTTTGTTGCACGCAGGGGTCGATGTGCCCATTTATGGAGTGATCAAGGCAGGAATTTCATAGGAGCTAACAAAGAACTAGTAGAAGCATGGACAGAAGCCCGTTTAAATTTTAAAGAGCATATAGCAAATTCCTTGGCCCAAGACGGTACACAATGGCATTTTATTCCAGCGTATAGTCCAAATTTCGGTGGCTTGTGGGAAGCTGGCGTAAAGTCAATAAAATTCCATTTAAAAAGAATACTGACCACCAATTTGACTTACGAGGAATTATCTACAATTTTGTGTCAGGTCGAATCCTGTCTAAATTCAAGACCTTTATGCCCTGTAGATGATACAGATGTTGATAACATAAATATATTAACACCAGGGCATTTTTTAATAGGTGAATCTCCTGTTGTGGTACCAGCACCAGACTTAAGCGTTGCTGACGTTAATCACTTGTCCCGATGGCGATACGTCCAAAAATTATTGAATGACTTCTGGCATAGATGGATACACGAATACTTAACAAGGTTACAGCAAAGACCGAAATGGCTTAAACTTAAAACAGAGTTTAATATTGGCGATATTGTGTTGATAAAACAAGAAAACATACCTCCCGGTAAATGGTTAATGGGACGCATAGTAGATAAGCATCCTGGACTTGACAATATAACACGTGTATACAGTGTTAAAAGTGGTGATACTATAACTAAAAGATGTATTACAAAACTTTGTCATTTGCCCATCAATATAGAATCTTAATGTGAATTAACTTGAACTTGCCTTGAGATTACATTTAGATTTGTATTAAATATGTTGAGAACCTTCTTATAATTTTTTAAGTATTACTTGAAGTCTTGTCCAATGTATTGTTATCTTAACAACTGATTGGCTGTAGTCTATATTACATTATATTACATTGTTAAAACGTAAATAAGTCAATACTCAATGATTTAATATACTTAGGATTACATTTATTTTTTCTGTTTTTTTTTTAAAAAGGCTGTTATACCCTTTTTGGTGGGCGGTATGTTGAATCGATATACAAGTTAGTTGCTAATAAACAGTTGTAAGAAGTGCATGTGTTTTTATTCGTAATCAACCGCACAAGTGAAACCCGACCTAAACGCCATACAGTAAAAATCACAAAAAAAGTTTAAAAATATCTTCAGTAGCACAGCCTTGTCGAGTAATCTAAAAGAGGGGCAAAAAGACAAATTTTAATAACTTAAGTTATTTATTAAAAATTAAGTTAATTATTAAAAGTTAAAATACAAACATATAACAGGGGGAGGAAAACAAAGACACAAATATAAATATACTATAAAAAAATATTGAGAACCTATAAAATCACATAAGATTGAGAATTTAATATTATGATGAAAATTTTACTGAAATATTGAGAAATGGGGTATTTGTTAAGGTTAATAAAAAAGGAACATTAACAGGGTGTGTGATATTGGGTTGTAGTAATTCATATATAGTGACATAGAGCACTCAAATACTGATGTTCGAGAGATCCTACATCCAGGCTACATTTACAAAGATAACTATCTTTTACTCTAATTTCAGGTAGGAACACAGGGGAACAGATATGACCCTGGTGTAATCTGAATATAACAGAATTGATTAGTTTGCTAAATTCCCTGAAGACATGGAACCAAGGCCTGACAGGTAGATTGAGTTGGATGCTCGCGAAGAATTTACCTTGTGGTGGTGAATGTACCATCAGGAAAGTGTTTATTTATTTAGAATAGAATAGAATAGAATAGAATAAATTTTTATTCAATATAGACTATTTACATAGTACTTATTGAAAGTCATTTTTTTTTAAGCTACACTGGTTCGCAAAAATGCCTCTGTCCTGGGAAGAACCAGTAAGAAACCCAGCGGGCTTTTTTTTTTTAGTCATTTTTAAAATAATGTACAATAACTGTATTACAATAGCTGTATTATAAAGATGTAGAAATGGCTTGGCGGCGATCACCTCATTCCCAGGGGTTATCATCATCTATGTATTCTTTAATATTATAATAACCCTTTTTATGAAGTCTTTGTTTAATATAAAATTTAAACTTTTTGATTGAAAGACTTTTAGCACTTTCTGGGATTTTGTTGTAAAAACGTATACATTGCCCCATAAAAGAGTTACTGACTCTGTGAAGTCGGGTAACTGGCATAATTAATTTGTGCTTGTTCCTGGTATTCACATTATGAACATCACTTTTTTTAGTGAACTGGTTTATGTTCTTGTGTACATACAAAACGTTTTCAAATACATATTGAGAGGCCAAGGTTAAGATATTAATTTCTTTAAATTTATCCCTAAGAGACACTTTAGAGCCAAGATTATAAATAGCTCTTACGGCCCTCTTTTGCAAAACAAAAATCACTTAAACATCAGTTGCATTTCCCCATAGCAAAATACCATAAGACATTATGCTATGAAAATAACTAAAATAAACCAATCTAGCAGTTTCAACATTAGTCAAATTCCTAATTTTTTTTACAGCATAAGCTGCAGAGCTAAGTCTACTTGCTAGTTTAGATATATGGGGGCTCCATTGAAGTTTTGCGTCAAGAGTTATTCCAAGAAAGACAGCAGTATCCACAAGGCTCAACTCTTCCCCACTCACAAGCACATTTACATCTAATGGTTTAACATTTGGTGTTGTGAATTTAATACATTTTGTTTTATTGCCGTTTAAAAGCAAATTATTAACGTTAAACCAATGTACTAATTTTGAAATAGCATTATTCACCTCGTCATATAATAAAAGTTGACGTTTTATCTTAAAAATCAAAGATGTATCATCAGCAAATAACACTATATCATGGTTGTCCCCTACTAGGTAAGGTAAGTCATTAATGTAAATAAGAAATAGAAACGGGCCGAGAATCGAACCCTGCGGGACACCCATAGATACTGCTGATCCGGAAGAACTCCTGCTATTGATAACTACTGTCTGCGTTCTATTACTCAAATATGAAATTAGAAGTTGAAGTGCAGAATTTCTTACACCGTAGTGATGTAGTTTCCTGATAAGTGTTTCATGATCAACGCAATCGAAGGCCTTAGAAAGATCACAGAAAACACCCAAGGTATCCCGTGAACTCTCCCAGGCTTCGAATATATTCTTAATAAGTTCAACACCTGCATCGGTTGTAGAACGACCCCTCGTATTTATTTATTTTATTTAGATTGCTTTACATGAAATTAAATTATAAAATTCATGTACCCTGTCGGGCGTTGCAATGAATGTATGTGAGAGGCTGACATCTATCTGAGTCATTTTTCAAAATATTCTTCAATATTATAATAACTTTTTTCTATTAGGTACACTCTTAATTTTTTCTGAAATATTTTGTAGTTTTTTTCGTTTTTTATGTTAATCGGTAATTTATTATATATTTTTATAGACATGGAATAAGGGCCAGAACTATGCAATTTTAATTTAGACGATGACTGGACTAAGTCATGTTTTCGGCGCGAATCATAACGCCGAGGTAAATCTTTCAGAGAAGAATAAAAATTTGGGTATCGTCTAACAAACTTACATATTTGTTAGTATGTGTTTTTGTAGTTACCTAACATTTTCAAATGAAATAAATTAAAAAGGGTTATTATAATATTGAAGAACCTGGATGAAAATATCTCCAGTGAATGAAGTGATCGCTGCCAACCTATTCCTATATAGCGTCATTACAGCCTCATCAATAAAACATACATACATACACAGAACAATAACCTGAGTCAATATATTAATCATCCCAACAGCAAACGGCACAACCATTACGTGAGCTTATTTTACGTGTATGAAACCGTGGGTCTCAACAACTATGTTTATAATGTTGTTACAATTTAATAATGTGTGGTAGAAGATGTAGTGACAAAGATAGAGAAAGGGATGCTTAGATGGTTTGGACTCAGAGAGGATGGATGAAAGAAGATTGACGAAACAGATTTATGAGGCGAGTGTGAATGGGCAAGCCGGTAAGGGTCGACGTAGGCGAACGTATTACGATCAGATCGAAATTGTTTTAAGGAAAGGCCACGTCAAAAGTACCCGCAACCGACGAGCTTGTATGAAAACACTAATGAAAATAGAGGAAGCTAAAGATGTGTGTCAGGATCGTAGCAAGTGGAAAGATGTGATCTCTGCCTACCCCTATGGGAAAGAGGCATGACTCTATGTATGTATGTATGTATTTAATAATATTCATAAAATAACAAATTAAGGTAACTAAAGGCATAATAAATATAGATTTAAGGGATGAGTAATGTTGTGAGTATGAATGGGGAAGAAATGTAAAAAAGAATTGAATGAAGCAATGATATGTTATGTAATAATAAGCATGAAGTGAACAATGCATTCTAAATTATATCAGTTGACCTGCAAACTTGCCCTACAAATTATTCGTCCACATTCTCTTTTTTAATGAATAACCTTGATAACAGAGGATATCCATTTACTGAGTTAAGAGTGAGTTATAAAATGTACAGATTTTAAGCAAATATAATGTAGAGAGTTTGACAACTCTGTGGCCTAGTGGTACCTGACAACTACGCCGCACATCCTGGGTTTGAACTGCAGTTGGAAGTACCATTTGTGCAAAGACACATATTCGATGGTTTTAGCTTTTGGTTGTGTTTCAAAATTTATATCAGTAAAGGTTGTAAATGCAGCTACACTGAGACTATCATGTAAGAAATATTTTTAGTGTAAATAGAAAGTGGCTTCAAAAATTTTAATGCATAACAAGTCTTACTGCAAATCTTAGCTGATTACTTAAAAAACCTCTTAGTATTAATGTACAACATTTGATTCAATATTAATGAGCCGCTTAAGCAACCTCTAAACACCTCTGTGTGAAATGTAATGTGTAACTGGACTGAGGTATCAGATGGCCTTACTTAAAAAGCTGAAGGTACCCTGGATTAACTATGATTACCTATACCTATTTTTTTTTTTTTTTTGTCTAATCTATACAAAATGAGCCCACAGCGTCTTCAAGTCTTGCAGTGGTATGCTTAGTTTTTGATTTAATTTTATTAATTATAGGATCCCAAGCTGCTGGTAGTAGATGAGTTTAGGACATCTGAATCTACAGTCCTCTTGTGACAATGGGTGATGTAAAGCAATTAAAACGTCAGATTATAAGTAGTAGTTAATAGCGATAAAATCCATAAAATTAGTTTTATTAAATGTATAATTTTCACACAAACAAAAGGAAAAAGGCATGTCTATATGGATGTATGTGAATATAAGAAATTGTTATAAACAAACATACATAACAGAAAACTCAAAATCAAGTGTGTGCAAAATCAAAGATGTCTCTACTGGGTAATCACATTGAGAAGAAAAATAAAAATTTATACTGTTTTCATTTCACTTAATTTATTTTTCTATGCTGAATTTAGAATAAAGAAAGCATACAAATATGTGTAATATTCAGATGTTACATATGAGAATATTTTCCTCTCTTGGTAACAGGTATTGCTTAAACAGTTGCACAACATAGGTGGGTGCAATACAATTCTATGACTTAAGTCATCTAAAGTAGATAAAATTATATCACAAATTTTGCCTCACCTTTTGTTTCCACGCGCGTTACCCAGCTGCAACCGCAGCGGGGGCGAAGCCCAACCCCACACGGAGTCAATCTACGACAAGGCAGACCCACGGTCAACAAACTTAAACTGATAACAAAACTCACACTTCGAAAATCATTTCACATCACAATTATGGGTCATGCTATTGAAACAACAATGTAATGGGAATGTTGAAATGATATGGGGGAGGTCACACATTTCGAGGTAAAATCTAGTGTTTGTTACTCTCGTTAATAATATATGCTAATGTCACAGCACCCTCTCCTCTCTTACCTTTGAGGATTGATGTACACAACACAGCGAAAAGTCCTCAAAGGAGCGTGAAAATTTTATTAGACGCCCTGAGGTCAAACACACAATTCTTAAACATACATCGATTGTTTTTAAATACTAAAAATTTTATGTTTACTGTTACAAAGTTTGGACATCTCACACAATCTCACAATTTATTTCCCCTATGCTTACCAAAGACCAAAGAGTATATAAGTAAGAGTCGGCCCTTGGTACATTGAAACGTGTCTCACTCACACATACTCATTTCGAATTCCCCATTCCCTATACATTCTCATGCCAACCTAATAAGATTGTATGTGTACCAACCTTTTAGATAAACTTTATTTTGACAGATAGTGAGGTGAATGTTCGATGGAACCCATATCGATAGGCTAGTGTTGTACAAATATCGATATTTTTATCGAGATTAGGTATATGAATATGGTCAATATTTTCAATAATTTTTTTGTATAATGGAAAAACATTTTATTTTCTTTAAAATACCTTTATTTAACACCAATAAATATATAATATTACATCATATTGTTATTTACAAACTTTCCTCGCTTTATCAAAGCAAATACCTATTATAAAAAAATTAAAATAAAATAAAAATGTTATTTAAGTACTTGTTTAAATAATGAGGCACATGATATATAGACGTGTATTATTGTTTAAAACTCTTATAAACGTGAAAAACTACATCAGTTCACAAAAACAACTTTCTCAGGCAAGAAACTCTGGGTATATTCTTTTCTTTTTTATAACTCTATTTCACAATGTTATTTACATTTTACAATAGAATCAATATATGTCACATGTTAAAAAGTTATTTTATCAAACATGCTAAGCATTATAATATCTGAAATATTAAAGATGATGTCTTGGAATAGTTAAAGAGCAAAAGAAAACTTTTATAAAGCTTATGTCATTTAAGAAATTGACAAACTTATTGATATCATTAATGGACCAGCATTAGCAAAAGATATAAAAAGGGTGTTCGCGAATATATATATTTTGTATAAAAAGTAAATTATTTATCTTTGTTTTTCTGCTACACCTATTTACTTTTGTCAGCAGTATCAATTTCAAAGTGAGCAAAATCAGCATTTATAATTTTACAGGATTTTCTTATAAATAATTTACTTATTATACAAAACATATATTCCGCCCCATCTTTAGAATAGACCATACATTTAAACCATTGCATACTGCATTGGGTACTTAGCTGTAAGCAACACCACCTACAACTATTGAGCTCATGTAAATGTTGAACAATGGTGGCTGTTAACAATATCTTATCTTGCCACCATTCTCTTAATCACATATATACAGGGTCTGTCGTAAATAATGGATAACCCGTAAACTGGAGTTGGTCCGGATGTGAAACTGTAAGAAAATCGTATCTTCTTGCCAGGCTTTCTAACCATATCAAAATGGCGTAGCCTTTTATACTTTTTTATAAATTTCGCTACTTTTTTCATTCATTCCGTTGCCATTTCATCAAATTTAGGTATTTCAGTGTGATTTTTTTAGTATTATACTCCTGAAGACGTGTATTATTTAATTTTAGTACAACTTTAGGTGTTTTTAACGTTAAACATTTTCAAAATCGTCATTTTAAGTTCTTTTTTAAACAATTTTTTTCTTAATGTCAACTTTTGATAATTTACTGTGAAAATAAAAAAGTACTGCGCTATAGCTGCCCATGATCTTAATAAATTGTCTAGTATGTCTAGATTCTAAAAAGATATTACAATGTGTACTTTACAAGCAATATTAAGTTGTTACTAGGCAGATGCACACTGTCCCTTTCACACTCACGGTGTGTGAAAGGTTAGCATGTTTTTGCCGTTAGAGCGCGCGCTCCTGATTGTAGAGTGTACAAATCTCAGTGTCATTTTGACTATCGCATGTGCTTTTGTTTTCATTACTTTCGTCAATTTGTTACTGCTTTCTAATATCGGACTTTGATTTGCCTTGTGATTTGGACTTGTGAACCTGGTGATACTGACGACTTAGCTCTCATTTACGGACATTATTTTGTGCTATCGATTGGACTTGTCGATTTGGAAAAGTTTGTGTATCATGCCTCAACATTACACGCCGGCCGAATACGCAAACATGCATTACATTTATGGTTTATGTAATGGCAACGCTAACAGAGCAGCAAGTGCTTATCGTGAAAAATATCCAAATCTTCGACATCCTGATTACCGTGTCTTCATTAGAGTGCACAATGCATTTATGGAAGGCCGATTTCCTGGGACCGGCATAGGCGGGGCCAGTGAAGGACGACCTCAACGACACAATGCAGCGGAAGTACTAGAAATAGTCGCAGAAGCCCCTGGTACGTCCATAAGTGTTATTTCACGGCGTACCGGTATACCTCAAAAATCCGTTCACAGAATTTTAAAAAGACATGAATTATATCCCTATCATTATCAAAGAGTTCAGACATTAATGCCAAGGGACGCTGCTGCGAGAGTAACATTTTGTCGCACAATGCTGCGAAAGATGAGGAAGACCAAACTTATTTTGATAAAATTTTATGGAGCGACGAGTCAACGTGTCGAAAAGATGGTTTTTTGAACCTCCACAATTTACACAGCTGGCAACTTGAAAACCCAAGATTGATACGCGAAGACCGATCGCAGTATCAGTTAAAAATAAATTTGTGGACTGGAATTATTAACGGACAAATCATTGGTCCATTTGAGTTGCCGGCAATATTAAATGCGGATATATATTTAGATTTTTTAGTAAATACTTTACCTGGATTACTGGAAGACGTTCCACAGGAGATAAGAAACGAGATGTGGCTACAAAATGATGGGTGTCCAGCATATTACGCTGGTAGTGTAAGGGAACATTTAAATACCACATATCCAGATAGATGGATTGGGCGATTGGGTCCAATTTTATGGCCTCCACGTTCGCCAGACCTTAACCCGTTGGACTTTTTTTACTGGGGCTGTATTAAGGAAAAAGTGTACAGCGAAGCAATAAGTTCTGTGGAAGAGTTGCACGCGCGCATTCAAGTAGCAGCAAGTAAAATTGAAGAAGCCGGTTATGCGCGTCGGATTAAAAGATCTTTTATTAGGCGATGTAGAGCATGTATTGCTGCCGGCGGAGGGCACTTCGAGCATTTAGTTTAAGTTATTGATAAATATTTTTTTACTAAAATTAACCTGGTTTTCTTCTGAATATCCTTAATAGTGGCCCGATATTGTTTGTGTAAAGAATCTTGGTAGAATAAAATCATTATGACAAAGTTTTATAACCATTTATAAAAATACTTGGAACATCAAAATTCTGACCTTAATATTGATCTCGCTCCTGTAACTTAATATTGCTTGTAAAGTACACATTGTAATATCTTTTTAGAATCTAGACATACTAGACAATTTATTAAGATCATGGGCAGCTATAGCGCAGTACTTTTTTTTTTCACAGTAAATTATCAAAAGTTGACATTAAGAAAAAAATTGTTTAAAAAAGAACTTAAAATGACGATTTTGAAAATGTTTAACGTTAAAAACACCTAAAGTTGTACTAAAATTAAATAATACACGTCTTCAGGAGTATAATACTAAAAAAATCACACTGAAATACCTAAATTTGATGAAATGGCAACGGAATGAATGAAAAAAGTAGCGAAATTTATAAAAAAGTATAAAAGGCTACGCCATTTTGATATGGTTAGAAAGCCTGGCAAGAAGATACGATTTTCTTACAGTTTCACATCCGGACCAACTCCAGTTTACGGGTTATCCATTATTTACGACAGACCCTGTATACATAGGATCTTTAGAATCAGGACTATCTTCTTTTAAATAACATTGGCGCATGTTACAATTAAGTTTTTTACATAACTTAGCAGCTAAAAACCCACTGAAATACAAAATAGGTTGTTCCTCAAAATTATAAAATTCATCATCGACAATGTCGATCTCTTCTTCTTCTGGCAGAGATAGCACAGGATAAAAGATTCAATATGAAATAAATAATTTTCTGGCTCTGAATTGTCAAGTGATCTCTTGTCTCTAATTTCCTGGAAGGAAACAAATAATTTATTATCATACAAGTCAAAAAAATAAATAATATGAATGGTATAAGCGTATTTATATATGTACATACATATACCCGTACCCTATACTACACTAATAGCCTATAGATACTGTCCATTGCAGGAAATAGGCCTCTTTTAAATAGTTTCCGTAAATCCTGTCCTAAACAAGTTGATTGGTGATTGCAGTACCAGAAATATCTCACCTTAGACACTTTCAAGGCCTTTTCCTTCTTTCAGGTTTACATAAGAAATTATAAAATTATTAATAACATACAGATTTTGCTTTGTTGTTGAGAAACCACTGATTTATAAATGTCTGGGACATTATCACCAGGGATTATAACTGGTTCACCTGGAAATGGTTAAAACATTCGCTCTATAATTTATTCTATTTAGAAATTTATATTTTGCACAGATAGTACCAGTGGCTTAAGTCAATCAATTTAGTATTCTAAACTTACTATATTTTCTTTCATATGTTTCATGAAATGAAGCCTTTGATGTAGATGCAATTGGTATGTATTCAATGATCTCAGTTATTGTCTCCTTATTACCAACAGTTCCTGATTCACCTGCAATATAATAATAAATTGGTTAGCTACATACAATATATTAATTTTTCTTTTACTATAAAAACAGATGTAGATTATTATACAAAGTTATTTAATTTGATATATATATAACTGACATCCACATGGCTTAGTGTTTAACATATAAAAGCTAGTCTGATCAGAATTGTATGAGATCAATATTCAATACAATGTATAATACATTTAATAAATTTTAAATTGATGTACATACCGGGGTTAAAATTTTAAAAGCAAGAAACTCTGGGTATATTCTTTTCTTTGTTAATAACTCTGTTTTACAATGTTATTTACAGTTTACAATAGAATCAATATGTCACATGTTAAAAAGTTATTTTATCAAACATGCTAAACATTATAATATCTGAAATATTAAAGATGCTGTATTGGAATAGTGAAAGAGCAAAAGAAAACTTTTATAAAGCCTATGTCATTTAAGAAATTGACAAACTTATTGATATCACTAATGCACCAGCATTAGCAAAAGATATAAAAAGGGTGTTCGGGAATATATATATTTTGTATAAAAAGTAAATTATTTATATTTGTTTTTCTGCTACACCTATTTTCTTTTGTCAGCAGTATCAATTTCTAAGTGTGCAAAATCAGCATTAATAATTTTACAGGATTTTCTTATAAATAATTTACTTATTACTATTGAAGAAATGTCTTTGGATTGCGAACAGAGCAGACGTGTCAATTGTTGTCTTCAAAAATATTAATTTACGCTGTACCGTGTTTTCAAATTTGTGCAAACGATGTAAGATTCAAATTAAGTGACTATTACCGTGCTATTAAGACATTTTTAAACCGTACCTGTTAATACACGTAACACGAATCAAAATGAGTGTACAACGATCTCCGACTGGAAGTGGCAAGACTAAATATTGCAGGAGTGATTCTCAACCCAACCTAACGAGGGAAGACCAACCGTATGAAGGATGTTCTGAAGGCCCGAATGTCACTATTCGAAACAAGCGCAAGAAAATAGATGACATTGAACAAATTAAAAAAGATATGTCACAAGTAAACATACAAATAGCAAAAATCATGGCCATGTTAACTGCCATCAGTACTTCTCAAACAGAATTTATGAACAAAATGTCTGAAGATATTTCTACTATCAAGGAAGAAATGCGAGCCGTAAAATCTACTACTGAAAATCTTTGTACAGAGCATCGTGTTCTTAAACAGGACGTAATTAATCTGCAAAGTCAAAGTTCTTGTTTGGATAAAAAGGTAACTGCTATTGAAACAGATATAAATAATATAAAAGAAACGTTCCACTTAGAAATGCCTCTAAAACCTGACAATTTTATGCCACCTACATACGAAGATATCATTTTGGAAGTGTCAGAACGTAATAAAAGATGTAAGAATATCATACTAATGAAATTTCCTGAGCCAAAATCGGAAAACCAAGATGAAAGACAAAACACAGAAAAATCCGAAGTTTTAAAAATAATAAAAACAATTACTTCAGAAGAAATTATACCATCAAAAATTATCCGACTTGGAAAATACTCACCTAATAAAACTCGGCCGATAAAAGTATGCTTTGAAACAGAATATATTGCTAAAAGAATACTGCGTAGTAAAAATAAAACTAAATGCGAGCCTATTAAGATATATTCAGATCAAACGCCACATCAGTTAAAATACTTTAAAAAAAATAAAAGAAGAGCTCACACAACGTACAGAAAATGGTGAGAATGACTTAGTTATTAAATACGTAAAGGCTGTCCCTAAAATAGTGTATTACCAAAAAACCAAAACTAGAAACAAAAAATTGCTTAACATTCAGGAGGGATAACAATAAGACATATCAATTAGTTAGTAATTACGAACACATTGAAACGAGTAAAAAATCTTTAAAATTTTTATATGCTAACACTCGCAGTATCGTAAAGCCAGGAAAATTTGATGAGTTAAAGTGTGTAGTGCAGTCTTTTAGATGTATTGTCCACGTTATAGTACTGACTGAGACTTGGCTCAAATCGGAAGATGAAGCTAAAAGATATCAACTACCAGGATATACACATTATTTTAACTATAGAACTGGTAAACGAGGAGGTGGAGTTTCAATATATGTCCATAAAAATCTGAACCACAGCTTGGTTGAAGAAAAATGCCTTAACGACAACCATTACCTTTGGGTATGTCTAGAAAAGTATTCATTAAACATTGGCGTCGTGTACAGAAAACCCGAGCGGTCAAATAATCAGGAATTTTTGGATATATTCGGTTACCAGCTTCAAAGGATGAAAAGAGCTATAGTCTTTGGAGACTTTAATTATGACCTTTTAAAAGAGGATCAAGCTACCACGCTTTACAAAGAAACTCTACAAGAAAGTGGCTACAATACGATCAATAATATAAGTGAAAAGTTCTGCACTCGAGAAAATTCTCTAACCAAGACAATACTTGACCACGTTAATACAAATTTGAAGGAAATTGATACTCATTTTGCTATCATCGAGTCTCCCATGTCCGACCACAAACAAATATATTTCGAACTTAAGAATTACAAAACTAAAACAAAAATAAAAACACATTATGATAAAATTGATTACGAAAAGTTATTTACAATAGTAGCTGATATTAAACAAAGAGACGACTCCTATGCGTCTCTCGAAGACTGATTATTAACCGGATTACAAAATAGTAAAATCAACAAAATCAAGGTTATGAATCCACCTAAACAAGATTGGATTAACAAAGAAATCATAAATAAAATAAATGAGAGAAACAAACTTTTTTATCATCATAAGAGAAACCGAATGAACAAAACTACAGAGCACGATTTTTTAAAGAAACGAAACGAAGTAACTCAAGCTATTCAAAATACTAAAAGCAAATACTACTTCAAACAATTTTCGAACTGCAAGGGAAAACCTGCCAAAATGTGGACTCTTATAAATAATCTTTCTAGTAATAAAGTTAAAGGACCTATAACTGTGACTAAACTGGAAACATCGGAAGGTACAATTTCAGACGAAACAGACATCTGTGAGAGTTTTAACGTATTTTTTTCTACTGTTGGTTCGATATTAGCAAGTCAAATACCTCAAAAATATCATACTACTAAAATATGTACAGTAAAACCAGACGTAGCAGGTTGTGAAAAAGCTAAACTATGTGAGCTTTCCTTTGCTACGAAAGACGAAATAGAAAAAATAATTACTAATTTAAACCCTAACACTAGTTCCGGGCTTGATGGCATAACTACCAAATCCATAAAATGCGTAAAAATTTTGATAATTGATGACCTAACTAGTTGCATAAATAACTCCTTAGAACTAGGTATGTTCCCAGACAGTCTTAAAATTGCAAAAGTCACCCCAATTTATAAAACCGGTTTAAAGTCTGATCCAGGAAACTACCGCCCAATATCAATTCTTCCAGTAATATCAAAAATTTACGAGAGAATTATCTTTAAACGCCTAGATGAGTACTTGTCATCACACAAAATTATTAATGAAAACCAATATGGATTTAGACCAAAAAGTAACACACTTTCAGCAACTGTCGACCTAGTCACTAAAATAAAAATAAGCATAGATCAAAAGCAAATTGCTCTAGGCGTATTTATAGACCTAAAAAGGCTTTTGATACAGTTAGTCATGAACGGTTACTGAGTAAATTGAGTGATTTGGGCATTTCAGGATCTGCATACGACATATTTGCCTCATATCTATCAAATCGACGTCAGGTAGTAAAAATTGGTAAAAATCAAAGTAAGCCGCAACCTATAACCTGTGGTATTCCACAAGGATCGATCCTAGGTCCTCTCCTCTTTCTTATATATATCAACAACATACGGGATATAGGTTTGAAGGGAGATATTACTCTATATGCTGACGACACTAGCCTATTTTACTTTAGTCACTCAGTTCACACGGCTATGGCAGATGCACAAAATGACTTAAATATGTTAAATGTTTGGTTCAAGTGCAATTTACTTACAATTAATATTTCAAAAACGAATTATATAATTTTTTCAGCAAAAAACAAAAAAATTCCTAATAATTTAGCATTAGAAATAGATAATCAGTCAATTACAAAGGTACGACAAGAAAAATATCTCGGGTTAATTTTGGATGCATTTTTGACGTGGAAACCACACATTAATAAAGTAAAATCAAAACTATGTTCTCTCACCGGAGTATTACGTGGCATTGTGCGATGTCTCCCACACGAAATACGTTACACCATATACAACTCGCTTG
Organism: Luehdorfia chinensis; assembly: GCA_019845155.1. Taxonomy (NCBI): domain Eukaryota; kingdom Metazoa; phylum Arthropoda; class Insecta; order Lepidoptera; family Papilionidae; genus Luehdorfia; species Luehdorfia chinensis. The sequence goes on from JAHVAK010000103.1 coordinate 13,954,572, forward strand.
TCAAACCACACATAGATTATCTCATAGAAATTTGGGGCACAGCAGCAAAATCAAATCTAGAAATAATACAAATTGCACAAAATAAACTACTTAAAGTATTGTTTAACTATGATTTTCATACTCCTACCAAAAAGTTATACGAAGAAACAAAAATAATGAATATTACGCAAACCTATATATATAACACATGCTTATTAATTCGTAGAATACTGAACAATGATATACACACACAGATGAGCTTCACGAAAAAGCACCAATCACAACGGATACGATTAAGAAATGCAAATGATTTAAATTTACACTTACCGCGAACAAATTACGGCAAAAAATGCCTTCTGTACGAGGGGGCTAAAATATATAATAAACTACCAAAAGACATTAAAGAATGTAAAACACATTATACTTTTAAAAAATCATTAAAGCATTATATCACAAAAATATAAAAATTACAAATATTGAATTTAGTTCATAATAGCTTCAAAATAATAAAGTTCATCATAAAGTTCATACAGCATCAAACATTATTTTTAATATCGCACTTAAGCCATTAAAGTAATTAATACGCTGTATAATCATTTTAATAAAAATACTACTTCTAATAACAAAAAAAAATACCTTTCAATAAAAATACAAAAAAAAAAAAAAATAATAAGTTTATTACGTCCCTTCTAGTGAAGCTTATCTTTGTGTCTACGTAAGTGTTTTGCTTCGAATAGACCGCATATCTCTTTGTGATGCAAAATATTTTCTACGACTACCTTAATTATGTTTGTAATATTCTGTTTTTGTGTATTTTACGTTTCGTTATCCATGTATTAATGTAAAACACATTTGTATGTAATTTCTCATGTAAGTGAATTAATTTCTTATGGGAAATAAATAAATTCTTAACCTCATTATACAAAACATATATTCCGCCACATCTTTAGAATAGACCAAACATTTAAACCATTGCATACTGCATTGGGTACTTAGTTGTAAGCAACCAATATTGAGCTCATGTAAATGTTGAACAATGGTGGCTTTTAACAATATCTTATCTTGCCACCATACTCTTAATGACATATATATACATAGGATCTTTAGAATCAGGACTATCTTATTTTAAATAACATAGGCACATGTTACAATTAAGTTTTTTACATAACTTAGCAGCTAAAAACCCACTGACATACATAATTGGTTGTTCCTCAAAATTATAAAATAAATCATCTACAATGTCGATCTCTTTTTCTGGCAGTGATAGCACAGGATAAGATTCAATATGAAATAAATAATTTTCTTCAGTTTCAGGCTCTGAATTGTCAAGTGGTCTCTTGTCTCTAATTTCCTGGAAGGAAACAAATAATTTATTATCATACAAGTCAAAAAAACAAATAATATGAATGGTATAAGGGTATTTATATATGTACATACATATATACCCTATACTACACTAATAGCCTATGGGTACTGTCCATTGCAGGAAATAGGCCTCTTTTAAAAAGTTTCCATAAATGCTGTCCTAAACAAGTCGATTGGTAATTGCAGTACCAGAAATATCTCACCTTAGACACTTTCAAGGCCTTTTCCTTCTTTCAGGTTTACAATAATAAATTATAAAATTATTAAAAACTTACCAATTTTGTTTTGTTGTTGAGAAACCACAGATTTATAAATGTCTGGCACATCATCACCAGGGATTATAACTGGTTCACCTGGAAATGATTAAAACATTCCCTCTATAATTTATTCTATTTAGAAATTTATATTTTGTATACTATCTATACAAATACCACATAATATATACAAATACCATAAGTCAATCAATTTAGTATTCAAAACTTACTGTATTTTCTTTCATATGTTTCATGAAATGAAGCCTTTGATGTAGATGCAATTGATATGTATTCAATGATGTCAGTTATTGTCTCCTTATTACCAACAGTCTCTGATTCACCTGCAATATAATAATAAATTAGGTTAGCTAGATACAATATATTAATTTTTCTTTTACTATAAAAACAGCTTTAGATTATTATACAAAGTCATTTAATTTGATATATATATAACTGACATCCACATGGCTTAGTGTTTAACATATAAAAGCTACTCCGATCAGAATTGTATGAGATCAATATTCAATACAATATATAATATATAATATATATAATAAATTTTAAATTGATGTACATACAGGGGTTAACATTTTGCTTTGAGTAATACAATTCCAAATATAATGGAAACTCGGCAAAAATAAGATCTGGTAAAGGTGGATTTGGTAAATTTAATGATGAGACTGCTGATTTCAGCAAGCGATTTTCCTTATCATTAAAACATTCCTGAGAAAAGTGAGAGCCACAGATGTATTTTAGCTCATGCAGCTTTTCTACTGGTAGGTGAATAAAATCTTCACTCCCTGAAGCTTTTATCCACAATCTGCATCTAAAATTAATAAAAATAGAAATGTCTTTACTATAATACATAAAGAATGAGAATATGATTGTAGTAAGCAGTGGTATTATACTAGTTTCACTTACCGGTATGGATCAAGGGGAAAACTAGACAGAAAAACGTTAGACTTGGGCAACCTGCGAATAGCACAAATCGAACACTTCTGATAACGCACACTTTTCATTTTAATATATTTAAGTTATCAAAATTTTCACACACGAAAACTGAAATCTAAAATTTACTTAAATTTCAAACAAATACGGCACCACTCGACGTGATTAGCTGAAATATGAGTAATATAGAAATGTGAGTAATTAGTAATATTGTTTAGGGTAAGAATTTATGCAGAATTTAACTAAAAGCAAAAAAAATAGATTACGATGAAAGTGAACACTTCTCTTCGAAAAAATTCAAACATATCAAAAAAACGTCAAACAATGTCAAAAAAAGATGGAATCTGGAATTACCAACATAACCGCGGTCCAAATTTTTATTTTATTTGGTTGGCTATGCAACGTATAGGGAATTTACGTTTGTCTATTCAAACAAAAATAAACTTTATGACCGAATCCTAAGGATTGAATTATCTTGAAAGATCATGTATACGGATTTTTGTATCGAAGTGTCGACCCACTGATGCTTACTATAGTCTATGCCATTTGTTCACTGCTTTTCTTTGCGACTATTCAAAACAAATATATCGGAATGGAATTCAGAAACGGTTTTACGAAGGCAAATCAAAATAAAGGATTTCTTTAGTAAAAAAAACTTTAGAAACTGAGTGTATTTACAAAGGTAAAATATTTATAAAAAAGTAAGGTTTAATTATGACACTATTTAAAAAAAAAAACTTAATTAAATAAGGTATTTCTTATTAGGATTCTGGATTCTGAACGTATTTTTAGGGCAAGTAAATTGTCAATGTGTCGTGTTGCCACATGATATTTTGAAATACATAGAGTCACGCCTCTTTCCCATAGGGGTAGGCAGAGATCACATCTTTCCACTTGCTACGATCCTGAGACATCTTTAGCTTCCTCTACTTTCATTAGTGTTTTCATACAAGCTCGGTTGTTGCTTTTGACGTAGCCTTTACTTAAAACGATTTCGATCTGATCGTAATACGTTCGCCTACGTTGACCCTTACCGGCTCGCCCATTCACACTCGCCTCATAAATCTGTTTCGTCAATCTTCTTTCATCCATCCTCTCTACGTGTCCAAACCATCTAGGCATCCCTTTCTCTATCTTTGTCACTACATCTTCTACCACACCGCAATTCGCAATCTTATCTACATTAATTTTCATTCCTTTGCTTTGTAGAGCATCATGCATAATATTAACCATCGCCTGCAACTCCTCCTCCGATGATGCTAATATAATCTGATCATCGGCGTAGGAGGCATTTGTCGGTCAGATCATTCATTCTTAATCCAAACGCACTCTCTTATAGATCTTTCAAGCAATTGTCTATAAATAAGTTAAACAGCCACGGCGAAGCCACACAACTCTGTCTACCACTTTTTTCGATGTTAAACCAGTCTGTATAAGCCCCGGTTACCCTGTCACAAGCACTGGAATCCTTATAGTAATTTCAGTGCTTGTATCAAGCTGCCGTTCACCCCATATAAAAACAGTGTCGACCACAGTTCATTCCTCACCACTCTGTCATAGGCCTTTTCCAAGTCTACAAATGCGCAATAGATCTTTTGACTTTGAGCCAAGAATTTTTCGACTATGCTTCGTAAGCAAAAGACCTGATTCATGCATCCCATTCATTTCCGGAATCCCGCTTGTACATCCTATATCTTCTCTTCAGTATCATTCATCACTCTCTTAATCAACACCTCTGCATACAGTTTGCAGACAACGCTGCGCAAGCTAATGCCTCGGTTGTTTTTGCAGTCTTTCTGCACCCCTATTCATTTGTATAGTGGCACGATGACGGCCTTGCACCAGTCTCCTGGTACGTCGCCGTTCCCCCAGCAAAGGTTAAAAGGCGGTACAGCTGACTAGCTACCACGCCCTATCCAGCTTTCAGCATCTATACTATAATTCTGTCATACCCTGCAGCCTTGCCCAATTTCATACTAAACGCTTCCACAATCTCTTCCATGCTTAGATCATTTTCTTTGCAATCTTCATTCATTGTCCCCGAATGGGGCCTGTACTTGCAAACTCCTTTCTCAAATAACTTTTCGAAATATTTCTTTCATCTCTAGGATGTATTCCTCTCCTTTCACAAAACTTCCTTCCTGGTTTCTGATTTTGTCCAATTGCTAGGTTGTATTTTTACCTCTGGACGTTCTTCTTCTCTCTTTCTATTTTGAAACATTATTTACAAAAGAAAGTAAGTAATAAAAGCACAAACGTATCAAATACTTAACTGCACCAACATTTGTATTATTTAATTCGGCAATATTTTTGTTATAATAATCATGTGTCTTTAGTCGAAATAAAAGCAGTAAATTCTACATTTACGTTTTTAAAAATTCTCGCGCGGATAAATAGTTTTGAACGTTACCGTTCAACGCCAATGGCCGCCAGTATCTATCGCTGTCAAGTTGACAGAAATCACTATTAAACGTACGTCAATCATATGATTACTAGTTTGTGTACGAAACAAAACAAATAATGTCTTTATCGCTCTTATTAGAAAAATACGATGTGTCTACAGAAGATGGTCTTCAAAAGGCCTTAAATGAAATCGAAAAAGAAGAGGTAAATTAAGTTGGATAACAAACATAATATAATGGAAAACACCGGCTACCTTATGAACACACTCATTTAACTAGTGATTAGTGACGCTGTTGTTCGAAATCATGGTGTAGTTTTTATTAAAACTTAAAACATACTTTTATTAAATTATTATAGACATTTATTTAACGTTTTTAAACTGTTATGCTTGATTTTTGTTTAATTAATATTATGTTATGATATTAACTGCACCTATAATTCTATTATAAAAAAAAATTCAGTGTTATTATATTTATAACAGTTATTTTAAACTGTTTTTGACAGAGTTTTACTAGATAATGATTTATGGATACTGGTTTTCCATTTTTCTGTGAACTGTAACCAATATCACTAGTTGCTTCGTTTCTCGTATCCTGTGGCCTCTAGTACCCATATAGTATTGGACTGAACACTGATGTTATGTGATAAGATTGGAAGCAGCGTAAATTTAGATTATTTATAGAGACAGAAATGTTTCAATCACAAAACATCTCTTTTCTTTTCAAATTTAATGTCAGTATGGTAACAGGTTATTTTTCTTAATATTACAAAATAAGACCATATTGTTATTTCTCTTGTATCATTATCCTGCATTTCACATACACAACACAACCAGACTGGATGGGATTCCAATACGGGAACTGCAGCATGGAAGCCACATACTCTGACTAAGCAACGCAGTTATCAGATTATTACACTAAATATAATTTCAGAAAATATTAAATGTACTGCAAATATAGCCAAGGTTGTAATGAAATTGATGACATATTAAACCAAAAAGGATTTATCATTATTACACATGAATAATTTACCTAAAATAATTACAGCTGGAAGTCAATGAAGCCCTATCCAATTCATTATCACGCTCATCTTCTCTGGAAGGCAGGCTACGGACTGCCAGCCAGGCTTACACTAAGCTTGGAGAAGTGAAGAATGATGCCCAAACAGCAGCCGATATGGTGGAGAAGACAGCAGCCCTGGCTCGAGATGTCAGTGCTAAAGTTCGACAGCTGGATCTTGCACGGGTATGTCTTAAAATTGTTTAAATATGCTAAGCCAGCATAATTGACCAGGAAGTAGTTGACCTAGTAGCCCGGCCTCTTGATATACTGCTGTGTTCCCCTGCTCTTTCCGAGATAGTAGTATCATAATCATCATCATCATTTCAGCCTATTACAAGTCCACTGTTGAACATAGGCGTCCCCCATAGATTGCCACAGAAGTTTGTAGCTCTCATTGTGAGAGGATTTGCCATAGTTGCCACGCTTGGCAGGCGGGATGGCAACCGCAGTTTATTTATTTAGATGTTCCAGGAAGATGCTGCTGCCCATCTCCTTGTTTTTATTTTCCCTCTGTCGACTTTTACGACACCCACAGGATGAGATGGGGTGGTAGATTCTCTATGACCTCTACCACACGGCACGCTACCTACTAATGGAGAGCAAGAATTTTGTCTGCTAACAAAATGGCGGCGACCCGTCACGTCTCATTTCCGATGAGGGCGAAAAATGGGCTAGAATAGAATAGAATAGAATATTTTTTATTCAATATAGATCATTTACATAATACTTATTGAACGTCATTTTTTTCAAACTACACTGGTTCGCAAAGAAATGCCTCTGTCCTGGAAAGAACCAGTAAGAAACCCAGCGGGATTTTTTTTCAGTCATTTTAAATATACAATTATAGCAGTTTTATAAAGATGTAGAAATAGCTTGGCTACGGATGTGGTCTCTTAATTACCCCAATGGAAAAGGGGTGTGACTGTATGTATGTATAATTAACAAACTAGATACGAGTATGTGGATAGTATGTACATTATTTTAAAAATGACTTAAAAAAAAAAGCCCGCTGGGTTTCTTACTGGTTCTTCCCAGGACAGTGGCATTTTGCGAACCAGTGTAGTTTAAATAATTTATGTAAATAATCTATATTGAATAAAAATTTATTCTATTCTATTCTATATTATGGTCTGTGCTCATTTTTGGGGAACCTTTTTTCTTGTTGTTGCAGTCTCGAGTTGCAGAATGCCAGCGGCGTGTTCACGACTTGATCGACCTGCAGTTGTGCAGCGCGGGTGTAGAGGCTGCTATCAAAGCGCACGACTATGAGACTGGTACGTTTGCAAATTACAACCGCGCAAGATATTGAGAGACGTTTTCCAAATTTTTTTTTTTATATTGCATAAAGTGATGAAACAAGCAAAACGTTCACCTGATGGTAAGTGTACTAGAATTTTCATTGTACACTTCTAGTTAATGAAAGAAAGAAGGAGATATTTATTCGAAGCAATCACAAAAAATCTGGTCACAATATAAACACACTGCCACAGTTTTCTAATTAATGAACATATAAAACAACATTAATAATTAAAAAAAGGAAACAACAATTTGGCAAATGCCGAAAACTTAAATTTAAGGAAAATAAAAAAATAAAATAAAAATAACTAACAAAAAAAGTGGAAAAATTATGTATCTACCTGTACATGGTGAAATGCTTCAAAAAGGATTGCCACTCAGGATATACTAAGATGACCCAACACAACCTCGCCCTGATTTTCAGTGGCATCCTATATTAGTCTCACAATCGGTTGAATTTTTTGTGCCACTTAGAAATGGTGGTAGGATTTCTATGGAGAAATCCGTCTAGGTAGGTACCATCCCAGGGCCAGTTATTCTGCTGTGAATCAGTAAAAGTAAAAAAGTAAAGTTTCAGCCTATAAATGTCCCACTGCTGAGCAAAGGCCTCCTCTCATTTCTGAGAGGGTTTCGGAGGTAGGAAGAATCCGCCACGCTACTCCAATGCGGGTTGACGGAATGCACATGCCTTCGAAATATTTTTTATTTCTCAGACATGCAGGTTTCCTCACGAAGATTTTCCTACACCGCTCAGCACATGGTAAATAGGCACTTAAAATTGCAATTAACAATTTTAGTGGAGCCGGTACCTGGGATCGAACCCAGGTCCCGAGCGCCTAGCCCCTAACCTACGGCACTAGGTCTGCAAATATTACGGTTTCGTAGGTACTATTTCTGTAGGTAACAATTTTGGAGCAGTGTACAGAGTAGTGTGTATATATAATTTAGGTGATGTAATTGCTGTTAGCCCTTTTGGCTTTACAGCTTCATCGGATACTGTGCTCACGGGCCAGGGGCCCGCGTGCCAGGAGCCCGCGTGCCAGGTTTGGTTTGACCCAACAATTCAACTAATTTGCGCTGAGCCGCAATGTGCGATGGTGAGAATCAGCGGCTGGAATTAATCCGAACAATTCCTCTAAACACTCCCCATGGTAGATCTTATAAATATGCAAAGGGATGCAACATCTCTTCGCAAAGCCAGTGGATCAAGCCGATCAGATAGAACATGGTCGTCGACGATTCGAGCCGCTCTTCGTTGAATGCGGTCAAATGGAAGAAGCTCACACTGGGGCGCCCCCGCCTAGAGATGAGAACAGTACTCCATGTGCGGACGAACCTGCGCCTTTTAAAGTTGCAAGCGTTGGGCCGGCATGAAGTACTGTCGCGCTCTATTGAGCGAAGCTTTTTGGAAGCCAATTTGGCATTTCCTTCCAGGTGACCGCGAAACTGAACGTCACTCGATATGTCGACGCCTAGAATACCGATAATGGCTGAAGCAACAAGAGGAGTCCTCTCAAAATGAGGTGATACGACGAAGGGTTTCTTTTTAGCGGTAAACGCGCAAACCTGTGTCTTCTTGGGGTTGAACTGGACTAAATTTAGTCGGCCCCAATCCGAGATTTTGTCTAACAATTCCATCGTCACCACCTTGATGGTTGGCATTCCAGCACAGTGCGTTTTTCGCGCAATTTTCTGTCACGCACAAGCACTATATGGAATCTGCTGTCGCCAGCAGTTTTTCCGGACCGATACGACTTAGGGACCTTCAAGAAAAGAGCCTATTCCTTTCTCAAAGGCCGGCAGGGCATCTGCTATTCCTCTGGTATTGTAGATGTTCATGGGCGGCGGTGATCACTAGGGTCTACCATCAGGTGAGCCGCTTGCTCGTTTGCCCCCCCCCCCCCCCCCCTACTTAAATAAACTCGTACAAAAACCTCTTAATTGGAAGTGTGTGTGCAGGCGCGCGGCACGTGGCGCGGTTCCTGAGCATGGAGCCGGGCTCGGTGGAGGCGGCGCGCGCGCGCGGCGCCCCCGACCCGCGCAGCGACATGGCGCGCGCCGCGCACACGCTGCGGGACCACCTCGTGCGCAAGTCAGTGCCCCTCGCTCTTCTTACAATTTTATTTGTTTTTATATTTTTATTTTTTTTACTCATTTTATTTATTATATTTAAGTATTTTTTTATCTTATTTATTTATTTATTTATTTATTGCATTTGTTATATAAATAAATTGCTGACGGACATCGGACACGTGTGAGCCGTGGTTGCTCGGAGGCTAGGCGCTAGCTTGAAATTTCATAGCACTCGAGTGGTAGCGGCTTAAGAGAATCTACCACCCCATCTCATCCCGTGGGTGTCGTAAAAGTTGACAGAGGGAAAATTAAAACCAGAAGATGGGCAGCAGCATCTTCCTGGAACATCTGAATAAATAAACTGCGGTTGCCAATCCGCCAGCCAAGCGTCTTTACAAAAAAAACTGTCGACATGTTGGCATTTGGCAAATACGAGTATATCAAGTCTTTTAAAATGGTTTTTGACGAAATTGTGACGTCTGACATTGATGAAAAGCTTTCAGCGCGGCAAGCAGCGTGTCAACGTTTGGAAAAGTTTAGGAGTTATTTATGTTTGGGTGAAACCAAACCAAGCCCAATTAAAAAGAGGTCCGCGAGCTCAGCTATCCGACGAAGCCAAGAAGGCTAACGGTATAAACATCATCGAAAATATGCAACGCGTTATTTGAAGTAGGTAGAAATCAGTGAGGAGGAGGAACACATTCATTGGGAATTAGGAACGTCCTGTAACCGTGGAAGCAAGTCTGATATTAAATAAATAAATTAATTATTATATTTATCTTCACTATTGTATAATTCATCAATATCATCATCAGCTTTATAGTTTTTTAACCCGTGTAAAAAAGCCAACCCAAATCAAAGATACATCTGTACTCCCCTTCTTTGAATCGAATTTTGGGTTTTAATTTCTTTTGGCAAATATTTTTTTTATTATAAATACCGTATATACTTTCATAAGCATTGAGTAAAACGCTGTTTTGTTATAACAAACAGACACTTCAATTTAATTTATTTGTATAGATTCCATTTTGTTTCCTAATATAGATTTGAAGAAGCAGCAAGAAAAGAAGACGACGTTGCGGTGGAGCGTCTGTTCAAACTGTTCCCACAGATTGGCCGCACCGAAGAGGGCGTGGATCTATTGGCTAAATATCTTGCCACGCAGGTCGGTACTAACTTAGATGTATCCCAAGATTAATTCTGTACCGACATTTTATATCCCCATTAGAAGAATATACCATCTTTATTTTTTTCCTCACGATAACATGTGATTGAAAAGCGAGTGAAGGCAAAATTAAAACCAGTTGATGGACGGCAGCATGTCCTGGAACATCTGAATAAACGAACTGCAGTTGCTAACCCGCCTGCCTCGCGTGGCAACTATGGCAAAATCCCCCAAAATGAGAGCTACAATCTTTTGTGGCAATCCTGGACAAAAAAAATGAGAATCTGTGATGCGCTGAAATAGCGCTGATGGTTTATTTATTTATGTCAACATATAAATAAATAAAATCAACAATCGTAAGATTTTGCCACTGTCAAAGTAACATAATCGTCATCATAAGCCTGAAGCAGTCCACTGTTGAAGATAGGCCTCTCCCCTTTTTTATCGGATAAATTTACAAGACGGACAAAACGTTTACCTGCCCATAACAGACGCTATGTCACCCAGAATATTTCTGAGTGACACCACTCATATGCCCAGTGATTACACAGTAATGCTGCACACTTCTGCTACACGGTAGAATAACTGGCCCTGGGGTGGTACCTACCTACGGGTTGTTGCATAGGAATCCTACCACCAGCCCTTTCACTGATGTGGTGTTAGCCCGATCTTAGAGTTCACGCATTCAGTTACCGTCAGCCACCTTGCGCATATCGCCGTAATCTATACTAGACGTAGACATGGTCCGGGAAATCTTTGAGATATTTTTCAGTTTTATATCTATCACTTGTTGATCTTGGCGTGCCTATAAAATAAAAAAAAAATCCCGTCAAGTATTATTTGCATAAAAAAAAAGTAAAGTTTCAGCCTATAAATGTCCCACTACTGAGCACAGGCCTCCTCTCATTTCTGAGAGGGTTTTGGAGCTAGGAAGAATCCGCCATGCTGCTCCAATGCGGGTTGGCGGACTTCACATGTCTTCGAAATATTTTTTATTCCTCAGACATGCCGGTTTACTCACGATGTTTTCTTTCACCGCCGAGCACGTGGTAAATTAGCACTTAAAATTGCAATTAACAATCTTAGTGGTGCCGGCACCGGGAATCGAACCCAGGTCACTCGCGTAGTATGAAATTTAAAGCGAGCGCCTAGCCCCTGAGCTACCACGGCTCATTTGCATAATTGCTAAGCAACTCTAGTTCAAAAGTATTCTCATAAAGATAATCTAACCTATTGTCCAAATAAGACAGTCGATAGAATAATACGTAAATTTGCTAAATTCCATGTTCTAACAGCACTCTAGCTAGACGCAAGCAGGGGAAATCCCCGATTGGTTATGGGCATTACCCGGGATAGAATAATCTCTCTTAGTAAAATGGGCTACAAACACAATGAAATGTCTGTTTGGTGTAATAGACGGAGTCGAAAATCCGGAAGGCGTGCGCGACAGAGGGCAGTGCCGGCGCCGGGGAGGCGGCGCACGCGGACGCGCTCACACGCGTGCTGGAGCTCGGCGCGGCCGCCGTGCAGCGCGCGCGCACACTGCTGCTCGCCGCGCCCGCGCAGCTGCCGCGCGCACTGCGCCTCCTGCAGCCCGCGGTCAGTATTCGGTCTGTTAGCGGCTGTTAGCCTTGTCGGCTTTTACAGCTTCATCAGATACTGTGCTGTGCTGCGGCCTGGCTTGGTTTGACCCAAACATAAATAAATAAAGTTTAAGTCATCTAATGACCGTCCGAGGGAGGCTGCGCGCGTCCATTCGGACTGTCGACTTGTGTGTCGGTAACTCTGCTGGAACACGGGTGAATCTTGTGTACGCGGTGTGATTGTTGACTATTGCGCGCCGCTCTCTACGGCGGTCGCGCGTCGTGGTACGTGTTTAAAATTAAAGCTATTGTCTGTGTGTACAGTGTGACTTGCATCGTGATTGACGGTATCGTGGTCAGGAAGAGCTGAGACGTCCGTGTCTTCTAGCACGTTTCGCAGGCGACGTTTGCGTTCGGTAGCGTTTCTGTTTGGTCGGTAATTTGCTGCTTGCTTTAACTGCTGCGTTGCTGTGAGCTGACAGTGTGGTGTGGTGTAGGTGTGTGCAGGCGCGCGGCGTGTGAGCGTGTCGCTGGTGTGTGCGTACTGCTGCGTCGCTGTGAGCTGACAGTGTGGTGTGGTGTAGGTGTGTGCAGGCGCGCGGCGTGTGAGCGTGTCGCTGGTGTGTGCGTACTGCTGCGTCGCTGTGAGCTGACAGTGTGGTGTGGTGTAGGTGTGTGCAGGCGCGCGGCGTGTGAGCGTGTCGGTGGTGTGTGCGTACTGCTGCGTCGCTGTGAGCTGACAGTGTGGTGTGGTGTAGGTGTGTGCAGGCGCGCGGCGTGTGAGCGTGTCGCTGGTGTGTGCGTACTGTTGCGTCGCTGTGAGCTGACAGTGTGGTGTGGTGTAGGTGTGTGCAGGCGCGCGGCGTGTGAGCGTGTCGCTGGTGTGTGCGTACTGCTGCGTCGCTGTGAGCTGACAGTGTGGTGTGGTGTAGGTGTGTGCAGGGCGCGCGGCGTGTGAGCGTGTCGGTGGTGTGTGCGTACTGCTGCGTCGCTGTGAGCTGACAGTGTGGTGTGGTGTAGGTGTGTGCAGGCGCACGGCGTGTGAGCGTGTCGCTGGTGTGTGCGTACTGCTGCGTCGCTGTGAGCTGACAGTGTGGTGTGGTGCAGGTGTGTGCAGGGCGCGCGGCGAGTGTGAGCGTGTCGCTGGTGTGTGCGTACTGCTGCGTCACTGTGAGCTGACAGTGTGGTGTGGTGCAGGTGTGTGCAGGGCGCGCGGCGAGTGTGCGTGTCGCTGTGGTGTGTGCGGTGTCGCTGTGAGCTGACAGTGTGGTGTGGTGCAGGTGTGTGCAGGCGCGCGGCGTGTGAGCGTGTCGTGGTGTGTGCGTACTGCTGCGTCGCTGTGAGCTGACAGTGTGGTGTGGTGCAGGTGTGTGCGGGCGCGCGGCGTGTGCGTGTCGCTGGTGTGTGGGTGTCACTGTGAGCTGACAGTGTGGTGTGGTGTAGGTGTGTGCAGGCGCGCGGCGTGTGAGCGTGTCGCTGGTGTGTGGGTGTCGCTGTGAGCTGACAGTGTGGTGTGGTGTAGGTGTGTGCAGGCGCACGCGCGTGTGAGCGTGTCGCTGGTGTGTGCGTACTGCTGCGTCGCTGTGAGCTGACAGTGGTGTGGTGCAGGTGTGTGTGCAGGCGCGCGGCGAGTGTGCGTGTCGCTGGTGTGTGTGCGTCACTGTGAGCTGACAGTGTGGTGTGGTGCAGGTGTGTGCAGGCGCGCGGCGTGTGCGTGTCGTGGTGTGTGGGTGTCTGTGAGCTGACAGTGTGGTGTGGTGCAGGTGTGTGCAGGCGCACGGCGTGTGAGCGTGTCGTGGTGTGTGGGTGTCTGTGAGCTGACAGTGTGGTGTGGTGGGGTGTGTGCAGGCGCGCGGCGTGTGAGCGTGTCGCTGGTGTGTGCGTACTGCTGCGTCGCTGTGAGCTGACAGTGTGGTGTGGTGTAGGTGTGTGCAGGCGCGCGGCGTGTGAGCGTGTCGGTGGTGTGTGCGTACTGCTGCGTCGCTGTGAGCTGACAGTGTGGTGTGGTGTAGGTGTGTGCAGGCGCACGGCGTGTGAGCGTGTCGCTGGTGTGTGCGTACTGCTGCGTCGCTGTGAGCTGACAGTGTGGTGTGGTGCAGGTGTGTGCGGGCGCGCGGGAGTGTGCGTGTCGCTGGTGTGTGGGTGTCACTGTGAGCTGACAGTGTGGTGTGGTGCAGGTGTGTGCGGGCGCGCGGCGAGTGTGCGTGTCGCTGGTGTGTGGGTGTCACTGTGAGCTGACAGTGTGGTGTGGTGCAGGTGTGTGCAGGCGCACGGCGTGTGAGCGTGTCGCTGGTGTGTGCGTACTGCTGCGTCGCTGTGAGCTGACAGTGTGGTGTGGTGCAGGTGTGTGCGGGCGCGCGGCGAGTGTGCGTGTCGCTGGTGTGTGGGTGTCACTGTGAGCTGACAGTGTGGTGTGGTGCAGGTGTGTGCGGGCGCGCGGCGAGTGTGCGTGTCGCTGGTGTGTGGGTGTCACTGTGAGCTGACAGTGTGGTGTGGTGTAGGTGTGTGCAGGCGCACGGCGTGTGAGCGTGTCGCTGGTGTGTGCGTACTGCTGCGTCGCTGTGAGCTGACAGTGTGGTGTGGTGCAGGTGTGTGCGGGCGCGCGGCGAGTGTGCGTGTCGCTGGTGTGTGGGTGTCACTGTGAGCTGACAGTGTGGTGTGGTGCAGGTGTGTGCGGGCGCGCGGCGAGTGTGCGTGTCGCTGGTGTGTGGGTGTCACTGTGAGCTGACAGTGTGGTGTGGTGCAGGTGTGTGCAGGCGCACGGCGTGTGAGCGTGTCGCTGGTGTGTGGGTGTCACTGTGAGCTGACAGTGTGGTGTGGTGCAGGTGTGTGCAGCGCGCGGCGGTGAGCGTGTCGCTGGTGTGTGGTGTGTCGCTGTGAGCTGACAGTGTGGTGTGGTGCAGGTGTGTGGGCGCGCGGCGAGTGTGCGTGTCGCTGGTGTGTGGGTGTCACTGTGAGCTGACAGTGTGGTGTGGTGCAGGTGTGTGCGGGCGCACGGCGTGTGAGTGTCGCTGGTGTGTGGGTGTCACTGTGTGAGCTGACAGTGTGGTGTGGTGCAGGTGTGTGCGGGCGCGCGGCGAGTGTGCGTGTCGCTGGTGTGTGGTGTCACTGTGAGCTGACAGTGTGGTGTGGTGCAGGTGTGTGCAGGCGCACGGCGGTGTGAGCGTGTCGCTGGTGTGTGGTGTGTCACTGTGAGCTGACAGTGTGGTGTGGTGCAGGTGTGTGCGGGCGCTGACAGTGTGGTGTGGTGCAGGTGTGTGCGGGCGCGCGGCGAGTGTGCGTGTCGCTGGTGTGTGGGTGTCACTGTGAGCTGACAGTGTGGTGTGGTGCAGGTGTGTGCGGGCGCGCGGCGAGTGTGCGTGTCGCTGGTGTGTGGGTGTCACTGTGAGCTGACAGTGTGGTGTGGTGCAGGTGTGTGCGGGGCGCGCGGCGAGTGTGCGTGTCGCTGGTGTGTGGGTGTCACTGTGAGCTGACAGTGTGGTGTGGTGCAGGTGTGTGCGGGCGCGCGGCGAGTGTGCGTGTCGCTGGTGTGTGGGTGTCACTGTGAGCTGACAGTGTGGTGTGGTGCAGGTGTGTGCGGGCGCGCGGCGAGTGTGCGTGTCGCTGGTGTGTGGGTGTCACTGTGAGCTGACAGTGTGGTGTGGTGCAGGTGTGTGCGGGCGCGCGGCGAGTGTGCGTGTCGCTGGTGTGTGGGTGTCACTGTGAGCTGACAGTGTGGTGTGGTGCAGGTGTGTGCGGGCGCGCGGCGAGTGTGCGTGTCGCTGGTGTGTGGGTGTCACTGTGAGCTGACAGTGTGGTGTGGTGCAGGTGTGTGCGGGGCGCGCGGCGAGTGTGCGTGTCGCTGGTGTGTGGGTGTCACTGTGAGCTGACAGTGTGGTGTGGTGCAGGTGTGTGCGGGCGCGCGGCGAGTGTGCGTGTCGCTGGTGTGTGGGTGTCACTGTGAGCTGACAGTGTGGTGTGGTGCAGGTGTGTGCGGGCGCGCGGCGAGTGTGCGTGTCGCTGGTGTGTGGGTGTCACTGTGAGCTGACAGTGTGGTGTGGTGCAGGTGTGTGCGGGCGCGCGGCGAGTGTGCGTGTCGCTGGTGTGTGGGTGTCACTGTGAGCTGACAGTGTGGTGTGGTGCAGGTGTGTGCGGGCGCGCGGCGAGTGTGCGTGTCGCTGGTGTGTGGGTGTCACTGTGAGCTGACAGTGTGGTGTGGTGCAGGTGTGTGCGGGCGCGCGGCGAGTGTGCGTGTCGCTGGTGTGTGGGTGTCACTGTGAGCTGACAGTGTGGTGTGGTGCAGGTGTGTGTCGGGGCGCGCGGCGAGTGTGCGTGTCGCTGGTGTGTGGGTGTCACTGTGAGCTGACAGTGTGGTGTGGTGCAGGTGTGTGCGGGCGCGCGGCGAGTGTGCGTGTCGCTGGTGTGTGGGTGTCACTGTGAGCTGACAGTGTGGTGTGGTGCAGGTGTGTGCGGGCGCGCGGCGAGTGTGCGTGTCGCTGGTGTGTGGGTGTCACTGTGAGCTGACAGTGTGGTGTGGTGCAGGTGTGTGCGGGGCGCGCGGCGAGTGTGCGTGTCGCTGGTGTGTGGGTGTCACTGTGAGCTGACAGTGTGGTGTGGTGCAGGTGTGTGCGGGGCGCGCGGCGAGTGTGCGTGTCGCTGGTGTGTGGGTGTCACTGTGAGCTGACAGTGTGGTGTGGTGCAGGTGTGTGCGGGCGCGCGGCGAGTGTGCGTGTCGCTGGTGTGTGGGTGTCACTGTGAGCTGACAGTGTGGTGTGGTGCAGGTGTGTGCGGGCGCGCGGCGAGTGTGCGTGTCGCTGGTGTGTGGGTGTCACTGTGAGCTGACAGTGTGGTGTGGTGCAGGTGTGTGCGGGCGCGCGGCGAGTGTGCGTGTCGCTGGTGTGTGGGTGTCACTGTGAGCTGACAGTGTGGTGTGGTGCAGGTGTGTGCGGGGCGCGCGGCGTGTGTGCGTGTCGCTGGTGTGTGGGTGTCACTGTGAGCTGACAGTGTGGTGTGGTGCAGGTGTGTGCGGGCGCGCGGCGTGTGTGCG
The DNA here is from genome assembly GCA_019845155.1 of Luehdorfia chinensis. NCBI lineage: Eukaryota > Metazoa > Arthropoda > Insecta > Lepidoptera > Papilionidae > Luehdorfia > Luehdorfia chinensis. The sequence continues at coordinate 13,971,725 of JAHVAK010000103.1, forward strand.
TGTCGCTGGTGTGTGGGTGTCACTGTGAGCTGACAGTGTGGTGTGGTGCAGGTGTGTGCGGGCGCGCGGCGAGTGTGCGTGTCGCTGGTGTCCGCGCGGCAGCTGGCGGCGGGGGCCCCGCGCGGCGCGCTGGCGGTGGAGCCGGCGCTCAACGAGCTGGCGCTGGCCCACTCGCGCCTGCAGCTCTACTTCGCCTTCCTGCGCCGTAAAGCTGAGGTGAGATATATATGAATTTTATAATAACCTCTTATATAGACAAACTTTCAGTTTTTCCTCCAGTTTTTTTTTAATGAAGTGAAGAAACGAGCAAGTCTCTCTGACGATTAGCGCCATATCAGTTGCGGATTCTAGAAAGAACTTTATTCTGTGTAGTGTGTAGTAGTCTGTAGTGTATGGTACAAAGAAGGCGTTACCGGTGTTATGCACTTACCATCAGATGAATTTAAAATTAAAAAATAATAAAAAAAATATGTAATTAATAAAGAAGTAGTCTGTACAGAAAATCAAAAGGTTGGCGTTGGCACTTGTTTTAACATGTCTGGGAATTGTTAAAGAAAAGTGTTAAATCCAGAATACCACTTCCCAACAACCTGAGAGAAATGTAAAACGAATTACTTGAAGAGTTGCAGTACTTGTCCCAAGATACAATAGATAACATTATTCGCAGCATTCCCAGAAAGACGGAAACGTTAGTTAGAGGACGAGGGGGAAACACACGTTATTAGTCTTTCATTTATTTTATGTTGTGTGGTGGGTGCCGTGTGGTGGCGGCTCGTTAAAAGAATACTACCACTCCATCTCATCCAATGGATCTCGTAAACGGCGAGTAAGGAATTAATGTGCACTGTGCACCCAACAGCGCATGGTGGCGATGGGCTCACCACCTGTCACACCAAGTGCATTATATTGTTTTGGTGAAACGTGGATTGTGGCAGTCATCTGTTTTTATAGTGAGTGCCCAGTCTCTGACTACCCCTTATGGGATACAGTCGTGATCTTATGTATGTATGTGTGTAAAATCTTAGTAATCTTAAATTTACAACATTGTTCTTGTTCCCACAAATTCGAGAATAAAGTGTTTTCTTTTTTATTTTTATTATTTTTAATTATATTTCTTAAAGTCGATATTAAAAGATGTTTATGAGTTTGTTACTTCATGTCTGGTTATTATTCGGTTTAATATACTTAAAAGTTATTATTTCTATACTCTGCCTTTTTTTATTGTCCCGCTACTTGTGCCGGTGTGTATAGAATTAGGTGTTACTTTGCCGAAATCAGTTTTACTGGTGGTAGTATTCCTATGCAGGAATCCGTCTAGGTAGGTACCACCCCAGGGCCAGTTCCGCGAAGCAGTACTGTGCAAACATTACTGTGTTTCAGTTTGAAGGGTACTGTGAGCTAGCGTAATCACTGGGCATTTGAGACTTCAGAACTGATGTCTCAGGGTGACGGGCGCAGAATATTCTGGGTGACACCACGCTCCGCCCGCACAGCATTTGCACTTACTATCAGGTGAACGTTTTGCTCGTTTCGTCAATTTTATACAATGGAGGAAAGGAAGTTAATTTGCTAAGATCCGCATGCAAAATATAGAATGGTGTATTACCAACTTTTTGAAGAGACCCGACCCTTCCCACAGTAGCGTGCACGAGCAAACTAACACCACCACCGGGAACCGCCATTTTATACCATTTTATATTTTGCATGCGGATCTTAGCAAATAAACTTTTTTTCTTCATTAATACGTAGATGATCATGTCTGACAACAAGGGATGGGAAAAGTTCGAATACTACTTTTAGCCTTTTTTTAACAGTCCGACACGGCTACATTGCCAGAAGCAGACAGAACCGCCTGCATTGAAGCTGTGGAAAAGATCATAACGGAGAGTGACTTGATGCGCACCGCTCAGGATCTTCTTGGATATTATTTGGAATTGGAGAGGTATTACGATTATTCAATTTATTTTTTGTGTTAACACTGAAGAGTTTCCCAATTCGAATGACAGCACCGGTTCGTATCCGGCTTGTTGGACAAACGTTTAAATATGTAGGTAATGTTATTTAGGTCGCTTTAAATTTCATAGTACGCGAGTGCCCTGGGTACGATTTCCGGTGCCAGGACCACTAAAATTGTTAATTGCAATTTTAAGTGCTGATTTACCACGTGCTCAGCGGTGAAGGAAAACATCGTGAGGAAACTTGCATGTCTGAGAAGCAAAAATACTTCGAAGACATGTGAAGTCCGCCAACCCGCATTGGAGCAGCGTGGCGGATTCTTCCTAGCTCCAAAAACCCTCTCAGAAATGAGCGGTGGCCTGTGCTCAGCAGTGGGACATTTATAGGCTGAAACTTTACTACTAGTGCAATTACTTAAGGAAGGTAATACACTCAGCGTCACAAAAATCGCACCTCTCTGAGTTTGCGCGAAAAATGGCTGTAATGGCTAGAAACGAATTATATTTATATAAATATTGGTATGTTTGAAATGGGTATTTGCATAGCTTTACATTATTAATAAAAAAATCATGAAATCATTAAAACATTTATCATTATAGAGCGTCAAAAATAAACAGTGTCAAATGCTCAAAGCGAGCGTCAAAAATAAGGACGCTACTTACACCAAATAAAAAGGGTATAAAAGGGTCGATCTGGATGAAATATGGGCCAGTCGTAATTTAGAGAGTGTGAAGTGAACACACGTGAACAAGTAACCCAAGTAAGAACAAGTAAAGATGGACACCAGCTCTGAAGAAGCCGCTCAAGTGATTGCCCTATTGCAGTCGGGGATGCGGCAGTGTGACGTTGCTCGACAGTTGAACCTGTCCCGTTTTTCAGTTCGACGGGTGTTCCAACGTTTTCAGCAGACTGGTGGTTATGTTAGAAAACCGGGATCTGGAAGAAAACGGTGCACATCAGAAAGAGATGACCGTTTCATCGTTACGACATCTTTACGAAACCGTTTTACAAATGCTGTTGAGTTGCAACAACAGCTTCGATAAACTCGGAGAACATCTGTGAGTGTTTCTACGATAAGAAGAAGGTTACACGAAAAGAGTTTAACAGCCCATAGACCTGCTAAAGGTCCAAAACTTACTGCACAGCATCGCAGAGATCGCTAGAGTTTGCTCGCAATTATTGCGAGTGGACTCTAGAACAGTGGCGGACCGTACTCTTCTCTGAAGAGACGAGGGTCTGTCTCTTCTGCTATGACAGACGTAGAAGGGTCTATAGAATACAGGGGGAGAGGTTCACACAACCCTGCTTCGAAGAATCCGTCGAATACGGGACGGGAAAACAGAACTTGTGTGCGTTTCCCGGACTCGGGGTGGCCGTGGGCAAGGGTCATTAAATGCTGGTCGGTACATTACTGAAATCCTGGAGGAACATGTGGTCCCGTATGCTGGTTATGTCGGTGATGGATTCATGTTAATGCATGATAATGCTCGTTGCCACACCGCGGCTATTGTACGGGATTATTTACAGGAGGTCGATATCCCTGTTATGCATTGGCCAGCACGAAGTCCAGACCTTAACACAATAGAACATCTCTGGGATGACCTAAAACGGCGCGTGCGAGCTCGAGATCCAGCTCCAGCCACTCTTCAAGAGCTCCAAGATGCGGTACTTGAAGAGTGGGAACAAATACCCCAAGAGGCTGTTGCGATCCTTGTAAGGTCCATGAAAGATCGCATGGAAGCCGTTATCAAGGCAAGGGGGGGTAACACTAGGTTTTAAGAACTTTTTTTGTATTAAGTTTTTTTTTAAATTATTAATTTGCAAATTTGTACATACCCTGTCTTTTTCTTTAATTTCTCTTTCGTCTCGTTATAAAAGTAAAATTCAATTAAAATTCCTGAAAGCTAATGAAATTACCTTTCGAATGATACCCTCAAACCACAATATTGCCATTGGCCTGTTGTGTTAAAATAGTATTTAAATTATTTTTTTCGGATTTGCGATTTTTTTGACGCCGAGTGTATATACACCATTTTTTATTTCGCTTACGCATCGTAGAAAATTAACTATCTTTCCCAACATAACGATAATAAAGAGACAAGAATAAATAAATTTATCCTAAGATCAATTACATGCATCCATATAGTTACGCCTTTTTCCCATATTCCCTTTTCGAGGTGACTGGTGGCAAACAACACCGCCATTTTGATATGAGTAAAAAAATCTTACTCCGGATTGCGTTCCCACGAGCAGTATAGTGACAGCATTGCATATATATACACAATAACAATATAATATGTATGGTGTTATTTTAAGCACGAATAAAGGCTGTTCGTACAACACTTTACTTTTTACTTTACTCTGCCGGACACCTATGGGCTAAGATCAATCATATCTTCGTTTAAGTTTTAATTGTTAAGCCTGTTGTATTTACGACATTTCGTAGATTCAGACAAAAACTGCAGAAATATTTCGCATTTTGTTTAAATGAAAGAAGTAGTTCTAAATACTCAATAAAATTAAATATAAACACTAATTAGTGTTTTGTTTTTATTAAGGCTCACATAAAATGCAAAATTTGTGTAAATATTGTGGCAATAGTCCTCATATGTTATCCACAGCAACTTAAAAATGATATCCGATATGTTCAAATTTAATCGATGTTATCATAAATGATTTATTTTATGTAATGTAAACATTTTTAATGGTATTATTGAAAAAAAAATCCTTTGGCCCATGAGGGGATCGAACCCGCGACCTTCGCGTTATTAGCACGACGCTCTAACCAACTGAGCTAATGGGCCATGGCAAAGTTGTTCGAATATTATGTACGCATTATCAATACATATTAATTGTCTTATTCATAAAAAATACCTTTGATAGATTTATAACACTGAGTAAATATAAAGCTAATTGGGCCTACAAAACGTTTTTTTTTATTGTACAAAGTGATGAAACGAGCAAAACGTTCACTCGATGGAAAGTGCAACGTCCGCCCATAACAAATGCTGTCACCCACAAATCTCTGTGTGACACCACACTGTGCCCATCACTCTGAGACATAAGTTCTTCAGTCTCATATGCCCAGTGATTACGCTAGCTATCAGTGCCCTTCAAACCGAAACACAGTAATGTTTGCACACTACCGCTTCACGGCAGAATAACTGGCCCTGCGGTGGTACCTACCTAGACGGATTGCTGCATATTATAAAATTCCGCTATGGGACACATCAACATGGTTATGTTGACGTCCTAATCTTTCATATCTACATAGGTGAAACGTCTGTGATTTTGTATATATTTGACCGCAAACATCTGTCAAAAATGAGTAATCTACTACTATACAACTATACGACATATACGACTATAAAAATCTTTTATACTTTTTTATGAATAAGACCGTAATACTGAAACTAACTCTCTCTGATCCTCTGTCTGTTTGTTACCTTTTCACGGTTCAACCGCTGAACCGATCTTGTCGAAATTTGGCACAGAGATAGCTTGCATTCTGGTGATGGAGATAGGATACTTTTTATCCCGGAAAATCAAAAAGCTCCCACGGGATATATGAAAACCTATACCCACGCGGACGTAGTCATGGGATCAGCTACAGTGTGTAATAAATTTCGATAATTTTTGAAATAAATAAAGGCTTAAGGTTAAATTTTCTTTTGACAATTATATAACACGCTTTACTAGACAGTTTCCACCGTAACTTGATCCCTTGTACTACTGTGTTTCCGTATACAGAAGAGGTCATTTAAAATGGCTGCTGTCAATTTTTAGGTGAGTATGCAGTTGGTTATATATTTCATATATTAGTCCAAATATACGAAAATAGGATTTATAATATTTTAATATGATAATATTTTTGAAAAACCTTCGTTTAAAAGTAGATCTAGATCCTTATTTGTATATTCTTTATATTGGATCGTACTTTGCAGATGATGTGCTAGAAAAAATAGTATAGAAAGAGAAGTAGAGGAAGAACTCTATTTTTAATCGACTACACGAGTCATCGAAGCATTTTTTTTCTCATTCATTCAGTCTTCCACACCATTGCGGTGCCAGCATAAAACTGATAAAATTATCGAAAAAATATATTTATATACGATTTAAAAAGGTTTGGTTAAAAAAGGCATTTTCTGAAGTAGGTGTCAATTTAAAAAAAAATATACAAAAATTAACATATTTTTTATTTGACAGTTTTTTCGGGCTTATAAAACTAATTAGATGCAACATTTAATTTTCTTTGACGGCGAACTTTATACTGCCAAATGTACGTTAGCTGCGCGCGCGGAACTCTGTTGCCTGCAAAAATTTTACTATCAACGCGCGATAAGAACTATCTATTATTTAATAAATGAGTGATTTTACCACTTAATCAATTAGTTAATAGAATCAGGCGTTACTTTGCGGAAATCCATGATAATGAAGGAAAGGACACTAAGGAATTTAATAAGATCCGCATGCAAAATATAAAATGGTGTATTAATATACACCGGCGGTGCTCTTTAAAATCTAGGTACCTAATGGTACCTAGATTTTAAAGAGCACCGCCCGCCCTCCCTCTGTCAGTAGCGTGCACAGGCAAACTAACACCGCCACCAGATACCCTCCGCCACTACAATACTCACTCGGCGGTTGTCTGTCGTAGTGTTGATACTTTTTTTTTTAAAACGATGCAACGATGCGCTTTACAGACATAAATTCCACATGCACAAACACCCAGACCCGGAACAACTATTTGTAGGCCATACAAATATTTGTCCCGTGCGAGAATCGAACCCGCGACCCGCGGCACAGAAGCCAAGGGCTTAGCCACTGCGCCAACCGAGCCGACTAATGTTTTGAGGCGAAACAAGTGTCGTAGTCTCGACTTCAGTGGTGTATACTACTTAGTGGTAGTATTGTAGTGGCGGAGGGTATCTGGTGGCGGTGTTAGTTTGATTGTGCACTCTACTGAGGAAAGGCGGGCGGTGCTCTTCATAAACTAGGTAATATACACCAATTTTTCTTTCCTTCCTTCAATTAATCATTAATATATGTGTAGGTACTTCCTGGAAGAGAGTGTGAACAAGGCGCTGAAGCTGTCGACGGCGCAAACTGTCGTCCCCTCCAGTCTGGTGGACGACGTGTTCTTCATCGCTAGGAAAGTCATAAGGTAAAATTCCGTTGATAAATTAATTGTAAAAACTTACCAGCATAACATAGACAAAATAGAATATATTGATTCCCTTATCCATACTAATATTATAAATGCGAAAGTAACTCTCTCTGTCTCTCTGTTTGTTACATTTTCACGGATGAACCTGTCTTGACGAAATTCGGCATAGGAATAGCTTGCATCGTGGAGACGGACATAGGATACTTTTTTCCCGTAAAATTAAAAGAGTTCCTACGCTACTTTTAAATAACCCAAATACCCGCGGCGTAGTCGCGGGCTTCACCTAGTTAATTATGTATATATACACAGATTATCTTACAGAATACATATGAAACATTCCAGAAACTTCCGCCAACCCGCATTGGAGCAGCGTGGCGGATTCTTCCCAGCTCCAAAAACCCTCTTAGAAATGAGAGGAGGCCTGTGCTCAGCAGTGGGACATTTATAGGCTGAAACTTTACTTTTTACTTTTATACAATCCGTATCACATAAGAAAGAGAGAACACGTCAGTGCGTTGATATATACGATGAACATGCGTATTTATCTGAAAAAAAATATTTATTGTGCTTAAAATAATAGTCGATGGGTGTTCGGCAGAGTAGAATAGCACCTACCTCTTACCTACCGAGGTGTCGTAAGAGGCGACTAAGGCATTGTACAGACAGCCTTTATTCGTTGAAAATAATACGATAATATAAAATGCTCTCACTATACCGCTCGTGGAAACGCAAAGGGGGTCAAGAATTTCAACTCGTTTCCTGCGGGGGTGAGAAGTGGGCTGTGATTTTAGCCACCTTATATATAAAAAAGGCGAGATTAGATGTATGTATCTAAACTAACATGTTCTTCTTTTTTGATACTGGCAATTAGCTACCAAATCGAGCCATTTTTGCGAATGTCGAGAAATAATTAATTAAATAAATAAAAAATTACTTAGTTTCGATCAACAGTAAAATGATAGTAGACTTTTAGTGAAGATTTGTTAGAGTGATGAGAATGATGAAGCTGTTGAAGATTTGCTGGACTGATGGAAACAAAACGAAAAGTACAAATTTGGTCTTGAATTGAATTTATCGAATCGCTGTACACTTTCGTTTGCTGCATAATAAACTGTCAATATTAAACATAAAAACTCCAAAACTATACACAAAAATTAACAAATTAAAAAAACTACAGCCTATTTTCGAGTTGGCACCAAAAGCCAATAAGATGTTTATTAGTTTTATAAGTTATTAAAAATGTGGGGTCGCTGCGAAGGCGCAGCATAACAACGGGCAGCGTGGACGGTGCCTGTGCGGTGCTGAACGAAGCGGCCGCGGCGCTGGAGAATTCGGTGGCGGGCTGCCTGCGACGCCGGCTGGCCGCGCCGCCCTCCGAGCCGCTGCCGCTGCCGCCGCCCGGCGCCGCGCCGCAGCGCAGCGCGCCGCACGACGCCACGCTGGCGCAGCGCCTCACGCGGGAACTGGACGCGCAGCGCGCACTCTACCTGGTCAGTGGCCCCGCTGCACCTTGTCACTATATGCCGCAGCGCAGCGCGCCGCACGACGCCACGCTGGCGCAGCGCCTCACGCGGGAACTGGACGCGCAGCGCGCACTCTACCTGGTCAGTGGCCCCGCTGCACCTTGTCACTATATGCCGCAGCGCAGCGCGCCGCACGACGCCACGCTGGCGCAGCGCCTCACGCGGGAACTGGACGCGCAGCGCGCACTCTACCTGGTCAGTGGCCCCGCTGCACCTTGTCACTATATGCCGCAGCGCAGCGCGCCGCACGACGCCACGCTGGCGCAGCGCCTCACGCGGGAACTGGACGCGCAGCGCGCACTCTACCTGGTCAGTGGCCCCGCTGCACCTTGTCACTATATGCCGCAGCGCAGCGCGCCGCACGACGCCACGCTGGCGCAGCGCCTCACGCGGGAACTGGACGCGCAGCGCGCACTCTACCTGGTCAGTGGCCCCGCTGCACCTTGTCACTATATGCCGCAGCGCAGCGCGCCGCACGACGCCACGCTGGCGCAGCGCCTCACGCGGGAACTGGACGCGCAGCGCGCACTCTACCTGGTCAGTGGCCCCGCTGCACCTTGTCACTATATGCCGCAGCGCAGCGCGCCGCACGACGCCACGCTGGCGCAGCGCCTCACGCGGGAACTGGACGCGCAGCGCGCACTCTACCTGGTCAGTGGCCCCGCTGCACCTTGTCACTATATGCCGCAGCGCAGCGCGCCGCACGACGCCACGCTGGCGCAGCGCCTCACGCGGGAACTGGACGCGCAGCGCGCACTCTACCTGGTCAGTGGCCCCGCTGCACCTTGTCACTATATGCCGCAGCGCAGCGCGCCGCACGACGCCACGCTGGCGCAGCGCCTCACGCGGGAACTGGACGCGCAGCGCGCACTCTACCTGGTCAGTGGCCCCGCTGCACCTTGTCACTATATGCCGCAGCGCAGCGCGCCGCACGACGCCACGCTGGCGCAGCGCCTCACGCGGGAACTGGACGCGCAGCGCGCACTCTACCTGGTCAGTGGCCCCGCTGCACCTTGTCACTATATGCCGCAGCGCAGCGCGCCGCACGACGCCACGCTGGCGCAGCGCCTCACGCGGGAACTGGACGCGCAGCGCGCACTCTACCTGGTCAGTGGCCCCGCTGCACCTTGTCACTATATGCCGCAGCGCAGCGCGCCGCACGACGCCACGCTGGCGCAGCGCCTCACGCGGGAACTGGACGCGCAGCGCGCACTCTACCTGGTCAGTGGCCCCGCTGCACCTTGTCACTATATGCCGCAGCGCAGCGCGCCGCACGACGCCACGCTGGCGCAGCGCCTCACGCGGGAACTGGACGCGCAGCGCGCACTCTACCTGGTCAGTGGCCCCGCTGCACCTTGTCACTATATGCCGCAGCGCATTCGGATCCTATAAATAATAAAATTCAAGCATACCACTACGAGACTTCAAGACACAGTTAGCTCTTCCTGCGTAGATCGGATCAAAAACAATAATTTAAAGCTGAAGGTACTCCAGGACAACTATGACATCGGACATCTGTCACCTCAGTGCTCCCGTGACCACGGGTGCTTTAAAGCGCTATAACGTCGGGTTATTAGTTATTTATTGAGGCAACAAACAGTCGTTTTCAAATAAAATAAAATAAAATTGAATACAAAATGACCTACAAAGTGCCATAACTTAATAACATTTTTATAGAAGAGGAGTACAAATAAGTGACTTAATACTTTATATTAAACAACTTAACTTAATATCTAAAATTTAAACAATAATGATGAGATAACTTAATTACTAAATTAATTAGGTTTTATATTCATACTACTTATAATTGATATATTTAACTATACTAATATATATACTATTACTTAATTTATCTTACTATCTAATATGTATTTAACAACTAGTTTTTTAAACAGTGTGAGGGAGTTGGAGAAAATGGCGATATGTAACAAAGATTTATTGTAAAATGTGCATGAACGTCGAAGGAATGTATTTTTTGCTTAATTTGTACGACAATGAGGAACATAGGAAGTATCCTTGGAACGAGAAGAGTATTTTTAATGTAATCCTTTCCAAAAGTGCTGCAGAGTTAACATGACCATTCAATAATTTGTACAGGAAAATAGTTTGTACATAGTTACGCCTGTCCTCCATCAGTTGTAATGGTACAAAATTAAACGCGATGCAATCCGTAAAAATAAGCTTTTTTTAAATGTGCAGCGTTCGCGTAAAAAAAAAGTAAAATTTCAGCCTATAAATGTCTCACTGCTGAGCACAGGCCTCCTCTCATTTCTGAGAGGGTTTTGGAGCTAGGAAGAATCCGCCACGCTGCTCCAATGCGGGTTGGCGGACTTCACATGTCTTCGAAATATTTCTATCCCTCGGACATGCAGGTTTCCTCACGATGTTTTCCTTCACCGCTAAGCACGTGGTAAATCAGCACTTAAATTTGTTGAACAATATTAGAGGTGCTGGCACCGCGGATCGAAACCAGGTTACTCGCTTACTATGAAATTAAAGGCGAGCACCAGGCCCCTGAGCTAACACGGCTAGCGTTCGCGTGAATATAAGAAATGATTAAGAGTGATCGATAATGAATAAGCAGGAGTACATAAACGAGGCGGAATCCGGCGCGGAGTGGTCGGAGCGGCTCGCCGCGGAGGCGGTGGGTCTGGGCGAGGCGCTGTGCCGCGGCGAGGCGGAGCGCGCCAAGCTGCGCTCGTGCGCGGGCGGGCTGGCGGCGGCGGCGGCCGCCTTCCGCCACGCGCGCCACGTGGCGCTGGCCGCGCTGCGCGCCGCGCTGCAGCCGCGCGCACACGCCTGGGCGCACCGCCTCGCCGACCCCGTACCCGATACAGGTCACCCAGCCGCTATTATTTCATAAAAGTCACGGAACGAGCACAACGTTACACGTTACGTTTCACTTACCATCCGGTGAGCCGCTTGCCCGTTTGCCTCCTCTAACATAAAAAAAAACGTGCACCTGATGGTAAGTGCAACGTCTGCCCATAACAAATGCTGTGTGACCAAGAAAATTCTGTGTGACACCACACCGCGCCCGTCACCCTGAGTCATCAGTTCTCTCTAACATGCCCAGTAATTACACTAGCCCTCAGTGCCCTTCACAGTAATGTTTCACACTACTGCTTCCCGGCAGAATAACTGGCCCCGGGGTGGTGCATACCTAGACCGGATTCCTGCATAGGAATCCTAACACCAGTGAAATGCCAACTAACTACCAAATCGAGCCGTTTCAGCCAATCATCATCATCGTCTTTATTATTTGTTCATTTATTGAAACAATCGTAAACTATTTCAATGCCAAGTAACATGTCCGTGTATAAATAAATTGTTTTTAGTTAACATGACCATTCAATACTGACAAAGACTAACTGACAAAGACATCAATATGAACAACATTTCAATTGACGGTAAAATGATAATTGACTTTTACGGAAGGTTTGCTGGACTGATTAACAGTTCGAAAAGTGCAATCTTTGTCTTGAAATTTCCAATCACTGTACACATTCACGAGCTTCATAATAAACTAACAAGATTAAACATCAAATCTCAAAATAAACACAGAAAGAATTTGAACAAAGTTCAAATGAAAGCACTACCGCCGCTTTTCGGTTGGCGCCAAAAGTCCGCCGAGCACATCACTGTCGGTGAGCACTGTCAAGCTGAAATTGCTGGGAATTACAAACCATAGATTTCAGATTTTCTGCAGTTGCCTCCGTAATTAAATAACTATAATAGAAAGAAGAAGAAGATAGGTAGATAGACAGAAAAACAAAATAGAAGATAGATGAGTAGTGGGAAAATTGAGCAAGTTTTTAGTCAATTATATGCACTATATGGGCAGCCCAATATGTTTACGAAAATATTTTTTAATTATTATATATTATATTATTTTTGTTGTATTTGTATTTGAAACATTTTTTGTGGTTTATTTTATGAATAGTTTTTTTTTTCTTTATTATTATCGTATAAAGTGACGAGACTAGCAAATGCCCACTAGCTCTCAGTGCCCTTCAGACCGAAGCACAGTAATGTCAAACAGTACTATGTTTCAGTTTAAAGAGTACTGAGAACTCGCGTAATCACTGATGAGACTTAAGAACTGATGTCTCTGAGTGACGAGCACAGTGTCGTGTCACACAGTAATGTTCTGGATGGCACAGCATTTATTACGGGCAGACGTTGCAATTACCTTGTGATGACCGTTTTGCTTGTTTTGTCACTTTATTAAATAAATTAAAAATCTACTAATGCCTTAAGGCTAGATTACGTCATTTGTCTTATTGAAATCATGTTTCTTAACGAAAAAACGCTGCCCTATTCCAAGATTCCATGTTATCTCACTTCAGCCGTCATAAGTCCACTGGTGAACATAAGCCCTTCCCCGATTATGGGGATTTGGCAATAGCTGTCACGCTTGGAGGACGGGTTGGCAACCGCACTTTATTTATTTAGCAGTGCCAGGAAGATGCCGCTGCCCACCCATCTCCTGGTTTTCATTTTCCCTCTATCAACTTTTACGACACCCACAGGACGAGATAGGGCGGTTCATTCCCTTGGTCCGTCACAACACGGCTATCACTACATCGTATTGTTTCAAACGAAGTTTATCAGGGGACTTCCTCGACACTTCAAAATGAATTTGATAGAAACCTACCAAATGCGCTTCAAGAGCTTCCGTGACGACTTTATAAAAGTTAGGTGCGCTACATAATAAGCTATTTGATAGGAACCTACCAAATGCGCGGCAAGAGCTTCCGTGACGACTTTATAAAAGTTAGGTGCGCTGCATAATAAGCGATTTGATAGGAACCTACCAAATGCGCGTCAAGAGCTTCCGTGACGACTTTATAAAAGTTAGGTGCGCTGCATAATAAGCGATTTGATAGGAACCTACGAAATGCGCGTCAAGAGCTTCCGTGACGACTTTATAAAAGTTAGGTGCGCTGCATAACAAGCGATTTGATAGGAACCTACGAAACGCGCGTCAAGAGCATCCGTGACGACTTTATAAAAGTTAGGTGCGCTGCATAATGAGCGATTTGATAGGAACCTACGAAACGCGCGTCAAGAGCATCCGTGACGACTTTATAAAAGTTAGGTGCGCTGCATAATGAGCGAATTTGATAGGAACCTACGAAATGCGCGTCAAGAGATTCCGTGACGACTTTGCAAAAGTTAGTTGCGCTGCATAATAAGCGCTTAGCGGGTCGCGCGCAGTTTGTCCAATGAAACAATATGACAGAGGAGATGGAGGAGGAGGCGAGCGCGCTGCCGGCCGCGCTGGAGCTGCTGAGCGAGGCGGCGCGCGCGCAGCTGGCGGGCGCGCCCGACGAGCTGCTGGCCGCCGTGCTGGCCGACCTCACCGCGCGCGCCGAGCACTGCATCCTGCGCCAGCACTACGACCGGGTCAGTCTGCACCCTGCATCTTCTTCACCGCTCATCTTACGATCACTACATCATGTAAAGGAAAGAAACTTCATTTGCTAAGATCCGCATGCAAAATGTAAAATGGTGTGTATTACCTAGTTCTGAAGTGCACCGCCCGCCTCTCGCTGAACAGCGTGCACCAGAAAACCAATACCGCCTACAACTACTACCACTAGCCAATACACACCACTGAAGTCGAGAACACGACACGTGTTTCACCTCAAAACGAGGCACTCGGCAGTTGACAGTCGTAGAGTCAATATCACTTGATAATGCCTCGTTTTGAGGTGGCTCCCGGTGGCGGAATTGGTATTCTTGTGCACGCTGTTGTGAGAGGGCGGGCGATGCTCTTCAAAACTAGGTAATACACACCATTTTACATTTTGCATGCGGATCTTAGCAAATTAACTTTCTTTCCTTTACTATAATGGATTTCCGCAAAGTAACGCCTGATTCTATTAACTAGATCACTACATGTTCCATACTTTTGTAGCGACATCTATGTCGCCACATGAGAAGCTCAATAAATATCTCATACATTCCATAATCGCGCTGTGAAAGTTTCTGACATGCAAACTATATACAACATCTAAAACACTACTAATAAGAGGAGACGGTAGGTTTATAGGCGGTAGGATTGCTGTGCGGGAATCCTTCTAGGTAGGTACCACCCCAGGGTCAGTTATTCTGCCGTGAAGCAGTAGGTGTGTGTTTCAGTTTGAAGGACACTGTGAGCTAGCATAATCACTGGGCAATTGAGACTTAAGAATTGATGTCTCAGGGTGACGGGCGCAGTGTGGTGTCACACAGAAATGTTCTGGGTGACACAGCGTTTGTTATGGGCAGCCGTTGCAATTACCATCCGGTGAACGTTTTGCTCGTTCAGCGACTTTCATCAAATTAAAAAAAAGTCACTTGCGATCTTATTCGTAGAAAGCCTTGTTACAAAAAGATTACTCATTTTTGACAGATGTTTGCAGCCAAATATATATATACAGATGTTTCAACTAGATATGAAATTTGATTAGGACGACAACATAACCATGTTTAAGTATCCCATAGCGGAATTTTAACCCGTCCGATCCCACCGCATATCGGCCTATAAGCCTCCTCAAGGCTCTAGGCAAGATATACGAACGCCTACTACTCGCCCGCTTAAGAGACTTCATGCAGTCTCGAGGGATCCCCATCCACGAGCAGTTTGGATTCCGAGCCAAACACTCATGTACCCAGCAGGTGCACCGCATAACGGAGCACATTCAATCCCGCTTCATACGCGGGCTTCATACTGCAGCGCTCTTCTTCGACGTGGCGAAAGCGTTCGACAAGGTCTGGCACAACGGGCTCGTATACAAGTTATACGGACTCGGTGTGCCAGATCGCCTCGTACTCATCATACGAGATTTCTTACGCAGTCGAACCTTTCGCTACCGCATCGAGGGAGTGCGATCCGAACCACATCCCATACTAGCCGGCGTACCACAAGGCTCAGTCCTAGGTCCCGTGCTCTACACCCTTTTCACGAACGACATACCGCACACCAGCGGCGTCGAACTCGCCCTCTTCGCAGATGATACCTGCCTATATGTGTCTGGACGTAATCCAGACACTATCTCTAAACGCCTCCAATCCGCAGCCCGAACCCTCGGGAACTGGTTTCGGAAATGGAGGATCGAGGTCAACCCCATCAAAAGTGCAGCCATGTTCTTCTCGCGGCGCTTAACGCCGCGCCTCCCCACCATAGAGTTATTCGATCGTCCAATGCCCTGGGAAAAGACAGTCAAATACTTAGGTGTCCTATTAGACTCGAGACTCAGCTTCGGTCCACATATTAACCGAGTAAGGAACCGAGCGGCGTTCGTCCTCGGCCGATTACATCCGTTACTAAATAAAAGTAGCAAAATGTCCCTACGTAATAAAATTACACTTTACAAAGCCTGTATTCGGCCAATTATGACATACGCAAGCCCCGTATTTGCGCATGCCCCCCCGCGTCAAATTCACAGACTTCAGGTAATACAAAATCGATTCATGCGTAAAGCCACGGGAGCACCGTGGTTCGTGCGTAATGCTAACCTTCATATCGATTTAGGGCTTCCTACCATAGCCCAATATCTAAAGTTGGCCTCTCGCCGATACTTCGACTCTGCTGCCACGCACCCCAACCCACTGGTTGTAAGTGCCGCCACATACAACCCCCTCGCGATACACCAAAACTCGACCCGCGGAAAAAGGAGACCGAGGCACGTCCTCGAGGACCCTGACGACGCGACCACTAGGGCCCAAGCGCTCTACTCATCACTACACAAACACACAACATCACCATCATACCGCCCCCGCCGTCGGCGAGGGCGTATCAGACAAAGTTATTCGCAATACCGCCGCATCTCAGGTCGGTTCTCCCCTAGTAGTAGTATCATAAACAGAAGCGTCGCTGGAGTTTCTTGCGCCATTTCTTCTCCAGCGGAAACGCATTCTGAATTGGTGGTAAACTTATCTAATAATAATCATGATAATAGTAATAATAGTAGTAGTAATATTGCCCTCCCGATTGCAGTAACTGACTGGGCCCTTGCGCCAGTCATCCATAAATAAAGGTTTCGGCTAAGCGCCCTCAGCGCTATGCCACCTTTCAATCCGGCGAAGCTGTAAAAGCCTTCGGGCTAAAAAAAAAAGCGGAATTTTATAATATATTTAGTAGGAAATCATAATTATTCAGCGTTATAAATCTATGATACATACATACATACATACATAAGATCACGACTGTATCCCATAAGGGGTAGTCAGAGACTGGGCACTCACTGCGAAAACAGATGACTGCCACAATCCACGTTTCACCAAAACAATATAATGCACTTGGAGTGGTGAGCCCATCGCCACCATCCGCTGTTGGGTGCACAGTGCAGTTTAATTCCTAAATCTATGATAAGTATTTTTTTATGAATACGGCCTTTGGAGTTTTCATTTTGACAAAAGTAAAGTATTGTTCTCGTTCATTGTATGTATCTCATTGTATCTTACAATATACATAGATACAGTCACGCCATTTTCCTATATAAGGGGTAGGAAGATTTTTATTAAAATGACCATCTGCAGCAATTGTAGTAAACCAGTAAAATCTGGCGATATGAAAGCTTGCAACAGGTGCAACGCCACGTTTCATTACAAGTGCCTAGGTGTCCCTGTGGATAATTTTGCAAAGGAGTAAAAAAACTTAATAAGGCCAACTGGAAGTGCTCGGGTGGCCGGGACGTCGACCAACGAGGAAAAAGTTCTACTACACCTTTTGCTGCCCACATCACTCCCATTTACAAAAAGGGAGACCAAGCCGTCATTACACACTATAGGCCAATATCAATTTTATGATCTCTTGTTAACTGTTTAAATCCATTATTCAAAAGCGAATTTACTACTACTTCAAACCACGATTTGACGTCATGTGCTTCTAGCTTTCTACCAAAGAGATACGTTAGTGATACACCGTATACGATAGTGATACGACCATTTTCTTAATGTTCCCGGGAAACACAGTGTCTCAATTTCTGACCTTACATTCTATGAATTTAGTGAACATGAATCCCTTTTTGATTTTAGATCGGTAAATGAAGTTATTGTGTCGAAAGTTATAGGTTCACTCTAATTCAATGCAACTGGGGCTGATAAGATCTCCCTAGAAATTCTCTTGATGACTCTTCCAGATACCTTAAATAACATTACAACAATTATAAACTCCTCCCTGGAAACTGGCGTATTCCCGGATCAATGGCAAACTGCGTTGGTGAGGCCTTTGGCAAAGAAAAGCAATCCTGCAGAACTAAAGGACTTCCGTCCGATCAGTATTTTACCTTGTCTGTCTAAAGTTCTCGAGAAAATTGTTTGTACGCAGTTGACTGATTTCCTGGAATCTCATAACTTTCTGCCCATCTTACAGTCCGGTTTTAGGAAACAGAGGAGCACTACTACTGCTCTCGTTACCGTTGTAGACGACATACTAACTGCACAGGATTCTGGCGAGGGTACAATACTGGTTTTTTTGGATTTTTCTCGTGCTTTTGATGCAATAAATATCCCGTTGCTTTTATCGAAAATGTCATTTTACGGTCTTAGTACCCGGGCCATACGATGGTTTGATAGCTATCTTAGTAACCGTAAGCAGTTTGTTGAAATTTAAAACGTGGATGGAACAATATTGTTATCGGAGTGCAAACGAGTAAATAGAGGAGTTCCCCAAGGCTCAATTTTAGGCCCGTTACTTTTTATTTTATACACCACCGATTTAACTGAATACATTAAATATAGTAATTATCATATTTTTGCCGATGATACGCAGATTTACATACATTTCAAGCCTCCAGGTGTTCAGGAAGCTGTTAAAAAATTAAATGCTGATTTAGATCGTATAGCATCATGGTCTGAACAAAACAACACACTGGTTTTAAATCCAAATAAAACTAAATTTATGATATTAGGTTCCAACAATCAAGTTAAAAACATTGGTAAAAGTGATCCCCAAATTTTTATAAGAGGAGATCGGATAGAAAGAGTACTCGAGTACAGAAATTTAGGTGTTATTTTCGACGAAAAACTTAGATTTGAAGGTCATATGCAAAATGTAGTTCGGAACTGTTTCTACAGGATACAGCGTGTACAGAATGCTTGTGCAAGATACTGTTTTGACATTCCACCTCGTTCGCATGTCACTCCTTATCTTAACGGTGAAAATGTTCTCAGAATGGATTATCGTAGGGAGTTACATTTTGCTACATTATTATTTGGGATTGTTAAAAAAAAAACGCCTCCGTACTTATACGAAAAGTTGCAGTGGATGAGTGAGCAAAATGTTTTATACTGAACAAGAGCCTCCACCTATAAATTAGTTTTCCCATCTCATTGCTCAGCTGCATTTCGAGGTAGCTTCAAATATAACGCGACAAAGTGCTGGAACAATCTACCTCCCCCATTTCGCGCTGTGGAAACTGTTAATAACTTTAGACGCAAATATAAATTTTTGCTTTTGAGTCTTCAAAAACAATGACAATTTCTTTATACACATTTTTTTTCTATTCTTTTTAAAAAAAAGTTACTATGATTGCAGTTACTATGCAGTTGCTAATATTGTTTAATTGTAATTGTTCCAGCACTTTGGGACTTTGCGACAGCTTCTTTCCATTGTTCTCCTCTTGGCATGTTGCTTTAAGCTAATTGTCGTGTAGCTGTACTTTTATTATTGTAATTCGCTTAGACTAATCTAACAGTAATTTTAAGGATATTGTATAAATGTATAATAAACTTGTAGTATAGCGCGCACTACCGGCTTGGGATAAAAATAAGGCTGTGATGAAAATCAGTGTTGCGGGCATCCGTAACTCATACTGAGCGCGGACCTATTCATTGCGTCACACTGTAGTACAAAACCTGTGGCAAATAGTAAAAAAAAATAAAAAAAATTAGGTTACGACTTTAGTGTGTTAAGACATTTTTTTTTAAATCTGTTTCTTTGTATAATTTGATATTTGATATATTGTTCTAGTTATAACTGTTTTTTTTTTGTTTTTTCTTTTTATTGTTTTATTGTAATTCTTCGCTGTGATGCAATGAATAAAGTATCTATCTATCTATCTATCTATCTATATAACTAGTCTGGCCATAAATACTGTTACATAAAAGCTTTTCTTTTTTTTCAACTTTTTAATTATTTTGAATTTGGAACACGTATATTATTTTAAAACCTTCTTTCGATTTTGCGCCATTTCACATATTTTTTCGTGTTCATTATCAAATTACAATATGGAATGGGGTGTTATAGAAAATAGGATTTTAGTGATCGCCTTGCACAAAGTGGGTATGGAGCCGTCGGTCATATTTCAGACACTAAAAGCAAGGTATCAGCCGTATGTTCGTATATCGTACTATCAACAGATACAACAACACTTCCTCTGTCGAAGACCAGAAAAGATCGGGGCGGCCGCGTGCTGTTAGAACTACAAAAGCTGTTAATGCTATTAAAGCCAGAATTCGTCGAAATCCCATTAGGAAGCAAAAAATCTTATCGCGAGAAATGAAGATTCCCGCTAGGACTCTGTCGCGTATTATTAAAACAAGACCTGAAGCTCGGTGCTTATCGTCGATATACAGGACAGGCCTCGATCAAAACGCCTTCTGTCACGATACGCTGGTGAAAGGCACAGAAATATCCTCTTCACCGTTGAAAAAATTTTCACGATTGAAGAACACTACTTTAAGCAAAATGATAAAGTGTACGCTCGCAGTTCTAAAGAAGCTGCTCAAGTGGTCGGAAAGGTACAACGTGGTCATCACCCTGCGTCAGTGATTGTTTGGTGGGGCGTGTCATATCAAGGAGTCACAAAACTACATTTTTGTGAAAAAGAAGTGAAAACTTCAGCCAAAGTGTATCAAGATGCAGTCTTGGATCATGTTGTGAAACCTCTCAGCAATACACTTTTTAAAAATATACCTTAGACTTTCCAGCAGGACTCTGCACCTGGTCACAAGGCACGAACTAACCAAGCCTGGCTTGAAACCAACGTTCCGGTCTTCATAAGAGCTGAAGACTGGCCCTCATCTAGCCCAGACCTCAACCCTTTAGACTTCAAATTATGGTCAGTTTTAGAGGACATGGCCTGCTCTAAACGACACGGCGACATTGAGCTCTTAAAAATTCTTTGGAGCAAGCAGTGGCGAAATTTCCCTTGGAAACAGTGCGTAAATCCATAGAGTCGTGGCCAAACAGATTAAAGGCCCGAATAAAAGCCAAAGGTGGCATTTCGAATAGAATATTTTTTTTATTTTTTGCTGAGACTAACAAATATGTAGGTATAAATTTTAATAGTATTACATTACTTCATTAAAAAAAATGCATTTTCATTTGTAACAGAACTTTGGCCGGACTAGGTATATGAAACATTGGACTACAAACTCTATTTCTCGAGAACTTTTGATTTTACTGACCATAGCCTACTTATTAAGAAGCTAGGGCACGCAGGGATGGGGCACGCAGGGGTTCTCCAATAAGATGATGCGAATACTGTCTCCGCAATCGATCGCAGCTCGTCATGATTAGAACCTTTAAATCCGCGACAAAGATAGTGCCATCCGGAGTACCACAGGTTTCACACCTTGGTCCTCTCTTTTTCTTAGATTTTGTAAATGATTTGGGCAATACTATTGTCATAAAGGTACTAGCAAGAAAAATATCAAGTTTGAATAAGTGCTGTGTACT
The DNA here is from genome assembly GCA_019845155.1 of Luehdorfia chinensis. Lineage (NCBI taxonomy): Eukaryota > Metazoa > Arthropoda > Insecta > Lepidoptera > Papilionidae > Luehdorfia > Luehdorfia chinensis. Next base: position 13,993,044 of record JAHVAK010000103.1, read on the forward strand.
ATGTGTTAGCGCGTGTATCAATAGATGGCGCTGATTATCTAACTTTGTAGCAAAAAGTATAAGTAACGTTGAAATTTGATTCACTATTCAGTATGTGTGTGCATAAATTTGATTCAATGTTTGTTTTATAACTAAATGCTAAATTTTACGGCATAAGCATAGAATGCCATAATAAAATCCATGATGTGTACTGGTAAATCCATATTTGAAGGGAGGGAAGGGAGCAGAGAGGGGCAGTTGCCCCCCAACCCCTAGAGACCCGTTTTGTCTACCTAATGCCAAGCCAACTTAGAACGGTATTAACATTCATCACAATTAATTTATAGGAGGGTGGACTAGCTGTAGAACGGCGCGCGCGTCGTCTCGCAGCGTGGGCGGGAAGTAACGCGGGCGGCGCGCGGGAGCGGTGCGCGCGCCTCACGCAGCTGGCCGCGCTGCTGGCGCTGGAGCGCGTGGCGCACGCGCCCGACGCGCTGCAGCCTGCCGCCCGCCTCTCGCCGCGCGACGCACGCGACGTGCTCGCGCGCAGGTGAGTGTACCTCACGCGGCCGAGTGTTCCTGCCGCAGCCGAGTGTACCTCCCGCAGCCGAGTGTACCTCCCGCAGCCGAGTGTACCTCCCGCAGCCGAGTGTACCTCCCGCAGCCGAGTGTACCTCCCGCAGCCGAGTGTACCTCCCGCAGCCGAGTGTAACTCCCACAACCGAGTGAGCCTCACACAGCTGAGTATGCCTCATTGTAGTTAGCCTCCCGCTGCTAAGTGTGCCTCTTTGTAGTGTGCCTTACACAGTTTAGCGCGCAGCAGCGCTTGGCAAACTAATGTTAGTTAAGATGAAAAAGTAAAGTAACTACCTTGTAAAAAAGCTACCGGCCTCCTCTCATTTTTGTGTGGGTTTCCGAGCTGGGAAGAGTCTCCCACGCTACTCCAATACGGGTTGGCGGACATCACATGTCGCCAAAAATCCATCTTAATTATAAATATATAAATGCGAAAGTAACTCTCTGCCCATTGTCGGTTCGTTACCTTTTCACGACTCTACCGTTGAACCGATCTTTGACGAAATTCACGCGGACGGCGTTAGCTAGTATCTTATATAGGTAAGATGATAACTAACATATTATACAGTAAAATAATTTGTTATTTTCAGGACCGACTTCAAGATGGAAGAAATAAAACGTGTGAAGCTTTAATGATTTAAAACATTGTATATCTGCTACTTATTCTTATATAAAAGCATATAGCATCAATATTGTCTTATTAATGAAATATAATTGTCTACTAATAAACTCTAATACTGTTACAATTATATTATTTTCTTACATTTCGCCAGCGAAATTGTATCCAATGTCGTAAATCTAACAATTATGCACTCCAATACCGACACTTATCAAAAATTAGCGACGCAAATGTTCGTTTTTCCATCTTTTGGTAACGGTTAAGGTAGTTTAGCCTAGTGGGTGTTTCTTTGTCGGTATGAAATACTCTTAATACTCTATGAAAATTAATTAATACGCCAGTTTCTATACTATTCTTCCCTCTAACGACGAAAAATAAGTGATCGTCTTAAAATTAATGTATTCGTTAATAAATAATAGTTTGAAAAAACGAAAAATACGCTTTATATGGAAAACCAAATTAAAAAATAGAAAATAAATTTGAATTAAGAATAGTGTAAAAAATTGTAATAAATATAAATGAATAATGGTGTACATAAGAAAAAAATGTTTTATTTTAAAAAAGCGTGGGGTGCTCTTTAAGATATCATCGAAATGATAATCCTTCTTCTCATATCTGTCAATAAAATATAAACTATTGGCACCATGCACCCCACGACGCTTTTTTTAAAATAATTTTTTTTTCTTATTTACCCTATTATTCATTTATATTTATTAGAATTTTTTACACTATTTTTAATTCAAATTTATTAAATAATATTATTTATTTTTTATTTATATATAAAGCGTGTTTTTTAGTTTTTTCAAACTATTATTTCTTTAAACTTTTATTTATTTTGTTACAAACTAATTTAAGGCGATGGCCTCTATAACAGGTAATATATTAGCGCCATCTATTGAGTAATTTAGTTGGATTTTCTATAAAAGCGTTTTTTTAAACTATTTTTTTAGTTGAATTTCTATAAAAGCGTGCATTTTCAGTTTTTTTTAAACTATTATTTATTTGTTACAAAGTAACTTGAGAAGATGGCCTCTATAACAGGTAATATATTAGCGCCATCTACCGTGTGTCACCGAACTAAGGTCGTTCGTAAATCAGTTCTTAAATCACAAGCCCAGTAATGGCACTAGATAGACAAAAACAGTAATGTTTGCGCACTACTGCTTGCAGAATAACGGGCCATGCGGTGGTACCTACCTAGAAAGATTCCTGCATAGGAATTTTAACACCAGTACAGATAATACTTGAATGGACAACTGTAGATAATGGAATTATTAAAAAAAAACAACAAAATAATAGGTCAACAAATTTATTTGCATTAATTTAATTACGAGTCAATAGTGTAAATACAGTAAATATTATAAAATGCAGTGCTTCTTACATTATAGTGTTAACATTTCTACAAAATTATTAGAAGCAACGCCAGTGACATCGATAACACTTGCAGAAAATTTAAACACATAACCCACCACTATAATTAAAGAAACAATAATGTTGTAAACAAGATAAAATTTATTTCTGAACAGTAATAATGCAAACACGTAAATAACGTTTGCATTCAATAAAAATCTTTCTTATCTTCCATATAAATCTTCGTGTTAACAGTTGTATGACTAGTAAAAGGTTATATGTTATATAAAAATTGACCGTATAGTCCCGACAATGCAAGTTACTTGGAACGAAATATTTTTCCAGTTTCCATCATATAAATAGAGCATTTTGCAGATGTTGACTATTATTTACTATAATATTTCATCAATGAATATTTTAGTTTGTTTATTTTTAAGTTAAGACTTTTGTTATATTGTTTTGATGCATTGAAAATTTTACTGTAGACAAAAGAAAGAAAGGGTTCCAAGAAAGCTCGACTATTGCTTTCCGTAAATATCATCGAATGCTTGTCCGAGTGATATGTCATGCAGTCGTGATTCGTAAATCCTAGGTTGTGTAGACGATTTTCTTTATTTTTTTAAAAAGATGAATGTGGGGGACATTAGGATTTCTCATGTGTCGTAAGCGCGTTTTACATTACATAAATTCCACATCCACAAACACGGAACAACTATCTTGTAGGCCATAGAAATATTGATCCCGTGCGGGTATCAAACGCGACCCGTGACGCAGTAGCCAAGCGCATAGCTACTGCGCCAACCGAGCCGTCAACAATGTCCTCAATGAAGATGATAGAATCCTTCTCGCTCTTAGCCAACACGACGCTAAGGCCACAGTAAGCGGATACGGAAGGCAGAAGAAAATAGCATATTGGGAACAACAAGTTGAACTTTGAGTGATTGGCGTTCAAGTCGATAGATCTAAAGAACGTCGACGGCCTCTAACTTAGTAAATAGGCCACCACGACACCGCTTTACAAGCAACGTCTGACTAATTTGTCCTATTGTGTGTACTGTCGCGTAACCAATCAGACAAGTGCCAGCCTGACTCTGGACATGATATTTAAAGCCCATCGAATGGAATTGAAAATCAATTATGATTTTTTGTTTACCCACTCTTGAAAAGCTATTTCCAAAGATAGAGGGCGTTTTCCAACAGGACTTTGCAAAAAAGAATCTTATAACCACAATCCAACGGCCAATTTATTTAAATTCCTGGCCAATCCAGCCAGGACTCATCGGATTAGGCTAAAAAATTCTTCAAAAAAAGAACGATATCACAAAAAGCAAAACTGCTTAGGCAATAATTTAAGTGTGGTTTACGAATAATAAAATAAAAATATGCGAAAACTTACCAAATACAGTGAAAATAAACATAGACGTCAAGGATGGAAGTATTGTATTAACTCTAAACATAGTAAGACAAACGTCATATTTGTAATGAAAAGTTTGCTCCTGTCAAGTAATTTCCACAGCACTTTATACTCTGTTGCGTGTCATATTTTTTTGTTTATAGACACCTGTAGTTTGTATAAGGCATAGGCAAAGGCACTGATTTACGGCACGAAAATACTTTACAAAAATAGATATATGTTTAAATAATTTTAAAAGAAATTATAATATAGTATATATTATTAATGTCATACTTCGTGATTAATAAGAACGTTTTGACTTTATTGAAGCCTGTAAAGTATTACTAATTAGGTAAGTACTAAACTTGTTTTCAGGTTGTCCCATATGACAGCCGTAACAGGTCGGTTCGATTTTGATAGTTCTCAATAGCCTTTGGTGGACAGGCTGTGCTTGAATTAGTCATATTCGTTTTAGTATCTAAGTTCTATTTTTTTTATTTTTATTATTAAGTGTGTTATTGTTCTGTTTTTAATTTCGGGCTGGGATAGAATATCAGCAGTGTACACCATGTGTGTTACCAAGCTGAATCCTAGACCCTTTTGTCTAAAAGGAGATTTATATTCTTCTGTATAACTTTTTAAACTTTTTTGTATACCTGATTTTAGAAAGATAAAGTTCTATTATTATTATTATTATATGTAAAATGTAGTCTTTATTTAAATATATAACAGAATTGCCCACTGACTATCAGTGACACCTAAGGCAGACGCGAATGCCCTTTAATTATTATTGGTTTAAAAATAAAACACAATGATTTCTAATATTTACGCGAATACTACACATTTAAATAAAACTAATTTTAACGGATTCTATGGTGTTTATAAATATTTCAAATAAACGCGATAAATCAGTTAAAATTAGTTTTATTTAAATAAAACAAAACTACAAATTTTCATGACCACATATAAAATATCGATATGAAATGTTTAATGATTAAAAATTAAAATGAGAACTAATCATGTGTAGTCTGGTGCGTTTTTTATATTTTTCGGATGAGCAAATTTTGTTTGTTTTGTCAAACCTGCTCAAAGCGAGACTTATGGTCACATCAGTAACACCTCATAGTGCAAGCTAGGCATGCAGTCCGAGCCTTTTACACTATTTAGGTAATTCTATAGTATGGTAGATTCTAAATATTATATGTAAAATTTTTACAGAAACCAAAATGATGAAAAATACAATATGCCACAATTTGTGCAATAATATTAATTTTACCATTGACATTTCTTTGGCAGTGGGCAGCTATTGACATTCTTATTGGCGAAATCAAAATTAAAAAATAGCAAAAAGTATAAAAACTAATGATTAAATAAGAAAAGCCCAGGTAACGAAGTTACATATTAGAGACCATTTTAAGAAAATCTATCAAATATTTACTGATAATAATTTTTAGCATACATTTTAAACATCATAATATGTAAAGTATAAAAAAATTATAGTGTCTCATAATCATATATTATCCTAACAAAATGTCAATAATAATCTTTTGATATAATAGCTAAATAAATTTCATACATACTAACAATATGTCATTTTATTAGTATATTAATACATGAGCACTCATAGGATTATTATAACTTATCTAATTAATTATATTTCTAAGAGAGCTGAAATAAAAAATCTTTTATACGAAATTATTAATTATTAAAGAAACGACTCCAATGTGCTTGTCAAAATATGTAAAATGAATTAACCTGACGTAACATTTAATCAGTTTTCGGTAGTCAAATGTTAAAACTAAAAGGTCTTATTTAATATAAACATGTTAACTTATTACAAAAATATATAAAAAAATCGTGTATATAGTCGTTTCCGTAAAAAAAATGGCAATCTTTTAATGACATGTTAGACGTTTATTAGACCAAATTGGTAATAGATGCGGTGAGTTTTCGGAACCCTGCGATTAATTTATATATGAAGACAGTCATCAGCTTTTTTTACCAGAGTCAAGTAACATATCTAATTTTTTATATAAGTAGCAATCTTCAAGCAGCAAGACAAAATTTCGATCGACAGTAAAATGATAGTTTATGTTTACTGAAGATTTGCTGGACTGGTGGAGACAAAACGAAAGTACAATTTTGGTTTTCCAATCACTGTACACTTTCATCAGCACTTGCTGCATAATGAGCTGTCAATATTAAACATCAAAACTCATAAAATACACAGAAATTACAAAAGTCAACAAAAACCCTACCGCCACTTTCGAGTTGGCGCCAAAAGTCAACCCTGTCATTTAAATTATTATTTTCTTTGGTTATAATATAAATTATATAAATTTCAATCCGGTGTTCAAGAAAATAAGTCATTTACAAGTGTTTCATAGACTAGACTATTCATTTAAAATAGATTAAAAAATAGAAACATTGTATATTTCTTTAAAGTTTTTGTTAATATAAAATTTGTGTTTTATTGTTGTAACATCAAATGTTTCATTCTGACAACTCTGCCAGGCAAATTTACTGCTTAGATTAATTGTATATAGGACAGAAAATATGACCGTATTTTCTTAAATATTTGATATGTATAAGAAAAAGCTTACACCTTATGCGGTTTATTTCATACTTTTTAATGTTTATAATTTGATTTAAAAATACTTAAAATCATGCTGTTTCATATTGCTGCATTATACTTATATTTATTTATATATATTTATAAACAAATAACCTTACAACAATCTATATTTTAATGTGTAACTTGCATTTTTTTAAACTTTTCGTTCACAATAAGAGTAATAAAATATAGCAGATTTTTTATATAAATTCATGGGAATGAATTAAACCTCGTGTTTGACCTCGGTCGCATAGAAAAAAAAACTTTGGTGGGAATTTTGTGGTCAGCAATAATCGACTGTGGGAAAATTCAAATATAAGGATATAAATTTGAACAATGATCTTCGTAATTATCTATAATAATATTACAGATTTCGACCAAAGTAAGGCTTAAGTACTAATTAAGTACGCATAGTTATCAATAAAACTGTTTTATAAAATACATTAATATAACAAACAAACAAAACATATTGAAACTGTACACATACAGAAACAATAGTAGGTAGTTATTTCACACTACTGAAATATAGTTAAAAGTTACTTTACGGAAATCCATTATATGGGAAAGAATGTTAATTTGCTAAGATCAATCAAGCAAAAATGCTCGCCCTCTAACGACGGCGGGCGGTGCTCTTCGAATACCAAGTACACACCAATACCAATACACACCATTTTAAAACTTTGCACGCGGATCTTAGCAAATTAAAATACTTTTCTTTACTATCGAAATAGACCAAAATGAGTTAAGTAGAAAAGCTAAATAATGATAATGATGAAAATATGTAGTTAGCAACGAATATATAATTACACTTACTGTTAAAAACCATCTTAATGATATTACTGATCGTTCCTGGTCATATTTCGTTGTTAATATAAACAAAAATAAACTTATTATTATTAAACGCGAAGGTAAATAAATGTAAAAATATTAAAAAAAAGTAAAAGCTTGTCATGTAATGATGAAATCACAAAATAACGTAAATGTCGAAAATATGTTAGTGGCCGGACCCTATGTCAGTTATACCATAATATAAATTGTATCTATGGAGGTTAGAGTAGAGGTAAAGAGCGACGACTAACATAGCACGATTCACGAAAAAGTGTCCGACAAAATGCACAGAATAAGGATTCCATTAATTACCGAAATAAAAAAAATAATATCTATTTCAAACCAAATTATAATAAATATTTTTTGGAAAATAGCGATAGACCGGATGGCGTTTCTTTTCAAATTAAGAACATTGCTACCAGTAACGCCATCTTAATTTGAATTGATTTATCGGACACTTTTATTACATGGAATTGTTACATCTTACCTCTACACTTTGTAGTTGTATCAAACATCTGTGTATAACGTATGGGCAGGATTCTGTGCTCCGTCTTAAATATTTTATATCCATAAACAATATCGGGAGAATAAATGTGTAACAATCTAAAAACATTATCTTCTATCTGGGATAAGTTTATATTGATAATATATTTGTGACAAAGTCATAACTTGAAAGCAAAGAAATGAAATGAAATGAATATTTCTATATATGCGGTCCCTATATAGCTTAGCCGCGATAACTGCGAGACAATTTTAATATTAAAGTATGTCTAATAGAGCGAGCCGTAACAGACGAATTCTACATTGTTTTTAAGAGTTACATATATTCAAATTACGCATAACAATTATTTTCTTTTATAAAGAATCTATCTGTCTATAAAACTTGAGTGTTTCAGCGTGTTAAAGATAGAGTACATATTACAGTGAAGAAAAAAGAAGAGTCAGAAGCGATATACGCGAAGACGAAATATGATAATGCGAAAATTCTGACGCATACCCCGCTGAAGTGAGCACGCGTAAGCTTCGTTTTTAGTGTAGGTAGCCCGCAGTCGGAAGTCTAGTAGCCCTCCCTGGGCGGCGGCGTGTTGACTGCGGAAGTGGTCTGCTTGGAAACGACGCGTGTGCCCTGCGCCAGCCCGCCCGCCCGCACGGCGCGCCACTTTACGAACGCGTCCAGTGCGTATGCGGCCGTCGCCACGTAACCGAAGAACTTTGGGAGGAATATGGACATTACACACTCATGCATTAACACCTTTTTCAGGTAAGCAGGGCGAGGTTTACTAATGGTAGGATTCCTATGCAGGAATCCGTGTAGGTAGGTCCTGTGTTTTGGTCTGGAGGGCATATCAAATTTAAGAACTGAGATCTCAGGGTGCCGTGCGCAACGTAGTGTATTTGTTATAGGCAGACGTTGCAATTACCATCAGGTGAATGTTTTGTTCGTCCCGTCACTTTATCCAATAAGAAAAGATCACACCCGTAGCCAAATTTTCGCCATCGCGGGAAACTAGGCGTGACGCCGAACCACGTCGCCACCATTGAGGTAAGAGTCAAAAATCTCACTCTCCATTATGTTCCCAGTAATGCTGTCATTGCATATTCTGTCATTATTCTGCGAGAATTAAGGCTGTCCGTACAATACCTTAGTCGCTTACTCAACTCTGCCAGCACCTATTGGCTTTATGGACATTATGAACACGAAATAGAAATCCACCCCCTCCTCCTTCCGCCATTGTCGGTTTGTAGGATTTGTGATAGACGTAAATGAAGAGACGAGCCAGTTCGTCTGATGGTAGGTGCTACGCCCGCCGATAACGGTTGCAATGACCAGAACTTTTTTTTTAATTGCATAAAGTGATGAAACGAACAAAACGTTCACCTAATGGTAAGTGCAACGTCTGCCCATAACAAATGCTGTGCCACCCAGAAAATTTCTGTGTGACACTACACTGTGCCCATCACCCTGAGACATAGGTTCTTAAGTCTCATATGCCCAGTGATTACGCCAGCTCACAGTGCCCTTCAAACCGAAACACAGTAATGTTTGCACACTACTGCTTCACGGTAGAATAACTCGCCCTGGGGTGGTACCTACTTAGGCGGACTCCTGCATAGGAATCCTACCACCAGTAAGAAGTTCTGTGCACCGCACTGAACTCGTCACCACGAGACATCGGTTCTTAACTATCATATATTCTGTAATTACACTAGTGGAACCTTAAAACTGAAACACGTTAGCATTTCACTACTTTACGACAGAATATCTGACACTGCGCTGGTACCTAACTGGACCCCCTATATGGGAAAAAGGCGTGACTGTATGTTTGATAAATTTGCCCAACCGCGTTGCAGCATCATGGCGAACATTTTTCGACTTCTAAACCCTCTCAAAAATGATAGAAACCTTGTGTGCTCAGCAGTGAAAAATTTACCAACACGGCAAATATGGTTAATGGGTGATTAACAACCTTAGTAGGTCACTCAACTTTCATATTTGGGTAGGCAGAGACCACAGCTTTTCACTTGCCACGATCCTGACACAGAAATTTCGCTTCTTCTACTTTCAGTAGCGTTCAGCTCAAGCTCGTCGGTTCTGGGACTTTCGGCGTGACCTTTCCTTTAAAACGTCTTCGATATGATCGTAAATGTTCGCCTACGTAAGCTACAACGTAAGCCAGAGTTTATCTTCAACAATCCAGTTCAACGTAGACGAGTCGAGAAAACATACATAACAGTGGGGCCAACATAGGGAATGTGTCTACTCACGTCCGTAGATTTTACGGACAAGACTCGCCCCACCCACAGACAGCAACATACTTAATGATAATAAATTGTTAAGCTCACTCACCGCTGCTGCCGAATGCGGATTATCCCGTACAGTGATTGCCAAGCTTGCTGCCAGCACGTACAGTACAGTCCAGACCGCGCAGAAGACGAACTCGATTTTAAGCCAGGGGATCTTGTAGAACTTCTCCACGAGGTGGAACAGGTATAATCCGAGCAATATGCCCGTGAACCAGAAGGCTATCATAGATATCCAGCTGAAGTAAGTGCCTTTACTAGCGTTGTTAAACCACGAAAACTGGATGCAAATGAACCCGAGCAAACTGCAGGCCTGTGGATAAATGAATCCTTTTTATACGAAACTAGCTGAAGACAGCGGCTACGTCCGCGTAGTTTTAATAAAAATCCCTTAAGAAGTCGTTCATTTTCCGGAAAAAAAAAATGTCGTATGCCCGTCCCCAGAATGCAAGCTATAGCTGCATCTATGTGCCGAATTTCATCAAAGTCAGTACAACGGCTGAGCCGCGAAAAGGTAACAAACAGACAGAAGGGACAGAGAGAATTACTTTCTAATTTATAATATTATGCGTAGATGTTGTGTCAAAGTTACTCATTATACATTTCGACTTTCGCGTGGTCGGTAGTGGTCAAAGCCCTGGATTCGAATTCCAGCCCGACCCAAATATCCTGCTACGAAATCTTATTAAATATAGAATTTTCTAGATATTTTACTTAAAGCTGAATCTTAATCAATATATACGTAGGGACAAGCAATTGTTAAATAAACACAATTTGTGTTTATGTAGTCAAGCCCTAAAATATGTTCGAGTTCAAAACAAATTTCAAATTTTTATATAGAAAATAAAAACATTCCTGTCGAATCCGTACATAATTATATGGCAAGGTTTCTAAGTAACGAACACATGTTCTTAAAAATCACTTAAAAGTACAGTGTAATGCAAAAAATGCATTGTCAATGGCGCAACTATGTAAACACAAAAATTATTTTTAATTCGTATTATTTATTGTTTGCATACTTATGTAACCTATGCATAAAAACAGGCTGTTTATGTCGCTAAATACGAAATAAATCGTCTTTTTGTTTTAGATTGTGACGATATTTCATGTAAACTTCGTTTTTCTGAACGCGATCAAAATGCGAGTCGGTGAAATCGGTTAGACGAAAACCGTGATCAAATGATACATTTGAACTCAGTTAAGCAAAACGCGGTTTTATTAAACTTGGTTTCCAAAGCAATCGGTGAAATCGGGTCTTAGTGTATGGATCACGCAGTGATCAATGGTTTAGCCACTGTACCGACCGAGCCGCCTGTTCTTTGTTACATAAGTACAAAAGTTTTCACCAATGTAGGTCGTCAACTATTCTCTTTCCGATGGATTTTTTTAAGACTAGACCACAGACAAGAGTTCCGTGCTATGTCAGATACACATGGACAGTTAGAGTACGCGACAACGTACTATATGTCTTGTGTTGCTGGCTGTTTTTGTGCGTATGGTTGTAGATAATTACAAAAAAATATAACTTAGATTTTCTACATAAACAGAAAAAACTTGATATTGTTTTTTTTTAATATAACATATTTTTAAATAGCAGTAATTTCACGCTTATTTCCAGAATCTGCACGGAAACTTGTTACTCCATGATATTAATGTGATTAAACACACTGTAACAAAAAACCGTTAAATATAAGATTTTGTATTTCGCATTAATCAGAGACAACCCTAATCAATACAAAAAATAAGTACTAGGAAATAATTCAGAAACACGACGCTTCTTGGGAAATACCCAGAACATAAACTACGTAATCGAATTGTATAAATGCTAGACGTCTTCGTGCGTAACAATCAGTGCTGCAATCCTTATTATGTGTTCCGTTTGACGTCCGAAGTCCCTTATGAGAGAGTACACCGTTTTCTTTCCATGTTTAACCGCTAGATGTCGCTACTACCGCTACTTGACTTCCTACAAAGCGCCCTCTATACCTGTAAGCTAGTTGGAGGGGTTACAAGCCGCCACATTTTTTGATCATTGTTGCGTCGTTTTTCAAACCGTGTAGTCGCTTATTGCTATTATTATTAAAAGTGATTTCTACATAATAATAGTTTACAATTATTAGTTGTGTTCATTGTTTGCCGTTACTTGTTATTAAAATTCACTTTAAGAAAATGAGTGATGAAAATATATCGCCTTCGGATGTACCAAAATTTATTAATAGTGCTAAAGATTCTACATCAAGTGATAAGGAGTCTTCAGATACTTCACAGGAGGGACCATCGCCGAGGAAACGAGGTCGTTACGCCCCTGAAACCAATACTCAAAAATTGGATCAGAGATTTAATGTTTTATCGCAGAATTTGGTGAGTTATGTTAATAATATATTACGAGCTAACAATAGTACAGCAAATCAATCGAAGACACCAGTTTCTAATACGATGATACCTAACTTGTCGAAAATCGATGCGTGTACTAGTAGAAACAAAGAACCGAACGATAACATTTCGCTCGAAACTTTTTTACGCCTACCGCCATCATTAGGAGAAAAAAATTAACATTTCTGATTTAAATGTTACAATTAAAGAACCCGCTATACCTAGGGCTTTACCTAAGCGTGTTAGTAAAATAATTTCAATGCAAAGATTTGATTCTCTGAGTGTACTCTCTCATAAGGGACTTCGGACGTCTTTGGAAACAAAATAACAATTTTATTGGTAGGTAAAATTTTATATTTTTCAATTTTAATTACCACTCATACAAAATATCATCAATTTTGTTAATGGTATTACTAATCTTATTTTTTGCAACACTTACTTCGGAATTACCCCAAAAAAAAAAAAAAAAAAGTATGGTTCTCAACATGTCAGTTATGTAATTATATGAAGGATAAAAGTAGGTGAACATTTGCATGAGGGCATTGCTTAAGGGACTAAAAAGTAAATACGTACGTGAGTATATTACTAAAATTCCGCCCTCTGCAGATTACATGTTTAGCCCCTCTAGTTTTATCTAACTACATACAAAAAAATAGGGGGAGTAGACAAGTTGGAGAAGCAAAGTAGTGCTCATCCGCTACGAGCAAAGTCACCTGAGCCTTCCACGTCCTTTCATAATAAGAGATTTCGTGGGCCCTCAAATAAAAAGCAAAATGAACGAAAGGAATTTAATTCTAAGAAATTTTTCGGAGAACAATCTTCAAGAACGAGAGGGGGGGGGGGGAGGAGGCAAAGATAAAGGTAACAGGCGGGCAGATGTTCGCCGAAAATGACTCACCGTTTTTCTCGGGGGGATGTCTAACACATTATCAACGGGTCTGGGCCCAATTAAATCCACCCAAAGCAATAATGAAATTGATTTCTGGTGCTCGAATACCATTCAATCAAACTCCTCCACTAGTATTACCGACAATAAACATCTTAAGGAAGTACCAAACACCAGTTTCGCCAGAAATGTCTTCAGAGATTCTGTCGATGCTGCAACATCACATATTAGAACCAGCGCCTCTAACTCCATCTTTTATCTCGCCAATGTTTTTAATTCAAAAAGACAATGGAAAGAATCGAGTTATTTTCAATTTAAAAGCTCTAAACAATTACATGAAAACGAAGCATTTTTGTCTGTTCCATCATTACCAAACACCCAAGTTCTTACAGCCCGGCGACTGGATGGTAAAACTGGACATACGCCAAGCTTACTACCATTTAAGCATGAAACGAGAGCACAGATGCTTCCTACGTATCAGTTTCGAGGAAAAATTGCTACAGATGACGTGTCTACCGTTTGGTCTAGCCACGGCGCCGAGAATGTCCGCGTCAATAACGAACTGGACGGCAGAAGTTCTTCGGGCTATGGGTTTTCGCCTAGTAGTGTATTTAGACGATTACCTCCTAATGAACCAGTCCCAAACGGTGCTCAAAGAGCAAGTTCGCACTGCGATCAGATTTTTGAGCAGTTTAGGTTGGTGTGTCAACCACGAGAAATCGATTACAACACCGACGAAGGTAATAGATTTCTTAGGCATAATATGGGACACACAACACAACACAAAGTCTCTGCCGAAAGACAAAATAGGCAAAATCCGCCAGAGCTTATTAACTCTCCTCGCTGTCGGCAGTTGGAACCTCAAGCAGGCTCAACGCCTCTTAGGTCATATCAACTTTGCAACTTTCATCACCCATCGGGGAAGGTTGCATTGCCGCACGTTACAGCGACACAGCAATACTCTGCGCAAAACTCCGCGTATACAGCAGATATTCCCGGAGACGGTACGCTTGGAGATGGAATGGTGGTTAAAGAATATTACAAAAAAGACTTTGATTCATCCAAAACGCCTACCAACTCACTATATCGTCACAGATGCATCGGATGTCCAGTGGGGAGCAGTAGTAAACAATGTCAAGATACAAGGGTCTTGGAATTATCACCAAAACAGCTGGCACTGCAATCTAAAGGAAATGTATGCTATAATATCGGCAATATCAAGACAAGCCAAACAGTTAAGAAACTCTCGAGTAGTTGTACAGAGCGACAACAAGACCGTAATATATTACATAAAAAACGAAGGAGGCACTCGATCTCAACGTCTCTTAAAACTAACCAAAGAATTATTCACTCTGGTGGATCGCCTGAATGTTGTATTGCACCCTCACTACCTTCCGGGAGTGTACAACACGGAGGCCGATCAACTCTCTCGCAATCGCGACGGCTCCGAATGGCACCTAAAACGAGAGGCAACTCGAGATATATTCGCTCTTCTGGGCACCCCAGAGATAGATCTATTTGCCTCTCAAAATGCACACGTCGTGCCAGATTGTGTCGCTCGACTTATCCGACTCGAACGCTTGCTATCACGACGCGTTCAGCAGATATTGGCATTACGAACTGGGTTGGATCTTTCCTCCACCGGGATTGATGCCTCGGGTGCTGCAACATTTGAACACCGCATCGGGTCGGTTTATCATAATAGCACCCAAGTGGGAGAAGCCCTTTTGGCGACCGGATCTCCAAAGTCGTGCGCTAACACGCCCGATGAAAATCAATCGCCTAGAGAGAATGCTAATAGACACCAAGACAAATCTACCTCCAGCTCATGTCAGCAGTCTTCACTTGGAGGCTTGGCTAATTTTGGGTGGGATTCCTTCACAGAAAGCTGGTCCGATCAGGAAAGAGAGCTTCTTCTGTCCTGTTGGAGAGCTTCTACTATAAAGACTTATGTCCCAATCTGGAATAAGTGGTCTCGTTGGTGCCTTAAGAACGAGATTAATTGTCGTTTACCGCAGGCTACCGATGTGGCCAGATATTTAGCTTATTTACACTTGACTGAGAATCGTGCCTATCGCACCATTTTAGTATATTAATCGGTCATTGCATCTATTTGTGAAACTATATCTAATATTAGTATTTCATCTAGTCACATTGTTAAGCATATTTTATAATGCAATATCCTTAGCTAAGCCGACTCCGCCAAAAGTTCCGATATGGGATGCAAGGATAGTTATTCGGGTTAGAATTTTTTAAATAATTAATACAACCTATATGAAGTTTCAAGACACACTGCCACTGTTCTTTTACTAGCTTCTGGTCGCAGGGTGCATGATTTGACCTTACTTCATATAGACGGCGAGCATTATGTAGATAACGGAAGTTCTATTTCCTTTCATCCTACCTTCGGGTCCAAAACAGACTCCTTGTCGCACAGACAATCAAGCTGGACCTTGTTAAGCTCGCCTCACTCGAATATAGATCCTGTTTTTTGGATTAGATCTTTGATTAGAAAATCAGCCCCTATTCGCGGTTTATTAACTAATTTATTTATTTCAATTAGATCTCCGCCTAGACCAGCTACCCCAACTATGATTGGTGGGTGGGTGAAGCGAGTTCTTTCCGATGCGAATATACAGGCTTCACCTGGCAGCTGTAGATCAGCAGTATCGTTTTTAAATTGGTTAGAGAATTATCCAATTAACGAAATTTTAGAGAAAGCAAATTGGCAACATGAAGGTACATTTAGGAAGTTTTATCTCAAGCCACTTGATAATTTAATTAATAGTGACGAGAAAACACAGAAATCCCTTTCTAAGTATTTTTAAGCATATTTACACTACATTACATTACATACATTAGAAAATTAATAAAGTAATGTTCAACCTTTACCTTAATTATTTAATTGTAAGGTACAATTATTACGTCTGTGATTAAATGATTTGTTCTAATATCTATTAAACTTGTATCACATCACATTGTTGCGTTATTTACAATCCACCAGGAGATAACAAACAGGTCTCTCATAAGGGACTTCGGACGTCAAACGGAACACATAATATAAAATTTTACCTACCAATAAAATTGTTATTATGTTTCCAAAGACGTCCGAAGTCCCAGTGATGTCTTCCTGGTGTTCACCTACATCATTATGAGCCGAACAATGATCAAAAAATGTGGCGGCTTGTAACCCCTCCAACTAGCTTACAGGTATAGAGGGCGCTTTGTAGGAAGTCAAGTAGCGGTAGTAGCGACATCTAGCGGTTAAACATGGAAAGAAAACGGTGTACTCTCTCATAAGGGACTTCGGACGTCTTTGGAAACATAATAACAATTTTATTGGTAGGTAAAATTTTATATTATAACGTTTTTGTACTACAATTAGTAACGTTCGCCGACAACAAAAGAGGAAACGCGAAATTATATTGCAGCGGAATTCCCCGAGCGATGAAGTTTATTGATGAGCTCAAAAAGTAACAGCTGTCTTTTGACATTGACAACAAAGTATGTCTTTTAACATTGACAACAAAGTATTTTTTTTTATTTATATTTATAAATGGAAACAGTCATAAACTATATTCCAGTGTCAAGTTACGTATCCAAGTACACAATCTTCAAGCAGCAAGACTTCAAAATTTTGATCGACAGTAAATTGATAGTTGACTTTTACTGAAGATTTGCTGGACTGATGGAGACAAATCGAAAAGCACAATTTTGGTCTTGAATTGAATTTTCCCATCACTGTACACTTTCAGGAGCACTTGCTGCTACTATATTAAACTATCAATATTAAACATCAAAACTCCAAATATACACAGAAATTACAAAATTAAATAAAAACACTACCGCCACTTTTCGAGTTGGCGCCAAAAGTCCAAACACCAAAGTATGTCATAAGCATGTAACATCGTGAAGAGAAATCATTGTATCGATATTCTGCCAAAACCCCCGATAATTCAATACATATTTATTTTTAGAAGAAAAATATCTATATATATACTGACACGTGTAAGAGTGAAATTAAGCGACGGCTAATACTACATAAGAACTTTTATTATTCATCAAAACGGAATAACTTATATTCATTTATTACTCAAGAACAAAATTGTTCGACGGAAAATAGCTAAGTAGTTGTAGAATGCTTCTCACCGTTTTCTCCAAAGTCGTGGGTGCGTTTTACAGGCATACATTTCACACGTACAACTAGTGTTGCCAGGTGTACCGATTTGCGAGGGACGTCCAGATTTTCAGGGGTCTGGTGACGTCCCAATTCAACCTTTCTCTTTTTTTCTCAATTTAATCTTTCACTAACCTCTAAATATATCTGTCGGCGCACGTGCATTAGAAGTCATTCGACGATCACGTCAGCGATGTGACGTCAGTACTCGCTCCCCACCGCTCTAAAAGTTTACACGGTTTAAAAGGCCTCGCTCGGCGGCCGACGGGGGCATTCGTTGTGCGACTCTCGAAGCGTATAAATGTCGGACTTTATTTATTTTCTTGCGTAAATTAATTGATTTAGTGTAGCGTGTTATTTTGATTATTTGATTATAATAAGGATAATGAGTAATGCTGGTGGTTTTACGAGTTCTGTTCCCCCTCCTCTTACATATCTAGTTACGTTTTATCAGTTTTGTTTCTTGTATTTGTAACATACCATTTAAAAAATTGACAATCTGATAAAATTAAAGGTGAATACCATTTTCTTTTTATCAGACTGTCAGTTAAAACACGTTTGCTTTTAGTCATTGTAGCTGTACCGATTTGAAAACCAAACCAAACCGAAATCTGCCACTCTGGATCTGGCAACACAACGCACAACACAACCAGATCCGAAAACTAACAATCTGTGTTTTTGCACAAATGTTGGCCACAGTTAGGACCTCCGACCACTAGACCACGCGGTAGACAATAGTAACTAATATTTATAACTAAATTAGGAAACAATCGTTTTGGAAGCCGCTTCAACAGTGAAACGATTAGTTTGTTGAATTATTGTAGCTCCAGCTAAAAAAAAGGTCCGCTTGGAATGGACGTTGCTACTGGACTGGCAAATTTTTTATGACCCACTTACATAGTCAGGTGATATAATTTTAATATCATCAACAATTATATTAGACATCTAAAGATATCTAGGAGTAAACTTAAGTTTTACAAAATATGAAGTTGTTTTACAACAAAACACACTTGGAAAATATCGTTACGTTGAACATACATACATAATTTAAACTAACATCCGTAAATCAAAAAATTTAATGGTGAACAATGATTTTATTCCACTAGCGATAGATAGTATTGTTACTATGCCTAATATTATTTAGGTAAGAGTATTGTGTAACGCCATTGAATGAACAATCGCTACATAACTCGCCCACAAACACACACACACACACACTTGGGTGACTTTATAACAAATTATTTGTCTGAACTTGTAGTAAATTACAAACTATTTTACGTGTTTTATTTTCTTCCTAATTGAAATTTATTGATTATTGTTGGAATTGTGTTGTAAAAGAAGAGTAAATAGTACACGCAAAAATAAAAACTATTTAAAATATGATATACAATAATTTTCTCCGAAGACTACATTTTTAATTTCCATAGATTAAATTTTGTCGATTGACTAAATGCAACACTGGTCACGATTGTCTATGTTCAGAAAATTACATTTCCTTTTTTTTCACCATGAATATAGCGAATGTGAATTTTCATTTTGCTTAAAGAGTTGCTTCAATAGCGACGATTATTAAAATCTCCACGATTTAAATCAGCGGTATCAAAATGGGAAATTGTTTTGCTTCATGTCTTGTGAAGACACTTGCCGGCATCGTGGTGTACACTGGAAAGGGGCTTTGGTTGTTGGCAAAACTGGGTTTCGTAGTAACAGGCGTGGTGGCAGGAAGCGTGGCAGCTGCTGCAATGGCGTTTACAGGCAACGTGCCTTCAGGCAGCATTATTGCACGAGCCACGTCGATGGCAATGCGGGCTTGAGGTATATAATTTCTTAATATTCAAATGACATCTCAGTATTATTTTAATTAGGAAGTCGATCCTTTTTATTCTTGTTTAGAGTTCTGATATTTTTTATTTTTACTTTGTACGATTTAATCATTAGTACAAGACCGCGACTCAAAAACGTCTTTGGAAAACACGATTTGAATTTCGTCCAGCATCACGTCAGACGAGTCAACAACAAATTTAAAAAAGTCGTGTAACGATAGATGATTAGTTTGATTTAATTGAAAATGCTACTTAAGTCGAGGAGACATAAGATTAAATTTGTGTTTATTTATTCGGAATTTGTCATGTTTTTTATCGAAAATGCTTTTTGAAGTGATTTCTGAATGGAACTGTGTATCTTGGGTATATAAGTAGGTATTAGTAGTTTAAAATGTACATACATAAAAATTGAGTGCAGTATACATAGTAACTGCTATTTTGTTATATATACTTATTTGCGATCTTTCCAGGTATGTTGCAGACAGTATTAGAAAAAAATACAGTGAAGTGTAGAACCCATGCAGCTCACGATGTTATTATTATTTGAAAGTAATTTCTATGTCAAAGAATACAAAAAACCTTTACTTGATTTTTCTCTACTCTGATAATGTTTTTATTTGTAAAATGGATGCAATAAATAACCACTGGTCTTTTAGTTGTTTAATTTCAAATATTGCCTCCGAATTTCAAGAAAATAGAAGCTAAAGCTTAATAAAAAATTAAAAAGTTATTAATTATAAAGTTCAACGCTTGTCACTGGCCATACAATGTGGCAATGCAGATAGTTTAATGGGCACATTTGAACCCAGATCGATTCAGGTGGCCTTATAATGTCAATAATATAAGTTGTAAATAAGTATGAATTAGTAATAATTTCGTATTTCTATAAAAAACTATGGTTTGTAATTATTTATTAAAAATTTGTTTGTAATTTTTAAATAATACTTTTTAAAATAAAATGAGAGTTGAGATTGTGTTGTGATTTGTGCAAGTTGCTCTATCTCTGCATAGTTTATGAAGGAAAACCTGTTATTGGTGTTATCTATGTTTAATCACAAACTTTATTTTATGTTACCTACTACTTCTAAATTAATAAATACATAGGCTAACAACAATTGTTGTTCATACAAAAGAGGTGGTTTTAAGAAAATAATTTCACTTTTGGCAAAATAATACTAAAAGATTTCAGTTTATATTAATACCACAAGAAGTATGGAAGAACTTTTACACAATTTTACGTATTTAAAATTATATACTCACAGCTTGTACAACTTTGAGAATGCCGGGAATAGTCCTTATGTACAGTGGGTCAAACCGTATGTTTGTTTGAACTGTTGTGCTTGACGTTACAGTTGTGGTAGTCGTGTGCTGACCAGGGAACCCCACTTCCGCCATTATTGCTTGATACCTGCATTGTTGTTCAGTGTAATTAGCAAAAAATTACAAACCAAAGCAAAGCCTATATACATCCCAAAGCTTAAAACAGGCCTGGTATCATTTTTGGGAGGGTCTTGAAACCTGGAAGACTGATAGGCTGCTCCAATGCATTTGGTGGATTTCACATGTAAAGAATAGAATAGAATAGAATAGAATAAATTTTTATTCAATATAGACTATTTACATAGTACTTATTGAAAGTCATTTTTTTAAGCTACACTGGTTCGCAAAAATGCCTCTGTCCTGGGAAGAACCAGTAAGAAACCCAGCGGGCTTTTTTTTTTAGTCATTTTTAAAATAATGTACAATAACTGTATTACAATAGCTGTATTATAAAGATGTAGAAATGGCTTGGCGGCGATCACCTCATTCCCAGGGGTTATCATCATCTATGTATTCTTTAATATTATAATAACCCTTTTTATGAAGTCTTTGTTTAATATAAAATTTAAACTTTTTGATTGAAAGACTTTTAGCACTTTCTGGGATTTTGTTGTAAAAACGTATACATTGCCCCATAAAAGAGTTACTGACTCTGTGAAGTCGGGTAACTGGCATAATTAATTTGTGCTTGTTCCTGGTATTCACATTATGAACATCACTTTTTTTAGTGAACTGGTTTATGTTCTTGTGTACATACAAAACGTTTTCAAATATATATTGAGAGGCCAAGGTTAAGATATTAATTTCTTTAAATTTATCCCTAAGAGACGCTTTAGAGCCAAGATTATAAATAGCTCTTACGGCCCTCTTTTGCAAAACAAAAATCACTTCAACATCAGTTGCATTTCCCCATAGCAAAATACCATAAGACATTATGCTATGAAAATAACTAAAATAAACCAATCTAGCAGTTTCAACGTTAGTCAAATTCCTAATTTTTTTTACAGCATAAGCTGCAGAGCTAAGTCTACTTGCTAGTTTAGATATATGGGGGCTCCATTGAAGTTTTGCGTCAAGAGTTATTCCAAGAAAGACAGCAGTATCCACAAGGCTCAACTCTTCCCCACTCACAAGCACATTTACATCTAATTGTTTAACATTTGGTGTTGTGAATTTAATACATTTTGTTTTATTGCCGTTTAAAAGCAAATTATTAACATTAAACCAATGTACTAATTTTGAAATAGCATTATTCACCTCGTCATATAATAAAAGTTGACGTTTTATCTTAAAAATCAAAGATGTATCATCAGCAAATAACACTATATCATGGTTGTCCCCTACTAGGTAAGGTAAGTCATTAATGTAAATAAGAAATAGAAATGGGCCGAGAATCGAACCCTGCGGGACACCCATAGACACTGCTGATCCGGAAGAACTCCTGCTATTGATAACTACTGTCTGCGTTCTATTACTCAAATATGAAATTAGAAGTTGAAGTGCAGAATTTCTTACACCGTAGTGATGTAGTTTCCTGATAAGTGTTTCATGATCAACGCAATCGAAGGCCTTAGAAAGATCACAGAAAACACCCAAGGCATCCCGTGAACTCTCCCAGGCTTCGAATATATTCTTAATAAGTTCAACACCTGCATCGGTTGTAGAACGACCCCTCGTAAAGCCAAATTGGTTTTTGTGAAACAATTTATTTAAATTGAAATGTTTTAACATTTGATTAAGTATAATTTTTTCAAAAATTTTACTTAATGTTGGTAGTACAGAAATAGGTCTAAAGTTAGCAGGGTCCGATGTACTACCAGATTTAAATAAAGGTATGATTTTACTATGTTTCATCAAATCAGGAAACACACCAAATGCAATACCGGAATTAAAAATTATGGCTAATTGAGGTGCAATTATATCTATAATAGACGCACTAACTTCCACGGACATACCCCATAGATCCGCGGTTCTCTTACAATCAATACTTTTAAAAGTATTAAGAATGTCATTTCCATCTACCATATCGAATTTAAAGTCTTTTGTACAAGAAGTTACATTTTGTTTGAGTAATGTCTCAGCGGCAGTAGGAGAAGAATTTAATGGCTTGGTTATGGAAATTGGAATATCACTAAAAAACTTTTCAAAGGCTGTAGCAACATCTTGATCAGATGTCACTAGCTTATTGTTAAAATTAATTTTGTAATCATGGTTTCGGTCCTTGACTTTCCCGGTTTCACTATTAATAATACTCCAAGTCATTTTGATTTTATCTGATGCTTTCTTTATTTTATTGCTCAAGTGTAATGACTTGGCTTCAGAGCATACTTTTTTAAATAATTTTGAATAATTTTTAACATATTCCTTAAATGTGTTACTATGATTGTATGATGTTTCATTGTAAAGTTCATACAATCTTTGCCTACTTCTGTGGATTCCTACTGTCGCCCATTCATTAAACGTCTTGCGACTATTCAAGGAGATAGTTTTAGAAGTAAAAATAGAATTAAATTCCTTGCTCAGCAGGTTAAACAATACTTCATATAAATAGTCAGTATTATTATTATAAGGAAGTAATAGTAGTTTTTTATTAACGTTACTTCTAAACTTCTCCAAACGATACTTATTTACAGGAACAAACACAATTTTTTTATTATTTGTTTTTTTACATAATATGTAAGGTATGGATATTAACTGTCCGGAATGATCAGAACTTATTTTGTGAATTATGGATCGGTGCAAAGGCTTAACATCTGTAAAAATATTGTCTATACAAGTTGCACTAGATCCAGTAATACGCGTTGGTTCTAAAAAAAACAAAGTTTTGTTACTCTTATGAGATGCAGGTTTCTTGAAATACTTCACTCATTTCATAATTGGTTATAATTCTCCCTCTGTCGACTTTTATGACACCCATGGGATTTAATGGGGTGGTAGGATACTCTTAAGCCGCCACCACATGGCCACGGCAAACAGAAAACCAAAAAGTAAAACGAGATATCAAGTGAAAATCATGGCAAGTTTTAACATTATCCACGGAGCTTCGGGGTGGAAGAAAGTGGTATGCTGAAACTCAATCTATATTGGGCTCCTCCTTAGAAAGGTGCAAGTTCCAATTTGCTGTTTTTATTTTATTTCTTCACTTAAAACAATAACTACGCCCACACTAGAATTTCTACTGTGTCATATGTTTTATAAAATAATTTCACGTTTACCACACAACTAGACCCTTAAACCAACAATGTGTTTTAGAACAAATGTTGGCTCTGGCTGGGATTCGAACCCACGACCCGCGACATACAAGTCAAGTACTCAGTCGTCTAGGCCTTATATTCCTTCCGCCATGATGAAAAGTCAGATAACTTAATTGAAATCAAATTATGGAAATAATAAATCCGCCTGCATAAACAGTGAGTGGACGCCAATTTAACTCGATACATTTTTCATTGGGTTACATTGACTTACATTTATCTTAACACATTTAATCAGCAGTAATTTTACCGGTGGTAGGATTCCTATACAGGAATCCGTCTAGGTAGGTACCACCCCAGGGCCAGATATTCTGCCGTGAAGCAGTAGTGTTTCGGTTTGAAGGGCACTGAGAGTTAGCGTAATCACTGGGCATATAAGACTTAAGAACTGATGTCTCAGGGTGACGGCCGCAGTGTGGTGTACACAGTAATATTCTGGGTGACACAGCATTTGTTATAGGCAGACGTTGCACTTACCATCAGGTGAATGTTTTGCTCATTCCGTCAATTTTATGAAAAAAAAAATATGCCTATATTTTATTTGCACAATAATACAAATAGGTTTTATTTTATAGTATCTGATAGTTAGGGACTGCTCCTATAAGCCGTTTGGAGAGGGTTATAAGGGTTTATTTTGAAAATATTGTTAAAATTATTTAAATTGGCTTTTATTTAGTTGTCTTCTGGGAATATGGAGTATCAATGTATTATAATATCATTGAGTAGGCCCGGGCTTAAGATTCATACCATTGTTATACAAAAAACCCGATACAGATACACAGGCAGCAACACAAAAAAAGAGCGCAGGATAGGCTCATTATGATTATTCAAAAAGACGTGAAACGATAACTGATTTCATTTAAGAACCAACTTTATTTCGTAGGCACAACATTGAATTTTTGTTTATTAAGTCGGAATTTGTGATCTTAGAATTTATTTTCATGTTTTGATTTGCAGAATCTATTCTATTTTACATTATATCCAAGTACTATATACTAGTGAGCTCAGTGAGCCGCGGTAGGTCAGCGGCAGGGACAGGTTCTTAGTACGCGAGTGACCGGTTCGAATCCCGGTTCCAGCACCACTAAAATTGTTAATTGCAATTTTAAGTGCCGATTTACAACATACTTGGCGGTGAAGGAAAACATTGTTAGGAAAAAAAATATTTCCAAGACATGTAAAGTCCGCCAACCCGCTTCGGAGCAGCCAGGCGGATTCTTCCCCACTCCAAACCCCTCTCGGGAATGAAAGGAGGCCTGTGTTCGGCAGTGGGACCTTTATAGGGTGTTACTTTTCTTTTGTTATATACTATCCAAACAATATCAATTAATCCTCAAAATGGCATTTAACTATTGTTGTTTTCAAGAGAATTCTATCCTTCCACCATATTTTGAAAAGCTATCTAAATAGCACTTAATAGTAAATTCATTA
Organism: Luehdorfia chinensis; assembly: GCA_019845155.1. Classification (NCBI taxonomy): domain Eukaryota; kingdom Metazoa; phylum Arthropoda; class Insecta; order Lepidoptera; family Papilionidae; genus Luehdorfia; species Luehdorfia chinensis. Next base: position 14,018,466 of record JAHVAK010000103.1, read on the forward strand.
GGGTGTGATTATTAGATCAGAAAACATATTAAACCATTGATCAATTGGAGATAACAGGAACTGTATGTCTAATATCTAACTGCATACAAACATATATTTCATTATCTATAACCAAAATGGCGGGAAGCATACATAATCTAATCTTCAACTTAATAGACAGTTAAATGCAATTCAATGTTTGTTATTTATAATACTATAGGACAGAAACCTTAAAAACTGTGCAATGAACAAAGCCAGTCCTTTAATTTATAAAAATCAATTCAATTCAACTATGAAAAAAAATTACACATCACATATTCAATTACATTTTTACACAACACATTTAATTACATTTTTTAATTGCATGTAAAAAATGTGTGAATGCCACATTATCCTATCACCCCCATTGTGATTAATCATGATTTTTTTGACCGGTTGAGGTCAGAAAAAAATGTTTGAAAATCATCCCATACTCATGTTTGAAAATCACATGAGTATCGGATGACCCCTTATGAAATAACTAGCCTAGATTGAACAAAGAAATTTTGTCTTAGAAAAAAACCTGAATGATAACTACATACATGATTTTAATAACATCTTTTTAGAATCTCATGAACTAGCAATGTGTAAGGAGGAGAGACAATATTTACAGTGAAAGTTAGATATGTTATGTCAGTGTAGTCAATATGCAATAACTCTTTTGTTTATGCATATTGATTTTATGCAAATAGTAATGTGTTTGAAGAAAGTGTGGCCCTGGGATTTAAATATTCTGAGTGACATTACTACAACAAACCAAATGGGTGTGATGTATTGTTGGTATTATTATTTTTTTAATCTTCTAAACTAAATATATAAAAAGTATATTATATTTAATTAAAGGAAATTTTAAAAAAATCTAACTAATTTTTTAAAAATTTTTATTAAAATATTTATTATTGTTATTTGTAATTATACAATTACACTTTCTTTTTTCTGAATTTTGTAATTTGCTTTTATATTTCTTCTATAATTAAAATGCAATTATTAACATTATAATTATTTAAATATGGCGACATTATGACAATAAATAAAGAACTTACCTCTTACTACTACTAATCACTTAATAAATATAGGTGTGATTCCAGAGGAAGTTCTCTAATTATTAAAATAAACCAACCAACAGTTGTCACCACCTTAAAATAGCAATTATTAAGCAATATAAGTTTAAAATAATGTTTAAAATTAAATGAGAAACTTACGCAGAAACACTGTAGTAGTCACAAAAAAACTATAATTACTTGTTATGCAGATCATAAGCTAATTTGCGAATTACAAAATAATGAAGGGATATAAATTAAAGTATCAAGTGACGAAATTCACAAAACATTGAATGCCAAAGCTGACATAGACATCCACCCACTTTGAAATAACAATTTGAACGTGACCTCAGTCATTCATGAACTTTGCTTGAAGTAATTATCGTACGGTTAACTACAATATAAATAAAAAGTAAGCAACTTAGATAATAGTAAGTCTTTTTTATGGTTTTTTATTGATGTAAAACTATTTTTCAAGTTTTGTATTATCAAAATATGCAGTATTTTAATCAAAGACATAATTTCTAAGTAGGTATTTAAACGCTTTCTGAACTTGTTTCATTCCACGCTTCGGTCCACGCAATATATTTTCTTTTAAGAAAGTTATAAAGAGTTGTTTTTCTATACTAATCTATACTAAATTTCTAATATTCTTGAACTTATCTATTAACTTCAGAATTAGCCCTTAATGTCGTCTCGGTGATCTTGCTGTTTTGGGCCTCCGCCCAATCGATATCGATCCATGTGGTTCCACCACTGGAGGAATCTCCAAAAAGATAACGAAAAAAATATTACTAACGTATCTTTCAAAATTATTGTCTAATTTTTAAATTAAAAATATAAATATAATTCGGATCGAGATTGAAAAGTAAATTCGTTGTTATTTACGATGAACTGAACGTTACTTATCACATTTTGACAGCTTTGTTTTATATACCTATTATCTTATCTATGTTTGTTTTGTTGACTTGGTTGGGGAATTCGAAGAAGCTCTGTTGTTATCATCCTGAGTGTTTTTCAGTTTTTCTGCTTTGCGTTTGATTATTTTTAATCCTCAGTTGGTGACAATTATTTTTATGAAATTGATCTAATTTACATATTATACCGTTAAGATGTGTAGCTGTGTTCATCAGCTTTTAATGAAATTCGTAAACAAATCGAATTACCTCACGATTTGTTATTCAAAAATATGAGTCACTGATGTATTTAACACTGTTCAGTATGTACTTGAATGTGTTCATAATTTAGTGTCAAGGAGAGACGTTGACTAAAATGCGCTATCTGGCACCCACAGTTATCTGTGAGTTACATGTAGGAGATATCGCCTAAACCTAAAATTTATATGCATCTAAAAATCACAGCGGAGCCGCAGCATACCAATTATGTAAGTAATGATTACTTTTCTCTTCATAATCATCACATTCTTATAGAATTAAGCTTTTTAATTTATTATATATACTATTTTATATATATTTAATATATACTATTAGTACTTGAATGCATCATGATGATGATGATCAGTACTTGAAAGCAAAATCATTGGCGGGGATGGCAGAACGATAACTATAGATTTAGTAGTGTTTTTGCAATGAAATATAGTTTGAATTAAACTTAAAATCATTCAGGGAGTACCTGACATATATGGCACTGGTCTTGTTTTCGAATCCCAGTGGAAGCCAAAAGTGGTGCATAAAACAAATTTCTGGCTGTGTTGTGCATGTGAAATTTATAAATGCTTGCTGCACTTAACAGTGCATTACAATTTTTGTCTGTCTGTCTGAAAGTTTGTCTTAAATAGGCTTCGAAACAGCTCATCAGAATTCAATGGAAATTCAGTTCATATGATTATGCAATTTGTTATATAATAATGTATGGTTGGCTTATTTTACATGGGTGAATCCGCAATCTTTATATATATAATTCTTCTGTGCATGCTTATGTCACTGAACTCCTAAACGTCTGAACCGATGTTGATAATCTTTTTTGTATGTGTTTGTGTGGTTCCCTGGATGGTTTATGACAAAAGTCACTCAGTGTCTAGTTTATCGATAGTTCCAATATCGAAAAATTGTTTGCTGAATCTGTTAACAGCAGGCAGACAACATTTGGGCAGGACCGATTTCTTTGGTAACTCTTTTGTAATACAGGCTACACTCGTCTGGAACTCCTTACCTGAAGATAATATAATAATAGTAATATAATTATTATTGGTTAGATATATTTTAGTACCGTTAGTGTAATGTTTTTATTAGTAAGTATTTAAAATTACGAATTTGCACATCGTAAAGCACCTATAACAATATCTCTCTATGACTTGGGTTGACTGGGAGAAAAAAGTTTTTTTTTTTATGAATGGTTTTGTTAGTTGTATCATATACATGTATACAATGTTAGTATGTGTGCAAGTGGCATGTTCTTTTTCATATAAACCGTGTTTGTAATCTAGGTAGGGAAATCAAATGGCAGCAATACCAAGAAGTTTGAAAATAGTCATAGTTTTTTGACATAACAAAATATAAAGCACCATCCAATACTGATATAAATCGCAATACCACATTCTCTTTAAAAAATCTAATCCGACGTTGATGAGGATTTCCATATTGCTTCAGAAAAAAATAATCTAAGTCTAATATTTGTAGAAGAATGTTTATTGTATAATGTAAAAGAAATACTCCAAATCATGGAGAACTGTTACTGGCACATGGCTTATGCTATTTGAGGTACCTCAGGGGCCTATGTTCAGCAGTGGACTAGTGATAGACTGAAACAATGACAAAGAATTTTTACATGATTTTTTTGCTTTTAGCAATTATTTATATATTTATTTACATGAAAACAGGAAACGGATTTTACTGGTGGTAGAATTCCTATGTAGGAATCCGTCTCGGTAGGTACCACTCCAGTGACAGTTTTTCTACCGCAGTTGTGTGCAAACATTGCTGTTTCGGTTTGATGGGCACTGGGAGCTATTGTAATCACTGGGCATATGAGACTGTAGCGACATCTATGTCGCCAAATGAGAAGCTTAAGAAATATTTCATATGTTCCATAATTCTCTCTGCGTAGATCGGACCACAAAAAATAATTAAAAGCTGAAGGTACTCCGGGTTAACTATGACATCAGGACATCTGTCACCTCAGTCCCCCCGTGACCATGGGTGCTGTAAAGCACTCGAAACGTCGGGTTATAAATAGTATAAAATTAAACGCGATAAAATCCGTAAAATTAGTTTCATTTAACACTCATCTGTTATGGGCAGACATTGCACTTACCATAAGGTGAACGATATGCTTGTCTCGTTACTTTATCAAAAAAAAAAACTAAGAAAAAACTTCCTGGAAAACTGCAGTTTTCTAAAGATATGGAGAAAAAGCCCAGGTGAGGTGGTTATCAAGGCCTCAAAAGTATCATAGTCACCGTTATCTTGCTGCCTACTGTCACGGATTGACGCCAATTACAAAAGCGTCAGGATTAGTGTTATAAACAAGATACAGAAAAAAATACAAATTGATAGCCCGGGACTTATCAAAAAGTATAATAAGTATATGGTGTGTGTATGGAGAATGTTGATTACATGAGGGTAGGTTTACAAGAAGAAAAAATTGTGGTTCCCATTTTTGAAAGTGTCGCAGTAACTGGACCTACTGCGAGATTTCCAGGGCCGCCGTAATATCATGTTTACAAAAAAATATGGGAAACCCAAGCTGAAGACACCAATTGCGGAGTGCCATGAAAGAACAAGTAAAATGTGTCGAAAATGCAACTTAGGTTCACATCTCAAATGTTGGTACTAATTGCACAACAAGTAAAAAAGAAAGTCGTACTAAACACTAAACTAGGCTAAGCAATAATAATATTTATAAAAAATATAATACTTTGTTCTCTTTTTATATATATATTACAAATAATTGCCCATTTTTAAGAAAACAAGGGGATGATTTTCTTCTTGCTTTTCATATTTTGAATGTAAGAATACCTAGTCCGGCCATAAGTTCTGTTACAAATGAAAATGCATTTTTTTTAATGAAGTAATGTAATACTATTAAAATTTATACCTACATATTTATTAGTCTCGGCTAAAAATAAAAAAATATTCTATTCGAAATGGCCACCTTTGGCTTTTATACAGGCCTTTAATCTGTTTGGCCACGAATCTATGGATTTACGCACTGTTTCCAAGGGAAATTTCGCCACTGCTTGCTCCAAAGATTTTTTAAGAGACTCAATATCGCCGTGTCGTTTAGAGCAGGCCATGTCCTCTAAAACTGACCGTAATTTGAAGTCTAAAGGGTTGAGGTCTGGGCTAGACGAAGGCCATTCTTCAGCTCTTATAAAATCCGGAACGTTGGTTTCAAGCCAGGCTTGGGTAGTTCGTGCCTTGTGTGCCAGGTGCTGGAAAGTCCACGGCATACTTATAAAAAGTGTATTGCTGAGAGGTTTCACAACATGATCCAAGACTGTATCTTGATACACTTTGGCTGAAGTATTCACTCCTTTTTCACAAAAATGTAGTTTTGTGACTCCTTGATAAGACACGCCCCACCAAACCATCACTGACGCAGGATGATAACCACGTTGTACCTTTCCGACAACTTGAGCAGCTTCTTTAGAACTGTGAGCGTACACTTTATTATTTTGCTTATTGTAGTGTTCTTCAATCGTGGAAATTTTTTCATCGGTAAAGAGGATATTTCTGTGCCTTTCACCTGCGTATCGCGACAGAAGGCGTTTTGATCTATCCACTCTCTTTAATTGTAAAGATTGATTTAGGACATGTCCTGTATATCGACGATAAGCACCGAGCTTCAGGTCTTGTTTTATAATACGCGACAGAGTCCTAGCGGGAATCTTCATTTCTCGCGATAAGATTTTTTGCTTCCCTATTGGGGTTTCGACGAATTCTGGCTTTAACAGCATTAACCGCCTTTGTAGTTCTAACAGCACGCGACCGCCCCGATCTTTTCTGGTCTTCGACAGAGGAAGTGTTGTTGTATCTGTTGATAGTACGATATACAAACATACGGCTGATACCAAGCTTTTGAAGTGTGTGGACTATGACCGACGGCTCCATTCCCACTTTGTGCAAGGCGATCACTGCAATCCTATTTTCTTTAACACCCCATTCCATATTGTAATTTGATAATGAACACGAAAAAATAAGTGAAATGGCGCAAAATCGAAAGAAGTTTTTAAAACAATATGCGTGTTCCAAATTAAAAATAATTAAAAAGTTGAAAAAGAGAAAAGTTTTTATGTAACAGTATTTATGGCCAGACTAGTTAAAATAATAAGCATAAAATAAGATTTTTTTTCTTTTTCTGAATCACAGCATGGGAATTAACGAGTTAAATCGATATTTATAAATGTAAACATATTTCGTAGATACTATGGCGGCGTATCCCAATCAACCAGAAGCAACGCCGCAGTCGATGGGCTCAACCAATACCGTCTTCATAACGGAGACGCGTTTTGACCCATCGTATGTAAAGACACCACCGGGGATGATTAAAATTGCTGTAATTGTGAGTAACATTGTAACTATTTATAATATATTTTTTTATTGTATTAGGTGACGAGACGAGCAAAACCGATGAAAGACCTGATGGTCAGTGCAACGTCCGCCCACAACAAATGCTGTGCCACCCAGAACTATTCAATGTGGCACCACACTGCCCCCGACACCCTGAGACAACAGTTCTTATAATAATTATTGTCATGAATATAGTACATACATACATACATACAGTCACGCCTCTTTCCCATAGGGGTAGGCAGAGACCACATCTTTCCACTTGCTACGATCCTGACACACATCTTTAGCTTCTTCTACTTTCATTAGCGTTTTCACACACGCTCGTCGGTTGCGGGTACTTTTAACGTGACCTTTCCTCAAAAGTTCACCGATCTGATTGTGATACGTACGCCTAGGTCGACCCTTACCGGCTTTTCCATTCACACTTGCCTCATAAATCTGTTTCGTCAATCTCCTTTCATTCATCCTCTCTACGTGTCCAAACCATCTAAGCATGCCTTTCTCTATCTTTTTCACTACATCTTCAACCACACCGCAACGTTCCCTTATCACGCTGTTTCTCACTTTGTCAATCAGAGTTACTCCAGCTATACTTCTCAAACTTCTCATTTCCACAGCGTTAATCCTACTTTCATGCTTCTTCTGCCAGACCCAGCATTCACTACCATACATAAGTGTGGGGACCAGAACTCCCCTATGTACAGCCAGTCGTGCCTTTTTAGATACGTTCTGGCTACACATAAAGTTATGCAGAGCCCCATTCACTTGATTTCCTGCTAATACTCTTCTCTCAATATCACAATCATACTTTCCGTCTCTCGTAAATTTAGAACCCAGGTACACAAACTCTTTCACTTGTTCCACTCTTTCTCCTTCAATCAGAACTTTGCAATCCGACATAGTTTCTTCTCTTTCAAAAACAATTACTTTCGTCTTATCTACATTAATTTTCATTCCTTTGCTTGGTAGAGCACCATGCATAATATTAACCATCGCCTGCAACTCCTCCTCCGATGATGCTAATATAACCTGATCATCGGCGTATAGGAGGCATTTGACGGTCAAATCATTCATTCTTAATCCAAACACACTCTCTTTCAAATCTGAATATAGTATGGCTTATTTTTTCTTCTTAAAAGCAAATCACAAATATTTCCGATTACATAACATGATGTCCTCGATTGACAGCCGCTAGGTGTCTGGCAGAATAGCACCTACATCTTTCCTACCGAGGTGTCGTAAGAGGCGACTAAGTATTGTGCGGACAGCCTTTATTCGTGCCGAATACATTAACACAATAATATGCGATGCTGTCACTATACTGCTCGTGGGAACGCAAAGGTTAGTAAGAATTTTTTGACTCTCGCCAAAATGCCGGCGGCGTGTTCCGCCAGCCGTTACGTTTGTGCTACGTGAGTGACCATAAAAAGGCGTGACTGTATCTACGAGAGCATTATCGTTACCATATCATTGTCCACAGATTCTAAATCTCCTTGGATTTATCTGCATTCAATCATCAGCGTTCTGGTCGAACGGTCGTGGTGTTTACTTTAACGTGGTTGCTCACATCGGCTTGTGGTACTCCGGCATCGTCCTCTTGCTGTACCTGTTCCATGTGGTGGAGAAGTACCACAAGTTCAAATGGCTGAAGATAGAGATGGTCGCGTGTGGCGTAATCGCCTTCCTGTATCTAATCGCTTCCACGATCGTCGTAGCCTTCGGTTCGGCCGCGTATTCTGCTGCTGGAGTAAGTAAAGCTATAGTTGTAGCGATATACGCGATAAAATCCGCAAATTAAGTTTTATGACAAGTTTGCCGTAAAACTTAATTTGCGGATTATATCGCGTTTAAGTATGACTATTTACAACTCGACGTTTCGAGCACTTTACAACACGCATGGTCAAAACTGAAAGAACACGGGGTTAACTATGAAATCAGGACATCTGGTTCCAGGTGATTAGGATCACTATGCAGGAATCCGTCTAGGTGGGTACCACCCAAGGGCCAGTTATTCTGCCGTGAAGCAGTAGTGTACAAACATTACTGTGTTTCGGTTTGAAGGGCGCTGAGAGCCAGCGAAATCGGTCGCAGTGTGGTGTCACACAGAGATGTTCTGGGTGACACCGCATTTGTTATGGTCAGACGTTGCACTTACCATCAAGTGAACGTTTTTGCTCGTTTTGTCACTTTAATAATAAAAAAAACCCAGTCCTCCCGTGACAAGCGTGTAAAGCGTTCGAAACGGGTTATAAATAGTCGAAATTACTTATTCATAAGAAAAAAAAGGTTTATAGACTTGTTACAAAGAGATTACCTATTTTTGAGAGAAATTTGATTAGGACGACAACATAACCATTTTTAAGTATCCCATTGCGGAGTTTTATAATAAGTTTAGTAGGCCTAATTAGCTTTATAATATTTCAGTGTTATAATCTATCATAGGTATTTTGTTATGAATAAGGCCATTAAATGAAACTAATTTTACGGATTTTTTTTACTATTTATAACCCGACGTTTCGAGTGCTTTACAGCACCCATGGTCTGCAAGACTTCAAGACACAGTTAGCCCTTTCTGCGTAGATCGGACCAAAAATAATAATTAAAAGCTGAAGGTACCCCAGGTTAACTATGACATCGGGACATCTGTCACCTCAGTCCCCCCGTGACCATGGGTGCTGTAAAGCACTCGAAACGTCGGGTTATAAATAGTAAAAATTAAACGCGATAAAATCCGTAAAATTAGTTTCATTTAAATGAGTAGTGTTCGCGTAAAAAAAAAAGTAAAGTTTCAGCCTATCAATGTCCCACTACTGAGCACAGGCCTCCTCTCATTTCTGGAGGGTTTTGGAGCTAGGAAGAATCCGCCACGCTACTCCAATGCGGGTTGGCGGACTTCACATGTCTTCGAAATATTTTTTATTCCTCAGACATGCAGGTTTACTCACGATGTTTTCCTTCACCGCCGAGCACGTGGTAAATCAGCACTTAAAATTGCAATTAACAATTTTAGTGGTGCCGGCACCGGGAATCGAACCCAGGTCACTCGCGTACTATGAAATTTAAAGCGAGCGCCTAGCCCCTGAGCTACCACGGCTTAAATATAAGAAATCATTAAATAAGGCCATTAGTTTATCTGCCTTGAAGTGGAGCGAGAACAAATCTGTGAACGTTTTCTGAACTGTCGAAGCGTGACAAGATGATCTCATGTTGCTATTTCCGACAGTCGTTAAGAAGGTCGTAATGGTAAATTACGTTTACCCGTGATACATCTGTTATAAAAACAGCGCCTAGGTTATTTCTAGGCTGTAACAAAACGAACTGTTAAATGCATCAACAGCCGTGTGGTGGCGGCTCGTTAAAAGAATACTACCACTCCATCTCATCCAATGGATCTCGTAAAAGGCGAATAAGGAATTAAACTGCACTGTGCACCCAACAGCGCATGGTGGCGATGGGCTCACCACCTATCACACCAAGTGTATTATATTGTTTTAGTGAAACGTGGATTGTGGCAGTCATCTGTTTTTGCAGTGAGTGCCCAGTCTCTGACTACCCCTTATGGGATACGGTCGTGATCATATGTATGTATGTAAATGTATCACATTTCCTACAGCTTCGATTAGTGTTTCTACGTTTCTTTATTGGATGAAACGTCTCGTCACGTTCAAAACGATCAAATGATCGTAAGTGCAGTGCCCATAACAAATGCCGTGTCAGAATATTTCTGTCTGACACCACACTGCCCCGTCACCCTGAGACATCAGTTCTTAAGTCTCAAATGCCCAGTGATTACGCTAGCTCTCAATGCCCTTCAGACCGAAACAGTAATGTTTGTTCACCACTGCTTCACGGCAGTGATGAGACGCCTACCTAGACGGATTCCTGTATAGAAATACTACCACCAGTAAAAGTACTTAAAAGTACAGAACAGTTGTAAATTCTTAACTCTCAAATGCCCAGTGATTACACTAGCTCCCAGTGCCCTTCAGACCGAAACACAGTAACGTTTGCACACTACTCAATCTAACAAAAATCGTTCCTCGTAAAGGCTCTATAGGATAAGCACTTTGGTCTCCAGTTCTTCGGGTACCTGGCGATGGTGCTGTATGGGTTCGAGGCGTTCTTGAAGGCGCGAGCGTGGCGCGCCGGCGAGCTGGCGCAGGGGCAGCGCGTCCCCGTCAAGCAAACGACCGTCATCACGCCGCCTTAGCCTAACCCCTTCTCCCCCCCACCCACCGTGTCCACCAGCCACCCACCAGCGACCGCGACTTATCGTCACTTCCAATTGGATATCCGGTCAACTGCTACTTATCGTATTAGCCTAAAAAGGTATTTTAATTTATTACGTTTGTTGTTTAGTTTTGAAACGAACAATTGATTGCAACGGTTAAAGAACAAAAAGAATAACGTTAAAATTCGTATAGTGTAATTAAAACCATTATTTTTTTATTCCACGACCTTTTTTTAGACTTATTTTCTAACAATTATAGGTCATTTTTATAACTAAATTTTTAGTGAATCTGAAATATTACATTTGGAGGCTGTTGCTTTTTAAGATTTTGAGAATTATAGTGTATCTTTATCTGTTATTTTAGTTGTTTCAAGGGCAATTATATATTTCAATAAAAAAAAATACTCAATCAAATTAATATTTGTCTTTACCAATAAATTCATAGACAAGCGAATTTACGATCTTTTCTAGATAATGTCACCGTCATGAAAGGTGCTGTTATACCATGGTTACTGTTAATTATCCGGCCGCTTGTCGATTATGGTGTATTTAAATTTGAAGTATTATTTCATTTTGGGACCTCTGGCGTAGTTAGATAGCGAACCCTGTATCAGAACGTTTAAATAACGGGATGTGTGATCTTGATCTATATTAACATTGTATGACATATAATATTAACCTGTCAAAAAAAGAGCGCGTAATGCTCGTGACGTAATAGAAACTTATACAATACTAGCAGATGCCGAGGGAACAATTTTTTTTCGGGATAAATTTTTTTATGTCCATCTACAGGATGCAAGCTATCTCTGTGCCAAATTTCGTCAAGATCGGTTAGGCGGTTAAACCGTGAAAACGTTACAAACAGACGGAGGGACATTAAGAGTTACTTTTGAATTTATAATATTAGTACGAGGTACGGATTAGAAATTTAATTAAAATACGAGTAACTAAACATAACTAACAATAATATTGCAAGCTGTTAAAGAAATCAGTGCATAAACAATTATTAATTAATCGATAAATACTGTATTACTGGTTGTAGGATTCCTATGCAGGAATCCGTTTATATAGGTACCACCCCAGGACCAGTAATTCTGCCGTGAAGCAGTAGTGTGCAAACATTACTGTGTTTCGGTTTGAAGGGCAATGAGAGCTAGCGTAATCACTGGGCATATGAGACTTAAGAGCTGATGTCTCAGGGTGACGGGCGCAGTGTGGTATCAAACAGAAATGTTTTGGGTGACACAGCATTCGTTATGGGCATACATTATGGGCAGACGTTGCACTTACCATCAATCTATACTATCCATACTAATGCGAAAGTAACTCTCTCCGTCCCTGTCTGTTTGTTACCTTTTCACGGCTCAACCGCTGAACCGATCTTGACGAGATTTGCCACAGAGATAGCTTTCATTCTGGAGACGGACATGAATACTTTTTATCCCGGAAAATCAAAGTGTTCCCACGGGATATTTAAACCTATATTCACGCGTCAAGTCGCGGGCGTCAGCTAGTTAAGAATAACAGAAACGTTGCACTCAAATCAGAACTTGATAATTTACTCTCATCGCGCCCAATTAAGTTTCACTTCAATACTTCAGAGTTGCCAAGTTATCCCCTGACACTTTGCTCAGCTACGCCGCTCTTTGGAACATCCTGTACTTAAAATGTATTCTTGTCATTTTTGATACAATTTGTTAAAACCATTTATTGTTTTGTGTTCACCTACCAACGATTACTTCGATATTTTATTATAAGAAAACATAGCTTACATTTTGTTCACTGTCTCACAGTTTGTATGTCTTGCTCTGCAGAATTTTTAATCGTATCATTCAGACATTAGAAATAGTCGGACCTTCTCAACTAGCACGAATCTTATCTGATACTGTAGGCGACTTATATGCGAGTATATTGTGTTAAGATAAACATTTTATTTTATTATATAAGCAAAAGCACCATCAAAACAAAGGTTTACAAGATCTTCATGTTCTATATTCTTGACTTGTGTTGAGATTTTCTTGCATACGAGAGATCGTTTAAAAAATATCAATCTAAAACAAGCAATCCAAAGTTCAGGTGCACGATGGGGCTGTGCTGTTCAATGGGCATAGACATACTAACATGAGCTTAGTTAAAAACTGACCACATTCAGTTCGGAATGAAAAATCATAATTACGTGTATTAACTCTGTGTGTACATTATAAAGTTGGGTTCCGTATCTAGTCTTTTTGGAATCACACGCATATTTCATTGTATTTTTGTATTAATAACCGACGCATTATGTTGGCAAAGAAGAATTGTTCAATAGGAACAGAGATTATAGTTAGTCATACCGTTTTTGTTTGAAAGAATTATCAACGCTATCTAAAAAAATAAGTTTAATTACACAATGACGCACTATGCATGTTTTTGTAACATTATTACAGTCATTGTCCTATACAGTTGGGCAATATTTCCATGTTAACAGCGCTAAAATGTCGGTATTACATTCTACTTATTATGGAGTTTGTTACCTACATTAAAAAAAATAGCAATAAAAAATATACCGATAAAAGGTGTAAGAGAGCATATCCATACTATGAATATCGTCGTTTATTTTTTGCTGTGACATACTGTAATGGCGGTTAGCATATTAATGTGTGCATTTGTAAATAAAATCATGTAATTAATAATTTATCTATTTGTTTTTGTAAGCATCACTTAATATTGATAATGGTTAGGTGTAAATGACATTATGTACTTCCACGAACTTGCTCCGTCCACACAACACTATGCTCACGCTTGTGTCAAATGTACCGTTTATTCTAATACATTACGCTTATTAATGTAAGTACGTACTTAAGTCGTTAAAAACTACTTAATGGAACAATAGTCATTGATTTCCGACATACTTATGTTATCTGTAACCAATGTGCAACAGATGGAATCTAGTTGTAATGTTGATATCACATACAATATAAATTACTCGTATCGACGATTGCGTGACCAGAGTACCGGGCTCGGGGTTTAAATCCCAGCCGGGGCCAACGTTTATGTAAAAACACAATTTATTGGTTTTCAGGCCTGGTTTTGTTGTGCACATGTAATTTTAGTCTGTAAAACGCAATTCGAACTCGCGATATAGGAATTTTAGTGTGGGAATCGTTTTTTAGTTTAATAAGAAGATAGCTCCTAAAGTATTTTTGCACAAAACTTGGCTCAGCCCGGGGTTCGAAACCAGGTCCCGCGGTGCAATAGTCAGGTACTCCGGCCACGTGGTTGTCAGTCGTATAAATTTTACTTAAATGTATCTTTTCCTTTCCTACATTATATTGTTAAAACACACCTTAAGGGTTCACATATAATTTTTTTTATTAATTTAATTTTGCACCAGTTAATGTAATTATAAACGAGCAAAGTTTTGAGCAGGTATATTTGATTAATTGTTTATTAGAAATATGAAGAAAGAATCTTTTTACAGATTAAAAACGTATTGTAGTTGTTAGTGCATTTCAAAATCTTCACACTAAGACTGTTATTTCCAAATAAAAAAAATCTATTGGCTATGGAAAAAAATACTACAACATATTGTGTATATTTGTAAAGGTTATATTTAAAAAAACTAATCTTGGAAGTGCTTTCAGTGTTCTTGTATATAAACTCAAAATAAAACTCAGAATTATTTGATAAATACTCTTATTATATATTTGTTAATCATATTGCGAATAAAACGTAAATAATAATCCTGTAGAATCACAGAAAAATGCAATTGTATACACAAAAAATATAACAATTGGTATTAATAAATTGAATGTTATATCCAATATAAATACATAGTAAAATGTTGATATTTTATCATTATTGGGTTATTATTATTTAAAACTAACCTTAGAAGTACTTTCAATGCTCTTTATTAAGCCAAATTGTATAATAGATGTCTGTTGTAACGTTAAATAAAACAACAAAATTATTTGAAAAATTGTTTTATTACCTATATTTTGTTAATTGTCGTGTATAACATTGTAGAATCACAAAAAGTTGTATGCACAAAAACTATAACAATTGGTATTGGTAAATAGCTGTTATATATCTACACTGCTAATGTGTTGACATTTAGTAGGCGAAGGGTCACAGTGGTGAACGTGTTTAAGACAACTTTTTTACTTCAAGACAACGCACCAAAGCCGATAGATATCCGGCAGAGTAGAATAGCACCTACCTCTTTCCTACGGAGGTGTCGTAATAGGCGACTAAGGTTTTGCACGGACAGCCTTTATTAATGCAGAATGACACCATAATATGCAGTGCTGTCATAGACCTTGATTTATTTTTTGCCTACCTATTTAAATAAAAATGTTATGTACACATTCCCAGTGGGTAAATGAAAATAATGAAGTTGCCCAATCTTTAAAATCGTTTTTCCAAAGTAAGGATTTTCGATTTGTGCCCTTACAATACAAAGGGTGCGATATGTTAAAAAGGCGTTCCATTTATTCCGTTGTTTGTTATGTTAGTTGTTTAGCGTAAATGCAATGTGAAGTTGTAACTGTGGTGAGAAATAAACAATACTATCGCAGTTTAACATTTTAATACTCATGTGAATATGAACAATGGTTTTTAATGTTTTTTTTTACTTTAAATGTAGCATGACCTTCAACCACAAGATTTTTTACTTACATTATTAATAATTAGTAACACAATATTTTAACAAAAAGAATATACATTTATTAATATAGCATGATTCTCAGATCCCTAACACGAAATGTTTAAAATGGTTAAATAACATAGTTATTCCAGACGAATGTTTTTGAAGCCGTTTCAGGTTTTTTTTAATTGGATAAAGCAACGAAACGAGCAAAACGCTCACTCGATGGCAAGTGCAACGCCTGCTTATAGCAAATGCTGTGTCACCCAAAACATTTCTGTGTGACACCACACTGCGCCCTTCACCCTGAGACATCAGTTCTTAAGTCTCAAATGCCCAGTGTTACGCTAGCTCACAGCTGCCCTTCAAACCGAAACACAGTAACGCTTGCACACCTACTGCTTCACGGCAGAATAACTGGCCTTGGGGTGGTACCTACCTAGACGGATTCCTGCATAGGAATCCTACCACTAGTATGGTACCTTCACAGTGCCAAAAATACTATCGTCAAACAGTAGTATGCAGGCATTGCTGTGTTCCGGTTTGGAGATTTAGCTATTTAGCTACAAACGGACACACGAGACAAAATGTCTGCCGTCTGATAGTGCAACAATAATTGGCAGATGTCGCACTGATCATTAGGGGAACGATCCTATCGTTTCGTTACTTAATACTATACTGAAAATAAAAAAAGTATCGTATAAAAATTTTTATATATCACGTTTTTAAAACAGACCAATTATAAAGTTAGCAAAATTTGTCCAGTAGTATTTAACTAAGTATGAAAAAACTGAATTTTTTTGTTGCGATTTCGTAATTAATCCTATAATACCTAACATAATGTATAAGCCGAAAGAACCCGTGGTAGATCAGGAGCAAGGCGCTCGCTTTAAATTTCATAGTACGCGAATGACCTGGGTTCGAATGCCGACACCACTAAAATTCTGATTTATCACGTCCTCAGCGTTGAAGGAAAACAGCGTGAAGAAAGCTACATGTCTGAGAAATAATACTTCGAGGGCATGTGAAGTCCGCCAAGCCGCATTGGAGCAGCGTGGCGGACTCTTCCCGGCCCCAAAACCCTCTCAAAAATGAGAGAAGGCCTGTGCTCAGCAGTGGGACATTTACGAGCTGTTACTTTAATAGAAGCTGTGGCAGCGACTGTCGCAAGGCAGCCAAGGGAACGTCAGGGAAATGTGGAGCGAGCTACCATTCCAGCCTCTATTATCTTCCACAATAACCTCTTCTTTATAAAATCGAATAAGGCATACAAACAAACACAAAGGAGCTGAAGGTCATATTTAATAGTTGACGATAAGACGAATCAACTGCGATAAAGACATCACATAGCTGTCGTATGAATAAGGCACTAGCGGTGACTAATACATAGCTACGTATTAGACATGCTTTTGAAAAATGTTATTATTGTAAGTTATAAAAGACTGTTCTAAAAATATGTTAACATTTACACAACATTTAAAAATACGTAAATGTTTCCCATGACGCAAAATGACTCGAGAGAACATTGCGAATATGCCGAAACCTATCATGTGGCATATATCAACTGCGCAGGAGATATACGCCGCAAGTGCGCAAACTGATACCTTATATTAAACCACACTATGTACAGTAGAACATAATTATAACATACCAATTACCACTTATTAAGATTTAAAAGTTTAAAAGCGGCTCTAATTTTTGGCGCTGAATACATAGAAATATTTTTCGTGTTTTGAACACTGAGGACATTTACATTACATTAAAAATCTTGCAACACCCATATTGTTTCGAAATGTATGGACAACGATTAGCACATGGCCATACGTATAATAAATATCTGTATATTATAGAAATATCAAATGTCTATCAAAAATATGTGCTTATAAATTGTAGTGTATATAGACTTTACATTGTATGTATTAAATTTATTAGTACATTATTTAAGAATAATTTTAAACATAGCATTTCCGCTATAAAATTTATCATAAAGTTAATAGAATCAGGTGTTACTTTGCGGAAATCCATTATAATGAAGGAAAGAAAGTTAATTTGCTAAGATCCGCATGCAAAATAGTAGCGTGCACGAGCCACAGTTTCTGTGGCTTTGCATAGCAAAGGGCGGGCGGTGCTCTTCAAAACGAGGTAATATACACCATTTTACATTTTGCATGTGGATCTTAGCAAATTAACTTTCCTTCCTTCATTTATCACAAAAATTTGTTTACAAAATCGTAATGATGATCACATCTGTAAAATAAAAATATTGGAGAAGAGTATGATTTTGTTCTTTTTAATGCTTATTCGAATTTAAGAGTTTGATTTTATCATGGTTCCCTATCATCAGAACTTGACAAAATTGCTATGGGTACCCCTGAGGTACCCTCGGTCCAATAAATTGATTCTGTTCTTTTAATGACAAATAGAATTTATTAAAAAATAAATGACTCGAACATGCTTATTCGAGTTGAAGAGTTTGATGATTTTATCACGGTTCCCTATCATCAGGACTTGACAAAATTTCTATCCCCCTGTACCCCTGAGGTTCTTATGAAGAGAATCGTCGAAATCACGTGGATGAATAATTATTTAACGCACAAAAAAAATACTGACAAATTGAGAACCTTCTTTCTTGAAGTCAGTTAAATAAAAACGCGCGAACTCGGACACTTGATTATGTCATAGTTCTCCAATATACATTCACTAAATATATTTTATTTCAAGGTACAAAGTATGTAGTAAATATCCAGAAAAGACAGAATTGTTTGATCGCTCACAATCGGTAACTAATGATTATAAATTTCAAATTACATAAACAACAACTAAAGACTTGAAGTAGTGAAATAAATCTTGCATTTATTGCTTTACAAATACATGATTAAATTTGTAATTTCGCACTGTTGTAGCTAGCGCCATATAATTTCTTAAACTGCTTACAACATTTCCTATAAACTAGAATATTTAAAAACAATTTCATATAAGAAAAAAGAAGCTGTATCAATGGAATTATTTAATAGAAAATACTCATAGATATACAAAAAAACCCTAGATCACAGTCGGCGACTCGAAAACGTCCACAAAAAAGGGGCGCCTTTTTTTTATTAAAAATAATTAAAATTTTGTTTGGTGAAATTAGAAACAAATTTAAAAACTTGGAACGCTAGTCGATTGCGAAGTCGACATAAAGATGACTTGGGCATAAGATTAAATTTGTTTTTGTTTAATCGGAATTTGTGATCTTTGTCTTTATTTAATGTTTGGAAAGATCAATGGCTCTTTTTGAAATGATTTTTGTATGGAACTGTGTATCTTGGGTATTTGTATTTCAATTAAAATACTAGATAAAAACACAATTCAATACTGTGTACTTCCATAATTAATACAAAAAGCAGTAACACTTAAGCGTTCAAAAATGCTATAAGTGATTTCACACATTAGAGAATAAAAGCGGCTTAACAAAATAACTAATGTTTCCATGAATCATATAACTTTTAGTATAAACCACATTAGATATTTATCACATTGTCGATATCATAACAATCATCTACTCATGTTTAGTCCATGGTTCATTGGTCATACAATATAAAATTGCCATTGAATATAAAAAAAAATCTACTTATAATTGCATAATATTAGAAATACATAATAAGAAGATATTGGATAACTATTCCAAATGTGCAAAAGTGTATTATAAAAATTGATAAAAATAAGATGCAATTTTTATAACTTCCATCAAATATAGCAAGGCTGAACACCAAGTCCAACAGTCTCTGAATACTAAACTTAAACACTTACCCTAAAATTAAGTTTAAGTATATGGTCGGTGAGATAATGTAAATACAGTACATTACTGTGGTGGTAGCCCTCTCTTCCACGCTTTATACTTTAAATATCCGTCGTAGCTATATGCAATGATCGCGCACAAACCGAAGAACTGTAAGAATTTTAAGTTAAGTGTGAGGCTCTTCTAGTTGATTTTATTCACAACGGATAGAAAAGAATAAAACAGAATATTTTTTAATCAATATAGATCATTTACATAATACTTATTGAACGTCATTTTTTTTAAACTACACTGATTCGCAAAGAAAAGCCTCTGTCCTGGGAAGAACCAGTAAGAAACCCAGCGGGATTTTTACAGCAGTTTTATAAAGATGTAAAAATGGCTTCGCAGCGATCACCTCATTCCCAGGGGTTATCATCATCCATGTATTCCTTAATATTATAATAACCCTTCTTAAGAAGTCTTTGTTTAACAAATAGTTTGAACTTTTTTATTGATAAAAATATTCACTTGAAATTTAAATTATAGAAGCAATCATGCCTTTATCCCATATAAGGCATAGGCAGAGACCACACTCGTAGACCACCAAGAATTTCTAACTGCAAATTGAATTTCCACTAGCAGTGCAGTGACAGCATTGCATATTATTAGTGTAGAGTATTATTCTGCACGAATAAAGACTCCATAGTCAAAGTCAAAGTCATACATACATACATACATACAGTCACGCCTCTTTCCCATAGGGGTAGGCAGAGACCACATCTTTCCACTTGCTACGATCCTGACACACATCTTTAGCTTCTTCTACTTTCATTAGCGTTTTCACACACGCTCGTCGGTTGCGGGTACTTTTAACGTGACCTTTCCTCAAAAGTTCACCGATCTGATTGTGATACGTACGCCTAGGTCGACCCTTACCGGCTTTTCCATTCACACTTGCCTCATAAATCTGTTTCGTCAATCTCCTTTCATTCATCCTCTCTACGTGTCCAAACCATCTAAGCATGCCTTTCTCTATCTTTTTCACTACATCTTCAACCACACCGCAACGTTCCCTTATCACGCTGTTTCTCACTTTGTCAATCAGAGTTACTCCAGCTATACTTCTCAAACTTCTCATTTCCACAGCGTTAATCCTACTTTCATGCTTCTTCTGCCAGACCCAGCATTCACTACCATACATAAGTGTGGGGACCAGAACTCTCGTATGTACAGCCAGTCGTGCCTTTTTAGATACGTTCTGGCTACACATAAAGTTATGCAGAGCCCCATTCACTTGATTTCCTGCTAATACTCTTCTCTCAATATCACAATCATACTTTCCGTCTCTCGTAAATTTAGAACCCAGGTACACAAACTCTTTCACTTGTTCCACTCTTTCTCCTTCAATCAGAACTTTGCAATCCGACATACTTTCTTCTCTTTCAAAAACCATTACTTTCGTCTTATCTACATTAATTTTCATTCCTTTGCTTTGTAGAGCACCATGCATAATATTAACCATCGCCTGCAACTCCTCCTCCGATGATGCTAATATAACCTGATCATCGGCGTATAGGAGGCATTTGACGGTCAAATCATTCATTCTTAATCCAAACACACTCTCTTTCAAATCTTTTAAGCAATTGTCTATGAATAGGTTAAACAGCCACGGCGAGGCCACACATCCCTGTCTAACACCTTTTTCGATGTTAAACCAGTCTGTGTAAGCCCCGTTTACCCTGACACAAGCACTGGAATCCTTATAGAGTGATTTCAGTCCTCGTATCAAGCTGCCGTTCACCCCATACATATGCAATGTCGACCACAATTCAGTCCTCACTACCCTATCATAGGCCTTTTCCAAGTCCACGAATGCGCAATAGACCTTTTGACTTTGAGTCAAGAATTTTTCGGCTATGCTTCGTAAGGAAAAGACCTGATCCATGCATCCCATTCCTCTCCTGAATCCCGCTTGTACATCCCATATCTTCTCTTCAGTTTCATTCATCACTCTCTTAATCAAAACCTTTGCATACAGTTTGCCGACGATACTGAGCAAGCTAATGCCTCGGTAGTTTTTGCAGTCTTGCTGCGACCCTTTTCCTTTGTAAAGCGGTACGATAACGGCCTTACACCAGTCTACTGGTACGTTGCCGCTCCTCCAGCAAAGGTTGAAAAGGCGGTACAGCTGACTAGCTACCACGCCCTGTCCAGCTTTCAGCATCTCAATCGTAATTCTATCATACCCTGCAGCTTTTCCCAATTTCATACTATTCACCGCTTCCACAATCTCTTCCATACTAATATCTCTTTCATCGCAACCTTCATTCATGTCCCCAGATGGGGCCTGTGCTCGTATATATTCTTTCTCAAATAAGCTTTCGAAATATTCCTTCCATGTCTTTAGAATGCTTTCCTCACCTCTTACAATACTTCCATCCCTGTTTCTGATTTTGTCCAGTTGCGAGGCCGTATTTTGACCTCTGGCTGTTCTTATGGACTTCCAGAAAAACTTAATGTTGTTCTGAAAGTCGTCAGATAACCTCGTATCAAATTCATCTCTATCATTCTCTTTCTTTCTTCTCACAACCTCTTTTGCCACACCTTTTAACCTGTTATACTCACTCCTTGCCATGCTTACGTCCTCATTCGTTGCTTTTTGCATTCTTTGATTGGCTCTTGTAGCCAACCAGTCCAGCCAAGCTTTCTTCTTCTCGGACACTGCCTTTTGAACCTCTACACACACAGTCTTTAACTTACACCCTTTTCTTCTTTTACTTATACCACACACTTCAATAGCAACTTCCACAATTCCTTGCTTAAACGGCTTCCATACTTTTTCAACCTCACATTCCTCATTTAAAGTATCAAACTGCTTGGTCAGTTTACTAACAAATTCTTCTCTCACCTCTTTCTCTTGCAAATTCTCAACTTTTATGCGCTCTAGTACACTAATAGGTTCATGCACACGATGCCGCCATCGCTAAAAGAGCCCTCTTAGTCGGCTTAACACCAGAAAGTGATCTGTGTTGATGCCGACACCGCGGCATGCCCGAGTGTCTAGCACTTTCTTTCTCAGTCTTTCATCCACAATCACAAAATCAATCATACTTCTCAGGTTCCCTTCTTCTCTAGTATACAAGTGGATCTTTTTATGGTCAAACATTGTGTTTGTTACCACAAGATTCCACTCCAAACACACTTCAAGCAGACTTTCCCCATTTTCATTCACTCTATCATCGCCAAACCTTCCTACCACACTCTCATATCCATCACGCTTCACTCCCACCCACCCATTAAAATCGCCTAGCATTATGATCCTTTCATTTTTGTTGCATTTGTTCAAAATATCTTTCACGCTATCCCAAAACTCCTGTCTCTCAATTTGGGCTTTTGAAGAGCGGTTCCAACTCGCATCTTGTGGAGCATAAACTGCCAATATAAAGATGCGAGTAAGGCCAACCTTCAACCTCACCCAGAGGAGTCTTGGGCTAACACATTTATATTCAGTCACACATTCATTCATTCTAGCAGAAAGCACTACACCAACTCCCTGAGAGCCTCTACTGGTTTCCGGAACTCCCGACCAATAGGCTGTGTAGGGTCCATGCGTGGTGGTGTCGCATCCTTTCCGCTTGGTCTCATTCACACAAAGAACATCAATCCGTCTTTCGCTCATCATCTCGTATACTTCTTCAATTTTATCATTCATACCGCCTCGAACATTCAGCGTAGCAAAGTGGCTATCCGCAGCCCACTTTTCGCCCCCACGGGAAACGAGACGTGACGGGTGGCGAACCACATCGCCGCCATTCTGGTATGAGTCTAAATTCTGACTACCCATTGCGTTCCCACGAGCAGCTAGGGAAAATGCTGTCCACCCAAACAGAGCCCCGCATGCTTGAGTAAGGCTAGCCTTATTCTGGGGTCGCCCGGTCAAGTCAAAGTCAAAATTTCTTTATTCAGTTTAGGCTTGTATGAAGCTCTTATGAATGTCAAAATCTACACCGGTTCAAAAAATAAGACCTTCTCAGAGAAGAACCGGCACGAAACTCTGAGGTCTTTCTTTTTTTCAATGCCATATTATGTGTCCTTTATAAGTTACATAAAAATTACATCATAAATTTAGTAGCCAGGGGGTTTTCAAGTGCAGAGTAAGAGTTATTTCCACACATCTCTGTCCTCTATGTAATGATCTATTTTATAATACGCTTTTTCTAATATTGTCTTCTTGACAAGTTTCTTACACAACACTTTAGTGGCCTGTTACTACACCTCGGTAGGAATGACGTAGGTGAATAACTCCTATATTCAGTAATACTCTGCCTGACACTTTTGAAGTGATGGCATCTACTAATGATAATGATAAGTTAAACTTAACAGTAATACTGGTTAAGTAACCCTTTCAAAATGAAGATAATATAGGGAAATTAGCATCAATTCGTGTAGACTTTAAACAAATAAAAACATTCAAAATGAGTTACATATTTTTACTGGTGGTAGGATTCCTATGCAGGAATCCGTCTAGGTGGGTACCACCCCAGGGCCAGTTATTCTGTCGCGAAGCAGTGTGCAAATATTACTGTGTATATGACACACTGGGCATATGAGATTTAAGAACTGATGTCTCAAGGCGATGGGTGCAGTATGGTGCCACACAGAAATGTTCTGGGTAACACATCATTTGTTATGGGCTGAAGTTGCACTTACCATCAGATGAATATGTTGCTTGTTTCGCCACTTTATCCAATGAAAAAAAATCATATATGCCTTGATAACATAGTGATATCATGTAACAATCAAAATAGAGAGTAATGACCATCCAGCAAATGCTTTTTTTTTATTGAATAAAATGATGCGTATCATCAGCAAAACATTCACCTGATGGTAAGTGCAATGTCTGCCCATAAGAAATGCTGTGTCACCCAGAAAATTTCTGTGTGACACTACACTGTGCCCATCACCCTGAGACATAGGTTCTTAAGTCTCATATGCCCAGTGATTACGCTAGCTCACAGTGCCCTTCAAACCGAAACACAGTAATGCTTGCACAATTCTGCTTCACGGTAGAATAACTGGCCCTGGGGTGGTACCTACCTAGACGGACTCCTGCATAGGAATCCTACCACAATTAATTCCCGAACTTAAGCAAAGTCCTAATTCTTTCACAGTCACATAGTTAAATCAGAAAAAATACAGTCAATATTAGAGTCATTAATATTCATAATTGTTAATTATTAAACTTACCCCAACTGCATATCCATTCTCACCAACTGTTGCAGCAAATATCGACAGTACAATATAAGCCAGCACAATTATTGCGCAATAGAAGAACTCCAGCTTGAGCCACGGCAATCGGTCATATTTCTCCACAAAGTGAAACATATACATGCAGAATATGAATGCAGTGATTATGATACCGAGCCAGTATAGAATGTTGTAGAAAATTGATGACAGCCAAGCCCAGGACACCTTTATGCAGATGAAGCCTATTAGGCTGCACAGCTGCAATGGAAAGTTTAATATTGACATATTTTTGCTGCTGCATTTCTCTTAATTTTTTTGTGAACGGCTTTATAAGCTGTAGCTATATGGATATTTTTTGAGTATTCTATGTGAAAGAAGAAGTTTCAATGTGTAGTTACTTTCTGTATAAATAATTGGAATATTTCTTACATTGGCTCCGGATAAAAAAAATCGATGTCAAGTAATTTCTAATCCCACTTTGGCATAAATTATAACAGACCCGATTTCACCAATCGCTTTGGAAACCAAGTTTATTAAAACCACGTTGTACTTAACCGAGTTCAAATGTATCATTTGATCTCGGTTTCTGTCTAAGCAATTTCACCAGCTCCATTTTTATCGCATTTAGAAAAAGAAGAAGTTTACATGAAATATCGTCACGAAAAATAAAACAAAAACTCGATATATTTCATATTTTGCGACATCAAACACCCGGTTTTAATGGATAGGTTACAAACAATAAACTATATAAATTAAAAATTTTTTTTGTTTACATAGTTGTGCAATTGACAATGATAGTTAATGAGTTGAACGTCGAAATTTGAGCGTTCTGAATATTAATTGCGTTTAGCTTTAACTGTGTTCATTTGATGTTGATGAAATGTAAACTGTAGCATTGAACTCAGTTAAACGCTTAACCTTCGTTTAGCTTGAACTGATCGGGTTTATTTTCAACGGTGAAATCCGCCCTTAGTTATACTGCATCTAGTCTGTCAATGAAAGGTGGAAGTTCTTGGGCTTATATTAAAAAAATCTGATAAAATTAATTAAACAAATTAAGTCGGATCACAAAACACGATACAAATGGAGAATAATATGGAAACAATAACGGGGGCTAGGGGCTCGTTTTCATTTCATAGTACGCGAGTGACCTGCGTTTGATTACCGGTGCCGGCACCACTAAAATTGTTAATTGCAATTTTAAGTGCTGATTTACCACATGCTCGGCGGTGAAGGAAAACATCGTGAGGAAACCTGCATGTCTGAGAAATAAAAAATATTACAAAGACATGTGCAGTCCGCCAACCCGCATTGGAGCAGCGTGGCAGATTCTTCCTACCTAAAAACCCTCTCAGAAATGAGAGAAGGCCTGTGCTTAGCAGTGGGATATTTATAGGCTGAAACTTTACTTTACTGTATTAGGGTAAACAAACATTATGCATGTTTCTTTTTATTTATGCCATCCATTTGTATAATACCCTAATGCAGTTTAATGTAGCTTTATTTTCAAAACAGTTGATTATTAGTGCTTTACAAAATAATGCTTATTTCATTCTGGTACAATTATATCATTAACACACAGGGAAGTAACTAAGAATTTACCAGTATTGTCAATTTTTTTAATTGTTGGCAAAAGCAAACCAAAAAAAATAGAAAATACATTACATTTAATTCCAAAGGGAAGTCAATCTGTGTTCCGCATGCAGTGCATGAATTACATAATTTTACTATAAAGTAATATTAAAAATAACAGTGAAAATACTAATACTCAATTTTAAAATGTGTTACACTACAATGTATGTTTTTGATTTTACAGTTATTGTTTAGACATTGTTTTTAGTGTCTTTTTTTTTCTTTTTTTTCTATTGTATAAAGTGACGAAACGAGCAAAACGTTCACCTGATGGTAAGTGCAACATCCGCCCACAACAAATGCTGGGTTACCCAGAATATTCCTGTGTGACACAGCACTGCGCCCGTCACTCTGAGACATCAGTTCGTAAGTCCCAAATGCCCAGTGATTACGCTAGCTCACAGTGCCCTTCAAACTGAAACACAGTAATGCTTGCACACTACTGCTTCACGGCAGAATAACTGGCGCTGGGGTGGTACCTACCTAGACGGATTCCTGCATAGAATTCCTACCACCAGTAAAGTGTTATAATGGATGACATAACAAATCACACAATAAAAAAAACACTTGAGCAATAGCAAGAAAACCTACCAACTGGACTATTTTCAGTATCCCAGGTAATGTCTTCACATATCCTTTGTCAAATCTCAGCACTTTCTGTTCTGGTGGGGCAGGATTAGGAGCCTGCTGGTTGTGGTTAGGGTAGCCATCAAACATTGTGCTTACAGAGTTACTATTTCTTTATTTCTACAAAATAAAAATTTACATAAGTATAATTGATAATTTCATACATGTCATTTAATGAGTGGTAAGTGCAGTTAAAGTTTTATCATCATCATCATTTCAGCATATCAATAGTCTACTCCTGTGCATAGGCTTCCCTCATAGATTGACACAAAACTTTGACACTCTCATTTTGGGGGATTTTGCCATAGTTGCCACACTTGGCAGGCGGGTTAGGAACTGCAGTTTATTTATTCAGATGTTCCGGGAAGATGCTGCTGCCCATCTTCTGGTTTTATTTTTCCCTCTGTCAACTTTTGTGACACCCATGATGGGATGAGATGGGTTATGGAAAAACCATAATGAAAAAGAAGTAATATCTTAGTAGAGAAATGGCTCAACGGTTACCTGAAATGTTCTTAACTTTCCTTGTTTGTAATATATATATACTGACAATTCCGTAGTGGTGTACATCTCTTGTCAGTAGGGAACAGTGGGTCGACACTTCGATACAAAAATCTGTATACGACATCTTTCAAGGTAATTCAATCCTTAGCTTTTAGGACATAAGGTTTATTTTTGTTTGAATAGATAAACGTAAATTCCCTGTACCTTGCATAGCCAATCAAATAAAATCAAAATTTGGGCCGCGGTTATGTTGGTAATTCCAGATTCCATCTTGTTTGACATTGTTTGACGTTTTTTTAATGGATTTGAATTTTTACGAAGAGAAAAGTGTTCATTTACATCGGAATCTATTTTTTTCGCTTTTCGTTAAATTCTGCATAAATTATTACCATAAACTATATTACTAATTACTCACATTTCTATATTACTCACATTCCAGCTAATCACGTCGAGTTGTGCCGTATTAGTTAGAAATTTAAGTAAATTTTAGATTTCAGATTTCGTGAGTGAAAATTTTCATGACTTAATTGTAAATATATTAGAATGTAAAAAAAG
Organism: Luehdorfia chinensis; assembly: GCA_019845155.1. Taxonomy (NCBI): domain Eukaryota; kingdom Metazoa; phylum Arthropoda; class Insecta; order Lepidoptera; family Papilionidae; genus Luehdorfia; species Luehdorfia chinensis. The sequence goes on from JAHVAK010000103.1 coordinate 14,046,241, forward strand.
TGTACGTTATTAGAAGTGTTCGAGTTGTTAGGTATTCGCAGGTTGCCCAAGTCTAACGTTTTTCTGTCTAGTTTTCCCCTTAATCCATACCGGTAAGTGAAATTATTATAATACCACTACATACTACAATCATATCCATTCTTTATATATTATAGTAAAGACATTTCTATTTTTATTAATTTTAGATCCAGATTGTGGATAAAAGCTCCAGGGAGTGAAGATTTTATTCACCTACAAGTAGAAAAGCTGCATGAACTAAAATACATCTGTGGCTCTCACTTTTCTCAGGAATGTTTTAATGATAAGGGAAATCGCTTGCTGAAATCAGCAGTCCCTGTCATTAAATTTACCAAATCCACCTTTACCAGATCATCTTTTTGCTGAGTTTCCATTATATATGGAATCATATTACACAAAGCAAAATGTTAACCCCGGTATGTACATCAATTTAAAATTTATTATGTATTGTATTGAATATTGATGTCATACAATTCTGATCAGACTAGCTTTTATATGTTAAACACTAAGCCATGTGGATGTCAGTACTATATATATCAAAATAAAAAATGACTGTATAATAATCTACAGTTGTTTTTATAGTAAAAGAAAAATTAATATAATGTATCTAGCTAACCTAATTTATTATTATATTGCAGGTGAATCAGAGACTGTTGGTAATAAGGCAACAATAACTGACATCATTGAATATATACCAATTTCATCTACATCAAAGGCTTCATTTCATGAAATATATGAAAGAAAAAATAGTAAGTTTTGAATACTAAATTGATTGACTTATGGTACTATCTATACAAAATATAAATTTCTAAATAGAATAAATTATAGAGGGAATGTTTAATAATTTCCAGGTGAACCAGTTATAATCCCTGGTGATAATGTCCCAGACATTTATAAATCAATAGCTTCTCAACAACAAAACAAAATTGGTAAGTTTTTAATCATTATATAATTTATTATTGTAAACCTGAAAGAAGGAAAAGGGGAAAGCCTTGAAAGTGTCTAAGGTGAGATATTTCTGGTACTGCAATTACCAATCGACCTGTTTAGGACAGCATTTATGGAAACTTTTTAGGAGAGACCTATTTCCTGCAATGGACAGTACCTATAGGCTATTAGTGTAGTATAGGGTATATACATATCTACATAAATAAATACCCTTATACCATTCATATTATTTGTTTTTTGACTTGTATGATAATAAATTATTTGTTTCCTTCCAGGAAATTAGAGAAAAGAGATCACTTGACAATTCAGAGCCTGAAACTAAAGAAAATTATTTATTTCATATTTAATCTGTTATCCTGTGCTACTGCCAGAAGAAGAAGTGATCGACATTGTAGATGATTTATGTTATAATTTTGAGGAACAACCTATTATGTATGTCAGTGGGTTTTTAGCTGCTAAGTTATGTAAAAAACTTAATTGTAACATGTGCCAATGTTATTTAAAAGAAGATAGTCCTGATTCTGAAGATCCTATATATCTAATATATAATATATATATAATATAATCTAATATATCTCATTAAGAGAATGGTGGCAAGATAAGATATTGTTAAAAGACCCCATTGTTTCACATTTACATAAGCTCAATATTGGTAGATGGTGTTGCTTACAGCTAAGTACCCAATGCAGTATGCAATGGTTTAAATGTTTGGTCTATTCTAAAGATGTGGTGGAATATATGTTTTGTATAATAAGTAAATTGTTTATAATAAAATCCTGTAAAATTATAAATGCTGATATTGCTTACTTAGAAATTGATTCTGTTGGCAAAAGAAAATAGGTGCAGCAGAAAAACAAAGAAAGATAAATAATTTACTTTTTCTACAAAAAATATATATTCCCGAATACCCTTTTTTATATCTTTTGCTAATGCTGGTTTTTGCCATTAGTGATATCAATAAGTTTGTCAATTTCTTGAATGACATAGGCTATATAAAAGTTTTCTTTTGCTCTTTCACTATTCCAAGACATCATCTTTTTATTTCAGATATTATAATGCTTAAAGCATGTTTGATAAAATAAGAATAGAAATAACATGCGACATATATTGATTCTATTGTAAAATGTAAATAACATTGTAAAATAGAGATATAAAAAAAAAGAATATACCCAGTTTCTTGCTTGTTCTTCTCTGAGACAGACTCGTTTTTGCGAACTGATGTAGTTTTTCACGTTTATAAGAGTTTTAAACAATAATACACGTCTATGTATCATGTGCCTCAGTATTTAAACAAGTACTTAAATAACATTTTCATTTTATTTTGATTTTATTATAATATTGACAAAGCGAGGAAAGTTTTTAAATAACAATATGATGTAATATTATATATGTATTGGTGTTAAATAAAGAAAGCTCTTTTAAAGAAAATAAAATGTTTTTCTTTTATGCAAAGAAATTTATTGAAAATATTTACTATATTCATAAACCTATTCTCGATAAAAATATCGATATTTGTACAACACTAGTCTATCGATAGGGTTTCCATCGAACTTTCACCTCACTATCTGTCAAAATTAAGTTTATCTCAAAGGTTGGTACACATACAATCCTTATTAAGTTGGTATGAGAATGTATAGGGACTAAGTGCCGACTCTTACTTATATACTCTTTGGTAGGAAAAACCCCTAAAAGTGCATAGCACTTGGAAGCAATGGTGACTTATGGTTGTAAAAAGATCTCTAAAGCTATAGGTGTAAGGGTGTAATATAAGTTGCAGATGTTGTTTGTAGGCTCTTCCCAGGCTTTTATAAACAATATTCTAATTACATGTCAATCAACACAGATAGCAACTTTGTAAAAAGAGCAAATACCTTAGGCTTTTCTGTGACTGACATCACTGTAATTTTGACAAACTATTAAAGCTGCTTATTAGTGTTTATGTTCTCTTATGAGCTGCTAAAATCATCATTTCAAAAGTGAATATTAATATTTATATTAGCTGCTTTCGAAAAATAAAATATAGATTATAGATTCATTAATAATAGTTCAGATAATAAACATAGACAATACCAATAGTCGCTAATCGATATTCGACAGTTTAACTTTCTCAGCAATAGTGTAGGATGAACTTTTGGCACCAATTCGAAAACTGGCGGTTGTGTTTTTATTGAATTTTGTAATTTCTGTGCATATGTTGAGTTTGGATTTTATATGTTGAATTTTTATTATGCAAAAAGTGTTCGTAAAAGTGAACTCGCCGAAAATTGTACTTTTCGTTATGTCTAAACAAAACGAAAAGTACATTCAGTTAAAGTAAACTGTAATTTCACTGTCGATGAAATCTTTAGATTTTTCGAAGATTGCTACTTAACTAAAATATTATATTTATACCTGGATTTTTTTTTATTATTTCAAAATAGTGACGGAACGAGCAAAACGTTCACCTGATGGTAAGTGCAATGTCTGCCCATAACTAATGCTGTGTCACCCAGAACAGTGTGACACCACAATGCGCCCGTCACCCAGAGACATAAGTTCTTAAGTCTCAAATGCGCAGTAATTACGCTAGCTCACAGTGCCCTTCAAACCGAAACACAGTAATGCTTGCACGCTAGTGCTTCACGGCAGAATAACTGGCCCTGGGGTGGTACCTACCTAGACGGATTCCTGCATAGGAATCCTACCACCAGTAATATTGTGGATGTGTTACTAAATTCTTTTATGTTACTAAATTCTTTTCTATAAATAAACAAATAATAAAATATAATAGGAAAATTATTTTTTGACATTAGCAAAAATGGCTCGATTATAGTAGCTATTACCTATCATCGATCAAAAAGAAGAAAAAGAATCACTAGTGTCATCATCAATCATTTTACTACGATTCGAGACATACTCCATACTTATTATACTCTTTGGACATACTGTTTTGATACTGTTCCCGAATTCTTTTGTCCGATTTCGAATATCTTTGTTACAAGTACAAAAGTATAGCGCTTCAACACTTATAGTTTTTCGATTAATATTTGTCGCGGTATGACTATTTAATAGATCAAGAACCCGATAGGTGTAGCAATAGCAACAGTTTACATATATTGGGATTTTTTTGACTCTCGTTTTTGATTGCAGCAATGTTGACTCGTTGGACTCTTCTAATATTGGGCAAAAAGAAGGCTAAATCAGTAGTTAACTTGCAAAATGTGTTTTAAGTTAAAGCCGATGTATTATTTTTACTGCTGTATACATACAGCTATATAGCTGATAAAATTCTTGCAAATGTGACTGAAATTCAGGACTTGGGAATAATTATCGATAGCAAACTGATGTTTATTCCTCACTGCAAGTTCGATGTAAAAAAATCGCGTCGAATGTTAGGGTTAAGAAATTCTAAAAGTTTCATTAACAGAATCACAATCATTCTTTTTAATACATTAGTTAGATGTCATCTCCAGTATGCCAGTACTGCCTGGAGCCCAGTTTACGCTGTGCACTCGCAGCGTTTCGACTTAGTACAGCGAGCGTTCACTAGGCACTTATTTTTTACTTCGCAGGGTGAACATGATTCCCAAAGGACCCCTCATAACCATCGTTTAATTTACTTCAGAATGTTATCCATACGAGACCGTCGCATCTAATTAACACGTAGTTTGTCAGCAAAATTTTTAACAGTGTTATCCACTGTGAACTTCATCAATTGCTGCCAATGGTCAAACTTTCGATCCTATATAATTTGCCGAAGAATCTTATTATCAGAACTTACTATCCTCAGCGTAGTAGAACCAATGTCGAAAGGCATACACTAGTCTCTTGTGTGTGTATTATTTAAATTGAAATTACTATAAAGTTGCCAATTCTAAATATATTTACTTTTTGACTCCTTTTTTAAATTTAGAACCAAAATTTTCTAGCATTGCTTTTTAAACTGTACCGGCCTTAATTAACTTTAACCTTTTAATTAGTTTTTTAATTTTTTCTATGGTTACTTTAATTAACCGGTAATATTTTTAATGTTTGTCAGTCATTATTTAGTTCAGTGAATGTTGTGTACGCCTATAACTTGTGAGTATGTAAGAACATTGCCTTTCTAAACTTCTTTTGTGTAAATAATAACTTAACACTGCTTCTGATTTCGAAGAATTATTTAGCATCAAGGAAATCAAAATGGCATAGAGGGCATAAGCAAACACAAAAAAGTTTATTATTTACGTTTAAGAATAGGTATTCTCTAGGGTAAGTAACTGTTTGACACTGGCACCAGCGTAGCTAACTCTACGTCTTTTTGCGTAGATCTACGTGGTTTAGGCCTATCCCGCAAACCTACGAACCTCAGTCACAGAATCGACGTACTATTTATCAAATATTCAAATTGGCAAAATGACATTACGTCTGCCGGCTGAACTAAGTAAGCTGAATAGGCTCATTTCCTCTACCTCCGAAAAAAGTTTATAAACGTAACGTTTCATACACGCAAACGCTCGCCATACACGACATCCTAAGATAAGAAAGAGATTTCCACGGAAGCACTAATATGCTTAATTTTTACGAAAAGTCCTTAGTGATAAGAACATCTTATGCATTTTAATGAAATACGCATAAATTTAATTTTTTTAAGAGAAGATATGGGATGTACAAGCGGGATTCAGGAGAGGAATGGGATGCATGGATCAGGTATTTTTGTCAAAAGATCAATCAAAAAAGGGTAGGAAGGAATGAATATGTTAGGGGTGAACGGCAGCTTGATACGAGCACTGAAAAAGGATTCCAGTGCTTGTGTCAGGGTAAATAGGGCTTACACAGACTGGTTTAACATTGAAAAGGGTGTTTGTCAGGGACGTTTAACCTATTCATAGACGATTGCATAGAAGATTTGAAAGAGAGTGTATTTGGATTAAGAATGAATGATCTGGCCGTCGAATGCCTCATTTACGCCGATGATCAGGATAAATTACCATCATCGGGGAAGGAGTTGCAGGCGATGGTTAATATTATGCATGATGCTCTACAAAGCAAAGGAATGAAAATTAAAGTAGATAGAACGAAAGTAATGTTTTTTGAAAGAGAAGAAAGTATGTCGAATTGCAATGTTCTGATTGAAGGAGAAAGAATGGAACAAGTTTTTTTTATTGCATAATGTGATGAAACGAGCAGAATGTTCACCTGATGGTAAGTGCAACGTCTGCCCATAACAAATGCTGTGCCATCCAGAAAATTTCTGCGTGACACTACACTGTGCCCATCACCCTCAGACATAAGTTCTTAAGTCTCATATGCCCAGTGATTACGCTAGGAATCTTTATGTACCTGGGTTCAAAGTTTACGAGAGACGGAAAGTATGACTGTGATATTGAGAGAAGAGTATTGACAGGAAATCAAGTGAATGAGGCTCTGAATAACTTTATGAGTAGCCAGAACGTATCTAAAAAGGCACGACTGGGTGTACATAGAGGGTTCTAGTCCCCACACTTATATATGGTAGTGATTGCTGGGTCTGGCAGAACAATCATGAAAGTAAGATTAACGCTGTGGAAATGAGAAGTTTGAGAAGTATAGCTGGAGTAACTCTGATTGACAAAGTGAGAAACAGCGTGATAAGGAAACGTTGCGGTGTGGTTGAAGATGTAGTGAAAAATGTAGAGGAAGGGGTGCTTAGATGGTTTGGACACGTTGAGAGGATGAATGAAAGGAGACTGACGAAACAGATTTATGAGGCAAGTGTGAATGGGAAAGCCGGTAATGGTCGACCTAGGCGTACGTATAACAATCAGATCGGTGAACTTTTGAGGAAAAGTCTCGTTACAAGTACCCACAACCGACAAGTGTGTATGAAAAGGCTAATGAAAGTAGAAGAAGCTAAAGAATTACGTAGGATTCCTATGCAGGAATCCGTCTAGGTAGGCACCACCCCAGGGCCAGTTATTCTGCCGTGAAGCAGTAGTGTGCAAGCATTGCTGTGTTTCGGTTTCAAGGGCACTGTGAGCTAGCGTAATCACTGGGCATTTGAGACTTAAGAATGTGTCAAGATCGTAGCAAATAGAAAGATGTAGTCTCTGCGTACTTCTACGGGAAAGAGGCATGACTGTATGTATGTAATTAAATTTAATTTGCCTGGAAATGGTTACGTAGTAAATTTAAATTTAATAAATTTATGTAATTGGATTTATATTTGAATTGCATAACATGTTACTAACATTACAAAACATTACTTTTATTCAGGTTTATCCTCTTTTCATCTCCATTGATAAAAAAGTACGTAGATCTAGAAGTCGTGGTAGCCGACTGCTCGCATAAAATTTCATAGTTAGCGAGTGACCAGAGTCCGATCCCCGGTGCCAGCATCTTTAAAATTGTTCTGTAATTTTAAGTGCTGATTTACCCCGTTTTCAGCGGTGAAGGTAAACATCGTCAGGAAACCCCAGAGAAAAGTCTCATGAATAACTTTTGATATGCAAATTTTATAAATTCTACGTAATTTTCTACTCCTGCCTACGTCTTTATCAAAATCCGAGTTGGCAACACTGAGTGGCACTGATTGATTTGACAGTCAGTTGTCAGTTCAGTTGACATTGACATCCGGATCGTTAACAATAAAAAAATCCTAGAAGTATGAAATTTATTCGGTTCCTTAACTGTATGTCTTAGTTTCAGTAAGGCTGAGTTAAATAAGAAGAATTTGCACCATAGATACAAATTTTGAAGCTACTCGAGACAAACGGTAACCTCAACCTTCGTCTGGACGCTAGTAAACAACGAAACTGCTTGAAGTATTTAGCGCAGCTAGAGTTCGCATGTGATGGGAGATAGAGATTGGAGACCGTTTATTTATGGCGGTTTGGCCTCGATTGTGGCGGAGTTCGGTGAGATATACGTTTGTTTTTGCACTTAACATAATTAACCTCATTAACTAAGTAGTTTCAAAGTGCCGGATTTTTTTCCCGCATAATTACGGATTTTCTATTTTTACTTTTATTTTACCATATGATATTCTATTTAAAATATGGTTTTATAAAGTATAATAAATTTAATTCAAATCATGTTTACTCTTCATTTTAAGGCTGCTGTTTGCTGTATTTAGCTGCTAAAGTGGAATGAAATGTTAAATGTTCAATAATATAGATTTCAATTGAAAGGACTAAATTTTAAAATACCATGACAGTGATGATGGTCTTTCGACTGATTTTCGTCAACCTCATCAACTACTGAATATTATCAGAAGTTATCAACTGTGCAAGAGATATTATATTGCCATAAGCAACCACAGGGGCACTCACTCATCTTAAGCTACCTTTGCTGGTGTAATACTTATGCCATAAGATTGTAGGTATACTAGGATGCAGTCTAAGAAACACGGGGACAATCACAACACAACCAGAACCAAAAATGACCAATTCGTGTTTTGCACAAGTGTTGGCTCCAGCTGAGATTCAAACCCAGGTCCCGTGACATGGTAGTCAGGTAATCTATCCACTGGGCCATGCAGTTGTTAGTGCCACAGTGTCACTATCACTGTAACCTTTTAGATGTTAGTTTGTGATGATGACTGAAAAAAGTATAATCGAAAAATATTTAATCTCCACACTGTTCTTTAGTAAAACCTCAATAACATGACTATATAGTCTTAATTGTGTGTCTTTAGCGAGATTGGAATTTACTGGATGAAATAACTTGGATTAGAATTGCACCTGGAACAGTGCTAAGTTTGTCATCAGTGGTATGTTTCATTTGAAACATTTGGAACACCGCATCGCAGTAACTATGGGTAATGACTCAATCTCCGACGACAAACGGCTCACATTTGGTTCATAGAACACAAACATTAGTGTCACTGATCCCCTGACAGGTCATATAATCGAGTTCCAAATGAAACATTTTTACTGACACAAGTGTTCCGGAACATTAATATCACATTGATGTTTCGGAACAGTACACTGGTTCACTGAAGAGTTACATCGAGTAAGGAAAATCTCATCACACAACGTTGTTGCATACCACTGAATGAAGTGCATTTTGTGCAGAGCCAGTTCTTTCTCAAGACTTCTCAAAACTTCTTTAGAATCATGGTGTTGAAAATTGATGAAACTAAAAACCGACACTGTAAAAGATAATAATATACATCTAGAGTATTTAACCTGCAAGAGAATGAGATAGAATAGGTGGTAGGATTCCTATGCAGGAACCCGACCACCCCAGGGCCAGTTATTCTGCCATGAAGCATTAGTGTGCAAGCATTACTGTGTTTCGGTTTGAAGGGCACTGTGAGCTAGAGTAATCACTGGGCATTTGAGACTTAAGAACTGATGTCTCTGGGTGATAGTGCGCAGTATGGTGTCACACAGAAATATTCTGGGTGACACAGCATTTGTTGTGGGCGGACGTTGCACTTACAATCAGGTGAACGGTTTGCTTGTTTCGTCACATTATACAATACAAAAAAAGAATACAGTTCACAGTGTGCTCCATAGTATTATTATATACATACATACATATATACATATATACAGTCACGCCTCTTTCCCATAGGGGTAGGCAGAGACCACATCTTTCCACTTGTTACGATCCTGACACACATCTTTAGCTTCTTCTACTTTCATTAGCGTTTTCACACACTCTCGACGGTTGCTTGTTACTTACTTTGGTACTTTTAACGTGACCTTTCGTCAAAAGTTCACCGATCTGATTAGAAATCAGAATCAGATTATTATATATATTTTCTATTATATTTATACTTTCGAATTTGTCCATATCTCCGATTTCTTTGTAGCTTTTGCTCTCATTAGATCAAAAACAGTATATATATTTTTTTTCTGAAACTTTCACTTCTACCACAAGTGACTCGTGTATTTTTTCTATTATTTAACATTTACTTACGTTGTGGTTTAAATTTTGTTAACAGTTGTGCTATGAAAACTTCATTCTCTGTGTATTGACTGTTCTCAAAATATATAAAAAAGTAATGGAAAAAAAAAATTCTTGACGCCTTGCCGGGTCGCGATTGTTAAAGCTGTAAAGGCCAAAGTGCAAATTTCTACAAATATATTTATACATATTGCTAGAAGAATTTCACAGCTTCTAACAAATGGCAAAATAAACTTCTTCAAGATACCAGTTCTTAAATAATCATATAAAATAAAGCAATTGGCATGACTTTGATGGACAAAGTGAGGAACAGCATGATAAGGGAATGTTGGGGTGTGGAAGAAGATATAGTGACAAAGATAGAGAAAGGGATTCTTAGATGGTGTGGACATGTAGAAAGGACAGATGAAAAAAGTCAGTAAGGTTCGACAATGTATCACAATACAAATTGAAGATATTTTAAGGAAAAACCATGTGAAAAATGCCCACAACCAATGAGCTTGTATGAAAATTCTTATGAAATTAGAAGAAGCAGAATACGTGTGTCAGGATCTTGGCTAGTGGATAGATGTGGTCTCTGCCTACCCCTATGGGAGGCGTGACTGTATGTATTTATGTTTGTTTGGCATGTGTTACTCCATGGAAATCTTTAAGCCGACTCTCCATGTGAATATTTCGCACAGTATCATGACGATGAACAGATGGCGCCATCTACTGTCTTTTAAGAATGTAAACAACTCCAACCGATAGCTCTCGCTTTCTATAATTCACTAAATCTATTCAATCTTTCTATCAATTTATTTAAGAAAAACATTAATATCAGGACATTTCATTATTTTTCGTCATAAACGGGAAATAAAATCTTCAAAATGGCGTATCAAACTTTCAGTATTAAAGATTCATTTCATTTCAAAGATTTCAAAATTTTGATTCAGTATTAAGGAAGATATTTCATACGGACAAAAAACACATATGAGAAATAATTGAAAGAGGTCTCAGTCCAGCAGTGGATTGCATATAAGCTTATATGAAAGATTCATAGAATTTTATATGTTATTTGCCAGGTACTTTCCCAATAGATACAACAAAGACCCGCCTTCAAATCCAGGGGCAAAAGATAGATCCCCGTCATGTCGAGCTGCGCTACACTGGGATGCTGGATTGCTTTGTGAAGACTTCGAAGCAGGAAGGCATTAAAGCCCTGTATTGTGGGTGAGAGCTTATAATAATGTTATTTGTTAGGCAATTTACTTAGTGTCTAGGCAGAGTAGGCGGCTAAGGTACCACCAGGTAATACCAGAATATGTAATTCTGTTACTATACTGCTCGTGAGGACCTAATGGAGAGTAAGAATTTTGTGACTCATACCAAAATGGAGGCGACGTGGTTCGACGCGCTACCCGTCACGTCTCGTTTCTCGCTGGGCGAAAAGTGCACTACTGGTGTGGTCTCTGCCTACCCCTTGTAGTAAAACAACTTGATAGCGAAATGACAACTGCTTTATTTTTTGCATTGAAATAAATTTCGAATAAGTATGAATCAATATGCTACATTATCCTCCTTAAATAACAATATATGAATAACAGAATCAGTAAATTTCGAAACCAAAATAAAATATAAGCTTTATAATGACTCATGATATACACGCATTATTATTTAGTTAATAGTAATTCTATTTAGTTATGTTTTTTTTCGGCATAATTTATATAATTATTAGTTTTTGGCGGATGATGGTGCCAAGGTAAAGGGTAGCTACCCGCCAGATCGAGTGGTCTGATCTGGGGAGGACGTCTCCTCCGACTAGTAATATTTAGATGTTGTATATATAGTTCGCATCTCAGAAAACTTTCATAGCGCGATTATGGACGTGTGCGAATATTTCTTGAGCTTCTCATGTGGCGACATAGATGTCGCTACATCACTCCCCCGCTGAGACTGGAAGTCGTAGTTAGCGCGGAGAAATTGAGGCGTCAGGCGATGAGGTGCAGTCTGGCGTTGCGGTGAACCTGTGTCCAGGTCTTCAGTGCGTCGAGAAGTATGGAGACAAGTGTTGATGCCGCAGGAGTCAGCCTGAGGAGAAGGGCCGTCATAGATCCTCAGTGGCTGAGAGACTAGGAAGCACGCGTTGTGCCGACAGTAGTCTGGTGCTGTGACTGCGATGGCTGCCGATGACGTTGTTCCTGTGGTTCGGAGAAGCTGGCTGCGGATGTTCATACCGGCGTCACCATTTTGGCGGATGATATTGCCAATGAAAAGGGTAGCTACCCGCCAGATCGAGTGGTCTGATCTGGGGAGGACGTCTCCTCCAACTAGTAATATTTAGATGTTGTATATATAGTTCGCATCTCAGAAAACTTTCATAGCGCGATTATGGACGTGTGCGAATATTTCTTGAGCTTCTCATGTGGCGACATAGATGTCGCTACAAGTTTTTGAATTTCTCAATTACCTTTACTTCTTTTTTTTTTGGGCAGACGTTACACTTGCCCATAACAAATGCTGTGACACCACACTGCTTCCGTCACTCTGAGACAACGGTTCTTAAGTCTCATATGCCCAGTGATTACGTTATCTCTCAGTGCCCTTCAAACCGAAACACTGTAATGATTGCATGAACCTGGGGTGGTACCTACCTAGACGGATCCCTGCATAGGAACAGTAAAACTTAGTAAACATGTATTAGCACAACGTAGCTAGTAGCCGTACCTAGACGGGTTCCTGAATAGCCCAATTGTCAGCCCGATTAGCCGGTCCACCCTGTAGGGTTAGCTCCGCTGGCGGCCGTGCATGCTCCATTGTATCTTTTTAAATATATTCTTTCCTCGATATTTATAATTTATTTTGACGACAGTTTCTAATGAAATACTAATTTGAAACAATTTTTTTTACGTACCGCTGCCACCATGTAGTAAAACAATATGATAACCAAATGACAGCTGCTTTATTGTTTACTCGTACCGTGGTAGTTCAGGGGCCGGACGCTTCCCTTAAATTTCGTAGTAAGCTAGTGACCTGAATTGAATCCCTTGTGCCGGTACCTCTTTTTTTTTATTTGATAAATAGAAACGTGCAAAACGTTCACCTGATGGTAAGTGCAACGTCTGCTTCTAACAAATGCTGTGTCACCCAGGACATTTCTGTGTGACACCACAATGCACCCTTAACCCTGAGACATCAGTTCTTAAGTCTCATATGCCCAGTGATTACGCTAGCTCTCAGTGCCCTTCAGACTGAAACACAGTAATATTTGCACACTACTGCTTCACGGCAGAACAACCGACTCTGAGTAGGTGGACCTAGACGGATTCCTGCATAGGAATCTTACCACCAGTGTATGTAATTTCCACCTCTAAAATGATTCTGCAATTTTAAGTTCTGATTTACCAAGTGCTCATCGGTGAAGGAAAACATCGTAAGGACACCTGCATGTCTAAGGAATATAAATATTTTGAGGACATGTTCACATGTCCGCCAACAGGCACTGCGGCAGCGTGATTCCCGGCTCCGAAACCCTCTCAGGAATTCGAAGAGGCCATGTGTTCAGCAATGGGGATTTAATAGGCTATTACTTTACGCCTTCATGTACAGTTACTCGCATACACTACTTACCCACATTACGTGAGACTTACTGGTGGTAGGAGTCCTATGCAGGAATCCGTCTAGGTCGGTACCGCCTCAGGGCAAGTTATTCTGCTGTGAAGCAGTTGTGTGCAAACGTTACTGTGTTTCGGTCTGAAGGACAATACAGCTAGCGTAATCAATGGGCTTGTGATAAGAACTGACGTCTCAAATGTTCTGGGTGACACAGCGTTTGCTATCGGCGGACGTTGCACTTACCATCAGGTGAACGCTTTGCACGTTTCGTCACTATATCCAATAAAAAAACACACGCAAACAGACCACAGCGCGGTAAAAAATTAAAAATAAACAATGTCGTACGTTATTCAGACCATATCTTATCAAAACTAAAGAAAGAGTTTATTAAAATGACGACAACACACTGCTAGGTCGTTGACGACTTTGACTTTGATGAAATAATGTTATCGCTAATATTTTAATACAAATCTATACAAATAAATAAAATTGTATTGTCTAAAAAAATGTAAAGTTTCAGCCTATCAATGTCCCACTGCTGAGCACAGGCCTCCTCTCATTTCTGAGAGGGTTTTGGAGCTAGAATCCACCACGCTGCTCCAATGCGGGTTGGCGGACTGTCTTCGAAATATTTTTCATTTCTCAGACATGCAGGTTTCCTCACGATGTTTTCCTTCACCGCCCGGCACGTGGTAAATCAGCACTTAAAATTGCATTAATATTGTTTGGATTATCGAAACAAGCTGGGAGGACATCACTTTTACCGGGATTTAGTAAAAATTTTTGTTTTAAATTTTTCCAAAAGACTGCTATGATTGATTTGGGAATTTATGTGATAGTTAAAATATGCTCTCTTCTCATTGGCGATACCAGTTTCAACCATTTTTTTGAGTTCCTTAAAATATTTTTTATCATCATCCGAATTCGACCTTTCGTACTTCTCGAAAGCAATGCTACGCTGGTCTATCAGCTGGTCAGCTTACAGATATCAGTGACCCATGGAAGTGAGTTTTTATTCCCAACTTTAACAGTTTTGACTGGAGCATATTTTTCAAACAGAGACAAAATTAGAGAATTGAACCTATCGACCATGTGATCAACACCAGACAGTACGGAAACCGACTCCCAATCCATAGCGTTTACCTCTCTATTAAACTCACTTAAGTCAATACTTTTAATGGTCTTAAACTGACAGGTCTAGGGTGCAGTTTCAACCTTTTTAACTGTAGGTCAACATTGATCATGGCATGTCCTAAAGAAGCTGTTATTCTAGTAACAGCGACATTCCGAACATTTGTGTTGGTGCACACCAGATGAATAAGCGTTTCTTAGTTAGTAGAAAAATGAGTTGGCTCGGTGACTACCTGGCTGAGGTCCATGTGTTGAAGAAAATTAGTGATGTTTTTTTACATTGCTATTAGAGACATCTAGTAAGTCTATGTTAAAGTCACCAAGTAAGGCAATGTAATCGTATTTCGAGAAATATATAACTGATTCAGTCAAAGCAACAGCTCGGTTGGCGCATTGGCTAAGCCCTTGGCCTACTGCGCCGCGGGTCGCGGGTTCGATTCCCGCACGGGACAAATATTTGTATGGCCTACAAATAGTTGTTCCGGGTCTGGGTGTTTGTGCATGTGGAGTTTATGTTTCTAAAACGCACCCACGACCAGTTTAATGAGTGCCACTCAGAAATGCTCTGAGAGCCAGTTTAATGAGTGCCACTCAGAAATGCACTGAGAGCCAGTTTAATGAGTGCCACTCAGAAATGCTCTGAGAGCCAGTTTAATGAGTGCCACTCAGAAATGCTCTGAGAGCCAGTTTAATGAGTGCCACTCAGAAATGCACTGAGAGCCAGTTTAATGAGTGCCACTCAGAAATGCACTGAGAGCCAGTTTAATGAGTGCCACTCAGAAATGCTCTGAGAGCCAGTTTAATGAGTGCCACTCAGAAATGCTCTGAGAGCCAGTTTAATGAGTGCCACTCAGAAATGCACTGAGAGCCAGTTTAATGAGTGCCACTCAGAAATGCTCTGAGAGCCAGTTTAATGAGTGCCACTCAGAAATGCACTGAGAGCCAGTTTAATGAGTGCCACTCAGAAATGCACTGAGAGCCAG
Organism: Luehdorfia chinensis; assembly: GCA_019845155.1. Lineage (NCBI taxonomy): Eukaryota > Metazoa > Arthropoda > Insecta > Lepidoptera > Papilionidae > Luehdorfia > Luehdorfia chinensis. Next base: position 14,061,768 of record JAHVAK010000103.1, read on the forward strand.
TTTAATGAGTGCCACTCAGAAATGCTCTGAGAGCCAGTTTAATGAGTGCCACTCAGAAATGCTCTGAGAGCCAGTTTAATGAGTGCCACTCAGAAATGCACTGAGAGCCAGTTTAATGAGTGCCACTCAGAAATGCTCTGAGAGCCAGTTTAATGAGTGCCACTCAGAAATGCACTGAGAGCCAGTTTAATGAGTGCCACTCAGAAATGCTCTGAGTGATGCAGCATTTGTTATGGGCCAGGCCGTATTTACCATCCGGTGAACGTTGTGCTAATACACGTTTACTATGTTTTACTGTTCCTATCGGGATCCGTCTAGGTAGGTACCACCCCAGGGTTAGTTATTCTGCCTTGAAGCAGTAGTGTGCAACATTACTGTGTTCGGTTTGAAGAGCACTGAGAGCTAGTGTAATCACTGGGCATATGAGACTCGAGAACTCATGTCTCAGGGTGACGGGCGCATTGTAGTGTCACACAGAAATGTTCTGGGTGATACAGCATTTGTTATGGGCAAACGTTACACTTACCATCAGGTGAACGTTTTGCTCGTTTCGTCACTTAATACAATAAAATAAAAATGATGTCTTAGGGTGATGGGCACAGTGAGGTGTCACACAGAAATTTTCTGGGTGACACAGCATTTGTTATGAGCAGACGTTGCATTTACCATCAGGTGAACGTTTTGCTAGTTTCGTCACTTAATACAATAAAAAAAAATTATGTCTTAGGGTGATGGGCACAGTGAGGTGTCACACAGAAATTTTCTGGGTGACACAGCATTTGTTATGAGCAGACGTTGCACTTACCATCAGGTGAACGTTTTGCTCGTTTCGTCACTTTATCCAATAAAGAAAAAATCGTCATTTTCTCGTATTGAGTTTTGACGTGGTCAAGGTCTTATCGTAATTATTGACCTAGAAGGTACTAAGTAAGGGGCGTACTCGCTGGTGCTAAGCGCGGAAAAGTTACCCTAACCCTGAGTGACCTTCGCATTTACAATGTTATTGCTTTTTACTATATTTGTAATGACTATTCGTAAGGTAATGATTTGGGTTTATATTATGCAAGATGCTTTACCTACAACTTCGATCGTGCGAACTTTTGGAATTGTTAAGACAGTTTTAAAAAAAATATCTAAGCGACGTAACATCTTATCTTACTATAATTAGGCTAGAGTTTGTGTGTTTGAACGCGCTAATGTCAGGACGTATTAAACCGATTTGATAAATTCTTTTTGCATTAGATAGCGCGTTTGTTGAAGCAGGTTCTAGACTACAAGGAATGATGCTACGAACTCCATGAGCCTCACGCATCCGTACATTACCGACAAGGGCCGAACTTTGACTGCTCAGGTCATGAGTGAGAGGCGGAATGATGTAGTGGAATTCTTTTAGACTAGCCGTGCCGCGCGGTTTCACACGCGTAAAAAAGCCGACTCCGATCGATGATGTGCATATATACAGTTATTCTGCTGTGAAGCAGTAGTGTGCAAACATTACTGTGTTTCGGTTTGAAGGGCACTGTGAGCTAGCGTAATCACAGGGCATGTGAGATTTAAGTACTGATGTCTCAGGGTGATGGGCACAGTGAGGTGTCACACAGAAATGTTCTGGGTGACACAGCATTTGTTGTGGGCGGACGTTGCACTTACCATCAGGTGAACGTTTTGCTCGTTTCGTCACTTTATACAATAAAAAAAAAATTTGGAGTTTTAATTTTTTTGCGCGGTACCGCAATAATTTTTGTACAGTTAAAGTAGCCTAATTTACCAGCGGAAAATCGGAACAAACAGACAGGCAAAAAAATTCAAAATTATTTTTCTCTTTATTTCATAAGCGTTGAGTAAAAGCTGTTATTTTGTTACTATAAACAGACACTTCAATTTTATTTATTTTGTATAGATACGCTTTTCGCATTTACATACGAAAAATGGAAAAACCCCAACCATCGGATCGCACAAGATTAGTTCTTAATTTTATTTTAAATTATTTAACATTTCATAACTATATTATAAACATGTGTATTGTTTTTAAAACAAAAATAGTTTAATGGCGTCCCACTCTGCGAGAAAAAATAAACGATCACGTTAAATGTATATCATGAATGGCGGCATTTCGTGGCGGCCTACGATGAAGTTTTCGATAGTTGGTTCTGTTACCTAATAAGATATAAAATTTGTTTATTTCTCTTAAAAAAAAACTACTGAGACGTTTCATTAAAAATAGAAAAAATACTATTGTGCCTTGTACGAAGCTCAAACCCGAACTGTCTGTTTTACAGAAAGATTTACCGAGGCTGATATTTGAACTTGATAGCTCACATTGTATCGACAATGCACACTGCAAGTTTTATTGGATAAAGCGACGAAACGTGCAAAAACAAATGTGTCACCCTGAGACATCAGTTCTTAAGCTTAAGAGAATCTACCACCCCATCTCGTCCCGCGGGTGTCGTAAAAGTCGACAGAGGGAAAATGAAATCCAGGAGATGGGCAGCAGCATCTTGCTGGAACATCTGAATGAATAAACTGCGGTTGCCAACCCGTCTGCCAAGCGTGGTAACTATGGCAAAATCCCCCCAAAACGAGACCTACAAACTTTTGTGGCAATCTATGGGGGAGGCCTATGTTCAGCAGTGGACTATTGATAGGCTGAAACGACGACGACGACGATTTGCCCAGTGATTACGCTAGCTCACAGTGCCCTTCAAACCGGAACACAGTTGTGTTTGCACACTACTGCTTCACGGCAGAATAACTGGCCCTGGGGTGGTACCTATATAGACGGATTCCTGCATAGGGACCTACCCCCAGTAAATGTAGTCAGTAATTTTTATATGTAGCTGGGGAAATTCCATTATAACAGTTCTGTTGCTATGCCAACCATTAATGGCGATCTGTGGAATATTATCGAAAAATTGTTCGTAACCACGTAACCGATAAAACCTACACGACGAAACACAATCTAATTAACTCAGAGTTATTATCTTTAACAATTTTAAAAATTATGTCAATAGTTTTAGTAGTTCTCCAGTTAGATCCATTCTTAGGTAAATTAGAAAAAAATTACCTAAGAATGGATCTGAAGAAATGTATGATGATACCTAAGAATCATACTGTACTATGTGTATGTGACATGTCAATGAAAGGGCTTATTATGACGGTCTCAAATACCTTTGTTTATTAATTTAAAATAAATAGTTTTAAAGTTATTTGAAAAATCGATGAAAATTGACAACACTCGCCCTTATCTTAATCATACTGTACTATGTGTATGTGACATGTCAATGAAAGGGATTATTGTGAGGGTCTCAAATACCTTTGTTTATTAATTTAAAATAAATAGTTTTAAAGTTATTTGAAATATCGATGAAAATTGACAACACTCGTCCTTATCTTCGAAAATAATGTACCTAAAATTTAAAAAAAAATTTAAAAATAGATCTTTACTTATAGATTATAGGAAAGCCTATAACAAGTCTATGGTTTTGAAACAACATAATACATTTCTCAATATTTGTCCATGCAAATATGCGGCAACGTGGTTCTCCACCCGTCACGTCTCGTTTCCCACGGGTGCGAAAAGTGAGTTACTTGTATGGCCTCTGTCTTAAAAAGGCTTTTGTCTTAAAAGGGTTCGTAAAAAGGCGCGATTGCATGTCTGTACAAACTTACGTATTTCGTAGTAATGTACGGAACCCTCTCCACGCGAGTTGAACTCGCACTTTTCCGTTTTTTTTTTAATAACGATGCCCCACACTAGGATTTCCCCTATGTCGTGGGTTCGTGGTTATAGATTGAATTTACACATGCACAAACACCAAGACCCAGAACTGTACCATACACATATTTGTCCCGTGCGAGAATCGAACCCGCGACCGTGGTGCGATAACCGCGCCGACAAAAAGTTCTATTTTTAAAATGTATTAATTCAGTCGCTCTATTATTAAATCTTTTTCGGTACTTATTTCATGAAATATAAATACTGATCTCCTAACCCATTTCCTTCCACGATGACAACTTCTCGAAAACAGTCTGAATGTATAAACTGAGCTGCAGTTATTGTAGTGCCATAAGTGTAAGTGCAAACACAGAAGGACTCACTAGACCTTACCTGACTCAGGGAGTGATCACAGTCCTAGGTTTAAATCCCAGCCGTAACCAACATTTGTTCTAAAACACAAATTGTTGTACTCGTATCTCGGGTCGGGTTGTATTGTGATTATACCCGTATCTATGACACTGCATCCTAGCCTACTTCAGATATCGCATGAGCGTTAGATCCGGCTCGGGTGAGTGACCCTGTCTGCGCGTACACTTATGGCACTATAATATCTCCTTCGCAGTTGACGGGTTCCGACAGTATACGGGAGTTGTCGGTCAGAAGGGCATCATCACACCACATTTACAGTATCATTGCAGAATATGGCCAGCGGTACTCCGCCAAGCGACGTACGGTACGATCAAATTCGGCACGTATTATTCCCTGAAGAAGGCACTAGCCTCGCGACGCGCCGACGGCGGCTCCAAGGAACACTTGCCCACGAATACATTCTGCGCGGCTTTCGCCGGTGGGCTGTCCAGCGCTATTGCGAACCCCACTGATGTGCTGAAAGTTAGGATGCAGGTGAGATGCTTGTGTAATGTAAGTGTTGGTGTGTTTGGGAAAAGAATTACTGCTGCTAGCGACATCACGCGTCGAACAGCAGAATTAAAATACACGTTATCAGTTTGGGTGGTCAATAATTATTCGTAATACTCGATACGAGAGGAAGCGATTTTTGCTTTAATATGGATAACATCACAACGAATTAAAGAACTTATCGGTATTGGTTAAAATATCGTGAATATATTTTGTTTCCTTTAAGACTAGTATAAAGAGGTTAAATTTTTTTGTATAAAGTGGTTAATTTCATGCGAAATTTTCGCACAGTGTTGATATCATGAACTGATGACGCCATCTACCTTCTTTAAAGAATGTAAACAACTCCAACCGACAGCTGTCGTGCATTTTAATTTGTCAACAGAACGTCAACAGATGGCTCTCTCTACAATTAAATTAATTAATACAATTTTCTAAAAAAAATATCATAGTTGCCACGCTTGGCAGGCTGGTTGGCAACCGCAGTTTATTTATTCAGATGTTCCGGGAAGATGCCGCTGCCCATGTCCTGATTTTAATTTTAACTCTGTCGACTTTTACGACACCCACGGGATATGATGGGGTGGTAGATTCTCTTAGGCTACCACACGGCATTTTATGTTTTATTTTTATGTTACACGTTTCTGTAGACAAATTATGATATGAATCTTTATAAGACATAGAAAGAGAATATTCTTTATTGGGAAGGTGGGTGACGAGAAGCGCAACCTAGTGCGGTGCTTCATCGACATCTACGCGGGGGAGGGATTGCGCGGGCTGTGGCGAGGCGTGGGCGCCACGTCTCAGCGCGCGGCGCTCATCGCCGCCGTAGAGCTGCCCGCGTACGACGCCTGCAAGCGGCGCCTCATGCCCACGATGGGCGACGCGCCGCTCAACCACCTCGCCTCCAGCCTGCTGGCCAGCCTGGGCAGCGCCGTCGCCAGCACGCCGCTCGACGTCATACGGGTATGTGTCCTAGCGTAGAGCTGCCCGCGTACGACGCCTGCAAGCGGCGCCTCATGCCCACGATGGGCGACGCGCCGCTCAACCACCTCGCCTCTAGCCTGCTGGCCAGCCTGGGCAGCGCCGTCGCCAGCACGCCGCTCGACGTCATACGGGTATGTGTCCTAGCGTAGAGCTGCCCGCGTACGACGCCTGCAAGCGGCGCCTCATGCCCACGATGGGCGACGCGCCGCTCAACCACCTCGCCTCTAGCCTGCTGGCCAGCCTGGGCAGCGCCGTCGCCAGCACGCCGCTCGACGTCATACGGGTAAGTGTCCTAGCGTAGAGCTGCCCGCGTACGACGCCTGCAAGCGGCGCCTCATGCCCACGATGGGCGACGCGCCGCTCAACCACCTCGCCTCTAGCCTGCTGGCCAGCCTGGGCAGCGCCGTCGCCAGCACGCCGCTCGACGTCATACGGGTATGTGTCCTAGCGTAGAGCTGCCCGCGTACGACGCCTGCAAGCGGCGCCTCATGCCCACGATGGGCGACGCGCCGCTCAACCACCTCGCCTCTAGCCTGCTGGCCAGCCTGGGCAGCGCCGTCGCCAGCACGCCGCTCGACGTCATACGGGTAAGTGTCCTAGCGTAGAGCTGCCCGCGTACGACGCCTGCAAGCGGCGCCTCATGCCCACGATGGGCGACGCGCCGCTCAACCACCTCGCCTCCAGCCTGCTGGCCAGCCTGGGCAGCGCCGTCGCCAGCACGCCGCTCGACGTCATACGGGTAAGTGTCCTAGCGTAGAGCTGCCCGCGTACGACGCCTGCAAGCGGCGCCTCATGCTCACGATGGGCGACGCACCGCTCAACCACCTCGCCTCCAGCCTGCTGGCCAGCCTGGGCAGCGCCGTCGCCAGCACGCCGCTCGACGTCATACGGGTAAGTGTCCTAGCGTGAAGCTGCCCGCGTACGACGCTTGCAAGCACTTCACGCCCGCGCTGGGCGACGCGCCGCTTAACCACCAGACCTGCTCTAGGGATCAGAGTACCTGACTTCTACGCTGCGGGTCCAGGGTTCGATTTGCTGCCGGAGCCAGCATTTGTGCTAAAACGCGGTGTTGGTTTTCAGATATGGTTGTGTCGTGATTGTTCCCATGTTTCTAGCACTCCATCCTAGCCTACCTCTGATCTTATCGCATCAGCGTTACAACGGGCGCGGGTAGGTTGGGACGAGTGAGCGCCTCAGCTTACGCGTACTACTTGTGGCTCTATAATATCTCCTGCGCAGTTGATAGCATCGGTCAGTAAAACAAAAACATCAATGTCCTAGCGTAGAGCTGTAATGAGAATTACTTTTCTATGCGATGAGTGTGTGTGAAAACTGAAAACGCTAATGAATGTAGAAAAAGCTAAAGATGTGTGTCAGGATCGTAGCAAGTGGAAAGATGTGGTCTCTGTCTACCACAATGGGAAAGAGGCGTGACTGTATGTATGTATGTATGCATGCGATGAGTAATGATTAAATTACAATTATTGATTAGATGTATAGGACTTATTGTGGGGGCACAAGCGCAGACTTATCTTCTCACTAACCAAAACTTTAAAGCCACTGAATCTATTTCGATATTCATTAATATATTTCGAAATCGCAATTTTCATTTCGACATGTCGATCGCAAAGTTGGTCTTCACTATCACTACTTCAAATATGGGTCTCTTAATATGTGATTATATAATACTAGGTTATTCCCGTGAATTTTTCCGGGTGGATTTAGGTTTTTAAATATCCCTTGGGAACTATTTGATTTTCCGGAATAATATCCTATGTCCGTCTCCAGGATGAAAGCTATCTATGTGCCAAATTTCGTCAAGATCGGTTCAGCGGTTGAACCGTGAAAAGGTAACAAACAGGCAGATGGACAGAGAGAGTTACTTTCGCATTTATAATAGTTAGTATGGAAGAATAGAATTGTGCGTGTCAGCTTCGACGCGTGACTGGAGTCTCTTTAAGTTCAATTGTCATTGAATATACAATAGCCAGAGGGGGTAAATAAACGCATCTCTTATAATACTGAAAGCATGTATATACTTTTATTCATATTTATATTGAGTCGATACAATATTATACATAAATCATGTATGTTGTGCTAAATAAATCATCTATTGGCATACGTATCCCCTAGTCGACATTCACGTCACTCACGGAAGAAAATGAGGTGGCAGATATCCTATATTTTTTATTGGAAAAGTGATGAAACGAGCATAACCTTCACCTGATGGCAAGTGCAACGTCTGTCCATAACAAATACGGTGTCATTCAGAACATTTCTGTGTGACTGAGACATAAGTTCTTAATCTCATACGTCCGCCCAGTGATCACGCCAGCCGAATGTGTGCACCCCACTGCTTCACGTCAGAATAACTTATGGTATCTACCTAGACGGATTCCCGTATAGGAATGCTACCAAAAGTACCTACCCTTACCATTGAAAAAAGAATAGATTTTTCTTATATCTTAATTATTTAATTCACTCTTCAGACGCGTCTGATGAACCAGCGAAAGCTTAAGGATGCATCGGAGTCAAGTCAGAGGATATACAAAGGGACCATTGATTGCTTTATGCAGGTAAGCGTCATTCAGTCGAATTAATGGTGTATTGTCATTGTGTAATGTTTAGTACCTATCGTTATCGATAAATATCGTTAGTGGTAAAGTAGAACGCATATTATTGTATTGAGAAATTATATACGGTAAGCCCATTCGTCATCATCATCATCATCATTTTTGCCTATCACTAGTTCACTGCTCAACATAGGCCTTCTCCATATATTTCCACAAAAGTTTGCAGCTGCTGCCCATCTTCTGGTTTTAATTTTCCCTCTGTCGACTTTTACGACACCCACGGGATGAGATGGAGTGGTAGAATCTTTTAAGCCCCCACCACACGACGACCACTGGCGTCCGTTCATTGAATAAAAAATATGTTCAATGTAAATCATGTTTTAATTAGAAAATAAGTATTGGCTTCGTAATTACGTATAAGGACTACAAACACGTTTTTTACATTTAACTTCATGATTTATTTGAGTTTTTATATATTTTAACTTGACACTATAACGTTTCGTCGGCACCTTAATAGTGTCCCATCAATGTCGCATCTGACCTACTTTATTTCATAATCTATGTCATATGTCATAAAATGGCGGCAACGAATCATTTGTTTGGAATTAATCCAAACTGTGTGTTTCAAAAATCGAATTCTAATCACGAAAGAAGATGTTTTTTGTTGTAGTAGTAGTTTCTTAGTTTTTTTTGAACAATTTGAATTAAAATTAAAATTATATAAGTACCTGGCCTGTGTGCTCACAGCACGTTTTATGAATAAGTGTTTTTCATCACGGTACAAAATCACTTAAGTACCATCAGGTGAGTCCTGCCTGGTTGCCCACTTTTCTATATTAAAAAAAATCGCGCTATTGACCTGAGATTGAGCGAAGTGTTGCCAATATATTATAGAGTCTGCAGGTATCAGTCGGAAGGACATCACTAGTTTGTTTGCGAGTCACTAGTTTTTTTATTTCGTCCATTATCAGGATTTTTCCTCAGTCGTGGGTGCCTTTACGTACACTATCAGTCTAGGTAGGTACCACCGCAATGACAGTTATTCTAAGGTAAACAGTAGTATGTAAACAGTACTTTAAAGGACACTGATGATAGTGTAATCACTGGGCGTATGAGACTTAAGAACTGATGTCTCAGGGTGACGTGCTTAGTGTGGTGACACGGAAATGTTCTGGGTGACGTAGCTTTTTTATGGGCAGACATTGCATTTACCACATATATATTTCCGTGGGTCGAACCCTTCGACCAGTCTTAATCACTGCGTGTTTTATCCTTGCAGACAGTTCGGAACGAGGGCTTCCTCGCGCTGTACAAGGGTTTTGTACCGACGTGGCTCCGTATGGGACCCTGGAACATCATCTTCTTCATCACGTACGAGCAACTGAAGCAGTTCTACTGAACTAAAGCCAATATATTGTTGGTTTTATAGATGATGGGTCTGCTGTTTAGGAGCTTTTAGGTAAGATTTATACGACAAATATGTTTTTACAAAAAAACTCAATTATAATCCAAGAAGTTATTTTTTTTTACAACAGGTTATTTTTTCTAGAATTATAGAAATTCTAATATGAGAATTTCCCCTGTATCCTGGGTGTTTATCGACATACACGCACAACACAACCAGACTCGAAAACCGGACTATTTGTACAAATGTTGGCGACGGTTGGGATTCGAACCCACGATCTGCGGCGTGGAAGTGAGGCACTCTGACCACTAAGCCTATTCTGTAGGATACGATAGAATAATTTCTATTCAACATAGATTATTTATTTTCCCACTGTCGACTTTTACCCGGGAGATGGGCAGCAGCATTTACTGGAACATCTGAATTAGTAAATTACGGTTGCCAACCCGCCTGCCAAGCGTGGCAACTACGTTAAAACTCCCCAAAATGAGAGCTACAAACTTGTAGCAATCTATGGGGGAGGCCTATGTTCAGCAGTGGACTAGTGATAGGTTTAAATGATGATGATGATGATGATAGATTATTTACATATTACTTATTGATAGTCACTTTATTAAGCCACACTGGTTTGCAAAAAATGCCTCCGTCTTGGGTGGAACCAGCAAGAAACCAAGCGGGCCATTTTTTTAGTCATTCTAAAAATAATGTATAATCACTTACTGGTGGTAGGATTCCTATGCAGGAATCCGTCTAGGTAGGTACCACACCAGGGCCAGATTATTCTGCGGTGAAGCAGTAGCGTGCGAACATTACTGTGTTTCTGTTTGAAGGGCACTGAGAGCTATCAGGTGAACGTTTTGCTCGTCTCGTCACTACAACCAATAAAAAAAATAGATTCTCAGCGTGAGTGGTTTTGGAGCCGGGTAGAGTCAGTCCGCCACGCTGCTCCGATGCGGGTTGGCGGACTTCACGTGTCCGAGAAATATTTCTTATTTCACAGACATGCTGGTTTCCTCACGATGTTTTTCTTCATCTCATCCAATGGATCTCGTAAAAGGCGAGTAAGGAATTAAACTGCACTGTGCACCCAACAGCGCATGGTGGCGATGGGCTCACCACCTATCACACCAAGTGTAATTATATTGTTTTGGTGAAACGTGGATTGTGGCAGTCATCTGTTTTTGCAGTGAGTGCCCCGTCTCTGACTACCCCTTATGGGATACAGTCGTGATCTTATGTATGTTTTTCTTCATCGCTGACCACGCGGTCGAATCGTGCTAAAATTCAAGAACAATGTAGACGTTCCGGCACTGCGACTCTTACCTAGACGAGCGCCCTGTCCGTCAGTTACCACAGCCACATGATTTATTTGTTATATTTTTGTTTCAGATTCCCACAACATTGGATCGCTTTAGATGGTGTACGTGTTATTAACATATAAGTAGGAAATACTTAGCTTATAGCATTTACATATAAAAGTGTAAGTCCATATAAACTGAGTCTCGTGCGTGATGCACAAAATCAATAGTGATGTGCGAATGCGCGATTTTATCGATAGTTATAAAGATGGAACTAAAAAAACAAACTTTTTCCTATTGCACCATAGCGCCTTTTTTAATCGTAATTAGGCCAAGGTTTGAGCTAGTTTTCATCTGATGTTAAGTGGCGATATTAGCCCAAGACGCCATCGCCTCGGCCTATTTAGAATACCATAGAATACACTTATTTAAGAGCACATATAGTAAACTGACAAAGATAAACGGAATGACCACAGACGGAAAAATTTAAGATCATAAACACGAAGATATAGCATTAACTAAAAAAATGAGTTCCTCTCAGAAGTGACGTAGTTTTAGCTGTACATTTCAGCCTATCACTAGTCCACTGCTGAACATAGGCCACCCCCATAGATTGCTACGAAAGTTAGTAGCTCTCATTTTGGGGGGATTTCGCCATAGTTGCCACGCTAGGCAGGCGGGTTGGCAACCGCAGCTTATTTATTCAGATGTTCCAGGAAGATGCTGCTGCCCATCACAAATTTATTGTATCTCTATTGCATTTTACACGAATTAAAAGCATTTTAATAATATATTATATAGCAATGAGAAACGTATTTACTATTATAGTATTTACTATAGTAAAGTTCTTAGTGTTCTTATATGTATTGTATATTTTTATACAAAGTACAAAACTCTCTTGATCGATTCATATTAAAGCTATGTCTTATAAGAAATCTATTAACTTATGTTACCGGTACAGTTCCGAGGGACTTTCGGCCATTTTGTTTTATGGTTTAGCGTGGTTTCCTCTTACTTCTTAATGTTTTTAATAAAGAATTGAAAATATTAAAAATCTTATTACATTTCTAATAATGAATTAAAAAAAACATTATAAAAATAAGAGGACACTCTTACTTCTTAATGTTTTTACTCCAGCAGCCAAGTTTGGTCAAGTCGCCATTTTCTTTTTCACATACAGCGTAGCTTTTCGTAATATATCACACATATTTATTGATATACATTTTATTATTAATACAATATTTGTTGTACATTTATATTCTGTGCGTATTTTGATATACAACTATTTTTAAATGGCACTGTATTTAGTGTAATATTTCGAAAGCTTTGTCTTCCCATTGTGGACTCGAATTTTAGCATAGTAGTTTTGTGCTAGTGATCATACCTTCCTGATTTCGACGCTGCGGGTACTGGGTTCGAATCTCAGCCAAAAACACAAATGATTTTCGGTTGTGGTTGTGTTGCGATTACCCCCGTGTCCGCTTACCTCTGAACTTATCGCATGAGCGTTATTTAAGGCACGCGTAAGTCCTAATCTACTCGTACCTAGCTAGCGTTTCCAGGTGTCCCGATTTCCCGGTCTGGTGACACGTCCCGATTCACCCTTGATCGGGACGCCAAATGTTCCGATTTTTCCTTAACCACTAAATTTGTCTAGTTTGTATTAGTAAATTTTTTATTGTTTCCAATGTTCTTTTAAATACCATTTAAAAAAACTGACCGTCCGTTAAAAATTGTAGCCGTCCCGATTTGAAAAACGAATTCCCGATTATTTCCCGTCCGATATTTTGTCACCCCGGACCTGGCAACACTAGTTAGGACGAATGAGTGACTCTGTGTTTGCGCGTACACTTGTGGCAATGATGTCTTCTGCGCAGTTGATAGCTTCCGACAGTTTTCTATTTCGTAACTCGGTGGGTTTCGTGATCGGTTTCATTTTGGCGTACGAAGCTCATTCATTGGCCAATGGGATCCGGAAACCGATCACGAAACCAACCAGAGTTACACAGCAGACCCCCAGGGAGAACGTCTTTAGCACATGCCAATTTTAGATTGTAGTCTTATTATACTGAATTTGTTACGCGCGTCTGGACAATGAAGCTCCGCACTTTTCTAGAATTAGTACTGTATCGTATACCTACCTATGTTAAGTAGACAATTTGAACGCAATCTCGGATAACGGTTGTTGATGTAGTGTAGCTACTTTAAGAGCAATTAACATTTAGGCTACAGCTTCCTACCTCTGCGTCAGGACATCCGCTAACTGTATTTGTATTAATTTATTTGTTTTTTTTTTTAAGAATATTGTATTGCAGTGGAGAAAGCAAGCTTTCTCAGTCTTAGACCCGATTTCACCGACCGCTTTGGAAACCGAGTTCAATATAACCACGGTTTAATTAACTGAGTTCAAATGTATAATTTGATCTCTGTCTTCGTCTAACCCAGCGGTTCCCAGACTTTTTTTCTCATAGACCACTTTTAAAATTTAGCTGGTCCCGGTGGACCCCCAGAAGCTGCAGTTCGACCATATTTCCAAAACTGTAACTAACTAACTAACCCGTTTTGGTCACGCCAACGTGGACCCCCGTGGACACCTGGACCACTTTGGGAACTAAGGGTCTAACAGATATCTCCGGCTCCATTTTGATCGCGTTTAGGAAAACGACGCTTAAATTAGATATCGTCATAATTTAAAAAATCGATGTATTTCGTATTTTGCAACATCAAACGCACGTAGACAAGCAAACAATGAACAATACGAAAAAAAATTTTGGTTTTAAACAGAATTGAGAACGACAGCTCTGTAAACGCGTTTATATGGTTGAACGTCGAAAATCAGACGTTCATAATTTTAATCGCGTTTATCTTAAACTGCGTTCATTTGATGTTGTTAAACGCTTAAACTTCGTTTAGCTTGAACTGATCGCGATTATTTTCATCGGTGAAATCCGCCGTTAATGGTTCGCTACATTGGAAAAGTTAAATTATATTTTAACTCTAGTATTTGATTTATTTTTGCTCTCGTATTTATCTTTTACATGAGTAATAGAGTTTTTATTTGCTGTTGCGTTGAATCCATTCATTTGAAAAAGACCAGTTGTAATGATTTCTTATATTTACGCGAACACTACACATTTAAATGAAATTAATTTTACGGATTTTATCGCTTTTAATTTTATTATGTATAACCCGACGTTTTGAGTGCTTTACAGCACCCATGGTCACGGGGGGACTGAGGTGACAGATGTCCCGATGTCATAGTTAACCCGGAGTACCTTCATGCTTTTAATTATTATTTTTGGTCCGATCTACGCAGAAAGAGCTAACTGTGTCTTGAAGTCTTGCAGTGGTATGATTGGTTATTGATTTTATTTACAGTTACCTCTTTTAAAAGCTGAAGGTACCCCGGGTTAACTATGACATCGGGACATCTGTCACCTCAGTCCTCCCGTGACCATGGGTGCTGTAAAGCACTCGAAACGTCGGGTTATAAATAATAAAATTAAACGCGATAAAATCCGTAAAATTAGTTTCATTTAAAAGACCAGTTGTGTAGGCGTTCCACTTAGCCAAGGTATGATAAAATGTAATCCAGTTGTATATATGTTATGTATTATCATATATGATATGTATCTTTGTCACGTAGGCCAAAATAACTCATTTTCTCTTAGTGTTAGATCAGGGGTGCTCAAATTCGAACTGCTGGCGATATATCTCAATATTGTTAGACTACGATCGATCGACTCTGAGAGGCTGCAAGTATGTGTGATGCAGGATTGTCGTCTAGGTAGGGTGTATCGTGGCATTGATGGTACATTAATGTATATATGTATATATAATACATTATAATAAACGGTCAATCGCGATCGACAAGTCGTCGTTTGGGCACACCTATTCTAGATTGTTCATCGTTCGATTCGCTTATTTATTTGATTGTCCTAACAACTAGCCTCGTGTTAATTAACATTCGGCACCGCAAATCGAGCGGTTTTGTAGAATGTTTATATGTATTTTTGCTTTAAGATCTCAGGCTTTATTTTATCTAGCGAGTCAGGTCTCCAGTCTTTTGTTTCGATAATGTATATATTTAGTTAATTTTTAAAGTTAAAACTGCTTTAAATTCGCTGTGATTTGAAAGTCGATAAAACGAAATAGCGATGCTAAAAAGAGATAAACATATTCATCTATAGGATTTAGCCTGCGAGAGAATGAGATAGAATACAGTATACAGGGTTTTTCTTATTGTATTCGAAAATATAGAATTCGTCCAAATTTTCAATTTGTTCGTAGATTTTGCTCTCATTATTTCAAATATATATTGGTCTCATCCCAACGCATTTATTTCTTACACTAGTGTACCAAAAGCCACTCGTCGTGTCATTTGTTGAAATTGAAAACTTGGAGAGTCTTTATAATATATAATGTGATATGTGTAGAATAAAATGTAAAAATAATTTTTAAACTTGATAACAACGTTATAATTAACAAACCGTACATTTATCCCAGTCCTGATGCTCTGCATTCGTTTCATTCTCTCGAAGTTTATTTTTCTGAAGCTTTGACTTCCACCGCGCGTGAACCGCACACATGTATTTTGTACATATTTCTGATGACTGTATATATTCTTAAATAAAAAAATTAGTTCATAAACCTTGACTCCACTCTTGTTCCGATCGTAAAGTGTTACCATAATGTTCGCGTATCTAAAAGCGAATTAATAAACACTATTGTCTTAACCATCTTAGTTTAAACCGATCGTATGTACGTAATGGACAGAGGGGGAAATGGCCGTGTCTGGGCGAACAAAATTCTGATTATGCCAAGGTGGAAAAGTAAAAGTAAATTAACAGCCTGTAAATGACCCACTGCCTGAATACAGGCCTCCTCTCATTCCTGAGAGGGTTTTGGAGCGGGGAATAGTCCGCCACGCTGCTCCAATGCCGGTTGGCGGACTCATGTCCTCGAAATATTTCTATTCCTCGGATATGCAGATTTCCTCACGATGTTTTCCTTCGCCGCTGAGTACACGTACTCAAAATCAGCACTTAAAATGTTAGAACAACTTTGGAGGTGCTGGTACCGGGGATCGAACCCAGGTTATTCGCGTACTGTGAAATTAAAGGCGAGCATTTGGCCCTTGAGCTAGCTGAGCTACCAAGGTAGACACAGAATTTCTAAATTAGTTTACGTTACTGTCATGTAGCTACTTACCGTTTCGCCATTTTGCGTCGTGTGATAAGTGCTATCGTAACCAATGACTACCAACAAACTGACATATAAAAATATTTTGTAATTTCTTTCATATTTAATGTATGCGGGATAAAAATAACAATAAAATGATTTTTAAGTAATTTTTTTGTCAATTTCAGATGTTGTTAATCGTAATTTAAAAAAAAAAAACTTTTAACGTACGACGACGTAAGCATAAACAAATATGGCTGCTTGTCAGCGAGCCTGTTTTGGTTGACATGACCTTAACTTTTTTTATGGTGAGTGTCTAACTTAGAATTTCGTTCGGCCAGACACGACCGATATGTTGTTTATGTTTCTTTTTTGACGGTTCCTTTTGTAAAATAATAGATCTAAGCAATTGTGTGAAACACGATAATGTATATTATAAGTGTATAAATGTAGGTACAAAGAATCAGCCAAAATATTCGAGGAATAAATGATTTATAATGTTGGATTTGCTTTCATTAGTTTTATTAGTCACCCATTTGTTTTTTTATTAAGTGAAGCCCCATTGTATGATTTCTCCTGTATCGTGGGTGCGTTTTACAAGACATACATTTCACATGCACAACACAACCAGACCCGAAAACCTACAATTTCTGTTTTTGCACAAATGTCGGCTCCGGCTGGGGTTCGAACCCAGTACCGGCGGCGTAGAAGTCAGGTACACTGACCACTACGCCACGCGGTCGTCCAAGATTGTTGAGCAAGAAAACGTGCTGTCCCTCTCATCCAGCTCTTAGAAGTTGAGAAAACATTCGAAACAGACGTTTTAAAATGAAACCATCTTCAGTGGCCGTTAACGTTTTTTTTTTCAAATTTCTTAAGATTCCGATTGTGTGTTCCCGACAATGTTTAGTTTAGTTTCTAAAGATCTTGATAAAGTTCACTCATCTTATTTCATCACTTTACACAGTACTGTCTGACAACCGACCGATCATATTGATCTCTATTAGACCCACATGGCGAGTTACCGGTATTACGTGTGAGACTGCTTGTGTCGCCGGTTTCGAAGTGTTTAGGGAAATGCCCGTAAAATCTTATTGCTTCCGAAAGGCCGCCTAAACAGCTCAAAAAATGCCAGACAGGTGACGTGTATATGGTACGACGCCTGCCAAGCGTGTTCATTACGTCAATTCCTCCCTTTTTGTGACAGGTCCATGTCCAGCAACGGACTATTGATTGGCAGTCACGCTTCTTTCCCATTGGGGTAGGCAGAGACCACATATTTCCACTTGCTACGAACCTGATACACATCTTTCGCTTCTTCTACTTTTATTAGCCTATTCGATACACGCTCGTCGTTGGTACTTTTAACGTGACATTTCCTAAAAAGTTCTCCGATATGATTGTGACTTTATTATTATAATATAATTACTCAACTCTTACTGTTTCCCCTTAATATGATTCTTAACGACTGCATCGGTTGACCAAGCTGTGTATTTGTGTAAAGTGCTGTCACTCGGTAGCTGCCCTTCTCTGGCATCTGGAAGATATACAGCGCTTAAAGTTTCAAACTTGATTTTAAGCTTGATTGAGCAATACCAAAGTGGTCTGCAGTCTTCAGATTTCATCGTCGTCAATTGGGTCAACTACATCTCATTCATCATCATCATTTCAGCCTATCACTAGTCCACTGCTGAAGAAAGGCCTCCCCCATAGATTGCTACAAACGTTTGTAGCTCTCATTTTGGAGATAATTTTGCCATAGTTGCCACGCTTGGCAGACGGGTTGGCAACCGCAGTGTATTTATTCTGATGTTCCAGGAAGATGCTGTTCCCCATCTTCATGTTTTAATTTTCCCTCTCGACTTTTACGACATCCACGGTATGAGATGGGGTCGTAGATTCTCTAAAGCCGTTACCACACGGCCTATAACAAAGTATATATACTTTTTAGGTTCCAAAAGCAAGCAAAAAAAAAACAATGATGACAGCGTAATGGGCGTGTCTGGGCGAACCAAATTCTGAGTATGCTAAGTTATTTAAGTTAGTTTTCGTCTGTTTTCAGCTTGCAATTTAAAAAAAATATTTTGTTATTTACATGTTTACATTCACATATTTACATTACTACCACTAGTGGTAGGATTCCTATGCAGGAATCCGTCTAGTTAGGTACCACCCCAGGGCCAGTTATTCTGCCGTGAAGCAGTAGTGTGCATGCATTACTGTGTTTCGGTTTGAAAGGCACTGTGAGCTAGTGTAATCACTGGGCATTTGAGACTTAAGAACTGATGTTTCAGGGTGACGGGCGCAGTGTGGTGTCACACAGAAATATTCTGGGCGACACAGCATTTGTTGTGGGCGGACGTTGCACTTACCATCAGGTGAACGTTTTGCTCGTTTCGTCACTTTATACAATAAAAAAAAAAACATATTTTTTCAAAATAACCATTAAGTATATTTTACATAAGTTTTTTTATCAATAACAAACATTGTTACTTAGTCAGCGAGCCTGTTTTGGTTGACAAGCGCTGTACTCAGTCACTTAGACCTTAAGGTTTTTTATGCTGAGTGTCTAACGTAGCAACCTAGAATTTTGTTTGTCCAGAAACACCCATTTTTGCTTTGTCAAATGTCAAATGTCAAATGTCAACGGACATGTGACGTTTAGTTAGGCGCCCAGTTATCGACTTTTACAATATAGATAGTATGAAATATTACAACACCTGTTCTAGAATTTGAACCCGAATATAAATCATGGACCCGAATGTATTGGATTGTGATACCGTAGAATTTGACAGAGGTGTGTGCGTTTGCAAAGGCGGGCCGTCCCTTGCTATACTAAAAGACGTTCAAAGAGCCTATGAGGAAAGGATAGAGCTTATTCACAAAGTCGGCGGACGAAATAAACTGCAGGTAAGGTTGAGATACAATAAATAAAAACTTTGGGGGCAAGCACAACACAACCTGACTCGGTGGTAGGATTCCTATGCAGGAATCTGTCTAGGTAGGTACCACCCCAGGGCCAGTTATTCTGCCGTGAAGCAGTAGTGTGCAAACATTACTGTGTTTCGCTTAGAAGGGCACTGAGAGCTAGCGTAATCACTGGGCATATGAGACTTAAGAACTGATGTCTCAGGGTGACGGGCGCAGTGTGGTGTCACACAGAAATTTTCTGCGTGACAGCAATTGTTATGGGCAGACGTTGCACTTATCATCAGGTGAACGTTTGCTCGTATCGTCACTTTATAAAATTAAAAAAAAAAACAACAATTTGTTGGCTTGTGTTCAGCACTCTAGATAGTAGTAGTTACGAAGGATATAGTTTCGTTAGTGTAGAATAGTGTAGCGCGAACTCAAGCACTCGCTTCCTTTTACTTTCTCATACCTGAAGGAGAACAAATGACAGGAGGAAGATTCGGATAAAGCGTTGAATATTGAGCAGCCACAAAACATCTTCATCAACAACGATTGCTGTTGTCCTCTAAAATTCGATCCTACAACCCATCAGTAAGCTGGAAGTTATGTGTCGATCCAACTGAATATGCATAAACTGGTGGTAGGATTCCTATGAAGGAATACGTCTAGGTAGGTACCACCCCAGGGCCAATTATTCTGCCGTCAAGCAGTAGTATGCAAGCATTACTGTGTTTCGGTGTGAAGGGCACTGTGAGCTAGCGTAATCACTGGGCATTTGAGACTTAAGAACTGATGTCTCAGGGTGACGGGCGCATTGTGGTGTTACACAGAAATATTCTTGGTTGATACAGCATTATTTGTGGGCGGACGTTGCACTTACCATCAGGTGTACGTTTTGCTCGTTTCGTCACTTTATACAATAAAAAAAACGTGTCACAATTTTGTTAGAAAGAGCTGCAGTTGATGAGATCTTGGGTGGGCGACTTGGTGGAGCAGAACGGGCTGTTGTCTCGCGCCGTTGAGGAGATGGAGGTCGAGATATCTTCAAAGGTGGTGCTTGAGAGGCGGAGGAACACAGAGGTATGTTTCAAAAATGAACTGAAATAACGATTAAATTGAACTCAGAGTATCTATAATGATTGCAGATTTCTAGTAAAAAATACAATAATTCACCAAATAGCCGTCAAGGAACTAAGTCTCAGCCAACGAACTAAAATCTGTGGCTCACTAGCGCCCCCACTTCCTTCATTACGTCTCTAATATATTTGTCACATAAGTAAATGTAAATAAGGCTACGCATGTATGTTTATCTTAAAGTAAAGTTTACCTTTTTTTGGAAGAAAGTGACGAGTCGAACTAATCGGCCGAGTATAACAAATGCTGCTCACCCAGAACATTTCTGTGTGTCATTGCGCTCTGAGATATAAGTTCTTAGTTCTCATATGCTCAGTGATTGCTTCACGGTAGAATAACTGGCCTTGGTTAGGCCACTTATTCTACCTAGCCTTAGGTAGGTGGTACCTACTTAGTCGGATTACTGCATAGGAATCCTACCACCAGAAAAAAATGTATAGTTTACATAGTATATTTTACTTGCGTGACCTTGAGTGACGAGAACTCGCTCTGACGTGTGTTGGCGGCCTAAGAAAATCTGCCTCGCCATCTCATCCCGTGATCGTTGCAAAAGTTGACTTAAGGCTACAAGCTATTATGGCTTCTGACGGCGGAATCATCTCGAAAAATGCCAGATTTCCCATCGGGCATTTTTCGAGGCACACAGGCCGGTGACGGGTAGCGCCTAGGGTGCGCTTTTCTCGCTTTTCGCCCCCGCGAAAAGGAAACGTGACGACTCTACGAGTACGAGTCGAAAAATTCTTACTCCCCATTGCGTTCCCATGAGTAGTATCGTAACAGCATATTATGGTTTTATACCGCACGAATAAAGACTGTCCGTATAAGTCCTTAGTCTTTCTTACGAAACCTCGGTAGGAAAGACGTAGGTGCTATTCTACTCTGCCGGACACCTATCGTGGATAAAATTATACTCTAAGTAGTGCATAATATGGCCATAGACGTTTCGTACAAATTCCGAAATTAATCAACTAAGCTATCTTACCAAGACACTTAAGATGCGATTGGGATAAAACTATAGAGATGTTAACGAAAGTCGATGAATTTAGTGGTGGTAGGATTCCTATGCAGGAATCCGTCTAGGTAGGTACGACCCCAGGGCCAGTTATTCTGCCGTGAAGCAGTAGTGTGCAAACATTACTGTGTTTCGGTCTGAGGGGCACTGAAAGCTAGCGTAATCACTGGGCATATGAGACTTAAGAACTTATGTCTCAGGGTGACGGGCGCAGTGTGGTGCTACATAGAAATATTCTGAGTAACACTTGGGCAAACGTTGCACTTACCATCAGGTGAACGTTTTGCTCGTCTCGACACTTTATCAAATAAAAAAAAATAAAAAATTCGTGATGTTTTCTGTTAAGTTACCTACGTTAGTGATAATAATAAAGTGAAAAAAAAAAGTATTTTTTCATAACTTAACATAACTTTTGTATTTCCATTTCTTTTTTCTGTAAACGACAATCGGATTCCTCCTTTGCAATTTAATAAATACGATCTTAACAGTCCACAAACGTTTTCTGTATGCACAGTTCGCAAGCATGCTAAATGGCAGCTGTCTCGGAATTAACTCGTGTAAAATTATAAATAAATTATAATATTTAATATTTCGCGACTTAATAATTTTTATACTGTTTTTATACTATATCCTCGTAGATCTTTCCCATTAAAAGTGTCTTAAAATTTTACATACGTTCAACACGGTAAGGTAATTTTTTAAATATTAATTGATATAGTTGTCTATATTATTAAGCTACTTTTATACTTTCATTTCTCTAAGAATAATTTTAAGAAATAAATACTTAATTTTACGTTAAGAAATATTAATTTCGTAAATTGATAGAAGTATGGGAAAGTTGTGATAAGTAAAAACTGAATATAAAAAGCGAACTCTAAAAATTGTTGGTTTGGGAATTTTTTAATTCATTTCAACCCACCAGCCAGAGACACCATCATCTACCTATTAACTGCCTACAAAAATTGTTCAGTTTGTCGCTTCTATTGGTGGGTATCCCTTCACTGCATGTTCCGGTATGTTTTAATTTCCTTAGCTATGTGTCTGTGCGTGCGTGCATGCATGTGTGTTTTTATTTTTTAAACATAGTGATTGAAATAAAAAATACTGACCATTTAGAAATAACTATTTATAACTAAATACGATCATTATGCAGATTGAAAGTGAGCTGCGCGCAGAAGTGAGCGCGTTGCGTCGTCGTCTCGCGCGCAAGGATTCCGACTTGCGCGGGCTGCTCGAGCTGCTGCGGCGTCTGCGCGACTGCGACCACCGCGACAACGGCGACATACGATTCTACGAGATCACCGAACACGATATATTAGGTTGTTCCGTGTAAGATTAGGAATCACATTTGCGATCAAAATTCAATTCAGCACAATTTTTTAAAAGGAACACAGTAAGAAGACGTGCAAATGGTGCACCTGACGATGAGTGGAACGTCTGCCCGTAACAAAAGTGGCGCCACATGGAACATTTTTGTGTGGCACCACACAGCGCTCGTCTTATGAAACATCGGTTCTTAAGTCTTATATGCCCCATACAGTAATTCACTAGCCCTCAGTGTGTTTTAGAGCAAAACACAGTAATAATGATTTCTTATATTTACGCGAATATTACACATTTAATAAAACAACTTTTACGGATTTTATCGCGTTTAATTTTTAAACTATTTATAAACCCGGCGTTTAGAGTACTTTACAGATCCCATGGTCACGGGGGGACTGATGTGACAGATGTCCCGATGTCATAGTTAATCCGGGGTACTTTCAGCTTTTAATTATTATTTTTGGTCCGATCTACGCCAAATGAGCTTACAGTACCTTGAATTATTGCAGTTGTATGCTTGGTTTTCAATTTAATTTAATTTAATTAATAACCAATTATAGGATCCCAAGCCGGCGGTGATATCCAACCATCTTCTCTATTGAAATAAGATTTTTTTTAATTTCAATAGCCTCGCGAATCATCCTTGGTTAAAATTAAACGCGATAAAATCCGTAAAAGTAGTTTTATTAAAAAACACAGTAATGTTTGCACACTACTGCTGAACGGCAGTAGAACCTGGCCCTGGGGTGGTAAATTGAATCATAGCATAATCTCTGCTCAAGTGACAGTATCAATGGCAAAGTCAAAAGTCAAGGCATAGTTAGTACTTAACTTTGGCATTATTCACGTTAAATAATCTGCTAATGTAAGGAAACGAATCGACATTTCTTGAATGTATTGGTTTGTCTGTTAGACTACTCTTTGCTAACGGTCTTATTCATTAAAAAAATCGAAGGTTTATAGCCTTGTTACAAAGAGATTAATAGAATCAGACTCTACTTTGCGGAAATCCATTATAAAGAAGGAAAGAAAGTTAATGTGCTAAGATCCTCATGTAAAATTAAAAAATGGTTAATATTATGCATGCGGATCTTAGCAAATTAATTTTCTTTCCTTCATTACAAAAAGATTACTCATTTTTGACAGAAGTTTGCTGCCAAATATACACAAATTCACAGATGTTTCATCTATGTAGATATGAGATTTGATTAGGACGACAACATAACCATGTTGAAATAACCACTAGCGGAATTCTATAATTATTCAGTGTTATAAATCTATCATAAGTATTTTTTTATGAATAAGACCGTAAGTCTTTATTCTTTTAATACTTACTTAAAATAACAACAATAAATTCGTACGGTGAAAAAAACTTATAAAGCATGTTTTAACTTTACAAAAAGTTGGCTTGATGTTTTATTTAACTTTCATAAAAATGTCGTTAGATTTTTTAACATCTCATTACCATAAATAAGTTTTTTTCTTTTTACAGACAATCAAATCTGGAATGCGAAAACAAACAGTGCGACAAACGAACAAGCAAAAGGAATTTTGATGTTTAACTAATTTGTTATGGAATATATTTTTTATAACTTTTACATTTATACTAAATATATATTTGTATTCGTAAAAATATTTTTTTTTAAACTTCCCTTCTATAGATTGTTTTGATTTAGCTATTTTTTTTAATTTCAACTGGGTATGTCCGTGTTTATCTCTATGCCGCAGCATATTTCTGTACCTCAGAGGTATACGATATTAAACGCCAAAATACAACCCGACGCCAGTTTTAAATGTGCCATATTATGTACGAAAAAGTCTATGCAGATAATTTTGTACCAGATTAGCCGTTCATGAAAAAATATTTACACAAGTAGAGCTGGTTCTTATGATCTCATTATATGAAAATCAAATTTTCACTATAGGTAGTTACTATTGTATACTTCTGAGGTACAGATTTGTTGACTGGCTTGCCGCATGTACGGTACGTCCGGCGGGTCGCGGCTACTCTGAGCATAGGCTCTCTGAACATTCGCGCATGTATATATAATTTCGGTGATGTAATTGCTGTTAGCCTTTTTTGGCTTTTACAGCTTCATCGGATCCTGTACTCACGGGCCAGGGGCCCGCGTGCCAGGTTTGGTTTGACCCAAACATAAATAAGTAAATAAACTCCTACAAAAACCTCGAAATTCGGACTGTATCGCGTTCGCTGCGTGCTTGCGCGATTTAGAATATCTCAATACGATTTTAAGTCGTTTAATGACCGTCCGAGGGAGGCTGCGGGCCTCCATTCGGACTGTCGACTTGTGTGTCGGTAACTCTGGGCGGTGAGAACCGCCCTGGCTTCGCGCATGTACTCCTGAGGAAAACTGTTATTTCCAGATAAAGAAATTTATACGCACAGATAATAATTAAACGACTTATTCGTTAAACGCTTCAAGCGATGCCAAAAAAATCAATAAAATAAAAAGATTTATTTTCAATTCCACACATTTTCAGATGACAGCAGATTTTTTCCCAAACACAAGTTTCATTTATTAAATAAAATTTTATATAGTTATAATTTAATTACACTATATTACACAATAAAAATCAACGATAATTACCTCTACGAAACGTGTGTCCGAAAATACTGTATATAGAATTTATAAAAACAAAAGGATATTAACACATTAAAATAACCCGTGAAAAAAGAGCTCGACTATCCATGATAGAAGAATAGACTATCCGTGAATAAATCGATACGAATTAGTGATTTAAGTAATTTTAAGACAATTTGTTTCCATTAAACTTACTTAAATAAAAAAAAATGTCCAAATTTTTACTCCACTGTGAATACACCCTTACCCTGTAGTTGCACTGATGTCTCACTACGAGTATTTTCTTAACGCGAACGGACTACAGTGCCTAATTTTATGTATTTGTGCCTGTGGCATATTTTCACAATACATGTTTTCTTCTATGTCCGTCTCTAGTATGAAAGCTATCTCAATTTCATCAAGATCAGTTTAGTGGTTGTGCCGTGAAAGGTAACAAACAGACATAGGGATAGAGAGAGTTCGTCGTCGGTTCAGCCTATCACAAGTCCACTGCTGAATATAGGCCTACCCCATAGATAGTCACAAAAGTTTGTAGCTCTTATTTTGCATGGATTTTGTTATAGTTGCCACGCTTGGCGGGCGGGTTGGCAACCGCAGTTTATTTATTCAGATGTTCCAGGAAGATGCTGCTGCCCATCTCCTGGTTTTCGTTATACCTCTGTCGACTTTTACGACACCCACGGAAAGTGAAGGGTGGTAGATTCTCTTAGGCCGCCTCCACACGCATACTTTCGCATTTGTAATATTAGTTTATTGTAAAGTTAAAGAATAAATAAGCAACTTAAGTATAGAACCATAACATTTATATTCCGTCTATCCTTGTTCCAGCGGGATCAGAAAAAAACAATTTGCGACAAAGTGAACGAATTGAAGGTTGTAAATGATTTGCTGCAAAGGGAAAACTTCACCAAAGATAGGTACAATTTTTTTTATTGTATAAGGTGATGAAACGAGCGAAACGTTCACCCGATGGTAAGTGCAACGGTTGCCCATAGTAAATGCTGTGTCACCCAGAATAATTCTGTGTGACACCACACTGCGCCCGTCACCCTGAGACATCAGTTCTTAAGTCTCAAATGCCCAGTGATTACCCTGCTCTCAGTGCCCTTCAAACCATTTAATTTTTAGATTTTCAGAATACGTAAATACGAACGAGGTGCTAATCTGTTGCGGTATCACACAGAACAATTCGTTGGAAAGAACTTCCTTTGTAGAACCGCAATGCACTCGTCGCCAGGAGATAACAGTTTTTAAGTCGGAATTAAACTAAACAGACTATAAAGGTTCCTTTGCTGATCACAAGCCTCTCATTTCTGAGGGATTTGGATCTGGCAAGAGTCCGCCACGCTGTTATAATGTGGGTATGCGGACTTCGTATGTCTTTAAAATATTTTTATTCCTCAGACATGCAGGTTTCCTCACGATGTCTTCCTTCACCGCTGAGTACGTCGTAAATCAGCACTTAAATTGCAAAACAATTTAAGAGGTGCCGTCTGCCGGGGATCGTACTCAGGTCCCTCGCGTAGTATAAAACTTAAGGCAGACGCCCGACCCAAGCGCCGGCTTACCATGGTAGTTTAGGAACTACCATGGTTCGGTCAGGCAGCGGACGGGGCGGGACGTCGACCCGACGCTGGCGCGATGTGAGCAGTTGTAATGTACTAATTTATATAGAAGATGTCACACCGCACCTACAGAAGATGTCGCGCCCGGCGGCCGGCGGGAATGCAACAGGAGCGCGGCGGGACAGGGCGCCAGCGCGGCGAGTTCTATGAGTATTCATTGTAGTAGTCAAACAGAGAGCGGAGAGAGGGACGGAGCACGTCGCGCCCGACGGGACGTCAGCTTTGTATTTAATAACAAAAGTTGTCAACGAAAAGACAGACAAGACAGCGAATTAATAATGAACTGTCATCCAAGAGCTAGAAACGTTAATAGAGCTTAGCTACGTTTAAATTTTCATGTATCTAGCTCCTCAGGAAGTTAGTTTAAAATCATTTATTAAATTTGACCCGACCACATACACGAAAGAGAGTTAATAAAAAACGTAGTAATGTATAGTAGCTGATACTCGCAGCTTCGCCTGCGCTATTACACTTTAGCGAAGCTAAGATACATTGCTATCCCTCAGGAACAATCAATTTTTTCGGGATTAAAAGTAGTCTACGTCGTTCTCCTCCCTCTAAACTGCCTGCGTACCAAAATCAGGTCGATCGGTCACTCCGATGAAGCGTGAAAGACGGACAAACCAACTAACAAATCAACAAACACACTTTCAGATTTATAATATGTGTATATATTTCAGACAGATACAAAAACTGACGAAGGATATCCAAGATTGCGAGCAAACGATCGATAGCATGAAGACTGAAATGTCACTGAGCAGGTATACTTTATTTATTTAGTACACTTCGATATTACATTGAGCTATAATGTACTGCGTACTAGAGGAAACATCAGCTTGATTGTTTCTAACACGAGTTAGAGTGCGTGATCTGTACTTTACAATCAAAACTCAATGATGTCACAGGTGACGGGCGCAGTATGGTGCCACACAGAAATGTTCTGGGTGACAAGGCGTTTGTTATGGGCAGACTATGAACATACCATCAGTTGAACATTTTCGTTTCACTTAATCGAATGAAAATAATTCAAAGAAACCCTAGTTCTCCTCGCGCATGCGCCGGGTGTAATGGAGTTGCACGACATATTTTGTTTTACGTAGTACATTAAACTCAATGACGTAGTATGCGGATATTATAACCTACATTGAAAATAAGCAGTAAGTAAAGTAAAGTAACAGCCTACAAATGCCCCACTGCTGAGCACAGGCCTCCTCTCATTTCCTACAGGGTTTTTTTAGAGCCGGGAAGAATCCGCCACGCTGCTCTAATGCGGGTTGGCGGACTTCACATGTCTTCGATTTTTTTTTTAATTTCTGAGTCATGCAGGATTAAACACGATGTTTTCCTTCACCGCCGAGCACGTGGTAAATCAGCACTTTAAATTGCAAAAATTACAAACTTCCTTACAAACTTTCATCCCCTATTTAACCCCTTCAGTTGATGGATTTTCAAAAATTCTCACTTTCGTTATATGTATAAGAAACACATGTGCAAAATGTCTTGCTTTCTTGCTTGTAAAATGCTTTTAAACACAAGAATCATGTGCTTGGCTCCTCGTGTCATATATAAAACAAATTTAATATTGTCGAAGGAGATTCGGATGTAATGTTAGAGATTCGACGGACGGCAACTTTATTAAAGAAAGTACATCAACCTGATTATCAAGTTAATGTTTGAGTAAATAATGTAATTTGTATTTTTTTAATTTGTTCAGGAGTGTGCCGACAAAAGATGAAGAGGTTATGACTGAACATTGTCCTCCCAGTACAGAGGTAACTTCATTACATCTACTAAAGTTTTACCGGTAAATTCTAAATTCAACCAGTTCAAAACTCTTGAAAGTTTTTGGCACATTGTATATATAAACCATCGCCTCGGCAATGCAAATATGGTATGTGTGAATATGACTTCAATTGGTCAAGTCACTTCGAAGATCCGATCACTTATAGACGCAATAACCAGAGCCGGCCACACACTGTACCACACGGCGAACGAAACGGCCTTTAAAGGGGCCTACTATTAATACCGAAGTACGAAGTTTCGGATCGATTCCAACCAACGACGGATGCAACTTCTACGGACGGCCATCAGATTCAACCGCGTACACACGATACACCCGTGTTCCAGGGCGGTTCTCACCGTCCAGAGTTACCGACACACAAGTCGACAGTCCGAATGGAGACCCGCAGCCTCCTTCGGACGGTCATTAGACGACTTAAAATCAATTGAGATATTCGAAATCGCGAAAACAGTTAACGCGACACAGTCCGAATTTCGAGGTTTTTGTAGGAGTTTATTTAAGTATTTATGTTTGGGTCAAACCAAACCTGGCACGCAGGATCCTGACCCCTGAGCACAGTATAAGATGAAGCTGTAAAAGCCAAAAAGGCTAACAGCAATTACATCACCGAAATTATATATCAGATTCATAGGCAACCAATAGAATGAATTAAGGGTAATATTGTGGTCGGAGACGTGCGACCCCTCGTATTTCGATTTTCGTAGGGGACCCCCTGGCTTCTTCCTAGACAAACTGCACAGAAAGATCGACGTAGCACTGCAACAAGCATTGAGACTACTGACTGATGCCTCAGGTGGAGGGGCGCAGTGTGGTGCCACACAGAAATGTTCTGAGTTGCCATCAGCTATTTCCACTTCTTTATATTACTGCTGTAATTGTATATTACTGTTAAAATAACTGAAAAAAAATCCCGCTGAGTTTCATACTGGTTATTCCCAGGACAGAGGCATTTCTTTGCGAACCAGTGTAACTTAAAAAAATGACGTTCAATGAGTATTATGTAAATGATCTATATTGAATAAAAAATATTCTATTCTATTCTATTCATCAGGTGAACGTTACACGTCTCGTCACTTTGTTAAATAAAAAAAAGTTACGATGTTGTCGAGATCTTCCAAGTTCTATGATTGCTCGCTCAACTGATATTAGAGGCCCTGGTACCAACGAATTATATATACGTTTTTTTTTATTGTATAAAGTGACGAAACGAGCAAAACGTTCATCTGATGGTAAGTGCAACGTCCGCCCACAACAAATGCTGTGTCACCCAGAATATTTCTGTGTTCTGAGACATCAGTTCTTTAGTCTCAAATGCCCAATGATTACGCTAGCTCACAGTGCCCTTCAAACCGAATAACAGTAATGCTTGCACACTACTGCTTCACGGCAGAATAACTGACCATGGGGTGGTACCTACCTAGACGGATTCCTGCATAGGAATCCTACCACCAGTACGTGTAAAGATATTTCACATTACAATGTAATACGTCGTATTTTTTGTTTACTTATTTTTTGTATGTTGTGTTGTAGTATTGAATAAAAAAAAAATTTTTCTTTCTTTCTTTCTTTCAATTATATTTTGTTCTGTTACATCACCGTCTTAAAATTTCCTCACAATAATCGCGCATTGAACAATACCATAACCGCGTGTGTAGTGCGGCGAGATTGCGCGACTGCAAGACTGTACGACGCGAAAGGAGACTGCTAAGTATCAAGAGCGCATGCATCAGCTGGAAGCAAACCTCAAGGTATGTTGTTTGAATTATTTGAATTATTTGACGACCGCGTGGCCTAGTGGTCAGAGTACCTGACTTCTAGGGCCGCGGGTCCTGGGTTCGAATCCCAGCCGGAGCCAACAATTGTGCTAAAACATAAATTGTTGGTTTTCGGGTCTGGTTGTGTTGTGATTGTCCCCGTGTTTCTGGCACTGCATCCTAGCCTACTTACGATCTTATCGCATCAGCGTTACATCGGGCGGTAGGTTGGGTCGAGTGAGTGCCTCTGTGTTTGCGCGTACACTTGTGGCACTATAATATCTCCTGCGCAGTTGATGGCTCTCGACAGTAGTCGGCAGTTGTCGCCGTGGTCGAAATCGGCTAGGAGAACACACATCATTAAGTTTTATATAATGTTGTATTATAATTTGTGTTTTATGTATTGCCATGTCGTGACGAAGACCTTTCAACCGGTCAGTTAATTTCGATGTCGGTTAAAGTTCACACAGAAAGGGATAATCTCGTAGCCTTTGGAAAATGACGGACTACACTTACATCGCAAAAATGCGACATGCGAAATAATTAAAACGGTGTTGGAGAGTTCACAGAGCAAATCGTTCATCTGATTTATTTTTTTAATTGTAGAAAGTGACGAAACGAGCAAATCGCACACCTGATGGTAAGTGCAACGTCCGCCCACAACAAATGCTGTGTCACCCAGAATACTTCTACGTGACACCACAATGCGCCCGTCACCCTGCGCCATCAGTTCTTAAGTCTCAAATGGGGATTACGCTAGTGATGGTAAGTGCTCTGCCCATAACTGTGTTGTGTCACTCAGATCATTTCTGTGTGGCTGGCACCACACTACGTCGCCGTGAGACATTATTTCTAAAGTCTAATATGCCGAGATAGATATGAGTGCCCTTCAGACGCAGTTATGTTTGGACGTTACTGCTTGACGGCAGAATGACTGGCACTGCAATAGTCCTACTCCTCCTATTCTTCCTATTCTTGCATAGGGATCCTTCCATCGGTGGCGTACGTATCTAGGAAATATTTAATATTTCAATATTAATTAATTCATCATGAACAAGAGCCGTGGTAGCTCAGGGGCTAGGCGCTCGCTTTAAATTTCATAGTACGCGAGTGACCTGGGTTCGATTCCCGGTGCCGGCACCACTAAAATTGTTAATTGTAATTTTAAGTGCTGATTTACCACGCGCTCGGCGGTGAAGGAAAACATCGTGAGGAAACCTGCATGTCTGAGGAATAAAAAATATTTCGAAGACATGTGAAGTCCGCCAACCCGCTTTGGAGCGCGGCGGATTCTTCCTAGCTCCAAAACCCTCTCAGAAATGAGAGGAGGCCTGTGCTCAGTAGTGGGACATTTATAGGTTGAAACTTTACTTTACTTTACATCATGAACAGTCAAGCAACGAGAGTATCCGCGCGATGCGCAAAGAGAATGTGGATCTGAAGGTGGAGATCCGAGCGATGAACCACATGTGCGCGGCTGTGGACGAGCAGCTGCACGCCGCCGCGCTGCGGCTGCAGTTCAAGGACGACATAATTCGCGAGATGCGGCGTCAGCTGCGCCAAGCTAAGGACAAGGTATGTACCTGTGGAGTTTCTTGTGCTCAAACGTAAAAGTAAACGAGTAAGTAGTCTCATTTCGTTGTAATTTTTTTTAATAAAGGCGCTGTCACAGCCGTGTGGTGGCGGCTCGTTAAAAGAATACTACCACTCCGTCTCATCCAATGGATCTCGTAAAAGGCGAGTAAGGAATTAAACTGCACTGTGCACCCAACAACGCATGGTTGCGATGGGCTCACCACCTATCCCACCAAGTGCATTATATTGTTGTGGTGAAACGCGGATTGTGGCAGTCACCTGTTTTTTCAGTGAGTGCCCAGTCTCTGACTACCCCTTATGGGAAACAGTCGTGATCTTATGTATGTATGTATGTCACACTGTAGGATTTCACCTGTATCCGTTTATATGTTTTAGAGACGAATTTCATACCGTTTCAGACTATCACACATCCACTCTGTACATAGGCCTCACCCAAAGACAGCCACAAAAGTTTGTAGCGCTCAATTTGGGTGGATTTTGCCATAGTTGCCATGCTCGGCAGCCTGGTTGGCAACCGCAGTTTTTTTATTCAGATGTTCCAGGAAGATGCTGCTGCCTACCTTTTGATTTTCATTTTCCCTCTGTCGACTTTTACGAACCCTCGGAATGAGAAGGGTTGGTAGATTCTCTTAGGCCGCCACCACACGATTAATAGGATGAGGCGTTACTTTGCGGAAACCCATTACAATAGAGAAAATAAAGTTAACTTGCTAAGATCCGCATACAAAATTTAAAATGGTCATAACAGTATAATACATTGAGTTTTTGAAGAGCATCGCTCTCCTGCAACAGCGTGCTCAAGCAAACTAACACCGTCACCGGGAGTCGCTGCAACACTACCACTAGGCAATACACACCACTGAAGTCGAGGACACGTCATGTTTTCCACCTCAAAACGAGGCATTATCGAGTAACATTCAAAAACTACGTAATACACACCATTTTAAATTTTGCATGCGGATCTTAGCAAATTAACTTTCCTCTATTATAATTGAAAATGAGAAATAAGAGTGTGACACTCCAATTTTATATATTTGTATGGATATACATTCTGAATCTTTTATTATAATTCTTATTTAGGTAACTATAAAAATGACCAGGGTAGCTGACATAGCTAAACAATAGTAAGCTAAAGCGACAGCGAGCTTGGATGCAACACTGTGCAAAAACACAAATTGTTGGTTTTTGGGGCTGGTGGTGTTATTTGTGTCCGTGACTCTTGCACTGCATCCCAGGCTTTGATGTTGTCGCGTGAGCGTTATATTGGGCGCGATTAGGTTAGGACGCGTAAGTGTGTGTGTCTGTGTGGAACTACAAAACTGGTGGTAGGATTGCTATGCAGGAATCTGTCTAGGTGGGAAACAATCCAGGACCAATTATTTTGCCGTGAAGCAGTTCTGTACATTACTGAGAACTGATGTCTCAAGCTGACGAGCTTAGTGTGGTGCTACGAAGAAATATTCTGGGTGACACAGCGTCTGTTAAGGGCACTTACTCGTACATACCGACAGGTGAAAGTTTTGCTGGTATTGTTACTTTATCCAATAAATAAAAATCTCCTGCACAGTCGACAGCTTCCGACAGTATTCGGGAGTAGTCGCCGTGGTCGAAAATCCACTCGGTGGACACCATTCGCGTAGATATAAGAAATCAATAAAATAAATAAATATGATTTTCAGTTGAAGGTGACCAAATCAACAAAGCCAGGCTTAAACGCCATGTCGGGGGACCGGGAGATGGCTGGCAGTGCCACCATATCGTACGACTCCATGCTGGCGTGCGTGAGGAAACAGCCGCACAGGAAGAGCAGGATGCGAGGGGAAATGGATGTCATGAACATCGAATGGGAGTGCCACAGCCCTTCAGGCGCATCTGCCGATGAAGCGGCATCTATTAAAGTCGATTAATATAATTTTTGGTTATTCACACTTTAGGAGTGCAGCTAGGTTTTCTTCTGGTGCGAGTTGAGTAGCTGGCGGACATCGGACAGGGGAGACCGATCGATCGAAGAGCCGTGGTGGCTAAGGGGCTGGGCGCACGCCCTAAAGTTCATAGTACACGAGTGATCTGAGTTCGATCCCGGTGCCGGCACATCTAAAGTTGTTATTTTATGTTGACCACGTGTTCAGTGGCGAAGGAAAACATCGCGAGGAAACCTGCATGTCTGAGGAATAAATATTTCGAAGACATGTGAAGTTCGCCAACCCACACTGGAGCAGGGTGGCGGAATCTTCCCGGCTCTAACTAAAACTCTCTCGGAAATGGGAGGGGGCCTGCTCAGCAGTGGGGCATTAAGGGCTGTAACTATACTCACTATTTTGCTTTTTCCTCTTTTTCACTGTCAATACTGCAGGACATAGTCCTCTTCCAAGAAGGAAGGATTTTCCGCAGTCAACATTGGCAGACGGATTGGTGATAGCAGCACCAGATCCTTCTCACCTAAGACGCCGCTGCCCGTCACCAGTCTGTGTATTTTGGGGTCTAGGATTTTTCGATGTGGTTATACCGCCATCTGTCGGAAGGCAACAAGAACTTTCCAGAAGGAATTTTCCAGACTTTCCCTCAGTCGACTCTGACGACACAGAATGAGATGCGGTGGCAGATTTTCTTGTGCAGTTCCACACGCCAGCTAGGATTTAGCGTAAAAGATAAAGTAAAGTTTCAGCCTATAAATGTCCCACAGCTGAGCACAGGCCTCTGAGAGGGTTTTGGAGCTAGAAAGAATCCGCCACGCCTTCGAAATACTTTTTTAATTCTCAGACATGCAGGTTTCCTTACGATGTTTCCCTTCACCGCCACACGTGGTATATCAGCACTTAAATTGCAATTTACAATTTTAGCGGTGCCGGCACCGGGAATCGAACCCAGGTCACTCGCGTACCATGAAATTTTAATTCTGAATAAGTTTTATTTTATGTTCTCTGTATGTTATGTTATTTGCTTGTGTAACGTGATTCGTAAGAACTGTTTCGTTATTAATAAATCTGGTTTCGTTATTTAAATAATTCGTTTTTATTTTTTCACTCCATAGTATCCGTATTTAATTTCAAGTAACGATGTTTTTTTTATGGGATTAAGTGATGAAACGAGAAAAACTTACACCTGATGGTAAGTGCAACACACAACAAACCACCACAACAAACGCTGTGTCACCAAGAATATTTCTGTGTGACACCACACTGCGCCCGTCACCCTGAGACATCAGTTCTTAAGTCTCAAATGCCCAGTGATTACGCTAGCTCACAGTGCCCTTCAAACCGAAACACAGTAATGTTTGCACACTACTGCTTCACGACAGAATAACTGGCCCTGGTAATTGAGTTGAGACCAGCAAAATGTTCACCTGATGACCACGTAACAAATGCTGTGACGCCCAAAATATTTCTGTGTCACACCGTATTGCGCTCTTCACCCTGAGACATTTGGTCTTAATTCTCAAAATCTCAGTAATTACACTGGTAACAGTACCCTTCAGACCGAAACACAGTTATGTATGCACACTAGTGCTTGACGGCAGATTAACTAGACAGATTCCTGCACAGGAATCCTACCAACAGAATATATGTCGACCGAAAAATATAACTGTTTTAAAAATCGATGGAAAGCCAATCTTTGTCAAGACGCGTATTAGGTGAAAGAAAGCACAAATAACGACAATCCATACATACATACATAAGATCACGACTGTATCCCATAAGGGGTAGTCAGAGACTGGGCATTCACTGCAAAAACAGATGACTGCCACAATCCACGTTTCACCAAAATAATATAATGCACTTGGTGTGATAGGTGGTGCGCCCATCGCCACCATGCGCTGTTGGATGCACAGTGCAGTTTAATTCCTTACTCGCCTTTTACGAGATCCATTGGATGAGATGGAGTGGTAGTATTCTTTTAACGAGCACAATCAAACGGCACAATCCATACTAATATTATAAATGCGAAAGTAATTCTCTCTGTGCCTCTGTCTGTTTGTTACCTTTTCACGGCTTACCCATTGAACTGATCTTGATGAAATTTGGCAGAGATAGCTTGCATCCTGGAGACGAACATAGGATAGGACTTTATATTCCGGAAAAGAGTTCCTACAGTAGTAGAAAATATTGGGAAGTTACCGTTTACGGAAGTTACCGCTTTAGCGAATTAATGTCGAATTCGATTAATGGTGATTGATCCAAGGTGATCCAAAGTAATATATTAATATAACAAATTTATCTTACTTAAAGTCAATACTAATAAAGATTTTGATGTAATGTTTGCTCAGAATATAAGTCGTCCTAAGATGAATGGGTCTAAGAGAATCTACCACCCCATCCCATCCCTTGGGAGTCGTAAAAGTCGACAGAGGGAAATTAAAACCAGGAGATGGGCAGCAGTATCTTCCTGGATTATCTGAATAAATAAACTGCGGTTGCCAACCCGCCTGCCAAGCGTGGCAACTACGGCAAAATCCTTCCAATATGAGAGCTATAAACTTTTGTGGCTATCTATGATAGGCTGAAACGACGAACGACGGGATGAGATATATCTTTTTTATTGTCTATTCGTATGCATATTGCTCGACTATGTAGTAAGAGCCGTGGTAGCTCAGGGGCTGGGAGCTCGACTGAAGTTTCATTACGCGAGGGATCTGAGTAAAATTGTTCTGCAATTTTAAAGCTCACGTCCGCGTGCTCAGTCAAGAAGTAAAACATTATGAGGAAACCTTCGTTTCTATGGAACAATTGCCAATCCGCATTGGAGTGGCGTAGCGGTACCTTAACGGCTTCAAAATCCTCCCAGAAATGAGTGGAGGCCTGTTCTCAGCAGTGATACGTTTATGGGTTGTTTAAGTTTGATTTTTTTACTTTTATGTAGTTAGAACTTCTTTCGTTGACAACCCAACAAACGAAACAGCATTCACAATATGTATGTACTCAAAATTATTCATAAATACTTGTTTTTGCTAATGTTAGGATTTCTATGCAAGAATCCGCTTAGATTCATATTAGATACCAAGTTTACCACCACCACGCGTTGCCAGTTATTCTGCCGTAAGACAGTAGTTTGAAAACACTGTGTTTCAGTCAGAAGGTTAACTGGTGGTAGGATTCCTAAGGAGGAATCCGTCTAGGTGGGTACCACCAGTGACCTTTATTATGCCGTGAAGAAGTAGTGAAAGAAAGAAAGAAAGAAAAAAACCACTTTATTTGATACAACATCATCAAGAATCACAAAAAATAGTGTAAAAAAAGACAAAAATTTTGATGTAATGTCAAAAAGGATCTCGCCTCAGTGATAATCTGTGGTACCCCACAGCACTGGTTTTCAGTCGGATCCATTTTGACCTCACGAGCAATCGGACACATTACTTTGTTTTGTCTGAAGAACAGTGATTGCTGAGCATATGAGGCTTAAGAACTAATGTCTCAGGCAGTGTGGTGCCAAGCGCAGTGCCTTACCATCAGGTGAAAGTATTTATCGTATCGTCACATCATTCAATAAAAATTAACCTTATCTTAGTAAAACTTTTTTAATTGATTGTATTCTATCTTTCTTTTTAGTTTTGCCCTTTATCATCACCGGATGTCCTCACTTCAACTCCCGACAGCAGTCTGGAACAGATCACCAAGAAACTGACCGAGTCCAGCTCCGATGTCTCGATTGTAGAGCATGTGTGTGTATATAGGTTTTAATTCAAAATCATTCGTAGAGTACATACATACAGTCACGCCTTTTTCAATAATAAGGGGTAGGCAGACGCCACTCTCGTGGCCCACTTTTCGTCCTTGCGGGATACGAGACGTGAGAGAAGGCGAATCACATCGTCGACAATTTGGAGTCAAAAAATTCTTACTCACCATTGCGTTCCCACGCAGTATACAGTGTCAGCATTGCATATTAGGTGTTATTGGTGTTAAAGGCTGTCCGTATAATACCTTAGTCGCCTCTTACGACACCGTGGCAGGAAAGAGGTCTGCCGAACACATATCGTAAGGTAGTAAGTAAAGGTAGTGGAGTACAAAGAGAAAATATCAAGTAGATATTAAAAAAATGGGTCTATAAGATAGATATAGGAATGTAAGATTGTTGACTGTGTTCTGATATATTCCTATCTATATATGTCAACTTAATATGCCACAACCATAAGATACTGGTGGTAGGTCTAGATAGCTACCGGTAGTGTGCAAACATTACTGTATGTTCGTTGTATGTAGCTAGTTTCAGTAATTAAATATGGCATAAGGCATATGAGACTCAAGAACTGATGTCTCAGGGTGATGCCACACAGAAATATTTTGGGTGACGAATGCATTTATGATTGTAAGACTTTGCACTTGCCGCTTGTTCGTTTGCACCCTCTTCCATAATAAACGTCATTTACTTTCAAGAAAAAAAAAAACGTAAACGTTCGTCACTGGTGATAGGATTCCTATCCAGGAATCCGTCTGGGTAGGTACCACCCCAGGGTTAGTTATTCTGCCGTGAAGCAGTAGTGTGCAAACATTACTGTTTTTCGGTTTTAAGGGCACTGTGCGCCAGCGTAATCACTGGGCTTATGTGACATAAGAACTTAGGTCTCAGGGTGATGGACACATTTCTGTGTGACACAGCATTTGTTATGGGCAGACGTTGCACTTACCATCAGGTGTACGTTGGCTCGTTTCATCACTTTATCCAAAAATAAAAAATAAACTTATGTCTCAGGTTGACGGCCGCAGTGTGGTGCTACACAGAAATATTCTGAGTAACACAGCATCTGTTATGGGCAGACGTTCCACTTACCATCAGGTGAACGTTTTGCTCGTCTCGTCACTTTATCAAAAAATAAAAAAAAAACAAAGATAATACTTTACCTAGTCGTTACTTACCACAATATTGCGTGTAGTGTTTAAATTTTTTTTATTGTCTGTGGTATTTCAATAATTTGTGGTAAATATTATTGACAGTCATTGCCCCCACCGATACTCATACTGGACGATTCAACGAAAGCAGATGAAGACTCTCAGGGGCACGCTGAGGAACATTCTTCGCAAAACACGCACTCACTGCTCGTCATAGTGCCTGCGGAGCAGTGTGCGTGTTGCGACGTGAAGGACGTACCCGTGAACAATAAACAGACGAATGTGACCTTTTTTGAGTGAGTGACTTGTTTTATATTAGTTCCGTAGTCATATGACACTCCTACCTTTGTTTATGGCGTCGAAGGAATTGTAGAGCATCTTCATGCGATTCTTGGATGCCGATTGAGCCTACTATTATTTCGTTTCGTCGGAAACGCAATGGCACGGCAGGTAGTGGTTTTTTTACTAGTGGTAAGATTTCTGTGCAGGCGTGGTATGATTTTCTTTAATGTACGAATGACGCACTTACCATAAAATATAGATTCAGACTGGAATTCTAATCTAGGACCATAGACAACCGTCGAATCTGTTTTTCCACAGGTTTTACATGATTCTGTCTGTGTGTGCACATGTCTCTGTGGCAGTTTTAGTTTCAAATACGAGGCTTCAGTACAATCGTAGTTCAGACAAAAAAAGTTCATAAATGTAATGTGATGTAAGACTTTATACCCATAAAAAATATTCCATTATAAACACGTGTTCATTTCCGTTTTTTTTTTAAATGTCTTAACTATTAGTGTAGCATATCGATAAAACCGATGATTTGGTGGTAGGATTTCTATGCAGGAATCCGGCTAGGTAGGTACCACTCCAGGGCCAGTTATCCTGCGGTGAAGCAGTAGTGTGCAAACATTACTTTGTTTCGGTTTGAAGGGCACTGAAAGCTAGCGTAATCACTGGGCATATGAGACTTAAGAACTGATGATTCAGCGTGACGGCCGCATTGTGGTGTCACACAGAAGTTTTCTGGGTGACAGCATTTTCTATGGGCAGACGTTGCACTTACCATCAGGTGAACGTTTCGCTGGTTTTGTCACCTTATCCAATAAAAAAAGTAATTATTGCAAATAAAGACACCTACATTTTTTTAGAACTCTGGAAGCTGCAACCAGTGTCTCGGTAACAGAACTGTATTTCGTACAATTTTTCAGGGACGTAAAGAATGAGCGGAAGATTGAAGACTGCAACGTAATCCCGAATAGTACGCAAGTAAACGGATTTTTATTAACCATTCTTTTCGAAATTCCTTATTTACATTATTTCTGTATGTATGTATATGAAGGTATTAATCATACATATATAAAAAATGTAAGTATATTAGCATGCGTAACTAACAACTAATTCCCTGTTTTATTTATACTTTATTCTTCGCCATAAAATTGTCTAATAAATATTCGATGAAATAGTCGGTTCGTGACCATTCGGCAGTGCCAGCTACAATCAAACCTTTGTAATGGATGGATAAATGTGTTTCAAAAATGCTTGCTTTCCTCCTTGCCATCTGAATGTAATGTGTCTGACTTGTAGGCTTGCTGTACTGCCGACTGCACAGAATACATAAACCCTTTTTGAAAAATGTGTTCTTACTTATTAGTGTAGCATAACGACAAAACCGCTAACGTGGTGGTAGGATTCCTATGCAGGAATCCGTCTAGGTAGGTACCCCGGGGCCAGTTATTCTGCCGTGAAGCAGTAGTGTGCAAACATTACTGTGTTTCGGTTTGAAGGGCACTGCGAGCTAGCGTAATCACTGGGCATATGAGATTTACGAACTTATGTCTCAGGGTGATGGGCACAGTGTGGTGTCATTTGTTATAGGCAGACGTTGCACTTACAACCAGGTGAACGTTTTGCTCGTTTCATCATTTATTTCTTCCCATAGCATTCACCCCACTCCGATGCATCGGCCGTAACTAATAAAACTTGATGTATGCTTGAATGGTTGTCCGTTGTGTTTAAATTTATATAAATTATGTGATTTAATTTAATTTTGTATTAATAGTATTTATTGAAGGTTATGTTATTCTGAACAACCTTACTTCCGACCGCTAAGAACAGGCCACCTCTCGTAGGAAAACACCAGTTTTCGAAGTATATTTAGAGGACTTAGATGCTTTATCAAGCACGTGGTAAAACGACACTTAAATGTTGTATTAATAATTTCATTGCCTTTGCTCGTGTTCTTGAATGAGCATGAAAAGGGAATTACGCGACAAGCGAATGCTCTCATATCTAAGTAACTACACGTGTCGTCGTAAACTAAGATGACGTTGAATTAGGAACGTATTCACGAATACAAACATCACATAGATACGTATTTGCTCCGCATAATAGTTCATTCGATTTTAGGTCGTACGTCCGTAGGTTAGGTACGACTATTGCTTGAATCGTATTTATTTCGGCAGCCCCAGTTGGCGATCTTACAAGTTGTAAAATTAAATAGTGAAAGTTATGGTTTACGTTTCGTTTGGTACAGTCGACGTAATGTGTAGCGTACATATTATGGGAACTTCTGATTGGTTACAGAATTTAGAACTTTAGTCAATTTGACTCTACTAGTAGTAGGATTTTTGTATGCAGGGATCCGTCTAGGTAGGTATTTATTTATTTTAAATCTTTACAATAAAAGGATACAAATGCCGGACTTAATGCCTTTAGGCATTTTCTCCCAGTCAACCCTAGGAGTGGTGAGATTTTGATGAGGTGTAGGAATAAAGACAAGCAGAACCAGAAAAAAAAGAAAGAAAAAAAACCCAAGTAACTCATGAATCCCAAC
The DNA here is from genome assembly GCA_019845155.1 of Luehdorfia chinensis. Taxonomy (NCBI): domain Eukaryota; kingdom Metazoa; phylum Arthropoda; class Insecta; order Lepidoptera; family Papilionidae; genus Luehdorfia; species Luehdorfia chinensis. Next base: position 14,103,272 of record JAHVAK010000103.1, read on the forward strand.
GCTGTGTCACCTAAAACATTCCTGTGTGGCACCACACTGCGTTTGCCGTCTTGAGTCATCAATTCATATGTAATTACACTTTGATGGCAGTGTAACTGTGTAACTACTTAGCCGGATTAGTGCATAGGAAACATGCCATTATGCATATGCGTGCAAAGTCGACTTACTATCTACACAAATAAATAAAATTTAAGTGTCTGTTTGTAATAACAAAATAACAGCTTTTTAATCAATTTTTATGAAAGTATATACGGTACTTTTATGAAAAAAACAATTTTTAAATTTTTGTCTGTCCGTCTGTCTATTTGTTCCGGCTAATCTCCGAAACGGCTGGACCGATTTTGACGGGACTTTCACTGACAGATAGCTGATATTATGTGTTCCGTTTGACGTCCGAAGTCCCTTATGAGAGAGTACACCGTTTTCTTTCCATGTTTAGCCGCTAGATGTCGCTACTACCGCTACTTGACTTCCTACAAAGCGCCCTCTATGCCTGTAAGCTAGTTGGAGGGGTTACAAGCCGCCACATTTTTTGATCATTGTTCGGCTCATAATGATGTAGGTGAACACCAGGAAGACATCACTGGGACTTCAGACGTCTTTGGAAACATAATAACAATTTTATTGGTAGGTAAAATTTTATATTATGTGTTCCGTTTGACGTCCGAAGTCCCTTATGAGAGAGTACACCGTTTTCTTTCCATGTTTAGCCGCTAGATGTCGCTACTACCGCTACTTGACTTCCTACAAAGCGCCCTCTATGCCTGTAAGCTAGTTGGAGGGGTTACAAGCCGCCACATTTTTTGATCATTGTTGCGTCGTTTTTCAAACCGTGTAGTCGCTTATTGCTATTATTATTAAAAGTGATTTCTACATAATAATAGTTTACAATTATTAGTTGTGTTCATTTTTTGCCGTTACTTGTTATTAAAATTCACTTTAATAAACTGAGTGATAAAAATATCTCGCCTTCGGATGTACCAAAATTTATTAATAGTGCTAAAGATTCTACATCAAGTGATAAGGAGTCTTCAGATACTTCAGAGGAGGGACCATCGCCGAGGAAACGAGGTCGTTACGCCCCTGAAACCAATACTCAGGAATTGGATCAGAGATTTAATGTTTTATCGCAGAATTTGGTGAGTTACGTTAATAATATATTACGAGCTAACAATAGTACAGCAAATCAATCGAAGACACCAGTTTCTAATACGATGATACCTAACTTGTCGAAAATCGATGCGTGTTCTAGTAGAAACAAAGAACCGAACGATAACATTTCGCTCGAAACTTTTTTACGCCTACCGCCATCAGTAGGAGAAAAAATTAACATTTCTGATTTAAATGTTACAATTAAAGAACCCGCTATACCTAGGGCTTTACCTGAGCGTGTTAGTAAAATAATTTCAATGCAAAGATTTGATTCCGTGGATTGGAATTCAGTACGGTATACGGATGTACAAAAGAAATATGTAGCATTTCCCGCCTTCTCTGATCTGAAGGTCAACGAAGAACTACGTAAGCTCGAGGATACATACTCACCTATAAAATGGTTTCAAATGGAGCGCAGTTTCGCGGCTTTGTCGAATGCCTTTCTTGCACAAAATGAGTCTATCAATTTAGCCTTGCAAAATTTAGTAGATTGGTCCACGCAGTCGGATGTACAACTTTCCCCTACATCAATTTATAGTAAATTGATTGAATTGTTTGGCGAAGCCTCTAGTTATAAGAGCACTTCTCAAGATATTTTACAAATTATTTGTGGCAAACGAGCCGAAGTTTTGGAACATCGGAGACGGGCGTTGCTTAAGGGACTAAAAAGTAAATACGTACGTGAAGATATTACTAAAATTCCGCCCTCTGCAGATTACGTGTTTAGCCCCTCTGTTTTATCTAACTACATACAAAAAATAGGGGGAGTAGACAAGTTGGAGAAGCAAAGTAGTACTCATCCGCTACGAGCAAAGTCACCTGAGCCTTCCAGGTCCTTTCATAATAAGAGATTTCGTGGGCCCTCAAATAAAAAGCAAAATGAACGAAAGGAATTTAATTCTAAGAAAATTTTCGGAGAACAATCTTCAAGAACGAGAGGGGGGGGAGGAGGCAAAGATAAAGGTAACAGGCGGGCAGATGTTCGCCGAAAATGACTCACCGGTTTTCTCGGGGGGGATGTCTAACACATTATCAACGGGTCTGGGCCCAATTAAATCCACCCAAAGCAATAATGAAATTGATTTCTGGTGCTCGAATACCATTCAATCAAACTCCTCCACTAGTATTACCGACAATAAACATCTTAAGGAAGTACCAAACACCTGTTTCGCCAGAAATGTCTTCAGAGATTCTGTCGATGCTGCAACATCACATATTAGAACCAGCGCCTCTAACTCCATCTTTTATCTCGCCAATGTTTTTAATTCAAAAAGACAATGGAAAGAATCGAGTAATTTTCAATTTAAAAGCTCTAAACAATTACATGAAAACGAAGCATTTTTGTCTGTTCCATCATTACCAAACACCCAAGTTCTTACAGCCCGGCGACTGGATGGTAAAACTGGACATACGCCAAGCTTACTACCATTTAAGCATAAAACGAGAGCACAGATGCTTCCTACGTATCAGTTTCGAGGAAAAATTGCTACAGATGACGTGTCTACCGTTTGGTCTAGCCACGGCGCCGAGAATGTTCGCGTCAATAACGAACTGGACGGCAGAAGTTCTTCGGGCTATGGGTTTTCGCCTAGTAGTGTATTTAGACGATTACCTCCTAGTGAACCAGTTCCAAACGGTGCTCAAAGAGCAAGTTCGCACTGCGATCAGATTTTTGAGCAGTTTAGGTTGGTGTGTCAACCACGAGAAATCGATTACAACACCGACGAAGGTAATAGATTTCTTAGGCATAATATGGGACACACAACACAACACAAAGTCTCTGCCGAAAGACAAAATAGGCAAAATCCGCCAGAGCTTATTAACTCTCCTCGCTGTCGGCAGTTGGAACCTCAAGCAGGCTCAACGCCTCTTAGGTCATATCAACTTTGCAACTTTCATCACCCATCGGGGAAGGTTGCATTGCCGCACGTTACAGCGACACAGCAATACTCTGCGCAAAACTCCGCGTATACAGCAGATATTCCCGGAGACGGTACGCTTGGAGATGGAATGGTGGTTAAAGAATATTACAAAAAAGACTTTGATTCATCCAAAACGCCTACCAACTCACTATATCGTCACAGATGCATCGGATGTCCAGTGGGGAGCAGTAGTAAACAATGTCAAGATACAAGGGTCTTGGAATTATCACCAAAACAGCTGGCACTGCAATTTAAAGGAAATGTATGCTATAATATCGGCAATATTAAGACAAGCCAAACAGTTAAGAAACTCTCGAGTACTTGTACAGAGCGACAACAAGACCGTAATATATTACATAAAAAACGAAGGAGGCACTCGATCTCAACGTCTCTTAAAACTAACCAAAGAATTATTCACTCTGGTGGATCGCCTGAATGTTGTATTGCACCCGCACTACCTTCCGGGAGTGTACAACACGGAGGCCGATCAACTCTCTCGCAATCGCGACGGCTCCGAATGGCACCTAAAACGAGAGGCAACTCGAGATATATTCGCTCTTCTGGGCACCCCAGAGATAGATCTATTTGCCTCTCAAAATGCACACGTCGTGCCAGATTATGTGTCGCTCGACTTATCCGACTCGAACGCTTGCTATCACGACGCGTTCAGCAGATATTGGCATTACGAACTGGGTTGGATCTTTCCTCCACCGGGATTGATGCCTCGGGTGCTGCAACATTTGAACACCGCATCGGGTCGGTTTATCATAATAGCACCCAAGTGGGAGAAGCCCTTTTGGCGACCGGATCTCCAAAGTCGAGCGCTAACACGCCCGATGAAAATCAATCGCCTAGAGAGAATGCTAATAGACACCAAGACAAATCTACCTCCAGCTCATGTCAGCAGACTTCACTTGGAGGCTTGGCTAATTTTGGGTGGGATTCCTTCACAGAAAGCTGGTCCGATCAGGAAAGAGAGCTTCTTCTGTCCTGTTGGAGAGCTTCTACTCTAAAGACTTATGTCCCAATCTGGAATAAGTGGTGTCGTTGGTGCCTTAAGAACGAAATTAATTGTCGTTTACCGCAGGCTACCGATGTGGCCAGATATTTAGCTTATTTACACTTGACTGAGAATCTTGCCTATCGCACCATTTTAGTATATAAATCGGTCATTGCATCTATTTGTGAAACTATATCTAATATTAGTATTTCATCTAGTCACATTGTTAAGCATATTTTGAAGGCAATATCCTTAGCTAAGCCGACTCCGCCAAAAGTTCCGATATGGGATGCAAGGATAGTTATTAATTATTTAAAAAATTCTAACCCGAATATGGACAACCTATATGAAGTTTCAAGACACACTGCCACTGTTCTTTTACTAGCTTCTGGTCGCAGGGTGCATGATTTGACCTTACTTCATATAGACAGCGAGCATTATGTAGATAACGGAAGTTCTATTTCCTTGCATCCTACCTTCGGGTCCAAAACAGACTCCTTGTCGCACAGACAATCAAGCTGGACCTTGTTAAGCTCGCCTCACTCGAATATAGATCCTGTTTTTTGGATTAGATCTTTGATTAGAAAATCAGCCCCGATTCGCGGTTTATTAACTAATTTATTTATTTCAATTAGATCTCCGCCTAGACCAGCTACCCCAACTATGATTGGTGGGTGGGTGAAGCGAGTTCTTTCCGATGCGAATATACAGGCTTCACCTGGCAGCTGTAGATCAGCAGTATCGTCTTTAAATTGGTTAGAGAATTATCCAATTAACGAAATTTTAGGGAAAGCAAATTGGCAACATGAAGGTACATTTAGGAAGTTTTATCTCAAGCCACTTGATAATTTAATTTATAGTGACGAGAAAACACAGAAATCCCTTTCTAAGTATTTTTTCATAAATTAATTATCATAATTAATTTATGGAAAATTAATAAAGTAATGTTCAACCTTTACCTTAATTATTTAATTGTAAGGTACAATTATTACGTCTGTGATTAAATGATTTGTTCTAATATCTATTAAACTTGTATCACATCACATTGTTGCGTTATTTACAATCCACCAGGAGATAACAAACAGGTCTCTCATAAGGGACTTCGGACGTCAAACGGAACACATAATATAAAATTTTACCTACCAATAAAATTGTTATTATGTTTCCAAAGACGTCCGAAGTCCCAGTGATGTCTTCCTGGTGTTCACCTACATCATTATGAGCCGAACAATGATCAAAAAATGTGGCGGCTTGTAACCCCTCCAACTAGCTTACAGGCATAGAGGGCGCTTTGTAGGAAGTCAAGTAGCGGTAGTAGCGACATCTAGCGGCTAAACATGGAAAGAAAACGGTGTACTCTCTCATAAGGGACTTCGGACGTCTTTGGAAACATAATAACAATTTTATTGGTAGGTAAAATTTTATATTATAACGCTACTTTAATTTTATAAAAGTAATCAAGGTTCCACGAAAAAAAAAAAAACTTAATAGTCCGATTCAAATAGGAAAGTATGTACCGACTTCACATATTCAGTAAATCTTTCATGGGGCAATGTATACGTTTTACAACAAAATCCCAGAGAGTGCACAAAGTCTTTCAATCAAAAAGTTCAAACTATTTATTAAACAAAGACTTTTTAAGAAGGGTTATTAGAATATTGAGGACATGGATGATGATAACCCCAAGGAATGAGGTGATCGCTGCCAAGCTATTTCTTCATGTTTATAAAACTGCTGTATTTGTATATTTAAATGACTGAAAAAAAAATCCCGCTGGGTTTCTTACTGGTTCTTCTCAGGACAGAGACATTTCTTTGCGAACCAGTGTATCTTAAAAAATGACGTTCAATGAGTATTATGTAAATGATCCATATTGTATCAAATAAGGGGTAGAAAGAGACCACAAACGTAGCACACTTTTCGCTCCCGTGGGAAACGTGACGTGACGTGAGGCGAACCACATCGCCGCTATTTAGTTACCGAGTCCAAAAGTCAAAATGTTACATTGCAAAAATAACTTGTCATACACATATGTTTATAGTTGATTGTCCCAGTGGCGCTTTCAAAGATTTGTCGCGATCTTGAGATTAGAGTGAAATTTAAAAATGTATCCGTGGCAACTGAGGTACCTCAGATGCGTGCCATATCAAAATGCCTAAAGACAAACAGACGGATTGCAGTAACTGACCGAGCCGAGGCCGGCCCCCTTGGGCACCCTCGAGTCGGTTACTCACGCGAACAGGATGACGGTCCAAGCCGAGGTCCCCTCTTGGGGGCCCTTGCGCCAGTCATCCATAAATAAAGGTTTCGGCTAAGCACCCTCAGCGCTATGCCACCTTTCAAACCGGCGAAGCTGTAAAAGCCTTCGGGCTAACAGTGACCAACAGTTCAAAAAAAAAAAAAAAACAAACAGTCGGCTGCAGCCGCCGGTGTCCGCAGTTCACCCGAATCATGTAGTGCTTCGAAAGCTACATTTAATAGCAACTTCATTACTTATATTGTTTTTAATGTTATACATTTAGAACTAACTGTAATAATGTAACGTAAATTTCAGTTTGTGCCGTGTGGTGGCGGCTCGTTAAAAGAATACCACCGTACAGAATACTCCATCTCATCCAATGGATCTCGTAAAAGGCGAGTAAGGAATTAAACTGCACTGTGCACCCAACAGCGCATGGTGGCGATGGGCTCACCACCTATCACACCAAGTGCATTATATTGTTTTGGTGAAACGTGGATTGTGGCAGTCATCTACTTTTGCAGTGAGTGCCCAGTCTCTGACTACCGCTTATGGGACACAGTCGTGATCTTATGTATGTATGTATGAATCAAACAAATCTATTCTATTGTATTCTACATCGATCGGGGTTGGTTTTTTCACGATGGTGAAACCGTGGCGCACAGTTAGTTGAATATAAAATAGTTTCTCGGCTATTTCCAATTTCGCCGAGGCGACTGTACACTCTGCGTTAATGACGCGGCGTGTCGAAACATCGGCGCGTCGGAAGCCGCGTCGCCGTTGTGACCAACGACCTGTCTCGAGACGTTTTATGTCATTTATTTCCGTTGCTATATGCAGTTTTTCTGATCCAGTTTCGAAGAATTGTTGCTTGTGATAGTGTTTTCCGCGTGTTCATTAGAGTTGTATGTAGTGGTGGCCTAGTGGTCAGAGTGCCTGACTGCTACGCCGCGGGTCCTGCGTTCGAATCCCAGCCGGAGCCAACATTTGTGCTAAAACACAAATTGTTGGTTTTCGGGTCTGGTTGTGTTGTGATTGTCCCTGTTTTTATGACACCGCATCCTAGAGTATCTCCGATCTTATCGCATCAGCGCTACATCGGGCGCGGGTAGGTTGGGACTAGTGAGTGCCTCTGTGTTTGCGCGTACACTTGTGGCACTATAATATCTCTTGCGCAGTGGATGGCTCACGGCATTCGGATTCGGAAGTTGTCGCCGTGGTCGAAATCTGTTGTTATTCTGCCGTGAAGCAGTAGTGTGCAAACATTACTGTGTTTCGGTTTGAAGGGCACTGTGAGCTAGCGTAATCACTGGGCATATGAGACTTAAGAACTTATGTCTCAGGGTGATGGGCACAGTGTGGTGTCACACAGAAATATTCTTGGTGACACAGCATTTGTTATGGGCAGACGTTGCACTTACCATTAGGTGAACGTTTTGCTTGTTTCATCACTTTATCCAATAATAAAAAAACACAGCGGTATTCACTCGTCCCAACCTACCCGCACCCGATATAACGCTAATGCGATAAGATGCGGAGGTAGGGTAGGACGCAAACACGGGGACAATTACAACACAACTAGACCCGAAAATCAACAATGTGTTTAAACACGAATATTGGTTCCGACTGGGGTTCGAACCCAGGACCCGCGGCGTAGATGTCAGGTACTCTGACCATTAGGCCAGGCGGTTGTCGGTTAATGATGAAAAACATACTTTACAACATCAAACTATGAATAGAATTATTAGATAGTGTAATTACTGAGCATATGAGACTTAAGAAATGAGAAGCGGCAGATCAGGGGCCAAAGCTTGCCTTGCGAGTGACCTAAGTTTTATGCACTTTGCCGGCACCTCTAAAACCGTTCTGCAGTTTTAAGTGCCGATTTACCAATTACTACCGATTTACTGGTGGTAGGATTTCTATGCAGAAATCCGTCTATGTAGGTACCACCCCAGGGCCAGTTATTCTGCCGTGAAGCAGCAGTGTTCAAACATTACTGTGTTTCGGTCTGACGGGCACTGTGAGCTAGCGTAATCACTGGGAATACGAGACTTAAAAACTGATATCTCAGGGTATCGGGCGCAGTGTGGTCCCACACAGAATTTTTCTGGGTGGCATAGCATTTGTTGTGGGCGGACGTTGAACTTAGCAACAGGTGAACATTTTGCTCGTTTCGTCACTTTCTACAATTCTACTCTGAATATAGGCCTACCCATAGACTGCCACAAAACTGGGTCCTGAAGCCACCATCTAGTGGGGGTTGTCTTACACAGCGGTTGTTACGGGTACAAGGTTGCCACTTGTAAAAATTTACAAGTTTAACAATGTTTAATAATTTATTATCAGTTAAATAAAAACACGTACGTTTAACACAAATAATTACCATTCTCGTAAAATTCTTTATTATGTTTTGGTCCCGCTAATTTACTTTGCAACTTTATGCGTTACCAGAAATGTTTTTTTTTTAATAAATCCACCTAATTTTAGAGTCGGATCATCGAACTGTAAATTAGCTCCGGGAAATCTGTGCGCGTGTGGGCCGCGTTCATTTGACAAACAAAAACAATTAGAACATTTCTACGGTGTTAAGTTTATTTTGACCGCAACGAACGGTTTTTTTTAATAGTATATTTATATTTGTATAATTTTTTGAAGTCGATATATTAATGGTAGTTTTTTAGTATAATGTTGGGCAGTAACAAACCGCAATACTTTTTTCAATCAAAATGTTCCTAATTAATTTAATTCTTAAGAATATAAAAATATTATTAATGTAACTGTGATCGACCGTAATTGCGACCGTAAATGTGTTTTTAAAATGCAAGAAAATTATTTTGGAACTATTCAGAAACTAAAATTTTTAATATGCATGAAGAACCTCGATGCGAATTCGTGAAATCAAGATCATTGTAATTTTTGGAGGTTAACTTTTATAAATGAGAATAACATGTAGAATCTAGCGTTTTGTGGAGACGGTTCGTAGACTATGAAACAAAATAACAGAGAAAGACTAGAAATGTTTAGAATGTGTAGAATGTAACATGTGAAAATGGAAAGGATAGAAAACTTAAGGAGAAAGTATTTTAAGGAATTGCAGAGTGTAGGACTTTTCTACAGAACGTAGAAGTTAGAAGTGGAAAGATTTTTGAACCCTTTTTATGTCATAAAAACATTGTAAGTCAATTTTAGAATGAAAGGTCGAAGGAAAGCTGGGCAGAAGAAAGCATCGAAGATCTTACATGAATGAAATGAAGGAAAGGGTCGAATATTGAGCGGTTAGCACGCCTAAGAGATGGAAAAAATACTATACCGCCAAAACCGTGGCTAGTGTCAAAATCAAAAGAGAACCTATGCAGGAATCCGTCTAGGTAGGTACCACCCTAGGGCCAGTTATTCTGCCGGGAAGCAGGAGTGTGCAAGCATTACTGTGTTTCGGCTTGAAGGGCACAGTGAGCTAGCGTAATCATTTGGCATATGAGACTTAAGAACTTATGTCTCAGGGTGATGGGCACAGTGAGGTGTCACACAGAAATGTTCTGGGTGACACAGCATTTGTTATGGGCAGATGTTGCACTTACCATCAGGTGAACGTTTTGCTAGTTTCATCACTTTATACAATAAAAAAAATCAGTTCAGCGGTTGAGCCTTGAAAAGGTAACAAACAGATAGAGGGACAGAGAGAGTTACTTTCGCATTTATAATATTACTGGCTGATGCCCGCACTTCGTCTGCATGGATATAGGTTATTTAAATATCCCGTAGGAACTATTTGATTTTCCGGGATAAAAAGTAGCCTATGTCCGTCCCCAGGTAGCAAGCTATATCTATGCCGAATTTCCTCAAGATCGGTTCAGCGGTTGAATCGTGAAAAGGTAACAAACAGACAGAGGGACAGAGAGTTACTTTCGCATTTATAATATTAGTATAGATAGTATGAATTCTTGCAAGCATTACTGTGTTTCGGCAAACCCTTCAAAAAGGGCACTGTGAGCTAGCGTAATCACTGGGCATTTGAGACTTAAGAACTGATGTCTCAAGGTGACGGGCGCAGTGTGGTATCACACAGAAATATTCTGGGTGACACAACATTTGTTGTGGGCGGACGTTGCACTTACCATCAGGTGAACGTTTTGCTCGTTTCGTCACTTTCTACAATGAAAAAAAAAATCCAGGCGGACAAAGTTGCGGGCATCAGCTAGTCGTTTATAAAATGTTTGAAAGAAGACCCTGTCCAGGCTTACAGCTCGTAGACAGATTAAAGAAAGAAGATAATTTGTAAATTCATTAATCATTACAAAATATTTATGCTACTCAGAGACCAATCAGTAGAGATGGGTCGGTACGCGTTTTTGCAATACCGAAACTATGTATTACAATACATAGTTTCGGTATTGCAAAAACGCGTTTACGTAACGGTTACTGAAACTATTTATTGGCTTCGGGTATTGCAACTGCGTTTTCGGTTCGGAGGAAAATCATGTTTTTGTGAATAAATAATTTTGCACCACAACTATGTATTATTATTGTATTAAAAGCCGTGGTAGCTCGTCGTCGTCGTCGTCGTCGTCGTCGTCGTCGTCGTCGTTTCAGCCTATCAATAGTCCACTGCTGAACATAGGCCTCCCTCATAGATGGCCACAAAAGTTTATAGCTCTCGTTTTGGGGGGATTTTGCCATAGTTGCCACGCTTGGCAGACGGGTTGGCAACCGCAGTTTATTTATTCAGATGTTCCAGCAAGATGCTGCTGCCCATCTCCTGGTTTTCATTTTCCCTCTGTCGACTTTTACGGCACCCACGGGATGAGATGGGGTGGTAGATTCTCTTAGGCCGCTACCACACGGCAGGCTGGCAGGATGGCAGAATAGAGAATGGGGTAGCTCAGGAGCCTTTAATTTCATAGTAAGCGAGTAACCTGGTTTCGATCCCCGGTGCCAGCACCTCTAAAATTAAAATTGTTCTACAATTAAGTGTTAATTTTTGTTATATTTTTTATATTCTTAAGTGCTGATTTACCACGTGATTAGCGGTGAAGGAAAACATCGTGGGGAAACCTGCATGTCCGAGGAATAGAAATATTTCGAGGATATGTGAAGTCCGCCAACCCGCATTGGAGCAGCGTGGCGGACTATCCCCACTTCCAGAACCCTCTCAGAAATGAGAGGAGGCCTGTGCTCAGCAGTGGGACATTTATAGGCTGTTACATTACCTTTTTTACTTTACTATGTATTGACGTTACGGAGTATCGGGTGTTCGATAGTAACCAGTATTATCTAGATAGATGAAAATTAACTTTCCTTCATACTTTGTCCAGGCTTCGGACTGGCTGCCTATACAGATGGCAGGCGTATTAAAAAGTTAATTTGATTTTATGTACATTATTATTAAGTACATATCTACAACGGACCGTTCCACGTAATAAATAGTTACTCCCGATAAATGGTTTCTGAAGAAGTCAATACATAGTTTTCGGTATTACTGTTAATAAATAGTTTCGGTAACTACGTATTTACGGTTTGCAACACCCATAACTATCAATCAGTGATTATCCGATGAGTGAAAAGTAATAGTTGAGCGTGATGCGTTTTTAGAAATATTTATATTACGAGCGCTCTATGTTCCCCAGGTAGGGGGAGATAGGAATAAAGTGCAAGTGGGGCAGAGACCGCTTCCGTCGCACTTCCAAAATAATTCACGTGCGGCTAAATATACGACCAGTGCAGTGCGGCATGAGAGACGCATTCGGTGCCCATACACTCAATCATACTCCGTAGCGCCTTCAGCGAGTAAACAAAGGCCACATAGACAATACTGTTTACGATTTTCCCGCGTAATTTTTTTTTTATATGTCAAAATGAAACTAGTAAATTAAAATGTGTTTGTGTATTTTATTAATTGACAACTATAAGTACCGATAAAGATGCTGTATATTTAAAAAAAATTACTCTTTGTAGGTTACTCTTTGGAAGAGTGTGATAATATACCTTATTTTGACTATACAATCTTAAGTCTTGTTTTCTTTGTTACCGTTACTTTTTGTTAACTGTTCGTTTACATAAAGCGCGTGGTGTTTGTTTGTCTGTGCATTTGTTGTATAGAAACGGCTGCAACAAAATGATGTTTAACGGGTTGTTGGTGTGCGGGGACTCCGATACGAGCGATTTTACAAAAGTGAGTGTTATTTTGATATTTATTTCATCATTTCAGCCTATCACTAGTCCATTGATAAATATAGACCTCACTCATAGATTGACACAAATGTTTGTGGCTCTAATTTTGGGGCGATTTTGCCATAGTTGCCACGCGTGGCAGGCGGGTATGCAACCGCAGTTTATTTATGCAGGTATTCTAGGAAGATGCTGCTCCTGGTTTTTATTTTCCCTGTCAAATTTTACAACACCGATGGGATGAGATGGAGTGGTAGATTCTCCTACGCCATCACCACACAGCGAGATATTTATTTATATTGATTTAAACGTATTTCAAAAGACAGCGATTTTCCTTGTTATCGATTCCCGGCCGAAGCTTATAATTTACAACACCTGTTTGGTTTTTGGTTTGTATTGTTCTCTTGACCTTCCGTAAATCGAAAAAAACTCCGTAAAATTAATTTCATTTAAATGTGTAGTGTTCGCGTAAATATAAAAAATCATTATACATAATCCTGTATAATATTGTATCGACTCAATATAAATATGAATAAAATATATACATGCTTTCAGTATTATAAGAGATGCGTTTATTCGAATCCCAGCCGGAGCCAACATTTGTGCTAAAACATAAATTGTTGGTTTTCGGGTCTGGTTGTGTTGTGATTGTCCCCGTGTTTCTGACACTGCATCCTAGCCTAATCATCTTTAGCCAGATCTTCGATCTTATCGCATCAGCGTTACATCGGGCGCGGGTAGGTTGGGACGAGTGAGTGCCTCTGTGTTTGCGCGTACACTTGCGGCACTATAATATCTCCTGCGCAGTTGATGGCTCTCGATAGTAGTCGGCAGTTGTCGCCGTGGTCGAAATCGGCTAGGAGAACATCATTAAATGATAATCGCACTTAAAGAGTAAAATCAAGTCGCTCGTCGGAGCTGATACGTACGTTTTTTAACCGTGCAAAACATGTTTTTTTTTTGTTCAAGTTTGTGTTTCCTATGGAAATCGTGAGACATCTCGTTGACTGAATTAAGGAAAAGGATTGTGATGACTTTTTTATTGCATACAGTGACGAGACGAGCAATAAGTTCACCTGTTGGTAAGTGCAACTTCTGCCCATAACAAAAGCTGTGTCACCCAGAACAGTTATGTGTGACACGATACTGCGTCCGTCACCTTGAGACATTAGTTCTTAAGTCTCATATACATACATACATACATACATAAGATCACGACTGTATCCCATAAGGAGTAGTCAGAGACTGGGCACTCACTGCAAAAACAGATGACTGCCACAATCCACGTTTCACCAAAACAATATAATGCACTTGGTGTGATAGGTGGTGAGCCCATCGCAACCATGATACTATTGGGTGCACAGTGCAGTTTTATTCCTTACTCGCCTTTTACGAGATCCATTGGATGAGATGGAGTGGTAGTATTCTCTTAACGAGCCGCCACCACACGGCTCCTAAGTCTCATATGCCCGTGATTACACTAGCTAACTACTGCTTCACAGCAGAATAACAGGCCCTGCGGTGGTACCTACCTAGACGACCCTACTATCTACCAACCCATCTCATCCCGTGGGTGTCGTAAAAATCGTCATCGTCATTCGTCATTTCAGCCTATCACTAGTCCACTGCTGAACAAAGGCCTCCCCCTTAGATTGCCACAAAAGTTTGTTCGCTCATTTTGGGTCGATTTTACCATAGTTGCCACGGCAGGCGGGTTGGTAACCGCAGTTTATTTATTCAGATGTTTCAGGAAGATGCTGCTGACCATCTCCTTGTTTTCATTTTCCCTCTGTCGACTTTTGCGACACCCACGGGATGAGATGGGGTGGTAGATTCTCTTAAGCCGCCGCCACACGGTAATCGTAATCGATAAAATCGACAGAGGGAAAATTAAAACCTGGAGATGGGCAGCAGCATCTTCCTGGGACATCTGAAAAAATAAACTGCGGAAACAAAAACCAACCCGCCATACGTGGCAACTATGGCAAAATCCCCTTGAGAATGAGAAGCAAAATGAGAGCTTCAACTTTTGTGGCAATCTATGGGGGAGGCCCGTGTTTAGCAGTGGACTAGTGATAGGCTGAGATGATAATGATGATGATGAGGATATAAATGAAAAACGAGCGGTGTAATGGGTATCATACACTTTCTTCACTCCTATAATAAACCTGTAGTTTGGTCGTTTGAACGCGCTATTCTATATTTTATTATATATACTAATCTAATTTGAAATGATTTATGTGCATTAAATAGGCCGTTTTTGAGGAAGATGTAGAATCTTTCTTAAAAATAGAATAAAACAATGCGACGATGAGAATCCAACGTTACCGTGAAGGGCCGAACTGTGAATGCTCTGATAAGCGAGGTAGCATGCTGATCGCCACATATGAGAGATGATGACAACTTATCTTTTTGAGAGTGTTTTGGAGCTGGGAAGAGTCCGTCATACTACAGCTCCAACGCGGATTAGCGGACCTCACATGCGCTCGAAATATTTGTATTCCACAAACACGCGGTTTCCTCACGATGTTTTCCTTCACAGCTGAACACGTGGTAAATCAGCACTTAACATTTACTGCCGGGTAGAGGATGCCATAGTTTGCAATTGGTATAGTCTGATGCACGCGAGCACCACACCACACGAGCACAAATGAGTGGATAGAACTAAATATTGAAACAGCGCATGTTTGACAATAAGAATCAGAGTGGGGACCCCATCTCATCCCGTGGGTGTCGTAAAAGTCGACATAGGGAAAATAAAAACAAGGAGACGATCGGAAGCATCTTCCAGAAACATCTGAATAAATAAACTGCGGTTGCCAACCCGCCTGTCAAGCGTGGCAACTATGGCGAAATCCCCCCCGAAATGAGAGCTACTAACTTTTGTGGCAATCTATGGAGGAGGCCTATGTTCAGCAGTGGACTAGTGATAGGCTGAAGGCGCACGTTGGTTATATTTAGTACCTATCCACATATATGGCGGTGCTGGTAGACTTCAATATTATACACTTATTCATAGCTTGATATTTGATAGAGATCAGTGTGAAAATTGCGCAACAATTTTAGAGGTGCCGGTACCGGGGATTGAACGCAAGTTACTCGCGTACTAAGGCGAGTAGGTACCGGGCTCCTGAGCTATCACGGCGTATTTCAAACATTGTAAAATTTGTTCTCAGGATAGCATCGGCGCGTCAAGTATGGCGGAGAGCGCAACAAGCGACGCGCTGTCCACCACCGAGTGCCTGCAAAGCAAGCTCCTTGCCACCATGCAGATAGTATGTATTTCTCTTAATTTGCCGTTTTTTTTCTGTTAAGCGTGTGGTGGCGTCTTAGAGCAAACCACTCCGCAGGTGTTGTACAAGTCGACAGTGGAAAAGTGGTAACCTGGAGATGGGCAGCAGTTTCTTTTTGGAAGATCTGAATAAAAAACTGCGGTTGCCAACCCGCCTGTCAAGCGTGGGAACTTTGGCAGAATTAGATTAGAGCTACAAACGTGGTAGCTCAGGGGTTAGGCGCTCTCTTTAAATTTCATAGTACGCGAGTGACCTGGGTTCGATTCGCGGTGCCGGCACCACTAAAATTGTTTATTGCAATTTTGAGTGCCGATTTACCACGTGCTCGGCGGTGAAGGAAAACATCGTGAGGAAACCTGCATGTCTCAGAAATAAAAAATATTTCGAAGACATGTGCAGTCCGCCAACCCGCATTGGAGCAGCGTGGCGGATTCTTCCTAGCTCCGAAACCCTCTCAGAAATGAGAGGAGGCCTGTGCTCAGCAGTGGGACATTTATAGGAAGAAACTTCACTTCTCTTTACTTACAAACTTGTGGCAATCTGTGGGGGAGGTCTATATATATTCAGCAGTGGACTAGAGATAGGCTGAAATGATGATGACGGTGATGATGAAAAAAAAGACGCTCCATAACATGGTTTTTCCTGTATTGTAAGTGCGTTTTAAAAACATAAAATGTTCATGTCCAAACACCATGAGACGGAACTACTACTTGTCGGCTGGTGGTAAGATACCTATGCACGGATCCGTCTAGGTAGGTCTGCTGTTATCTGCTATACAGTTGTGAAGCAGTAGTGTGCTAATACAACTGTGTTTCGGTCTGAAGGGCACTGAGAGCCAGCGTAATCACTGGGTATATGAGACTTAAGAACTGATGTCTCAAGGTGACGAGCGCAGTGTGGTGTCACACAGAAATGTTCTAGGTGACGCAGCATTTGTTATGGGCAGACGTTGCACTTACCATCAGGTGAACGTTTTGCTCGTTTCATCACTTTATTTATACAATACAATACAATAAGAAGAATTGTTCTTGGTGACGCAGCATTTGTTATGGGCAGACGTTGCACTTACCATCAGATGAACGTTTTGCTCTTTTCGAGAGTTTATCTAATAAAAAAAAATATTTTCATTTGTTTAACAGCTGGAGAACAAAGAGGAGACAATCCGAGTGCAAGCACAAAGCCTCGCGCTCGCTGAGGCCAGGATAACTGCGCTAACCGAACGCGCTGATTTTTTCAAACGGCAGCTCAGTCAGGTTTGTGGTTTTGTTTCTTCATATCCTGTTGGATTAACAGTGACGTCTTCGGATTGCTGTTTGAAGTGGCCACTTGAATAGGATATAATCACATATATATATAAAGGTACTCAATTACCGTCTTCGATCCGATGTAACGATATTCTGTGCTATGATATATAGGTGAAAGAATTTTTAGAATCGGTTCAGTAGTTTTTGAGTTTATTCATTACAACCAAAGAAACATACAAAAAATAAAATCTTTTTCTTTATAATATTAGTTTAGAAAAACGAATTAATGTTAGCGCCATCGCGCTTCTAATAATACATGTAACATTCATTTTCTTTTATTGGATAAGGAGACGAAACTACCAAAACTTTTACCTAAGTGCATCGTCTGCCCATAACAAATACTGTGTCACCCAAAAAATTTCTGCGTGACACTACAATGCGCCCGTCACTCTGAGACATCGGTTCTTAAGTCTCATATGCCCAGTGATTACGCTAGCTCTCAGTGCCCCAAACCGAAACACAGTAATGCTTGCACACTACTGCTCCACGGCAGAATAACTGGCCCTGGGGTGGTACCTACCTAGACGGATTTCTGCATAGGAATCCTACCACCAGTAAAACAATATATATGGATTATGTATAGTAATTTATCGAATCAATATAAATAAATATGTATGAAAGTATATAAATGCTTTCAGTATTATAAAAGACGCGTTTATTTAACCCCTTTGCCTATTGTATTTTCAATGATAATTATATAACTCAGATGTACAACGCAACCAGACCCAAAAACCAACGGTGTGTTTTTTGGCACATATGTCGGCTTCGTCTGAGATTCGAACCTACAACCGCGGCACAATAGTCAGATACTCTGACCACTAGATGCAGTCATCAATATATTGTTCAAAATGTTGATTTATAATTATCATACTAATTTTTAGAAGATATTTCTAGATGCAGCCGCCATGCGGTCCCGACCCTTGTGTAAAGAAGACCGACATTTCGATCAGCACTGATGTCCATCAGGTCAGTTATCTACCACTCGGTATTCGAGGATCTCCCGATATCCTTTCAGGATAACTAAAAGAAATGTTTGATAATCTTGAGACTTATATCGAAGTTAGAAGAAATCTTTGATTTTTATTTTTGCTTTAATTTTAATAGCTAGCTAGAAATTTGAATTTAGTTTTTTTTAATTAATTGTTAAAAAGCCAAGGATAAAAAAATGTGATTATGTGCAACTCCAGCAAGGAAATTTGGGACATTTTAGGAGGTGATGTGTCAGAAGAAAGTCGTGTCGTCTCTGCAGGACAGCTTGTCTGTTATCGAAGAGCTTTACAGAGAATGCTTTTATGAGGTAAGCTTTTCTTTACATACATTTAAAGAGTAGATCGTTAAATACACATATAATATGTTTTGCAAGTTACCGTGGTATGCTTTATAATATATAGCCCATTAAGTAAAAATATTTTGGATCTTGATTGGATCGTGGTTATCCATGTACACATAAATCCGAACCAACCCCGATTCTATGGAACAGTTCTCCTACCGTACAAGTAAAAACTATAAGGGCTTTGTGGTCGCGCGGAAATGAAATATGTCATAAGATTTTAGTACACGAAATTAGCAATAAGTAAAAAAGCCTAGATCACATTCTTACCATATACGTACACTAGTAGTGGACGTGAACATATTTTCGATGACATAGTCCTATACAGAAAAGAAAAGAAAAAGAAAGAAGGCCTAGCGACCTCCCCATGAACCTATTATCCTATAAAAAATGGAAGCGATACGAATGGAACTTCATGTTTTACTTAACTGTAAAAATAGTCAAATACTATATAAACATTTTATAGACAGCGAAGCAAGAAGAACTGATAGATTTGCTAAGGAAGTCGTTCCTAGACGTTCGGATTCAAGAAAGGGAGAAAACGGAGCAGATTGGCCGCTTGCAGAATGTCGTTAACACACAGAAGATGTCGCTCGATCGGTGTCAGGTATGTAATAGCAAAGTTAATCATCAGAAAGTGTTGTTACGGTTAATTGTTGGTACTGTAAAATTATAATTACGTAGTTTTTTAAATGGAGAAAGCGGCACCAAACTAAGCCCCGCCGCCCTGAGACATCGGTTCTTAAGTCTTAAAGTATATACAAGCTTTCAGTATTATAATATTTATCCTATTATTTTAAATGCTGTGCCACTCAGAATTGAGTGGCACAGCATTTGTTATGGGCAGACGTTGCACTTACCATCAGGATTACGTGTAGCCCGTCTCGTCACTTTCTCCAATGACATTTTTCGTGATGGTTATACCGCAACCTATCTTTACTGGTGGTAGGGTTCCTATGCAGGAATCCGTCTAGGTAGGTACCACCCCAGGGCCTGTTATTCTGCCGTGAAGCAGTAGTGTGCAAGCATTACTGTGTTTCGGTTTAAGGGCACTGAGAGCTGGCGTAATCACTGGGCATATGAGACTTAAGTACTGATGTTTCAGGGTGACAGGCGCAGTGTGGTGGTACACAGAAATATTCTGAGTAACATAGCATGTTTTTTTTTATGGAAGAGGGGGCAGACAAGCAATCGGCTCACCTGATGATAAGTGATCACGTTATGGGCAGACGTTGCACTTCCCATCAGGTGAACGTTTTTCACGTCTCGTCACTTGCCGAGTATTACAGCCACGGTATGAGATGGAGATTTCTTAGGTCACCGTCTTGAGCATTGTTATATAATTTTTAGGGACAGGCTTATGTTTAGTAAGTGATGATTGTAACATTGGATGTGGTGGCGGCTCAAGAGAATCTTCCACCCCATCTCATCTCGTGGGTGTCGTAAAAGTCGCCAGACGGAAAATGAAAACCAGCAGATGGGCAGCTACATCATTCTGGAACATCTGAATAAATAAACTGTGACAATCCGACTGCCAAGCGTGGCAACTACTGCAAAATACCCCCAAAATTAGAGCTACAAGCTTTTGTGACTATCTAGGGGGAGGCCTATGTTCAGTAGCGGACTAGTCAGGGGCATAAATGATTATGATTATGACCATTGGATGTATTTGAATTTCGAATTGTACTTAATATTTCAGGATATCGCCACGGAGGTGGAGAGTTTGAAGTCGGAGATATCAAATTTCCTGAACAGTTCTAACTACGACTCGGTATTACAGAAGCTAACCGGTGCTGCTGTGTTGTTACTAATAAAAATATTCATAAAATGTTTTGTCGCATTTCTGTTTTAATAATTTTATTTAACAAATATTTCCAATTGACAGCAATGAGAAAAACAATTATTTTTCTTTAAAGAATAATAGCTATGCTACTAACATTATTAATAATATAAATTATAACAAGATTTATTTCTTGAAAGTGATTGGGCGCTTGGTTTAATTGTACTAACTGTAGTGTCATATTTGCATGACTGTGGCAAGTATTTCTATAACATTGTTATTTAATAAAAAATTAGTTATAGGGAAATTGTATATAATAAATTGTATATAATAATTAATTTAATTATTTTAATATTTTTTTATGCTCATTGTTACGGTCGAGTGTTCTATACTTTGCTTTAAAGTGTTTTTAATGCATTTACATACATACATACATAAGATCACGACTGTATCCCATAAGGGGTAGTCAGAGACTGGGCACTCACTGCAAAAACAGATGACTGCCACAATCCACGTTTCACCAAAACAATATAATGCACTTGGTGTGATTGGTGGTGAGCCCATCGCCGCCATGCGCTGTTGGGTGCACAGTGCAGTTTAATCCCTTACTCGCCTTTTACGAGATCCATTGGATGAGATGGAGTGGCAGTATTCTTTTAACGAGCCGCCACCACACGGCATTTAACAAATAAAATAAACACTAAGAGAACAGTATGATTTGATCAGGGCATGTGGGAGCGCGAGGAGTCGCTAGCCGGCGAGCTGAGTGGGGACTTGCAGGTCATCAGTGGACAACTTATGCGCCTCAGGGAAATGCTGGCTGTAGGTTTCAAATTGCTTATTTGAAAAATAATTTTTATAGTTAATAGAATCAGGCGTTACTTTGCGGAAATCCATCATAATGAAGAAAAGTAAGTTACTTTGCTAAGATCCGCATGCAAAATATCACTCGGCGGCCGTCTGTCGGAGAGTCTATTACGCTTGATAATGCCTCGTTTTGGGGCGAAGCACGTGTCGTGTTCTCGACTTCAGTGGTGTATATTATCTAGTGGTAGTATTGTAGTGTTTGGTGGAGGGTACCTGGTGGCGGTTCCTGGTGGCGGTGTTAGTTTGCTTGTGCACGCTACTGAGGGAGGGCGGGCGGTGCACTTCAAAAAACTAGGTAATATACACCATTTTTATATTTTGCATGCGGATCTTAGCAAAGTAACTTACTTTTCTTCAAAATAATTTTTGTAAAGCATAAGTTATCGATATGTTTTTTTATTTTGTTTTGTTATTTTGTTATGTTTTGTTTTTTATTTTTTCATATTCAACTGTATTATGTTCTTGTGCCGAATAAATGTTTTTTCTATTCTATTCTATTCTGTTCTATGTTTTTTTTGGCAGAAGCTTCCAACATAAAAATTAAAGAAAATTTCTGCATTTTTATGCGACTTACTTCGAAAAAATCTTGTCTTTATTATATGGCTTCTTTACACATCTTAGTCATTTAGTTTTAATACTAAGAATATTACAAATATATTTTTTATGTATATGTAAACAGGAGACGCAATTTTTTTTTCGACTTTCTATATCTATTTGAGTATTAGATAGATAATGCAATTAAAATGGTAGAAAAATGTTTGAATCATAAATCTTTCAATCGCTTTTCAACGTTATAATAATTAACTTACTGTGCCCCGCGGTGTCACCCGCGTAAAAAAGTCGACCCCAATCGATGATACTCGTATACAAAAATGCTTCCCTATTTGAATCGGACTTTAGGGTTTTAATTTTTTTGCGCGGAGCCCTAATTATTTTGCTAAAATTAAAGTAGCCTAAGTTACCCGCTATAATATCGGCTATCTGTTAGTGAAAGTCCCTTCAAAATCGGTCCAGCCGTTTCGGAGATTAGCCGGAACAAACAGACAGACGGACAAAAATTTTAAAAATTGTTTTTTCTAATAAGTACCGTATGTACTTTTAATAGCACTGAGGAAAAAGCCGTTATTTTGTTATTACAAACAGACACTTCAATTTTATTTATCTGTATGGATATTGTAGCATTTAAATTTTAGAAAATATCTTAAATATATATCCTACCTTTGCGTGTTCGTCGCACTTGACCGATTTATTAAAAATGACTAATATTTTCACAGAGGTTTTTAAAATCAATTTTTTTTTAGCGGAACGATTGCACTTGCGGGTTGAGAGATGAAAATTTGACACTGAGGCAGCTGAATGAACATTTGGAGGTTAGTTTTCGCTCAGACATTTCTTAATATTCCTTTTAAGAACTCTTAAAGTTAAAAAAAGTAAAGTTTCAGCCTATAAATGTCCCACTGCTGAGCACAGACCTCCTCTCATTTCTGTGAGGGTTTCCGAGCTGGGAAGAATCCGCCACGCTGCTCCAATGCGGGGTGGCCGAACGCACATTTCTTCTAAATATTTTATATTCCTCAGAAATGCAGGTTTCCTCCCGGTGTTTTCCTTCACCGCCGAGCACATGGTAAATCAGCAATTAAAATTGAAATTAACAATTTCAGTGGTGTCGGCACCGGGAATCGAACCCAGGTCACTCGCGTACTATGAAATTTAAAGCGAGCGCCTAGCCCCTGAGAACTCTAAGCGACACTTGGGACCACCCTTACGGTACCGTGTGGTGGCGGCTTCAGAAAATCTACCACCCTATCTCATCCAGTGGGTGTAGTGAAAGTCGACAGAGGGAAAATAAAAACCAGGAGATTGGTAGCAGCATCTTTCTGGAACATCTGAACAAATAATCTGCGGTTGCCAACCCCCCTGCCGAGCGTGGCAACTATGGCATAATCCCCCGAATTGAGAGCTACAAACTTTTGTGGCAATCTATTGGGGAGGCTGTGTTCGGCAGTGGACTAGTTGTGGGCTGAAATGATGATGATGATGACCCTTGCGATATTCCCTTTCAAACAAAAACAGACTTTTATTGTTTGGTTTACAAACGACGAATAAGGCGAACATAGATAAAAAAATAGTTACAGACGAACATGTCTTATACGATAATGATTTCTTATATTTACGCGAACACTACACATTTAAATGAAACTAATTTTACGGATTCACTGTCTCAGTCCCCCCGTGACCATGGGTGCTGTGAAGCACTCGAAACGTCGGGTTATAAATAACAAAATTTTAACGCGATAATTAGTTTCATTTAAATGTCTTATACGGTTTTTAACCGCCTCGTTTTTTGAAGTCAGCTAAAAATAGTATTTGATTTGGTAATTAGTGCCGTGTGGTGGCGGCACGTTAAAAGAATACTACCACTCCATCTCATCCAATGGATCTCGTAAAAGGCGAGTAAGGAATTAAACTGCACTGTGCACCCAACAGCGCATGGTGGCGATGGGCTCACCACCTATCACACCAAGTGCATTATATTGTTTTGGTTAAAAGTGGATTGTAGCAGTCATCTGCTTTTGCAGTGAGTGCCCAGTCTCTGACTACCCCTTATGGGATACAGTCGTGATCTTATGTATGTATGTAATTAGTCACACTTCTAGGTATAATGTTTCAATTTTTTTTTTTTTTTTTTTTTTATTTTTTTTTTACTACCATCCCATCTCATCCCGTGGGTGTCGTAAAAGTCGACAGTGGGAAAATTTAAACCAGGAGATGGGCATCAGCATCTTCAAATCAAAAAAACTGCGTTTGCCAACCCGCCTGTTTGCAACCGCGGTTTTTTTTTGATTTATGACAAAATCTTCCAAATTGAGAGCTACAAGCTTTTGTGGCAATCTATGGGAGATGCCTTTGTTCAGCAGTGGACCAGTGATAGGCTGAAATAGTGATGGTGGTGGAACAATGAATGCTTTTTTCAATCCGTTCATTGTCTATTACTTACGAGGTGTGCCGGTTTCACCCGCGTAAAAAAATGTAAAGAAAAGTTACAGACTATAAATGTCCCACTGTTGAGCACAGGTCTCCTCTCATTTCTGATAGCGTTTTGGAGCTAGGAAGAATCCGCCACGCTGCTCCAATGCGGGTTGGCGGACTTCACATGTCTTCGAAATATTGTAAAATAAGCTGACATGCAATCACATGATTGCGCCGTACGGCGTGGTACCGCACTGACCTAAGCTTTCAGTTTCGACCTCAGTAATGTTCAGCTCTCTTTGCGACTCCTTACGGCCGTTACATACCGTCTTATAGCTTAGACTCTTCCCTAATAAACGGGCTACCTAATGCAAATATATTTTTATATTTTTTTTTATTAAAACGAGAGAAACGTTCATGTGATGGTAAGTGCAAAGTCTGCCCATAACAAATGCAGTGTCACCCAGACCATTTTTGTGTGACACCACACTGCGCCCGTCACCCAGAGAAATCAGTTCTTAAGTCTCATATGCCCAGTGATTACGCTAGCTCTCAGTGCCCTTCAAACCGAAACATAGTAATGTTTGCACACTAGTGCTTCACGGCAGAATAACTGGCCTTGGACCTCCTAGACGAATTCCTGCATAAATCGTACCACCAGCAGAAATCCTACCACCTTTCATGAAATTAGCGCGTTCAAACATACAATCTCTTCAACTTTATTATAGCAGTAAGATAAGATAAGATTATATCTAAAAAACTTTTTTATGTTATCGAGGGGTTCATCAATCATCATTTCAGCCTATACCTAGTCCACTGCTGAACATAAGCCTCTCCCATAGAGTGCCACAAAAGTTTGTAGCTCTCATTTTGGGGGGATTTTGCCATAGTTGCCACACTTGGCAGACGGGTTGACAACCGCAGTTTATTTATTCAGATGTTCCAAGAAGCTGCTGCTGCCCATCTCCTGGTTTTTATTTTCCCTCTGTCGACTTTTATGACACCCACGTGATGAGATGGGGTGGTAGATTCTATTACCGCTACCACACGTATGTCCTGGAGCTTGATGACAAGATCATTTTAATGTTGTCGCATTTAATTTTTAGGCACAGGCCACAGATCTACACCAGCGCGTGCAAGATCTAGAAGCGACCCTAGAAGAGAAGGACAAAGTGAATCTACAGTACCAGCGGCAGCTGGAGGTGAAGGAACAAGAGGTAGCTTTTATTAATAACTTCTTACTTATAGGTGGTAGGAGTCCTATGCAGGAATCCGTCTAGGTAGGTACCACCCCAGAGTCAGTGTGCAGTCAGCAGTGTGCAAACATTACTGTGTTTCGGTTTGAAGTGCACTGTTTTGCTCGTTTTTTCACATTATCCAATAAAAAAAATGGAAAATAAAAAAAGATGCCTTTACTGGTGGCCGCGTAAGAGAATTCTTGATCCCAGCTTGTCCTGTTAAAGTTTGTGGTCACACCTATCGATTAGATGAGAATCTTATCATACATACTGCATCGTTCATCCTGCAAAGTTTCGTAGATGCTTATCACTTCATCCCACCACCAGTCCACTGAATATGGGCCCCCCTCATAGATTTCCACAAAACTTTGTAACCATTGCTACTACGCTTGGCAGGCGGGTTGGCAAGTTTATTTATTCAGATGTTCAAGGAAGATGCTGCTTCCCATCTTCTAGTTCTTATTTTTCCTTCCGACTTTAGATGCTTAGTTATATGCAATTTCTAAAGAACAGACGTTCTCTAACCAGACCATCCAATCTTATGCGTGATCACATCTGTTATCACATGGGGCTTGATGCTAATTATAGTAAGGCAAACTCGTGTGCGACCGTCGTGCGGGCAACCAACTTTGGGGGGAGGTAACACGTCACAATACCGCCCGACTACAAATGTAGTGAAGCGTAGTTACACGCGCTTTCCTTAACCGCTACACTACCCACCCCCTCTCACCACCCCAGGGCCAGTTATTCTGCCGATCTAGAATGAATTAACTGGGTAAGTGAAGGAGATCAGTCCTTGAGATACGAAACGATCACCATTACCAATACCAATACCATTGTACTGGTGGTAGGATTTCTATGCAGGAATCCGTCTAAGTAGGTACCACCCCAGGACTAGTAATTCTGCCGTGAAACACTCAATCACTGGGCAGACGTTACGCTTACCATCAGGTGAACGTTTGGCTGATCTCATCACTTTATCCAATAGAAAAACCTAGCATTGGTTTAAATATAAAGCTTGTTTCAGTTGCGGCGGATGGTGCAGCAGTTGGCTGCTGTCGAGGAGAGGTCCAAGGATCAGACCGCGGCCTGCGACTCTTTGACACGACAGCTGCAACAATTTCAAAGTTTGTGATTTTGCTCTATTAATCACGCTCGAGTGACCTGGGCATGGTTTGAAATTAAACATGGGCTTGGCGGTGAAGTTGTAGCGACATCTATGTCGTCACATGAGAAACTCAAGAAATATCGCATACCTTCAACATCGCGCTATTAAAGTTTCTGAGATGCGAGCTATATATACAATACAACATCTAAAGATTGCTGATTGGAGTAGTCGTCTTACCCAGATTGGATAACCCGATCTGGCAATGGAAATTAAACCACTAAAAAACTTTTCAATGACATGCCTAGTTCGCCAACTCAACACTGGAGTCACAAATTCTTCTCCACACTTTACGCAGTTTTGAAACTTTAACCAAAAATGGGAGGAGGCCAATGGTACTCGTACGTTAATGAGTTGAAATTTTAGGCTACATTAGACGTATTATTGACGATTGCGGGCTCCTGGGCTCGAAACCAAACCGGAGCCCAACATTTGTGAAAAAACACAAATTGGTTTTCGAATCTGATTGTGTTCGGATTGACTTTAACACTGCATCCCGGCCTACATGGGTTCTTATCGTAAGAATGTTACATCAAGAACATGTAAGTTTAGGACAAGTGGTACATTTGTAGCACTATGATACTTTCTGTGCAGTTGATAGCTACCGACGTTTTCGGAAGTGGTCGCCGTGGTGGAAAATCGGCTAGGATGTCCTCCTGTCCATACCACCATTATTACGGTTTATGGCGTTGTGTTAGCAGCTTAAGAGAAACTACCACCCCATCTCATCCCGTGGGTGTCGTAAAAGTCGACAGAGGGAAAATCAAAATCAGGAGATGGGCAGCAGCATCTTCCTGGAACATTTAAATAAATAAACTGCGGTTGCCAATCATCCTGCCAAGCGTGGCAACTATAGCCAAAATGTGAACTACAAACTTTTGCGGCAATCTATGAGGGAGGCCTATGTTCAGTAGTGGAATAGCGATAGGCTGAAATGATGTTGATGGCCTGTAATATGTTTGCTAAGGCCATATGTCAGTCAGTACCTGAAAATCGGTTACTGTGAATATTATAACGTTAGTTTATATTGTATTAATTCGAATGTATTTTTGTAATGATTTCTTATATTTACGCGAACACTACACATTTAAATGAAACTAAATTTAAGGATTTTATCGCGTTTAATTTTTTATTTTTTACTATTTATAACCCGACGTTTCGAGTGCTTTACAGCACCCATGGTCACGGGAGGACTGAGGTGACAGATGTCCTGATGTCAAAGTTAAGCTGGGGTACCTTCAGCTTTGAATTATTATTTTTTAGTCCGATCTACGCAGAAAGAGCTAACTGTGTCTTGAAGTCCCGTGACCATGGGTGCTGTAAAGCACTCGAAACGTCAGGTTATAAATAGTAAAAAATAAAAATTAAACGCGATAAAATCCGTAAAATTAGTTTCATTTAAATGAATGTATTTTTGATTAAGATAAAAAGGATTAACAAGAAAAGAGGATACCTACGGAGGTTCTCTCGCCTGTTTCTTCTCCGTCAGAGGCACCTCATTACGTAACGGCGGTAGATTGTAAAGAAATGACGTTTGACAAACGAAATGTATGTTTCTTGCGTCAAAAAACAGAGGATTTTCATTTGACATAACAGCGTTGCTTAAAGACAAGAGCGCAGAGTTGCAGCACCTTAGGCAGCAGTACGAGGAGCGCGACGCTGCAGTCGGCGAGCTGCAGGACCAGCTGAACAAAGCACAGCTGCTCGTGGAGGAAGTAAGTGCACGCAGAAACAACTTAAAAATAGCAAGCAGTTGAATTTTTGGACGTAAGCGTTCCTCCACGTTGAGATTTACTGTAAATTGTCTCTGTTGTCTCTATCAGGTTCTTTTTTTTATTTGATAAAGTGTCGAGACGAGCAAAACGTTCACCTGATGGTAAGTGCAACGTCTGCCCATGACAGATGCTGTGTTACTGAGAACATTTCTGTGTAGCACCACACTGCGCCCGTCACCCTGAGACATAAGTTCTTAAGTCTCATATGCCCAGTGATTACGCTAGCTCTCAGTGCCCTTCAGACCGAAACACAGTAATGTTTGCACACTACTGCTTCACGGCAGAATAACTGGCCCTGGGGTGGTACCTACCTAGACGGATTCCTGCATAGGAATCCTAACACCAGTAAAGTAAATAAGTTTCATACTTTACACTTGCCATCTTTTTCACTCAATCCTTACTTTCCATTCTCATCTATATAAATAAATAAAAATTGAAATGTCTGGTTTTAATAACAATATAACTAAGCTTATTACTCAATGATTATGAAAGTATACACTTTTGAAATGTTTGTCTGTCTGTCTATCTGTCTGTCTGTTTGTTCTGGCTAATCTGCGTAACCTGGCTGGACCGATTTCGACAGCACTTTCACTGACAGACAGCTGATATTATAGCGGGTAACTTAGGCAACTTGAATTAAAAAAACTGTTCAGCGAAACAAAATTAAAACAAAATCCGATTTAGATAATATATATACGTATATCATGATCGGGGTCGGCTTTTTTACGCGGGCGAATCCGCGGGGCATAGCTAGTATATAATAAATTTCGTCGACCGCGTGGCGTAGCGGTTAGCGTACCTGACTTCTGCGCCACCGGTCCTGGGTTCGATTCCCAGCCGAAGGTAACATTTGTGCAAAACAAATCGTTGCTTTTCGGGTCTGGTCGTGTTGTGCATGTGAAATGTATGTTTGTAAAACGCACCCACGGTACAGGAGAAAATCCTACTGTGGGGCTTCGTTTTTTTAAAAAAAAAAAAATTTGCAGCAGTGCGGTGCTCGGTCGGAGCTGCGCCAGCTGGCGGCGCGGGTGTGCGCGTGGCGCGAGCAGCTGGCGGCCGCGCACCGCCACCTGCCACCACTACCGGTACGCGTGCAGCAGGGGTACCCTCTATATTGCTACCAACTTAAAAATATATGATAAATTTTATTCTAAATATAACCATATACAGACTCCATGTTTTCGATTACAACGAATGACACGAGTGGCTCATGGTAACTGAAGTTTTAAAATACTTTTGGTTTGGATTTGATCGACATAACTTTGAAATACAGCGTCAATTACTGCCTTTGGTATCTTGCGGTCGTGCTAATGAGAGTCAAAAAATCTACGAAAAGAAATCGAAAAATTTGGACGGAACGTGCAAAACATTCACCTGATGGTAAGTGCAACGTCTGCCCATAACAAATGCTGTGTCGCGCAGAGAATTTCTGTGTGGCACGACACTGAGCCTGTCACCCTGAGACATCAGTTCTAAAGTCTCATATGCCCAGTGATTACGCTAGCTCACAGTGCCCTTGAAAATGAAACACAGTAATGTTTGCACACTACTGCTTCACGGCAGAATAACTGGCCCTGGGTTGGAACATACCTAGACGGATTCCTGCATAGGAATCCTACCACCAGTAAAAGTTGTCTCTTTTTGTTGTCGCTTTTTTGTGTCATCGAGTTTTGTTCGGTGATGGATGATCGTTCACGTATATAGGTTAATTATGGTTTAATCACTTTAATAGGATATAATTATTTGGGCACTAGTTCTACGTTATTTAGTTATAAATAAAGTTTCAGCCTATATATGTCCCACTGCTGAGCACAGGCCTCTTCTCATTTCTGAGAGGGTTTTGGAGCTAGGAAGAATCCGCCACGCTGCTCCAATGCGGGTTGGCGGACTTCACATGTCTTCGAAATATTTTTAATTTCTCAGACATGAGGGCTTCCTCACGGTGTTTTCCTTCACCGCCGAGCACGTGGTAAGTCAGCACTTAAAATTGCAATTAACAATTTTAGTAGTGCCGGCACCGGGAATCGAACCCAGGTCACTCGCGTACTATGAAATTAAAAGCGAGCGCCCAGCCCCTGAGCTACCACGGCTCTTAGTTTTAAATGTTAATGTTAAATGAGTCTTACCCTCTCGGTCAATGTTTAAGCGTAAAATCTGATGATGATGAATTATGACGTTTTAACATTAATTTTAGCCTATCACTAGTCTACTGCTGAACATAGGCCTCCCCTATAGATTGCCACATAGGTTTGTAGCTCTCGTTATGGGGGGATTTTGCCACAGCTTGCCACGGTTGACAACCCCCACTTATTTATTCAGATACTCCAGGAAGATGCTGCTGCCCATCTTCTGGTTTTAATTTTTACTCTGTCGACTTTTACGACACCCACGGGATGAGATGGGGTACCACACGGCGGCATTATTTGTGTGTTATATTTAATGAAGGAAAGAAAGTTAATTTGCTAAGACCCGGATGCATAATATAAAATGGTGTACATTACACGAAGCGAACACGAGCAAACTAACACTACCACCACTAAAACACTACCACTAGGCAATAATCACTACCGCCGGCGGTCTGTCGTACAGTCAATATCACTCCTTGTTTTGTGGTGAAACACGTGTCGTGGTCTTCATTTTATATTTTGCATGCGGATCTTAGCAAATCAACTTTCTTTCCTTCATTATAACGGATTTCCGCAAAGTAACGCCTGATTCCATTAGCTATGTTATATTTAAACTAGTACCTGTTGCCTGCGACTTCAACCGCGTGGATAAAGGTTTCTTAAATATCCCGTGAGAACTATTCGATTTTCCGGGATAAAAAGTACTCTGTGTCCATCTCCAGGATGCAAGCTATCTCTGTGCCGAATTTCGTCAAGATCGGTTCAGCGGTTGAACCGTGAAAAGGTAACAAACAGTCAGAGGGACAGAGAGAGTAACTTTCGCATAATATAAGTATGGATGTCATGGGGTTTATTGTTATCAGGGAGCAGGCGCGCTGCGCGTCGGAGCTGCAGGGCGAGCTGGTGGAGGCGCAGCGGCGCGGCGCGCAGCTGTGCGGCGCGGTGCGGCGCCTCGTGCGCGACCTGCCCGCCGCGCTGCAGCGGCAGCGGTGAGTGAGCCCTAGGAGCAGGCGCGCTGCGCGTCGGAGCTGCAGGGCGAGCTGGTGGAGGCGCAGCGGCGCGGCGCGCAGCTGTGCGGCGCGGTGCGGCGCCTCGTGCGCGACCTGCCCGCCGCGCTGCAGCGCCAGCGGTGAGTGAGCCCTAGTGTTGCCAGCTCCCGTGTGTTAAACTTCGGGACAACCGCTAAAAAACATCGGTATTTTGGGTTTCAAACTCTCATACCGTGGGTGTCGTAAAAGTGGACAGAGGGAAAATGATAACGAGAAGATGGGCAGCAGCATCTTCCTAAACATGTGACTTAATAAACTGCAGTTACCAATCCGCCTGCCAAGCGTGGCAACTATGCCCCCCCCCCTCCTCACTATGTTATATAATCATCATCACAAACCATCATAAGTTCACAGCTGAACATAGGTCTCCTTCATAGATTACCATAAAGTACAATCCACCTGCATTCATAAATTTCCCGCAAAACTGTACAAGCCGTTGCTGTATCTAGTTGAGGGTCGCCCTTTTTTATTGGAGAAAGGGATGAGACGAGCATATCACCTGATGGTACTTGCAACGTTCGCCCATAACATGCACAACACTACGCACGTCCCCCTGAGACGTCAGTTCTTTAGTCATATATACCCGGTGACTACACTACTACACCGTACGTACCTAGACGGATTCCTGCATAGGAATCCTACTAAAAAGACCTATTTTGTTTGTTGCGCTAGTGTGACTTCAACTGGAACTGAAACTAAGAAAAACAATACACTTGCCACCAGATCATTATAATTTCAGCCATATAGGTCCACTGCTGATATGTTCAGACTCCCCCATAGATTGCAACAAAAGTTTGTAGCTCTTATTTTTAGGGGGGTTTTACCATAGTTGCCACGCCATGGAGGCGGGTTGGCAATCGAAGTTTATTTATTCAGATGTTCCAAGAAGATGCTGCTACCCATCTTCTGGTTTTATTTTCCCTCCGTCGACTTTTACGACGCCCATGGTTGGTAGCGGCTTAAGAGAATCTACCATCCCATCTCAACCCGCCTGCCAAGCGTGGCAACTATGGCCAAATCCCTCCAGAAGGAGAGTTACAAAATTTTGTAGCTATCTAAGGACTCTTCCTTACGTTCAGCAGTACTCAACAGGACTCCTAGGCAGTGGACTAGTGATAGGCTGAAATGATGATGATGACGGGATTAGATGTGGTGGTAGATTCTCTTGAGCCGCCACCAGTTCAATCTAAATTTCCATATTTTACTTAAGTATACTTTAATTAACTTTCTTTATAGTGAACAAGAAGAGAAAATAAAGTCACAAGAAGAACTTATCCGAAGATTGAGACATTGTTCAGACAGGCGAAATATAAGTGAAAGTGATAATGAGCCCTGCTGCTCCAGATACCTTTCACGAGAAGAAACGAGACGTAATGATCGCATGAGAGAAAGCAAGAGTGACATAGCCGACTGTCCGAAATGCACTTTGCTGAGCCGGAGAACATGTGTTGACAGGGCCAGTGAGATAGGTAGCAGTTCCAAATTCAGACTGACTGGAAAGGAAAGAGAAGACGAACGGACTAGCGAGAGCGAGATAACTAGCTGCTCGCCCCCTCCAAAGCCGCCAAGAAGATTGTTAAGGAGAAAAACACAACTTTTTGACAATGAAGTAAGTAATATTTTTTTTTATTGGATAAAGTAATGAAACGAGCAAAACGTTCACCTGCTGGTAAGTGCAACATCTGCCCAAAACAAATGCTGTGTCACCCAGAACATTTACTGTGTGACACCACACTGTGTCCATCACCCTGAGACATCAGTTCTTAAGTCTCATATGCCCGGTGATTACACTAACTCACAGAAGACCTTCAAACCGAAACACAGTAATGTTCGCACACTACAGCTTCACGGCAGAATAACTGGCCCTGGGGTGGTACCTACCTAGACGGATTCCTGCATAGGAATCCTACCATCTTAGAATACACTTCATATCTTATATATTCGAAGTATAACTGAATTCAGAGGAATAAATTATTATCATCAGCCTATTAACCTCATTAATAATTTAACACGACCCTAATAGATGTGCTGGAGCAGATTCAGTTCATAGCACTATTTATAATCAAATTTGTTAAAAGTCAAGTTTTATCGATTATTCTATTATATCAACTTCTAGAGAGGTTTAAAGGCTGGAATTATAAATTATAGAGCCATTTCGAAATATTCTATTATAGTTTAAGTTGTTCGAAACTTCTGCTTACAGCGTCGATTTCGGTTACTGATCTTATTCTACATATTTTGTTACAACGATAGGATTTAGAGGGGAACTTCTCAGATGGTTCCTTTCTTAAATCAATAATAAGTTGCAGAATGTAGTAGGTCTTCTGCTAGGCCCATTTCTGGTTAGCGCGTTGAATAATTTTTGAATCGACAAGGATTTGCCAAAATATCCGGTTATTTTATGTCTGCTATTAAAAGAAAAACAGA
This sequence comes from Luehdorfia chinensis, assembly GCA_019845155.1. NCBI lineage: Eukaryota > Metazoa > Arthropoda > Insecta > Lepidoptera > Papilionidae > Luehdorfia > Luehdorfia chinensis. The sequence continues at coordinate 14,137,077 of JAHVAK010000103.1, forward strand.
GTACCGTTTACAAACGGTAAGTCAGATGTTTGCTGTAATTAGCTCGTATTCTGGGGGATGTATGTATTTAGTAAACGATATAGTAGAAATGTAAAGAATACAGTGAGATACGGGTTTTTTATATGATAAAGTGACAAAAAGAGCAAATCGCTTACCTAATGGTAAGTGCAACATCTGCCCAAAACAAATGCTGTGTCACCCAGAACATTTCTGAGTGACACCACACTGCGCCCGTCACCCTGAGACATCAGTTCTTAAGTCTCATATGCCCAGTGATTACGCCAGCTCTCAGTGCTCTTCAAACCGAAACACAGTAATGTTTGTACACTACTGCTTCACGGCAGAATAACTGGCCCCAGGGTGGTACCTACCTAGACGGATCCCGATAGGAACAGTAAAACGTAGTAAACGTGTATTAGCAAAAGGTTCACCGGATGGTAAGTACGGCGTGGTAAGTACCCATAACAAATGCTGCATCACACAGAGCATTTCTGAGTGGCACTGATTAAACTGGCTCTCAGTGCCCTTCAGACCAAAACACAGTAATGTTTGCACACTATGTGGTAGGATTAATTTGCAGGAAATACTGCCGCAAAGCCAATTTAAAAAAGAGTTAGTTAAAACCCTGAATATTGAAAAGTCACAGACCAACACTTTTATTTTGTTTACTAGCTGTACCGCGCGGTTATATCCGCGTAAAAAAGCCGACCCCGATCGATAATATACATTTATAGACGTTTTGACTGAATCCTATCTAGGAGAATTCCTGCATAGGAATCCCACCACCTCAAATCCATACGAAATATAATCTATTGCACCATCTCGTTTGGAGGGTATTGTGTAAAGTAGTTTCCCCGTAGTCGGGAAATGGCAGGGAAATCTAGTGGCTTCAAACATATGGTGGAACGTCCATCTTAATATGCTGCAGCTACAAAAACTTATACTGGTGACGGACCGCAGCGTGTAAAATGCTAAATGTTCGATGCTGGAATGACCAAGGCGATTGCGGCAAACTCTCCCAACATTAGATATGTATTTGGCGGATGATATTGAAGGGAAAAAGGGTAGTTTACCCGCTAGATCGGGTGGTCTGGTCTGGGGAGAACTTCTCCTCGGACTAGTAATCTTTAAAAGTTGTATATATAGTTCGCATGTCAGTAACTTTTAGTGTGATGAAAGACGTAGGAGATAATTTTGGTTTGGCTACATGTATGTTTCTGTAGTATACTGTTGTGGGGATCATGTTTAACTCATTGGAGGGATTAGCGTGTAATGTTGTTGGGGGTCCAACAAATAATGTTGTTAGGAGTTTAACGATTGATGTCGTTGTGAAGGTGCAGCACGAGGTGTGGCCCACGGAAGAGCTACTGGACCGCGTGTAGTGCGCGCACGCCGCAATGTATGCTGAATGCTCCTATAGAGCAGTTAAAATGCATCTTGAATGCTTTAACAGGGGCATGCACATCATAGTTTCGTTAGAATCCTATTGAAACATAGATTGACTCAGCGGCTAGACAGACCAATCAGCGCCGTGCAATTTATTTGGGGGTTCAATATATTGTTGTTGGTAGCTCAGCGTATAGTGTTGTTGGGTGTTCAACGTGTAATAATTAGTGGTGGTAGGATTCCTATGCAGGAATCCGTCTAGGTAGGTACCGCCCCAGGGCCAGTTATTCTGCCGTGAAGCAGTAGTGTGCAAGCATTACTGTGTTTTCCGTGTGGTAGCGGCCTAAGAGAATCTACCACCCCATGTCATCCCGTGGGTGTCGTAAAAGTCGACAGAGGGAAATTAAAACCAGGAGATGGGCAGCAGCATCTTCCTGGAACATCTAAATAAATAAACTGCGGTTGCCAACCCGCCTGCTTACTGTGTTTCGGTTTGAAGGGCACTGTGAGCTAGCGTAATCATTGGGCATTTGAGACTTAAGAGCTGATGTCTCAGGGTGACGAGCGCAGTGTGGTGTCACACAGAAATATTCTGGGTGACACAGCATTTGCTGTGGGCGGATGTTGCACTTACCATCAGGTGAACGTTTTGCTCGTTTCGTCACTTTATACAATAAAAAAAAAAAAAAAATGTGTTGTGGGGGGTGCAGTGCGAGTGCGCGCAGGCCGGCAGACGCCACGCCGGCGTGCAGCGGCCCGAGCGCCGCGACGCGCGCACCGCTACCGCCACCGCGGTGAGTATACCTAGCGCTGATAGAATTTTTTTTTTATTGGACATTGTGACGAAACGGGCAACGGGCGTTCACCTGATGGTAAGTGCAACGTCTGCCATAACAAACGCTCTGTCACCCAGGACATTTCTGTGTGCCACCACACTGCGCCCTACCCTGTGTCATAGGTTCTTAAGGTCTTATATGCCCAGTATTACGCTAGCTCTCAGTGCCCTTCAAACCGAAACACAGTAATGTTTGCACACTACTGCTTCACGGCTGAAAAACTGGCCCTGGGGTGGTACCTACCTAGACGAATTCCTCCATAAAAATTCTACCACCAGTGGATCACAGTGCCAGCTATATGGCCACCGAGCAACTACACTGTGGGCTTTTCAGTTTCAAAGGTTTTGTATACATACATAAAAAACGCCTTTTTCCCATATCACAGCAGCTACAACTACACCCGTAGCCCACTTTTCGCCCCCGCGACCATTTTGGTGCCGGTCAAAAAATGTTTACTCCCCATTGCCTTCCACGCCGTGTGGTAGCGGCCCCAGAGAATCACCACCCCATCACATCCCGTGGGTGTCTCAACCTCAAGATAGGCAGCAGCATCTTCCTAGAACATCTGAATAATCTAAATAATCTGCGACGGCCAACCCGCCTGCCAAGCGTATGGAAAAAATCCCTCCAAAATGCGAGCTACAAACTTTTGTGGCAATCTATGGGGAGGCCTATGTTCAGCAGTAGACTAGTGATAGGCTGAAATGATGATGATACATACATACATACATAAGATCACGATTGTATCCCATAAGGGGTAGTCAGAGACTGGGCACTCACTGCAAAAACAGATGACTGCCACTATCCACGATTCACCAAAACAATATAATGCACTTGGTGTGATAGGTGGTGAGCCCATCGCCACCATGCGCTGTTGGATGCACAGTGCAGTTTAATTCCTTACTCGCCTTTTACGAGATCCATTTGATGAGATGGAGTGGTAGTATTCTTTTAAAGAGCCGCCACCACATGATGATGATAATGTGATAATGAGTGTGGGTTGTAGCGCGAGGTGTCGCCTACGGAGGAGTTACTGGAGCGGGTGCAGTGTGCGCACGCCGCACTGCACGCCGCGCACCGCCGCTGGAGCCGCACCGCTCACACACACGCACACGCACACGAAAACACGTAGACACACTAACGGTGTTCTCTGTATTTGCAGTCACTGTTTACTCGTGAATCGATGTAGTACAAAAATGTAGAGCGTTAAGCGAAGTGAACGATTCAGAGTCAACCTATTGTAATATTTACATTCATAAGGGGTGGACAGAGGCCACTCACGTAGCCAACTTTTAGTCGCCGCGGGAAACGAGACGTGTCAAGTCGCGAACCATGTCGCCGCCACGTTGGTGAGAGTCAAAGAATTCTTACTCCCCATTGCGTTCCCACGAGCAGTATAGCGACAGAATTGCATATGGTATTATTCTGCATGTATAAAGCTGTCCGTGCAATATCTCAGTCGCCTCTTACGACACCTCGGTAGGAAAGAGGTAGGTGCTATTCTACTCAGCCGGACAACTATCGGCTTATTATATTTAGCACTAGCTGTGCCCCACGGTTTCAACCGTGTAAAACAGTTGACCCCGATCGATGATATAGATATACTTACCTATTTGAATTGGGTTTTGGGGAAAGATGTTTTTTTTCGCGCAAACCTTTCTAAAATTAAAGTAGCCTGTGTTACCCGCTATAATATCAGCTATCTGTCAGTGAAAGTCCCGTTAACATCGGTCCAGCCGTTTCGGAGATAAGCCGGAACAGACAGACAGACAGAAAAACAAAAATTTTTTTCGGTCCAGTAAAAATGTTCAGTGGGTAACGTTTCGTAATTATATCTTTTTGAGAATTCACCACCAGCGGTCAACCATGTTTCGGAGCGTCTTTATAGCAAAAACGGAAGTTCTTTCTGAATTTTTTATAAATGTTCTCGGAAAAGCAATATTTAAAAAGCAAGAAATTGAAATTACTGAATTAATAATTACTGAAATTATAAAAAAAATTCACGTAGATATGATAAGAATATATTTAAAAGATTATTTGAGCGAAGAAGTGTGTAATAAATACGGGTATTAGATAAGCAACTGAGGTATTGTGATGATGATGTTCTCCTAGCCGATGTCGACCACGGCGACAACTTCCGAATACTGTCGACAGCCATCAACTGCGCAGGAGATATTATAGTGCCACAAGTGCGCAAACAGGGGCACTCACTCCGATCTAACGCTGATGCGATAATATCGGAGGTTGGCTAGGATGCAGTGTCAGAAACACGGGGACAATCACAACACAACCAGACCCGAAAACCGACAATTTGTTTTAGTACAAATGCTGGCTCCGGCTGGGATTCGAACCCAGGACCTGTGGCGGAAGAAGACAGGTACTGCGACCGTTAGGCCACGCGGTCATCGAATTGGTTGTAACGGAATAACAAAATGACTTGGTTCTGTAAAAGATTTTATATGTTTCTTTATAATTTACGAATCCGAATTGACGAGTTCAATGTATGAATTTTAAAATTTTTTACAAGAATGAAAAAAAATCGTGTAAAGTGGACCGTTTGGTTCGCGAGATCTGATTGAAACGATCAGACAATCTGCATTTATTAGTTTTTAGTACAACAGTACTGTTTGCTAGTTTTAATTTATTTGTAAATGATTTGTTGGAATATATCTACAGTTTTGTTGATACATTTTGTTTCATTTTCCCCATTCTCTATTCGGCCATCTAATAAGCGGCTGCCGTGTTAGCGGCTTAAGAGAATCTACCACCCCATCCCATCCCGTGGGTGTCGTAAAAGTCGACAGAGGGAAATTAAGACCAGGAGATGGGCAGCAGCATCTTCCTGGAACATCTGAATAGATAAACTGCGGTTGCCAACCAAGTTTCAATGCGAAGCGCTCTGCATCTGAGTTACCACGGCTAATATGTGAGTACAATGTATACTTTAAGATGTAATTACATACATACATACATACATAAGATCACGACTGTATCCCATAAGGGGTAGTCAGAGACTGGGCACTCACTGCAAAAGCAGATGACTGCCACAATCCACGTTTCACCAAAACAATATAATGCACTTGGTGTGATAGGTGGTGAGCCCATCGCCACCATGCGCTGTTGGGTGCACAGTGCAGTTTTATTCCTTACTCACCTTTTACGAGATCCATTGGATGAGATGGAGTGGTAGTATTCTTTTAACGAGCCGCCACCACACGGCACTAATTACTAGTGGTAGGATTTCTATGCAGGAATCCGTCTAGGTAAGTACCACTTCGGGGCCAGAAAATTTAAGGCTATTGGCGAATAAAAAATGTTTTCAGGCTTTCAGTTATAATATAAAAAATACAAACAAAATCAGACGAGTAGAACACAAAGAACAAGGCATAAGTACATATAAAGCATAAGGTACCAAAGTAAGAAAAATACAACCTTAATGCCGATGTCCTAAAGGTTATTGTTACATAAATGTCAAAAAATAAATATAAATCCACTGAGGTATAAGAAGTCAGTTTATACATCAAGTTAATATGGTATGCATATAGTTGCAACCAGGTTTTTAATTGAATACGTCTCAATTAGAGATGCAACGAATAGTGATTTGGCCGAATACCGAATACCGAATATTCGGCGGCGTTCTCAGCCGAATACCGAAAATTCGGCCACCGAATATTCGGCGGTAGATCCAGTAGACTTCACGCGAACAAGTTACGACACGTTTTGGTGCGGTGCGTCCGGCGGTGACGAAATACGAACGACGAAAATAATGTATATTGTCTAAAATGGCTTCAGTTGTGATAAAAAGTCTCCTACTCGGAAATACTTTGAAATGTTTCAAAGAAGATTCCAAGTTAGCTGTGTGTATGCTATGTAAGTTCAAGATCTCGAGTGGCGAAGAAGGAAAAAAGTATTAACGTATTCGGCGGAATAGTTAGTAGTATTCGGCCGAATAACGAATACTGAAAAAATGGCCGAATAGGCCGAATACCGAATAGTTGCCGAATATTCGTTGCATCTCTAGTCTCAATGACACTGACATTTGTCTACAGATGCAAACCAGTTAAAAATAAAAGTCGAAATATTATTAAGCAATGCAAAGTAAGGATGATTGCGTTTTGAACGGCGGTTGTGGAGTTGAAGAACATGTTTAGACGAGCTGAATGAGGGTGAGAAGTAAGAAGGAGTCGAGGTGTTAAGGGAGGGTTGAGATATTAAGGGAGGGTGCGGGAGGTATTATTGATAGTAGGCGGTTCACTTGGTCCACCCGCGCCACATGGAGGCCAGCGAGGCGGCGGCTGACGTCACGAGCGAAGGCGCGGGGCCCACCGGCGGACTGCAGCTCACCTCCTCTATCTGGAACTGACATTTAAAAACGGTACTTTTTTTGGTTCATCGTTTCGTCGTCGTTTCAGCCTCACTAGCCCACTGTTGAACATGGGCCTCCCCCATAGATTTCCCCAAAAGTTTGTAGTTCTCATTTTGGGGGAAGTTTGCCATAGTTGCCACGCATGGCAGGCGGGTTAGCAACTGCAGTTTATTTATTCAGATGTTCCAGGAAGATGCTGCTGCCCATCTCCTGGTTTTTATTCTCCCTCTGTCGACTTCTACGACACCCACGGGATGTGACGGGGTGGTCGGTTCTCTTAAGCCGCTACCACACTTTTTTGGTTGATTAAGGTAAACAGAAGTATATTACAATAAGTAGGATAAGAGAAAAATGTAACTTCAAACTCGCAGAGAACTTGCGTGATAGATACATTGTAAAAGAACTCCTGTGGCCTTCTTTGGGAGCTGCTATCTTCATCAGCCTCTAAAGAGTTTATTGTTGGACACATGCCTCTTTCGTGTAAAATGACAGTGACAAATTTAGTTCCCGACATATAAACACTCGACTCACCACATGACATAGGATATCTGTATTTTTTTAATCTTTCTATACTTTTACTGTTATTTCATCCATTCTCATCTCCCATTTTTAAAACTGCCTATCCGGGCTCGAAATCTGTAAAGATACTTCTAGGTAGGCCATGACAAAATGTGTTCTATCGGATGTGGTAGCCACAAGAGGCGCTCGCTTGCATCTCTCACATCACACTTCACGTCTCCTATGACATTTACTCTTCGCTTCGGGTCTGTGCGAGGTGTACTCACGTCGACGTCGGGCCAGCTGAGGTGCTCGGGCGGCTCCGGCTCTGTGCGAGGTGTACTCACGTCGACGTCGGGCCAGCTGAGGTGCTCGGGCGGCTCCGGCTCTGTGCGAGGTGTACTCACGTCGACGTCGGGCCAGCTGAGCTGCCCGCACTGCTGTGGCTCTGTGCGAGGTGTACTCACGTCGACGTCGGGCCAGCTGAGGTGCTCGGGCGGCTCCGGCTCTGTGCGAGGTGTACTCACGTCGACGTCGGGCCAGCTGAGGTGCTCGGGCGGCTCCGGCTCTGTGCGAGGTGTACTCACGTCGACGTCGGGCCAGCTGAGGTGCTCGGGCGGCTCCGGCTCTGTGCGAGGTGTACTCACGTCGACGTCGGGCCAGCTGAGGTGCTCGGGCGGCTCCGGCTCTGTGCGAGGTGTACTCACGTCGACGTCGGGCCAGCTGAGGTGCCCGCACTGCTGTGGCTCTGTGCGAGGTGTACTCACGTCGACGTCGGGCCAGCTGAGGTGCCCGCACTGCTGTGGCTCTGTGCGAGGTGTACTCACGTCGACGTCGGGCCAGCTGAGCTGCCCGCACTGCTGTGGCTCTGTGCGAGGTGTACTCACGTCGACGTCGGGCCAGCTGAGGTGCTCGGGCGGCTCCGGCTCTGTGCGAGGTGTACTCACGTCGACGTCGGGCCAGCTGAGGTGCCCGCACTGCTGTGGCTCTGTGCGAGGTGTACTCACGTCGACGTCGGGCCAGCTGAGGTGCTCGGGCGGCTCCGGCTCTGTGCGAGGTGTACTCACGTCGACGTCGGGCCAGCTGAGGTGCTCGGGCGGCTCCGGCTCTGTGCGAGGTGTACTCACGTCGACGTCGGGCCAGCTGAGGTGCCCGCACTGCTGTGGCTCTGTGCGAGGTGTACTCACGTCGACGTCGGGCCAGCTGAGGTGCTCGGGCGGCTCCGGCTCTGTGCGAGGTGTACTCACGTCGACGTCGGGCCAGCTGAGGTGCCCGCACTGCTGTGGCTCTGTGCGAGGTGTACTCACGTCGACGTCGGGCCAGCTGAGGTGCTCGGGCGGCTCCGGCTCTGTGCGAGGTGTACTCACGTCGACGTCGGGCCAGCTGAGGTGCTCGGGCGGCTCCGGCTCTGTGCGAGGTGTACTCACGTCGACGTCGGGCCAGCTGAGGTGCTCGGGCGGCTCCGGCTCTGTGCGAGGTGTACTCACGTCGACGTCGGGCCAGCTGAGATGCCCGCACTGCTGTGGCTCTGTGCGAGGTGTACTCACGTCGACGTCGGGCCAGCTGAGCTGCCCGCACTGCTGTGGCTCTGTGCGAGGTGTACTCACGTCGACGTCGGGCCAGCTGAGGTGCTCGGGCGGCTCCGGCTCTGTGCGAGGTGTACTCACGTCGACGTCGGGCCAGCTGAGGTGCCCGCACTGCTGTGGCTCTGTGCGAGGTGTACTCACGTCGACGTCGGGCCAGCTGAGCTGCCCGCACTGCTGTGGCTCTGTGCGAGGTGTACTCACGTCGACGTCGGGCCAGCTGAGGTGCTCGGGCGGCTCCGGCTCTGTGCGAGGTGTACTCACGTCGACGTCGGGCCAGCTGAGGTGCCCGCACTGCTGTGGCTCTGTGCGAGGTGTACTCACGTCGACGTCGGGCCAGCTGAGCTGCCCGCACTGCTGTGGCTCTGTGCGAGGTGTACTCACGTCGACGTCGGGCCAGCTGAGGTGCTCGGGCGGCTCCGGCTCTGTGCGAGGTGTACTCACGTCGACGTCGGGCCAGCTGAGGTGCCCGCACTGCTGTGGCTCTGTGCGAGGTCTACTCACGTCGACGTCGGGCCAGCTGAGGTGCTCGGGCGGCTCCGGCTCTGTGCGAGGTGTACTCACGTCGACGTCGGGCCAGCTGAGGTGCCCGCACTGCTGTGGCTCTGTGCGAGGTGTACTCACGTCGACGTCGGGCCAGCTGAGGTGCTCGGGCGGCTCCGGCTCTGTGCGAGGTGTACTCACGTCGACGTCGGGCCAGCTGAGGTGCCCGCACTGCTGTGGCTCTGTGCGAGGTGTACTCACGTCGACGTCGGGCCAGCTGAGCTGCCCGCACTGCTGTGGCTCTGTGCGAGGTGTACTCACGTCGACGTCGGGCCAGCTGAGGTGCTCGGGCGGCTCCGGCTCTGTGCGAGGTGTACTCACGTCGACGTCGGGCCAGCTGAGGTGCCCGCACTGCTGTGGCTCTGTGCGAGGTGTACTCACGTCGACGTCGGGCCAGCTGAGGTGCTCGGGCGGCTCCGGCTCTGTGCGAGGTGTACTCACGTCGACGTCGGGCCAGCTGAGGTGCCCGCACTGCTGTGGCTCTGTGCGAGGTGTACTCACGTCGACGTCGGGCCAGCTGAGCTGCCCGCACTGCTGTGGCTCTGTGCGAGGTGTACTCACGTCGACGTCGGGCCAGCTGAGGTGCCCGCACTGCTGTGGCTCTGTGCGAGGTGTACTCACGTCGACGTCGGGCCAGCTGAGGTGCCCGCACTGCTGTGGCTCTGTGCGAGGTGTACTCACGTCGACGTCGGGCCAGCTGAGCTGCCCGCACTGCTGTGGCTCTGTGCGAGGTGTACTCACGTCGACGTCGGGCCAGCTGAGGTGCTCGGGCGGCTCCGGCTCTGTGCGAGGTGTACTCACGTCGACGTCGGGCCAGCTGAGGTGCCCGCACTGCTGTGGCTCTGTGCGAGGTGTACTCACGTCGACGTCGGGCCAGCTGAGCTGCCCGCACTGCTGTGGCTCTGTGCGAGGTGTACTCACGTCGACGTCGGGCCAGCTGAGGTGCTCGGGCGGCTCCGGCTCTGTGCGAGGTGTACTCACGTCGACGTCGGGCCAGCTGAGGTGCCCGCACTGCTGTGGCTCTGTGCGAGGTGTACTCACGTCGACGTCGGGCCAGCTGAGCTGCCCGCACTGCTGTGGCTCTGTGCGAGGTGTACTCACGTCGACGTCGGGCCAGCTGAGCTGCCCGCACTGCTGTGGCTCTGTGCGAGGTGTACTCACGTCGACGTCGGGCCAGCTGAGGTGCCCGCACTGTTGTGGCTCTGTGCGAGGTGTACTCACGTCGACGTCGGGCCAGCTGAGGTGCCCGCACTGCTGTGGCTCTGTGCGAGGTGTACTCACGTCGACGTCGGGCCAGCTGAGCTGCCCGCACTGCTGTGGCTCTGTGCGAGGTGTACTCACGTCGACGTCGGGCCAGCTGAGCTGCCCGCACTGCTGTGGCTCTGTGCGAGGTGTACTCACGTCGACGTCGGGCCAGCTGAGGTGCCCGCACTGCTGTGGCTCTGTGCGAGGTGTACTCACGTCGACGTCGGGCCAGCTGAGGTGCCCGCACTGCTGTGGCTCTGTGCGAGGTGTACTCACGTCGACGTCGGGCCAGCTGAGCTGCCCGCACTGCTGTGGCTCTGTGCGAGGTGTACTCACGTCGACGTCGGGCCAGCTGAGCTGCCCGCACTGCTGTGGCTCTGTGCGAGGGTCTTGTATGTACCTCACGTCGACGTCGGGCCAGCTGAGGTGCCCGCACTGCTGTGGCTCTGTGCGAGGTGTACTCACGTCGACGTCGGGCCAGCTGAGGTGCTCGGGCGGCTCCGGCTCGTCGGGCTCGTCGGGCGCGGCGGCGCACTGCCACGCCTCCTCCCACTCCGACGAGCATGACGCCGAACGACTCAGCCATGGTTCGACTCTGTGAATGAAACCGCGATTCTATTGTAATGTGCTAACAGTTTTTGCCAGCATGTAAGTGTCCAAGGTCATCAATACCTGGATTTCTATGGACGGAAGACGTTAGAAAACTTGGTCGAATGTTTTGCTCATTTGATGGATTCATTCAAACGGAATATGAATCGGCCGCATATCTACCTGCTTATTCATATTAAAGTTAGTAAAACTAAAGAAAGTACACTATATTATGTGTGCTGCAGAATTACTCAAAGAGTCAGGCTGTCACAACTATGTTAACAAGATGGTAGAACGTGTTAAGACAGCAGTATATGCAATGTGTATAAGTGTTAATTAGCTGGTGTTAGTAGTGTAATGGGTCGTCTGTGACGGCGGCGAGTATATATATTTTCGGTGATGTAATTGCTGTTAGCCTTCTCGGCTTTTCCAGCTTCATCGGATACTGTGCTCGCGGGCCAGGGGCCAGTGTGCCAGGTTTGGTTTGACCCAAACATAAATAAATAAATAAAAACTCCTACAAAAACCTCGAAGTTCGGACTGTGTCGCGTTCGCTGTGTGCTTTCGCGATTTCGAAAGTCTTAAATATTTTAAGTCGTCTAATGACCGTCCGAGGGAGGCTGCGCGCGTCCGTTCGGACTGTCGACTTGTGTCGGTAACTCTGCTGGAACACGGGTGAATCTTGTGTACGCGGTGTGATTATTGACTATTGCGCGCCGCTCTCTACGGCGGTCGCGCGTCGTGGTGCGTGTTATATTAAAGCTATTGACTGTGTGTACAGTGTGGCCTGGATCGTGACTGGCAGTATCGTGGTCACGGCGGCGAGTGCGAGCGGGTGCTAGCCGCCCAACGCGTCGTATTGGACGTGAAGGACGCGGGGGGCGTGAAGGACGCGGGGGGCGTGCGGGTGTGCTGGATGTGTCGGTGTTACCTGCCGAGGTGCGGGTCGTCTGCGACGGCGGCCAGTGCGAGAGCGTGCAGGCCTCCCAGCGCGCCGTGGGGGGCGTGCAGGGCCTGGGGGGCGTGCGACGCGCGGGGGGCATGCGGGTCGCCCCCCGCGCGCCGCAGCCCGGCGTGAGCGCACAGCGCCGCGGCGCAGGCGCGCAGTCGTCGTACGGCGCCGCCCCACGCACGCGACGAACTGTATTCGCTGATATAAGAAATACTATTCGCTTTACTGAATCAAACATGTAGGGTTTTATTCCATATAAATAAATTACTTGTTGCCCTTTGACGATGCTCAATCACTTTAATTTAAAAAAATTAGGTACACAGTTAACAAATAGACGTACTGTTGCAAATGGCGTTGGTGGGAGAAGAGAGAGTTGCCAACAAAAAAAGAATATGAATAATTATAAATTGGTGGCGATGTTGCCAACATGTAATGATAGCTCAACAGAAAAAGAATTCAATAAAAATATGTATCAATGTCCGTCATGGCATTAGAACAGTGGTGAATACTTTCCCGGCTCGGTATCGTACCTGAGCGAGATGGCGTGTGGCGTGCGCACGTCGAGGGTCCAGGCCAGCAGCGCCACCAGCTGCGCGGCCAGCAGCAACGCGGCGCTCGCGCAGTGCGCGGGGTTCTGTCCCGGCTCGGCGCTCAGCGCGGCTTCCTTGTTCTGCGCGACTGTAGCGGGCGAAGAAGAAATAATTAAACAGTGTCTTTTCATATCTAATGATGCAGACTAGATTGTATGAAATTTCATTAACGAGAAATAATGTATGATTAAAAAAAAGAATATATGCATTTAAACAGATAACTAGATAAAAAATTAAATAAAGAACTAAGATCACGAATTCCGATTAAATAAACACAATTTTAATCTTATCTCACGACATAAAGAAGCGTGACGTAGCATAACGATGGCATCGTCCGCAGTCGCAGACGACCCGCACATCGGCAGGTAAAAAAAAAAGAAATCAACTATCGTTCAACGATGATTTTCAATTTGTTGCTAATTTGTCGCGATAAAATTTCAATTAAATATTGAGCGCATTGTGCGCTCTTTTTTTGAGGTTTTTGTATATCAACGGAATAACATATTACTGATTGCAGATTTTAAGTCAAACAAAAACTCCTTCTTATCTTAATTAATTAGCTAATTTATTTAATGGTAACTTCGTAGTTTAACGTGTAGTGTTTGATCAAATATATGTCAGCTCAGTGTCAAACGTTGTACTTTTTAACGATTTAGTTTTGTAAGGAAACCACAACCAAATCGATGTTGTCTATACTGACTATTGCAGGCTTTTGACAGAATTGGCCACTTAATGTTGCTGCGCAAGATTAAAGTTAATTGAGTTAGGGATGACCAGTTTTGCTGGTTCATTTTTAGGTCCCCTTTTGTTTATCTTATATATCAACGACATTCAGAATTGTTTTCTCAAATTAACTTGTCTTCTTTTTGCTGACGATATAAAAATATTTCGAACTGTTAACAACTCCTCTGATGTACTCCTTCTGCAAGCTGATCTTCTTAGGTTTACAGAGTAATGTATTCAGAATATACTAAATCTAAATGTGTTGTCTTCAAAATATAAGTTAAATGTGTTCTTGTTTAAACTTGTTTCATAAATAATACTTATACGACGACCGCGTGGCCTAGTGGTCAGAGTACCTGTCTTCTAAGCCGCGGGCCCTGGGTTCGAATCCCAGCCGGAGCCAACATTTGTGCTTAAACACAAATTGTTGGTTTTCGGGTCTGGTTGTGTTGTGATTGTCCCCGTGTTTCTGACACTGTATCCTAGCCTACCGCCGATCTTATCGCATCAGCGACACATCGGGCGCGGGTAGGTTGGGACGAGTGAGTGCCTCTGTGTTTGCGCGTACACTTGTGGCACTATAATATCTCCTGCGCAGTTGATGGCTCTCGACAGTATTCGGAAGTTGTCGCCGTGGTCGAAATCGGCTAGGAGAACATCATCATAAATAATACTTGTTCAATGTAAGCTCATTTAGTATGATCAGAGGCAGGCTAGCATCCAGTGCTTTGCACAAATTAAAGACTCCGACCTCAGTACTCTGACCACTAGGCGACACGGTCGTTAATTAAAGTAAAATGAAGTCTGTGTATGCATAATGTAGTATTAAAAAAAAGTCATGTTCAAAAAGTGTTATGTGAAATAATCTATATTGAATAAAAATTATTCCAGTCTATTCTGTAAAATCCGGGATGACGAAAATGGTGTGATTATACTCAATAACAATGTGTGCCGTTTTCAATTACAATCACTAGACAAACTCACCCCATGCTTGTATATGCGAACAGTCCCCATCAGCATCTATCCACGGTGCAACTATGTGCAGCTGGGGTCGACGTGGGGGCTCCTCTTCCGAATCTTCACCCACAAACTCTAAATCCTCTATACTGTCACTGACAATTATTAGGAATATTAGTATATATCAGTGTACCATATTTTTTTTATTAGATAACATGATGAGACAAGCAAAATGTTCACCTGACGGTAAGTGTGACATCTGCCCATAACAAATGCTGTGTCACCCAGAACATTCCTGTGTGGCACCACAATTACTTAAGAACTGATGTGTATGGTGACCTCAGTCATCATATGCCCAGTGTTTACACAAGCTCTCAGTACCCTTCAGACAGAAATACGGTAATGTTTGCACACTACTGCTTCATGTTAGAACAACTGGCCTGCGGTGTCTTAGACTGATTCCTGAATAGGAATCCTTCTACCAGTAAATGCTACAATTAATGGACAAATACTGCTTTGATTACAAGAACATGTTACATTCATAAAACACCTTTTAATTATTAGCTTAGCTTAGGTAAATAGTTTACTATATGAACACAAGTGCATAGGATTTGTATTGGGCTTGTACCTTTTACGAAGTATAATGCAAATTTCAGATTTACTACATATTTTGCTACAAAGTAAACACTTTTGAGGAATCCTTTGTCTGACAATACAAAACGTACATTGGCTTCCTTTTAATAAATGTAGTTCATGAGTTTTTAAACAATTGATTTGCAGGAATACATCAAGATAGGTGCCATGACACTGCCAGTTATTCAGCTGTGAAGCGGTAGTGTGCAAGCATTTCTGTTTTGGTTCGAAGGGCAATGAGTGTTAGTTTAATCACTGGGCATATGAGACTTAAAAACTGTCTCAATAATAACAATGTTAGGAATGTCTTAGGTGTTCTGGGTCATGCCACCATTATTACAGACAGATGTTGCACTTAACATCATGCAAACCGATTGCTTGTTTCATCACTTTCTGCTATAAGTACCAATCATTTCAGTTTTTATTTTGATAATTATTAATAATTTTAATAAAACTTAAAAATAATTTAAATGATGGTGTCTGCATTTTTTTGTTGTTATAAAGTGGATCTTAAATTACCACGCTTATGCAAGGTATTAAATAACCAAACTTGATTAATAGAGATTAAATATTGCTTGGCAATTACCTGGAATCGTAACTCATATAGACGGGGAAAATATATTTGGTAAATTGTCGTATTCTTGATCTCCGCAGCGCAGCAAGGGCCTGAGCTTGATCGTTGTATGTGCTAATTTTATTTTGTACTTCAATCCTTTGATTTTGGGCGTGTTTACCTAAACTGGACACTCTCTTTTGATACCTTGGAAGTTTCAGGCGCAATTCATTATTATAACTTTTTAAATTAGCCAGCTCCTTCTTCTTTGTGTCTATAATACTCCGTCTTTGTTCTATTGCTAGTCTCAGTAAGTCCAACTTATCTCTCGACAGCTTTGTTTCGGTGAGGAGAGCATCTTTTCTAATCTTCGGCGCTAATAACTTCTCACATCTGTCTAAAACATGTTGTCTATTTATTTTCAAACGTAACAATTTAGCCTGTTTTTCAGCAAATCTGAAAAACATAAAGTCTATTTGTAGTTACCACTACACTTTTATTTTACGTAATTTAATTAAAAGTTGCACAATCTACATAATACTTGTCAGTTATAAAATTCTGGCCGAGACTAAGTAATAACTTTCGACTATTTAGAATGTAGAATGTAGCTGACCTATAAAAAGGCTTGGCATCTTAGAGGACTAATGATATTACATTTATAGGTAATATAACATAGCAAAATATTGACTTACCTATCCGAGTAGGGCAACGACGAATGAACAAAGTTTCCATTTCTAACACATTCTGCGCAATAAAAGTTTTTCTTTACTGTGTAACACAAAACACATTTTTTGTAATGTCCGTCACTCTCTGTCGATGAAACTTTAAAATCTCGAGGTGCTTCACTTTCTGTAAGATAACTTAAAGCCATTTTTATTATGAATTGTTTTGAAACTCATTTATATTTACTTTAATTGTCAATGTCAGCTGGTGAATGTGATGACCTGATGACAGCAGGATGACAAGAATGACAATTCAACGATAGTGCTGCCATATTTAGATATTGATATCCTTATGAATTATCAATATTTAGAAAATCCGAGATATATAAAATCGAATAAATGATTATTGATTAATTTAATATTTTCTTACATGAATGGCCTGTGTACCTTGAACTACTTGTACCGGGTTTCCACATATCATTTTACGTTTCGTATTTTCAAAGCTCTCTGATACAAAAAATGTACAATAACAAGAAACAACGATGATGAACCATGAATCTTCTGTAAATAAATTAAAATTACCAATACTGCCACCTATTAATAAATAATATGCACAAAAAAAATAGATTTCTATGATGATTTGACCAAAATAAACTTAGGTGATGTTTATAATAAAAATTATTGGAAATTACGATAACATAAATATAACAAACTTGCTTATATCTGTCTTCAAACCAGCAGATTGTACTTTTATGAATTTTCATAAAATCTAGTTACAATGGATGAATCTACATACAACCATAGCAGGGAAGATAAATAATAATATTATCATTGTATCACAGTTACATATGGAAATAGCACGTTGAAACACGTCGAATGACTCCTGTACTCCTGACAGATTATAGCAACACTGAAATGCCTCTTTCCTAGGGAGAGGCAAAGACCACAGCTTTTCAATTACTACGATCCCGACACACATATTTCACTTCTTCTACTTTCGTAAGCGTTTTCAGCGAAGTTCGTAGGTTGCGTTGCGTACTTTTGACGTGGCCTCTCTTAAAAACGACTTCGATCTGATGATGATACGTTCGCCTACGTCGACCCGTACCGACTTACCCATTCAAACTCGCCTCATAAGTCTGACACGTCAATCTTCTTTCATCCATTCTCTCTACGTGTCCAAGCCATCTAGGCATCGCTTTCTTTATCTTTATCACTATATCTTCTACCACACCAGCTATTCTTCACTTTGTACATCAAAGTCACTCTAGCTATACTTCTCAAACTTTTCGTTTCTAAAGCACTAACATACACAATGTTTTCTTTTATTTACGCGAATACTACACATTTAAGTAAAACTAATTGTTACGGATTTTATCGCGTTTAATTTAAACTATTTATAACCCGACGTTTCGAGTGCATTACAGCACCCATGGTCACGGGGGAATGAGGTGACAGATATCCTGATTTCATAGTTAACCTTCAGCTTTAAATAATTATTTTTGGTCCGATCTACGCAGAAAGATCTAACTGTGTCGTAAAGTCTTGCAGTGGTATGCTTGGTTTTTGATTTAATTTTATTAATTATTGGATCCCAAGCCGGTGGTAATACCCAACTATCTTCTCTATTGAAATTAGGATGTTTTTTAATTTCAATAGCCTCGTGAATCATCCTTGGTAGGAATCTGTGTTCTTTTGCAAAAATTTGTGATCTATCAAGTCTGATGTAATGATCTTGATCATCCCAACGGATGATCCAGAACATGGTCACAGACTGCAGACTTCCTAGAATACCATATTGTGCCAAACCACCGAAGTTGTATAGGTTACCAAAGATACACAAACCAAATGCTCCAATAGTGAGCCAGATCGATTCGCCAACTTACAGATTGGCTCAGCATGTGGCTAAAATACTCTCACCGGACTTATCTCTCAGAGGACACACAAGAGCGCACACGAAGAATTCATACCATTTTGTCAGTGAGATTAAAGACCTACACCTGACTGACAATGAAGCTATGGTCAGTTTTGATGTCCAGTCTCTATTCACATGCCTACCTGTTGAAGACTGCATCTCAATTGAATCTAGGAAGCTAGCGGAGAACAACATGCCAGCTGAATATGCAGAACTACTTAGACATTGCCTTACAGCTGGCTATCTATTGTGGAAGGAACAGTACTACAAGCAAGTAGATGGTGTGGCGAAGCTTTGTACACAAGTATACAATCTCTTTCACTTGTTCCATTCTTTCTCTTTCAATCAGAACTCTGCAATCCAACATACTTTCTTCTTTTTAAAAACCATTACTTTCGTCTTATTTACATTCACTTCATTACTTTGCTTTTAAGAGCACCATGCCTAGTACGAGTATTAACCAACTCATCTATTGTAACTCCTCCTCCGATAATGCTAATATAACCTGATCATCTGCGTAAAGGAGGCATTTGACGGTCAGATCATTCATTCTTATCTCATACGCATTCTCTTTTAAACCTTTCAAGCAATTGTCGAAAAGTAGTTATAGAAAGAGAGACATATGAGACTTAAGAACTGAGGACTTAGAGAAGTCTCAGAAATATTCTGACTGAAACAGCATTGCTGTGTGCAGACGTTGCACTTACTGTCATGTAATAGTTTTGCTTGTCTCGTCCCTTTCTTCTATTAAAAAAAGGAAATACGTTTAGTAACGAATATAGAGCCATCATCCATTGACTTCTCATAAAACTGTGCAGGTCATCACTCCATCAAGGGGGAGTCGCCTTAAATGCGTTTGCAAATACGAGATTCCCACTCGAGATCTTTGATTATTCCCCATCAGTTATCGTTTCACTGTCGGTTCTACGGGTTATTTGGCGTGTTCATTGCCACTTCAGCTTGGTGATCCTCAGGGCTATGTCGGTTATTCTGGTTCTGCTGCGGATATTGTCGTCACGGGTTCTGTTTCCCAGAGAAACATGGAGCATAGCTCGTTGACCGATTTGAGCTTCTTTATGCGACCTGCTGTGAAGGACTCTGACTAGGGTCTCCATGTTATCACTTTGGGTAGCCATTCTAATAAAATTTATATTTGTTTGGGATCTAGGCGGCTTAAGAGAATCTGCCACCCCATCTCATCCCGTGGGTGTCGTAAAAGTCGAGAGAGGGAAAATAAAAGCAGCAGAACCTTCCTGGAACATCGTAATAAATAAACTGCGATTGCCAAACCGCCTGCAAAGCATGGCAACTATGGCAAAATGACCCCAAAATGAGAGCTACACACTATTGTGGCAATCTGTAGGGGAGGCCTATGTTCGGCAGTGGACATGTGATAGGCTGAAATTATGATGATGATTAGAATAAAGTAGCATGGAATGTCGTTTGCGTAGATAGACGATCTACGTAAGTAGGTACTCGTAAGTACGTAAGCAAAAGGATGCGCGAAGCCGACAATTGGGCTAAGCGACGCACTTAGGAGATGTTGTCTAGCTGTGGTTTGCCGCAAGCATGATAAGGGAAAATAACGGAGAAGCTATGTCTACTTAAAAATCTACTTACTGTTTTAAAATATTTTATTTGGTTTGGGGTTCACTTTAAACATCCTGTTTAGGACACTAACTGAAAAATAACGCTGCGACGGATACGAGTATTTTTTTTTCTCATTTGATAAAGTGATGAAACGAGCAAAACGTTCCCCTGATGGTAAGTGCAACGTCTGCCCATAACAAATGCTGTGTCACCAAGAACATTTCCGTGTAACACTACACTGTGCCCATCACCCTGAGTCATAAGTTTTTAAGTCTCATATGCCCAGTGATTACGCTAGCTCATAGTGCCATTCAAACCGAAACACAGTAATGTTTGCACAGTACTGCTTCACGGCAGAATAACTGGCTCTGGGGTGGTACCTACCTAGACGGATTCCTGCATTGGCATCACTCTTCTTTCATTTATATAAATTTTTTTTTCTAATGTTTGATGCTTTAATGATTTTTTTTTACTGGAAAGGGCTATTAATGAAGGTTTATTTGATTTTGTTACTTTCGTCTTTTTTCCTGTCGCTGAAGAGAACGTGGAATGCAATTTTATTTGAATTATGACGACGCTAAACGGCCCTCGCGGCAACTTTTCTAGAGACGAGGAAAAGAAAACAAGCGACCGTCAAGTTAACGCCGTTCAGCTTAATGCAAATGTCCACTGCACAATTTCTCTCTGCACACCTTGTTTTTTTTTCCAACATTTACATTTAAATGTAATTTAATACAGAAAAGTTTTTATCTGTTTTTATTTGCAGTACTGTTAAAATATTCTAGATATTATTCTGTTCTTTCCAGGTCTTTTTAACTGGAAAGACTGACAGGTTGTTATGTAGAGTGATGATTTCAAAACTTTGATAATTAATACTGAAATAATTTGGATTTGTATTTGTAAAGTGACAGTCAAAAATGACCATATTGATGGAGCGGCAAGACATACAGATACTAATAAATATTTTTTAAGATTATTTGAAGCGTATGATGAAGAACCGTGAATCTAAAGAACATAATAAACTAGACGTGGTTTATTTAGACCAAACTTATATACACGGTTCATGTTATTTGAATAGGTGTTTACTGTTACCTGGTATGGATCAAAAAGTTAATCTGCCGATTCCTATCACGACATGATTAAAGACAAATTCACAAAATGTGTCACGTACATACTAGTGATGTAACGAATGTACATTTTTAACCATTCGCGAATGCGAACATTATAGTCTTAGGCATAATATTAATTGGGAGCGCCTAATTTTTTTCTTTCATTAAAGGTGGGATTATTTTGGAAAAGAAAAGAACTACATACCAGCGGTACATTAATTTATACACATGATTAATTAAATTAAATTTTATAAATTAGATAAACCTAACATCAGAACCTAGTATTACTACTTACTGCTGCTGGTCACATAATTAAGAACGTTGAATAGTTTATTTTTGATTCAATGTTAATAGAGAACACTCTGTGGCTGGTTCACTTTTTTCACTTCAAAAATTCCGCTCGTTCCTAAACAGAGAAAAACATCTCGCTGAGATGATCGAAATATCGATCGTTTGGTGAAAAAAGATCTCTTTTTTTCTAAAATAGACCTGAAAGGTCTAACGAGACAACAAAATTAAATTTTGGGGAAAGCAAACCTTCTGCAATCTCGGCCAGCACTATTCGAAGGCGTTTGGTGAAAGAGATGTTGCACGGAAGTAAAGCAAGATAGCCAAGTTGAAATAATGCCATAGGCAATCCCGTCTCAGTTACAATAAATTATAAAACTGTGAGTATAAAGCTGTGACAAAGTGTCAAAAATTTATAGAGTCAATGCCTCGCTGGTGTAATTATTAATTTTAGTATAAAATGTATTTATTTGCCTTTTTTTTGTTTGCATTCTCTCGCATTAAAGCAATATAATTACTCTATGTTTAATTTAAAACAGTTCTCGAATAATTTATTAATCGTTTTTAATTATATGTCCAGCTTGTATTTTATTTTGTTACAATTGAATATAAATCATATTTGTAAAAATATTTAGTGATTTTATAACTGTATTCCTAATTCAGTTTGTTTTACCCATGTGGCTTTTTTATGACATATCTAATTACCTAGGAGAAGGAACACAAAAGTACATGTAACATGATTTTGATCAACAATTTGTGGAGATGCAAATCGTTCGTAATTATATGACACTGCTTGTGATTGATGGATAAATAATAAAAGACGTTTTAATGCAATTACCCGAGTGTTGCTTACCATAAAATTTCATTTCCCTATATGCCATCAGATTCTGGGGGAACGAGATCGTCGTCCTGTCTAATAATACCATTAGAAAAATTTTTCGCTAATTATGTAATAATACATTCACTTTTTACTGGTGGTAGGATTCTTACCCAGGACAGAATGACTGGCACCTACCTATACGGATAGGTAGGTGCCAGTCATTCTGTCGTCATGCAGTAGTGCGAAAACATTACTGTGTTTCGGTTTGAAATGTATTATTACGTAGTCTAATAACTGGACATATGAAACTTAAATATTGAAGTCTCAGAGTGACGTGCGTAGTGTGGTGCCACACAGAAAGGTTTGCATGTCACGATTTCCTCGTCTCGTGATTATCTTCCATAAAAATATTTCAAGAATATATGATTTTGTAATCTAATTAAAAGTAGTATCTGATTCAGAATCAAAACATTTGTAACCGGGCGGGATTCGGTAGCGAAAACCAAGATCCACGAGAGAAAGTGAAAGTAAACAGTGTGTTTGTCTTGCACAAGACTCGAGTAGTCCCGAGTAATAAGCAACTTGATTTACGACTTTCTAAGTGAGTTTCTTGAAGGACCGACGGTCGGAAAGTTAATTATGACGGAATCTGATTAACCGCGGCGCGCCGGAGCTTGCCAGTTACAGTAGATGCTAGTTTGTTTACACTCCTAGCAGTAAGAAGTTCCTTACGTTGAATATTAATTAGGTGGGCTTGAGATTTTGTTTATTTAATTTTAATTGTGTTTCTTTGTACTTTGTTAAGTCATTTGAAAGTTTTATGATCCGTTCGTAGCAGTTTTCAGTTAGATATTGTAACGTATTTTAGTTTCGAAAGTTACACTATGGATTCCTTCGTTGGCTCCAAACACCAAAGGTAAAGCCGGTTGATGCAGTGGCTCAGCACTGCATCAACCGGCTTTACCTTTGGTGGTTGCGGGTTCTATTACCGATGGAAGAAAATATTAGCATGTCCTTTATATTGTTGCTCTGAGTTTGGGTGTTTGTGCTTTTAGAATTTATGGATTTAAAACGAACCCACGATACAGGAGAAATCCTAATGTAGGCAAATGTTTTTTTTAACAAAATATCACTAGTAGCATTAATTGCTTAGAGTTGAGCGCGAGGTTATAATTTCATTGTATGCGGGCAATTCGAGTCGAGCCCAGTGCGACCGGCATCAAACAACAATAGTGCGATGTAGGACATACGAGATTTTAGCTTTTCAGGTAGTGACACAGATGTCGCTACATGTACTCAATAGTATAAAGTAGTGGCATAACGCTGTTGCATTTCTTATGATGAGTGACGAGACAGAACTTAATTATGAAATAAAATAGTAAAATCATTATTGATCATTCACAAACACTAATTAGATTACGACATATATTGACGTAGATTATGACTGCGTCGCTTGTAGACTACCACAAAAACTATTATGTCGTAATCTACATACAACCCAGTAATAATCTACGTCAACATAATCTATTATGTCGTAATCTACATACGACGCAGACATAATCTACGTCAACATAATCTATTATGTCGTAATCTACATACAACCCAGTCATAATCTACGTCAACATAATCTATTATGTCGTAATCTACATTCGACGCAGTGATAATCTACTATGTATGTAGATTACGACGAAATAGGTTATGTTGACGTAGATTATGACTGCGTCGTATGTAGATTACGACATAGTAGATTATGTTGACGTAGATTATGACTGCGTCATATGTAGATTACGACATAATAGATTATGTTGACGTAGATTATGACTGCGTCGTATTTAGATTACGACATAATAGATTACGACAGATGTTGTCTTTATATTCATAAAGTTTATTCTCATCCACGATAAAGCTGCAAAAGCTAACAGTGCATATTTTAGACTGCACTAACACTATTATACAGGGTGGGAGATTTTGAGAAAAAAATTCGTCGATACAATGTTTAAGCGGTTCAGCAACTTTAACAACATTTTCTTTTCTGACGAAGCCCAGTTCCACCTAAATGGGCACGTGAACAAGCAAAATTGCAGATTTCGGAGTGTAAAAATCCGAAACTAAAACACCAAAGACCTTTGCATTCTCCAAATGTGATGGTTTGGGCGGCAGTGACTTCAAAAGTCGTGATTGATCCATACTTCTTTAAAAATGAAGGCGGTAATTCAGTGACTGTTAATTCTGCATAATATGTGACCAGGCTATGGGATTTTTTTTGAACCACAGTTACAGCATTTTGAAAGTTACAACAGAAGGACATGGATGCTGCAAGATGGCGACACTTGTCATACATCTAACGAGAGTTTACCCGTGATGAAGGAACTGTTCCCTAACAAATTGATCTCGCGCAGAAGGGATATTCCTTGGCCTCCCCGTAGCGCAGATCTTACTCCAGCTGATTTGTTTCTATAGGGTTGTCGTAAGAGCAGAGTCTACATGAATAAATCGAAAATAATACCCGAATTAAAGGCGCATTGTGTCGAAGAGTTTTCGAAAATCTGAAGGCCAGATTTGAAGCGGGTCCAGCGGCGAGATGGAGGCCACCTGAACGATATTATTTTCAAAAAATAAAATTCCCGATTTTTTTCTTTTATTTAAATAAAAATTTAAGTTCAATGTTTAGTTTATTTTTTATGGTAATATCAAAAGTGCAAACATTTTTGGCCCACCCTGTACTTGTACGAGTATAAGTTGCATTAATGCATAATGTAGTAGTGGGCGTGCCTCTTGGGACAGTCGGTTTTGAACGCGGTTGTGCAAACTGATCGAGAAAACGTGCTCCAGAAAACCTTGGTTATGTTATTGATCTCGTGAATTTCTTAAACAAATAACAAAACATTTTCAGTTTTTAAATATTATTTTTGAACATGATGAGAGTATATTTTCGAGGTCGAATTTGAGTGCAACGTTTCTTTGTGAAATAAGCTGTATACGTCACTGGACTCGTTTTAATTAACATGTTTTGAACAAGTCCTTGTTCTAGTATCTCCGGAAGTGTAGGTACTGTTTTAAGGGGTTCCAAAATAAAACGCACCCAAATCTATTCCAGTGGTAAACCATATATTTCATTGACCATCATAGCACAGGTGATTGAACTTGCACGAATCTCAACATCGCGACATAGGAAAGACGATTTACAGTACAACGCCACCTATCGTTAATTATTTGGATATTAAACTTGTATACAACTTATACATTCTTAATAACTACTTATTGTGAAATAAAGTAAAGTATGCCTATAAGTGTCTCACTGCGGAGTACAGGTCTCCTCTTATTTTTGAGAGGGTTTTGGAGTCGGGAATAGTCCGCCCGCTGCTCCAATGCAGATTGGCGGACTTCACATGTCCTCGAAATATTTCTATTCCTCGGACATGCAGGTTTCCTGACGATGTTTTCCTTCATCGCCGAGCACGTGGTAAATTTATTGATTAATTAATAATTGTTTATATACTAAGCGGTTATTTTGAAGCAAGTAATCTTTTTGTGTAAATACGTTGATTTATTAAAATATTAATTTTTATCATATTTTTAATAAACATTAAGAATTTTAGCTTTTCTCACGGGTCGTCGTTTCCTCTCCTGATCTTTATTAAGGTAATCTAGGTCGGCCTCTTATCCAGTCAAGCTAAGACTGGACATTTCAGTAATTTGACACAAAGCAAATGTTATGCAACGTTCTCGAAGAAGTTTAATCTACCTTTGTTACGTTACATTTAGTCGGGCTGAAATCAAACCGAGCGTCGTAATTTCAAGACCATCGGAATTCTATTATAGCTATATATTTTTGTAGAAAAAACAAAAATGTTTTTAGAAGGCATATTTTCATCATCATCATCATCATCATCTCAGCCTATCACTAGTCCACTGCTTAACATAGGCCTCTCCCATAGATTGCTACAAAAGTTAGTAGCTCTCATTTTGGGGGGATTTTGACATAGTTGCCACGCTTGGCAGGCGGGTTGGCAACCGCAGTTTTTTTATTCAGATGTTCCAGGAGATGCTGCTGCCCATCTTCTGATTTATATTTTCCCTCTGTCGACTTTTACGACACCCACGGAATGAGATGGGGTGGTAGATTCTCTTAAGCCGCTACCACACGGCACATTTTAACGTGAATTAATAGAAAATTACTGTCTCGCTTTTTACAGGCTACTTGCGTTTCCGTCATCTGGAATCTTTACATTTAACATTCAAAATTTGTATTTAATATTACCTTTGGCAATTACAGAAGTAATAAAAGTGAGCCTTTTATTGGGTTTCCTGGACTCCTGAGCAGAAATCTGTCTAGGGCCAGTTATTCTGCTGTCAAGCAGTGGTGTGTAAACATCACTGTATTTCGGTCTGAACGGCATTGAAAAACAGTGTTATCACTGGGCATGTGATATATTTAAGAACTGATGTCTGTTCTGTGTCAGATGAACTCTTTTCACGCCTCGTCACTATCTTCCATAAAAAAAGAAAGCGAAAATGGCTGTTGTTAAACAGCGAAGTAATGCAAACAGCCTTCATAACACAATGCGACGTAGAGTCCACCAATCATGAAGAGTGTTTACAGTGGTCCTGTAATTTGTAAATCGTTTGTCAGTTCATTTTAAATCGAAATGAAAAGGGCATAAATATATATTCACTAGCTTAATTACATTTATCGCACCCGACGTGAATGCATTCAAGTGAATGGAAACTCAATTGATTATTCATGAATGAAATGGTTTTTTCGGAGAGCGAGATTGGAATGGCCGAACGCATTTATAGAATGTTTCATCTAAACTTTGATTGGTTTTATCTAACTGTACAGTTTGGCCAGATATCAATTAAGATTTTTTAAAATTAATTTAAAACTTCGGACTTTGGATAGAAGAGCGCGCGCAAGTAACGTTCACGTGACAGAAGTGGACTTTTTTATTTTTATTGGAAAGGATGCGGTCCAAAATGCATAGAGCATCGGAGTAGTATTCGTAAATATAAAATAAGCATTGAATTACTAAAAATAAAAATATTAATAATTTTTCATTTTTGAAATCCACGGGTTTGTTTTTATTTTAATTGGACAATAATATTTTCTATCTAGCAACGGAGTTAACATTATTGTTAATGGTAGCTAGCGCATATTATTTAACGTTTTCTGTCAAGTTAATTCGCAGCTGACATAATATGGAATTTTTGAAATAACTCAGGGGACGTCAATTCGAGTTTTGATGTTTAATATTGATAGTTTATTATGCAGCAAGTGGTTTCAAAACCAGTGCACAGTGATTGGAAAATTCAATTTAAGTAAGACCAGAATTGTACTTTTCGTTTTGTCTCCATCAGTCAAGCAAATCTTCAGTAAAAGTCAACTATCATTTTACTGTTGTTCGACATTTTGAATTATCTATTGTCACTCTCGTGACTGACTTGACATTGGCAGTATTCTATTGAAAGAGGCCAGAATTAAAATAAGAAGAAGAACTCATGGGACTTAATCACGATAAAATACTAAATTATTTTATTTTTAATCTCACTGTTTTTTTCCTTCTTTTGATATACTGTGGAATAGTCCCACATTGGACCATCTTGTTTGATTAAAATCAAAATAGTTAAACAAAAATTAAGGAATATATTAGTGACTTTTAAATAAATACTCAGTGTATAATTATACAATGATTAATTAATCAATAAATATTTAATCAGTACAGAAACGATTATACATAGCAACGTTTGTACATATAGCATAGTTATTTTTTTCTCTCTGGCCTAGTACCTATTTTTCGTCCTCCGTCAGAAACGTTTCACATAGCAACGTTGGACTCGACTTTGACCTTGAAATTTTAGTAAAGGAGAGAAAGTTAATTTGCTAAGATCCGCATGCAAAATGTAAAATGGACTCTACGACAGACTGACAGTCAATATCACTTGATAATGCCTAGTTTTGAGGTGAAACACGTGTTGTGTTCTCGACTTCAGTCAGTG
This sequence comes from Luehdorfia chinensis, assembly GCA_019845155.1. Classification (NCBI taxonomy): domain Eukaryota; kingdom Metazoa; phylum Arthropoda; class Insecta; order Lepidoptera; family Papilionidae; genus Luehdorfia; species Luehdorfia chinensis. Next base: position 14,164,911 of record JAHVAK010000103.1, read on the forward strand.
TGTATTGCCTAGTGGTAGTGTTGTAGTGGTGGAGGGGTGGCGGCTCCAGGTGGCGGTGTTAGTTTTCTTGTGCACGCTGTTGAGGTAGGGCGGGCGGTGCTCTTCAAAACTAGGTCATACATACCATTTTACATTTTGTATGCGGATCCTAGCAAATTAACTTTCTCTCCATTACTATAATGCATGTTCGCAAAGTAAAACCTAATTCTATTAACTATACTTGAAATTTTACCCTCCTAAATAAGTTTCACTTCAAAACACCTGAGTATAGTTTCGTTACGACCATTATTCCTATCACCTCAGTCCATTGATGATGATCTCCTAGCTGATATTCGACCACAGCGACAAGTGATTAATACAAGTGTACGCGCCGTGTGTGGCGCCTGTACTGTGTGGTGGCGGCTGAAGAGAATCAACTACTCCATCTCATTCCGTGGGTGTCTTAAATGTCGACAGAGGGAAAATGAAAACCAGGATATGGGCAGCAGCAAATTCTTGGAACATCTGAATAAATAAACTGCGGTTGCCGCCTGCCATGTGTGACAACTACGGCAAAACCAAATGAGAGCTACAAAGTTGTGGCCATCTATGGGGGAGGGTTATGTTCACCAGTTGACTAGTAATAGGCTGAAATGATGATGAAGTGTACGCTCAAACACAGAGAAGGCACCCACTGGACCCAAACTACCGTGCTCGATGTAACGCTCTTATGATAAGATCAAAGGTTTTTTTTTATAGGAGTGGGGGCAAACGAGCAAGCGGCTCACCTGATAGTAAGTGATCACCGCTGCCCATGAACATCCGCAATACCAGGGGAACTCCGAATGCGTTGCCGGCCTTTGAGGAAGGAGTAGGCTCTTTTCTTGAAGGTCCCTAAGTCGTATCGGTTCGGAAAAACTGCTGGCGGCAGCCTATTCCACAAAGTGGCTGTGCGTGGCAGAAAATTTTTGGCAAAGCGCACGGTGGTGGAATGCCAGTCATCAAGGTGGTGTCGATGAAATTTTGTTGTGTGCCGCAATGTACGATGGTAGAATTTAGCAGCAGGAATTAATCCGAATAACTCCTCGGAACACTCCCCATGATATATACGGTAGAAAATGCAAAGAGATGCAACGTCTCTTCGCAAAGCCAGTGGATCGAGCTGATCAGAAAAAACTCGGTCGTTAACGATTCGAGCCGCTCTACGTTGGATTCGGTCAAATGGAAGGAGCTGGCACTGGGGTGCCCCCGCCCAGAGGTGAGAACAGTATTCCACGTGCGGCCGAACTTGCGCCTTGTAAAGTTGCAGACGATGGGCCTACGTGAAATACTGTCCCGCTCTACTGAGCATGCCAAGCTTTTTGGAGGCCAATTTGGCCTTCCCTTCCAGGTGACCGCCGAACTGAACGTCGCTCGATATGTCAACGCCAAGGATTCCGATACTCGCTGAGGCATTGAGGGAAGTATTATCAAAACGAGGGTATGCGACAAAGTGTTTCTTTTTAACGGTAAGCGCGCAAACCTGTGACTTCTTATCGTTGAATTCTACTAATTTTTGTCGGCCCCATATCGAAATTTTATCTTATAAGATTTAGATTTCAGACACAAGTTTGTTCCGGCACTCGTCGACGTGTTCCCGAGAAATATTGGCACGGCCGGTGTATAAAGCATCACCAGTACTGTCATCTGCATAGCAATGAATATTACTAATTTGTAACATGTCATTGATATGCAGAAGAAACAGAGTTGGTGATAGCACGCAGCCTTGTGAAACACCAGCATTCACAGGCTTGGAGTCCGAGCATGCACCGTCGACTACGATCTTGATGCTACGGCCTGTGAGAAAACTGGTGACCAAATTGCATAATTTCTCGGGAAGCCCGTAAGAAGGCAGCTTCGATAGAAGCGCTTCATGCCAGACCCGATCGAAGGCCTTCGCTATATCCAAACTAACTGCCATGGCCTCTCCCTTGCTCTCAACTGCCTCCGCCCATCGATGAGTGAGGTATACCAGAAGATCCCTAGCTGAGCGACGCCGTCGAAAACTGTACTGGCGATCACTAATCAGCTGGCGGTCTTCTAGGTACCTCCATCTCCATTGTTTTGGAGAGCAAGGAGGTGATGGCAATTGGCCTGTAGTTAGTCGGATCTAAGCGGTCGCCTTTTTTAGGAATCGGGTGCACTAAGGCAGACGTCCATGAGTTCGGGACGACGCCTAGAGAGTAGGAATACCGTAAAAGACGCGTTAAAACTGGTGCCAACTCCGGAGCACACATCTTCAGCACAATTGGGGAGATTCCATCGGGCCCACTCAACTTGTTGATGTCCAGGGAGAAAAGTGTTTTGCGCACTGAGCTCTGCCAGAACCGGATGTCTGGCGTAGAGTACTCACACCGCGGGATGGTTGGCGGCAAGTTCTCCCTGTCATCGAGAGTTGAGTTGGACGCAAAGAGACAGCCTAAAAGATCGGCCTTCTCTTTTGCGACATGGGCCAGTGAGTCGTCCTCTCTATGCGGAGATGGAAGTGATGGTTTACAGAAGTTTCCGAAGACAGCCTTGGCGAGAGACTAGAATGCCCGAGTTCCTGAAGGAAGGCGAACTAGTTCCTCGCCAATTCTACCGATGTGCTCAGACTTTGACTTGACAATAATTCTTTTGAAGGACCTGGAGGCGGAGTTGTACTTCTTTTTAAGATCGCTGGTTTTTACATCCTGGGACGCCGATGCATTAGCCCAGGCTCGGTAACAAGCGAAGCCATTTTGCAGGTGCGACCAAACCAAGGTTGGGATCTGCCTCCGGTTGGCACTACAGAAAATGGAACAAAATATTCTATACCCTGAAGCACCACATCGCCAACAGACCCCGCAACAGCGTTAGGATCATCCAGCGAAAAGCACAACTGCCCCCAGGGGTAGGATGCAAAAAAAAGATCGCATCCCATCCCAATCTGGCGACTTATAGTGCCATACACGGCGGCAGCTTGCAGATCGCGACTGCAATGGGCCCGTGAGAGGCACCGTACTACGGATCAGACAGTGGTCCGACGAACCCAAAGGAGTATCGACGGAGACTTGATAGCTGTCCGGATGAGAAGTCAGCAGAAGGTCCAACAGGGAAGGTATATCGGATCGTCCATGTCTGGAATTCGCGTAGGCGAAGTCACAAGCTGTGTCAGATCATATGCCAAGGCAAAGTCATAAACAGATCTCCCCGCATGATCGGTGATACGAGATCCTAGCCATTCGGCGTGGTGGGCGTTGAAATCGCCGAGTATCACGATCTCTACGGATGAGATCTACTGTAGCACGTAATCTGTAACCATCTGGATGTGGTCAATGAGTCGGTCAGTTTCCGTTTTACCGCTATGGGACCTATAGAGGCACTCATAGATGCGAAGATGGTCGTCGCTGTCTATGCGCAGCCAAAGGACGGACACGTCCGTACATTCAAGACTGCCGAGGCGTCGAGAACATATATTCTCTCTGACGCATACACAAACCCCAGCCCGTGGCACAAAGTGGTGTTCCAGTTTGTACCCCGGGTAGGAGAGATAAGCGGTATCAGCCGGAGAGGATATCTGCGTCTCAGTAAGAAAGAGCAAGGCCGGCTTCGCTGTCTCTAGATGGTAGTGGACAGCGCTAAGATTGGAATGAAGTCCCCGGATATTGCAGAAATCGACGTTGAGCGTGTAAGGGGTGCCGTTGTCTTGTTGCCCTGTTTGCCCCGAGCAGAGTGTGTATCGAGCGGGATTTCGCCCCCCCTCCCCCAGAATACGCTTGGCAGCCTGAGCATCCACGCTCAGGTAGTGTATGGCAGTCCAAGCGCGGATGCTCAGTGGGGGATTCTCCAGCACCGCTGGTGCTGGTACCCCCCTGGGGTAGATTTTTTAATGCCGCTACCATGTTGTTATAGGGGGAGAGTGGGGTGGTGGGCCTCCGGTTACCTTCACTCACCAGGCGAAATGCAGAAGTATGTTTGTACATCTACTTCACGCCGGTATTCTTTGAGGTCGTGGTACTTCCCCGGTCGAGCCGGCCTATTCATGCAACAGCAAAAGCTGATGCGTGGCTCTAACACTGTCAAAAGGTAGGCTAGGATGCAGTGTCAGAGACACAAGGACACAATCAGACCCAAAACCAAAAGTGATTTAGCACAAATGTTTGGTTCGAATCCAGCCGGACCGGCTGGGATTCGAACCAAGGACCCGCGGCGTGGTAGTCAGGTACTCTAACCACTAGCCCACGCGGTCGCTAAGTCTGTCCGGTCCGGTCAACATGTAAATAAAATGCTGTTAAATCAATCTCGACCCACAATCAAAAACTCTTAAGCAGTTTTCTAAACTTTTCTGGATAAGCTCCATCCAAACATATCTATTTCGCAGAAGATTTTATTATATGTATACATGATACGATACAGAGGCGCACGATCACCCGCCTTTGTTTTACTTGGTTTGGGAAAGAAAAGCGGGATCTTTTCCATAATACTATTTCCTCACAAGCCTGGGTATTTTACTTACTTACTGTAGTGGCGCAACGACCCCAAGTGGGTCTTGGCCTGCGACATCAGAACACGCCATGCAACTCGTTCTTGTGCCAGTTCATGACAGTCATTTATTCCGAGATCCTTTAGGTGTTTATGGACTTCATCGATCCATCGATATCTCGCCCAACTGGTTGACGTCCACTCGGCGTCGCAAATACGCTTTTTTCACGACACGATCCTCTCCCATTCTCTCCAAGTGTCAAAGCCAGCGAATTCTGGCCGAATTTTTTCTCCAATAACATTGGGTCCGGATATCAGATCTTCAATTTCGATGTTTCTCCTAGGTACTGCTGAACATGGGCCTCCTCTATAGATAGCCACAAAAGTTTGTGGCTCCCATTTTGAAGATATTTTGCCATAGTTGCCACGCTTGACAGGCGGGTTGGCAACCGCAGTTCATTTATTCAGATGTTCCACGAAGATGCTGCTGCCCATCTCCTGATTATCATTTTCCCTCTGTCGACTTTTACGACACCCACGAGATGTGATGGGGTGGTAGACTCTCTTAAGCCGCCACCACACAGCGATAGGAGTAATCGAGATGTTTATTTCAATATAACAAGGCATCGTAAAAACAATATCGGAGTTATTAGAAAACTTAATATGTATGCATTTTTAGTTTACTTTAAAGAAGATTCGAGCACTCTCAGCGGCAACTTAATTCTGAACTTGGTTATGAAGTTAGTTGAAGTGTTCTCGACTGCTAATAATGATGGAAGTTGAGTTATTGCAACGCGCTGTAGCGTACTGTTAAAACTAATCTCGAAGACTTGAGCGTTTCCAAGTGTATGCTGGTGCAAATATGCAACATTATTATTTTTCTCCTCGACTTCTTGTTTTTCGAAATATTGTTTTTCTTCGCTACTATTAGAAGTAAATGAATTCTTAACGATTTCTTATATTTACGCGAATACTCGTATGAAGCTACATTTACGGAATTTATCAATAATCGGAATTAATTAAACGGCTTCAAATAAGGATGAGGATTATAACTAGCTGATGCCCGCGACTGCGTTCGCGTGGATATACATAGGTTGTTTTAAATATCCCGTGAGAATTATTTGATTTTCCGGGATAAAAAATATCGTGTGTCCGTCTTCAGGAAGTAAGCTATTTCTTTACCAAATTTTGTCCAGGTCGGTGTGGCGGTTTCGCCTTTAATAATGTGATATATAATATAGATGCAAGCTGAATACCGCGACGACGTCCGCTTGGATTAAGAATTTGAAAATACCGTAGGAACCCAACCGTTGAACCGATATTGACGAAATTCGGCACAGAGATACCTTGCATCACGGAGACGGACATGAGACTGTTCTGCTGACTTTATTCCGAAAAAGAAGAGCTCCCTCGGTATTTATAAAAAAAATCCTAAATCTTCCAGGACGGAGTCGCGGGCTTCACTGAGCTGTATACAATTATTGTATAAGGCACGATTTTTTAATTCCATGTTCAAGACTATGTTTTTATGGAAAAAATTATGATGTGATGTAATGATGTTCTCCTAGCCGATTTCGACCACGGCGACAACTGCCGTCTACTGTCGAGAGCCATCAACTGCGCAGGAGATATTATAGTGCCACAAGTGTACGCGCAAACACAGAGGCACTCACTCGTCCCAACCTACCCGCGCCCGATGTAACCCTGATGCGATAAGATCGGAGGTAGGCTAGGATGCAGTGTCACGGGGACAATCACAACACAACCAGACCCGAAAATCAACAATTTATGATTATGCACAAATGTTGGCTCCGGCTGGGATTCGAACCCAGGACCCGCGGCTTAGAAGTCAGGTACTCTGACCACTAGGCTAGGCAATAGTAATAGACGCGTTTATTATTATTGCGCCAGACACTAAAGACGTTTTAGCGCGTCATTGTGTTTCCGAACAAAGCAAAGTACGAGTATTTTAACATGAAACGAAGTAATGCGCTCGCTTACTCGCCCCAGGAGTAATGTTTCGCATTTGAAATTATTAGACGCGAGACGTGCCCGCGACTTACTGCTCGTAGATTTTAGAATTTTATAAATCCAGAACTTTTTTCGAGATATGATGAACAAATTGTAGTTAGTACTGGCCGTGAAACCTCCCCCCCCCCCCCCACCCCCGTTACACGCGTAAAAACGGCCCCGATCGATGATATACATATATATGTTTCCCTATTTGAATCTTGGAGTTCAAAATTAAAAATTTAAAATTAAAGTAGACTAAGTTATACCGGTGGTAGGATTCCTATGCAGGAATCTTTCTAGGTAAGTACCACCCCACGGCCAGTTATTCTGCCGTGAAGCAGTAGTGTGCAAGCATTACTGTGTTTCAGTTTGAAGGGCACTGTGAGCTAGCGTAATCACTGGGCATTTGAGACTTAAGAACTGATGTCTCAGGGTGACGGGCGCAGTGTGGTGTCACACAGAAATATTCAGCACTTGTTGTGGGCGGACGTTGCACTTACCATCAGGTGAACGTTTTGCACGTTTCGTCAATTTATACAATAAGAAAAAAACTCGCTATAATATCAGCTATCTGTCAGTGAAAGCCCCGTCGAAATCGATCGCGCCGTTTCGGAGATTAGCTGGAACAAACCAACAAACTGACAGACAGACAAAAATTGTGAAAATTGATTTTTAACGAATATTTAGTTTTATTGATTTGTACAGATAGTTATTTCCAGTGTTACCATCCATAGTCGGCGGTAAGTTTTAGGGTGAATCTGAATTAGCGACTCACCTACTTAACACAAGTCCTTGAAAGCTGCTTCCTTTTACACTAACTATGGTTTCAACATGAAGGCACATCGCAAATAATAAAAGCAAATTTACGCGCGTCCCGTGCGAACGTGTCGTTCAAGCGGCCATAATGTATTTACGAGACTACAACGGGACAGCAAATCGCAGCCATCTATGACATAGGGTGCGTGCGGGAAGATGACGATATAGGTGCAAACAAAAAAAATATAAATTTAGAGAGCCTTTAGATGGCGTTACCAGTAGGATTCCTATTGCGGGAATTCGCCTAGGTAAGTACCACCGCAGTTAATCTGCCATAAATCAGGGGTGTGCAAACACTACCGTGTTTAGGTCTAAAGGGACTGATAGCTTATAGGCATATGAGGCTTAGGAATTGATGTCTCAGGGAAACGTTCTGAGTGATACAGCACTTGTTATATGCAGACGATTAACTGGTGGTAGGGTTCCTATCCAGGAATCCGTCTAGGTAGGTCCCCAGGGCCAGTTATTCTGCCGTGAAGCAGTAGTCTGCAAGCATTACTGTGTTTCGGTTTGAAGGGCACTGAGAACTAGCGTAATCACTGGACATATGAGACTTAAGAACTGATGTCTCTGGGTGACGGGCGCAGTGTGGTGTCACACAGAAAGGTTCTGGGTGACGCAGCATTTGTTATGGGCAGACGTTTGCACTCACCATCAGGTGAACGTTTTGCTCGTTCCGTCACTTATGAAATAAAAAAAAGACGTTGCATTTACTATTGTAACGTAACGGTGAACGTTTAGTCTCGTCACTTTGTGTCATATAAAATTTGTGAAGTTTTTTCGCCGCTGGTTACAATTATTGCTTTCGTTGGTATAAAAACAGATTTTATTAAGATCTGTCATGAATATTAAGAGGTTTAGCTGCAGCAAAAAATTAGAACATGTAAGCTGAACAGAAAACTGTAGTCTTCCGCGCACAGTTGGCACGTGGTTATCGCACATCGTCTGCAGCTGAAACCGCGCACAAATAGAATTGCAAACGAAGCAATCTGTTAACTGGTAAGATATGGTGGTGGTTAGCAAAATAAATGCAATAAGAAGGTCTTTGTATTGCATTTTTTGCTTGGACTACGCTTGCTCGTCAAGTCATTGAAATTATTTTAATGTTTGTATATATTTTTTATGTGAGTTCGGGCATGACTTCTTTGTTTATGAGCCGTTTTTTATTGTGTTAAAGTGACGAAACGAGCAAAACGTTCACCTGATGGGAAGTGCAACGTCTGCCGATAACAAATGCTGTGTCACCCAGAACATTTCTGTGCTTTTTTTTTATTTGTTAATGTGACGAGACGAGCAAAACGTTAACCTGATGGTAAGTGCAACGTCTGCCCATAACAGATGCTGTGTTACTAAGAATATTTCTGTGTAGCACCACACTGCGCCCGTCATCCTGAGACATCAGTTCTTAAGTCTCATATGTCCAGTGATTACGCTAGCTCTCAGTGCCCTTCAACACAGTAATGTTTGCGCACAATTGCTTCACCGCAGAATAACTGGCCCTGGGAGCACCCCACCTAGAGGGATTCCTGCATAGAAATCCTACCATTCATCAGTCTTCTTTTGTTAGTAAGGAGATATCGTAAGGGTCATATAATTTTGGTCAAGTTCCGTTGATAGGATCTATGAGAAAATCATGAAAGTCTGTTTAGAGATGATTCTGATTAAATAATTATTATATTTGAATAAATAAGGCTTTTTTAATGTTCTGGTTGCCAAATACCCGCTGTAATTTAAAATAAAGTAAGTATACATTATATGAAAACGGCATTCTTATTTTTGATGACTGCGTGGCCTCAAGTCAACTCAACTCTTATTTAGATGGAAGTATTTTTTTAAAGCTGTCTTAAAGTATTTTACCACAATAAAGTGATTGTTTTTTTTTGATTCTAATATACTGAATGAGCTCACCTTTATTATGAACTATACAGTAAAGCTTTCGCAATGGTCTAAACAATGTTACAGTTAGGGTTGCCACCCTTATTTTGAAGAAAAATAGTATTTCTTACAATAAATTAAAAAATGTAGTGATTTTGGGAAAATCAGAAAAAAATAGTAATATTTATTTTAAAATATTACTTATTTTCCCATGTGTATTTGTTATTAGTTTTCGCTTCAGCCATCAAAGTTCTATTATTTTTAATATAATTATAGGAATCTGAGCAATTTAGATTCATTTCACGTTATTTAAGATGATTGAAAAATCGGGGCGCATTCATCGACAAACTGACAATGACAGAAAATTGACGTTTCTCTGTATATAGTGTATTATCTATGGTTGACGTTTAGTTGCCGTGACGTAAATGCAGTGAATGCGATTCGTTTTGAAATTTGCTATGCTGCGTTGCGGGAGCGTTCCTGTTTACATAAGAAAAGTATGACAGACGAATTAGCGATGGTAGTATACTATTTTTCATACTATATTATTTTTCTACAATATATAGTACACTGACTAAAATATAGTACGATACTATATATTACAGTGCGGGTAGCATCCCTATTTTTTTTGTTATGGATGCATGTCGGATACTTTATAAAAGGCTTGGCGTTAATGGTATACGCTTTGCCTTTATCATCATGTTTTATGTTGTTTATTAACTGGTGTTTTGAGTATGGCAACCCTTGTTGCATTGAGCAGACCGTTTCATAGTTTGATACGCTCGCGGTACAGATCTTGTTTGCTCGTCACCTGCTGTGTTTGTGTTGGGTTTAGCAGGGCATTGTTGTTACACCGGCTTTGTGCACAGCGGTGCGAAGTTTGTGTTAGGTTTTAGTTTTACTAAATTTATAGTTGCAACGAGGGATTTAATTGTGGGCTTGTCGCAATATGTTTGTACGTGACTTTATTGTTATTTTGGAATCGGAGTTAAATAGGAAAGTACTTAATTTCAAAATTACTTGTTCCTGCGTTTCGAGTGGTAATAACTGGACACCTATGTTTTTGGCAGTCGGGTTGGAAACCGCAGTTGATTTATTCAGATGTTCCAGGAAGATGCTGCGGCCCATCGCCTGGTTTTCGTTTTCCATCTGTCGACTTTTACGACACTCACGGGATGAGATGGGGTAATAGATTCTCTTAAGCCGCCACCACACTGCAGAAACAAACACAAATATTTTAAAATTTAAGGATTACTTATCGCACCTCGAAATACTTTCCACAACTTCAATTTCAAAGTGTTTTTGTGGGAATAAATGCCTAATTTTGGGTTTGTAATCCAACATTCTGGGGTAGGCACGGCCCATCCGGCCCCTTTGTATATGCTAATGACAGTGTCAGAGACTTGGGGACAGTTACAATATACCCAGACTGGAAAATCGCTTAGTGTCACAAATATTGGCTTCAAGACCTGAGAGCAGATAGTGACTGAAAATTCCAGTACATGAGCCGTGTGATGGCGGCTCGTTAAAAGAATACTACCACTCCATCTCATCCAATGGATCTCGTAAAAGGCGAGTAAGGAATTAAACTGCACTGTGCACCCAACAGCGCATGGTGGCGATGGGCTCACCACCTATCACACCAAGTGCATTATATTGTTTTGGTGAAACGTGGATTGTGGCAGTCATCTGTTTTTGCAGTGAGAGCCCAGTCTCTGACTACCCCTTATGGGATACAGTCGTGATATTATGTATGGATGTATGTATGTAAATTCGCTAGCGACGAGTTTGTTTTGCCGTGTGGTAGCGGCTTAAGGGAGTCTACAACCTCATCTCATCCCGTGGGTATCGTAAAAGTCGACGGAGGGAAAATTAAAACCAGAAGATGGGCAGCAGCATCTTCCTGGAACATCTGAATAAATAAACTGCGGTTGCCAACCCGCCTGACAAGCATGGCGACTATGGTAAAATCCCCCCAAAATCTATGGAGAAGGACTATGTTTAGCAGTAGACTGGTGATAGGCTGAAGTAATGATGATGATGTGATGAGTTTGTTTTTATCGACTACAGCAGGGGTTCCCAAACTATTACTTCACGGCGCACTTACAGGTTAAGTATTTTGTCACGGCGCCCCAGGCAAAATCAGGCAGTAATCAGGCACTTTTGTCAATAAAAAAAATTACTCGTATACTGACCTCTGGACGGTCGCTGTTGCAGAGCCATTGCCAACTTATTTATGAGCACAACACATGCAGAACAAATGCAGCAGAAACTTTTTTAATTTGCGCTTTCAGAGCTCTGGACGCTTCCGTATTTCCACAAACGAGTTAATTCGGTGTGGTCGTCACTAACGGCGCCTCTGGGGAAATTTCTGATAATTTTATACTTTAGAATAGAATTTTCAGCGACTTTGAACATATACATTATTCAGTTAGAAATTTGGGGATTACTAAATTATTTCTACATAAAATATAATTAATATAATATAAATTATTTCTATATAAAATCCGTGAAGACTAAAGTAGCAGCGCATAAAAATGTCACTGCTGGTCACAAGCTAATTCTCATTACTCGCTTTTTAATTAAGTCGATTTCGTGTATGTCTGTGCGGTAATTGATTTTAAACTAACCTCCCGAAGAGACTTGAAACTTTTAACTGGCTTAGAACAGGATGACAATTCATTGTTAAATCGCTTTCTTGTCTGTCTGACTGTTTGTTTGTCTGTTGGGTACAAATTTTGCAATTGATTATAAACTAATTTTTGTTTTATTGGATAAAGCGATGAGACGAGCAAAACGTTCACCTGATGGTAAGTGCAGGGTTTGCCTATAGCAAATTCTGTTTCACCCAGAACAATTCTGAGTGGCACCACATTGCGCTTATTAATTTAGAGACATCAGTTCTTGAGTCTCATATGCCTAGTGATTACGCTAGCTCACACTCCGAAACACAGTAATGTTTGCACCCCACTGCTTCACGGCATAATAACTGGCACTGGGGTGGTACCTACCTAGACGAAAAAAAGAATCTACTTTTTGTTGTTTTATAATTCACTAGCTAATGCCCCCGACTTCGTCCGCGTGGATGTATGTTTTTTAAATATACCGTGGGAATTTTTAGATTTTCAGGGATAAATATCCTATGTCCGTCTCCAGGATAAAAGCTATGTATGTACAGAATTTCGTCGAGGTCGGTTTAGCGGTTGAACCGTGAAATCGTAACAAACTGTCAGGGACAGAGAGAGAGTTACTTTCGCATTTATTATATTAGAATGGATTTTGTTTATGCATGTGGTGTTGTGTACGTCAGTGGTTTTGTGCCAAATAAAGCATATCTTGCTGTCTAACTTTTAGTCAACAAAGTTATTTTTGTTAAGATTTAATACATGGAGTTATTACGAAGACTGAAAAAGTGTACTGAGTACACAAATATGGACTACTGCTGGTCTGCCGTCTATGTAGGTACCACCCCAGGGCCAGTTATTCTGCCGTGAAGCAGTAGTGTGCAAACATTACTGTATTTCGGTTTGAAGGGCACTGAGAGCTAGCGTAATCACTGGGCATATGAGACTTCAGAACTGATGTCTCCGAGTGATGGGCGTGGTGTGTAATGGGTACAGCATCTGTAATGGGCAGTCGTTGTCCTTATCATCAGGACGCAGAACGCTTGGCCCGTCTTGTCATTTAATCTAACAAGAAAAAAACGGCTCAAAATATATTTATTTATGACCAAATCTATAAATATATTTACATAATTATACCAATACATAAATATACACAGATACAAGCATTTAAATACATACATACATATATATAGAGTGTGACATATCAGAAACGGATATAATACAATGTCAAAGAATTGCCAAGGTGAATCCACAAACAATTAGACCAAGATCAATTCTGGTCAAATTAAAGAGTCAGCTTAAGCGGGACAAATTCCTTTTATGTGTGACAAAATTCAATAAAGCTAATGCCAGTGGCAAAATTGATAACACATCACCTAGGCATAGCTGCGGACCCACCACGGCGAATTTATGTCGTAGAACATTTGTCACCGATGAACAAAGCTATTCACTCTGCAGCAAGATCACGGGCTAAAGAGCTGGGCTACAAATTTGTGTGGGTTCGAGGTGGCCGTGTATATATGAGGAAAACGGAATCTTCAGAGTATTTACAGATTCGCAATTTAGAACAACTGGAAACACTTTCTTAGTTTGAGGCAAATAATGTTATTTATATAATTGATAATGTATCGTTTATCCTTGTGTTATTCATATTTTGTCTTTTAATGTTAACATCCATCTCTGAGTCTGTAAAGGAGGAAAAGAAAGGTGATAAAATATATTTTGTCATAACCGCTTCAGAAATAATTTAACTTCTTCTTTGGTGGATATTGTAGTACTTGTTAAGAAATATGGTTAACAGTAAGTCTTGCAATTTAAAAGTAGGTCTTTTAAACATTCGATCACTGAACACTGGCCGTGATGAACTTTTTTTTTGTATGGACAAATTCAAGCCAGATATATTAGCGTTAAATGAAACGTGGATTAAACCGGGTGATGAAAAATACGCTCCCGGGATTCCGGGCTATATATTTAGACATAATCCTCGTCCAAACGGCGCTAGGGGTGGTGGTGTCGGTTTTTATACTCGTCGTAATCTAAATATTCGCTTACGGGCCCATCCAGAAGCAAACTTGGAACAAATGTGGTTGGAATTACATTTACCCGGATTGGGGCGATTGGCTATTGGAACAGCATATCGACCGGAGGCGGTTAAAGTGACCACAGCTTTAGAGGAACTTAGAGATACTATTCCTATCTTCAACTACTGTAAACACACGTTCTTGTTGACCGACCTTAATATTAATTTAATGCAACCAAATACACATCCAGCTAGAGATCTCATTACTTTTTTTGAGGATCATAATTTAGATCAACTTGTTTGTGAACCTACAAGAATCACTGACGGCTCAGCAACTTTGTTAGATCTAATAATAACGGACTCTATTATATATATTTTATGCAAAAATGTTAGCGTATTTCATAACCCATCATTAAGTGACCATGCCATGGTATTAGCTGAAGTGAACATTAAAAAATGTAAGGAAATAACACGTTTTATATATAAACGTGAGCCGTGGTAGCTCAGGGGCCTGGTGCTCGCCTTTAATTTCATAGTAAGCGAGTAACCTGGGTTCGATCCCCGGTGCCAGCACCTCTAATACTGTTCTACAATTTTAAGTGCTGATTTACCACGTGCTTAGCGGTGAAGGAAAACATCGTGAGGAAACCTGCATGTCCGAGGAATAGAAATATTTCGAGGACATGTGAAGTCCGCCAACCAGCATTGGAGCAGCGTGGCGGATTCTTCCTAGCTCCAAAACCCTCTCAGAAATGAGAGGAGGCCTGTGCTCAGTAGTGGGACATTTATAGGCTGAAACCTTACCTTACCTTACTACATATAAACGACGAATGGAAAAAATAAATATTGATGAATTTAAAATAGATCTAGAGAGTATGCCATGGTCACAAATAGATGAAAGCAATAGCATTGACGACAAAATAAGACGTCGATACGTCGACGTCGACGATTGTTTAATTACCACATTGTTCGATAAACACGCCCCCTTGCGTCGTGTACGTGTCAATAATAAATCTCATCCGTGGATTACGGAAAATATTAGAATCATGATGTATCTTCGTGATGCTGCTCTGAAAAAAGCGCGATCTACAAAAAAGGAATCTCATTACGCATATTACAAAAGTTTACGAAATTACACAGGTAAAGCTATAGACAGGAAAAAAACGGCATTTATTAATTTTTATGTAAATAAAAATAAGCACAAGCCTTATCAAATGTGGAAATATTTAAAAAGAAACTCATCGCTTGTTAATTCTAGTACAGCAATAATCCCCCATCATTTAAATGACCCAAATAATGTTAACGATTTCTTTCTGAACTTACCAAACTCTGTTCCTACAGACAAAAATTATTTAATGTTCTTCGGCAGTAATAAGTTCACCGAAAGTAAATTCAATATTGAACCTTGTACGGACGATGAAGTAAAGAAAATTGTAGCATCAATTAACACGAGAGCTAGCGGACATGATGAAATTACCATTGAAATGATCAGATTAACTCTGGCGTCGACACTGTCTATAATAAGAAATATAGTTAATGAATCTATACGGTCTGGCGTCTTTCCCGAAAATTGGAAATTGGCAAAAATCAAGCCTATACCAAAAAGCTTCCAGGTTGAAGAAATAAAAGATCTACGACCTATTAGTATTCTGCCGGTCCTTTCGAAGATCATAGAGAAACTTGTTTCCTACCAATTAACCAGCTACTTGGAAAAGGAAGGAATTTTGCCTGCATTACAATCAGGTTTTCGTAGCGGATATGGAACAGCGACAGCCTTAGCAAAAGTTAATGATGACATACTTGCAGCCAGTGATCAAGGTAAAAGTAGCCTCCTAATCCTCTTGGATTTCTCTAGAGCGTTTGAGTATGTCAACATAGACTTGCTATTAACTAAGTTGGCATACTACGGAATATCTCCGTCAGCATATAAATGGTTCCAATCATATCTTTCGGGACGTAAACAATACGTAGAGCTTATAAATGAAAAGAGCATAAATATCATATCACAAATCCGAGAAATTAGTAGTGGCACGCCACAAGGCTCAATTCTTAGTCCTATTCTCTTTATTATTTATACAGCTGACATCGTATCATCAATTAATCACTGTGTACGAGTGGTAATTACTCGTACGCAGATGATACTCAGTTATATTATTCCTTTCGGCCAGAAGATCTTAGGCAGGCAGAGAATAATATTAATCAAGATCTAAAAGGTATATTGCATTGGGCTCAAAGAAACTCGCTGCAAATTAATCCAGCTAAGTCTAAGTATTTGGTTTTAGGAAACAAACGTCAATATCAAAGTATTATTAATAAGTCACTCAGATTAGAAATTGCAAATCAGGATATCGAGAGAGTAGAATGTGCAAAGATCTTGGGTTTGTTAGTTGATAAGGACCTACGTTTTCGCGAACACGTCAGCAGTAAAATTAGTAACGCATTTTACAGACTAAAGAATTTTTACCATATCCGGAAATATTTATCGGAGGGAGTCAGGAAAATAGTCGTCGAAGCCTTGGTTCTGTCTCCTTTTAACTACTGCGATACAGTGTACGGGCCGAGACTTTTAGAAAAAACAAAGCAAAGCATTCAGCGCGTACAGAACGCTTGTATTCGCTTTTGCTACAAAATACCAAAACGTGCCCATATAACTCCATACCTTAACTTGACTGGAACATTGAACATGTCTGCGAGAAGGCAGTTACATCTAGCTTGCTGCGTATATAAGATAATATATCATAAAAAGCCTTCTTATCTGTATAGTAAGCTGGATTGGGTTGAAAATGCCCACAACAGAAACACACGTAGGAGGAAAGAAAATCTTTTAGTAATTCCCAAGCACAAAACAACCGGATACAGGGGATGTTTCAAGTTTGCTTCTACAAAGATATGGAATGATTTACCGCCACCTTTACGCGCGACTTTAACAATTAATGTTTTTAAAAAGTCATATAAGAAAAGTCTATTATCAAAACAAAATCATTAAGTGCAGACCTGACATCTTCCACATTTGCCATTTCTGTGCAATATATTGTTTTCTAATGTTTCTATATTCATTTTTTTTAGTTTGGTTTATGTTTGAGGTTAATTTTTTTTTTTTTTAGTATATTTCTATTTCAATTGCTTCATTCTGTCTCTTCTTTTGATGTAGCGAGCGACCACAAGGGTAGGCTGAAAATCAGCACTGTTTGATAACAGTACGCGCTGAGCCTATCTCCTTTTGCTATCTAGTTTTTATTTTTATTTCTTGTGTTGTAAATAGGTGTTAATGTTCAAGCCTTCTGTTATTTTTATAGAGTATACCTGTTTAGTTTTTTAAGAAGATAGCAATAAATGAATTATTATTATTATTATTATTATTATTATTATATAAACAAACACACATACACACGAATAAGATAGAAAAATAGAATTCCAACTTGCAACGAATTTTTAAATATTCCCGTACTTTATTTTTGAACGCAAACTTGATAGGAGCTTTTTTAATGTCAATTGGTATATCTTTGCAAAGTCTTATAGCCGATAAGGCGAAACAGTATTATGAGTATATATATGAGTAAAAGAATATAAATTTAACACAAAAAAAACATGTCATACAAGCTACACACAAACGTTATGTGGATTTGATAGAGTTCCTTTTGTCGCCGCTATTATACTCGTAATACAGTGCGTAAGCGTGGGTCAGAAGCGTGGTTGTCCTGTTCTTCAAGAAGGGCGATAATGCCCTCTTGAAGAACTATAGATCGATATCGCTGCTACGCCGCGTCTATCTGCTGCGTTCGAGAGTCATTACGAATCATCTCGCAAGCAGACTTGACGACTTCAGCCTCCCGAAAAAGCAGGATTCCGAAAAGGCTTTAGTACCATAGACCTCATACATACCCTTCGCCAGATTGTACAAAAGACCGAAGAGTACAATGTCCCGCTATTTCTAGCGTACGTCGACCATGAAAAAGCCGTCCGTCGAAATTTGGGCTTTTTTAATGTCAAGAGGTATATCGTTCCAAAGTCTTATAGCCGATAAGGCGAAACAGTATTATGAGTATATACATGAGTAAAATAACATAAATTTAACACAAAAAAAACATATTTTAAAGTAAACAAAGCTGTGGTATAATGATTTCTTATATTTACGCGAACACTACACATTTAAATGAAACTAATTTTACGGATTTTATCGCGTTTATTTTTGTTATTTATAACCAGACGTTTCGAGTGCTTTACAGCTTTACACTGTGTATAGAAAAAAGACCCATACCAACAGGTATTTAAACGGTGAATCTCACCACCATCCTTCACATTTAGCTACCGTGGGCAAATCGCCGAGCTTCAGCATGTCAAGCAAGTTTTGCAAGACAACAAGCTTCGGGTTCCGCGCCTTCGTCGCAGTGACCGAGTGCAGCCGGCCACAGTCGAGCGTGTGCAGTCCTACAATATGTGGAGTCACGGATAAGATTGGCTATATCTTGAAGCGGGCTTCCATAAAAACATTTTTCAAGCCGCCGAAGAAGATAAGTCAATTTTTACCATCTGTCAAGTGTAACATCCCTCTACAAGATGCAGGAGTATACAAGCTGGATTGTGAATGTGGTCTCTCTTACATAGGGCAAACAAAAAGATCAAAAAGTAAAAACCCGCGTAAAAGAACATATAGCTGATGTGAAGCATCGCCGCCCCAGGAAGTCTGCAGTCTGTGACCATGTTCTGGATCATCCCAACCATTACATCAGATTTGATAAACCACAAATCCTCGCAAAAGAACACCGATTCCTACCAAGGATGATTCGCGAGGCTATTGAAATTAAAAAACATCCTAATTTTAATAGAGAAGATGGTTGGGTATCACCACCAGCTTGGAATCCTATAATTAATAAAATTAAGACAAAAACCAAGCATACCACTGCAAGACTTCAAGACACAGTTAGCTCTTTCTGCGTAGATCGGACCACAAAAAATAATTAAAAGCTGAAGGTACTCCGGGTTAACTATGACATCAGGACATCTGTCACCTCAGTCCCCCCGTGACCATGGGTGCTGTAAAGCACTCGAAACATCGGGTTATAAATAACAAAAATAAACGCGATAAAATCCGTAAAATTAGTTTCATTTAAAAGCTGTGGTAGCTCAGGGGCAGGTGCTCGCTTTAAATTTCTTAGTATGCGAGTGACCTGGGTTCGAGCCCCGGTGCCGGCACCAACAAAATTGTTAATTGCAATTTTAAGTGCTGATTTACCACGTGCTCGGCGGTGAAGGAAAACATCGTGAGGAAACCTGCATGTCTGAGAAATTAAAAATATTTCGAAGACATGTGAAGTCCGCCAACCCGCATTGGAGCAGCGTGGCGGATTCTTCCTAGCTCCAAAACCCTCTCAGAAATGAGAGGAGGCCTGTGCTTAGCAGTGGGACATTTATAGGCTGAAACTTTACTTTTTTTTTTCTTAAAGTAAACTCGAATTATTCAAACATTTAAACTCAAAAACAATGGCGGAAAATCACTTGTTCAGATACCATAGTAATCTCAATAAATTAATGAATTCAACGTAACCGAATCAACCGACGGCGCAGTAAATTTACAAACGATTTTACATATAAAATAAATTTATGTCTACAAAAATCTCAAATATTGCCTCGCATGTGAATATTCAATTAATCGGGTTACCGGTGTTGTTAACGAATTCGTATCCAGTGCGCGTTAACCTATTACATCGGTTGTGTTCAGTTTTTAAATGATAATTTCGTTTAATTCCTATGCATGCATGCAGTGCCGTGTGGTGGCGGCTCGTTAAAAGAATACTACCACTCCATCTCATCCAATGGATCTCGTACAAGGCGAGTAAGGAATAAAACTGCACCTTGCACCCAACAGTGCATTGTGGCGATGGGCTCACCACCTATCATACCAAGTGCATTATATTGTTTTGGTGAAACGTGGATTGTGGCAGTCATCTGCTTTTGCAGTGAGTGCCCAGTCTCTGACTACCCCTTATGGGATACAGTCGTGATTTTATGTATGTATGTATGTAATTCCTATGCAGGAATCCGTCTAGGTAGGTACCACACCAGAGCCAGTTATTCTGCCGTCAAGCAGTAGTGTGCAAACATTACTGTGTTTCGGTTTGAAAGGCACTGAGATCTAACGTAATCACTGGGCATATGAGACTTAAGAACTGATGTCTCTGGATGACGGGCGCAGTGTGGTGTCACGCAGAAATGTTCTGGGTGACACAGCATTTGTTATGGGCAGAAGTTGCACTTACCATCATCACCTGATGTTTTGCTCGTTTCGTTACTCTATCCAATAAAAAAAAGGTCAGGGATGGATAGCTTACATTAGCAAGCGATCATATTAACAATGGCTTTAAGAGTCGGTCGTAGCATTTTATTAAGGTGTTATATACCTTTTAATTTTGCGTCGTGGTGGCTTAAGAGAATCTACCACTCCATTTCATCCCGTGGGGGTCGTAAAAGTCGACAGATGGAAAATGAAAACCAGGAAATGGGCAGCAGCATCTTCCTGGAACATCTAAATAAAAAAACTGCGTCTCGAGGTGACGAGCGTAGTGTTACACAGAAATGTTTTGGTGACTCAGCATTTGTTATGGACGGACGTTACACTTAAGGAAATTCAATGTAATTCATTACCAGATAACTTCATACACAGAATACTAAATTATAAATTCAGACAGGGAAACCAATGGACTTAATCAAATGTAGGTTATTTCAGTAAAGATACTAATGAAATGAAAACCGGAATTAATTGAATAAAAATATCCGAGCCTTGCTTACATCCTTGAAGTTGTACCGCCCGCATGTCCTTTGATATTTAGTAAATGTAAAGTATTTTTTTTTGTTTTATTGTATAAAGTGACGAAACGAGCAACACGTTCACCTGATGGTAAGTGCAACGTCACGGCCCATAACAAATGCTGTGTCACCCAGAATATTTCTGTGTGACACCACACTGCGCCCGTCACCTTGAGACATCAGTTCTTAAGTCTCAAATGCCCAGTGATTACGCTAGTTCACAGTGCCCTTCAAACCGGAACACAGTAATGCTTGCACACTACTGCTTCACGGCAGAATAACTGGCCCTGGGGTGGTACCTACCTAGACGGATTCCTGCATAGGAATCCTACCACCATCAATTGATTGATGACCAAAATGATTACAAAAAAAGATTGGATTAAAGAAATGCATATAGATACGTACATATAGTCACGCCGTTCCTCATATAAGGACAGAGACAACACCCGTAGCCCATTTCTCGGAAACGCGACAAACGAATCATGAGGGGTGGCGAACCGCGTCGCCGCCAGTTTGGTACGTGTCAAAAAATTCTTACTCCCCATTGCGTTCCCACGAGCAGTATAGCGACAGCATTGCATATTGTGGTATTATTCTGCACAAATAAAGAATAACTGGCCTGGGGTGGTTTCCTGCACGGGAAGCCGTCTGTATCGAGACCAGGTTTTTTTATCGTGTCCATAATTTTATCTACTGGTTTCCTATTTCATATCAAAAATCTAGCACTTGTAGTTATTAAGAAAAATATTTTTTTTATGGTTTTAGTGAGGAATGGAAATGACCAAATATTTGAACCTCAATACGATTTTTTTTCTTAAGAGTTAAATGAGCGACATGAGACGTGCACTTTTGGATTTTTAAAGCTTTTTAAACTACACTGGTTCGCAAAACTTGCCTCCGTATTCCCTATCTTGTATGAATTAAATTTTGATATATTGTCTCGTCTAAGAATCATGAATCATAAAGGTTTATCGTATAAAGTTGTAACATAAATATGAGTAACATTTCTCTCTGGAATGGTGTCCATAATTTAGTAAGGAAGAATTTATTACATAATTTGTTCAAGACAAAGCTCAAAGCTACACACAAACGTTATGTGGATTTGATGAGTTCCTTTTGTCGCCGCTATTATAATACTGTGCGTAAGCGTGGGGCAAAAGCGTGGTTGTCCTGTTCTTCAAGAAGGGCGATAATGCCCTCTCGAAGAACTATAGACCGATATCGCTTCTGGGCCGCGTCTATGTGCTATTATCGAGAGTCATTACGAATCGTCTCACAAGCAGACTTGACGACTTCCAGCCTCCCGAACAAACCGGATTCCGAAAAGGCTTCAGTACCATAGACCACATACATACCCTTCGCCAGATTGTACAAAAGACCGAAAAGTACAATCTCCCGCTATGTCTGGCGTATGTGGACTACGAAAAAGCCTTTGATTCCGTCGAAATTTGGGCGGTGCTACAGCCCCACTTCAGCGGTCACGTCTAAATGCATTATCTTTAAAGCTGATACCCGCGTGCACTATGTAGCAAAACCTAGTATAATATACACTACAAAAACATAAACAATCGTGAATAAAAAAAATAAACAAAAAACTATAAATTACATTTAATTTTGTCCACAACAATTGGTGTCAATTCATACCAGGGGTTAGTCAATTCAGCAGTGCCGATGTCGACGGTATATCGAAGTGCTGCAGTGGTAGCTCATGGGCTTAGGCGCTCGCTTAAAATTTCATAGTACGCGTGTGACCTGGGTTCGATTCCCGGTGCCGGCACCACCAAAATTGTTAATTGCGATTTTAAGTGCTAATTTACCACGTGCTCTGTGGTGAAGGAAAACATCGAGAGGAAACCTGCATGTCTGTGAAATAAAAAAATATTTCGAAGACATTTGCAGTCCGCCAACCTGCGTTGGAGCAGCGTGGCGGATTCGTCCTAGCTCCAAAACCCTCTCAGAAATGAGAGGAGGCTTGTGCTCAAGAGTGGGACATTTATAGGCTGAAACTTTACTTTTTTATCAACAGTCTATGTTGAGAACAGGCCTGTCCCCATTATTGTGTAAATTTCGAAGTTGGGAAGGATTCACGCACCTTCACGGTAATTTTTTTTTATGAAAGAAAGTGATGTGACGTGCCAATTTTTCATCTAATGGTAAGTGCAACGTCGCCTATAGCCGCCGCTGTGGTACCCAGATCGTACAATTTCAAAGTTCTGTGTGGGCACCACACTGGGCTCACCCTGAGACATCAGTTCTTAAGTCCCATATGCCAAGTATGATACACATACATAGCAGTAATACTCGTATCTTCGTTACTTGAACGGCCACATTCAAGTAACGAAGATGATGTTACCCCCATCCCGCAATCCCGCAATCGCACTCCTATGAGTGCGATTGCGTAAGCCTTTATAAATATAGAACGCAAGTAATACTCTATGGTGTACAGTGTCCATCAGCCCGAAACACAGTAATGTTGGCACACTACTCAGGTAGTAGGCATTGCGGTGGTACCTACCTAGATGGATTCCTGCATAGAAAGCCTATTACTATTAAAAAGTAAGGAAGATCTTTAATATGTTTAGGAATGTCATCATTAATATTTATGGAAGAAGCATTCCTTGTAACTTATCAGAAGGCGATTAACATTGATCTGTACTCTAAATAAAATTACCTCAAACTGACAGATCAAAAGGGAACAAACTTTTATGAATGATGATGACAGCCTTAAATATAATAAACTTCAAGAGCGATACAGCCTCACCTATGATCCTGTTGATATAAGTCGCCTACGCTTTTCTTCATATTAAAAACTTAATATTTTTTATGTCATTTCATGATCACTGTGGCAGGCGAACAAAATTGTTTTTTGTTTGACATATTACTCTTTTAATGTTTTTTTTTTGATAATAGTGATGGAACGAGCAAAACGTTCACCTGATGGTAAGTGCAACGTCTGCCCATGATAAATGCTGTGTCACCCAGAACATTTCTGTGTGACAACACACTGTGCCCGTCACCCTGAGACATCAGTTCTTAAGTCTCATATGCCCAGTGATTACGCTAGCTCTCAGTGCCCATCAAGCTGAAACACAGTAATGTTTGCACACTACTTCTTCACGGTAAAATATCTGGCCCTGCGGGGCTATTACGTATCCAAAGTGAAGAATAAAAGTGTTGAACGAATATCTGTCAAATAATTGTTTTCATACTGGTTATGGATAACGAAAATGACGATAATTTTTCATATGACGTCTTTTTTGTTAATCATGCGCAGTATACAGACACTTATTTCGCAGATATTCGTTCAGCACTTTTATAAGTGATCATCACTTTGGATACGCAATAGGCCTGCTAGGTAGGTTTAATTTTTAAACTATTTATAACCCGACGTTTCTATCTGTATTATAATACACAAAAACTAAAGAGTTTTTTTTTTGTTTTAACAAGCAAATTGTGCCAATTAAACTTAATTTACTTCATAAATTACTATTTTTTTGATTAGCTATATCGTTTCTCTTTGTATATGCGGAGAGTAAAAAGGAATTTAGAACTGTGAAACTTTCCTGTTTTATCTGTATCATTTTATTCAGTATAATTCTTTAATGAAAAGAAAAATTGATTTGGACATTTTCTATGAAACGTTATAACTACAGTAAAATGTAATTCATGCTAAGTAACTAATTTTGTTTTTGAATTGTTGTAGTAACCTTAAATTAAGGATACACGTTTGGTCTTACATGTTTAACTATACATTTTTATAACTATTATTGTTGTAATTCTTGTTTGTTACTTAAATAAATATAATAAAATAAAATCATTTTAAATGCATACATTTATTTCAGACATGTAGCGTAAAGAAAAAAATCTAAAAATTAACGTTATATTAAAAGTAACAAAGAACATGTAAAACTAATTTCAAAATCTGCTGCAAAACCATTTCGGTTTAGTTAATCAATTAACAAGATTTATTTAAACTAAAGTTTACGTTCTGTTCGTTAACCAACTGGTCGTAAACTACAGTTAGGGAATGAAAACTCATTAGTTTGTTTTTCTTACACTGTGAATAATGAATATCCTTGCAGTTTACTGTTGAAGATGAACACTGCGCCAACTGGCACTTAAAAAAACTGATTTACTATAAAGAATTATCAAAATACCAATAATTCGATACGTTCGGTGTATTTTTTCGATTTTTTATTTTTTAGTCTGGTAGCGTAAGCGCTATCGTTTCCCCGAATGTCACTGATTAGAAAACTGACGAAGTAATTAACATACTTTAATACTTACGTACGTACTTTAGTGATTTTTGTTGTTTCTGTGTACGCTTCGAGTTTTGATGCTGCATGATATTGATAATGTATTAAGCATCTAATGCTCGTCAGTGTACATCGGAAAGTTTTATTGTAGAACGAGATTGTGCTTTTCATTTTGTGTTCAACGTTACAGTAAATCTTTAGTGAACGTGAATTGTCATTTGGGGTCGTCGTTCTTATTCAAATAATCTTTTGAAGAGTTTGCAACTTATCTTGAATGATGAAGTTATTTCTAAAAATTATAAATATATTTATCTGAATTTACTACTTCGACACGACTGTTATATGCCATGAATTTGCATAATGTTGGTAGTAGATGCCACTGCAGGGCATGTGGTTCTGCCGTGAGGCAGTGCTGTGAAAACGTTACTGTTTTTCGGTGTGAAGGGTACTGAGCTAGTGTGATTGCCGAGACACTATTAATAGACAGACTTACAAACAGATAAAGACTTGAAAAACTAATATCTTATTGTGATGAGCGCGTTACCGCCTGTGGACTCATCGATGTTCTGGGTGACCTAGCATTTGTTATGGGCAGTCGTTGCACTTATCGTCAAGTTACTGGTAGTAGGATTCCTATGAAGGCTGCTACACAGACTCATTTTATACAATTTTTTTCCATTTTGTTAATTTTGGGTAATATTATTTTAACTTCTGTGTAATTCCATTTTTTTTCTTGTTTTCTTTTGTATCTATTGTGATTAGACCGTGAATAAATGTTTTTCTTTCTTTCTTTCTTTCGATAACATTCAATCAAATTAGAATCAATTACAATAATCTGCACCCGTCAGCGTTAATCACGGTTTTAGTCAAGCTTTATAGATAATGTTCTATCATAAGCACATTAAAGAAATGTTTTATTGTCTTCGTTTTTTTGTTTTACGTCACAAAAAAATATTAAAAGGATGACTCGGCTCCGCTGCAGGTTATAATGGTCGGAAGTCAACTCGTCACGGTTGCTCTGAGTTGGGGGAAATAAGAAAATCTAACAGCGAAGTTAAAATTAAACTGTGCTCGTTAGATAAATTAGAAACGGGGATTATAGCACCCCAGTGGTTAATAACTTTGCAGTTG
This sequence comes from Luehdorfia chinensis, assembly GCA_019845155.1. Classification (NCBI taxonomy): domain Eukaryota; kingdom Metazoa; phylum Arthropoda; class Insecta; order Lepidoptera; family Papilionidae; genus Luehdorfia; species Luehdorfia chinensis. The sequence goes on from JAHVAK010000103.1 coordinate 14,190,911, forward strand.
TTTCTTATTATTTGTAATGCTGTTGAGCTAGTGGTAGCTTAGGTGCAAAACGCTTGCTTTCTTTTTAAAGACTTGTCTTAGAAAAAAATCACGACAATAACCTTCGCGATTCCCGCCAAGCTATTTCTGCATGTTTATATTGAAATAAAATGAAATATATTTATTCTCTGACGTAAGAAATACAAAGTTCGTTTGTCGAATGTCAATTTTTTTTACAAGTTACCACCATTTTGTAATGAGTTTCCTCTGTACGGAGAAGAAACGGGCGAAAGAAACTCCGCGGGTATCCTCTTTTTTAGACATATTTTCAACATTTTTATTATTGAAATTATGCTATAAAATAAATAGTACCTACATTAGTTATTTTTATTTAGAAACAGTCTGGTAGCGATCGCTTCATTCCCTGGGGTTATTATCGTCCATCGTAATTAATTGCAGTGTTGATATTTTTAAATTAAAAAAAAAAATTTGAAGTTGAAATGTCCCACTGCTGAGCATAGGCCTCCTCTCATTTGTGTAAGGGTTTTGGAGCTAGTAAGAATCAGCCACGCTGCTCCAATGCGGGTTGGCGGACTGCACATGTCTTCGAAATATTTTTTTATTTCTCAAACATGCAGGTTTCCTCGCGATGTTTTCCTTCACCGCCGAGCACGTGGTAAATCACCACTTAAAATGTCAATTAACAATTTTAGTGATGCCGGCACCGGGGATCGAACCCAGGTCACTCGCGTACTATGAAATTTAAAGCGAGCGCCTAGCCCCTGAGCTACCAAGGTAAAGTTAAAACTGCAATGTAATGTCTATGCGATAGAAGACTGGAGTCTCTTAACACAAGTTTTTCATGCTTAAAAGGCGACGCCATTTCCGATTATGGTTTATATTTACCGGTTATATAATTTACTTTTACTTTAAATATCTTTAAATAAGAAATTCTGATTCCTTTAAAAAAGAAAGAGAGCCTGTGAACAGTTATGAGACGTTAATAGGCTGTTACTCCACGACACTTTTACTAACGATCCTGGGTTCGAATCCCAGAGTCAACAAATGTGTGGAAACACAAATTGATAGTTTTCGGGTCTAGGAGTGTTGTGATCGTCCCCGTGTCTCTTTGACACTGCGTCATATCGTCAGATCTTATTGCATGAGCTCTGAAAATAAAAATAAACGAGAAGAAATATTTACAAACAAAAAAAAATACTGAATTAAAATGTATAGAAAATAACGATAACTCAACGGAGGAATACAAAATCAATTTTAATGAAAATGATTTTAAATCAAAAGTAAATCATTTAAATCATTATCAAAAATCTGAAATAGATATACTGCTTAGTAGGTATGAATCAGTTTTTGCGAAAAATAAATACGATGTTGGCACTGTTAATAGATATGAAGCAAGAATAGATTTATTAGTGGACAAATATTGTAGTAAGAGACCTTACAGATGCACGGTAGAAGATAAAAAAGAGATAGAGGAACAAATAGCGAAATTACTAGACAATAAGTTAATAGAAGAATCCTACAGTCCATTTGCGGCACCTGTTACTTTGGCATTTAAAAAAGAAGAAAACAAAAAATGTAGACTTTGTGTAGACTTTAGAGACTTGAATAAAATAGTAGTACCTCAAGCTCAACCGTTTCTATTAATTGAAGACTTAATGATAAAGACGATGAATTGCTAATATTTTTCAATGTTGGACATAAATTCTGCATTTTGGTCAATTCCTCTACGAATCGAAGACCGGAAAAAGACTAGATTCGTAACACAAGAAGGACATTTTCAATGGACATGCTTACCTTATGGATTAAAGACGTCACCAGCAATTTTTCAGAGGATATTAAGTAATATATTAAGGAAGTATAACTTACTGATTTCACTGTTAATTATATAGATGATATTCTTATATTTTCAAAAACTTTTCCTGAACACATTAATCATCTAACACGATTGCTAGATGCAATCAAAATAGAAGGTTTCAGGATAAAATTTACAAAATGCACTTTTGCATCAGACTTAGTAAAATATCTAGGTCATATACACTCAGCGTCACAAAAATCGCACCTCTCTGAGTTTGCGCGAAAAATGGCTGTAATGGCTAGAAACGAATTATATTTATATACATATTGGTATGTTTGAAATGGGTATTTGAATAGCTTTACATTATTAATAAAAAAATCATGAAATCATTAAAACATTTATCATTATAGAGCGTCAAAGCGTTAGTAAGGACGCTAGTTACACCACCTAAAAAGGGTATAAAAGGGTCGATCTGGAAGAAATATGGGCTAGTCGTAATTTAGACTTGACAGTGAACACACGTGAACAAGTAACCCAAATAAGAACAAGTAAAGATGGACACCAGCTCTGAAGAAGCCGCTCAAGTGATTGCCCTATTGCAGTCGGGGATGCGGCAGTGTGACGTTGCTCGACAGTTGAACCTGTCCCGTTTTTCAGTTCGACGGGTGTTCCAACGTTTTCAGCAGACTGGTGGTTATGTTAGAAAACCGGGATCTGGAAGAAAACGGTGCACATCAGAAAGAGATGACCGTTTCATCGTTACGATATGTTTACGAAACCGTTTTACAAATGCTGTTGAGTTGCAACAACAGCTTCGATCAACTCGAAGATCATCTGTGAGTGTTTTTAAGATAAGAAGAAGGTTACACGAAAAGAGTTTAACAGTCCATAGACCTGCTAAAGGTCCAAAACTTACTGCACAGCATCGCAGAGATCGCCTAGAGTTTGCTCGTAATCATTGCGAGTGGACTCTAGAACAGTGGCGGACCGTACTCTTCTCTGATGAGACGAGGGTCTGTCTCTTCTGCAATGACAGACGTAGAAGGGTCTACAGAAGACAAGGGGAGAGGTTCACACAATCCTGCTTCGAAGAATCCGTCGAATACGGAGGTGGCTCGTGTATGTTTTGGGGCGGCATTTCCGTCGACGGGAAAACGGAACTTGTGTGCGTTTCCCGGACTCGGGGTGGCCGTGGGCAAGGGTCATTAAATGCTGGTCGGTACATTACTGAAATCCTGGAGGAACATGTGGTCCCGTATGCTGGTTATGTCGGTGATGGATTCATGTTAATGCATGATAATGCTCATTGCCACACCGCGGCTATTGTACGGGATTATTTACAGGAGGTCGATATCCCTGTTATGCATTGGCCAGCACGAAGTCCAGACCTTAACCCAATAGAACATCTCTGGGATGACCTAAAACGGCGCGTGCGAGCTCGAGATCCAGCTCCAGCCACTCTTCAAGAGCTCCAAGATGTGGTACTTGAAGAGTGGGAACAAATACCCCAAAAGGCTGTTGCGATCCTTGTAAGGTCCATGAAAGATCGCATGGAAGCCGTAATCAAGGCAAGGGTGGGGTAACACTAGGTTTTATGAACTTTTTTTGTATTTATTAAGTTTTTTTTAAAATTATTAATTTGCTAATTTGTACATACCCTGTCTTTTTCTTTAATTTCTCTTTCGTCTCGTTATAAAAGTAAAATTCAATTAAAATTCCTGAAAGCTAATGAAATTACCTTTCGAATGATACCCTCAAACCACAACATTGCAGCATTTGAGACAATAAAAACCTTGCTGTGCTCGCAACCAGTTCTAGAAATATTTGATCAAAATTTACCAATTAATATTTATACAGACGCTTCCTTAGAAGGTGTTGGTGCCATTTTGAAACAGACACAGCCTGATGGAAAAGAAAAACCAGTAGCTTATTTTTCGAAAAAACTAAATGAAGCTCAGAAGAAAAAAAAGCAATATACTTAGAATGTTTAGCCATCAAAGAAGCGGTTAGATACTGGCAATACTGGTTGATAGGTAAATCATTTACAGTTTATTCAGACCACAAACCACGAGAAAACATGAATCTGAAATCTAGAACAGACGAAGAGCTGGGTGACTTAGCATATCGCAATACGAATTTAAAGTAAAATATGCTCCAGGAGAAAAAAATTTGGAAGCAGACTGTCTAAGCAGAAATCCAGTATTGGAATCGCATGAAAATACCGATGAACAATTAAAGGTTATTAACTTGATTAAACTGGAAGATATTGTAAGAGATCAAAGTAAAAATGAAGAAATACAAAATAACAAAAACAAACTTATTATAAAACACAGTATATATCTAAAAAAAGTCAGGAAAACAGAAAAAAATATTCTATCAGAAGAGTTTAGCATCAAACTTTTAGAAAACATTCATGAAAATCTACGCCATATTGGAATTAAACAAATGCAGAAGACGTTTAGTCCGCTCTATTCAGCCAAAAATCTGACGAAAAACATAATAAAAATTTGTAAAACCTGTGAAGTTTGTATAAAGAATATATCAAGAGGACACGAAAAATTTGGCTTGATGTCTCATTTGGGCCCGGCCACAAAGCCATTCGAGATAATCTCTATAGACACCATAGGAGGTTTTGGAGGTTCAAGATCAACGAAAAAATATCTACATCTGTTAGTAGACCACTTTACAAGATACGCTTTTATTCTAACTTCGAAAACTCAGAGTGCAAATGATTTTGTTAAACTAATCATGAATATAACAGAAATGGAGGACATTGGCATGCTTCTTACGGAACAATATCCGGGAATCAATTCGAAAGATTTAAAAAAAATCTTAAGTGACAAGGGGATACCAATCGTCTTCACGGCAGTAAATGCACCATTCTCAAATGGCCTAAATGAAAGACTGAATCAAACTTTAGTTAACAAAATCAGATGCAAAATTAATGAAAAAGGAAAAAAGAGAGCATGGACAACTATAGCCCAAGAATGCGTTAATAAATATAATGACACTAACCATTCAGTGACTGGCTTTACACCAAGTTATCTTTTGTACGGTACAAATGTCACAATTTTACCGAATGAATTAAAGCAAGAAAAGTCGAATGATGACTGGAAGAGAGACAGAAAAACAGCACTTAAAATACAATAAAATCACATAACTACAATAAAACACTATTTGACAAAAAACAAAAATACTATGAATTTAAAGAAGGAGATATGGTATATGTGGAAAATGGAAACAAATTAAACAGGAAGAAATTAGATGAACTGAAAATTGGACCGTACCAAATTGTTGGAAAAATTTCAAACTCAATATGCAGAATAGAAACAGGTCACAAAAAAATTGAATCAAATCTTTTCCATTTAAATGAAACTAATTTTACGGATTTTATCGCGTTTTATTTTATTATTTATAACCCGACGTTTCGAGTGCTTTACAGCACCCATGGTCACGGGCGGACTGAGGTGACAGATGTCCCGATGTCATAGTTAACCCGGAGTACCTTCAGCTTTTAATTATTATTCCTTGTCCGATCTACGCAGAAAGAGCTTACTGTGTCTTGAAGTCTTGCCATATGTCAGAGGAGTCACGGACAAGATTGGCTATATCTTGAAGCGGGCTTCCATAAGAACATTTTTCAAGCCGCCTAAGAAGATAAGTCAGTTTTTACCATCTGTCAAGTGTAACATCCCTCTACAAGATGCAGGAGTATACAAGCTGGATTGTGAATGTGGTCTCTCTTACATAGGGCAAACAAAAAGATCAGTTAAAACCCGCGTAAAAGAACATATAGCTGACGTGAAGCATCGTCGCTCTAGGGAGTCTGTGACCATGTTCTGGATCATCCCAACCATTACATCAGATTTGATAAACCACAAATCCTCGCAAAAGAACACCGATTCCTACCAAGGATGATTCGCGAGGCTATTGAAATTAAAAAACATCCTAATTTTAATAGAGAAGATGGTTGGGTATTACCACCAGCTTGGGATCCTATAATTAATAAAATTAAATCAAAAACCAAGCATACCACTGCAAGACTTCAAGACACAGTAAGCTCTTTCTGCGTAGATCGGACAAGGAATAATAATTAAAAGCTGAAGGTACTCCGGGTTAACTATGACATCGGGACATCTGTCACCTCAGTCCGCCCGTGACCATGGGTGCTGTAAAGCACTCGAAACGTCGGGTTATAAATAATAAAATAAAACGCGATAAAATCCGTAAAATTAGTTTCATTTAAATGTGTAGTGTTCGCGTAAATATAAGAAATCATTATGTCAAATCTTTTCCATATCACAAAACTGATTCCAGTTCCAACAGAAAAGGAATAGACAGAAGAAGCTTAGTAAGAAGCTAGATTTAACGAAAATTTTATTATTAATTTTCTTACCTAAGGGGGGAGATGTAAAGAAAATGTATTTCTTTAATTAATTATTTAGTTAAAGTAGTGTAGGTATCGGAAGTTAAAAGATATAATCTGTATCTCTAGAAAGTCTGTGGAAACGACATATTGATTAACGATTGAATTTAAATAGATGTCATATAAACGGTTAAAATGAATTGGCAATTTAAGAATAATCTTTAAATGTCGTTTCTTTGTTTACAGGTAAGGGTTTTTGAAAAATATTGTAATAGTGTAGTTACATAATTAAAGTTATGCTAAAATAATAAAAACTTTGTTTACAGAGCAACACATTGTTGATTATTTAATTGTAAATCCTAGAAAACAAAAGATAAATAATCTTATATATTTAAAATGACAAAGAGGAAAAATAATTGCTCGCTGGGTTTCTTGTTCTTCCCAGAATGGAGGCTTTTTTTGTAAACCAGTGTAGTTTAAAAAAATTAAAATTATTTTATTCTATGTAATACTGCTATTATTTCACTGGTGGTAGGATTCCTATGCAGGAATTCGTCTAGGTAGGTACCACCCCAGGGCCAGTTAGTCCGCTGTGAAACAGTAGTGTGGAAACATTACTGTGTTTCGGTTTGAAGGGCACTGAGAGCTAGCGTAATCACTGGGCATATGAGATTTAAGAACTCATGTCTCAGGGTGACGGGCGCAATGTGGTGTCACACTGCGCCCGTCACCCTGACAAAATGTTCTGGGTGACACAGCATTTGTTATGCATTATATTGGCAGACGTTGCACTTACCATCAGGTGAATGTTTTGCTCGTTTAGTCACTATATCAAACCAAAATTAAAAAAAAAACTACCTGAAGCTTAATAGTCTGTTATTTAGGTTTTTTATAAATACCGCAGGTACTCTTAGATTTTTCGACATAAAAAGTAACATGTCCGTCTCCAGGGATGCAAGCTATCTCTGTGCCGAATTTGGTCAAAATGCGTTAAAAGGTAACAAACATAATTTGTTTGACATAATAGTAAAAAAAATATTGTTATATGTATTAATAACGTTGTAATATAAATATAGCTTGCCCAAAAACATTCCCTACATTTTATTCATATGGTTTGTCTTTCTGTAATCGAAGGGGAACTGGGGGAGGTCAACAAATTTTCGAATAATGTTTCTGACATCACGTATATTTGTTGGGATCCCGGAAATAAACACAAAAGTGTCACGTGCAGAGCGGGCACAGTTTGATAGGAACGTATCACAAAGCCCGAGTAAAATAACATGTTATTTTTTTTCGTGCTCTTTATATAATAAGACGCAAACGTAAAGAAACATCCGTCGTCTATTGACAAATATTCCTACTTTCGGAGTGAAACAAAACATTTTTGTCATTGAGTGCCGAATGAGCGTCATCACTGTCAGCCCGTTACGGAATGAAGGATTCTTTTAAACCATTGATACCCAAAGTCGTCTATATCGACCCGCAAGGGATTCATGTTAGCCAAATAAATTAGGGCTGCATGAGATTCAACTATTACTTTGTTTTATTGTATAATGTGAAGATACGAGCAAAACGTTCACCTGATGGTAAGTGCAACGTCTGCCCATAACAAATGCTGTGTCACCCAGAACATTTCTGTGTGACACCTCACTGTGCCTGTCACCCTGAGACATCAGATCTTAAGTCTCATATGCCCTGTGATTACGCTAGCTCACAGTGCCCTTCAAACCGAAACACAGCAATATTTGCAGACTACTGCTTAAAGGCAGAATAACTGGCCCTGGGGGGATTTCTGCTCCTTATTAATTTAATAACATGTAATTCGAAAAATTTGTATATATCATAAAATTGTGTAAGTTGTAGGCTTTTTGGTTGCAATACACTTTGAACTTGTAAAATAGCCGTATCATCATGTTACCGACACGCGCAGTAGAAATTCTTGTTCTTGAGAAAAATATGACAAGTGGTCTACAAGACAACAAAGTTTGGGGACCTCTGTTTTAAACCATCACTGTGTCTTTGTCTTCGGCTCTCACTATCATTTATTACTGATCAATAAAAATAAAATATAGTAAAATAATAGTAAAAATAAAATAAAGTAAATAAAATAAAATAATAGCCCTGGCAGCTCAGGGGCTAGGCGCTCGCTTTAAATTTCATAGTATGCGAGTGACCTAGGTTCGATTCCCGGTGCCTACTAAAAATGTTTATTGCAATTTTAAGTGCTGACTTACGTGCGGCGGTGAAGGAAAACATCGTGAGGAAACCTGCATGTCTGAGTAATTAAAAATATTTATGTATAAAAGACATGTGAAGTCCGCCAACCCACATAGGAGCAGCGTGGCGGATTCTTCCTAGCTCCAAAACCCTCTCAGGAATGAGAGGAGGCCTGTGCTCAGTAGTGGGACATTTATAGGCTGAAACTTTACTTTTTTTTAAATAATAAAAATAAAAAAGTCACAAAACTTATTTTAAAATGTCAACCATAATTCGACACAGAGTACTAATTGCCTTACAGAGGTTTGCTTTACAGACTAGAATAACACCTACATCTTTCCTACCGAGGTGTCGTAAGAGGCGTCTATTTCTACGACTAGACTTTATTTGTACAGCATAACACTTAATATGCAATACTGTCACTATACTGCTCGTGGGAACGCAAAGGAGAGTAACAATTTTTAGTACCAAAATGGCGGCGATGCGGTCTGCCACTAGTCATTTATCGTTTCCTGCGGGGACCAAAAGTATGAGTATCGAGACCGTATGTATGTAATATGTATGTAACTTTAATTAAATACGCTTTTTGAATGGAATTTTCAGGTTTTATCGCGTTAAATTCATGGCGTTTTGAGTAATTTACAGCACCCACGATCACAAGGGGACTGAGGCGTAAAGCTAAGCTATCAAACTGGCTACTTTCGGAATAATTCGTAAATTCTTTTATTTCCTAATAGCAAAATTTAACGATACAAACGATGGAATCCGTAGATTTCGTTTTAACGCCTTTTCCCATATGGGTAGGTTTCTCATAATGGGTAGACAGAGGCCACTCACGTAGCCCACTTTTCGCCCTCGCGCTGAACCGAGATGTGACGGGTGGCTAAACACGTCGCCGCCATTATGGTATGAGTCAAAAAGTTACCTCTCCCCATTGCGTTCCCACGAGTAGTATAGTAACAGCATTGCATATATTCTCTGCATACTTATAAATTCCACGAGAATAAAGTCTGTCCGTACACTATCTTAGTCGTCTCCTACGACTCCTCGGTAGGGTAGAGATGGTGCTATTCTGTTCTGCCGGACATTTATCGGCAAATATAAAAATAGAAATACGTAATACCATTTTCACGGCAACATGTGTCATACAACTAAATAGATTATTCAATATTTTTAATCAATCGAAATTATTAATTTTAAGACATTTATTTATTTTTCGTCATATATGTATAGGGGGAGAAAGGATCTTCAAAATGGCGTAACTAACATTAATTTTATTAAGTTACATATTTCATACCTACATTTCATACTAGTTGAACAGATTGTCAACAGATGCACTGTCTACAACTAAATAAATTATTCAATGATTTTAATCATTTTTTTTAACGAAATTATTAATTTTAGACATTTATCTGTCTACAGCTAAATAAATTATTCAATCTTTATAATCAATTTATTTAAATAAATTATTAATTTTAAGACATTTATTTTTTAAGACATTTAGTTTTTCGTCATATAAATATAGAGGGAGAAATGATCTTCAAAATGGCATATTGAACATTAATTTTGTTAAGTTAGACATTTAATAACTAGTATTAAGTTAAATGTTACTTACGTACAAAAAACACCTTTGAGCAAACAAATGTGAGAGCTGTGCAGCCAATCAAACCGTCTCCATCGAGCGCTAGGCTACCACATTGCGTCAACCGACCGCCATGTTTGTTTGTGTGCTTGTTGACAGTTGTCCAATTATACATTGATTAATGAAATTGATGTTCCGAGCCTGGTACTGATAAATCAATTGTTGAAGCGCTGAGTTGTTCATTTTCTCGCTCGCGTTCAAAGAGCTGTGTTTTTCGTTTAAACGAACGTTTAAAAGAACACAATGAACTGTTATTTAATGATAATAATCACTTCTAGATTGAGAATACTAGACTAGAATAATCATCATCATTATTTCAGCCTACTTTTGAACATACGCCTCTACCATGAAAAAACATGTTCCTGAGCCACCTGCATCGATCGACAGACCTTGCAAGTCGTCGCTCTATCTACTTGGGAAAAAAACTTCAGCTGGCTGATCCTTAGAGTTTTGTCGCTTACTTTTTTTTTCTGCGGATATCATCATCGATTCTATTCCGCAGATGAACACTGAGCATAGCCCTTTCCATAGTCCGCTGAGTTACTTTGAGCTTCCTTATGCGGTCTGCCGTGGTGAACTGCGTTTCTGTCTTACTTAAACTTGATATGATTTTTTACAGTTGATAGAATTAGGCGTTACTTTGCGGAAATCCATTACAATGGATTTCCGCAAAATAAAGTAATTTTGGTATTATTCGCATGCAAAATATAAAATGGTGTACATTACTTAGTTTTTGAAGAATCCTAGATAAGGATCGAATAAGTTACCGACAGTATAAAAAGGCAGCTCTTTGGTCGCGCAGCTCCCTGTTTAAAATAACTGAACGAACTGAGGCCGGCCCACTTGGGCACCCTCAGGTCAGTTACTATCGCGCACATTATGACTGTTCAAGCCGAGATCCCCTGTCGGGGGCTGTAGCGCTGCTCATCCATAATAAAAGGTGAAACACGTGTCGTGACTAAAATAAATAAATAAATTAATAATTTCGATTGATTAAAAATATTGAATAATTTATTTAGTTGTAGACAGGGCATCTGTTGACAATCTATTCAAATAACATGCACAATTGCTGTCGGTTAGGGTTCTTTACATTCATTAAAGAAGGTAGATGTCGCCATCTGTTCATGATCGGTGGTAGGATTCCTATGCAGGAATCCGTCTAGGTAGGTACCACCCCAGGGCCAGTTATTCTGCCGTGAAGCAGTAGTGTGCAAACATTACTGAGTTTCGGTTTGAAGGGTACTGAGAGCTAGCGTAATCACTGGGCATATTAGACTTAAGAACTGATGTCTCAAGGTGACGGGCGCATTGTGGTGCCACACTGTTCATGGTGACACAGCATTTGTTATGGGCAGACGCACTTACCATTAGGTGAACGTTTTGCTCGTTTCGTCACCTTATCCAATAAATAAAAAAAAATAAAAAAACCGTGCGAAATATTCGCACGGGTTAGCGCTAGTTTAAGTTAAACATAATGATACAACAAAATGATAACTCAGGGGCCGTGCTTTAGGCATTTCATCTGTCTTCAAATATAAAATGATGTTTATTACCTAGTTTTTGAAGAGCTTCGCCCGCCCTCTTAGAGTAGCGTACACGAGCAAATTAACACCGCCACGGGGAACCGCCACCTGATATCATCCACTACTACTAACACTACCGCTAGGCAATATACACCACTGAAGTCGAGACCACGACACGTGTTTCAGGTCAAAACAAGCTCTACGACAGACAGCCGCCAAGTACACTCGCTTGTGCTTGTGCACGCTACTGTGCGAGGGCGGGCCATTTTGGTATGCATCAAAAAACTCCTCTCCCCATTGCGTTTCCACGAGTAGCAAAGTGACATCATTGCGTAAATTATATGTATACTTATATATTTTGCACGAATATCGGCTATTATATACTATATTGTCGGCTCGGTTGGCGCAGTAGCTAAGCCGTATATATACATAGGTAATAATATAGCTCAGGGGCCTGGTGCTCGCGTTTAATTTCATAGTAAACGAGTAACCTGGGTTCGATCCCCGGTGCTAGCACCTCTAAAATAGTTCTACATTTTTAAGTGCTGATTTACCACGTGCTTAGCGGTTAAGGAACATCGTGAGGAAACCTGCATGTGCGAGGAATAGAAATATTTCGAGGGCATGTGAAGTCCGTCAACCTGCATTTACGGCAGCGTGGCGGACTATTCCCGCCTCCAAATCCCTCTCAGAAATGAGAGGAGGCCTGTGCTCAGCAGTGGGACATTTATAGACTGTTACTTTACTTTTTCTTACATTTTATTAACATCATGAGCTGCTGAAAAAACCTTCACGATTTTAATAAAATCTCCGGTTTCTTGTTAATGATGTTAGTAATCTTTCAAAGCGCCATCGGGAAGCAACCGGCTACGTGCAGACAATCACGGCTAGTTATTAAAGGAAATAGAGGACGATCGACTTCAATGCAGTTCACAATGGTCCGGAAGTCGACTCGTTACAGTTTCTCTCTATTACGGGAAATAAGGAATCGAACAGTCACGTTGGAAGTCGTGACAGCGCGTGTAACGAATTACTCGTAGTAAAAGGAGCTAAATCACCCTGATGGTTTTTTAAATACTGGTGTTATGGTAACAACGTCATATTTTTTTCATCTTTTCAGCCTATCACTAGTCCACTGCTGAACATAGGCTTTTCCCATAGATTGCCACAAAAGCTCGCATTTTTTGGATTTTGCCAAAGTTGCCACGCTTAGCAGGCAGGTTGGCAACCGCAGTTTTTTTATTCATTTGTTATAGGAAGACGCGCCTGCCCATTTCCTTAAATTTCTACCAGTTGTAGCCGCGACTTCGTCCGAGTGGACTTGCATATTTGTTTAGTACAGTTATTTCAAAACAATGTAGTGAAATCAAAAGTAAAGTTTCAGCCTTAAAATTTCCCACTGCTGAGCACAGGCCTCCTCTCATTTCTGAGAAGGTTTTGAAGGTAGGAAGAATCCGCCACGCTGCTCCAATGTGGGTTGGCGGACTGCACATGTCTTCGAAATATTTTTTATTACTCAGGCATGCAGGTTTCCTCACGATGTTTTCCTTGACCGCCGAGCACGTGGTAAATCAGCACTTAAAATTGCAATTAACAATTTTTGTGGTGCCGGCACCGGGAATCGAACCCAGGTCACTCGCGTACTATGAAATTTAAAGCGAGCGCCAAACCCCTGAGCTACCACGAGAAGTATAAACATAATTTAATTACAATTATTAGAAAATCAACAAAAATGGTAATGTATAAAATCTTATTCAAAATGAACTTTACGTGCGCGATCTAAGTCCGAAAGTCAATTAACCGTAAGGTTACTAGCTTACTAATGTCCCACAGCTGAGCGCAGGCCTCCTCTAATTTTTAAGAGGGCTTTGGAGTTGGGAAGAGATCGCGGATTTCACACGTCCTCGAAATGCTTTCATTACTGAGGCATGCAGGTTTCCTCACGATGTTTTTCTCCACCGCTGAACAGCAGACAGCCAAAAAACCTCAAAGTATTTGACAAGTATTTTTTATAATTAATATATAAAACAATGTGTTTGTTTGTCCGATATAAATATTTTGAAAATCTACAAAAGCGTTATAACGTAATGGCTGACGACAATACCCGATCAAAACCATAAAACATTATTACCCTGATAGTAATAAGAAATATCACGTATGTCGCCGACCAGGCTAGACTTTTAGTAGATTAATGACATTAGAAGCTAATAAAAACAAAAGTAACTAAGACTCAACGCCTCAAGTACCTTCAGTGATAACATTTAATAAAAATATAGAAATAAGAAATCCTGGATGCATTTATGAAAGTTTTGGCAACAAGCAAACGGATATTAAGCGTGAGGACGCATCACTACTGTTACAAGTCATTGGTAACACTATATAGAATAATCTACATATGTCGTACTAATTATTGATGAGTAATATAAATGATTATAACAATACTGGTGGTAGGATTCCTATGCAGGAATCCGTCTAGGTAGGTACCACCCCAGGGCCAGTTATTCTGCCGTGAAGAAGTACTGTGCAAACATTACTGTGCTTCGGTTTGAAGGGCACTACGAGCTAGCGTAATCACTGGGTAAATGAGACTTAAGTACTGATGTCTCTGGGTGACGCGCGCAGTGTGGTGTCACACAGAATAGTTCTGGATGACACAGCATTTGTTATGGGTAGACGTTGCACTTACCATCAGGTGAACGTTTTGCTCGTTTCGTCACTATTAAATAAAAAAAAATATACAAATCGTTTTAGAGTATTCTAGTATTCTAATTATTATAAACTATTTATAGAGCCGTGCTAGCTCAGGGGCTAGGCGCTCGCTTTAAATTTTGACAGTATGCGAGTGAGCTGGGTTCGATTCCCGGTGGTTCCGGCATCACAAAAATGCGGAATGAGGAAAGCTGCATGCATGCCTGAGAAATGAAAAATATTTCGAAGACATGTGAAGCCGAGCAGCGTGGCGGGTTCTTCCCGGCTCCAAAACCATCTCAGAAATGAGAGGCCTGTGCTCAACAGTGCGACATTAATAGGCGGTTACTTTTTTTTTATTTATAGGTTAGACAATTTTACGAGACCCATGAATGAAATGGTATTGCGGATTCTCTTACGATACCACATAGTAAACTGCCGGTTAGCGACCTACAACTATAATCTGCGGAGGATCCGTTTCGGCATATGTACTAGCATACTGCCATTCCTCTCCGCCAAGCCAGTGGCGATTCCGTGCCGATAGCTAGCTCATCGTAGGAACGCAATGGGGAGCAAGATTTTCAACTCGTACCAAAATGGCGGCAACGTTGTTCGCAACCCATCACGTCTCATTTCCTGAAAAATGGATCATGGATGTGGTCTCTGCCTACCCCTTGTATGAAAAAAAAGGCTGATTTTATGTATGTGTATCCATTTTAGTGCTCGTGAGATAAGAACGAGAGAAGGGTCAAGCGTATAGTATCTTACGTGATCATCGTACATCTAGACCATCGGCAACGGCTGGGATTCGAATTCTGGAACCGAGTTTCAGCAGTCAGGTACTTTCAGCAGTAAGTCGACGTTGTATATAGCTGGTTTTGGAGTGCACTGATAAGGCTCGGAGTTACACCAGACTCGGGAAGCCAGTGTCTCACTAAGTGATGGCACGGAAGCAATGTAATCTACTGTGTATGTGGTAGGAAAGCAAATGTACTGGTGGTAGGATTCCTATACCAGAATCCGCCTAGGTAGGTACCACACCAGGGCTAGTTATTCTGTTGTAGTCTGGTCTGCTTTGATTATCTTTCAGAGTATTCTTTATACATTTATGTATAATGTATTTAAGCTTCTTTAGTCGTCTCCTCCGTCAGTGACAAACGAAATTCATATTTCTTACGTTGAATAGTAAAGAATTTTCATTTCATTTCATTTCGTCAAGTAGTAGTATGCAAACATTACTGTTTCAGTCTGAAAGGCACTGATAGCTAGTGTGCTCACGGGGCATATGAGAGTTAAGAACTGATGCCTCATGGTGACGAGAGCAGTGGGCCGCTAAACAGAACTTCCCAATGCAAAGTTCTGCATGACGCTGCAACTGTTATGGGCAGCCACGCCTACCAGGTTAACAATTTGCTGGTCTCGTAGCTTGCTTACAACAGCTGCCGGCAGCGGTTTTCCGGACCGATACGAGTTAGGGACCTTAAAGATAAGAGTACTCTTCTCTCAAAAGCTCGCAACGCACCCGTAATTCTGCTGATAATACGGATCTCCAAGAGCAGCGCTTGCTCGTTTTCCCCTCTTCTATAAAAATAATAATCTAAATAATAAAAATACTGTACTCCGCACACATACTCGGCGGCCGTCTGTCGTAGTCTATGACGCTTGATAATGCCTCGTTTTGGGGCGAAACACGTGTCGTGTTCTCGACTTTAGTGGTGTATATTATCTAGTGGTAGTATTGTAGTGGTTGATGGAGGGTCCCTGGTGGCGTTTCCTGGTGGCGTTGTTAGTTTGCTTGTGCACGCTACTGAGGGAGGGCGGGCGGTGCTCTTCAAAAAACTAGGTAACATACACCATTTTTATATTTTGCATGCGGATCTTCGCAAATTAACTTACTTTCCTTCATTATAATGGATTTCCGCAAAGTAACGCCTGATTCTATTAACTAAATTATTATTTAATTAAAAAACCGACTTCAACGTAGTAGCTCCTACATGCTTTCGCGAATTTAAGAGTTTTAATGATTTTCTCATGGATCCCATTATCAGAACTTGACCAAATTTGTATGGGGCCGAGTATAACCAATTCAACTAAAAAAATATTAGTTAAAATCGGTTCACAGTTGGCGAAGATATCGCGTAACATACACACAACAAATATTCAGTCGAATTGAAAACCTTTTTTGAAGGCGGTGAGGGTGATTTTCACTACTGCTTTTGATGGAATTAATTTACTTATTGTTTACAGTTCCGACATTGTTGTTATGGAAACTCCACAATAATTGACACATCAGTTAAATAATCAATTGAGTCAATTTGAACTGTCTGTAAACACAAATCCAATGGAGCAGTTAACAAATACCTCGTCTTAGTTGAGCGCTACTTGAAGACTGTTTGATTTGCTCCAGAGTAGTATTAAAGCAAATACAATTAAACAAATTAATCGCTATATTGGTGGACATTATGCAAAGTTACTCGTAACAATCCTACTGTAAGGTTTGAATATTAGGTCGGGGAAAACATTCTTTTTGCATACAGTATTTATAAACTTGTAACAAAATCTCTTTGGCTGTACTATTTGTATCTGTCTGGTTTAGATGACATTAAAAAAGTTTATTTTCAAAAAAAAAGAAACAAATTAGTAAAATTTTGTTTACAGCTATTTTTCATTTGTTTTTCTTTCTATCAAAATAAGTGGATATAATGAAGATATTCGATATATTTTAAAAAATTACTACAAAAAAGGGGAAACTGCAACGCAAGCCGCGAAAAAAATTAGTGACGTTTATGGACCTTACTGGTGGTAGGATTCCTATGCAGGAATCCATCTAGTTAGGTACCACCACAGGGCCAGTTATTCTGCCGTGAAGCAGTAGTGTGCAAGCATTACTGTGTTTCGGTTTAAAGGGCACTGTGAGCTAGCGTAATCACTGGGCATATGAGACTTAAGAACTGATGTCTCAGGGTGACGGGCGCAGTGCGGTGTCACACAGTAATTTTCTGGGTGATACAGCATTTGTTATGGGCAGACGTTGCACTTACCATCATATGAACGTTTTGCTCGTTCCGTCACTTTTATGAAATAAAATAAAAAAAAAAACCTAATGCAGTGTCAGTAAGAGTAGCTCAAAGTTGGTTTAAGCGTTTTCAATCCGAGGTTTTTGATGTCAAAAATGCACCTTGTTCTGGTCTGTTACGCATAAAATGGCAGTTATTTTCGAAAAAGTGAAGAAAGATCGATATATCAGTAGTTACGACATAGCTGAAGAACTGGGAATTGACCACGGTTTTGAATCATTTAAACCGAACCGTTTTTGAAGAGATTGATGAACTGGTCATAAAAAGTGGATCACGTACGACAAGAACGTGCGTAAGAGGTCGTGGTCAAAAGTCTGACCGGCTTCACACACTGTGCCAAAACCCGGGTTAACTCGCAATATGGTGATGCTGTGTGTATGGTGGGATTCGACGACCGTTGGTCATTATGAGCTTTTACCGCCCGGAAAAACCATCGATTTGGATCTCTACTGCCAATAACTGATGAGAATAAGAGAAGAAGTTGGGAGAAAGCGGCCGGAATTGATCAGTAGAAAGGGTGTCCTTCATCACGACAACGCTAGTCCACACACATCTTTAGCCACTCAGCAAAAATTAAGAGAGTTTGGCTGGGAGGTGTTAATACATCCGCTATATAGCCCTGACCTGTTTCGGTCTCTTCAGAATTATTTAAGTAGTGTCAGGTGTCAGGTTATCAAGAGAGGACTGCTAAAACTACTTGTTGAACCGAAGCAAAAGCTGTACCTAGAAATTACTTATTATTCTGTATGTATAGTTGCGGACCCCTGGTGGTACACTGGTGGTAGGATTCCTATGCAGGAATCCGTCTAGGTAGGTACCACCCCAGGGCCAGTTATTCTGCCGTGAAGCAGTAGTGTGCAAACATTACTGTTTCGGTTTGAAGGGCACTGTGAGCTAGCGTAATCACTGGGCATTTGATATTCCAGTGTGGTGTCACACAGTAATTTTCTGGGTGACACAGCGTTTGTTGTGGGTGGATGTTGCACTTACCATAAGTTGAACGGTTTGCTCGTTTCGGCACTTTATACAATAAAGAAAAAAAAACTGCTAGAGATATTCTTATTCTATTGGAAATAGAAGCTAAAGAAGATTTAAGCTAGAAAGGGTCCGCGGAGGACATGACAAAACAACATTTAAAATTAATATGAGGCCTGATGAATGAAATTGCGGGAACTCGATGGATGCAGGTGGCTCAGGACCGTGCTTTGTGGCAATCTATGGGGGAGGCCTATGTTCAACAGTGGACTAAGATAGGCTGAAATGATGATGATGATGATGAATGAAAAGGTCCCTAAGATTTTACGCCTGTGATTAACGAATGAACTTGGAAGCCTGAATTAAAAAATACTGTTCAATTACCTCAAGAACTTGGAAGTTCTTCTACGATTTTAATTAAATTCTTTCGCTTAATGTTACAAGTTTAATCCACTCTATTAAGAAAGAACGTACATTTCTTCAACTACTGCTCAATTAAATTCACGTAATTGTCTTTAATTTTTTTTTAATTGTTTGTTTCTATAAAGATGACCAAGTGTTTGTATCCCACAGTATACTTTACGGGTGGTACGATTTCTAGAAAGGAGTCCGTCTTGGTGTGGTGAAATATTACTGTGCAAATAGTCGGCTCGGTTGGCGCAGTGGCTAAGCCCCACGCCACAGGAGAAATCCTACTGTGGGGCTTCGTTTTTTAAAAAAAAAAATATTAATGTGTTCTCATCTAAGGAGCACTATTAGCTAGTGTAATTACTTAGCACATGAGACCTAAAAATGAATGTCTCAGGGTGACGAGCGCAGAGTTGCTCCACACAGAAATGTTCCGAGTGACATGGCATTAGTTATGGGCAGACGATGCATTTTCCATCAGGTAAACGTTATGCTCGTTTCGTCGCTTTATCCTATTTTGCTAAGATCCGCATGGAAAATATAAAATAGTCTATGTTACCTAGTTTTGAAGATATCCTCTACCGCTACATATATGGTGCCGGTGCCGGTGGCGGCGTTAGTTTGTTTGTGAACTTTACTGTAGGAGGGCGGGCGGTGCTGTTCAAAACTAGGTAATATACACCATTTTATATTTTGGATGCGGATCTTAGCAAATTAACTTTCTTCCCTTCATTATAATGGATTTCCGCAAAGTAACGCCAGATTCTATTAACTATATTACTTTAATAAAATAAGACAATTTCACGATCTGTATCGGAATTCTATGCCGCGGGTTCTGGGTTTGAATCACATCCGGAGACAAAATTTGTGTGTATACGTGTGTGTGTATGAATATATATGTATAAATGTATTTAGTTACTGTGCATTTTAAAATCGGATAGTTATCTTGTTTCCTTCCACTTATTTTTTTATGTTTATTTAAACTTTGTCTATCCGTCTTAGCTCTAAGTGCCCTTGGCATGTTCTCTGCTCAACCCAAAGGTAGACTAGTAGAGCATGCCTCTAGGCATTAAGTTCGCCTTTTTTACACTTGAGCGAATGAAGTTTAAATAAATAAATTTTCCCTGTGTCTCTCCCTGTGTGATACTGCTTCCTAGCATTATCGTATAGGATTAAACCAGGTGCGGAAATTAAGCTGTTGACCGTGTGGTAGCGGCATAAGAGAAATCTACAACCCCATGTCATCCTGCGGGTGTCGTAAAAGTCGACAGAAGGAAAATAAAAACCAGGAGATGGGCAGCAGCATCTTGCTGGAACATCTGAATAAATAAACAGCGGTTGCCAAGCGTGGCAACTATGACAAAATCCCCCCAAAATGAAAGCTACAAACTTTTATAGCACTATGGGGGAGGCTCGTGTTCAACAGTGAAATGATAATGAATTTTTTTTATTGGTTCAAGTGATGAAACGAGCAATACGTTCACCTGATGCTAAGTGCAACGTCTGCCCATAACAAATGCTGTAACCAGCCAGAAAATTAAAAAATAAACAATAAAGCTGTATTTTACTTAATTAAGTTAGGTATTGTATGTCATCATAGAAACACATACGACTCCCTCGTAGGACCCATTGACAATTAGCTACGATCAGCTATTGTCGCATGTTAATTCAGTACTTGAAACAATTACAGTACACGCAATTATTTGCAGAGCTCGTCGTATCGAGTCAAGTAAATTGAGTACAGTATTTGTCAAGTAATGGCGTGGAATAATTTACAATAGTAATGGGCATTTAAGTCATGGATCTATTCACTTCTGCTAATTAAAGTGTAAACATATTATTACATAGCAAAGATGTAAGTTCAGAATCATCATCATTTAAGCCTATCACTGGTCCACTGATGAACATAGGCCTCCCTCACATTCCACAAAAAATTGTAGCTCTCATTTATGGATGATTTTGCCATAATCGCCACGCTTGGCAGGCGGCTTGGCAACCGCAGTTTATTTATTCAGATGTTCCAGGAAGATGCTGCTGCACATCTACTGGTTTTCATTTTCCCTCCGTCGACCTTTACGACACTCACGGGATGGGATGAGGTGGTAGATTCTCTTAGGCCGCCACCATACCTTACAGGAAGGCACGGCACTTATGAAATGAAATATATTTATTCTCCGACGTAAGAAATTCGGATTTCGTTTGTCAAATGTCATTTTTTACAATCTACCACCGTTTTTTTTATGGAGGCAAACATTTTTATGGGGGCAAACACTCACCTGATGGTACGAGTAAGTGATCACCGCCGCTCATGAACATCTACAATATCAGAGGAATAGCAGATGCGTTGCCGGCCTGTGAGCCTTTCTTAATGACGCTAAAACATTCAAGTTATATTTATATTATGCTAGCTGACCCGCCCACGGCTTCGCACGGAAGTTATTGATATGTTAAAGTGTGTAATAGAGAATACACCAGCGCGTTCAACCGTTTAGATGTAAATGTTCGTACAATCCAAGACAATAAGTCTTCTAGTTTCGTAGATATTGGATGTGTCAATATAATAGAAAATTCGTTCGACGTCGTCCGCGTGGATATAGGTTTTTTTAAATATTCCGTGGGAACTATTTGATTTTCCGGAATAAAAAATGTCCGTCTCCAGGATGCAAGCTTTACCTGTGCCGAATTTCGTAAATTCGGTTCAATGTTTAAGCTGTGAATAGGTATAGTTAATAGAATCAGGCGTTACTTTGCGGAAATCCATTATAATGAAGAAAAGTAAGTTACTTTGCTAAGATCCGCATGCAAAATATAAAAATGGTGTATATTACCTAGTTTTTTGAAGTGCACCACCCGCCCTCCCTCAGTAGCGTGCACAAGCAAACTAACACCGCCACCAGGTACCCTCCACCAACCACTACAATACCACCACTAGATAATATACACCACTGAAGTCGAGAACACGACACGTGTTTCGCCCCAAAACGAGGCATTATCAAGCGTAATAGACTCTACGACAGACGGCCGCCGAGTGAGCGGCGCGGTCAAAGAGCTGCCTATTTATACTACAGGTGACGCAAACGGCCCCCACCTACGACATTGCGATTACAATATCGTGATAGCGACCGCTTGCTCACACAATCCACCACCCGAATTACATAAGCAGCCGTTTGCGACCGAATTGATAGCAAACGACTACTTAGAGTATATTTAAACTTTAAGTACTGGATTTAAAGATATTTAAAAGTGGTGAATTCGAGACGTTTGTTTGTTCATTCAGCAGTGCAATGTTATTATTTTTATTTTTAATTATTTCTAATTGTTCCAGCACACACAGCCGAAGCCCCTTGTCGCAAATATGTAGGACTTTAAATGTGTGGTCGCTAGTCAGGTTATGCCCAGTTTCCAAAAGATGTTTTGCGAAGTGTGATCTGTCGGGATTGCAATTTCTGTACGCGGCCAAATGCTCCTTGTATCGGGTATCGAAATTGCGACCAGTCTGACCCACGTAAACGGCGCTGCATTCACTGCAAACAAGTCTATAAACGCCGGATTTTTGGCGTTCATCAATTTTGTCTTTGACGTTACAAGCCCCACTCAGCGAATTGCTTGTCCTGAACGCAACGTAAACATCGTTACGCCTAAGAGTCCTTGCTATTCTCTCAGATACAGGACCCAAGTAGGTCAAACTGCTCACATATCGTCGAACACTTCGGGATGTAGCCGCGTACAGATCTTTGCGAACTATATGAATTTGTTTCTTTTTTATAATGGTGTTAATAATATTTTTTGAATAACCGTTAGAGACCGCAATCTGATAGATGATTTGGAGCTCCTTGGCATAATTATCCTTATTCAGAGGTACGGCCAATAGACGATTAACGTAACTATGGAAAGCGGCCAATTTATGTTGCCAAGGGTGACACGATGACGCGGGGATGACAGAATCTGTGTGGGTCGGTTTGCGGTAAATTTGAAAATCATGGGTGCCGTTTTTATGGGATATTGAAATATCTAGAAAGTTTAGAGTACAGTCTTGTTCCAATTCCATCTTAAATTTTATTTTGGGGTGAATTTTGTTTAATTTATTAAAGAAAACGTCCAGTTGTCTTCGGGTACCTGTCCAGCAAATGATAATGTCGTCTACATATCTGTAGTAGTAAAGGATATTTTTATCGACAACTATGTTTAGTTTTTCATAGTTATCCATAAATACATCCCCCATAAGAGGACTAATCCAAATTATAGTCTTAAAAACAGTTTAGATCTCATTTCTAAAATTAAAGATATTCATTTACCCCCCAAATCCATTCTATTATCTTTAGACGTTGAGAGTCTTTTTACAAATGTCCCCCCACAAGACTGTTTGCGTATACTCGCAGATCATTTTAATAAACGTCGTCTACATCCCGGGGAAACAAAAGATCTTCTAAATTTGACTTCTCTTTGTATGAAACAGAACTATTTTCGGTTTGACAACCAATTCTATTTACAAAGAGAAGGTCTAGCAATGGGGTCCCCATTAAGTCCTCTTATGGCGGATGTATTTATGGATAACTATGAAAAACTAAACATAGTTGTCGATAAAAATATCCTTTACTACTACAGATATGTAGACGACATTATCATTTGCTGGACAGGTACCCGAAGACAACTGGACGTTTTCTTTAATAAATTAAACAAAATTCACTCCAAAATAAAATTTAAGATGGAATTGGAACAAGACTGTACTCTTAACTTTCTAGATATTTCAATATCCCATAAAAACGGCACCCATGATTTTCAAATTTACCGCAAACCGACCCACACAGATTCTGTCATCCCCGCGTCATCGTGTCACCCTTGGCAACATAAATTGGCCGCTTTCCATAGTTACGTTAATCGTCTATTGGCCGTACCTCTGAATAAGGATAATTATGCCAAGGAGCTCCAAATCATCTATCAGATTGCGGTCTCTAACGGTTATTCAAAAAATATTATTAACACCATTATAAAAAAGAAACAAATTCATATAGTTCGCAAAGATCTGTACGCGGCTACATCCCGAAGTGTTCGACGATATGTGAGCAGTTTGACCTACTTGGGTCCTGTATCTGAGAGAATAGCAAGGACTCTTAGGCGTAACGATGTTTACGTTGCGTTCAGGACAAGCAATTCGCTGAGTGGGGCTTGTAACGTCAAAGACAAAATTGATGAACGCCAAAAATCCGGCGTTTATAGACTTGTTTGCAGTGAATGCAGCGCCGTTTACGTGGGTCAGACTGGTCGCAATTTCGATACCCGATACAAGGAGCATTTGGCCGCGTACAGAAATTGCAATCCCGACAGATCACACTTCGCAAAACATCTTTTGGAAACTGGGCATAACCTGACTAGCGACCACACATTTAAAGTCCTACATATTTGCGACAAGGGGCTTCGGCTGTGTGTGCTGGAACAATTAGAAATAATTAAAAATAAAAATAATAACATTGCACTGCTGAATGAACAAACAAACGTCTCGAATTCACCACTTTTAAATATCTTTAAATCCAGTACTTAAAGTTTAAATATACTCTAAGTAGTCGTTTGCTATCAATTCGGTCGCAAACGGCTGCTTATGTAATTCGGGTGGTGGATTGTGTGAGCAAGCGGTCGCTATCACGATATTGTAATCGCAATGTCGTAGGTGGGGGCCGTTTGCGTCACCTGTAGTATAAATAGGCAGCTCTTTGACCGCGCCGCTCACTCGGCGGCCGTCTGTCGTAGAGTCTATTACGCTTGATAATGCCTCGTTTTGGGGCGAAACACGTGTCGTGTTCTCGACTTCAGTGGTGTATATTATCTAGTGGTGGTATTGTAGTGGTTGGTGGAGGGTACCTGGTGGCGGTTCCTGGTGGCGGTGTTAGTTTGCTTGTGCACGCTACTGAGGGAGGGCGGGTGGTGCACTTCAAAAAACTAGGTAATATACACTATTTTTATATTTTGCATGCGGATCTTAGCAAAGTAACTTACTTTTCTTCATTACTGTGAATTGGTAACAAACAGACAGAGGGACTGAAATAGTATTCATAGTATATTGAAGATTTATTTATATTAGTTGCTTGAGTAGGTCCCGAACAAAAAAAACATTGCTGAAAGTAAATCCTATGGATCAACGAACTAGTTTTTCTCTTTTTTTATTAGATAAAGTAACGAGGCGAGCAAAACGTTCACCTAATGGTAAGTGCAATGTCTGCCCATTGCAAATGCTGTGTCTCACAGTATTTTTAAAGTTACAGAGACTTTACTAGTAGTTTTGCTGGTGGTAGGTTACCTATACAGGAATCGGTATAGATAAGACCTGTTCATTATTAGGTAGCAAAACAGTAGTGTGCAAACATTACTGTGTTTCTGTCGGAATGGCTCTGAGAGCTAGTGTAATTACTGGGCATATAAGACTTAAGAACTGATGTCTCAGGATAATGTGCACAGTGTTAGTTACTTATTTATTTATTTATTTATTTTTTAAGGGAAACATACAAATGACATAATTTATAAATAACAAAAACAGCTGTAGCACATAAACCAATAAAGTTTCCACAGATAATTAGAACTTACAAACTAAACACCGTCAATGCATTTATTTACAAAAATTAAAAAAAAAGCACACGAATTTATAGGGGTTACACGGCATTTGTTATAGGCAGATGAGACATTAACGATTTGGTCTAGTCACTCTCTCCTATAAAAAAAAGAGAAGAAGATATAGGAATTAGCTATCGCATCAATAACTACTTTTATTGTAATATGTTTCTTTTATTGGATAAAATGAAGAAGACGTCTCTTTACCTAAAGGAAAATAAAAAAAATATTCATGAAAATAAATCGAGACATTATTCATCAAAATTGCACCTACAGGATTCAAGGCGCAGATTTAAATTTCTTCCGACGGTCCCAAAGCGACTTCTTTCATATGTTTTCGCGCCACACCTTATACTTTTTCCGAGGTAAAATGTTACGTCACTTTTATGGATATTACATTTTGCATGTCATGTTTCTTCTTCTTTTTTGATCCTGGCATTTATCTGCCACATCGAGGTGGTGGCGGCTCGTTAAAAGAATACTACCACTCCATCTCATCCAATGGATCTCGTAAGAGGCGAGTAAGGAATTAAACTGCACTGTGCACCCAACGGCGCATGGTGGCGATGGGCTCACCACCTATCACACCAAGTGCATTATATTATTTTGGTGAAACGTGGATTGTGGCAGTCATCTGTTTTTGCAGTGAGTGCCCAGTCTCTGACTACCCCTTATGGAATACAGTCGTGATCTTATGTATGTATGTATGTATCGAGGCATTTTTGCCAATGTCGGCTGATCATTTAATTATATCAAAGACTTAATTTCGATCGATAGTCAAATGATAGTTGTCTTTTACTGAAGATTTGCTGGACTGATGAATGATGATAGAGATGAAGATTTGCTGGACTGGTGGAGAGAAACGAAAAGTACAATTTTGGTGTCGAATTGAATTTGTACACTGTACACTTTCACGACCACTTGCTGCTTTAATATAATATCAATATTAAACATCAAAACTCAAAATATACACGGAAATTACAAAACTAAGTAAAAACACTACCGCCACTTTAAGTTGGCGCCCAAAGTCCCACAGCATATTCGTATAGTCCGATTAGTAAA
Organism: Luehdorfia chinensis; assembly: GCA_019845155.1. NCBI lineage: Eukaryota > Metazoa > Arthropoda > Insecta > Lepidoptera > Papilionidae > Luehdorfia > Luehdorfia chinensis. The sequence goes on from JAHVAK010000103.1 coordinate 14,217,264, forward strand.
ACGTATTCGGAAACACCGTCTGGAAAACCAACGTATATGACCGGCTTAGAGTATAAAATATTTCTAAATGCGGCCCTGACGTTTGCATCATCATTTCATCATTTCAGCCTACCATAGTCCACTGTTGAACATAGGCCTCCCCTATAGATTGCCACAAAACACGGTCCTGAGCCACCTGCATCCATCGACTTCCTGCAAAACCGTGTAGGTCGTCGCTCCATCTAGTGGGGGGTCGCCCTACACTGACGTTTGCATGACTGTGAGTAATTTTTGTATGTAGGAACATTGCCACGCATTTCTGATTGATATATTTAGTCTGCTGCTATAAAGTGACGAGACGAGCAAAGTGTTCACATGATGTTAACTGCAAGGTCTGGCCATAACAAAGTCGCAGAAAATTCAACAAAGTGATCGTGCGTTGTAAAATATTCTTGGAAGAGTGTTGGAATGCCAACAATCAAGGGGTTGTTGTTGGTTGGCGTTCCACATTACCAAAAAAAGATGCGTCTGCCCTTTCGCCAACTTAGAGAAGCCTTAAAAAAAAGTAAAGTTTCAGCCTATAAATGTCCCACTGCTGAGCACAGGACACACAGCACACCTCACACAGCACGAGGGTTTTGGAGCTAGAAAGAATGCGCCACGCTGTTCCAATGCGGGTTGGCGGACTGTACACGTCTTCGAAATAATTTTTTTATTTCTCAGAGACGCAGGTTTCCCCACGATGTTTTCTTCACAGCCGAGCACGTGGTATATCAGCAATTAAAATTGCAATTAACAATTTTAGCGGTGCCGGCACCGGGAATCGAACCCAAGTCACTCGCGTACTATGAAAATTAAAGCGAGCGCCTAGTCCCTGAGCTACCACGGCTTTTTCCAGCAGCAAACGATGATGATAACGACCATATATAGTTTTAAAATTTCTTTTTCATAAATGAACGCCAACTAATGCCTAAGGCAGGCCATTTCAAGCAATCGTGTCTGGATGCGACTATTAAGTGCAAGGTAAATAAAGCTGAGTAAAACAAATACGGCTTCGAGTGGACAAACGGACCGTTGCCACGTATTTCCGCACACAGCGCCATATAAGCTGGCAGCTGTTTATTTTTAAGCAACGTGTTTGTACTTTTAAATTGTAGATGCGGAAAGCTGGTTTTCTATGCGGGATTCACGCTCCACGTCGTGTCGAAAAGCAAATATCGCTCTGCTATTACAAAATCGTTGTTTTTTTATTGGATCAAGTGTTGAAACGAGCAAAACATCAACCTAGTCAGTGCAACGTCTGCCCATAGCAAATTCTGTGTCATCCAGAACATTTATGTGTGGCACTACACTGCGCCCATCGCCCTGAGACATCAGTTCTTAAGTCTCATATACCCAGTGATTACACTAACTCACAGTTCCCTTCAAACCGAAACACAGTAACACGAAAATGTATGTATTTCCAGAATCGGCGAAAAATTTAATCCCATCTATCTGAAACTCAGTAAAAAAATGTCTCATGACTCTATTTATTGGCTGCTTCTTTAAATTTCTTGAAAACTGTAACGGTCGCGGTGACGCGTAGATAATACAAGTTTGAGATGCAAATTTGATAATGCCTATTTTTTTTAGATACTACACTTTTGTATTACATAAATTTCACATTCACAACACAATCAGATCCGAAAACTAACAATTTGTATTTTTGCGGAAATATTGATTCGGCTGGAATTCGAACCCAGCAACAGCGGCTTTGAAGTCAGGTACTCTGACCACAATGCCAAGAGGTTGTCGTGTTTATATTCTATATGACAAAAAGAAAAAATTATTTATTAAACATAGTGTCAAATAAGTCTTAGACCATGCCTATTTCCCTCGGTTAAAAATTATTAGCCATGTGGTAGCGGCTCGTTAAAAGAATACTACCACTCCATCTCATCCAATGGATCTCGTAAAAGGCGAGTAAGGAATTAAACTGCTCTGTGCACCCAACAGCGCATGGTGGCGATGGGCTCACCACCGATCACACCAAGTGCATTATATTGTTTTGGTGAAACGTGGATTGTGGCAGTCATCTGTTTTTGCCCAATTTATGACTACCCCTTATGGGATACAGTCGTGATCTTATGTTATGTATGTATGTAAAAATTAAAAGAAATAATTAAAGAACGATCTATCTCGATTGTTATTTGTATCTGTTTGATTATGACGTCCGACGACTGCGTTTGGTTTGAGCATCTGATTCTACGTCACGGGTCCTGGGAATCATTTTTGTTCTTCTATCTTGATCGTCCTTCTCAGTAATTATGTTGGAAGTCAGGCCAGGCGTATGCATCCGTCCAACTTAAACGGCAGCTTATCAGAAATATCTATATATAATAGCATTGACCAAGGTTGCCACGGATGCCGCCGAGGTAACGACGGTATCAGCACCGGTATTTTCCTACCACAAACGGGGCCTTAGGAATCGCGGGCAATCGGAATAGGGGACAGCTCTGGAGGGAGCATGTTTGCATGTCGCCTATTCATTAATTCGCGGCGCGCAATAGTCAATAATCACACCGCGTACACACGATTCAACCGTGTTCCAGGGCGGTTCTCACCGCCCAGAGTTACCGACACACAAGTCGACAGTCCGAATGGACGCGCGCAGCCTCCGCCTTCCCGCCAGCCTTCTCTCGGATGGTCATTAGACGACTTAAAATATTTAAGATTTGCGAAATCGCGAAAGCACGCAGCGAACGCGACACAGTCCGAACTTCGAGGTTTTTGTAGGAGTTTTTATTTATTTATATATGTTTGGGTCAAACCAAACCCGGCACGCGGGTCCCTGGCCCGCGAGCACAGTATCCGATAAAGCTGTAAAAGCCGAGAAGGCTAACAGCAATTACATCACCGAAAATATAAATATATCATTAATTCATAGACGGAGCAACGCTGCGTCTCTTTCACCGCGGTGGGATCGTTAAGCAAAACGCCCTAGGTGTCCTTGACACAAAAACATTTGGTGAGCACAGAGCTGCTTTCTCTCTAGCACGAGCTAGCTTGACCACGAGCTTTTTACCCTCTTCTGTGTAAATCTGGTCATACAGAGGATTAAGTTGAATATGCCGAGATTTCGCTGCGGTAGGTTTAGCGGTTTGCTTTGCGACATTGTAAGCTTCACGATCTTCGAGAGAGAGGATTTGTTGCCACTGCTTAGAGCTTAACTGATCTCTGTAATATGTAATGTCGATTTTTGTATTCAACATCTAAAAATATTTTTTTATTTTATTTCATAAAGTGACGAAACGAGCAAAACGCGCACCTGATGTTAAGTGCAACGTCTGCCCGTAACAAATTCTGTGTCACCCAGAACATTTCTGTGAGACGCCGCACTGCGCTCATCACCCTGAGCCCTCAGCTTTTAAGTTTCATATGCCCAGTGATTACGCTAGCTCTCAGTGCCCTTTAAACCGAAACCAATTAGTTTCCCTAACAAAATAAAATAAAAATAAACCTCACGTTATAATATTATATACAGTAATGTACTATCTCGTGAGCGGGGTTCAATATTACTTCGAGTAACGTGTTATCTTTGAAACAGCGTGAATATAACAGGGTCTGTAGTAGGGTTATCCGTTTATTCCCGTATATCTCTGGCGTAAGTTACAATCTCACTTTAGAAAATATACTATCTTCAAGACGGGTAAAATATTTCTTAGTATAACAAACTAATTTTAAATAATGTTTAAATATTACTTTAGCCACGATTAAAGTAATAGGAACATTAAATTCTCTATTGCTAGGCATAAGCCTCGTCTTATATCTGAAACTATATTTATATATAGTCTTTGGAGCCCAGAGCGGTAGACTTCAGATGTAGATTTTTTTTTTATTGCAAAATTTTCAATTTCCTTTGCAAAGTATTTGTATTGTAGGTAATTAGTAGCTATGAAACGCAGCTGCTGAGCGAAATTAGTTTGCATTGCAATGAGGAAGAACGGTTAATTTTGTCTACGAGTTCGAATTCATTTGGACACGAGCCAACATCAGAATTTTTAGTGTTTCATTTAAATGTAAAGTTTTCAACGGAAAACTTAATATTCTAGTATTTGATGATTGTTATTATAGGGCCGTGTGGTGGCGGCTCGTTAAAAGAATACTACCACTCTATCTCATCCAATGGATCTCGTAAAAGGCGAGTAAGGAATTAAACTGCACTGTGCACCCAACAGCGCATGGTGGCGATGGGCTCACCACCTATCACACCAAGTGCATTATATTGTTTTGGTGAAACGTGGATTGTGGCAGTCATCTGCTTTTGCAGTGAGTGCCCAGTCTCTGACTACCCCTTATGGGATACAGTCGTGACCTTATGTATCTATGTATGTATGTTATTATAGGGAACCGCCAAATAAATATAACGTCGTATAGAGCGAAATATGGAAATATTCTGAGTAACACGGCATCTGTTATGGGCGCTTACCATCAGTTGAACGTTTTGGTCGTCTTGTCACCTTATCAAATATAAAGAAAAAGAAAAGAGCGATCGTAATGTTTGTATGTTGAATGGGGCACCGGCCAACTACTCATAAGTATTTTAATAATTTTTGAACATACAAATCGTTTAAAATACATTTTTTACAATACCAACAATGAAAGCGGTCTTTGTACAGATAATAAAATATCGTCATCATCATCATCATTTCAGCCTATCACTAGTCAACTGCTGAACATAGGCCTCCTCCATAGATTGCCACGAACGTTTGTAGCTCTCATTTTGAGGGGATTTCGCCACAGTTGCCACGCTTGGAAGGCGGGTTGGCAACCGCAGTTCATTTGTTCAGATGTTTCAGGCACATACTGCTGCTCATCTCCTGGTTTTTATTTTCCTTCTGTCGACTTTGACACTCGCGGCATGAGATGGGGTTGTAGATTCTCTTAAGCCGCTACTACACATAGCAAACTAGAAATAATTATAGGTTCAAAATAAATATAAACTAATATTGTTTAACTTTCCCAGATATGTGCATGTAAAGAACACGCGCGTCTACAATTATTGTAATAATATTTTATTAGCTTTAGTTAAAATATCAAAAAAAAATTTACGTAAAGTTTCAGCCTATAAATGTTCCACTGCTGAGCACAGGCCTCCTCTCATTTCTGAGAGGGTTTTTGGAGCTAGGAAGAATCCGCCACGCTGCTCCAATGCGGGTTGGCGGACTTCACATGTCCTCGAAATATTTCTATTCCTCGGACATGCAGGTTTCCTCACGATGTTTTCCTTCACCGCTAAGCATGTGGTAAATCAGCACTTAAAATTGTAGAACAATATTAGAGGTGCTGGCACCGGGGATCGAACCCAGGTTACTCGCTTACTATGAAATTAAAGGCGAGCACCAGGCCCCTGAGCTACCACGGCTCTTACCACGGTTAAAATATCAATTATCAAATATTTTATATGGAAATTTATTTAATTATTAAAAACTATTTCTATTTATCTACTAGCACTTTACTGGTGGTAGGGTTCCTTTACAGAAATCCGTCTGGGTAGGTACCACCCCAGGGCCAGTTATTCGGCCGTGAAGCAGTAGTGTGCAAACATTGCTGAGTTTAGGTCTGAAGGTCACTGAGAGCTAGTGTAATCACTGGACACATGAGACTTAAGAACTGATATCTCAGGGGGACGGGCGAAGTGTATTGCCACACAGAAATAATCTGGGTGAAACAGTATTACTGGTGGTAGGATTCCTATGCAGGAATCCGTCTAGGTAGGTACCACCCCAGGCTAGCAGCAGCTGAAGCAGTAGTGTGCAAGCATTACTGTGTTTCGGTTTGAAGGGCACTGTGAGCTAGCGTAATCACTGGGCATTTGAGACTTAAGAACTGATGTCTCAGGGTGACGGGCGCAGTGTGGTATCACACAGAAATATTCTGGGTGACACAGCATTTGTTGTGGGCGGACGTTGCACTTACCATCAGGTGAACGTTTTGCTCGTTTCGTCACTTTATACAATAAAAAAAAATAAAAAAAAATGGTTGAAAATTTACCAGGAGAGCATCATAATAAAGAGCAGCGCTGCGTACTGGACTACACGTACAGTGGATGTGTAAAGACTGATATAATTCCTTGCTGGAACAATTAGGAATAATAATAAATAAAAATAATAACATTAGACTGCTGAATAAACAAACAAATAAAGTATAAAGTACTTAAAGTTGAAAAAGTAGTCATCCTCATCCTCCTTTCAGCCTTTCACTAGTCCATTACTGAACATAGGCTTTCCCCATAAAATGTCACAAAAGTTTTTAGCTCTCATTTTGGGGAGATTTTGTCATAGTTATACGCTTGACAGGCGGATTGGCAACCGCAGTTTATTTATTCAGATGTTCCAGGAAGACGCTGCTGCCCATCTCCTGGTTTTTGTTTTCCCTCTGTCGACTTTTACGACACCCATATTACTGGTAGTAGGATTCCTATGCAGAAATCCGTCTAGGTAGTTATTACCCCAGGTTCAGTTATATTGCGGCGATTCAGTAGTGTGCAAACATTCCTGTGCTTCGGTTTGAAGGGAACTGACAGCTAGCGTAAACACTGGGCATATGAGACTTAAGAACTGATGTCTCAAGGTGACAGGCGCATTGTGGTGTCACACAGTAATGTTCTGGGTGACACAGCAATTGTTACGGGCAGACGCATTTACCATCAGGTGAACGTTATGCCCGTGAAACATCGCGTCTACAACAAAATTGCAACATCGAACGGCTTATAGGTATTTTCTGCTTCTGGTTTTAATGACGCTAAATCAGAGTTTTTTACAGTCAAAAATACTGTTCTAGAATCTAAAAATACTGCTGCTGATTTCTACGTATTGGTCGTGTATTCGTTTTTTGTTTTAATGGAAGTAAGAGAGTATACGAGCAAGCCGTTCTCCTGATGTTAACAGTTGTTGTGTCACTCGGAATTTTGCTTTGGTAAGTTCTGTGTAACGCCCCACTGCGCTCGTCACCATGGGACATTGGTTCTTGTATCGGCACTGAATTTGCACTAGCTTCTGTACCCTTCAAACTAAAACACATCGTTGCCCGACGGCATAACTGGCACTGAGACAAAAGCAACGGGAAGATCCGAAAGCCTGTTATTAGATATGAAGGAATATCCAAAAACCTATGAAGCTTATTTAAAGTTAAGACTTTTGTGCAATAAATCCGAAACATAAATTTGTGTGTTTTTTGACTTAAGACGCCGCGACTCAGCGTAGGTACATTGACCACAAAGCGTCATCACGAAAGTGGTTTGGTTCATACTGACAATAACAAAAAAAAATGTTTTGACAATTGTAAAAATTATAATGATGTTGAGTTTAATACGCAAGGAAACCAAGGTTAAATGAGATTATTCTCATATAAAGTAATAACTTTGTTATTCACTTTAAACTTGTTTAAGGCTCTTGTGCATTAATACGCGTTTTTTACTGGTGGTAGGATTCCTATGCAGGCATCCGTCTAGGTAGGTACCACCCCAGGGCCAGTTATTCTGCCGTGAAGCAGTAGCGTGCAAGCATTACTGTGTTTAGGTTTGAATGGCACTGTGAGCTAGCGTAATTACTGCGCATTTGAGACTTAAGAACTGATGTCTCAGGGTGACGGGCGCAGTATGGTGTTACACAAAAATATTCTGGGTGACACAGCATTTGTCGTGGGCGGACTTTGCACTTACCATCATGTGAACGTTTTGTTCGTTTCGTCACTTTATGCAAAAAAAAAAAACAAAATCAACCTTAAAAATCGACCTTCTCAGAATCGGCAAAATGCTCTAGTTACTCCCTTACTCTTTATTTTTATCCTGCATGGTTTTTGATGAAATTACGTCGTAATAAATTGCATGCTTCAAGTGTCTTTCAAGGTTGGAGTAATTAGCATATCTTTCTTATCTCCTAGAAGTAGTATTTTTTATTGAATGAAGCGATGAAACGAGCGAAACGTTCACCTGATGGTAAGTGCAACGTCTGCCCATAACAAATGCCGTGTCACCCGGAAAATTTCTGTGTGACACCACACCATGCGCATCACCTTGAGACATAAATTCTAAAGTCTCACAGACGGATTCCTGCATAGGAATCCTACCTCCAAACTTTTCACAGTATGTTTTTATTATTGTTATCTGTATACAGCAGCAAATGGTTTACAATACCTTCTTGGACTTTTCTAGTTAATAAGATTTATCAACAGCTAGAATTCGGCTTACCTTTCATCATCATTACAATTTTTACATTAAGGTGCAGTACGTACGCCTCTCTAAAGTGGAACTATACTCTGGAACTCCTTGCCCGAAGGTATTAGAAAAGGATCAAATAAAAAATCTTCTAAAGGTTAGTGTGGAAATACTTTCTAAAGAAACCTGTGTAAAAGCCAATCTTGTATACGTCTTTTTTGATAATTGCAGTCTCATGTATATGTATATGTATATGTTCAGAAATCCATTATAATGAAGGAAAGGAAGTTAATTTACTAAGATCCGAATGCAAAATATAAAATGGTGTATATTCGTTTTTGAAGAGCACCGCCCGCCCTTCCTTAGTAGCGTGCACAGGCAAACTATCACCGCCACCGGGAACCGCCACCAGCTACCCTCCACCACTACAATACTACCACTAGGTAGTATACACCACTGAAGTCGAGAACGCGACACGCGTTTCGCCCCAAAACGAGGCATTAACAAGTGTTAGACTCTACGACTGACCGCAGCAACATTTTTAAGTGTATTAAATAGAAGGTGAACAAAAAGTTAAGGAAAAAAAAAAGTAATTTCAAGATAAGATTTTAGAAACATAAGGATATAAATAAAATCTTGGCAAGAAATTTGTACCTCGTATCCATGTTTAAGAAAGCCTCATGCTGTCGATAAAATCTGATAAATCCGACTTTTACGATCTTTCTTTTTATGTAACGAAATATATTTAATTCATGTATTGGAAGCATTTAAAGAAAACTACTTTTTACGGATTTTATCGCGTTTAATTTAGACTATTTTTAACCAGACGTTTCGGGCGCTTAACAGCACCCATGGTCACAGGGTGACTGAGGTGACAGTTGTCCCGATGTCATAGTTAACCCGGAGTACCTTCAGCTTTTAATTATTATTTTTAGTCCGACCTACGCAGAAAGAGCTTACTGTGTCTTGAAGCCTTGCAGTGGTATGCTTGGTTTTTGATTTAATTTTATTAATAATAGGATCCCAAGCCGGTGGTAATACTGTAAAGCGGTGCTGTAAAGCGCCCGAAACGTCGGGTTAAAAATAGTCTAAATTAAACGCGATGAAATCCGTAAAAAGTAGTTTTATTTAAATGTGTAATATTCGCGTAAATAAAAGAAAACATTATTGGAAGACAAATATTGTTGCGTGGACGCCTTCGCAGCTGCTAATTCTTAACCCTCATCCATTATACCATAATTGCCGCCAATTTGTCGAGGCACTGATAGGGCGAGGCGACAGATTGTTCGTGTTGCTTTTATCTACATTATTAATGGCTAAACAACGGAATAAATTCAACGGCCCGACTTTAGTTATATAAAGACCATGCTAAGATAAATTCTTTTTACTGAAGTAAGTGACGACTGACGAGACAACCGAGAAGTAAGTGCAATCTGCCTATATCAAATATTGCGGCGCCCAGAACATTTCTTTTTGGTACCACACTGCGCTCCTCTGATATCAGTTCTTAAGTCTTATACGCACATTGACACAGACTAAAGCACTGTGGTAGTACCTACCTAGACGGATTCCTGCATGCATTTCGTTTTACATATTTTTTTTATGTACCACGAAATCTTTTAAGCCTATGTTCCTCCCAGTTTTTTGAGTTTATATTCTGTCTATTTTCAAGATTTGATTCGTCCACCTGTTGGAAGCTACAAGATTTTCAGTCAGCAGACACTATATTGTAAAGTAAAGTAAAACCTATAAATGTCCCACTATTGAGCTCTGGGCTCCTCTCATTTCTAAGAGGGTTTTGGAGCGGGGAATAGTCCGCCACGCCTCTCCAATGCGGGTTGGCGGACTTCACATGTTCTCGAAATATTTCTATTCCTCGGATATGCAGGTTTCCTCACGTTGTTTTCCTTCACCGCTGAGCACGTGGTAAATCACCATTAAACATTTTAGAACAATTTTAGAGGTGCTGGCATCGGGGACCGAACCCAGGTTACTAGCGTACCATGAAATTCAAGGCGTGCACCCGACCCCTGAGCTACCACGGCACTATATTGAATTACAGATATTATTGTCAACAACAAATTGGCAAACGATCGACACGACGAATCGACTGGCAACAAATATCAATTACCAACAATAAAAAAAAAACAGTGAAAACCTTGTGCTTTTATGGAGTAATTTAGGAAAATTTACCATTTTCATTGCACAATACTTATACCACGGACTAATGTTATTAGCATTGTAAACTGCAGCTGTTGAGCAAAAATTGTCTGCATTGCAAACAGTAAATTTGCTCTAAAGTACAAAGTTGTTTCATTTGGATACGAGCCAGTGCTAAAATTTTTAGAATTATATTTTTTTTTTTATTGGAAAAAGTGACGAGACGAGCAAAACGTTCACCTGATGGTAAGTGCAACGTTTGCCCATAACAAATGCTGCGTCACCCAGAACATTTCTTTGTGACACCACACTGCGCCCGACACCCTGAGACATCAGTTCTTAAGTCTCATATGCCCAGTGACTACACTAGCTCTCAGTGCCCTTCAAGCCGAAACACTACTGCTTCACGGCAGAATAACTGGCCCTGGGGTGGTACCTACCTAGACGGATTCCTGCATAGGAACCCTACCACCAGTAAAATAATTTCACTGAAACGTAAAGTTTTAATGATTAGTGTATGTTAAAAATTAAGGCGTGTGATTTTTTTGTTGCCGTTACAACCACTGTCATTTAAACGGAATATTGACAAGTTCATCAATATATCAAGGGAATTTTCATCATCATTTCAGCCTATCACTAATCCACTGCAGAACATAGGCCTCTCCTATTGACATCTACAAAAAGTTGGTAGCTCTCAATTAGAGGGGATTTTGCCATAGTTACCATGATTGGTACCAGTTTATTAGTTCGGATGCTGCAGGAAGATGCTGCTGCCCAACTTCTGGTTTTTATTTTCCCACTGTCGACTTTTACGACACCCACAGGATGTGATGGGGTGGTAGACTCTCTTAAGCCATTCATTCTCTTGTGGTTGCCACACGGAAAATTTTACTATTAAGGATTCCTGGAATTAATGATAAAAAGGTTATCCCCATGAATAGTAATCTTATATATTTCATTCCATAGTTTTTAAAAGCTCGGTTCTACGAGCTATATGGCCGGTCCATTGCCGCTTCTGCTTGCTAATCCTTATTCGGGTTATATATTCAGGCTAAACACACAGAATGTTGAATTCGATCTTTTTGAGCGTATTGCCGTGTGGTGGCGGTCTTGGAGAATCTACCACCCCTTTTAAAAAATCCCTCCAAAATGAGAGCTACAAACTTTTGTAGCTACCTACGGGGAGGGCTATGTTTAGCAGTGGATTTGTGATAGGCTGAAATGATGATGATGGTGATGATCGGCGTAATAGATATTGTTCCATATTCAGACGGTGCTTGACGTAAAACATATGTTCTGGCACATCTCGATAGACGGTAAAAATACAATCCAGCCACTGGCTGGTTTTTTCGGCAAAGAAAATAATTCAAATTTCAGCATAATACCACGGAAGATTACATTCAATTCGGAGCCAACATTGGCCAACACTGGTGCGGGTAAGGCCGAGTGAGAATCTGTACACTTGTGATACTATAATATCACCGTCATCATCATCATCATCATCATCATTTCAGCCTATCCCTAGTCGACTACTGAACATAGGCCTACTCCATAGATTGCCACACAGCAAACGTTGCACTTACCATCAGGTGAACGTTTTGCTCGTCTCGACACTTTATCAAATAAAAAAATAAAAAAAACTTCGCGGAGAAATCTGCGAGCATATAAATAACGAGACGGCGTTTGCATTTCCTATAACAATAAGGAAACTTGAGAACAAAATTTAGTTCAGTAAAGGGACATAGGAGTAATTTCATTCCCGATGTTATCTTTGAATGTAATGTAAAAGGAATGTTGTGATTGTTTGAAAGAAAGAAAGAAAGAAATTTTTTTTTTTATTCAATACTACAACACAACATACAAAAAATAAGTAAACAAAAAATACGACGTATTACATTGTCAGACGTACGTTGGGTTGTAGCAACGTAAAGGCTGTCGACTCAGCATAATGCTATGGCAGAGTTGCCACAGCGCTGTTATTCTGTCGATGCCTCAGGTTTAACGAGCAGCTTCCGGACATATTGTTAATTGACTTAGTTTAATTTAAAAGAAATAAATATGCGCACATGTACACGGATACACACACACACACACACAGCATATATACATATATACATATACATACACACATATACAGTTTACAGTTTGGGAGTCTTTTATTTGAAATATTTATTGTTTTTTTTATAGGAGAGGGGGCAAACGAGCAAGCGGCTCACCAGATGGTAAGTGATCACCGCCGCCCATGAACATCCGCAATACCAGGGGAATTCCGAATGCGTTGCCGGCCTTTGAGGTAGGAGTAGGCCCTTTTCTTGAAGGTCCCTAAGTCGTATCGGTCCGGAAAAACTGCTGGCGGCAGACGTGTGAACGTGAGACGAGACGTGTCCGGTGGCGAAGTACGTCGCTACCATTTTTATTATTCAGTTCGCCATGAATGGAACGAAATATCACATCGCACACAGCACCTGTCTATAAAGGGGCGCAATCCTCTTAAACGTCTAGTATAAATATACCTCAAAGTAGTTATACTAATGCAGCACTCTCCGGATTGCGCATAAAAGGTGGCTTAGGCGTTTAATGGCACATTTAGTTTATAGTGTGGACGGCCACTATTATTTTAGTTGGGATACAAGTGCATTTTAAAACAAACACGTTCTGCAAACTCGCTCTCTAAACAAAGACATATAACGAATAGAACGGACAGCGACATAAATTTACCTAATTATGATTATAGGATAAAGTGACCAGATGAGCAAAACTTTCACCCTATGGTCAATGATATAAAAAACATGATCCTCCTAGCCGATTTTGACCACGGCGACAACTTCCGTCTACTGTCGAGAGCCATCAAGTGCGCAGGAGATTATAGTGCCACATGTGTACGCGCATACCGCGCCCGATGTAACGCTGATGCGATAAGATCGGAGGTAGGCTAGGATGCAGGGTCAAAAACACGGGGACAATCACAACACAACCAGACCCGAAAACCAACAATTTATGTTTTAGCGCAAATGTTGGCTCCGGCTGGGATTCGAACCCAGGACCCGTTGCTTAGCAGTCAGGTACACTGACCACACAAAAAACATTTTGTAGCGACATCTATGTCGCCACATGAGAAGCTCAAGAAATATTCCCATACGTCCATAATCGCGCTATGAAAGTTTTCTGAGATGCGAACTAGTATATGTATAAGTAATTTAAAACAAAAAAAGTGCAAAATTAGATATGAAATAGGCTGTAGAGATACGTTTTTTAACTATATATATATTAGTCTAAACTTCTACATTGCTTCTATGAACAATGTAACAGTGTATATATGCTAAGTACTGTATGTGTGCAAAATGATAAAAAGAAAATTAAAAAGAATTCCTTATGTTAAGCTTATTACCTACATGTGAGACGCTTGCAAAATAGTGTAAGCTAATGACTATATTTTAATGACTGGGATAGGCAGTCCTACCAAACCAAGCTTAATTGTCCGATAAAGCTGCAAAAGCCAAGAAGGCTAACAGCGAAAACGTCACCTCTACAATACGTACCTCTACAGCACTGTTTAAGTTAGTAAAATATAAATGTTTAATGAAAATATAACCCTATGTAAAACTTACCTAGTAACGTAATCCATTGCTTGTGAGCAACAAATCTTCTCCAGTTGGAAGCGCAACAATGCCTCGGTTAAATATTTGTGCATTATTTATTCCTGGTGAGTGAATCTTTAAAGAAAATCCAAGATAAAATTACATAAATTTGCAGCCCGTTAAACCGTGAGGCGAAATAGTTTACTTTGAAAGTCTGTAAATAACAGTTGCCACTTCTATCTCTTCTCTACTATATAAATAGGCAGTATTGTAAATCTAAAGTCCATACAAATAAAGTTGCCGTTAAAGCTTGTATTCAATAATAACGAAATTATTTTTAAAAATATCGAAAGCAAATTTATATACAGCGACATCTATGTCACCACGAGAGAAACTTAAGAAATATCTCATGATGACGTTCTCCTGATCGATTTCCACCACGGCGAAAACTTCCGAATGTTTTCGAGAGCTATCAACTGCTCAGGAGATATTATAGTGCCACAAGTGTCCGCGCAAACACAGAGGCACTCACTCGTCCCAACCTACCCGCCCGATGGTAGATCGGAGGTAGGCGAGGATGCAGTGTCAGAAACACGGGGACAATCACAACACAACCAGACACGAAAATCAACAATTTGTGCTTTAGCTTAAATGTTGGCCCCGGCTGGGATTCGAACCCAGGACTACTCTGACCACTAGGCCACGCGGTCGTCGTCGTAATATCTCAAACGTCCATAATCGCGCTATATAATTTCTACAGTCCGTCACGTAATCATCCACAATGTTTTACATATTAGCTGTATCCATCTCAGGGGAAGCATCTCATCTCATCTCATTACCAGACCACATACTCAAGACTGAAACAAAAATGTCTCCACCGAAATACAAGTGTTCTAGGTCGACATAAACTGTCCTCCTACAGTCGGCTAATCGCATTTAGATTCTGTTTCTTTCGCAGTAACAATAATCTTAAACAAGTCTTAATGCACCACTTTCCTTTTTATTGAGCACTTATTTTGATGTCAGAACTATAATAGAAAAAAATAATTAAATATGATCGTCGTATACATACAAAATCTTCGTCGTATACATACGAGTACATAGCACAAATCCTTCGTCGTATACATACGAGTACATAGCACAAATCCTTCGTCGTATACATACGAGTACATAGCACAAATCCTTCGTCGTATACATACGAGTACATAGCACAAATCCTTCGTCGTATACATACGAGTACATAGCACAAATCCTTCGTCGTATACATACGAGTACATAGCACAAATCCTTCGTCGTATACATACGAGTACATAGCACAAATCCTTCGTCGTATACATACGAGTACATAGCACAAATCCTTCGTCGTATACATACGAGTACATAGCACAAATCCTTCGTCGTATACATACGAGTACATAGCACAAATCCTTCGTCGTATACATACGAGTACATAGCACAAATCCTTCGTCGTATACATACGAGTACATAGCACAAATCCTTCGTCGTATACATACGAGTACATAGCACAAATCCTTCGTCGTATACATACGAGTACATAGCACAAATCCTTCGTCGTATACATACGAGTACATAGCACAAATCCTTCGTCGTATACATACGAGTACATAGCACAAATCCTTCGTCGTATACATACGAGTACATAGCACAAATCCTTCGTCGTATACATACCTAACACAAAACCTTCTCACATCCGTTGAAAAATCTTTAATCTTTTTTGTCAAAGGATGTGGGAAGGTTTTGTGTTAGGTGTGTATACGACGAAGGTTTTGGATCAGAGGGGTTTTTTTTTTAATTTGATTAAAGTGACGGAAAGAGCAGAACGTTCACCTGATGGTAAGTGCAACGTCTGCCCATAACAAATGCTGTGTCACCCAACAACATTTCTGTGTGACACCACACTGCGCCCGTCACCCTCTGACATCAGTTCTTAAGTCTCATATGCCCAGTGATTACGCTAGCTCTCAGTGCCCTTCAAACCGAAACATAGTAATGTTTCACATTACTGCTTCACGGCAGAATAACTGGCCCTAGGGTGGTACCTACCTAGACGGGTTCCAGCATAAGAATCCTACCACCAGTTTGTATCCGTTGAAGGTTTTTCAATGGACGTGGGAAGGTTTTGTGTTATGTGGAAGAGAGTGCTGTGTGTTTGCAATACAGTCATCATCATCAAAGCCTATCATCACTAGTTCACTGCTGAACATAGGCCTCCCCTTAGAATGCCACAAAAGTTTATAGCTCTCATTTAGGGGGGTTTTGCCGTAGTTGCGTTTGGCATTCAGATGTTCCAGGAAGATGCTGCTGCCCATATCCTGGTTTTCATTTCCCCCCTCTCCTTTTACGATATCCACGAAATGAGATGTGGTAGTAGATTATCCTAAGCCTCCACCACACGGCTATACAGTGATGGCACAATAATGATGAAGAAAGTGCAGAACACTTTCTTCTTCATTATTCTTTCTCTTTTCTGGGCAATTTGCACAGAATATTTACCTACCTTTACTACCTGCCTAAGAGGCAGGCAAGGCAGGTACGCTACGCTACTACGCTACTACGCTAGACTACTAAACTACCATGAATTGTCTGAAATGGAAACATCTGGTAGTTGTCAAATTTTAAATGGTCATATAAGAAAACGGATATAAACATGATGATGACGGCTCCTGCTGCTGCAAGTTCTAGGTTAAAATTCCAGCCAGAGCCAAAATTACTACTTTTTAGTATTTGATAAATGAAATGAAAAGTTAAGGAAGAGACAACCAACAATGAAAGACAAAAAACGTCGCGTGATTAAGGTGACAAGAGCCTGCAAATAGCATTAGGTGTATTAAGAGCAACGGTGTAGGTCGGTTATTCTTCTAAAATGAGTTATATATCAGGCTGACAATCATAAAAAGAGTTTATTCCTTACGGTCCTGTTATATACCGCTTTTATTATTGTATATCTGATTTATATGTAACGGGCATATGTAGGTTTTAGTTCTTTGTAACTGTTGAGTCATCTGACAGAGTAGAATCAATCTAACTCAGCGGGGGACACGAGCTACGGGCTGATCCAAGCGGCGTCGCGACGACCAGTCAGTTGTTACTATAGTTCTGTAGCTTAAACGACCACCGTTGTATAATTTAAAATTTACCTTCTATTAATTTCACCTTTAGAATACAGATTCACTCTGTAATTTATTATTACTTTCCTGAAGCATCTGTGGTTAGAAATTGGTCCTTCGAGCCGGAGTTAGATGACTAATTATAGGATTAAGCTTTCTCTCGTTCACGTACGGATATTTTAAGGTGAAGACCTGTGCCTGTGTTTGTATTTATACTTTGAACAGTATTTCTTACGCAACTGATAATTTCTGAATGCTTCAGGTTTTGGTAGTAAACAAGATGTCGTCGTTTTCTTAATCGCGAAATAGGACACTGTCATATACCATATTGCTTCTTACCATGCGATTTATTTGTGTCTAGGCTATCTTATTTAATTCGAAACAAAAATATAATTTTAAATATTTTTAATAATTATAGACGTTAGATATACGCAACTACGTATTTAAAAATGGTTATGTTGGTACCTCTACTTAAGAATTTGTATCTGTGATAAATTATATTATTTCGTGTCGTTTATAGTGCGTTTACACATATTTTACATACATGACCACCTAGAGGTGAGACAACAATGCCACTTTTACCTCTTCTACTATTTAAATACGTAATAGTTGCGTAAATCTAAAGTTCCATACAATTAAAATCGCCGGCAAAGCTCGTAATTCATAATAACTGAAAAGATATTGGCTGAAATTATCGCAATCTGTTGAAAGAAAATTATATTCATACATGTAAAGGGTTCCTTGGTAACTAATAGTTTAACTTTATTCAATGACCGTTACGTATAAATAGCAACTGTCGATAAGGATTCTGTAACCGCAACTTTCCCTGTAAATAAAAGTAAAGTACCTCTCTGAAAGGAAAAAACATAATTCTCTGTAAATTATTATTACTGTAAAGTTGTACAGTTCGTCACGTAAGCACCCACAAATTACACAAAAACAAAGTAGCTGTATTCATCTCAGGGGCAGTATTCAGACATACAAATATGTGTCCTGTGCGGGAATCGAACCAGCGACCGGTAGCGGAGAAGCCAATCGCTCAGCCGTTGCGCCAATCGAGCAACAGTTTTATCTTTTTTAGTATAATTAAACTTTTTCATTTCCGGGTCGCAAGTGGAACGTGCCAAATCGGAGTTACTTTTGTGTGTAACTTAATCGCACGGAGATGTTCACAATTTCTCCAGAGAGTCCCAAACGACCCGTTTCGTAAATTCTCACTCTCCATTATTTTCCGTCCGAGGTGAAATGGAATGTATTATTTATTGTTATAACATCTTGCGCGGTGCCGTCGTGTTTTTTTCCCAGTTGCGATCGCTTTTCGAGTCACGTAAGAATATAAAACGTATCGAACATACAACCTGTTTATATTGTTTTTTTTGTGTATGTGTAATAAATATATAGCCATATAAAAACAAGATAGTAAAGGAGAGAAAGTTAATTTGCTAAGATGCGCATGAAAAATGTAAAATGGTGTGTATTACGTAGTTTTGAAGAGCACGCACGCCCTCACTCAACAGCGTGCACAAGAAAACCAATACCGCCACCATTATGCCATGTTTTGAGGTGAAACACGTGTAGTGTTCTCGATTTCAGTGGTGTGTATTGCCTAGTGGTAGTGTTGTAGTGGTAGAGGGTATCTGGTAGCGGCTACGTATTGGCGGTAATGGTTTTCTTGTGCTCACTGTTGAGGGAGGGCGGGTGGTGCTCTTCAAAACTGGGTAATACACCCCATTTTACATTTTGCATGCGGATCTTAGCAAATTAACTTTCTCTCATTTACTATAATGGATTTCCGCAAAGTAACGCCCGATTCTATTAACTATAAAAAACAACTTAGTAACATGCCAATTATAATATTATTTCTTTTTATCGCCAAATATATTCGAAGTAATACGGTGGATCGGTAAGCGACCCCGGCCCTCCGAGCTCCTGCTGTCTCCTCCTGCTTATTCCTGCATAGGAACCCTACCACCAGTTAACACGCTAGGCGGTTAGAACACAACGCTAACTTTGTGTGTTGCTTCTCCGGCTGACTGGTTGACGACCGCGTTTTCTAGTGGTAAGAGTACCTGACTACCACGCCGTGGGTCATCATTAAAGCCTATCAGTAGTCCACTGCTGAACATAGGCCTCCCCCATAGATTGCCACAAAAGTTTGTAGCTCTCATTTTGGGATGATTTTGCCATATTTGCAACGCTTGGCAGGCGGGTTGGCAATCGCTATTTATTCAGATGTCCCGCAAACATGCTGCTTCTCATCACATGGGTTTCATTTCCCTTTGTCGACTTTTACGACACCCATGGGATGAGATGGGGTGGTAGTTTCTTTTAAACCGCTACTGCCGTGGGCCCTGGGTTCGAATCCCATCATTTGACAAGCCGTCATTTGTTGTATATTGGACACTGCATCCTAGCTACTTATCGCAAGAGCGTCACATCGGCCAGGAGGACATCATCATCGACTGGAAATCGAACCGGAAACATAAAACCTTAGTGAGCTGGTACTTTGTATAACGAACCGCGCAAATGAGCGCAATTACATTTCTTCTCATAATTAGACACATGGTTAAAACATGTTCATAATTTCCCCGTATACGATTACACACTTGACATCACTCAGCGTTCCGTTTGATGGAGTCCATTATATATTCCGTCAGTCGCACCCATTGCTTTACGCAGGATTATTCGATTTTGTTGTCCAAAAGCGTGTAATCGTGTTTGAAATGTTGAACTGAAATGCTTATGGAGAATATTCGTTGGTAATATGAAAGTAATATGTTTTTGTTAATATGTAGTACCGACGAAATGTTCAAGAGTTATTTTTGTACGGGAAAGTGACGAGACGTGTAAAACGTTCACCTGGTGGTAAGTGCAACTTCTGTCCATAACAAATGCTGTGTCACCCAGAACAACTGTGTGGCACACTGCGCCCGTGACCTGAGACTTCAGTTCTTAAGTCTCATATGCCCTTATTAGGCGCTAGCTCTCAGTGCCCTTCAGACCGAAACAGTAATGTTTGAGCACTACTGCTTCACGGCAGAATAACTGGCCCGGGGTGGGACCTACCTATACGGATTTCGGCATAGAAATATTACCACCAGTAAAACTTTGGACTTGAAAAAATACATCACTTAAAAAGGTTAGTACCCTTTAATTCATTTATTTACAATAATCTATATATTTAAATGAAACTAATTTTACGGATTTTATCTGTCATTTCAGTCCCCCCCGTGACCATGGGCTGTAAAGCACTCGAAACGTCGGGTTATAAATAACAAAATTAAACGCGATAAAATCCGTAAAATTAGTTTCATTTAAATGTGTAGTGTTCGCGTAAATATAAGAAATCATTATAATCTATATACAATAATAAATATAAATATACAAAAAATAGAATACGTCGTAAATCGTTTCCCTTTCCTTTTTAAGGCTTCGTAGTAAAAACGGAACCTTTATAATTTCGTCCTTTTTTTTGTTGTTTTGTTTTTTAGAGGACTCGTGGTCACTTTTAGACCGAAAACTTTCACAGCTTCGCCGGAATGAAAGGTGGCAGAGCTCTCGGCTTTGTTGGCGCAGTGGCTTTCCCAGTGGGTTCGATTCCCGCACGGGACAAAAAATTGTATGGCCTACATATAGTTGTTCCGGTTCTGGGTGTTTGTGCATGTGGAATTTATGTCTGTAAAACGCATCAACGCCTTGTGGTAGCGACTGAAGAGAATCTACCACCCCATCTCATCCCGTGGGTGTCGTAAAAGTCTATAGAGGGAAAATCAAAATAAGGAGATGGGCAGCGGCATCTTCCTGGAAGATCTGAATAAATAAACTGCGGCTGCCAATCCGCCTGCCAAGCGTGGCAACTACGGCGAAATCAGCGTCCCTGCCTTGCCTGCCTAAGAAGGTAGTAAACGAAAGTAAATATGCTGTGTAAAAATCGAAATTTGCCAGGAGGACACTTTCTCCATCATTATTGTACATCGCTGTATAGCCGCGTAGAGGTGGCCTACCCATCTCATTCCGTGGATATCGTAAAAGTCGACAAAGGGAAAATGAAAACCAGGGGATGGGTAGCTAAATCTACCTGGAACATATGAATCCGTCGCAACTACGGCAAAATGAGAGCTACAAACTTTTGCGGCAATCTATGGGAGAGGCCTATGTTCAGCAGTGGACTAGTGATAGGCTGAAATGTTGATGATGATGACGACACATATAGGCTCCCCGTTAATTAATTACGTTATGTTATTCATACGAGTGTGTGCGCAGAATTGTTTTTTTTTTCTAAAATGAAATACTTATATAATATATGTCGTAGTCAGCGATGGCTGAGCGATAGCGCCGCCTACCTTGATTAGGCGGTACAGGGTTCCTTGTGTAGATAGCGCAGAATAACAATTTCAAATGCACCTGGTGTAATAATGTAACCTTACTACGCTTAACCACCAATTAACTAGGTAAGCCGACAGTTTCGTTTCGAAGGAGTGACAAGGTCGGTGTCTCGAATTTAACTGCCCCCTGCAAAATCCGAACTATTAAATAAGACTGTTTGCACGTGCCGCTATTACAATAAAAAGTGACGTCACGGTGTTAACCACCTCCTCAGTACTACAATAATCAACTGAGCAACTTATTATTTAACGATATCGTTTTCCCCGACATATACATACAAATGAAATGTACTAACTAATTACATTAATTATCCCCCCGTCAAGTTTCTATATCATTGTACACTCCATATAAATCAATATTCTCATCATATTGAGTTGATCGGATCTCATTTCCTCTAATGACTTTCTATTCTGTTCGACGTACCCTACAGCCTGCAAACATCGAATATCACGTAGCGTCATTTATCGAGAGTATTGATATAACGTACGTATTACTTCTCACAAGATAACAAATTAATATATAAGATAAATATCTAAAAATTGGGTCTTAATCGACTAGATTTTCTTTATTATTATTAATTAAAAATATAAATTTGTTAATAATTAATTAAAAACTGTGTTTGTAATTTTAATTAGTCTAACATATTTAATTTTGAAAAGGTATGCCCCACTGTACGATTTTCTCCTGTATCATGGATGGATTCACGGACATACATTTTACACGTACACTACAACCTGACCCGAAGACCAACGACTTGTATTTTGCTAACCACTATGCGACGCGGTTGTCAAGTTCAGTCTTTGTGTCTTTATCTTCAGCTTCTAAGCGGTTTACAGCCGACACCGGTCTCTCCAAAGTTATCGTTCATTGCAAACTATAATTACGAAACTGATATTAGTGTTCAAAATATATTAAAGACTAGCGGTAGCTCGCGGTTTCACCCGCGTAGAAAAACCGATTCCGATCGATGAAAAACATAAAACATATGTACCTCCCTATTGGAATCGTATGTAGGGGTTTTATTTTATTTGCGCGGATCCCAAATTTTATTTTATGAAATTAAAATTGCCTACATTTCACGCTATAATATCAGCTATCTGTCGTCCGGTTCGTAGATAAGCCGAAACAAACAGAAAGACAAAAAATAAAAAATATAAAAATTTAAAAGTACCGTACATACTTTCATAAGCATTGAGCAGAAAGCTGTTATTTTGTTATTACAAACACTTCTATTCTATTTATTTGTATAGATATCCTCCTAGCCGACTTTCGACCTTGGCGACGTCTTCCGAATACTGTCGGTGTCGGAAACTGTTAACCGGGCAGGAGATATTATACTGCCACTAGTGTACGTCCAAACACGGAGGTATTAACTCTCTCTAATCTACCCGCGCAGTATAACGCTCATGCGGTAAGCTAGAATGCAATGGCTTACACACGGAATAGAATAGAAAAAACAACGGAGACAATGACAGCACAACCAAACCCGAAAACAAAAACCAACTATTTGTATTTTTGCAGAAATGTTGGCTGCGTCTGGCACTCGATCTAAGGACACTGACCAATACGCCACGCGGCTGCCTGGTCTAACTACATATTTTATAAATAACCTATTCGTACAGTTACTACAAAACTAGCTTTATGATCTACTTCGTCTTTTAAATAAAACGATTTTTTACGAATTTTATCGCGTTTAATTTTGAACTATTTCTAACCCGACGTTTCGAGTGCTTTACAACACCCATGGGCACGGGAGGACTGAGGTGACAGATGTCCTGATGTCATAGTTAACCCGGAGTACCTTCAAATTTTAATTATTATTTTTGGTCCGATCTACGCAGAAAGAGCTAACTATGTCTTGAAATAGTTCAATATTAAACGCGATGAAGTCCGTAAAAATTACTTTTATTTAAATGTGTAGTGTTCGCTTAAGTATATTAACATTAACTACCTCGTTTTTTAATGTTCAGTGCTCAAATATCAATCGAAGCCAACGTCTGTAGTGTAATGTGAGACAAAGCGCAAAGTCTTTCCATAACAAATGCTGTGTCACCCAGATCGTTTCTGTGTGGCACCACACTGCGCTCGACACCCTGAGACATCAGTTCTCAAGTATATGCCCAGTAATTGCACAAGCTATCAGTGCCCTTCAGACCGAAACATATGTATGTTTGCATACTACTGCTTGACGGCACTATGCAGAGTCCTGCGATGAGGAGACTGTAATGTGTGAAAATTTGATAACGAATTCAAATCTAATTTGTATTAAAAATACAAGTATGTTTAAGCATCTCAGTAAAGTTGTTTTAAGTGCAATGAAATCGACGTCCACAGAAACGATGTAATTACACGGAGTCTGCCCCCAACAAGTTTTAATTATCTCTAGAACTTGGAAGTTCCTGTACAATGTAAATTCCTTTTGTTAAATGTTTTACGTTTTTCATTCGCTATACTGCAAGCGAATCTTATTTCTTTATATATAGCGTAAAATGATGAGACGACAAAAACTGTATTTGACGGTAAGCGCAACGTCTGCCCGTAACGAACGCTGTCACCCAGAACATTTCTGTGTACACTTCACCCCTCTGAGACATCAGCTCTTAAGTCTCATATGATAATTACACTACCTGTGTACCTGTCAGTGTCAGTTTGACGACCGCATGGCCTAGATGTCAGAGTACCTGACTTCTACGCCGCGGGTCCTGGGTTCGATTCCCAGCCGGAGCCAATATTTGTGCTAAAACACAAATTGTTGGTTTTCGGGTATGGTTGTGTTGTGATTGTCCCCGTGTTTCTGACACTGCATCCTAGCCTACCTCCGATCTTATCGCATCAGCGTTACATCGGGCGCGGGTAGGTTGGGATGAGTGAGTGCCTCTGTTTGCGCGTACACTTGTGGCACTATAATATCTCCTGCGCAGTTGATGGCTCTCGACAGTATTCGGAAGTTGTCGCCGTGGTCGAAATCGGCTAGGAGAACATCATCACCTGTCAGTGCCCTTCATACCGAAACACAGAAGTGTTTGCACTCGACACAGTAACTGGCCCTACGGTGGTACCTACCTAAACGGGTTCCTGTATAGGAATCCTACCACCAGTAAAAGTATCTCGCTCATATATACTCTGTGTAAGTTAAACCAATTTCCGCTAGTCACTGCTTTAAAGAATATTAACCTTGGAGAGCAATACATTCTAGTTCTAGAGTTAAGGTTATTGCGTTTCCCTCATGAGCTTACAAAAGGGAAGTGTGTTGCTTTATTTGGCTTCGCTCACCTTTTTTTAATTATTAGCTTCTACATCCTTCGTGAAAATCTCAATGTTTATTAATATGAATTAAAAGTTTTGATGTTAAAAGTTAAAAGTTTTAGTTCCTAATCAATGGGTAGTCATCATCATCATTTCAGCCTATCAACAGTCCACTGCTGAACATACCTCCTGCCTCCCCATAGATTGTCACAAAATTTTGTAGCTCCCATTTTGGTGGATTTTGCCATAGTTGCCGCGCTTGGCAGGCTTGGACCACCCCAGGGCCAGGTGAACGTTTTGCCCGTTTCGTCTTTTTGTTTTTTATAGAAAAAGGTGACGAGACGAGCAAAACTTTATCCCGATGACTAGCGCAAAGTCTGTCCATAACAAATGATATGTCACTCACAATATTTCTGTGTGGCAGCGGGCATTTCTGGTGGGAGGATTCCTTTGCAGACATCTGTTTAGGTAAGTACCACTACAGGCCAGTTGTTCTGCCGTGAAGCAGTAGTGTGCAAACATTAGTGTGTTTTGGTCTGAAGGTTGGTGGTGCTGGTGTAATCACTGCATATGAGACCTAAGAAAGTTGTATCTGTGTGACGAGCGCAATATAGTGCCACACAGAAATGTTCCGGGTGACACAGCATTTATTATGGACAGAAGTTGCACTTACCATCAGGTTTTGCAAGAGAGGATACCTACGGAGTTTCTTTCGTCTGTTTCTTCTCCATCAGAGGAACATCATTACGAAGTGGTGGTAGATTGTAAAAAAAATTACGTTCGACAAACGAAATTTCAATTCTTACTTTGAAGAATAATTAATTTTCATTTCAGTTTATTTAATTTCATCCAGGAATCTGCCTAAGTAGTCTGCCCCGCAGTGTCAGTTATTCTGTCGTGAAACAATTGTGAAATTAAATTTAAAAACTGATGTCACAAGCGTAGTTTTTTTTATTTAATAAAGTGACGAGACGTGCAAAACGTTCACCTGATGGTAAGTGCAACATCTGTCCATAATAAATGCTGTGTCACCCGGAACATTTCTGTGTGGCACTATATTGCGCTCGTCACACAAAGACAACTTTCTTAGGTCTCATATGCAGTGATTACACCAGCTCTCAGTGGCCTGCAGACCGAAACACACTAATGTTTGCACACTACTGCTTCACGGAAGAATAACTGCCCTGGGGTTGTACTTACCTAAACAGATGTCTGCAAAGGAATCCTACCACCAGAAATTCGCGCTGCCACACAGAAATATTGTGAGTGACATATCATTTGTTATGGACAGACTTTGCGCTAGTCATCAGGATAACGTTTTGCTCGTCTCGCCACCTTTTTCTATAAAAAAAGTTAATCCAATTTCTAATATTGTCACGATTAAGTACATTTTTCGTCTCCTGTAATTGTTTTTTATTGCAGATTTCAAAGTGTCTCACGCCCAAAGTTATGGCATATTAATATACAAGAAAATTGTTTTTAAACATTGTCTCTTCTAGTATGGCACGCCGTTATGAATTTAGGTAATACCCTTTGAGACTTAAGTTTCTGTTTATTCCTTTAGTTGAAATGCTTTTAACATTCGCAATTTACTCTGATACTATTTTTTAACAATCATCTGAAGTCTTTAGACTAGCTGGGAGCTATATTTATCTAAAAAATGTAAAGTGACAGCCTAAAAATGTACCAATGCCGAGCACAGACCTTCCCTCATTTCCGAGAGGGTTTTGGAGCGGAGAATAATCCGCCACGCTGCTCTAATGTGGGTCCTCGGATATGCAGGTTTCCTCACGATGTTTTCCTTCACCGCCGAGCACGTGGTAAATCAGCATTTAACATTGTAGATCAATTTTAGAGGTGCTGGCACCGGGGATTGAGCCCAAGTTACTCGCGTGCTATGAAATTAAAGGCGAGCACCCGGCCCCTGAGCTACCACGACTCATATTTATATTTTTGTTAAGGTCCCACTGTCAGGGCTCCTTTCGTTTTTGAGCTTTGCGCCACAGTAGTCCATTGTCCGGAAATTGGTTCTAATTGCGTGGCTGTCAGGTGACGACCTCGTGGTCCAATGGCTTTCTCCCATTCCCAACCCCAGCCGGAGCCAACGTTTGTGCAAAAACACAAATAGTCGGTTTTCAAGCCACCGTGTCTCTGACACTGCATCCTTGCCTTTCAGCTGGTAGATGTCTCTCTGTCGAGTGAGCGCCTCTGTGTGCTCATCAAAATGTTATCTCGCATACTTTAAATGTTTAGCTACAAAAATGTACTACATTATTATTCCCCTGCAATGCTTGTGATCGAGTTATTTGCGGTTTCTTTCTTTTTTGTATTCGAAAATGTGTCGAGACGAACAAAACGCTCACCTGATCATAACAAATGCTGCGTCACCCAGAATATGCCCAGTGATTACGCTACCTCTCAGTGCCCTTCAAACCGAAACAAAGTAATGTTTGAACACTACTGCATCACGGCAAGCTATCGACTGGGCGGGAGATGCAATAGTGCCACAAGTGTACCCGCAAACACAGAGGCACTCACTCGTCCCAACGCTCATGCGATAAGATCGGAGGTAGGCTAGAATACAGTCTCAGAAACGCTGAGACAACAACACATCAAGCCATGAAAACCAATACTTTGTGGTTTTGCACAAATGTTGCACAATCGTAACGATATGAACCCAGAATCTCCGGCGTAGAAGTCGGGTACTATTTACTACTAGGCCACGCGGTCGTCAAATTGTAATTAGAACAGACCGCTCAGGGTGACTTTCGCAGTGAGGTGGCACACAGAACGTTCCATTCCAAAGATTTGAGTGCGACTTGGGCGACGTCTGTAACTGCAATGACCAGAGGAATTAAATTAATATTAAAAGCAAAAAAAGTGAAGTTAAAGCTTTATAAAAATGTCCCACTACAGAGGAAAGCCTCCTATCTAAGACAGTCTTGGAGCCGGGAAGTGTCCGAGACGCTGCTCCAACGCTGATTGGCGGACTTCAGATATGCTCGAATTATTTTCAATCCACTGACTTGCCAGTTTTCTTACGTAGAGTCCTTCACCGTTGAACACGTGTGGTGGCGGCTTGTTAAAAGAATACTACCACTCCATCTCATCCAAGGGATCTCGTTAAAGGCGAGTAAGGAATTAAACTGCACTGTGCACCCAACAGGGCATGGTGCTCACCACCTATCACACCAAGTGCATTTTATTGTTTTGGTGAAACTTGGATTGTGGCAGTCATCTGCTTTTGCAGTGAGTGCCCAGTCTATGACTACCCCTTATGGGATACAATCGTGATCTTATGTACGCATGTATGTAAAATTGCAAATATTTTCAGAGGTGCCGGCTGTGGATCGAACTAAGGTCACTTGTGTTACAATTTAAGGCGATCCCGGCTTCTGAAGTATCAGAGCATTAATATTAAAGGTATTAACAAAGTTAAAACTAATATAAGCAAATCTTGTAATGTATAAACGGTATACTGACTTTAAAGTCCCTTTTCACAATTTAGGTGGGCAGCTACAGGGTAAGCGTCTTCTTTATTTGTTTCAATAAAATTTGTGTGGGTGTGAGTTGTATGAAGCACTAATTAAATTCCTGGACCGAGAGTGGTGAATGCTTAAAAATATGGCTCTTACTAGTGTAGATTTCATAGTTTCATTAGATTTTTATACTTTTACTGGTGGTAGGATTCCTATGCAGGAATCCGTCTAGGGAGGTACCACCCCAGGGCCAGATATTCTGCCGTGAAGCAGTAGTGTGCAAACATTACTGTGTTTCGGTTTGATGGGCACTGAGAGCTAGCGTAATCACTGGGCATATGAGACTTAAGAACTGATGTTTCAGGTTGACGGGCGCAGTGTGGTGTACATAGTAAATTTCTGGGTGACACAGCATTTGTTATGGGCAGATGTTACACTTACCATCAGGTGAACGTTTTACTCGTTCCGTCACTTTTATGAAAAAAAAAATATTCGAGAAAGTGTCGAGACGGGCAAAGTGCACCACACTGCGCTTAGCTTCTCAGAAATCAGTCCTTAAGTCTCATATTTCCAGAAACACTTGCTCTATGTACACATCAGAGCGAAACACAGTAGCGTTTTATAAAGTAAAAGAAAAAGAAAGTTAATTTGCTAAGACATGGACTATCCTAATAGAAATCAAAACAGAAACAATTCTATTTAAATGAAACTAATTTTTACGGATTTTATCGCGTTTAATGTTTTACTATTTATAACCCGACGTTCACAATTTTACCATCAAATAAAGTAACTGCATTTCTAGACCACCTTAACTCCCTAAACTCTGAAATTCAATTTACAATGGAGTTAGAGGCAAATAACTCTTTAGCTTTTCTAGATGTTTTAGTAATTCGGAATCCTAATAACACCTTGAGTCACACTGTGTATAGGAAAAAGACCCATACTAACAGATATTTAAACGGCGAATCTCACCACCATCCATCACAGTTAGCTACCGTGGGTAAATCCTTGTTTCAGAGAGCACGAGGAATCTGTGACAGGAAACACCTGGCCGCCGAGCTTCAGCATGTCAAGCAAGTTTTGCACGACAACAAGCTTCGGGTTCCGCGCCTACGTCGCAGTGACCGAGTGAAACCGGCCACAGTCGAGCGTGTACCTGCTATTCTACCTTATGTCAGAGGAGTCACGGACAAGATTGGCTATATCTTGAAGCGGGCTTCCATAAAAACATACTTCAAGCCGCCGAAGAAGATAAGTCAGTTTTTACCATCTGTCAAGTGTAACATCCCTCTACAAGACGCAGGAGTATACAAGCTGGATTGCTGGAGGCCAAACAAGAAGATCGATAAAAACCCGCGTAAAAGAACACATAGCTGACGTGAAGCATCGTCGTTCTAGGAAGTCTGCAGTCTGTGACCATGTTCTGGATCATCCCAACCATTACATCAGATTTGGTAGACCACAAATCCTTGCAAAAGAACACCGATTCCTACCAAGGATGATTCGCAAGGCTATTGAAATTAAAAAACATCCTAATTTTAATAGGGAAGATGGTTGGGTATTACCACCGGCTTGGGATCCTATTATTAATAAAATTAAATCAAAAACCAAGCATACCACTGCAAGGCTTCAAGACACAGTAAGCTCTTTCTGCGTAGATCGGACTAAAAATAATAATTAAAAGCTGAAGGTACTCCGGGTTAACTATGACATCGGGACAACTGTCACCTCAGTCCCCCCGTGACCATGGGAGCTGTAAAGCGCCCGAAACGTCGGGTTATAAATAGTAAAACATTAAACGCGATAAAATCCGTAAAAATTAGTTTCATTTAAATGAGTAGTGTTCGCGTAAATATAAGAAATCATTATGAGAAACAATTCTAGGTTACCATTTATTTTAGGTTAAGAATATCATATTTCTTTATTTCGTACGTCATGTTTGGTGTTCAGACTGGCACGACGGACACATTACCCGACCGTCTGCTGACCTGCCCATTGTTGTTTCAGTCTCTGTCAAAACATCGTGTATAAGATATTTGATAGTCGGTAAACAGCTACGTGTCTGGGGTGGAAATATTAAACGCGTCGCTTTTGTACTACGTACTGACTTACAAAGTAACGCAAAGCTTTGTTATACAATGTGTGAAATTAAGTAATACTTGTTAGCAACCAGCAGCATTGGCAGTGATGTTTGTCGGTTTATGAAATACCTAAGTAAAGACTTAATAAGTTGTAGGCAACATTTTAACACATCGTCAAAATTTATCCACAAAGCTAACATGGCAAAAATTAAACTTTTACCACTAACTTTAGGTAATACTATTATTATTTTTTTGAGCCGTGTGGTGGCGACTCGTTAAAAGAATACTACCACTCCATCTCATCCAATGGATCTCGTAAAAGGCGAGTAAGGAATTAAACTGCACTGTGCACCCAACAGCGCATGGCGGCGATGGGCTCACCACCTATCACACCAAGTGCATTATATTGTTTTGGTGAAACGTGGATTGTGGCAGTCATCTGTTTTTGCAGTGAGTGCCCAGTCTCTGACTACCCCTTATGGGATATAGTCGTGATCTTATGTATGTATATAATACTATTATTTAATATTTTATATATTGCATGCGGGTCTTAGCAAATGAACTTTCTTTCCATTATTATAATGGATTTCCGCAAAAAAGCGTTCCTATTCGACAACGAAGGCATCTCAGGATACTTTCCACAGTTTTCTCGGTGTTATTTGATAACCACTACCCTGATTACCTTAAACGTAAGTTTCAGTTCTTGCGTGACACTCATAACCGACAGCTTCGTTCTTCGGAGACTTTGACTCTCTCTATTCCACTTCACCGCCCTGGTTTCTCTCCATCATCATTTGCTGTCCAAGCTGCTCGACTATGGAATGCGCTACCTGAAAATCTAAGACCTGAGAATCTAGCAAATACGCATTCAAAAGGAAAGTTTTAGCTCATTTTACAAATTGTACAGATTTACCAAAACAATGACCATCATCCTCATCATTAGTGAATATTATTCTAGTTTATAATAATATTTATTATTTATATATGTAGGAATGTCTATAGTTATATATATATTTGTGTGTGTGTTTATGTTTGTATACGTATTATTAAATAAGTACTATATATTATACGATCCTTTGTAACCGCCTTCGTGGTTAACTCACTGCCCAAAGGTTGACTGGCAGAGAATGCTTTTAGCATTAAGCCCGCCTTTTGTTCCTTTACTATAATAGTGCGCCGTGGTAGCTCAGGGGCTAGGCGCTCGCTTTAAATTTCATAGTACGCGAGTGACCTGGGTTCAATTCCCGGTGCCGGCACTAAAATTGTTAATAGCAATTTTAAGTGCTGATTTACCACGTGCTCGGCGGTGAAGGAAAACATCGTGAGGAAACCTGCATGTCTGAGGAATAAAAAATATTTCGAAGACATGTGAAGTCCGCCAACCCGCATAGGAGCTGCGTGGCGGATTCTTCCTAGCTCCAAAACCCTCTCAGAAATGAGAGGAGGCCTGTGCTCAGTAGTGGGACATTTATAGGTTGAAACTTTACTTTACTTTTTTTTTACTGTAATAGTAAGATACAATAAAGAATAAATAAATAATTCTTATAACGATATCATCATGATTAAAATCGCTATATAAATTGTATGAAATTCTTAACAGTCTGCATAAATTCTCTCGTCGTGTTAGTCAGCATATATGTGAACAACACGTAAGTGCTATGCTAAAACAGCGTTTATGCTATGAGTATGGTAACCTCAAGCAGATTGGAAAAATAGATAGAAATAGTTACGAAAGGCTATACCTTTCAACAGCCATACTTCAAAGGCTAAAGACGAAAATCTTCGACTAGTGATACTGATGATGCGATTTCTATATAAGATTCGTTTGTTCGTTGCAGCGTATCACAAGTCCACTGCTGAACATGTGCCTATAGATAGCCACAAAAGTTAGTAGCTCTCATTTTAGAGGGATTCTGCTATAGTTGCCACGGTTGAGGAGGGGTTGGCAACCACAGTTTTTTTTTATTGCATAAAGTGATGAAACGAGTAAAACGTTCACCTGATGGTAAGTGCAACGTCTGCCCATAACAAATGCTGTGCCACCCAGAAAATTTCTTTGTGACACTACACTGTACTCATCACCCTGAGACATAGGTTATTAAGTCTCATATGCCCAGTGATTACGCTAGCTCACAGTGCCCTTCAAACCGAAACACAGTAATGTTTGCACACTACTGCTTCACGGCAGAATAACTGGCCCTGGGGTGGTACCTACCTAGACGGACTCCTGCATAGGAATCCTACCACCAGTTAAAATATAAATTATTCATTTATATGTTCCAGGAAGATGCTGCGGCCCATCCACTGGTTTTCATTTTCCCTCGGTCGACTTTTACGACACCCGCGGAACGAGATGGGGTGGTAGATTCCCTTAAGCCGCTACCGCAGGGCAATATAAGATGCGAAATCATAATTTTAGCCTATCACTGTTGAAGATAGGCTTCCCCCACAGACTGCCACAAAGAACGATCATGAGCCATGTCCGTCGACTTCGCGCAGAACCACTGAAGCACAGTTGACACATCGCAAAAGCAACGGCGTTGTCCCGACACTCGCACCACCAGCGTCAAAGAACGGCAACTTTCTCAGTTAGCGCCTTGGTGGGTGATTTTGAAGTTTGTACCGCAGCCAAAGTTTTCTGCAACTAAACGTTGGCCGTAGTGATATTAGAATAACGAAAGAAGGCATTGCAAATTATATCACACTTATTAAATTGGGAAAGGAGAATAGCAGGGGCTGGATTTGGACAGGGCGGTTTGTATTTTGGGGAAGTATTTGATGGATGTTTGGTCCCTGATCATAAAATTATCACTCGCATTACAAAATAATGTACTGTTTTCAAGAAAATTAAAAAAAACAGTTATAACCTCCCAATAGTTAAAACACGCAAACCACAACAAAACACAGACTGACTGAGAGCAGTATAATACCCAATTTTGTATAACAAGGATCGGGCGACACCGCTCCCATGACCTGACAATATACCAGTTTGGAGAAAAATTAAAAACGATATATTGTAGACATTTGATAGTATCGGTGGATGTATGTATTTATCCGTGTGGTAGCGGCTCGTTAAAAGAATACTACCACTCCATCTCATCCAATGGATCACCTAAAAGGCGAGTAAGGAATTAAACTGCACTGTGCACCCAACAGCGCATGGTGGCGATGGGCTCACCACCTATCACACCAAGTGCATTATATTGTTTTGGTGAAACGTGGATTGTGGCAGTCATCTGTTTTTGCAGTGAGTGCCAAGTCTCTGACTACCCCTTATGGGATACAGACGTGGTCTTATGTATGTATGTTGATAGTATCGGCAAACTTTTTATGGCCTTGATTCACTTTATTTCATGCTCAGCAATTACTAGAAGAGTTATGGCAATTTATAATACACATAAATCTTCAGAGTGACGTGAGCATAACATTATTTTTAATTTTTTTAATTTGATATAGTGACGAAACGAGCAAAACGTTCACCTGATGGTATGCAACGTCTGCCCATAACAAATGCTGTGTCACCCAGAACATTTCTGTGTAACACCACACTGCGCCCGTCACCCTGAGACATGAGTTCTTAAGTCTCATATGTCCCGTGATTCCGCTAGCTCTCAGTGCCCTTCAAACCGAAACACAGTAATGTTTGCACACTACTGCTTTACGGTAGAATAACTGGCTTTGGGGTGGTACCTACCTAGACGAATTCCTGCATAGGAATCCTGCAACAAGTGAAAATCGCGCTGATCTCTAGAACTACTGACCTACGAAGATTTGCATGCCGTTTTCAATTACTTTACTGGTGGTTATTCAGGGCTAGTTATTCTACCGTGTAGCAGTAGTGTGCAAACACTCTTGCGATAACTCTGCGGTTGGCGTGTATGTGAATGTGTGTGTATGGGATTTTAACCCAGGACTCGCGGATCTATCGAAATCTATTCGACATTCTAGGCGACTCAGGTGCTACGACCACTAGACCATTAAGTTGTTAGGGTAAGTGAATTTGTACTAATTATAATCATCATCACCGATTTGTAAGCCATGTACTAGAAATAAGCTATTTACGATCTGGTCGGATTTTCAACAATAACGTCATTGATATGCTTTAAAAATAGAAAAGAATAAGGAAAAGTATCGTATCTGCATCTTTCACGAAACTTACTCGCTTTCACAAAATACTTTTTTGCATACTTTACAAATGTGTATTCTTCGTTACAATTCCCTGTAGTGTTTGGTTACATTCAAGTAATTTAAGTTATATTTTATAATTTTCTTAAGTACATTGCATGGTGCATTACGAGTTGCTCTAAATAAATTCTAGAGAATATAGATCTTCTTTTTGTCCTTTTAGTTATATATTTTTAAGTAGTCGGTTCTTTAATAACTTGGCTTATTTCTCTCTTTTTAAGAAGTAATATAACTGTAATATGAACCACCCAAATTACAGTTCTATTCAAAATATCGGTAGAAACTTAACTTTTTGGTTTCGCCGCAGTTGTGAAAAATGACAACATCGTCATCTATCGGTACATCGTATGCTTCTTCTGATCACAGTCCCTGGGGGGACGTAAGATCCTTTCGTGGGAACTGGGTGCTGAATAAGACTTATAAAAGAACGCAGAAGTGTCAACTCTTTGAGATACACAGTGGAGAAAAGTTGCACAATGCCTTTGTAACATTTACAAGCCGTCGAAACGAAATGCATGACAAACTTTTGATTAAATCATATTTTGAAACGCGAAAAAGCTTGGTATATATTGTAATTATTTGCTTTAAAAAATCCCTCACTTTAGGATTTCTCCTGTATCGTGAGGGCGTTTATCTAACATGAGTTTCACATGCACAACACAACCAGACAGAAAAATTTGCATAAATGTGGGCTCCGGCTGGAATGCGAGCC
Organism: Luehdorfia chinensis; assembly: GCA_019845155.1. Lineage (NCBI taxonomy): Eukaryota > Metazoa > Arthropoda > Insecta > Lepidoptera > Papilionidae > Luehdorfia > Luehdorfia chinensis. The sequence goes on from JAHVAK010000103.1 coordinate 14,252,395, forward strand.
CAGAACCCGCGGCATAGATGTTGCTACGCGGTCGTCAATTCATCTATACAAATAAATAAAATTTAAGTGTCTGTTTGTAATAAGAAAATAACCGCTTTTAACTCAATGCTTATGCAAGTATGTACGTTACATAAAAGAAAAAAAACAATTTTAAAAGTTTTTGTCTGTCTGTCTGTTTGTTCCGGCTAATCTCCGAAACGGCTGGACCGATTCAGACCGATGCAGGTAATTTAGGCTACTTTAATTTCAGAATAATAATTAGGGTTCCGCGGAAAAAAAATTAAAACTCTAAAATCCGATTCAAATAGGGAAGTACTTGTATATATGTATATCATCGATCGGGGTCGGTAGGTTGGAAGTTTCAATTCGCTTCTGTGAAACTTTAACACGATTGATGTTTGTACGTTGAGCACTTACGAGTAACGTATGTCATCTTGTTAGAACTTGTCCCACACGTAGTTTTCAGTTGTCAACAGTTATAACAGTTTCGAACGAGTACATGGCAGGTGATTTTTAATTGTACTCGTACGAATTTTAATGAAGGTAAGTAAGTTAATTTGCAAAGATCCGCTTGCACAATATAGCATGTTGTAATCATTTAGTTCATATTTATTTATACGTGTTAATATTTATTTATTTTATATATAAATAGTATATTACATATAAATACTATTTTATGAGACCTCCTAAAATTATTTTTTATTCTTTGATTAGCACCTGCCATCTAGAATCAGCAAAAATGTTACATACGTTTTTTTTAGTTTTTTTTAAAGATTTTTTTAGTTTTTTTAGTTTTTTTTATTTTTAAAAAACATCTTAATTTTTATTGAGAAGATGGTTGAGTATTACCACCAGCTCGGGATCCTATCATTAATAAAATTAAATCATAAACCAAGCATACCACTGCAAGACTTCAAGACACAGTAAGCTCTTTCTGCGTAGATCGGACCAAGAATGATAATTAAAAGCTGAAGTTACTCCGGGTTAACTATGACATCGGGACATCTGTCACCTCAGTCCCCCCGTGACCATGGGTGCTGTAAAGCACTCGAAACGTCGGGTTATAAATAATAAAATAAAACGCGATAAAATCCGTAAAATTAGTTTCATTTAAAAGCTCTGCATTATGTTGGCAAGAAAGCCAACGCTGATATTCTGCTGACACCTCTAGGTACGTTCAGTGTGTCGATGGCAGAATTTACTATGCACTACATAACGCATTCACCTATGGAAAGAATATAACAAGAAAATAAATAATACGTACTGTGTATTAGAAAGCAAGGAATAAAGTTAAATACTAGGACAAGAAACTATTTCGAAATACTTTATTTGCTTATCTCTGGTTAGTGAAATTGTAGTTTTCGTTTTGTCTCCATCAGTCCAGCAAATCTTCATCTTCATCATCATTCATCAGCCCAGCAAATCTTCATCTTCATCATCATTCATCAGTCCAGCAAATCTTCAGTAAAAGTCAACCATCATTTTACTGTCGATCGAAATGAAGTCTTTCATCATCATTATCATTTCACCCTATCACTAGTCCACTGCCGAACATAGCCCTCCTCCATAGATTTCTACAATAGTTTGCAGCTCTAATTTCGGGGGTATTTTGCCATAATTGTCACGCATGGCAGGCGGGTTGGCAACCGTAGTAAGTCTTTTTTATAATTAAATTATTACTCGACATTGGATTTGATTAAAAAAGAAGAATAGAATGCTAAGTGGTACGATTTTTGAAATGTTAATGTAGGTACATTTGTATTATGTACACGATATGCGAATGCAATGGTGAAGCTTTTTTGTTATGAACTGCTTAGACTGGTATATATAATTCTCTTTTGTTAACTTCGAACAAAAGTAGAACATTATGCAACAAGTTTTTTATTATAAAAAGTTGAAGTAAGAGTACTGGAAAGCCATTTAAAGTAAGTTGGAAGATTTAATTTACCGCTCAAGCGCATTCTTCTACTGCTATTGAAAATACAATCGTTTCCACAACTTTATTTTTAAATGAGTTTTTGTTTAAGGATTAATATTCCAAGTTTTGATCAATTATCAATTTTGGTGTAATGAAAACGTTAAAGAACCCGAAATCACCTAAGAACGTCTAACACCTAAGTCCTCCCTCGACCATGGGTGGACAAGAATTTAAAATTTAATTAAACGTAATAAAATCTATAAATATTATCCCCGTATGCTATTGAAATTTGTATGTTTGTTTTGTTATTTTTATTATAGAATATATTCTTTGTTTACGTTTGAGTTTTTTTTTGTAGATTACTGTGGTTATTTTTTTTGTATGATCACCCACTACATCTTCTCGATCCGAAGGTAGTCTGTTAGAAAATGCCTTGTAGCATTAAGTCCGCCTTTTTGTACATCTATTTTTTGTGTGTGCAAATTAAGTTTAAATAAATAAATATAGTTTTCTTAGATCATCAATTTGAATTTTGAAATAAGTGTAACATACACCAATTCACTTACTACTATTCACACACATACTAATCTACCGTTCATAAGCATCATCATCATCATTTCAGCCTATCAATGGTCCACTGCTGACCATAGGCCTCTACCACAAATTGCCACAATAGTTTGTAACTCCTATTTTGAGGTGATTTTGCTAAAATCGCCACGCTTTGCAAGCGGGTTGGCAACCGCAGTTTATTCAGATGTTCCAGGAAGATGCTGCTGCCCATCTCCTGGTTTTTATTTTCCCTCTATCGTTTTTTACGACACCCACCTTGGGGTGAGAGATTCTCGTAAGCCTCCTCCACACGGCGATAATTCATAAAGTTTCATGTTAAAAGGAAAAGTAACGTAACTTTAAACCTTTTAAAGACTCATACACATAAATAGATACATACATACATACATACATAAGATCACGACTGTATCCCATAAGGGGTAGTCAGAGACTAGGCAGTCACTGCAAAAACAGATTACTGCCACAATCCACGTTTCACCAAAACAATATAATGCACTTGGTGTGATAGGTGGTGAGCCCATCGCCACCATGCGCTGTTGGGTGCACAGTGCAGTTTTACTCCTTACTCGCCGTTTACGAGATCCATTGGATGGGATGGAGTGGTAGTATTCTTTTAACGAGCCGCCACCACACGGCTTTAAATAAACTAAAAATTTAATAGATACACCTAAGACAATTTGTAAGTGTATCGGTATATAAGACATAATAGTCGTACAGTTTACGTTGAACAGAAAATTGGATCCAATCGCCTCGAGACGAGCTCGATGTGAGGCACAATATTGCTTTCTAATAACACACGTTGCCTACTAAGAAGATATGGTATAGATTAATTTATATTTCATGATACACAAGTAACACAGTATTGAGGCTTTTACTGATTGAAAATTATGCTTTACGAAAATGCGGATATGTGGGCACATATCGGCATTATCGTAAGGCAGAGTAAAATAGCACCTACCTCTTTCCTACCGAGGCGTCGTAAGAGGCGACTAAGGTTTTTTTATTGGATAGAGCGACGAAACGAGCAAAACGTTCTCCTGGTGTAAAGTGCGACGTCTAACAAATGCTATGTCACCCAGAACATTTCTTTGTGACACTACACTGCGCCACACACACACTCACCCTGAGACATCAGTTCTCAAGTCTCATATGCCCAGTGATTCCGCTAGCTCACAGTGCCCTTCAAACCGAAACAGTAATGTTTGCACACTACTGCTTCACGGCAGAATAACTGGCCCTGTGGTGGTACCTACCTAGACGGATTCCTGCATAGGAATCCTACCACCAGCAGGTATTGTACGGACTGCCTTTGTGCAAAATAACATCATAATATGCAATGCTGTTACTATACGTGGGAACGCAATGGAAAGTACCTAACTATTTGACTCGTACCAAAATGGCGGCGACGACGTTCACTACCGGGCACGTACCGTTTCCCGCGAGGGCGAAAAGTGTGCTACGTTAGTGGCCTCTGCCTACCTATTTTGGTATTATATTCTGTTGGGCTATTCTGTATCTATATGTATGTTCACCAAAATATGAAAACTTCGTAGGTCAGTAATGTTTGTACCTAACTGCCGAACCCCGTCGAGGTTGCGAAAGTTTTTATTTATGAGCATTGAAAAATCTTAATAAAGAAAACGTTGTTTTTAAAAAAACAACTAGTGCCGTTGTACATTTTAAATTTTTATCCTGCGGTGCACGGATTAGCGGTGTGGTGGCGGCTCGTTAAAACAATACAGGCGGGTTTGCAACCTCAGTTTATTTCTTCAGATGTTACAGAAAGATGCTCCCATCTTCTGGTTTTAATATCCCCTCTGTTGACTTTTACGACGCCCACGGGATGAGATGGGGTGGTAGATTCTCTGAAGCCGCAACCACACGGCAACCAAATGCAATGTAGTTAAATTTTCCCAAATTCCCCACCGTGTAATAACCAATTCAGTCTGTACCTTTATTTACATTGTTTATCAAAAAAACTTAATGGAGTCACTAAATTCACTTATAGGACAGCTAGAAGCCGGAGCCGTGTGGTGGCGGCTCGTTAAAAGAATACTACCACTCCATCTCATCCAATGGATCACGTAAAAGGCGAGTAAGGAATTAAACTGCACTGTGCACCCAACAGCGCATGGTGCCGATGGGCTCGCCACCTATCGCACCAAGTGCATTATATTGTTTTGGTGAAACGTGGATTGTGGCAGTCATCTGTTTTTGCAGTGAGTCTCTGACTACCCCTTATGGGATACAGTCGTGATCTTATGTATGTATGCACGGATTCAGCAGCAGCGAACGATGTGCGATAAGCGTGTGCCAACTGCCCGCTGAGTGCTCTCCGGAAATTTCTGTTGAAATCGCTCGTTGCATGTTGCTTTCACATATTCATTTCCATTATTTCTGCCGAACGTGTTTTTTCTTCACATCATCGTCGTCATCTATATCATCATCATCATCATCATCATTTCAGCCTATTATATAGTCCACTGCTGAACACAGGCTTCCGCCACTGATTGCCACAAAAGTTTGTAGCTCTCATTATGGGGGGATTTTGCCATAGTTGCCACGATTGGCAGGCGGTTTTGCAACCGCAGTTTATTAATTCAAATGTGCCAGGAAGATGCTGCTGCCCATCACCTGGTTTTTAGTTTCCCTCTGTGGACTTTTACGACACCTACGGGATGAGATGCGGTGGGAGATTGTCTTAGGCCGCTACCTCACGGTGCGCATCTATGTACATAAAAGCAACTTTATCACGATATCTCGGAAACTGCAAGACCTTTTGACCAGAAATAACAATGCCAGATCGTACCCCACAATATAAAAAAATCTGTAATTTAATGTAAAGACTATTCAACATATTTCTCATAAAAAAATCGGTAATGAATTCATATATTTACGCAAATACTACACATTAAAATAAAACTAGATTTAAAGGATTTTATCGCATATTTACCTATGGTTACGGGAGGCTGGGGTGGTAGATGTCCTGATGTCATAGTTAACCCGGGGTAACTTCAGCTTTTAATTATTATTATTTGTTTTATTTTTTAGTCCGATCTACGCAGAAAGAGCTTACAGTGGTATGCCTGGTTCTTGATTTAATTTTATTAATAATAGGATCCATACAAGCTGGATTGTAAATGTGGCCTCTCTCTCACTCCAACCAAAACCCCGTCCGCAAGCAAAAAATGTAAACCCTTCAATTGGGACTAAGCAGAACTACGGTCAAAAAAGTGCCAAATGAAGACCTCAGACTCTGAGCTTATCGACGAAAAACAGGGCATTAACGTAATGAGCGTCTGAAAAAATCCCGGGGTTTATTAAAGCGGTACGCGGGAAAATATACCGCGAAATCCTTTTCTCAGACGAAAAAAAATTTTAACGTCGAAGAAAGTTACAGCAAACAAAATGATAAAGAGTATGCAGACAACAGTGAAAAAGCGGGCAGGCGTATCCTGAGAATCCAGCGTAAAATAATGCCAATTTATCGTTAGGCTTGGAGTTTCGTACTCAGGCCTCACTGAGATGTTTTGTGTGATAAATATGTTGGAAATAGAGCTGTTGTGTGAATGACACTGGATTCTAACAAGATTCAGCGCCAGCTCATCGGGCAGCAAGTACGCAAAACTGAATTATCACCCATGGAATCGACTTCATCAAGCACGACGCCTCAATCAAGCCTCTTCCTGTCCAGACTTAAACCCGTTGGATTACAAAATATGGCAACATTTGGAGGAGAAAGCCTGCTAAACCTCACCAGAATTTTTTATTGCATAAACTGACGAAACGAGCAAAACGTTCAGCTGATGGTAAATGCAACGTCCGCCAGAATATTTCTGTGTGACACCACACTGCGCCCGTCACCCTGAGACATCAGTTCTTAAGTCTCAAATGCCCAGTGATTACGCTAGCTCACAGTGCCCTTCAAACCGAAACACAGTAACGCTTGCACACTACTGCTTTACGGCATAATAACTGGCCCTGGGGTGGTGGTGACGGATTCCTGCATAGGAATCCTAGCACCAGTTATTAAAGCTATGGCTGATATAGACATGAACATTGTGCGTGCTTCGGTTGACATCTGGCCTCCGAGGTTGTGGGCATGTATTCAAAATCAATGAGCTTTAAAAAATAACATTAATAAATTTTTCCGTAAGTTAACATTTAACATTAATTAAAATTCGCCGTGGGGTAACCGCTTAAGAGAGTCTACGACCCCATCTCATCCCGTAGGTGTAAAAGTCGACGGACGGAAAATCAAAACCACGAGATGGGCAGCAGCATCATCCGGGAACATCTGAATAAATAAACTGCCAATCCGTCTGCCAAGCGTGGCAACTATGGCAAAATCCCCGAAAATGAGAACAACTAACTTTTGAGGCAATCTTTGAGGGAGGCCTATGTTCAGCAGTGGACTAGTGATAGGCTAAAATTATGATGATGACAATTAAATTTTAAACTACATTTAGCTACTTTTGTTTTCATATATAATACATACACACATACATACATAAGATCACGACTGTATCCCATAAGGGGTAGTCAGAGACTGGACACTGACTGCAAAAACAGATGAATGCCACAATCCACGTTTCACCAAAACAATAAAATGCACTTGGTGTGATAGGTGGTGAGCCCATCGCCACCATGCGCTGTTAGGTGCACAGTGCAGTTTAATTCCTTACTCGCCTTTTACGAGATCCATTGGATGAGATGGAGTGGTAGTATTCTTTTAACGAGCCGCCACCACACGGCATATAATACAAACAACAAAAGTACAATTTATTGAGTGAAGTTTTAGTGTCAGACTTGGTATATAAGACAACTTTTGCTAGTTAACCGTTTGATGTCGGATGTGTGTTAATTTGAATTTTCTTTACACCAGTCAGTCTACGAGTTCTGAGTTTAACTTGTAAAGTTACAAAGGCTTATAATAACAATACCATAAACGGAAACGATTACTTTCGTTGCCTCTGGGGTCAAAATTCTGAGCTTCTAATATTCTCCTTATCTCGTAAAATCAAATGTAATGTGTTCTGTTCTCACTTTAAAAGGGACCTTTTTGTCTAAGCTTATAATTTTTAATGACATTCGTAGTGATTACAGAGACTGGCAGCTGCTAATGTGCTGGTGGAATTATCATAACAAGTTTTTATTGTTTGTGCGCCTAAATCTTTGTGTTAAATCATTTTTAACTTTTATTTTTCAATTTGTAATGACACCTCTCTGTTCAGGCTCCGAAGTCGAGATAGTCCCGGTTTGCTTACTACTGATAATATTTCTGTGTACATACATAGTCACGTCTTTTTTCTATATAAGGGGTAGGCAGAGACAACGCCCGTAGATTCTAACCACGCTGCCGCTATTTTGGTACGTCTCAAAAAATTATTACTCTCCATTGCATTCCCGCGAGCAGTATAGTGACGTCTTGCATACCATGGTGTTATTCTGCACGAATTAAAGGCTGTGCTAGAAGTACGATACCTTAATCGACCTTTACGACACCTCGAGAGGAAAGAGTTACATACATGTATGTATTGTAATGGGTAACATGGCTTCAGAAAACTTTATCTACAGGTTGTAAAATTCTTATGCAGGAATCCATCTTATTCGGCGCGTCAAGAAGTGTTGTGCGAACGCCACTGTGACATATTAGGCTTAAAATACATAAGATGTCTCAAGGTGACGAGCATAGTGTGGCGCCATGCAGACTTTCACCTGAAGGAAAGTGCAGCGCTCATAACAAATGCGGTATCAACCAGAACATTTCTGTGTGTCATCTAAACTGTTTTACTGGTGGTAGGAATTCTATGCAGGAATCTATCTTGTAGGTACCTCCCCAAGGCTTTTTGATATGAGGTGAAGCAGTTACCAATCGTTAGGAAAGCGTTCTCCTTTCAACTTACACTGGATCGTTGGATACTGTAGGGAGGATATTTAAATAAAAGTATTCAATAGGGATTTCATCGCGTTTAATTTTGTAGTATTTACATCCCGACGTTTCGAGCGCTTCACAGCACACGTATTCAAGAGTAGACTGAGGAGTCTTACGTCCTATCATCATATCATAATTAATCCGGGGTACCTTTAGCTTTTTAATTATAATTTTTGGTCCAATCTATGCAAAATGAGCTTCAGTGTCTTGAAGTTTGGCAGAGGTATACTTGGGTTGGGTTGGTTTGGAAACAAAAGGATGAAGAATGTGAATCGGATTAGTATTTCTTGAGATTAGTGCATTCAAACATACAAACTCCAAAGCATTATTGTAATAGTAAGATGTTAAAAGTTATTTTTACAGTATGTTCAGATTTACTGCGATATAAAAATGTATTTTAATTTCGTTCCATCTATTTAGTATATTGGTTATTAGAACTTCACTGGTGGTAGGTTTCCTATGCAGGAAACTAGGTAGGTACCACCCCAGGGCCAGTTATTCTACAGTGAAGCAATAGTGTGCAAGCATTACTGCTCCGTTTTGCAGGGCACTGGCAGCCAGCCTAATCACTGGGAATATGAGACTTAAGAACTGATGTCTCCGGGTGACGGGCGCAGTGCGGTGTCACACAGAAATGTTCTGGGTGGCACAGCATTTGTTATGGGCAGACTTAAGCGTGGAAACTATGGCAAAATCCCCCCCAAAATGAGAGGAACAAATGTTTGTGGCAATCTATAGGAGAGGCCTATGTTCAGCAGTGGACTAGTGATAGGCTGAAATGATGATGAACTTTTTGTTCATTTCGTTACTTTATCCAATAAAAAAAACTATTTAGAATTAAATAAATAAATGCTAGGTGCGCATTAAGCCCTATCCAAAGAAAAGAATCATTGGCATATATCGCTAGTGAACGAGATAGTAATTAATTTGATTTCAATTAGTATTCTTTGATCCAATCTTTTACCTATACGAAAATCGACGTATCGATTACTCAGCCTCTAATTAGATTAGTCTCCTTATACGGGATAGTTTTTCTGTTTCATCTTTTGAAACTTAAGTTCATAATGTTCAATGGGATACACATATAACATAATATATTGCGTTTATCTTTCCTACAACTTTACACATTTTTTCCTATGTACCCCCATTTGTGTAGTTAATAGAACTTTGCGGAAATCCATTATAATGAAAGAAAGGTAATTTGCTAAGATCCGCATCCAAAAGATAAAAATTAGTAGTAAGTTTTGAAGAGCACCGCCCGCCCTCCCACAGTAGCGCGCACGAGCAAACTAACACCGCCACCAGGAATCCCTCCACCACTACAACCCTACCACTAGAGAATATATAACACTGAAGTCTAGACCACAACACGTTACACGTTACACACACGTTACACACCTTAAAACGAGGCAATATCAATTGATATTGACTATGCGACAGTCAGTCGCTGAGTCGCCGGATCTTAGCAAATTAACTTCCCCTCCATCACCATATAAAACGGTAGATTTTTCTCTTGTAGATTTCTGATACTGGTTCATAATTTCAGCCTATCTTCGTCCACTGCTGAACATAGACCTCGCCCATAGATTGTTATAAAATACAGCTCTGAGCGACTTCCCAGAAAACCGTGCCGCCATCTAGTGGGTGGCTTATTACATACATACATACGGTCACGCCTTTTTCCCATATAAGGGGTAGGCAGTTGAAATTCACGTAGCCCATTTTTCACCATCGCGGGAAATGAGACGTGACGGGTGGCAAAACAAGTTATCAAACCGTATCAAGATTTTGGTACGAGTCAAAAAATTGTTCCTATGAGTAGTGACAGCATTGCATGTTATGGTGTTATTCTGTACGAATATAAGCTGTCCGTTTAATACTCGTACGTACGCCTCTTACGACACCTCGTTAGGAAAGAGTTGATATTCAACTCTCCTTAAAAGATACTAAGAAGATAGTTGGATGGATAAGTTTCATTCGCCTCAGATGATCTCGAAGGTTGTGAATTAAATTTGAGTATACGTAACTGAACACATCCGAACAGCAATACTAGGGTAAGACATTTACTTCGGCTTGGGGTCTTTTGTTGTGAAAATAGCTTTCATTATAAAAAAACCTTATGAAGTAATAAAAACTATGTACGAAAATAAATATCCTTTTTCGTAGCTTTTTTGTGTAAATATTCTTTTTACTGTTTTGTAAACAATAAAAATAGTACAACCTTAAGTTATTGATCAGTTGTTGAACTTCTGTACAGTATTTTTTTATTTAGATAAAGTGATGAAACGAGCAAAACGTTCACCTGATGGTAAGTGCAACGTCTGCCCGTAACAAATGCTGTGTCACCCAGAACATCTCTGTGTCACCACACTGTGCCCATCACCCTGAGACATTAGTTCTTAAGTCTCATATGCCCAGTGAATACGCTAGCTCACAGTGCCCTTCAAACCGAAACACAGTAATGTTTGCACACTATTGCTTCACGGCAGAACTGGCCCTGGGGTGGTACCTACGTAGACGGATTCCTGCATGTGAATCTTACCACCAGTGCGTTCTTAAACTTCTCTATTATAGTTATGAAATCCGATTTTACAGAATTGATTATTATTAAATTCAGTAACAGCACCAACAGCTATGAAATCTGTAGGTAACACTTGAGTAATTAAGCGTTATTTCGAATAAAATTATCTTAAGAAAAACCCTCACCGTCATCCTGCTAACTTGACTATAAGTTTTTATGTCATTTTGGCCCATCACAAAACTGGGTCTTCAGCCACCTTAGTCCATCAACTTCAAACAAAACCACGCAGGGGGTCGCTTCATCTATTGAATGTCGTCATTCACTGCACTTTCCTTTACAAGGTTTATCCAAAGTATCCGATAGATTGTGTGTGATGTAGACAATATTTAAAGAAATAAATATACTCAAAGTCGAAAGAAAACTAATGTATGTATTAAAAACAGTAAAACTAAATTACCGCTTTCTGGCACACGTATCATAACAACTAAACACTTCATAAAATCAAAAAATAAATAAACAGGAGCGTACCGATGACAGTTGCTTAGTTTTCCGATAAAACAAATGGACTATCCAAAAGTAAAAACCGCTTTATTTTGTACATTTATATTTATAACCATTGCGTATCAACAGCTCACAGCGGACTACAAATCACACACGCTCCACCACACAAATTGTTGGGACGCAATTTTATAAATACTTTCCGCATTTCATGCGAATGTCGCTTTCGGTAAAATATAACTGTGTTCATTTCTCCTGCATTGTATCGTGATTCCGTTAGGGTTCCGCTGTCATTGTCATAGATGTATAAAGTTTTATAATGAAATTCCTAAAAGTGTAACACAAAAATCGGATATGGATTTTAAAAAACTTATCAAGGAATTTGTTAGATAAAGCGTATTATAAAATATAGAGAGGACGATATAGAGGACAAAGATGTGTGGAAATAACTCATACTCTGCACTTGCAAACCCCCTGGCTACTAAATTTATGACGTAATTTTTTTGTAATCTGTAAATGACATTATGTAATATGGCATTGAAAAAAGAAAGACCCCAGAGTTTCTTACCGGTTCTTCTCTGAGAAGGTCATTTTTTGAACCGGTGTAGATTTTGACGTTCATAAGAGCTTTAAACAAGCCTAAATTGAATAAAGAAATTTTGACTTTGACTTTGACATTATGAGAGAATGACTGATAAACTTATAATGTGTCACAATACTCCTACGCCTGTATTACTAGTCTTAATTCACTGATGGTGACTTCTGTGTTGACAATTCGTCTAGGAAGTACGGGTGGCGAACTACGTCGCCGCCATTTTGGTACGAGTCAAAATAAGAATTCTGACTCTCTGTTACGTTCCCAAGAGCAGTATTGTTTCAGCGTTGCATATTATGGTGTTATTCTGCACGAAGAGGCCTTACTGTCGCCTCGGTGGGAAAGAGGTAGGTGCTGTTCTACTGGGCCGTGTGTTGGCGGCTCGTTAAAAGAATACTACCACTCAATCTCATCCAATGGATATCGTAAAAGGCAAGTAAGGAATTAAACTGCACTGTGCACCCAACAGCGCATGGTGGCGATGGGCTCACCTTCTATCACACCAAGTGCATTATATTGTTTTTGTGAAACGTGGATTGTGGCAGTCGTCTGTTTTTGCAGTGAGTGCCCAGTCTCTGACTACCCCTTATGGGATATAGTCGTGATCTTGTGTATGTATGTATGCTATTCTACTCTGCCGGACACCTATTTCCTATACGAAAACTAAGAACTGATATGTAACGAGTACAGTGATATACAGATTATATGTAACAGTACACAGAATTGGAAATACATTTTTTTTAACTAGGTTTGTGCGTGTGGTGATGTGCGTTTAGTTGCCACGCTTGGCAGGCGGGTTGGTAATGGCAGTTCTTCTCCTACAACTTCTGGTGTTCCAGGAAGATGCTGCTACTCATCTTCTGGTTTTAATTTTCCCTTTGTCAATTTTCGCGACACCCACGGGATGAGATGGGGTGGTAGATTATCTTGTGCCGCCACCACTTACTTCCTCAATTCCTTTCAGCCTATCTAATATAATAGTCCACTGCTGAACATAGGCCTTCCTCATAGCTTGAAGCTCTCATTTCGGGTGGATTTTGCCATAGTTGCCACGCTTGGCGGGCGGGTTGGCAACCGCAGTTTTTATTCAGGTGTTCCAGGAAGAAGTTGCTGCCCATCTCCTGGTTTTTATTTTCCCTCTGTCGTTTTCACGACACCCACGGGTTGAGATGGAATGGTAGACTCTAATAAGCCGCCACAACACGGCAGATTAATAAAAATATTTAGAGGTAATGTGAAGTCAGCCTCCCATATTGGAACAGCGTGGACTATTCCCGGCTCCAAAATACTCTCAGGAATGCGAGGAGGCTTGTGCTTAGCAGTGGGACATTAATAGGCTATTATTTTACTTTACTTTTTTTCAATGTACACATACAATAAGTCAACAGGAGGTGCAAAAAATTTTAACTTTTCATATCGAGTGTAGTATCATTAGATAATTATTTTAAAATAATTATAATTGAGGTTCCGTAAATCAGTTTTAGCATTTCAGCTTAGTTTTCGAAATACCAATCGTCAAAGCAGCCTGTAATGAATTAGAGAATAGCGAATTTTAAACATGGCAAGATCAAGAAAAAAATCTAGAACATTGTGTTGACCAAAACTAATTCTACGGATTTTTTCGCGTTTAATGTTTAATTATAAAAATTATAAAAGGTTATAAAAAGTTAATATCTGCTGGGTTATAAATAGTTTAATAATTCAACGCAAAAAATCCGTAAAATTACTTTTAGTAAATGTGTAATATTCGCGTGAATAAAGGAAATATTTAAGTAGAACAGTATTAAGTAGAATGTGACCAAAACTCTTACGATTTTCAATATACACAAATTTCAGCTTTAGAAAATTGATATTTCTGCACAGCGGAACCCTACATTATGCATAGCCCAACACGCATTGAGCTTGTTTTTTTTAACATTCCAATTATTTTCGACAAAAAAGCAATTTCTGAAAACACGTTTAAATTAATCCTAGCAATATTACTACACAATCTTTTATAAAACATTCTTGTTGAATTCTAATTGATCTTTGGTGCCATTGTATTAGGTATATAGTTCATTCTCCATTTGAAGGTTTTTTTTTCAGGACAGATGGTCACTTTTAACCCGATGGCTTTTTTTTCACAGCTTCGCCGGATTGAAAAGTAGCAGAGCGCTGAGGGCGAAACCCTTACTTATGGATGACTGGTGCAAGGGCCACGCCAGGGGACCTCGGCTTGGACTGTCATCCTGTGCGCGAGAGTAACTGACTCGAGGGTGCTCGAGGGGGCCGGCTTGGCTCGATCAGTAATATCAATCGGGAGCATGCATTTGAAGAGTTCCGATTTGTTTTTAAGATAATGGATTTATGTATTTGGACCGTAAAATATTAAAGTATATTTTAGTTAATAGAATCCGGCGTTACTTTGCAGTAATTCATTACGGTGAAGGGAAGGAAGTTAATTTGCTTTACAAAAACTGGGTTATATCCATCATTTTATATTTTGCATGCTTATTGGCTTCCTTTCCTTCATTAAAATGTATTTGCTTATATAAAAATATCTATAGGCAATATCTATGTGCATATGATGACTTCCGAATACTGTCGGAAGCCATTAATTAGGGGAGATGCAATATTGCCACAAGTGTACGCGAAAACACATTTCGCGCTCATTAATTTTAGCCTACCTAACCTACCCTCGCTCGATATAGTAAGCTACAATGCAACGTCCGCAATACGGAGACTATCACAACATAATCTTGATGATAATGTTCTCCTAGCCGATTTCGACCACGGCGACCACTCCCGACTACAGTCATCCATCCATTGCGCAGGAGATCTTGTAGTGCCAACAATAGTGCCACAAGTGTACGCGCAAACACAGAGGCACTCACTCGTCCCAACCTACCCGCGCCCGATGTATCGCTGATGCGATAAGATCGGCGGTAGGCTAGGATGCAGTGTCAGAAACACGGGGACAATCACAAAACAACCAGACCCGAAAACCAACAATTTGTGTTTAAGGACAAATTTTGGCTCCGGCTGGGATTCGAACCCAGGACCCGCGGCGTAGAAGTCACGTCTTAATCTTACCTGAACGCCAAAAATGGGTCTGTACAAATTTTGACTCCGTCTGAGGTTTGAAACCAGGGTCTGCGGCACAGTGTCAGGTACTAACCACTAAGCCACGTCGCGTGACTGTATCTAACCAGTATTTGTAAATTAAAACATTATCCAGGATAATGATTACTTGCGGATTTTTTATAATAACACAGAAATATTATTGTTGACATATTAATGCAGTAGGCAGACGTTAAACTTACCGTCAGGTGAATGTTTTGCTCGTCTGTCACTTTATCCAATAAAAAAAATTTAAACGATGCATTGACACAAAGGGCTATGTTTATTGAACTTTTTTATTGTATAAAGTGACGAAACGTGCAAAACGTATGTTTGTTCCTGATGGTAAGTGCAACGTCCGCACAACAAATGCTGTGCTCACCCATAACATTTCTGTGTGACACCACATTGCGCCCGTCACCCTGAGACATCAGTTCTTAAGTCTCAAATGTGTGAGTCTGTCTGTGATCTAGCGTGATCACTGGGTGATTACGCTAGCTCGCAGTGCCCTTCAAACCAAACAATTTTAAGTGCTGATTTATCACGTGCTCGGCGGTGAAGAAAAACATCGTGAGGAAAAAATAAAAAATAAATATTTCGAAGACATGTGCAGTCAGCCAATCCGCATTGGAGCAGCGTGGCGGATTCTTTCTAGCTTCCCTCTCAGAAATGAGAGGAGGCCTGTGCTCAGCAGTGGGACATTTATATGCTGAAACTTTACTTTATAAAGAACCTTGTATTTTAATCTTATCGTATCTCTTATATCCGTCTAAATGAAACCTGTTGTCGTGTAACATGACACGGGTAATATTACAAGTCATCTTAATTTTGTAAAGAAATATTATGCAGAAGCCTCCGCGACAGCTAATATTCGTCTCTATCCATTGCTCTTAAAAACCAACAACATATTTATCATCCGATGACAAATGTTTGTTAGCGAAAATGTAAAAAAGAAGGCACTCACAAAAATTAAGCACACGGATTCTGTAGCTGTCTTACATTCATACATACATAAGATCACGACTGTATCCCATAAGAGATAGTCAGAGACTGGGCACTCACTGCAAAAACAGATGACTGCCACAATCCGCGTTTCATCAAAACAATATAATGCACTTGGTGTGATAGGTGGTGAGCCCATCGCCACCATGCGCTGTTGGGTGCGCAGTGCAGTTTAATTCCTTACTCGCCTTTTACGAGATCCATTGGATGAGATGGAGTGGAAGTATTCTTTTAACGAGCCGCCACCACACGGCTCCGGCTTCTAGCTGTCCTATAAGTGAATTTAGTGACCCCATTAAGTTTTTTTGATAAACAATGTAAATAAAGGTACAGACTAAATGGGTTATTATACGGTGGGGAAGTTGGGAAAATTTAACTACATTGCATTTGGTTGCCGTGTGGTTGCGGCTTCAGAGAATCTACCACCCCATCTCATCCCATGGGTGTCGTAAAAGTCAACAGAGGGGATATTAAAACCAGAAGATGGGAGCATCTTTCTGTAACATCTGAAGAAATAAACTGCGGTTGCAAACCCGCCTGTCAAGCGTGGCAGCTATGGCCAAATCCCCCCAATATGAGAGCTACAAACTTTCGTGGCAATCCGATAGGGTGGCTTACGTTCAGCAGTGGATTAGTGATAGGCTGAAGTGATGATGATGATGATTTCGGAAAAATTATAACCACACCTTTGATTGACATTTACAACTTTCACCCTAGCAAATAAATTTTGAAATGTAAATATAATCCCGAAGAGATTAATTGCAGGTCAGCCTTGGGTCACACCTTTTAAATGTAGAAGACGCCTGACGTATAAATGGAAAGACGCGATTCTAACAGAAATTACGCTGACATTAAATTCATGGCCGTGTGGTAGCGGCGCGTTAAAAGAATACTACCACTCCATCTCATCCAATGGATCTCGTAAAAGGCGAGTAACGAATTAAACCGCACTGTTCACCCAACAGCGCATGGTGGCGATAGGCTCACCACCTATCACACCAAGTGCATTATATTGTTTTGGTGAAACGTGGATTCTGGCAGTCATCTGTTTTTGCAGTGAGTGCCCAGTCTCTGACTACCCCTTATGGGATACAGTCGTGATCTTATATATGTATCTATAATCTACTAGAGTAATAATTTCTTATATTGGCGCGAATACTACACATTTAAATAAAACTAGATTTCACGAATTTACAGCACACATCAGGGGGTTCCGTGACCATGGGTGCTGTAAAGCACACCATACATCGGATTATAAATAGTAAATTAAACGCGATAAAATTCTTTAAATTTAGTTTTATTTAAACTACTAGAATAAGTTAACCGATAAGACGATAACAGCTACAATTTTTTTTTCTTAAACAACACGTCGCGCCTCACTAGGGTTTCTTCACGTTCGGTTTCATTTGATCCCATTGATGTCAGAAACACGGGAACAATCAACACAACCAGACCCGAAAACCAACAATTTATGTTTCGAACCCAGGACCCGCGGCTTAGAAGTCAGGTACTCTGACCACTAGGCCACGCGGTCATCATCCGTTGATCCCATTAACCAATGAATGAGCTGGAGGTAGGATTCCTATGCAGAAATCAGTCTAGGTAGGTATAGGCACCACAGGGCCAGTTATTCTGCCGTGGAGCAGTAGTGTGCAAACTTTACTGTGTTTCTGTTTGAAGGGCACTGAGAGCTAGCGAAGACTTAAGAATGACGGGCGCAGCGTGGTGTCACACAAAAATGTTCGAGTGTCTTACTCCCCATTGCGTTCCCACAAGCAGTATAGTGACAGCATTGCATATGGTTATTTTGCACTAGTAAAGGCTCTCCGTACAATACCTACGGCACCTGTATAGGAAGGATGTAGGTGCTATTCTACTCAGCCGGACTCTTATCCGGCGAACTCTGTCTCTAAAAAACTATTAAAAAGTACAGGAGGTCTGTGCTGAGCAAACGGATTTATATTCGCAGGCCGTATCGTTTTGATGTTCTATTAACCCAAAACTGAAGACAAATCACACGCTCGGCGATATAAAACGTTATTGTGCGGTTTCGTAAATACTTTTTACATTTCACGCACGACCGCATCGTTTTGTTAACCACCAGTGGGTATGTTTCACCGTTCATTACGTTTTCATTGTGTGAAGGGTCGTTTTTGCGATTTCGATTACTTACAAGGACCCATAACGGATAGTGGGTTTTAATATGGGTCAGATTATGGGCTGTATTTCTGTTCTATTCTTTAACTTTGTAATTAAAATATATTGTTAGTCTATGCCACGTTAAAGCCCATTTCACTTAATTAGTTATTTGAAGGAAAGTAAGTTAATTTGCTAAGATCCGCGTGCAAAATATAAAAATGTTGTATATTACCTAGTTTTTTGAAGAGCACCGCCCGCCCTCCCTCAGTAGCGTGCACAAGCAAACTAACACCGCCACCATGGACCGCCACCAGGTACCCTCTACCAACCACTACAATACCACCTCTAGATATTATACACAACTGAAGTCGAGAACACGACACGTGTTTCGCCCCAAAACGAGGCATTATCAAGTGTAATAGACTCTACGACTGACGGCCGCCGAGTGAACGGCGCGGTCAAAGAGCTGCCTATTTATACTACAGGTGACGCAACGTATTGTAGTGGTTGATGGAGGGTACCTGGTGGCAGTTCCTGGTGGCGGTGTTAGTTTGCTTGTGCACGCTACTGAGAGAGGGCGGGTGGTGCTCTTCAAAAAACTAGGTAATACACAACATTTTTATATTTTGCATGCGGATCTTAGCAAATTAACTTACTTTCCTTGATTATAATGGATTTCCTCAAACTAGCGCCTGATTCTATTAATTAACAGCTTTTTACTCAATGCTTACAAGTACTTTAAGAAAAAAACTTTTTTATTTTTTTTGTCTGTCTGTCTGTCTGTTTGTTAAGGATAATCTCCGAAACGGTTGGATTGATTTTGACGGGACTTTCACTAGCAGACAGCTGACATTGTAGCGGGTAACGAATGCTTCTTTAAATTTTGAAAAATAATTAGGGTTCAGCGCAAAAAATTAAAACCGCAAAATCCGATTGAAATAGGGAAGTATACATTTGTATTATCGATTGGCGTCGGCTTTTTTTATGCGGGTGAAACCGCGGGGCGAAGCTGGTTGTAATAAATTAGGTTAATGATCGTTTGGCCTGATGGTCAGATTACCAGACTTCAACGCCGCAAGTCCTATGTTTGAATCTCTTGCCTGGTTTTTGGGTGTGGTTGTGTTGTGATTGTCCTCGTGTTTCAGAATGCATCTAGCCTACCTCCAATCTTGAGTCAAATCGAGAGCGGACATGCTGGGACGAGTGAGGCCTCTGTCTTTCTTAATCTCGGTTATCTATAGGTGACTGTGTGTTTGTACGTAAGTATATTAATTTTGTTCGGCGATACTGAGTTCATAAAATCCAATTCCTATGGGTGCAGTCGCACGCTGTGTACAGATTTGCGAGCTGCAATCCCCGAATTGATTGCTTACCATTACTGGAAACGTTTTCGGACCCGGATTCAATTCACACAATCTAAATTGTGTGTCAACGACCGTCCATTATTCTAGCGAAAAGCTTCTTCGGAATTATGCGACGGTTTGAAGTTAATAAAGTTGATTAAATGTAGTAATGAAGATCACAGAACCAAACGATCCAAAGGTTACAATAATAACTATTGAATAGAATCAGGCATTACTTTTTTATTGTATATCGTAACTCTTTTTTTAATGGATAAGGTGACGTAACAAGCAAAACGTTCACCTGATGGTAAGTGCAACGTCTGCCCATAACAAATGCCGTGTCAACCAGAACATTTCTGTAAGAAACCACACTGCGCCCGTCACACTGAGACATGAGTTCTTGAGTCACTTATGCACAGTGATTACGCTCGGTCTCAGTGCCATTCAAACCCAAACACAGTAATGTTTACACACTACTTCGAGGCAGAATAACCAGCCCTGTGGTGGTACCTACATAGACGGATTCCTGCATAGGAATCCTGCAACTAGTCTTTTCACCACCAACTTTATCATCTACACGCAAAAAGAGCTCTCTGCGGAGAGATACTCGTATATCGGCAGAGGATCTTTGGTTACCAAGAACTCCCAGCAAATTCCCAAATTCCAGAACTTCTTATAACCTCGTCGCTTAGCAGTCGTATTTAAGATTAGTCGCCGCCTTTCGACGCCGGGGCGTTAGTTCTGGCACTTTCGATATGGTCGAAGTACGACACGGGTGTCCGATACCACGAGATGTTATTGATATTTACATCTTTAAGACGATTTCTGTAGATGAAAATGTAGTGACAAAGAAAGAGAAAAGACAATAGAGAAACTTCTATGCACTTAAGTCGTGTGGTAGCGGCTTAAGAGAATCTACCACTCCGTCTCATCCCGTGGGTGTCGTAAAAGTCGTCAGAGGGAAAATTCAAACCAGAAAATGAGGCAGCAGCATCTTCCTGGAACATCTGAATAAATAAACCGCGGTTGCCAACCTGCCTGCCAAGCGTGGCAACCTTGGCAAAAATTAGAGCTACACACTTTTGTAGTAATCTACGGGGAGGCCCATTTTCAGCAGTGGACTAGTGATAGGCTGAAATGATGATGATGATGATGATGCTCTTATGTTGTACATATGGCGGAATTATTGTCTGAAGGCATTCTCTCCCAGTCAACCATAAGGCTAAGCAGAGATAAACATACTTATATAGTCTGTAGTATGTATGAAAGAATATTGACGAAACAGATTTATGTGTGAATGGGTAAGCCGGTTAGGGGCCGACGTAGGCGAGCGTAGTCACGAAAATCGAAATCGTTTTAAGGAAAGGCTACGTCAACATTACTCGCAACCGACGAGCTTGTATGAAAACGCTAATGAAAGTAGAAAAAGCGACAGATGTGTGTCAAGATCGTAGCAAGCGGAAATATTTGGTCTCTGTCGTATGTATTAGACGACTTTCAAGGAACAAAAAATTCTTGAAAATTTAAATCATGAAATCATTTTAACGACACAATTACTTTGAATAAAGGTATTGGCAAATGTCTTTTCACATAGTTAACTATAATTTACAAATTTAAATAAATTTTTCAAAGTTAAGGAAAGCACAAAAGGTCTTTACAATGTAAAAGTCCCGTAAATCAAACGTGGATATGAATAAATCTTTATTATTGCTAAAAGGAAGCTACGAAAGTCTATATCCTATATATACGATATGTGTGCATTTCATTACGTAGAGGTGGCGCGTAGGCAGCTACGTGGAATTTACTACAATGCTGAAACGATTTAAGTAAGCAGCGGCGCCGTCTTTCAGCCTATCACTGGTCCACTGCTGAACATAGGCCATAAATTGCCACAAAAGTTAGTAGCTCTCGTTTTAGTTGCCACGCTTGGCAGGCGGGTTGGCAACCCCAGTTTATATATTCAGGTGTTCCAGGAAGATCCTCCTGCCTCTCGCCTGGTTTTCATTTTCCCTCTGTCGACTTTTACGACACCCGCGGGATGAGATGGGGTGGTAGATTCTCTTATGCCGCTACCACACAGCAAAGGATTAGCAAGCTGAAGTGGCAATGGGCCGGCCATATAGCTCGGAGAACGGATAACCGTTGGGGAAGAAAGGTTCTCTAGTGGCAACCTCGTACCGTCAAATGCAGTGTAGGGCGACCTACTAGATGGAACGACGACCAGCACGATGTTGTGGAAGTTGATGGATGCAGGTGGGTCAGGACCTTGTTTTGTGGCAATCTATGGCGGAGGCCTATGTTCAACAGTGGACTATGGTAGGCTGTGATGATGATGATACGGTATACGTCAGCAAACAGGTCTAACCGTTAAGCTTCGTCGTAAGTACGGTCGTAGTAGCTGCAGCTACGACTATTCATCATCATTCATCATTTCAGCCTATTACTAGTCCACTACTGAATTTAGGACTCCCCCACAGATTGCCACAAAAGTTTGTAGCCCTCATTTTGTGTGAGATTCTGCCGTAATTGCCACGCTTGGCGGGCGTGTTGGCAACCGCAGTTTATTTATATAGATGATCTAGGAAGACGCTGCCCATCTTCTGCTTTTAATTTTCCCTATGTCGACTTTTACGACACCCACGGGATGGAATGAGGTGGTAGTTTCCCTTAAGCCGCTACCACACCATTGACTCGGTATAATTGTAGCCAGTCGTTGCTATGCTGTTTTTCAGATCTGTGATTCATTTGTCATAGTATTTACAAAGTTAATTAAATATTTAATAAATAAATTAATATGGTTTAATTAACTTTCAAGCATCTCGATTAAAATCCAGCGACGCAACAATTTCAATAATGAGTGTAATTTACGCGAATGAAGCGTTAATTAAATAACAATCCGTAACGATACGAGCGACAGTAACGAGCGACAAACAGGACAACAACAACATTGTGTCAGTTGACAGTGATCGATACAAAGTAATTGTAGCACTCTCTGTCATTTTAATTTGTCAAGATTTATAGGTTTTTACTTAGTTCTTAATTAAGGATTATTTACACATTTAAATTAGACATTCAAGTTTAGCTAATTCGCTAAACATGAATCTAATTGTCGAAAGTTAGTTAATTAGTTTAATTTTGGTCCATTTTCCTTGATAACCAAACATAAATATTGATTGATGATGATGATGATGATGTTCTCCTAGCCGATTTCCACCACGGCGACATCTGCCGACTACTGTCGAGAGCCATCAACTGCACAGGAGATATTATAGTGCCACAAGTGTACGCGCAATCACAGAGGCACTCACTCGTCCCAACCATCCCGCGCCCGATGTAACGCTGATGCGATAAGATCGGAAATAATATTGATTATGTTTCGGTTGAGATTATTTTCTGTCATTTAAAATTAATGTCTAAAAAAAAACTTGCTCAAGTTTTTACAATGTAAGATAACGTCTACGACTTTGTCACTTCAATGTAATTTTCCTTTTCTTTAATAATACATCTCTTCTATATCGTAGAGCGATTAGTACATACATACAGTATTCGCCTTTTTTCTATATACATATTTCTATATATTTAAGGGGTAAGCAGAAACCATACCCGTAGAAACTATACGCGGGAATCAAGACGCGACGGGGGGTAAATAACGTCGCCGCCTTTTTGGTTAGAGTCAAAAACTCATACTTTCTACAGCGTTCCCACGAGCAGTATAGTGACAGCATTTCCTATTATGATATTATTATACACTTGTAGGAAAGAGGTAGGTGCAGTTCTACTCTGCTTAACACATATAGACCTTCCTATATCCTAATAAAGTGAAAAAAAATATCAAACTTTGAGCGTGACGTAAAAAAAAAAAAGTAAAGTTTCAGCCTATAAATGAACCACTACTGAGCACAGGCCTCCTCTCATTTCTGAGAGGGTTTTGGAGCTAGGAAGAATCCGCCACGCTGCTCCAATGCGGGTTGGCGGACTTCACATATCTTCGAAATATTACGTGTGACGTGTTAAGTAATTATCATCGATGTAACGTAGTTAATAGAATCAGGCGTTACTTTGCGGAAATCCATTATAGTAAAGGGGAGAAAGTTAATTTGCTAAGATCCGCATGCAAAATGTAAAATGGTGTGTATTACGAGTACCTAGTTTTGAAGAGCACCGCCCGCCCTCCCTCAACAGCGTGCAGCGGTGGCGGTATTTGTTTCTAGTTATCATGCCAACGTTCTTTCGATAAACGTATATTTGATACTATATGAGTACAGTTCGAGTCTAAGTACTAACAGCTTACATACATACATAAGATCACGACTGTATCCCATAAGGGGTAGTCAGAGACTGTGCACTTACTGCAAAAGCAGATGACTGCCACAATCCATGTTTCACCAAAACAATATAATGCACTTGGTGTGATAGGTGGTGAGCCCATCGTCACCATGCGCTGTTAGGTGCACAGTGCAGTTTTATTCCTTACTCGCCTTTTACGAGATCCATTGGATGAGATAGATTCTTAGGTGGTAGTATTCTTTTAACGAGCCGCCACCACACGGCACTAATAGCTAATAGCACACTAATAGCTTAAAGCCCGAATAACGAAGTTGCTATATCGTTATATTAATTATAACGAAACCACCCCGTCTCATCCCGTGGGTGCCGTAAAAGACGACAGAGGGAGAATGAAAACCAGAAGATGGGCAGCAGCATCTTTCTGGCGCATCTGAATAAATAAACTGCGGTTGCCAACCCGCCTGCCAAGCGTGGCAACGATGGAATCCTCCCAAAATTAGAGCTACAAACTTTTTTGGCATACTGTGGAGGAGGCCTATGTTCAGCGGTGGACTGGTGGTGGGAGGAAGTGATGAACAGCGAAGGTTCTAGATTGTTAAATCGACGGACATTGTATATCGGGGTTTTTTTGAATTATGCATCTATCCTTGGAGTGGCGTTTTATTGATACAAATCGAAATAATATTGAACCAGCGCGTTAGAATATCAATGACTCGGCGACTGTCTGCCGTAGAGTCAATTACACTTGATAATGACTCGTTTTGAGGTGAAACATGTATCGTGGTCTCGACTTCAGTGGTGTATATTAGTAAGCGATAGTGTTGTAGGGTATCTGGCGGCGGTTCCCGGTGGCGATGTAAGTTTGCTTGTGCACGCTACTGTGGGAGGGCGGCCGATGGGACGGCGGGCGATACTCTTCAATAACTAGGTAATATTCTATATTTTGCATGCGGATCTTAGCAAATTAACTTTCTTACCTTCATTAATAGTAATGATATTCAGTGCACAAAGGCGTGAATGTTTTGACACAAAAAAATGTATCTATACAAATAAATAAAATAAGAGTCCCTGTTTATAATAACAAAATAATAGCTTTTTACTCAATGCTTATGAAAGTATATACGGTACTTATAAAAAACTATTAAAAAAAAATCTGTCAGTCTGTCTGTCTGTCCGTTTGTTCCGGCTAATCTCTGAAACGGCTGGATCGATTTTGACAGGGCTT
Source organism: Luehdorfia chinensis (assembly GCA_019845155.1). NCBI lineage: Eukaryota > Metazoa > Arthropoda > Insecta > Lepidoptera > Papilionidae > Luehdorfia > Luehdorfia chinensis. The sequence goes on from JAHVAK010000103.1 coordinate 14,277,527, forward strand.
TCACTGACAGATAGCTGATATTATAGCGGGTAACTTAGGCGACTTGAATTTTAGAAAAATAATTAGGGTTCCGCAAAATCCGACTCAAATAGGGTATATAAGTACATCGATCGGGATAGGCTTTTTTACGCGTGTGAAACCGCGGGATAAAGCTGGTATTACATATTCGGACACTAAATTCCGCTTTCATTACAAAAAAATCTTTCTTAACAACGAAACAATTTTTGTACGCCACAAATAAATTGTTGTGTGGAAGTATCCATAGCTGATAATCCCCGACCCTCATCCACTTTTCCGATAATTGCTGGCTATGTGTCGAGGTACTGATCGCGAGGGAACAGATTGCCTTTTTGTTTGTAACAACATTGTTTATGGCTAAGCTTTAGGCAAACATTATCAAGGAAACGTGTAGAAGAAATAATGACATAGTACGTACGCTTATGTATATCGGCGCAGGCATATTCGCCATCTTTAAAAATAAGAAAATTTAATTATTAAGTGTTTCAATAATCATTTCATAATTATTAAGATTTATGTTAACTACAACTAATTAATAATATCACTTAGATAACTAACTATTATTAAGGTGAACTTGTATTGACTGAAATGATAACTGTTGTAACTTGTTTTGTTTTTTTTTTATTCGATAAAGTGATGAAACGAGCAAACCGTTCACCTGGTGGTAAGTGCAAAGTCTGTCCATAACAAATGCTGTGTCACCCAGAAAATTTCTGTGTGATACCACACTGTGCCCATCACCCTGAGACATCAGTTCTTAAGTCTCATATGCCCAGTGATTACGCTAGCTCACAATGCCCTTCAAACCGAAACGCAGTAATGTTTGCACACCACTGCTTCACGGCAGAATAACTGGCACTGGGGTGGTATCTACCTAGATGGATCCCTGCATAGGAATCCTGCCACCAGATGAAAAATAAATAATAAAAGTTTAAGATAATCTTAATTATAACACTTCAATAATTTGTTAATCATTTAAATAAGAAATTGAGAGTAGCCGAGTTGTTGGTAATTTCATCTGAGACGCCAGAGGGCGCTATGCGGTGGTCAGTTAGGTGCTATTCTAAGTCTCAATTGTTCATTAAAGATGAAACATAATTAGTTTTGACTTAATGAATGAAAGTAAGTTAATTTGCTAAGATCCGCAGGCAAAGTATAAAATGGTTAATATTACTTAGTTTTTTGAAGAGCACCGCCCGCCCTCCCTCAGTAGCGTGCACGAGCAAACTAAAACCGCCACCAGATACCCACGACCAACCACTGCAATACTACCACTAGGTAATATACACCACTGAAGTCGAGCACACGACACGTGTTTCGCCCCAAAACGAGGCATTATCAAGTATATACTCTACGACAGATGGCCGTAGAGTGTGCCGAGTGAGCGGCTTACCTTTTATTCGTGCAGAATTACACTATAATATGAACACACCATAATAAAAATGGAAAATATGACTATTTCAATTTATCAAGTATCTTTTATCCATTGACTTGTTCTGATTTAATTTATTACTAAAATCACATAGCGGATTTAATTAAGCTGAAAAGTGATTATTCTTTAATAAGATCCACTCGCACTGAAGTAAGTGAAAACTGGAGACATTAAATAAAAGGAATTTAATTTACATTGTACAGGATCTTCTAGTACTTGAGATAATTAAAGAGCCTACACGGCAGACTTCATGCAATTACTTTGCTTCTACGGTCGTGAATGGAAAAGCGATTAAAATTGTAGGAGCCCGGCCATTGAGCTATCCCAGCTTTTATTTAGGACCATCAACAGTAGATACACTCATACAAGTTTATATATAGACAAAGTTTACAGTGAGGTAATTGTTCCACCAATAAAAAAATACATTAAAGGAACAATATTTAGGCAACTAAAAAGCAATGAAATAAAATTGACTTAAATTACATTAAAGTTCATACATACATACATACAGTCACGCCTCTTTCCCATAGGGGTAGGCAGAGACCACATATTTCCACTTGCTACGATCCTGACACACATATTTAGCTTCTTCTACTTTCATTAGCGTTTTCACACACGCTCGTCGGTTGCGGGTACTTTTAACGTGACCTTTCCTCAAAAGTTCACCGAGCTGATTGTGATACGTACGCCTAGGTCGACCCTTACCGGCTTTTCCATTCACACTTGCCTCATAAATCTGTTTCGGCAATCTCCTTTCATTCATCCTCTCTACGTGTCCAAACCATCTAAGCATGCCTTTCTCTATATTTTTCACTACATCTTCAACCACATCGCAACGTTCCCTTAACACGCTGTTTCTCACTTTGTCAATCAGAGTCACTCCAGCTATACTTCTCAAACTTCTCATTTCCACAGCATTAATCCTACTTTCATGCTTCTTCTGCCAGACCCAGCATTCACTACCATGCATAAGTGTGGGGACCAGAACTCCCCTATGTACAGCCAGTCGTGCCTTTTTAGATACGTTCTGGCTACACATAAAGTTATGCAGAGCCCCATTCACTTGATTTCCTGCTAATGCTCTTCTCTCAATATCACAGTCATACTTTTCGACTCTCGTAAATTTAGAACCCAGGTACACAAACTCTTTCACTTGTTCCACTCTTTCTCCTTCAATCAGAACTTTGCAATCCGACATACTTTCTTCTCTTTCAAAAACCATTACTTTCGTCTTATCTACATTAATTTTCATTCCTTTGCTTTGTAAAGCACCATGCATAATATTAACCATCGCCTGCAACTCCTCCTCCGATGATGCTAATATAACCTGATCATCGGCGTATAGAAGGCATTTGACGGTCAAATCATTCATTCTTAATCCAAACACACTCTCTTTCAAATCTTTTAAGCAATTGTCTATGAATAGGTTAAACAGCCACGGCGAAGCCACACATCCCTGTCTAACACCTTTTTCGATGTTAAACCCGTTTACCCTGACACAAGCACTGGAATCCTTATAGAGTGATTTCAGTGCTCGTATCAAGCTGCCGTTCACCCCATACATATGCAATGTCGACCACAATTCAGTCCTCACTATCCTATCATGGGCCTTTTCCAAGTCCAATTAAAGTTCACTGCATTTACATTTTGCCCAATATTAGAATTGCTCTCCATTGTATAGTTGTAACATCAATACAGTTACTACATAATAGTCACTACAATAATCACTACAGCAAGATTTCAACAACAATAGAAGTTCCAAGTACATAAAAATGTTTTCTCTTCGTAATCAACATATTAATACGTGAATATAAAACTCTGTAACCCTTTTTTAAGGAATAAATATGTATATAATAAGCACCTAGTGTGGTAGCGGCTTAATACAATCTACCACCCCATCTCATACCGTGGGTGTCGTAAATGTCGACAAGAGGGAAAATTAAAAACTGAAGATGGGCAGCAGCCTTTTTCTTGGAACATAAATATTAAACTGGTAATATACTGGTGGTAGGATTCCTATGCAGGAATCCGTCTAGGTACGTACCACCCCAGGGCCAGTTATTCTACCGTGAAGCAGTAGTGTGCAAACATTACTGTGTTTCGGTTTGAAGGGCACTGTGAGCTAGCGTAATCACTGGACATATGAGACTTAAGAACCAATGTCTCGGGGTGATGGGCACAGTGTAGTGTCACACAGAAATTTTCTGGGTGGCACAGCATTTGTTATGGGCAGACGTTGCACTTACCATCAGGTGAACGTTTTGCTCGTTTCATCACTTTATGCAATAAAAAAAAACATCAGTTTAAATAAACTGCGGTTTCTAACCGTGGCAACTATGGCAAAATTCCCCCAAAATAAGAGCTACAAACTTTTGTAGCAATCTATGGGGGAGGCCTACGTTCAGTGTAAGCTCCCTTCTAACTCTGAGTTCATTGTACCCGGCTCGTTAAAAGAATACTACCACTCCATCTCATCCAATGGATCTCGCAAAAGGCGAGTAAGGAATTAAACTGCACTGTGCACCCAACAGCGCATGGTGGCGATGGGCTCACCACCTATCACACCAAGTGCATTATATTGTTTTGGTGAAACGTGGATTGTGGCATTCATCTGTTTTTGTAGTGAGTGCCCAGTCTCTGACTACCCCTTATGGGATACAGTCGTGATCTTATGTATGTATGTATGTATGTGACATTAATTTCTTGCCTTACTGAGAAGCAATATCAGCATTATAATGATTTCTCGCGATAGATGGCGCTGCGTAATAAACGATGTTTGTAGGCTGTAGGCTACGTCGAACAGAATAGAAAGTCATTAAAGAAAATGGGAACCGATCGGCTCAATGTGATGGGAACGCCGATTAATATCAGAGGCACATAATTGATTGGAAATAGCAAACGTTATAGAAACTCGATATGGGAGTTCATCGAAGAAATACCTCGGTTTATATTTCCTGCAATAAATATTGTAAAGTGAAAGTAAATATTTTTAGCGAGAACCGAGTTACAGAATATATTGTTGACAAGCTGCCCGCCACTTCTTTGTTCAAGTGAACCCTTGTACACCTCTTGTCCAGAGGTTTTTGCCAGCTCAGATGGCGGAGTGGCCGAGCAGTACAGGTCGCGGGTTTAGTCCCCTCAAGGTACACTTTTGTATGGTCTACTGTTGGTTCACATATAACAAAACTTAGTGTAGGGCAACATGGCGAAAGAGATAGAGAAAGAGAGAGAGAAAGCCGTATCTGGTATGCAACATAATAAGAACTAAGTTAGTACACATGCGTACGTTTAGTGACGAGACGAGCAAAACGTTCACCTGATGGTAAGTGTAACGTCTGCCCATAACAAATGCAGCACACACTACTGAGACATAAGTTCTCAAGTCTGATATGTCCAGTGATTACGCTAGCTGCCCCTCAAACCGAAGTACAGTAATGTTTGCACACTACTGCTTCACGGCAGAATAACTGGCCCAGTATGCTTTTCAATATTGACATATGTGAAGATTTTTAATTGGATTATTATCTCTACAAATGAATAAAATTGAAGTGTCTGTTGGTAATAACAAAATAACAGCGTTTTACTCAATGCTTACATAAGTATATACGGTACTTATGACAAAAAAACTATTTGTAAACTTTTAGTCTGTATGTTCTGGCTTATCTCCGAACCGGCCGGACCGATTTTAACGGGATTTTCACGGACTGATAGCTGATATTATAGCGGGTAATTTAGGCTACATTCATTTAAGAAAAATAATTAGGGTTCTGCGCATAAAAATTAAAACCCCAAATCCCCAATCCGATTATAATAGGGGAGTATATATGTATATCATCGACGAAAGTTTACGGTGCACAAGCAGTTTTCGTATGTATCTGTAACTGTATATATAACATGTAGTGAAATGTTGTATATCTTCTAAAAAAAAAAATTCTTAATTACGTTTAAGTATGAAACTGTCGGTACATTAAAATGTAATAAATACTGCTCGTGGGAACACATTGGAGTGTAAGAATTTTTCGACTCGTACCAAAATGGCGGCGACGTGGTTCGTCACCCGTCACGTCTCGGTTCCCGCGAGGGCGAAAAGAAGACTTCGTGAGTGGCCTCTGCCTACCCCTCATATGGGAAAAAGGCGTGACAGAGTGTAAATGTTACTGTCGTCGAGTACCTCATTGTCTCAAAAGCAGTCTTCAACCAGTACGTGTTGCCAGTGTTGTCATACGGAACCGAGACGTGGTCCTTCACTGCAGGCCGCATGAGGAAGTTCAGAGTCGCTCACGCAGAATGTTTACGTATATGTATCCGTTTTGCACGTGTCATGGCGCGAAGCAGCGTAAGATTGTGCTTTATACTCGACATGTCAAGGTCGTGCGATTCTTTATTTTTTTTTATTATTATATAAAGCGACGAAACGAGCAAAACGTTCACCTGGTGGTAAGTGCAACGTCCGCCCACAACAAATGCTGTCACCCAGAATATTTCTGTGTGACACCACACTGCGCCCGTCATCCTGAGACATCAGTTTATAAGTCTCAAATGGCCAGTGATTACGCTAGCTCACAGTGCTTTTCAAACCGAAACACAGTAATGCTTGCACACTACTGCTTCACGGCAGAATAACTGGCCCTGGGGTGGTACCTACCTAGACGGATTTCTGCATAGGAATCCTATTACGGCGATCTTCAAATGCCTCTATCACAATTATATTGCACTTATAAGCTAATTTGAATAGACTCATATCATGAAAACACTTTAATTAATTCATTAAATTTATTTTGAAAAATCATCTAATATTGCTACTTTGAAAAAAAAAAACAGTTTCAAAACAATTGATGTGGACGTCCGGATTTATTTAGGGATGTGATCACGATAACTCCCGAAAACATTGACGTATCGAGACCGAGTTTTTTTTATCCTGTCCAGATTTTTATGTACTGGTTTCCTGTTTCATATATAGTCTAGAACTTGTAGTTATTAAGAAAAGTAATTTATTCTAATTGTTTTCATCTGAAATGGAAATAACTCGAAATATTTGACTAATAATATCCAGATTTTTTTTAAGAGTTAAATGAGCGTCATGAGACGCGATGCGATGGATTGCGATGGCTGCCACATGCGTCATACTTGTGAACAGGTGCTGTTGGTGGAGGCTGGTCGGCTCGAGTTTACAATATACTTATATATTAATTAAATTAATCTAGTGTAAAATTTGAACATGGAGCGTGCTTTGGTTTTCCTTGAGATTAAAAAAAAAAGTAAAGTAACAGCCTATAAATGTCCTACTGCTGAGAACAGGCCTCCTCTCATTTCTGAGAGGGTTTTGGAGCTGGGAATAGTCCGTCACGCTGCTCCAATGCGGGTTGGCGGACTTCACATATCCTCGAAATATTTCTATTCCTCGGAGATGCAGGTTTCCTCACGATGTTTTCCTTCACCGCTAAGCACGTGGTAAATCAGCACTTAACAAGTAAGTCAAGTAGAACAAATTTAGAGGTGCTGGCACTGGGGAACGAGCCCAGGTTACTCGCGTACTATGAAATTAAAAGCACCAGGCCCCTGAGCCACCACGGCTGTACCTTTAGATTATTCTTTCTGTGATTATTGTTCCTTGAGATTATTCTTTGTTAATTTATTTATAATGCACTAGCTGTGCTCCGCGGCTTCACTCGCGTAAAAAAGTCGGCCCCGATCGATGATATACATATATACTTCCTTTGTTATTTGAAACAGACAGTTCAATTTTATTTATTTGTATACATTTTTGACTAAAATAACAAAAAGGATTTACAAAAATAGAGGACACCTATGGTGTTTCTTTCGCCTGTTTATTCTCCGTCAGAGGAAAAAACGGCGGTAGATTGTAAAAAAATTACGTGAACGAAATTTATATTTCTTACGTCGAGAAATAAATGATTTTCATAGCATTTTCTTTTTATTTCATTCAAATTCAGTGCGGGAATTGAATCCGGGACTTAGCCACTGCGCCAAGCCAGCCGACAATTGAACGGCATTGAACTTTTTTTTATCGGATAAAGTGATGAAACGAGCAAAACCTGACACCTGGTAAGTGTAACGTCCGCCTATAACAGTTGCTGTGTCACCCAGAAAATTTCTGTGTGACACCACACTGTGTCCATCACCCTGAGGCATAAGTCCTTAAGTCTCACATGCCCAGTGATTACGCTAGCTCACACTGCCCTTCAAACCAAAACACAGTAATGTTTGCATACTACTGCTTCCCGGTAGAATAACTGGCCCTGGGGTGATACCTACCTAGACGGATTCCTGATTCCTGCATTGTTAATGTTTAATGTTTTGACGACCGCGTCGCTGAGTGGGCAGAGTACTTGACTTCGTCGCGGGTCCTGGGTCCGAATCCCAGCCTGAGCCAACATTTGTGCAAAAACACAACTTCTTGGTTTTCGGTATGTCGTGACTTTTTTAGTGTGTCTGACACTGTATCCTAGCCTACCTCCGATCATATACTTTGAGCGTTACATCGAGCGTGGGGAGGTGAAGTGACAATAAGTAAGTACCTCTGTGTCTGCGCGTACTATTGTGGCACTATAATATCTAGTACCTGAGCAGAATACAGCAGTATTCGGCAGTTGTTGCCGTGATCAAGAAGCATCGCATTTTATTCCTACTTATTCACTGAAATAAAACTTACATACAGTCACGCCTCTTTCCCAATAGGGTAGGCAGAGACAAGATGTTTCCACTTGTTCGCACACATCTTTCGCTTCTTCTACTGTCTACTGGGTAATTTTAACGTGACCTTTCCTCAAAAGTACTCCGATCTGATCGTGATACGTACGCCTAGGTCGACCCTTACCGGCTTTTCCATTCACACGCGCCTCATAAATCTGTCTAGTCGATCTTCTTTCATTCATCCTCTCTACGTATCCCAACCATCTAAGCACCCGTGTCTCTATCTTTGTCACTACATCTTCAACTACACTGCAACGTTCCATTTTCACGTTGTTCCTCACTTTATCGATCAAAGTTACTCCAGCTATACTTCTCAAACTTCTCATTTTCACAGCAATAATCTTATTTTTATGCTTCTTCTGCCAGACCCAGCATTCACTACCATACATAAGTGTGGGGACCAAAACCCCCTCATGTACAGCCAGTCGTGATCACAAAAATAAAACACAAATTAACCTCCCATATTCTCAATACATTTACTGGTGGTAGGATTCCTGTTCAAGAATCCGTCTCCGTCTCAAGAAGGTACTCGTAGGTACCACCCCAGGGCTAGTTATTCTGCCGTGAAACAGTAGTGTGCAAACATTACTGTGTTTCGGTTTGAAGGGCACTGTGAGCTAGCTTAATCACTGGGCATATGAGACTTAAGAATTTATGTCTACTTGTGTACTTATGTTTACTGGTGGTAGGATTCCTATGCAGGAATCCGTCTAGGTAGGTACCACCCCAGGGCCAGTTATTCTGCCGTGAAGCAGCATTACTGTGTTTCGGTTTGAAGGGCACTGTGAGCTAGCGTAATCACTGGGCATTTGAGACTTAAGACCTGATGTCTCAGGGTGACGGGCGCAGTGTGGTGTCACACATAAATATTCTGGGTGACACAGCATTTGTTGTGGGCGGACGTTGCACTTACCATCAGGAGAACGATTAGCTCGTTTCATCACTTTATCCAATAAAAAAAAACATTTCATATTCTTACGTAACTTGAAAAAAGACAAACGGAAAAAGACACGACGATAGGTACATCGCAAGAGGTTATAACAATAAATAATACATTCCATTTCACCTCGGACGGAAAATAATGGAGACGGGAAATTTACGAAACGGGTCGTTTGGGACTTCCAGGAGAAATTGTGAACATCTTCGTGTGATTAAGTGACACACAGAAGTAACTCGGATTTGGCACGTTCCACTTGCGACCTGGAAATATAAAAAAATATATTTTAGATTAAAAGAAGAAAGAAGCCTGGTGCTCGCCTTTAATTTCATAGAACACGAGTAACCTGGGTTCTACAATTTTAAGTGCTGATTTACCACGTGCTTAGCGGTAAAGGAAACCTGCATGTCCGAGGAATAGAAACATTTCGAGGGCATGTGAAGTCCGCCAACACGCATTGGAGTAGCGTGGCGGACCATTCCCAGCTCCAAAACCCTCACAGAAATGAGGGGAGGCCTGTGCTCAGCCGTGGGATATTTATAGGTTGTTACTTTACTTTTACTTTTTAAAAGAAACGTAGGTGACGTCATTCTGGTTGATATTTGACTGACCTTTATCTAGGTACGAGTATATCATAGTGCTAATATTGTACGTACAAAACACAGAGGCATTCCCTCGTCCTCAGTTCATCATCATTTCAGACTGTCATTGGTCAATTGCTGTACATAGGCCTCCCATATAGATAGCCACAAAAGACTGTAGGTCTCATTTTAGGGAAATTTAGCCATAGTTGCTTGGCAGGCGGGTTGGCAACCGCACTTTAGTTATTCAGATGTTCCGGGATGATGCTGCTGCCCATCTCTTGGTTTTTATTTTCCCTCTGTCGACTTTTACGACACCCACGGGGCGAGATGGGGTGGTAGATTCTCTCAAACCGCCACCACACGGTAAGTCCTAAGTCACTCGAATATTATACAATACATATAGCTCCAGCTGTGATTCGGGCAGCACCCGCGGAATTGTAGTTAAGATACTATGGGGTCGTCTCATAGGTTAAAAATGCAAATATTCTTAAGTAATTACTTAACTTAATAGTGATTTAATAGGTACCTAGCCGGTAGGTGTCCGGTAGAAGAGAATAGCACCTACCTCTTTCCTTCCGAGGTGTCGTAAGAGGCGACTAAGGTATTGTACGGATCATTATTTGTGCAGAAACATACCATAGTTTGCAATTCTGTCACTATACTGCTCCTGGGAACGCAGTGGGGACTAATAGATTTGTGACTCGTACCAAAACAGCGGCGGTAGGATTCCTGAAAAGAGTATGTCTAAGTAAGTGTGTTACTTAGACATACTTGCGTGCAGCGTCAGTTATTCTGCAAAAGCAGTGTGGTGCGATACATAACTTCAAAACAATTTTATTATCTGGGTGACAAAGCATTTGTTATGGGCATGCGTTGCACTTACCATCAATTGAACGACCGTCTCGTCTTATAACTTTCTTATACTCGTAATAATAAAAAAAATATATAGCCGTGTGGTGGCGGCTCGTTACAAGAATACTACCACTCCATCTCATCCAATGGATCTCGTAAAAGGCGAGTAAGGAATGAAATTGCACTGTGCACCCAACAGCGCATGGTGGCGATGGGCTCACCACCTATCACATCAATTGCATTATATTGTTTTGGTGAAACGTGGATTGTGGCAGTCCTCTGCTTTTGCAGTGAGTGCCCAGTCTCTGACTACCCCTTATGGGATACAGTCGTGATCTTATGTATGTATGTATATAATAAAAATTACAGAAATAAGATGCCGTATAGAACAGGTCAGTAACAAATAAACTGTTATTAGGATTGTCACCCTGAAATATAACTCATTTTAGAAAAATAACGGACCTACACCGGTGCTCATAATACACCTAATGTGATTCGCTGGCTCTTGTCACCTTCATCAAACAGCGTTCTCTTTCTTTTAGTGTTTGTTGTCTCTTTCATTTAGTGTTTGTTGTCCCTTTCTTAACTCTCCGTTTCTTTAATCAAATGCGGGGAAATAAAGCGGGATATACCGTGCCAATAACATAAAATTCGTTTTTTTTTAGTTTAACAATACTTTATGCGTGTTCATGTTAGAAGATTTATAATAACCAGTGGACGCCCTGTGGTAGAAATTTGACCGTAATTCATATTTTTTTTTCAAGTTTGAACGTTTATTGCGGTTTCAGTAATTATTTCATGGTAACATTTTGAAATTCTAAAGCGCCAATCTCTACTCTTTGTGACTGTTTAACCATAGACTAATTACGGTTTTGACATTGGCAGTATGACCGTAAACAAACGACCGGCTATTATGTGATTGACATTGTCAGTATGAACGTAAAATACACTTGGCGTCAAAAAAATCGCACATCCGAAAAAAATTATTTTAATACTATTTTAACACAACAGGCCAATGGCAGTGTTGTGGTTTGAGGGTATCATTCGAAAGGTAATTTCATTAGCTTTCAGGAATTTTAATTGAATTTTACTTTTATAACGAGACGAAAGAGAAATTAAAGAAAAAGACAGGGTATGTACAAATTTGCAAATTAATAATTAAAAAAAACTTAATAAATACAAAAAAAGTTCTTAAAACCTAGTGTTACCCCCCCTTGCCTTGATAACGGCTTCCATGCGATCTTTCATGGACCTTACAAGGATCGCAACAGCCTCTTGGGGTATTTGTTCCCACTCTTCAAGTACCGCATCTTGGAGCTCTTGAAGAGTGGCTGGAGCTGGATCTCGAGCTCGCACGCGCCGTTTTAGGTCATCCCAGAGATGATCTATTGGGTTAAGGTCTGGACTTCGTGCTGGCCAATGCATAACAGGGATATCGACCTCCTGTAAATAATCCCGTACAATAGCCGCGGTGTGGCAACGAGCATTATCATGCATTAACATGAATCCATCACCGACATAACCAGCATACGGGACCACATGTTCCTCCAGGATTTCAGTAATGTACCGACCAGCATTTAATGACCCTTGCCCACGGCCACCCCGAGTCCGGGAAACGCACACAAGTTCCGTTTTCCCGTCGACGGAAATGCCGCCCCAAAAAATACACGGGCGACCCCCGTATTCGACGGATTCTTCGAAGCAGGGTTGTGTGAACCTCTCCCCCTGTCTTCTGTAGACACTTCTACGTCTGTCATTGCAGAAGAGACAGACCCTCGTCTCATCAGAGAAGAGCACGGTCCGCCACTGTTCTAGAGTCCACTCGCAATGATTGCGAGCAAACTCTAGGCGATCTCTGCGATGCTGTGCAGTAAGTTTTGGACCTTTAGCAGGTCTATGGGCTGTTAAACTCTTTTCGTGTAACCTTCTTCTTATCGTAAAAACACTCACAGATGTTCTCCGAGTTGATCGAAGCTGTTGTTGCAACTCAACAGCATTTGTAAAACGGTTTCGTAAAGATGTCGTAACGATGAAACGGTCATCTCTTTCTGATGTGCACCGTTTTCTTCCAGATCCCGGTTTTTTAACATAACCACATGTCTGCTGAAAACGTTGGAACTCCCGTCGAACTGAAAAACGGGACAGGTTCAACTGTCGAGCAACGTCACACTGCCGCATCCCCGACTGCAATAGGGCAATCACTTGAGCGGCTTCTTCAGAGCTGGTGTCCATATTTACTTGTTCAAACTTGGGTTACTTGTTCACGTGTGTTCACTGCAAAGTCTAAATTACGACTGGCCCATATTTCATCCAGATCGACCCTTTTATACCCTTTTAAATATAATGTTTTATTTTATCGTATGAATACATATTGATTTCTTCTTAAACATACATACATACAGTCATGGAAGTAGTTTTGTGATGTTGTTTAATGTTTCTTTCTGTTTGTCTGTAAATACATTGTTTACTTGTATGTCTAGTGCCTAATTTTTTTATGTATTTGTGTCTATGGCGTATGTCCGCAATAAATGTTTTCTTTCTTTCTTTCTTTAGTAGACAGAGACTACATCTATAGCCCACTTTTCGCCTCCTGCGGGAAACGAGACGTGACGGGTGGCGAACCACATCGCTGCCATTTTGGTACGAGTTACTTTTCCTCCATTGCGTTTCCAAGATCAGTATGTCACTATACTGCTCTTGGAAATATAATAAACTTATATGCAATGCTGTCACCAGCATTGCATATTATGGTATTATTCGGCACGAATAACAGCTGTCTGTACAGTACCTTAGTCGCCTCTTACAACAAGTCGGTAGGAAAGAGGTAGGTGGTATTCTACTCTGCCGGACACCTATCGCCCTAGATGCTTATTATGTACATATTTAATGCGAAAAAGGGTACAAAGTTTTATCTTCACGTATTAATATGTAGATTATTAAGAGTAAGCTGGGTTAGCTCAATAGCCGGGTCTCCTTAAGATGTGAAAATATGGGAGAGACTTGGATGCCGTCACCTAAAAAATTGTGAACTGCAATTTTAAGCGCTGGCTCACCAGTTTGTTCGGCGATCAAAGAAAATTTCGTGAGTAACCTTGCTGAGATAAAAATATAGTTCATAGAATCAGGCGTTACTTTGCGGAAATCCATTATAGTAAAGAAGAGAAAGTTAATTTGCTATGATTCGCATAAAGTAAAAGTAAAAGTAAAGTTTCAGCCTATAAATGTCCCACTGCTGAGCACAGGCCTCCTCTCATTTCTGAGAGGGTTTTTGGAGCTAGGAAGAATCCGCCACGCTGCTCCAATGCGGGTTGGCGGACTTCACATGTCCTCGAAATATTTCTATTCCTCGGACATGCAGGTTTCCTCACGATGTTTTCCTTCACCGCTAAGCACGTGGTAAATCAGCACTTAAAATTGTAGAACAATATTAGAGGTGCTGGCACCGGGGATCGAACCCAGGTTACTCGCGACTCGAGATTCGCATGCAAAATGTAAAATGGTGTGTATTACCTAGTTTTGAAGAGCACCGCCCTCCCTCAACAGCGTGCACAAGAAAACCAATACCGCTACCGGGAACCGCCACCGGATACCCTACACCACTACAACACTACCACTAGGCAATACACACCACTTAAGTCGAGAACACGACATTACCTCAAAACGAGGCAATAAATGCCTAAAAAATGGGGAGGGCGGCGGTGCTCTTCAAAACTAGGTAATACACACCATTTTACATTTTGCATGCTGATCTTAGCAAATTAACTTTCTCTTCTTTACTATTGAGATAAAAATAATTAAAGCTCTTAAAAATAAAAAAAACAGGCTAAGGGCCTTTTGGACCACACACAGTGAAGGGTTCCGTAGTGGGGACTAGCGTGTGAAAATATCTCTTATCTTAAATACTACACGACATATCTTATTGAAAGTAATTTCCGTTCAAAGTATACCTCAATTTTTTTTATTACCCTTAATTTGTTTCAGAATTTTCCACCGCATAGTTTATGTATCTAATAGTGAACAGGAGAAATAAAAATTCTTAGGTTCCAGATATATCGCCGTGTAATGACACATAGAATTAACTTAAAGTTTTACATAGACCATGGATACGATACAAAAGAGATACTACACTAAGAGGCGTTGCTTGACTATTGCTCGTATATAATATAAGGAGCTTTGCTAAACAGTTTAAAAATTAGAGGGTCTGGTTGTGGTGTATCTTTGTGTCTCTGACACTTTATCCTGCTTCTTATCTTATCGCATGAGCGTTACATCGGGCTTGATTAGGTTGGGTCGAGTGAGTGCCTCTGCGTTTGCGCGTACACTTTTGGCACTATAATATCTCCTGTGCAGTTGATAACTACCGATAGTATTCGGTAGTTGTCGCCGTGGTCGAAAATCAGTCATCATTATTTTATGGACCTATCTAACGATACCTCGATATTAATTTTTTTTCATCCCTCAGTTACGTTAATGGTGTGCCACTCTTTTTTTTAATTTCACTACACTATTATATAGAGATTCGTTAAAAACACTCCTTCAAAATTTCATCTGTATAGTA
This sequence comes from Luehdorfia chinensis, assembly GCA_019845155.1. Lineage (NCBI taxonomy): Eukaryota > Metazoa > Arthropoda > Insecta > Lepidoptera > Papilionidae > Luehdorfia > Luehdorfia chinensis. The sequence continues at coordinate 14,292,622 of JAHVAK010000103.1, forward strand.
ATTATAGTTAAGTTAAATGGATATATGGACAGGACAAAATTATAACGGTTTCGTTTTTATTAGAGAACCCTAAAAAGTGGCCTTTGTGTGCAGCAGGACGTTCATAAGCTGTTACTTTACTTTTTTAATTATTATGAGATAAAAATAATGATGAATTTGATATTTCATTACTGTTCGGTTTTCTTCGTACTGATATCGAACTTGAAAAAAGAAAATTTATTTGTTCACTATACATCACGCAACACAAGAATACAATTTTAAAAATAAATAAAAAGTATTAAGAACTATTCAACTTAAAACTAAAATAATACCGACACCTATATAGAAAAAAAGGGTATGGCCGCGAAAAGGAAAAGGTTTTAGTTTTACGGAAAAAAATTAGTAAAAGCTACCACGGAGAAGGCATAAACAATTTCTAGAATCGCAGCATTTCTGCCATAACGTAACAGACGTTATTAGTAGTACACATAACAAATTTTTGTTAAACTTTTCTTACATAAGGTTTCACTGAAATTTTCTTTTGTAATAGGTCATTTATTTAATTTTAGATCTTTTTTTTATTGTTAATATCGTATTATTTCTTATCATCCTTCATGCCTGATGATTGTTTTAATACTTACATTTATTATTAACTAACTGACCCGCCCCGACTTACTTCATTTTATTTATTTATTAATGAAAACAGTCATAAACTATATTCCAGTGTCAAGTTACATATCCAAGTACACAATCTTCAAGCAGCAAGACTTCAAAATTTCGATCGAAAGTAAATTGATAGCTGACTTTTACTGAAGATTTTCTGGAGTGATGGAGACAAAACGAAAAGCACAATTTTCGTCTTGAATTGGATTTTCCAATCACTGTACTGCACAAGCGTGGCAACTATGGCAAAATCCCTCCAATATGTGAGCTACAAACTTGTGGCTATCTATGGGGGGGCCTATGTTCAGCAGTGGACTTGTGATAGGCTAAAACGACGAACGTTTTGCTCCTTTCGTCACTAAATCCTGTAATATAAACATTTTAATAACTAGTTTCATTATATTTTCAAAACAAAAGATTACTAGATTTGACATCCCTACATACATACATACATAAGATCACGACTGTATCCCATAAAGGGGTAGTCAGAGACTGGGCACTCACTGCAAAAACAGATGACTGCCACAATCCACGTTTCACCAAAACAATATAATGCACTTGGTGTGATAGGCGGTGAGCCCATCGCCACCATGCGTTGTTGGGTGCACAGTGAAGTTTAACTCCTTACTCGCCTTTTACGAGATCCATTGGAACATCCCTAATACAAATAATTATTTCATTTAATAATTTTAAAGTAGTTCAAGATAAATACTTGGGTAAGTCCCAAGTCTTGACAGTCACCTGACGTGAAAACCACATACACAATAAATAAATAAACATATACAATATAACCTTTTCCGTAAATAAGGGGTAGGCAGAGACAACATTCGTAGTCCACTTTTTGCCCTCGCAAGAAACGAGACGTTTTTTTATTGGATTTAGTGACGAGACGAGCAAAACGTGTGGTGTCACCCAAAATATTTCTGTGTGACACCACACTGTGCCCGTCACCCTGAGACATCAGTTCTTAAGTCTCATATGCCTAGTGATTACACTAGCTCAAAGTGCCCTTCAAACTGAAACACAGCAATGTCTGCTTCACGGCAGAATAACTGGCCTGGGGTGGTACCTAACTAGACTGAGTCCGGCATAGGAATCCTACCACCAGTTACAAGTTAAAATTATTTGGAACTACGTACTACTACTACTGTTTATAAGATGGCCGTTGTTGACTTCCGTTTAAAAGTAACTTACGGTTTATTTTTAACCTATAAAATACTAGCTAATGCCCGTGTCTACGTCCACGTTTATTAGGGTTTTTTTGAAATACCGTGGGAACTCTTATTTACCGGAAAAAAAGTATCCTATGTCCGCCTCTAAAATCCAAGTTACCTCTGTGCCGAATTTCTTTTAGATCGGTTCTATGGTTGAGCCGTGAAAATATAACAAACAGACAGAGGGACAGAGACTTTTTGTCATATATAAAACTACTAACTCCGATGTTACCCACCGTTACCGCCAGCATGAATTTTGTAGATTTATTACGTTTTATTTCTCATGTAAGTGATTATTATGATATTGTAAGTTATTTCTCGCTCGCTTTAAATTTCATAGTACGCGAGTGACCTGGGTTCGATTCCCGGTGCCGGCATCCACTAAAATTGATAATTGCAATTTTATGTGCTGATTTACCACGTGCTTGGCGGTGCAGGAAAACATCGTGAGGAAACCTGCATGTCTGAGAAATAAAAAAATATTTCGAAGACATGTGCAGTCCGGCAACCCACATTGGAGCAGTGTGGCGGATTCTTCCTAGCACCAAAACCCCCTCAGAAATGAGAGCAGGCCTATTCTCAGCAGTGGGACATTTATAGGTTGAAACTTTACTTTTACTTTATTTTAAGAGATCAGAAAGCTACGTATTAATTTTCCAAATTTTATTACTGTTTTATATATTATTACCGTAATATTATAATTATTTACATATTTCATTTTTTTTTTCTTTAAACGACATCGGAGTGCAAATGGGTGTTCACACTGAAAATCAGTGCTGTGACGGAATTCGCTTCCGCCGCAGTGTATGCTGATTTGTCCACCTCGTTTGCTAAGAGTACGGCGTACAATTTCCATAATTTTATTTTAGTTATTATTTGTGTTTTTAGTTTCTTTTTTTTATATTTTTGTACTGCTATTTTTATTTTTTATTATGTATTACTTTTGTGTACAGACGTACAAACGACGTTGACGACGTTGACGTTGACGTTGCTTCAAGCAAATAAATGATTTTTCTTTCTTTCTTAAGTGAATCGCAAATTATTTTGAGAAAAGTTATCTTAAACCTCAAATACCTTTGTAGAAGAAAAAGATCGGGGAAAATATGCCAACTACTCTCAAACAACTTGCCCGCTTACACAAGTTTACTTCATGCTTACTTTGCGAAATATATTCTTCGTAACTATTCTCTGTAGCGTTCCGTTAGTGGAAAATAACAAACTTAAAATGTTTACATAAATTTTGATTAGAAACGACAATTGAACATACATACAGTAAGAGGTAGACAGAGGCCACTCATGAAGCCCACGTTACGCCCTCGCGGGAAACGAGACGTGACGGGCTGCGAGAACATCGCCACCATTTTGGTATGAGTCAATTTTTTTTTACTCCTTATGAACAGTATTGACATTTCATTCTCTGCACGAATAAAGGACGTCCGTACAATACCTCAGTCGCCTCTTACGACACCTCGGTAGGAAAGAGGTAGGTGCTCTTCTACTCTGCCGGACACCTATCGCCACAATTGAATATGAACCTAAATATTGTGCAGTATTTTAGTGTTTTAGTTGCTTTTGCCCGCGACCTTGTTCGCATAGAATTTGTATTTTATAGATAGAATACAGACTTAGTATTGCAACTTATCATAGTTAGTTTGAAGTGCATTGTTTAGTTTTAGTTTTACTTTTTTTATTATACGAGTAGCTCATTTAGCTTACCATATCACTCATATCAAATGAGTAAAATGCCACATTTTACTCATTTGATGGCTTTTTTTACTGGATAAGTGACGAAACGAGCAAAACGTTCACCTGATGATAAGTGTAACGTCTGCCCATAACAAATGCTGTGTCACCCAGAATATTTCTGTGTGACACCCACTGCGTCCGTCACCCTGAGACATGAGTTCTAAGTCTCATATGCCCAGTGATTGAGTGAATGTTCTGGGTGACACAGCATTCGTTATGGGCAGACGGTTTCACTTACCATCAGGTGAACGTTTTGCTCGTTTCGTCACTTTATCCAATAAAAAAAATGTCCTACTGTTGAGCTTGATCTGATTTATGAGAGTGTTTTTGTAGCTAAGAGAAGTCGGCCACGCTACGCTATGCAAGTTGAAGTTGATGCGAAATAAATTAGTTCATCGTCAGTGAAATTATTTTTTACGGCTTAAGAGAATCTACCACCCCATCTCATCCCGTGGGTTGTAAAAGTCGAGAGAGTAAATTTAAAACCAAATGTGGGCAGCAGCATCTTCCTGGAACATCTGAATAAATAAACTTCAGTTGCCAACCTGTCTGCCAAACGTGGCAACTATGGCAAATACCTCCCAAAAAGACTGCTACTAACTTTTGTGGCAATCTATGTGGGAGGCCTATGTTCACCAGTGCAGTGGTGACATGCTGAAATGGTGAATGGTGGTGGAAATTTTCTGGAAATATTCGATGAATATACAAAATACTTTACAGGATTAAAACAAAGAGTGGAGTAATGTATTAACGCAAAAAATAAATCGATCAGATTTATACTGATGTCAGAATGTGACAAAATACGAGTAGATATATATTTTATAGCCGATAGGTGTCGTGAGAGGCGTCTAAGGTATTGTACGGACAGCCTTCGTTCGTGCAGAATAACACCTTAATACAATTAACGTGATCGTGGGAGAAGCAATGGGGAGTAAGAATTTTTCGACTCGTACCAAAATGGCGGCGTCATCCGTCACGTCTCGTTTCCGTGGCGAAAAGTGGGCTACGTGAGTGGCCTCTGCCTACTCCTTATATGTGAAAAAGGAGTGACTGTATGTATGTATGTATGATCCTCTTGCAAGCTACGGTGTTCCACAGGGTAGTGAAGTCGGACCTACCCTCTTTCTCGTCTTCATCAATAATCTATGCAATCTTGTAATCTCTAATTTAAATGCTGCTTCGAAAATTTTTGGTGTGAACTCCAAAATGTTGACCAAAAAAGATTTGATCAATGTTGTTATGGGGAAAAGGCATGACTGTATGTATGTACGTAAATGCGTCGCTATTAAAGAAACGTGAGCATAAAGGGCTTCCTATTACCGATCGTCGATTTGCACAACCACCTGATACTCACCTTAATGCATTTTATATCCACCGCTGCGCTTACGAACTGAATGCTTCCAATTCAGTGTGAAATTCAATATTTTGATATAAAGACGTGCACTCGCTCAAATGCTAGGGACTGCTGAGAAATAAAATACGTCTTTTGTCGAGGTAATCGAAATAAATATTGTACAGCCTGTTTATATAACACTACTTAGATAAGCATAAAATACGACTATTTAATGATTATCTATGCTATACTCACTTGGCGTAGGGGACACCGTGATCAGGAATGCGGTTCCTCCAGGACGAGACCTTTCCATTGCACTAATTATACTGGTGGTTTGATTTCAATGCCGAATTCTGTCTAGGTAGTTACCACCCCAAGGCTAGTTAATCTGCCGGGAAGCAGTAGTGCGCAAACATTACAGTGTTTCGGTTTAAAGGGCACTCAGAGCCAGTGTAATCACTAGGCATATGAGATTTAAATGAAACTAATTTTACGGATTTTATCGCGTTTAATTTTATTATTTATAATCCTAAATTTAAATTAGTTTCATTTAATTGTGTAGTGTTCGCGTAAATATAAGAAATCATTAGGCATATGAGACTTAAGAACTTACATCTCAGAGGGCGGACGCAGTGTGGTGCAACACGGAAATGTTCTGGGTGACACAGCATTGCTATGAGCGCACGTTGCACATACCATCCGGTGACCGTTTCGCTCGTCTCGTTCCTTTCTAAAATAAAAATAAATGTCACTGCTTAGCTCAGGCATCCTATAAGTTCTGAGAGGCTTATTGTAGCCGGGAAGAGTCCGACGCAAGGCGTATCGGCGAACTTCACATGCACTCAAAATATTTATTTCTCTGACGTGCCGGTTTCGTCCCTATGTTTTCCTTCACCGCCGAGCGCTTTGTAAATCGGCACTTAAATAGGATTTTACAATTTTTGCGACCTCTCAGAAAACATGAGATTATGCCTTTGCCGGGCATTGGGACAATTACAGACTGTAACTTTTAAACCACATTTTTATTAACTCGCTTTCGAGTATTTATGTTCGGGTCTAATTTACTAAATAATTTTAAACTAACTTCCCGAGGAGCTAGAGACTTGAAACTTTAAACATAGATTAGAATTGGACGACAATTTATTATTAACTCGCTTTCTTGTTTCACTATCTGCTTGTTTGTCTGTTGGGTACTTACTTTGCAATTGATTAGAAACTAACTTTATAATTTTAGTCCGTTTTAAAAACGTTGTATATAAAAGATTATCGTATAAAATCTTTAGTTATCGTATAGTTGTTTTATGAAAATATTACACATAGTTTATATTATGTGTAATTATTCCACTACAATGGTATAATGCTTTGGATCATTTTATTGTTTTTAAAAACATTAGTAGTTTATTTAATTAAAAATATACCTTTCGACTGCAGAGGAGATATTATAGTATTACAAGTATACACGCAAACACTGGATGACTGGCATTCCACCATTGTGCGCTTTGCCAGACATTTTCTGCCACGCACAACCACTTTTTGGAATAGCCTGACGCCAGCAGTTTTTTTCCTCCGGGTCGATACCACTTAGGGACTTTCAAGAAAAGAGCCTACTCCTTCCTCAACGGCCGGCATCGTACCCGGAATTCCCCTGGCGGATGTTCATGGGCAGCGGTGATCACTTACCATCAGGTGAGCCACTTGCTCGTTAGCCCCCTCCCCTATATAAAAAAAACACAGAGACACGCGCATAACGCTCGTCCTGACCTATCCACTGCATGCGATGAGATCAGAGGTAACATGCAGTATCAGAGTCACGGGGCCAAACACAACACGGCCAGATACGAAACAAAACAATTAGTGTTTTTGCACAATACTGCAATCGATAAACAGATGGTACATACACTACAGTCACGCCTTTTTCCCATATAAGGGGTAGGAAGAAACCACATCCGCAGCCCACTTTCCGCTCGCGGGAAACTATACATGACGGGTGACGAACCAAATCGCCTCCCGTGGTACGTGTCAAAAGTTCTTACTCTCCATTGCACCCTCAAATCGGAATGAACATCGCAATGAAACCTGCATTTCTGAGGAATAAAAACATTTAGAAGACGTGTGAAGGCCTCCAAATGGCATTGGAGCAGCGTGGTGGACTATTCCCGGCCTCAATCCTCTCAGAAATGGGGGAAGGCCTGTGCTCAGCATAGGCCGTAACTTAAACTATAAAACTAGTTGGTGCCCGCTACTTCGTCCGCGTGGATGTAGATCTTTTAAATAAACCGTGGGAACCATTTGATTTTCCGGGATCAAAAGTATCTTATGTCCGTCTCCAGGATGCAAGCTATCTCTGTGCCAAATTTCGTCAAGATCGGTTCAGCGGTTGAACCGTGAAAAGGTAACAAACAGATAGAGTGACAGAGAGAGTTACTTTGGCATTTATAATATTAGTATGGATGCGTCACGTTTTATTTCACGTAGTGAAAAATATTCACGTTCCATTTACGCATTCCGGCACTCAAACAGCTCCTCTTTACGAATTATAAAATGTCGGTGCCTAAAAGCGTTCAATTGAGCGCGGCATGCAACAGTGAATCGCATTACCAATAATATGTTTTCGATGATGGATAAGGCGGCGGGGAGGTTTTAAACGATTAATACATGAAAAAAAATATTTCTCCATTATTATTAATATCAAAAAAAAAAATTCAATCAATACTATTTATATCACTTTGGTAGTGTGATTAGATGTGTTTTTCAATAGGTTTTTCAGAACGAAGTTCTTTCGTGCTACTTTCAGTGGATACTAGTGGTGGTGGGATTCCGTCTAGGTAGGTACCACCCCAGGGCTAGTTATTCTGCCGTGAGCAGTGGTGTGCAAATATTACTGTGTTTCGGTTTGAAGGGCACTGAGAGCTAGTGTAATCACCGGGCATATGAGACTTAAGAACTTATGTCTCAGTGTGACGGGCGCAGTGTGGTGGTACACATAAACATTTTGAATAACACAACATTTGTTATGGACAGACGTTGCACTTACCATCAGGTGAACGTTTTGCTCGTCTCATCACTTTTTCAAAAAAAAAGAGTGAACTGGCAGAAGAGTGAAAGAAGAAGATGATAAGTGCAACATCTGCCCAGAACATTTCTCTGTGCCACCATACTGCGCCCGTCCCTCTGAGACATCAGTTCTTAAGTCTCATTATCCAGTATTTACTCTAGCTATCAGTGCCCTTCAGATTTATGGATCATTTATTATACTGAATTTCCGCAAACTAAAGCCCGATTATATTAACTAACTTGCGAGAAATCAAAACATAAAAATAGAAAATTACAGAATCGACATCGTTAAATAAAAAAAGAGATTTTAATAAAATAACACTTGCAGCGGAGAAGTCTCCGTTCGCTTTTGTGAAACTTTAACACGTATATCGTGTCGTAACGTTGGTACCTCGCCGACTTAACGAATGTTATCTTGTTAGAACTTGCACCAGACTTAGTTTCTCGTCGTGAACAGTTTTTACAGCACCGAACGAGGAAACGGAAGCATTTTATTATACGATTGCGCAAACTTTTTTTATTTAAGATTTTGAAAGTGATATTTTACCGAATTCACACTAGCGTTGATTTTGGTTACGAATCAGAGTCGAATCTTATATGTATAATGTCCTTCTAGCCGTCTCTGTCAGTTAATTCATTTCAGCCTATCCTTAGTCCACTGCCAAACATAGGCCTCCTCTATAGATTGCCACAGAATACCTACGGTCCTGAGTCTCCTGAGCCACCTGCATCCATCGACTGCCTGCAAAACCATGCAGGTGGTCGCTCCATCTAGTGGGGTCGCCCTAGGCTGCGTTTGCCGGTGCGAGGTTGCCACTGTAGAACCTTTCTTCCCCAACGGTTATTGGTCCAACTAGGTACATGGCCGGCCCATTGCTACTTCAGCTTGTTAATCCTTATGGCTATGTCGGTTACTTTAGTTCTGCTGCGGATATCATCGTTACAGATTTTATCACGCAGAGAAACTCCGAGCTTCCTCAAGCGGCCTGCGGTGAAGGGCCACGTCTCTGTTCCTCATGTCATCACTGGCAACACGTAATGATTGTGAACAATTACGCAAGAGATATAGTGTATATGAAAACAGAGAGTCAATCACTCATTTTAAAGACCCGATGAAACTCTCGTGATGTCCTCCTGCTTGATTTTTTTTATTCGATAAAGTGATGAAACTAGCAAAAAATTCACCCGATGGCATGTGCAAAGTCTGCCCATAACAAATGCGGTGTCACCCAGAAAATGACTGTGTGACACCACACTGCGCCCATCACCCTGTGACACAAGTTCTCAAGCCGCATATGCACAGTGATTACGCTAGCTCACAGTGCCCTTCAAACCGAAACAGTAATGTTTGCACACCACTGCTTCAGCAGCAGAATAAGACGACCTGTGCTGAGCAGTGAGACATTAATAGAATAGCACCTACCTCTTTCCTACCGAGGAGTCGTAAGAGACGGCTAAGGTATTTTACGGACAGCTTTTATTTGTGCAGAATAATACTGAAATATGCAATGCTGTCACTGTACTGCTCGAGGGGACACAGTGGGGAGTAAGAATTTCTTGACTCGTACAGAAATGCGACGTGGTTCGCCACCCGTCTCATCTCGTCTCGAGATATTTCATACCGACAAACAAACACCTTTGAGAAATAATATGTATAGATAACGACTTCTGTTGGAGTTCTCAAGATTTCGAGAAGTCTTTTATGGCATCTTCGTCAACCAATCGGCGGAATAGGATAATAGATTCTCTAACTCAGCGATAAAAATAACTATAAATAGCTGAAATAATAATAATATAATAATAAATAGCTGAAAACATATTTAACTCGACACTGCGTAGTGGTGATCAGAGTACCTCTCCTCTACGTAGTGGGTTCTGGGTTCGGATCTTAGCCGATTCCAACATTGTAGTTGATTGATACATAAGACAAGTGAAATTAAAGTCTATAAAACCGATTCACGAAACAGGAGAGATGAGAGAGTGTGGAGCATAAAAAACTCAGATTTAATACTAAAATAAAAGTTCTACTAAACGTAAACTTGTCGTTGGAATATCGCTTTATTTGCGATTTTAATTCTTATTTGCAAATCAGAATCCAACAGAATCCAACAGCTGCAAAATATGTGCGATAAGCACGTGCCAACTGCCAACTGTCCGCTGAGTTATCTCCGAAATTTGCTGTTGAGTATTTTACATTGGTTGTTAATTTTCTAATGTAAGATCTAATCTAATAGAGAACTACTGGTGGTAGGATTCCTATGCAGGAATCCGTCTAGGTAGGTACCACCCCAGGGCCAGTTATTCTGCCGTGAAGCAGTAGTGTGCAAGCATTACTGTGTTTCGGTTTGAAGGGCACTGTGAGCTAGCGTAATCACTGGTCATTTGAGACTTAAGAACTGATGTCTCAGGGTGACGGGCGCAGTGTGGTGTCACACACAAATATTCTGGGTGACACAGCATTTGTTGTGGGCGGACGTTGCACTTACCATCAGGTGAACGTTTTGCTCGTTTCGTCACTTTATACATAGTCCGTTAGCGAACTGAACAATTTCAAAATAAACAATGGACAGCGAAAAAATAAACGACGACATCTGAAGTCTGGTACACAAGAATTGGCGTGACAGAGTTTTGTCTTCTCTTCAAAACCTTTTCAAAAATGAGAGTTAGGTCGTGAACATTTATTTTATTTAATAATTGTTTTTTATGGAAGTTTTAGTATGCTTGTATGTCTAACTACGAAGCTTGTTAGCTGTATCATGTTCCACGAAAATTCTAATTCTACTAAACTGGTAACACAAATGTAGTTTTGAACAAAGGAAATAAATTTACTAAAAATGCATTTTCATTGCAAAGGAGCCAACGTATTTTGGGGCCACTAAAATTTTCCGTGTTTATTAATCATTTCTTAATTAAAAAACTTCAAACAATTTATCATCGAAAACGAATACAATACATATACAATTGTCTAACCGGGATCATTTTAACGTTTAAGAAAGTTAATGTTTTGATTTTTATTTGGTATTCGTTATCATTTTATTTAGGCCGGACAAACAAAAAATACCGTCTAATGGAATATTATTACTGTTTGGGAAACATAATAATTTAAATGTCAACACTATTTACACCATAATTATTAAAAAGTTAACTTCTTGCCTTGCTGTATCAACCGCTGTAAAGTGCAAAACGCTGTTTAACATTAAATAATTATTATTAATAAAGGTGTTAAATTTTATCTTCGTTTATCATTTTTATACAATTACTTATAACCAATATTGGCTTAATAATAATGGCTCATTACTTCATTGATCTTAGAATCTGACTATAGAGATTTATCTATATTCGATATAAATGGAATATTTTATTTTAAGCATTAATAACTTCAAATAAACCCATTCACACGAGTTTTAGAGTAGTAATAACAAAAAAATATTTATAAGTTTGAGTGTAATTGTAAAATGGAACGTAGACCTAAACAAACGATTTTTTTCAAAAGTGACCACAGTCACCCCGGAAATAAACAAACAATTTACAGGGTGACCACATTTCGTAGAATTCTACTTCTTTAGTACTTTTTTTTCAAAACAAATTAGAACGCATGAGTGTGTAACCGTATTAACAGATAAAACATCCAGTTTAAGAATCTCACTCGTGCATTCAACGCAAGATTGAAGGCCCAAATTAAAGTACATTGCGTAGAGACATGCTTGATAAGTGACTGAATAGGTAAATGGAATCTATCGAGCGAAGTGCGCAGTGGACTCAATTTAAGGGTTATATTATAACTATTTTATTGTACATTTCGTATGGGTCTAAGGTCTATATTGCACTAACTATTGAATGCATTTATTTGTTTTTTTTTTGTATACCGATGCTTGATTGATTACACAAAGAATTTCTCCTGTATTCTAAATGCGTTTAACAGATATAATTTGCGAATGCAAATACATGTATATACCGTTCGGAAATCGACCTAAAGAGAAGTGGTAGGTACTGGTGGTAGGATTCCTATGCAGGAACCCCTCTAGGTAGGTACCACCCCAGGGCCATTTATTCTGCCGTGAAGCAGTAGTGTTTTCAAACATTAGTGTGTTTCGGTTTTGAAGAGCTCTGAGAGCTAGCGTAATCACTGGGCATATGAGACTTAAGAAATGATGTCTCGGGGTGACGGGCGTAGTGTTGTGTCACACAGATGTTCTGGGTGACGCAGCATTTGTTAATGGCAAACGTTGCACTTACCATCAGGTGAACGTTTTCTCGTCTCGTCACTTTTTAGAACAAAAAAAAGCCACTGCGACAACAACCTCGACTGAAATAAGGTGTATTTTCTAATTTAATGTTAATACTTAAGTTAAATATTTTTATAATTGTATTGTATAAAATTGGTTTTGAATATCAATTTAAATTGTCGCAAGTAATATATTTTGACAAAATTATGAACTTTATTTTATTTAAAATTAGTTTGAGTTTTATTTTTATTGGATAAAGTGATGAAACGATCAAAACGTTTACCTGATGGTAAGTGAAACGTCTGCCCATAACAAACGCTATGTCACCCAAAATGTCTATGTTACACCACACTGTGCCCATTACATAAGTTCTTAAGTCTCATATGCCCAGTGATTACGCTAGCTCACAGTGCCCTTCAAACCGAAACCCAGTAATGTTTGCACACTACTGCTTCACTGCAGAATAACTGGCCCTGGGGTGGTACCTACCTAGATGGAATTCATTAAAATGCATTTTTAAAGCGATTTGTTTTATAAGATATTTTATAGCGGTGAGTCAAGCTTAGTAAATAAATGATCTATAAATGAATGAAAATGCGAAACATATTTAACTTCTTACTGTAAAAATATAAAAAAAAGTTCGAAGCATTTCACCGTGAGCGACTAAGGGCTGATTTCACCGTTGAAACTAAACGCGATCAGTTCAAGCTGAACGAAGTTTAAGCGTTTAATTGAGTTCAATGCTATTGTTTGCATTTCCCCAACATCAACTGAACGCGATTAAAGCTAAACGCGTATCAAATTCTAACGCCCCATTTTCGACTGTCATTGTTATGCATAAAAACAGGCTGTTTGATGTCGCAAAATAATAAATACATCGAGTTTTGTGACGATATTTCACGTAAACTTTGTTTTTCTGAACGCGATCAAAATGGAGCCGGTGAGATATCGGTTAGACGAAAACCGAGTTCAAATGATACATTTGAACTAAGTTCAGTAAAACGTGGTTTTACTAAACTTGGTTTCCAAAGCGATCGGTGAAATTGGGTCTAAAAGCAACGTTTTATAGTCTGTTAATAGATAAAGGTAATAAACGTGCAACGCTTTTTCGCTAAGTCGTCATAAGTGTAACGCGATGTGATCTCTTAACAGAGGCGAGTGATAAAAGGGAGACGTGATACCAGTTAGCTCTCAATTTACGACCGAATAAAAAGCTCTCAGAGTTTGACGAGGCGTTTTTTTTTATGTAAGAAAGACTAGACGAGCAAATCTTTCTCCTAATGTTAAGTGCAGCGTCTGCCAATGACTGTATATTTCTGTGTGGCACCGCACCGCGCCCGTCACCCTGAGAGGATACTAGTGGTAGGATTCCTATGCAGGACTCCGTCTAGGTAAGTACCACTCCAGAGCCAATTATTCTCCCGTGAAGTAGTAGTGTGCAAACATTACTGTGTTTCGGTTTGAAGGGATACTGAGAGCTGGCGTAATCACTGGGCATATGACACTTGAGAACTGATGTCTCAGGGTGTCGGGCGCAGTGTGGTGTCACACAGAATTGTTCTGGATGACACAGCATTTATTATGAGCAGACGTTGCACTCACCATCAGGTGAACGTTTTGCTCGTTTCGTCGCTATCTCCAATAAAAAAAAAACACTAGACAATATACACCACTAAAGTCGAAACATGACATGTATTTCACCTCAGAACGAGGCAGTATCAATTAACTCGGTGTTTGATCATATATAAATTATTTAAAAGAAACTAATTTTACGAATTTTATCGCGGCGATGCCGCCCCAGGAAGTCTGCAGTCTGTGACCATGTTCTGGATCATCCCAACCATTACATCAGATTTGATAAACCACAAATCCTCGCAAAAGAACACCGATTCCTACCAAGGATGATTCGCGAGGCTATTGAAATTAAAAAACATCCTAATTTTAATAGAGAAGATGGTTGGGTATTACCACTAGCTTGGGATCCTATAATTAATAAAATTAAGTCAAAAACCAAGCATACCACTGCAAGACTTCAAGACACAGTTAGCTCTTTCTGCGTAGATCGGACCACAAATAATAATTAAAAGCTGAAGGTACTCCGGGTTAACTATGACATCAGGACATCTGTCACTTCAGTCCCCCCGTGACCATGGGTGCTGTAAAGCACTCGAAACAGTCGGGTTATAAATAACAAAAATAAATGCGATAAAATCCGTAAAATTAGTTTCATTTTAATGTGTAGTGTTCGCGTAAATATTAGAAATCATTATATATAAATTACATAAAAGCAACAAAGACAATTTGTTGCCTCCCCTGTCAGCCTCGACAAATTGAAGGCAATTATGGTATAATGGATGAGAGTCGAGGATTAACAGCTGCGAAGGCGTCCGTGTAACAGTATATTAGTCAACTTATGCGGGTAGTACCAAGCAGTAGTATGATTCTATTATATTTTAGTAAAGGTACAAAAAACTTTTTATTTACCACGTTTTTAAAGCGTACTAAAAGTAAAGTAAGCTTATGATCAATTGCAAAGTAGTACCCAACAGACCAAGGAAAATGAAACCTGACGTCTTTATAAGGGTTTGCTTTTAAAGACTTACTTTTTTACTTACTTATAAACTGAGTTTCAAAAAGTTTATTTTACTCTCATCATCATCACTTCTGCCTATCACTAGTCCACTACTGAACATAGGCCTCCCCCATAGATTGCCACAAAAGTTAGTAGCTCCTGTTTTGGAGGTTTTTGCCATAGTTGCCATGCTTGGCAAGCGGCTTGGTAACCGCAGTTTATTAATTGATGTTCCAGGAAGATGGTGCTGCCCATCTTCTGCTTTTAATTTTCCGTTAGTCGACTTTTACGACACCCACGGGATGAGATGGGGTGGTAGATTCTCTTAAGCCGCCACCACACGGTTTTACTCTATATGAGTAAACATAAGCCGTGGGGTATACAAATATTATTTTATATTACGTATTTGTACAAATATTTTCAAATATTATAAATATAATAATTTTATTTATAATTATGATTCAAGATTAAACATGTAACCCTTCACAAGTTTGATTAAATCCTTTTTGGGCAACATTTTGCATGCATATTATCCTTAAATAGTCACGCCTTTTTCACATATAAGTGGTAGGCAGAGGGCACTTCCGTAGCCCACGTTTCGCTCTCACGGGATCGAGACGTGATGTTAGGCAAACCACGTCGCCGCCATTTTGGTACGAGCAAAAAATTCTTACTCCCTATTCCGTTCCCACGTGTAGTATAGTGCACAGCATTGCATATTATGGTGTTATTCTGCACGAATATGGGCTGTCCGTACAATACCTTAATCGCCTCTTGCGAAATGTCGGTAGGAAATAGGTAAATGCTCACTCGGCGGTTGACAGTCGTAGAGTCAATATCACTTGATAATGCCTCGTTTTGAGGTGAAACACGTGTCGTGTTCTCGACTTCAGTGGTGTGTATTGCCTACTGTTAGTGTTGTAGTGGTGGAGGGTATATGGCGGTGGCTCCCGGTGGCGGTATTGGTTTTCTTGTGCACGCTGTTGAGGGAGGGCGGTGCTCTTCAAAACTAGGTAATACACACCATTTTACATTTTGCATGCGGATCTTAGCAAATTAACTTTCTCTCCTTTACGATAGTTATACGACTTTATTTAGTATCGCCACTCTTGAAAATAGGATGATAAATAGCCCCTTTTGTATGATCTTGGAAAAGTAGACTTATCCACACAGAGATAAAAAAAACATGGGCTAAATAAGGTGCCACGGCAAAGGAATATCTTTTTAGTATGACAGGTAGGATTCCATCCTTACCAGTTGCTGTTTTAGGCTTAAGTGAATCTATTAGACCCGATTTCACCGATTGCTTTGGAAACCAAGTTTAATAAAACCACGTTTTACTTAACTGAGTTCATATGTATCATTCGATCTCGGTTTGGTGATTTCACCGACTCCATTTTGATCGCGTTTAGAAAAACAAAGTTTACATGAAATATCGTCACAATCTAAAACAAAAATACGATTTATTTCGTATTTTGCGACATCGAAAAGCCCGTTTTTATGCATAGGTTACATAAGGTATGCAAACAATAAATAATACGAATTAGTGACATAACTTCGCCAGGGTCAGTGCCTCCGAGATCAAAAGAAGATGGAGAATTGTAGTTATCTAGAATAGTATTGTTGCGTGGCGAAATGTTGGCGGTAATCTTTTGTGCGAGGTCCTTCTCAATATTAACAAAGAAGCTTATTTATTTCGTTACATGACTGAATTGGGGACTCTGTCTTAATGTTGTGCAGCCCATTCCTTAAATTTGGCGGTACTTGTGATGCATCTAGTGAAGCCAAAGAGCTTTGCTATTTTTACACGATTTTTTTTATTTTTAAAAAGGTCAAGAGGGTCTTTTGACCTTTATCAAACATTTTGTACAAAAATTAATGCATATGTTGCGGCGCAACGCCTATCATTTTAAGCAAAGCAACGTGTTTGCAATTTGCATATCTATCTTGTTGGCGTTTTATCATAAATTTATGTTACAACCTGTCCTCACATTCACTTTTTTGTCGATCACCATAATGCGTATTCCTCTGTCCAAATTTTATTATAAATTTGATTAAATTCTGAATAGATTCTGAATAGAAATTTTGAGTTTATTTTAAGCTCCAATATGTAAACATAAGACAGTGTATAGTACGTATAAAAATGATTATTGTAAAAAAGTTGACTAAACTCACGCATACTATAAAATTAAAAGCGCCTAGCCCCTGAGCCACCACGGCTCTTAATTAGAATTCTTTATTATAAATAACACCTGAAGAAATCATAAATTGGGTAGCTTATAGTGTCCTTAACAATAAATTTGAATGAAAATATATCGTATCAAAAATGTAATAACCATAAATATGTCGCGACATTTCACCTAAGTTGTAATAGTTGGGGTTGAAAATTTATGCAAATAGACGTTTTGGAGCAGTCGGAGGATAGGTGAATCTGTGATTTGCATTTGATACTTTCTATGTATTTTTATCGACAATTTCTCAATCACGTTCATCAAAGTATTGTGTTAACATTACTGTGTTTCGGTCTGAAGTGCACTATCAGCTGGTGTAATTGGAGACAATATGAGCATTATGAATTTTTCTATTGGATATTCTGAGTGACACCGCATTTGCTATGAGCAGATATTGCATTTACTATCAGGTGAACGATGTGCTCATCCAAACACATACATTACATTTTTTTTTAATTTAGCACAGAATACGAGTACAATGAGATATTATAAGCCGTAATTCGCATAAACGATTTTTATAAAATGAAGATAGAAATCAGTGGCATTTTCTTTATACACCAGTGGCAGTATTAGTATATGACGACCGCGTGGCCTTGTGGTTATAGTAGCTGACTTCGCAGGTACTGTGTTCAAAACCCAGCCGACGTCAACATTTGTGCAAAGACACAAATTGTTGGTTTTCCGGTCCGCTTGTGTTGTGATTGTTCCCGTGTTTCTCACACGTCTTAGCCTACCTCCGATCTTATCGCATGATGGGCGTTACATCGGGCGCTAAAAGTTGGCAATATTGAGTGCATCAGTGTTTGCGCGAGCGCTTGTGGCACTATAATATCTTCTGCGCAGTTGATAGCTTCCGATTGTATTCGGAAGTTGCCGCCGTGGTCGATAATTGGCCAGGAGAACATCAATGTTCCTATTCCATTATCAAATGAAAAAAAAATCGCGTTGTTATACAAATTTAATATACTCGTAATATAAAGGGAAGAAAGTAAATTTGCTAAGCGATTTGCATACGGATCCTAGAAAATTAACTTTCTTTCCTCTATTATAATGGATTTCCGTAGCATACGTCGTTGTAGCTCTGGGGCTAGGCGCTCGCTTTAAATTTCATAGTAAGCGAGTAACAAGGGTTCGATTCATGGTGCCGGCACCACTAGAATTGTTTATTGGAATTTTATGTGCTGATTTACCACGCGCTCGGCGGTAAAGGAAAACATCGTGCGGAAACCTGCATGTCTGAGTAATAAAAAATATTTCGAAGACATGTGCAGTCCACCAACCGCATTGAGCAGCGTGGCGGTTCTTCCTAGTCCAAAATCCATCAGAAATGAGAGGAGGACTGTGCTCAGCAGTGGGAATTTATAGGCTGAAACTTTACTTTACTTTTTACTTCGCGAAGTCTCGATGACGTTGGTATATGGCGGGTTAAAGCACCTGATCCATCAGCTGCGTATAAACATTGTGGCACTAAATATCTCCTGCGCAGTGAGGGTCTCGCAGTACATTGTCGCCGTGCGAATGGCTAGGAGACTCAATCATACTTTTTTGCGAAAGAAAGAATAGGGAATCCGCCCGGTGCCTGATTCTATTAACTATACAAAATTTAATAAATGTATACGAATAAATAATCCGAACTCTGAACTGTTGGTTAATGGCGGGTTAAATGAAACCGCTATAAACAAGTGCCCTCGATACATTTTGGGCCCTAATTTATGTCGGCCAATTTATTTTTATTACCGCCAACGGTGATTAACGATCGTTTAAGGCTTTGGTGATGCGATTAAGTAGCTCGCTGACGAATGGAGGCCTCGATAATTACGGTACAGAATTTAAAGAGGCAGTCGGCATTCATTTATTGCTTTGTCCAAAGTTTTATTAACGAGCATTTTTTTATTGAAGAAAGATACGAGACTTGCAAATCGTAATAGATGGTAAGTGCAGCAAATGCTGTGTCTTCGGGTATTAATCTTTCGATTAGCGAAACATAACAGTGGACTGTATGTAGAATCAATTTTAATTAACTTCTTGTACATAGTTTTGTAAGAATATTGCGGTATTATGTGTATAGTTCGCTGTCGAGTTGAAAAGTGTCTTCTTGACCCCCGCGCGGGGTCGCGGGGTGTTGGACGAGGTAGCTCAGTCAAGTATGCGCTGGCGCAGTGCCAACTCTGGTATTGATGATGACGGGCATGCGAACGTCGCCAACACTGTGTTACCCAGATAATTTCTGAGCATCACGCAGCATTCGTCACCCCGAGATAACGGTTTTTAAGTCTCATATGCCCAGTCAATACATTTTTGTTTAATTGTATAAAGTGACGAAACGAGCAAAACGTTCACCTGATGGTAAGTGCAATATCTGCCCATAACAAATGCTATGTCACGCAGAACATTTCTGTGTGACACCGCACTGCGCCCGTCACCCTGAGACATCAGTTCTTAAGTCTCGTATGCCCAGTGATTACGCTAGCTCTCAGTGCCCTTCAAAACGAAACACAGTAATGTTTGCACACTACTGCTTCACGGCTCGAATAACTGGCCATGGGGTGGTCCTAGCTAGACGAATTCCTGCATAGGAATCCTACCACTAGTAAATTCTTTAAATTTGCCCTACAATTTAGACAAAACAAACGGAATCTTTTAAGGAATTTTAACTATTCCCTGTACTAAGTCTAACTTGATGTACGTAGCAATTTGGTGTTAAATTGTGTTAAATATTCCATTGTATGGACATTGCAAATTGGGACCGTGGGGTGCCGCATTATTTACGATCAAACTTTCTATTATACAAGAAAAGTTCACAAGTAAGGGGTCAATTAATTTCCTCGTGCTGAATATTAGGGAAAAGTAATAAATATGAATAGAACATACATACATACATACATACATAAGATCACGACTGCCCCGCGAGTGCCCAGTCTCTGACTACCCCTAATGGATACCCCATAAGGGGTAGTCAAGAGACTGGGCACTCGCAAAAACAGATGTACTGCCACAATCCACGTTTCACCAAAACAATATAATGCACTTGGTGTGATAGGTGGTGAGCCCATCGCCACCATGCGCTGTTGGGTGCACAGTGCAGTTTAATTCCTTACTCGCCTTTTACGAGATCCATTGGATGAGATGGAGTGGTAGTATTCTTTTAACGAGCCGTCACCACACGGCTAATAGAACATAAAGGAAAACTATGGAGAAAGTATAATCACAGCGCATAGATGTCCCACAAAACTCAAGTCTCAGGGTAACGCAGCAGTGTGGTTTCACGCAGAAATGTTGTGGGCGACACAGCATTTGTTATGGGCAGATCTTGCACTTACCATCAGGTGAACGTTGTGCTCGTTTCGTCACTTTATCCAATTAATTCACCATTAAATTCTACAACATACAACTTTTTTAATACATAGTTAAGTTTTTAAGAAGGTACTAGTGCGGAGGTGTCGGTACTGCGCTCTTCAACCTGCCGGTGTAGTGAATATGGCCAAAGAATGCATGCAAGTTTTTGCTGGTGCCGTGGTAGTTCAGGACCCAAGAGCACGCCTTTAATTTCACATAGTACGCGAGTGAACTCAGTTCGATCCTCGATGCCGGCACCTTCAAAATTGTTCTCATCAAATAGTGCTAATTTACCACGTGCTCCGCGGTGAAGGAAAACATAGTGAGGAAACCTGCATGACTGAGGAATAAATAATATTTCGAGAACATCTGAAGTCCGAAAATCCGCATTGGAGCAGCGCGGCGGACTCCTACCGACTCCACAGCCCGCACAGAAATTTAAAGAGGGAAAGTTCAGCTGCTCGGACATTTTTTTTGCTGTTGCTTTCCAGGAAAGGCCTGCTTTCAACTGTGGCATCGTTACACACAAACACACCACCTACAACAAATGCATGTGTCACCCAGAATATTTCTATGTGACACCACACTGCGCCCGTCATCCTGAGACATCAGTTCTTAAGTCTCAAATGCCCAGTGATTACACTAGCTCACAGTGCCCTTCAAACTGAAACACAGTAATGCTTGCACACTACTGCTTCACGGCAGAATAACTGGCCCTGGGGTGGTACCTACCTAGACGAATTCCTGCATAGGAACAATTATTTAAAAGAAATAGTAAAGGAATTGAATATGTGTATCTGCCCCCAATTTCGCTCCATGTTTCCACCATTTGCGTATAATTTTAACAGCGTTGTATGCAAATATTATGTTCCATGTTGGCTTAAGCTAACCAGTGGGAATCATAATGTAACTCGACGTGCAAACAGGAACATGGAGGTAGATATCCTAACCTGATATACATTAACATGGGGAAGGATATGTGCTTGCGTGTAAGAATATACACTCGAAGGTTATGGTATCTGAAAGCATTTTCAGGTGCTCATTTTTATCGTCAATTAATAATGACGATAAAAATATTTACATCGATATTGAAAGTATTAACACATTTATACCAATACATATTTATTTAACATAGACACACATATCTAGATATGTGTGTCTACATAAGTTCAAATTACTACTACATAGATAATAATTATTATCATAGAAACAAAATCTAATCTATATATCGACAAAACTATTTATATGAAACTGCCGTATGGTGGCGGCTTAAGAGAATCTACCATCCCATCTCATCGCGTGGGTATTGTAAAAGTCGACAAACAAAAACCAGAAGATGTGTAGTATCATCTTACTGAAACATCTTAATAAAAAACTGCAGTTGCTAACCCGCCCGCCAAGCGTGGCAACAATGGCGAAATACTCCCAAAATGAGAGCTAAAAACTTTTGTGGCTGTCTATGGGGAGACCTACGTTCAGAAATGGACTAGTGATAGCCTGAAACGATGAACGACGATGATAAAAGCATATAGGACGACACGTCACTAACCGTCCGTTTCTTAATCACGTTGTGCTGACCGCTAGTCAATCTAAATTATCCGTAAAGCTCGACGCACACTAGTAACACAGATTCGCGGTTCGTTTATGTTCCCTTTGAGCGCCACGGTCGATTAATTTAATTGATTTGGATCGTTTGGCATAAACAGTTCAGTATTTACTAGCTGTGACTCACGGTTTTACCCGCGTAAAATAAGCCGAGTTCGGCCCTTCTCGGTAATGTTCGGCTCACATCGTGCGGCTCCTTAAAACCAAAGCATTAAGTATTAAAATAAATTTATATTAATATCTTTTGAACACTGCAAGATATCGAACCTATATTCATGATTACCGCCATGGTAGCGGGTTAAGAGAATCTACCACCTCATATAAACATAGGTATCGTAAAAGTCGACAGAGGGAAAATTAAAACCAGAAGATGGACAGCAGCATCTTCCTGGAATTAACAGAATAAATAAACTGCGGTTGCCAACCCCCGCCTGCCGATAGAGGCAACTGTGGCAAAATCCCCCCAAAACGAGTATCACAAGTCCACTGCCTGAACATAGGCCTCCCCCATAGATAGCCACAAAAGTTTGTAGCTCTCATATTGGAGGGAATTTTGCCATATTTACCACGCTTGGCAGGCGGGTTGGCAACCGCAGTTTATTATTGAGATATTCCAGGAAGATGCTGCTGCCCATCTCCTCGTTTTAATTTTCTAAAAGTCGACTTTTACGACACGACATGTGGATCTATCCTTTCTGAATATCTCTGGATTCAGGTCTTCAGTGCGTCGAGACGTATGGACAAGTGTCGATGCCGCAGGAGTCAGCCTGAGGAGAAGGCGGCCCCTGCCCTTTGATGATCCTCAGTGGCTGAGAGACTAGGAAGCACGAGTTGCGCCGACAGTAGTCTGGTGCTGTGACTGCGATGGCGTTGACGTTGTTGCTGTGGTTCGGATAAGCTGGCTGCGGGATGTTCATACCGGCGTCACCATTTTGGCGGATGATATTGCCAATGAAAAGGGTAGCTACCCGCCAGATCGGTTAGTCTGATCTGGGGACGTCACCTCCGACTAGTAATATTTAGATTTTGTGTATATAGTTCGCATCTCCGATAACTTTCATAGCGCGATTATGGAATGTATGAAAATATTTCTTGAACTTCTCATGTGGCGACATAGATGTCGCTACACACGCACAGCACTTATCAAAGGGCACGTCGCTTTCAGAAAAATGTTCTATGAGCTCTTAACTGGCGTTGTTTGCAGCTTACTGCTGCGGACGAACTACACTAAAGAGGAATACCGCAGGCTGAAGGTGCAGTACAGGTGCGGTTCGTGGGTTGCTCCGTCAGCCGCGGTGGTCTAGCGCGTCCCGGATGTTCGCGGAGGACCACGTTGCCGGCCTAGACGCACTGATCCGTCACCGTACCGCGATTTAGAAGCTTCGTTTTTGGGTCGCAGAATGTTCTTTTTAACATGATTTGTTGCAATTGCTCGTACAGCGACATTTTAGAAAATGGGGTCGTTTTTTTATTACGAAGGAAAGGAAGTTCATTTGCTAAGATCTAGCAAATTGAATTGTTTTCCTTCATTATAATTGATTTCCGCAATGTAACGCCTGATTCTATTAAATCTGCGATTGCTTAGCGGAAATAAGAATAACTTATTCAGTGTTTGACTGAAAAATTTACTTGTTTGTTTTCCACGCGTTTTCTGTTTGTATTTTTTGAGTAAGTTAATCCAATTTCTGTTACCCGCCGCTATAAAAAAACATTTTCCGTCTTGAGGTATACTTTTAGTCAAGGCTCTCAGAGTGTGTCATTCACTTAAGGTTATTGCGTTTTCCTTAGGGAACATCTTTTGAGGATACAGTTTGTATACGTCGAAAATTCTTTTCCTTGACATTTTTTACTGTGATCAATTACAACACACATTTATTTATTTATAACGATTCCATATTCAAGTTGATGTCCGGTCTTATTTTTATAGAAGACATGTGACGAGACGAGCAAAACGTAGATGGTAAGTTCAGCGTCTGCCCATAACAAATGCTGTGTCGCCCAGAAAAATTATGTGTGGCATCAAACTGAGACATAGATTCTTGAGACTTATATGCCCAGTAGTTACACTAGTTCCTTCAGACCAAAACCCAGTAATGTTTGCACGCTACTGTTTCACGGCTGAACAACTAGCCATGATTTCTATACCTACCTAGACATCCGTCTAGGATAGAATAGAAATCCTACAAACATTCTGCTGCGGAATCAATGCCTCCTCTCATTTTAAGATCTTCTGGTAATCAGCTCTAGTGCGTTATCTAACACGTCATCGGAAAAGTTGAATATATCCTGATTTACAGTCATATGTCGCTAAGTTTTCTTTGACGGTTAATATAAAGTTTGACAGGCTTCCCACTGCTGCGCGCAGGCCTCCTCTCATTTTTGAGAGGATTTTTGAACAAGTTAGAGTCGGCCATGCGGCTTCGATGCGGATTGTACTCAAAATACATTTTTGTTTCTCAGGCATACACGATCGTTGCAATTCCTGCATAGACTAGTGTTATTAATTTAAAATTTGATATCAACAATTTGGCACCGGAGTTCGAAACCAAATAACTCACTAAATTTGGGACTTGGATCCGACTCCCGTGGTACAACGCCTTCATCGTGAGGCTGGTGGTAAATAATTTGTTAACTTTTCAATTAATTAAGACTTACAGCGACATCTATGTAGCCACATGAGAAGCTCAAGGAGTAGCTCATACGCGTCATACATCGCGCTATTGAAGTTTCATCGATGCTGCACTATAAAGACAAGCTCTAAATATTACTCTATAGGAGCTCAGGGGCGACCGGGTGCTCGCCTTTTATTTTATAATACGCGAGTATAATGTTCGATCCCCGGTGCCAGCATCTCTAAAATTGTTCTAAAATTTTAAGTGCTGATTTACCACGTGCTCAGCGGCGAAGGAAAACATCGTGAGGAAACCTGCATATCCGAGGAATAAAAATATTTCAAGGACATGTGAAGTGCCGCCAACCCTCATTGGAGCAGCGAGGCGGACTATTTCCGGCTCCAAAACCCTCTCAGAAATGAGAAGAGGCCTGTGCTCGGTAGTTGGACATTTATATGCTGTTACTTTTCTTTTAGGAGACGCAGCTCTGACGTTAGCTGGTTAAACACTCGTGTGTTATACCGAATTATGTTGCCCCTGTAACCACGACTACCTGCGCTGAGCTTGCCACAAAGGCTTTTTAGTATTGTCTCATAAGGGTGGGAAAAAAGAAAAGAAAAACTTTAAAAAGAAACACATTCTTTTATTACTTAATTTCTTTATTTTACAGTTGATACAATCAGGCCTTACTTTGCGGAAATCCATTATATATAATCGAGAGAGTTCTCGACTTCAGTGCTGTGTATTGCGTAGGTGTAGTGTTATAGTAGTGGAGGGTATCTGGCGGCGGCGCCCGGTGGCGGTATTGGTCTGCTTGTGCACGCTGTTTAAGGTGGGCGGGCGGTGCACGCCATTTTAAATTTTGCGTGCGGATCTTCTTTCCTTTACTTATTAAGATCAGATAAAACATTTAAAATATATTTTTTTGAAAAATATTTTTCAATAAGAAAATAATCCTTAACGCCATTGCAACATTTAATTAACTACAGCAATGTAGCAAAACCAACGTAGCTGCCTACGCGAATGCTACGTCACATAGACAGCACGAAGCACGATTTTAATTCTGATACAGAATTCTTTATTTTAAGTCTTCTTTACAGACTGTTGCAATTCCAAAGCTCCCTTGTGCTTTTTTCTCTGTGCTTCAAAATGTGCTTTTATTTTATATTTTTTAGAAAGTTGAATTTTGTCATTTTTAATATTTACTAGCTTTTCTAGTTAGTAAAGACTAATAATATAAAGAGATTTCTTTGTTAATAACAAGTGTTGGATTTTGTCTCGGTTTCATAAGACACCCATCAATGACGTTGCACCGGCTCGTACGAGGCTCGGGTTCGATCCTGTTATCATGATCATGGCCCCCTATTTTACTGAAGGATTTTATTCCTATCGAATATATTTCGTGCAAGTTTTAATATAATTTGTTTGCGTAACTGATGGACGGTAGCTGCTGGTGTTGTACATCCGTCATACACTTTGTGCTATTGGTTATTATGAAGAGATAAGTATGACGAATGAATGATACTTCTATGGCCTATCGATGATGTGAGTAAAATCCGGGTGAAATTGTTTGTGCATGTAATTTAGGTTTACATACATACATACATAAGATCACGACTATATCCCATAAGGGGTAGTCAGAGACTGGGCACTCACTGCAAAAACAGATGACTGCCACAATCCACGTTTCACCAAAACAATATAATGCACTTGGTGCGATAGGTGGTGAGCCCATCGCCACCATGCGCTGTTGGGTGCACAGTGCAGTTTAATTCCTTACTCGACTTTTACGAGATCCATTGGATGAGATGGAGTGGTAGTATTCTTTTAACGAACCGCCACCACACGACTCTTTTAGGTTTATGGAATGCAAATACGATACAAAGTTTATTTACATTAAGATACTGCCTGTTCCTCGCGGTTTCACCCGTTCAAAATAAGGCAACCACATTATGTACTATGTCGTACGGTGGGGTCCCTCGCTGAGCTGAGCATTTACAGTTCGGCCCCTCTGGGTAATGCTCATCTGGGGCTCCTTAAGGCTACACCGTGAATTTCTATGATAAGGGTCAACCCACTTGCAAAGCGTGGCGCCTCTGTCAAAAACCGCAGTTTATTTATTCAAATATTCCTAGAAAACTGCTGCCTATCTCCTAGTTCCTTATTTGTCCCTCTGTTGACTTTTAAGACACCCACGGGATGTGATGGGGTGGTAGATTATTTAAAGCCACACGGCGAGATAATAATACATACATACATACATAAGATCACGACTGTATCCCATAAGGGGTAGTCAGAGACTGGGCACTCACTGCAAAAACAGATGACTGCCACAATCCACGTTTCACCAAAACAATATAATGCACTTGGTGTGATAGGTGGTGAGCCCATCGCCACCATGCGCTGTTGGGTGCACAGTTCAGTTTAATTCGTTACTCGCCTTTTACGAGATCAATTGGATGAGATGGAGTGGTAGTATTCTTTAAACGAGCCGCCACCACACGGCAAATAATAAATTCTCCAAATAAAACAACAGAGCATTTATTATACACATCATATACTAATATATACTAGTATATGAAAATCATAATGAATAAAAGAAAGTGAATCGTATTACTCGCATTTCGATGAAAAAGTACAGTATACACTCGTAAAATGAGAATAGTTCTTCTTCACCTAGAAAATTTCTGTTTGTCACCACACTTTGCCCATCACCCTGACATAAGTTCTAAATTCTCATATGCCCAGTGATTACGCTAGCTCACAGTGCCCTTCAAACCGAAACACAGTAATGTTACTTGTGTCACAGGGCATATGAGATTAAGAACCCATGTCTCATTTGGACGAGCGCGGTGCGGTGATACTCGTATATAGAACTTACCAACGCAAAATTCTTGATGACAACTTTTATGGGGGGTCCGTGGTACTTCCCATCAGTCAAGCTCGTCTCGTCACACTAAAATTTATAAAGTCGCAAATATCAAAGAACCCTACCTACCTAGACGGATTCCTGCATAGGAATCGTACCACCAGTAAATTTAATCTAAGTTAGAGATTGACAGAAGCCAGTATAACTTTATCGAATAGGAAACATAGGCCGTAAAATTATAGACAACGGTACTGAAAAACATATCAGAGAGGTTTTTGGAGAAATTTATGAACAGTTTGGCAATTTTTTCTCTATTTTATATTTTTGTACCGGCGATCGGTGTCCGGTTTATATTTTAGATTGGAACGCATCGAAAGGTATGAAGGGAAATTACTCGGGCAAGTCGAGAGTAAAATTTCAAAGTATAATTTGAGTGCAGTCAAACGTTTCTGACGCAACATACATACACACAGTCGCGCCATTTTCCCCATATAAGGTAGGCAGAGGCCACACACGCAGCCCACTTTTCGCCCCCGCGGGAAATGAAACGTAACGAGGGAACCACGTCGCCGCCATTTTGATACGAGTCATCAAGGACGGAAGAAAAATATGTTATATACATTGCTGAGCTCGCTTTTTGTTGTCAGTTAATATTTATCGATTAATTGATAATAGTTTTTTTTGAGCAGTTATTTTACATTATTTTACAGATATTTTTATTAATTATTTTTGTTAATTAATTTTTATTTTTTAATTTAACAAAGTTTCTATTAAATAAAAGTAATTTCTAATAATTATTAGTTTTAATGTTAAATTTATAGAAAAATTGTAAGTCTTCTAGAATCAGTATAAATATTCTTCTTATTTTTTTGTATGTTTTTTACTGATACAAATAAACAACTTTTATTTCTTTCTTTCTTAAAATTTCAAGCGAAGTTAATGGACTGTAACTATATAACAAGAACTTTAAAAAAAAATCTCGAGTTTTAAGACAGTACATGCCTGTTTAGAGACTAATGTTAATGATGAAGAACCAAAGGAC
The DNA here is from genome assembly GCA_019845155.1 of Luehdorfia chinensis. Classification (NCBI taxonomy): domain Eukaryota; kingdom Metazoa; phylum Arthropoda; class Insecta; order Lepidoptera; family Papilionidae; genus Luehdorfia; species Luehdorfia chinensis. The sequence goes on from JAHVAK010000103.1 coordinate 14,321,104, forward strand.
TTTTACTGGTGGTAGGATTCCTATGCAGGAATCCGTCTAGGTAGGTACCACCCCAGGGCCAGTTATTTTGCCGTGAAGCAGTAGTGTGCAAACATTACTGTGTTTCGGTATGAAAGGCACTGTGAGCTAGCGTAATCACAGGGCATTTGAGACCTAAAAACTGATGTCTCACGATGATGGGCACAGTGAGGTGACACACAGAAATGTTCTGGGTGACACAGCATTTGTTATGGGCAGACGTGCCACTTACCATCAGGTGAACGTTTTTCTCGTTTCGACACTTTATACAATAAAAAAAAGAAACATAATCGAAAAGCTCCGAGTAACAGACAGACGTTGACTCGAATTCTAAACTGTGTTGATTTAATCCTGGTCCGAAAACTACAAATAATGGCGAGCAATCAATTTCGGGAGTGCATTTTGCAAATCCGCACGACGCCTGCGACTGTCTGTTAAATCTAAAACGACTAAAATTGTTTTCGTTGTTGCCCGTTTCCGGTCTGGATAATTTAGATGTGGCATAACAATAATGATGTGGAATATAACTATCCGTGTGGTGGTGGCATAAGAGAATCTACTACCCATCTCATCCCATGGGTGTCGTAAAAGTCGACAGTGGGAAAATAAAAACCAGGAGATGGGCAGCAGCATCTTCCTGGAACATCTGAATAGATAAAGTGCGGTTGCCAACCCGCCTGCCAAGCGTGGCAACTATGCCAAAATCCCCCTAAAATGAGAGCTACAAACTTTTGTAACAATCTATGGGGGGGGGGTCAAAAGTCATAGTCTTCAAGTTTATGAAATAGGCTGAAATAATTATTTTCTCGATGCGATAGACGACCTGCACGGTGTTGCGGAAGTCGATGGATGCAGGCGATTTTTTTAATTGTTTTATTGTAACTTTTTGCTGTGATGCAATGAATAAGTCTTGGTGGTAGGATTCCTATGCAGGAATCCGTCTAGGTAGGTACCACCACAGGGCTAGTTATTCTGCCGTGAATCAGTATTGTGCAAGCATTACCTACTGTGTTTCGGTTTAAAGGTCACTGTGAGCTAGCGTAATCACTGGACAACTGCTGGGCAACTGGTAAATTCTGAACCAAAAACAGAAAAACGATATTTTAATCTCATATGCTCAGTGATTACGCTAGCTCACAGTGGCCTTCAGACGTTATATATATATATATATATATATATATAGTATATATGTACGTGTGTTGGCGGCTCAAGAGAATCTAGCATGAGATGGCTCATCCCGTGGGTGTCGTAAAAGTAGACAGAAATATTAAAACCAGGAGAGGTGGATGGAGAGGAACCTGCCCATGTCGCATCTTCCTGGAACATGTGAACAAATAAACTGCAGCTGCCAAACCCGCCTACCAAGCATGGCAACCATGTCAAAATCCCCCCCAAATGAGAGCTACAAACTTTTGTGGCAATCTATAGGTACCAATGTTCAGCAGTTGACTAGTGATAGGCTGAAATGATGATGATGATGACATTGACCAAAAAAAGTTCACGTGTGACGAAGATTATGTATATAAAATATAGTTTTTCTGTTTTTGGTTTCGTTTGTAATTTTAACATGGAAAACAAGATAAAATTATTAATCAGCCTATAAACATAGTGATTATAAAAACGACTCCTCCTTTAGAAACTGTTTTGGAACTTTGAAACGGAAAAATCAATGCAAGGGATCTATAGGTATTACTCAAGTATTTTTTTCACTCTGCGTGAAAGTAACTTCATTATGACCTTGTCTTATAATATTTTTTCCGCACATTTAGTTTTATTAAATGGTTATTCCGATATCAAAGGAAGGACATGGGGGTTTTCAGGTATTTCCTTTGGTGGTCACTTCCAACACTTGGCTTTGCAATGCGCTGTCCTCTCAATTAAAAGTATAAGCAAATTTTAAACTATAAAAAAGACATCTGTTCCCAACCGGTCTAAAAAATAACTTTAACTATTGATAAAATATATATTTACACGTTATCGTTCCTACTGAATAAGTGATAGGAAGATTTACAAGCGTTGTTCATTGTAAGCTTACTGTATAATTTAACCCTGTTCTATAAAATATACTTTTCTGATTGATCATTGAAAATAATTGAAATGATATATGAATGTGGTAGCGGCTGAAGAGAATGTACCACCCCATCTCATCCCGTGGGTGTCGTAAAAGTCGGCAGAGGGAAAATAACTACCAGATGGGCAGCAGCATCTTCTGGAACATCTAAATAAATAAACTGCGGTTACAAACCCGCCTGCCAAGCGTGGCAACTATGACAACATCCTCCCAAAATGAGAGCCCCAATTTTGTGGCAATCTATGGGGGAGGCATAAGTTCAGCAGTGGACTTGTGATAGGCTGAAACAAATGAATTTTGTTTGTCAAACATCATTTTTTTAAAACCTACCACCGTTTCGTAATGTGGTTCCTCTGACGGAGAAGAAACAGGCGAAAGAAACTCCGCAGGCATCTTGTTTTTTTTTAAATTATTTTATTTTTATTTGTCATAAAACATTGCTACTATACAAGTGATATAAAAATTTACTCGCGTTAACTGTGGTCTGAAATTCATCAATTTTGCTTTAATCTGACTAGTCTAACTGAATAGTCGGATCATCCGAGCTCGACATATGTATGGATTTACTCACTGAGAACTGACAATCGACTGCATGTCATTACACGAACAGCGTTCAGCCACGGTGTCAGATTATGATAATGGATATCGACATTTACGAACATAGCCAGTGAATATAGTTCTTATTATACAGAACATAGCCAGTTAAAATAGGGTTCTTATTCTATACTGATCTTCATATAGTATATCTATGCAAATAAATCAAATTGAAGTGTCTGTTTGTAAACAAAATAACAGCTTTTTACTCAATGCTTATGAAAGTATATACGGTACTTATAAGAAAAAGAACTTTCTTTAAAATGTTTGTCTATCTGTCTGTCTGTTTGTTCGGACTAATCTCCGAAACTGCTGAACCGATTTCGACGGGACTTTCACTGAGACAGCTGAAATTATAGCTGTTAACTTAGGCTCGTTCGTTCTCGTTTCAGCCTATCACAAGTCCACTGCTGAACGTAGGCCTACCCCATAGATTGCCACAAAGGTAGCTCTCATTTTGGAGGGATTTTGCCATAGTCGCCACGCTTGGCAGGCGGGTTGGCAACCGCAGTTCATTTATTCAGATATTACAGGAAGATGCTGCTGCCCATCTTCTGGTTTTTATTTAACCTCTGTCGACTTTTACGACACACACGGGATGTGATGGGGTGGTAGATTCTCTTAGGCCGCCACCACACGGCTAACTTAGGCTACTTCAATTTTATAACAATGATTAGGGTTCCGCGCAAAAAAAATAAAACCCCAAAATTAGATTCAAATATCAATACATATAATAAACTAAGTATATATGTATATCATAAAATCGGGGACGGCTTTTTTACGAGTTTAAAACGGCGGGGCACAGCTAAGAAGTAATAAAAATTGAGTAGTAAAAAAAACATTTTGATATATTACGTTATAATTAAACAGAGTTGTTTAGGCCTTTTAAAATCACATGATGCTATCAGTCGACGTCGCGTGAAAGCAAGAAAGAATCCTGAAAGGAAGCCGTCGCATTCATGTTAATTACATACCGATTTATTCGACACAGCGAGCTAACACTACCGACAACGTTTTTTTTACTTATAATTTAAATTAATTGTAAAACTGTATTCACTAGGCCTTGTGATGGTACCCATCTTGACGGATTCCTGCACAGGAATCCTACCACCAGCTCAGAAGCTGCTGCTCTTCACCGGTTTGGATAATGAAGGTCTAGAATGTTTTAGATGGTTATTCCGCCATGTTCAGGACCATTTACTTTTGTCGACTTTTACAACATCCGGTTGGTGGTATGGAGTGGTAGATTTCATTACGCTGCAACCTGATACTGGCGGTAGAATTCCTCAGCAAGAATCCGTCTAGGTAGGTAAAGACGAAAGTAAAGCAACAGCCCATAAATGTCCCACTGCTGAGCATAGGCATTTGGTGCTGGGTAGAATCCGCCACGCTGCTCCAATGCGGGTTGGTGGACTTCAGATGCCTTCGAAATATTTTTTTTTCTGAGACATGCAGGTTTCCTCACGATGTTTTCCTTCACCGCCGAGCACTTGGTCAATCAGCACTTATAATTGCAATTAACAATTTTAGTGGTGCCGGCACCGAGAGTCGATTTACTACCAATTGTCAAAAGTTTCGGTTTATAGGGCAACGATAGCTCGTTTAAATACTGGTCATGTGAGACTTAAGAACTGTTGTCTCAGGTCGACGGGCGCTGTGTGTTGCCAGTGGTGGTATGGGCAGGAAGTTGCATTTACCATCAGGTGAACAATTTACTCGTTTCGTCACTATTCCCAATAAAAAAAAACTACACGGCAAACGACCTACACCTACAGTATATGTTTTTATGCTGATGTAACTTTTTTGTAATAAATAAATCGACAAGCAGAAACGTTTATACTTTAAGCCATAACTAGGGTAAATTATTCATTCGATCTTGGAAATAACAATGGCTTGTAAGTTACTCAGTACCTATTACGTAGCGACATCTTCATGTTTTAGTTTTGGCCTCTCTTATTAGAATTCTGCCAGTGTCAAGTCTACGTAGCGGCTTATGTGATAGAACAAAAATTAACAATATGTCAAATACTGTGTCATCACCTAGCGCAGAATATACGGTAATATATAGACTACAAATTATGAAACAGACCGTTTGGGATTGTCGGGCGAATTTATGAACATCCCCGTGCGATCTCGGCGCTAAGTATTATGTCTTTGATCTGTTTCACTTTTGTCTTACCCATAGTCTCTTTTTTATTTAATATTACTTTTTTATTTTATCAAAATGGCACCTATCGATAAATCATCGTTGTCATCGTCTTCATAAACCTGTTGAATGTCCACTACTGGACATAGAACTCTGTCAAGAAGGAAGGATTTTCGACAATCACCCCGCTTGGCAGGCGTTTTGGTGAACGCAGTTCAAGATCGGACCGCCACCTACATGACATTTGTCAAGACATATTCCTTATCAACTCCCACGATACCCACGGAACGAGATGGAGTGACATTCTTATACAAAGGAAAGATTGTGATAAATTTAAAGTTTCTGGACGGTACCACTGAATTATATTAGGTACCAGCTGTGACCCGCGGTTTCAACCGCGTAAAAAAGGCGACCCTGATCGATATATATGTATATTTTCCTATTTTTTTAGACAGACAGAAAAAAAGACAATTTTTTTTTTAAGTAAGGTACTTTCACAAGCATTGAGTAAAGTGCTGTTGTTTTGTTATTACAAACAGACACTTAAATTTTATTTATTTGTATAGATAATTGTTGTATGTGTCAAACAGTCTGTAATTAAAAGCAATACAGGTTAACCGTAGTTTCAGGTATCTCTGTAAATATTTCGACATTACAGTTTAACGTCCACAGAAATATAGTTACAGCGTTTCTTTATAGGACGTGATTTCCACAATGCGTGAAATATATAATTAATTTGAAACGTTTTGAAATATTACGGCTAAAATAAATTTAACATGACCGAATGATGATAGTTATTAAGCTGTTATCAGTGTAATGGATATACGTGTAATATTATAAACGCGAAAGTAACTCTCTCTGTTCCTCTGTCTGTTTGTTACCTTTTCACGGCTCAACCGCTGAACCGATCTTAACGAAATTTGGCACAGACATAGTTTGCATCCCGGAGACGGGCCTAGGATACCTTTTATTTCTAAAAATTTTCACGGGATATTTAAAAAATCTATGTCCACGCGGACGAAGTCGCGGGCATCAACTAGTATACGTAATATACATGAAGAGAAAACTTTGTACCCTTTTTTAATCATAATGCTCGCACGGAGGAGTGTGATATTTGGTACACTTAAAGTTTATATGGAGAAGGAGAAAGCTCCCATTTATATATATCATTTGTTACAAATACATTAAATTTGTTAAAGAAAAGTTAATGAATTACGGTCGAATTTCGCTGATTGGGCGACCAGTAGTAGATAGTGAATATCTGCTAGATTTCATATCAGATGCGTTAGAAAATTTTAAGTTATATCGATTCGATCAAACACTACTGGTGGTAGGTTTCCTATGCAGGAATCCGTCTAGGTAGGTACCACCCCAGGGCCAGTTATTCTGCCGTGAAGCAGTAGTGTGCAAACATTACTGTGTTTCGGTTTGAAGGGCACTGAGAGCTAGCGTAATCACTTGGCATATGAGACTTAAGAACTTATGTCTCAGGGTGATGGGCACAATTAGGTGTCACACAGAAATATTCTGGGTGACACAGCATATGTTATGGGCACACGTTGCACTTACCATCAGGTGAACGTTTTGCTCGTTTCATCACTTTATACAAAAAAAAAACAAATGTTTGTCTATTAGTACTTTACATATTTCTAAGATTAAAAAAATCTGTCATAAACAGATCAGTACAGAATAAGCTGTTTTTAAGATTTTCAGTGTGAAATGCAACGCATTTAATAAGAAAAACGCACTGACGTCAGTGCTCATAATAGACGTAATTGTGATTTGCAAGCGGTAGTTTAAGCATAACGCTTTCGCAGGCAAAACATTGTCTCCCCTCGTAATGCGTTTATAGAAGAAATATTATTCATAAGCCGCGACTTTGTCCCCGACGATTTAGGGCGGATTTCACCGTTGAAACTAAATGCGATCAGTTCAAGCTGAACGAAGTTTAAGCGTTTAACTGAGTTCAATGCTACTGTTTGCATTTCACCAACATCAACTGAGTGCGATTAAAGCTAAACGCGGTTCAAATTCTGAACGCCCAATTTTCGAAGTTCAGCTCTTTAAACGCGTTTAGAGAGCTGTCATTGTCAATTGCACAACTATGTAAACACAATAAATATTTTTAATACGTTTTGTTTGATGTTTGCATACCTATGTGTCTTATGCATACAAACAGGCTATTTACGTATTTCACGTAAACTTCGTTTTTCTGAACGCGATCAAAATGGAGCCGGTGAAATCGGTTAGACGAAAACCGAGTGCAAATGATACATTTGAACTAAGTTCGGTAAAACGTGGTTTTATTAAACTTGGTTTCCAAAGCGATCGGTGAAATCGGGTCTTAGAATGGAGGAAAATTAAAAAAGGAGTCATCATCTCAGCCTATCACTAGTCCACTGCTGAACATAGGCCTCCGCCATAGATTACTATAAAATACTTAAATTTGTAGCTCTCATTTTGGGGGCATTTTGCCATAGTCATCAGGCTTGGCAGGCGGGTTGGATTTTACTGGTGGTAGGTAGGTACCACCGCAGGGCTAGTTATTCTGCCGTGAAGCAGTCGTGTGCAAACATTACTGTGTTTCGGTTTGATGGGCACTGTGAGCTAGTTTAATAACTGGGCATATGAGACTTAAGAACTTATGTCTCCGGGTGATGGGCACAGTGTGGTCTCACACAGAAATTTTCTGGGTGATACCATTTGTTATGGGCAAACGTTGCACTTGCCATCAGATGATCGTTTTGCTCGTTTCATCGCTTCATACTATAAAAAAAGCATAATTATTTCAGATTCATTATTTACTTCGTTCCTTAGATAACAGTGTAAGTTGTTGTTACCTGGTATATACTTGAATCGAAGTTGAATGTAAACGCTTGCTTGCTAATTACACAATGACGTATTTGTCAGCCGAGTGTACCTTTTAAACTTTTTTTTTAGATGTTTTGAGGGCGCTTAGCCGAAACCTATATATATACCACGTATCACGACTGGCGCAAGGGCCCCCGAGAGGGGAACTCGGCTTGGGCCGTCATTCTGTTCGCGAGAGTAACTGACTCGAGGGTGCCCAAGGGGGCCCGCCTCGGCTCGGTCAGTTATTTCAATCGGGAGGGAACCTTTTAAACCGTTGGACAGATATTATTTAACATCTCCACCCCCAGTTAACAACACGTTGCACGTTGGGTTTTCCCGAGCAATGGATGGCAGTGCTTGGTTGCACCGAATTTCGCTCGTCTGGTACGGGCTCCGGAGGGGTCTTCATCTCCTCGTTATTGCGTTATAAAGTATGCATATTATGAAATCTGAACTGAACATAAAATAACTCACATGTAATTTTATTTTAAACTGGCTGTACACCGCGGTTTCACCCGTGTAAAAAAGCCGACCCCGATCGATGATATGGATATATACTCGTACTTCCCCATTTCAATCGGATTTTAGGGTTTTATTTTTTTTTGCGTGGACAATAATTATTTTTTTCTTTTTGTTTGTCTGTCTGTATGAACGTGTCTACCGGGCCACAGCTAGGTTAAAAGCTGCTGTTTTAAATCGCATAACGATCGAATGGACTAGTGGTCAGAGTAATGAGTACTTCGCCGCGGGTCCTGGGTTCAAAGCCTAGCCGGTGCCAACATTTGTGACACAAATTGATGGTTTTCGGTTCTGGTTGTGTTGTGATGGTCCCCGTTTCTGACACTATTTCCACATCCTAGCCTATCTCCGATCTTATCGCACGATCCTTACATCGAGCGCGGGTCGGGTCAACAAGTCCTTATAGTAATATACGAAAGTAGTTTCCGTGGTCGAAATCGGCCAGGAGAACATCATCATTACCAAATCGCATGCTAATATAAATGTTTTGCAGTTGCAATTTCTAAGAATAGCGAATCTTTCGCACATTCCACTGAATAATATGTTCTATATTGGGATACATCTATCATCCCCTACGAATCTCAAGAAGGAATCGAAATTACGGAGAAGTAATATAACACACAATGGAGAAGTAATGAACGAATTTTGAAATATTTTCACCTAAGAGTAGTAAAACGACACGACCGCGCGTGAAATGTAAAAAAGTATTTACAGAACCGCACGGTAACATTTTGTATTGTCGGGCGTGTGATCTGTAGTCAGTTTTATTTTAATGGAACGTAATTGTAATAAAATACAGACGGTGGCCGGGTGGCCCGGCGTTGCAGAGTCCGAATACCAACTGCGACAGAATTTATTAGTTTTAAATCTACTACTCGTATCACCCATTAAGGGAATCAACCATATATTTCCGAATAACATTTTGAAACGCGACAAATGTATGATTGTGGTCAGTCTATCTATTGAATTGCGAATCTCAGATTCGAATACGTACTGCATCTAACATTCGTTTTCGGATCTTGGGTGTACCATGCCTCAGTGCATTAGGTACACCTAAAAAATAAAATTATTAATATCCAAGTGTCTAAGCTATTTGACACTCTCATTTAGTGATTTCACGAAAGTGAAAGGAAAAATAGTCGGTGAGACATATTAACAACTTTAAAAGTAATCACATATTAAAGTTTAACAATAAATTTCGTACTCAACTCCTTTAAAATATTTTCTGTAGTGTGCAAGAGAAGAGCGGTATTTTTGGTATTTCAGGCTTCGTATATGACTGTACACCATCTATTTCTCTCAACAATCGAGTATATTCTGGAATGTGTTACAGGAGAAGTGCATTTTCGGTTGCAGGTTTCGGCTAAGACTTTACATCATCTACCGTTTTTCTGTACAATGCAGTTTTGGGCGGATGATATTGCCAAGGAAAAGCTAGTAGGAATTTTAATCTTGAACTATTTCTAACCCGACGTCCATGTTCTGGATCATCCCAACCATTACATCAGATTTGATAAACCACAAATCCTTGCAAAAGAACACCGATTCCTACCAAGGGTGATTCGCGAGGCTATTGAAATTAAAAAAAAACATCCTAATTTCAATAGAGAAGATGGTTGGGTATTACCACCGGCTTGGGATCCAATAATTATAAAAGTAAATCAAAAACAAAGTATACCACTGCAAGACTTCAAGACACTGCTCTTTCTGATTAGATATATGATAGAGATAATTAAAAGCTGATGGTACACCGGGTTAACTATGACATCAGGTAATCTGTCACCTCAGTCCCCCCGTGACCATGGGTGCTGTAAAGCGCCAGAAACGTCGGTTTAAAAATAATTAAAAATTAAACGCGATAAAAATTAGTTTTATTTCAATAACTAAAAGATATAAGTTCACTGATACATTAAAATTTAGTCGTACATTACGCGATAGCTCCAAAGACCGTCTGTTTTTGAGTGCTTACTTATTACAGTTAGGGCGATACATACTCGTAGGGACTCCCTACTGCGAACATAAGTTAAAAATGTTGTTGATTTTTACGAGTAATGGATTGAGATCGGATATTAGCTGTCGCGGCGGCCTCTACACAATATTTCACAACCGCAGGAAATTAAGACGACTAATATTATACGTGTCATGTGTCATGCCATTAGGTTTTATTTATACAAATATAAAAGAGGTTTTTATTGGACGTAGTCGCGGGCTACAGCTAGTATAAAAAGTAAAAAAGTAAAGTATCAGCATATAAATGTCCCACTGCTGAGCACAGGCCTCCTCTCATTTCTGAGAGGGTTTTTTTTGGAGCTAGGAAAAATCCGCCACGCTCTCAGTCTCGTCACTTTATCCAATAAAAACACATAATATGAGAGCCGTGGTAGCTCAGGGGCTAGGCGATCGCTTTTAATTTCATAGTACGCGAGTGACCTGGATTCGATTCCCGGTGCCGGCACCACTAAAATTGCTAATTGCAATTTTAAGCGCTGATTTACCACGTGCTCGGCGGTGAACATCGTGAGGAAACCTGCATGTCTGAGAAATAAAAATATTTTGAAGACATGTGCAGTCTGCCAACCCGCGTTGGAGCAGCATAGGCGGATTCTTCCTAGTTCCAAAACCCTCTCAGAAATGAGAGGAGGCCTGTGCTCAGCAGTGGGATATTTATATGCTGAAACTTTACTTTTCATTTCGGCCTCATTTCTGTGAGGGTTTAGGAGCTGGGAATGGTCCGCCACGCTACTCCAGTGCGGGTTGGCGGACTTCACATGTCCTCGTAATTTTTCTATTCCTCGGACATGCAAGTTTCCTCACGATGTTTTCCTTCACCGTGACTAGGCACGTGGATATTATCCGCCAAAATTATTATGAAAACCGCATGATCTAATGCACAGAGTACTTAACTTCTACGTCGCGGGTTCTGGGTTCGAATTCCAGTCGGAGCCAATATTTAAGCAAAATAATTATTTTTTTGGTTTTCGGGTCTGGTTTTGTTGTTGCTTCAGAGAAATTTTAGTTTGGGGCATTGAAATTTATTAAACAAATATTTTTAGCAGATACTTCAAATTCGTTTAGACTTCTGTTGTCAAGAATTAATAATTCCTCTGCAACAGACCATTGTGTTTTTATATAAGGTGTTAGGTGAATAGGTTAACGCGACGAAAGGGGTGAAAGTGCCCATCAATACAATTAACTTTTGCTGTAGGGTCAAAAGCTAAATAAAAAAAGCCGTTTCATCATCATTTCAGGCTATCACTAGTCCACTGCCGAACATAGGTCTCATCCATAGACTGCCACTGAACGAGCAAGGTTGTAGCCCTCATTTTGAAATAGTTGCCACGCTTGGCAGGCGCAGTTTATTTATTCAGATGTTCAAGGAAGATACTGCTGCCCATCTTCTGGTTTTTATTTTCCCTCGGTCGACTTTTACGACACCCACGGGACAAAATGGGGTACTAGATTCTCTTAAGCCGCTACCACACGGATGCCACACGGCCTGTGGTTAAATATCTACATGACCAGAATATACGGGGCAGCTAAATTTTGTTATTGCGTTTTCAGTAATTTTTACATCGCCAAAATATTTACATGTCATCATCATCATTTCAGCCTATCACAAGTCCACTGCTGAACATAGGCCTCCCCCATAGATTGCGACAGATTTTGTAGCAATAATTTTAGGGGTATTTTGTCATAGTTGCCATGCTTGGCAGGTGGGATGGTAGCCGCAGTTTATTTATTCAGACGTTCCAGGAAGATACTGCTGCCCATCGCCTGGTTTTAATTTTCCCTCTGTCGACTTTTACGTCACTCACGGGATAAGATGGGGCGGTACATTCTCTTAAGCCGTTAAGGTTGTTATGAATTATATATTTACCAAATACCGTGTATAAATGGTTGTAATGAAAGTTGTTATAATTTAAACGATAGTCCCGAAATCGCGATGGTTACGTCCATAAAATAAACGCGAAAATATTTAACGGAAGCAACGCCCGCGTGTAATGCGGACAATATTTATAAAATTGCCTCGCAACGATTTGTGTCGTGGAGCGTGTGTGATTTGTAGTCGGCTGTGAACTGGTGATGTGTAATGGAAATAAATAAAAATGTATCAAATAATTGTTAGAAATAATACTATTCTTCTGACTAAATCACCTTTTATTTATAATTATTACATATTGTTTTAGCAGAATCACAGCTTTAAATCACTTTTTTACACTAGACTTTTCCTACAGCTAATAATAACGTCTCATGATCACTACGTGCCACAATAGCGGAATGCCGCTCTCACATCGTTACAGCCATTTTTATAGGTCTCTTTAAAAGTCAAATCCGAAACTATGACAGCATAACGCTACAGGAAAATCGACGGTACAAGAGGGTATCTTCGTTGTACAAATATTATATTTAATTCCAAATGTTTATCTATTAATTCGATTAATTCTTAGATACATTTAATATGGATAAGTATAATAAAATGGATTCGTTACACATTTAATATTCACTAGTCTAATAAAATTGATAATTGCTTACATAATTTTGTCTTACTTTTATTTACACTAGTGGTCGCCCAATGGTCAAAATTCGACCGTAATTCATAAACTGTTTTTTTCAATGTATATCTAACACATCCATACTAATATTGTAAATGCAAAATGCGTGCGAAGAGGTTCGCCTTTTATTCTGCATTCAAAGGCATTATATTCTAAATTCTGCCAACACGGGTAAACGGCTCATCGTCGTTTCGTCGTCGTCGTTTCAGCCTATCAAAAGTCCACTGCTGAACGTAGGCCTCCCCAATAGATTGCCACAAAAGTTAGTAGCTCCTGTTTTGGAGGTTTTTGCCATAGTTGCCACGCTTGGCAGACGGGTTGGCAACCGCAGTTTATTTAGATGTTCCAGCAAGATGCTGCTGCCCATCTCCTGGTTTTCATTTTCCCTCTGTCGACTTTTACGACACCCACGGGTTGAGATGGGGTGGTAGATTCTCTTAAGCCGCTACTATTTAAAGATTTCCACACATCATACTACTACACAGTAGCTATAACTATTGGTAACCTAAAACAGAAACGGGAATGTAAAAACTGACATCAATATTTAGATGAAAAACATTAATTTTTACTTACCTTCATTAGACTAATGATATCCACTGTTTATATAAATAAAAGTTAAAACATAAATTGTTTAAGTTCCGCTATTGCATCGTATTATTGTAAGTGGACTGACGCAGCCGTCCGAGTTGCCTCGGAGTGCGGGCAGGACTGAAAACCAGTGTCGGGATCAGAGCAATTTAAGTTTCTGTATCTCGATTTTTACTGAGTCGGTTCACGTCATTTCACGGTATTATGCTGCTACACAGACTCATTTTATATAATTAACAAAAGTGAAAATTGTTAATTTTGGGCAATATTATTTTATGTTCCGTGTAATTCCATTTTTTTTTCTTATTTTGTTTTTGTATCTATTGTAATTAGACCGTGAATAAATGTGTTTCTTTCTTTCTTTCAAAATTAACTCTCTCTGCCCCTCCCTCTGTTTGTTACCTTTTCACGGCTCAACCGCTAAACCGATCTTGACGAAATTTGGACAAGGACAGCTAACATCCTGGAGACGGACATAGGATACTTTTTATCCCGGAAAATCAAATCTCGAGATCGAGATCCTCGAGATATTTAAAGAACCTGTATCCACGCGAGCTTCAGCTAGTTATCTATATAAATTTCATGAAGAAAAGAAAGTTAATTTGCTAAGTTCCGCATGTAAAACATAAAATGTTGTATATTACCTAGTTTTTGAAGAGCACCGCCCGCCCTCCCAAAGTAGCGTGCAGAACAAAACTAACACCGCTACCTGGAACCGCCATCAGATACACTCCACCACTACAACTCTACCACTAATATACACCACTGAAGTCACCACGACACGTATTTCACCTCAAAACCAGGCATTATCAAGTGTTATTGACTTTACAACCGACAACTCGAATCCATTATAATGGTTTTCCGCAAAGTAACGCCTGATTATTTTAACTATATAAGTCTTTCCGCACTCCTTCTAGCCTTTGACGACGCAAATGTGTACAATTTATTTTTTAGCCTTGTTGTAATTTTTTGTTTCAGCAGGGCATTCCAGTCTTGTTTTGTTTTTTGTAGTGTCTGCCTACAGTAAATCGCAAATTCCCCTTTTTGGCATTATTGTTTCAGCAAGGCCGCCATTACACCAAATCTGTACTGAAAAACTGTATACTCTTATTTCGTGCTATCCTATCTTATATATACTTACTTCTAATCTATTTTTTCTTATCTATTAAATTATGTATTTTCAGTACAAAGCGACAGCCTATATGTGATTAAGCTGCGTTGGTCTGTTATATTAGCAGATCAACGCAGCTATCTTACTCATAAACGGCAAACTCCGGTCATCGTTGCTCTCGCTCGCTCAGGCGTGCGTCTCACTCGTCGTATTCGGCGGGGCGTCGCGCCCGCTCGGGCGGGCGTCTTGCTCTATGGCCGTCGAGCTATTGTCGTCGTCGTTTATCTTTTCTTATGTCCGTGGGTGTTGCAGCAACCATTATGTTTATTTATAGTATTTATTATTTATTATATTAATCTTCACTGCAACACCCACCCTTCCTAAAAAATCCGCAAAAGCGGTACCCAAGCCCGGGGGGAGCAGTGCCCCCCCCTGATGATTTTCCCGGGTAAAGAGGTTTTTATCCTCGAGACCCGTACCTGCTCGGCGCTAAGGCCGATGCAGATGACTGTCATAGCATAGCACTCCTTCTTCATTTAAACTTTAACTATGCCAAATCTCACACAAATACAACAGATTAGAGACAGAGAATTACTTATTGTTGGCAACTTAAACTAAAGATGCCTTGCCCTCTGTATATCTCTCTGATAATAATACAATATGTAATCTTCAATGCAGTCTGTTGAACAAAAAAAATATAATTTAATAAAAAATTAAAATTATCATTTTACTTAAATAGACACAAATTTGAAAAAAAGAGCCGTGTGGTAGAGCCTTAAGGGAATCTACCACCCCATCTCATCCCGTGGGTGTCGTAAAAGTCGACAGAGGGAAAATGAAAACCAGAGATGGGCAGCAGCATCTTACTGGAACATCTGAATAAATAAACTGCGGTTGCCAACCCGCCTGTCAAGCGTGGCAACCATGGCAAAACCCCCCGAAATGAGAGCTTCAAACTTTTGTGGCAATCTATGGGAGAGGCCTATGTTCAGCAGTGGACAAGTGATAGGCTGACGACCGCGTGGCCTAGTGGTCAGAGTACCTGAATTACTACACCGCGAGTCCTGGGTTGGTAACATTTTAAAACTCTTTAACGACAATCCCTACTCTGCGACTGTTTGACCACATACTATTAGGTATTTGATTTAACTGGTGGTAGGATTCCTATGCAGGAATCCGTCTAGGTAGGTACCACCGCAGGGTCAGTTATTCTGCCGTGAAACAGTAGTGCGCAAACATTACCGTGTTTCAATCAGAAGGGCACTGAGAGCTCATGTAAGTACAGGGCACATGAGACTTAAGAACTGACACCTCAGAGGGACGGGCGCAGTGTGGTACCACAGAGAATTGTTCTGAGTGACTCAACATTTGTTATAGAACTTTGCTAAGATCCGCATGCAAAATATAAAAATGGTGTATATTACCTAGTTTTTTGAAGAGCACCGCCCGCCCTCCCTCAGTAGCGTGCACAAGCAAACTAACACCGCCACCAGGTACCCTCCATCAACCACTACAATACTACCACTAGAACACCTACTGAGGTCGAGAACACGACACGTGTTTCGCCCCAAAACGAGACATTATCAAGCGTCATAGACTCTACGACATACGGCCGCCGAGTGAGCGGCGCGGTCAAAGAGATGCCTATTTATACTCGTACTATAGGCGACGCAAACGGCCCCCACCAACGACAATAATCGTATACGCAATGTCATGGCGGTTCCTGGTGGCGGTTTTAGTTTGCTTGTGCACGCTACTGAGGGAGGGCGGGCGGTGCTCTTCAAAAAACTAGGTAATATACAGAATTTTTATATTTTGCATGCGGATCTTAGCAAAGTAACTTACTTTCCTTCATTATAATGGATTTCCGCAAAGTAACGCCTGATTCTATTAACTATTTGTTATAGACGTTGCACTTACCATCAGGTAAACGTTTTGCTTGTCTCGTCACTTTCTCCTATAAAAAATCATAGACTGTCCACTTCTGCTCCGGGCAACGGCCACGTAGATTACCTACGGATTAATAAATATAGCTTATATAAATATAGAAATGGACATATTGAAGTGACAAATTGAAGTGAAACAAAAAAAACGACATGAACTGGACCATAACATTCTCTTTAACCTTCCCCTGCTACAACAAAAAAGGCGTAATACAATTTAAATAAAACTCCGACACATAAATTAGCAAGCACGCACTCATCCAGCACTGCACGCATCCACATTGTCCGTGACTCTATTAAATTTTGGCGGATTATATTGCCAAGGAAAAGGGTAGCTACCCGCCAGATCGAGTGGTCTGATCTGGGGAGGACGTCTCCTCCATCTAGTGATAGTTAGATGTTGTATATAAAGTTCGCATCTCAGAAAACTTTCATAGCGCGATTATGGACGTATGCTAATATTTCTTGAGCTTCTCATGTGGCAACATAGATGTCGCTACAAAATCATTATTATTTAATATACCTATTAAAAGTAGTTTTTTTTGTTCTCTTATAGCTAAGTCGTTTTTTTTGTTAATGGTGTTTGTGGACGATCAATAAAGATTTTTCTATTCTATAGTGTAATTCTATATTCTAAGTGTCTGTCGGTGATTTTAAAATAAATGCCAAAACTTAAGTAAAAACCGCTTACATTTCAATATCTTACATTGCTCCAAGGATAAGAATATAATCACGTGGTTGATTTATTTTACGCGAGTGAAGCCGCGGGGCACAGCTGGTATGTAATATTTCTCTAGAAAACAAAGTACGTCATATCAGAATATAACGACCGAGCATAAGTCTCACGACATGTGATATCACGCAAAGTTATATTAGTATTGACATTATATTTCGTTCGGAAACAGGGGAAATTAAAGATAATATATTCTCTTTTGTCAATTCCAGTATCCAAACACACAAATAAAAAACAACATGTTATTTGACGATGCTATTTATTTTATAATATGTCTCAATATTCATGTATATAAAGAGAAATACTATTTTGTTTGTCTGTGACTCGGTGTTGACTTTCCTGCGACATAGAGGATATCCGTAACTATGATATCCGCAGCAGAACTAGAGTAGCCGACATAACCGTAAGGGTTAGCAAGCTAAATTGGCCACGACCATGTGATGTCCGCATGGTCGAAATTCGACTACTGCGACTGGTTAATGGTGGTAGGATTCCTATGCAGGAATCCGTCTAGGTAGGTACAAGCATTACTGTGTTTCGGTTTGAAGGGCACTGTGAGCTAGCGTAGCCACTGGGCATTTGAGACTTAAGAACTGATGTCTCATGGGTGACGGGCGCAGTGTGGTGTGACACAGCATTTGTTGTGGGCGGACGTTGCACTTATCATCAGGTGAACGTTATGCTCGTTTCGTCTTTTCTTCGAGTCTTTTTTGCAAATATTTTCACTTCGGCCGGGATTCGAACCAAGGACCCGCGGCGTAGAAGGCTGGTAGTCTAATCACTAGAACCGATAACTGTTGGAGAAAAAAGACTTTCGAGGGGCAACCTCGGCTTAGACAATGTAGTTCTAGGTGAAGATACGAACTGCAGGATTCTGTAGGAAGGTTATAGATAGCAGGTGCAGTATCACTGCACTCTGGCCCTGAGACACAGAGTGATCCTTTTCGGGCAATCTATAGGGGAAGCCTTATGTTCAGCAGTAGACTTGTGATTGGCTGTAATGATGATGGTGATGATGCTATACATCTGTAAAATTATAGTAATAATCATTCATTTAAAATCATGGATCCGTATTATATATTATATATCAGAAAAAGTTTAATACTAGGTCAGTATACGTTGTACGTTTTTATACGTTTTAGGATAAAGGTGTTCCAATGTCATGTGGTCCTGTGTGGTGGCGGCTTAAGAGAATCCACCACCCCATCTCATCCCGTAGTAATAGTCGACCGAAGGTTCCTGGTTTTCATTTTACCAGGAGATGGGCAGCAGAATTTTCCTGGAACATCTGAATAAACAAACTGCGGTTGCCAACCCGCCTGTCAATCTTGACGAATATGGCAAATTCCTCAAAATGAGAGTTACAACTTTTGTGGCAATATATAGGGGAGGCCTATGTTCAGCAGTGGAGGCTGATGATTAATGCCATAATGCAATGTGCCAGTAGTGAATATAATTAAAAAAAAACAAATCTTGTATGTACGTTAGTTATTTTGAATAATACATTACGTTGTATACGTAGATTTCTTCATTACGAAACGGTGGTAGACTGTAAAAGCGTTTGACAAACGAAATTCTTATACTTCTTACGTCGAAGAATAAATATTTTTATTTCATTTCATTTCACTGATGTGGGCAGGTGTAGCACTTATGGTGCAAAATCCGTCATTCACTCTTTACAAGAAAAAGGAACCCTTATTACAACATTGGTGTTTTATTTGTTTCAGTTGGCATTGCTAGTGCGATTCCGAAGCTTGAGCTTTTCATGGAGCTCGTGGGTGCGGTTTGTCTGTCCGTCATGGGTCTGCTTCTACCAGCCATTGTGGAGACAGCATGGCGATGGAGTCGCGACTTGGGGCCATGGAATTGGATTCTATGGAAAAATTGCTTCATAGGAATCTTCTCTATAATTGCAATGGTCTCAGGGGTGGCTTATTCAATTATATCTATGTTGGAGAAACTGTGATATTTAAATTGTATGTAATTTCTATTCTAAGATCAAACCAGTTTTAATGTATGTATAAATTACTGTGTCGTCATACGAGTAAGTGATAACATAAAAACTATAGAGTAGTATACATAATTAAACGCTAATTATTCCTAATCTACGTTCACTCATTTAGAAATAAGAATGACTATAATAAATGTCAATAATATCATTAATTCTCATACAGTCATTATCAGTAAGAATAATATCGCAATCATTCACTTCGCAAATTTGGCTACTACTACTTCAGTAGGCGCTTAGTATTATAATTTAATGACTTCATATAATTTAAGTTATTTAAATACATACAACTTACCGAATTATAGATAACTTAGAAATTTCACAACACGATAATAATTAATATTTGTCGAAAATGTCTGTTTAAATTAAACAAGCCATAAATATTTAGGTAAGAGATATCCATGCAACAACGTTAGATTTATAAATGTACTAGCTGTGCTCCGCGGTTTCACCCGCTTAGAAAAGTCGACCCTAATCGATGATATACATATGTACTTCCCTATTTGAGTCGGATTTTGGGATTTAATTTTTTTTTGCGCGGTACCACAATTATTTTTCTAAAATTAAAGTAGTCCAAGTTACCTGCTATAGTATCAGCTATCTGTTAGTGAAAGTCCTGTCAAAATCGGTCTAGCCGTTTCGTAGATTAGCCGGAACAAACAGACAGACAGACAAAAATATTAAATATTGTTTTTTTCTTATAAGTACCGTATAAACTTTCATAAGCATTTCGTAAAAAGCTGTTATTTTGTTATTACAAACAGACAATTCAATTTTATTCATTTGTATAGATTACATTTATAAATTTACAATATTATTTATCGCGTGTAAGTTCAATGAATCATTCATTACGCTGAAGAAGCACGAATGCGTTTATTAGATTGACGGAGCGCTCGTTTATCGCTCCGCTCTTTATGAAGTTCATTCATTCACTCATTTAGCAAATGTGTGCCAATGATATTGAATTGGAACGCCAATAAATTTGTTCCCGTTTCAACATTTATTTTAAAGCATAGCTCTTTACTGATGCGTCGTGGCTCCTGGGTCCATATCTGTGAATCTCATGTGTCTCTAGTAATAGGTCATTTAGTATTGTATTACCTAGTACTAATGTCGTCGCCGTGTGGTGGCGGCTTAACAGAATCTAAGGAACATCTGAATAAACAAATTGCGGTTGCCAACCCGCCTGCCAAGCGAGAGAACTATGGCAAAATCCCCCAAAACTATGGGGGAGGCCTACTTTCAGTAGTGGACTAGTAATAGGCTGCTATGATGATGATGAATGTTGTAGGGGTAAAGGCATTTGGTGGCGGTTTCGGTGGTATGCTATTGTTGGAGCGCTTGAGCTTTGGAGCGGTGGAGTTCTTGCACCATTTTTAATTTTGCTAACGGATTTTAGCAAATTAGCTTTGTTTATCTCCTTTACTTTTCTCGATTCTCAGTTACAACCACTGCTCGGGATATTATCTGAGGAATGTCTTAGGGGGCGTCCATTAATTTCGTGGGTAGTGTAGCGTAGATTTTGACGTTCACAAGAGCGTCATTAAGTCAATAATAAAATAAACCCGGCGTCAATAAGGCAGGGCAATATAGCCCTGCATGCCTTACAATTGAAATATTTTTATGAAGTAATTACAGTATATTACTGGTGGTAGAATTCCTATGCGGGAATCCGTCTAGGTAGGTACCACCCCAGGGCCAGTTATTCTGCCGTGAAGCAGTAGTGTGCAAACGTTTCTGTGTTTCGGTTTTAAGGGCAATGTGAGCTAGCGTAATCACTGGGCATATGAGACTTAAGAACATATGTCTCAGGGTGATAGGCACAGTGTGGTGTCACACAGAAATTTTCTGAGTGACACAGCATTTGTTATGGGCAGACGTTGCACTTACCATCATGTGAACGTACTGCTCGTTTCATCACTTTATCCAATAAAAAAAAAACAGTACACTACCGTGAATATCAAATAGCTGGCGATAAGGACCACCGCTTCTCACCGCGTCCCTCACTTCGATCCTGTGGTTATCGTGTAAGGTGCGTAAACCTGCGACCGGGTAATTATGACCCTGCTCAACAACGGCGTTGCTACTTTTTGCCACAAATTATTTAGAGCTTTTATGTATCTTTACATATTTATGCTTTAATTTTTTTAATTACTATCTAAAATGGATCCAGAGGAGCGTGAGCGTCGTTGAGTTTGTGATTTCCTAATAACTGTAGTAAAAACCTAAACATAAAATATTGATTATTAGAAAGTTCCCAATGTTTCTGTGATTTAATTTCAAAAGTGCCATGTAGTACATTATATTTAAGTATATTTTTGATAAAAACCTTTAATTGTTTTGTTTTTCTTTAAGGTCAGAGAGAAGGCCAATTTTTTTTAACATAAATATAAGTTGTTAAGAAGAGTTTAATTGAAACTGATTATAATATTGTTACTGTAAATAATATTGTTTTATTGAGAAACCATTGTAATGGAAAAGTAGATAAGTTTTATAAATAATGAACGATTTTTCATATATAAAATAGGTATTTTTTTTAAAACGAGGAATATCAATAGAGGGTCGTAATGACCGACCTCAACGATAGTACCTTTTTCTACAAGTCTAAATTGAATAAAGAAATTTTGACTGACTAAAACAGTCCAGTAATTACATTAGCTCTCAGTGCACTTCAAACCGAAACACGGTAATGGTTGCGTACTACTTTTCCACGGCCTTACACTACACAATAACTGGCGCTGCAGTAGTACCTCCCTAGACGGATTACTGCATAAGAATCCTACCACTAGTAATAGGAATTGCCACTGGTAAATTTTAAATGATAAATGCATTCTATTTCGTGCAGACGTACCCACTATATAATTCACGAAACCATCTTTATTGGTTACGTGAATTACAAATTAGGTATGTTGTGCACATACCTAATTTATAATTTACACCATATTGACTTTCAAATTAATCACTAGTCCATCACTAGTCCATTGCAGAACACAAGCCATTCCCATAGATTGCCACAAAAGTTTGTGGCTCTCATTTTGGGCGGGATTTTGCCATAGATGCTACGCTTTGGGTTGGCAACCGCAGTTTATTTATTCAGATGCTCCAAGAAGATGCCAGTGCCCTTCTCTTGGTTTTATTTTTCCCTCTGTCGACTTTTACGGCACCCACGGGATGAGATGGGGTGGTAGATTCTCTTAAGCCGCTACGACATAACATATAGTTTTTTATTTTTTATTCACAGATGTTTTCTTATTGCCAGCTTTATGAAAAATGGAGATGCTTCTCTTGGAGACAATGGGTGGGTTACGTGATACCTGTATGATAATACAAAACAGGACAGTGCCGTATGGTGACAATGCATAATAAAGATGTATGCCTTCGGGCCATCATCTGCCACCAGGAATGTTTTTTTTTCTTAACTTCATAAAAAAGTATTTCATCGGTCCTCATAAAATCAACTTATTTTAGTTAGTTTTTTGTCTCACTGGTAATTCAAAAAGTTCTAAATGTAACATTCCAAAAAGAAACCATAATGAAAAAAACTATAATATGTTTTAATGGGTATTATATTTACCCGAATACTACACATTGAAATAAAAATATTTTACGGATAAATAAAACCATGTCTTGAAGCGAGCTTCTATAAGAACAATTTTCAAGCCGCCGAAGACAGTTTCTACCATCTGTCAAGTGTAACATCCCTCTACAAGATGCAGGAGTATACAAGCGGGATTGTGAATGTGGTCTCTCTTACATAGGGCAAACTAAAAGATCCATAAAAACCCACGTTAAAGAACATATAGCTGATGTGAAGCATCGACGATTAAGGAAGTCTGCAGTCTGTGACCATGTTCTGGATCACCCCAACCATTACATCAGATTTGATAGACCACAAATCCTTGCAAAAGAACACCGATTCCTACAAAGGATGATTCGCGAGGCTATTGAAATTAAAAAACATCCTAATTTCAATAGGGAAGTTGGTAGGGTACTACCACCGGCTTGGGATCCTACTAATAATAAAATTAAATCAAAAACCCAGCATACCACTTCAAGCAACACAGTAGCAGACACAGTAAGCTCTTTCTGCGTAGATCGGAATAAAAATTATAATTAAAAGCTGAAGGTACCCGGGGTTATAAATAGTTTAAATGAAACGCGACAAAATCCGTAAAAATAGTTTTTTTTACGTATAATATGTTATGTTTGTCATGTTCACACCCTCCGCTTCGGCTTTAATAACAGAGACACAGATAACAAGTTATAAGATTACTTTGAAAGTTAATTTTGTGTAAATTAGGTATGTACACAACTTACCCACTTTATAATTAACGAAACCGTCTACATTGGTTTCGTAAATAATAAATGATGTATTTCGACAGAGACGAACAATTTAAATATTAAAAAAAAACTACTTTCTTTGAGAAGCGTACTTTTTGTTACCTCAAAATGCAAATATTGAGAACGCGTGGCCCATTAGGCAAAGTACTTAATTACTGATCTGCGGATCCTGGAAACTGAGTAGTATGTGCGTTTTACAGACATATATTTCACATTCTCAAACACTCAGACCTGGAACTACTATCTGTACAAGTCACACCTTTTTCTGAAATAAGGGGTAGGGAGAGACCACACCCGTAGCCCTATTTTCGCCCCCGCGGGAAATGATACGTGACGGGTGGCGTATTAGTCAAACAATTCTTACTACCCATAGATTGCATATGAGTTATGCAGATGAGAGTGATTGCATATTATGGAAATATTCTGAACGAATAAAGGCTGTCCGTACAATAGCTTAGTTGCCTCTTACGACACCTCGGTAGGAAAGAGGTAGGTGCTATTCTACTCTGCCGGACACCTATCGGCTTACAACTATTTGTAGGCCATACGAATATTGGTCACGTGCGAGAATCGAACTCGCGACCCGTGGCGCAGAGTTTAGCCACTGCGCCAACCGAGCCGACTAATCCGTATCCCAGCCGCAGCTAACAATTGCGCGAAGACACTAATTAATGAAGTAAAGTAATGAAGGAAGGTAAGTTACTTTGCTAAGATCCGCATGCAAAATATAAAAATGGTGTATATTACCTAGTTTTTTGAAGAGCACCGCCCGCCCTCAGTAGCGTGCACAAGCAAACTAACACCGCCACCAGAAACCGTCACCAGATACCCTCCACCAACCACTACCATACTACCACTAGATAATACATACTAATAATAAATAATATACACCACTGAAGTCGAGAACACGACACGTGTTTCGCCCCAAAACGAGGCTTTATCAAGTGTCATAGACTCTACGACAGACAGCCGCCGGTCGGCGGTAGGACGGCACTGAGGGAGGGCGGGCATAGCTCTTCAAAAAACTAGGTTATGTATACCATTTTTATATTTTGCATGCGGATCTTACTTACTTTACTTTATTATAATGGATTTCCGCAAAGTAACGCCTGATTCTATTAACTATATAAAACACTAATTATTAGTATTTGGCTCTGGTTGTATTGTGGTTTTTCCCGTGCCTCCGACACTGCATCCTACATTTCCAGTGAGTACAATGAGACTTCTACTTATCGCATGAGCATTACATCGGACACCCGCGTCCAAGTTGGGACGCAGATGACCGCTA
The DNA here is from genome assembly GCA_019845155.1 of Luehdorfia chinensis. Classification (NCBI taxonomy): domain Eukaryota; kingdom Metazoa; phylum Arthropoda; class Insecta; order Lepidoptera; family Papilionidae; genus Luehdorfia; species Luehdorfia chinensis. The sequence continues at coordinate 14,345,870 of JAHVAK010000103.1, forward strand.
TTGACAGTATTCAGAAGTCCGTGGTCAAAAATCGACCACGGGCATGCAACCACGACCACTTCAATTTCGGTATCTCAAAATGCAAATACAGCCTCCTCTGTTCCGAAAAAAGTAGCTACTTCATTTATTGCACAATCTCGTATTCCGAAATATTAAGCTGTTCCGAATATAACATTGTCGACAATAATTTAAAGAAACCGAATGATATGCAAGCGGCGTTTAATTTTCTTGTAATTATTACTTTTTATATTTTTAATAACGTATCCCGACATGTGCCATACTCGACCTAGCAAGCAAGCCAGATTAAGATGAATGGAACGCTTTACCAAGATGGCGGGGCGAGCAAACGATTCGACGCGCCCACTTGACATTTCCCATTAATTACTTGTCACACCCCGCGCTCCTGCGACACCTCCTTGTATTATAATATGTCAAATATTATTTTTATCATGTTTATGAAATGTAATATTTTTTATATCAGCAAAACCCTTTACATGCCGTTTTCGTTGTTCTGTGTTGTTCACGATAGCCGATATTTACTATTACGAATTGGTTTCATATTCAGTGAGTACACTGAAAATGAGACTAGTTTGTAATACATAATACAAAGTTTTTTTTTTATTTGATAAAAGTGACGGAACGAGCAAAACGTTCACCTGATGGTAAGTGTAACGTCTGCTCATAACAAATGCTGTGTCTCCCAGAACAGTGTGATTCGCCCGTCACCCTGAGACATCAGTTCTTAACTCTCATATACCCAGTGATTACGCTAGCTCTCAGTAGCTAGTCTCAGCTCTCTCTCAGTTCAAACCGAAACACAGTAATGTTCGCACACTACTGCTTCACGGCAGAATAACTGGCCCTGGGGTGGTACCTACCTAGACGGATTCCTGCATAGGAATCCTACCACCAGTAAAGTTTCTTTGTAAATCATCGAAATCGCTAATGAATACATGTTATCAAAGCGAGAGCGAGTAGAGAGAATTATAAAAGCTGGCCGTGTGATGGCGGCTTTAGAGAATCTACCACCCCATCTCATCCCGTGGGTGTCGTAAAAGTCGACAGAGGGAAAATTAAAACTGGGAGATGGGCAGCAGCGTCTTCCTGGAAAATAGCTTTGAATGGTGTCAATATCAAATCCGACTGGCTAATCTGCCGCATTATTATTCTCTAAAGAATGTCATTAAAAATTTCGTTTATCAAAAAATTACCACCGATTCTCAATGAGATTTTTTTATTTGATAAAGGGACGAGACTAGTAAAACGTTCACCCGATGGTAAGTCCAACTTCCGTCCATAAAAAATCATCACTTTATCCAATAAAAAAAGTGCATTACCGTGAATATCAATAGCTGGCGATAAGGTCCACCGCTTCTCACCGCGTCCCTCACTTCGGTCCTGTGGTTATCGTGTAAGGTGCGTATACTTGCGACCGGGTAATTATGACCCTGCTCAACAACGGCGTTTTTTTTTTATTGATGAAGATGACGAAACGAGCAAAACGTTCACCTGATGGTAAGTGCAACGTCCGCCCACAACAAATGCTGTGTCACGCAGAACATTTTTCTGTGGCACCACATTGCGCCCGTCACCCCGAGATATCAGTTCTTAAATCTCGTAGGCCCAGTGATTACACTAGCTCTCAGTGCACTTCAGACCGAAATAGTAATGTTTGTATACTACTGCTTCACGGCAGAATAACTGTCCCTGGGGTCAAAATTTCCACCGCCACTGTCACTGTCAGTCGTAGTGTCAATAACACTTGATAATGTTTTGAGGCGTAACACATGTCTATTACTGTTACCAAAAAAAAATTCTATGTTCCGGTTAGAGTAAAACAATAAATGGTCATTTAAGGCTTGCACTAAATCATTCCCTTCATTATAAAATGTGCTGGGGACAAAGAACCTACCTACCTAATCTACCACCTATCATCCCATCCCGTGGGTGTCGTAAAAGTCGACAGAGGGAAATTAAAACCAGGAGATGGGCAGCAGCATCTTCCTGGAACATCTGAATAAATAAACTGCCAACCCGCCTGCCAAGCGTGGCAATTATGGCAAAATCCCTCCAATATGAGAGCCACAAACTTTTGTGGCTATCTATGGGGGAGGCCTATGTTCAGCAGTGGACTTGTGATAGGCTGAAACGACGACACCTTATCACCAACAACTCAAATCAGGCTCGAAGTCAATGTTATGGGACTGCTATAAGGGCTGACTGTCTTGACCAGTGATGTCATGACTAAGAGCATTGGCCATGAATCGTCGAAGACCAAGTACTTTACGATCGGCTTGATACACTGGATTCCCATTGCATTTTTTATCGTATGGTAGGATTCCTGCAGGAATCCGTCTAGGTAGGTACCACCCCAGGGCCAGTTATTCTACCGTGAAGCAGTAGTGTGCAAGCATTACTATGTTTCGGTTTGAAGCGCACTGACAGCAAGCGTAATCACTGGGCATTTGAGACTTAAGAACTGATGTCTCAGAGTGACGGGCGCAGTGTGGTGTCACACAGAAATATTATGGGTGACACAGCGTTTGTTGTGGGCGGACGTTGCACTTACCATCAGGTGAACGTTTTGCTCGTTTCGTCACTTTATAATATAAAAAAAACACATGTTCATGTACAGTGCAGTCATGTAGTGTTCCGAAGAATCGTTCGGATTAATTCCAATCGCTGAATTCCACTATTGTACCTTGCGGCGTGACTTAATATTCTACCCACATCAGCTTGGTGTGTGGCATTCCACCACAGTGCGTTTTTCAAAGATTTTTTTTGCCACGCACGAACGCTTTGTGGCATTCGCTGCCACGGGCGGTTTCTCCAGACCCTCAAAAATAGAGCCTAATTCTTTCTCAAAGGCCGGCAACGCACCTGTAATTTCTCTGGTATTCCTTTTGTTCATGGGCGGCGGTGATCACTTACCATCAGGTGAGCCGCTTGCTCGTTGCTGTTTGAGCTAGTTTTTTAAGCTTTTTGAACTATTAATCCAGACTAATATTATAAATGCGAAAGTAACTCGCTCTGTCCCTTTGTCTGTTTGTTACCTTTTCACGGCTCAACCGCCGAACCGACCCTGACTAAATTCGGCACAGTGATAGTTTGCGTCGTGGAGGCGGACATAGGAAACTTTTTTCCGGAAAATCAAAGAGTTCCCATGTTATTTTTAAAACACCTAAATCCACCTAAAATGTAACAGAAGAACAAAGAGAGTTACTTTCGCATTTATAATATTAGAAGAAGAAAATATGTCGGATTGCAAAGTTCTGATTGAAGGAGAAAGAGTGGAACAAGTGAAAGAGTTTGTGTACCTGGGTTCTAAATTTACGAGAGACGGAAAGTATGACTGTGATATTGAGAGAAGAGCATTAGCAGGAAATCAAGTGAATGGGGCTCTGCATAACTTTATGTGTAGCCAGAACGTATCTAAAAAGGCACGACTGGCTGTACATAAGGGAGTTCTGGTCCCCACACTTATGTATGGTAGTGAATGCTGGGTCTGGCAGAAGAAGCATGAAAGTAGGATTAACGCTGTGGAAATGAGAAGTTTGAGAAGTATAGCTGGAGTGACTCTGATTGACAAAGTGAGAAACAGCGTGATAAGGGAACGTTGCGATGTGGTTGAAGATGTAGTGAAAAATATAGAGAAAGGCATGCTTAGATGGTTTGGGCACGTAGAGAGGATGAATGAAAGGAGATTGACGAAACAGATTTATGAGGCAAGTGTGAATGGAAAAGCCGGTAAGGGTCGACCTAGGCGTACGTATCACAATCAGATCGGTGAACTTTTGAGGAAAGGTCACGTTAAAAGTACCCGCAACCGGCGAGCGTGTGTGAAAACGCTAATGAAAGTAGAAGAAGCTAAAGATGTGTGTCAGGATCGTAGCAAGTGGAAAGATGTGGTCTCTGCCTACCCCTATAGGAAAGAGGCGTGACTGTATGTATGTATGTATAATATTAGTATGGATTACAGCTCGACCTAAATAATACGAATGCCTCTAAAAGTTGCCCTTTTCTCTTTTTACTTTTATATATGTTCTGTGACATGTAGCAATAAAGGTTATTGGTAATATAACTATTAATAGACTTGCGAGATTTCTTATAAGAGACACATTACTAGTATTTATCGAGCAAAACTTTTATATTTTCATTAGCAATATGAGATTTTATTGCTTCCGAGCTGAGCGCGCGACTTTGTTCGCGTGGAATTTAGTTTTCGCATATCATCATCATCACTTCAGCCTATCACTAGTCCACTGCTGAACATAGGCCTCCCTCAAAGATTGTAGCTATCATTTTGGGGGGATTTTGGCATCGTTGCCACGCTTGGCTGGCGGTTTGACATCCGCAGTTTATTTATTCAGATGTTCCCGGAAAATGCTGCTGCCCATCTATATATCCGTTTTAAAAGTGATTAGGGCAGTTATTCTACGTGATGCAATAGTGTGCAAACATTACTGTGTTTCGGTCTGAAGGGCACTGACGCTAGCGTAATCACTGGGCATATGAGACTCAAGAACTTATGTCTCTGGATAACGAGCACAGTAAGGTGTCATTCAGTAATTGTATGGGTGACACAGCATTTGTTATGAGCAGACGTTGCACTTACAACCAGGTGAACGTTTCGTCACTACAAGAAAAAGGTAAACATAAAAAATTTAAATGTTATTATATGTAATTAAACAACGACTAAATTGATCCCAGAGGTAGCATCCATAAATTGTGTTATATATTAAATCGTTGCGGACAGACACGGAGACTTTTTAAAAGTTTTGTCAAACGAATGCACAACAGGAAACCATATTTGAAATTTTAAATATACTGAAACGACAGACAGACAAAATTTAATTTATTTGTATGACACTATACACTTAATGTCCTACCATAAAACTGTATTCATCTCGTAAAATAATACGTTCCAATAACAGTACCATAAAATTTAATATATATAATTAATCGACAGAGCAATATCGTGATTGCGACCTGGCCGTTTTCCGAGCTAGGCTACAGCTTCCGAATATGTTGGAAGCTATCAACTTGGAAGGAGATATTATAGCGCCACAAGTGTGAACGCAAACAAAGATGCAACACTCGTCTTCACCTACCCATGCGACGTTCGAGCGATACGATCAGAAATAGGCTCGAATGTAGTGTCAGAGACAAGGTAGGTAGGTTAGTTCCAGTTAGTCCCAGTTATTCTGCCGTGAAGCAGTAGTGTGCAAACATTACTGTGTTTCGGTTTGAAGGGCAGCTGACAGCTAGCGTAATCACTGGGCATATGAGTCTTAAGAACTAAAGTCTCAGGGTGACGGGCACAGTGTGGTGTCACACAGAAATGTTCTGGGTGACACAGCATTCGTTATGGGCAGAAGTTGCACTTACCATCAGGTGAACGTTTAGCTCGTTCCGTCACTTTTATCAAAAAAAAGGGAAGATTACAACACAGTTTCTTTTGTTACAAATGTTGAGTCCTGCTGAGATTCCAACCCACGATCCGCGGCGTCAGGTACTCTGACCGTCTGAGTCGTGAAATATTATACATACATACAACCTGAAGCTTCCATACATACATAGAGTCGAGTCTCTATTCCCTTGGGGTAGGCAGAGACCACATCTTTCTACTTGGTACGATCCTGACCCAAATCTTTCGTTTCTTCTACTTTCATTAGCGTTTTCATAGAAGCTCATCGGTTGAAATAAAGAAGAAAAGAAAGAAAGAGTTAATTGCAGGTACTGTATACTGCCAAGTGTGGTGATTCCGCGAAATCCTACCTTCTTAGTAGATGCTTTTGTCCAGCAATAGATTAACTGGAGGTACCCCACACTTGGGACCCCAAGGCAGACGCGAAATCACTATTGTGAGCACGGTGGGCATGCCCACAACCCTAATTGGGTTCGATAGGCTGAATATTTTATTTATTTATTTATTTAAACTTTATTGTTTTCCTCTTAAAGGATACAATGGGCGGACTTAATGCCAGTTGGCATTCCCTGCTAGTCAACCCAGGGCGTTGTGAAACATTGTGGCAGGTGTAAAATACAAAGAAACTAAATAGTTAAAAGCTATTAATAAATATAGAATACAATATAAAAAAATACTCAAAATACATATTAAATAGATACATAGAAATATATACATACATACATAAGATCACGACTGTATCCCATAAGGGGTAGTCAGAGACTGGGCACTCACTGCAAAACAGATGACTGCCACAATCCACGTTTCACCAAAACAATATAATGCACTTGGTGTGATAGGTGGTGAGCCCATCGCCTTGTATAAAAAAAAGAAATATGTAATTACGATAAATATACAATGATACACAAATATGCACATACATATAAACTAACATACATACACACATACTTATACAGAAATACACGTAATGGTTCAACATAAATTTGTAAAAAAAGAATTCACAAACAATTTTATATGCAATCTTTAAAATAATGCTCCCGTACTAACCACTTAAGCAGATCTTATTTTGAGCTTTTCTAATGTCATCGGGCAAGGAGTTCCAGAGCAGTGCAGCCTGAACGATAAATGAGTTACCAACGAATTTGGTGAAGTGTAGAGGAATTGTAATCTTATAAAATGAAGCGGAACGTAGAACTCTTTCATGAGTTAAAGAAATGTATTGAAATTTATCCTGAAGATAAGTAGGAGAAGTGGAATCATTTAAGAAGTAGAGAATATAGAGAATTCTAGAATTGCGCCTGTGTTTGACAGTGAGCCATTTAAGACGAGACCGATATTCAGAAATAGGGTCGTACTTGCGAAGACCGAAGACATACCGGATGCAGTAATAAGGAAGGCTCTCTGGTTTATTAAGCAGCACTTGGTTCCAATATGGATAACATACATCGGCATAATCAATAATCGGTACAACAAGTGATTGCACCAAGCATAAGCTTGGTCTGAAAATTAAGAAAGTTCCCCAGACGGTAGAGGGATTGTAAGGTGGCAGTGACTCTCCGGCTTATATGGGTGACCTGTGTCCCCAAGGTTAACAAATTGTCTATAAACAACCCGAGATTCCGTACCGAGGTTGAGAACGGGATCAATACGCCGTTATAATATAAAGAGGGTAAGCCCGTAATATCAATTTTGCCTAATAGTCTCGAGCTACCAACAAAAATAAAACAAAACAATTCGCTTGGCATTTATTCGCGTTTACAGATACTCCAAAACGCGACGACCAGTCAAATACGGCTTTCAAATAGTTTTAATTTTAGCTTTCAAATAATTTTAGCAATCGCGTTATGGAGATCGACAATACTGGAATGAACATGCATTTGTAGATCGTCTGCATTCAGATGAGAAATCAGAACAGAACAGAAAATCGAGGAGATAAGAGTTTATGAAAACAGAAAATAATATTGGAGATGGTATACCGCCTTGCGGGACGCCAGATCACAGATCAACCAACTATGAGCAAACATGACTCACACGCACTGACTGTTGACGCCCGCGAAGATAAGAAGAAAACCATTACAAGACCGAGGGTGCGAATCTTAGAAGGGAAAGGATGGAAAGAAGGATATCGTGGTCAACTGTGTTAAAAGCATTAGAAAAGTATACTAGCACCATCACAGTTACTTTCTTACTTTCCATAGCTTGTCTTATGTCGTCGGTGACTTTTATTAAAGCTGTGACGGTGATGTGACCAGGGCGGAACCCAGATTGGTAAGTACTCAGTAGGTTATATTTATGGAATGTGGAGATTTGCTTGCATACAGAGGCTTCCAAAACTTTAGACAGAAAAGGTAAATTGGATATAGGCCGATTTTGAGACGGACACACACACCGTCACACACACACACACATTGGGAGCGGGCATATACCCTTACCAAATTTAAATGTTTGACATTTTGATTGAGTGATGTGGTATCGCGCGGCGGGTAAGTATAATATTTTTAATTTTTTGGTTAGTAGTCTAATTTGTAATAGACTAGTAATTTACTGAACTACTAAACTTACTGTCTCTATTGTCTTTTGTAGGAATGCAATGTATCGATCGTGAGAGTCCGTAGTCTTGGCTGATTTTCGATGACCACAACCTTATTGTAGGCTGGATCCGCGCCTGTCCCAGGAAGCCGTCTATATAGCTACCACCGCAGTGCCCGTTATTATTATTGTTAGATAGTGTATGCCCTACACAAGACACGTAAGAACTGATGACGCGCAGTGTGGTGCCACACAGTAATGTACGGGGTGACGCAGGATCTGATATATACAGACGTTGCACTATAGTTAATAGAATCAGGCGTTACTTTGCGGAAATCCATTATAATGAAGGAAAGTAAGTTAATTTGCTGAGATCCGCATGCAAAATATAAAAATGGTGTATATTACCTAGTTTTTTTTTTGAAGAGCACCGTCCGCCCTCCCTCAGTAGCGTGTACAAGCAAACTAACACCGCCACCAGGTACCCTCCACCAACCACTACAATACTACCACTAGATAATATACACCACTGAAGTCGAGAACACGACACGTGTTTCGCCCCAAAACGAGGCATTATCAAGCGTCATAGACTCTACGACAGACGGCCGGCGAGTGAGCGGCGCGGTCAAAGAGCTGCCTATTTATACTATAGGAGACGCAAACGGCCCCACTAGCCCACCAGCACCACTAGATAATATACACCTAATGCCTCGTTTTAGGGTAATATACACCATTTTTATATTTTGCATGCGGATCTTAGCAAATTAACTTACTTTCGTTCAAGACGTTGCACTTTCAGTCATGTGAACAATTTCCTCGTCTCGTCACTTTCTGCATTATAAAACCGCCTGCGCAGTTAGGTTCCTACAGGATTTAGTGAAGGTGGCCGTGGTCGAAAACGGGTCAAGATTTCACTGCATCACCGTCACATCGGCAAGGAAAGGTGGAGGATGGAGACTACTAATTTATATCCCGGTTAAAAAACCATGAGAATAGGATGGCAACGAAACAATAGTAAAAACCTACAAATTGCCCCTGCTATTAGCTGAGCGCAGACCACCATTTCAAGTTACTCACGTACTATGACATTTAAGGCCAGCACCAGGCCCCCCCTTGGTGCTCGCCTTTAATTTCATAGTAAGCGAGTAACCTGGGTTCGATCCCCGGTGCCAGCACCTCTAAAATTGTTCTACAATTTTAAGTGCTGAATTTACCACGTGCTTAGCGGTGAAGGAAAACATCGTGAGGAAACCTGCATGTCCGAGGAATAGAAATATTTCGAGGACATGTGAAGTCCGCCAACCCACAGCATTGGAGCAGCGCGGCGGATTCTTCCTAGCTCCAGAACCCACTCAGAAATGAGAGGAGGCCTGTGCTCAGCAGTGAGACATCTATAGGCTTGAAACTTTACTTTTACAGGCCCCTGAGCTACCACCGCCATCATCGTATTCGTCAGACTAATACTTAATTTCGCACACTAAAAGGCTCTCAAATGATAAACAAATTAAAAATCAATTGTTTATTATAACATCTCACACTGTGAGAATATCTTTTCCTCTTAACCTAAAACATTTTCACTTAACGCAGTCATACACAATAACTATAGAGGTAGATTATTCTTCTTCCACGTGTGACTGTCTCTTTTTCTTTTTCTTCTTCTCACTTTTAGGCTCCTCCGGCTGCTCTTGAGGTTGTTCGAGTTCCGCCTTAATCTCGGCTTCCGCCTGTGAGGCGTCTAGCGACTTCTTCTTTTTCTTTTTCTTCTTCTCGGGTGCATCTGTGCCATTGTCTACCTGATCTTGACCGTCCGCTAAATCTTCTGGTTCCGCTTTGACCTTCTTTTTCGGTTTTACCTGAATGTGACAGGAAAAGATACTTTAATTAGAATAACACTACATTCATATTTGTCAGGGGTTAGGCGCTCGCTTAAAATTTCATAGGACACGCGATTGACCTGGGTTCGATTCCCGGTGCCGGCACCGCTAAATTGTTAATTGCAATTTTAAGTGCCGATTTACCACGCGGCTCGGCGGTGAAGGAGAACACCGTAAGAAACTGCATGTCTGAGAAATAAAAAAAAAATATTTCGAAGACATGTGCAGTCCGCCAACCCGCATTGGTGCAGCGTGGCGGATTCTTCCTAGCTCCAAAACCCTCTCAGAAATGAGAGGAGGCCTGTGCTCAGCAGTGGGACATTTATAGGCTGATACTTTACTTTTTTTTTACATCTTAATAATGGAGAAATATTCGAGAATAGAACTATGGTATATTTGGGTTACTACTTGGCATAGTTATGGTGATGAAGAATGTCCGCCATTCCATGATCGGCGAGCTTCATACGTCGTAGAAATATTTTTTTGGCTTTTCTTCAAGATGTTTTCCTTCACCACCGAGAACGTGGTGGGTAATACATACATACATACTGAAACGCCTTTTCCCATATATGGGGTAGGCAGAGACCACACAGGTAGCCCACTTTTCGCCCCCGTGGGAATCGAGACGTGACGGGTGGCGAACCAGCCTCTTGCGACACCGAACGAAGTAGCCTCTTACGACACCTCGGTAGGAAAGACGTAAGTGCTATTCTGCCGGACACCAATTGCACAGCACTAAAAATTGCAATTAACCATTTGGCTGGTACCAGAACTGGGAATCGAACCCAGACACGTGCACTACGAAATTTTAAAGTCAAAATTAAGAGCAAGCCTCTAATCAGATTCTATTAACGGTATAACTATATAAAATAATTTTGTTTTAGTTTGTCTACCCCGCGTGGCCTAGTGGGCAGAGTACCTGACATCGACGCCGCGTGTCCTGGGTTCGAATCCCAGCCGGAGCCAACATTTGTGTCAAACCACAAATTGTTGCTTTTCGGGTCTGGTTGTGCTGTGATTGTTCCCCTGTTTCTGACACTGCATCCTAGCCTACCTCCGATCTTATCGCAACAGCGTTACATCGGGCGCGGGTAGGTTGGGACGAGTGAGTGCATCTGTGTTTGCGCGAGCGCCTGAGGCACTATAATATCTCCAGCGCAGTTGACAGCTCTCGACAATACTCGGAAGTTGTCGCCGCGGTCGAAACCGGCCATGAGAACATCATCATATAAATGTTTTTTTTTTATTGGATAAAGTGATGAAATGAGCAAAACGTTCACCTGATGGTAAGTGCAACGTCTGCCCATAACAAATGCTGTTTCACCCAAACTATTTCTGTGTGTGACACCACACTGCGCCCTTCACCTCGAGACATCAGTTCTAAGTCTCATATGCCCAGTGATTACGCTAGCTCACAGTGCCTTTCAAACCGAAACACAGCAATGCTTGTACACTACTGCTTCACGGCAGAATAACTGGCCCTGGGGTGGTACCCACCTAGACGGATTCCTGCATAGGAATCCTACCACCAGTATATCGTCGTCGCCTCGTTTCAGCCTATCAATAGTCCACTGCTGAACATAGGCCTCCCCCGTAGATTGCCACAAAAGTTTGTAGCTCTTGTTTTGGGGGGATAGATGCCATAGTTGCCACGCTTGGCAGACGGGTTGGCAACCGCAGTTTATTTATTCAGATGTTCCAGCAAGATGCTGCTGCCCATCTCCAGGTTTTCATTTTCCCTCTGTCGACTTTTACGACACCCACGGGATGAGATGGGGTGGTAGATTCCCTTAAGCCGCTACCACACGGCGATATCACCAGTATATATATTGTATATATAAATATTTTAACTTACACCCTCAGCGCCATCCTCCAACTTGATCTTCTTAGACACCTGACCATCCTCTTCAGGCGAATGTTCCCTCTTCACCGGCTTCTTACCAAGTGTACTGTCCCCAGCAACAGGGTACTGGAAGACTTCACTGCAGCAATAATTCAACAATTATTTATTTCATACATTAAAACTAACACATACAATTACAATACATACATACAGACACGCCTTTTTCTTGCATAAGGGGTAGGCAGAGAGCACAACCGTAGCCCACTTTTGGCGCCTTCGGAAACGAGACGTGAAAGGTGGCGAACCGCGTCGCCGCTTTTTTGGTTATAGTCAAAAAATTCTTACACCCCACTGCGTTCCCACGAGCAGTATAGTGACAGCATTTCATATGGTATTGTTTCTGCACGGATAAAGGCTGTCCGTTTTATGGTAATACCTTAGTGGTAGGATTCCTGTGCAGGAATCCATCTAAGTAGGTACCACCCCAGGGCCAGTTATTCTGCCGTGAAGCAGTAGTGTGCAAACATTACTGTGTTTCGGTTTGAAGGGCACTGTGAGCTAGCGTAATCACTGGGCATATGAGACTTTAGAACTGATGTCTCAGGGTGACGGGCGCAGTGTGGTGTCACACAGTAATTTTCTGGGTGACACAGCATTTGTTATGGGCAGACGTTGCACTTACCATCAGGTGAACGTTTTGCTCGTTCCGTCACTTTCATGAAATAAAAAAAAAGTCGCCTCTTACGACACCTCGGTAGGAACGGGGTAGGAGGCTATTTTACTCTGCCGGACACCTATCCGCTGAATTACAGTTGGCCTAGTCATCGGAGTAACTGACTACTACGCTACGCCGCGGGTCCTGGGTTCGAATCCCAGCCGGGGCCAATAGTTTGTACAAAAACATCAAAAGGTTATGATAAGGTTACGCTAATGAAAGTAGAAGAAGCGAAAGATGTGTGACAGGATCGTAGCAAGTGGAAATCCTAGCAAGTGGAAAGATGTGGTCTCTACCTACCTAATGGGAAAACGGCGTAATTATATGTCATCGTTTACCGTTTCAGCCTATCACTTGTCCACTGCTGAACATAGGTCTCCCCTACAGATTGTCACAAAAATTCGTAGCTCTCGTTTAGGGGGGATTTTGCCATAGTTGCCACGCTTGGCAGCGGGTTGGCAACCGCAGTTTATTTATTAAGATGTTCCAGGAAGATGCTGCTGCCCATCTCTTGGTTTTCATTTTCCCTCTGTCGACTTTTGCGACACCCACGGAATGAGATGGTGTGGTGGTGGTGGAGAGCTACAAACTTTTGTGGCAATATATGGGGGAGGCTTATGTTTTTTTTTTATTGGATAGAGTGACGAAACGAGCAAAACGTGCAACGTCTACCCATAAGAAATGTTATGTCACCCAGAACATTTCTGTGTGACACTACACTGCGCCCGTCACCCTGAGACATCAGTTCTAAAGTCTCATATGCCCAGTGATTACACTAGCTCTCAGTGCCCTTCAAACCGAAACATAGTAATGCTTGCACACTACTGCTTCACGGCAAAATAACTGGCCCTTGGGTGGTTCAGCATTGGACTTGTGATGGGCTGAAACGATGATGATGACGATGACTATTTTGTTCTGAAAGGTGTAATTTACAACGGCATAGTGATGAAAACGGCAAATAGTGACAACATTTAAGAAACTAGGATATAATAACTATAAATGAAGTTTATTTAATAGAATTATCTTCGAATAATACCGCTTTATCTTTGTTATGCAATAAGGAACTTTTAACGTTTTTTTTTTTATTAACTTTATTGTTCAAGTTCATACTAGTATAATATAATATTTATTTTATTAAAGGTGGTAGGATTCCTATGCAGGAATCCGTCCAGCTAGGTGCCACCCGCGGGGCTAAATATTCTGCCGTGGAGCAGCAGTGTGCTGTGTTTTGGTCTGAAGGGCCCTGAAGGCGAGTGTAATTACTGCGCATATGAGATTTAACGACGACAGGGTGACGGGCGCAGTGTGATCGCTCACAAATATTCCGGGTGACACGGCATTTGCTTTGAGAACGTCTAATACAGATCAATCACGGGTTCCATATAATTTTGTCGGCTCGGTTGGAGCAGTGTAAGCCCTTGGAAGCGCTGTAGGGCGTACATATAGTTGTTCCGAGTGTGGGTGTTTGTGCGTGTGGAATTTATGTCTGTAACCCACGAAACAGGAGAAATCCTACTGTGGAGAAGTGTTTATAAAAGGAAAAAAAGAATAACTTACGATTTACTATGATATTTCTCGAATTTCGCCTTAGCCTTGCCCGTTCCACTGATCCTCCTCAAGTTGCCTTCTTCCAACAGCCTCAGCTTATTCTCTAGTTTCACTTTATGTTCCGCTCCGAGTTCAAACGACGCGTCATCGCCGAGAGCGTCTACTCTAGTGACTAACGCCGCCTTGGCGGCCAACATGCGCGACATTTTACCTTTGTTCTTTGCACTACACTGTCCGACTAGTTGGGCATGGTAAATGAGACCATATTTAGGGGGTATCCTTCTTCGTCTTTAAAGCTCTGAACAGAGCCTTCTCCGCACCAAATATCTGAATCGTCGATGCTGGGTGCTTAGCTAAGTTCATTAAAGATCCAGCATGAGCTATTAGCCTCGCTCCGATGTGTTCGCCGATCAACACTGTGAGGTTAGGTGCCATAGCCATCATTCTAGCTTTCAAATAGTCTGTTAAATGTGTTCTGTAGTCCGTTATAGATATAATTTCGTCGCACAAATTCTGTATATTCATAATATCGTCCTCGGATATTTCCGTTCCCATCGATATCTCCGCTGCTTCTTTCACCTTCTCCTCCAAATCCTCGGGCAGGATGTCCGACAGATCGGTTTTGGAAGCGTTGTCGCGGGTACCAATTAATTTGACCACTTTGACGAACAGCGTGTTGTCGGTTATAATTTTTCCCAGTTCTGGGAAATGCCAACCGTACCACTCCCTGCATCTCATTACATAGTTATTTAATTCTTTGTCCAGATCATCGAGTAAACATTGCGCTTGTACAATCATTGTATCAATTTTGTCCGGTGAGAATTTCAATTTGTACCGGGATAGAGAGTGAGCGAGACCTAGGGCCATGGCTGTCATCTCTTTCTTCGGCAGTCCTGTGAGTAAGCTGTCCATTTGCGAACGTATACATCTCATCAGCTCCTGAACGTTGCTGTTTGAGACACATTGTAAGTCGAACTTTTCTTTAATGGCACTACCTAGCTTGGCGTCTCCAACTAGCAGTTGGTCCTGCACCTCCTTACAGACATACTTCTTAAGAGCTTTCTTAAGAGTTTTGGACACCTTTCCTTCTATTGCCGCTGTAGTGGCGGCCAAAGCTTCTGTGGTGTCTTCAAACTTGATGAAGTTTTTCAGTTTTACTCTGAAAAGAAAGTAATTTTGTAGAAACAAAACAAAGGAAAACTAAACATAATAGCATGCATTTCACAGTTGACTTTAGAAATCTCACAAAATAAATTGTTTGTAAAATATGGGTGTGTGTGGTTACGTATATTTTACAATCCTTCATCCGTACTATATATAAGGCGAAAGTACGACGACGACCGCGTGGCCTAGTGGTCAGAGTACCTGACTTCTACGCCGCGGGTCCTGGGTTCGAATCCCAGCCGGAGCCAACATTTGTGCTTAAACACAAATTGTTGGTTTTCGGGTCTGGTTGTGTTGTGATTGTCCCCGTGTTTCTGACACTGCATCCTAGCCTACCGCCGATCTTATCGCATCAGCGTTACATCGGGCGCGGGTAGTTTGGGACGAGTGAGTGCCTCTGTGTTTGCGCGTACACTTGTGGCACTATAATATCTCCTGCGCAGTTGATGGCTCTCGACTGTATACGGAAGTTGTCGCCGTGGTCGAAATCGGCTAGGAGAACATCACAAGGCGAAAGTAACTCTCTCTGTCCCTCTGTCTGTCTGTGGCCTTTCCCAGATCAACCGCTGAACCGACCTTGGCGAAACTTGGCACAGACACAGATAGCTTGCATCCTGTTGGCGGACATAGGACACTTTTCATCCCGGGAGATCAACTCGATCCCACGGAATTAAAAGGGGTGGTACCTACCTAGATGGATTCCTGTGCAGGAATCCTACAGGTGGTAGGATTTCGAGGTCAAAAGGCTAGTTTATTATAAGACATCTTATAGCAGTAGCAGTTTCACTCAAATTTTCGAAAAAAAGCACAGACAGCCTTCAATTTTGTTATTGATATAGAGACTTTATTTATTAGGTCACTAGCTGATGCCCGCAACTTCGTCCGCGTGGATATAGGTTTTTTAAGCATCCCGTGGGAACTATTACATTTTCCGGAACAAAAATTGTTCCATGTCCGTCTCCAGGGTGCATGCTATCGCTGTGCCAAATTTCGTCAAGATCGGTTCAGCGGTTGCACCGTGAAAAGGTAACAAACAGACAGAGAGAGTTACTTTAGCATTTATAATATTAGTATGGATGACTATTTCAACAAGTTTGGTTTGTCTTGGATATGCTCTGAAATGGCTGAACGGATTTCAATGGAAATTTTAGGGATTGAAACAGAAATTTCTAATTTCTTGAGTAGATCAAAATTGACTTACAAGAAAGAAACTGAAATACATACGAAGAAAGCAAGTTCTATAAAAGCTTATTTTTAAACTAGTGAAACTAGTGTTTGAGTGTTGAGTGCCTCTGTTTGCCCATACATTTGTGGCCCTGTAATATCTGCAGCCAGGAGGGCATCAGATTGCAAATGTGATTTAATATCATATTAAATATAAAGAGTTCATATGAGTTTAAATCAACTATATGTTTGTTTCAGCCTATCACTAGTCCACTGCTGAACATAGCCCCCCCCCCCCCCATAGATTGCCACAAAAGTTGTAGCTCTCATTTTGGGGGGATTTTGTCATAGTTGCCACGATTGGCAGGCCGGTTGGCAACAGCAGTTTATTTATTCAGATGTTCCAGGAGACGCTGCTGCCCATCTTGATTTATATTTTCCCTCTGTCGAAATTTTTTACGACACCCACGGGATGAGATGGGGTGGTAGATTCTCTTAAGCCGCTTCCATACGGCAAAGGGTTCAGAAGATACGATTATAAATGTTTGTAATATATATTTATATTAGCTGATCCCAGCGACTGCGTCCGCGTGGATAGAGGTTTTTTAAACATCCCGTGGGAACTTTTACATTTTCCGGAATAAAAAGTTCCATGTCCGTCTCCAGGATGCAAGCTATCTCTGTGCCAAATTTCGTCAAGATCGGTTCAGCGGTTGAACCGTGAAAAGGTAACAAACAGACAGAGAGATTTACTTTAGCATTCGGCTACAAATAGTAATAATGTAAAAAAAGAAAACAAATATGTCTTTTAATTTAACAAACGCGTTAAGGTGTCTTATACAACGGAACAGTTTGAAATGGTATAAAAAGTAAAAAAGTAAAGTTTCAGCCTATAAATGTCCCACTACTGAGCTCAGGCCTCCTTACATTTCTGAGAGGGTTTTGGAGCTAGGAAGAATCCGCCACGCTGCTCCAATGCGGGTTGGCGGACTTCACATGTCTTCGAAATATTTTTAATTTCTCAGACATGCAGGTTTCCTCACGATGTTTTCCTACACCGCCGAGCACGTAGTAAGTCAGCACTTGAAATTGCAATTAACAATTTTAGTGGTGCCGGCACCGGAAATCGAACCCAGAACACTCGCGTACTATGAAATTAAAAGCGAGCGCCTAGCCCCTGAGCTGCCACGGCTCCCTCCTCGGAAATGGTATAATGGCTTGTTTATGCTAATAAATCTTACACCGAAGACGCCCCTTCTGGAGTGTTGAACTCTTGATATAGATCTTGAATCTGTGATAGCTTGGACTCATCCAAAAGCTGAAAGAAAAAAATATAAAGATTAATAAAAATAAGTTTTTTTTTTAATTGTATCAAGTGACGAAACGGGCAAAACGTTCACCTGATGGTAAGTGCAACGTTTGCCCATAACAAATGTGTCAGCCCAGAACATTACTGTGAGACACCCACACAGCGCCCGTCACCCCTGAGGGAACTGATGTCTGAACATCAGTTCATATTTTGCATATGCCCTGTGATTGCACTAGCTCTCAGTGCCCTTCAAACCGAAACACAGTAATTTTTGCACACAACTGCTTCATGGCAGAGTAACTGGCCCTGGGGTGGTACCTACCCAGATGGATTCCTGCATAGGAATCCTACAGTTTCCTCCTGTTTTGTATGTTTAAAACTGATAGACATCCTAAAAAGTATTGCTACAATGACAATTAAGACTGATTACAGACCATAGTCCCATCGATATCTTTCCGAACTCAGAGACATTTAACAAGTACATAAGCAACTATGCGGTGTGGTAGCTGCTTAAGAGAATCTACCACCCTATCTCCCCTCGTTGGTGTCGTAAAAGGCGACAGAGGCAAAAAAAAGTCAAGAGATGGGCAGCAGCATCTTCCCGGGACATCTGAAATAAAAAACTGCGGTTGCCAACGCGCCTGCCAAGCGTGAAAACTATGGCAAATTTCTTATGAGAGCTACAAACTTTTGTGGTAATCTATGGGGGAGTCCTATGTTCAGCAGTGAACTTGTGATAGGCTGAAACAAAAGTATAGTTGATTTAAACTCATATGAACTCTTTATATTTAATATGATATTAAATCACATTTGCAATCTGATGCCCTCCTGGCTGCAGATATTACAGGGCCACAAATGTATGGGCAAACAGAGGCACTCAACAATCAAACTAGTTTCACTAATTCAAAAATAAGCATTTATAGAACTTGCTTTCTTCATATGTATTTCAGTTTCTTTCTCGTAAGTCAATTTTGATCTACTCTCAGATGTCTAAAAAAAAGTAAAGTAAAGTTTCAGCCTATAAATGTCCCACTACTGAGCACAGGCCTCCTCTCATTTCTGAGAGGGTTTTGGAGCTAGGAAGAATCCGCCACGCTGCTCCAATGCGGGTTGGCGGACTTCACATATCTTCGAAATATTTTTTGTTCCTCAGACATGCAGGTTTCCTCACGATGTTTTCCTTCACCGCCGAGCACGTGGTAAATCAGCACTTAAAATTGCAATTAACAATTTTAGTGGTGCCGGCACCGGGAATCGAACCCAGGTCACTCGCGTACTATGAAATATAAAGCGAGCGCCTAGCCCCTGAGCTACCACGGCCTGAGCTACTCTCAGATGTCTGATTGTGCTAAATTAAAGTCTACCTATGTAGTTTTGTGAACAGCAATAATATGGTACCAAGGAGCTGGTTTGATGATGGAGCCGAAAGCCATAGGAACTGCTCCACTAACCAAGACAGCTCCGACATGTTTGTTTGTTGGTGTGTTGGATTTGATATCCACTGCTGGGCATAGGCCGCGCAAATAAAGGCTTGTAACAAACTATGATTTTTCTTTAAAACTTATTAGTTATGGTTTTTGATTTGCAATTAAGTGTATCTATCTATCAATCTAGCTACCTTATTCCCGATTGAAAACAATAAAAATTGTCACTACTACTATTCAGGATACATTATAGTGCCACAAAAGTATTCATGAAATTTTAGGGACTCACTCATGCTCACCTTTCCATGCCTGATAGAACACTTATGAGATAAGACCAAAAGAATTTGATGCTGTCTCAAGAGACAAAGGTTAAAGATAGGTAGCTCATGCTTGTAATATTACCAATGGGACTTAAGAACTGGTGTCAAAGGCACAGAAATATTCTGGGTGACACAGATCTGTTATGGACAGATGTTGCACTTACCATCAGGTGAACATTTTGCTTGTCTCATTACTTTCATCCAATACAAAAGAACACTTAAGCCCTAAGCTTCATGGATCACATTGTATTAAAAGGAAAGAAAGATAATATACAGTACCGTAATAAACTGTTTAATAAAGATATAATCAAAACTCTCTCAGACAAAATGGCAAATAATTTGCGGTTTAAGAAAATCTAACACCCCATCTCATTCCGTGGGTGTCATAAAAGTCGACAGAGGGAAAACGAAACCCAGGAGATGGGCAGCAGCATCTTCTTGAAACATCTGAATAAATAAACTATGGTTGCCAACCTGCCGGCCAGGTGTGGAAACTGTGGGAAAATTCCCCTAAAATAAGAGCTACAAAATTTTGTCCCAATCTATAGGGGAGGCCTATGTTCAGCAGTGGATTAGTGATGGCTGAGCAGTGGCTGAAATGATGATAACATACATCAACATACAAATATATTTGTGCATATAACATACTACTTGAATATTATGACTAGTCTAGCCATTTGGTAGTCTAAACTAACTAAAAAAGTAATCTACTATCTTTTTTTTTTATTGCATAAAGTGATGAAACAAGCAAAATGTTCATCTGATGGTAAGTGCAATGTCTGCCAATAACAAATGCTGTGCCACCCAGAATTTCTGTGTGACACTACACTGTGCCCATCACCCTGAGACAGGTTCTTAAGCCTCATATGCCCAGTGATTACGCGCGCTCACAGTGCCCTTCAAACCAAAACACAGTAATGTTTGCACACTACTGCTTCACGGTAGAATAACTGACCTTGGGGTGGTACCTACCTAGACGGACTCCTGCATAGGAACCCTACCACCAGTAGGATATATATGTAGTATAGTATCTACTAAAACTAATAACTAACTAATAGTTTATTAATAAAGAACTAGTATAACAAAAACACATATCAATATTTATCTAAATGTCTTCTAAGGCATATAGGTACTTAAAGGGACTTTTGGTGTCAACTTGAAAAGTGACCGTAGTGTTTTAATAGAATTTTGTAATTTCTGTGGATATTCTGAGTTTTAATGTTTAATTTTTATAGTTTATTATGCAGCAAGTGCTTGTAAAAGTGTACAGTGATTGGAAAATGAAATTTAAGATCGAAATTATACTTTTGGTTTTGTCTCCTTCAGTCCAGCAAATCTTCAGTAAAAGTCAACTATCATTTTACTGTTGGTCGACATTTTGAATTATCTATTTTCACTCCCGCGGCTGACTTGACATTGGCAGATTTTTATTGAGACCAGAATTACAAAAAGAAGACGAAGGTAAATAAAGCTTTTCCACAAGAATGTTATTTCAATTGATGACATTGTTTACATGTCTAATTTGCACTCAAAATAAATAATAATATTTATTGAATCAAATGAAAGCGTGTTAAAAACCGATTTTAAAGACCGATATTATTCTATTACAGTGGCAAAAGACATTTCGAAGTAGGTCACACTATACTATGCTAGATTATTGCAAGTGCTGTTGTCCACAGTATATAAAAAAATAGCCCCTACGTAATAAATACAATTATTTTGAACTTCAAATGAGGAGGGACGCTGTGTGTATAAGGTAAATAGGTTAGAACCAACACGTGTTTCATTTACCTTGAAAATAGCGTAGCCCGCCGATGTCTCAAATAGCACCAACATTTTAACCGATTTTACACACTCACTTTATAAACTACTTTTGCTGACCAATTAAAGAAAAACTCCAAAAAATTAAAAAATTAACGTAGGACGCTAAAGATAGCTGTCCTACTTTGACATATCGAGTGAGTTGCCAGTTAATTATTATTAGTAGGTAATTTTCATAAAAAATGTTACCATAGACCAAAAATAAAAAAGTAAAATTACCAATCAGACTAGAATCACATCAGAATGATGATCTATTTTTTTTGTTGTATCTAAGTGACTAAACTATTATTGTTCTTGCTTCTTATACTATTTCCATTTCTTTATTTTCTTGATGACAGTTCTAATTTGATAGTTGTAGTGTTGCGACCAAATAAGTAATGATATCGATCGCATATATTTATTATATATTTTACAAAGACAAATACTACAAAAACATAAATAAATATTACATGTCGTTATAATTATTTCGTTTCATTGTCGAGTACCTACCTATTCCTACTTATTTTACAACAGCTTCAAAAATTTTAAACAAGTTGGCAATATCAATCAAGAATTAATACTTGTAACATATTGTAATGAAATGTAATATTAGTTAATAAATTTGTACAAAAGTATCCGGCAGTGGTTTAGTTTTTTACATTTTGTAAAAAATATCGAGTCTGTTATCGTGTTAGGTTTACGATATAGCTCCATCCTTATCAGTTTCTCCGACTCTGGTATAACCTTGTACGTGTGTAAACGTCATATTTTTATAAAATAATGCATACATAATGTAAAAAAGACGCTAGTTCAAGTTTTCACAGGAGCTGTCATCGAGAAAAAGAAATGGAAATAGTATAGGTAGTTGTTTTACGTCCATTCCTGCGTTATGATTTCTGTAATAAACATATGACTGATTTTCGAATTTTAGATGTACAATGTGGTGAGGCATAACTTGTATCATTATATATAACACTAGAAATAACACATATAGTATATCGTGTAAAAATTACCATATTTACGGGACGAGAAGTAATTTTAAATGACCGACGTTTCGAAGTTTAGCTTTACAGCACCCATGATCACGGAGGGGCTGAGGATTAAAATTTCAGGACATCTGTCACCTCAGTCCTCCCGTGACCATAGGTGCTGTAAAGCATTCTAAACGTCGGGTTAGAAAATAATTCAATATTGAATTATTCATAACGATGAATTATATATAACGGGGTGAAATCCGTAAATAATAGTTTTGTATTCGTAAAGGGGCAAGTATTCGTATAGACATTTCGTCATTCTGTTGGTAATGATTTTTATCGTCCGATATCGATATATATGGCGGCAGATAGATAGTCAGTACTTCATTTTTCTTTCTTGTAAAAATATCTTTCTTTTACAACGCAAATGTTTTAAAAGTATCTAATTTCTATAGACAGAATTAAAAACAAAAAATTATATTGTCCTCTATTATTTAGAAAAAAAAATATGTTTTTAGGTTAAAAAGATCAGCGCATTTAAAACTTTCATACAAAATTTAAATCATATTTAGGTCAATAACAACTTCGAAATACAAAAAAAAGTAGACTCTGAATTAAATACAATTATAGATGATGTGGAAACCGACAATTATTTATTATGTTATTGTAATTTGTTTTTGAATAAAGTTGCATGCTTGCAGTTCTTCACCAGGCCTGTAAAATCTACTGCATGAATTCTCTACAACAGAAAGGATTTACCGTAATCTCCTCGCTTGGTAAGTGGCGGGCTTAACCATACACAGCACTAGGTTACCTTAACATACACGGAGGTACAGCATAGACTTGGTGCGAAGATAAATAAACTAGTGTTATCACTCAGCGCATACGAAAAAATATTTTGTAACTCAACACGCAAAACACTCAATTAAAACAAAATCATCGAATCTTAGATTTAAAACATGCCGGCAATTACGTATTGACGTAAAGATGTTGATACATTATTTTATTCATCTGTGACGTTTATTTTGTTTTAGCTGTGTTCTAGGTGTGAATTAAGTGTTTCCGGAAACGGCTGTATAAAGTTCGCGGTTATATCAATATTTTTTAATTTGTTAGTAACAATTCGTTTGTTCGTCGTTTCTTCTTAATTGCTCGACCATAATTAGCGTCGCAAAAAGTACAAAGTAGCAAAAAAGCTATCACTTGCATGCATAGTACTCGTAAACGCGGTTTTATTTGAATTATGAACTATGCATACAGCTATATTTTTAGCTATTTATATTACCAAAAAGTTTTCACTATCGCCGTGGTCCGGGAATCATTTTTACGTTGGTATTTAGCGAGTTAATTAAACAATGTAACTTTATAATGTAACAAACATATGTAACTTTATTTAATTAACTGGGTACAATTTTACAATACATGTTCAGCGAGATAAAATTTGATTACTTTCAATGCGAACACAATACAGATTACACATTTCAAATTCACAGTATTTTGTTGTAAAGCTGCGCGCCTATAAACGTCGCAACATTTTGGTGGTATTTTATAGTTCATTATTATCTCAGGTAGTACTAAAAATCAGACTGGACGCGTACTTAGTTTGTTATCGTATCTGGAAAAAAGATGGAAACTTACCAACTAACTTGTGTATTATAATACTACGATTTTGGGTCTGATCCGCGTAGTAATTGTTAGTATCCGCCTTGGTCAAAACAAGTCAAGATTAGATTATTATAATCATTAATTTGATTCAACAGCGAAATTAAAATTATTGGACGGATCTAAAATTATTTTCCGTCGCCCTTCGTACAAAAATGTATGTCTGTTAACGTTAACGACATTCATATTCAGGAAAGCATATTGAGTTGATTGCTTTTCAATCCGAATTTCTATAAACCTCGTAAAGGCGTGCACTCACACTCAAGCACTAACTGAATGGAATATAGATAATAATATAAAATGGAATCTATTAAGCGCAGCCTATGAAAGCTTCATGATGCATACGACTGAGACGTGCTTCTTGTTGATTGAAATAGTCTCCTTATCCATAGTAAGTTTTATGAATCTCATATGTTTTTATTTTGTTGGATTTGTTTATACAATGAACTGACACATAGCATAGTATCATTTTTCTAGTAATAAAAGCTATGACTCACACATTTGTGCAGTTTAGATTAATATTGTTGTTATGTAAATATAACGCCTTGTCAAATAAAATAGCAATTACACCGAATTGAAAATTCACTCACCGATAGGTGTCCGGCAGAGTAGAATAACACCTCGTAAGAGGCCACTAAAGTATTCTAGGGACACCTTTTATTCGTGCAAAATAACACCATAATATGCAATGCTGTTTCTATACTGCTCGTGGCGACGCAATGTGGAGTAAGAATTTGTTGACTAGCAACAAAATGGCGGCGATGTGGTTCACCAGCCGTCATATCTCGTTTTCCGCAACGGCGAAAAGTGGGCTACGTGAGTGGCCTCTGTCGACCCCTTCAATGAGAAATAGTCGTGACTGTATGTTATGTTATGAAAATTGACTTATTTCAGACACAAAATAGTTTTTCGTATAAAGTACGTATATTATATTTTCTCTTAAATTTTGAAGAACTATAAATGAGATAACGCATAAAAACATGTAGTACCAACGTACTTAAACATATTATGATGGTATATAATAAATAACATCTCTTACTTCGACACAATTACACTCCGATGGAAAAGTTCTGAGTATTACTTATTTTTTTTATACAATAACGCACACTGGGATTTTATCCTGTATCTTAACTGCTTTTCAAAGCCATAAATTCCATATGCACAACACACCCCCCAGACTCAAAAACCAACAACCAGTGTTTCTGCTCAAACGTAGGCCCCGGCTGTAATTCGAACTGACCAATTGGCCATGCAGTCGTCATTTTATGTACATCGTCGTTCGTGTGTAAGATTATATTGGGTTTTACGTCACAATTTTGGCAGGTCAGTTGTGCCGAAGGCTAATGTCGTCACAGTAGTGACGTCACGCACGAAACCACAGTCAGTGGGTTTCCCAATTGTCTCGGGAATAATAGAAGCATAGGATTATTGCATTGACATGTTGGTAGCGCCGTTAGAGAATCTGACATCCCATCTTATCCCGAGGGCTATATTAATTTCCTACCTAACTCTATTCCCTTCCTCTCCGCCAAGCTAGTGGTTGCCGTGCCGATGGCTGCGTGGCTAGGGGCGAGCATAGACGCTAGGCTGACTAGACTGAAAATACTCAGATTTTTTTTACTGGTAGTAGGATTCCTATGCAGTAATCCGTCTAGGTAGGTCCTACAAGTGCAGAGCCGTGGTAGCTTAGGGGCTAGGCGCTCGCATCAAATTTCATAGAACGCGAGTGACCTGGGTTCGATTCCCGGTGCAGGCACCACTAAAATTGTTAATTGCAATTTTAAGTGCCGATTTACCAAGTGCTTAGCGGCGAAGGAAAAAATCGCGACGAAACCTGCATGTTTCGAAGACATGTGCAGTCCGCCAACCCGCATTGGAGCAGCGTGGCGGATTCTTCCTAGCTCCAAAACCCTCTCAAAAATGAGAGGCCTGTGCAATGGGACAGTGTCCAGTGGGATATTTATGGGCTGAAACTTTTTTTTATACATGTAACCTATCTGCGTAAAGCATTTTAGCGCGAAATTTCAAATTCGCGTAAAACCGAATCCGCGTCTAAACGGGTCACGTAAAGCAGGGTGTTACTTTATTAGAAGTTTGATTAAGAAACGAACCTTGCAATACATATAACTTGCTTCGTGGCGGAATTATCTCGGCTCCAAAACCCTCTCTGAAATGAGAGGAGGCCTGTGCCCAGTGAGAGCGTGTCTCGTTTCCCGCGGAGGCGAAAAGTGGGCTACGGATGTGGTCTCAGCCTAATCTTTTTTAATTAATTTCATTTATTTTAATAACGATGCCCCACACCAGGATTTCTCCTGCATCGTGACTTCGTTTTGCTGACATAAAACTCTCATACACAACACAACTTATGTTTGTGTGTGTGCAAAAGTTGTCTCCGGCTGGGATTCGAAACCACAACCTGCGGCGTTTAAGTCAGGTACGAAAACCACTAAACCAAGCGGTCGTCAAAATTTCAGAACGTATCAAATATTTGCAGATGTAATTCCACGTCTCATGGCGCGATGCGGCGTGAGACAGTGCCGCCCGACATGTCAAGGTCAAGCGATTCGGCGGTCGTCAATTTTTTTTTTATTTTTTTTATTTCACTAAATTGAAGGAACGAGCAAAACGTTCACCTGATGGTAAGTGTAACGTCTGCCCATAACAAATGCTGTGTCACCCACAAAATTACTGTGTGACACCACACTGCGCCCGTCACCCTGAGACATCAGTTCTTAAGTCTCATATGCCCAGTGATTACGCTAGCTCTCAGTGCACTTCAAACCGAAACACAGTAATGTTTGCACAGTACTGCTTCACGGCAGAATAACTGGCCCTGGGGTGGTACCTACCTAGACGGAATCCTGCATAGGAATCCTACCACCAGTATAAAAAATGCCTCTATCACAATTATATTGCACTTATATGGTAATTTGAATAGACTAATATCAAGAAAACACTTTTATTAATTCATTAAAATTATTTTGAATAATCGTCTAATATTGCTACTTAAAAAAAAAACAGTTTAAAAATAATTTGACGTGGACGTTCGGATTTTTTTAGGGATGTGGTTACGATAACTCCCGAGAAAATTGACGTATCGATACCGGGTTTTTTTATAGTGTCCACAATTTTATCGACTGGTTTCCTATTTCGTATTAAAAGTGGTAGTTATTAATAGTTGCACTTGTAGTAATTAAGAAAAATTTTTTTTTTTGTTATTGTTTTCATCTGAAATGGAAATGACTCCAAATATTTGAACCTTAATATGATTTTTTTTCTTAAGAGGATTTCGGATATTTCGGATTTTCCAAACTTTTTACATTTATTATTGTTTGAAATGCGTTTCCTTCTATTACTGATTCTCCGTTACACGGACGTAACGTTAATAATGACTGCATTTGTCAATTTGTAACAGTACGAGGAACGCGCTGATGTAGGATTCCGGCAGAATTGGCTTCATTAGTAGCTCACGCAAAAACGCAAACAGGTGAAATTTCGCTTAGTAAGAGCCATGTTGCCCAATCGATTGTTCCCAACGGCCCCTACGTTCGTCTTTTGATAGGATATCGTCCTTCCGAACAGTTATTATGTGCCTTTCTTGATTTGATGAACTGTAAAGAGCGCGTTCTACTACACGTGACAGTAGTACACGTGGCAGAAGTGAAAGTTATATATATATATATAATACCTGCCCCATGCGTCATACTTAGCTTATTTAGTTTAGCCTATTCCTTCCTCAAAGGCCGGCAACGCACCCGCGATTCCTCTGGTGTTGCGGTTGTTCATGGGCGGTGGTAATCACTTACCATCAGGTGAGCCACTTGCTCGTTTGCCCCCTTGCCTATAAAAAAAAAAAAAAAAAAAAATACTTGTGAACAGGTGCTGTTAATGAAGGCTGGTCTGCTCGAGTTTGCAATGCATTTATTCATTTGTTATTTAATCTTGTATCACATTTTGTCATGGAGCGTGCTTCTATGAGACTGTTAATTTGTATATTTTGACTGAGATAAAAAAAATAGGATGGCTACGGAGTTTCTTTCGCCTGTTTCTTCTCCGTCAGAGGGACCTCTTTACGAAACGGTGGTAGATTGTAAAGAAATGACGTTTCACAAACGAAATTTACATTTGTTACGTTGATGAATAAAATTTTTTTGATGGTAGATAGATGGCGTCTGTTCGTGATCGCGATGCTGTGCGAAATATTCGCAATGGTTAGCGAACAAAGTTTTGATTGTCACCACAGGGCTATTGCGTATCCAAAGTGATGATCACTTATAAAAGTGTTGAACGAATATCTGCTAAATAAGTGTCTGCATACTGGTAATGATTAACAAAAAAGACGTCATATGAAAAATAATCGTCATTTTCATTAACCATAACCCGTATGAGAACCATTATTTGACAGAAATTCGTTCAACACTTTCATAAGTGATCTTCACTTTGGATGCGTAATAGCCCCGCAGTTCGGGTAAAAATCAGTGCAGTTACAAGCTTTTAGTTTATTTTTGAGGAGTGTGCCGAAAGGTGTCCGGCAGAGTAGAATAGCACCTACCTCTTTCCTACCGAGGTGTCGTAAGAGACGACTAAGGTATTATACGGACAGCCTTTATTGGTGCAGAATAACATCATAATATGAAATGCTGCCACCATACTGCTCGTGGGAACGCAATGGAGAGTAAGATAGTTTTTGACACGTCCTAAAATGGCGGCGACGTGGTTCGCCACCCGTCACGTCTCGTTTTCCACGAGGGCGAAAAGGGCGAGGCCTTATATGGGAAAAAAGCGTGACTGTATTTGCGTTTAAACGTAGTCAAAGTTCACACAAAATGCAAATAAATTCTTTAATTCTATAAAAACATTGTGCATTTGTTTTACGGAAAAATGTATCTATTGTTTTCTGGGTTGCGTTCCGTTTACGTTCTTGTAAAGTATTTTCATAACACGCAACACTCTATTTTACTGAATGACACTCGTTAAAACACGGTCATCATCACTGCAATATGTCAAAACCTGAATAAATCTTTGAAAGAGGATTTTGTGTTCCACTAGAAGAGAAACTCTTTCTTCTACTTATTCCTCCTCGCTGTTGAAGGGATTTTTTATTTTATTTTATTGGATAAACTGGGGAAACGTGCAAAACGTTGAACTCGTCCAAATCATCGTTGCTCGTTGATCCCGCGACCAAAGACAAGCTAGGCAATGAAATTGCTACATACATGTAACCGTAGAGCCGTGGTAGCTCAGGGGCTAGGCGCTCGCTTTAAATTTCATAGTACGCGAGTGACCTGGGTTCGATTCCCGGTGCCGGCACCACTAAAATTGTTAATTGCAATTTTAAGTGCTGATTTACCACGTGCTCGGCGGCGAAGGAAAACATCATGAGAAAATCTGCATGTCTGAGAAAAAAAAAATATTTCGAAGACGTGCAGTCCGCCAACCCGAATTGGAGCAGCGTGGCGGATTCTTCCTAGCTCCAAAACCCTCTCAGAAATGAGAGGCCTGTGCAATGGGACAGTGTCCAGTGGGACATTAATGGGCTGAAACTTTCCTTTTTTTTATACATGTAACCTATCTGCGTAAAGCGATGCATTTTAGCGCGAAATTTGAAATTCGCGTATAACCGAATCCGCGTCTTAACGGGTCACGTAAAGCAGGGTGTTACTTTATTAGAAGTTTGATTATTAAACGAACCTAGCAATGCATATAACATAGTCCTTTCTGTTTCGCGAGAGATTGGTTTGATTTAGAACGTCTCGCTGTCTCGCTGGGCTCGTTTTATAGCATACGTCTTTATTTTTCACTCTCTTTTGCCAAGTACCTATCTTCCGTAGTTTTCACAAGAGATTCCTTTGATTTGAAACGTCTTGCTGGTCTCGTCTTATTCGAAGATATATACTCGTACATAACATCACACATCATTCATACTGCATCTAGCACTCGGACCGCGCTTAGGTGTCGTTTGCAGCAGCTGAACGGACATGCACTGGTCTCCTCTGCCAAGGGCTCCAGTCTGGTTGGGGTTTTATTTATATATTTTATTGTAAAGTATTATGTCTAGTATATGTCTTAAAGTATCTTTATTTTATATATGTATCTATATATTCGTATAGTATATTCCAGCCAGACAAGAACACTATAGAAATACCCCAGAAATTATTAATAATTTTAAAATTCGTTAATAAAAACGCGCATTAGGCTTGTGCCTCCAGTACATACACTCGCGTACACTAACACGCACCCGCTAGCACAGCGGCACATCGCACTCGCCGGCAAGCGCGGGGTCCCAGGTTCACGTTCTGCTCGATTCACTCGACCATTACGCCGATTACGTTTTCGATTTTGTTTAGTTAGTGTTATAATGCGTATATAACAAAATATTAATAATATTCCCTTTCGACAGTGATTCAAGCCCAGGTTCGCTCCTCCTTGAAGCACTACGAGCCCCCTCTGTAATTTTTGTATTATTTAAGGTGACCAAACGAGCAAAATGTTCATGTGATGATAAGTGAAACGTCCGCCCATAACAAATGCTGTGTGACCCAGAACTTTTCTGTGTGACACAACACTGCGCCCGTCACCATGTGACATCAGTTATGTATCATATGCCCAGTGCTTACGCTAGCTCTCAGTGCCCTTTACAACGAAACACAGTTTCAGTTAACAACACGTTTGCACACTACTGCTTAATGGCAGAATAGCTGGCACTGTGGCGGTGCCTACCTAGACGGACTCCTGCATAGGATTCCATAACACAAGTAAATGATGAGTAATATACATTTTGATTTAATCAAAGGTTTTTCTTTTGATTCAGATTAGTTTTATACACATAATTGACGTTTGTTAGATCTTGATGATATTATGTCTTTAATTGTGCCGATTTGTTACATAGAGGGCAACACGCTGATGTAGGATTCTTGCTGAATTGGCTTCATTACCTGCTCGGCGCATAAAGCTGAATTTCTGCTTAGCCCCGGTCTTGTTGCCCAATTGATTGCTCCCTACGGCCTTTACGTTCGACCTTTGATAGGCTATTGTCCCTCGGCTCAGTTATATGAACTTAATTTGTAATTTCATTCTATCGCATTAACATTTTCGTACTTTTTTTATTGTATAAATTGACGAAACGAGCATAACGTTCACCTGATGGTAACCTGAAGGTTTTACTGGTGGTAGGATTCCTATGCAGGAATCCATCTAGGTAGTTACCACCCCAGGGCCAGTTATTCTGCCGTGAAGCAGTAGTGTGCAAACATTACTGTGCTTCGGCTTGAAGGGCACTGTGAGCTAGCGTAATCACTGGGCATATGAGACTGAAGAGCTGATGTCTCAGGCTGACGAGCGCAGTGTGGTGTGTCACACAGTAATTTTCTGGATGACACAGCATTTGTTATTGGCAGACGTTGCATGGAAATTACTCGAAATATTTGAACCTCAACACTTTTTTTCTTAAGAGTGAAATGGTCGTCTTGTGACGTGTACTTTCGGACTTTCCAAACTTTAATATATTGTTACTGGTGTGTGCACCAGTAACAACTATTTTAACTTAGTTGTATCGAAAACAGTTCAGAATATAATGTATATTTTAAATAAACTTCTACCCGATTAAAAAAAGGAGACTATATAAAAATAATAAAATATATTTAAAAATTACTAAGCGGTGAAAAATGGGGTTATTAATTTTTCATTCATATTAATTCATATAAATCTAGACTTTTTGTTTTACGATGAAAAATTCATGTACATTTTTTTTTATTGGAAAAAATGACGACACGAGCAAAACGTTCACCTGATAACTGTCATGTCACCCACAACATTCCTGAGTGGCACCACACTGCGCCCGTCATCCTGAGACATCAGTTCTGAAGTCTCGTATGCCCAGTGATAACACTAGCTCTTAGTGCCCTTCATACCGAAACAAGTTAATGTTTGCACACTACTGCTTCACGGCAGAATAACTATCCCGGGGTGGTACTTACCTAGACGGATTCCTGCATAGGAATCCTTCTAGGTAATTGCTGTTTAATTGCCTAGCTGGTCTTTGGTCGCGGGATCAACGAGCAACGATGATTTGGACGAGTTCAACGTTTTGCACGTTTCCCCACTGTAACCAATAAAATAAAAAATAAAAATAAATAAATAATCCCTTCAACAGTGAGGAGGAATAAGTAGAAAAAAGAGTTTTTCTTCTAGTGGAACACAAAATCCTCTTTCAAAGATTTATTCAGGTTTTGACATATTGCAGTGACGATGACCGTGTTTTAACGAGTGTCATTCAGTAAAATACAGTGTTGTGTGTTATGAAAATACTTTACAAGAATGTAAACGGAACGCAACCCAGAAAACAATAGATACATTTTTCCGTAAAACAAATGCACAATGTTTTTATAGAATTAAAGAATTTATTTGCATTTTGTGTGAACTTTGACTACGTTTAAACGTTTAAAAATATTTATTGTTTAACATTTCATGAGCCGAGGTAGCTCAGGGGTCGGGTGCTCGCTTTTAATCACAAAGAACGTAAGTAGCCTGGGTTCGATCCCCTCTCATCAACCTCTAAAATTGTTCTAAAATTTTAAGTGCTGCGTGCTCAGCGGTGAAGGAAAAAATCGTGAGGAAACCTGTATATACGAGGAACAGAAATATGTCGAGGATATGTGAAGTCCGCCAACCCGCATTGGAGCAGCGTGGCGGACTATTCCCCGCTCCAAAACTCTCTCATAAATGAAAGGAGGCCTGTGCTCAGCAGTAGGACCTATTTATAGGCTGTTTCTCATAAATGAGAGGAGGCCTGTGCTCAGCAGTGGGACATATTTATAGGCTGTTACTTTACTTTTCTTTTCCAGTTTTGGCAGATTATATTGTGTTTATTAATTATTTATTTTAGTGTTTTTGCAGGTGGTGCGCCACATTGCCAAGGAAAAGGGTAGATATCCGCCAGTTCGGTTGGCCTGATCTGGGGAGGACGTCTCCTCCTACTAGTTATATTTAGATATTGTATATATAGTTCGCATCTCAGAAACTTTCATAGCGCGATTATGGAATCTATGAAATATTTCTTGAGCTTCTCATGTCGCGACATAGATGTCGCTACAAAGTCACTGGCCTTTCAATCTATACAAATAAATAAAATTAAGTGTCTGCGTGTAATAACAAAATAACATTTTTCACTCAGTGCTTATAGCTTAAGTATATACGGTACTTAAAAGAAAAAACAATTTTCAAACATTTTGTCTGTCTGTCTATCTGTTTGTTCCGGCTAATCTCGGAAACGCCTGGACCGATTTTGACAGGACTTTCACTGGCTGATAGCTGATATTAAAGCGACTAACTTAGGCTTCTTTAATTTTAGAAAAATAATTAGGGTTCCCCGCAAAGAATTAAAAGCTCAAAGTTAGATTCAAACAGGGAAGTACATATGTATATTTTCGATCGGGGTCGGCTATTTAACGCGGGTGAACCGGCGGGGCACAGCTGGCAATAATTATGTTTATATGTAAAATATAAATTAGTCTGTACGATTTTGTTCACAGCATAAATGAGAGCCGTGGTAGCTCAGGGGCGAGGCGATCGCTTTTAATTTCATAGTACGCGAGTGACCTGGGTTCGATTCCCGGTGCCGGCACCACTAAAATTGTTAATTGCAATTTTAAGTGCTGTCTTACCACGTGAGCGGCGGTGATGGAAAACATCGCGAGGAAACCTGCATGTCTGAGAAATTATAAATATTTCGAAGACATGCGCAGTCCGCCAACCCGCATTGGAGCAGCGTGGCGGATTCTTCCTAGCTCCAAAACCCTCTCTGAAATGAGAGGAGGCCTGTGCTCAGTAGTGGGACATTAAAAGGCTGAAACTTTACTTTTACTTTACTATAAATGAGAGGTCTGTTAGCAGAAGAGGGAAATTTGTAACCTTATAATAATTATTAGCCGTGTGGTGGCGTCATAAGAGAATATACCACCTCGTCTCTTAATAAATAAACTACGGTTGCCAATCCGTATGCCAAGCGTGGCAACTATGGCAAAGCCCCCTTCAATAAAAGCTACAAATTTTTGTGGCAATCTATGGGGGAGGCCTTTGTTTAGCAACGGATTGGTGATAGGTTGAAATGATGATGATGATGATTCCTGATTCTATTAACTATGTTATATTTTATTTATTTTCCTGTTTTCAAATTAGATCTAAGTTTCAATGATAAGTATTTTGTATGTATTTTGCTGGCGCCAATAAATACATCTTCTTTCTTTATTTCAACACCCTTTGTATGTTTGGACAAATGTCGTCGCCGGTTGGGATTCGAAACCAGAACCTGAGACTTGTCGTCGAATTAAATTCCAATCTATTTCCGTATAGACATCATCGATCTCGGTCGCCGATGCGTTGTTTGCTTGTGTAATTTGCGTCGTCAGTTTTCCCGAGCCACTGCCCACTGAACAAAGGCGGCGAACACGCGTCGCACGTTAATCTCAACTCTTACTGCTTGCGGCTTCGGTTTAAATTCGTCTAACGGATATCGTTTAAAGCTTTATGGCATCGGACGCCTCACGGATGCGGTGACGAATTGTAACAGATTACATTTTAACTTGCTTAAAATTACATGTCACAACACTTTCTAATTTATATTGTTTTACAACGCTGAGTAACACGAACAGTAAGCTCATTCTGCGTAGATCGGACCAAGAAATGATAATTAAAAGCTGAAGGTACCCCGAGTTAACTATGACATCAGGACATCTGTCACCACAGTCCTCTCGTGCCCATGGGTGCTGTAAAGCACTCGAAACGTCGGGTTAGAAATAGTTCAAAATTAAACGCTATAAAATTCGTAAAAAATCGTTTTGTTTAAAAGACGAGGTAGATTATAAAGCTGCTGTTGT
Source organism: Luehdorfia chinensis (assembly GCA_019845155.1). Lineage (NCBI taxonomy): Eukaryota > Metazoa > Arthropoda > Insecta > Lepidoptera > Papilionidae > Luehdorfia > Luehdorfia chinensis. The sequence continues at coordinate 14,380,498 of JAHVAK010000103.1, forward strand.
AGTAACTGTACGAATAGGTTATTTAAAAAATATGTAGTTAGACCAGGCAGCCGCGTGGCGTATTGGTCAGTGTCCTTAGATCGAGTGCCAGACGCAGCCAACATTTCTGCAAAAATACAAATAGTTGGTTTTTGTTTTCGGGTTTGGTTGTGCTGTCATTGTCTCCGATGTTTTTTCTATTCTATTCTATTCTATTCCGTGTCTAAGTCATTGCATCCTAGCTTCTGAACTTACCGCATGAGCGTTATACTGCGCGGGTAGATTAGAGAGAGTTAATACCTCCGTGTTTGGACGTACACTAGTGGCCGTATAATATCTCCTCCCTAATATATCCTTCCGTGAACATGGGTGCTGTAAACTCGGCAGTCCGTGACCATATTCTGGATCACCCAACCATTAAATCAGATTTGATAGAGTACAAATCCTTGCAAAAGAACACCGATTCCTACCGAGGATGATTCGCGACACATTGAAATTAGAAAAACATCCTAATTTCAATAGGGAAGATGGTTGGGTACGACCACCGGCTTGGGATTCTATTATTAAAAAAATTAAATCAAAAACCAAGCATACCACTGCAAGGCTTCAAGACACAGTAAGCTCTTTCTACGTAGATCGGACAAACATTTTAAAAATAATAATTAAAAGCTGAAGGTACCTCGGGTTAACTATGACATCAGGACATCTCAGTCCTCCCGTGACCATGGGTGCTGTAAAGCGCTCGAAACGTCGGATCATAAATAGTTTAAATTAAACGCGATAAAATCCGTAAATTTTTTATTTTTTTATTTGTTTAAGTTACGAGACGAGCAAAACGTTCACCTGATGGTAAGTGGAACGTTTGCCCATAACAGATGCTGTGTTACTCAGAATATTTCTGTGTAGCACCACACTGCGCCCGTCACCCTGAGACATCAGTTCTTAAGTCTCATATGACCAGTGATTACGCTAGCTCTCAGTGCCCTTTAGACCGAAACACAGTAATGATTGTACACTACTGCTTCACGGCAGAATAACTGGCCCTGGGGTGGTACCTTAAATGTGTAGTATTCGCGTAAATATAAGAAATCAACAATAACGCAGGACCCGCGGTATAGAAGTCAGATACTCTGACCACTAGGCCACACGGGCAAAGCCCTCGGTAACCCAGGGACCGTGTGTTGGTCTTAAATGTCATAGAACGAATGATCTGCGTTCGATTCTCGGTGTTAAGTAACAGGTTTAAAATATGGTTATTATAATATTAAAGATTACATTGAAAAGCCCGTCTTAATTCAATGCTCAGACATGTCCATAAGTGGTAGGATTCCTATGCAGGAATCCGTCTAGGTAGTTACCACCTCAGGGCCAGATATTCTGCCGTTAAGCGGTAGTGCAAGCATTACTGTGTTTCGGTTTGAAGGACACGTAGAGCTAGCATAATCACTGGGCTTACGAGACTTAAGAACTGATGTCTCAGGGTGACGGGCGCAGTGTGGTGTCACACAGTAATTTTCTGGGTGACACAGCATTTGTTATGGGCAGGCGTTACACTTACCATCAGGTGAACGTTTTGCTTGTTCCGTTACTTTTATGAAATAAAAAAAAAGATTCCTTCAGTGCCTCTGTAACTCTAACTTAGTAACTCTGAGTTACGTTAATTGTGAAACGCGGTGATGTTAGAACTTATACTAGGAAATAATCGATGGTAGGTAGCTTCACGTCACATGTAAATATTAAACATCGAATTTTGCTGTAAATATTTTTATTTAAGACACGAGAGTTATAAAATGTGTTCTATGTCATCCAACTTACACCAAACTCTTTCCTTTTATCTGGAAAAAAGTAAAGGGCTTAACATGACATCGAGGCTCAAGCTAAACAGTTTGCTGCTTTACTTTTTGGAGTAATTAAGAACAAAACTCCAGAGTATTTGTATCAAAAGCTTAAATGGTAAAGTAAACATAACATTAATTGTACATGTGGCTTTAAATTTTTATTTGCCGTTCCAGGTCACGTCAGTGCTGCTTTTCCTAGCAACTAAATGTTGGAGCGATTCCCCACCACCACTTCACAAAATTCAATACAAGGTTTATTTGAAAATGTGGTATAAATTATACCTAGTGGATGTCAAATAAGTACGTAAAAAATGTGAGACCTTGTTGTTTTAAAAACTGGATAGTTCTTCGTTTTAATCATTTAGTTGTTGTTTATTTATTAATGGAAACAGTCATAAATAATATATAAAAAACAAATATCCAAGTTCACAATCTTCAAGCAGCGAGACTTCAAAATTTTGATCGACAGTAAATTGATAGTTGACTTTTACTGAAGATTTGCTGGACTGACGGAGACAAAACGAAAAGCACAATTTTGGTCTTGAATTGAATTTTCCAATGACTGTACACTTCCAGGAGCACTTGCTGCATAATTAACTATCAATATTAAACATCAAAACTCCAAATATACACAGAAATTACAAAATTATATAAAAACACTACTGCCATTTTTCGAGTTGGCGCCAAAAGTCCAATCATTTAGTTTATTATGCAAAAAATATGACGTGTTTGATTTCACGTCGTTAGTACAGATTAAAAAACCATAGCATAGATATTTTTCAATGTTGCTTAGACCATAGTTTATAAGTTTACTTCACTTAAACATAGTATTATTATAATTATTTTTTATCGTTATTCTATAATACAATGTTGCCCACACAATCTTCTTGTTCTTCTTTTCTTTTTGTCCTGGCAATCGGCTACTAATTTAATTGTAATACGGACTTCGTTTCGGTTGACAGTTAAATAATAGTTGAGTTTTACTGAAGATTTGTTGGAATGATGAATGAATGGTAATGAAAATGAAGATTTGCTGGACTTGATGGAGACAAAACGAAAAGTATAATTTTGGTCTTGAATTAAATTATCCAATGACTGTACACTTTCACGATCACTTCCTGCTTATACTATCAATACTAAACATCAAAACTCTAAATATACACAGAAATTACAAAATTCAAAAAAAACACTACCCCACATTTCGAGTTGGCGCCAAAAGTCCGCCAACAAACTTTAAGGTAATAATTAATTATTATTATTGGTATTTTAGATTTTTACGGTATTTTTATTTTTTACATATTAAACATTATACACTTTTGTATTTTAAACCTGATACATATAAAATATTTTTACGTTAATTATTATTATTAGTTTCTGTCTGTTTTGGTAACTTTCTGTTAGCTGGTCGTAGGTCTCATATAAATGGCACCGACAGAATAACAACGCTGCGGAAATTTTTGCTGTTGCATAATGCTGAGTAGGTTTAGGCCTTTTCCTTGTGTTTCCGTTTTTTTATCTGTTGTTGTATGGAGCGTAGCAACGAATATAACGACTGCGTGGCCTAGTGGTTAGTGCATCAGACTTCTACGCCGCGGGTCCTGGGTTGAAATCCCAGCCAGAGCCAACATTTGTGCAAAAACATAAAAAGGTTTGGTTTTGCGGGTTCGGTTGTGTTGTACATGTGAAATTTATGTCTGTAAAACGCACCCACGATACAGGAGTAATAAAAAGAATAAAGATCTTTTCTTTATTCTTTCTTTCTTTCTAGTGTGGTGCCACACTGGGTATTTCTGGGTGACACAGCATTTGTTATGGGCAGACGTTGCACTTACCAACATGATAACTATTCACTCGTCTCGTCGCTTTCTACGGAAAAAAATAATTAATTATAACGTGGTTCATTTGTGGGCTTATGAGTTACTCGTACCTAGTCGCAACTTTACGACAAATTACTTTGACCTTGAAAGTGTAATACGTAAATTGTTGTAAAACCAAGTTCCCGACAGATGTTACGGTGTTAATTTGCATTCCGTATTATTGTAAATCGCGCTTCCAATATGGCCACTATTAGCGAAAACTCTGCCAATAAACAACTATTGACAAACAATGGCCAAAGTTGCGAACTCAACAGCGACTTATGCGAAATCGGATCAAATAACACAGCAGCGATTCTAACGGAGAATGGCCGTTTTGGGAAAATAGGACAGTGTCCGGCGGACACTTTTTTTTGTATTTATTATAATAGAAGAAAGTGCAAGTAAGAGTCATAGTGACATATATAATAGACTTTAACCGAGGATTGGTTCGACCCTCTCTATTTTCTAAAAAAACTATGAATTCTTCAGTCTTAAAAGTTCTTAGACGTCATTCATGTTTTTTTAAGTAGTGGTATAAAAAATATGCCGTGATGAAGGAAAGATTTTTTTTATTTGATAGAAGTGACACAACGAGCAAAACGTTCACCTGATGGTAAGTGCAACGTCTGCCCATAACACATGCTGTGTCACCCAGAACATTTCTGTGTGACACCACAATGCGCCCGTCACCCTGAGACACCAGTTCTTAAGTCTCATATGCCTAGTGATTGCGCTAGCTCACAGTGCCCTTCAAACCGAAACACAGTAATGTTTGCACACTACTGGCCCTGGGGTGGTATCTACCTAGACGGATTCCTGCATAGGAATCCTACCACCAGTAAAATTAATTAATTAATTTAATTTGCTAAGATGCGCATGCAAAATATAAAATGATGTATATTACAAGTGATATTGACTCAACGACAGTCCGCCGCCACCATTTTATATTTCGGATGCGGATCATAGCTAATTAACTTTCTTTCCTTCATTTCATTATTGTTGAGAAATACAATTTGTAATTCACAGCAGCACTTCCGTTGGAATAGATACACGTGAATCGGAAAGGACGTACTCTGAATTACCACCGGCTTTACAGCCTCGTAAAGGCCGCAATAGCCTTTGAGCGGCAGAACGAAAAACCCTACTGTCATGCAATTTTGATTTACTCGCTTTGCGATACTCTGTGGTTTTTTTATTGGATACAGTGACGAGACGAGCAAAACGTTCACCTGATAGTAAGTGAAACGTCTGCCCATGACAGATGCTGTGTTACTCCGAATATTTCTGTGTCTCAAATGCCCAGTGATTACGCTAGAGTAATCACTGGGCATATGAGACTTAAGAACCTATGTCTCAGGGTGATGGGCACAGTGTAGTGTCACACAGAAATTCAGGGTGACACAGCATTTGTTATGGGCAGACGTTGCACTTACCATCAGGTAAGCGTTTTGCTCGTTTCGTTGCAGAATAACTGGCCCTGAGGTTGTACCTACCTAGACGGATTCCTGCATAAGAATCCTACCACCACATTACTGGTGCATTTCGGTATGAAGGGCATTGTTAGCTAGCGTGAATATTAGGTACTAGCTAATGCTCGCGACTTCGTCCGCTTAGATATAGGTTTTTTAAATATCGCGATAGGAATTACTTGATTGTCCAGTATAAAATGTATCATATGTCCGTCTCCAGGATGCAAGCTATCACTGTGGCATATTTCGTCAAGATCGGTTCAGGGGTTGAGCCGCGAAAAGGTAACAAACAGACAGAGGGACAGAGAGAGTTACTTTCGCATTTATAATATTAGTATGGATATCTAACTTAAGAATTACTGTATCAGTGTGATGAGTGCAGTATGGTGGCACTCAGATTGTTTTCGGGGTGACATTTCTTATGCAGGCATAGGTTGCATTAGCTATTGGGAGAACGAATTGCTCGTCTCATCACGTTTTTCCATTAAGCAAACCATTTTGTAAGGGATACTTTATACGTATTAACAATGAATCCTGGGAGTGTCGTAAAAGTCGGCTATGGGTGGCAGTTCGCAAGCAGAGGTGAAATCCATTGTGAGCGGCCACCACGGGCCAGCCTGACGCCACAGGCCGACCATGTGGCCTCCTCTTAACTTCACCGTGGGTGATTTAGCCACAGTTACTAAGCCTCCCTCCCTCGCCACGTAACGAAAACCCACGGATGGGGAGATGGGACATGCCGTCTGGTACTGCGATCACCAGTTCGCCTGCCAAGCTTGGTGATTAAGGCAAATCCACCGCCACCAAACTGACCCCATTCACACCAGCTAAGACTACAATATTTACTGATGGTAATTGCCAACCAAGAACACCAAAAAACCAGAAAGTTTCTGTGTGATATCAGACTGCGCTCGCCACCCTGAGACATCAGTTCTTAAGTCCCATACATACATACAGTCACGCCTTTTATCCGTAAAAGGCGTGACTATATGTATGTTTGCAGATGCCAGTCACGTAGCCCGCTTTTCTCCATCGCGGGAAACGAGACGTAACGTGTGGTGAAACACGTCGCCGCCATTTTGGTATGAGTCAAAATATCTTACTCTCCATTGCATTTCCACGAGTATAGTGACAGCATTGCATATTATGATGTTACTCTGCACGATTAAAGGCAGTCCGTACAACGCCTTAGTCAACTATTACGACTCCTAAGAAAGGGAAAGAAGTATGTGCTATTCTACTCTGCCGGACACCTATCGGCTCAAGTCTAATACGCTCAGTAGATCTCACTAGATCTCGGTGCCTTTCAGACCGACACATCGTAATGTTTGTACAATCGCATTGCCAGTTGTTCTGCTGCCTTGTGGCCATTACTGTCTTCATCAAGGGTATTATAGTTAGTGAAACTACGAACATTTAACTGTTGTTTCGGGACAATAGCAATGCAGTGCCGAGGTTCTGTGTGATCCTGCGAATGTTATGGTCAGGCGTGGAAATTACTATCAGGTACTTTTGTCTTAAAAACAACCTTAGAACTTAGAAATGTAGAGGAATTATTCTAATAATACTAAAGTATTTGAGAGCAGCTGTGTAATTGGAAAATTTTACATCGTTACGTTATTCCCACAAAGGCAATCAAAGGGCGCCCTCGAGTAAGAATTATAATCAATTCATGAATATGCAGATGGGTAATTAGAAGGTACCTTTTACTGTTAGCATTATGTCACCAGAACTCGTATATCGACGCTCGTAACAATTTCAATAGTTAAAACTTTAGAATGTCATTTATTTTTGCGATATGACTGGTCTTAATTATGAAAAAAACCCTCAAGGCGGCAGGGGATCAAGGGATTTACTATATCCACTTAGGTACCACTGCAGTAGTGGGATTTTTTATTGGATAAAGCGACGAGATGAGCAAAACGTTCACCTAATAATAAGTGCAATGACTGCCTATAACAAATGCTCTGTCAACCAGAACATTTATGTGTGTCGCCACACTGCGCCCGTCACCCTAAGACATCAGTTCGTAAGTCTCATATGCCCAGTGATTACACTAGCTCTCAGTGCCTTTCAGACCGAAACACAGTAATGTTTGCAGACGACTGCTTTACGACAGAATAAATGGTATGTTGACAACGTTATGTTGTCTGTTTAAAGGGCACTGTACCTTGTATAATTATTACTCACTGTACCTTGTATAATTATTACACTGTAATAATTATACAAGGTACAGTGCCCTTTAAGCAGAGCAGAGCCTATGAGACTTAAGAACCGATGTCTCGCAGTGACCAGCCCAGTGCGTTACACAGAGCTTTGGATTGCTCAGTTGTCAGACACTAAGACTGGTATGGGTGTCCTTACCATCAGGTGTGACCGCTTACCTCCATATTATTTATGTTGGTTAAAGAGACGATAAACGTTCACCTTATGGTGAGTGCAACAATTGCCCATGACAAATGCCGTGTAACTCAACATATTTCTGTGTGACACCACGCTGCGCGGGTCACCCTGAGGCATCAGTTCTTAGTGTCATATGCATAGTGATTAATCTAGCTTTTAGTGCTCTTAAAACCGATGATGTTTGTATACTTTATTATAGAAGACGAGGGGCAAACGAGCAGGTCCCTTAGTCGTATCTGCTCGGAACAACCGCTGGCGGAAGCAGATTCCTTAAATTGGTTTAAAGTGGTTGAGAGAAAAACGCACTGTAGTGGAATGCCAACAATCCAGGTGGTGACGATGAAATTTTAAGTTGTGCGATGGTGAAATTCAACGGATTAATAATACAAAGAGATACAATTCATCAAACATCTCTTCGCAAAGCCAGTGGATCAAGCCGATTAAATAGAACATAGTCGTCGACGATTCGAGCCGCTCTTCGTTGAACGCGGTCAAATGGAAGAATCTGGCACTGGGGTCCCCCTGCCCAGATGAGAACATATATAAAGTTGCAAATGGTGGGCCGGCATGAAGTACTGTCGCGCTCTACTGAGAACGCCAAGCTTTTTAGAGGCCCATTTGGCCTTACCTACAAAGTTACCGCGAAACTGACCGTTGCTTGATATGCCGACGCCAAGGATTCCGATACGGGCTGAGGCAACGAGGGGAGTGCTCTCGAAATGAAGGGTTTCTTTTTAGCGGCAAACGCGCAGACTTCTGCCTTGTTAGGGTTAAACTGGACTGAATAGCCCGTGGATTGAGACGATCGGAACGAACTCGGTCGTTGATGATTCGATCCGCTCTACGTTGGATTCGTTCAAAAGGAAGCAGCAGTCACTGGGGTGCAACGCCCAGAGGTGTGAATAGTATTCCACGTGAGGTAAAATTTGTGCCTTGTAAAGTTGCGCTGCTTATCTTCACCAGCAGCATAATTCTTAATAATATATGTTATAATATATTATAAATAAATTCATAATTGCAACGTAATTCGTCGTAGTTTCGTAACTAAACATGACTCCCAATGGATTGACGCTGAATATTAATCTTTCTAATTGATTGCGTCTGAATATTGAACTTTCTCATTGATTGTCGCTGTATATTGATCTTCCTAATTGATTGCCGCTGTGCAAAATGATGAGGTTGCTTGGGGACATATAATTATTTTTTAGTAAAGGTATTCTATGCAGTAATCCGTCTAGGTAGGTACGACCCGAGGGCCAGTTATTCTGCCGTGAAGCAGTAGTGTGGAAACATTACTGTGTTTCGGTTTGAAGGGCACTGTGAGCTAGCGTAATCTTTGCGCCTGTGAGACTTAAGAACTGATGTCTCAGGGTGACGGGCGCAGTGTAGTGTCATACAGAAATGTTCTGGGTGACATAGCATTTGTTATGGGTAGACGTTGCACTTTACATCATGTGAACGTTTTACTCGTTTCGTCACTATAACCAACTAAAAAAAAGGTATCGCTATAATAAACGGTGGTAGACTGTTTAAGACTGTAAAAAGAGAAACAAATTCTTACGTTATCCAATACCATTTTCTTCTATTAAAAAAAAACTACAACATTATAGACTTCCACACCTATTCAAACCTTTGCTATCGTGACGGTTTTCTATTAAAAATTATTTATTTAATGTTTCAAACATTGTTATGTGTTAACTTATATTAGTATTTTAAATTTTTAAAGGTTTTCGTTCATAAAATTTTACCTTCACTAAGATTTCTCCTGTGCGTGTGTGTTTTGGGCGTCAATTTCCCATGCATACACACCCAGACAAAGGCCAGTAGCAACTAGCAACATTGGGGAGAAATTTCATGATGCCAATCGCTTAGCCACTGAGCCGACAGAGCCGGTCTACCTAAAGATTCTACCAAGCAGATGATAAAATATAAGTTCTGTATGGATGACAGAATTACTCTATTCATATTACTATTTTAATGGTGGTAGGATTTCTATGCATCCGTCTAGGCAGGTACCAGGGCTAGTAATTCTGCCGTGGAGCAGTAGTGTGCAAACGTTACTGTGTTTCGGGTTGAAGGGCCCTGAGAGCAAGCGTACTCACTGTGCATATGGGACTTAAGAACTGATGTCTCAGGGTGACGGGCGCATTGTGGTGTCACACAGAAATTTACTTATCATCAGATGAACGTTTTGCTCGTTTCGTTAACTTATCCAATATAAAAATAATATAACAAAAGTCATGGCAAAATAAACTGCTACGTTCCTGTTCTTATTACTCAAGCGACTGTTCGCGAGAAACATTGGTTGATGTGTTTTACTTTTCAATCGCAAGCGTGTTTTCGCTTACGTATTTTATTTCTATAAAAAAAAGTAAAGTTTCTTCCTATAAATGTCCCACTGCTGAGCACTGGCCTCCTCTCATTTCTGAGAGGGTTTTGGAGCTAGGAAGAATCCGCCACGCTGCTCCAATGCGGGTTGGACTTCACATGTCTTCGAAATATTTTTTATTCCCCAGACATGCAGGTTTCCTCACGATGTTTTCCTTCACCGCCGAGCACGTGGTAAATCAGCACTTAAAATTGCAATTAACAATTTTAGTGGTGCCGGCACCGGGAATCGAACCCAGGTCACTCTATAATTCCCCTACATTTCGTAAAAAAAAACACGAGCGGAAACTTTAGTGCTGACCCTAAAATCATGAAAAGAAAAAAAAATACATTAGAACAATACGCCATTAAGGGATGAATGTAATGAAAATAAACAAAGATCTCCGCAACGAGAGCGCACATAAGTGAAATTTTTCCTTTGTAAAGAGAACAGCTAATGAAACTAATCGAGACGGACGTTATATCGGCATATTTTCCTCCTCGTCATTAATCCGTACAAAGGGCAGCCCTAATGATCTCGGACATTTTCATGAACATATTTTTCAATATCATATAGACACAAAGTGAAATATACGTCTTATCGGTGGTGAACAATGTGAAATCACGTTTTGTAATATTAATTTATAATGAGATATTTATTTCTTATATTTACGCGAAGTCATTGAAATAGAATTAATTTTACGGATTTTATCGCGTTTAATTTTAACTATTTATAACTCAACGTTGCGAGCGCTTTACAGCACCCATGATCACGGGAGGACTGAGGTGACAGATGTCCTGATGTCATAGTTAACCCAGAGTACCTTCAGCTTTTAATTATGATTTTTGGTCCGATCTACGCAGAAAGTGCTAACTGTGTCTTGAAATCATGCAGAGGTATGCTTGGGTTTTGATTTAATTTTATTAATTATAGGATCCCAAGCTTACAGCTTTGGATTACAAGAAATCCGCTTCAAGATATAGCCAATCTTGTCTGTGACTCTCCAGACATATGGTAGAACAGCAGGTTCATGCTCAACTGTGGCCGGTTTCATTCGGTCACTGCGACGTAGGCGCGGAGCTCGAACCTCGTTGTCTTGCAAAACTTGCTTGACATACTGAAGCTCGGCGGCCAGGTGTTTGCTGTCACAGATCCCTTGTGCTCTCTGAAACAAAGATTTACCCACGGTAGCTAACTGTGATGAATAGTGGTGAGATTCACACTTAAAATACCTGTGAGTTATGGAGTTTATGTGGTCTAAAAACGCAGTTACTTTATCAGAAGGTAAATCTGTGAAAGTGTCATCTACGTACCGCTTGTAGAACCTTGGATTTACTGGAGAAGTACGGATGGCTTTCTCCTCAAAGTCTTCCATGAATATGACAGCAACAATGAGAGATATTGGTTAGCCCAACGCCACACCATCTACTTGCCTATAGTATTGTTCCTTCCACAATACGTAGCCAGATGTTAGGCAACGTCTAAGTAATTCTGCATGATCTACAGGCATGTTGTTCTCTGTTTTCTTCCTAGTTACAATCGAGATGCAGTCTTCTACAGGCAGACATGTAAATAAAGACTGGACATTAAAACTGACCACAGTTACATTGTCAGTAAGATGTACTTCACTGTTGACCGCATGAAGAATCTCTAGCTATGTGAGCTATTCAAAGGACAGTGGTTGGTGTTTCTCTGTGGAATAGGCTCCGTAACGATGATCCAACAGACCTAATGTAACTGACACAGTCTTAACAATCAGCCAGCTGATGTGGTGGGCAATGGGTCGACATATATCCCATAGAACCAGTAACAGTTGAAGAAGAAATTTTCTGAATGCTAACCTCGTACTGGCAGCTTTGGGTCGCACTAAACAAGCTGGACGAACAGTTGCTTACCACGGAGACAAGTGACCTGTTAATGATGGTTATTAGTATTTAACTTATTGTAAACATGTCGGCGCACGTGCATTAAAAGTTATTCGACGATCACGTCAGCGATGTGACGTCAGTACTCGCTCCCCACCGCTCCACTGGTTTAAAAGGCCTCGCTCGGCGCCCGATTGGGGCATTCGTTGTGTGACTTTTGAAGCGTATAAATGTCTGACTTTATTTATTTTCTGGGGAAAATTAATTGACTTAGTGTACCGTGTTATTTTGTATATTTGATTATAATAAGGATTATGAGTAATGCTGGTGGTTTTACGGGTTCTGTTCCCCTCCTCTTACAAACATACCTTTGCTGTAGTTATTGTCACATCTAAATATGTCTTATCTCGTAATTAAGAGGCAATTTTAAGGGTTTAATTAACAGACTTCGACATCTATAACGAATATTCATATGGACATTTGATAGTGACATAAAAATATTAGTACATATGATTACGTGATGCACAACCAAAAAGACACGATGATAAGACAAAACGGCTTCGTCGTTTTGGGTTGTCGTATGGCATAATTTTATTGTGTCTTAACTTTAACAGGGTTTAAAAACGACCACTTCATTTTTTTTTTCTTCGAGAATTTATTCTGGTGTCAGAGAGCTGTCGCCGTCGTAGCTCAGGGCCATCGCCCAGGAATATCCGCAAACGCCAGGGGAATAGCGCTCTTTTCTTCAAGGTCCCGTAGTCGCCGGCAGCGTCGCGTTTTGGGACTGCGTTTGAACCCATTAAAAAGCGGCTAGTGGCAGCATATTGCACAGTAACAGAAAATTCCTAGAAAAGCTCATAGTGTTGCAATGACGACTATCAAGATGATGACAATGGAATTTTGCGTTACACCGTAATGTACGGTCGCGGTACTCAGCGGCGGTAATTTGTAGTTAAAAAAGTTAAATAACTTAATTAAATAAAAACGAGGGAGGGATGATGATAATTATACAGAATTATATTAAAATGTCATTTAGTTCACTATATATTCTAGTTTGAGCTTATCGCGTCTAATCCATCATTGTCCAAATAGAGACTGTTAAACGTAATTGAGCGCGGCCATTTTGCGGGCAATGGGACATTACTTGCGCGACACCCGATATATATTCACCATATATCATGAAATCGATGTCCTAAAGGGACAACGGAGTGAATCGATTTCTATGCGCCTCATTGCTGGGTCAGTACAATCATGGTGTTGAAATGTTTTTTATGAGTATTTACATGGACCCTTTCTATGTCACTTAAAGACTTATTATTTTTATGTTATTTTTATTGGAAAAAGTTACGCGACGAGCAAAACGTCCACGTGATTTATATTGTATTAGTAGCATCGTATTCGTATATTATATCATATAGTATTTAGGTATGTTCATATAAGTGTGTGACTGTATATACGTATATTTTTTAATAATATTCTATTATTTTTAGTAACCGTCTTCGCTGTTTACTCGCTGCCCTAAGGTTGCCTGGCAGAGAATTCTTTTAGCATTGAGTCCTTTGTTCCTTTAATTATTGTAAGACTCAATAAAGTATAAATAAATAAATAATTGCAACGTTTGCCCGTAACTAATGCTGCATCACGCTAAGACATCAGTTCTTAAGTCTCATATTCCCAGTGATCTCGCTAGCTCTCAGTGCCCTTCAAACTGCAACACAGAAATGCTTGCGCACTACTGTTTCACGGCAGAATAACTGACCCTGAAGTGGTACCTACTTAGACGGATTCCTGCATCCTACAACCTCGGTGTTATGGTACCATCGGTAATGTTGCTTTCCACCATCTGTTTGTGGGGGTTTGGTATCGGCATATTCAGATGGATTTTCTGCCATTAGTGGATCGCCAAAGCCTCGTCTATCAATCAGCAGAGCACACCACACAAATGAGGTCGACTTTTGAAGAATAAGTTTATGTATTCATCTGCACTCCTTTTTTTTATTGCATAAAGTTATGAAACGAGCAAAACGCTCACCTGATGGTAAGTGCAACGTCAGCCCATAACAAATGCTGTGTCACCCTGAAAATTTCTGTGTGACACTACACTGTGCCCATCACTCTGAGACATAAGTCCTTAAGTCTCGTATTCCCCAGTGATTACGCTAGCTCACAGTGCCATTCAAACCGAAACACAGTAATGTTTGCACACTACTGCTTCACGGCTGAATAACTGGCCCTGGGGTGGTACCTACCTAGACGGATTCCTCCTCGTCCTCCGGACGTTGCACTTACCATCAGGTGAACGTTTGCTTGTCTCGTCACTATAACAAATAAAAAAAATGCAGCTATTCATCTACAGATACCAGCGCAGTGCCAGATATTCTGACGTCTAGCGTTAGTGTACAGATATTCTGACGTCTAGTATTAGTGTACAAACATTACTGTGTTTCGGTCTGAAGGGCACTGATAGTTAGTGTTATTACTGGGCATATGAGACTTAGGAACTGGTTCCTCAGGGTGAGGGGCGTAGTATGGTGGCACACAAAAATATTCGTCACTTTCTGCAATAAACGTCACTAAAAATACCATTCCTTGTTTCCATACAAAATGCTCAATGTATCGCGAAGTAAATTTGTTATAACATGTCTTTATCGACACCACCTCTCCCTTACTGATTGATTAAGCCGGGAATCAATTTACCGGGTTATTGGGTAGCGTAATGTCACGGATTATGAACGATATAAGTATATTTTATTAAGAAGGCTTATTATAATATTATTATTATAATATAATATAATAATATAATATAATATTCTATTATTATTATAATATAATATTAGAGCCGTGGTAGCTCAGGGGCTAGGCGCTTTAAATTTCATAGTACGCGAGTGACCTGGGTTCGATCCCCGGTGCCGGCACCACTAAAATTGTTAATTGCAATTTCAATTGCTGATTTACCACGTGATCGGTGGTGAAGAAAAACATCGTGAAGAAACCTGCATGTCTGAGAAATAAAAAATATTTCGAAGACATGTGAAGTCCGCCAACCCGCATTGGAGTAGCGTGGCGGCTTCTTCCTAGCTCCAAAACCCTCTCAGAAATAAAAGGAGGCCTGTGCTCAGCAAGGGGACATTTAAAGGCTGAAACTTTACTTTTTTTATGATAATAATGGGAATGAGGTGATCGCTGCCAAGCTATTTCTACAACTTTATAATACTGCTGTAACTGTATATTATTTTGGAAATGACTTTAAAAAATCTTCCCAGGATAGAGGCATTTCTTTGCGAACCAGAGAAGCTTAAAAATTAAGTTCAGTAAGTATTATGTAAATGACCTATATTAAATAAAAAATATTCTATTCTATTCATGTTCAACATAATAGATATGTTGAATGTGGTTTTTATTATTTTTTATCAACCTTCTTAACTCATAGGATGTTTGCCTTTTGATTTTCGTAGTTCGAATTTCGACGAATGGGATAACTAAATTGTTAGTAACAATATACAACTTCGCCGATGGGTGTCCGGCAGAGTAGAATAGCACCTACGTCTTTCCTACCGAGGTGTCGTAAGAGGCGACTTAGGTATTGTGCGGACAGCCTTTATTCGTGCCGAATAACACAATAATGCTGTCGCTATATTAATATGGTCGCAATGGTGAGTGTAGCGAGATCTATGTCGCCACATGAGAAGCTCAAGAAATATTCGGATACGTCCATAATCGCGCTATGAAAGTTTTCTGAGATGCGCACTATATATACAACATCTAAATATTCCTAGTTGGAGGAGACGTCCTCCCCAGATCAGACCACCCGATCTGGCGGGTAGCTACCCTTTTCCATGGCAATATCATTCGCCAAAATGGTGACCCCGGTATGAAAATACGCAGCCAGCTTCTCGGAACCACAGCAATAACGTCATCGGCAGCCATCACAGTCACAGCACCAGACTACTGTCGGCACAACGCGTGCTTCCTAGTCTCTCAGCCACTGAGGATCAACGGCGGCCCCTTCTCCTCAGGCTGACTCCTGCGGCATCAACACTTGTTTCCATACGTCTCGACGCACTGAAGACGTGGACACAGGTTCACCGCAACGCCAGACTGCACCTCATCGCCTGACGTCTCAAGTTCTCCACGCTAAACTACGACTTCCAGTCTCAGCGGGGGAGTGATGTAGCGACATCTATGTCGCCACATGAGAAGCTCAAGAAATATTCGCATACGTCCATAATCGCGCTATGAAAGTTTTCTGAGATGCGCACTATATATACAACATCTAAATATTCCTAGTTGGAGGAGACGTCCACCCCAGATCAGACCACCCGATCTGGCGGGTAGCTACCCTTTTCCATGGAAATATCATTCGCCAAAATGGTGACCCCGGTATGAACATACGCAGCCAGATTCTCGGAACCACAGCAATAACGTCATCGGCAGCCACCGCAGCCACCACAGTCACAGCACCAGACTAATGTCGGCACAACGCGTGCTTCCTAGTCTCTCAGCCACTGAGGATCAACGGCGGCCCCTTCTCCTCAGGCTGACTCCTGCGGCATCAACACTTGTTTCCATACGTCTCGACGCACTGAAGACGTGGACACAGGTTCACCGCAACGCCAGACTGCACCTCATCGCCTGACGTCTCAAGTTCTCCACGCTAAACTACGACTTCCAGTCTCAGCGGGGGAGTGATGTAGCGACATCTATGTCGCCACATGAGAAGCTCAAGAAATATTCGCATACGTCCATAATCGCGCTATGAAAGTTTTCTGAGATGTGCACTATATATAAAACATCTAAATATTCCTAGTTGGAGGAGACGTCCTCCCCAGATCAGACCACCCGATCTGGCGGGTAGCTACCCTTTTCCATGGCAATATCATTCGCCAAAGTGAGCAAGAATTTTCTAACTCGTACCAAAATGGCGGCGAAATTCGCAATACCTCACGTCTCGTTTCCGGGAAGGGGTTGTACGTATGTATGTACATGTTACTAATAAAATATTAAGTTAATGTACAAGTACAGCCGCATGCTGAGAGGTTTTTTTATCAGTACTAAAGGATTCCTATGTAGAAATACGTCTATGAGGTACCATCGCAGTGCCAGCTATTCTGCTGTGAAGCAGTAGTGTGCAAACATTACTATGATTCGGTGTGAAAGACTGATACATAGATAGTGGAAATATTGGACACAGAAGACTTAAGGGTGACGAACGCGGTACGGTGCTCACCGAAATGTTCTGTGTGACACAGCATTTTTTATGGAAGACGTTGCACTTACCATACCATGAATGTTTTGTTTTCGTCCATAACATTTTTTAAGGGTAATTATATGTACAATACAAGTAATTATTGTTAAACCAGCCGTATGGTGGCGGCTTAAGAAAATCCACGACGCCATCTCAACCCGTAGGTGTCGTTAAAGTCGACAGAGGGAAAATAAAAACCAGAAGATGGGCAGCTGCATCTTCCTGGAACATCTGAATAAATAAACTGCGGCTGCGAACTCGCCTGCCGATCGTGGCAACTGTGACAAAATCTCCCCAAAATGAGAGCTGCAAACTTTTGTGGTAATTCATGGGGGAGGCCTATGTTCAACAGTGGACTAGTGATAAGCTGGAAAGAAATTAAAAAACATTTGAAATGCAAAAGAGTTATCGATTGCCATAAATCGTTACTGCCACTGTCCTTTGCAAATGCAAACGGGTTTTAGCCGGCACTACTGTTTATAGGCTGTTATTCGAATATGCACTTTATTACTTAAAACTTGGGTCGAGATCAATATGCAAATGAAATACACTATCAAGCTTCGGTTTTGTCATTGACCGAACAGTGACACGTGGAAACTGACTACGTAAAGCGCAAAACGTGTCATCCCATGACGGAGACTGATGATTGATATCTGCCTGTATGAGATTATACAGATTTTTTTTGGTTTCTTTAATAATTTAAAGCGGGGGCTTTAAATTATTAAAGAAACCAAAAAACGTACGAAAATTTGAAGGGTAGTAAATCGGGCGTTAACACGAAGCGTTATTTTTTTGTTTGTGTTATATATGAAAAATTAATGTATTAATTTCAAATAACGTTCGTAACATGATTGATGTATAATGCTTTATCGAAATATAAATAAATATGAAAGAAAGTATATACATATTTTCTTTATTGTTAGAGACGCGTTTATACAGGGGGTAACACTTTGCCTATTGTATAGCAAAACGTTCACCTGATGGTAAGTCCAACGTCTGCCCATCGCAAATGCTGTGTCACCCAGAACACCTCTTTGTAGCACTACATTGCGCCCGTCACCCTGAGATATCAGTTCTTAAATCTCGTATGCCCAGTGACTATACTAGCTCACAGTGCCGTTCAGAACGAAACACAGTAATTTCTATTTTTTTGCACTACTGCTTCACTAGCCGACGGATTCCTGCATAGGAATCCTTCCACCAGTAAGTGATTCTGTGGCAGTTTAAGGGGTTCTATGTTTGGCAGACGATCTTCGATGAGTTGAAACGATGTTAAGGAAGTAACGTATCCATCATGATATTCGATTGTTTATTGCCTTGTTTGTGGTTTGCGCTCCTACGATCTTATTTCTTACGTCATTTCCTGCCCTGGTTAGTTCGCACGGAAATTACTCTACTTGTTGACTTTTATTGATATCCCCTATAATAAGAGAATTGTATATTTCTTTTAGACCATGTTTAGACTAAGAAAATAATCATAAGAAACGTGGTATTTGTGAGACCATTTTTTTAAAGTCATTTAAGAACACATACAGAGTGCTACTAAGAACGATACACAATTTTCATAATAAAAGTTTAGAGGTTTAGTAATACACCCAGAACTGTGTGGAGCAAGCGTTATAAAGTAAAGTAAAGTAAAGTATGTTCCTCGTAGCTGTTCTAAAGATGACGTAACTATTAAAAAAAACGCCTCGATACGTATCGTGAACTAATTATTTTCGAAAATATTATCTTTACTCT
Source organism: Luehdorfia chinensis (assembly GCA_019845155.1). Lineage (NCBI taxonomy): Eukaryota > Metazoa > Arthropoda > Insecta > Lepidoptera > Papilionidae > Luehdorfia > Luehdorfia chinensis. Next base: position 14,399,261 of record JAHVAK010000103.1, read on the forward strand.
TGTACATTCATAATGGTCTAACACTAGCGTGAAGCAAAATGCAACTAGCGCTATCTTCCTTTAACATTTTCTAAATCTCAAACAGTGTGAAAGAGCCTATCCTAATATCAGGAAAATTCTAGTTTGGGATCATCGTCATCATCATGATTTCAGCCTATAATTAGTCCAAATAATAGTCTACGTTCAGCAGGAACATAGGCCTTCCCGATAGATTGCCACATAAATTTGTGGCTTTCTTTTTAGGAGATTTTGCCTTAGTTACCACGCATGATGGGCGGGTTGGCAACTGCAGTTCATTTCATTCAGATGGTCCAAGAAGATGCTGCTGCCCATCTCCTCTGTCGACTTCAAGGACACTGCGGGATGAAATGGGTGGTAGATTCCCTTAAGCCGCCACCACACGGCATTTTCACATCACCGAGCATGGTTTGGGGTAAGATGATGGAAGTGCTAAGTGTTCGATATTTTTTTTCTCATTACCTGAGCTTATTCATGATTAGATGCCGTTCTTGATTAGTCCTTTTAAAAAAACATTATATGCATGTTCCTGATTGCTTATAAATCTGTTCAAATGTAACAAACTGTCGTCGCTCAAACTGTCTCTATCTAACTTTTTTTATTGAATAAAGTGGCGAGACGAGGAAAACGTTTACCTGATGGTGCAACGTCTGCTCATAACAAATGCAATGTCACTCGGAATATTTCTGGATGGCAGGTGTTTACTGGTGGTAGGATTCCTATGCAGGAATCCGTCTAGGCTGGTACCACCCCAGGGCCAGTTATTCTGCCGTGAAGCAGTAGTGTGCAGGCATTGCTGTGTTTCGGTTTGAAGGGCACTTTGAGCTAGCGTAATCACTGGGCATTTGAGACTTAAAAACTGATGTCTCAGGGTGACGGGCGCAGTGTGGTGTCACACAGAAATATTCTGGGTGACACACCATTTGTTGTGGGCAAACATTGCAGTTACCATCAGGTGAACCTTTTGCTCGTTTCGTCACTTTATGGAGAAAAAAAAAAACCTCACTGCACCCGTCATCGTGAGAAATGGGTTCTTAAGTGTCCAGTGATTACGCTAGCTCTCAGTGCCCTTCAGACTGAAACACAGTAATGTTTGCACAGCACTGTTTCGGGGAAGGTCTATCTAGATGGAAAATAGGGAGCATTTAATCATTACATGTTAAATTGTTAGTTGTCTGTAATAATAGTATATGTGTTTATATATATATGTATGTTTCTATTTACATATTACATGTATGTATTAGATGTGTAATGGTATTAGATATTTAAATATATAATTATTATAATATTATTTTATATTACATTTTTCGTCTTATATTGTTACACCTTCATCAAAATCTCTCCCCTCCATGGGTTGACTGGGAGAAAATGCCTAAAGGCATTAAGTCCGCCCTTTGTATCCATTCTTTGTGTTTAGGAAACAATTAAGATTAATAAATAAATAAATATTAGTAAATAGGTTTCTCAATTCGAAAGTCCACGTAAACAAAGTAGCCAACATCTTGTTTCTCCTAAAATATAGTGGAGTATTTAGACATTTATACCATTGCAGTGAAGTCGCAGAAGCAATTTTAAAAGGAACGAAAAGACGCGCTGCAGGAAACGCGCGCGATAAATTTCAAACTGCGACGTGTGCTTTCCGTGTGAGACTCTTTAGAAGTATTTCAAGATTATTTAATGGCTACTTAGTAAAGTAAAGCGCATGGAATATACAGATACGTTTACAAGAAGTGCTTTAGTACATACAACAATATATCGAAGTCTATTAGCCTGTTTTTTTATTCAACGTCGTACGTTCAACGTAGCAACGTCTCGTCGTCGTTTCAGCCTATCACAAGTCCACTGCTGAACATAGGCCTCCCCCATAGATAGCCACAAAAGTTTGTAGCTCTCTTATTGGAGGGATTTTGCCATAGTTGCCACGCTTGGCAGGCGGATTGGCAACCGCAGTTTATTTATTCAGATGTTCCAGGTAGATGCTGCTGCCCATCTACTGGTTTTACTTTCCCTCTGTCGACTTTTACGACACCCACGGGATGTGACGGGGTGGTAGATTCTCTTAGGCCGCTACCACACGGCGCAACGTCTACCCATAACAAATGCTGTGTCATCCGAGAACATTTCTGTGTGACACATTCCTGCATTAACACATACAACCGGTGGTTCTGCCGTAAAGCAGTAGTGTGCAAACATTGCTGTGTTTCGGTTTGAAGGGCACTGAGAGCTAGTGTAATCACTGGGCACTATGAGACTTAAGAACTCATGTCTCAGGGTGACCTTGTGCTCGTTTCGGCCACATTATCAAAAAAAAAACTTTGAATTGTTTTTTTATCAGTCAATTTTAAAAGTCAAGGACCTGTGTGTGGTTGTCCATATGTCACATAGAATTATAAATATTGTCTAAGTGGTTATTATTGTTAATAGATTAATATTTTTTGTTACTATTGTATTTGCTGCAAGGATAAAATTACCAATTAATTAGATAAAATTCTTATAGTTTTGGCATGTAAGTACTTTTTTAAGTTTTATTTCCTCTTTTAGTGTTTTTTTTTTAATTTTTGATGGCTGCTCGTGAGTTTTGTTTCCGGTTAAGAGCTCAGACAGAAAAACAGTGGTGCAGTTACGTCACTGAAGCATTGGTGGTAGGATTCCTATGCAGGAATCCGTCTAGGTAGGTGCCACCCCAGGGCCAGTTATTCTACCGTGAAGCAGTAGTGCGCAAGCATTACTGTGTTTCGGTTTGAAGGGCACTGTGAGCTAGCGTAATCACTTGGCGTTTGAGACTTAAGAACTGATGTCTCAGGGTGACGGGCGCAGTGTGGTGTCACAGAAATATTCTGGGTGACACAGCATTTGTTGTGAGCGGACGTTTCACTTACTATCAGGTGAACGTTTTGCTCGTTTCGTCACTATATACAATAACAAAAAAAGCCGTGGTAGCTCAGGGGCTAGGCGCTCGCTTTAAATTTCATAGTACGCGAGTGACCTGGGTTCGATTCCCGGTGCCGGCACCACTAAAATTGTTAATTGCAATTTTAAGTGCTGATTTACCACGTGCTCGGCGGTGAAGGAAAACATCGTGATAAAACCTGCATGCCTGAGAAATAAAAAGTATTTCGAAGACATGTGCAGTCCGCCAACCCGCATTGGAGCAGCGTGGCGGATTCTTCCTAGCTCTAAAATCCCTCTCAGAAATGAGAGGAGGCCTGTGTTCAGCAGTGGGACATTTATAGGCTGAAACTTTTTTATAATAAACTTGTAGTATAGCGGGCACTACCGGCTTGGGATAAAAAAAAATAAGGCTGTGCTGAAAATCAGTGTTGCGGGCATCCGTAACTTACACTGAGCGCAGACCTATTCATTGCGTCACACTGTAGTACAAAACCGGTGGCGTATAGTAAAAAAAAAAAATTAGAGGTTACAAACTTTAGTGTGTTAAAGACATTTTTTTTTTAATCTGTTTCCTTTGTATAATTTGGATATTGATATATTGTTTCTAGTTTAGAACTGTTTTTTTTTTGTTTTTTTGCGTTTATTGTTTATTGTAATTATTCACTGTGATGACAATGAATATAAAGTATCTATCATTAGCTAATTCTATCACTAGCTGATAGCAATGAACTAAAGCTATCTATCTATCTATCTATCTATCTATCTAGTCTACTATCTATCTACTATTATCTATATCTAACACTATAGTTAAATATATAACATAATATTAAATAGCAGTTTCCACTAAATTTTAGCATTTATTTTGAAATCACAGACATTAGTGATACACGTGCCAAATGAAATGAAGTTCTATGTCATATACGAGTATAATATGATTTACTCGAAGTTGCAACGGTAATTATAGTGCTCAAGGAGTTTTTTAAATCTTTGTCTCCTACTGTTTGTCGTTCGACAAAAGGCAAAGTTTGCAGAGAGTAGGCTGTATAGTATTTTCATCACTTTTTCTTATTCATAAAAATTTAACCTAACCGAGAATCTACCACCCTATCTCATCCCGTGGGTGTCGTAAAAGTCGACAGAGGGAAAATAAAAATCAAGAGACGGGCAGCGGCATCGTCCTGGAACATCAGTGGCGATATCATGAAAAATTGGCACTTGTAGAAACTTCTGAGAATCTTTCGAGACCGAGACGGCTTGTAGAAGGCAAACTTTTAAAAATTTCAACGAATCGAAATGAACGTCGCCAATATAAAATATTTTGGAGACGAAGTATTTTAAAATGTCTGGTGAAAAATCAAAAAATATTGTAATTTGTTATTAGATTATGTGTATAATCATAGGAAACGAATTTAACATAGTTATCGAAACGACTTTAGGAAGAAGTAGATATAAGCAACGTGAATTATCAAAATACATACATACATAAGATCACGACTATATCCCGTAACGGGTAGACAGAGACTGGGCACTCACTGCAAAAACAGATGACTGCCACAATCCTCGTTTCACCAAAATAATATAATGCACTTGGTGTGATAGGTGGTGAGCCCATCGCCACAATGCGCTGTTGGGTGCACAGTGCAGTTTAATTCCTTACTCGCCTTTTACGAGATCCATTGGATGAGATGGAGTGGTAGTATTCTTTTAACGAGCCGCCACCACACGGCAATTACAATAATGAATAAATAAATTAATTGTCCAGATTCATTATAGTAGTTAGATAAGTGATTCTAGTTCTATAGTTAAATTTAGTGAAACACTTATAACACAAAGCGCAAACAGACAGGGCTAATTTCACAAACGGTCGTGTAACTCTTTATTTCTAAGATAAATATGCTAGTTTGACAGATTCTCTTTAAAGAAACTGTCAAGCCGCCATTATTAATTTTCAGTTAAGAGTTACCTTACCTGACGGATTGTGAAACAGGCATATAATCTTCAAAAAGTAAAATAGATGAATTAAATAGTAATACGTAGTAAAGAAAACAACTGGTGGTAGGATTCCTATGCAGGAATCCGTCTAGCCCTGGGGTGGTACCTACTACCACCCCAGGGCCAGTTGTTCTGCCGTGAAGCAGTAGTGTGCAAACATTACTGTGTTTCGGTTTGAAGGGCAATGAGAGCTAGCGTTCGCCGTGTGGTGGCGGCTTAAGAGAATCTACCACCCCATCTCATCCCGTGGGTGTCGTAAAAGTCGACAGAGGGAAAATATAAATCAGGAACATGGGCAGCAGCATCTCCTGGAACATCTGAATAAATGAACTGCGGTTGCCAATCCGCCTGGCAAGCGTGGCAGCTATGGCAAAATCCCCCCAAAATGAGAGCTACAACTTTTGTGGCAATCTATGGGGGAGGCCTATGTTCAGCAGTGGACTAGTGATAGGCTGAAATGATGATGATGATGATATGAGACTTGAGAACTTATGTCTCAGCGTGACGGCCGCAGTGTGGTGTCACACAGAAATGTTCTTGCCATCCGGTGAACGTTTTGCTCGTCTCGTCACTTTATCAAATAACAAAAAAATATTTATAACTAATAAATATTTTACTGGAAATTTCGTTGCCCCGAAATTTTCTACGTATAAAGCAAACATAGAGAGTGGTGCACCGTAATTACTCGTAGCGTTTTTACCTTTCCGGTGCAAAATGTACGTAGACTATAAAAGTCGAGGAAGTGCGGCTCAACTTTGCGGTCTTGCTTTAAAAGCAGTCAAAGAGAATATTTCTTTGAAAGAGTTCCTTGAAGTTTATTCGCGGTAAATTATTTGTGTTATTTCCTTCGACATAAACATGATACACGTTTATTTCTTTCTGTACATGCCACTAATTGTATTGATAACGCAAGTAAATAAACTGCACTGTTGGTAGAATTCCTAATGATAGATGATAGATGATGTTCTCCTGGCCGATTTCGACCACGGCGATATGATGGTACTTTTGATATTCGTAATATATGAACAAAACAATATGATGATGTGATGTTCTCCTAGCCGATTTCGACCACGGCGACAACTGTCCGACTACTGTCGAGAGCCATCAACTGCGCAGGAGATATTATAGTGCCACAAGTGTACGCGCAAACACAGAGGCACTCACTCGTCCCAACCTACCCGCGCCCGACATAACGTTAATGCGATAAGATCGGAGGCAGGCAGGGATGCTGTGTCAGAAACACGGAGACAAACACAACACAACCAGACCCGAAAACCAACAATTTGTGTTTGAGCACAAATGTTGGCTCTGGCTGGGATTCGAACCCAGGACCTGCGGCTTAGAAGTCAGGTACTCTGACCACTAGGCCACGCGGTCGTCATAGTATTCCTATGCAGAAATCAGTCTAGGCAGTTAGGCGTGGGGTGGTCCAGGGTCAGTTATTCTGCCGTGAAGCAGTACTGTGCAAACATTGCCGTGTTTCGGTTTGAAGGGCACTGAGCTAGCGTAATCAATGGGCATATGAGACTTAAGAACTTATGTCTCAGGGTGACGCGGTGTGGTGCCACACAGAAATATCCTGAGTAACAAGCATCTGTTATGGGCAGACGTTGCATCACGTGAACGTTTTGCTCGTCCCGTCACTTTATGAAATAGAACAAAAAAATTCTGAAATCCGGCTAGGTATCTGACGCGATGAAAGTCACTCGTATTCTGCCGCCAAGAAGTGTGTGCAAAATTACCGTTTCATTCCAAAGGAAACCAATTGCTAGTGTAATTTCTGGAGATATGAGACTTGGGAACTGATATCATAGGCTGACGAGACCACATAATGTTCTGATGACACAGTATTTGTTTTGAGCTGATGTTGCACTTGTCATCAGGTGAGCGATTTGTACGTATCGTCACTTACTTCGTTTTATAAAAAAAAATGTTTTTACTGTGTAGTTTTCTAAACTGATCTAATCCAAGCCGAAATTATAGGCGATAGGTGACCGGCAGAGGGTTTTGGAGCCGGGAAGAGGTCGCCACGCTTGATGCTGTTCCAATGCGGGTTGGCAGACTTAAATGTTATTATTCCTTAGACATGCTGGTTTCCTCGCGGTGATTTCTTTCATCGCTGAGCACGTGGTAATCAGCACTTACAATTCCAGAAGATCGAGCTCAGATCACTCGTGTACTATTAAATTTAAGGCAAGCGCCCGGCCCCAGAGCTACCACCGACTTCTTCTTCTGCCTGTCCTGTAATTATGAACAAAAAACTTTAACAACGCTTTACCTTCTTATATTCGATGTAACAATTCATGCTGTAAGATCGTTGTAAGAAAACGATTGTAACAATCAAAGAAATTTATGAACCATCAATAGAACCGTCCGAGTGAAAGTGTCCGGCAGAGTAGACACCCACATATTTCCTACCGAGCTGTCGTAAGACGCGACTAACATATTGTATGGACAGACTATATTCTTGCAGAGTAACACCATAATATGCAATTCTGTCGCTGTACTGCTCGTGGGAATGCTTCGGGGAGACATGATTTTTTTGACTCGTACTCAAATGGCGGTGATGTGGTTCGCCATCCATCACGGCGTGACTTCAAGTATGTATGTAGTTTTCTAAAACTGACTGCGCCATATCAAAGAGCACTTACGACGCGTTCAAATAAACAACATCTGGGTAGTGGACTGATTGTTAATTTATTTTCTTCTACCGTGTTAGCTCAGGGGCTAGGCGCTAGTTTTAAATTTCATAGAACGCGAGTGACCTGGGTTCGATTCCCGATGCCGGCACCCTTAAAATTGTTAATTGCGATTTTATGTGCTGATTTACCACGTGCTCGGCGGTGAAGGAATACATCGCGAGGAAACCTGCATGTCTGCGAAATAAAAAATATTTCGAAGGTGAAGTCCGCCAACGTAAAAGTATTGGAGCAGCGAAGCGAACGCCTAGCCCCTGAGCTACCACGGCGGTAATAATACACTTTTAGTAATGTAGCAGTAAGTAGTAAAAGTTTGATGCAAATTGTAAGCACGTTGAAGCAATAACTCTTCAATTCTGACTCATCGAAGAGTACTATTTATTGAAATAAAACTGCATTTTAGTTTCCAAGTTTCCCACTTAATAGTGTACGCTCAGGTAGACGTTAACCTGATAATATTGTGGAACATTGTTGCCTGCAAAAACTTACGGGGCTCTTACCGCGAGAACTTGTACTGGACAAAGTTTTGTAAGCTCCACCGAATCGGATTGAATTTTGCATAGACCTAACAAATGTTAGAAGTGGCGACTTTAATTTCTGTTTTTTGTATCAATAAAAAAATAAAGAATATAATCATTCCATGTGTGATCCATCGATAGCTTTATCGATACTCTTCTTTTGCCAAGGCTCAGCTGACAGATTTTTTTTATTGGATAAAGTGGTGAAACTAGCAAGTCATTCAGCTGATGGTAAGTGCAACGGCGGCCCATAACAAATGCTGTGTCACCCACAAAATTTCTGTGAGACACCACACTGTGCCCATCACCTTGAGACTTCTTAAGTCTCATATGCCCAGTGATTACGCTAGCTCACAGTGCTCTTCAAACCGAAACACAGAAATGTTTGCGACAGAATAACTGGCTCCGGGGTGGTACCTACCTAGACGCATTCCTGCATGGGAATCCTGCCACCAGTGAAAAGTGTGTTGGTTATTAGCACAACCCTTAACCTAAGTCGTGGCTGGTTTTCTTTCTGTTACATTTCCAAAGAACTACAGCGGGTGTTTTAGAAAAACTTCTTACGTAAACAAATTATGATATAGATACTAGCCGATGCCCGTGACTTCGTCCGCGTTCTAGGCTTATTAAATATACCGTGGGAACTATTTGATTCTATGGGATATGATGATCATGTTCTCCTAGCAGATTTCAACCACGGCGACAACTTCCGAATAATGTCGATAGCCATCAACTGCGCAGGAGATATCATAGTGCCGCAAGTGTACGCGCAAACACAGAGGCACTCACTCGTCCCAATCTCCTCGCGCCCGATTTAACTCTGATGCTATAAGATCGGAGATAGGCTAGGATGCAGTGTCAGAAACACGGGGACAATCACAACACAACCAGACCCGAAAACCAACTATTTATGTTTTAGCACAAATGTTGGCTCCGGCTGGGATTCGAACCTAGGACACGCGGCGTAGAAGTTAGGTACTCTGACCACTAGGCCACGCGGTCCTGGAGACGGACAAAGGATCCGTCTCTAGGATGCGAGCTATCCCTGTGCCAAATAGTTATGTGTCGTGAATTGAATTAATTGATGTGCCTTCCCAAGTAGTAGTGTTGTAGTGGTGGAGGGTATCTGGTGGCGGTGTTAGTTTGCATGTGCACGCTACTGTGCAATTGTGGGCGGTGATCTTCAAAAACAAAGTAATTTACACCATTATATACATGTTATATAATACGGCTTTAGGCATATAACGCAAGTACAAAGTGATCGCTCGTTTTTAATTTTACCACTCTGATGATGTTCTCCAGGCATGGTTTCTACCACGGCGACAACTTCCGAATATTGTCGAGAGCTGCGCAGGGGATATACCACGAGTGTACGCGCAAACACAGAGGCACTCGCGCGTCCTAACCTCTCGACGCCCGATGCAGTGTCAGAATCTCGGGACTTCTTTCAGAGTCGAAAACAAACAATTTGTATTTTAGCACAAATGTTGGCTCCGGCTGGGATTCGAACCCAGGACCCGCGGCGTAGAAGTCAAGTACTCTGACCACTAGGTAACGCTATGCGATTAAACTGACGGAGAGTCTCCGTGAATTTACAGTGTAATTTTTTGTTAATATAATTTTCGCTGCCCGTAATATTTTCCCCTGACAAGGTCTACAAATTTTTAACTCTGTGAACCTAGAAATGTTTTTTTTTACTCAAAGGAAACAAGAGAACAGTTTCAATGCGCTTAGGTTAACCGATGTAGAATTTGTAGAAATTCGTTTTTAATTTGTTTTTAAAAGATTCGATAATCGATTTATTATTTATCTAAAAATATAGTCAATAAATAGTTATGAAGAGGGTTTAGTAATGGGCAGAAGAGAAATTCTCTCTCTTCTTCTTTTCACATTTCTTAATTCTAGAATCAGGAAGTAGCCACGCTTATGTTTTTATTCATATATACATATATACAACCTTCTCCACATAAGGTGTAGGCAGAGGCCACTAACGTAGCCCACTTTCCGCCCTTGCGGGAAATGAGATGTGACGGGTCGGGCGAACCACGTCGCCGCAATTTTGGTACGATTAAAAAAAATTGGTTGGTAGCTCAGGGGCTAGGAGAGCCGTGGTAGCTCAGGGGCTAGGCGCTCGCTTTAAATTTCATATTACGCGAGTGACCTGGGTCCGATTCCCGGTGCCGGCACCACTAAAAGTTGTTAATTGCAATTTTAAGTGCTGATTTACCACGTGCTCGGCGGTGAAGAAAAACATCGTGAGGAAACCTGCATTTCTCAGAAATAACAAATATTTCGAAGACATGTGAAGTCCGCCAACCCGCATTGGAGCAGCGTGGCGGATTCTTCCTAGCTCCAAAAACCCTCTCAGAAATGAGAGGAGGCCTGTGCTCAGCAGTGGGACATTTATAGGCTGAAACTTTACTTTACTTTACTTTACTTTAAAAAAATTATACTCCCCATTGCGTTCCCACGAGCAGTACAGTGACAGCATTGCATGTTATGGTGTTATTCTGCACGAATAAAGGCTGTCCGTACAATACCTTAGTCGCCTCTTACGACACCTCGGTCTCGGTTTTTTTTTTATTTCATATAGGTGACGGAACGAGCAAAACGTTCACCTGATGGTAAGTGTAACGTCTGCCCATAACAAATTCTGTGTCACCCAGAAAAATACTGTGTGACACCACACAGCGCCCGTCACCCTGAGACATCAGTTCTTAAGTCTCAAATGCCCAGTGATTACGCTAGCTCTCAGTGCCCTTCAAACTGCAACACCGAAATGCTTGCACACTACTGCTTCACGGCAGAATAACTGGCCCTGGGGTGGTACCTACCTGGACGGATTCCTGCATATGAATACGGATACCTACCATACGTGTATGGTAAAATTGTACGCGGCGCTTAAGATTGCTGACCTCGAAAAAATTTTGCTTGCATAGTACAGTCCGGAACACTTGCTAGCGGCAGCAGATTCCACAATGTGGGGGTTCGAGGCAGAGCATTTCTGGTAAAGCACAGTCCTGTAATGCCAGTCATGTGGGTGATGTCGATAAAAAATTGAGCTGCACCGCAATGTGCGATGGAACTTAGATGGTAGGATTCCTATGCCGGAATCCGTCTAGATAGGTACCACCCCAGGGCCAGTTATTCTGCCGAGAAGCAGAAGTGTGCGTGTGAAGCATTACTGTGTTTCGGTTTGAAGGGCAATGTTAGGTAGCGTAATCACTGGGTATTGGAGACTTAAGAACTGATGTCTGAAGGTGACAGGCGCAGTGTGGTGTCACACAGAAATATTCTGGGTGACACAGCATTTGTTGTGGGCGGACGTTGCACTTACCATCAGATGAGCGTTTTGCTCGTTTCATCTATTTCTACAATAAAGAAAAAAAAAAACAGAAAATAATCCAAACAACACCACGGAACACTCCCTGTGGTAAACACACAGCTATCACTATTTATTATCAACTGGTGATTTGCTACGCAGGAATTCGTCAGAAGTACGTACCATTGCAGAGCCAGTTATTCCGCCGCGCACAGTACTTTTCTAAAATTGCTATACATATCTGAAGGGCACTGAGTGCTGGTGTAATTAATGGTTGTATGAGACTTAAGAACTGGCGTTTCAGGGACGGGCGCAGTGTGGCGCCACACACAAATGTTCTTGGTGACGCAGCATTTATTATGTCCAGGCGTTGCACTTAACATTAGGTGAACGTTTTTCGAGACCCGTCACTTTCTTATATAAAACAAGTAAAGTTTCAGCCTATAAAGGTCCCACTACTGAGCACAGGCCTCCTCTCATTTCTGTGATGGTTTTGGAGCTAGGAAGAATCCGCCACCCTGCTCCAATGCGGGTTGGCGGACTGCACAGGTCTTCGAAATATTTTTTATTTCTCAAACATGCAGGTTTCCTCACGATGTTTTCCTTTACCGCCGAGCACGTGGTGAATCAGCACTTAAAATTGCAATTAACAATTTTAGTGGTGCCGGCACCGGCAATCGAACGCAGGTAACTCGCGTACTATGAAATTTAAAGCGAGCGCCTAGCGCCTAAGCCACCACGGCTATTAAAAAAATTAGTAATTATAAAGGTATTAAAAAATGTAAATAGTATCAGTCAACTCTACCGTGTGGTAACGGCTTAAGAGAATCTACCACCCCATCTGACCTCTTGGAATATCTGAATAAATAAACTGCTGTTGCCAATCCGCCTTCTAAGCGTGGCAACTATAGCAAAATCCCCTGAGAATGAGACTTACTAACTTTTGTGGCAATCTGTGGGGAAGGCCTATGTTCAGTAGTGGACTAGTGATGATGATGATGATGATGATCAGGCAACTCTAAAGTAGTTTCAGATATCTTCTTAGTAGTTACGTGAATAATGACCCCAAATGGACACCTTGTAGAACACAACCCTTGAAATATCATATCATAGTTGAAACTTTTCACATATACGAAATACTTTACGTGTGTAAAGGCCATTTGCAAAGTTCATTGCACGAAGTTCGAGCGAGTTCGAAAGTCGTACAGTTCAGATTTATATTGAGAACGTGGTGGTCAGTGTCGAACTGGCAACGTAAATAACGTCGGCGAATAACGGACCGGCGTCGAAGATGGATGCACGTTTGGACGGAATGGATCGGAACTTTAAAATCATTTATTTTGCTTTGAGTTACACAGTAACTCACATACATACGTATCATCATCATCATTTCAGCCTATCACTAGTCCACTGAACATATGCCTCCCCCATGAAAGTTGCCACAAAAGTTTGTAGCTCACATTTAGGGGGGATTTTGCCATAGTCGCTTAGCGGGCGGGTTGGCAAACGGAGTTTATTTAATCAGATGTTCCAGGAAGTTACTGCTGCCCGTCTCCTTTTTTTAGCTAGTTTTTATTTTCCCACTGTCGACTTTAACGACACACAAGGGATGAGATGGGGTGGTAGATTCTTTTAAGCCACCACGACACGGCACATAGATACGCCTTTTTCCCATAAAAGGGGTAAGAAGAGGCTACTGATGCAGCCCACTGTTCGCTCCCATGTGAAACGGGACGTCACGGGTGGCGAACAACGTCGCCATTGTAACGTTGCATCTTAATGCACCTGATATCATTATTTTTTTTAAAAAAACCAAAATTACCAAATTCTAATATACTTTAATTCGCGTACATTCCCCTACTTCGGACCCCTAATTCGGAAGCGCTCGGCATAACTCGGAGGCGCGACCGCTTCCCCGTTCGTGCCGATTTTAAACAGTCAACGTTTCTCCGGGCACTGTGCTGTGAGCTACTACAAAGCAACGACCGCACCACCTTTTATAAAATATTGTCACATTTAGATTAAGTGCTATTTGATTCCGCTGGGGTGAGTTCTCATTTGATTATAGCCTAGTTAATTATAAAAATGTAGAAACTGTTCTGCTTTTAACCTTTTATGCTGGGGCTGCTTAGCGTTAGAAGTGTGTAATGTAAAGGGGGGTACTGAGTCGTGTAGGGTCTATGAAAAACTATAGCAAGCCTACGCTTACCAAGCTAAGCAACCTAACGCTTGCCTCCATCTGGCTTCCAGGATCCACTTACCCTCAACGATAGCCGTACACTATCGGCTAGATTATTCGGCCACGATTACCTGCACGCCGAGTCTACAATTGTGCCGAGAGGCTAGCTGCAAGGCTACGGGAGACAGCTGCTGGACCAAATCACCCTACGTCAGGCCAGTCACCCCATTTGCAACTCTACTCCACTGTTGTGAGCGGAAGTAGGACAAATAAATAATTATTAGATTAGATTATAGATTAGATATTAAAGTAATTATTTTCTTGAACCCCCTACCTACCTTCTGAACCAGCCTACCGGTTACACCATTTTATTAAGAGTCAAAAAAAATCGTACTTCCCATTGCGTTCCCACGAGCAGTATAGCGACAGCATTGCATATAATTGTAAACGAATAAAGGCTGCCCGTACAATGTCTTAGTCGCTGGAAACCGTTCCTCTGTAAGTTACCCAGTAACGGACAAATGCCGTATATTCTAAAAATACTTTTTCCACGTGCTTTATGATCTAAGGAGATGACAGCTTAAAGCTGTCACTCGTACAGAGATGTCAGAGAAATTGCGACGTCATTACGCCGAGGACTTCGCATATTGACATACATTTGATTTATTTCTCACTGGTCATTTATTTTTCACTGGTGGTAAGATTCCTATGCAGGAATTCGTCGAGGTAGGTACCATCCCAGGGCCAGTTATTTTGCCGTGAAGCGGTAGTTTGCAAACATTACTGTGTTTCGGTTTGACAGGCACTGTGAGCTAGCGCATTCACTGGGCATATGAGACTTACTCGTAAGAACTTTTCGAAGAACTTTTTGAAGTACTTTTTAAGCAATTTTCTGGGTGACACAGCATTTGTTTTGGGCAGACGTTGCACTTACCACTGGTGAAAAAGTTTTGCTCGTTTCATCACTTTATCCAATAAAAAAAATCTTTTTTATGTGAAACTCCTTTGGGAACAAGGAGAGTAAAATTTCAAAGTAGAATTTGAGTGCAGCGTTTCCGTGCGACGTGTAGCGTTATCTGTTGTCTCACGAGAAACATTGGAAATATCTCATATGTCCAAAATCGCGCTATTAAAGTTTCTGAGATGCAAACTATATACGTAGGATATATAGAGATGCAAACTATTTACTGGTGGTAGGATTCCTATGCAGGAATCCGTCTAGATAGGTACCACCCCAGGGCCAGTTATTCTGCGGTGAAGCAGTAGCGTGCAAACTTTACTGTGTTTCCGTTTGAAGGGCACCGAGAGCTAGCGTAATCACTGGGATTATGAGACTTAAGAATTGATGTCTCAGGGTGACGGGCGCAGTGTAGTGTCACACAGAAATGTTCTGGTTGACATAATATTTGTTGCAACGTCTACCCAAGACGTTGCACTTTACATCAGGTGAACGTTTTGCTCGTTTCGTCGCTCTATCCAATAATAAAAAAAGGATCTGAAGATTACTGGTTCTTGGAGACATCTTCTCACTGCTTGATCCCCTGGTGGATCAGACCATCCTACGTGGCGAGTAGCTACGGTTTTATTTCTGCCAAACCGCGTCTCTGGCATTCTTAATTAATAATTATCGATTATTTAATAATAAATACTCAGCAGAGAGCAATATTTTCTTGCTTTCTTCTTGCCTTGTCTCTGTTAACATACTAGTAAGTCGGCGACGGTTACTTGGCGGCTGTTGCTTATTGTAGTCAATATCACTTTATAATGCCTTGTTTTGATGTTAAACACGTTTCGTGTTCTCGACATCGGTGGTTGTTTTTTATTGTATAAAGTGGCGTAACGCGCAAAACGTTCACCTGATGGCAAGTGCAACGTCCGCCCACAATAAATGCTGTGTCAACCAGAATATTTCTGTGCGACACCACACTGCGCCCGTCACCCCGCGACATCAATTTTTAAGTCTCCAATGCCCAGTGATTACGCTAGCTGTCAGTGCTCTTCAAACCGAAACACAGTAACGTTTGCACACTACTGCTTCACGGTCGATTAACTGGCCCTGGGGTGGTACCTACCTAGACGGATTCCTGCTTAGTGGTAGTGTTGTAGTGGTGGAGGGTATTAGTTTGCTTGTGTACGCTTTTGAGTGAGGGCGGTTTATATATTTTTAGTTTGCTCTTCAAAAACTAGGTGATACATAACATTTTACATTTCGCATGTGGATCTAAACAAATTAACTTTCTTTCCTCTATACTCGTAGTGTTGAGTTTTTCAACCATATAGAAAATGTTAATAATAAGCAAGAGAAAATGTAATATTATATTTTATATTACAGTCTTTTATATTTATAGTAGTTTTGTATTTTTTCTCTCTTTTTTACTGTTGATTGTTATTATTCTATAATGGCATTGTTGTTTTTTTTATGACAGATTTATTTTACTTATTGTTTTAATTTTTCCGTGTCTTGTTTGCAATTATGTCTGTATTTCTTGTGTGAGTGCTCCAAATAAACTTCTGTTTCTTTCTTCTTTCTTTCTAATTAGTTACGTTTTGTTTTCAAATACACGTTACACTAATTTAAATACTTATTCAGGATTTGTATTTCAGATAGACTCGTGACGTAGTTCGTCGTTCGAGCTTAGTGAGCAGTGGCTCGATAAAACCCACGGCGTACGAGTAAATAACGCCCGCAACTAACGGAGCCGTGTGGTGGCGGCTCGTTAAATGAATACTACCACTCCATCTCATCCAATGGATCTCGTAAAAGGCGAGTAAGGAATTAAACTGCACTGTGCACCCAACAGCGCATGGTGGCGATGGGCTCACCACCTATCACACCAAGTGCATTTGTGCAAGTGTGTTTAGGTGAAACGTGGATTGTGGCAGTCATCTGTTTTTGCAGTGAGTGCCCAGTCTCTGACTACCCCTTATGGGATACAGTCGTGATCTTATGTATGTTATGTATGTATGTAACTAACGTATCGGTGACCGAACATCGAAGTTTATTGTAGAAAATACATCGGAAATTAATGCGGGTTGTCCCAGTACAAGTCATAAGCTCATCGTCATTACGAGTATCATCATTTAAGCCATCGCTAGTTGACTGATGAACGTAGGCCTCCCCAATAGTTTGCCACAAAAGTTTGTAGCTTTTTTTTGCCACGCTTGGCAGGCGGATTGGCAACCCTCAGTTTATTATTTCAGATGTTCCAGGCAAATGCTGCTTCTGGTTTTAATTTTCCCTCTGTCGACTTTTACGACACCCACGGGATGAGAAGGGGTGGTAGATTCTCTGAAGCCGCCACCACAATCAAACTATTCGAGTGATTCTCTGATGAAGCTATTCTTAGATACAACTTTTTATAGAAACCGTCAAGAAAGTCAAATGACTTTACCCGGATTGTATATTTTAATCAATACCGTTTATATATTTTTTCCAAAACGTGATGAGATGGTTATAAATTATTCAGAACCCTGACATCACAAAACGCCATTTGAATTTAGTCTTAGAATATAATTTTGTGCTAAAACATACTCGTAACATTCAAGAGCAAAAATTTCATGTAGACAAGTGATTTGGGTGGTAATGGATTTCCGTAGCACCCATCGTGGAAGCTCAGGGGCTAAGGCGCTCGCTTTAAATTTACGCGAGTAGCCTGAGTTCGATTCCCGTTGCCGGCACCACTAAAAATTGTTAATTGCAATTACGAGTGTCGATTTACCACGTGCTCGGCGGTGAAGGAAAACATCGTGAGGAAACCTGATATGTCTGAGGAATCATAAATATTTCGAGTACGTGTGAAGTCTGCCAACTCGCATTGGGGCAGCGTGGCGGACTCTTCCCGGCTCCAAAAACCTTTAAGCTGTTACTTAACTTTTTTTTACATAACATTGATAAGAAATAATAATAATAATAATAATCTTTATTAAAACTGTACACTTGGCTACATGTATCTTATTAAATCTAAAGCCTGCGGTAGAATGAACTGTGCTACAGGCTTTAGGTTCTTCCCAACTATATGTTACATAACAGTTTTAATAATAAAAGGTGTACGTGTGTGTGAGTGGGTGTGCGTGTATATTGATGTGTGTGGATGTGTATTTACGTATGTGCGTGTGTTTGATTGTATGCGTGTTTGTGTGCGTGGCTCAGGACCGTGTTTTGTGGTAATCTGTGGGGGAGGCCTACGTTCAACAGTGGACTATGGTAGGCTGACGACCGCGTGGCCTAGTGGTCAGAGTACCTGACTTCCAAGCCGCGGGTCCTGTTTTGTGATTGTCCCCTTGTTTCTGACACTGCATCCTAGCCTACCTCCGATCTTATCGCATCAGCGTTACATCGGGCGCGGGTAGGTTGGGATGAGTGAGTGCCTCTGTGTTTGCGCGTACACTTGTGGCACTATAATATCTCCTGCGCAGTTGATGGCTTTCGACAGTAGTCGGCAGTTATCGCCGTGGTCGAAATCGGCTAGGAGGACATCATGGTAGGCTGAAATGATGATGATGATGATAATGATGTGGCGGCCTTAGAGAATCTCATCACCAATCCCGTGGGTGTCGTAAAAGTCGACAGAGGGAAAATGAAACATCACACCTGCTGAAAATTCGAAATATATAGCTGTCATTTTGGGGGATTTTGCCATAGTTGCACGCTTGACAGGTTTGGGCAACCGCAGTTTATTAATTAGATGTTCCAGAAAGATGCTGCTGCCTGACTCCTGGTTTTAACTTTCCCTCTGTCGACTTTAACGACACCCATGGGATGAGATGGGGTGGTAGATTCTCTTAAGCCACTACCATACGGCAATGGAAAGTTCTGAAAAATAAAAATTAAATGGCTTAATATTTTCTGTTACACTCTATTCCTCATTACGGAACATTTCACTGTTCGTGATCCGACATGCACTTACTGTCACACTGTTTTGTTTTAGATTATTTCGATCATTAATGGTCACTTTTCAAAGTCGAAATTAAAGTTTCAGAGCTGTATGTTTCTATTAACGATGCTCATTCAAAACTACATACATACAGTCACCCCTTTTTCCCATATAAGGAGTAGGCAGAGGCGACACACGTAGCCCACTTTACGCCTTCGTGAAAACGAGACGTAACGGGCGAACCACGTTGCCTACATTTTGGTAAGAATCGAAAAGTTATGACTCCCCATTTATTTATTTATTTATTTAATCTTAATTGTAACACCTTAATCGAAGGAATACAATGGGCGGACTTAATGCCTAGAGGCATTCTCTGCCAGTCAACCCTGGGAGACTAGAAAAGTGATGGCAGGTGCAAATATATAAAAAATGTAGAGTCTGGTGTAAAAATATAAATACTATTGAATAATAATTATATAATAATATCAATAACCAATATATACACAAAATTAACATAGATAAATACATACATACAAATAATAAATATACTACACAACAACAAATAATACATATATAAACAATAAGAGGAGAAAATAAAACATCAGTTTGCCTCCAAATAGTGTTCCCTAAGAAGTTTTTTGAAGGAGTTTTTGTTGGGTGCATTCCTGATAGCATCAGGAAGGGCATTCCAGAGGAGTGTAGCCTGAACTGTGAAAGAAGAGTTGAAAAATCTTTAGACTATTTGAAGAGCGAGGAATTCGATCATGAGTCGAATAAAGAAATTGGAAGTTATCTTCAAGATAAGACGGAGAATTGGGGTCGTGTAAAAGTGAGTAAAGTACTAATAAAATTCTGGAGCGTCGCCTTTGACGAATGGAGAGCCATTTAAGCTTTGAACGATAAGAGGATATGTGATCATACTTACGTAGTCCGTGAATAAATCTTATAGAATTATTAAGAAGACGCTCCAATATGTGTTCCGATGAGCAGTATAGTGACATCATTGTATATTATGGTGTTAATCTGTAGGAATAAAGGCTGTCCGTAAAATACCTTAGTCGCCTCTTACGACACCTCGGTAGGAAAGAGGTAGGTGCTGTTCTACTCTGCCGGACACCTATCGGTATTCAAAACTAGTCATACAAAGTAATTCAACTTGTTTCTCTACAAAATTTACTTCGTAGAAAACATCAAGTCTACTTCGAGAGTTGTCTGAATAAGCAGAGATGTGATTTATTTTATCTCCATCACAATAACATCTAGCATTAGCCGTGCGGTGGCGGCTCGTCAAAAGAATACTACCACTCCACCTCATCCAATGGATCTCGTAAAAGGCGAGTAAGGAATTAAACTGCACTGTGCACCCAACAGCGCATGGTGGCGATGGGCTCACCACCTATCACACCAAGTGCATTTATTGTTTTGGCGAAGCGTGGATTGTGGCAGTCATCTGTTTTTGCAGTGAGTGCCCAGTCTCTGACTACCCCTTATGGGATACAGTCGTGATCTTATTTAATAACATCTCGAGTGCTTCGAGTAGAGTAAATATTTGGAGAAAAAGCGGTTTGTTCATCTTAACCTTTTCAGATACAAGTAGCGTTTGGAAATCTTCTTTTGAAGCATCTGGAGAATTTACGACTACGTTTATTTCTGACAAACCGTGTAAGTTACAATGACGTAACGTTATCTAGAGAAAACATAAAGGATTCGTTTATTTCGCTTTTATTGTATCGATGCTGTATGTATGTTGTCGATCCGCGTGGCCTAGTGGTCAGAGTACCTGACTTCTAAACCGCGGGTCCTGGGTTCGAATCCCAGCCGGAGCCAACATTTGTGCTAAAACATAAATTGTTGGTTTTCGGGTCTGGTTGTGTTGTGATTGTCCCCGTGTTTCTGACACTGCAACCTAGCCTACCTTCGATCTTATCGCATCAGCGTTACATCGGGCGCGGGTAGGTTGGGACGAGTGAGTGCCTCTGTGTTTGCGCGTACACTTGTGGCACTATAATATCTTCTGCGCAGTTGATGGTTCTCGACAGTAGTCGGCAGTTGTCGCCGTGGTCGAAATCGGCTAGGAGAACATCATCATTGTATTTAGCCTGGTGCTCGCCTTTCATTTCATAGCACGCGAGTAACCTGGGTTCGATCTCCGGTGCCAGCACCTCTATAATCGTTCTACAACTTTAAGTGCTGATTTCCCACGTGCTCGGCGGTGAAGGAAAACACCGTGAGGAAGCCTGCATGTCCGAGGAATCGAAATGTTTCGAGGACATGTGAAGTCCGCCAACCCGCTTTGGAGCAGCGTGGCGGACTATTCCTAGCTCCAAAACCCTCTCAGAAATGAGAGGAGATATGTGCCCAGCAGTTGGTCACTTATAGGCTGTTACTTGACTTGGCATTTACTACATACATACAGCCACGCCTTCTGCTGAAATGATGATGATGATGACATTACACAACACTCACCCACACTAAGACATCCTACATTTAGATTTAATTTTATATTATATAGTACATGTAAAATAGTTAAAAATCATTAATACTTGTCAACAAAAAAACATTAAGTTCCAAGAGGGGGAGGCAGGAGACCCATAGCACAGGATTTCCTAGTTTGGGCTCCTGTCTCCCACATTATAAATTAAGAAGCACTTGTTTGTCCTCTATAATTGGTAACTTGTTTAGTAGTTTTAGTATTAGGGAAACGCCACGTGGCGGGTGGCCAACTAGGCCGCCGCCATTTTGGTACGAAAATAAAAGTCTCATTCTCCATTGGGTTAACACGAGCAGTCTAACGACAGCATTGCATATTACGGTGTTAATCTGGAGGAATAAAAGCTGTCCGTACAATACCTTAGTCGCCTCTTACGACACCTCGGTAGGAAAGAGGTAGGTGCTATTCTACTCTGCCGGACACACACAATACATTTACTGTTACAATATAACATACCGCAATTGTATGGCAGGATAAGATGATTTGGTAAGTGTTTGCGAAAACTACGAAAACACTGCTTTCGTGCTAGTTGCATCAAAAAAATGTGACAAATGCTTTGTCGCCAAGAACATGCGTGGCACCACACTGCGCATGCCATCTTGGGACATCAGTTTCTAAGTCTCATACACCCAGTCACTACGTTAGTTCACTGCCCTTCAGACCGAAACACAGTAATGTTTTCATACTACTCCTTTACGGCGGAATAACTTGCTCCTTGGGTACCTACCTAGACCGATTCCTGCATAGGAATCCTACCACCAGATATCCTCTTATATCCATAACATTTGTTCAGATCGATTAATCACACTTTTACTAATTCACAGAGAGTCGGGTCAAGGATTTAAGTGATTTGCGACCTTTTACTCTAATCAAAACTGTTTGAATAGCGCGGTCTGGCTCGTTGCCAGACTGCGTGTTGTCGGGGAAGAACTTTCCCGTCGATAAATTAACGTAACCGTTCATTCACAATTTTGGTTATACGTTAATACAGCGGGGCTATTGCGTATTCAAAGTGAAGACTTATAAAAATGTTGAACGAATATATTCGAAACAAGTTGATAATGTATTATTTGATAACATTTATTACTTCTTATTTATCTTATTTTATATAATTATCTATATATTCATATTTATCCCAACCAGACGAGAAAACTTTAGAAAAACCCCATAAATATAATATTTGATATGTAACAGTATGGCATGTTAGACTATGTTAGGCTCGCAATTTTTGTCAACGTCGACGGAGACCGGAAATTTAAACGGATAAATCTAAAAAACATGGTATCAGATTGACAAGATCAATATCCACTTTGTACAACTTGTTATAAAGGAATATTGCTTCAAAATTCTGAATATAATTTGAAGATTCATAATTGAAGAGTCTTATAGTGAAATAACTAAACTTTCTCTTTAGATATATTATTTCATATATACAAATAAATTAAATTGAAGTGTCTGTTTGTAATAACAAAATGACAGCTTTTTATTCAATGCTTATGGAAGTATATACGGTACTTATAAGAAAAAAAACAATTTTTAAAAATGAGGAAAGTAAGTTCCTTGATAAGATCCGCAGAAAAATATAAAAATGGTGTTAATACCTAGTTTTTTGAAAGGAGCACCACCCGCCCTCCCTCAGTTAGCGTGCACAAAGCAAACTAACACCGCCCACCCGGAACCGCCACCAGGGACCCTCCACCAACCACTACAATAAACTACCACTTAGTAATATACCCACTGAAAGTCGAGAACGACACGTGTATCGCCCAAAACGAGGCATTTATCAAGCGTCATAGACTCTACGACAGACGGCCCGCCGAGTATAAACAGAACTCAGAAGTAAAAAAGAACTGGCCAATATACACCATTTTTTTATATTTCGCATGCGGATCTTGCAAAGTAACTTACTTTCCTTCATATAATAATGGAGTCCTGCACATTAGAGTAAGCCTGAATCTATTAAACTTATTTTAAAAAAATGTTGTCTGTCTGCTTGTTCCGGCTAATCTCCGAAATGGTCGGACCGATTTTGACAGGTCTTTCACTGACAGATAGCTGACATTATAGCGGGTAACTTTAATATTAGAAAATGAGTTCCGCGCAAAAAAATTAAAACCTCAAAATCTGATTCGAATAGGGAAGTATATCATCGATCCGGTTCGGATTTTTTCCGCAGGGCATAGCTACGAGGCATGCCTTTTAAGTTTTGTCGTTTGAAGAAAAAAACTCAACTAGAACCTTATAGTACCTTGTGATCGTCGGAAAGCAGATGCGGTATCCAACGGCAAACTAGCTTTATCATACCAAGTGATTCATGCAAGATCTTCTGAACGGTTGTCCCTGAGATGCCTAATAGAGCGTCTTCCACCTCCACAACTTTATCTCTCGATACGTCACATGACGATCTTCGAGAATAAGTTGTCTCACAGCAATGATGTTATCTTCAGTGAAGGCGGATTTAGGGCGTCCTTTGCGAGATTTGTAACTAACACTAGTATGTCCACGCTGGAATTCTAAATACCAGCGTTCGACAGTCAGCAGACATGGGGCTTCATCACTGAACACAGATGTTAGCTCTTCAAAATACTGAAGCCGTGTCAGGCCTCTTCTAAAGTTGTAGAAAATTATTGCACGAACATTTACCTTAGAAAGATTCATTTTCGTACGTAACCTGACAGATTCCAATCGATGCTGTGACTAAACAATAGCATTAATACTAATACTTTCAACTGTTTTGAGATTCAAAATTTAAACAAATTCGAATATAGAACAGTTACAAACTCAAAATGGCCGGGAAATATGGAAACGACAGAACTTAAAAGGCATGCCTCGTAGTAGATAATAAAAAAAACGGTGTTTCCTACGAGAGAACCAAATGTACTTAGTGATAGCGTACATTTCATTACAACATTCTAGATTAAGGCGCGACAAAAGCTAGTGACATTGAAGCCTGCGTTTGTGTACGAAATCGATTCTGTGGTTCCGTCAAATGGCGATGATAGAAACGTGGTGTCTTTCATAGAAAAGGGGGAAAAGGGGAAAGCGACTAAACTGATCATAAGTGATAACCGTCGCCAACAAATATGCGCAATACCAGATGAATTACAGGTGCGTTGCCGGATTTTGAGAAAGGGGAATAGCATACCCGTGATTCAAAGCTCATCACAATTCAATATTCTTTACACACATATGACTTTGCAAATGTCTGTACTACATTAGCTATACGAAGTAGCTACATACAAGATAGTGTCTGTGCCCCAACCTACGTAGCTCGGCGTAAATAAAAAAATTGAAATGATTGATATTTTTAAATAAACAAAAATGTTATAAAAGTTATCCTTTAACATCTTCCATCCATGTCAAAATGTACTTCTAAGCCAAATTTCAGTGAGATCCCTTAAGCTGTTTGAGCCTCATTGAATGACAAATAAACAAACATACAAACTAATATTAAATAAAGATGCATGTTAATTAATATTAGTTGACAAAAATGTCTCGATCAACTCTTCTTCTAACACTTCACTTATATACATACATACATACATAAGATCACGACTGTATCCCATAAGGGGTAGTCAGAGACTGGGCAGTCACTGCAACAATCCACGTTTCACCAAAACAATATAGTGCACTTGGTGTGATAGGTGGTGAGCCCATCGCCACCATGCGCTGTTGCACAGTGCAGTTTAATTCTTTACATGTGCCCCTAAAATAGCATAATTAAGAGCCTAGCGTTTAAAAATACAATCTCAGACCTAAAAAGAAATGTCTCCCTCATCGTCTGTATATATTCTTTTTATATATTTTCGGGCATATCTTCTTTGTTTATGAAGGATTCTTTTTTATTAAAAACAGGAGATATTAAGTTTAAGTTTTTTGATATCAAATTATTCAATACTAGCGATCCGCCCCGGCTTCGCACGGGTATATATACATACGGGATAGATATTAGAAAGATTAATTAGTACTGTATTTGAACAAACACAACAACAACAATCCCTTCACTAACATTTCTGTAGCGACTATGCTCATCGGCGAATCTGCAGCTGGTCAGGTAGGATCAAGTTACCAAAATAATGTTATATTTATGGCAACATAGGCCATTAAAGTTTAGTAGCTCAGAGCTTCATTGTAAACAATATTTGATGTCGTGTTAGCAAAATGAAACGACCGCTCTCGACCGCTTCGCAAAGGGAGCCGCGCACCTCGATTGATGCCCTAGTCGCATGAAACCCGACGGCGCGGCGTTCGCGACCGCGGCTGCTGTATTTATTATAGAGCGTTTCGAAATTTCAATTTAAAAAAAAATATTATTAAAGTTACAAACCTAATATTAAATTGTTTCTAGTTTACAAAAAATTAAATGAGTAGGTAGGTAATCAATAGAACTTAGTCTGATCGAGAAGCGCGGGCGAGCCTATGGCTGTTCGCTCACATCGCAGCATTTTTCTTACTTTTAACATTTTTATACCCGTCGTAATTTCTAAGCGATAGGTCCGATTCGAATAATTTAAAGAGGAATTTACATGTACATAATCAATCTCGACTATAAAACTATTTAGTAGGATACGGATTAATATCATGATAAGAATGTCATCATCTTTCGATTCTACCCGTTTTTTGATAGACTAATTTGAACAAAAAGTGGTTATTGTGACTTAACTATAATAGTTAGACATATAGCCACGCGGAATTTTTTATGAATAATGATGTATACTATGAAAATGTAGTACATTATTTTCTTTATCATTGATCGTTTTTGCAGCGCACGCCAAATAATGACTTTTATCTGTAAATTTTTGATACCTTGAGTTACTTCATAGCAACTTTCGTAGGAATATCGTTTTTTTTTTAAATTAAATACAACTCAAGTTAGCCGGTGATAATGTAGTTGTATATAGGTGAAAGAATTTTTAAAATCGGCTCAGAAGTTTTTGAGTTAAATCATTACAACCAAACATACAAAAAATCAAATTTTTCGTCATTATAATATTAGTTTAGATAAAATATTAAATCATTTTTAGCGATAAAGATAAGCACGTTTATTATTATAACGATCCACTAACGTAAAGTCATATAGGTGTGTAGTATGTCTACTCTAGTAAATATATACTTAGAATATAACATTGCATTAATTATTATATTCGTTTTCGTACATTGCTTGAATAAAGGTTTTTTTATTTGTTTTTACATAAATAACTGATGCACGCGACTTCGTCCGCGTGGATATATATGTTTTTTAAATATCCCGTGAAAACTATTTGATTTTTCGGGACATAAAGTCCTATGTCCGTCTCTATGATGCAAGCTATCTCTGTGCCGAATTTCGTCTAGATCGGTTCAGCGGTCGAACCGGGAAAAGGTAACAAACAGACAGAGGGACAGAGAGTTACTTGCGCATTTATAATATTAGTATGGATTAAATCAGAAGTTTTATAAATGTGACGATGTTATTTATTTTCAGATTTAGCCACACAAATACCGTTTTTGTATTCGAGGAATCCTCAAACAATTTATCTTACAGTCTAGAGTTACTTGTAATATGAGCTGGCTGTATCTGAAATCCTTGATCCTACAAAAGAATTTTATAGTATTGATAAATGTTATAAAGGTTTTTGAGTCATTTATAAACACCAAAATGTTCAGTAGTATTCATTGTATCGTGGTTTATGGGAAAATAAAGAATACATTATGGTTTATGTATAACTAGCTCTGGCATCCGGTTTCACCTTGCTGTCTTGAGCATTCTCAGTTAGGCCCTTCTCGGTTATTATCGGTTCAGCTTGCAGCTCCTTAAGATCGTAACATGAGTTTTAATAGCTTAGAACCTTCGTCAATGAACAGGCTATATATCGTCGTTGTCGTTTCAGCCTATCACAAGTCCACTGCTAAACATGGGCCTCCCACATAAATAGCCACAAAAGTTTGTAGCTCTCATTTTGGAGGGATTTTGCCATAGTTGCCACGCTTGGCAGGCGGGTTAGCAACCGCAGTTTATTTATTCAGATGATTCATGAAGATGCGGCTGCCCATCTCCTGGTTTTAGTTTTTACTCTGTCGAATTTTACGACGACTTTCCACGGGATGTGATGGGGTGGTAGTACAACCAACATTACTAAGTACTTAGTATGGTCACAGTACTTAACTTCTACGCCTATTACATGATTACATCATAAGTTACATCGGGCACGGGAGGTTAGGGTGAGTGGACCTATGTTGGCGCGTACACTTGTGGCACTATAATATCTCCTTGGCAATATCCGACAGAAGTTGTCTCTGCTGTTTGTTGTAAAAAATCGATAGCATGGTGGCGATGGGCTCACCACCTATCACACCAAGTGCATTATATTGTTGTGGTGAAACGTGGATTGTGGCAATCATCTGTTTTTGCAGTGAGTACCCAGTCTCTGACTACCCTTATGGGATACAGTCGTGATCTTATATGAATATATATATATATATATATATATATATATATATACATATTTCGTGTAAATATTCTTCTAGCAAGTAAAGCGCATTTCACACATCGTATTCCGTGTCATGTCGTCGAGTGAGCCTCTTCACATTGTCCCAAAGTGGCCGGTCTCATCTCACTTCAACAGTAAGCTCTAATCTTGTGTATTGAGATGCTGCGGTGAGTCATGACTGTTGAGTGTCATTATTTGTTTACCGACACCGCTTTAACTACGGAACAATGCATTCCAGACAAAGCTTAGTATCATACAAAATGACAAAGCCGTGGTAGCTCAGGGGCCTGGTGCTCGCTTTTAATTTCATAGTAAGCGAGTAACCTGGGCTCAATCCCCGGTGCCAGCACCTCTGAAATTGTTCTACAACTTGAAGGTGAAGGAAAACACAACAAGGAAAACATCGTGAGGAAACCTGCATGTCCGAGGAATAGAAATATTTCGAAGACATTTGAAGTCCGCCAACCCGCATTGGAGCAGCGTGGCGGATTCTTCCTAGCTCCTAAATCCTCTCAGAAATGAGATGAGGCCTGTGATCAGCAGTGGGACATTTATAGGCTGAAACTTTTCTTTTACTTTTTATACAAAATGAAGACTTAGGTTCTAATATCTTTTCAGACAATGATTTCTTACTAAGTCTTGCAGTGGCATGCTTGGTTTGCGATTTGATTTTATAAAACATTTCTATGTTTCACGGTTGATATTTTTTTATTATACACTAGCCGATCCGACCCGGCTTCACACGGGTGCAGTTTACTGATGAAGTAATTGAGAAGTGCGCTCAGCAAAAAAAATATTAAGTACTGAAAACATGTGACTTGTCACTTTTGTTTTATTGAGACTTTAATATAAAAATAACGTCCAAGTTTCCGGCTTTTCCGGTGAATTTCCTAAAAATTTTGCATTATACAAACTTTGTCCTGACTATTACGAACACCACAAAAGAAACAGCCAAATCGATCGACCCGCTCCTAACTAGTAAGACATCTCGATAGGAACGGCTCGACCAATTTGAGATACATGCAGGAATTGATTTTTATTTATATAGATTAATAGCCGTGCCCCGTGGTTTCAACTGCGTAAAAAAGCCGAACCCGATCGACGGTATACCTATATACTTTCCTATTTGAATCGGATTTTGGGGTGAAATTTTTTTGCGCGGATCTCTAATTATTTTTCTTAAAGAAATGTAGCCTAAGTTACCCGCCATAATATCACCTATCTGTCAGTAAAAATCCCGCCAAAATCGGTCCAGCCGTTTCGGAGATTAGCCGGAATAAACTGAAACTTTTTAAAAAGTGCCCTATATGCTTTTATAAGCGTTTAGTAAAAAGCTGTTATTTTGTTATTACGAACAGACACTTCAATTTTTTTTTATTTTTATAGATAGAAGATATGCATTTCTAGGTAAAATCTATAAGTAACTACTTATCTATTTATTTTATCGTTTACAGCTTCTTGAATTTTCTAATAAATATGTAAAAATAAAAGTAGCACGCTTACATAAAATTTAATATTGGACGCTTGTGAAATAAATCTTATTTGAAAGGCGTAGTCTCTTGTGAATTTACGTGAGACTGCACAGCTTTGTTCCGTGTTTATCTTTTTATATTTATGTATATATATATTTATTTATATACTTCATTATTTTGAACTCAGCTTGTTTAACCATATTCACATGTGTTTATCTTCTATTTGTTCGTAGCTATACTGTTCAATATCGGCATCGTATCGTGATCGTTTTATAGAGTTAGAGATTCATGCATTCACCTCACTGACGTCTAATCTTGTTGCCGGACGTGTTCTCCACCTTAACTTCAGTGATCAGCTTTTCCGCCTCGCGATTTTCAAGTCTCATTGAATGTTCAGTCTGTTATTCGCGTAGTAATATGTTTGCTATACTTAAATTTTTCGTATTGAGGGCTTCACCCCAAATTTTCAGAGTAAACGTGTCACGACGGTTCGTTTCGCGGTGCCTGCGATATTTTAAGCTATTAAAGAAGCAATTTTTTTAGATGTTATTTAAAGTCCCCCAACTCGCACTGGACCAGCCAGCGGCGGAATATTATTGGGTCTAA
Source organism: Luehdorfia chinensis (assembly GCA_019845155.1). Taxonomy (NCBI): domain Eukaryota; kingdom Metazoa; phylum Arthropoda; class Insecta; order Lepidoptera; family Papilionidae; genus Luehdorfia; species Luehdorfia chinensis. The sequence continues at coordinate 14,428,794 of JAHVAK010000103.1, forward strand.
AATCTCTTAAAATGGTAGAAGGCATGTGCTTAGTGGTGGTACATAAATATGATGTTTTTCTTTTAATAAAGTGATGAAACGAGCAAAACGTTCGCCTGATGGTAAGTGCAACGTCTGCCCATAACAAATGCTGTGTCGCCCAGAAAATTACTGTGTGACACAACACTGTGTCCATCACCTTGAGACATAAGTTCTTAAGTCTCATATGCCCAGTGATTACGCTAGCTCACAGTGCCCTTCAAACCGAAACACAGTAACGTTTGAACACTACTGCTTCACGGTAGAATAACTGGCTCTGGGGTGGTACCTACCTAGACGGACTCCTGCATAGGAATTCTACCACCAGTAAAAGGAAGCCCTGAATACGGAAATTTCAATATATATTTGCTATATTTAAATTTTCCGTATTCGGGGCTTCACCCCAAATTTTCAGAGTAAATTATCACGGCGGTTTTTCGAAAAAGCCGCGGTTCATCCAAACCCACTGGTGGTTAAAGCAGCAAATTACCGACCAGATAAAAACGCGACCGAACGCAAACGTTACCCGCGAAGCGTGCTAGACGACACGGATGTCTCAGCACTCCCTGACCACGATACGGTCAGTCACGATCCAGGCTACACTGTACACACAGTTAATAGCTTTAATATAACACGCACCACGACGCGCGACCGCCGTAGAGAGCGGCGCGCAGCAGTCGACAATCACACCGCGCACACACGATACACCCGTGTTCCAGCAGAGTTACCGACACACAAGTCGACAATCCGAATGGAGGCCCGCAGCCTCCCTCGGACGGTCATTAGACGACTTAAAATCGTATTGAGATATTCTAAATCGCGCAAGCACGCAGCGAACGCGATACAGTCCGAATTTCGATGTTTTTGTAGGAGTTTATTTATTTATTTATGTTTGGGTCAAACCAAACCTGGCACGCGGGCCCCTGGCCCGTGAGCACAGTATCCGACGAAGCTGTAAAAGCCAAAAAAGGCTAACAGCAATTACATCACCGAAATTATATATATCAGAGTAAACGTGTCACGACGGTTCGTGTCGCAGTGCCTGCAATATTTTAAGTTAAACTTTAAGTGCTATTAAAGAAGCAATTAAGATTAGGAAAGCAAATTTTTTAGATGTCATTTAAAGTCCCCCAACCCGCACTGGACCAGCCAGCGGCAGGAATATTATTGGGTCTAAAAATCACTTAAAGTGGTAGAAGGCATGTGCTTAGCGGTACATAAATATGATGGTACTTTTGATATTCGTAATATATGAACAAAACAATATGATGATGTGATGTTCTCCTAGCCGATTTCGACCACAGCGACAACTGCTGACTACTGTCGAGAGCCATCAACTGCGCCGGAGATATTATAGTGCCACAAGTGTACGCGCAAACACAGAGGCACTCACTCGTCCCAACCTACCCGCGCCCGATGTAACGCTGATGCGATAAGATCGGAGGTAGGCTAGGATGCAGTGTCAGAAACACGGGTACAATCACAACACAACCAGACCCGAAAACCAACAATTTGTGTTTTAGCACAAATTTTGGCTCCAACTGGGATTCGAACCCGGGATCCGCGGCGTAGAAGTCAGGTACTCTGACCACTAGGCCACGCGGTCGTCGAAACAATAACAAACCGTATGGACGACGTATCATACGCTACCCCATTGTGCTTGAACGACGTCGTCTTTCGATAAGTTTGACCTCAATTTACAAATTCGATATCGTCATCAAGTTATTGCTGAAACCCAACTTTGAATATTAACTTGTTATTAGTTGTTTATTGAAACAGTTCCAAGTTCAAATGACGGTTATCAAGGTAAAGTTTAGTATAATGTGAAATGTAAATTTTGGGGTCTACCGACAATTTCCAATTTAAATTATTGAGCGTTGATAGTTACGCCATCTCTATCCATATACTCGTAATATAACAAATAATAATTATTTATATAGAACTAGATTTTACGGATTGTATCGCATATAATTTACTATTTATATCCCGACGCTTCGAGCGCTTTACAGTACCCATGGTCACTAGCGAAGATGGTTGGGTACGACCACCAGCTTGTGATCCTATAATTAATAAAATTAAATCAAAAACCAAGCATACCACTGTAAGGCTTCAAGACACGCTTAGCTCTTTCTGCGTAGATCGCTTCAAAAATAATAAAAGCTGAAGGTAATTCGGGTTAACTATGACATCAGGATATCTGTCACCTTAATCCTCCCGTGGCCATAGGTGCTGTAAAGCGCTCGAAACGTCGGGTTCATCATTATCATCACTTCAGTCTATAACTAGTCCCCCATAGATTGCCACAAAGTTTGTAGCTCTCCTTTTGGGGGGAATTTTGCCATAGTTGCCAAGCTTGGCAGGCGGGTTGGCAACCGCAGTTTATTTATTCAGATAATCCAGGAAGATGCTTCTGCCTATCTTCTGGTTTTAATTTTCCTTCTGTCGACTTTTACGACACCCATGGGATGAGAAGGGGTGGTAGATTCTCTTATGCACCACAAAATAAATAGTAAACGAGAGAAAATACGTAAAATCTATTTTTATTAAAAGCTTAAATATAAGAAATCATTAATGGAGAGACCGAGTGTTGGAGTACCGTCTAGGTAGGTACCACCCCAGGGCCAGTTATTCTGCCGTGAAGCAGTACTGTTCAAACATTACTGTGTTTCGGTTTGAAGGGCACTGAGAGCTAGCGTAATCACTGGGCATATGAGACTTAAGAACTTATGTCCCAGGGTGACGGGCGCAGTGTGGTGTCACACCGAGGTTCTGGGTGACGCATCTTTTGTTATGGGCAAACGTTGCACTTACCGTCAGGTGAACGTTATGCTCGTCTCGTCACTATTTCGAATAAAAAAAATATATTCAAAACTCCGTGCGGCGATGCAAGGAATCCCAACAAACCAGTATCTTGTAGCCTTCGAATTGCAATACCACCCTATCTTACCGGCAAGGATGCCTGACACAGTTGCCCATCATTTAAAGTGACGTTCAAAATATTCTCCAAAGCTTGTTTTAATTTTTTATTTTTATTGTTATTGCATAAAGTTATGAAACGAGCAAAACATTCACCTGATGGTAAGTGCAACGTCTGCCCATAACAAATGCTGTGCCACCATGAAAATTTCTGTGTGACACTACACTGTGCCCATCACCCTGAGACATAGGTTCTTAAGTCTCATATGCCCAGTGATTACGCTAGCTCACAGTGCCCTTCAAACCGAAACAAAGTAATGTTTGCACACTACTGCTTCACGGTAGAATAACTGGCCCTGGAGTGGTACGTACCTAGACGGACTCCTGCATAGGAATCCTCATCAAATACATCATAGAATACAAACTAATAGCCATAACCATAGAATCGTAAACTGATCGTGATCTGAACGCGTACGTTAACCTTTTCGAAGCAATACTATCCCTCAAAAGAACTAGGACTACTCAGGCAGAATGTTTATTTAAATGTGTCATTTCATTGGTGAGAAACTGCTGTTTCGACTGTAGCAGAAATGGTCTTCCCTCGGGAAATATAGGTGTTCCCAATAACACGAATTTATTTTCATTTACCATCTGTTAGCCTGGAACGTGTGTCGGAAAGCGAGTAAAATTGACAGTTATATTAACGACCTTTAGTGGTAATCTATGGGAGAGATGTAGCAGTGGACTAGTGATAGGCTGAAATGATGACAGTGATATAGCAAAGTATCTAGCAAATCTTATAGACTGAAGAGGACCTCCCTCCATTAAAAGTAAAGTAAAGTTTCAGCCTATAAATGTCCCACTACTGAGCACAAGGCCTCCTCTCATTTCTGAGAGGGTTATGGGGCTAGGAAGAATCCGCCACGCTGCTCCAATGCTGATTGGCGGACTTCACATGTCTTCGAAATATTTTTAATTTCTCAGACATGCAGGTTGTTCCTCACGATGTTTTCCTTCACCGCCGAGCACGTGGTAAGTCAGCACTTAAAATTGCAATTAACAATTTTAGTGGTGCCGGCACCGGGAATCGAACCCAGGTCACTCGCATACTATGATATTAAAAGCGAGCGCCTAGCCCCTGAGCTACCACGGAACCCCCATTAACTGGTATACAATTACTCAAGATTTCGTATAGCATGTCCCTGTTGGGGTCACAACTTTGGCTATTGTTTGTTATAAGTAGTTTATAGACACAGTTTCCATTTCGAGTGGCCGCATTGGAGGCGAAATTTACAATACGAAATGCAAATTTGCTCAGTAGGTAGTAGCATCTGTTGGGAACTTGCTTTTAGAGAGATTTGCGTATTGTACTTCCAAGGCTATTAACCCTAAAGTTGTTGGTTTCTAAGAGGACATCTCATAAATGATACAACTTAATCTGAGGTTTATAAAGTTATTATAAAGATTTTATGGTGATAGGATTCCTATGCAGGAATCCGTCTAGGTAGGTACCACCCCAGAGCCAGTTATTCTGCCGTGAAGCAGTAGTGTGCAAACATTACTGTGTTTCAGTCTAAGGGGCAGTGAGAGCTAGTGTAATTACTGGGCATATGAGACTTAAGAACTGACTCAGAGTGTCGATCGCAGTGTGGAACAGAATTTGTTATGGGCAGACGTTGCACTTAGTATCAAGTGAACGTTTTGCTCGTCTCATCGGCTCTCATTTTATTAGGACCGATGGCCACTGTTAGCTCGAAGGCTTTCACAGCTTCGCCGGATTGAAAGGTGGCCGAGCGCTGAGGGCCGCTTAGCCGAAACTTTTATTTATGGATGACTGGCGCAAGGTCCCTCGAGAGGGGACCTCGGCTTGGACCGTCATCCTGTTCGCGAGACTAACTGACTCGAGGGTGCCCAAGAGGGCCGGCCTCGGCTCGGTCAGCTACTTCAATCGGGAGGGCAGTATTACTACTACTATTACTAATATCAGGATTATTATTAGCTAAGTTTACCATCAATTCGGAATGCGTTTCCGCTGGAGAAGAAATGGCGCAAGAAACTCCAGCGACGCTTCTATTCAGCTAGGGGTTTGTATGTGGCAGCACTTACAACCAGTGAGTTGGGGTGCGTGGCGGCAGAGTCGGAGTATCGGCGAGAGGCCAACTTTAGATATTGTGCTATGCTAGGAAGCCCTAAATCGATATGAATATTAGAAATACGCACGAACCACGGTGCTCCCGTGGCTTTACGCATGAATCGATTTTGTAGAACCTGAAGTCGGTGAATTTGACGCGGGGAGTCATGCGCAAATACCGGGCTTGCGTATATCATTATTGGCTGAATACAGGTTTCGTATAGTGTAATTTTGTTGCGTAGGGACATTTTACTATTTTTATTTAATATCTGGTGTAGGAGCAGCGCGGTCTAGAGCTGCCTATTTATACTATGTGTGTATAGGTAATATACTCCATTTTTATATTTTGCACGCGGATCTTGGCAAATTAACTTACTTTCCTTCATTATAATGGATATCCGCAAAGTAACGACTGATAACTGAATTATGTATCCTTAAATATATATTAATAAGCAATGTTAAATTATCCTTAACAAACCTTCCCAACGCAATAGAAACGTGTATTCTAAGCCCGCATTTGAACGACACAAGGGTCTGCCCTTGTGTTTTTAACAATTATGTGGACAACCCTATTTCAATCCCGAATCCCTATCTTCCCGTAACTGTTAAACAATGTTAAATGTTTTATCAGGTAATCTAGAATCGAAGTGATTTGCGTATTTGCAATCAGTTTCCAACTTTTCACTACAGTATTATTACTACAGTGACGACCGCGTGGTCTAGTGGTCAGAGTACCTGACTTCTACGCCGCAGATCCTGGGTTCGAACCCAGCTGGAGCCAACTTTTGTGCTAAAACACAAATTGTTGGTTTTCAAGTCTGGTTGTGTTGTGATTGTCCCCGTGTTTCTGACATTGCATCCTAGCCTACCTCCGATCTTACCGCATTAGCGTTACATCGGTCAGGTAGGTTGGGACGAGTGAGTGCCTCTGTGCTTGCGCGGACACTTGTGGCACGATAATATCTCCTGCGCAGTTGATAGCTCTCGACAATATTCGGAAGTTGTCGCCGTGGTCGAAATCGGCCAGGAGAACATCATTACTACAGTACTTTTACTAATTGTATTTTGCATGTGATAGGAATTGGTAACCAGGAGATGGGAAGTGGCATCTTTATATCATTCATATCATTCTATAAATAATAAATACGTATGTGAACAGAAGTTTAATCAGTCTGACATGTTAAATTGCGTAGAACAAGGGTGCACAAGCGGTCGATCGCGATCGACTTGTCGATTGTTTATCATAATGTATAATATATACATAAATGTAATATCTACGCCACGATACACACTGCCTAGACGACGATCCTGCATCACACATACTTGCAGCCTCTCAGAGTCGATCGATAGTCGTATACTGACGTAGATCGCCAGCAGTTAAGTTTGAGCACCCCTGGAGTAGATACTTCGCAACTCTCGTAAATTCAACGGAATGCCGCTGTCACGTTGGTGCTTGGCTAAGTGCCAGTGACTTATGTCAAGTGCTGGAAATATTGAACAGATACTCGAAATCATTGAATAATCTCTTCGGCACATTATGTTGTAATAGAGTAAAGTCTTTTAAATTTATAATTAAGTTATGAGGTGGTAACGCTTTAAATTTCATAGTACGCGAGTGACCTGGGTTCGATTCCCGGTGCCGGCACCACTAAAATTGTTAATTGCAATTTTAAGTGCTGATTTACCACGTGCTCGGCGGTGAAGGGAAACATCGTGAGGAAACCTGCATGTCTGAGGAATAAAAAATATTTCGAAGACATGTGAAGTCCGCCAACCCGCATTGGAGCAGCGTGGCGGATTCTTCCTAGCTCCAAAACCCTCTCAGAAATGAGAGGAGGCCTGTGCTCAGTAGTGGGACATTTATAGGCTAAAACTTTACTTTACTTCTTTTATGAGATTTACATACATACAGACGCGCATTTTTCCCATGTCCGAGTTACTAAGTCCACTTTTCCAAGATTTAATCGCATTAAATTTATCCGATCCGATCCGAGCTTGCTGTGTTTTGGAATTCATTTATTATTTACAGTATTATGAGTCAGTGGTTTGTGGCGCCGTGTGGTGGCGGCTTAAGAGAATCTACCACCCCATCTCATCCCGTGGGTGTCGTAAAAGTTGACAGAGGGAAAATTACAACCAGGAGATGGGCAGTAGCAACTTCCTGGGACATCGCAATAAAATAACTTCGGTTGCCAACCCGCTTGCCAAGCGCGGCAACTATGGCGAAATCCCCTAAAATGAGAACTACAAACTTTTGCGGCAGTATGGTGGAGGCCTATGTTCAGCAGTGGACTAGTGAAAGGCTGAAATGAAGAATGAAGTCGGTGATAGTACCCAGTCATCTTCTCCATTGAAATTATCATATTTTTTCAAATTACAATAACCTCGCGAACTACTCAGTGTCAAAATGGTACAAAAATTTCCTCTCGTACAAAATTGTGTTAAAAACAACAAAAAGATAAATATACAAGATATCTAGCAGAAATTATCAGCTTTTTTTATTGTATAAAGTTATGAAACGAGCAAAACGTTCACCTGATGGTAAGTGCAACGTCTGCCAATAACAAATGCAGTGTCACCCAGAAAATTTCTGTGTGACACCTCACTGTGGCCATCACCATGAGACATCGGTTCTTAAGTCTCGTATGTCCATTGATTACGCTAGCTCACAGCGCCCTTCAAACCGAAACACAGTAATGTTTGCACACTACTGCTTCACGGCAGAATAACTGGCCCTGGGTTGGTACCTACCTAGACGGATTCCTGCATAGAAATCCTACCACCAGTAAACTGTGTACTTCCTGTGATAACACTTTAATAAACCCAACCGTAAAGCGTAGTAACTGTTACATAGACAGTTGGGAGGGGACGGAGGTAGCGTTGCTGTACTAGATATACGTGGTCTGTATTACTGGGAGCCAATCCGGAAAGGTAATGATTTTGACATATATGCAAAATATAAAATCGTGTATATTACCTTGGTTTGAAGAGCACCGCCCGCCCTCCCACAGTAGCGTGCACGAGCAAACTAACACCGCCACAGGGAGCCGCCACCAGAAACTTTCCACTGAAGTGAGTGAGACTCGACGGCTGACTGTCGTAGAGCCAATATCACTTGATTAATGCCTCGTTTTGCGGTGAAACACGTGTCGTGGTCTCGACTTCAGTGGTGTATATTGCCCAGTGGTAGTGTTGTAGTGGTAGAAGGTATCTGGTGGCGGTTCCCGGTGGTGGTGTTAGTTTGCTCGTGCACGCTACTGTGGAAGGGCAATGCTATTCAAAACTAGGTAATATACACCATTTTTTATATTTTGCACGCGGATCTTAGCAAATTTATTTTCTTTCCTTCATTATAATGGAATACCGCAAAATAACGCCTGATTCTATTAACTAGAATTATACATAGCTAAATATTCAACTTAAATTGTTATTAGAGGATGTGTTTGAGGAAGGATTGAATCCAATTTTGGTATTAAAATCCATTGATTTACAAATCTGAGCCTCTTTTGTTAGCAGTAAGACTCAACTTCGACTGTAGAAACTCCCCCTTCGACGATAACATGCGGAAGTAACTGGTGACATAAACAAGAATTCCAAACACTGCGATGTATGTCAGAGAGCGAGGTCGATATTGTTTACGACAGCATGTCGCTTGGTACGAACTAGAAGATTAAGCGTAAATATATAAATGTATTTTTTTAATATAACTTTTTTAAATTGTGGCAACTTACATGTGGTAAATAAAGATGTTAATAATAAAAAAAGAGCGTCTGAGACTAGTGAGAAAAGTGAACCTTTACATGAAGTAACGAAAATATAACACACTACAATAACAGCTCAGTGTATAAACAATTATAACAGAATCAAAATTAATTAAGAATAACAGAAATATTTCACGAAAACGTTGGACAAGACGTTTCACAAAAACTCAAAGTAGGCTATGAAATTTTACTCTCATCGCGCCTAAAGAAATTTCATTTCAAAAAATATATTGGGAATGAGACTTAAGCAACTGATGTCTCAGGGTGACGTGCGCAGTGCGGTGTCACACAATATTCTGAGTGACACATCATTTGTTGTGGGCGGACGTTGCACTTACCATCATGTGAACGTTTCGCTCGTTTCGTCACTTTATACAATAAAAAAAAATACGTTCGTGTCTATCGTGCTGCTCTACTGTATTCATATATATTATGTCCAGTAATCGCTTGGGCTGTTTTGATAGTCTCTATTTTAACTTATCTTATTTTTTCTAGCTCCGACAGAATATCAGCGCTGTAGTAACACTGTTCCTGTAGCAATATGCTTTTTCGTTGTTGCAATCCAGTGGCCTTCTATACATTGTGATACTTTTAGCTACTCGTACATCTCATTTACTGGTGGTAGGATTTCTATGCATCTAGAACTATCCGTCTAGGTAGGTACCACCCAGGGCCAGTTATTCTGTCGTGAAGCAGTAGTGTTCAAACATTACTGTGTTTGGTCTGAAGGGCACTGAGAGCTAGAGTAATCACTGGGCATATGAGACTTAAGAACTTATGTCTCAAGGTGACGGGCGCAGTGTGGTGCTACACAGAAATATTCCGAGTAGCAAAGCATCTTTTATGGGCAGACGTTGCACTTACCATCAGGTGAACGATTTGCTCGTCTCGTCACTTAAAAAAAAATGTGCGTGTATGTATTTGTATGTGTGTACGACTATATGCATCCATATATATATATATATATATATATATAAATATATATATATATATATTTTTTTTTTTCATACATTTTTTTCTTTTTTCTTCTTTTATTATAAAGTTTTTTGGGTTGAGATGCTCCTGTTTGTACTTATAATTGTTAATTTTAATTGTTTTTGCAGCTACGAATAAAAAATGTTCTATGTTCTATATATAGAACAGTAGCTGAATTAAGTTTTTCATTGCTTTCATTTAGTTAGGTGATACGAGTAGTAAATGTTATTTCAGCTATAGTGATTTTTTTCTGAGTTCATCTAAGCATTTGCTTCAATAATGCTAGTTACGGTTCAGAATTTTCTTTATTGGAGTTATTGACGAAACAAACAAAACATGATGACGTGATAAGTGCAACGTGATACGTGCAACGTGATACGTGCAAAGTGATAATTGCAAAGTGATAAGTGCAACGTGAAATATACGCCTATAAGAAATTGTGGTCATCCAAATCATTTCTGTGTGGCACCACACTGTGCCCTAGTCGCGTGTGCAACATCGCACCATAAACAGGAGGATTATTTTTCTTTTTTGTGGATTGGATGGAGTCAATCCACCTACCAATCCAGGCGATTACGGCAAATATAGCTATTTAGGATAGGTATATATCCAGCAGTGTCGACGTGTCTTCAGAGGGGCCTTTCAAAACGTTCACCTGATGGGAAGTGCAACGTCTGCTCGTAACAAACGCTATGACAGTTACAAAAATTCTGTGTGGCACAACACTGCGGCCGTCACCCTGAGGCATGTGTTCTTAAGTCTCGAATGCCTAGTGATTACGTTAGCTCTAAGCGCCCTTCTTGTAATATTTGCAAACTTTTGCTTCACTGCAGAATAACTGGCCCTGGGTGTGGTACTTACCTAGACAGATTCCTGCATAGAAATCCTATCAACCCAGGCGTTTACGTTTAACAATTTGTTCATTTTATGAAGTTTACATTTAGAATAACTAAATGATGTGACATACGGATCCGAGACGTGGTCCTTCGCTGCAGGCCGCTTGAGGAAGCTCAAAGTCGTTCAGCGAGCTATGGAAAGAGGTAGTGTATTAAGTGTAATAAGGGTAAGGTAATAGTGTAACAAAGCATGGCCAGATGCTTTGTGGAAATCTATGGGGGAGGCCTATGTTCATCAGTGAACTTGTGACGGGCTGAGATGAAGATGATGTAATAATTTTTAGAAATATTAGAATGCTATAAATGTTTATTCTATACTATTAGGCCGATAGGTGTCTGGTGTCCTACGTTTTTCCTATAGCTGTGTCGTAAGAGGCGACTATGATATTGTACGGACAGCCATTATTCGTGCATAATAACATAATATGCAATGCTGTTACTATACTGCTCGTGGGAACGCAATGGTAATGAATGAATGAATGGTGATGAGTAAGAATTTTTTGACTCGTACCAAAATGGCAGCGACGTGGTCCGTTTCCCGCGAGGACGAAAAGTGGGCTATGTCAGTGGCATAGACCTACCCCTTATATGGGAAAACGGCGTGACTGTATGTATTCTATATTAAAAATGCGATAAGAATGTGCGCCAAAAAAACATTCGAGCTAAGCTTCGTATGCAAATCTTTGATATTGTTTCAGCGGCACTCGCGCTACGTTCGTAGTTTCCATTTAACGATGGCAGTTAGCTGTAAGTCCAAGATAAGCTCTTCGGCATGTTATTTAAATGCCTAATTATTATTTGTTAACACTGATGTTCACCTTCTTCAGAATACTTTAGGGTAATAAAATAGAATCAAGTTGATTAACGCATTATTCAAAGTAAAGTATCTGTTCGAGTTTGCAATGCATTTATTCATTTTTTATTAACTCTTGCATAACATTTTTGTCATGGAGCGTTCTTTGGTTTTCTATGAGACTACTGGTAAATTTATTTATAATGTACTTTTGACAAAGATGGAAAAAAATAACAAAATAGAGGATACCTACGGAGTTTCTTTGGACTGTTTCTTCTCCGACAGAGGAACCTCATTACGAAATTGTAAAAAATGACGTTTGACAAACTAAATTTATATTTCTTACGTTGTAAAATAAATGATTTTCATTTCGAAACACGCGTTATCGGCGAAAATAAAAAGACTCGATGTTGGAAAGTTCACATGTTTTTCTTTAAACTATGCCCCACAGTAGGATTTCTCCTGTGTCGTGGGTGCGTTTTAAAGACATAAATTCCACATGCACAAACACCCAGACGCGGATCAACTACATGTAGGCCATACAAATATTTGTCCCGTGCGGGAATCGAACCCGCGACCGGCGGCGCAAAAGCCAAGGGCTTAGAAAATATAAATTAACTTATCACCTGCACTAGCTTATCTGTTATCAACTCCATTCAATTAGACTTTAGCTTATTAAATTTATAATTGGACTAATATATGTACATAGTCCGTGAATAATTTATTATAAAAACAATCCGTCTGTGAAACTATATGCTCTGTCGGCGCTATCGAACTTCTACCTAACGCTAACGAACTACTACTCGACAGACAGACGTCTTCTAAAATAGCTTAGTCAAGCTATTAAGCAACTTAGGAGTATACTCCATTCGAAGTTATTGTTTAAGTGAAGCTGGCTCATTGCCAGATACCACTGTAAGCTGTTGAGTGTAGGCAAAAGCGGTTAGAAGGACATGATAGTTCGTCTGTTAGATTAGAATGTATTTGTCATAACTATATTATGTCGCTTCATCGTCATCATCATCATCATATCATCCTATCACTATTCCACTGCTGAACATAGGCCTCCCTCATAGATTGCTACAAAAGTTTGTAGCTCTCATTTTGAGGGTAATTTTGCCATAGTTGCCACGCTCGGAAGGTGGGTTGTCAACCGCAGTTTAATTATTATGATGTTCCAGGAAGATGCTGCTGCCTATCTTCTGGTTTTAACTTTCCCTCTGTCGACTTTTACGACACCCACGGGATGAGATGGGGTGGTAGATTCTTTTCCCAAAGAAGTCGTCTCCTGCGCCCGTTAGAGGCGCCGGGTAACTGTCCGGGGCAATGGCCCCTCTCAGTGATTGCACTCGCCGTGTGTTTAAAAACACGCGGGGCTTTGGGGTGCTTTGTAATTAGCTTGATATGTTGAGGTCCTAATTAACCATCTAAGTCCTGTTGTCCATCACCAGTTACATGGGACTGGCGGCCTGGTTTGCCCACTAGGGGCACCTCCAGCCGGCCTGGCCCTATGTAGGCGTTGGTTTGAGCATTTCTTTATTCCATTGTGGTCTTCAGGATCCTGAGCGACTGACCTTGGTTGTGAAGTAAATTGGTGATGCCGCTCAGGATAATGGGTACCACAACGGTGCCGCTCTGGATCGCCGTCAGAATGTCATTCAAGATCGCGATCGCCGCGGCTATTGTTACGGCGTTATCGGACCCCGTCGTTGGCACCGTTACCTGTACTGCTAGAATAGATGAGGGTGCCACCTTCGCCGCCTTGTTCTTTCTCCTCTTTCTTTTCTTCTTCTTAGAAGAGGATATCACTCCACCTGATACTGCGTCCTTCGGACGGGCGGGGTTTGCAGAGGCCATCAATGTGATCTGGTCCTGTGTAGCCTTGGCTGGACCAGTTGGGCTCGAGTTTGACGAGCTGTCAAAGCCATTGTGCCTGCGCTCTTATTGCGGAGTTTTGTCCGGTTGGCGTAGCACCCAGCATTGTTCGCTGTGTGCCTGTCCGCAATTTGCGCAGGTCGACGGATCCTCTAGTTGGCGAGGGCAGTTCCTGGCAGGAAGTTGTCCTCCACATCGTACACACGCCAATGGACGGTGACAGCAATGGAAGGAATGCCGGAACTTTTGGCATCGATGGTAATGTGCTGGACCTTTTCTTCCTCTCCATGCCTCGATCCGGATTCCAGGCATGTAGAGCAGTTTATCGATGTTATATATTTTCGCCAGGATACTCTCTGTCCTCCAGAATTGGACGAAAAATGTGCCGGGGCGTCCTTGCAGCGCCCGGATTTGCCGGATGAACTCGGGTTCGAACTGCTGAGCTCTGAAGGCTTCGGCAATATCTTCCGGTGATGTGTCCACTAGAAGGCCTCTGATGGCTACCTTGACCGGGTGGGTCAGCCGGTAGCGAGAACGAGAACCAAGCGAGGCCCTCGTCCTGCTCGAGTTTTGATAGGTACCTCTGCAGGTACCTATACTCTTCGTCCGATTACGGGAGGAATGCCTTTGCCAAAGGGCCGGGCATTTGGACGTCTGCCAAGGACCTTTACCATCGTTGCGAAGTGTTTCGTCCAATTTGGAAACTGTTCGACAACGATGGGTGGGTACTTAGTCTTCTTTCTCTGCTTCGTTCGTTCAGATGCAAATGGTGTCGGATCTTTGTTTGCACTCGTCGTTGTTTGCGCATACGACGGTCCAGGGGTTAGAGTCTGAGCAGAGGAAGACTCTTCCGTTCTGGGTGCTGCAGCTGTTATTCCTGCGGGTGCTTCATGAGCCGCTGCCGCTTTGCGTTAGGCTGTTATGCCCGGTGCAGTTGCAAACGGCGGTGGAGCAGGAGCACGCGTGGCAATGAAAAACAATGCCGACGGCGGTGCACGTGGAGATGCAGGCGTAGCTATGCGCGGTAGGCGCGAGGTTAGTGGTGTTGACGCAAGAGGCGTCACCGGAGTTCTCCTTGAAGCTGACTTGGCTGCAATCCGTGGAACGCTCTGTGCGATGGTCGCATGTGCTGCAGACGGAGTGCGCCGTGTCACTGGCACACTCTGCTGCTGGCACGCTCTCTATGCCAGGCTCAAGTAACATAGTACGCTAGACGTCATGTGCTGGCTCAGTCATTGGGGTGCGAGCGAAGATTGCACTAACACTGGGCGGTGTCAGGAACTTGAATGGTTTTTGTTCTGGTGTTCGCAGGCCGGGGGAAGCAGACTCATGAGTCTTGCCTCTACCCCGTCCGACGCCTGTCTTTAGCTCCTCGCAATATATTTTGCTGGCCTTTTTTACATACAAATGTATATTAATTTACATACAAATAAAAGGTAAGGTTTAAGAAGGAAAAGGATAGGAATTTACATCTCTCTTATTACTACTTAAATCCACTAACTGTCGTTATTCAGGCGAAGCCTTTATTTTCGAGATTTATTGCACAGTTTTCTATAACATTATCATTTACATTTTTATCATAATAGGTTTAAATCATTCGTATAATTTACTACTAAAACCACGCCTATTTCTACGCTGCTTTTTGTAACCATCGCTAGTTGTCGCACCTTGTTCATACTAAGCCGCGCCCACTACACTATTACGTGTTTCCTTTCGACGTATCACGCGCCTCGTCTTGTTTGCGTCATGCACAGTCACCTTATTTCAGAACGCTCTTATTATTGTGATACGTATGCCACCATCTATCGGAATCCATGACAAGAAGATAAGGGAATCTTCAGAGGCTGTGGGTAATGTCTGCAAAACGAACAATGAAAATAAAAACTAAACTGAAAATACACGAGCCAGTTGAAGGATAGGCTGGCATTCGAACCACAACCTCATGGATGTTATTTATTTCAACGTAATACTTGTGAAAATCGTAAGATGGCGCTTTACTCTAAAACATCAATTATATTTTTTTAGTATAGCTTACTTATATCGTGTAATTTTCGACCCCGAGGCACATATTTAGTTACAAAATAGTTGAAAACGTCTGGAATAATAAAAGATTAGCGAGTATACATTTGAGACAGTAAGCCGTTAGTTACTTCGAGTTAACTACGGTCTTTAAATGCACACTCACAGTGTAGCGCGAATGCTGCTGAAACAATATCAAGGATTTGCATACAAAGCAGACGTTCGGTTTGAATATATTTGCATAATATTTCACATAGTAATGCTAATGTAGTTTTAGTCAGATTATCAATACTCAATAATTCAATCACATGAAGAAAGGGAAGTTCTTCTTTGTCAGCTTGTTATAGGTCCACTGGTGGACTTGAGCCTCTCCGGATTTAGATTGAGACTGCCGTACCGTGTGCTGGCGGCTTATGAGAATCTACTGGGAGGCCTTCATCAGTGGACTAGTGATAGGCTGAAATGATGATGATGATGATGAGGTTCAGACGAAATTTTTGGACGACCGCGTGGCCTAGTGGTTACCATATCTGACTTGCTACGAAGCCATCATCATCATCTTTTCATCCCAGCTAGTCCACTGCTGAACATAGGCATCCCCAATAGATAGCCACAAAAGTTTGTAGCTCTCAATTTGGGGGATTTTGCAATGGTTTTCACGCTTGGGTTGGCAACCGCAGTTTATTTATTTCGATGTTCCAGGTAGATGTTGCTACCCATCTCCTGGTAGCCGAAGCCAAAACTTGTGCAAAAACTCTAATCGTTAGTTTTCGGGTCCGGTTGAGGTGTGTATCTAAAATGTATGTCTGTAAAACGCAGCCACGGTACAGGAGAAATCCTAGTGGGGGGCATAAAAAAGGGAGAAAAAATTGTAGGTTATTAATAGTGTGAGAGGTAGATTCTCTAAAGCTGTCACCAAGAACACTTCCGCTACAACAGCAGCGTCAGTTACTCAGCCACGACGCAGTATTGTACTTGGCATATGAACTGATTGGCTAAAGAACTGATGTCTCAAGGTGACGATCCTAGCGTGGTCCTACACAGAAACGTTCTGGGTGACACAGATTATGGGCAAACTTTGCATGAAAGTCTGATATGCTAATAATTACACTAGCTAAAACTCAATTTATAAACGTAAAATGTCAGAAACGTCGATGGAGAAGAATTTTGCGAGACGTTTTGTCGTAATTGTACATCTGCAATTCGGTTTTTCTAATCCTCAGAGTCTTTTTCCTTTTCTTGTTGATCCTAAAACCTTCCTTAGTATTTCTCTCCGCTGTGTATAATAAAATAAATATATTCCCACACTTAAGTGGGTTTGGCAAGTTGCCAAGTAGAATCGTAAACTGTCGAGAGCAAAAAGGAACTGTGCGATATAGTATTGAGTTTGGGTATTTTTATTCAAAATTGTTTTAATATTTTTGTTTGTTTAAAAAAAAAACCGCGATTCGACCGACGTCAACGTGGCATAATGGTTAGGGTTCTCGTCGGGTATCTAGTTCGAAGCTTTCGGATTTGGATGTATTGTTAACTGCCCCTTGTATTCTTCGTCTTAATTTGATACAGTGACAATTATTTATTTATTTATTTATTTATCTAAATCTAAACTAATATAACAAAGGAGTAACATTTGATTTTTTGTATGTTTGGTTGTAATGAATAAACTCAAAAACTACTGAATTGATTTCAAAATTTCTTTCGAATCGGACTCATCGTTTAGAAGTTACGACAGGTATAAAAATGCTAAAAGTAAGAAAAATGCCGCGGTGTGAGCGAACAGCCCTAGTCTTGAATAGACTAAGATCTATTAATTACTTACCTACTCATATTATTTTTTGTAAACTAGAAACAATTGAATAGTGGTTTGTAATTTTAATGATATGTTGTTTTTATTTAAACCTTGAAACGCTCTTTAAAAAATAGAGCGGCCGCGGTGTCTCTCGAACGCCGCGCCGCCGCCCGGTTTCATTCAACTTCGGCATCATCTAGGAGCCCGGCTCCCTTTGCGCAGCGGTCGAGAGCGGTCGTTTTATTTTGCTACCACGACTTTAAATATTGGCTGTATTTCATGGCTTATGTTCTCTTAATTAAAACACGATTTTGGTAAAATAACGTAATCTTATCTGACCAGCTACAGAGCCGCCGATGAGAATAGTCTCTACAAAAAATGTTAGTGTATGGAATTATGGTTGTTCTATTTTTCCAAATATATTTGTATTCATTATTTCATAATATATTTATATTGCTATATATTAATCGCCGGCACACCCTCTTTAATAATTCCTTCAGTTATGTCCATTTACCGGTTGTCTGGAAGAAATCGCTCTTAGCGATAAGACCGCCGATTGCTATACCATTTGGTTGAATGTTTTTGTTTTTAAATATTGTTTTTCTTGTACATTGGTGTGTGATAAAGAGTAAATAAATAAATAAATAATTTATATATCTACCCGTGCGAAGCCGGGGCGGATCGCTAGTTATTTATACTCTTTATACACATACAAAATGATACATTTATATGGTAAATATAAATAGTTGTACAAAAGGTGGCTTTATCGCTTAGCAGCGATCTCTTCCAGGCAAACCTGGACTATAACAATGTGACAATTTCTCGTTGTTAACTGGAAAATGTCACTGGTGGCCAAATTAATCCAGAGGTTTAAAAAATAATAATCCGTAGGTTAAATTTTTCTATATTTGGGTTATTGTTTTTAAAATGCCTGTATGAAAACGCTGAAAACGTGAAAGTAGAAGAAGCGAAAGATATGTGTCAGGATCGTAGCAGGTGAAAATGTGGTCTCTGCCTACCCTAATATAAAGGATAAAATAAAGGATATTGAAGCTTGTAAATAATTCGTATTCGCTTATCGGTTAGATGTCCCTTCACCTGAACAGATGATTTGTTAGATCCGTCCATTATTATTGACTATTAATGTTATTTAATAATCTTTATTTGTGACCATTATTGACTGATAGTAGGTAGCTATTCATAACTATAATCGACCAGTTCAGCGAATAGGACGACAACCATTCGTCCCTAATTAGCTGGCACTCCCTCAATCCCATTTCATGTGGACTCCAACGATGAGGGTTATCACATAGCAAAACCATATAAAAAAAATTAAACATTCCAAAAACTGAAATAGTCACGAAATCACTAATAAGTATTGCGTGGAAGAACATCTGTTTCCACCGCAATCAACAATAAATAAAACTGGCCTTGATAACCGATGATTATAACGTCATATCTCTTCTTGACCAGATGACTTTTTTGATTGTAGAAAGTGACGAAACAAGCATAACGTTCACCTGATGGTAAGTGCAACGTCCGCCCACAACAACACACTGTGCCCGTCACCCTGAGACATCAGTTCTTAAATCTCAAATGCCCAGTGATTACGCTAGCTCTCAGTGCCCTTCAAATCAAAACACAGCAATGCTTGCACACTAATGCTTCACGGCAGAATAACTGGCCCTGGGGTGGTACCTACCTAGACGGATTACGACTTAAGAACTGATGTCTCAGGGTTACGGGCGCAGTGTGGTGTCACACAGAAATACTCTGGGTGACACAGCATTTGTTGTGGGCGGACGTTGCACTTACCATCGTTTTGCTCGTTTCGTCACTTTATCCAATAAAAAAAAACCACACTCACGATACGACTAGTGCGGCCAGGCACTAATTTAAAACATCCATCAGTCTGAAGTTATGATTTGTTAGATTGTATTTTTTCTGACCGATAAATCAGACAGAAAATGATATTAAGCTCTTTAAGATAACAATTACTTATTTTCTTGACTAACGTGGTAACTGCCTTGAAGTGCAGTGGTATTACCGATGATTACATTTTTGACCGAACATTTATATAATTTAAGATTACAAGCCATCATTATTATTAGCCCAAAAACAGTGTATTGCTTAATTTAAGCTACAAGTTAAGAGGATTCAATGTAATAGGAACTCTTAGTAGGCGCATTATCGCGGAATACCTGACGCCTTGAACTTATTGCGCTGCTTCACGTCATTGATATGTTTTAAATCCGGTATAATTGAAATTATTTAATTCCATCACGCATGACATTTTTCTAATAATGGCGCACAGATGTTTTACTGGTGGTAGTATTCCTATGCATGATGGTAGTAGGCCCTGCGGTGGTACCTACCTAGACGGAGTGCTAGCAAGCAAACATAAGCTTGCTGTCTGGGTATTTCGGTCTGAAGGGCATTGAGAGCTAGTGTAATTGCTGAGCATATGATACTTAATAACTGAGACATCAGTTCTAAAGTAGAACTGATGTCTCAGAAGGATGGGCGCAGTGTTGTGCTACACAGAAATGTTATGGATGATGTACCATTTTTTAAGGGCAGACGCACTGACCATTAGGAGAACGATTTGCTCGTCTCGTCTTATTCTCCTATATAAAGAAAGCTATGTATAAGCCGGAAAATATGCCGTGTGGTGGCGGCTTAAGAGAATCTACCGCCCTATCTCATCCTGTGGGTGTTGTAAAAGTCGACAGAGCGACAAATAAAACCAAGGATATGCGGAGCAGCATCTTCCTAGAAAATCTGAATAAATAAACTGCGGTTTCCAACCCGCCTGCCAATCATTGCAACTATGGCAAAATCCCCCCAAAATGAGAACTACAAACTTTTGCGGCAATCTATTGGGGAGGCCTATGTTCGGTAGTTGACTATTGGTAGGCTAAAATGATGATGATGATGACTGGAAAGGGACCATTATCTTAACTATTAACAGCCAAGTTCTTTTAAACTGAAACTTGCTGATTCGCTAATTAGCATCTTATCTGTAAGTGGGTAAGCTTGTAAATCCCATTGACTACTCAAAACCACGTTACTTCTGAGGATAATCGTTTTTGTGGGCAGACTTGAATAAGGCTGAGTGCTTCAATTTGCGAAAAAACGTGGAGTGTTTTTTTAATGAGTTTTTCAAAGAGCTCGGTTGAAAATTACTTTACTGAATTCGAATGCAGTAAACCTTACACAATACATATAGCTTCATGACGTATATTTTATGTATTTCATTAAGGCAAATTTGTATCTTATGCTATACAACAAGTAAGTGTAATAAATATAGTTAATAGAATCGGGCTTTACAAGCGAACGAGAACTTATCAAGTGATATTGACTCTACGACTGTCTCGGCGGCTGACTGTTATATCTTATCTCAGCAAATTAACTTTCTTTCCTTTAGTATTTTAAATGTGTCTCTCCTCTCCGACTTTGTCCTAATGGATTGTAAATGCCACGCCTGCTCATAAGTGTTACGGTGCCACCCAGAAGCACTAGATAACAGCTAGACGACATCAACGTTGTCGACCAATTCTTTTCTTGCCCGTACTTAATGGAACGGCACAATTCATTTTTAACCGAAATCAATTAATTCTGAGTTTCACGAGTATCGGCATCGGTGAGGATTCGAAGCGATGAACCACGGCTCTGGAAGGAATTACGCCAACAGCTGTCACTAGGCTTTTTTAGAATATTCTTATTATATTCATGCTATAGCTGGATATAGTACAATGTCTTATCGATGAATGAGACGACGACCTGCGACAAGCTAATCGTTCATCGGGAAGTGAAACTTCTATCCATAACAAATGCTGTGTGACAAGCGCAGTCCATCACACATTTCTATGTGAACCCACACTGCGCTCGTCACCTTGGGACAGCAGTTCTTAAGTCTCATATGTCCAGTAGTGACGTTAGCTATCAGTGCCCTTCCGACCTAAACAGAAATGTTTGCTTCACGGCAGAATAAGTGGTCTTACAATTTTTTTTGTTTGAATCGAAGTCGCAACTAAAAAAAATAGTCATACTAGCTGTGCCCGCGGTTTCACCAGCGTAGAAAAGCCGACTCCTATCGATGATAAACATAGGTACGAGTATATACTTCCCTATGTGAATTTTGTTTTGGGGTTTTATTTTTTTTGCGCGGAAACCTAATCATTTTTCAAAAATTATAGTACCTAAGTTACCCGCTATAATAACAGCTGTCTGCAGACAAAAGCTTTAAAAATTGTTAATTGTTTTCTTATAAGTAAATACTTACATAAGCATTGAGTAAAAAGCTATTACTTTCTTATTACAAACAGACACTTAAATTTTATTTATTTGTATAGATTTAGAATCTCGGCGACAGAGCACGGTTGGTATACTGTTCCCCATATAGGTGCTCCTACACAAATACCCCTGTTCTACAGTCCGGCGCTTGGCTACAGCGCCGCGCTGCAAAACTGGCTGAAGATCCGGTGAAGACACAGCTCCGCACCTGAGCGCCAATCAGTACACTCACAGGCCTCACGGAGTATCAAGTATCAAATCGTCACCAGTACTAGCTTAGGGATGAGGCCTGTAAAATTTTTGATGCAGTACAGTAAGCAATAATTTCTATTAAATTATTCTGAGTGGTGTCCAGGTGACAGATCACAAGTGTACTCTTGAACGTGGTTGAGATTTATCTGTCGCTAGCTGAAGAGTGTCGGATGCTTCTGGCGGCGCACACTTAACCCCTTCACTCGTCGCGCCAGCCAACGCTAAAGCGTGTAAAAAAATAACGCATGCAACAGTGGCAATGCCGTGATACCTGCTTATACGGATTTGTGCATAGGAATCTTACCACCAGTGAATGATATACCAAATCTGACTCAAATGTAGTAGACATCTAAATCGCGTAAATTATGACAGAAAATAGATAAGAACACGAAGAGTTGGCGAGGAGCCAGCGGAGCCGCAAAACATCGTTTTCGCGGAACGATTCCTGGAGTCAAGATATCGATAATAAATGATAGAAAATTTTCGATGTTATATTTTAAATGAGCGTTATACAAGTTGTGGCTGTTACATGTGAGTAACAACCAAAAAGATGAGGAGAAACTACAAGATTTTAAATTGCATTTAATCTCTGGGACATTATTATCACAAAGAAAACGACCAGTTCTAAGAAGTGATTGTGAATAGGAATAGAACAGAATCAAATACTGTTGAGGACCGGGCAAGCGACGCCGGCCTCCCGAGTTGCTGCTGTCTCCTCCGGTCCCATCAGAGATGGTACTCGTAGTATCCTACACCTAATAGTTCTTTTCCTAACTTCCGCACTCACTATCCCAAGCCCATTTCTTAAGTACTGTGGTAGGATTCCTATGCAGGAATCCGTCCGTCTAGGTAGGTACCACTCCAGGGCCAGTTATTCTGCCGTGAAGCAGTAGTGTACAAACATTAATGTGTTTCGGTTTGAAGTGCACTGTGAGCTAGCGTAATCACTGGGTATATGAGACTTAAGAACTTATGTCTCAGGGTGATGGACACAGTGTGGTGTCACAGAAATTTTCTGGGTGATACAGCATTTGTTATGGGCAGACGCTGCACTTACCATCAATTGAACGTTTTGCTCGTTTCAGCACTTTATACAATAAAAAAAAAGGAATGCTTTTCCCTTCCTATTCGCCAAGCCAATATTTACTGTAGGGGCGAGCCTAGTCGTTAGCGTGCACATCTGCTCTGGGACCGGGCGACCACCGAACAAGGCTAGCCTTACCCAAACATGCGGGTCTCTGTTTGGGTGGACATCTTCCTTAGCCATTTGTTGGAGCGCAATAGGGAACAAGAATTTCAACTCGTAGCAAAATAGCTGCGACGTGGTTCGCCACCCGTCACATCTCGTTTTCCGTGAGGGCGAAAAGTGGGCTACGGATGTTGTCTGTGCCTACCGCAATGGAAAAGAGGCGTGTCTGTGTGACATGTATGAAATAAGTGAATTTAAACATGTTGAAAATATTTTTTTAAACCGCAATCTGCCTCTTTTAATAACTACAAAGAAACCTAAAGACCACGGCTAGGATAAAATATTTAAGCAGTTGAAAGGTTATTTTAATGAAATAATTTCACTGTAATAACAATAGTTAAGTCTCCGTAAAGGGATTGTGGGAAAACTTGTTGGGGCAAGTCAGTTCCGACATTTTGTTACAAGTTTCTAGTTTTTTAACGAAACAAAAACTTAACAAGGAAGTTAATTTTCGCCCCGGTTTTTTTTTTTTTTTTTTTTATTTGATAAAGTAACGAGACGAGCGAAACGTTCACCTGATGGAAAGTGCAACGTCTGCCCATAACAGATACTATGCTACTCAGAATATTTTTGTGTAGCACCACACTGCGCCCTTCACCTTGAGACATCAGTTCTTAAGTCTCATATGCCCAGTGATTACGCTAGCTCTCAGTGCCCTTCCGACCGACACACAGTTATGTTTGCACACTACTGCTTCACGGCAGAATAACTGTCCCTGGGGTGGTACCCAAGTGTGGTAAACCAAGTGATTCGTCTTACATAAAATGTGTACACATTATCTATTCGAATATCATAGCCAATTTTTGCTAAAATATCGTATAAATTGTTTTAATTTTAGATGGGTTGGCGTCATTTCGGCCTATCACTAGTCGTCTGTTGAATAGCCCTCCCCATACATTTCCACAAGGCGAGTTTGCTGCTGCCCATCTTCTGGTTTTCATTTTCCTTCTGTCGACTTTTACGACACCCACGGGATGAGATGGGGTGGTAGATTCTCTTAAGATGCCACCGCACGGCAACGCCTAGATGACTCTCGATGTTAAGTATTAATTTTTGTCGGTTTGGGGTACAACGTTATTATTATAGCGGTCTAAGTGAGGCTATTTTAACGTCTCTACGAAAAGTTTAAATTTAACCAATAATAAAGTATGATAGATAATTTAATAAGATAAGTTTATAGTGAGGTAGTTAATTAGCTAAGATCCGCATGCATAATATAAAACCGCGTCTATTAACTAGTTTTGGAAGAGCAACGCCCGCCCTCCCACAGAAGCGTGGACTTGCTAACTAGCACCGCCACTGTCAAGTGATATTGACTTAACGACAGTCAGCCGCCGAGTGAGCGGCGCTTCAGAGGATACCACATCTAAGTGAGAACTAAAAAAAATATTTATGGTATATACAATTCTGGTATATACTTAATTCTTGCCCCCGTGTGGTGGCGGCTTTAGAGAATCTACCACCCCATCTCATACCGTGGGTCTCGTAAAAGTCGACAGAAGGACAATGAAAACCAGGAGATGGGCAGCTGCATCGTCCTGGAACATCCGAATAAATAAACTGCGGTTGCCAATCCGACTGCCAAGCGTGGCAACTATGGCTAACCCCCAAAACGAGAGCTTTGTGCAATCTATGCGGGAGGCCTATGTTCAGCCGTGGACTAGTGTTAAGCTGAAACGACGACGACGACAATTCTTGTAAATAATATAATTCCATTTTTAATTAAAAATTTATGTTTTCCTTTTGATTCAATGACCTTCTTATTATGAGTGGCATTTTCTTCAATAAATTTTAACGGACAAATGGATAGATTTTATCGTCACTTAAATGTTTCAAAAGATAGAAATCTGGTGTACATAGGGCTCACAGGTCTTGAGACTAAATTGAACGCACGGGTTGACATGATTAATATTTTTATATTCTAGACGCTTTTTTCATCAGTACTCCGATGCTAACCCTACCTGTACTCGAAGCGCTTTAGAAGTGAATTATCCCTCAAACAGTTATCTTTGCTAGACAGCGAAACTATAACTGAAGGATTTTTTTAAGAAAACTCTGCCCTCTACCCAGTCTCCTGTATCGTGGGAGCCTTTTACATACAAAAATTACTCATGAACATCACAAACAAACCCGAAAAGTGATTCAAAGCCAGGAGCCGCGGCGTGGAAGTCAGGTCCTCTTACCCTAGTGGCCACGCGGTCGTCGAGTTCATAGATTACTCTAAATGAATAATATTAAAGCGTCATAATAAATCTAAATCACAATTCGATATAGCATAACGTTTTATTTCCATTTCGATTTCGATACACGACGAGCGCGAAGTAAATCGATTCCTTACAACGCTATTCCCAACATTCTATTCACGTAAGTCGAAAAGTGTAATATTTCATAGCTTGTCATCACTTGTGGCTCCAGTTGGGTTGCTGCTGACACGCGTTTGTCATAAATAAACGGAAAATATTTTTCGTCTTTCCATCGTGTTTAGCTTGACATTTACTCGTATATTTACGTGTAATGTTTGTTGTGAAGAAAATGCCATTGGAAATTATTTAATCAAAAAACCAAGATCGAAGAAGACCACGGAGTAGCTCCTAACATGCTTTTTTATGGAAAAGGGAGAAACGGGTAAACGGCTCACCTGATGGTGAATGATAAATGCACATGGACATCCGCAATACCACTAGAATCGCAAGTACGTTGCCGGCCTTTGAGAAAGGAATAGGCTCTTTTCTTGACGGTCTCTTAGTCGCATCGGTCCGGAAAAGCTGGCAGCAAGTTCCACAGAGTGGCTGTGCGTGGCAGTAAATTCCGCAAAAAGCGCACAGTGGTATGCCAACCATAAAGATCTGGTGGTAGGATTCCTATGCAGGAGTACGTCTAGGTACCACGGCAGGGCCAGTTATTCTGCCGTAAAGCAGTAGTGTGCCTTTAAGTAACACTCGGAAACGGTAAAGCTCTGTAATTCTTAAAAAGGACGACGTCGCTCTTCTAGAAGAAAATGACCTCCCGCCTTTTACTCCACGCTTTTAGGCATGGTACCTCCCACAATACAAATAAAAAAATCATAGCCCTTAGTGCAACACGACTGATTCTTTTTTTTTATATCATAAAGTGATGAAACGAGCAAAACGTTCACCTGATGGTAAGTGCAACGTCTGCATAACAAATGCTGTGCCACCCAGAAAATTTCTGTGTGACACTACACTGTGCCCATCACCCTGAGACATAGGTTACGCTAGCTCACAGTGCCCTTCAAACCGAAACACAGTAATGTTTGCACACTACTGCTTCACGGTAGAATAACTGGCCCTGCGGTGGTACCTACCTAGACGGACTCCTGCATAGGAATCCTACCACCAGTTTTTTCGCGTAGGGATTAAATAAAACCATTCAGCAAAACGATGCAGATAGGCGTTTTTGGCAATCAGCCACGTGAATTTGAACATTATTGAATTTTCATTATTGTCAATATTTTGTAGTTTTTCGTGAAAAATGTTTTGGTAAGTAACGGCATTACTTTAGTCAGTTAATAAAATTATAGTTTCACCATACAATACTGACAAATGCCGTAAATTTCATCATTTGAAAAACAAAAAAAAATCATGACCCCGACGTGATTTGAACACGCAACCTTCTGATCTGGAGTCAGACGCGCTACCGTTGCGCCACGGAGCCGATAGAAGTACCGACGATTTATGACATTGCGTTCAATGCAATCGTTGTAAGTTGTAATGAATAATATACAAAATATAAATAAGGTTAAAAAAAATGTCTAACTAGTGGTTAGCTTGATGGAGCATAAATTGAGATAATTATTTCTTATATCCTCGCGATTACTACACATTTAAATAAAACTAGATTTACCGGATTTTATCGCGTTTACTATTTATTTAATTTAAATGGGTAGTATTCGCGTATAGTATTACTGATGGTAGGATTCCTTGAACTACTGGATGCAGAAATCCGTGTAGGTAGGTGGCACCCCAGGGCCAGTTATTCTGCCGTGAAGCAGTGTAGTGTAAAAACATTACTGTGTTCGGTTTGAAGGGCACTGTGAGCTAGCGTAATCACAGTGTGGTGTCACACATAATTTTTCTGGTTGACACAGCATTTGTTATGGGCAGACGTTGGTTGCACTTACTATCAGGTGAACGTTTTGCTCGTTTCATCACTATATGCAATAAAAAAAAATCACTATGTGAACCAGTACGGATTGGAAATCGCAAATAAATTTCGCCGGTTAGTGAATAGTAAATGTTAATTCTTGTTTTATTTAAAAACATTAATTTAGCTGAGGGTGTTCGTAATACTTGCATAGAAATAACAAATAGTTTATAGTGTAAGCTGACCGTATTAGGTTCACCACACCTTGTCATTCAGCAGTCAATACAACAGCCTACTGTTTCCACTTTTTTATGTTACTTGTTTAAACATCTAATGCTATTATTAAAAGCGGTTTCAATATATAGTCGTTAATTTTAGTTAGTTTTTAAAGAATTTCATTAAAAAAGTCGATGTAGTTGGATCGTTCCCTCGACTTCACTGATCAATTTACATTTACACTAATGTATATTTTTGTGCAGACATTTCCCTAATTAGAAGTTTTTTTTATTGGATAAAGTGATGTAACGAGCAAAACGTTCACCTGATGGTAAGTGCAACGTTTGCCCATAACAAATGCCGTGTCACCCAGAAAATTTCTGTTGGACACCACACTGTGCCCGTCCCCCTGAGCCATAAGTTATTACGCTAGATCACAGTGCCCTTCAAACCGAAACACAGTAATGTTTGCACACTACTGCTTCACGGCAGAATAACTGGCCCTGGGGTGGTACCTACCCAGACGGATTCCTGCGTAGGAATGCTACCACACTAACAAAAAAGTGATCATCATGGAATAGCATTCAAACTTCCTGGACCTTAACTATTTTACAACTATCATACAAAATGAGGAGCTAAGAAATTGATTGGACGACTGTGACCTTGTATGAAGTATAACTCTAACAAGCAATAGTACAAAAAAGCTGTGTGTTGGCGGCCTATCTATCACCCCATCTTATCCCGTGGGTGCCGTAAAAGTTGACAGAGGAAAAATAAAAACCAGGAGATGAGCTGCAGCGTCTTCCTGGAACATCTGAATAAATAAACTGCGGTCGCTAACCCGCCAGCCGAGCGTGGCAACTATGGCAAAATCTCTCCAAAATTAGAGCTACAAACTTTTGAGGCTGTATTTGGGGGAGGCCTATGTTCACCAGTGAACTTGAGATAGGCTGAAGCGATGACGATAACGATGAAAAAAAAAAATAAGTCGCGGACCACCTCGGTTCGCATGTTCAATTCCATAACAGAACATACATTGTTTTCGGTCGACTGCTCTGGGTTTGAGTATTTGTGCACGTGCTTGATTTCAATCACCGTCAGTCCCCGTCAGTCACCGTCAGTCACCGTCAGTCACCGTCAGTCACCGTCAGTCACCGTCAGTTACCGTTTCGTAGTGAGGTTCCTCTAACGGAGAAGAAACAGGCGAAAGAATCTCTCTCTCTCTCTCTCCGCCGGTTGTTGCCGTGATGATGGCTGCATGGCTAGGGGCGAGTCTAGTCGATAGCGTGCTGACCTGCTCTGAGACTATTCCCAGAGCAGGTCAGCACGCTGCACGCCCTACGGCTGGCCTTGCCCAAGCGTGTTGGGCTCTATTTCGGTGGACAATATCTTTCCTAGCTACCAGTACACGCAATGCGGAGAATTTTTTTTTTAATTCGTACCAAAAATGTGGCGACGTGGTACGCCACCCATAACGTCTTGTTTCCCAAGAGGGCGAAAACTGGTGTGGTCTCTGCCTACCCCAATGGAAAAGAGACGTGAATGGTAATGGTACACGTTACTTCCTTTCGTTACGTGATTCCTATGTAGTAATCCGTCCAGATAGTTACCACGCTAGGGGCAGTTATTCTTCCGTGAAGCAGTAGTGTGCAAACATTACTGTGTTTCGGTTTGAAGGGCACTGTGAGCTAGCGTAATCACTGGGCATATGAGACTTAAGAACTTATGTCTCAGGGTGATGGGCACAGTGTGGTGTCACACAGAAACGATCGAACAATCGAACACTCAAATATATCTGTGCAAAAGCACACGAGATTTAAGAACTCACATCTCGGGTGACGGACGAAGTGTGGTGACACACAGAAATGTCCTAGGTGAACGTTTTACTCGTGACTTTATCCAATAGAATAAAATTATGTATGTAATATAGAATCTGTTAACAAATTTTTCATTTAAGCGCCTAAGAAAGTCGTGAACACCTATCTACACCCGATACCAGACGCTATACAATGGATAACGTATATTAACAATAAACTACGAACGTGAACTATAACCCCATTATTCCTTCCAATGCCGTTAAGTTCACGTACCGTAGCCATATTGAGTGATTGCGATGTCGGGGATCATAAAACAGCTTAACGACTGCTCTACGAACAATCTGAAGCTAAGGATTTATCGCTACGGTGAAAGCGGCTGAGCATAATACGTCAATAGAAAAGCAAGTATTACGCTCCATTTTTTTTTCTCTGATAAGCTGGCGTTTTTACTTCGCAGGTTTCAATAATCGAAGAACGCGTAGCCTTGTTGTCAAAGTATCTGACTACGCCACGGGTCCTGGGCTCGAATCCCAGCCGGAGGCAACATTTGTGCAAAAACAAAAATTGTTGGTTTTCGGATCTGCTAGTGCTGTAATTTATATAAAATCTGACAATATTAGGGATTTCGTTTCGTATTTTTTTTTGTTAATAGACGAGGCTAGGCGCTAGGCTCTCGCTTTGAATTTCATAGTACGCGAGTGACCTGGGTTCGATTCCCGGTGCCGGCGCCACTAAAATTGTTAATTGCAATATTGGTGCTGCTTTACCACGTGCTCGGCGGTGAAGGAAAACATCGTGAGGAAACCTGCATGTCTGAGAAATGAAACATTTTTCGAAGATATGTGAAGTTGCCCAACCCCTATCGTACATCGCAGCAAAGCACCAAATTCCATATCACATCGATGGGTGGCATTCCACCACTGTACGCTTTTCGAGGAATTTTCTTCCACGCACGACCACTTTGTGGAACTTGCTGCCACCAGCGGTTTTTCCGGACCGATATGACTTAGGGATCTTCAAAAAAAGAGCGTATTCCTTTCTCAAAGGCCGGCACCGCACTCTCTTGGTGTTGCGGATGTTTATTGGCGGCGGCGATCACTTAACATCAGGTGAGCCGCTTGCTCGTTTACCCCCTCTATAATAATAATAAAAAATAGACGAGGCCTGTGCTCATCAGTGAGACATTTATAGGATGTTGGACACGATAAAAAAAACCTGGTCTCGATACATCATTTTTGTCGGGACTTTCGTGATCACATCCCTAAAAAAATCCGGACGTCCACGTCAATTTTTTTTAAATTGTTTTTTTTGAAGTAGCAGATGATTTTTCAAATAATTTTAATGAATTAATAAAAGTGTTTTCTTGATATGAGTCTATTGAAATAGCTTATCAGTGCAATATAATTGTGATAGAGGCATTTGAAGACCGCCGAATCGCTTGACCTTGTCATGTCGGATATAAAGCACTATCCCACGCCGCTTCGCGCCATGAGACGTGCAAAAAAAAAACGTTTTATTTGCCTGAATATGTCAATAAGTTTAACTGCAATGCTTTCAACAACTTGCACACGTTGTGCAAACAGAACGACGTCAAGTAAAGAGCTTCGTGTAGGGGCACGAAAACTGAGTAATCATTTTAATTAACTGTCTATACTTACTGTGTATAAACGGAAGTCCCTGGGATGCGTCTGTGCATTCGCACTTGTGTCGTGTGCACTTCCGTGTCATTGCCGTAGCTCTTTCAGGAGCAGCAACGATGTAATTAATGACCGCCGTATGGTCGCAGCTTAATCGAATCTACCACCCAATCTCCCCCCACGGCTGTCGTGAAAGTCCACCACCACCAGCACCAGCATCTTCCTGGAACATCTGAATAAAGTTAATAGAATCAGGCGTTACTTTGCGGAAATCCATTATAATGAAGAAAAGTAAGTTACTTTGCTAAGATCCGCATGCAAAATATAAAAATGGTGTATATTACCTAGTTTTTTGAAGTGCACCACCCGCCCTCCCTCAGTAGCGTGCACAAGCAAACTAACACCGCCACCAGGAACCGCCACCAGGTACCCTCCACCAACCACTACAATACCACCACTAGATAATATACACCACCGAAGCCGAGAACACGACACGTGTTTCGCCCCAAAACGAGGCATTATCAAGCGTAATAGACTCTACGATAGGCGGCCGCCGAGTGAGCGGCGCGGTCAAAGAGCTGCCTATTTATACTACAGGTGACGCAAACGGCCCCCACCTACGACATTGCGATTACAATATCGTGATAGCGACCGCTTGCTCACACAATCCACCACCCGAATTACATAAGCAGCCGTTTGCGACCGAATTGATAGCAAACGACTACTTCGAGTATATTAAAACTTTAAGTACTGGATTTAAAGATATTTAAAAGTGGTGAATTCGAGACGTTTGTTTGTTCATTCAGCAGTGGAATGTTATTATTTTTATTTTTTATTATTTCTAATTGCTCCAGCACACACAGCCGAAGCCCCTTGTCGCAAATATGTAGGACTTTAAATGTGTGGTCGCTAGTTAGGTTATGCCCAGTTTCCAAAAGATGTTTTGCGAAGTGTGATCTGTCGGGATTGCAATTTCTGTACGCGGCCAAATGCTCCTTGTATCGGGTCCCGAAATTCCACTGCTGAATGAACAAACAAACGTCTCGAATTCACCACTTTTAAATATCTTTAAATCCAGTACTTAAAGTTTTAATATACTCGAAGTAGTCGTTTGCTATCAATTCGGTCGCAAACGGCTGCTTATGTAATTCGGGTGGTGGATTGTGTGAGCAAGCGGTCGCTATCACGATATTGTAATCGCAATGTCGTAGGTGGGGGCCGTTTGCGTCACCTGTAGTATAAATAGGCAGCTCTTTGACCGCGCCGCTCACTCGGCGGCCGCCTGTCGTAGAGTCTATTACGCTTGATAATGCCTCGTTTTGGGGCGAAACACGTGTCGTGTTCTCGGCTTCGGTGGTGTATATTATCTAGTGGTGGTATTGTAGTGGTTGGTGGAGGGTACCTGGTGGCGGTTCCTGGTGGCGGTGTTAGTTTGCTTGTGCACGCTACTGAGGGAGGGCGGGTGGTGCACTTCAAAAAACTAGGTAATATACACCATTTTTATATTTTGCATGCGGATCTTAGCAAAGTAACTTACTTTTCTTCACATCTGAATAAATAAACTGCGGTTGCCAACCCGCCTGCCTTTTGAGAACTATGGCAAAATCTCACATTACACAAAACTTTTGTGGCAATGTATGGGGGAAGCCAATGTTCAACATTTATAATTATAGCAGTATTTTCGTTTCTCAATTTACACCCGGACGAAACCAAGCCGGGTCGCTTCTACAAAATAAAGAAATAAAGTAACAGCCTTTACACGTTCCCCTACTTAGCACATGGCTTCCCTTATTTATAAGAGGGTTTCTGTAGTCGAGAAGAAAAACCCCGCTGTTGTGGCAAACCTCGTCGCCGCCATTTTGGTACGACTCAAAACAGTCTTACTCCCCATTGCGTTCCCACGAGCGGTATAGTGACAGTATTTCTTATTGTGGTGTTATTCTGCACGAATAAAGACTTTCTTGTTTCTTACTACACCTCGCTAGGAAAGAGGTAGGTGCTACTCCACACTTTTTCATGTATTTAAAGAAGAGAGGGCAAACGAGCAAGCGGCTCACCTAATGTTAAGTGATCACTGCTGCTCATGAACATCCGGACCACCAGGGCAGTCGTGGGTGCGTTGCCGGCCTTTCAGAAGGGAATAGGCTATTTTCTTTAAGGTCTCTAAGTCATAACGGTCCTGAAAACCGCTGGCGGCAGCAAGTTCCACAAAGTGGTCGTGCGTGGAAGAAAATTCCTCGAAAAGCGCACAGTGGTGGAATGCCAACCATCAAGGTGATTTGGACGATATTTGGTGCTTTGCCGCAATGTACGATGGTGAAACTCAGCGGCTGGTATAATTCCGAACAATTCCTCAGAACACTCCCCAAAGTACATACGATAAAAAACGCAAAGGGAGGCAAGGTCTCTTCGCAAGGCCAGTGGATCAAGCAGATCGGAAAGAACCTGGTCGTCGACGATTCGAGCCGCTCTTGGCTGGATGCGGTCAAATGGAAGGAGCTGGCACTGGGTGCCCCCGCCCAGAGATGAGAACATTATTCCATGTGTGCCCGAACTTGCGCCGTGTTAAGTTGCAAGCGGTGGGGCGGCATGAAATACTGTCCCGCTCTACTGAGCACGCCGAGCTTTTTGGAAGCCAATTTGTCCTTTCCTTTCAAATGATCATGGAACTGAACATCACTCGATATGTTAAAGCCAAGGATACTAGCTGAGGCAACAAGGGGAGTGCTTTCAAAAAAAAAAAACGAGACACGACGAAGGGATTCTTTTTAACGGTAAACGCGCAAAATTGTGTCTTCTTAGGGTTGAAATTGACTAAATTTAGACTGCCCCAGTCCTAGATTTTGTCTAACAAAATCTCGACTTCAGACATAAGTTTGTTCCGGTACCCGTCGACGTTTTTCCGAGAAATATTGCCACGGCCGGTGTCACAAGGCATCACCAGTGCTGTCGTCTGCATAGCAAAGGATTTTACTAATTTGCAACGTATCATTGATATGCAGAACAAACAGAGTTGGGGATAGCACGCAACCTTGTGGAACACCACCATTCACAGGTTTTAAGTCCGAGCATGCACTGTCGACTACGATCTTGATGCTCCGGTCTTTGAGAAAACTGGTGATCCAATTGCATAATTTCTCAGGAAGCCCATAGGAAGGAAGCTTTTATGGCTTCGCGGATCGCTTTATGCCAAACCCGATCAAAGGCCTTCCCTGTGTCCAAACTAACTGCCAGGGCCTACCCCTTGCCCTCGACTGCCTCCGCCCATCGATGAGTGAGGTAGACTAGAATATCCCCAGCTGAGCGACCCCGACGGAAGCCATAGCGGCGGTCACTAATCAGCTGGAGCTCCTCTAGGTACCTCAAGAGCTGGCCGTTAATAATGGTTTCCATTATTTTGGAGAACAAGGGAGGTAATGGCGATCGGCCTGTAGTTGGACGGATCAGAGCGGTCGCCTTTTTTAGAGATCGGGTGCACTGAAACTGTCTTGCAAGAGTTCGGGACGACACCTCGAGAATAGGAGTATCGGAAAAGACGCGTTAGAACCGGTGCTAACTCCGGACCACACATCCTGAACACAATTTGGGGGATTCCATCTGGCCCACTCGACTTGTGAATGTCCAGAGAGAAAAGTGCTTTGCGCACTGAGCTCTGCAGATACGTCACTTCTGGCATGTAGTACTTACAACGTAGGATGGTCGGCGGTGAGTTCTTCTTGTCATGCAGACTCGAGTTCGACGCAAAAAGTTAGCCTAAATGGTCGGCTTTCTCTTTGCTGGCGTGGGCTAACGAGTTTTGCCCCTTGTGCAGAGATTTCAGGAAGGCCCCGAAGGCCCCTAGGACAGCCTTGGCAAGAGACCAGAACGCACGGGTTCCCGAAGGAAGGCGAACTAGTTTCTCGCCAATTCTGCCAATGTGCTCTGGCTTTGACTTGGCAATAACTCTTTTGAAGTACCTGGAGGCAGAGGTGTATTTCTACTGTACTGGATACCTATCGGTGTAAAGTACTATAAAATTATGTTGGCAGGCTAATTGCCTGCTGTGCATGCGTGGCCATGCGAGCAACTGTATTAACTTCAACTGGTTCAAACGAATGGTACAGTATTCGTAAAAAATAGTTTTATTTAAATGTGTAATATTCGCGTAAATAAAAGAAAACAGAATGGTACAGTGTCAAATAAGTCGATGACGGATTATAAAGTTAAAATTCAACTAAACTACTGGGAATTATCACTTTTGATATTACTTTACGCTTACTTTGAGACTTTTTTTATACATACATAAGATCACGACTGTATCCCATAAGGGGAAGTCAGAGACTGGACACTCACTGCAAAAACAGATGACTGCCACAATCCACATTTCACCAAAACAATATAATGCACTCGGTGTGATAGGTGGTGAGCCCATCGCCTCCATGCGCTATTCGGTGCACAGTGCAGTTTTATTCCTTACTCGCCTTTTACAAGATCCATTGGATGAGATGGAGTGGTAGTATTCTTTTTTAGTATTTATTTTTATAAACAATCGTAATTTATGAACGCAGATGGGAACTTTAAGGATCACCGAATATGAACTTTTCTTTCTCGACAATAACACTTAATAATGGCTAGTTGTGAGGTAATACACGTGTCGTGTTCTCGACTTCAGATGTGTGTATTGCTTAGCGGCAATGTTATGGTGTATAAGTGGCGGTGGTGGTTTTGGTTAGCCTGCGCTCGCTATTGTGGGAGGGCGGGCGGTGCCTTTCAAAACTGGGTAATACGGCGTGTATTTTTAATTTTGTATGCAGATTTCAGCAAATTAACTTTCTTCTGTCATCTAAAGAAAATTGTGTTACTTTCTATAAGTTCGTCCTTAGTGATCCTTTATAGGCTTTGAAAAAGTATAACCTTGGAAAAGTATTACTAAGTTGAAAAGCCTTAGTTAACTTCTTACGAATAGAAGTTAGAGAAGTTTGATTAGAGTTACTGCAAAAAGTTTGTAATGTAAATATTCACACCTTTAATATTGCGCTGCTGCTCGTAAATTGTAAAGAACTTTTATTAATATTTTCTTTTTAAATGAAAATACTTTATCGAGTTATAGACTTCTACACTAGTACTTCATATTTATGTTTCGTGCCTATTCAGTATATCTGTAGACAATTCTTCACACGGGCCAGGGGCTCGCGTGCCAGGTTTGGTTGGACCCAAACATAAATACTTAAATAAACTCCCACAAAACCTCGAAATTCGGACTGTGTCGCGTTCGCTGCGTGATTTCGAATATCTCAAATGATTTTAAGTCGTCTAATGACCGTCCGATGAGACTGCGGGCCTCCATTCGGACTGTCGACTTGTGTGTCGGTAACTCTGGGCGGTGAACCGCCCTGGAACACGGGTGTATCGTGTGTACGCGATGTGATTGTCGACTGCTGCGCGCCGCTCTCTACGGCGGTCTCGCATCGTGGTGCGTGTTATATTAAAGCTATTAACTATGTGTACAGTATATAGACCGTATCGTGGTCAGGGAGTGCTGAGACGTCCGTGTCGTCTAGCACGTTTCGCGGGCGACGTTTGCGTTCGGTCGCGTTTCTATTTGGTCGGTAATTTGATGCTTTAACCACCAGCGGGTTTGGATGAACCGCGGTTTTTTCGAAAAACCGCCGCGATAATGCTCTGAAGTGTTCACAGATTAAGGGCATTTCACAGTCGCTGTGAAGTTCTACGTTGCGTTGATACCAACCGGCTCCGGTGGCAGCTCGCAAGAATCGATTTTGCCAAGTGGTAGTAGACAGGCTACATAGCTCGTAGAATCGACAAAGGTTGTGGACGGAAGATTCTTGAGTGCTGAAGTGACCCCTACTAGATGAAACGACAAACTGCACGGTTTTGCTTAGTTCGCAATAATAGTAGTGCGTAAAAAAGTTTTTCGTTCTTTTCTGAAAACTATAAATACTTAAATCGTAGCGTATAGGTGTGGTAAGATATTGTACCGACAGTCTTTACTCGTGCAGAATAACATCAGAGCATTTGTTCTAGCAGTACAGTGACATGCATCTGTCACTGTACCGCTCGTTGGAACGCAATGGGCTGTGAGATTTTTTTTCATGTCTCGTTTCCAACGTAGGCAGTCCAGTAGGCTACGCATGTGGCCTCTGCCAACCACATGTATGGGGAAAAGGCGTGACTGTATATATGTATATGCTACTGTATATATATATATATATATATATATATATATATATATATATATATATGTTTACTGGTGGACAGATTCATATGCAGGAATCCGTCTAGGTAGGTTGGGATAATGGAATAAATGGAAATAAGGTGGCACCCCAGGGCCAGTTATTCTGCCGTGAAGCAGTAGTGTGCAAGCATTACTGTGTTTCGGTTTGAAGGGCACTGTGAGCTAGCGTAATCACTGAACATTTGAGACTTAAGAACTGATGTCTCAAGGTGCACGGGCGCAGCGCACTGAAAATATTCTCGTTGACACAGCATTTGTTGTGGGCGGACGTTGCACTTACCATCAGGTTAACGTGTTGCTGGTTTCATCACTTTATACAATAATAATAAAAAAAATGCGTAAAACATTTTTCGGAGACATGTTATTAGCGTAATGTAAAAGTCCTACATAATAAAGTTTGATAACAATCAAACGTATCATAAAATGTCTATAAGCCATTGTTCTTGGTAGGCGTTAAGTCTACGCCGTTAAATTTATGTGCCGTAATCGCATTAAGCGATTGCGATGACACGGATCGAACGTAACCTAAAGGCGAGCACGAGAATAGGGACGGAATTTTTAGGTAGCGGCTTAAGAGAATGTACCACGCCATCTCATCTCGTGGGTGTCGTAAAACTCGTCAGAGGGAAAATTAAAACCAGGAGATGGGCAGCAGAATATTCCTGGAATTATCCGAATAAATAAACTGCGGTTGCCAACCCGCCTGCCAAGCGTGGCAGCTATGGCAAAATCCCCCCAAAATGAGAGCTACTAACTTAAGTAGCAATCTATGGGGGAGGCCTATGTTCATCAGTGGACTAGATAGGCTGATTATACTTGTGGACGGACTCCTCTCCTATGCAGGAATCAGTTTAGGTAGGTACCACCCCAGGTCAGTCACTCTGCCGTGAAGCAGTAGTTTAAAAAAAAAAGTAAAGCAACAGCCTATAAATGTTCCACTGCTGAGCACAGGCGTCCTCTCATTTCTTCTTTAGGAGCCGGGAAGAGTCCGCCACGCGGCTCGAATGCGGGTTGGCGGATTTCACATGTCTTCGAAATATTTATTATTCCTTAGACATGCAGGTTTCCTAATAATGTTTTCCTTCACCGCCGAGCACGTGGTAAATCGACATTTAAATTTTCAATTAACAATTTAAGCGGTGCCGGCACCGGGATTCGAACCCTGGACACTCGCGTACTATGAAATTTAAAGCGAGCGCCTAGCCCCTGAGCTACCACGGCAGTGTGCAAACATTAATGTTTTTCGGACTGAAGAACACCTAGGACACGCAATTGTCTAAAATATCAGCAACGTTATCATCGTTGCCGCTACAAATCTAATGCTTAACTTACGTCTCTAGACTATAAACTTTTCACAATAAAAATAACGTTTTAGTGCATTAATATTTAATCTTAAGGATTTGATAAGTTCTTTTTATATCACAAGGGGCGAGATGAACTAAACGGAGAAACAGAGAAGAGACGAAGAAAAGGTTCACCTGATGGTAATTGCAACTCCTATAACAAATGCTGTGTCACCCAGAACATTTCTGTGTGACAACATATTGAGCCCTTTCCCCTGAGACATCAGTTTTTAAGTCTCATCATCATCATATTTCAGCATATCACTAGTCCATTCCAGTTCATATTCCTAGCCTACCTCCGATCTTATCAGCGTTACATCGGGCGCGGGTAGGTTGGGACTAGTGAGTTACTCTGTGTTTGCGAGTACACTTGTGGCACTGTAATATCTCCTGCGCAGTTGATGGCTCTCGACAGTATTCGGAAGTTGTCGCCGTGGTCGAAATCGGCTAGGAGAACATCATCATCATTCAGTCCATTGTTGGACATAGGCCTCTCCCATGGATTGCCACAAAAGTTTGTAACTCTCATTTTGGGGGAATCTGCCATAGTTGCCACGATTGGCAGGCGGGTTGGCAACCGCTGTTTATTTATTCAGATATTTCAGGAAGATGCAGCTGCCCATCTCTTGGTTTTTATATTCCGTCTGTCGACTTTGACGACACCCACAGGATGAGATGTGGTGGTCGATTCTCTTAATCCGCTACCACACGGCGGTTCTAAGTCTCATAAGTCCAGTACTTACACCAGCTCCCAGTGCTCTTTAGATCGAAACACAGTAACAATTGCAGACTATTGCTTCACGGCAGCATAACTGGAACTGCGACAGTATCACAGACAACCCCTTCCAACCAACCAACGTTACCTTCCTAAACAGATTCCTATGCAGGAATCCTACCACCAGTAAATTGTTGTTCTATAATATTCAAATTGTATCGGTTTTCGTTTACCATAAAACTTTTTGGTCATTATGATATTCATAAAGAGTAATATTATCTGCGACGTCATTTTATGAGGGGTATAATTTTGATACCGTATATCGTATCGTGTATCGTAAGTCATCGTAATTGCTATTGTGTTCGCTTATATTTATTCGATTTATTTTATTTAAGTGATCGCTCAATGATAGAAATTGGACCATAATTTATAAACTTTTTCGTATTGAATTTGATGTATTTGTAACATATGTAAATTTTGGTTTTCTGCACTCCTTCTCCATACAAACTTTAGCTTTTCCTAATGTTGCCAGGTCCAGTGTTTCACATTTCGGGACGGAAAGTAAAAATAATCAGGAATTTGGTTTTCAAATCAGGACTGCTACAATAGCTATAGAAAATAATCAAAAATAAAAAATATAAAAAAAAGAATCATCGTTTATTTTTATCGGACGGTTTTTAAATTGTGTTACCATTGAAAGTACTTGTAGGTAGTTTGTCAAGTTTTATTTGTTTTGTTTTTTGATCGTGTCACCAGACCGCTGAAAATCGACCGATTGAGACGTCTCGCAAATCGGTACACCTGCAACATTAATGCAAAATCTCATAACATTAGAAGTAGAAGTATACACCTATGTTAAAAAATTGTTTGAGTAACTTAACAGATTGGGCCGTAGCAGCTCAGGCGCCATGAGTTGCCTTAAATTTCCTAGTAGATGATTTGCCACGCGATCAGCGGAAAAAAACATTAGGAAACTTAAATATCTGAAAAGTAACAGATACTCCGACGGTATATGTGAGGTACAGACTCCACATCGTCGGAGTTCCCACTGGAAGAGCGCGGTGGACTGACCTGGATCCAGATCCCTCGGACGTTGACTCCGTTGGATATGTACGAGTAGTTTACTTTGGGTAGTGAAAGTATAAAAGAAACACTAGGTCTAATCATAAAGCTCCGTGCATCAAAGCTTCGGAAAATCGCTCGCGTGAACTCAGAGAGCTGCCGTGTATTAGTTAACTATTTAACTTCCACATCCAATAAAGTTATATTCTCGAGCACGAAGTCTAGGTGTTAATAAGTTTACGTAAGCTCGCCATTATTCAAGAGCAAAGCAGATTCTGTTTAATAATGTAGAACCAGCTTAGGGTATCCATTACTCGTAACAGCGTTAAAGGTTATTTGCAGTATGATATTAATAACTATCGATTGTTGAGTTTCGTATCCAATGCAACGCTTACGTAATGAGATCACACGAAGAATTTAATGTAGTTTCAGAAAAGGAAGGACGCTGGTAATAAACAGACAACAAATAGAATTAAATTTCGTTTACATGGTACATTGAACGCTCAGCCAAACCGTTGATAATTACTGCAAAGGTTATTGAAGAAAGGCGCGTGGGTATTATATATCCACAATAACCTAAATCGTAGATTCTCAACGTGAGCGATAACGCCCCCTTGTAGACCTGTGAGACTTTGAGGGGGCAGTAGAAGACCCTGAGAAAATTAGGGCGTTGATATGATACAGAGGGGGCGTGGGCGGATTAAGAAAAATACAGTTGAATATAGATTCTTGATGGAGCGACGACCTGCACGGTTTTGCGTGAAGTCGATGGATACAGGTGGCTCAGGACGATGATGATGATAGACTCTAAAATTGGGGAGGCTTTAGAAAAACAAATATTCTAGAAGTCGGCGGTGGGAAAAATAAGGTAGAGAACCTAGGACCTAAATCTAATAACAATAAAAAATTAAAAGCTATTCTAAATTATAAAAAACAAAACAAGAGCCTTTTCTACATAAAAAAGGAGTACAGTCTTAGTTTATTGGTGTAATGTAACTACACTTCCATTTCCAATCAGGATAGTGGTCGGGAAGGATCCGCTGGCATAATAGTCGCAAGATAACTGTCGTAGCTTCGGATTGTATTAGCATTTAGAACTGCAGCTAGTTAATACGTGTAAGGGCCACGAAACTGGAAATTATACAGCGAACTAGTAAACTTCAAGTTTAATTTTACTACTTACCAATGTTATGTCATCTACTCGTACTTGTACGGTAAATATGGGTGTAATCGTGGTTCGATTCTTGGTCCAATTCTGTTCTCGCTGTATCTTTTGTATCTTCTCCTATAGATGAATAAATATCAAATCCCACATGAATGACTTGAGAAGGGCTCGACCGATTTGGCTGATTATTTTTTTGTTGTATTCATAATTGTCTGGACAAGTTTTGTATGAAAGAAAATTTTTGGAAAATCCACCAGAAAAGTCGGAAATTTGGAAGGTATTTTTGTTTTAAAAACTATTTTCGCTCAACGCACTTCTCATTTTTTAATTATAAAATTGTACCCGTGGCCAATTAAAGCCGGGGCCTGTCGCTGGTATAAAATGTCTAAAATAGTTCTGTTAATCGATAATCGGAGGGTTATCCCTCCGCAGGAATCCGTCTATGTAAGTACCACTGCAGGGCCACCAGTTATTATCAGTTATACCGTTATACCAGTTATTCTGCCGTAAAGCAGTAGTGTGCAAACATTACTGTGTTTCGGTTTGAACGTCACTGAGAGATAGCGTAATCACTGGGCATATGAGACTTAAGAATTGATGTCTCAAGGTGACGGGCACAGTGTAGTGTCACATAGAAATGTTCTGGGTGACACAGCAATTGTTATGGGCAGACGTTGTACTTACTCGTTTAATTACGTGAACGTTTTGCTCGTTCCGTCACTTTTATCAAATAAAAAAATGACATATTTTGATTAATCAGAAGTGATTTTGGATAGAAACTACATTATCAAATATATGGGTTTTTTTCTAACGTTATTTGGATTTGGAAGGCACTGACAAATGCAAGAAATACGAAATATTTTCCTTTTTGTACGAAGTCATCACAGTATAGTAATTTTCTAGATTTCTAGAAATCTTTGTCTATTCTTAACTACCATATCATTCCATACATATCATACATACCATAAATATCATACATACCATACATACTCATTTTTTTATATGTCATCTCCATTTTATTAAATTTCCCTAAGTGTTTATAATCCATCCTACTTCTGTCCTTCTTATGTACTATAATCCTTCTTCTTGCGTCTTATAAATGTTCTTACTTTTTGTTTGCCTCTTTTATGTTATTGTATATGTATATATTTAACAGACGGCTGTCTATCGTGGAGTCAATAAGACTTGATATTGCCTCGTTTTGAGGTGAAATCACGTGTCGTGGTCTCGAATTCAATGGTGTATATTGCCTAGTGTTAGTGTTGTAGTGGTGGAGGGTATCTGGTGGCGGTTCCCGGTAGCGGTGTTAGTTTACTTGTGCACGCTATTGAGGGAGGGCGGGCGGTATTCTTGTAAAATACATAAATTTTGTACTTTGCATACGGATCTTAGCAAATTAACTTTTTTTGCGTTTTAAATATTGTGGATTTCTCATTAAAACTTCATTAG
The DNA here is from genome assembly GCA_019845155.1 of Luehdorfia chinensis. NCBI lineage: Eukaryota > Metazoa > Arthropoda > Insecta > Lepidoptera > Papilionidae > Luehdorfia > Luehdorfia chinensis. Next base: position 14,471,507 of record JAHVAK010000103.1, read on the forward strand.
CGGCCTGGGGAAATATTTTCAACTAGCTGTGCCCTGCAGTTTCGCCGGCGTATAAAAGCCGACCTCGATCGATGATATTCACATATACTTCCCTGTTGGAATCGGATTTTGGGGTTCCATTTTTTTTCTGAAATTAAAGTAGCCTAGCGTGGCAACCATGGCAAAATACCCCCCAAATTGAGAGCTACAAACTTTTGTGGCAATTTATGGGGGAGGCCTAGGTTCAGCAGTGAAATAGTGATAGGCTGAAATGAATAATGATGATGAAGTTATCCGCTATAATATCAGATATCTTTCAGTGAAAGTCCCGTCAAAATCGGTCCAGCCGTTTCGGAGATTAGCCGGAACAAAAAGACAGATAGACAAGACGGATAAAAACTTTAAAAATAGTTTTTTTTTATAAGTACTGTATATACTTTAAGAATAATTAAGTAAAAAGCTGTTATTTTGTTATCACAAACAGACACTTCAATTTTATTTATTTGTTTACAGCATTCCTTGCTGAGTGGAGTCGATTTCAATACAGGTTCGCTTTTGTCTCCGGTGTTTTGTTAATTTTTTTTATTTTTCTATTGTACTTTTATTTATTTTTCCTCCTTTTATTTGAGTTATCTGTGTGATTTTTGTATTTTGTATGTCGATATATAGTCTGTATATGTCTATGTCTGTCTATGTATATATATAAACAAGACTTTTGGCGCCAACTGGAAAAGTGGCGATGGTGTTTTTATTGAATTTCGTAATTTCTGAGTATATTTTGAGTTTTGATGTATAATATTGATAGTTTATTATATAGCAAGTGCTCGTGAGGTCTCCAGTGATTGGAAAATTCAATTTAAGACCAACATTGTACTTTTCGTTTTGTCTTCATCAGTCCAGCAAATCTTCAGTAAAAGTCAAATATTATTTTACTGTCGACCGAAATGATGAAGTCTTCCTGCTTGAAGATTGTATTCCTGCTTATGTTACTTGACACCGGAAAAAAGTTTATACTGTTTCCATAATAAGTGAATAAATATGTATATACACAAAGTTTTTGCTCCAATACTTAAAACATTGATTAAAATTTCTGCTATGGGGAACATTATTAATACATTTTAAAAGCTACCAATCTCGTATGAATAATAAAACGCGAAATGCTGATACTTCAACATATTCAATAAATGTTACTTTTATAGCATAAATGTATGTGTCTCATAAAAGTGTCATAAAGTCTTTGTATTCCTATTAATTGGACACGAGTTTAGGGGCAGGACATAAAATATTTACTGCCACGATTTCCTATCAAGAAAATGGTAAATGGGTTTCGCTTTGTCGTCATTATATTTATTTAATAAAAAAATAGATGTGATGGTGACCACGGCGACAACTTCCGACTACTGTCGAGAGCCACCAACTGCGCAGGAGATATTATAGTGCCACAAGTGTACGCGCAAACACAGGGGCACTCACTCGTCCCAACCTACCCGCGCCCGATGTAACGCTGATGCGATAAGATCGGAGGTAGGCTAGGATGCAGTGTCAGAAACACGGGGACAATCACAACACAACCAGACCCGAAAACCAACAATTTATGTTTTAGCGCAAATGTTGGCTCCGGCTGGGATTCGAAACCAGAACCCGCGGCTTCGAAGTCAGGTAATAAAATATAGAGAGGTAAAATGAAGTAAACAACTTGCAGTGTGGTGGCAGGTCAACAAAGCGGCTGACCTGGCTACTATAGTAAGATAAGTTTACTCAGGGAAATGCTTATTAATTGTCATAGCTTCCGACAGGTATCGAAAGTTTCTTTTTATAGTGACGATACGACCAAAACCTTAACCTAATGATAAGTGCAAAGTCTGTCCATAACAAATTCTGTGTCATCTAGCACATTTCTGTGCTACGGCACCACATTGCGCCCGTCACCTTGAGACAGCAGTCCTTAATTGTCACATGCCCCGTGATTACGCTAGCTCTCAGTGCCCTTCAGACCGAAACACAGTAATGTATGAACATTACTTCTTCACGGCAGAATAACTGGTCCTGGGGTGGTACCAACCTAGACGGGTTGATGGCGAAATCTCCCTAAAATGAGAGCTACAAACTTTTGTGGCAATCTATGGGGCAGGCTTATGTTCAGCAGTGGACTAGTGAAAGAGTGAAATAATGATGATTGTGATATACCACTTCTGTTTAACGGAAGAAGAGAGTTTGTACCTATACTTATCCCCTATATGGGAAAAAAGCGTGAATGTTGTATGTATGTATTACAACCACTCCATGTCATCCAATGGATCTCGTAAAAGGCGAGTAAGGAATTAAACTGCACTGTGCACCCAACAGCGCATGGTGGCGATGGGCTCCCCACCTATCACATCAACTGCATTATATTGTTTTGGTGAAACGTGGATTGTGGCAGTCATCTGTTTTTGCAGTCTCTGACTACCCCTTATGGGATACAGTCTTGTGTTTGTATGTATGTTTAGGTCAAAACAAAGCCATTAAAATTAAGGAAACTTTTATTTAGTACAAAACGTTTGTAGTATAATTCAATTTTACAGCAGTTCTGAATTTTTCTTATCCTGCGAATGTCAGGGTAATGAATATTATTTCCGCAACAGAGCGGGCGAGATAAAACGTCCAGACTACAAATTATGACAGGCGGGAGAAACATAACACCGTTTTAACGAATAAAGTATTTTTTCGCGATGTAATTGGATTTAACCTTCGCATTAAATGAAATGAAATGAAATATGTGGCAAAATATAAAATGTAGGAAATACGCCAAATGCTTGCATTAAATTGCATAGAACGCGACTGACTTGCGTTAGGTCGACAGTGCCGATACTTCTACTACGAGTATTATTAATTGCTAGGTTTCTTAGATTATTATTAGTATTGATTTACTAAGAAACCTAGCTAGTCCGAAAGAAGAAATTACAAAGCTATTCTAACGAAACCCTCTCATTGCAGAGGACCTGCCTCTGTACTACAGCTATGTACGAGTATGTATGTAGCGACATCTATGTCGCCACATGAGAAGCTCAAGAAATATTCGCATACGTCCATAATCGCGCTATGAAAGTTTTCTGAGATGCGAACTATATATACAACATCTAAACATTACTAGTTGGAGGAGACGTCCTCCCCAGATCAGACCATTCGATCTGGCGGGTAGATACTCTTTTCATTGTCAAAATCATTCGCCAAATGTATATCCTGCATCCTGCTGCCAATCCGCCCGAAGATTTGATATTTGGCGTATTGGATATAACATTCTCCATTCGTTACTTGGCTGTTTCGGTGGTAAAATTTCTTTGCGGAAATCAGCCTAAGTAGGTGCCACCGCAAGCCTACTCACCTGATGGTAAGTGCAACGCCTGCCCATAGCAAATGCTGTGTCACCCAGAACATTTCTGTGTGACACCACACTGCGCCCATCACCCTGAGACATCAGTCCTTAAGTCTCATGCCCAGTGATTGCACTAGCTCACAGTGACCTTCAAACCAAAACCTTTACGGCAGGATAACTGGCACGGAAGTGGTGCCTTCTTAGACCATAGGAATCCTACCACCAGTAAACCAGTTATTCTGCCGTAAGACAGAAGTGTAAAAACATTACTGTGGTCTTTTGGTCTGAAGGGCACTGAGAGCAAGTGTTAGACGGACGCACACAGAAATGTTCTGGGTGCCATATCCATGCTATCAAATCGAACTGTTTTCCATTTTCAATCAGGTTAGTGGACGGGAAGAACGTGCTACTGCCATAAAAATTGTTAAGTATCTACTCTTGGGAATGTAGTAGTCTTTACAAATGCAGCGAGTGATTAATATATGAGTGGGCCATGAAAATGGAGGGTCACGTGGCGGACTTCAATTTTTTTTTTTATGTTAGAGGGGGCAAACGAGCAAGCGGCTCACCTGATGGTAAGTGATCACCGCCGCCCATGAACATCTACAATACCAGAGCAATAGCTGATGCGTTGCCGGCCTTTGAGAAAGGAATAGGCTCTTTTCTTGAGGGTCCCTAAGTCGTATCGCTCCGGAAAAACCGCTGGCGGCAGCAGATTCCATAAAGTGCTTGTGCGGGGCAGAAAAATGCATGGTGCTGGAATGCCAACCATCAAGGTGGTGACGATGCAATTTTGCGCTGTGCCGCAATGTGCGACGGTGAAAATCAGCGGCTGCAATTAATCCGAACAGTTGTTCGGAACACTCCCCATGGTAGATCCTATAAAAAATGCAAAGGGATGCGACATCTCTTCGCAAAGCCAGTGGATCAAGCATCGCTGCTTTTGTATTTTCTCCCATGAACGGACGGGCCAGTGACCCAGTAGACTGGTATGCACCAGTCTACTGGGTCGTGTCTCTTGTATTCAAAAAATTTATTAAGTTCCACCTAGAGTTTTCGGTTCTGGAAGTATTGTAATTGTTCCCTGTCAACGACTGGCGAAATGTAACGAAGTGACTTGTACCTTATGTGAAGACGACTGAGAACTTTCGTGTCGGCATCTTAGCATTAACACTTAAAGCATGTCTATAAATTCTATGGATTCTTCTATTTTCTGATTGTTGATCGGAATGTGTCGTCGTAGGACGAAATCGGCCATTAGTAATTCTTTCACATTCTCTTTGGTTATATAACATAGCCGTGACAGGTCTAACATCGTCACATCGACTTTTAAGCTAAGTTCTAGGGCAAAGTTTAAAATAAAGCTTATCTAGCTGTGCCCCACGGTTTCGCTTGCGTACAACAATCCTCATCTCAGCAGTGGAACATGTGCTACTTTCTTTCACTGATGATCACCTGGCCGATTTCGACCACGGCTATTGGATAAAGTGACGACACGAGCAAAACGTTCAACTGATGGTAAGTGCAACGTCTGCCAATAAAATGCTGTGTCAAGCAGAACTTTTCTGTGTGGCATAACACTGCGCACGTCCTCCCGAGACAGTTTTGTCTCATATGGCCAGGAATTAAACTAACACCCAGTGCCCTTAGACTGAAACAGAGAAATATTTTCGTACTAATTCTTCCGAACCTTTTTTTTTTGTATAAAGTGATAAAACGAGCAAAACGTTCACCTGATAGTAAGTGCAACGTCCGCCCACAAGAAATGCTGTGTCACCCAGAACATTCCTGTGTGACACCAAACTGCGCCCGTCACCCTGAGACATCAGTTCTTAAGTCACAAATGCCCAGTGATTACGCTAGCTCACAGTGCCCTTCAAACCGAAATACAGTAACGCTTGCACACTCTTGCTTCACGACAGAATAACAGGTCCTGAGGTGGTAACTACCTAGACGGATTCCTGCATAGGAATCCTACCACCAGTAAAAATGTTAATAGTAATAACATTAATTAAAATAGCATATTATTTAAAACAATAACGCTCATCGATGACTAAAGTGCATTTCACGTATGAGAGCGTAATCAACAGACGTTCTAGAAAATCGAGGTCGATGAATGGCCCCTTCGCTTGGGGCCATTAAAAGGGAAGTAACTGCGTTGCATATCGAATTGGAAATCAAATTCTACAAAAATCTCTCAATATTCGCAGACCATAATTATTTATACTCGTAATTGGCTTGTCGCTTCTACTAAAGTCTTATACGGTATTTACGTATGCCAGCACAAGATCGCCATATGAAAGAAATCACGTCTGTGGTAGTCACTTCATAGCGATTCCTTAAATTTACTGCTTCTTTGTGCGATTTAGGTTATTCACCTCTTGCAGACATTGGGCGTGTCTGGGCGAAGAAAATTCTTGGTTGCTAAGTTCACTCAGCATAAAAAAGTTAAGGTCTAAGTGACTGAGCGCTGTTATTCTGTGGGTGACCTCAACCAGAAAAACTCACGTGCAGCCATCAATCATTTTAGCAAGAAGAGAAAACACATAAGAGAATGGTAAAACTAAGATTTTAAAAAGATGAAAAATAAAATAAACCATAAAGAAACTAAAAACTAACAAAAAGGTACTGGCATTATTTTTCTTAACTTATTTTAAAAAGTAAAAAAGTAAAATTTCAGCCTATAAGTGTCCCACTGCTGAGCACAGGCCTCCTTTCATTTCTGAGAGGGTTTAGGAGCTAGGAAGAATCCGCCACGCTGCTCCAATGCGGGTTGGCGGACTTCACATGTCTTCGAAATATTTCTATTCCTCGGACATGCAGGTTTCCTCACGATGTTTTCCTTCACCGCTAAGCACGTGGTAAATCAGCACTTAAAATTGTAGAACAATTTTAGGGGTGCTGGCACCGGGGATCGAACCCAGCTTACTCGCTTACTATGAAATTAAAGGCGAGCACCAGGCCCCTGAGATACCACGGCATATAAAATAAGTAAACGTCGTCGTTATTTTATACTATTACAAACATAAATTTGGTAACGAATTTTGTAACGCTTTTTGATTAAGCTTGCGAACTAATTTGTCGAAGTGGTGGCGGAAGATTGTTCCAACATTTGGTTGCTAAATAGCAAAAGCTGTCTCGGAAAACGGTAGTAATGTGTCCTGGAACACTATGTTAATGCTTCGAGCCACGCGTACTGTGCATGTTATGTTTGTTTGACCAGGTAAGTTTTCTGTACAAATATTCGGGTCGTCGTCGTCGTTTCAGCCTATCAATAGTCCACTGCTGAACATAGGCCTCCCCCATAGATTGCCACAAAAGTTTGTAGCTCTCGTTTTGGGGGGATTTCGCCATAGTCGCCACGCTTGGCAGACGGGTTGGCAACCGCAGTTTATTTATTTAGATGTTTGAGCAAGATGCTGCTGCCCATCTCCTGGTTTTCATTTTCCCTCTGTCGACTTTTACGACACCCACGGGATGAGATGGGGTGGTAGATTCCCTTAAGCCGCTACCACACGGCCATATTCGGGTGTTTTAGTTTTAATTATATCAAATCACAAACTGATGAAGATGAAGAACTTAGTCTAGGTGACAAATTATGTAAATTACCTTTCTCGAGATGTATGGACACTGTACTCCTGTTAAAATAATACTGAAAATAAAATATTATGTTGACTTTTTCACTGTCACACTGAATATATTTGTAATGAGTATGAGAAAGAAAGAGTAGTTGCGAACTTGTACATGTAACTACCGGAGAAGGACTATAATCTGACAGAATACCAGCTTAAAGAAAGTTTACTCATACACTGCTTACACCACATAACCTTACAGTAGTCCTTTTTTTCTATGAATATCGTTACAAACGCGGTTCTCTTTTTGACTGCTCTTTTGTATATTTTATATTTCCAACATTACTGAACCGATTAAAATGATTCTCTACCATTCAAAATAACATACATTAGGTTACCAGTAAGTGCGGGGGAAACCAGAAAAATTCTTTCTACGTAATCAAGAGGGTAGGTTGTGGTAGGATTCCTATTCCGTGAATGACTGAATCCGTCCAGGTAGGTACCATTGCAGGGCCAGTTACTCTGCCGTAAAGCAGTAGTATCCAAACATTACTATGTTTTGGTCTGAAGGGCACTGAGAGCTAGTGTAATCTCTGGGCATATGAGACTTAAGATGTTTCAGGGCGACGGGCGCAGTGTGGTGCCACACAGAAATATTCTGGTTGACACAACATCTGTTATATGCTATATAACATATGTTAGGAGGATCTTGCACTTACCACCAGGTGGACATTTTGCTTAGATTTCCACTTATAAACTTTCGCCTTGCGCTTTCTTATTATCTTTATGTTTATCTTTTTGAAAGTATAAACATACATTAGCTACCAGTAAGCATGGTGATATCCTGCAGAACCCTTTCTACATAATCATGACCTTAGATTTCCACATATAAGCCCGAAGAGCCGTACCTTAATGAATATAAGGATTGTCGAAGTTAAAATGGGTCCGATATCGTCTTTACATTAAAATGCTCGTTGAATATACTCTCATTGTATTAAAAATGCAAGTAACGTTATAGAGAGCCACGAAAATGTGATAAATTTTGTAAATTTGATATAGCATATCAAAATTGGTGCTTTGTAGGAAATGTACGATCTTATTTGTAAAAAATAAAGAAGCCTTGTTACAAAGGGATTGCTATTTGACATATGGCAGCCAAATGTATACAAATTCATAGATGTTTGACCTATGTAGATATGAAATTTGATTAGGACGACAAAATAACCTTATATTAAATGTTGAAGTATCCCATAGCGAAATTTTATAATACGTTTAGTTGGCTGTTTAGCTTTATAATAATTCAGTGTTATAAATCTATCATAATACTTTTTTATGAATGAGGCCAGTAGTGTGCAAAGCTTACTGTGATTCGGTGTGAAGGCCACTGGTAGCTAGTGGGCATATGAGGCTTAAGAACTGAATACTAGCTTAAACACGGCGCCACATAGAAATGTTCTAGGTGACACAGCAACTGCTATGGCTAGACGTGGACTTATAACAAGGTAAACGATTGGCTCGTTACGTCACGTTTTCAACCCGTTCGTCCAAATAAACACGCCATTATTACTTTTTAAGGAAATGATTTTGTCTCCTTTTTTTATTACACACGGGGACACAGCTACCAGCGTACCCGAGACTAACAATTTGTGTTTTTTCACAAATGTTGGCTCCGTGACTGTCGAACCCAAGACCTGAGTCGTAGAAATTTAAATTAGATTCCGTAGACAAACATTTAAGTCCACATAATTCATATTAAATCCTTTATGCAAGCGGACAGGCCATAAACATTTCACAATGCGTATAAAGTTCGGTCTCGTAAACCTTTTCGCGGCGATTAAACGTCGTGTCGTTTGTACCATAAACGCGCTTTCGTCGTAGTAACGTAACTAAGTAGCCTAACAGCAGTACCACTAAAATTGTTAATGCAAATTTAAGTACCGATTTACCGAGTACACGGCGGTAATGAAATGAAATATGTTTATTCTCTGACGTAAGAAATACAAATAGTCAACGACAAACAAATACAAACTCCACTTGTTAATTAGGTTCCTCTGTACGCAGAAGAAACAGGAGAGAGAAATTCCACAAGTATCCTCTTTTTAGTCATATGTTCAACATTTTTTATTAAGTATATATATATTTTGCCGTGTGGTGGCGGAAAAAGAATACTACCACTCCATCTCATCCAATGGATCTCGTAAAAGGCGAGTAAGGAATTAAACTGCACTGTGCACCCAACAGCGCATGGTAGCGATGGGCGCACCACCTATCACACCAAGTGCATTATATTGTTTTGGTGAAACGTGGATTGTGGCAGTCATTTTGCAGTGAGCTTTTGCAGTGAGTGCCCAGTCTCTGACTACCCCTTATGGGATACAGTCGTGACCTTATGTTATGTATGTATATATTTTTTATTGATTTATTTATTCTTTATTGTATTTACCTAATTAAAAAAAAGGATTACAAAGGGCGCACTTAATGCCTTTTGGCATTCTCTCCCAGTCAACCCAATGCATGGAGAGATATTGTAATAGGTGCTTTACAATGGGCAAATTCATACTTTTAAATACTTACTAATAAAACATTGCACTCACTGGACTAAATTATATCTAATCAATAATAATTATGTTTAAAATCATATTACACATACTTATACATAGATATATACACTTAAATATCTAAATACACGTAGAAATAATATATATGTGTGAATGACAGATGATAGCAATGTTGATATCAACTTACAAAGATGATTTTAAAAAAAGTTCTCGAATTAATCTTTTAAACGTCAGCTCATAAGAAACGTTTCCAATGTTTTCGGGTAAGGAGTTCCAGAGGAGTCTAGCCTGTTTATGCCCTTCTATTGTGTTGTGAAATAAGTATAACATCAGTTACTAGTATTTGGAAACTGGTACTGGTAGCGATCACCTCATTCCCATGGAGTTGTTATTGTCCATACATTATAATAACCATTTTGAACCAGTAGGTAGAAAGATAGTAAGATTCACTTTTCATCACCAGTTATCAATCTCTTCAAAAACGTCTACGTGGGTACCACCCCAGGGCCAGTTATTCTGCCATGAAGGAGTAGTTTGCAAACATTACTATGTCGTGACTACTGATATGCCGATCTTGCTCCACTTTTTCAAAAATGCCGTCCATTTTATCCGTAACAGGGCGACCAGAGCGAGGTGCATTTTCGACAGCAAATTTCCCGGACCAAAAACGCATAAACTAACTTGAACCTTATGCAGTGCCAGTAAAAGTTACAAGACTTTTCGCGGCTTGCGTTGAATATTTTTTCTTTACGGTAATAAAATTTTAAAATGTATCGAATTTCGTCACTAGTTTCACTTATTTTGACAAAAAGAAAAACAAATGAAAAATAGCTATAAACAACATTTCACTAATTTCTTTCTTTTTATTAAATGTAGCCTTTTGAAAGTTTATACATACTCGTACTATATGCAAAAACTCTTTTTCCCAGATCTAATATTTTTTTTTGATTATAGCCTTACATGATACTAAGCGTAGTGACTAAAAAATTTAAGTTTAATTGAAAATTACGATTTAATAGGATTTGTAAAAATAGAAATTGATATAATATAATTACTGGTGGTAGGATTCCTATGCAGTAATCCATCTAGGTACAAACCCGGGGCCAGTTATTCTGCCTTGAAGCAGTACTGTGCAAACATTATTGTTTCGGTTTAAAGGACCCTTTAAGGCACTGAGTGCTAGTGTAATCACTGGGCATATGGGACATGAGAACTGATGTTTTACGGTGACGGGCGCAGTGTGGTATCACACAGAAATGTTCTGGGTGACACAGCATTTGTTATGGGCACGTTGCACGAACGTTGCACTTACCTTGAGGTGAACGTTTTGCTCGTTTCGTCGTTCGTTTTACGCAATTAAAAATAATATTTTTCGGAAACTTTAATATTGAAAAGTAAAGTTTAACTTAAGTTACGTATAAATTCAATACAAATAACAGTACAAATTCATCTGTGTTAAGATTCCGGGACAGAAATGGAATGCGGTTTAGTATTGATCGCTAAGGAAATAGATTGCACACACTCTGCGGCTAATGAAGCGTGAGCTCATTTATCAATCATCTGCCACGGAAACTTAAACTATATTCAGATGTGTATAAGGGCGAATCATTTTTTACTTACTGCAGGGCCAGTTATTATGACGTCAAGCAATAAAACGTAAAAAGTAAAGTCCCACTGCTGAGCACAGGCTGGAAACAAGCCGCCACGCTGATCAAATGCGGGCTGGCGGACTTCACATGTCTTCGAAACATTTTTTTATTTCTCAGAAATGCGTGTTTCCTCACGATGTTTTCCTTCACCGCCGAGCACGTGGTAAATCAGTACTAAAAATTGGGATCCCCCGTAAATCGTACTAAGGCCATGCGTCGAGCATCAGTGTGCAAAAATGACTGTGTTCCCGTTTGTTAGTTGTTGTTAGTTAGCTACTGGACCGAACTGATGTCTCAGGATGATTGAGCTAAAGTAACTCGCGTTCTATGATTTTTTTTAGCGGGTGCCTGATCCCTGAGCTACCAATTCTCTAGAAAAAAAAATTATAGAAGAAGGGGCAAACGAGCAGGCGACTAACCTAATGGTAAGTAATCACCGCTGCCCACGAACATCCGCAATAACGGAGTAATCACGGGTGATTTTTAGAAAGGCATAGGCTCTTTTCTCGAAGATCCCTAAGTGGTATCGGTGCGGGAAAACAGCTCCTGTAGCAAATTCCACAAAGCGGCGGTGCGTGGCAAAAAATTCTTAGAAAAACGCACTGTGGTGGAATGCAAATCATCGAGACGATGTGGATGAAATTATAAATTATACCAAGGTGAAAAGTGCGATAGCAGAATTGTTCGCAACTTGCATCTGATGCTACGGAGTGTGAGAAAACTGGTGACCCAAATGCATAATTTCTCGGGACGCCCATTGGAAGGAAGATCTACCTCCGATGGCCACCACAGAAGATGGAACAAAGAGTTCCATTCCCTGAAGTTCTATATCAGCGACAGGTTCAACGACGTTGGGATCATCCAGCGAGAAGCAAAGCCGCATTTCATTCAAATCAGCCGACCTGTAGTACCACACACGGCGGCAGCGTAATACGTAGAATTATTATTATTCAGTGTATAGTATTTATGTAAGACTTATAGAACATACATACAAACAGTCACGCCTCTTTCCCATTGGGGTAGGCAGAGACCACATCTTTCCAGTTGCTACGTTCCTGACAAACATCATTCGCTTCTTCTACTTTCATTAGCATTTTCTTATACGCTCGTCGGTTGCGAGTACTTTTAACGTGACCTTCCCTCAAAAGTTCTCCGATCTGATTGTGATAAGTACGCCTTGGTCGTCCCTTACTGACTTTCCCATTCAAACTCGCCTCATAAATCTGTTTCGTCAATCTTTCATTCATCCTCTCTACGTGTCCAAACCATATTATCCCTTTCTCTATCTTTGTCACTTCTTCTATCTTCAATTATACCGCAACGTTCCATAATCGCGCTGTTACTCACTTTGTCGATCAAAGTTACTCCTGCTGTACTTCTCAAACTTCTCATTTCTACAGCATTATTCTAACTTTCCTGCTTCTTGTGCAATACCCAGCATTCAATACCATACGTAAGTGTGAGGACTTTATAGAACAATGTAAGGAAATAACGTACGTACGAGTATGTGTATGAACGTAAAGCTGTGATCGTTTAAAAAATGTGGACTTTGTTTATTTTATAGGGCAAAGTCAGCAAGGCTTTATCAATTATAGATGTCCAGCGGTCGAAATCAGACGGTAATTATTTTTTTTAGGTCTGCACGTTATCGAGGTTTGAGTAATTATCAGTTTGTAACATTTTAAAATTCTATGTCGTCAATCTCTACCGTGTTTGACATTGGCAGTATGAACGCAAACGAAGGACAGACTGTTATGTGATTGAAATTTTTAGTATTAACGTAAATAATGAATGTTTTATTTTATTTAATTTATATATAATGTATAAATTTTAGCAGCCTTGCTTGTTCTCCATACAAACTTTAACAATGCCACATCACACACTCCTCCGTGTGCACACTTTGCTTAAAAAGGGGTACAAAGTTTTCACTGTAAGTATTAATATATAGATGTTCACTCTTATCTAAAAAAGTAAAAAGTAAAGTTTCAGCCTATAAATGTCCCACTACTGAGCACAGGCCTCCTCTCATTTCTGAGAGGGTTTTGGAGCTAGGAAGAATCCGCCACGCTGCTCCAATGCGGGTTGGCGGACTTCACATGTCTTCGAAATATTTTTTATTCCTCAGACATGCAGGTTTCCTCACGATGTTTTCCTTCACCGCCGAGCACGTGGTAAATCGGCACTTAAAATTGCAATTAACAATTTTAGTGGTGCCGGCACCGGGAATCGAACCCAGGACACTCGCGTACTATGAGCTACTCTTATCTATTATTAGTATAAAGATGTTATCTTGTGTAACATTTTGTCATTGAGCGATCTTTGGTTTTCTACGAGACTATTCTTTGTTAATTTATTTATAATGTACTTTTGACTAAGATAAAAAAATAACAAAAAATGGGTTACCTACGGAGTTTCTTTCGCCTGTTTCTTCTCCGTCAGAGGAACCTCATTACGAAACGGTGGTAGATTGTAAAAAATGACGTTTTGACAATCAAAATGTAAATTACTTACGTTGAACAATAAATTACATTTCATCGTCATAGTTTCAGCCTATCACAAGTCCACTGCTGAACATAGGGCTCTCCCATAGATAGCCACAAAAGTTTGTAGGTCTCATTTTGGAGGGATTTTGCCGTTGTTGCCACCCTTGGTATGCGGGTTGGCAACCGCAGTTTAATTGTTCAGATGTTCCAGGAAGATGCTGCTGCCCATCTCCTGGTTTTCATTTTCTCTCTGTCGACTTTTACGACACCCACGAGATGAGATGGGGTGGTAGATTCTCTTAGGCCGCCGCCACACGGCACACATCATTTCACTGTCTGTAAAATATCTAATAGCCATAAAGAAAATTACTCTAATGTGGCCCAATCGCAACGTAACTTTATCGCGTTTATCTATTTGAATGCTGCTTTGATATCGAAATATTGCGGTTTACCGCCGATAGTTAAACCGGGAGGTACAGCTTTACGATTACGGTAATGGCGAAAGAGTTAATCGTGTGAAAAATTGAAATGCTTTTTATAGTCGACGTATAAAATAGAACAAAAGGACAATACCATAAAATAGGTAAAAGGCAAAATAATAAAAAAAAGATAATGACGAAACGAGATAAACGTTCACCTTCTGGTAATTGCAACATCTGTCAGTCATCATCATCGTCAGTTCTCTTTTTTATTGGATTAAGTGACGACACGAGCAAAACATTCACCTGACGGTAAGTGCAGCGTCTGCCCATAACAAACGCTGTGTCAGCCAGATCATTTCTGTGTGGCACCACACTGCGCCCGTCACCCAGAGTCAACCCTTTAAACATACCGATCCCGCGCCAGCGCGTGATGTGGCGAACGCTAAGAAGCCAATCACGCGCTACGAGCGGCTTGGAGAATTGTCTCAGTAGCCATTAACATAATGAGAATTAAGAACTGATGTCTCTGGGTGACAAGCGCATCTACACAAATTAAAGATCTCAGCGAGGCTGGAACTGTTTGTGTATATGAAACTTTTCATTTAATCAAACTAATTTTAAGGATTTTATCGCGTCATAACATCGGCGTTTTAAAATTAAATACCAAAAATCTTCTTTTCATGTAAAAAAAACCTTTGTGTACTTTTCATGTACAAAAAGCCGATAGGCGTCCGGCTGCGTAGAATGGCACGTATCTCTTTCCTAACAAGGTGTCGTAAGAACCTTAATATAAACCTTAATATACAAATCTGTCACTATAATAATCGTGGGAGCGCAATGGGGGGTTAGAATTTCTTGAGTCGTACCAAAATGGTGGAGACGTGCTTCGCCACCCGTCACGTCTCGCTTCCCGCGGGGGCGAAAAGAGGAACATGGATGTGGTCTCTGACTGCCCCTCATGGGAAAAAGGCGCAATTGTATGTATGTATGCATGTAAAAAAACATAAAACCTATGATTATTATTATTGATTGATTGATTGATATTATTGATTATTGAGATTACCTATGATTCCTCCCGTATAGTTGGTGTATTTAATGGAAGGAATGACATTTAAAAACGCCCAAAAGCGAAACTGCGGGCCCTACAAATATTTACCATTTGCGGGAATCGCCAGTCGCTTAGCCACTGCGACAACCGGGCTTCGCAATGGTGATAAAAGATAGTAGCAATAATACTTAAGCACTTCAAAATCCAATTTGTACGGTATTGGTTTGTAGAACACCCTTTTTGCAGTAGGCGTGAATAGTATTCTAATTTTTACGAACGATAAATCCATTCGTCATTATTGCGATCCCGTAAAGTTGTTATCGTGTGACTTTATGTCTGGTGTAAAACCTCAACCATTAAACGCGGACGCGGCAATGGAAACCCGCACCGCATCGAATATACGGCGCATAAACGAATCGTAACAATGAGATTGGAGGAACGGTGAAAGCTGTAGATATTTCTAGAAAATATATTTTTTTTTGTGAGAACTGACGAAAATACGTGGCCTGATGATAAGTTATAAAAATGCTGTGTCGCCTAGAATATTTTTTAGATGGCATCACACTGCTCTCGTCTAAAAAAGACATCAGTTCTTACGTGTCACATGCGCATTTTTACTAGCTAACAGTACCGTTCAGACCCAAAACAGCAATGTTTTCACACTACTGCTTCACGGCAGAATAACTAGCCCTGCATAGGAACCCTACCACCAGACGAACACAGTAATGTTTGAACACTACTTTTTTTAACTGTAGAATTGACTAAAATTGCGGCGGTGTCTTACCTAAACATCTGACATCCAGTATATACGTTCAACTGCAGGAATCCGGCTAGGTAGGTACCACCACAGGGCCAGTTATTCTGCCGTGAAGCAGTAGTGTGCAAGCATTACTGTGTTTCGGTTTGAAGGGCACTGTGAGCTAGCGTAATCACTGGGCATTTTAGACTTAAGAACTGATGTCTCAGGGTGACGGGCGCAATGTGGTGTCACACAGAAATGTTCTGGGTGACACAGCATTTGTTGTGGGTGGACGTTGTACTTACCATCAGGTGAACGTTTTGATCGTTTCGTCAATTTATACAATAAAAAAAAAGTTATACAATAAACATTTTTAGCCTCTCTACCTCCTGTATCGTCGGTGCGTCAGGCACAAAATGCCCAAAAATACAGACTCGAAACAACTATCTCAGTGTCATACGAATTTTTTTTTCCGTTCCGTGCGATACTCGAATTTGCCCGCAGCACAGGAGCCAATCGCTTAGGAGCTGCTTCAATCAAGCTGATTTTGATATAAATACTCGTGTACCGTGTGGTAAGGTAAGAAAATCCGCTACCGGTTTCATCCTTTTGGTGTTAAGATAGTAGACAAAGATACTCGTAACTGTCTGGAAAATCTGATGTATTTTTTTTCCGATTTCTCGAAGTAACGTGCATTTAAATGTCTTAATATTTTAGTGGTGGTGGCGGATGTAATATTGATTTAATTTTATTACTTTTAAATAATTCCAATTTTGAACTGTTAGTAAGATTCCTGTGCAGAAATCCATCTAGGTACCACAGCAGTGGTACTTATTTTACCGTGAGGCATTATTGTCCCAACAATAGTGTCTGTATGAAGGGCATTGATAGTTAAATAACTGAGCATAAAAGACTTAACAACTGATATCTTAGGGTGACGATTGCAGTGTGAACACACAGACGTGTTCTGTGTGACACAGCATTTGTTATGAGCAGACGTTGCACTTACAATCATGTGAACGATTTGTTCCTCCTTTTTATTCAATAAATAACCTTTGGAATATTTCACCACTGCGTCATGTATGTTATTAAATTGCTCCTGCATCTATACATTGCGGCTTCCGTTAGGTCGCGGATGGCCATCAGTTAATACCAGACCGTTCGCCAGATCGTTTACATAATAATAATTTTACATTCTACGTCTTTCATTTGAATTTAAATGTGTAAATTATAAAAAAATACTCAAGTCTGAGCTCCTGAAACATTAACACATTATTTCACAATTTTTATTCCATATTTCATTTCCACGTTGAACGTTTGCTTTTGTTACCGCAAAATGATCGTGAAGCCGTTTCCCTGACTTATGTTCTCTGAGATTTCACAGGAACTTTCCGACGCGATGTTAATGAAATCTTTTCCCCTGTTACGCTTTAAATTAGTTTCTTGGTATGTAACTACATTAGTTTTCTTCGATATTTCTAAATCAAGGTTCTCGGAAGTGTTTCTACTTTCACAAATTATAACGGAATCACAGTCTGATGTTCTTTTTTATTGGATAAAGTGATGAAACGAGCAAAACGTTCACCTGATGGTAAGTGCAACGTTTGCCCATAAAAAATGCTGTGTCACCCAGAAAACCGACTCAATAGCATTGCGAATAACAGACTACGATGTAAAATAGGGCAAAATAAGCAATGAAGGGAAAAATTTTAATCTCGGATTAACTATGACATCGAGACATCAGTCACCTCAGTCTCCCCGTGACCATGCGTGCTGTAAAGCACTCGAAACGTCCGCGTATGAATAGATTCAATTAAACGCGATACAATCCGTAAAATTAGTTCCATTAAATGTGTAATGTTCGCGTAAATATAAGAAATCATCAAGGGAAAAATACTTAGTGAATAGAAAAATATCACTTACATATTATAAATCAAATCTTACGGCTAAAGGAAAGAAAGTTAATTTTTCTTTCTAATAATAATGGAATCATTATAATACGAGTAATAAAGGATTTCCGAAAAATATCGCCTGATTATAATAACTAAATATTTAAACTGTTCCCTGAATCCGGAAAGTGCGCAATATTAACTGGTTGATAATATCAAACATTCGTGTGTTTGTGAAATTTGGTATCTCGATGACGCACATGGGATTAATATTTTATATTTCGCCTTCAATGAGACCAAAAAAAAAGAGATTCGCGGAAAGCAATTTTACAGGTCACAGACTTTTCAATTCTGGAAGTAATACATGTTCACAGGGAGTTTTAATCTACATTAAAAGTGTTATTTTTGATTTTGCAAAAATTCTTTTTAGTATTTGATTTTAATGTAAAAAGTGGTGGTAGGATTTCTATGCAGGAATCCGTCTAATTAGGTACCACTCCAGTGCCAATTATTCTGCCGTACAGTAGTAGTGTCACACATTACTGTGTTTCGGTTTGAAGGGCACTGAGATCTAGTGTAATCACGTGTCGATGTCTCTAAGTGACGAACGCAGTGTGGTGTCACACAAATATTCTGGGTGACAGCGTTTGTTATGGGCAGACGTTGCACTTACCATCAGGTGAACTTTTGCTCTTTTCGTCACTTGTGCTGCGAGTTGACCACAAACATTCGAGATTTGTCTTGAGTCCCAATGATATTCTTGTCAAATATTGTAGCACTCGAAGAAAACGTATACTGTAATATGCTTAGAATTTTACTGGTGGTAAGATTCTTATACACGAATCCGTCTAGGTGGATGTCACCGCGGTGTCAGTCATTCTGCCTTCAAGCAGTAGCTTTTTTTTATTGGAGAAAGTGACGATAAGAGCAATACGACGAACATAACAAATGCTGTGCCACCCAGAACATTCACGTGGAGCATTACACTATGCTGGTCCTCCTGAGCCATCAGTTTTTAAATCTCATATGCTGAGTAAAATCACTAGCTATGTGACTCTTTTAATTGAAGGGTCAGTACCCTTCAAACCGAGTCACGATAATATTTTCAAACTACTGCTTCAAAGCAGAATAACTGGCACTGACATTAGTAACTTAATGAGTAAAGCGGACTAAGTTTATTGTAGTTAATAGAATCAGGCGTTACTTTGCGGAAATCCATTATAGTAATGGAAAGAAGTAAGTATAATCACTTTAGTCACATCATCTATATATTAATAGGTGGAGAGAAAACTTGGAACGCTTTTTAAGCACGTGGGTGGCACGGAAGAGTCTCACACACTTTTATTTTTTTGGCATAGTTAAAGTTTACATAGAGAGGATATGAGTAGAGTAAACTAACATTTATTTATAAATGTGCTACAAATACATTGAATTGAATAAAATATAACATTCATTATTTACGTTCATACCGATAATGTCAATCAAATAATAATCTGTGATCAAGCAGTCGCCGTGTGGTGGCGGCTTAAGAGAACCACTTCATCGCTCGTTTTTCGTAAAAGTCGACAGAGGAAAAATTAAAAATAGAAGATGGTCAGCAGCATCTTGCTGGTACATCTCAATAAATAAGTACAACAAACTTACGTGTTTTTAGCTATCTATGGGGGAGGCCTATGTTCACCAGTGGACTAGTGATAGGCTGAAATGATGATCATGATGATGAAGCAGTCGCATAGAGTAGAGATTGTCGCCCTAGAATTTAAATGTTTCTTAACATTTCAAATAATGAATTGCGTTCGTATTTCGATCACTAGTCGACCACTAGTTTATATAATTGTATATTATCTTTTTGCTAGAACAACACCAACATATTATAAATAATTACCTACTGACAGTCGCCATATACCGAGCCAAGCATCTCGGCTCGCCGAGACCGCTCCCTGAGGTCGCAGGGTCAAGGCAACATCAAGGGTCTGCTGCGATTCCTGGAGGAGCTTGGTTGGCTCGAGTAGACTAATATTCCTGCGTACACGCAAAATACGCGCTAGACCTGGAGTTGCGGAAACCGGGCCGTTGCAATCTATAATCTATAATCTACAAGTACCTAATGAAAAATACTTCAGATAAAATATTTAATTCAAAATATAAATTCCTCTTTTTCTTTTTTCAACCAGTATAAACAGAACGAACCCGGCTCAGTCGCTTTTTTGAATATAAAACACGAATTAATTTCACATTCACTGGAAATAGACTATATTTTTACTACAAAATTGAAATAATTTTTCACTCACAACACGGGCATGCGATATGACTCGGTCCACATTCGCTATTTAAATATTTGAATACAGAACGCATTTTCTTTTATTTTTGAAAGTTTACTCATATATCTGAGTAACGACCGAACACTAGGGATTTTTTATATAGAAATGTATTCAACTAGGATCCTTAGTTGTTTAAATCATTTATTAATTTAATAAAACGAATTTTACAGATTCTATTGCGTTTATCTTTTAGCTATTCATAGCGCGACGTTTCGTGCGCTTTATTTTTCTTTTGGGAATCCAGTGCAGAGTTAAGCAGTATGAATATTTATTTATTTATTCTTTATTTCATAACATTAATAGAAACGGCGCAATTAATGCCTACAGGAATTATCTTTTTTCTCTTTCTCTCTCTTTATTTTGTCTATCTATATAGATATTATATAGATATATTTTTCGATAGATTTTTATATAAAAATCTATCGAAAAATCCATGTATGTATTGAGATTTTGTGATAGGTTAATTAATATACTAAAAAAAAACATATGTAATGAACTATTTTAAATGAGAAAAAAAATTAATACATGTGTAGTTACACAATAGTTATATGTATATAATAAATATTTCCTATTTTATTATATATTGCATTATTTTACTGGTGGCAGGATTCCTATGTAAAAATTCGTCTAGGTAGGTACAAACGCCGTGCAAGTTATTATGGCGTGAAGCAGCAATGTACAACATTACTGTGTTTTGGTCTTGTTTGGCATATGGGACATACTCGGAAGAAGTGATGGCTCAGGTGGACGAGCGCAGTATGGTTTCACACAGAAATGTTGATTGTGACGTAGCATTTGTTATGGGCGGACGTTACACTTTCCATCAGGTGAAATGTTTGCTCGTTTCGTCACATATTCTTATAAAATGAAACACATAGGGATATACGAACGATAACAATATTAAATAATACCGGTGTTAGCGACGCGCTCTAAATTGTTTTTTTATTTCAATTTTAATATTTAAATTTGAGGACAAAGAGACCAACACTTTATATATATAATTTGTAAATTTTGAATGTGGGTAGATTCGTCAGTTGCTGGGCAAGGGCGAATGTTGGGTCAGTTTTATTTGGTAAGTCAGTCTGCTTACAGCTGCATTACAGATCGCGCGCCATTTTGTTTTTGTAAAGTTCTAGTCTTTTTTTCCGCTCGTAAGTTTTGGAATCTGTAATTGATTTCAAAAATAAATCTCCTATTTTCGTGTGAAACATTTTTTTTCACTTCACCATTTCACTGCACCAGCCACCACCAGCTGTTTCAACCGGTAATACAGGAGTAATAGAAATACTTACTGGTCTTACAATGTCGAATAGATGTTCCGACATTATAAAAAAGAGTCTACATGTGTCCGGCAGAGTAGAAGAGCATTTACCTCTTTCCTACCGAGGTGTCGTAAGAGGCGACTAAGCTATTGTACGGACAGCCTTTATTCGTGCAGAATAACACCATAATATGGAATGCTGTCACTGTACTGCTCGTGTGAATGCATTGGGGAAGACAATTTTTTTTTAAATGGACATCGGCAATGAAGCTCCAAATAATATTGCAAGTGAAAAGTGACGAAACGTGCAAAACATCCACATTATGGTAAGTGTAACGTCTGTCACTAACAAATGCTGTTTTATCCAGAACATTTCTGTGACACCTCATTGCGCCCGTCACCCTGAGACATCAGTTCTTAAGTCTCATATGCCCAGTGATTGCAATAGCACTCAGTGACCCGTATCAGTAATGTTTGCACACTACTGCTTCACGGCAGAACAATTGGCTCTGGGGTGGTTCCTACCTATACGGATAGTCCAGTTCTCGTTAATTGTAAGTCTTTTCGGATAATAAGAAGAAGTCTAAGATATAAGTGTTTTGTTAATAGAATCATGCGGAAATCCATTATAATGAAGGAAAGAAAGTTAATTGCAGTAAACACAGACGTCGAGTTGTCTGTCTTAGACTCAATATCATTTGAAAATGAATCGCTATGTAGGCTCATGTTCTCGACTTCGGTGGTGTTTATTGCCTAGTGGTAGTGTTGTAGTGGTGGAGTGGTATCTGCTGGCGGTCCCGGTGACGGTATAAGTTTGCACCAGCAAACTTATACCGTCTTGTGGTACCGTGGTATTGTTGAAGAGCAGCCGGCGCTCTTTAAAAACTAGATACAACACACAATTTTAAATTTTGCATGCGGAGTTTAGCAAATTAACTTTCTTTCCCTCATCAGTATTTTGTTCCAAACTAATAACATAGATCTCGACACATCGGTACAGTTGTTTTTTTTATTAATGAGTGGCCAAACGCGTTAGCTGCTCATGTGATGGTAAGTGATCACCGCCGCTCATGAACATCTGCAATACCAGATGAATTACAGGTGCGTTACCGACCTTTGAGTAAAGAGTATGCTCTTTTATACAGGATGGGCCAAATATTTTTCAAATAGCAACACTAAGTATATCGAAAACCGTTAAAAGGAAGGGCGCGCAGGAAATCATGCGACTCTACATGCTTTTTGTGTTAAACAATGTTACAAAAACGATTCCTACGTTACTGTACGACGCTTGTTTAGAATTGAATATGGATTACGCCGTGTAAGTGAGTGTCCATGACTTAATTTAATTAAAGTTTAGGTCAAAAAGTTCCAGCAAACTGCTTCCACAACGACTATTAAACAAACAGGGCGGTCACGTTAAAGAATGAGCGAATAGAATATTCGGAAGGTTGAAATTTTTGTAATGAATGATCTAGAACCATCTACTCGTAAGCGTTACTGGTAGCTCTGGCAATACCAAAAAGTAGACTACGGCGATTTTGAATGTGGAGCCCAAACTCTACCCATACAAGCTTTACATTGTGCAGGAGCTGAAACCAAACGTTCAACGTAAGTTATTGGCTGACACTATGCTAGAGCGCTTCTCTAGCCTTTAGAACGTATTGTTTACGGACGAGGCTCATTGTCACATCAACAAGCACGTCAATAAGCACAATTGTCAGTATTGGAAGGAAAACCCTCGTCTTAAACACCAAAAGAAACGTCATTTACCCAAAACGACAGTAGGGGCTGTCATATGGCCTAATTAGTCCGTATTTATTTGAAAGTAATGAACGTAATAGCCGTGTGGTAGCGGCCTAAGAGAATCTACCACCCCATCTCATCCCGTGGGTGTCGTAAAAGTCGACAGAGAGAAAATCAAAACCAGGAGATGGGCAGCAGCATCTTGCTGGAACATCTGAATAAATAAACTGCGGTTGCCAACCCGTCTGCCAAGCGTGGCAACTACGGCAAAATCCCCCCAAAACGAGAGCTACAAACTTTTGTGGCAATCTATGGGGAAGGCCTATGTTCAGCAGTGGACTATTGATAGGCTGAAACGACGAAACGACGAACGTAATAGCGTGACTGTGATTTCAGCAGAATACGTGAAAATGTTGCGAGAGTTTTTGATGCCACAGTTACATGAGTTCGAAAGATACAACAGCAGGACTTTGATGCAACAAGATGGAACTTGTCATATATCAAACGCGGATTTACTGGTAGTGAAAAAAAAATTACCTAACTAATTGATTTCTCGCAGAGGCCGTATTCCCTTGCCTCTGAGGAGCCCGGACCTTATACCTTGCGATTTTTTCCGGTGGGGTTATTCTATACCTGAAAACTCGTATGAAAGACAGACAACATACTTATTAAAACAGAACATCCACGAGAAGATAGCCGCGATCTCCCGCAGCATGTATCAGGGATTTTCTGGAGTGCCAACGACGAGACGGAGCACATCTAGATGATGTCATTTAAAAAAAATGCATTACATGCTTGTTACATTGAACAAACGATCAACAAAATATAATTTGTAGTATTATTTGTATTCATGTTTCAAACATGCAAAAGTTTTCTGCCCACCCTATATAAACAAAATGCTGTTATTTTCGTAATATTTCATTGAGAATTCATTTTTGGTTTTTAAGGTGGGACTTGGTTGAACGTGGTTTTATTTGAAACAAGGATGATCTAATTTAATACATAACAAGCGAAAACGAATGTAAATAAAATATTAGATTACTTGGCGCAATCAGTCAAATAGGCGCGTCCTTTGAAATACGATTGGCGGGAAAACAAGGTAATTTAATATAAAACACTGTTCATTTTGACGTTATTTTCTCAGTCGTTTTTGTTTCTTTTCTGTACTATAATAATTTGATATAATAAGGTTATTTATTAAAAAAAATACTAGATTTTGTTGAAGTCAATTGTATTTCATTATTTATATTTCATTCATTATTATTGTAATGATAAATTAATGTCTATCTATATATAAAACAAAGTCGGGTTAGTTACAGTATTTATAGCTCAAGAACGGCTGGACCGATTATAAAGATTTTCGGTTTCTTGGATTTGTCTCCGCCCCGAATAGCAGAATATCTATTAAAATATCGAAAAAAATACGAAAGAAATGATTATGAAGAAAATTCATTCATGCATGATAGACACAAAACAGTTCTACGTACACTTTTACCCCCACACAACAGCTATCCTCTTCACTCCAAGGTGTGCTGTAAGAAAACAACTTTAGAGTTAAGCTTTTAGAGTTAAGCTCGCCTTTGTACATAAATTACTTATCATTAGATTTAATGTTAATAACATAGTGTTCATAAAGAAAAAATAAATAAATATAACTGTTATTATTTTGTTTGCATAACAGTTCTGTGATAATAAATTCTTTTTCCTTTTTTCTGTCTTCTTTTATTATCCTCTGATAGCTGATTCAAGTGTGCGGTCCTTTTTTTCGAGTTTTTACCCATTTTTATTCAGTTTTTGACTATTATTGCATTTGTAGGTCAAACGTTATGTTGCCTTCGAAGATGTTCACTTTGTAAGGTTATCAAATTTGTGAAGTTATGTAATTTTGATTGTCAACTTACTGGTGGTAAGATTACTATGCAAGAATCCGTCTAGGTAGGTACCACCCCAGGGCCAGTTATTTTGCCGTGAAGCAGTAGTGTGCAAACATTAATGCGTTTCGGTCCGAAGGGCACTGTGAGCTAGTGTAACCACTGGGCATATGAGACTTAAGAACTCATGTCTCAGGGTGACGGGCGCAGTGTGGTGTCACACGGAAATTTTCTGGGTGACACATTTGTAACTTACCATCAGGTGATCGTTTCACTCGTCTCGTTACTTTATCAAATAAAAATTAAAAAAAACTTTCCATTGAAAATAATAGTTAAAAGAAATTTTTAACTTCCACGACACAGGAATAAAAGTCCCGCAGAGGCCCGCGAAATTAAAATAATTTTTCACTTACAACGCAGGCGTGCGATGCTGCAAGGCATGCCCTTTCATTCTGCATACGATATTTAAATTCATAATACCGTTTTTTCGAAAGTTACGTCCATTTATCTTAACAAATGTACATTTTTTGGTTTCCAAACATTTGGTAGTACTAAAAGCGTGATCAAAAACTCTTTGATTACTTTTTTTTATAAAATTACGCTGTAGATGTGATTGATTTCTTAATTTCTACAGTATTTATTAACTAGTATTTAAAAAAAGGATAATTTAGTAATGAAAATTTAGAAATGATTGATTGCTCATGATAAAATTAACTTGCTATAAAAAATATTATTTAATATTTTCAATACTAGGATACCTAAGGATTACATAGGATTACCAACGCAGTGCCAGTTCTTCCGCCATCTAGCAGTGGTGTACTACTTAGTGCAGCGCTTATGACAGCCATCAGTCATGCGAAATTCTTAGAAGTTCAACACAAGATCACAACCAAATTTATATCAGTCAATCCGAATCATATTATTTTGGTTAAGTTCATCCATCCATCATCAGGATGGGATTCATGAGAAAATGAGTTAAGTAATTATTTTAATTAATTTGTTTATTAATTAATAATTTTTTTCTTAGAAATTTGAATATAGACTGGTGGTAAGATTCCTATGCAGGAATCCGTCTAGGTAGGTACCACCTCAGGGCCTGTTATTCTGCCGTAAAGCAGTAGTGCGCAAACATTAGTGTTTCGGTTTGAAGGGCACTGAGAGCTAGCGTAAATACTGGGCAGATGAGACTTAAGAACTTATGTCTCAGGGTGACGGGCACGTTGTCACACAATTTTTTTCTGGGTGACACAGCATTTGTTATGGGCAGACGTTGCGCTTACCATCCGGTGAACGTTTTGCTCGTTTCGTAACTTTATCCAATAAAAAAATGCGTCTTTCAACATCGCGATATTGTTACGCTGGTTTCGGATGTAGAAGGTCCATGAACAATTTGTTAGGAAATTCCCTCCGATTGAAGTTACTGACCGAGCCGGAATCCGGCCCTCTCGGGCACCCTTGTGTTAGCTACTTATTTGCCCTGGGTTTCCTCCCAAGTCGAGGTTCCCTTTCTCTCGGGAGCCTTAAGGCTTGTTACCTACAAAAAAAGTTTTCGGTTGAGAGTATAAATTGTAGCAATTATTTTTTAATCTTTTTTATTAATAAAAGTGACGAGAGGAGCAAAAAGATCACCACGGCAAGTGCTACCTCTGCCCATAAGGAATACTGTGTCACCCAGAACACTTCCGTGTGGCAAAACACTGCTCCCATCACCCAGAGACATCAATTTTTAAGTCTCACATGCCTGTTGAATACACTAGCTCTCAGTGCCCCTTAGAACGAAACAGTAATGTTCGCAAGCTACTGCTTCACGGCAGAATAACTGGCTTGGGGTGGTACCTACCTAGATAGATCCCTGCATAGCTGCTGGTGGTAGGATTCCTATGCAGGAATCCGTCTAGGTAGGTACCACCCCAGGGCCAGTTATTCTGCCGTGAAGCAGTAGTGTGCAAACATTACTGTGTTTCGGCTTGAAGGGCACTGTGAGCTAGCGCAATCACTGGGAAAATCAGACTTAAGAACTTATGTCTCAGGGTGATGGGCAGTGTGGTGTCACACAGAAATTTTCTGGGTGACACAGCATTTGTTATGGGCAAACCTTGCACTTACCATCAGGTGAACGTATTGCTAGTTTCATCACATTATAAAATAAAAAAAAAACAGTAGTCCTGCCACCAGTAAATGTTGCGTGTGTCGAGACCCTAGGAATAGGACAATAATATTTTTTTCGTATGAAGGAAAGTAAGTTACATTGCTAAGATCCGCATGCAAAATATAAAAATGGTGTATATTACGTAGTTTTTGAAGAGCACCGCCCGCCCTCCCTCAGTAGCGTGCACAAGCAAACTAACACCGCCACCAGGTACCCTCCACAAAAAACTCTGCTCTTCAAAAAACTAGGTAATATATACCATTTTAGCAAAGTAACTTCATTATAATGGATTTCCGCAAAGTAACGCCTGATTCTACTAATTATATTTTTTTCTTATTTTTATTGTAGAAAGTGACTACTAGGAATCGTACCACCGGTAAATCTTACCCCCTTTTTCGTCATCATGAGTCTGCAAAAAGTCCACTGCTGGATATAAGCCTCCTCCAAGTTTGTTCGAAGAGTTTTTACCGTAATCGCAACGCTTGGTACGCATCATTATTATTTCAGCACCGCTGTTGTTTAAGCAAACACAAATCCTCTCATTCGTTCTGCGTCGTATGCAATAATATCGCAGGGAGAATCGGGTGCAGTGTCCTTAACACAAAGGTGACACAAATCACCTGCAATTAAAAAAAATGCAATACCTGCAAAATACTTAGTGTTACCCAAATATTATTTTCTTCCGAAATTCGAACCCTAGACGAGTGACTGGTTTTCAGTGGAGCCATATAGTAGGATTAAACGGAGAATATTGGGGAAAACGAATATAAAAGTGTAAAGTATTTCATATTAAATTACCTTGTTTTCACGGCAATTGTATTTCAAAGGACGCCCATTTGGCTGATTGCCCAACGTAATCAAATATTTTATTTACGCTCCCCTGTTAAGTTTTCTTTTTATAATTCTTTGTTTTTCACCTGACCTTATCGAATTGAGTTCGAATAATTTTTATTATCATCATCAGTCCCCTGATTAACATTGGCTTCTCCCATAGATTGCCGCAAAACATGTAAGGAGGTCTCTCATTTTCGGACGTTTTGCCATATTTATTCCGATGTTACAGGAAGATGCTTCCCATCTTCTGGTTTTAATTTACCCTCTGTCGACTTTTACGACACCCACGGGATGAGATGGGGTGGTAGATTCTCCTAAGCCGCCACCATACGGTATCGAATCATTTTATATTGTACTAACTAAAGCCTCCGGCTACGACTAAAAAAAAGTAAAGTTTCAGCCTATAAATGTCCCACTGCTGAGCACAGGCCTCCTCTCATTTCTGAGAGGGTTTTGGAGCTAGGAAGAATCCTATGCGGGTTGGCGGACTTCACATGTCTTCGAAATATTTTTTATTTCTGAGACATGCAGGTTTCCTTACGATGTTTTCCTTCACCGCCGACAAGTGGTAAATCAGCACTTAAAATTGCAATTAACAATTTTAGTGGCTATTTAGGTTTTTTTATTCGGCGGAAACCGCTTGACTTTATGGAATAATGGCGGCAACGTGGTTCGCCAACCGTCACCTCTTTTCTCCCGCGGGGGCTACGGGCTACGGGTGTGGTCTCTACCTACACCTTATATGGAAAAAAGGCGTGATTGTATGTATGTATGCATTACCTTGGTTGCGAAATTAAAAATCGAAGTGCTAATAGGTAAAAACTATTGATACTACATTCTAATTTGACTATATTGAATTTTTTCACAAGAACAACACAAACAGACACGTGTGTTTTTTTACGCTATTCCCTTAGTCGACTTTTGCGACATCCAAGGAATAAAATGAGGTAGCAGAATCTCTATCACAATTGTAGTACAGGGAGAGGGTAGATATGGTAGTTTTTTTATTGGAGATAGGGCAAACGAGCAAACGGCTAACCTGATGGTAAGTGATCACCACTGCACATGAACATCCGCAATACCAGAGGTATCGTGGTTGCGTTGCCGGCCTTTAAGAAAGTAATAGGATCTTTTGTTGAACGTCTTTTTTGAAGGCAACGCATAGCTGGCCAAGGGAAACCAAGAATCTTCAGCAGAGATCCGGCTATCATAAAAAAAAATTGGACCTAGGATCGCTTTGGTATAAGCTGCCATATTTTATAAACTTACCACTATAATAATCCAACAATATTATACTTCAACCCAATAACTTTCAAAGGATCTTGCTTAAGCTTAGCTGTCGGCAAGGTATAAGGTAACTTACATCGTGTTTCGAACTCGATGTTAATCCGGTAAGATCTTGAATACAATACGTGTTACCAGATACGTGTTTGTGGAAAGCTTTGATTTTGAATTAAATCATGGTTGGAAACACTAATATTAAGGCATATTATAACTATGTAGACAGTTTTTATTAATACCTCACTATTTGGGGGTGGATAGTGTCTTCATACCGAAAAGAAAGTTACAATACTGGTGGTAGGATTCGGAAGCAAAAATCCGTCTAGGTAGTGTAACGATATACTATCTCTAATTACGTATTTTTACGTTTTAGAAAGATTTAAGAAAATATTAAAAATTATAAAAAAAAAAAAAATGGTGGTCCAAAAAAGTTGGGAAAATATATATAAGGACCAATCCCAATAGTGAAATTTCATTATTTTCAATTTAATTTTTCTTGGCATAATATTACATAGATCAGTGCCTAAAAATTACTTTAAAACATATAAAATATATCCAAGAGACCTTATCTCTCGAAGTACTATAGAAGTTAATTAAAAATATTACAATATAAAATTAACTTCATTTGTATGGAAAATACTCTATATAGTTATTCATAATAAGGAAGTGTTCATGTAATGCCAATTATAAAACCTATCTTAAAATTAGAAGGGGTTCATGTAATGTCAATTACAAAACCAATCTTAAAATTAGAAGGTGTTCGCGTATTGCTAATACCATACTATTAAGTCCGAGACGCGAGTACCGTGTGGAGGGGCATACCAACAGCTCAACATAGACGTGTGTGAGGTCGAGCATGACTCTCTATAGTATCAAGTTGCATAGTGCTAATGTTCCATACAAAGATCCTATGTAAGTAAAGTATATGATAAAATGGTATATCATTGAAGGTCTCTTGTAAGATATGATATTATAAAAATGAGTTGGAACTTAAAATTATTAAGATAGAGAATTCATTAGACTTTCATACAATCATATAAGAGAGGGTGTGGCTTTTAGCATTTCGGTGCTGGAGCTTACTCTTTCGCCCCATGTCTTAGAGCATTAGTTCTATGATACATGGTTCATACACCGGCGTCTTAGTAGCTTGCTACTATGACACGGTGGAAATTTTTTTAGTTAAACAACTTTTGCCAAAGTCGATAATTATCATATAGGTGTATTGTGAGGAGGCTCCATCTATGTGATAGTCACAATAATACTTACTGCTATTGTAGTATTGTGTTTTTAGTGACGGTTATATGAATGAGTTGCATCTGATTCAATACAACTTATGATTCGGGTTGACGGAGGTTTTTTGCAGAAGTGTAGATGTTTGCTAAGACTGTATAGAGGCCCTTGTGTTGGCGTATGTCTGAGCGATGGTCGTAATGATGCTTGTTGCACCTGTGACAATGCGTCCTAGTGACAGTTGCTTAGATGTCGTTAATATAATGGTTGCGTCTTGCACTTGGTTTGACTCACATTTTCTTTAGCTTTGTCCAAGTCGGGTCTCTCTATAACGAGACTGCAGACTGTCTGCCCTCCATGTGTTGAATAATAACAATATTAAATAAAGCTCTCAGTAAATTCCCACAAATGAATGATAACTGGAAACTTGGTGGTGGGTGAGACAAACTTGATCGAAATACATAATACTCAACGTCAATTACACAAACCCATTTGACGAATATAATAGAATGCTGATTGCCTGATGGCTGAATGATAATTATAAATGATAAATAATGGCAAAATACATCATTACAATGGTTGGTGGAGCTAATGCGTCTACTTCATGCGGATGGTAGCTGGCGGGAGGAGACTCTCAAGGCTGCAGCCGAAAGCTGCACAACGTGGGACCCCATACCCTTGAAGTGAGCAGTGGACTCACGACGTGCTCTGCGGCAAATTGCCGTGCTGACCTTGTATTGGATGTTGATGCCACACACTCGACATTCATCTACAGTTGCAGCGGTCTGGTGAAGTGATGGCGCGTACGGAAGGCTTTACTAGTTTATTGGGCCGAGTGCTCATAACTGCTCGACGTGTGACAAATCCATGCGACGTACATCCACGAAGACTGGACTAGCTGTATACTTGTATGATGTAAACACGCATTGACATGCGAGACTTCGGTCTAAGTTTGTGCTTACGCACTAGCAAGAGGCCAAGCCCTCTTTTTGCTGGTTCGCCAGTGTT
Source organism: Luehdorfia chinensis (assembly GCA_019845155.1). Classification (NCBI taxonomy): domain Eukaryota; kingdom Metazoa; phylum Arthropoda; class Insecta; order Lepidoptera; family Papilionidae; genus Luehdorfia; species Luehdorfia chinensis. The sequence continues at coordinate 14,502,899 of JAHVAK010000103.1, forward strand.
GCTGTGGACTACGGTCCTTGTTCCCGACTTCATGTCCTGTGTCGGGAGGAGCGCATTGATTGGAAGGCGCTCACCGCACACGGCGGGAGTTGGAGCCGTGTGCCTTCCCCACATTTTTTTTAATAAAAATGTTGGGGGAGCGATAGCTTGTAGTGGGTTATTAATAATTTAAAGTTAATCTTATACAGGTGCGGAATACAAATCTCCTTGCAATAGATATTAAACATTGTGAACCCTTTACAAGAGTATAGGGAATAATAATTAATTAGTATTAGTACACTGTCTTGGACTTGCAGCTTCTCTAGTGAATAAACATTTTTCCATGGTACACCTAAAAGAACAAGTTACTATAAATAAACACAACGTAGATAAAAGGGTCCTACCTATGACGATCACAATTAATTAACATATATCATTCAAATGGCCTAGAATGAAATAACCTTTAGAAATGATCTTGAAAAAGATTAAGTCTATTTTCTGGTCACGTAATTAATTTTATCAACGTGAAAGTTGAATAGTTACAGTAGGTACCACCCTAAGGCGAGTTAATCTGCCGTGAAGCAGTGGTGTGCTTACTGTGTTTCGGTTTGAAGGGCACTGTGAGCTAGCGTAATCACTGGGTAGATGAGACTTAAGAACTAATATTTCAGGGTGACGGGCGCAGTGTAGTGTCAAACAGAAATTTTCTGGGTGACATAGCATTTGTTATGGGCAGACGTCGCAGTTTACATCAGGTGAACGTTTTGCTTGTTTCGTCGCACTATCCAATAAAAAAATGTCAAACAGTCGCAACTCGAGGAGATCTAAAGGTTAGACATGTGAAGCGAATTCACCGATAGACGCCCAGAGTAGTTAATTCCATGATCCGCTTTGCAAATATTTTGATGGGAGAAAAGGCCAACACTATACGTTCACCTGATAGTAAGTGCAACGACTGCCCACAACAAATGCCGGGTCACCCAGAACATTTCTGCGTGGCACTACACTGCGCTCGTCGCCTTGAGACATCAGTACTTTATCATACGCCCAGTAATTACACTAGCTCTCAGTCATTGCAGAATAACCGGCCCTGCGGCGGTACCTACCTAGACGGATTCCTGCGAAGTACCACCAGTGAATTTATAAATTAACTTACAATATTAAAAGAAAACAAGTGAATAAGATTGTATTAATGTTATAACTGTGCAATTAACGCAATAAAAGAAGAAGACACATAATTCTAAGAATACTCGCTATTACTGTGTTGCTTATAAACTAGGCAACATTAAGTTTATGGATATCGAAGTACTGGTATAATTGTCATCGTATCGGAATCTTGTACCGATCGCATTTCAAGATAATAAAGACGAGCGAGCGTTTCTGTTTGTGTTGATAATAAAGAAAATTAAGATTTTTTTTTAATTTGATAAAAGTGACTGAACGGGCAAAACGTTCACCTGATGGTAAGTGCAACATCTGCCCATAACAAATGCTCCGTTGCAACCTAGAACATTTCTGTGTGACACCATACTGCGCCCGTCACCCTAAGAAATCAGTTCTTAAGTCTCCATATGCCCAGTGATTACGCTAGCTCTCAGTGCCCTTCAAACCGAAACACAGTAATGCTTGCACACTACTGCTTCACGGCAGAATAACTGGCCCTGGGGTGGTACCTACCTAGACGGATTCCTGCAAAGGAAAGGACCACCAGTCAAAGAATGAATAAGCAATTGAAAAGAAAGTTAAAGTAGCTGGAATTAAAAAGATTAAACATATTGTTGAATCTTAAATAATAATCGCGATAACGCGTAGACTGTGGAGGTTAATAACTCTCCATTTAATTTTCATAATTTACCATTACTATAACAAAGCACGCAGGCTTTATAGTATAGCAAACAATTTCTAATAGTAACCAAAACGTATCGCCGCAGTCAACCTCGGCTAGAAGCGTTTCGTTGTCACATACATTGCAATGAAAAGTAATGGGTGTTGCTAAGAGTTTCATGCAAATGGAACTATCGTAAGTGTTACATCTCTAAGGTGCCATAAAGATAGAAGTATTGCTGAAAATTGGTAGTCAAATGATTTATTTGTTAATATTTCATATCTTAGCCGATAGCTGTCCGGCAGAGTAGAACAGCATCTACCTCTTTCCTACCCAGGTGTTGTAAGAGGCAACTAAGATATGGTACAGATAGCTGTACTCTACTGCTCGTGGGAATGCAACAGAGACTCAGATATTTCTTTAGACTCGTACCAAGTGGCGGCGACGTGTTTCACCACCGGTCACGTCTCGTTTCCCGCGGGGATGGCTCATGCCTGCCCCTTAAATAGGAAAAAGGCGTGACTGTATGTATTTATATTATATTCCGTATGCTTTATATAATGCTTAAAAAATACTGTGATGTGAGGCAGAAATAATAAATTAATTTAATAAATTGTTTACAGAAGTGTGATCGTATGAAATAATCAGGCCATATAGTATTGACAGGAAGTAAGATGTGCTTTCGAATTAATTTATATCGAACTTAAAATAAATGTTGATATCCCAGTTCCTTCCAATCAGGAAGACACCGAATTCAAAGAACCGAGGCTGGAATCATCAACGACCGAGTTCTTTCCGATCAGCCTGATCCAGTGACTGCGAAGAGGCGTTGCGTCTTGGTTGCATGGGAAGCGTTTTGAGGAGAGAATTCCTACTAAACTCCACTATCGTACATTGAAAGAAAGAAAGAAAGAAAAATCATTTATTTGCTTGAAGCAGACGTACACAAAAGTAATACATAATAAAAAAATAAAAATAGCAGTACAAAAATATAAAAAAAAAGAAACTAAAAACCCACATAATGCCTAAAATAAAAATATGGAAATTGTACGCCGTACTCCTAGGAAACGAGGTGGACAACTCAGCATACACTGCGACGGAAGCTAATTCCGTCACAGCACTGATTTTCAGTGTCAACCCCCATTTGCACTCCGATGTCGTTTAAAGAAAATAAAAAAATTATATGAAATATATAAATAATTACAATATTACGGTAATAATATAAAAACAGTATTTTTTTTTGCATCTTTATAACAAAGGATTGCAATTATTAAGAAATGTTCACAATAAAATAGACTTGGGGATGTGTTTCATTGACGGAAAGAATATAACAACGAGCTGAAAGAAGCAGTATTTCTTAGCAAAGAAGACCCATCACTTCACATATCGAAGGTATGTAACATAAACCAAAACTTTTTACAAGCACCGCAGTGCCAATTAAAAAAGAGATAAAAATAACTAATAAAACTATATTTAACCGTGCCTTAAAATAATGAATCAAAATAATAAATAAAGAAATTTGTTGCAGGTTTTAAATTCTTTTAAGAACTGTAGTAAGAGGCAGCACGGCAATTAGCTCAGTATTGAGTGGACTTGTAATAGAACATTACAGGACAACCAATATCGAATCTCACGCAAGCCGCCCTCTAATTCTTCAAATCCCCATCTCGCTCAGGGGCCATTGCAGAACAATACAAATTTTCATCAGCACCACCTGGGCTACTGGCATTCCACGCTTTGCCAGAAATTTTCTGCCACGCACAACCACTTTGTGGAATCTGCTGCCGCCTCCTTTTTCCCGACAGATACGAATGAGCTCATTCCTTTTGTCAAAGGCCGGCACGCACCCAGAATTCCTCTGGTATTGCAGATGTTCATGAGCGGCGGTGATCACTTACCATCAGGTGAGCCGCTTCCTCGTTTGCCCACTCTTCTATAAAAAAAATTGAAGAGTTATGAGATTCTCATTAGATCTAAATCATCAGCACATTCAACTCCACTGCTGCATTCCAAACTTGTTGGCGCATTTTCGGAATGGCTTCTAAGGATCCAGGAATTCATATTATGATATATATGTATAATATACAATATGTTTATTACAATTATATATATATTATTATTTTATATTTGTATTATCCTTATTTATAAGTAACTGCGTACAGGCATTAAGTCCTCCCTTTGTATCCTTTTATTGTAAAGGAAGCAATAATGGATTAAATAAATAAAAACGCGGAGCGCAATACTCTCGTACTGTCCACCACTAGTGTGTGGATATAATTTCCGACTTTTTCGGTGTTTTTCCCAAATTCTTTCATATGAACCTTGTTCTGACAATTGCGAAGACAACAAAAAAAATCAGCCAAATCGGTGGAGCTGTTCTCAATGGATGATCTTTAATACATGCCACAATTGATTTTTATTTACATAAAATAAGGAGATAGAAGACACAAGAAGAAGATCAACTCATGGAGACTCATCGATTATATAGAGATGTGATTTTCTTTAATCTTTAATTGTAACGTCATATGCCTTAGGTAAAAGGTATTTCTTCCCTGACTATCATGGGGAGCAGGGTCTGTGGTGCAAAAAGCCCAGTTTGAGGTCTGATCTATTAAACGTTAAATTTCATAGTATGCGAGTGACTTGGGTTCGAGCCCCGGTGTCAGCACCACGAAAATTGTTAATTGCAATCTTAAGTGCTGATTTACCACGTGCTCGGCGGTGAAGGAAATCATCGTGAGGAAACCTGCATGTCTGAGAAATAAAAAATATTTCGGAGACGTGTGCAGTCCGCCAACCTGCATTGGAGCAGGATTCTTCCTCCACCTGCATTGGAGCAGCGTGGCGGATTCTTCCTTGCTCCAAAACCCTCTCAGAAATGAGAGGAGGCCCGTGCTCAGTAGTGGGACGTTGATAGGCTGAAACTTTTTTTTTAAGATTGCCGGATAACGTTTGTGCAAAAATTGTGGGTTTTCTGGTGTGGTTGTATTTTCATCACTAGATGTGGTCGCCAGAGCTTAGAAGGGAGCTCCACACGCAGATGAGGTGAACATTTGGTGTAAAATTCGAAAGGTTTCCTTTTATATTACGGTATCACCATGAATGGTTTCATTCTAAATTAAATAGATCGAATTAGAAGAAAAGACGATAGAAAATAACTAAAATGTGTAAGTCGCATATTGCTTTTGATTTCTACCAAAATTTAAGAGTTTTTTTGTATAAATAAAAGAATTGGTACTGTAGGTACGGCTTATTTTGATAAGAAATGAATTTAAATTTAATGTTTTATGAATTAAATGAAAAGAAATATATTAATAATTTGACGTAAAAAATTCAGATTTCGTTTGTAAAATGTATTTTTTTTACAGTCTACTATCGTTTCTTAAAGAGGTTCGTCTGTACGGAGAAGAAACAAGCGAAAGGAACTCCTCAGGTAACGTCTTTTTCGTCATTTGCCTCTTTCATAGAAATATGAGAGTAGGAACAACGAACGAGAACTACTTAATGCACCTAATAGTAAGTGGCCAATGTAGATTTTACAAATGGTGAGATTCCTATGCAGAAATCTGTCAAGATTACCTCCGCAGTGCGATTAATTCTGCTGTCAGGTGGTAGACAACTTTGTTTCGGCTTGATAGACACTGAACCCAGTGTAATTAAAGGGCATATGAGACTTAGGAGCCGATTTAAATGAAACTAATTTACGGATTTTATCGCGTTTAATGTTTTACTATTTATAACCCGACGTTTCGGGCGCTTTACAGCTCCCATGGTCACGGGGGGACTGAGGTGACACTTGTCCCGATGTCATAGTTAACCCGGAGTACCTTCAGCTTTTAATTATTATTTTTAGTCCGATCTACGCAGAAAGAGCTTACTGTGTCTTGAAGCCTTGCAGTGGTATGCTTGGTTTTTGATTTAATTTTATTAATAATAGGATCCCAAGCCGGTGGTAATACCCAACTATCTTCCCTATTTAAATTAGGATGTTTTTTAATTTCAATAGCCTCGCGAATCATCCTTGGTAGGAATCGGTAATTCGGAATCCTAATAACACCTTGAGTCACACTGTGTATAGGAAAAAGACCCATACTAACAGATATTTAAACGGTGAATCTCACCACCATCCATCACAGTTAGCTACCGTGGGTAAATCCTTGTTTCAGAGAGCACGAGGAATCTGAGACAGGAAACACCTGGCCGCCGAGCTTCAGCATGTCAAGCAAGTTTTGCACGACAACAAGCTTCGGGTTCCGCGCCTACGTCGCAGTGACCGAGTGAAACCGGCCACAGTCGAGCGTGTACCTGCTATTCTACCTTATGTCAGAGGAGTCACGGACAAGATAGACTATATCTTGAAGCGGGCTTCCATAAAAACATATTTCAAGCCACCGAAGAAGATAAGTCAGTTTTTACCATCTGTCAAGTGTAACATCCCTCTACAAGACACAGGAGTATACAAGCTGGATTGTGAATGTGGTCTCTCTTACATAGGCCAAACAAGAAATCGATAAAAACCCTCGTGAAAGAACACATAGCTGACGTGAAGCATCGTTGTTCTAGGAAGTCTGCAGTCTGTGACCATGTTCTGGATCATCCCAACCATTACATCAGATTTGATAGACCACAAATCCTTGCAAAAGAACACCGATTCCTACCAAGGATGATTCGCGAGGCTATTGAAATTAAAAAACATCCTAATTTCAATAGGGAAGATGGTTGGGTATTACCACCGGCTTGGGATCCTATTATTAATAAAATTAAATCAAAAACCAAGCATACCACTGCAAGACTTCTGTCACCTCAGTCCCCCCGTGACCATGGGAGCTGTAAAGCGCCCGAAACGTCGGGTTATAAATAGTAAAACATTAAACGCGATAAAATCCGTAAATTAGTTTCATTTAAATGAGTAGTGTTCGCGTAAATATAAGAAATCATTAGGAGCCGATGTCTCATAGTGCGGTTATACACAAAACTTTCTAATATAAGGGATTACACCGCATCTGAATTGGCAGCCCTGGTACCATCAGATGAATGCTCGTCTCGTCACTTCATCATCATCATTTTAGAATATCGCTAGTCCACTGCTGAACATACGCCTCTTCCATAAACTGCAACAAAACACGGCCCGTAGCCACCTGCATCTATCCACTTCCCGCAAAACCGAGCAGGTGGTCGCTGCATCTAGTTACACTGTGTTTGCCGGTGCGAGGTTGACACTCGGTTCTCGATACTTACTTATTAAAAAAATATTTCTCGATATCGATTCTCGATAGTAATTCGAGAGCTGAGATGGAATGTGTAATTGCAAGAAAAATTCAAAAAAATAAACGAGGTTATTTAATATGAATTTTCTTCCACCTGGTTTGTACTCATTACTATTAATTACGAAGACCATGAATGTTGTAACAAGACTTTGAACCCAGGAATAAATCCACATCAAAGGAGCAGCGCTATTTGAAGTTCAATCGTTGTTTTACTTTCAAATTCAACTTCATAGGCGTAATCAATTTGAGTATTTACAATCGCTTTTGATGTTACTTATTTACTATCGTCTATGTTTATATAAAGTTGTTGTACAACTTAATTATGTATGTTGTTAAACACATTTGCTAGGTCGGTAAATGAATCTTCAATTGGAAATAAAACGCTGAAACGGAAAAATCAATCTCGTTAGTTAACAAATATTACGAGAATTACTGAAAAAACATTACTAACAAAATAACCTCTTGTTACATAGTAGGTCGGGGAAAAGGTTTTTTCGCATATAGTATGTATAAACTTTTAATATCACTGGTGGTAGGATTTCTATGTACATGTTCCTATGTATATGTACATGTACAACAAGCCGTGGTAGCTCAGGGGCTAGGCGCTCGCTTTAAATTTCATAGTACGCGAGTGACCTGGGTTCGATCCCCGGTGCCGGCACCACTAAAATTGTTAATTGCAATTTTAAGTTCTGATTTACCACGTGCTCGGCGGTGAAGGAAAACATCGTGAGGAAACCTGCATGTCTGAGGAATAAAAAATATTTCGAAGACATGTGAAGTCCGCCAACCCGCATTGGAGCAGCGTGGCGGATTCTTCCTAGCTCCAAAACCCTCTCAGAAATGAGAGGAGGCCTGTGCTCAGTAGTGGGACATTTATAGGCTGAAACTTTACTTTTACAACACGCCAGCAGAATATGCAGAACCACTTAGAAATTGCCTTACATCAATCTATTGTGGCAGGAACAGTATTACAAGCAAGTAGATGGTGTGGCGATAGGCTCTCCAGTATCTCCCATAGTCGCCGACATTTTCATGGAATACTTTGAGGAGAAAGCCCTCAGTACTTCTATAAATCCGAGATTCTACAAGCGGTACGTAGATGATATTTTAGCAATTTTACCATCCGATAAAGTAACTGCATTTCTAGTCCACCATAACTCCCTAAACTCTAAAATTCAATTTACAGTGGAGTTATAAGCAAATAAATCTTTAGCTTTTTTACATGTTTTGGTAATTAGGAATCCTAATAACACCTTGAGTCACACTGTGTATAGAAAAAAGACCCATACTAACAGTTATTTAAACGGTGAATCTCACCACCATCCATCACAGTTACCTACCGTGGGTAAATCCTTGTTTCAGAGTGCACGAGGAATCTGTGACAGGAAACACCTGGCCGCCGATACTCAGCATGTCAAGCAAATTTTGTACAACAATAAACTTTCGACGGGTTCCGCGCCTCCGTCGCAGTGACCGAGTGAAACTGGCCAAAGTCGTACCTGCTGTTCTACCTTATGTTAGAGGAGTCACCAACAAGATTAGCTATATCTTGAAGCGGGTTTCTATAAAAACATTCTGCAAGCCGCCGAAGAAGATAAGTCAGTTTTTACCATCTGTCAAGTGTAACACCCCTCTACAAGACGCAGGAGTATACAATCTAGACTGTGAATGTGGTCTCTCTTACATGGGCCAAACAAAAAGATCGATAAAAACCCGTGTAAAAGAACATATAGCTGACGTGAAGCATCATCGTTCTAGGAAGTCTGCAGTCTGTGACCATGTTCTGGATCATTTCAACCATTACGGTGATCAGATCATCAGATTTGATAACATTATGACAAATCCTTTCAAAAGAACACCAACTTCTACCAAGGATGATTCCCGAGGCTATTGAAATTAAAAAATATCGTAATTTTAATAGAGAAGATGGCTGGGTATTACCAACGGCTTGTGATTCAATAATTAAGAAAATTAAATTAAAAACCAAGCATACCACTGCAAGACTTCAAGACACAGTTAGCTCTTTCTGCGTAGATCGGACCAAAAATAATAATTAAAAGCTGAAGGTACCCCGAGTTAACTATGACATCGGGACATCTGTCACCTCAGTCCTCTCGTGACCTTAGGTGATGTAAAGCGCTCGAAACGTCGGGATATAAATAGTTCAAATTAAACGCGATAAAATCCGTAAAAATTAGTTTCATTTAAATATACGGTCTCTATTCGTAGGAAGGATTTTTTTCTATTTCTAACCGTTGGGGAAGAAAGGTTCTCGAGTGGCAACCTCGTACCGGCAAACGCAGTGTAGGGCGACCCCCCACTAGATGGAGCGACGACCTACACGGTTGTGCAGGAAGTCGATGGATGCAGGTGGAACAGGACCGTGTTTTGTGGCAATCTATGAGGGGGGCCTATGTTCAACAGTGGAGAATGATAGACTGAAATGACGATGATGATGATGATTCGTAGGACCAGTTCGTTTAATAAATTTTTTTATATATATTTACTTTTTTCATAAAGTCTTTTCTTGTTTATATTTGCTGCAACGTACATATGCTTATCTCTGCTCAGTCTTATGATAGATTGGGAGGGAATGCCTTGAGGCATTTTTACCATTGTGTGAATGAAAGCTTAAATAAATAAATTAAAAAAGTAATGCCGAATATATCCTCTGTCTGTAATTTAAAATAGGTAGGGATTATAATATGTTCAATTTTAAAACAATAGTCCCCCAGTCTGCACGTTTCTTTATGATTCGATAGAAAAAAGTATACACATTCCCGAACACTTACATTAACAAGGAGTACCACTCTTGCATAGTGACTTTCCCCTGCGAGGCATTCATTTTAATTGCGCAGGCACCCGCTTAACCCTCCTTTAATAACATATTACGTGTACCAGCCGGATAAAGCTGGCCACACATGGGCTGTTTTGATACGATCAATAATCAAATAATTTAATCATTTAGGTCAAAATGAATACACTATGTATATATATATATAGTATATATATATAGTTTGGTAGCTCACGGACCCGGTGTTTGTTCGCATAGTACGCGTGTGTCCAGAGTTCGATCACTGGTGCTGGAACCTCGTATTGGTGAAGTAAAATATCGTGAGGAAACCTGAATGTCTAAGAAATAAAAAAGAACACACGGTTTTGGACCAGCGTGGCGGACGCATCACTGCATCAAAACCTTCTCAGAAATTAGAGGACTGTGCTCAGGAGTGGGACATTCACAGGCTGTGACTTTATTATGTATTTTTATCGCTTTACCGAGTGGTGTACGGCAGAGTAGAATAGAACATTTTTTCTACATAGGCAGAATAATAGGGTGGTAGGATTCCTATGCAGGAATTCGTCTAGGTAGGTTATTCTGCCTCAACCCCAGGGCCAGTTATTCTGCCGTGAAGCAGTAGTGTGCAAACATTGCTGTGTTTCGGTTTAAAGGGCACTGAGAGCTAGCGTAATCACTAGGCATTTGAGACTTAAGAACTGACGTCTCAGGGTGACGGGCGCATCTGGCGTCACACATAAGTATTCTGGGTGACACAGCATTTGTTGTGGGCGGACGTTGCACTCACTATCAGGTGAACGGTTTGCTCGTTTCGTCGCTTCCTACAATAAAAAAATAAAAGTAAAAAAGTAAAGTAAAGTTTCAGCCTTTAAATGTCCCACTACTGAGCACAGGCCTCCTGTCATTTCTGAGAGGGTTTTGGAGCTAGGAAGAATCCGCCACGCTGCTCCAATGCCGGTTGGCAGACTTCACATGTCTTCGAAATATTTTTAATTTCTCAGACATGCAGGTTTCCTCACGATGTTTTCCTTCACCGCCGAGCACGTGGTAAGTCAGCACTTAAAATTGCGATTAACCATTTTAGTGGTGCCGTCACCGGGAATCGAACCCAGGTCACTCGCGTACTATGAAATTTAAAGCGAGCGCCTAGCCCCTGAGCTACCACGGCCCCTGAGCTATCAAAAAAAATAAAAAAAAATAATAATATGCAATGCTGTCACTATGCTGCTTGTGGGAACGCAATGAAGATAATTGACTCGTACCAAAATGGCGGCGACGTGATTAGTGCACTTAAGTGTACGATTTGCTCCTCTCATCACTATCTTCAATAAAAAATTAAATTTTTATTTTACTTCACGTGCCGGATAAAAGCTAGTCTGCGGCCGGCTTAAATCTCGAGTCAACTTCAGTAAGTATAAAGTATTTTAGGCAAATGTAAATAAATAAAACTTTTCAATAATGAATTTTCTTAGAGGGACTTTCTTGTTCAAGTTTTTGCTGATAAAGTTTGAAATATTGTAAATCAAACAAATACGTGACATGGTAAATGTAATTATAAAATAAGATTAAGATTAAATATTATTCAAAATGTACCACAATCATTTCAGGGATAAGTAAGCGTGGTAGCAAGGCAATTGGCTTCTGCGCTGCGGTCGTGGCGTACACGGAACAGTGACCACGATACGGACAGTCACGATCCAAGCTACACTGTACACACAGTTAATAGCTTTAATATAACACGCACCACGACACGCGACCGCTTTAGAGAGCGGCGCGCAGCAGTCGACAATCACACCGCGTACACACGATACACCCGTGTTCCAGGGCGGTTCTCACCGCCCAGAGTTACCGACACACAAGTGGACAGTCCGAATGGAGGCCCGAAGCCTCCCTCTGATGGTCATTAGACGATTCAAAACCATTTTGAGATATTCTAAATCGCGCAGGCACGCAGCGAACGCGACAGTCCTAATTTCGAGGTTTTTGGTCAAACCAAACCTGGCCCGTGAGCACAGTTTCCGATGAAGCTGTAAAAACCAAAAAGGCTAACAGCAATTACATCACCGAAATTATATATACACAGAACAGAAAAGAAACAGTGGTAGCGTCGATTCTCGCACTGGGTATGTGACTATTTACAAGGCCAACGTGCAAGAAATGTCGCAACAGCGCGTCTAATTTCATTAGTGTGTTCATACAAGCTCGTCGGTTGCGAATATTTTGGGCCTTTACTTAAAATGACTTCGATTCGATTACGTAACATAACTCGCTCTCATGTTAGGCTTGCCATAATAGCCCCGCTTAACAGACGCCTCGCGCCTTTCTCTGATTTGCTTTCTGTTGCCCGATATCTGTCTATAATTTCAGTCCGGTTGAGATGATTAATGTTCCAACTGTGGTAGTGGCTGGGATCTTGTCTTAAATCTCATGGTACTGTGGTAGGATTCCTATGCAGGAATCCCGCTAGGTAGGTACCACCGTAGGGCCAGTTATTCTGTCGATAAGAAGTAGTGTACAAACATTACTGTGTTTCGATCTGAAGGGTTCGAGAACTAGTGTAATGACTGGTCATGTGATATTTAAGAACTGACGTCTCTGGGTGACGATTGGTGTGGTGCCAAACAGAATATAAATATTCTGGGTGACACGGCATCTGTTAAGGGTTCATCGAGAATCGAAAAAAAAAGACCTGGGTTTTTGTATTTAAATTGACGAGACGAGCAAAACGTTCACCTGATGGTAAGTGCAACGTCTGCCCATAACAAATGCTTTATCACGCAGAACACTGGCACCACATTGCTCCCGACACCTAGAGACTTCAGTTCTTAAGTCTCATATGCCCAGTGATTACACTTGCTCGGTGTGCTCTGTGTGCCCTTCAGACCGAAACACAGTAATGTGACACACTCTACTGCTTCACGGAAGAATAACTAGTTTAGGAAGGTGGGCATAGGAATCCAACCACCAGTAAAATGTGTTATTCAAAACACCGAACACGAACAATAGCTTGAATAATTATGAAAGTTTGCCGTTCGTTTGTTTTCAACATATTCGGTGTACTTTATGATATATAACGCAAAGTTTTATACTCATTCACGAACATACCGCAATTATCGAGCTGAACTTTGTTATTTATTGTTTAAAGTTAGATTGTTATATTTGTATTAACCAGACGGAAATAATGTAATGGTGAACGCTCAGTATTGAAATATTATCTTAAAAAATGGATGTATAAGTATTATATTTAAATTATTTTCATAAAGAAAAGGAATGAAAAGCAGATTTTCATGAGACATAATAGTGTTTACTTGTTACATACACGTTTGCGTCTTTAATATTAAACTTGAAAACTTTTTCTAATTGTAAAACCCTGGTAGTTTATATCATGATCTTTTCAGCCTAGCCCTGCTGAACATAGGCCTCCCCCATAGATTGCCACAAAAGTTTGTAGCTCTTGCCATAGTTGCCACGCTTGGCAGGCGGGTTTTATTTATTCAGACAATCCAAGAAGATGCTGCTGCCTACCTTCGGGTTTTCATTTCTCTCTGTGGGCTTTTACGACACCCACGGGATGAGACGGGGTGGTATATTCTGTTAAGCCGCCACCACACGGCAATCAGTTAATATATTATCTGTCTCATTCACAAAAGATCCCTACAACAAATTTATATAATTCAATATATACCCCTTGTTAGGCCTACTAAATGTCTTATAAAATGCTTTTATCATAAACGTTCCATAAACCTTTTACAACCAAATTGCCTCTATGGGATACTTTAGCATGATTACTTTGTTGTTCTGATAAAACATAATGTCTGCATAGATAATACGTTTGTGAAAAATTATTAAACATTTATAATTAATGTTTTTCAGTGGTAGTCTTAAAACAATATATAAATCTACTATGACTTTTACGGAAGAGAGAACTTTTACGGACTAAGAGAAGCTGCGCTGGCTATTTATGGGGGAGGCCTTTGATCAGGGGCCGGATGCTCGCTTGTAATTTCATATTACGCGAGTAACCTGGGTTATATCCCCGGTGCGCTGGCACGAGTGCTGACTATATAATTATACTACAAATTTAAGTGCTGATTTACCACGTGCTCAGCGTGAAGGAAAACATCTGGTGGTAGGATTCCTATGCAGGAATCCGTCTAGGTAGGTACCACCCCAGGGCCAGTTATTCTGCCGTGAAGCATAAGTGTGCAAGCATTACTGTTTCGGTTTGAAGGGCACTGTGAGCTAGCGTAATCACTGGGCATTTGAGACTTAAGAACTGATGTCTCAGGGTGACGGGCGCAGTGTGGTGTCACACAGAAATATTCTGGGTGACACAGCATTGGTTGTGGGCGGACGTTGAACTTACCACCAGGTGAACATTTTGCTCGTTTCGTCACTTTATACACTAAAAAAAAAACGTGAGGAAACCTGCATATCTAGGACATGTGAAGTCCGCCAACCCGCATTGGAGCAGCGTGGCGGTCCATTCCCGGCTCCAAAACCCTCCCAGAAATTAGAGGCAGAAGAAATTTTTCTCGAGTCACATGAGTTCGGGCGTTGTCATGTCGCAAGTAGATTGAGACTTGTCGGCCGATCTCCTGCGATAGCTTCGGCTAATTTTTATATTTATTCAGCATACGTCAATGCAGTGACCGTTTACCGTTACCGTGACCGCCTTTTGGGATCCGCTCGAAATATAACATTCCCATTGTATCCCTTGTAGATTCGCTTTTCTCCCGTTACAACATACATACATACAGTCTCGACTTTTTCTCATATAAGGGGTAGGCAGAAGCCACTCACGTGAACCACGTCGCCGCCTTTTTTTTTCATTAAGTAACGAGACGAGCAATACGTTCACCTGATGGTAAGTGCAACGTCTGCCTATAACAAACGCTGTGTCACCCAGAACATTTCTGTGTGACACCACACTGCGCTCGATACCCTGAGACATCAGTTCTCATATGCCCAGTGAAGACGTAAGATCTCAGTGCCCTTCAAACCGAAACACAGTAATGTCTACACAATACTGCTTCACGGTAGAATAACTGGTCCTGGGGTGGTACCTACCTAGACGGATTCCTGCAAAGGAAAGGACCACCAGTCAAAGAATGAATTCCTGCATAGAAATCCTACCACCAGTGAAAAAAATTCAATACGAGTAAAAAATTCATACCACTATACATATATATAGTGACAGCATTGCGTATTCTGGTGTTAATTTGCAGGAATAAAAGCTGTCCGTACAATACTTTAGTCGCCTCTTACGACACCTCAGTAGGAAAGAGGTAGGTGCTATTCTACTCTGCCGGACACCACATCATCGAGAAATGCCTTACCATTCGGACCAAGAAGGAGCACCTGACAAATTGTTACACGACGCTTGTTGTAGTCGGCCCAGAATAAAAATGATTTAGGTTAGTGAAAAGATTGCGACCGAGCTTCGTTGCTAAGTTACGGCTACTATTTTTGGGATCATCTTCAAGACGAGCAAAGCGTTATCATCAATGCTCAGTGGATTTACAGATCTGTCTTCCTCCTCGAGGCTGACATCACCATCGCCGAAGCAATCAAACCAGGTTATAACTGGATGCTGAGAAACTACTCGTCTTACATGCACGGTTGATGTTGCCCTGTACTAGTAATAGATGAACGTTCAGATAAGACGTCTGGCGATTTGAGCTAATTGAAGATATTTAGACGATCTTTACGCTTATAGCGTTTCCCTCGTCGCCGCCTGCCACGACACGGATACGGTTCCACGGTATCTGGTTCGTGACTGCAAACGCGATGGTCAGCCGGTGTAGGCACCGTGACGATGTGATGTGATGTGATGTGATGCCGGTCGCGATTGGCCCAGCTTTGGTGAAAAGTATTTTTTATTTTTTATATTTTATCGTATAAAGTGACAAAACGAGCAAAACGTTCACCTGATGGTAAGTGCAACGTCCGCCCCCAACAAATGCTGTGTCACCCAGAATATTTCTGTGTGACACCACACTGCGCCCGTCACCCTGAGACATCAGTTCTTAAGTCTCGAATGCCCAGTGATTACGCTGACTCACAGCGCCCTTCAAACCGAAGCACAGTAATGCTTGCACACTACTGCTTCACGGCAGAACAACTGGCCCTGGGGTGGTACCTACCTAGACGGATTCCTGCATAGGAATCCTACCACCGGTAAAAGTATGCGCTCGTCGTCAAGCGTTTTCGATATTTCGATGTTGCCACAGGTTACCTTATGTTGTATCACTGTGGGAGGTGACATTTGCCACTAAAGAATTTGCAACGACTAAACTGTGGTGGCGGCTTAAGAGAACCTACCATCCCATTTCATCCCATGGATGTCATAAAAATCGACAGAGGGAAACATAAAACCATAAGATTGGCAACAGCACCTTCCTGAAACGTCTGAATAAATAAACTGCAATTGCTAACCCGTCTGCCGAGTGTGGCAACTATGGCGAAATCCCGTCAAAATGAGAGCTACAAACTTTTGTGGCAATCTATGGGGGAGGCATGGGCTCGAATCCCAGCCTAGGTCAACACTTTGCTACGTTAAAAAAAAAGAAAAAAAACACCACGCGTACAGGTAATACATTATTGTAAAGGAATTAAACATTAAGTTAATTATTATAGACATTTGACCACATGTTTGAAAAATGTAGTATATAACATAAAAAAAAACTCTAAGGTTATGCTTTGGACATGTTTGAAAATTTTAATCCGTCCTATATTACGAAATGAAGAAAAAATATTAGGGTTTTTTTAACGTTTTTTTCATACGAGTCCCTAAAAGAGGGGAACATTTAAATGTTAAACGAATTCTGACATTTTCGCTAATGTTTTCGTTTCGTACCCTACTGAATCCTTTACCCAGAACGCTCGCGGTTAAATAACATCGAGTGTACGTGACCTCGTTAAGTAAAGCCTTTACTTTAGGCTTGCTTTGAAATAGTTTGATTTTAAAACAAAAACGCGTAATAAGCAATTGTATATATTTTTTTATATTGCCTAAAGTGATGAAACGAGCAAAACGTTCACCTGATGGAAAGCGCAACGTCTGCCCATAACAAATGCTGTGAAACCACCCAGAAAATTTCTGTGTGACACTACACTGTGCCCATCACCCTGAGACATCAGTTCTTAAGTCTCATATGCCCAGTGATTACTCTAGCTCACAGTGCCCTTCTAACCGAAACACAGTAATGTTTGCACACTACTGTTTCACGGTAGAATAACTGGCCCTGGGGTGGTACCTACCTAGACGGACTCCTGCATAGGAATCCTACCACCGGTAAATATTTGGATAAATTAAATCGGGTATATCCGTTGGTGACTGTATGTATCAATAATCAATATATTCTTTATTGTACACCAAATACAGGAATAAGCACAAAAATTATCAAAAAAAAAGTGTAAAAAAGTACAATAGATGGTCTTATCGCTCAGAACGCGATTTCTTCCAGACAACCATTGTAAACGGAATTGTCGTGATTAAGAAGGGAGCAGAGGGGGGTGTACATAAATTAATGTAAAGCGCATGATGAAAGAAAGAAAGAAAGAAAGAAAAAGCATTTATTAGTACAGCACAACAAGACAACGCTCACGCGCAACAAGAAAACTCATACACAATAGAAACACATTCTAATTAAAAAAGAAAATACAATCATGAAAAAAAAAATAACATGAGAAATGAAAAAAAAAAATAATATAATACAAAGGCAGTGTGCGTGTCTCACGGCTGAACCAATAGGTCTCCAGATCAGCTTAATGTCAGACTGTAAAGCCTGACGCTGTTTTTCATCTGGAACCTAAGTGCACCACGGATGTCAATTTAAGCTGTAGCTATGTGGGTTACTAAATAGTTATTTATACGTTAACAAATTTAAGGCACAAGATAAATTCAAATAAATTTAGAATATACATAATTACATATACATACATACATACATACACAGATATACAAATATAAAGACATTCGTATGTATGTATGATCCATAAATAAATAAGCAGGCAGTTTACAATAGTGTTCCTGCGGTCCGTAGTATCCGGAGAACCGCATTAATTTTAATTGCACTCGCCTGCTGAGTTCTCCTTTAATAACCTACTGAACCTTTTCAGTCAGTATTTTAGCAGACTTTATTCTTTATTAAATTATAATTTCTCTGCTTCTATAGACAGGCCAGGATATGATTAAAGTTAATAATTAAGAAACGCCAGAATACATATAGATAAAACTGAATCACCATTAGCGTGTTTGTTTTTTATGGAAGAAAGTAACGAGATAAGCAAATCGTTAACATGGTAGAAGAGCATCGTCTACCCATAAAACATATTGTGTTACGAATATCATTTCTATATAGCACCAAACTGCGCTTTTCACCCTGAGACGTCCGTTTTTAAGTCTCATATAGCCCAGTAATTACGCTAGCTCTCAGTACCCTTGAGACCGAAACACAGTAATGTTTGCACACTGCCGCTACACGGCAGAATAACTGGGCCCTGCGGTGGTTCATTTTACAAATTTAACCGTTGCCTGTTACAATCACGTATATGTATATGTGTGTGTATGAATGTTAGTTTATAAGTATGTGCATATTTGTGTATCATTTGTATATTTCTCACAATTATGTATTATATATTTAATATGTATTTTGAGTATTTTATCTATTTGTATTTTAAATTCTTAACATCTTGTAAGGTTCTACTAATTAGTTTCTTTTGGATTTGACACCTGCCACAATGTTTACTACGCCCTGGACTGACTGGCAGAGTAGGCCAACTGGCATTAAGTCCGCCCATTGTATCATTTTAGGGATAACAATAATGTTTCATAATTGCTTTGCATGTATATCATCTTTATATATTTAGATGAAACTAATTTTATGGATTTTATCGCGTTTAATTTGACTATTTATAACCCGACGTTTCGAGTGCTTTACAGTACCCATGGCCACGGGAGGACTGAGGTGACAGATGTCTTGATGTCATAGTTAACCCGGAGTACCTTCAGCTTTTTATTTACTATTTTTGGTCCGATCTACGCAGAAAGAGCTGCAAGACTTCAAGATACAGTTTCATTTAAATGTGTAGTGTTCGCGTAAATATAAGAAATCATTATTTTTATACATATCTATCTTTTATTATTATACATTTTACGCATCAAAATAATTATACCATACCATTAACTCTCACTTGAGCCGTGGTAGCTCAGGGGCTAGGCGCTCGCTTTAAATTTCATAGTACGCGAGTGACCTGGGTTCGATTCCCGGTGCCGGCACCACTAAAATTGTTAATTGCAATTTTAAGTGCTGATTACGTGCTCGGCGGTGAAGGAAAACATCGTGAGGAAACCTGCATGTATGAGGAATAAAAAATATTTCGAAGACATGTGAAGTCCGCCAACCCGCATTGGAGCAGCGTGGCGGATTCTGCCTAGCTCCAAAACCCTCTCAGAAATGAGAGGAGGCCTGTGCTCAGTAGTGGGACATTTATAGGCTGAAACTTTACTTTTTTTACTTTTATTAACTCTCACAAAACATTTTGTCATCAACTTAAAAGTGAATAAATTCCACGTTTCAAATTAAGCATTTGCGATAAATCACCGTTTTTAGTGCTTATCCGACACAGGAAAAGTTTTGAAACTTTTTGTCACATTCTACCGGTTCGCCATAGTTATGGATCTCTGTTATGACCCGACAGTCTAATTCGCGGACAGAAACTTTAATACAATCTATCATTTATATTATTTCTCAAAGTTGTTTTTGTCGGTATAAAATATCTCCTTTAATATTGTATCAAAATTAATGTTCGATACGCCACTTTGAAGATTATTTTCCCCTCTAATGACGATAAATAAGTTGATGTCTGAAAATTAATGTTTTTATTAAATAAGTCTATTAAAATATATATGGCGCTTTCTACAATTTTATAATTATAAAAAGATTAAATTAATTAATTAAATTGTAGAAAGCGCCATCTGTTGACAATCTGTTCAACTAACATGCAAGTCCGCTGTCAGTTGGAGTTGTTTAGATTACTTAAAGAAGGTAGATAGCACCATCTGTTCGTGATCACGATACTGTGCGGAATATCCGCACGGGTCAGCTAGTGTAATTTATTACAAGTTCGATATGTACATCTATAGAAAACCGTGTGATGGCGGCCTTAGAAATCTCTAGGGCTGCCACACGGCATGCCATTCCGTAGGTAGGTGTCGCCTCTATGTTTGTGCTTACACATGTGGTAACATGATATCTCCTGAACAATTTATAGTTTCCGACAGTATTCGGAAGTTGTCGTCGTGTTCGAAAATTATCAAGGGGGATATTAAAGGTACCATTGGAAGAAATTACTATTTGAAACACTATTTCAGTGTATTTAGTATGTTCTTGATATCTGATGTGATGCCGTGTGGTGGCGGCTCGATAAAAGAATACTACCACTCCATCTCATCCAATGGATCTCGTAAAAGGCGAGTAAGGAATTAAACTGCACTGTGCACCCAACAGCGCATGATGGCGATGGGCTTTCCACCTGTCACACCAAGTGCATTTGTTTTGGTGAAACATGGATTGTGGCAGTCATCTGTTTTTGCAGTGAGTGCCCAGTCTCTGACTACCCCTTATGGGATACAGTCGTGATCTTATGTACATACATAAGATACATACATATGTATGTTGATATCTGAGAAAGGAACGAAATACGCACAGCCCAAAAGACTGCTTTTTGTTGTCTTAAGACAAAAGTAGTAAACAAGGCGAGATTAATAAAGACAACTTTTACGAGAGTCTTGAGCTTACTGACGGGATAACTTGATACTCGTGTAGTAAAAAAGTTGATGTCCTTATAGCAATAAAACGAGATCTAGATGAAATCCACCGTTATATAGCTAGCAAACCATCTACTCCGCGGTTCTCAGGTTCGACCCGCGGGAGGTAACATTGGAGCAAATTGTTGATTTTTGGGTTTGGCTGTGTTGTGCATGTGAAATTTGATTGAGTTAAGCATGGAATATGTAAAAAAATAAATATGTAGGCTAGTTAGTCCAGGTAAGTGGTTTTTTGCTATGATCGTGTCAGAAGATAGCTATAAATAAAAGTAAAAAAATATTAGAACTCCATTCTAGAATAAACATTTATTTAAATATTCCACTTTTATTAAATTAAAATACTAGTATTCAATCAAAAACAATTTCATTTAATTTTAGAACATTTGGGATAATTTCATACAGTATTTCTTACTTACTAAATACAAATATTAATAAAAAATTATAACGAAGATACTTATCTGTAATGTGTAGGTAATAGGTACTCAGAGTTAGATAGAACCGACAGGGAGTTGAACAGCTCTTGCAAGTCTCCAAAACAAAGTGTGTCCCTACAGACGACATTCGTCATTAAATACACAGTAACAAACAACCCCACTCTGGCCCACCTCTGACTACCGGATATGACGTGTAACATCAAGAAAGTATGCTTTTTCAGTATTTAATTACATCATCATCATCATCATCATCATTTCAGCCTATCTTAGTCCACTGTTGAACATAGGCTTCCCCAATAGATTGCCACAAAGCACGGTCCTGAGCCACCTGCATCCATCGACTTCCCGCAAAATCGCGCAGGTCGTCGCTCCATCTAGTGCGGGGGGCGCCCTACACTGCGTTTGCCGGTACGAGGTTGCCACTCTAGAACCTTTCTTCCCCATCGGTTATCGGTACTACGGGCTATATGGCCGGCCCATTGCCACTTCAGCTTGCTAATCCTTAGGGCTATGTCGGTTACTTTAGTTCTGCTGCGGATATCATCGTTACGGATTTTATCACGCAGAGAAACTCCGAGCTAGCTAGAGCATAGCTCTTTCCATAGCTCGCTGAGCGACTCTGAGCTTCCTCAAGCGGCCCGCAGTGAAGGACCACGTCTCGGTTCCGTATGTCATCACTGGCAACACGCACTGGTTGTAAACTTTGCTTTTGAGACATTGAGGTATACTCGACGAGAAGATGTGACGTAGTTTCTCGAACGCTGTCCAGCCGAGTTGGATCCGTCGATTGACCTCGTGGTCGAAGTTGGACCTACCTAATCGGACAATCTGTCCTAGGTATACATATTCGTCAACAACTTCGAGCGTAGTGTTCCCAACAACAACCGGTATAGGTGTGACATGGACGTTAGACATGATCTTCGTCTTGTCCATGTTCATCTTAAGACCTACCCGTAATTACATAAATGTTTTAAATTAAATTAATTACAATAAAATAAGTAAACAATTTTATATATACTCGTACTTAATTTTAAATAGCAATATATCACAAACGCGTAAGCAAAAAAAAGATTCTTCAGGGCTAGGATTTGTCCTATATCGTGGGTGCGTTGCAGACATACATTTCACAAGCACAACACAACCAGACCCGAAAACCAACAATTTCTGTTTTTGCACGATTTTTTTGGCTACGCGGCTTTTGTAGCTCCAATGTCACTTTCTAACTTTAAATCAATATCTTATCGACACTATAAATTGTGTACGCAGAAGGCGGCCACAAACGGAAATTGCTTTATAGGAAGGAGTAATCGAACTAGTAAATTTACTGTTCGTTTTAATCAAAAATGTTTGTTTGTTAGTATTATAAATAATAGAGAAAATTCTATTTGTTGAACATACTCGTAATTAGCTTACTCGGAAAATTGCGTCCATTGTAACTGTACTTAGCCGTGTGGTGGCGGCTCGTTAAAAGAATACTACCACTCCATCTCATCTTCTCGATCTCGGATCGGATCTCGTAAAAGGCGAGTAAGGAATTAAACTGCACTGTGCACCCAACAGCGCATGGTGGCGATGGGCTCACCACCTATCACACCAAGTGCATTATATTGTTTTGGTGAAACGTGGATTGTGGCAGTCATCTGCTTTGCAATGAGTGCCCAGTCTCTGACTACCCTGTATGTGATACAGTCGTGATCTTATGTATGTATGCATGTAACTGTACTTACAATGTTGTGAGTTTTTGACTCTGACACTCATACATCGAAACATGCAAATAAGTAGCGGGTTCGATTCCGACCCAACCCTAAATGTGTACCTACTGATTGTTATTCCGGATGTGTTCGTGCACGTAGATTTTTTGTATGCCAAACTACGATACGCCGTGGGTACGATACGTAAGATAACGTAGCGACGTGCGATATATAAAAACCTTTGGGCCAGGTTTTTTAAAAAAAATATTGGTCAGCATCTCTTGTGTTGTGAGTGCGCTTCTTAATTTGAATAGCTTCTAATACATCAAAACCTCAAATAAATATATCATGTCAAAACCACCCCAGGGCCAGTCATTCTGTCGTGAAGCAGTAGTGAGCAAACATTACTTGTTTCTGTCTGAAGGGCACTGAGACCCAGCGTAATCACTGGGCATATGATACTTAGAACTCATGTCTCAGGGTGTTGTCACACAGAAATGTTCTGGGTGACACAGCATTTGTTATGGGCAGACGTCGCACTTACTATCAGGAGAACGTTATGCTCGTTTCGTCACTTTATCCAATAAAAAAAAACACCTCTATAGGAATTAAAGAGGTAGGTATTCTACTCTGCCGGACACCTACCGGCTTAAGGTAGGCTGAAAATATAAGTATATAAAATAAGATATTCCATATCTGCCGGCATCCAATGACGGTTCAACTTTCTTATTTTTTTTTATTTTGAGGGTAACAGCAAAATAGTTTTAGTAGTAGCCCTTAATTTTGTTCGGTCTCTATTCGAACCGGGTTTTTGTTACTCTGCTGTGAAATTAAACTGTCGGATAAACTAAAAACTTTTGTCTAACATTAATCAATGGAAATTGTCGTATCGGGAGAAGTTTAGGGATGCGCTGTTAATTTTCTTAATTGAGTGATTACGGTTTAGGAATGTTATGTTATTGAAGTTATACTTCTTTTGGCTGAGGCGTTGTCTGTTAAATTTTAGCAGGAAACAACTATCGGCCATCCAAGAAAGCTCATATCTATTTAAAAAATCCAAAAACTTGAAACCTCTTACAAAAGTTTATAAAACGTAGAAAATCTTAATTCTTATCACTTAGTTACGGCCATTTTAAGCTTCCAGCCTTAGACACCCTTAGTAGCAAAGACTTTAATAAACGTTTCGAAAAACCAATCACGTACGCTTAACGTAATTTTATTGCAAGCAAATGCTGTCAATGGCTTAATTGCTCTGTGTCTAATTACAGACTCACGCAGCGAACGCGACAGTCCGATTTTCGAGGTAATGGTAGGAGTTTATTTATGTCTTTATGTTTGGGTCAAACCAAACCTGGCACGCGGGCCCCTGGCCCGTGAGCACAGTATCCGATGAAGCTGTAAAAGCCAAAAAAGGCTAACAGCAATTACATCACCGAAATTATTATATAATTACAGAATACTTAAAGTAAAATAGTATTCCTTTAAATAACAAAGTATCATCATCATCATCATTTGAGTCTATCGCTGGTCCACTGTTGATTATAGGCAATCCCTCATAGATTACTACAAAAGATTGTAGCATTCATTTTGAGGGGAATTTTTCCAAGGTTGCCACGCTTGGCGGGAGTGTATGCAACCGCAGTTTATTTATTCTGATGTTCCAGGAAGATACTGCTGCCCATCTTCTGGTTTCAATTTTCCCTCTGTCGACTTTTACCACACCCAAGGGATGAGATGAGGTGGTAGATTCTCTTAAGCCGCTACCACACGGCAAACATCAACTACTGGCAAATAACAAATTATATAGGATATTTTTTGTATATGGTGGTAGGAATGGTTACACATGACTGCTTACCTAGGCAGGCTCCTGTGGTTTATATACTCCACTGTGTTTGGTTTTTGAAATACGACTAAGGTCGCTCAAGGCTTTCTAAATAACACATTAACACATTTGACACACTCACTGGTGGTAGGATTCCTATGCAGGAATTCGTCTAGGTAGGTACCACTAACTGGGTAAGTTATTCTACCGTGAAGCACTAGTACGCAAACATTACTGTGTTTCGGTTAGAAGGGTACTGAGAGATAGTGTAATCACTGAGTATATGGGACTTAAGAACTGATATCTCAGAGTGACAGGCGCAGTGTGGTGTCACACTGAAACGTTCTGGGTGGCAAGGCATTTGGTATGGGCAGACGTTGCAATTACCATCAGGTGAACGTTTCACTAGTTTCGTCACTCTATCCAATAAAAAAATAACGTCTTAATAGGTAAAACATCAACTTCTGAACCTTGAGGACAAAACATTTTTTTTATTATTGTAGGTGTGGTGGCGGCTCGTTAAAAGAATACTACCACTACATCTAATCCAATGGATCTCGTAAAAGGCGAGTAAGGAATTAAACTGCACTATGCACCTACCAGCGCATGGTGGCGATGGGCTCACCACCTATCACACCGAGTGCATTATATTGTTTTGGCGAAACGTGGATTGTGGCAGTCATCTGTTTTTGCAGTGAGTTACCAGTCTCTCACTACCCCTTATGGGATACAGTCGTGATCTTATGTATGTATGTATGTATTGTAGGCATGGACGAATCGGGCAAACTGTTCACCTTCACGTGTCACCCAGAACATTTCAATGTTGCACCACTATTCGCCCGACACTCTGAGACATCAGTTCTTAAGTCTTATATTACGACACCTCGGTAGAAAAGAGGAAGGTGCTATTCTACTCTGCCGGACACCTAATATTATTATATATACTCGTATTTTTAAAAAGAAATATGGGTAGTCCGCCACGTCGTTACCGATGAAAAATTTTACATGCCTTCGAATTAAACATAATTTTTATAACGTTTATTCTTCTTTTAACTTGTTTACCACAAGTCTACAAAAAATATGTTATACGATATTCATCTACGGGTTGCAAGGGATGTAACAATCATCATAAAATATTATAATTTTTCTCATTCTCAAAAGTGAAGGTGAAAACAATGAGTAAGAGCGTACGCCAGCGAGAGAAACGAATGTGTTATTTAGAAATTTGCCTTGAGGGAACTTAGTCGTATTTCAAAAACCAAATACAGTGGAGTATATATATATATTTTTTTTTATTTCATAAAAGTGACGGACCGAGCAAAACGTTCACCTGATGGTAAGTGTAACGTCTGCCCATAACAAATGCTGTGTCACCCAGAAAATTACTGTGCGAAACCACATTGCGCCCGTCGCCTTGAGACATCAGTTCTTAAGTCTCATATGCCCAGTGATTACGCTAGCTCTCAGTGCCCTTCAAACCGTAACACAGTAATGTTTGCACAGTAACTGCTTCACGGCAGAATAACTATATTATATAACTGGCCCTGGGGTGGTACCTATGTGGTACCACAGGAGCCTGCCTATGTATAATAATTTCTGTGTTTGAAGGGAACCGTGGGTGATAAAATTACTAGCCAATTCGTCCTCGTCGTTTTAGCCTACCACAAGTCCACTGTTGAACACCGTCTCATTTTGGAGGAATTTTGCCTTTGCCACGCTTTGCAGGAGGATTGGCGACCGCAGTTTATTTATTTCTGGGTGCGGCTTAAGAGAATCTACCACCCCATCTCATCCCGTTGGTGTCAAGAGTCGACAGAGGAAAGACTAAAATCAGGATATAGCAGCAATTTCCTGGAACATCTGAATAAATAAACTGCGGTTGCCAACCCACCTGCAAAGCGTTGCAACTATGGTAAAATCCCTTAAAATGAGAGTTAGAAACTTTTGTGGCAATCTATAGGGGGAGGCCTATGTTCAGCAGTGGACAAGTATAGGCTGATATGATGATGACGACGACGGGGTTTATATGGTAAATATACTTTTTTGACGACCGCGTTACTTTCATAAGCTTTAAGTAAAAAGCTGTTTGTTATTTCAAACAGATACTTCATTTTTATTTATATGTATAGATTCTGTTAATATATATATATATATATTAGTTTAAATACTATTTACTATAGATATTGAGAGGGAAGCGCTAAGTGGGTAAGAGCCGACAAGACACGAAGCAGGCCGAATGAAAAAAAAAAGAAAAATGAATAACCTCAGGAATTGCCATCAAAACATTTTAACTCGAATCAAAACGCGACCTTAGATGTTTCATATAATTTACCTTACAATTTAATATCAATCAACGCACACGCAATTTAATATCGGCGACCGCGTGGCCTAGTGGTCACAGTACCTGACTTCTACGCCGCGGGTCCTGGGCTCGAATCCCAGCCGGAGCCAACATTTGTGCTAAAACACAAATTGTTGGTTTTACGGGTCTGGTTGTGTTGTGTTTGTCCTCGTGTGTCTGGCACTGCATCCTAGCCTACCTCCGATCTTATCGCATCAGCGTTACATCGGGCGCGGGTAGGTTGGGACGAGTGAGTGCCTCTGTGTTTGCGCGTACACTTGTGGCACTATAATATCTCCTGCGCAGTTGATGGCTCTCGACATTCGGATTCGGAAGTTGGCGCCGTGGTCGAAATCGGCTAGGAGAACATCATACTTCTTTTATTTAATTTTAGTATTGAGACTTAGAGAGGTTATTTTATAATTAGAGAATG
The DNA here is from genome assembly GCA_019845155.1 of Luehdorfia chinensis. Taxonomy (NCBI): domain Eukaryota; kingdom Metazoa; phylum Arthropoda; class Insecta; order Lepidoptera; family Papilionidae; genus Luehdorfia; species Luehdorfia chinensis. The sequence continues at coordinate 14,530,325 of JAHVAK010000103.1, forward strand.
GGTATGAATTTGTGTTAGCAGGAACACTAATAAAGTAATTATATAAAAGTGTGTGTATTACACACACTTTTATATAAATACTTTTGTAACGAACATTAAAATGACAAAACAATTGCTATATAATACAAATTTTTACCTGTGAAAGATAATATACACCCGAAACAAAAACTATGACCCCGACGTGATTTGAACACGCAACCTTCTGATCTGGAGTCAGACGCGCTACCGTTGCGCCACGGAGCCCTAGTCAAATGTAATGAAACTTTTAATAAGTACTCAATTTGATCACAATCAATCATTTGTTTAGCACATCGTGATAATACTTAAAATTTATTTATAACTAGCTTTAGCTAACTTTAGCTAACTTTCACTCAACGTATAATTTAAAAGTAATCCGGGTGGTAGCTTGATGTTAAGTAGCCTATAATCTTCCTCCATAATTGGGTTATCAAATGCAAACATAATTTTCCAAATCCGTCCAGTAGTTTCAGAGATTAGCGTGTTTAAACAAAAAAAAACAAAAAAAACTCTTCAGCTATATTATCAGTATTGAAATCATCATCATCATCATCACTTTAGCCTATATGTAGCAGTGTCACATGGGAACAATCATAACACTACGAGACCCGAAAACCAACTATTTGTGTTTTTGAACAAATATTGACTCCAGCGGGGAATCGAATCCAGGTCCCGTGGTAGTCAGGTACCGTGAACACCAGTCCACGCGGTCGTCAAAAGTAAACTACTTACGCGATCCACCAGGATTTATGAGCTATAAAGCTAGTTTACTAACGGCAATAGATTAATGATTTAGGGCACTGCGAAACGTGATGTCGCAGGTTCGAGCCCGCCGTTTGACTATTCCTTCCTTCCTTTCAGTCTATCATTAGTCCACTGCTGAACATAGGCCTCCCCCATAGATTGCCACAAAATTTTGCAGCTTTCACTTTGGGGGGAATTTTGCCACAGTTGCCGCGCGTGGCAGGCGGTGGCAACCGCAGTATATTTATTCTGATGTTCCAGTCAGATGCTGCTGCCCATCTTCTGGTTTTAATTTTTTTACTAAACTGTACTTAATACAATTTGTTCTGTCAAAGAATTTTTAAGCGTCAGAAATTATTTTTATTTCTGCTGAAACTAAAATAATAAACTAAGAATCCATAATTTCTTTTTTTAATACAGAAGGTGGGGCAAAGGAGCAGGCAGCTCTGATGGTAAGTGTTCACCGCGACCCATGGACCTCCGAACCATCAGAGCAATTGCGGGTGCGTTGCCAACCTCTGAGAAAGGAGGATCTATTCTAGAATGTCCCCAAATGATATGACTCAGGGACCTTTAAGAAAGGGTTAGGATAAACCGCTAGCGGCAGCTAATTCCACAGAGTGTTCGGACGCAGACTTTCACTTACTTTGAAGGTAGGGTTACTAAACTGAGACCATTTAGGTAGGTGCCACCGCAGGGCCAGTTATTCTGCCGTAAATCAGTAGAGTGCAAACATTATGTTTTTTAGTTAATAGAATCAGGCGTTACTTTGCGGAAATCCATTATAATGAAGGAAGGTAAGTTACTTTGCTAAGATCCGCATGCAAAATATAAAAAAAAATGGTGTATATTACCTAGTTTTTTGAAGAGCACCGCCCGCCCTCCCTCAGTAGCGTGCACAAGCAAACTAACACCGCCACCAGGAACCGCCACCGGGTACCCTCCACCAACCACTACAATTTCTATTGAACCGCTAGCCCTCTGCCCGCAAAGAATTAGCATTATCAGTATTTATATATTAATATTTGTGCATGTATGTGTGTTTATGATCATATGTATATATGTGTATATTTATATATATATATGTGTATAAAAATATTGTGTAAGTATATAAATAGTTATATAGGATGCCACTGAAAATCAGGGCGAGGTTGTGTTGGGCATCCTAGCATATCCTGAGTGGCATTCCTTTTTGAAGCATTGCACCATGTACAGATGGATATATAATTTTACCACTTTTTTTTTTGTTTCATTATTATTATTATTTTATTTTTTTATTTTCCTTAAATTTAAGTTTTATGGCATTTGCCAAATTGTTGTTCCTTTTTTTTAATTATTAATTTTGTTTTGTATGTTTATTAATTGGAAAATTGTGACCTGTATTTTTTTTTTTTTGTGATTGCTTCAAATAAATATCTCTTTCTTTCTTTCTTTCTTTCAATACCACCACTAGATAATATACACCACTGAAGTCGAGAACACGACACGTGTTTCGCCCCAAAACGAGGCATTATCAAGCGTCATAGACTCTACGACAGACGGCCGCTGAGCTCGGCGGAGCGGTAGAGGGTACCTGGTGGCGGTTCCTGGTGGCGGTGTTAGTTTGCTTGTGCACGCGGATCTTAGCAAAGTAACTTAACTTCCTTCATTATTATGTTTTTTGGTCTGAAGGGCAATGGGAGCTTATATAATTACTAGGAATATAATACTTAAGAACTGATGTCTCAGGGTGACGGGTGAGGTGTGGTGCCGCGCAATGGTTCTGGGTGGCACAGTATTTGGTGCAGACATTGCACGTACCACCAGGTGAATGTTTTGGTCGTCTAGTCACATTCTACATACATAAGATCACGACTGTATCCCATAAGGGGTAGTCAGAATCTGAGCATTTACTGCAAAAACAGATGACTGCCACAATCCACGTTTCAGCAAAACAATATAATGCACTTGGTGTGATAGGTGGTGAGCCCATCGCCACCATGCGCTGTTGGGTGCACAGTGCAGTTTAATTCCTTACTCGCCTTTTACGAGATCCAACGGATGAGATGGAGTGGTAGTATTCTTTTAACGAGCCGCCACCACACGGCGGTCACATTCTCCTATAAATAAAGCAGAGGAAATATCCTGAGATTTAAATATTATATACCGTCTGATATCAGTTTATTTATATAATATAACATAATTAAATAATAGCATCAATTGCTTTTGACTTCTTTATCAGTCCAATCTTCAATCTTTTCTTACCATCTTCTTCCTTTCATTACTTTTTAGTTCCTTCTAAATATAAAAGTCCGTTAATTCTTTTAATTAGTTGCGTTAATTTGAGTCCCATTAAACTGACAAACTTCAGAAGTTTACTCCAGAAGCTCGCGCTCAACTAAAAACTTTGAAAGTAGTAATTGCGCTATAATAGCATTTTCCACTGTAAAATCATTTAAAATAAAGAGTTTACAGTATGAAATTTTAACAGGACATTCCATTTCATTAAAAACTATAACTAAAATACCTTGCAATCAAAGGATCTGTAAGAAATCTTTATATGTCGCTGATGATGATGACCTGGTCACATTATATCACTTAAGAAGTAATAACAATGTTAATAAAATTAAATTTTCCATGTCGTGGCGGCTTAAGAGACCCACCAACCTATTCCACCCCATCTCATCTTCATTAATTTGCTGTGGCAGTCACTGAATGCCCAGTACTGTAGAGGCTTAGTTTAAACTCTGAGTTTTATTATGGATTATAGTGCCGATACGAGTAAATCTCCCACCTGATAATAATAATAATAGTGTTAATAATATATTCATATATATCCCAGCCAGACGAGAAAATTAAGAAAAACAAAAAAAAAATTGTTGTCTTCTGAACAATCAAAACAGGTATACAGAGTATAAAATAGCAGAATGCTTGACTTACATCTATTAACAACAAGAGAAGAACAAAACAACATGGCAAAAGGAGATAGGCTCAACGGTACTGTCATCAAACAGTGCAGATTTTCAGCCTACCCTAGTGGTCGCTCGCCACTTCAGATTCCTTCTGATTTGATATTTCGATAGAAATACAATTAAAATAAAAAAAAACAACTTCAAACGTAACATAAAATTGTGCTTTAAATAAATATATAGTGGGGTAACAAAAATAAAATAAAAATTGCTTAAAAATGGTAAATGCAGATATTGCAATTCCTATGGACGAGTAAAAGAAATGAGGGTATAAAAAGAATAATTCTTATGTGGAAGATGTCAGGTCTGAAATTAATGATTTTGTTTAGATAATAGTTTTAGAAATAGGATAACAATTAGGTAAGTGCAACGACCGCCCATAACAAATGCTGTGTCACCCAGAACATTTATTTGTGGCATCACACTGCGTTTGTATTCATGGGACATCAGTGCCTTAGTCTCATATGCCCAAAAATTACACTTGCTCTCAGTGCCTTTCCTCTGAAAGACAATAATGTTTGCAGACTACTGCTTGATGGTAGAACAACTGGCACTGCGTTGGTACCTCATCAGCAAAGCTTACAGATGCACGTGTAAATTAGCACTAAAACTTTATGTAGTGCCGGCTATCGTTTTAGTTTGCTAGCGTAATATAAAATGTAAGGCGTGCGTGATATCCTTCACTAATTATATTATACAGACACTTCAATTTCATTTATTTGTATAAATAATATAAAATTGAAGTGTCTGTTTGTAATAACAAAATAACAGATTTTTACTCAATGCTTATGAAAGTATATACGGTACTTATAAGAAAAACTATTTTTATTAAAAATATTTTTTTGTCTGTCTGTCTGTCTGTTCGTTCCGGCTAATCTCCGAAACGTCTGGACCGTCCATTATATTAGAGCGGATCCAAAATTCGATTCAAATAGGGAAATATATGTATATTATCGATCGGGGTCGGATTTTTTACGCGGGTTAAACCGCGGGGCAGGGGCTAGTTATAAAATAAAAGAGGCTATTTTGATTGTCTATATTTGTCCACCCATTTTAAGCATTAAATAATCAATTAATATAATGTGGAATCTGAAAATGTTTTAAAAAATTAAAAAGGAAAAAGTGTTCGTTAAGCCTACTCAGCATGATATCTTATCTAACGTCTACGGAAGGCGTCAGAAAAGGCGTTAAAACTTTTTCCTCTAAAATATTAGGGTCATGCTGCATCATCATGACCCGGCGGCCTAAGTTAGTAGAAGATACGCGCTAAAAATGAATTTTTCGTCGAGCTCGGATGCTCTACGTAAAATTCTCGTTTGATAACTTTTCTTTAGGATTCCAGTAACCTGTAAAAATACCCTACCCTACAGCTGAAGTTATTAAAAACTGTCATAAGTTTAATGTGTAAAATAATATTTTGATTTTTGAGAGTCCCTGCAGCTTGTGGTAATAGAAAAAGTGCGACACAGGCTATAGAGATTTCTCCTAATTTTATATGTTCATTTTGCGTTCATTATCATCATAACTTCAGCCTATCACTAGTCCACTGTTGAACATAGGCCTCCCCCATAGATGACCACAAAAGTTTGTCGCTCTGATTTTGTGGGATTTTGCCATAGTTGCCACGCTTGGCAGGCGGATTGGCAAGCGCAGTTTATTTATTGAGATGTTCCAGGAGGATGCTGCTGCCCATCTCCTGGTTTTTATTTTCCCTCAGTCGACTTTTACGAAACCCACGGGATGAGATGGGGTGGTAGATTCTCTTAAGCCGCCACCACACGGCCCATGTTAAGGGTCATGTTATATTACTTTATTAAAATTTAGAACATGATTTTATTTTATTTTACAATTTATTGATTTTACCCCTAACAAAGAAAGGATACAAAGGGATTCATTTGTAGATTCATGCCTTTTACGATATTCTCCCAGTCAACCCTTGGAGAGGTGAGTGGGATAATTAAAAAAAACCTACATCCACGCGGACGAAGTCGCGGACATTAGCTAGTTTAAAGATAAGTAACGGATTGTGAAGAGATGCGTGCGTGCCTTCTTGCATACGTGCGCGCGCGTGTGACGACCTTTTGGCTTGGAATTCGGCTTACATATTTCTTTCCAGACAGACAGATAGACATCCATTAAGGAAGGATATTACGGACATTTTCTTCTAAATAGGTAAATGGGCTGACCACATTACACCCAGCGAAGAGGGTAAGAGGGCGCGTAAAAGATAGCATTAATAGTATGTTTTTATGATATAATAATTTACATACATACATACATACATAAGATCACGACTGTATCCCATAAGGGGTAGTCAGAGACTGGGCACTCACTGCAAAAACAGATGACTGCCACAATCCACGTTTCACCAAAACAATATAATGCACTTGGTGTGATAGGTGGTGAGCCCATCGCCATCATCCGCTGTTGGGTGCACAGTGCAGTTTAATTCCTTACTCGATCAACCTATTACGAGATCAATTGGATGAGATGGAGTGGTAGTATTCTTTTATGGAGCCGCCACCACACGGCAAATGTATAATAATTTATTGTACATGAAATGCATGAAAATAACGCTGTTCATAGTACAATTTTGTCTACTTAGTGCTAGCTTAGTTTTACACGCGCAGCTTGTGGGTCAGGCATACCCAAAAGGTACGAGGGGTGATCCAAAAGTAATGATAATCAATAATAAACACAATGAATAAAATAAATAAATAAATTTATTTCTCAACATAGTCTCCTAGCAAGTCTATACATTTAGTCCATCTCTTTTCTAATCCTAAAATTCCCTTAGAAAAAAAATCTTTATCTTGACTCTCAAAAAAGTCCTCAACCGCGGCCATCACGTCGCTATCATCGTCAAATTTCTTGCCTCGGAGGTGTTCCTTGAGTCGTGGAAAGAGATAGAAGTCGCTGGGGGCTAGATCTGGTGAATAGGGGGGGTGTTCCACCAGCTCAAAGCCCGCTTCCTGAATGGCAGCCATGGCAATTGCAGCTTTGTGAACCGGTGCGTTGTCTTGATGGAACAGCACTCCAGCCCGCAGTTTGCCTCGCCTTTTCTCCTTAATAGCCTCCCGCAATCTTCTTATTTGTTCTGCATAGTAGGAGCCTGTAATAGTGGCCCCCTTTTCCAAGTAGTCCACCATGATTATTCCTTCAGCGTCCCAAAAAACAGACGCCATAACCTTCCCTGCTGAGCTTGACACTTTGAATTTCTTCGGCGTCGGTTCATCGGATCGTTTCCATGTCATCGATTGTTGTTTTGTTTCAGGATCAAAATGGTGGATCCAGGTCTCGTCCATGGTCACAAAACGTGACAAAAAATTATCCTTGTCTGCCTGGAACTTTTCGAGATTTGCTCTTGACATGTCGACTCGTTTCTTCTTTTGCTCGTCGTTTAACATTTTCGGTACCCAACGCGCGGAGACCTTTCTCATATGCAATTCGTTCGCAAGGATTCTTTGAATGCTGCCATATGAGATCCCTGTGACCTCAGCTACATGCCTGATAGTCACTCTTCGATCTTCCAATACAACTTCTTCAACTTTTTTCACATTTTCTTCAGTGAGGGACGTCGATGGGCGTCCTTCGCGGTGTTCGTCTTCCGTCGATGTTCTTCCCAACTTAAACTCCTTAGCCCAGCGTGCAACTGTGGAATATGGAGGAGAAGAGTCCCCTAATGTTTCCACCAAGTCGCTGTGTATGTCTTTGGTAGACATTTTTTTCAAGCAGAGGTATTTAATGACAGCTCTGATTTCGTGTTTTTCCATTTTGATGTTCACTCCTTGACAGTCCGTATTCAAATGAATGTAGCTCCCGGGAATCGTGGCCTATTTATATGATTTTTTTTCCCTGAACTAGTGGTTAACTGAGTAAGTGACTGAAATTTTTTTGTATTTTTGTGTGCACTAGAAATAACTGATTATCATTACTTTTGGATCACCCCTCGTATATAATGCCATTTTTATATTGGATAAAGTGACGAAACGGGCGAAACGTTCGCCCAATGGTAAGTGCAACCGCCCATAACAAATGCTTTTTCACCCAGAACATTTCTGCGTGACGCCACACTGCGCTCGTCACCCTGATCCATCAGTTCATAAGTCTCATTGCCCAGTGATTACGCTAGCTCTCAGTGCCCTTCAAACTGAAACACAGTAATGTTTGCACACTACTCCTTCACGACAGAATGTCTGGCTCTGGGGTGGTCCATACCTAGACGGATTCCTGCATAGGAATCCTACCACCAGTAAACAGTAAGCACTGTACCACCAGTAATGACTTGCTCATAACAACGCTTACAGGACGTTGATGAGGCTGCCACGCTACTGTACGACGTCTGGGATTACGGACGCATGAGTTGACAGATTTGCAGCTGTAATACACGAGAGAACAGCATCCTGAATGTGTCCAGTGTGTGGACTTATATTGGGTAGGCCGGACCCATACTATCTCATCATGGAGTACTGATGGGATGCAGAGTTTTATATGTACTTATATTTTTATTGTAGACTATAAACATACATACACATAGTCACGCCTTTTCATCATGTAATGGGTAGACAGAGACCACACCCGAACCCCTTTTCACCCCCGCGAGAAACGAGACGTGACGTCCACGAAATCACTTCGCCGTGATTTTGGTACGAGACCAAAATTTTTTTTTCCCCCACTGCGTTCCCATGAGCAGTATAGTGACAGTATATTATATTATAATGATATTATTTTGCACGACTAAAGGCTGTCTCTTACGTCACCTCGGTAGGAAAGAGGTAGGTACTATTCTACTCTACCGGGCACCTATCGGCAAATTAAACATATTTTTTTACGTGAGTGGCTACCTACCCCTAATACGGTAAAAAGGCGTGACTGTATGTATGTCTGTTTTTACAAACGGTCGCGAACGTTAATTTTATTTTAATAACTGTATAGTCGTATGTTAAGTGTGTATACATGTGAGTATAAAACATATATAACTGCCTTTATCCTTCTTTGGGAATAACATATTTTGATTCTTTCCGACGAGGATCTGATTGTTAAGCCTTTTTGAATTCGGCCGTCCTCGATACAGGTTTTGCCTAGTGAGAAGACCGACAGATAAGTACTGTCTAAGACAGTAACAGTCCTGCGAAGATATATGTATTTTTTACTATTAAGTTATATTCTTTATTTAAGGTTTATTTAATTTAAGGTGATCAATAAAAATATAGCTATTCATAGTGTCAAAAGCAACGCATATAATATATACAAACTAAAATGTATGCTTTAGTGTTTGTACGCGCATTATAGTATCACGTCAGATGGAGAGGCTGTGATTGGTCGACGTCATCGCGAGCCGGCGCAGTGGCATCACGTCATCTTTCGTCCCCTCTCTCTAATGTTATACATAGCTCACGCAGAGTTTGTCTTGTCACCACGCATGTAAAATTTTAATTTGTTAATGAACGAAATAAAGTCACATTTTATCTAAAAGAAATAAAATATTCATTTCTGCGCATACAGTGTTTTTCGCAGAAACGAACATTTTTAATTTTTTTTTTTCAACAATATATTTCAATTAGCTAAGTAGGTATGTGACGCGATGAGTTTTATTTCTGAAATACATTAAAGTATGAAACTTTACAATCAAGCGATCACAGCGACACCTACCGAGTCGAATTTTGTAAATATATAATTTTCTTTTTGGTTTTACACTTAAATTTTAGAAATATGCAGATACATCCCTATCATATACCATAGGTATCCGTCTAGGTAGGTACCACCCCAGGGCAAGTTATTCTGCCGTGGAGCAGTAGTGTGCAAACATTACTGCGTTTCGGTTTGAAGGGCACTGTGAGCTAGCGTAATCACTGGGCATATGAGACTTAAGAACTTTTGTCTCAGAGTGATTGACACTGTAAATCAAATAGATTCCACGGGTTAAAAAACCTATATCCTCGCGGACAAAGTCGCGGGCATCGGCTAGTAAGGAATAAATACAACTGGAATGGCCAAAGTTTGGTACTTTGCCAAATTTCTCTGTTTCTTTCTTTATAGATTAAGTCATATCGTGTGTCGCCGCCAAAATTGTAAACATGTGAATCACTTGTATGCTTCAGAACTTCGTCTAAATGTATACGCTCGCTCTTATATGTGATGTTCTTTTTAAATTACTTTGTACCCGAACTGTTTGTTCATAGTTAATACGCAATACAAAAATTGACGACCGCGTGGCGGAGCGGGCAGAGTACCTGAGGTCCACGCCGCGGGTCTTGGGTTCGAATCCGAGCCAGAGCCAAAATTTGCAAAAACACAATGAGGCATCTCAAGGGCACTGTGAGCTAGTGTGATTACTGGGCTTAAGAGACTTAAGAACTGATGTCTCAGGGCGAAGGGCGCAGTATGAAATATTCTGTGTGGCACCATACTCCGCCATACAGCATCTGTGATAGGCTGCAGTTGTACTTACTAACATGTGAACGTTTTGCTTGTTGTGTAGCTTAATATTTTTTTTTGTCGACTTTAGTGTCAGAAAGCGACAGCCATTATTAAACATGTTATACGATTTTATTGAGAGTTCAAATTAACATCAGAGAATTGAAATGCATGTTGAATCGTTTGCTAAATGTTTTCTCTCGACTTTCGCTTTGACCACTCGAAAATATGAACATTTATTTCTGCTCACAATCCAACACAAACAATGGCAGCGGCAACGGGCGTGTACCGTGACGTATTTAACATGTGCACCGCCTTCCGGCTGCGTGAAATTTACGTGACGAGTCATACTGTTTTAGGATTTTGCAAATAAAGTTGGAGTACATTTGTGTAGACTTGCGAACTTTGTATGAGTTGAGTCGCTGGCGGATATCGGACAGAGGACCAAATTTGATTAGCCAACTTGGCCGACTGGCTTCCCAGGCCGATGACCCCTTGAGCCGTGGTAGCTCTGAGGCTAGACGCTCGCTTTAAATTTCATAGTACGCGAGTGATCGTGGTTCGATTCCCGGTGCCGGCACCACTAAAATAATTTAATTGCAATTTTAAGTGCTGATTTACCAGTTGCTCGGCGGTTAAGGAAAACATCGTGAGGAAACCTGCATGTCTGAGAAATAAAAAATATTTCAAAGACGTGTGCAGTCCGCTAACCCGCATTGGACGCTAACAGCGTGGAGGATTCTTCCTAGCTCCAAAACCCTCTCAGAAATAAGAGGAGGCCTGTCCTCAGCAGTGGGACATTTAAGGGCTGAAACTTTACTTTTATTCACTTTTGAAAACCTCCTTTAAGCATACATACTAATATTATAAATGCGAAAGTAAATCGCTCTGTCCATCTGTCTGTTTGTTACCATCTCACGGCTGAATTGTTAAACCGATCTTGACGTAATTCGGCACAGAAATAGCTTTCATCCTGGAGACGGCCGTAGAATAATTTTTGTTTCGGAAAATCAAAGGGTTCTTACGGTATTTTTAAAAAAACTTAAATTCACGTGGACGTAGTCGCAGGCTTGCAGGAATCCATCTAGGTAGGTACCACCCCAGGGCCAGTTGTTCTGCCGTGAAGCAGTAGTGTGCAAATATTACTGTGTTTGGGTCTGTAGGGCACTGTGCGTTAGTGTAATCACTGGGCATATGAGACTTAAGAATTTATGTCTCACGGTGATGGTCACACAGAAAGTAAGATGGTAAAGTTTTTACCATCTGTCAAGTATAACATCCCTCTACAAGATGCAGGAGTATACAAGCTAGATTGTGAATGTGGTCTCGTTTACATAGGCCAAACAAAAATATCGATAAAAACCCGCGTAAAAGACTATATAGCTGACGTGAAGCATCGTCGTTCTAGGAAGTCTGCAGTCTGTGACCATGTTTTGGATCATCCCAACCATTACATCAGATTTGATAAACCATAAATCCTTGCAGAAGAACACCGATTCCTACCAAGGATGATTCGCGAGGCTATTGAAATTAAAAAATATCCTAATCTCAATAGAGAAGATGGTTGGGTATTACCACCAGCTTGTGATCCAACAATAAATAAAATTAAATCAAAAACATGCATACCACTGCAAGACTTCAAGACACAGCTCTTTCTGCGTAGATCGGACCAAAAATTAAAACATGATTAAAACACTATGGCATCATGACATCTGTCACCTCAGTCCTCCCGTGACCATGGGCGCTGTAAAGCACACGAAACGTTGGGTTATAAATAGTAAAATTTAAACGCGCTAAAATCCGTAAAATTCGTTTTATTTAAAGGTGTAGTGTTCGCGTAAATATAAGAAATCATTACTCGACATATGATACTCAACTACTGATATCTCAGGATGACGACCTCGGTTCAGGATGTAGGACTTTGCAGCCTTAAGTTTTGCAAAACGTTCACCTGATTGTAAGTGCAACGTTTGCCCATAACAAATGCTGTGTCACCCAGAACAAACCGAAACACAGTTATGTTAGCACACTGCTTCTTCACGGCAGAATAACTGGCCCTGGGGTGGTACCTACCCAGACCACATCTACTACCTCTAGTCACATCTAATCCTACCACCAGTAAAAGAGAGTTCAGTGTGACACTGCAACTTTGTTGGAAAGGCGTGGCGATCTATCAGGTCCGGTGAACGACTTGCCATATTCGTCATTTCCCACCCCTTAAAAAAATAAGGACCATAATGACACAAAAAACACAGGAAAAAACAATGTTAAATAATTAAAAAAAGATTCGTGCGCCCCGCAAACTTCATCCCTTCTAATATTATTGATGCCAAAAGTAACTCGCTCTGTCCCACTCTGTTTGTTATCTTTGTATGGCGCAACCCCTAAACCGATCTCAACATAATTTGGATAATGAAGGAAAGTAAGTTACTTTGCTAAGATCCGCAAGCAAAATATAAAAACGGTGTATATTACCTAGTTTTTTGAAGAGCACCGCCCGCCCTCCCTCAGTAGCGTGCACAAGCAAACTAACACCGCCACCAGGAACCGCCACCAACCACTACAATACTACCACTAGATAATATACACCACTGAAGTCGAGAACACGACACGTTTTTCGCCCCAAAACGAGGCCTTATCAAGCGTCATAGACTCTACGACAGACGGACTCGGCGGCCGTCTCTCGTTTCCGCAAAGTAACGCCTGATTCTATTAACTACAATAATTTGGAAGACATTTATTCCGACACTTTAGATTTCAGTCACAAATTACAGTACAGGTGAATAAACAAAATTAATACGAATAAGAATATACTCGTAATAAAAAAAAAACAAAAGAAAATCAATAAACAAAAATAAAAAAAATAGAGGGTATAACAACAGTTCATGACCTTATATTAGATACTTACATTGGATACTTTTTACATTCATACATACATAATATCACGACTGTATCCCATACGGGGTAGTCAGAGACTGGGCACTCACTGCAAAAACAGATGACTGCCACAATCCACGTTTCACCAAAACAATATAATGCACTTGGTGTGAGCACATCGCCATCTTGCGCTGCTGGGTGCACAGTGCAGTTTAATTTCTTACTCGCCTTTTACGCCATTGGATGAGATTCAGTGGTAGTATTCTTTTAACGAGCCGCCACCACACGGCTTTTTATCCCGGAAAATTATATTATAGTACCCACGGTGATATTTAAAAAACCTGTATCCTCGCGGACGAAATCGCGGACATCAGCTGCTGAGATAAAGGAGACAATTTAAGCGACACTCGATGTTTTATCAAATTCAATGAACCTGCGTTCTGCAATTTTATTTCGAGTGTCGATTTTCTGCAGATATATACGACTGCAACGAATTGATGCATACTCTGTGAATTTTAAACTTAACCAAATTTTCTATGTCTGACGCGTCTCTCCGTTGTTTTCGAATTTGTTAGTCTTCAATAATTTTCTCTGTTGCATATTCAGGCCTAATGATGTTGTTAAAAAAAATTAGATACTCGCTTAGTAAGTTAGACAAAACCTAACTAAAAATCTCTGTCTGTTTCCCCGAAATTATTTAACTTAAAAGCTATTTAATATATTTAAACAAAATTTGCATACATTATAGTTAGTAGCTCTGCGATCAATGTAGTCTTTGTAACATTTCAATATATCTCTTAACGGTGCAAATACGTACTCGTACATTTGCACTGTAACCATTTTACGCTAAAGTGCCAGTTTAGCCATAAAGCTACGAGTAGTTGAGCAATAATCAAAAAACCTTTTGTATCTCGTGCCTAATCAGTTAATTTATCAATTATACAATATCAGTATACATATCTGCAGTGTACAATCTTATATACTTCAGTACTTAGATGAAGTTTAAAATTAACTCAGGGGCTAGGCGCTCGCTTTGAATTTAATAGTACGCGAGTTGCCTGGGTTCGATTCCCGGTGCCGGCACCGATAACATTGTTAATTACAATTTTAGGTGCTAAATTACCACGTGCTCGGCGGTGAAGGAAAACATCGTGAGGAAACCTACATGACTGAGAAATAAAAAATATTTCGAAGACACGTGCAGTCCGCCAACCCGCATTGGAGCAGCGCGGCGGATTCTTCCTAGCGCCAAAACCCTCTCAGAAATGAGAGGAGGCCTGTGCTCAGCAGTGGGACATTTATAGGCTGAAACCTTAACTTTTACTTTACAGATCGTAGAATGTAAATACTAAATAAAAATATCAAAATAATAAAATAATAGGAATACTGATACTGTTGTTAGTATCGCAGTTAATACATATATAAGTCATGCTTCCATATTTCACCGAAATTATAACTACTGTCGAGAGCCATCAACTGCGCAGGAGATATTATAGTGCCACTAGTGTACGCGCAAACACAGAGGCACTCACTCGTCCCAACCTACCCGCGCCCGATCGTAACGCTGATGCGATAAGATCGGAGGTAGGCTAGGATGCAGTGTCAGAAACACGGGGACAATCACAACACAACCAGACCCGAAAACCAACAATTTGTGTTTTAACACAAATGTTGGCTCCGGCTGGGATTCGAAACCAGGACCCGCGGCGTAGAAGTCAGGTACTCTGACCACTAGGCCACGCGGTCGCCGAGTTCGAAATTAAAACTAGTGAAATATACAATATGTTCTGATGAGCACGAAATATGTGTTTTTTTACCATAGTTGCCACGCTTGGCAGGCCAACCCGCCTGCCAAGCGTGGCAACTATGGTAAAATCCCCCCAAAATAAGAGCTACAAACTTGGGGGAGGCCTATGTTCAGCAGTGGACTAGTGATAGGCTGAAATGATGATGATGATGATGATGATGAGCACGAAATATGTGTTAGCGCACTCTCGTGTCTTGTCGTCGCTACCAACCCTTCCACATCGCATTAGCGGATTTCGGCATAGAAATCCTACCACCAGTATAACGTTAAGTTAGTTTCGAGATTTTATCTCGAAGAGAAAAATTACTGAAAAAATTACTGTGGATATCATCATTATGTAATATGACATAATGATGATATCCACAGCAGAACTAGACTCACTGACATAGCTCTTAGGTTAAGTAAGCTAAAATGGTAATGGGCTTGCCATTTAGCCCATAGACTGATGAGGAATAAAGGATCTCGAGTGACTAGCTCGTACCGGGAAGTGCAGTGTAGGCGACCCCCAACCAAATGGAACGACGCCGCACGGACTTGCAGGTAGTCGATGGATGCAGGTAGCTCAGGAGCGTGTTTCGTCACAATCTGTGGGGGAGGCCTATGTTCAGCGGTGGGCTGAAATGACGATTATGACTCACAGCGGCATAGCAGTTTATGCAGTAGGTATATTCTGCCCAGGCTGTAAACAAACAATGTCACCGTAGTTCACATTGACTTACTGGTCGTGATAATACAGCGGCTGGGAATACGCTATAAAATTCCAATAATGGTCCTGCCGGCACCACTCAAATCGGTTATTGCAATTTCAAATACTGATTTACCACGTGCTCGTCGATGAATAATCATAAAGAAACCTATAGACATAAAGAAATTTAGTGTAAGTGTTGGGGTAGGTTGATGGACGTAGTGTGGTGTAACGCAGAAATGTTCTTTACTTTTTTTGTTTTGGTAGGATTCTTATGCAGGAATCCATCTAGGTAGGCACCACCGCAGGGCCAGTTATTCTGCCGTGAAACAGTAGTGTGCAAACATCACTGTGTTTCGATTTGAAGGGCACTGTGAGCTAGCGTAATCACTGGGCATATGTGACTCAAGAACTGATGTCTCAGGGCGACAGGCGCAGTGTGGTGTCACACAGAATTTTTCTGGGTTATACAGCATTTGTTATGGGCAGATGTTGCACTTACCATCAGGTGAATGTTTTGCTCGTTTCATCACTTTATACAATAAAAATAAAAAATAAAAAAAATCTTGGTCTCTGCGCCTGTTATGAGCAGACGTTGCACTGAACATAAGGTGAACGTATTGGTCGTTTCCTCACTTTATCCAATAAGAAAATATTGTTAGTTTACTTCAGACAAACGCCGACGTCCCAACATTAGTTTAATTATGAAGTTGCGTGATTGCCTGTGGTAGAAACAAAAGTTTCCGTATTTTATTTATTGTGAAAAGTTGGCCGTCGATATTTGCGATACATCATGAGTCGGCAAATATAACGAGCTCGCGCTATCAACGATGTTTGTGAAGGCATGTCGAGATTGGCTTGCAGCCAATAAATGTTTTTCGTTCTAAATTCGTGCCTTATATTGTATGTGTGTGTAGATCCGTGTGGTGGCGGCTCGATAAAAGAATACTACCACTCCATCTCATCCAATGGATCTCGTAAAAGGCGAGTAAGGAATTAAACTGCACTGTGCACCCAACAGCGCATGGTGGCGATGGGCTCACCACCTATCACACCTAGCGCATTATATTGTTTTGGTGAAACGTGGATTGTGGCTGTTACCAGTTTTTGCAGTGAGTGCCCAGTCTCTGACTACCCCTTATGGGATACAGTCGTGATATTATGTATGTATGTATGTAGATTCGTTATATTGAAATTCTCAAAATTTTATTGATTAGTAGTGGCGCCCCGCGGTTCCATCCGCGTAAAAAAGCCGACCCCGTTCGATTATATACAGTCGAATCGGATTTTGGGTTTTTTTTTTTTGCGCAGAACCCCAATTATTTTTCTAAAATTAAAGTAGCTTAAGTCACCCGATATTCTATCAGCTATCTGTCAGTGAAAGTCCCGTCCAAATCGGTTCGGCCGTTTCGTAGATTAGCCGGAACAAGCATACAGACCGATAGCCAGACAACATTTAAAAAAAAAATCTTTTTTTTATAGAATATGGGGCAAACGAGCACGTGGCTCACGTGATGGTAAGTGTTTACCACTGCCTATCTATATATATATATATATATATATAGATAGATAGATAGATAGATAGATAGATAATTTGCCATAATCAACACGCTTGGCAGGCGGATTAGTGGTCGCGATATCAGACGATTGCGCTGCTTACACACTAGGTACTGCTCACCGCCGAACATCGGTGTGCAGGAGAGTAGAATAGCACCTACCCCTTTCTACAGAGGTGTCGTAAGAGGCGATTAAAGTGATGTATGGGCAGCCTTTATTTGTGCAGAATAACACCATAATATGCAATGGTGTCCCTGTACTGCTCGTGAGAACGCAATGGGGAGTAAGACTATTTTTGACTCGTATCAAAATGGCGGCGACATGGCTCGCCACCAGTCACGTTTTGCTTCCCGCAGGGGCGAAAACTGTGCTACGGATGTGGTCTCTGCCTACATCGAGAGAGAGGAATGACTTTATGTATGTATTTTGCCATCTGTCGGAAGACAGAATAAAACGGGACGGCTGATTGTATTTCGCCCCTAGCGCACGCCGATACCTTCTTGTTACAGACTTCTTACCGTAATTCCCAACGCAGGATGAATCGCTCTGTCGGGGAATAATTTGGCTTCAAGAATCTCCAACTTCGTCTCGATACGCTACATGAGCCCTTCGTCTATGTTCCTTATAACAGGAGTACCTGAAGGCTTTTTAGCAGATGGAGAAGCTGCCTGATTTGGACTAGCCCGACTTTTCGCCTGTTTACGAAGGAGGTTTAACACATTCGTAAGCCGTTCTAATTTCGTATTAAGGCTTGAGAGCTGCGATCGTAATTAAGCGTTTTATTCTCCAACCTTACAACGCTGTTGCCAGTTAAAGCTCTTCGCTCAACCAGTCTCGCAAGGTTGTCAGAATTTCCCCACATAAAAAAAACTTTCCTTCTTACCGTATCCAATTCCATAATTGAGTAATACAATAGATATGGACTAAAGTTTTCCTATATCTGTGACTACCGTCACGTATAAAAATAGTAACAATACTCGTATATTCAATGCGCCGGGCGCCTTAAATTTCGTAGTACGCAAGTGACCTGGGTTCTGCGATTTTAAGTGATGAATTAGTGATTCAGCGGTGAAGAAAAACATCGTGAGGAAACCTGCATGTATGAGAAATAAAAATATTTCGAAGACATGTGAAGTCCGCCGACCCGCATTGGAGCAGCGTGGCGGACTATTCCCAGCTCCGAAGACCTCTCAAAAATTTTAGGAGGCCTGTGCTCAGCAGTGGAATATTTCTGGGCTGTTACCTATACTAGTATAACAATTTAGTGTAAACACCTGCCACAACGTAGCACTACTCCCTGGGTTGACTGGCAGAGAATTCCAACAGGCATTAAGTCCGCCCATGAATCCCTTTTTTTGTTGACCAATAAAGTCTAATAAATAAATAAATATTTATATTCAAGTCCGAAGAATACTGTAAAAATAAAACGAGGCATACATTTGAACATTTCCTATACTGTGTTATCACTGGAAGCGAAGAATTTTATTTTAGTAACTCGACCTCGTCTGCAATAAAAGATTTTCTGAAATCATTATAAGATAGAGGAGATTTACAGTGAGCGGTAGAATGTTGGACGTACCCCAAATTGTTCAATTTTTCAACGAATAATCCATGATTTCTAGATTTAGACTAGATGTGCAAGTTTAATAGTATTTTTAAATAACCTCTTTTGAATACATTCGTGTGAGTATGTTGTGACTCCCGTGTGGTGGCGGCTTAAGAGAATCTACCACCCCCTTTCATCCCGTGGTTGCCGTAAAGTAGATAGAGGGAAAGTTAAAACCAGAAGATGGGCAGCAGTATCTTCCTGGAATATCTGAAAAAATAAACTGCGGTTGCCAATCCGTCTGCCAAGCGTGGCAACTATGGCAATGGCCAAAATGGCTCTGGCGTGGTACCTACCTCACTTGCAGGTTTCATTTTTTTATTTTTATTACGTTTACTTTAAATTTAACGAATAGAAATGAAGCAGTTCGCCAAGGAACGTCAGCGTGTCGTGAAAAAGCACTCAATTATTGGAGAGGTGCCAAGTACGATTGGCACTCTTTGATAAGTAATTCCGTTTTAAAGACACTGATGCAATTTTTTATCAAACTATTCTTAGTAAAAGATTCTTATTCGTAATTAACGTTGGTCTTCTATTCATTTATTTATACTTTTTTGAATGGAATACCGGAAATGAGGGTTCCTCGTTTAAATTCCTGCCACAATTAATGTCAGTAAATTATAAATATAACAGGCGATGGATTTAGTGATTTTAGTACTTTAGAATCTTTCTTTTATTATGGAGTTAATTGATTCTAATGGAGAAGGATGGTAACAGAAGTACCCAAAGTCTACAGTCATTTGAAGACGTAGTTGTTCTAAACTTCTATGAAAACATTACTCATTTGAAAAGAATAGGATAAATGTTAAGTGATGATTGATGGATCATCAATCATCACTTAATAGATGTGTCCATTATTATGATCAGGATCTATTGATCAGGAGGACAGCACACTGTCCTACAACTATTGAACATTGTCGGAAGTTATCAACTCTGCAGAAGAAACTATAGTGCCACAAAAGCACGCGTTTTTTTTTCATCGTACAAAATGAGGAAACGGGCAAAACGCTCACCTGATGGTAAGTGGAACATCCGCCCTTTACAAATGCTGTGTCATCCAGAACATTTCTATGCGACACTACGCTGCACCCGTCACCTTTATACATTAGTTATTAAGTCTCACATGCCTAGGAGTTACGCTAGCTTTCAGTGCCCTTGGCCCTGTGGTGGGTGGCAGAATAACCTACCTAGACGGATTCCTGTAACTCCCGCCACCCCCAATTTTCCAAGCCTACCTACACCGTATGTAACGCTATTGCGACATGATGATGCAGTGTCACATGGGAACGCTCACAACACTACGAGATCCGAAAACCAACTTTTGGTGTTTTTGAACAAATATTGACTCCAGCGGGGATTCGAACCCAGGTTCCGTGGTAGTCAGGTACTGTGATCACCAGTCCACGCGGTCATCAAAAGTAAAGTAACTGCTCATACACGATTTGTGAGCTAAAAAGCTAGCCTTCTTACAGCCTAATGATTTAGGGCACTGCGAAACGTGATGTCGCAGGTTCAAGCCCGCCGTTTGAATATTCCTTCCTTTCAGCCTATCATTAGTCCACTGCTGAACATAGGCCTCCCCCATAGATTGCCACAAAAGTTTGCAGCTCTCATTGTGGGGGGATCGCCATAATTGCCACGCTTAGCGGGCGGGTTGGCAACCGCTGGTTTTCATTTTCCCTGTGTCGACTTTTACGACACCCACTTGATGAGATGGGGTAGTAGATGCTCTTAAGCCGCCAACACACGGGGAGCCTAGGTAGTACACACCATTGTATATTTTGTATGCGGATCTTAGCAAATTAA
Source organism: Luehdorfia chinensis (assembly GCA_019845155.1). Taxonomy (NCBI): domain Eukaryota; kingdom Metazoa; phylum Arthropoda; class Insecta; order Lepidoptera; family Papilionidae; genus Luehdorfia; species Luehdorfia chinensis. The sequence continues at coordinate 14,550,790 of JAHVAK010000103.1, forward strand.
ATTTCTTTCCCTATAATAATTTATGATTTCATGTTAAATAGTTTTGTTTTAAAAACCTTCAGTACTGAAATTTGTAAAAAAGTAGCGTAGACTTTGCTACTGAACACCCTCTATCTTTGTAACTACGTACATCTATTTGCTAAACGACCAAACTTTCACTTCAATGTACGTTATATCAATGGCAATATTATAAATGCGAAAGTAAGTCTCCCCGTCCTTCTGTCTGTTTGTTACCTTTTCATAGTTAAACCGCTGAACCGATCATGATGTAATTAGGCACAGAGATAGTTTGCGTCCTGGAGACGGACATAAGATACTTTTTATTCCGGAAAATCAGATAGTTCCGACGGGATAACAAAAAACCTATATCCACGCGCGCGAAGTCACGGGCATCTGCTAGTTATTTATGAATGTTTGTTTTCAATAATTGGATCCAGCAGGGTTTTGAACGCGGAAACTGCAGCTACAATGACTTTTAGCTTTTCTGTTGATAGCTGATGTAAAAAAAAAACGGGCGAGTATTTCAATTATTATGTCAAGTTTATGAAACAGCAAAACAGCACAGAGTATAAAAACATCGTTAGATCAAATCAACAACTAAAGCTTACATAAGCGCTTTCCTTTCTATGAATTTGCTGAGTCTCTATAAGGGTGAAAATATTGTTGCACGTTTTAAGAGTACAAAATGTTCCCTATATCGTTATTTTCAGCGATATTTTTATTTTGGAGGAAGTTCGATAATAATGTATTTTAGTATTATTGTCCTTTCCATTTTTTTTTTGGTTAACAAACAATAATTGAAAATGTATTGCAAAACTTTGTGATAGATAGCGTATATTAATTTTTAGCGTCGACCACCTGTTATGACTCCTAGGTTCCCAACCACGATCAACATTTTTGCAAAAACATAAATTGTTGGTTATATTATCTCTGTCGTTTCCCTTGTATTCGAGACAAACTTTCATACAGACAGCCAGACAAAAATTCTAAAAACGGTCATTTATGATATTAGTTACCATATGAATAGCAGATTTCACTAAATTTTATGCATTTATTTTGAAATCACAGAGAGACCCTTAATTTTATTATAGGTGTATCGTCGTCGTTTCAGCCTATCCGCAAGTCCACTGCTGAATATAGGCCACCCCCATAGATAGCTACAAAAGTTTGCAGCTCTCATATTGGAGGGATTTTGCCATAGCTGCCACGATTGGCAGGCGGGTTGCTAACCGCAGTTTATTTATTCAGATGTTCCAGGAAGATGCTGCTGCCCATCTCCTCGTTTTAATTTCCCTCTGTTGACTTTTACGACACCCAAGGGATGGGGTGGGGTGGTAGATTTTCTTAGGCCGCTACCACACGGCATGTATCAATCTATATAGGTGTATATATTGATACATTAAGAAACTTTTACTCTTGGCAAGAGGGTCGTGTCAATTATTTCACACAAAAGATGTCAATTTATGTTTCAAATATATATATAATAAAACAAAAGTTTAGATTGATTATGTCTAGACCAGATAATCGTGAAAGTCCCATTTCTTTCTAACAATGTTGCAACTTAATTCAACTTAAGGTTATTTTGTATTTTCCCATTCGTAATCTTACTAAATAGGTATAAAAGTAAATTTAAAGCCTATAAATGTCCAACTATTGAGCACAGGCTTCCTCTAGTAGCGACATCTATATCGCCACATTAGAAGCTCAACATACATACATACATAAGATCACGACTGTATCCCATAAGGGTTACTCAGAGACTGGGCACTCACTGCAAAAACCGATGACTGCCACAATCCGGGTTTCACCAAAACAATATAATGCACTTGGTGTGATAGATGGTGAGCCTATCGCCACCATGCGCTGTTGGGTGCACAGTGCAATTTAATTCCTTACTCGCCTTTTACGAGATCCATTGGATGAGATGGAGTGGTAGTATTCTTTTATCGAGCCGCCACCACACGGCAAAAGAAGCTCAAAAATATGTTATTATTCCAGAATCGCGCTATGAATGTTTTTGAGATGCGAACTATATATACAAAATCAAAAGATTACTGTTACACCTGATCTGACAGGGTTTTTGAGGCGGGTCCGCTGCTCCATTACAGGTTGGCGGACTTCACGTGTCTACGAAATAGTTTTATTCCTCAGACATGCAGGTTTCCTCACGATGTTTTTCTTCACCGCTGAATCACTAATTCACCACTTAAAATCGCAGAACCCAGGTCACTTGCGTACTACGAAATTTAAGGCGCCCGGCGCATTGAATATATTGTTACTATTTTTATACGTGACGGTAGTCACAGATATAGGAAAACGTTAGTCCATATCTATTGTATTACTCAATTATGGAATTGGATACGGTAAGAAGGAAAGTTTTTTTTATTGGGGGGAAATTCTGACAACCTTGCGAGACTGGTTGAGCGAAGAGCTTTAACTGGCAACAGCGTTGTAAGGTTGGAGAAAGAAAACGCTTAATTACGATCGCAGCTCTCAAGCCTTAATACGAAATTAGAACGCCTTACGAATGTGTTAAACCTCCTCCGTAAACAGGCGAAAAGTCGGGCTAGTCCAAATCGCCTAAATTTGGACTAGCCCGACTTTTCGCCTGTTAAAATTTAAGATTCTCCATCTGCTAAAAAGCCTTCAGGTACTCCAATTATAAGGAACATAGACGAAGGGCTCATGTAGCGTATCGAGACGAAGTTGGAGGCTCTTGAAGCCAATATATTCCCCGACAGAGCGATTCATCCCGCGTTGGGAATTACGGTAAGAAGTCTGTAACAAGAAGGTATCGGCGTGCGCTAGGGGCGTAAGACAATCAGTCGTCCCGTTTTATTCTGTCTTCCGACAGATGGCAAAATACATACATAAAGTCATTCCTCTCTCTCGATGTAGGCAGAGACCACATCCGTAGCACAGTTTTCGCCCCTGCGGGAAGCGAAACATGACGTGACAATGTTTTCCTTCACCGCTGAGCACGTGGTAAATAAGGACTAAAAATAACAATATTAAAGGTGCCAGCACCAGTGACCGAACTCAGATCACTCGCATACTATGTATAATTTTAGGCAAGAACCTGGCCCCTGAGCTACCACCACTATTATACTAACTTAAGAGAAACTTAAGAGAATCTATCAACCCATCTCCTCCCGTGGGTGTCGTAAAAGTCGAAGTAGCGAATTTGAAACCCTGGAACATAAATTGTAAATAAACTGCGGTTGCCAACCCGCCTGCCAAGCGTGGTAACTGTGGCAAAATCCCCCCAAAATGAGAGCTACAAATTTTTGTGGCAATCTATGGGAGAGGCCTAAGTTCAGCAGTGGACTAGTGATAGTCTGAAATGATGATGATTTTTTTTGACTAAAGTATTGCCTCGTGTAGGCATGATGTTTTCCTTCACCGCCGAGCATACTTCATCTCTTGATGGTTGGCATTCTACCACTGTTCGCTTCTAAATGAGTTTTTGTCATGCACTCATGCATGCATGCGGCGCATCTCAAAATTTAATTGTCACCAAATTGATGGTTGGCATTCCACCTCAGTGCGTTCTTTGTGGATATTTCTGCCACGCACAAGTTTTATGGTATCTGCTGCTGCCACCACCGACTTGGGATCCCATGATTAACAAAATTAAATCGAAAACCAAGCATACCACTGCAAGACTTCAAGACACTGTAAGCTCATTCTGCATAGATCGGACCAAAAATAACAATTAAAAGCTGAAGGTATCCCGGATTAACTATGATATCGGGACTGTCACCCTTAACCATGGGTGCTGTAAAGTACTCGAAACGTCGGGTTATAAATTGTTTAAAAATTAAACGCGTTAAAATCTAGTTTTATTAAAAAAGTATTAAAATGCTTTAAAATTATTGTGTCTCAGCAATCATTTGTATTCCTGTAACGGCGCTTCCGTCGACATTTATCCTTCGTTTTGTCGTAACTAGAATCGTCGTAGCTTGCAACTACGACCATAACAGGAAGTTTGTCGTCATATCAATGCATCGAAACAGCTTTGCACCTGAAAAGCAGACTATTGTCGCGTTTTGATACAGTGTTACGACGTCGTATTTCGGAACTTGTACAATAAACAAGTAATGCAGCGCGACACTTTACAATTCAAAAGAGAAGGTAGCAGTTTTGAACAAAAGTTATCACTGCACTTTATTATTTCGCTACAAAAAGCTGCACATTTGTAATATAAGAAAAGAGCACGTAAAACTCAGTACCCGTGACAGAAGTGGAACTTCTTACATAAGAAACGAGATGATGCACGCGTGGATACAGGTTTTATAAACATCCCGTGGTAACTATTTGATTTTACGAGATAAGAAAGTGTTTTATGTCTGTTTCCAGGATGCAAGTTATCTCTGTGCCAAATTTCATAAAGATCGGCTCAGCGATTGAACCGTGAAAAAATATCAAACGGACAGAGGGACAGAGAGAGTTACTTTCGCATTTATAATATTAGTATGGATATAAGAAAAAAAAGCACGTGCACCACGTTGCCGCCATTTTTGTACAAGTTTTTTATTATTATTTAAATTCTTGCTCTCCATTGCCATTGCTCCCACGAGTATAGCAAGAGAAGATGTTGTTCACCCAAATAGGGCCCCGCAAGCTTGGGTAAGGCTAGTCTTAATCTGGGGTCACCCGATCCCAAAGTAGATTGGCACGATAAGAGGAGGTGGAGATGAGCGAGTGCCTCTGTGTTTAAGCCAATACGCATGGCACTATAATATTTCCCTCGCAGATAAAAAAATCTCGCTAAGATCGTAATTGTTCACGACGTAATGCTCATAAAGAAACAGTACCTTTCTGGCTTTTTAACCGGTTTATATATTTGACCTATTTTTTAACCTGTTTGTATACGGGCTACGGAAAGAGCTATGCTCGACGTTTCTCCGCGAGATAAAATCCGTAACGATGATATCTGCCGCAAAACTAGAGTAGCTGACAAAGCTGTAAGGATTAGTAAGCTGAAGTGGCAATGGGCCGGCCATTTAGCTCCTAGAAACGATAACCGTTGGGAAAGAAAGGCTTTATAAACCTTGCCCCACATTAGGATTTCTCCTGTGTCGTGGGTGCGTTTTAAAGATATGTATTGTCACCTGCACAACATAACCAGTCCCGAAAACCAACAATTTGTGTTTTGCACAAATGTTGGCTTCAGCTGGGATTTGAACCCAGTACCCATAGCGTTGAATTAATATACGCTAACCACTACAACCTTCTTCTCTTTTGTCGATAGATGCAGGTGGCTCAGCACCGCATTTTGTGGCAATCCGTGGGGGAGGCTTGTGGCAATAAAATCCATAAATGTAGTTTAATTAAATTCGAGTAGTAGCGAAAATATAATAATTTAAAATAATCTAAATATAATAATAAATCTAAGTATAATAAATAATCGTCAATTATTTAATGTATTTTCTACTGGATATGTACTCCTTCCCAAGGTATTTTATAAAACCGTGAGGGCCTGTAGTTGATGCTTGGAAATAATCTCAGAAAACCTCTATAATTAGGGATAATAATAATAATAACTAGTTTTAGTACCCTATTTATTTTACCTTAATTTATATATTTATCTATATATTCATATATATCTCAGTAAAAAATACCCCGAACATAATAATAATATAAAATGCAATAAAATCCGTAAATCTAGTTTAATTTACTGATGGTAGGATTCCTATGCAGGAATCCGTCCAGTTAGGTATCACCCCAGGACCAGTTATTCTGCCGTGAAGCAGTAGTGTGCAAACATTACTGTGTTTCGGTTTGAAGGGCACTGAGAGCTGGCGTAATCACTGGGCATATGAGACTTAAGGACTTAAGTCTCAGGGTGGTGGGCACAGTGGGGTGTCACACAGAATTTTTCTCGGTGTTCTCGGCAGCATTTGTTATGGGCAGACGTTGCACTTATCATCAGGGGAACGTTTTGCAATAAAAAAAACTTACATGTGTAGTAGTCACGAAAATATAAGAAAAATGATTTAATGTATTTCCTAAAAATAATAAATATTCCATAATAGTCCTATTTTATAAATCTATAGAAATACCCCGATAATAATAATAATCACTGCCACCTTAAGATCGCTCTATCGTCTAAAACACTTTCTTCCATATAAGACAAAGCTTATGCTTGTGCAATCTCTAGTCATACCTTCTATTGATTATGCTGATGTTTGTTACCCAGACCTGAATCAAAATCTTCTGAACAAACTAGAGCGCCTCCTTAACAATTGTATTAGATTTGTTTTCGGTCTTCGTATATATGACCATATCTCTCAATATCGTATTCGTCTTAAATGGCTTACTATCCAACAGAGCCGTCAATCTAGAATTTTATCTGTTCTTTTTTCCATTTTAAATGATGTATCTTCACCTTATCTTCAGGATAATTTTCAGTTTCTTTTGCTATCTCATGATAGGGTTCTTCGTTCTTCATCTAATCTTAAGATAACTGTTCCATCACACCGCACCTGCTTTATCAGCAACTCTTTTACTGTTCAGGCAATACAACTCTGGAACTCCTTGCCCGAAGCTATCAGAAAGATACGAAACAAGAACTCTTCAAGAAACTCGTTAAGGAACATTTTCTGAAAACAGCGGATACACCTATTTCATAGAAACTATCAAACCGTCACCATTTTATGTATGTATAGGTATATTGTATGTAAAACTGTATTGATGTATGTATATATATATGTATGTGTATGGGTAAATATTTATTTATGTATATGTATTAATATTATTCATTTACTTCATTTAACTTTTATTTCTTATTTATTAAATAATACACCTGCCACTGCTTTTTCACCACGCCATGGGTTGACTGGCAGAGAATGCCTATAGGCATTAAGTCCGCCCATTGTTACCTTTATTTTAAGGTTAACAATAGTTTTTAAATAAATAAACAAATAAATATCTTTACATGCTTAATAAACTTTCTATACCAGACGAAAGAAATTTTCCTATATCAGTCAAACAGGGAAAAACTGTAAATGTCAAGAATTTAATTACAACAGTGAAATACAAGTTAAAAAAAAAAATATAATAATTCTGGTAACGAAAAATATAACGATCATACCTTAAGTTTAATATAATAATTAATTTGACATATGCGTGAGGCGCTAGATTTTAAAGGCGGTCGGCACATATTTTGAAAATCACGCTGCTTTAACATACCACACACAACATTCACAGAAAATTACTGCAAATTCACTGAAAAGTCAGGGACATTGTCAGGTAATCCCGTCATTTGATCTGGTAACCCTGTCGGACTAAACTGTAAACTATGCTATAAAACTTGTTTTCGTCATGTAAATTTTAAATGTGTAACATAACCTAACCCGAACACCAACACTTAGTTATGCACAAATTTTAAACCTGGCAGGGATTCGAACCCAGGACCCGCGGCGTAGAAGCCACGACCTCTTACCACAAGGCCACGCGGTCGTCTCATTAAGAGTTGCTGGTGTATAATTTTCTCAAATTAATTATTATGAATTGGGATTTTTTATTGTTGGTTAGCTAGGTTCTCCAGTAAAGTTGCAAGTAATAGACGTGAAGTGAATCCGTAGGTGAATCCGCAAAAAATCCCAGTCAACAATAATTACGATGTGGGTGTCTTCAAGAGAAGAGTAAACAGGGTTTTTCTAAGCTAGTGTGCCTACCATCAAAAGCTACACCGCCACTTACCATCAGGTGGGATTGTAGTTAAACGCTAGCTTATAAATAAATGAAAAAATAATTAAATGAATTTTTTAACATGTAATTATTGCGTTTATTATTTGTAGCAATTCTGAAAATATTTAAATTTCGTTGAAGCTTATTTAGAAGGTTCGTACATACGACACAACGATTTAATAAAAAAAAACAAAATAGTATATAAAATAAATAGTTAAAATATCGTAAATAAATAATTATTTTAGTATCAAATAATATTGTACCTGTTACGGTTTTGAAAAATCATCTTATTATATCAAGAAATGAAAACAAGATGAAAAAAAATATTAGTTTTCATAAAATCTTCATCACATAAAAAGTCAAGATAAAACATTGTCAGAAGTGGGATTCGAACCCACGCCCACAGAAGTGGACTGCGACCTGAACGCAGCGCCTTAGACCGCTCGGCCATCCTGACATAGTTGTTGGGTTTTAATTTACCGCCCTATTTTAATCTGACATTGATATAGCGATTTAATTTACCGCCCTATCTTAATTGACTAACAATTGTTGGTACAAATAAATTTTAGTATCCAGGTTGCTCTTGCTAATAACGATCTTGTGCACAAAACGCCGGAGTAGTCTGGTGGTAGGATTCCTGCGCAGGAATCCGTATAATTAGGTACTACTGCAGGGCCAGTTATTCTGCCATGAAGCAGTACTGTGAAAACATTATTGTGCTTCGGTCTGAAGGGCACTGAGAGCTAGTGTAAGCACTCAGCGTATGCGACTTAGTACTGTGAAAACAGAAATGTTCTAGGTGACACAGCATTTTTTATGGGCAGACGTCGCAATTACCATCAGGCGAACGTTTTGCCGTTTCGTCACATAATCCAATTAAGAGTCTAAATTTTTTAATCAACGTATTACACATTCCATCTTAAACCAAAATAAATGTCGCTGAAAATAAATAGCACGTTATAAGGAACATTTTGTACGCTAAAACGTGCAACAATATTTTCACCCTTATCGAGACTCAGCAAATTCTTTGAAAGGGAAGCGCTTATGTAAGCTTTAGTTGTTGATTTGATCTAACGATGTTTCAATTCTCTGTGCTGTTTTGCTGTTTCATAAACTTGACATAATAATTGAAATACTCCCCCGTTTCTCTTTCATCAGCTATCAACAGAAAAGCTAAAAGTCATTGTAGCTGCAGTTTCCGCGTTCAAAACCCTGCTGGATCCAATTATTGAAAACAAACATTCATAAATAACTAGCAGATGCCCGTGACTTCGCGCGCGTGGATATAGGTTTTTTGTTATCCCGTGGGAACTATCTGATTATCCAGGATAAAAAGTATCATATGTCCGTCTCCAGGATGCAAGATCCCTCTGTGTCAAATTTCGTCAAGATCGGTTCTGTGGTTGAGCCGTGAAAAGTTAACAAACAGACAGAGGGACAGAGAGAATTACATTCGCATCTTTAACATTGGTGTGTACTTATTAATGTACTTACAAATTTGATGTCCGAACATGTAGATCACAATCGAAACTTAATGTACTAAATAACCATTATGTAAACACTTAGTTCAAATAAAGATTTGTTATTACTATTATCATTACAAATAAATAACACTTTCATCTCGTTACGAAGTTATAATTACGAAAAAATAACTAAATGAATAATTCTCCGTGTAGAACGGTACAAGTAATGTAAAAGCAACCGCCCTTAATTGAAAACCAGCCCAAGCTGTTACGTGGAACATGCAAATAACGACGGGAAGATTTAATTTCAGAATTTCAAAGTAAGTATCAAGGTAAAAAATACCACCCCGAGAACGTTCTAGCATTTTTTTTCAGAAAGGCACGCTTGTGTACATACCTTCAAAAGGCACGCAATGCAAGTATGGCTGTTGAGTTACCTACTTTCAATGTTACAAATTAAAAGTAAGTGGAGCCGTGGTAGGCAGCACGGGGCCAGGCACTCTCTTTAAATTTATATCTCTTTATAGTGTACGAGAGTATGATTCCCGCTTAAATTTCTCGGCGGTGAAGGAAAAGATCGTGAGGAAACCTCGTTTGAGAAATAAAAATATTTCAAAGACATGCGAAGTCCTCGAACCCGCATTAGAGCTGCGTGTCGCATTCTTCCCGTCTCCAAACCTTCTCAGAAATTAGAGAAAGTTTGTGCTCAGCAGTGGGACTTGTATAGGCTGTTACGCTACTTTTTTAAAGTATAGTCAGAGCAGCGGCTTAAGGAAAACCCATCAACATAAACTAATTAGATAATTTATTGTAAAAGATCATTAGTCAAAACATGTAAAGTGCTAATATAGGTGTTTTCGGCGAGGACAACTAGACTTTACCTACGGGGATGCATCAACCGGAATTCCAGACCAGTTACTTACTTGTATATTTCGCCCGTAGGCACAAATGTAAGGATTCGTGATGGTGGTCGGATTTATTTAAATTACATACTTACATACTGTCACCCTTTCTCTCCTCTTCTCACATAAGGAGTAGGCAGAGACCGCACCCGTATGAAATGAAAACTGTAGTCATTTTTTTAACTATGTACAATGCTCAGTTTTCAACTAGTTACTTTATTGGCGCTGAAATGTACTTTTTTTATTGTATAAAGTGACGAAACGAGCAAAACGTTCACCTGATGGTAAGTGCAACGTCCGCCCACAACAAATGCTGTGTCACCCAGAATATTTCTGTGTGACACCACACTGCGCTCGTCACCCTGAGACGTCAGTTCTTAAGTCTCAAATGCCCAGTGATTACGCTAGCTCACAGTGCCCTTCAAACCGAAACACAGTAATGCTTGCACACTACTGCTTCACGGCAGAATAACTGGCCCTGGGGTGGTACCTACCTAGACCGATTCCTGCATAGGAATCCTACCACCAGTAAATTTTTAAAAATCTAATATAAATTAAAAAGAATATGTTGTGATTACAGCCCTCTAATTTCCTGCAAATTAAAATGGCTATACTTATTAATGAACAATTTGAGCTATACATTTCTGTCACAGTACACGAGTCGGTCTTACCAGGGGGAAAGGTCTCGCCTTGGGAGGCGCGCCAATAGACGTTTCACATCAAAAATATTACTTTTGCACGAGAACTTGAATCGCTATTTCAGTGTTTTTAATTAAACTCATAATATTTGAAGGCTTTGTGGAGTGGAACAGTTCCTGGCGCGGCTCCAGTTCATCCTATTCATGCCTCGGTGTACTGGCACGCTTGCAGCTGTTCAAACAAAACAATTGTCTATTCATTTGATCATTCGCATAAATATATTTTTAAAGATACTGCTTTACTTGAACATATACATATACGATCATCATTTCAGCCCCTTGAAAGTTTGCTGCTGAACACGGTCCTGAGCCTGCATCCACTGACCTCTTTCCAAAGTGCGGATTATCACTCCATCTAGTGAGAGGTCGCTCGACGTTGACTTGCCAAAACGACGTTGCCACTTGATAACCTTTGGGTATCGGTTATACGACCTATATCGACCAGTGGCTCATTGCCACTTCAGATTTCTGATCCTTACCTGTATACATAAAGACGCGCCTCTTTCCGACATGGCTAGGCAAAGACCACATCATTCCACTTGCTACGATCCCGACGTACATCTTTAGCTTCTTCTACTTTCATTAGCGTTTTCATACTAGCTGCGGGTACTCTTAACGTGGCCTTTCGTAATACTGGTGGTGTAATACTGGTGGTAGTATTCTTATGCAGGAATCCGTCTAAGTAGGTTGCAAAATAGTAGTAGCGTGCAAACATTACTGTGTTTCGGTTTGAAGGGCACTGAGAGCTAGTGTAATCATTGGGCATATAAGACTTAAGATATGTATCACACAGAAATGTTATGGGTGACGCAGCATTTTTTATAGGCAAACGTTGCACTTACCATCAGGTGAAAGTTTTGCTCGTCTCGTCACTTTTTCTAAAAAAAAAATCCCATATTTTGTTTCTTATTACAACAATAACTTAATTCGCATGGCACGGATGTGCGTTTTACCGACGTTAAATTTCTATTATTTCCACATATAATAGTTTCTATGTCCTCCTCAGACTTACCTTGAGTTTTTTTATTGAAGTTAGTGACGAGACGAGCAAGTCCTTCTCAATGATAAGTGTCAGGGCTTGTAACAGTGCAAAGTGGTCATTGGTTCTTAAATCTCATATGCGTTTTAATTGCACTTCAGTGTCCTTTAAATCGAAACACAGTTGTATTTGGGTTATTAATGGGACATCTGTCCCCAGTGACCATGGGTGCTGTAAATTACTCGAAACTTCGGGCTATAAATGTTTTTAAAAAATTAAACGCGATGAAATCCGTAAAATTAGTTTTATGAGATTTGTAATATTCGCATAAATATTAGAAATCATGATACGGTTAATTCCCATTATTTGAAATAAAAATTATTAGTATTATTATAACTGGCACTGTGGTGGTAACTGCCTCGGCAAATTCCTGGATAGGAATCCTATAACCAGTTCGTATGCATCTACTAAGTCAGATAGTTTCATGATTGTCGAGCAGCTGTGTTGCAGTCGGTGGCGGTATTTGTTTACACGTGCAAGCTACTGTGGAAGGGCGGGAGGTGATCTTCATAAGCTAGGTAATGTGCAGCATTTTATATTTTGCATGCCGATTTTAGCAAACATCCTTATTATAATAGATTTCAACAAAGCAACATTCTCTGAGCCTTTTCTTAAAACAACCGGCTACCAGGATAACGTTATCCTCGTTATATTAACGTTACATTGCATTAGTAGCATTATATTTTTTTTTCCAATAAATTTAATTATAAACTAATGTAACCTTTTTACAAAATATCAAGTCTCAAACTCCTTTATTTATTCGTAATTATCTTTTAACAAAGACAATAGATGCTCGCTCCAAAAATAATGACACTTAATTTCAAACCTCCGGTGAAATCAACGTTGAGGGCTTATGTTAATGCCAGTGACAGATGCTTCTAAATATAATGTTGGCAGCATTGGAAGGGGGCTTTTATATGATATTTTGAACGGAATTAAATCGTTTATGAATCGGTTTTATTTTATGTTTACATTTTTTCTGGCCATAGTCGACAGATTTGTTACTACATATGTGTAATACATACATACATAAGATCACGAATGTATCCCATAAGGGGTAGTCAGAGACTTGACACTCACTGCATAAACAGATGACTGCCACAATCCACGTTTCACCAAAACTATGTAATGCCCTTGGTGTGATAGATGGTGAGCCCATCGCCATCATGCGCTGTTGGGTGCACAGTGCAGTTTAATTCCTTACTCGCCTTTTACGAGATCCATTGGATAAGATGGAGTGGTAGTATTCTTTTATCGAGCCGCCACCACACATATGTGTAAGTGACAAAATAAAAATAATAATATAGTATCCCGGGTCCTGGGTTCGAATCCCAGCCGGAGCCAACATTTGTGCTACAAAACATAAATTGTTAGTTTTCGGGTCTGGTTGTGTTGTGATTATCCCCGTGTTTCTGACACTGCATCCTAGCCTACCTCCGATCTTATCGCATCAGCGTTACATCGGGCGCGGGCAGGTTGGGACGAGTGAGTGCCTCTGTTTGCGCGTACACTTGTGGCACTATAATATCTCCTGCGCAGTTGATGGCTCTCGACAGTAGTCGGCAGTTGTCGCCGTGTTCGAAATCGGCTAGGAGAACATCATTTAATTAGCAATTTGTAATTAAATAACCGTCACTGCAGGCCGTATGAGAAAGCTCAGTGTCCCTCAGCGAGTTATGGAAAGCAGTCCTTTCCAGATAGACATATTAGATAGATAGATAGGTAAATCGGTAAACGGATTCCGCGCCTTGGTTCATGCAGAATAACACCATAACATGCAATGCTGTTACTATACTTTTTTTTTTTTATTTAGTAAAGTGACGAAACGAGCAGAATGTTCACCTGATGGTAAGTGCAACGTCTGCCCATAACAAATGCTGTGTCACCCAGAACAGTTTCAGAACATGTGTGACACAACACATGTTGTGTGCGACACAGTCAGACTTAAGAATTGCGGTCTCAGAGTGATGAGCGCAGATAGGTGCTACATAGAAATGTTCTGGGTAACTGGATAACACAGCAAAAGCTGCACATAAAACCAGTTGAACGATTCTATGGTTTCGTCATATTTATTCGTAAAAAAAATTGTACACAGAATTTCTGAAGCTAATACATTTAAGCCAATAATAGAATGAAACTATATTTACAGATTTCATCGTGATTAATTTAATTTTGACTATCACGTGCTTTGCACAGGTCTCTGCCTACCCAAATAGCAAGGAGGCGTAAACATATGAATGTATGTATTGTCATAAAACATGTTTCGTATTGGAATCGCCGTGTGGTGGCGGCATATGAGCATCTACCACCCCATCTCAATCGGTGGGTATCGTAAAAGTCGACAGAGGGAAAATGAAAACCAGCAGATCGGTACCATCATCTTCCTTGTATATCTGAATAAATAAACTGCGGCTGCCAACCCGCCTGCCAAGCGTGGCAACTACGAGAAAATCCCTCTAAAATTAGTGCTACAAACTTTTATCGCAATCTTTGGGGGAGGCCTATGTTCAGCAGTGGACTAGTCATAGCCTGAAATGATGATGATGATAGATTACTGCTGCAACCAAGACATGGTGCGTATTTTGTCGCATTAAAGCATATCCTGCAAATAGTTCCATACTAGACTCTATACCTACTTGTTAGAAGAAGGCAGAAATTTTAAACCACAAAGTAAAATCCAGGTGTATAAATCCAGACACTCAGCGCTTAAGATGTAAATAAATAATAACCAAGAAAAAGTAAACATACTAAATATTTGATTATACGTTCTCTAATGATTTCTTATATATACGCGAACACTACACATTTAAATGAAACTATTTTTATGGATCTTATCGACTTTAATTTTACTTTTAATAACCCGACGTTCGTTTCGAGTGCTCCGGCCACAGTCGAGCGTGTACCTGCAGTCCTACCATATGTCAGAGGAGTCACGGATAAGATTGGCTATATCTTGAAGCGGGCTTCTATAAAAACATTTTTCAAGCCGCCGAAGAAAATAGGTCAGTTTTTACCATCTGTCAAGTGTAACATCCCTCTACAAGATGCAGGAGAATACGCGCTGGATTGTGAATTTGGTCTCTCTTACATAGGGCAAACAAAAAGATCAGTAAAAACACTGTGACCATGTTCTGGATCATCCCAACCATTACATCAGATTTGATAAACCACAAATCCTCGAAAACCGATTCCTACCAAGTATGATTCGCGTGGCTTTTGAAATCAAAAAAAAATCACCTAATTTTAATAGAGAAGATGGTTGGGTATAACCACCAGCTTGGGATTCTATTAATTAAATTAAATCAAAAACCAAACATAAGCGTAACCAACCACTACAAGACTACATATCTTGTAGTCAGTTAGCTCTTTTTGCGTAGATCGTACCAAAAATAATAATTAAAAGGAAGGTACTCCGGGTTAACTATGACATCAGGACATCTGTCACCACAGTCATCCCGTGACCATGGGTGCTGTAAAGCACTCGAAACGTCGGGTTATAAAAAGTAAAATTAAACGCGATAAAATCCGTAAAATTAGTTTAATGTTAATATACGTTCTCTATTCCTAGGACCAGTTCGTTTATTCCACCGCACGTAGGGTAAGTACTTTCCAACGTTAAATATTAAAATTCATCCCGTAACGTAAATCGTTGTTCCCCTTAGCAATGCTTAAATCATATGAAAATTAAAAGAAATTTAACATTTTCCGTGTCTTCAGTGATGTTATATTATTATTTATATATTTAAATTGTATTTACAACTGAATTTCCTAATTCCTGAATTTCCTAAGTATGACGCAAAACTCGGATACAGATTTCAAAAAAAAAAGTGTCAACAAGACATTATTAGATAAAGCGTATTATAAAATATATCATTTCATAGAGGACAAGTGTAGCCGAGGCTGTGTGGTAGTGACTTAAGAGAACCTACCACCCTATCTTCCATGGGTGTCGTAAAAGCCGCGAGGGGAAAATAAAAACCCTCCTGGTTTTTGTATGGGCATCTTCCTGGAACATCTGAATAAATAAACTGCGGTTGCCAACCCGCTTGCCAAGCGTGACAACTATGGAAAAATCCCCTCAGTGGATTAGTGATAGGCTGAAATGATGATGATGATGACACAGGACAAAACTGTGTGAGAATAACAGGGTATTGCAAAAAGACTCTTGCCGGTTCTTTTCTGAAATCTTTCGATCCGGTGTAGATTTTCGCCTTCATAAGAGTTTTAAACAAGCCCAAATATAATAAAAATAATTTTACTTTTGACTTTGAGTTGATGGTATGTATGGGAGAGTATGTTAAGTGTAGTATAACTCCTACCGCTTTCCTACGGAGGAGCAATGGGGAGTAAGAGTTTTTTTGACTCGTACCAAAATGGCGGCGACGTGTCTCGGCACCCGTCACGTCTCGTTCCCGCGATTGCGAAAAGTGGGAAAAGTCTGCCTCTGTCTCTGACTCTATTTATGGATGAAATTTTTTTTCAGTTTGTTTATGTCGAATCTCTGTCTCTCTGTCTGGTTGTTACCTTTTCAAGACTCAATGGTTACATCGATCTTGGAAATGGATAAAGGATAGTTTTTATTCCGAAAAATCAAAGAGTTCCCACGGTATTTTCAAAAAAATCTAAATCGCTAATCGGACGTAGTCGCGAGCTTCAGCTAGTAAGTGATATTTTTTAATAGGAAGAATTTATGTAACGCGCACATAACGTTCACCTGATGGTAACTGCAACGTCTGGCCATAACAAATACTGTGTCACGCAGAATATTTACTGTGTGGCACCACGTCGTCGTCACACTTGGACACCAGTTGTTAAGTCTCACATGCCTGTGACCCTAGCTCACAGTGCCCTTCAGATCGAAACACAGACAGTAATGTTTGCACACTACCGCTTCACGGTAGAATAACAGGCCCTGCGGTGGTACCTACCTAGATGAATTTCTGCACAGGAATCCTACCATATACCTCACTTACACAACGTTTAAAACAACACGTCCCGTGTATACATTTAAGCAGTCATTCCAGAAAACATGTTTCTCACATATGTTTACCATCTCGAGAGAATAAACAATATTTTCTCGCTCGGAACAGAAGAAACAACATCAGAATATTTATAAAGGCTGCGAACTAACAACGTTTAGTTCATCCGAACGCGCTGTGATACATTTTAACGTATTCTATCCAAATTTGCAAGTAAAAAATATTATTTACACTTCTATTATGATTTATTTTATTTACGCGAATATTTTACATTGAATAAAGCATACTAATGTAAGGATATTGCTTTTAATTAACTTTGTGTTTACGACGTGTCCAAAGTTTTGCGTAAAACGGACCCAAATTAAAAATTAAAAGCTGAAACCCGTATTAAATGTGAAATCAGGACGTCTATCACCTCAGTCCTCTGATGAGCGTTGGGTGTGTTGCAAAGCGCTTGAAACGTTGGGACAATAAAGTTAATGAAACGCGATAAAATCTGTTAATTCGATTTTATTCAACTAATTATCTGGATTTTGAAGACTGAAATGAAATGAAAATTATTTATTCTTCGACGTAAGAAATATACATTTCGTTTGTAAAAAGAGATTATTTTTACAATCTACTACATTTCGTAATGAGGTTCCTCGGTCGGAGACGAAACAGGCGAAAGAAACTTCGTTGGTATAATTTTTTTTGTTTAGTTTTATCTTAGTCAAAAGTACATTATAAATAAATTTACAAAGAATAGTGTTATCGAAAACCAAAGCGTCCTCCATGACAGAATGTTAGAGAGAACGAAGTCGGTTTACGGACGATAGTTTAACGTGATAACATCATAAAGAAACATTGATGAATAAAAACATTAATTTGTAATTTTCAAATATTATTTACAGTTTATGAAAATTTAATTAAAATAATTTGTTTAAATATAATCACAACCAATTAGTTATAATCATATCATGTCATATTATTCTTTATTTACTATTAGTCTATATTCTAAAAATGCAAGAATTAACTACCATTTTTGACGCTGTTTTGAGAAAAACATTTTATTGAAGTGAACAAAACGAAATTAGACTGAAAATTATGAAGGAAATCAATTACATCTTATTAAATTGTAGAAATAAACACAAAACACGTTCACAACATCGCGTATTCAACATTTGTTATAAATAATGGCTTCCGTCGAGGTGGGCTCAAAGGAACTCGCGTGGCGGCGTTTCAGTGGTAGAACTATTCTAACTGCTAGCTCCGACGTCACGCGAGAAGAGAGATATGTCGACGTCAGCGATGGCTGAGCGATAGCGGCGCCTACCTCTTGATTAGGCGGTACAGGGTTTCAAATGCTCTTCGTCTAATAATTTCACCTTACTACGCTTAACCACCAATTAACTAGATAAACCGATAGATTTTTTTTAAGTAATGACAAGGACGGTGTCTCGAATTCAACTGCCCCCGTACAAACCGACCTCTTAAATAAGATTCTTACCACGTGCCACTATTACAATAACAAGTGACGTCACGGTGTTAACCACTTCCTCAGTACTACAATAATCAACTGAGCAACTTAATATTTGACGATATCGATTTCCCCGACACGGCCATCAAGACAACTCACACGACCTCGTGTGCGCCATCTGAAACAAGAGTTCATACAAACTAAACAACGTCTAGCAAGTATACCGTCTTCCGCTCGCTCTTCCTGATCGGGGTGTGATGAACTAGGTAAATGATACCTCAAACTTAGCCAACACTTAATCTGATTACAATAAAAACATTCAATCAATTTCGAAAATTCAAGGAAAATCTGAATTCAATGAGTCCAGTATGCAATACTCTACACCTCAACCTATTGCGTCCAATCGGTAAACAAGTGGGACCTCCATCCGGTACCCGACTTCAACACAAAACACACACATGCCTTCATCTGGCTCGCAAGTGGGACTTCTATCCAGTACCCACTTCGAATCACACAACACCTCGCGATGCCTCCATGCGGCATCCTTACGATTGTTTGCATCTCCGTACTAGACATAGGTCACACTAAGGACAACTGCAGCTAGCAAAGAGATGCATGCGACCTGAGAGATTTGCATACTACACTCACTCTCCACATGAAGATCATCAACCCAATCGTGGAATTGCAACTACAGAACATAACGGTCTCCGTCAGAGACGTTTTGATTGATGGCTCAATAAAATTTCATGAAGTTCAGTCAAACCATTTCCGATAGTCTATAACCACAATACATTATTTGCAGTAAACTACACCTGCACTGCGTCCTCACTCCTATTACAACTAAACATCTGTTAGAAAGCTCCCGCAGAATACCCAGCACAGCAACATAGACACTCCTCCGTGTACCAAAGAAACACTGCAAACATAATGATGTAAAATTAAATACTGCATGAGCATAGGCTGCTGAAAGTCGTTGACCGCCAACGAAAAGGACAGCTTCAGTTAACTCCACCGCGCCATCAATTCGCAGAGTTCCGCGAAAGGTCCGCGGCGAGACCTTCACAAAATCGGTGACGATATCGGCGACACGCAATAATCCGAAATCTTAAATAAGACTCTTACCACGTGCCGCTATTACACTAACAAGTGACGTCACCGTGTTTACCACTTCCTCAGTACTACAATAATCAAATGAGCAACTTAATATTGACGATATCGTTTTTCCCGACAGATATATGTGTCACAAGCCAACGCTTCCGCCTCGGATCGTGCCTCTCTACCGCTTGTTGCGCGCATGTACTTAGGTGGAACGGGACATTTTTTGTGTGCGCTGCCAGTGTTCATCAATTTATAAGACGTTATCACGTCAAAAATTTATTGAAAACTCGAGCAGGCCAGCCACTTACGACAGCACCTGTTCACAAGTATGACGCATGTGGAAGCCATCGCCCTACTCAACCACATTCAAAAGAAATGACAATTCAAAGTCAAGTGTAAACAATAGTTTTGTAATAATCTAAATGGAATAAACAACACAGATTGTTTAGTTGTATAAAAAAACTAATTTCCAACTTGGTCTAAAATTTTCATAACTAACAAGAACTTATTAAACGAATATCTGTTAGCAATTTTATATAAATAAAATTATCAACAGTTTTACGTAAATAATTTAGATTTAAAAAAAGTACTCGTACTTTTTTAAATTCTAAATTATTTACGTGACTTATTAGTATACTTACGTGAATTATTACGTGACATTGGAAAAATTACGATTATTTTACGTACTTAGAAAAGACAGCTATAGTTCGTTGTATGTTATAAATGCGAAGGTAACTCTCTGTCTCTCTGTCTGTTTGTTACCTTTTCACGGTTATACCACTGAATCGATATTAACGAAATTTGGCACAGTGATAGCTTACATCTAGGGGCGTACATAGAATACTTTTCATTCCGGAAATTTAAAAAAACCTTTATCCACGCGGACGAAGTCGCGGGCATCAGCTAGTGTCATGAAATTTACTGGTGGTAGGATTTAAATGCAGGAATCCGTCTAGGTACGTACAACACCAGGGCCAGTTATTCTGCCGTGAAGCAGTAATTTGCAAACATTGCTGTGTTTCGGTTTGAAGGGCACTGAGAGCTAGGCTCACTGGGCATATGAGACTTAAGAACTGATGCCTCAGGGTGACGGGCGCAGTGTGGTGTAACACAGAAATGTTCTAGGTGACACAGCATTTGTTATGGGCAGACGTTTCACTTACCATGAGGTGAACGTTTGCTCGTTTCATCACTTTATCCAACAAAAAAAAGTAATTTATACTTCTAGAATTAATACTCGTAATATTGTGATACAATAATTTTGTGTTAAGAGTTAATAACACTTGATAATGCCTCGTTTTGAGGTGAAACACGTATTATGGTCTCGACTTCAGTGGTGTATATTGCCTAGTGGTAGTGTTGTAGTTGTGGAGGGTATCTGATGGCGAATCCCGGTGGCGGTGTTAGTTTACTTGTGTACTCTACTGAGAAAGGGCGGGCGGTGCTCTTCAAAAAATAAGTTTTTACTCACCATTTTATATTTTGCATGCGGATCTTAACAAATTATCTTCGTTTCCGTCATTTTAAAAATTTAAGTAAAATGGTTGTGACATACGGACAAACGGACAGGGCGAAATTATAACGGGAGAAGACCTGCGCTCAGCAATGTCATAGTAGCCTGTTACTTTACTTTCAGGCAAAAGCTTATACAGAAAAGAAAAAAAGGTTATATTAAGACGAGAGAACTGATGTCTCAGAGTGACAGACGCAGTGTGGTGTCAAGTGTCAGAAATGTTCTGGGTGACACAGCGTTTGTCGTGGGAGGACGTTACACTTACCATCAGGTGAACGTTTTGCTCTTTTCGTCACTTTATACAAAAAAAATAAGCAATGGTAGCTCAGGGGCAAGGCGCTCGCTATAGTACACGACTGACCTGGGTTCATACCCGGTGCCGGCTCCATTAAAATTCTTTATTGTAATTTTAACTGCTGATTTACCACGTGCTCGGCGGTGAAGGAAAACATCGTGAGGAAACCTGCATGTCCCAGCTCAAAAGTCCTCTCGGAAATGAGGGTAGGCCTGTGCTCGGTAGTGGGACATTTATCGGCAGTTACTTCACTTTTTACTTTTTAAATTACATACATTCATAGATGTCACGCCTCTTTTCCATAGGGGTGAGCAGAGACCATATCTTTCCATTTGCGCCGATCCTTAGCCACACATCTTTAGCTTTCTCTACTTTCATTAGTGTTTTCATACAAGCTCGTCGGTTACGGGAACTTTCTTTAAAACGCTGAACACATGCCTCCTCCAAAAGTTGCCACAAAAGTTTGTAGCTCTCATTTAGGTCGGATTTCGCCATAATTGCCACGCTTGGCAGGCGGGTTGGCAACCGCAGTTTATTTACAATTTATGTTCCAGGAATATGCTACTGCCCATCTCCTTGTTTTCATTGTCCCTCTGTCAACTTTTACAACACCCATGGGAGGAGATGGGGTGGTAGATTCTCTTAAACCGCTTCCACACGGCCTAGTATGTATAAGCTTGTAATAAAATCCTTTTGGCTTTACTGTATGTATCTGGCTGGTTTTGATCTGTTTTTGCAGTTTAGTGAGTGCTTAGTCTCTGACTACCCCTTATGGGATACAGTCGTGATCTTATGTATGTATGTATGTTTTCTTACTGTCAAAATCAGTGAATCTAATAAAGAAATTCGATACCTACATTTTAAAATTTTATTACAAAAAAAGGAAAAAATGCAACGCAATCCGCGCAAAATTTCGTTTGCATAAACGTAACAAAATTTTGTGCCCAAACCTAATGCAGTATCAGTAAGAGTACATACATACATACAGTCACGCCTCTTTCCCATAGGGGTAGGCAGAGACCACATCTTTCCACTTGCTACGATCCTGACACACATCTTTAGCTTCTTCTACTTTCATTAGCGTTTTCACAAACGCTTGTCGGTTGCGGGTACTTTTAACGTGACCTTTTCTCAAAAGTTCACCGATCTGATTGTGATACGTACGCCTAGGTCGACCCTTACCGGCTTTTCCATTCACACTTGCCTCATAAATCTGTTTCGTCAATCTCCTTTCATTCATCCTCTCTACGTGTCCAAACCATCTAAGCATGCCTTTCTCTATCTTTTTCACTACATCTTCAACCACACCGCAACGTTCCCTTATCACGCTGTTTCTTACTTTGTCAATCAGAGTTACTCCAGTTATACTTCTCAAACTTTTCATTTCCACAGCGTTAATCCTACTTTCATGCTTCTTCTGTCAGACCCAGCATTCACTACCATACATAAGTGTGGGGACCAGAACTCCCCTATGTTCAGCCAGTCGTGCCTGTTTAGATACGTTCTGGCTACACATAAAGTTATGCAGAGCCCCATTCACTTGATTTCCTGCTAATACTCTTCTCTCAATATCACAGTCATACATTCCGTCTCTCGTAAATTTAGAACCCAGGTACACAAACTCTTTCACTTGTTCCACTCTTTCTCCTTCAATCAGAACTTTGCAATCCGACATACTTTCTTCACTTTCAAAAACCATTACTTTCGTCTTATCTACATTAATTTTCATTCCTTTGCTTTGTAGAGCACCATGCATAATATTAACCATCGCCTGCAACTTCTCCTCCGATGATGCTAATATAACCTGATCATCGGCGTATAGGAGGCATTTGACGGTCAAATCATTCCTTCTTAATCCAAACACACTCTCTTTCAAATCTTTTAAGCAATTGTCTATGAATAGGTTAAACAGCCACGGCGAAGCCACACATCCCTGTCTAAACTTTTTTCGATGTTAAACCAGTCTGTGTAAGCCCCGTTTACCCTGACACAAGCACTGGAATCCTTATAGAGTGATTTCAGTGCTCGTATCAAGCTGCCGTTCACCCCATACATATGCAATGTCGACCACAATTCAGTCCTCACTACCCTATCATAGGCCTTTTCCAAGTCCACGAATGCGCAATAGACCTTTTGACTTTGAGTCAAGAATTTTTCGGCTATGCTTCGTAAGGAAAAGACCTGATCCATGCATCCCATTCCTCTCCTGAATCCCGCTTGTACATGCCATATCTTCTCTTCAGTTTCATTCATCACTCTCTTAATCAAAACCTTTGCATACAGTTTGCCGACGAGTAAGAGTAGCACAAAGTTAAAGTGTTTTCAATACGGAAATTTTGATGGCAAAGATGAAACTCGCTCTAGTCGTCTTGCTACGGATGAAATGGACGCCATTTTTGAAAAAGTGGAGCAAGATCGGCATATCAGTAGTTACGACATAGCTGAAGAACTGGGCACACAAAAAAGATACTTGGGTGCCACACGAGCTCACTGAAAGAAATTTAACGAACTGTGTTGAGTACACGGTTCGTTAGGTTTGCGATTCTTTATTGAGTCGTAATAGAGCCGTGGTAGCTCAGGGGCTAGGCGCTCGCTTTAAATTTCATAGTACGCGAGTGACCTGGGTTCGATTCCTGGTGCCGGCACCACTAAAATTGTAATTTTAAGTGCTGATTTACCACGTGATCGGCGGTGGAGGAAAACATCGTGAGGAAACCTGCATGTCTGAGGAATAAAAAATATTTCGAAGACATGTGAAGTCCGCTCACCCGCATTGGAGCAGCGTGGCGGATTCTTCCCAGCTCCAAAACCCTCTCAGAAATGAGAGGAGGCCTGTGCTCAGTAGTGGGACATTTATAGGCTGAAACTTTATTGAGTCGTAATGAAGCCGAATCATTTTTGAAAGATTTATAACTGGTAATAAAAAGTGGTGGTGGTAATCCTTCTATGTGGTTCCACTTCCAGTTATTCTGCCGTTAATCCCCTCAGGGCCAGTTATTCTGTCATGAATCAGTAGTGTGCAAACATTACTGTGTTTCGGTCTGCAGGGCATTGAGAGCTAGCGTAATCACTGAGCATTTGAGACTTAAGAACAGATGTTTTAGAGTGACGGGCGCAGTGTGGTGCTACACAAAAATATTCTGAGTAACACAGCATCTGTTATGGACAGACGTTCGAATTCAAACTAAGCTAAAGAAGTGGTCACACTTCTTTAGCCACTCAGCAAAAATTAAGAGAGTTTGGCTGGGAAAGTTTAATGCATCGCCATATTGCCCCGACCTTGCACCTAGATTTTCACCTGTTTCTGTCTCTTCAGAATTCTTTAGGTATTGTCAGGTTAACATAAGTAAAGAGAGGACTGCCAAAACTACTTGTCGGTTATTGCTCAGAAGTGCCAAAATTTCTACAGCAATGGGATCATGTCCCTACCTTCAAGATGCTAAAAAGTCATTGAACAAAATAGCACATTGAATAGTATAATTAAATGTAAATAAACTTTTAAAAAAAAGAGTATGTAAATATATAAAATGCGAAGAAACTTTTTCCCTAACCTTATATTAGATCGAAGCGTAACGGCATAATGTATGGTATAGATTTTACTCGTAGTTCTTGTTCTTCTCTTTTCAGTTAATTATTTCATTTTAATTTTGTTTATTTTTCTTTCTTTTTTACACAGTCGGGGTTTTAGTGTCTTAATTAATTTGTTTGTTTCAAATCAAAGTATTGGTAAGTAAAATGGTAAATGATAAAAAAGGCCAACAAGATATGAATTGTAGAAAAAAAGGAATTGATGTTGGCTACATTAAATTTTCGGTAAGTTTTATTCTGTCAAGTGTAAGTTTGTTCTACTTCAATATATCAGCGTGTAGTATTAATATCTCGCAGAGGCTGAAGCTCTGTCAAAGAGTTTTGATCGTGTAGCCGATATAGTTCCCAAAATATACTAAGTACAGAACAATTTGGATTTAGAAAGAATTACTCAACAACTTTAGCATGTTTTAACTTAATTAAACTAATAACAGAAAAAATGAATTCAGGTTCACGTGTGATTTCTTTATTTTTAGACTTGAGTAAAGCTTTCGACTTTGTATCGCACAAAATTCTGATTCAGAAACTATCTCATTATGGTATACGTGGAAAAGCAAACGAATGGATCGAAAGCTATCATAAAGAAAGAAAACAGAGTGTAGAAATTACAAATACTATTAAAGTCGGCAAAAGTTATGTAAAGTCATCGCATAAATCTGGCTATTGTATAAATAGTTGTGGGGTACCTCAGGGTAGCGTATTGGGCCCATTGCTATTCCTGGTATATGTAAACGACTTACCTGATGCCACAAATCACAACTGCATTTTATTTGCAGACGATACAACCTTAGTAATAGAATCTAAAACTAAATCTGACTTAGAAACTAAAACAAATAAAGCAATATCTAATATAATAGACTGGTTACATGGCAATAATTTGAACATTAATTTATCTAAAACTAAACTTATTGAATTTCAAACATATAATAGCCAATCTTATAATTTAAACATAAATCATAATAATAAAAAAATTGAAGTTGTAAATGAGGCAACATTTTTAGGCTTGAAAATAGATAAATACTGTAACTGGAAGTCAGATATAAATTGTCTCTGTAATAAGCTTGATAAATATGTATACGTTTTGAATAGATTAAGGCTTACAGTTTCCCAAGCAGCTGCGCAAACAGCATACCATGGTCTGGTGTCTTCCAGGTTGAGATATGGCATTATTTTATGGGGTAACTCTACAGAATCTATTAGAGCATTTAGGGCACAAAAAAAGTGTTTACGCGCAATCTACGGCATGGGCTATTTGGACAGTTGTAAATCTAAATTTATATCTAGTAATATTTTTCCTCTTCCATGTTTATATATGTTTGAAATATGTGTTTTTGTACAAAATAATTTAAATTTATTTCAAAATGTAAGAAATGTTAGAAGTCAATATAAACACACCCTTCATGTACCAAATCAGAGATTGACAGTTTATCAGAAAAATGTTTATTGTATGGCCATTAAAATTTATAACCGTTTACCTGATATTTTCAAGAATAAAAAAAATCGACAATTCAAAAATGACGTAAAGAATTTTTTAAGCAAATGTTATTATGATATTGGTGAATTTTTAAATGACAATAATATGTAATTAATTCATTATTATTATTTATGAATTTAATGAATTATGAATGTAACTAAATGCCTGACTATAATTTATGAATGTTATATTATAAATGGACATGTAAGTGATCTACAATTAATTCTATATTTATTTTATATTTGCACACTTTTTATTCAAGTAACAGCATGCTGGAATGTTAAAATTTTATAATACCTTTATTTAAGTACCATGTCTCTGGCAAATAAATCATTTTGAATTGAATTGAATTGAATTGAATAGCCTATGAAAACATTCAAATACCAGTGACGAACCGCAGCGCTTAAAGTGGGAGATCTATAGGACGCCCATCACGAATGTGTTTACCAAGACAGGTAATTACGACTAATCCTCCTTTTTTGGAAGATTCATTTTCATAAAAGAAGAGAAGTGATGTCCATGTCTACTACTGAACAATTTATTTGCCGTTGTTGATGATCGTAATGATGATGGTAGTGATGGTGATGAAATGGTCGTGATGGTGATATTGGTGATAGTGATGATGTTAGTTTAGATGTGATAATAAATAAATCTTACGATAGTATTGCCCTGGCGTAGCAGAAACACAATTTCTAACAGCAATTATCGATGATTTTATAAGGACTCGCTTGTATTACTTATATTGTGTACTGTTTTGATTTGTTTCCAATTTCAATTTATAATGGCGCGGCTTGGCGAAGCGTTTGTTGATTATTAATGAAGAATTGCGTGGTCGAATCCAACAATTTAAATCATAGATACATTTAATATTTAATTAGTGAATATTCGAACTTCGCCTTACTATTCGAACGCCAGAAAAAAAAATTAGGCGTGTCAGGGCGAACAAAATTTTTAGTTGCCGAATTAGACTCTCATCAGAAAAGAACTGAGCACAGTGATTTTCAAACAAAACAGGCTTGCTGACCAAGTAGCCATAATTGATTATATTTACATCAGTGACAGTTTTTTTTTTTAATTACGACTAGACTTAAAATTGATGTAATAATTACGTAAAAATTATTCTTTTGTTTTTTATTCAGTTGTCATGAGAGGTCAATGGGATGGAAAAATACAAAAATAACGTCAGATAGGTGAGGCCGTTCGCTTCGCGTATTATCTGCCCTTTTTACTTAGTGTTCCTTTTGTGTATATTTTACAATACGTATTAATGGTTTTGCCACGAACCTAAAATCTTTTTTTTGAAAGAAAGAAAGAAACACATTTCTTCACGTCCTTATCACAATAGATACAAAACAAAAATAGAAAAAAATATGGAATTACACAGAACATACTCGCATACATAATAATATTGCCCAAATTTAACAAAAGTGAAAAAATAATATAAAATGAGTCAGTGTAGCAGCATAAGACCGTGAAATGAACAGGACTCAGCAAAAATCGAGATACAGAGATTTAAATTGCTCTGATCCCGACACTAGTTTTCAGACCGGCCCGCACTCCTTTATTAATTTGAAGACCTGTCGTGGTCTGAGAGAAGGGTATCTTAAGGTACTTGTTAGCGACGTAAGCGAATAGGCCACGCCCACTCCTCGCAAGAGTGACCCCGTTCAACAATGGTGCAAGAACTCGCGAGGGAGAACAACAGCGGATCGGCACGGACATAGCGATTCCACCAAACTCAAAAAGACGATTTACGTGAAAACTAATGAATTTCCTAGCGTTGTATAAAGTTAATTTGATATGTTTTTAAATAAAGTTTCATAATTCGTAATAATTATAGCCACTAGTATTGTATAAGTTAGGAAAATTAGGGATTTTATGTTTTGTTTAATAGTTCCTCGGCGAAGGAGAGGGACAGCGAGATGTGGGAGCAGGACAACGGTCGCCGCGGCTATAAAAGTCGGCGCTCTGGCGGCCAAACCATCGGCGGTTCATCAGTCTACAAGAAGCTCTCCAAGAAGCAACAACAGCAAGAAAAAAGTGAATAGTATTGTATAGTGAATAGTATTGTATAGTGAATAGTATTGTATAGTGAATAGTATTGTATAGTGAATAGTATTGTATAGTGAATAGTATTGTATAGTGAATAGTATTGTATAGTGAATACTAGTATTGTGAAACGTCGATCATTGTTTCTCGCAAGAATAAACGTCTTGGAACGCGGTATCGGCCTTATAATTCCCGCCAGCGTCCTATGGGTACGATTATTTGAAGGGAATGTGGTGTTCCTAATAATAACAGCGTCTTACTTCTGTCTTACAAACAGAACGTCTATAGGGCACCTTCCACATTCCCAGGAGGACGGACGTTAGAGTCATACGTGGTGTGCGTTAGGTGCACCGCGTATCGAGTGTGATACGTCCACCGTCCGTCCCGCTTGTTGACGGGCTTATTAGCGTCGCGACGCCGATAGTGAAGCACAAGTGAAGTCACGCCATCCGAAGATCCAATATCGAAATGGAACATATTGTTGCGCACCGCGGCAAGGGTGATAATGTTCATCGCGCAATGCAGACGGAAGAATCCAGTCAACGTAGCGCGAAACGTCGACGCACCATGGAAGCCGCAACCGAAGAAATTAAGAAAGAAGATTGAGATGCCCAACAACCTCGACAGAGAAGAAAAGAAGCTCCTGCCGTTAGAACCTGAACACCTAGAGAAGGCTACGCAACTACTGATCAAGAAGAGTCAAGAGGACTGCTTCGAGGAAGAGATCAATGCGCTGCGACAGAAGAAGCCGTTAAGAAACAACAGCCGACTGAAGAAACTTGAAGTTCATCTGGATGACGAGGGCGTCCTGCGTCTGAGCAGCAGGATTAGAAAGCTACCCGCAATGGAAGGAATCGAGAAGTGTCCAGCCGTACTAGACGGGAAGCACCGTATGTGTCGCTTACTGATAGCACACTACCACGAGAAGTTGTATCATGGCAACCACGCGACAGTCATCAATGAACTCAGGCAACGATACTGGATCATCGGCATCACATCGGCAGTCAGAAGCATATCAAGGCAATGTCAATGGTGCACGCTGCGAAAGAAGCTACCGAGACCAATGCCCTGGGGAGACCTGCCCGTCGAGAGGCTGCAACATCATCAGCGTCCCTTCACCTGCACGGCAGTGGATTACTTCGGGCCAATGGAGGTCACCGTGGGAAGGAGGAGGGAGAAGCGATGGGGGGTACTCTTCACCTGTCTGACCACTCGGGCGATACATCTAGAGTTAGCCGCATCACTGAGTTCCAGCTCGACGATAATGGCTTTGCGGAGATTGTCCGCCAGAAGAGGTTCACCGAGCGTCGTGTTCAGCGATAACGGCACGAATTTTATAGGAGCTAACCGAGAACTACAGGAAGAATCAGCGAAACTTCAAGAACGCGAGTTTGAGGTAGAGCTTGAAAAACGAGGCATCAAGTGGAAAAATATACCACCAGGCGCACCGAACATGGGGGGAGCCTGGGAGCGAATGGTGAGGACCGTGAAGACGGCGCTTGCGGCAACGCTGCGTGAAAGGCAACCACCTGAAGAAGTGCTCTACACTCTACTCACTGAGGTAGAACACACAGTAAATTCGCGTCCCCTGACACATATCAACATGGACCCCTGCGATGAAGAAGCACTCACTCCGAATCATTTTTTGATTGGACGATCTAACGGCGCACCGGTATTAGGAGATTTCACCGATAACCACCTGGTGGGCAAGGCGAACTGGAAGACTGTACAGAGGCTAGCAGATTGCTTCTGGCGAAGATGGCTCAAAGAGTATTTGCCAATACTCTCACCGAGAACAGTGAAGGCTCAAGAGGCGCCTACACTACAGGAGGGTGACATCGTGCTGGTGGTAGACTCGACGCTGCCGCGCAACGTATGGCCGAGAGGTGAAATTGTCAAGAGATACACCGGCCCTGATGGAAGAACAAGGATCGTCGATGTCCGGACCGCTGGAGGAATCCTGAGAAGGCCTACATCAAGAGTCATCGTATTGGTCCCTAGCAGCAACGTCGCATACCAAGAAGATGGTGTGGAACACCGGGGGGAGATTGTTAGCGACGTAAGCGAATAGGCCACGCCCACTCCTCGCGAGAGTGACCCCGTTCAACAATGGTGCAAGAACTCGCGAGGGAGAACAACAGCGGATCGGCACGGACATCGCGATTCCACCAAACTCAAAAAGACGATTTACGTGAAAACTAATGAATTTCCTAGCGTTGTATAAAGTTAATTTGATATGTTTTTAAATAAAGTTTCATAATTCGTAATAATTATAGCCACTAGTATTGTATAAGTTAGGAAAATTAGGGATTTTATGTTTTGTTTAATAGTTCCTCGGCGAAGGAGAGGGACAGCGAGATGTGGGAGCAGGACAACGGTCGCCGCGGCTATAAAAGTCGGCGCTCTGGCGGCCAAACCATCGGCGGTTCATCAGTCTACAAGAAGCTCTCCAAGAAGCAACAACAGCAAGAAAAAAGTGAATAGTATTGTATAGTGAATAGTATTGTATAGTGAATAGTATTGTATAGTGAATAGTATTGTATAGTGAATACTAGTATTGTGAAACGTCGATCATTGTTTCTCGCAAGAATAAACGTCTTGGAACGCGGTATCGGCCTTATAATTCCCGCCAGCGTCCTATGGGTACGATTATTTGAAGGGAATGTGGTGTTCCTAATAATAACAGCGTCTTACTTCTGTCTTACAAACAGAACGTCTATAGGGCACCTTCCACATTCCCAGGAGGACGGACGTTAGAGTCATACGTGGTGTGCGTTAGGTGCACCGCGTATCGAGTGTGATACGTCCACCGTCCGTCCCGCTTGTTGACGGGCTTATTAGCGTCGCGACGCCGATAGTGAAGGTTATCTGCGCACGGTGAATATCATTGGGTTGGTAACAGAACGTCGTACCTTTCCGTAAGATTTCAGTCCGTGCGTAGAGTAAGATCCCGACTGAGGGAATTATTAGGTCAGGCGTCGTGTCGTAAAGCCGCGACATATTCTATAGGCGCGTAGTAGTGCGCGTCCATTTTAGTACTTCTAAAACTTTTTTGCTGAAACCGGTATCTCAAGATATTACTTTGAATATAATTAAAAAAACTAAAATCTAATGCACTAGGAGTTGATGGTATCACCGTGAATATGTTGTTAATGACCCTTCCACAAAGTCTGGAAACTATTACCGCGTTGATTAATCTATCGATAACCACAAGTGCATTCCCTGACATCTGGAAACGAGCTTTAATACGACTTCTTCCAAAAATTGTCAATCCTGCTACCGTGACAGACTTACGGCCCATAAGTTTGCTACCCTGTATATCTAAAATATTAGAAAAAGTTGTGTGTCAACAATTAACATCATATCTGGAAAATAATGCTATACTGCCTGACCTTCAATCGGGTTTCAGAAAAGGACGAAGTTCTGCTACTGCCCTATCTGATGTAGTAGGTAATATTTTGGAGGCCCAAGATACAGGTCAGGGGACTATACTCGTCTTATTAGATTATTCCAGGGCTTTTGATACCATAAATACGCCTTTGCTTCTGTCCAAAATGTCGTTTTACGGATTTGACACTAGGACTATAAAATGGTTTCACAGTTACCTCAGTGGACGTTCACAGCAAATTACAATTCAATTAAATGGTCAAAATTGTATGTCCTCTCCGCAGCGGATCACGCGTGGTGTTCCTCAAGGATCGATTTTGGGCCCCGTACTTTTCGCGTTATATACATCAGACATTAGTAATAGTTTCAAACATTGTAAATACCATTTATATGCGGATGACACACAGATTTATAAGTCTTTTAAACCTAGTCATACTGCAGAAGCTATTAATGGACTCCACGAGGATTTGGATAGAGTAGTAAAGTGGTCAGAAAGAAACTGTTTAGTGTTGAATCCATCAAAGACAAAGTTTTTAATTTGCGGAACGAAACAACAGATTCAAAAAATAAATAAATTTGTCCCAACACTGTATATAAAAGGCACGGTATTAGAAAGAGTCGATAAAGCCCGTAATTTAGGAATCATAATTAGTCCTGATCTCAGATTTGAAGATTATATTAATAACATTGTTAAGAACTGCTTTTATAGGTTAAAATTTTGTATAGAATGCGTGAACACATACGTATGGAAGTACGAAAAAGACTATCGGACACCCTAGTACTATCAAAATTTAA
Organism: Luehdorfia chinensis; assembly: GCA_019845155.1. NCBI lineage: Eukaryota > Metazoa > Arthropoda > Insecta > Lepidoptera > Papilionidae > Luehdorfia > Luehdorfia chinensis. The sequence goes on from JAHVAK010000103.1 coordinate 14,583,224, forward strand.
TTATGCTGATACGGTTTATGGACCTTGTTTGCTGTCACGTACCGCACACCTTATTCAACGGGTCCAAAATGCTTGTGCTAGGTTTTGCTTCGATATACCGCCAAGAGGTCACGTAAGCCCATTTCTTGACGACAATGATATTCTTAAAATGGCTGCCAGACGCAAACTTCACTTAGCTTGTGTACTTTTCGGCGTCATACAGACAACAAACCCAAAGTATCTTTTTAATAAGCTAGACTGGTCTCGCGAGCATAGCAAGTATCTCACCCGCGCTTCATCTTATAATAGGCTCCGTGTTCCGCAACATTATTCTTCAGCCTTTCGAGGTTGTTATAAGTATGCAGCCTCCCACTGCTGGAATAATTTACCTCCTCCACTGCGTGACCTAAACACATTAAGCACGTTTAAAAAACGCTTAAAATATCTTCTAATAAACGAACAGAAAGCCATTGCTGGAATAATTTACCTCCTCCACTGCGTGACCTAAACACATTAAGCACGTTTAAAAAACGCTTAAAATATCTTCTAATAAACAAACAGAAAGGCATAAATGCAAGTTAATAAATTACTCCTATTTATGTGTTAAAGAGATATTAGCTATTGATTTTCCGTTTATACGAGTATAATATTTATTATGCTATTACATATTATTATTTATAACAAAAAGCCTATTAAATGTATGTATGGGTAAATATAAATGTGTATGTATATCTATGTATATATATATATATATAATAAATAAATGTATATGTATGGGTATATGTATATGTATAAAACAAATCTGATATTATATTATAATTTTATAATACACACTGTTAAATTTATGACACTTACCAATATTCACGTCACGTCTCACATAGCGTTCAGCACAACTACACAATACGTATCTTCCATTTTCATCAGTTGTTATTATAATAAGTATCTACTCGCTTAATGTCGACACTTACGGCACGGTCTCCTTAAGACCGTCTGGGGCCGACTGAAAATCAGCGTCGCTATCCCGCGGCTTATGCTGAGGCGGTCCTTTACGACACTTCATCTGCTTCGATTTTATATTAATGAATTTTTGTTATACCCTTTATATTCTTTTTATTTATTTTTTTGTTCATTTATTTTCCTTTGTTTTTTTTTATTTTATTCCTATTCTTATTAATTTTGTTTATTTACCTGTTGTATTGTAATTTGTGAATGAAATGAAGTGTCGGAATAAATGTCTTAAATGTCTTAAAAAATGTCTTAAATGTATCTTTACACGAGTTTATTTTAAAACGTTTCTTTTGAAACAGTGGGATTTCTCGTGTACCGTGAGTGCGTTTTTAAGAAAAATTGTACCTGCGCAACATAATCAGCCACCACAAACCGCCGTGTGGTAGCGGCTTAAGAGAATCTACCACCCCGTCTCATCCCGTGGGTGTCATAAAAGTCGACGGAGGGCAAATAAAAACCAGAAGATGGGCAGCAGCATCTTCCTGAAACATCAGAATAAATAACTGCGGTTGCCAACCCGCCTGCCACGCGCGGCAACTATGTCAAAATTCCCCCCAAAATGAGAGCAAAAACTTTCGTAGCAATCTATGGGGAAGCCAATGTTCAGCAGTGGACTAGTGATAGGCTGTATACTGTATTTGCGCGTACACTTGTGGCACTTTAATATCTCCTACGCAGTTGATTGCTCTCGACAGTAGTCGGCAGTTGTCGCGGTAGTGGAAATCGGCTAGGAGAACATCACATCGTTAAGATTGTAATTTTTTTTGTCACGAATTGCATAGAAAGCGTTTCCGCATTTAGTTGAATCAATTTTTTTTTCATTTAAACTTTTATTTAGAATTAATATGGCTAAGCAGAGATAAACATATGAAATTTTCCTCTAGCCAAGCGTCCTGAAGATGTCTGATGCGATATTTTTTGCGTCGGATAATTTATTGGTTTTCAGGTCTGATTATGTCATGAATCTCTGGGTACTGTTAATGCATCGAAAACGAGCTTTAATATTTTCTCTAATAGTCCTCACATTAGCATTTCGCAAATACGTTGGCAAAAAAGAAAACTGTGAAATAAATTGGATAACACAAATGTTATGGGTTATATTGAATTCAATTTTTAACCGTTTTAAAGTAAGACTGCAGTCTGGTCATCCCAACCTTTACATCACATTTAAAAGGCCACCAATTTTAGTAAAACAACACCAATTTCTCCCAAAAAATATTCGCGATTGAAATTAAAAAAAAAAACAACTTAATTTCTATAGAGAAGATGATTGGGTACTATCGCCAGCTTGGGATCATATAATTAAGAATTATAAATCAGAAATCAAGCACACTGCTGTTACGTCGTAACAAGGTTCTAAAAATATAAAATAAGAACGTAAAATGGCTGTGTGGTAGCGGCTTAAGAATAAGAATCTACCACCCCATCTCGTCCCGTGGGTGTCGTAAAAGTCGACAGAGGGAAAATTAAAAGCAGAAGATGGGCAGCAGCATCTTCCTGGAACATCATAATAAATAAACTGCGGTTGCCAACCCGCCTGCCAAGCGTGGCAACTATGGCAAAATCCCCCCAAAATGAGAGCTACAAACTTTTGTTGCACTCTTTGGGGGAGGCCTATGTTCAGCAGTGGACTAATGGTAGGCTGAAATGGTGGTGGTGGAAGAACATAAAAATCATTACACAGAAACAAACAAAATAATTAGTTGTTACAACGAATGGAAACCGCGCGCTTTAACTAGTGATATCATAATGACCATATAAGGTATTCGTTGGTACCGGAAGTCGGATTCTTTCTAGAACATCTGATAACAAACGCCCACAACATAGAAAGATCGAGAAAAAGATACAATAGCGAACAACGGGTCAACTACCCGAAAATGATTCCATTTCGCTCGGTTCGATTATTGCTATCTCAGTAGCACAAGAGTTTTCTAGAATATAAACAATAGTTTAGGGCGTGACTTGCTTCGGTTGAACCGTTCTTTCCATATCCCCTATCTCGTCTCATTCGAAAATTCTAGAAATCTGAGAGTACGCATTGTCGCCTCAGGGAGGAGGTAGGCCGTCCCGATATAAAAAACGAATTCGCGCAGGTAGGAAACAATTTGCGACGCTGGAGAGTTCGCACGACAACTGTACGTAATCAATATTCGTGATTATTTGTTCTCATTTTGAAAAGCAGCAAAATCAATGCTATACTAAAATAAAGAAGAAAATTAAAATGCAGATTGCATCAAATTTCAACCTCCTTGGTAAGTTAACACATGCATACATAAGATTACGACTGTATCCCATAAGGGGTAGTCAGAGACTGGGCACTCACTGCAAAAACAGATGACTGCCACAATCCACGTTTCGCCAAAACAGTATTATGCACTTGTGTGATAGGTGGTGAGCCCATCGCCATCATGCGCTGTTGGGTGCACAGTGCAGTTTAATTCCTTACTCGCCTTTTACGAGATCCATTGGATGAGATGGAGTGGTAGTATTCTTTTATCGAGCCGCCACCACAATAATTAATTCCAATAGGTTTGGTTGCTGTTAACTAATTTTTCGTGTCTGGATTAATTCGATTTCTTCGACCTTTTAATAGTGTGAAAAATTGCTTTGGCTATATATATTTCATAATAGTGGTTAACAACGTGGCGAAATGTGACGGGAGTATTTTGAAATTAGTAAAATATAAACTTAACCTTAAATAATTCCGATAAGTTTTAAATATGTTCATGCGCAATAACGTTTTGAGTACTTTCAGTAATGTGGTTATGTATCAAATAAATATCCGTGCAAACTCACATAAATGTTAAATTGTCATTATGCATATAATGGACGTAATATACCTTGGCTTAAATTGTAATACAAAGCCAGGTCCATCCACAAACATGCTTGCTGTCCACTACCACTTTATATGGCCATCAGTTGATTATTAACTTAGCAAAAAAAAACTTGAACTTGAAAAGTTGTTGCATTAACAGCTAATACACATACCACTTCATAATGCTCTAAAATTTGTATCTGTTGAATATATCAATCATCATTTGTTAGATGGTAAAAAACATAATTTCACGTTGTCACGGCTGCAAATATTATATTTGCACTAAAATATTAGTATTGAATAGTATCAGACCAATGTAATGTAATACTGTATATTAGAATTGTGAGATATAATTTAAATTAATAATCTGTTATAGATATAAGTTTAAATTATGATTCCCTTGTAATGTTTCTGTTTTGCTAATATCAACCAGATAAAAATAACAAGCTAAAGATAACAACTTATTACATTCCCATTATTAATAGAATGCCGGTAGTTGCGTATAAGTAAAATGTAATCTTAACTTTGTACCTCATAGCGTAGTGGAATGGTGTAAACAGTTTGGGGTTTGTTTCTGGGTTGGGTAAATATATTTCTTTTATTTGATTTTCTTCTGATAATTTTTTAATTGCTTCGCGAAAGATGCCGACGCCCACTCCTGGTCTCACCTAGTGCCTGGGTATCGGATCTTTCGCGCCTCAAGTGTGTTTTCGACGCGTTCCAGGAAACTGGGGGTCCACCGTACGGATAGTAAACTACAGGCTGCACGTCCACCGTACGGATAGGAAACTACGAGTTGCAAGTCCTTCGTACGGATTGTGAACTACGGGTTGCACGTCCACCGTACAGATTGTGAACTACGAGCTGCACAGATCGAACAGTCCCAAGATAAGTTCCCAGCGCACATAGGTTTTTAAAGACAGAAGACTCCCCTGTTCTTCGAATCCACACCCGGGTGTAGTTATATCTAGAAAGTTAGAGATCATTTTAATTATTTAATCTAATTTAATTTTTTTTTGTTTTGAGATTTTTTTTTTATTTTACAATAAATAATAGTAAAATTTTTTAGTTGTTCTGAATTGTACCCGCTGTCAGGCGGTCATAACACAGCAAGACTTTAAGACACAGTAAGATCATTTTACGTAGATCGCACCAAAAATAATAATCTAAAGCTGATGGTAGCCCGGATTGCCTATGACATCTGTACATCTGTCACGTCAGTCCTCCCGTGATTAAACAAAGGTACATAGTTGAGAAATTAACTTTTTCACTTATATTTTTTTAATATTATTACTTATTATATAATAAGTGACAAAACGAGCAAAACGTTCACCTGATGGTAAGTGCAACGTGCGCCCACAACAAATGCTGTGTCACCCAGAATATTTCTGTGTGACACCACACTACTCCCGTCACCCTGAGACATCAGTTCTTAAGTCACAAATGCCCAGTGATTACGCTAGCTCACAGTGCCCTTCAAACCGAAACACAGTAATGCTTGCACATATCTGCTTCACAGCAGAATAACTGGCCCTGGGGTGGTACCTACCTAGACGGATTCCTGCATAGGAATCCTACCACCTGTAGCATAGTATGATCCTAAGACTAGGCAGAGCCTGTCACCTGACAAATTTGCAGACACTGCTGAGATATAGGCAATTACCAACAATAAATGTAATTCTAAATATAACATAATTATGCGTAACATTATATAATAATTGGTTAGTGTATGGTATTTATGTGTATTTGTGTCTGTGTGTGCGAGTGGGAGAAAGAGAGAGGGAGACAGTTAAGTTGTATGTGTGCGTGAACTCTAGCCCTATTACGTCTGATTGTGACCGAAATGATCGTCGTACTTGATGATCAGATTGCAATGAGAATCATTCAGTTTCCATACTAATAATATATAGAGGTTAAGCATACGTTCCTCTATAAGTCTTCTATTTCGTTATAAGTTAAAAGTACTGAGCCTATTTCGTATTTTGTTTTTGGCCTCTCGTATAGTGCAGTTTTTAATGTCAATTTTTTTATAGTTAATAGAATCGGGCGTTACTTTGCGGAAATCCATTATAATAAAGGAAAAAAGGTTAATTTGCTAAGATCCGCTTGCAAAATGTAAAATGGTTTGTATTGCCTAGTTTTGAAGAGCACCGCCCGCCCTCCCTCAATAGCGTGCACAAGCAAACTAATGCCGCCACCAGATACCCTCCACCACAACAACACTACACAACAATACACACCACTGAAGTCGAGAACACGACACGTGTTTCACTTCAAAACAAGGCATTATCAAGTGCCCTGTTTTAGCAATAGTCAGCCGCCGAGCTCGGCGGCTCACTATTGGTTTTCTTGTGCGCGCTGTTGAAGGAGGGCGGGCGGTGCTCTTCAAAACTAGGTAATACAAACCATTTAATATTTTGCATGCGGATCTTAACAAATTAACATTCTTTCCTTTGTTACATTTATTATATATCGTCTCGTACATAACAAAAAAAGGATTAAACATTTGATTTTATTATAAATATAGGACTAACACACTTATCTGTGTTATTATATCTCAATAGCAGCGAAGCAGTTTGGCTCACGGCCAAAATATTAAATTCCGTTTAACGTCAGCCATGCATTGTTAAAATTTATTGCGTAAATTTTATGTTTAAATATCTTTTGAGGTATGGCCAAAAACGGCATTGTAGAATTTTTGCATTGTTATGTTGTCATTTAACACACAGAGTCCCATAAAAGGAGTAGGCAGAGGCCTAACACATAGCTAATATTTAATACGTGGCGGGTGGCGAACCATGTCGTGGTCATTTTGGTACGAGTCAAAAATTATCTTTCTCCCCATTGCGTTCCCACGAACAGCACAGTGACAGCGTTGCATATTATGGTGTTATTCTACACGACTAAAGGCTGTCCCTACAATGGCTTAATCGCCTCTTACGATACCTCGGTAAGAAACAGGTAGGGGCTGTTTTACTCTGCCGGATACCTATCGGCTGACGAAACTTAGTGCGATCCCCAGTCGACACCTCTGTGCTGTGCTGATTTAGTTCGCGCTCAGTGGTGAAGGAAAACAGCGTGAGTGAATCTGCATGTTCCTGCATGAGAAATAAAAATATTTCGAAGGCATGTGAAGTCCACCAACCCGCATTGGAGCAGAGTGACGGACTTCCCGGCTCAAAAACCCTATCAGAAATGAGAGGAGGCCTGTGCTCAGCAGTGGGACATTTATGAGCTGTTACTTTACTTTTTTATGTCGAACGGTACTGGATTGGCAACTGGCAACTTCGTTCTGGCAAACACGGTGTTGAACGACCTCCGGCTAGATGAAGCGACAACATGCAAGGTTTTGCGGGAAGTCGTAGCTAAGATGGATGCTGGTGGCTTAGTACCGCGTTTGGTGGCAATCTATTGGGGAGGCCTATGTTCAACAGTGGACAGGTGTGCGCCGAAATGATGATGATGTTATATGCTGTTGTCTAACATAAGCTACGATAAAAATATTTTTTTATTATATTTGTAGGGATTATACATTTAATAAAACTAGTTTTACTGATTTTATTGCGTTTAATTTTTAAATATGAATTATTCCTCAACGTTTTTTTTTTAATTACATAAAGTGATGAAACTAGCAAAACGTTCACCTGATGGTAAGTGCAACGTCTGCCCATAACAAATGCTGTGCCACCCAGAAAATTTGTGTGTAATATTACACTGTACCCATCACCCTGGGACATAGAGTTCTTAAGTCTCATATGCCCAGTGATTACGCTAGCTCACAATGCCCTTAAAACCGAAACACAGTAATGTTTGCACTCTATTGCTTCACGGTAGAATAACTGGCCCTGGGGTGGTACCTACCTAGACGGACTTCTGCATAGGAATCCTACCACCAGTTAAAACGTCGGCTTAGTTTAAAAATGAAACGCTATAAAATCCGTAAAATTAGTTCAATTAATTACCATAAAAATATTTAAATTATACAGTCGTCATGACAATGCTCCATTTTTGAAACGCTTCCCGCGTTAACCGCACTTTACGCTGCAATGGACTGCATACAATTGAATCTAACTGCTCTAGAAATAAACTTTTAAAAATATATTATTATACCCGTACTTCATGGAAATTGCCATTTTACTACTACATTCTGTTTGTGTCTCCTCTTTCCGAACTTCTGTTCATTTGTTTTTATAATCTTCATATACATATACATAGAATTCCGTTACTCGTATATTTTCAGAAACAAAATTGACTTTAGATTGTAAAATAAACTAATTAAATCAATAATAATAAATATAGACCAATATTTACTACCTTTTAATACTAAGAAATGATGTTCTCCTAGCCGATTTCGACCACGGCGACAACTTCCGAATACTGTCGAGAGTCATTAAGTGCGCAGGAGATATAGTGCCACAAGTCTACGCGCAAACACAGAAGCACTCACTCGTCCCAACCTACCCGCGCCCGATGTAACGCTGATGCGATAAGACCGGAGGTAGGCTAGGATGCAGTGTCAAAAACACGGGGACATTCACAACACAACCAGACCCGAAAACCAACAAATTTGTGTTTTTAGCACAAATGTTGGCTCCGGCTGGGAATCGAACTTAGGACCCGCGGCGTAGAAGTCAGGTACTCTGACCACTAGGCCACGCGGTCGTCACTAAGAAATTAAGTGTCGAGGAGAAGATGATACCGCCTACTGGTACCACCAAACGGAATAATATATTGAAGTAGCAATTGCGTATTTAAATAAATTAAAAACAGAAAGGAATAAAAAATATTTCTATAACTTTTGATCTACTATAAAAAAGAAAATTAAAAAAAAATTTTGGAAAATCCAAAAGTGCACGTCTCATGACGCTCATTTAGCTCTTAAGAATAAAAAACGTATTGAGGTTCAAATGTTTCAAGTCATTTCCATTTAAAATGTCAACAATAAGAAAAAAATATTTTTCTTAATAAATACAAGTGCAGGAAACCAGATAAAAGTCTGGACATGATAAAAAAAACCCGGTCTCGATACGTCAATTTTTTCAGGAGTTAGCGTGACCACCCCTAAAATAAATGTCAACCCGCCTGCCAAGCGTGGCAACTATTGCAAAATCCCTCCAAAATTAGAGCTGAAAACTTTTGTAGCAATCTATTGGAGAGGCCTATGTTCAGCAGTAGACTAGTAATAGGTTGAAATTATGATGAGGATGATGACTGGTAGATAATGTCTTAGGCATTAAGTCCGCCTATATACATTATTCAGTGTATGTGAAATTAAATAAATAAATAAAAGTATCACTTACTTTTGGTGCTCTGCATAGGGGAATACTGGTCACCACACATGTATGGTCCTCCCTACCATATTCTATCTACCTACCAAATGCTGTGAAAATGAGAATTTTGAGAAGCATAGCTGGAGTGACTTCAATGGACAAAGTGTGGAACAGCGTGATAAGGGAACGCTTAGATGGTTAGATGGTTTGGACACGTACAGAAGATGCATGAATGAATGAATGAAAGAAGATTGACGACCAGAACAGATTTACGAGACGAGTGTGAATGGTCAAGCCGGTAAGGGTCGACCTAGGCGTATCAACTATAAACGTTAAAAGTACCCGCAACCGACGAGCTTGTATGAAAACGCTAATGAAAGTAGAAGAAGCAAAAGATGTGTGTCAAGGACTAGCTTCCAGTGCCCTTCAGACCGAAACACAGTAATGTTTGCACACTGCTGCTTCACGGCAGAATAACTGGTCTGGAGTGGTACCTACCTAGACGGATCCTGGAAATACTACAACCAATAAACTTTTACTTTCAAGTTCAAAAAGAGGCTATGTACAGTATATTTTTAGGCTGGTTTTGAAAAGAATGACAATGGTGATGTATATTTGTACATTTAATTATTAATGATGTCATTAATCATAGTCATGCATATCTATATTTCCAGTTTTGGAGGACTGTCCGTGTTCGTCTATTAAATGATATAAGTATATTAAATATTCGCCGACCTTCAGTAATTACATTTCCTCCCCCAGCAATTTTAATATATTTTTTTTGAGACGAGCAAAACGTTCACCTGATGGTAAGTGCAACGTTTGCCCATAACAGATGCCGTGTTACTCGGAATATTTCTGTGTAGCACCACACTGCGCCTGTCACCCTGAGACATAAGTTCTTAAGTCTCATATGCCCAGTGATTACGCTAGCTCTCAGTGCCCTTCAGACCGGAACACAGTAATGATTGCACACTACTTTTAACTGGTGCTTTTTTAACTGGTGGTAGGATTTCTATGCAGGAATCCGTCTAGGTAGGTACCACCCCAGGGCCAGTTATTCTGTCGTGAAGCAGTAGTGTTCAAACATTACTGTGTTTTGGTTTGAAGGGCACTGTGAGCTAGCGTAATCACTGGGCATATGATACATAATAACTTGTCTCAGGGTGATGGGCACACTGACACACCATGTCACACATAAATTGTCTGGGTGACACAACATTTGTTATGGGCAGACGTTGCACTTACCATCAGGTGAACGTTTTGCTCGTTTCATCATTTTATCCAATAAAAAAAAACTGCTTCATGGCAGAATTACTAGCCCTGGGGTGGCTACCTAGACGGATTCCTGCACAGCACACAGGCAAAAATTCTCTTCAGCGGTCATTTAAGAAAGAAAGAAAGAAGAAAGAAATTTTTTTATTCAATACTACAACACAACATACATTACAATGTATACAACATAAGTAAACAATAAAATACGACGTATTACATTTACAGACGTACGTTGGGTTGTAGCAACGAAAAGGCTGTCGACTCAGCATAATGCTATGGCAGAGTTGTCACAGCGCTGTTATTCTGTCGATGCCTCAGGTTTAACGAGCAGCTTCCGGATATATTGTTAAAAAAAAATTATACTAACTTTTTATATGAATATAGAAAAAGTAATGTAAGGTAATGATAGAAATAAGATAATGTCAATATAATATAACTGATGTTAGAATTCCTACGTAGGATCCGTCTAGGTAGTGTTATTTCTAAATTGCCTTTGGTATATCAATTACCTTATAAAGTCAGTTGCATTTCTTGAATATCATATGGAAACTAGAATTCGAATAGTACTACTATTGGAGTTCAATTTTTTTTTAAGTTTGTTTTTACAGTTTCAAAATAAATGCTATTATATTATCAGAATATGCGTCAGTTGACTGCACACATCGCATGCCAACTGAATGCAAAATGAAAGTTCATTTACTCTCATAAAAATATCGAGTATCGCTTCAATTGACCCTTCGTAACATTTATCGCCAACGATGTTTGCGAGGCGCTCGATCAGTACTTTTTAATTGGTTCACGTTGACTTTTGCAAATGGCGCATTTTATTATGTTTCTTAATTAAACAGTCTCAATAGTTTCTCTATGATCTTCTTTTGTTTCTTTCGTATCTGTTCGGTGACAATCTAATGAAAGTTAATTTATTTATTTATGTATTTACTAGTACCGTATTATTTATTTATGTATTTACTGGTAGCCGTGGTAGCTCAGGGGCCTTGTGCTCGCCTTTAATTTCAATATAAGCGAGTAACCTGGGTTCGATCCCCGGTGCCAGCACCTCTAAAATTGTTCTACAATTTTAAGTGCTGATTTACCACGTGCTCAGCGGTGAAGGAAAACATCGTGAGGAAACCTGCATGCCCGAGGAATAGAAATATTTCAGGGAACATGTGAAGTCCACGAACCCGCATTGGGGCGGCGCGGCGGACTATTCCCGGCTCCAAAAACCCTCTCAGAAATGAGAGGAGGCCTGTGCTCAGTAGTGGGACATTTATAGGCTGTTACTTTACTTTTTTTTTTAGTACCGTATGTTGTTGAAATTCAACCAATTATGTTTGTAAAGTAACGCTATCGCGTAATGGAAACAACGCTACGTATTTGTTTGCAATTTTTGTTTAATAATTCTTATTATTCATGGTTCTTAGCTCATACAGCCATGAACGTCATCAAAATGGTTTCATTTTATTGGTTAAAGCGTTTCGATCATCAAATCATGTGTATTTTCACTTTAATTTACCTGCCTCAACGACGATGTCCTCACATAATTGACATCTATGACACGATACCTTACGAATGATATACTCCTAAGTTTCATTCCTCTTTATATAATAATTCCTTAAACAGACGTAGGCAGACAATTCATGGATATATGTGGTACCTTGTTACCACTCATAGCACAGGTGTTATAAATTTAGATATTTTCTACACAGATATAACAATAATAAAAATGAGATATTACGTTAACAAAAGCAATTAAGAACCGATTTCACCGTTCGCTTTAGAAACCAAGTTTAATAAAACCACGTTTTACTTAACTGAGTTCACATGTATAATTTGATCTCGATTTTCGTCTAACCGATTTCATCAGCTCCATTTTGGTAGCGTGAAATATCGTCGCAATCTGAAACAAATACTCTTTTAAAGTAATATTTTGAGACATCAATCATCCTGTTTTTATACAGAGGTCACAAAGGTGGTATGCAAACAATACGGAATAAAAATAAATTTTTTAGTTTCATAGTTGTGCAATTGACAATGACAGTTCTCTAAACGCTTTTAACTTTTAAATTTTTGAGTTACATAGTTGTGCAATTGACAATGACAGTTCTCTAAACGCTTTTAACTTTTAAATTTTTGAGTTACATAGTTGTGCAATTGACAATGACAGTTCTCTAAACGCTTTTAACTTTTAAATTTTTGAGTTACATAGTTGTGCAATTGACAATGACAGTTCTCTAAACGCTTTTAACATCGAAAATTGGGCGTTCTGAATTTCAGTCGCGTTTAGCTTTAACTGCGTTCATTTAATGTTGATGAAACGCAAACTGTAGCATTGAACTCTTAAACATCGTTTACTTTGAACCGATCTAGTTTATTTTCAACGGTGAAATCCGCACTTCAACATCATCATCATCATTTCAGCCTTTCACTAGTCCACTTTATCAGGAGGTGGTAGGATTCCTATGCAGGAATCCGTCTAGGTAGGTACCACCAGGGCCAGTTATTCTGCCGTGAAGTAGTGATGTGCAGGCATTGCTGTGTTTCGGTTTGAGGGGCACTGAGAGCTAGCGTAATCACTGGGCATTTGAGACTTAAGAACTGTCAGGGTGACGGGCGCAGTGTGGTGTCGCGGAGAAATGATCTGGGCGACACAGTATTTGTTGTGGGCGGACGTTGCACTTACCATCAGGTGAACGTTTTGCTCGTTTCGTCTCTTTATACAATAAAAAAAAAAACTTCTTAACATAGGCCCCCACCATAAAATGCCCCAAAAGTTTGTAGCTCTCATTTTTAGGGAATTTTGCCATAATTGCCACGCTTGGCTGGAGGGTTGGCAACCGCAGTTTATTTATTCAGATGTTCCTGGAAGATGCTGCTGCCCATCTCCTGGTTTTCGTTTTCCCTCTGTCGACGTTCACAACACCCACAGGATGAGATGGGGTGGAAGATTCAGATCAGATCCACCCTTACTCGAAGTTAATGCAACAATTAGACTTAATTTTTTACGACAGATGCGAAGGCTTTGTGGTCAGAAATGTTATTAGCGAATATAAATTTACATTTTCATTCGACTGTTCAAAAACTAAACGTAATTTGGAATTGTAGCAATTTTGAAAGCAACTCTTACACTATACTTTTAAAAATAAAATAAAAAACATCAGATAAACCATCTAGAACGACGGTACAAAAAGTTCTTAGATACTTAATCATAGCTGATACTTTTCCACGATACAAGTCACGCGAATCTGCAATATACCGATGATCAAACGATATGATACATATCACGATACCATTTTCTCCAATAGCCTCTACAATAATTTACTAATGGACATAAAGATTTGTGAGATTGCGATTTTTTATCAATCGCAATGAAAGACGCCTTAGACACGGGACCCTATTGTCCGTAAACACTACATGTGTTTTAAGATTCGTTCGGGAAGATCATTCCATCATCTGTGGAGCACGAAATATTCTTGACATTTCTATCTAAATCCTCTTTATCAAGAATTGTCAAGTCACTGCGCCAACGAATCCGTTATCATGTATTCGTCGCAGCGAGAGTTGAGGCGAACAACACATTCTTAAGTTTGTATATGTGTGTACATGTATCTGTGTCTCCCAGCGGCTGATTGTAAATAAGGAGTGACCACGATACGGTGGTGCGCAGCAGTCGACAATCACACAAACGATACACCCGTGTTCCAGGGCGGTTCACACCGCCCAGAGTTACCAACACACATGTCAACAGCCCGAATGGAGGCTCGCAGCCTCCCTCGGACGGTCATTAGACGACTTAAAATCATTTTGAGATCTTCTAAATCGCGCAAGCACACAGCGAACGCGATAGTCCGTATTTCGAGATTATTGTAGGAGTTTATTTATGTATTTATGTTTGGGTCAAACCAAACCTGGCACGCGAGCTCCTGGCACGCGGGTCCCGTGAGCACAGTATCCGATGAAGCTGTAAAATCCAAAAAAGGCTAACAGCAATTACATCACCGAAATTATATATCTAACTAAGCGTTACTGCGAAAAATCCCTTGCACGCTCTCGCGCTTGCACGCTTGCACGTTTCCACCGACTGATTTAGCGAAAAAGAGACAACTGTTTCAGTTGATTCCATGATTTCGCTATAGATGTACATGTGCTCGAGTGGGGTTAAACCTTTGTTATAGTTTTTATAGAAATTGTTAGATTTTGTTAATAAGTTGTTATTGTTAAAAACTTTTGTTAAATACGTTATTCTGTTTTTAAATTGTTTTTAATACTACGCTTTTTGATTATCGTGGCGTCATCTTCTAGGAAGAGGTTTTTCTCATTTTCTATACTAATTTATGTGTGATTATAAAGTTAGTAAAAAAAGGATTATTTATTCACTTTGTCGAATATTATGCCATAACATATACAACTAAAAATAAATAAATGACATATAAATTAAGATATGCGAATGTGTACGTGAAAATATATTAATAAATATAACAAAAGTTATTATTAAATTAATAAGCTTAAAACATCCTGTACGTATTTAATGCGTCTGTGTGAATAATGTGTTCGCATCAACTCTCGTTGTGTTGAGTGTACTTGTGTGCTCTGGGTAAAATTTACAATTATTGTAATTATATTTTTTAAATGGTTATAATAGAATTGTATTTAGCCGATAGGTGTCAGTTAGAGTAGAATAGCACCTACCTCTTTCCTGCCGAGGTGTCGTAAGAGGCGACTATGGTATTGTACGGACAGCCTTTGTTCGTGCATAATAACACCGTATATGCAATGATGTTTCGTGTCAAAAAAATTTTTGACACGTACCAAAATGGCGGCGAAGTGGTTCGCCACCCATCACGTCTCGTTTCCCGCAAGGGCGAAGAGTAGGCTACGTGAGTGGCGTCTGCCTACCCCTTATATGGGAAAAAGGCTTGACTGTATGTATCTATGTATTTATTTTATTACTGAAGTAAAACATTGGTCGTGAGTATATTTTTATATAATTCTGTGCATCGTCGTCGTTCGTCGTTTCAGCCTATCACAAGTCCACTGCTGAACATAGGCCTCCCCCATAGATAGCCACAAAAGTTTGTAGCTCTCATATTGGAGGGGTTTTGCCATAGTTGCCACGCTTGGCAGGCGGGCTGGTTCGCGTAAATATGAGAAAAAAAACAAGATTGATAACACTTTTATAATAAAAAAGTAAAAAGAAAAAGTATTCGTCAAGCTTACTCAGCATGTTATCTAACGGGAGGCGCCTGGAAAGGCATTAAAACTTTTTCGTAAAAAAATATATAGGGTAACGCTGCATCACGGTGACCCGACCGCTTAAGTTAGTCGAAGATACGCTGACGGCAAGGTACCGACTTAAGTAACCTTTGTGAAAACGTTTTTTTTGGGACATGCTCACAATTACTGTGACCTATATAAATATTACAACTGATGCCTAGCGGGCGTGAGCTGTGTGTCTGACATGTTTTTTTTTTATGGAATCAATTGACGAGACAACCAAACGTTTACCCGATGGTAAGTGCAACGTCTGCACATAACGAATGCCGTCACCCAGAAAATTTGTATGTGACACTACACTGGTCCTATCAACTTGAGACATAATGAGAGTTCTTAAGTCACATATGCCCAGGGATTACGCTAGCTCTCAGTGCCCTTCAAACGGAAACACAGTTATGTTTGCACAGTACTGTTTCACGGCAAAACAATTGGCCCTTGGATGGTACCTACCACCAGTCGAGAAACTTATATGCATTAGAAATATTTTATTATTCATTAAAATAAAAATAAATAAATTTTAACAAAGAAATTACTCGCTGTAACTTTTTTTTTTTGGAAAATAGACGAGACGAGCAAAACGTTCACCTGATGGTAAGTGCAACGTTTGCTTATAACAAATGCTGCGTCACCCAGAACATTTCTTTGTGACACCACACTGCGCCCGTCACCCTGAGACATCAGTTCTTGAGTCTCATATGCCCAGTGATTGCGCTAGCTCTCAGTGCCCTTCAAACCGAAACACAGTAATGTTTGCACACTACTGCTTCACGGCAGAATATCTGGCCCTGGGGTGGTACCTACCTAGACGGACGACTGGAAATAAATTGGATTTAACAAACACAGGGTGCCGCTAGTGAATAATAATATCTTAAATATCAAACGGCAAATTGATCTGCGCAGAGGAGATACGGGCTCAAACGGAAATTACGCTTTATCCCGCAGGGAATCGAACTATTAATATGTAGTTTGCCGATCGTTTTAATCAGTTGTTCTATTTGTATTGTCCTTTATATTGAATGGTCCGGAGAAATTACATAAACTGTTTTAGACATGGCGAAGTGTTGTACAGAATTATTACCATCATCATCACTTCAGCCTATTACTAGTCCACTGTTGAACATAGGCCTCCCCATAGATTGCACAATAGTTTGTAGCTCTCATTTTAGGATTTTGCCATGGTTGCCACGCTCGGCAGGCGGTTTGACAACCGTAGTTATATATCAAGATGTTCCGGGAGGTTGCTGCTGCCCATCTCCTGGTTTTTATTTTCCCTCTGCCGACTTTTACTGGTGGTAGATTATCGTAAGCCGCTACCACACGGCACGGTACAGAATTGTAGTTTTACCAGTTACAGAATTATACTTCATATAGGTCCGCGAGGATATATATTTTTTTTAATATGACGTGGGAACTATTCGATTTTCCGGGATAAAAAGTATACTATCTCCGTTCCCAGAAGGCAAGCTATCTCCGTTTCAAATTATGTCATGATGGGTTCAGCGACTGAACCTTGAAAAGGTAACACACAGACAGAGGTACAGAGAGGGTTACTTTCGCGTTTTTAATATTAGTATGGATGTTCTCGTCCTTTTCGTCAATATTTTGATTTAATTAATTAATAACGATGGGGAAGCTTCTCCGGTGGCAGCTGCGTACCAAACGCGTACTTGTAGGGCGACTTTACTAGACAGTGAGAGTCTATGTGGTACCACACTGCGCCCGTCACCCTGAGTTACCTGTTCTTAAGTCTTTCTCTCAGTGTTCTCACTGCTCTTCAGACCGAAACACAGTAATGCTTGCATGCTATTGCTTCCCGGCAGAATAACTGGCCGCCAATTCGCCACCACACGGCGTACCCTACCACCAGTAATATATTTAATAATTAATACAAATTGTATTTTAATAGTCTGGTGGCAGTGTATGAAAATCTGCCACCTCATCTCGACCTGTGGGTGTTGTACTCCAGTTCGCGCACACAGTCATCCGAGTTGCCGCCAGGTGTCTGAGGAGCCCGGCAGATGCCTCTTTTGAGTTACCTAGGTTCGATACTTGGTACCGTGTGATGGTAGCTAAAGAAAATTTACCACCCTATCTCATCCCGAGGGTGTCGTAAAAGACGACAGAGGGAAATGAACACCAGGAGATGGGCAGCAGCATCTAAGTGGAACATCGGAATACATAAACTGCGGTCGCCAACCCGCCTGTCAAGCGTGGCAACTATGGCAAAATTCCCCCCCAAAATGAGAGCTACTAACTTGTGTCAATCTATGGGGGAGGCCTATGTTCAACAGTGGACTAGTGATAGGCTGAAATGA
Source organism: Luehdorfia chinensis (assembly GCA_019845155.1). Classification (NCBI taxonomy): domain Eukaryota; kingdom Metazoa; phylum Arthropoda; class Insecta; order Lepidoptera; family Papilionidae; genus Luehdorfia; species Luehdorfia chinensis. The sequence continues at coordinate 14,601,160 of JAHVAK010000103.1, forward strand.
CGATACATAGAATATAACATTATTTTACACTAAGAAACCACGAATTATTTATGTATTTGGAAAACTTACAGATAGCATTATATTAAAGTCAAGTAGAAATAAGAAGGCTATTTAAAAGTTTTCACCGCTAAACATTACACCATTAAAGACATCATTAGTCGGTAGATTAGACAACAGGTATATAAGGAAATAACAAACAAAACACACTCAAACAAGAACAACAGTAACAACATTCTCAGCAAAATAATTGTTTCGCCAAAATAACTTTGAGCTGAGAAACACTGGTATTGAAGAGGTCCAAGTCTATTTACCAGAAACTTCATTGTAGGTTCTACACGCACGTATCAAAAAAGAGTTTGGCCTATATATATTATATTATTGTTTATTAATTTACGGATAGATATCGTTCGAGTAAAATGGGAACGCGTAATTCCTACGTCAGCCGCATACGTCACCCTTCGTCTCAGCTGGACACGGGCAGCTACCTTACCTGTGCAGGTATCCGTCTAGGTAGGTATCATCCCAGGGTCGGTTATTCTGAAGCACTAGTGTGCAAACATTAGTGTTTCGGTTTAAAGGGCACTGTGAGCTAGTGTAATCACTGGGCATATGGAACTTAAGAACTGATGTCTCAGGGGATGGGCGCAGTGTGGTGTCACAAAGAAATGTTCTGGGTGACACACGCATTTGCTATGGGCAGATGTTGCAATTACCAGCAGGTGAACGTTTTGCTCGTTTCATCACTTTATCCAATAAAAAAACCGTCATTATAAAAAATAAAAATAGTCAATCGCTAACGCAGCTACCGTATTCTTTACTTTTCCATATTTGCTCGTTTATATAAAAGTTATGAAATAATTGTTAAGTGTTGCAACGTATAAATATGTACTACTTCCTGTCTTTCTATCTGTATGTGATAATATACAATTTAAAGGATTCGGTGAGTTGATTTATTTCATGCCTTCTCCCGACAAGATACACATGTATATACACCCCTTCGTTACATACGAACTCCGCCAATCCGCGATGGAGCAGTGTGGCTCTCAGAAATGCGAGGAGGCCTGTTCTCAGCAGTGGGACATTTAAATGTTGGTACTTGAGGGGCTCTTCTTTCCTTGTGGAGGAGGCCTATGTTCAACTATTAGCAGCGTGGTGAAGTAGAGTTTTTTTTTATGGTATAAAGTGAAGAAACGAGCAAAACGTTCACCTGATGGTAAGTGCAACGTCCACCCACAACAAATGCTGTGTCACTCAGAACATTTCTGTGTGACACAACACTGCGCCCGTCACCCTGAGACATCAGTACTTAAGTCTCAAATGCCCAGTGATTACGCTAGCTCACAGTGCCCTTCAAACCGAAACTCAGTAATGCTTGCACACTACTGCTTCACGGCAGAATAACTGGCCCTGGGGTGGTACCTACCTAGACGAATTCCTGCATAGGAATCCTACCACCAGTAAAAGTTGTGTGTGTGGATAAAATTTTGACGACCGCGTGGCTCACTATTGCGTCGCGGGTCCTGATTTCGGATCCCAGCTGGAGTCCAACAATTGTGCGAAAACACAAATTGTTGATTTTCGCCACGGGTTGTAACGTAATTGTTACTGTTTCTCTTACATTGCGTACCATTCCACCTCCAACCTTTTCGCTTAAGCGTTACATCTAGCGATGCTGGGCTAGAAACGGGTGTCTGCGCACAATTGTGGCACTATAATATCTCCTGCGCAGTTGATAGCTCCCGACAGTATTCGGAAATTGTCGCCGCGATCGCAATCGGTCAGGAGGAATCTCATCTTCCTTCAGTCAATCAATTTGACAAAATTGATATCGTATCCAAAAACTTTTCCCGATACGACATCGTTCAGTGATTAATGTTAGACAAAAGTTTTTAGTTTATCCAATAGTTTTGGGGCCACAATAGATTAACAAAAACCCGATTCCAACTTTTCTCATTTTCTATGAGTGTAGTTAAAATGTAGTGAGGTCGGACGAAATTACGGTATTTGATCAATGCTCCTGTACAGACGTTCTCTGAACATATCGAAGGGTTATTTTGACTGAAAATATTTTAGGATGATTGAATTATTGTATTAATAACCGCGTCCCAGTGGTTAGATTACTACGCCGCTGTCCCTGAATACGAATCCTTGACGTAGTCAGCATTTGTGATTAAAGATATGGTGTTGGGTGTTAGAGCCTACCTCCGTGATTATCGAAAGGTGGAACTAAATATACCTTCCGATAATATACGAAAATTGTCGCTGTGTTTGAAAACTACCACCAGTAATTGTAAACATTTACTGGTGGTAGGATTCCTATGCGGGAATCCGTCTAGGTAGGTACCACCCCAGGGCCAGTTGTTCTGCCGTGAAGCAGTAGTGCGCAAACATTACTGTGATTCTGTTTGAAGGGCACTGTGAGCTAGCGTAATCACTGGGCATATGAGACTTAAGAACTTATGTCTCAGGATGATGGGCACAGTGTGGTGTCACAGAGAAATTCTCTGGGTGACACAGCATTTCCAAAAAAAATATTGGTTTATTTTATAACACGCTCTCTTTTTTATTCTTCTTAGTGGAGAAAGTGGATGAGACGAATAAAACGTTCACTTTATGGTATGTGCATCGTCTGCCCATGACAAATGCTGTGTCACCCGGAACATTTCTGTGTGGCACCACACTGCGCCGGGTGCAGTTCTAGTCCCATATGCTCAGTAGACTAGCTGACAGTGCCTTTCAAATCGAAACACATTAATGCTTGCACATTACTGCTTTATGGATGAATAACTGGCCCTGCGGTACTTAACATATATAAACATAGTAATCCTACAACCAGTAAAACAAGAAAATAATACAGAAATATCTAAGCCTACCATTATAAATCGGACCATTTCATACAAATTTTCTGATACCTTTGTTGATTTTTTTAATAACAAGGATCTACTTAGAGTTATGTTTCCCGATTCCCAAATAAACAAAACAATCGATTAAAACCCTTGTAAACTATTTCAAGTTAGATTATTCCCCCGAAGGATAACACACAATTTCCGATTCAACCCGCCGTCTGCGTACACAATTCATTGTACCGTTCAGATATTGACTTAGTTTAAGTTTGAAGTTATCATTGGGTTACAAATATTCATTATATTTGAATAAGCGGAAATTGCCGTGGTATATCAGGAGCTGGGCGTTAGCCGAACTTATAAAATGCAAGTGGGAGTTCGTTTCCGCCTGACTGAAAGGTGGCCGAGCGCTGAGGGCGCTTAGCCGAGAACTTTAAAATGGGTAACTAGCGCAAGCCCCGCAAGTGAGGGGACCTCGGCTTGGACTGTTACCCTGTCATGACGTTTTTTTTTATTGCATGAAGTGATGAAACGAGCAAAACGTTCACCTACTGGTAAGTGCAACGGCTGCACATAACAAATGCTGTGCCACCCAGAAAAACTCTGTGTGACACCACACTGTGCTCATCACCCTGAGACATAGGTTCTTAAGTCTCATATGCCCAGTGATTACGCTAGCTCACAGTGCCCTTCAAACCGAAACACAGTAATGTTTGCACACTACTGCTTCACGGTAGAATAACTGACCCTGGGGTGGTACCAACCTAGACGGACTCCTGCATAGGAATCCTACCACCACTTAAACGTGGATTCAATACTTTGTACTGGCATATGTAAACTCACTTACGGTAGGCTATAATGCAGTGGGTTGCTAGGTCACGTAACCTCCACGAGTGCTTGAATGTTGCTGGTCACCTTGATACGTCCAGGGAAACAACAGCATGTAAGGCCGCTGCATCCTGGCCAACATGGAGACATTACCGGTACCGGTACATGTTTATACGGATTCCTATATGGGATCCGTCTATGTAGGTACAGCTGCAGTGCCAGTTATTGTGCCGTGAAGCAGTAGTGTGCAAATATACTGTAATTGCTGGGCGTATGAGATTTGCGAACTGATGTCTCAGGCCGACCACCGCAGTAAGGTTCTACACGGAAATGTTCGGAGTGGAAAAGCAGACGCTGCACTTACCATTAAGTAAACTATTTGCTCGTCCTGTTCTATATATTTATTTATTTTTATTTAATTAAAAAGATAACATCCACCGACTCGTGACCTGCAATCAATATTTTCTTTTAAAAATATAATGAAGTCTTATTTCTTGTTAACACAATTAAATAGCGGACCTACTTAATCCAAAAGACTACTGTTTGTGAATGACGCTTATGATAGTAAATATTTCTCTTTATATGTATGTAAAATTACTGTCAATGAATTGGTAACACATGCTTACTATGCATTCGTAAATTGTATTTGTTTGTATATTAACTTATTGTATGTCAATCTTTTGCTATGCCATGTAATTGTCCTGAAATAATGTTACACTAGAGGCGAGTGAAGCACTGCTGCTCCTCTGCTTTCGGGTTACATTTTTTGCTCCGAAATCCGGTTTCACTGTAAATCAGTGTTGGAGCTAATGCTTCAGTTTTTTGCTGAGTGGGACCATTTTGGCATCACGCAGTTCATTCTCCGATGCGACCACGCTATTCGAAGGAAGTTGATGTGTCAAGTAATATCAAAATTATAATTAGTTATTTATTTATTTTATTATTTGAATTTTGTTTTGCTTTACCGTAGTTTTTATTTATTTGGAATTTCGCTTTTTTAAATTTGCTTATGTTTTTTCTTGTGTGCTCATTTTTTTTTCTCATTGTTATTGTTATATATGTGTTGCCAAATAAATCCATTCTATTCTATTCATTCTATTCATTATAATATAACTGTTAGTTACAAACAATCAACTAATATGGGAATAAAAGTACACATAAAAAGCTAAAACCGTGTTCGAATAAGCCGTGCAATTTGGACTGATTTTATCGCCGATCACCAGTGCTCAGTACACTAATATCATCGTTAATACTGCACGCGTGTGCGCTTTGTTCGACGCTGATAAGAGCTTTGATCGGGAATTATTAGCGAGCCATGAATGTATGATGAGCACTTTACATTTAAGCGAAAGTAATCGACGACAAATTCCAGTACAATAATGTTTTATTCAGACAACATTTCACGCAGTTATTTTTTAATTTAGTACATTTGCTATAAATATGTCGAAGCTGAAGACCCAGGGTTATTTTTGGGGAAGCAGTACTACTGTCCCCATTAGACAAGGGTTCAGTTGTACTGTCCTTCTCTTGATCCATTGCAAAGAAACGCCTTTATATATCACTTACAAATGATTTATTTATTACAGATTTATATTTCTCACAATATTTTACAATTTATTTAAAGTAGTTAGCATAGTAGCTTAACAAACGCTTGCCAAATACACAACCTTCACCGGCAAGCGCTAAAAACACAAGTTAACTAGGTTTTCGTTAACACCCTTTTTATATTACTATTGTACAGGCCAAGCAGCCAAAAATCCTCCCCACCACTCAATATCAATCTTAATATAATTCACAACAGTTCACTGGTAACGCATAGAATGAAGTGTGCCTGACGATAGATTTATAAAAGTTAGCGATATAGGGCACCCCATAAATTTCGATAACCAAATGCTGGTGTGACAAAATAATTTGACTAGGTGACGAAGGAATTAAGATTACATTGTTCAGTGGGTGCTTTCACAGCGAAACCTCAAGTGGCCGATACAAGCCTTTTAAACAAAAACTTTTAACTTGTAACAAAATGAAAGATTTACAAATAAATAATACTAGTGTAATAAAATAATTTAAAAGGCGACGAAGTAGTTAAGATTACGTTGGTAAGGTGCGCTTTCTCAGCGACACCTCTTAACAAAAGTGGCCAATACAAGGCGGTTATTGTAAACTGTTAAATGATTTAAATACATAGGAATTCTTATGTGATAAAAATATTTAAACGGATTGACCACGTCGGTTGAGAGTGCTCTCACGGCGACATATACTTTTGTCGGTAAGTAATAGAGTAGCCTTTTATAATTTTAGATTCGTCGTCGTAGTCGTCGTTTCAGCCTATCAATAGTCCACTGCTGAACATAGGTCTCCCCCATAGATTGCCACAAAAGTTAGTAGCTCTCGTTTTGGGGGGATTTTGCCATAGTTGCCACGCTTGGCAGACGGGTTGGCAACCGCAGTTTATTTATTCAGATGTTCCAGCAAGATGCTGCTGCCCATCTCCTGGTTTTCATTTTCCCTCTGTCGACTTTTACGACACCCACGGGATGAGATGGGGTGGTAGATTCTCTTAGGCCACTACCACACGGCTAATATAACATATAGGTTATAAAAATAAAAAAGGTTTAAAAAAAGTAACATTGCTCAAATTTGAAGCAGGTAGCTTTAAAATTATTTTCCTCGCTATCGTGAGCCCTTACTCCTTATTTTTACCATTCGTTTTGTAAATGAGAAAAGTTGGAATACTTTTTTGTTTCATTATAATGTTTTGTGATTAATACGTTGCGACCCAGACAGTGTCACCCGTAGATTTATATAAAAGCTTGTTTTTTGTGAAGGTGTAGTACTGATGCGAAGATGTTTTAATATATATTTAATTTTAAAACACGTCAAATCTTCTTAATTTTGGTTAAATTTGGTTAACTATGATGAGCAACGCACCTGAGATTCCTTATTGTTTATAGGCGACGGTGATTACTTATGATCGGATGGTTGCCGTAAAGTAGATAGAGGGAAATTTAAACCAGGACATGGGCAGCAGCATCTTCCTGGAACATCTTAATAAATAAACTGCGGTTGCCAACACGCCTGCCAAGCGTGGCAACTATGGCAAAATCCCTCCAATATGAGAGCTAAAAACTTTTGTGGCTATCTATCGGGGAGGCCTATGTTCAGCAGTGGACTTGTGATAGGCTGAAACGGCGACGACGAACCTATATGTTTACTTTTGTGATTACTGCGACCAATACAGGATAAAAGAATGTATAATTATATAAATATGTCCTTACATATGAAATTGGCGTTTTGAATGCGAGTAATATATAAAGTAGTTTTTTTTTTCGTTCAAGCTTTTTTACTTTCCCCGTTTGCTTCAAGTGGATTAAAACAGTTTCATCACTCACAGCGAAGCCTGCAGCTAACTCTGAAGTGGTTTGCGATGGATCCGCTGTCACAATAGCCTTTAATTTTTCATTATCCACTTTGGTCTCCGGCTGTCCGCGGGGCTTGTTCCGAAGGTCGACATTTCCAGATCGAAAACGTTGGAACTAAAAACGTACAGCGTTTTCTTTTGCGACACTAGCGCCATACACATCGTTAATCCTTCGAGCTGTTTCTGCAGCGCTGGTACCACGGTAGAACTCATACTCGCAAATAAAGCGATATTTCAAGTTTTCCGTTGTGCGAGATGAGCGACGCCAAAGAAAAACGGATGAGGGAAAAACCAAATGTATGACTGTTTTCGAAACTCAAATATACCAGCTGAATGGATTTATAAATTTGAATTTGGATTCTCTTAGCCGAAGGGGATATATTTCAGATCAAAGTGGCCAGTACGACTAAACGCCAATTTCATATGTAAGGACCTAATAATATATATATTTTTTTTATTGCATAAAGTGATGAAACGAGCAAAACGTTCACCTGATGCTAAGTGCAACGTCTGCCCATAACAAATGCTGTGCCACCCAGAAAATTTCTGTGTGACACTTAACTGTGCCCATCACCCCGAGACATAGGTTCTTAAGTCTCATATGCCCAGTGATTACGCTAGCTCACAGTGCCCTTCAAACCGAAACACAGTAATGTTTGCACACTACTGCTTCACGGTAGAATAACTGGCCCTGGGGTACCTACCTAGGCGGACTCCTGCATAGGAGTCCTACAACCAGTTAGTAATAATAATAGATTTCATCTACATCTTTTTTATTGTGAAGCCACAATCCACGTTTTCAGTACATGTCTATGAAAGTATAACTTCAGTAAAGCCAAAGCTGCTCGTAAATGTTGTCTTGATTAATCCTGTTTTACTACCCTTGTCTCAAGACAAAGTCTTTGGGGACGTATGTATATTTGTCAATATATTACTGATATCTAACCGATCCTTTGCTTACGAATTAATAAAATATCCCATTCCTTCACCTTATATGCAGTACGGCTCTGAAACTCCCCACGTTGCAATGCGCCTTGAATGTTTTGGAATCAAGTGGCGAATACGGAACTATCCAAATGTTGTCGACCACAAAATCGTTTCCTTTCAATTTCGTTGTGATAGTTCTACCGTTGTGACCGTGCATGGTCGACGGCAAGTGTTCAAAGAGTTATCCACGAAATTTATAGGGCGGAGACCATCACAATCGATGGTCGATGTAACTGCAGAGAATCGTTAACTAGCTAGCACATCGTTAATATAATTCTTCAATTTAAGTGGAAAACCAAAAAAAAATAATACAAAATCCGACCCGGTGGGTGGCGCTGTGATCGTTTTTACTAGTGGTAGGATTACTATGCAGGAATCCGTCTAGGTAGGTACCACCCCGGGGCCAGTTATTCTGCCGTGAAGCAGTAGTATGCAAACATTACTGTGTTTTTCGGTTTGATTGGAACTGAGAGCTAGCGTAATCACTGGGCATATGAGACTTAAGAACTGATATCTCTGGGTGACGCGCGCAGTGTGGTGTCACACGGAAATGTTCTGGGTGACACAGCATTTGTTATGGGCAGACGTTGCACTTACCAGCAGCTGAACATTTTGCTCGTTTCATCGCTTTACACTATAAAAAAAAATTATAAATCCAAATTTTTGAATCGGCAATCTAGCAAATATAATTGGAAGAAAAAAATTAGTAAATTGACTTTATTAATAACCTCTGATTACTTTTGTATTAAATCATAATTAAACGATTGCTAAGTACATTTTAAATAATATCTGTTCAATAGGATTTTTTTAAAAAAAAAAGTAGATTACTTTTACGGTTCAAAATAGATACGAAATTTAACGTGGTATTAGAAAGAAAGGCGACTAATTACGTACTCACAACTTGCGACATACAAAATCGAGCAAACCGACTAAGACCGAACACGGTTAGAGAAGTTAAATTGCATTGCCTGGTTAGTTTTTCAATTCCAACAACGTAATATATTCTGAATGCCTAGAATTAAATCTATCCCGTTTTAATTCTGTGCTTAAAGAGGACGTGTGATAAAGATAAATGTTTTTACAATCTCATCGGTCATAAGTTTTCTGTATATATAAACCTCTGACTCATTTTTTCTTTTTATAATGGGATAGAGTGACGAAACGAGCAAAACGTTCACCTGATGTAAAGTGCATATATGCCATAGCACATGCTATGTCACCCAGAACATTTCTGTGTGACACACCACTGGGCCCTTCACTAAGAAATTATTTACCTCCCAAACTGCAAGACTTATAGACTAGAAATTAGGCCCATACAATATATGCCTTTCCCTACATACGAGTAGATATTCACTAAGAACGAACATTTAATCCTAATTATATTATTCTAAGCATCTATATACTTATATCCCAGACAGGTGAGAAAACTAAAGAGGTACCCTACACAATACATACTACCTTGAGTACTGCGTTAACTGGTGGTACTATGCAGAATTCCGTCTAGGTAGGTACCATCCCAGTGCCAGTTATTCTGTCGTGAAGCAGTAGTGTGCAAACATTACTGTGTTTCTTTTACCCTTCGGTCCAAAAGGCACTGAGAGCTAGCGTAATCACTGGGCAAATGAGACTTAAGAACTTATGTCTCTGGGTGACGAGCGCAGTGTGGTGACACAGAAATAATCTGGATGACACAGCATTTGTTACAGGTAGACGTTACACTTACCATCAGGTGAAAGTTTTGCTCGTTTCGTCACTTTATACAATAAAAAAAAACAAAAGAGTATAAGTTAACTTTAATACTGTTTGAATTTCCCATTCACTTTAGACAAAAGGGTCTGAGATTTAGCTTGGTGACACAATTAGACCCGATTTCACCGATAGCTTTGGAAACCAAGTTTAATAAAACCAGGTTTTACTGAACTTGGTTTCAACAGCTAGAAGATATACTTTACTAGCTTAATGATTTCTTATATTTATATTAACGCGAATACTACATACATTTATACATAAACCAGACCCGAAAACGAATGATTTGTTTTAAAGCTAAACAAATGTTGTTTCAAGTTGAGATTCCCAGGACCTGCGGCTTAGGAGTCAAGTAGATGTCAGTTTGTGTGGATACAAGTTACACACATTCATACATACAGTCACGCCATTTCCCCATATAAGGGATAGGCAGAGCCTGACGTAGCCTATTTTTCGCCCCCTTGGTCAAGAGTCAAAAAATTCTTACTCACCATTGCTTTCCCACGAGCTGTATAGTGACAGCATTGCATATTACGGTGTCATTCTGCTCTAATAAGGGCTGTCCGTGCCTTTGTCGCCTCGATAGGAAAGATGTACTAACCACGTCGCCGCCTTGGTACTAGTCAAAAAATTCGTTCTACCCCATTGCGTTCCCCCGAGCAGTACAGTCACAGATTTGCATATTATGTTATTACACTGCACGAATAAACACTGTCAGTACAATACCTCAGCCGCCTTTCACGACACCTCGTTAGGAAATAGGTAGGTACTATTCTACTCTGCCGGACACCTATCGGTGACAAGTCAAAAGACTCGTAAATGAGAACACAATTAAAAAAAAACATTAAATAAACTGTTTTTGGAAATGGTTGATTTTGTAGTCGTCTAGTAGTGGGAAAGTCACAAGTCTGAATTAACGGTATAATATATTAATGTACAATACAACAAGAAAGTAGATGGTGCAGCGATTGCTTTTCTTGTATCTCCCATTGTCATCGACATATTCATTGAAGACTTTGAGGAGAAAGCCTTCTGTTCTTCTTCATTATATTGTTTTGATGAAACGTGGACTGTGGCAGTCATCTGTTTTTGCAGTGAGTGCCCAGTCTCTGACTACCCCTTATGGGATACAGTCGTGATCTTATGTATGTATGTATATGATCTATCACTGGTCTTTTGTTGAACATAGGCCTCCCCCATTAATTACGATAAAAGTTTGTAGCAGTCATGGTGGGGGGATTTTTGCGTAGTTTGCTCGCTTGGCAAACGGGTTGGCAACCCCAGTTTTATTTATATGTTCCAGGAAGATGCTGCTGCACATCTCCTAGCTTTTATTTTCTCTCCGTCGACTTTTACGACACCCACAGGGTGAGGGGTTTATAGAGTCTCTTAAGCCGCCACCACACGGAAATTATCATATTAACTATTTTACAGTCAGATAAAGCAACTGCATTTTAGACCACGTTAACTTAATAAACAGTAAAATTCAATTTATAATTGAATTAGAGGAAAATAACTCTTTGGCTTTTCTAGATGTTTTAGTAATTCGGAATCTGTGCCATACTGTGTGTAGAAAAAATACACATACTAACAGATACCCGTGCCGTGGTAGCTCAGGGGCTAGGCGCTCGCTTTAAATTTCATTGTACGCGAGTGACCTGGGTTCGATTCCCGGTGCCGGCACCACTAAAATTGTTAATTGCAATTTTAAGTGCTGATTTACCACGTGCTCGGCGGTGAAGGAAAACATCGTGAGGAAACCTGCATGTCTGAGAGATAAAAAAAATATTTCGAAGACACGTGAATTCCGCCAACCCGCATTGGAGCAGCGTGGCGGATTCTTCCTAGCTCCAAAACCCTCTCCTAAATGAGAGGAGGCCTGTGCTCAGCAGTGGGACATTAATAGGCTGAAAATTTTTTTTTTACTTTACTAACAGATACTTAAACGGTGAATCTTACCACCGTCCATCACAGTTAGCATCACGGTTACAGATCTTCTAGTTTGCCATATGTAAGAGAGACTACATTAACAATCTACTCGTAGCTCCCCTGCTTCTTGTACAGGGACATTACACTTGACAGCTGCTAAACAAACAGATAAAAAAATGGCTTATCTTCTTCGGCGGCTTGAAAAATTTTACTGACATAGCTTCTTATAGATAGGACAAACAAGAAGACGCATCAACGCTCCAGGAAGTCTGCAGTTTGTGACCAATTTTTGGGTCACCCCAACTATTAGATTAGATTTTGTAGATCACAAATATATGCAAAAGAACATCGATTAAAGGATAATTTCAATAGAGAAGATGGTTGGGTACTGCCTCCGGCTTTTGATCCTATTATTAATAAAATTAATTCAAAAACCAAACATACCACTGCAAGACTTCAAGATACTTAGTTCATTTTGCGTATATAAACTTGCGTTTATATACGCAAAATGAATTTGCGTTTATTATATATTAAAATTGCGTTTATAAACATAATATTAGCTAATTCCCGAATCTTCGTCCGCGTTGATTTAGGTTTTAAATATCCCGTGGGAACTCTTTAACTTTCCGGGAGATAAAACGTATCCTATGTCCGTTTCCAGGATGCAATTTATTTCTGTGCCGAATTCCGTCAAGATCGAAGCTACGGTTGAGCCTTAAAAAGGTAACAAACAGACAGAGGGACAGAGAGATATACTTTCGCATTTAGAATATTAGTATGGATTTTTCAATACATTTTCATCTTAGTTTATGCTACTTGTCGGTCGATGCTTAGCCAAACGATTCACGGGGAGAGAATGCTTTTAGGCGTTACATAAATAAAGACTAAAAATATAATCTACTTAAAGAAATTATGTCTCGAAGAAATTTTTAAATTGTCAATTAAGGAAGAGGCGTCGCATTGATACGAGTAGATAAGTCACCAAACTCAAGAAAAGGTTTCCACCGTGGGTGCTCAAGAGCTCGTTAATCGATTTTTAAAGAGCTTCCCGTTTCCAAATCGTTGCAACCGATAAGGTACGTACGCGATCCAGCAAGCGACTTGTAATCTTTCATACACGCGCCTGCTTGTGCTTTATGCATTTTAGAACCACGTAGAATATAAATACGTCAGTTGGACGGGGAAAGGCCTCGCATAACTCAATAACTAACTGCCTGGCTTAAGAAATTGTCCCAAACACAGACCTCGATACAAATTTTGGGTATGTTTATAAAATTCAGTAGCGTTGTACAGCTATCGGAATTACCTCCGATGAGTATTAAAGTTTTGAATGGAAGAGAGAGACGAGACGCGGAGATTGTTCACCTGCACCTTGTGTTAAGTACAACGTCTGCCCGGCGTGGCAGGGGGTGGCGCACCACGTCGCCGCCATTTTGGTATGAGCTGAAATTCTTCCTCCCCATTGAGTTTCCATGAGTAGTTAGCCATCGGCAACCATTGGCTTGGCGGAGAGGTACATAGGGTAGGGAATGGGAAGTTGGGAACTATAAGGTTTAGGATACTACTATCTCAGAAGGAGCACAAGGAGACAGCAGATCTTCGGGAGGCCAGGGACTCATGCCCTGTACTCTACCGTATTAGCCGGACGAGGCACCTAGGTGATGTAATCCCTGGCCTAACCATCACAACCCACGGATTTCCGATCAATAATTCGGGCGAATCATCTCCAGATCTTTTAGTAATACGTAACACTGACACCGACAGAGGGAAAATTAAAACCAGAAGATGGGCAGCAGCATCTTCCTGGAACATCAGAATAAATTAACAGTCGTTTTCCACCCCGCCTCCCATGCGTGGCAACTATAGCAAAATTTCCCCCAAACTGAGAGCTACAAACTTTTGTAGCAATCTATGGGGGAGGCTTATGTTCAGCAGTGGTCTAGTGATGGGCTGAAATGATGATGAAGACTGACTCATAGAGATATGAGAGAGACATATAGACAGCAAAGCTATTTTCAATATTTTTTTTGTCTATTGTTATTACTTAAATTAAATTCAAAAGTTTATAAGATAAGCGCTATGCGAATTTGTACTATGTCATAACATTTGTGAAGAAAAAACAATACTTTGAATTGTACACATAGTCAACTATTACAAACTGGGTCAAATTAACTCGTAAATAACAAAAAAGACACGAGGCATGCAATTTCAATAGATGCTATCGATAATCGAGGGTTATAAGCACACTAACATTGCTGGCAGTATTAACGACTCGAACGTGTACTCTATTTCACAGAGTATATACAACCTTTCAAATGTTTTAAAAATAAAAGTATACACTAAAAAGTATTATTATCTATGTTTAAAATAAAAATATTACTTTGTTATCGTATATATTATCATATAATGTGTTTTTATATATGGTACCGTGAGGTAGCGGCTTAAGAGAATCTACCACCCCATCCCATATCGTGGGAGTCGTAAAAGTCGACAGAGGGAAATTAAAACCAGGAGATGGGCAGCAGCATCTTCCTGGAACATCTGATGAATAAACTGCGGTTGCCAACCCGCCTGCCAAGCGTGGCAACTTTGGCAAAATCCCTCCAATATGAGAGCTACAAACTTTTGTCAATCTATGGGGGAGGCCTATGTTCAACAGTGGACTAGTGATTGGCTGGAACGACGACGAAGACGACTCTGAAAAGAATGACGAAATCTTTCTATTTGATTTTACCAAGGCTTCTATTTTTGCTGGTGGTGGGATTCCTATGCAGGAATCCATCTAGGTAGGTACCACCCCAGGGCCAGTTATTCTTCCGTGAAGCAGTAGTAAAAAAAATATAGCGTACCGTGGAGGGCGGATGATGAAGTCTTCCTGATCGATTTCGACTTACGGCTTCGTCTTTTCGATAAAAAATATTCTTTTGTATATTAATTATGTTGTAAACTGCGCGTGATTTGTGTCAAAAGAATTAGCGAAAAATCGGTAACTTCACGTTCCTATCAAATGTAATTATATTTCTTTAAATAGTCCTGGTGGTCAGATTACCTGACTTTTATGCCGTGGGTCCTGGTTTCGAATACCAGCCGGAGTTATTAGTTGTACAAAACCGAATTGTTTGTTTTCGAGTCTGGTTGTGTTGTGCACGTAAAATTTACGCACCCGTATACTGGAGAAATTCTAGAGTCGTTACAATATTAATATTATGGTTGGCGACCGCGTGGCCTAGTGGTCAGAGTACCTGACTTCTAAGCCGCAGGTCCTGGGTTCGAATCCCAGCAGTAGCCAACATTTGTGCTCAAACACAAATTGTTGGTTTTCGGGTCTGGTTGTGTGGTGTTTGTCCCCGTGTTTCTGACACTGCATCCTAGCCTACCTCCGATCTTATCGCATTAGCGTTACATCGGGCGCGGGTAGGTTGGGACGAGTGCGTGTTTGCGCGTACACTTGTGGCACTTTAATATCTCCTGCGCAATTGATAGCTATCGACAGTATTCGGAAGTTGTCGCCGTGGTCGAAAACGGCCAGGAGAATATCACCATCACATCACAATATTATGGTACAAATAGCCGAAGATTTTACTACCATATCGATTATCTATCGTCCACATGGAATCAGGTTTTTTTTAAAAACACCATGGGAGCTCTTCGATTTTCCATAATAAAAAGTATCCTGTGTCTGTAACAGACGAGAGGACGGAGTGAGTTACTTTCGCATTTGTCCATACTAATATTATAAATGCGAAAGTAATTCTCTCAGCCCCTCGGTCTGTTTGTTACCTTTCACGGTTCAACCGCCGAACGCATCTTGACGAAATTTCGCACAGAGATGGCTTGCATCCTGGCGACGGACACGGGATACTTTATACACGGGATATTTGAAAAAACTTTATCCACGCGGACGAAGTCGTCGGCTCGGATGGCGCAGTGGCTAAGCTCTTGGCTTCTGCGTCGCGGGTCGCGGGTTCGATTCCCGCACGGGAAAAATATTTGTATGGCCTACAGATAGTTGTTCCGGGTCTGGGTGGTTTGTGCATGTGGAATTTATGTCTGTAAAACGTACCTACGACACAGGAGAAATCCTACTGTGGGACATCGTTTTTTTTTAAAGAAAAAGAAAAAGAAAAAAGAAAGAAAAAAAAGAAGTTGCGAGCATCAGCTATATATAATATAGAATAGCAGTATATAATAGTAGCTGAAGCCTGCGACTTTGCTATATTCGTCTCCTGGATGCAAGCCATGCTCTGTGCCGAATTGCTTCAAGTTGAGCCGTAAAAAGGTAACAAACATACAGAAGGACAGAGAGAGTTACTTTCGCATTTATAATCTTAATATAGTGTGGGTTTGTTGATTTCAGCTTAGTCTTTAACTTATTTTATATTAAATTAAAGGTTAAATTTTTATATTAAACAAAGACTTCATTAAAAGCGTTATTATAATATTAAGGAATACATAGATGATGATAACCCCTCGGAATGACGTAATCGGCGCCAAGCTATTTCTACATCTTTATAATACTGTTGTCATTGTACATTATTTTAAAAATGACTGAAAAAAATAATTCCGCTGGGTTTCTTACTGGTTCCTCCTAGGACAGAGGCCAGCGAACTAGTGTAGTTTAAAAAAAAGAAAAAAAATGACTTTCAATAAGTATTATGTAAATAATCTATTGAATAAAAAATAATTATTGAATTATTGAAAATAAATATTGAATAAAAAATTTATTCTATTCTGTTTTCATCATGAACGATAACACCGTTATTCTAAGTTATATTTAAAGCTGGTGTTATTTTTGTACTAAACAGGCGGCATCGTAAATTTAACAGCAGGATACAAATTACTTAGTCCGTTCGAACAATGGACCCATCAAAAGTTATTTCACAGCTGAGTGACGTTACAATTCTTGCTGTAATTTATTTTCATTTTTGGAGTGAAATATATATTTCTTGTTTCATTTATTTGTGTAAAAGCTGCTGTGGAAAACAAAATTATATTTATAAAATACCATGCAACACATTCACACTACGATTGCAAAGCCTGGCAACTACGGCAAAGGTCTCCTAAAATGAGAGCTACAAAATTTTGCGGCAATCTATGGTGGATATTTCACCATAGACTGCCGCAAAATTTTGTTCAGCAGTAAATTAGTGATAGGCTGTAGTGATGATGATGATTAAGTGCGTATGACCTATATTAAGTTGAGTGAATTAAGTGTATATGTAAGACCCTAAAACCATGACAATGTTTTTTTTATAGTAGGTACAAATAGAGGAGCCGAGCAAAACGTTCACTTGGTAAGTGCAACGTCCGCCCATAACAAATGCTGTGTCACCGTGAAAATTTCTGTGTGGCGCCACACTACGCCCGTCCCCCTTTTACTTTTTTACAGCGAGCACCTAGCCCCTGAGCTACCACTACTTAAATTTGCCTACAAATAATTACTCAATTAACTCGAAAATTAATTCAATGAATTGCACTTGGCGACCACTAGTACATATTGTTAATTCGGTTTTCTATATGTCACTGTTAATTACAAATACCGTGAATGTCGTTACATGACGTTGCGTATGTATGCGTGGCTATGTCCACGATGTCAATTGCGTAGTACAATAAAGCAGTGCAAAGCTAACGCAAGACTTTGAGGAAAGAATAAATTCACTTCAAAAAACCCGTGTTGATTGACGCATGATTAATTTCTCTGTTTGATTTCTTTTTTTTATTGGATAAAGTTATGAAACGTGCAAAACGTTCACCTGATGGTAAGTGCAACGTCTGCCCATAACAAATGCTGCGTCACCCAGAAAATGTCTGTGTACACTGTGTCCATCACATTGAGTCATCATTTCTTAAGACTCATATGCCCAGTGATTACGCTAGCTCACAGTGCCATTCAAACCGAAACACAGTAATGTTTGCACACTACTGCTTTACGGCGGAATAACTGGCCCTGTGATGACACCTACCTAGACGGATTCCTGCATAGGAATCCTACCACCAGTATACAAATTTACATTCAACAAATTCTCATAATCACTCTGGTGTTAAAACAATACACAACCAGCTATTAAAATGTGCTGTATATAAAAGTGACGTCGAGTGTGGTCACGATAGACGTACTCGTAGTTTGTGAATTTTCAAAAGAAAATAAGCTGAGCGAGCTTCATTTAAACTAACGCTGCCCTAGGGTATATTAACAGCAAGCAGCTTAGCGGAACTATAACGTTAAGCGTTCTTGATTTTACTTTACGTTGCATAATATATTAAAATTTTTAAAATAACTATCGACGTCATAAAATACGCCTCGGGGATTTTTTGGAAGCTCTGTTTTTTATTGGATTATGTAACATAGAGCAAAATGGTCATCTGATATAAAGTGTAACACCCGCCTATAAGAAATGCTGTGTCACCCAGATGATTTCTGTGTGGCACCAAATTGCGGCCGTAGTCCTGAGACATCAGTTCTTAAGTCTATTAGGCCCAATGATTACACACGCTCTCAGTGTCCTTCAGACAAAAACACAGGAATGTTCGCACACTACTGCTTCACGGCAGAACAACTGGCCCTGCGGTGACCTAACAAGGATTCCTGCATTCCTCTATGAATCATGTCGGAGATAAATTAGTATTCTACAGTTCTCGTAAATCAATTAATTTTGCAAATGCAAAGTTTAATTTGCGATAAAACTATTAAGAATATACACCGTTCTTCCACCAAATTCATCATAATTATTTAAAATTAAAGCCAGAAGATGGGCAGCAGCCTGTACCTGGAACATCATTATCATTTCAGCCTAACACAAGCCCACTGCTGAACATTGGCCTCCGCCATAGATCGCCACAAACATTTGTAAGTATAGTTTTGGGAGGATTTTGACATAGTTGCCACGCTTGCCAGGCGGACCGCAGTTTATTTATTCAAATATTCCAGGAAGATGCTGCTGCCCATCTCTAAGTTTTCATTTTCCCTCTGTCTACTTTTACGACACCCACGGGATGCGATGGGGTGGTAGATTCTCTTAAGCCTGTAACATGTATGCAAATAACTGAAACATGGGTACAAATGGGTTGATGGATTTTGATATCATCTATTGGTAAGTGCAACGTTTGCTCATAACATAATATCTACTGGTGATAGGATTCCTATGCAGGAATCACTAGTGTAATTACTGCTCGTATGATATTTAAAACTAATGTAACGCTGGCAGTGTAGTGCCACACAGAAATGTTCTGGGCAGACGTTGCACTTACTATCAGTTAAAAGTTTTACGTGTCTCGTTCCTATAAAAAATGCACTATAACTCGGAAAACGCGAGACGCTTAGCTTCTGCTACAGACAAATATTTTTCCATTATCTATGTAATTAGATGAAATATCTTATGCGAGAATGAATAATTATGTGATTGTTTCTAGACCTTTACAAGTAGTTACCAGATGAGGTAACGATTTACGTAAGGCGGCTGACATACGTAAGACGGCTGACGGTTTGAATACGTGAACTTAGGAGTTACCACTTACTGGTGGCAGGATTCCTATACAGAAATCCATCTAGGTAGGTAACACCCCAGGGCCAGTTATTCTATCGTGAAGTAGTAATGTGCAAGCATTACTGTGTTTCGGTTTTAAGGGCACTGTGAGCTAGCGTAATGACGGGGCATTTGAGACTTAAGAACTGATGTCTCAGGGTGACGGGCGCAGTGTGGTGTCACACAGAAATATTCGGGGTGACACAGCATTTGTTGTGGGCGGACGTTGCACTTACCATCAGGTGAACGTTTTGATCGTTTCGTCACTTTATTAAATAATAATAAAAAAAAGAGTCCTGTGTCCAGCAGTGGACAGTTGCAGGCTCACCATGTATCACTATAAGACATGCAAAGTGGCCTAAAAATGGCACATAATTAAAAAAAAACTTAAAAAATCTATTGAAGTTTGAGTAAGACAAAGATTTACCTCAAAAAAGTTTTAAAACTTTTTAATTTAAATCTTAATTTTACAAAAACCTTTTTTTGGATAACTAATCAAGTTCAATTATCTTAAAAAGTTTGCTTTAGCGAAATGTAAATTCCTTCATCGAAAGGTCGTTATGGGGCGAGCTTCTATCGCCTGTAAAATAAGTTTTAATACGTAACTTTAGGGATTGAAGAGATTTAAAGGTTTACTTTCACGAGATCATGTCGACTCCACGTTGTTTGAAAGAAAGAAAAAAATTATATTATCAGCTGCAATACAAATATTTTTGAACATACATACATACTCGTACATAGAGTCACGCCTCTTTCTCATTGGGGTATACAGAGACCACATCTTTCCAGTTCCTGAGATCTGATACGTTCGCCTACGTCGATCCTTATCGACTTGCCCATTCATACTCGCTTCATAGATCTGTTTCGTCAATCTTATTTCATCATCCTCTTCTATCTGTCTTTGTCACTACATCTTTTACAACACCGCAACGATCACTTATGACGCTGTGTTCCTTGCTTTGTCCATCAAAGTCACACCATGCTTCTCAAACATGCTTATCGAACTTTTCATTTTTGTTGCATTCATTCAAAATATCTTTCACGCTATATATGTAATAATAATATACATAACTACAAAGGTGTTATTCTGTCGGTGCCCTTTACAAAAAACGAATGATCATTGATCTACACAGAAATGTTCTGGACAGACGTTGCACTTACCATCAGGTGAAGGACCCGCTTGTATAGTCATTTTATCCTATGAAAAAACCTGCGGTGTTATATGCAAAATTTAATAATGGAGTGTTTTAGAAAATGAAATTTATTTTTCTACTGTACATATAAGCTTTACTAACTTGATGTCTTCAAATTATATAGAGTATTGTGTCTGAATCAGTTTACTTACAATGAGAACTGAAATGAAAAGAACTGTCATATTTTATGTCATTATTATAGTCGATAGGTGTCTGGCAGAGTAGAATAGCACCTACCCCTTTCCCGGCGACTACGGTACGGACAAGCCTTTACTCGCGCAGAATAACACCATAATATGCAATGCTGTCAATATACTGCTCGTGGGAACGCAATGAAGAGTAAGAATTTCTTTGACTCTTACCAAAATGGTGATGACCCGTCACGTCTTCTTTCCCACGGGGGCGAAAAGTGGGCTACGTGTGTGGCCTTTGACTATCCCTTATATGTAAAAAAGACTTGACTGAATGTATGTACGTATAATATTGGAGGCACGCAACAATTTCAAAGTAAAGAAAGCATTTTGTTTTGAGCTTTTTCTATATTAATCGAAGCGAATACATTTTCTTTTAAAAAATAATTGTTTTACACTATCTGTTATTACAGGAAAGTAAAGTTTGTATTTTCAACTATAAAATAAGTAACACAATAAAGCTTACCACACACATCGCCGGCGTCACATTCACATATGGTATTTAATATCTTAAACGATTAATGTCGAGTTCGCAACACGAATTTTGTCGGCTCGGTTGGCGCAGTGGCTAAGCCCTTGGCTTCTGCGCCGCGGGTCGCGGGTTCGATTCCCGCACGGGACAAATATTTGTATGGCTTACAAATAGTTGTTCCGGGTCTGAGTGATCGTTTTTTTTAAAAAAAAAAAAAAAAAAAGAATTAAGTTACGAGTACCTTATATCTGTTGGATAGTTCTCAGCTCAGCTCAATTCTAAATTATCGGTTTCGAGTATAATATTGTTGGATTAAGTGGCATTGACAAAGATTATTGTACGTTTTATTAAATCTTAAACAACATCATACAATCTTCTTTTTTTAATTTGTAATAATTTCACTGCAGGTATAATTTATATGCTGGAGTCCGACTTGCTCTTCTCCCCACTTTCTTCCATAAAACAATATTTATTATAATAAATGTTTTCTCAAACGATCACATTATTCGCAGTGACATCGTCATAATTTTATCCCGTTCCATGTGAAAGAAAGAAACAAAACTGAAAATACATTGTGACCAATGTAATAAGAATTTATTTGCTAGAACATGGTACATAATTACGATATGATTTGGGTACAACATGTTCTATTGTATCGGCATGCAGAAGCCAATAGTTACAGACAAAAAAAATATAACATGGAGGGGCGAATTAACGACAATTACTTGTTGGCAACATTTTAAAGTTCAATAGCGACAATCTCTACTATGTACTGTTTGAGCACAGACTGGTATGTGATTGACATTGGCAGTTTTAACGAAAATTATTGTTTACATATTTTATTTCATCTCACACTCCTCCGTGCGCAATATGCTTAAAAAAGTTTTCTCTTCAAATCTAAACTAATATTATAAAAAGGAAAGATTTAATTTTTTGTATGTTTGGTTGTAATGATTTAACTCAAAAACTACTGAACCGATTTCAAAAATTCTTTGGCCTATATACAACTACATTACCACCTTCTAGCATGAGTTGTATTTAATTAAAAAAAACGAGATTCCTACGAAAATTGCTATGATGTAACTCAAGGTATCAAAAATTTACTGATAAAAGTCATTATTTGGCGTGCGCTGCAAAAACTACGAGTATTAATGATAAAGAAAATAATGTACTACATTTTCATAGTACTCATCATTACTCATAAAAAAGTCCGGGAGGCTTTATGTCTAACTATTATAGTTAAGTCACAATAACCGCTTTTTGTTCAAAATAGTCTATCAAAACACGGGTAGAATCGAAAGATGATGGCATTCGTATCATGATATTATTCCTTATCCTACAAAATAGTTTCTTAATCAAGATTGATTATGTACATGTAAAGTCCTCTTTAAATTATTCGAATCGGACCTATCGTTTAGAAGTTACGTCGGGTATAAAAATGCTAAAAGTAAGAAAAATGCCGCGGTGTGAGCGAACAGCCCTCCGTTCGCCCGCGCTACCCGCGAATAGACTAAGATCTATTAATTACTTATTAATAATAGCCGCCCGGCTTCATGCAACTTGGGCATCATCAAAGTGCGCGGCTCCCTTTGCGCATCGGTCGAGAGCGGTCGTTTCTTTTGCTACCACGACATCAAATATTGGCTATATTTCATGGCTTATGTTCCCATAAATGAAATATTATTTTGGTAAAATAATGTAATCTTATCTGACCAGCTGCAGAGCCGCCGATGGGAATAGACGCAACAAAGAATGTTAGTGTAAGGAATTGTGATTGTTCTATTTGTCCAAATAAAGTACTAATTTATCTTTTTAATATCAATCTACCCGTGCGAAGCCGGGGCGGATCGCTAGTGTTAATATATAGAAGAAGATTCTTCATTATACTTTATAAAGTAAACATAATAGTAGTGTGTGGTAATATTTTTTTTCATACAGAACTTTTGTCATTATGACCACAGCGATATATGAGTCTCTACTAGATTTACAATTTTCTCCAGCAGCATTCACGATGTAGCGCTTTCGTGAAATCAATGTACGATATTAAGAAAAGGAAAAATTATCTTAAATTTTTCATAGTTAATAGAATCAGGCGTTACTTTGCGGAAATCCATTATAATGAAGAAAAGTAAGTTACTTTGCTAAGATCCGCATGCAAAATATAAAAATGGTGTATATTACCTAGTTTTTTGAAGAGCACCACCCGCCCTCCCTCAGTAGCGTGCACAAGCAAACTAACACCGCCACCAGGTACCCCCCACCAACCACTACAATACTACCACTAGATAATATACACCACTGAAGTCGAAAACACGACACGTGTTTCGCCCCAAAACGAGGCATTGTCAAGCGTCATAGACTCTACGACAGACGGCAGCCGAGAGGGAGGGCGGGCGGTGCTCTTCAAAAAACTAGGTAATATACACCATTTTTATATTTTGCATGCGGATCTTAGCAAAGTAACTTACTTTTCTTCATTAAATTTTTCATTTAAACTTTAACGTTGAATCGATACACTCGCAGAAATTTTACGTCTTATTTGTTAATCGATATTATATGTTTTAGCTTTCTTGATTTACATAAATATTGAAACGAATCCAAATGATTAAGAAAAATAAATCAATCATCACGAAATCAACACACGCTCACATACATACATAGCCTTTTTAGCATATAAGGGGTAGGCGGAGGACCCACATGTAGCTTACTTTTGGAAACGACACGTCGCCTTAAATTTTATAGTGCGGCTCTTAACGACCTAGTACACGGCAACAATTACTCTTTGTTATAAATTCTTATTAAGGTGGTAGATCCTAGAGAATCTACCACCCTATCTGATCCCGTGGGTGTCGTCAAAGTCGACAGTGGGAAAATAAAATCCAGATGTGCATCAACATCATCCTGGACCATCTGAATAAATAAACAGCGGTTGACAACCTGACTGTCAAGGATGGAAACTATAGCAAAATTCCCCCAATATGAAAGCTACAAACTTTTGTGGCAATCTGTCTAATATACGAGTATATCTAATCAATAAATAAGCCTCCTGCTTATGTTCTGCAGTGGACCAGTGATTGGCTGAAATGATGATGATAAATACATCGCACATCTTGAACGCGATAATTCTGCGCATCATATTTCTTCTTTGTAAGTTAGAACATGTTTCTATTGTTAGACAGGATTAATTTACATAGTCTGGTGAACTTTGGCGAAATTTACTTCGTAAGCACTTCCAGCTAAAGCTTATGGCTTAGGGAAGTTAGTTCTAGATAATGGAGCAAGGTTCTATATAACACGTCCTAAGTTTATGGTCGTAGTTATAAAAGTAACATAACTTTTCATATTCTATCAATATCAACAGTCTTTTTATTGGATAAAGTGACGATGCGAGCAAAACGTTCACCTGCTTGTTAGTAAGAAAACGACTGCCTATAACAAATGCTTTGTCGCCTTGAACATTTCTGTGTGACACTACACTACACCCGTCACTCTTAGATATGAAATCTTAAATCTCATATGCCCAGTGATTACAATAGTTCTTCGAAACATAGTAATGTTTCCACACTATTATACACGGCCGAATAATTGGCTCTGGGGTGGTACCTACCTAGACGGATTCCTGCAAAGGAATCTTACCACCAGTAAAAGTCTACTCGTTTTCGCAGTAGGACAACAATTTGTGGAAGGATTTACCATAATCGCCGTATTGGCTGGCGGATTGGCGATTGAAGTATTATACAGAAAGAGTAGAGAGAAGTATTATACGTGTAGCTCTTTAGACTTCTCTCTTGACTGCGTCTGGTTTGAATATTTTAGGTGTGCCATTTTGAGATGACTATTCTGTCATCTCGACAAAATCGACAAAAATCAACCTGTAGAGCAAGCAGGTTTTCGCAGAGGATTCTCTACCATTGACCATATCCAAACCTTGGAGAACGTAATAGAGAAATACAAGGATTTCCAAAGACCTCTTTACTTAGCCTTTATTGATTACCAGAAAGCATTTGATTCTATTTCACACAACTCAATATGGGAGGCTTTGATGGCAAACAACATAGACGGCACCTACTGGAATATAATAAAAAATATATATATGAGAAGTACAAGTAGAGTCAGACTGGAAACAAGCGGTCCTGAAATAAAAATCAGAAGAGGCGTAAAACAAGGTGACCCTCTATTACCCAAAGCTCTTTATTGCAGTATTAGAGATGATATTCAAGAAACTTGAATGGAAAAACCTTGGTATCTTAATAAATGACCAATACCTTAGCCATCAGCGCTTCGCTGATGACATAATTTTATTTTCAGAATCAATTTCACAATTAGAAAATATGATACAACACCTACAGTCAGAAAGCGCACGCGTGGGATTAGAAATGAACCTGCAAAAAACTAAATTGATGACCAACTCCTCAAAATCACCGATAAAGATAAGAAACGAAAACCTAGAATATGTAGATACCTACATATACCTA
Source organism: Luehdorfia chinensis (assembly GCA_019845155.1). Taxonomy (NCBI): domain Eukaryota; kingdom Metazoa; phylum Arthropoda; class Insecta; order Lepidoptera; family Papilionidae; genus Luehdorfia; species Luehdorfia chinensis. Next base: position 14,626,768 of record JAHVAK010000103.1, read on the forward strand.
GGTAAACAAGTCTCATTTCACCGGAACGACAACTTGCTGGAACAAAATACTGGGCTCACAAAGAGATAATGAAAGGAGACATGCCGCTTTCTGTGAAAAAGAAAGTAATAGATAGCGGCATCCTTCCGTGTCTAACATATGGCTCATAAACCTGGACATACACGAAACAGGCAAAAGAAAAAATTAGGATATGTCAAGCCGCCATGGAACGCTCCATATTAGGGATACGAAGGAGAGATAGAGTACGCCACACCAAGATAAGAGAAAGAACAAGACAAATAGATTTCTTACTTCACTCCATGAAACTAAAATGGAAATGGGCAGGTCATGTAGCCAGAACGACGGACATTCGATGGACAAAGCGTACTGTCGTCCTATGGAAAGGACCTAAGGGGAAAAGGAAAAGAGGCAGGCCTTTTAGAAGATGGTCCGACGACATCAAAGATGCAGCTGGAGACGAGTGGCATTCAAAGGCGAAAGATAGAAAACAATGGACAAAGTTGGAGGAGGCCTTTACCCGCAGAGGGGTTCTCATTTAAAAATTAAATAAATATAATAAAAATATAATATAATAATGTAAAAAAAAACTCTAATAATTATATACCTCTAAAGTTAATAATTACTGTAATTGCATGAAAAATGAGAAATAATAAAAGGCTTTATCCATCCATCCATCCATCCATTCTGTCATCTACCGAATGAGATTGCATGATATGAGATTTGCATAAGAACTAATGCTGTGTCACACTAAATATTTCTGTGTGGCACTACACTGCGCTCGTCATTCTGTCTTCTCAAATCTCATCTGCCCAGTAATGAAATGAAAATATTTTATTTTTCGACGTCAGAAATATACATTTCGATTGTCAAACGTCATTTTTTTTACAATCTACCACCGTTTCGTAATGGGGTTCCTCCGACGGAGAAGAAACAGGCGAAAGAAACTCCGTAGGTATCCTCTTTTTTGGAATTTTTTTTTGTCTTAGTCAACAATACATTATAAATAAAGTACAAAGAATAGTCTCATAGAAAACCAAAGCGCGCTATATGACAAGATTAAATAATTTATATATATGATAACTTTTATTGCAAACTCGAGCAGTCAGCCTCCACCAAAAGCACCTGTTCACAAATATGACGCATGTGGCCGCCATCGCCCTCCTCAAACATAATAAAGTGAAGATAATTACACAAACTATCGTGTGTGCCATTCAAACCAAAATATAGTAATGTTTGCACACTTCTCCTGTAACTATAACATTTCTGCATAGGAATTTGGCCACCGGTGTTTAATTTATTCATTAGAAATTGTCTTTATCCTCGGGTTTATTATTTACTAACTAGATGATGCCCGCGACTTTGTCCCCGTAGATATAAGTTTTTTAATATCCCTTAGGGAATTGAATTTCTGGGATGTAAAGTATCCTATGTCCGTCTCCGGGATGCAAGATCCGTGTGTGTCGAATTTCGTTAAACGGTTCAATGGTTTAGCTGTGAAAAGACAACAAACAGACAAGACTCTGACCCTCTGTCTGTAATTTCACTACCTCTGTGAGTTACTTCTAAAACTTCTTCGTTCTGCATCTAAAATATTAGTATGGATGAAAATATCGTGATATTTTTTTTAGATAAGGACCGTGGGGACGTAAGGAAGTGCCTAAGAAGTGAAACTAAAAAAAAATATTGAAATTTGTACAGTAGTTTTGCGCGATGCGCGCACAACGGCAACCCTGTATTATTTTATTTAAGCAAAGGAACGTTGCGGTGTAGTAGAATATGTAGTGACAAAGATAGAGGATAAGGGGTGCGTAGATGGTTTGGACACGTAAAGAGGATGCATGAAACAAGATTGACGAAATAGATTTATGGGGCGATTGTGGGTAAGCCGGTAAATGTCGACGTAGGTGAATGTATCACGATCAGATTGAAGTCGTTTAAGGAAAGGCCACATACAAAGCAACCGACGAGCTTGTATGAAAACACTAACGAAAGTAGAAGAAACGAAAGATGTGTGTCAGGATCATAGCAAATGGAAAGATGTGGTCTCTGCCTACCGCAATGGGAAAAAGGCGTGACTCTACGTAGGCATGTTTGTTTATTTATATAGAGGACTAGCTGTGGCCTGCGGTTTCACTCGCGTAAAAAAGCCGATATACTTTCTTATAGGATTTGGAATTTTGGGACTTAATTTTTTGCGCAGAATCGTAGCCTAAGTTACCCGCTATAATATCAGCTATCTGTCACTGAAAGTCCCTTCAAAATAGGTCCAGCCGTTTCGGAGATTAGCCGGAACAAACAGACAGACAGACAAAAATTTAAGAACTGTTGTTTCTTATACCTTATTTCTTGTACCGTAGATATTTACATAAGCGTTAAGTAAAAATCTGTTATTTTGTTATTACAAACAGACACTTAAATTTTATTTATTTGTATAGCATAATCTATAACAAACTAATAATGACACTAATAAGTGATTATTAGTGTCATTATAAGAGCGAGAAGAGTATTAGAAAGAGTAGAGAGAAATATCCAATAACTCCATATTCAGCAAGAACTACGTTATGAGGCATTCAAAAATATTACAATCTTGCAGAAGTTTAATGTTGCTTACTTCTTTGTAGTTTTTGGTAAAATCTATTTTATATTCAACAAATTTTACGTTACACACGGTCCACGGTTTAAGAGCGATGCTTAAATATTTCAGAGAAAACTCGCTGCGAAAAAAGAATACACGAACATTGTCCATGCTTTAGAACTAAATGTGTTGTACAACTACTGTGTCGCAGTTTGCTGTTTATGCTCCGGCATCGGTTTTTCTCTTATCGACAGGAAAATAGACTTTAAGGTTTAAAATACTCGCGGATTTCTTCGCGTAGTACTCTCGTAACAGTTGTGAATGGTAAGATAATATTACGAAGTAATTACTAAATTGCGTCTCGGAAGGACCTATGAGAAACTTAGCAAATTTCATATCAATCGCTTTAGTAGTCTTCAAATTATAACTAAAATTGTATCTGTAGAAATTTATTTCTACAGATACAATTTATTACAACAGAGTTTTCATACATATAATAGCCAGTGAACTTGCTTCAGAGCATACGTCGTTCAAAGTAAATATTACAAATTGACACTAATTTTATCTTTTTTAATCTACTACTAGCGATTCGCCCCGGATTCGCACGGGCAGATAGATGTAGAAAGATCAATTAGTACTTTGTTTGGACAGATAAAACAACAACAATTCCATACACTAGCATTTGTTGTAGCGACTATTCTCGCGGCTCTGCAGATGCAGGTAAGTTCAGGTTATTTTACCAAAATAATGTTTTATTTATGGGAACATAAGCCACTAAATGTAAGTGGCTTAAAGATTCCTTGTAAACAATATTTGATGTTGTGGTAACATAATAAAACGACCGCTCTCTACCGCTGCGCAAAGACAGCAGCGCACCTCGGTGATGCCCAAGTCGCATGCAGCCGAGCGACGGCGCGGCTTTCGAGAGACACCGCCGCTGTATTTTTAAGTATTTCAAAGTTTGAAATAAAAAATTATATAATTAAAATAACAAACTACTATTCGATTGCTTCTAGTTTACAAAAAATAAAATATGAAGGTAGTTGATGTAGGATCAATAGTTTTCGCAGCGCACTTCAAATAAAGAATTTTATTAGTAAATTTTTGATACCCTCGAGTTAGATTATAGCAAGTTTCGTAGAGATCTCATTTTTTTTAAATAAAATACAGCCCATGTTTGTCGCTGATAATGTAGCTGTCTTTCGGCACAGTTTTGTGCATGTGAAATGTCTGTAAAAAAAACTCACCCACGGTACAGGAGAAATCCTAGTGTGTGGCATCGATTTTCTTCAAAATAAAATAACAGTACAATATAAGCCGTGGTAGCTCAGGGGCCTGGTGCTCGCCTTTAATTTCATAGTAAGCGAGTAACCTGGGCTCGATCCCCGGTGCCAGAACCTCTAATATTGTTGTACAATTTTAAGTGCTGATTTACCACGTGCTTAGCGGTGAAGGAAAACATCGTGAGGAAACCTGCATGTTCGAGTAATAGAAATATTTTCGAGGACATGTGAAGCCCGCCAACCCGCATTGGAGCAGCGTGGCGGATTCTTCCTAGCTCCAAAACCCTCTCAGAAATGAGAGGAGGCCTGTGCTCAACAGTGGGACATTTATAGGCTGAAACTTTACTTTTTACTTTTAAATAAATAAAATATAAAGCCTTGCCATTATTCACAATCTTTCTTTCGTGGCAATTGCTAGTCTAGTTGTTGTTAGTAGTCTATTTAAAATTTTAAAGTGACAGGCTATAAATGCCCTACTGCTGAGCACAGGTCTCCTCCCATTTTTGAGAGCTTTCGGGGCGGACTTCACGTGTCTTCGAAATATTTTAATTCCTCAATCGTGCAGGTTTCCTTGCGATGTTTTCTTTCATCGCTGAGCACGTGGTATATTAGCACTTAATCATCATCATTACAGCACTGCTAAACATAGACCTCCCCCATATTATATTGCTACAAGACGCGTAAATTTGTAGCTTTATTCGGGGGGATTTTGCCGTAGTTGGCACGCTTGGCAACCGCAGTTTATGTTCCAGGATGCTGCCGCCCATATTCTGGTTTTAATTTTTCCCTCTGTCGACTTTTACAAGACCCACGGGTTGAGATGGGGTCGTAGATTCTCTTACGCCGCCACCACCCTTAATACCAGCGCATAATTTCAGAACAATTTTAGATGCACTGGGGTTCGAACTCAGGACGCTCGCGTATTTATGGCGAGAGCCAGGTCCCCTGAGCTATCGCGGTTCTGCGAAAAATTGTAAACGAGCGTAAATAAAATATTAGATTACGTCGCACAATCAGCAAAATGGACGTCCCTTGAAATACGATTGGCAGGAAAACAGGGTAATTTAATATCAAATACTTTTTTATTTTGATGTTGATTTCCTTGGATATTTTCTGTTTAATTTCTTTATATGTTTTTCTATTGTTTGTAAGTCATAAGTTTTTGTTAATACGATTAACTAAGTACTAAAAATACTAATTCTTACTTAGACACTAAGATAAAACACTATTATGAAGCAACAAAAGAAATGAAATGTGTGATACATGTGTGAGAAATCCTTACATAACATATTCATCACAGAAGTCGGTTTAGTACCGGATTGTTTTTTTTTTTGAATAATGTGACTAGACGAGCAAAACGTTCACCTGATGGTAAGTGCGTAGACGAGCAAAACGTTCACCTGATGGTAAGTGCGTCTTCCCGCGTGGCGGTATTAGTTTAAAAACTCAAACGAATATTAGGTATTTTTAAGTTTGCTAGCGAATCTTAGAAAAGTGTCTTTCTTTCTTTCATTGTAATGAAATACCGCAAAGTAAAGTCTGATTCCATTAACTAATTCATTGACAGTCTATAGCAGAGGCTTATGTTCAGCAGTGAACAGGTGTTTAGCTGTACACTGAGAAAGCGTGGTTACTAAAGTAAGTTGACTTAACGTCATTCGCAAATTCGGCGGCTATTAAGACAGTTTATTTTGCATATGTTCGTAGCATTTTGGAATACGCTAGTCCAATATGATCTCCACATTATGTTACATATATAAATCGCATAGAAAGTATTCAAAGAATTCTCGTTAATCACTTGAATTACGAGTATCGTTACCGGAAAAATCCAAATACATATGAGGATGGTTGTACTGAATATGGTTTGTTAACTCTACAACAGAGGCGAACAATTTTGGACATGTGCCTGCTTTATGACATTGTGCACAGCAATTTGGACTGCCCAGAGATAATCTCATCGATTGCTTACCGTGTCCCCTCGTATCGTACACGTCACACAGCTTTTTTGCACACACCACATCACTACACAAACTACGCACAAAATTCAGTTTTCTCTCGAATCGTTCGCACATATAATGCTACTTTTAAACAAATTGATTTCTTTGCGTGTATAAGATCAAAATTTAAAGCAGAAGTTATTAATACAATAGTCCATAAAGGTGGACTATTGCATTAATAACACATTTATGAACGTATATTTAATGTGTATGTATGTATATGTAGGGAATTTTCATGTGGAGTGGAAGGTTGACAATAACCCTCAATTTTTATTTGTTTGTTTTTTGCATAGTTACAAACAGATTTGGCACGTTTACTTTCTTTTGTATTTTTATTAACTAATGCTGTTAAATAAGGAAAACCTGTCATTAGCCTTACTTTTGTTATAACACTGTTACGTATATGTTTGTATTTTCGCTGTTGGTTTTCTTAATAAATAAATAAATAAAAATGATGATGTTCTCCTAGCCGATTTCGACCACGGCGACAACTTCCGACTACTGTCGAGAGCCATCAACTGCGCAGGAGATATTATAGTGTCACAAGTGTACGCGCAAACACAGAGGCACTCACTCGTCCCAACCTACCCGCGCCCGATGTAACGCTGATGCGATAAGATCGGAGGTAGGCTAGGATGCAGTGTCAGAAACACGGGGACAATCACAACACAACCAGACCCGAAAACCAACAATTTATGCTTTAGCACAAATGTTGGCTCCGGCTGGGATTCGAACCCAGGTCCCGCGGCTTAGAAGACAGGTACTCTGACCACTGAGCCACGCGGTCGTCGCGCGTGGCTCATAAATAAAAATAAAACATGTTGAAAGTCAGACAAGGATTTCATAATCCAATTTTAAATAAAGGTGTTAGAATGATTAAGCCACATGCCTCCCCCATAGATTAAACTCAGCAGTCGACAGTGAAAAGATGATAATGATGATGATAATATTTACACTTTTTTATATTGTTAAATATTGCTGCGTATATTGCCATGTAACATGTAGTAAATACGACCACGTTAGTCAGTTTATTAAGGCACGTAGTCCTCGCAGCAACAGACGTGTCGAAAGTTACGTGACTTAAAAGTAGTATAAAATGTGCCACATTGTACGTCTATACGACAAGTAATACTTTATAATAAAGCCTCAGTATTTGTGTCATTTAAATCTTGACGACAATTAACAGCGACTATAATAATACATTTCTTTAAATGGATACCAGTAAGACGAGCTGTGGTCAGGTTCGTACGCTACTTGTGACACGTCACACAAGGCTTACCCGATACATCCGCGTGTAGTTCTCACTGCCCAGAGTAACCGACACACAAGTCGAACGGAAATCCGACCCCCCCCCCCCCTCGGACGGTCATTATTTCTCATAAGAAAACATCGATCTCGTGAGGCACGTCCGACACGAGAGTGATTATCGAAATTATAATTACACGTGTAATGAAGCGTATAGTCAGTTCGCGTTAAGATAATAGTGAGTCATCAGTGCAACTACTGGGTAAGGTTGTGTTCGCAGTGGAGTAAGAATTCAAACATTTAAAAAAAAAATTATGTTCAATGGAAACAAATTGTTTTAAAATTACTTAAATCACTAATCCGTATCACTTATCATTACTTAATCTCATTACTTAAATCACTAATAAAGGCTATCTGTACATCACCTAAGTCGCTTCTTGACAGCTCGGTAGGAAAGAGGTAGATACTATTCTAATCTGCCGGACACCTATCGGTTTTTCATGCTTATTAATTTCACGCGATGTTTTTCTAATACTTGTCCATGTAATGAGAGCGTAGGAAAATCTGCCATTCCATTTGATCCATTGTACGATACCCAAATTTCGATTAAAGGAGATGTCAAAAAGAATAGAGGAGGCAGATGGAAAAAAAATATATGCCAGACGCTAATTACTTAGACCCGTGACGGGCAGCAGCGCCTAAGATCCGAGAGAAAGCTATCGCCAATAAGCCCCGAGAGACAGCGATAGCTACGAATCCTCTCTAATTGGGAGAAGCCTTCATTTGCTGTGAACTGTGTACACTAGTGTGGTCAAACTAGCAAGCGGCTCGCCAGATTGTAAGTGATCACAGCCACAGAAGAATGCAGGAATTGTAAACATGATATTTGAATAAAAATATGCAAAAGTATATTGATGATTTAATGATGATTTTAAAAGGTCACATCAAAAGTACCCGCAACCGACGAGCGTGTGTGAAAACGCTAATGGAAGTAGAAGAAGCTAAAGATGTGTGTCAGGAGGTCTTAGCAAGTGGAAACATGTGGTCTCTGCCTACCCAAATGAGAAAGAGGCGTGAATGTATGTATGTATGTATGTTCAGACTTTATTGTTCAGGATTTACTTTGTAATACAATTTTAAATATCAAATATTTTGTACAATCTACATTACATTTAACGACTATTGTAATATTTCTACTAAACTATTTATTTTATAGGCTTTACTTGTGACAAGATTACCGCCGGAGTATAGGCACACATAAATTTGCACGCTACTCTGAAGCCAGTTTGTAGATCGCTAAGCTACGAACCGTCTTGTGTGGCAGTTGCAGTAGAAGGATGCAAGGCTGTGTATTTAGGAGATAAATTCTATTCTAGAGACATGGGACACACTGCTGCAAAGAAAGAAAATCAAATTGTTACAGGACATTTATTTCACGATAACCTATTATGCCGAAGTTTGGAACCCATATATTAGCATTTTTGTCACGCAAAAAGGGCAGCCTTCCTTTGAACTCTCTCTCTCTCTCTCTCCGTCTCTCTCTAATTTTATTACATTATATTTTATCATGTTTTCAAAGCAAAAATGTGAAGTAGGCATTTCAATCTATAAATTTCATTTAGTATGTTATAAAAATATTGATTAATTATAAATTAAACATAAATAATATTTACACGTTTTAATTTTTTTTTTCCTTTTAAAAAACGAAGCCCCACAGTAGGATTTTCTCCTGTATCGTGGGTGCGCTTTACAAACATACATTTCACATGCACAACACAACCAGACCCGAAAAGCAACAATTTGTATTTTTTAAATGAAACTAAGTTTACGGATTTTATCGCGTTTAATTTATTACTATTTATAACCCGACGTTTCGAGTGCTTTACAGCACCCATGGTCACAATTTGTATTTTTACACAAATGTTACCTCCGGCTGGGAATCGAACCCAGGACCGGTGGCGCAGAAGTCAGGTACCCTAACCACTACGCCACGCGGTCGACGAATTGAGGTTATACAACTGACCGCGTACAGTGCTTGCTGCTCGAATCTCGATACTAGCGAGTTTCGCCTCTATAAGACTTGCATAAGACCCGTAATGGACTATGCTTGGGACGCTTTCGCTCACGCGACGGGCAATCAATTAAAGAAGTTACAGAGCGTTCAAAATCGATTCTTGCGAACTGCCACCGGAGCCGGTTGGTATCAACGCCATGTAGATCTTCACAGCGACTGTGAAATGCCCTTAATCTCTGAACACTTCAGAGAATTATCACGGCGGTTTTTCGAAAAAGACGCGGTTCATTCAAACCCGCTGGTGGTTAAAGCAGCAAATTACCGACCAAACAGAAACGCGACCGAACGCAAACGTCGCCCGCGAAACATGCTAGACGACACGGACGTCTCAGCTCTTCCTGACCACGATACCGTCAGTCACGATCCAGGCCACACTGTACACACAGTCAATAGCTTTAATATAACACGCACCACGACGCGCGACCGCCGTAGAGAGCGGCGCGCAATAGTCAATAATCACACCGCGTAAACACGATTCACTCGTGTACCAGGGCGGTTCTCACAGCCCAGAATTACCGACACACAAGTCAACATTCCGAATGGACGCGCGCAGCCTCCCTCAGACGGTCATTAGACGACTTAAAATATTTAAGATTTTCGAAATCGCGAAAGCACGAAGCGAACGCGACATAGTCCGAAATTCGTGGATTTTGTAGGAGTTTTTATTTGTTTATTTATGTTTGGGTCAAACCAAACCTGGCACGCGGGCCCCTGGCCCGCGAGCACAGTATCCGATAATGCTGTATAAGCCGAGAAGGCTGACAGCAATTACATTACCGAAATATATATACTCGCCCGCACACACACGTACAACTGTATATAATAGAAAGAGGCAGAGAGAAAGAGAAAGAAAGGGAAAGTTCGCCCGGAGGATGCATAACGCTTTTTCCTTACGTGACGATTTCTGACAGTTCACTCTACTGTTAGCCGCGTAAAAGAACTTCGTTCCAAAAAAGATGGTCAATAATCTAAATTTAGTATATAAAACATATTTCACATTAAATTTAACAATCGGTCTGTGTGTCACACGACAGGCTTTTCTTGAAAGCCTGATAGAGCCGTTGTTTAACGGGATATCTGTTTAATGCACTAATATACTCAGCCAGTTTACTGTTAGCGCATTATTACTCAAATTGAAGAGTAATACATCTCACCTTCCATCAAATGCAGCCGGCTTAAACAGAGTATGCTAGCGTTAAAAGCGATGCGGTACGGTAAGTGTATTTATGCTTAGGTACGAGTACTTATTGCTTATGCTGACGATACTAAGCCGCAGAATGCGTGGCCTAGTGGACAGAGTACCTGACTTCTACGCCGCGGGTCCCGGGTTCGAATCCCAGCCGGAGCCAACATTTGTGCTAAAACACGAATTGTTGGTTTCCGGGTCTGGTTGTGTTGTGTTTGTGTCCGTGTTTCTGACACTGCATCCTAGCCTACCTCCGATCTTATCGCATCAGCGTTACATCGGGCGCGGGTAGGTTGGGACGAGTGAGTGCCTCTGTGTTTGCGCGTACACTTGTGGCACTATAATATCTCCGGCGCAGTTGATGGCTCTCGACATTCGGATTCGGAAGTTGTCGCCGTGGTCGAAATCGGCTAGGAGAACACCATCATCACTAAGCCGCAGTTTCCGCTTAGGAGTTGCAATAAAACGTGCGCGATCACGTAGCTTAGTAGTCAGAATACCTGATTTCTCGATTCCCTGATTGACTCGTTTCCCAGTTGGGGCCAACATTTGTGCCAAAGCACAAATCGCTGGTTTTCGGATGTGGTTTATTAATTGTTTTTTTATACTCTTAATTGCACACATTAAAGGAAAATTAATTGACATGGTAACCATATTTGTAAAATAGGGGGTCTTATCGCTAAACAGCGATCTCTTCCAGGCAAACCTTCGATAAAAGTAGATTAAATTAAAAATAGCAAAAAGGAGGTGTGCACAGAAGATGTTAATAGAAGAAAAAAAATTGTGAAGAAGTTGTGTTGTGCGTGTAAAATGTATGTCTGTAAAACAATCTTACTGATGCCTTCCTAGTCGATTTTGACGAGATTTATCTGTCGTCATTCCTTGTCGGAATTATGTACATACTTTCAAATTGTCACGCCGTTGTCCCAGATAAGGGGTAGGCAGAGGCCACACACGTAGCCGTATTTTCGCCCCCGGGAGAGACGAGACGTCACGTGTGGCGAACCACGTCGCCATATTGGTATGAGTCAAACCAATCTTACTTGCATTCCCACGAGCAGTACAGTGACAGCTTTGCATATTACGGTATTTGTCTGCACAAACCAAGGCTGTCCGTACAATACCTTAGTCGCCTCTAACGACAACTCGGTAGAAAAGAGGTAAGCGCTATTCTACTCTGTCGGACACCTATCGGCAAATAGGACACCTTGTCCGAATTAACGCTTGCATAATGAGTTTTGACGACTTTACCATCGTTAGAGCACCTGACTTCTAAATAGACTATAAGCTACCGCAGGTCCTGGGTTCGAAACCCAGCCAACATTTGATGTAACAATGGCATACATTGTTTATTTTCGGGTCTGCTTGTGTTTTAATTGTTCCCGTGTGTCCGAAACTACATGATAGCCTACCTCCAATAAAAAAATATTGTGTGAGTTATAGGAACATTTCAAACACTCGATCTGGTTGTGAATGGTGGGAACACATACATTACCTATGTTTAATGAAGTATTACTGCTGGTAGGATTCCTATGCTGGAATCGGTCTACGTAGGTACCACCCCATGACCAGTTATTCTGCAGTGAAGCATTAGTGTACAAACATGACTGTGTTTCGGTTTGAAGGGCACTGTGAGCTAGCGTAATCACTGGGCATATGAGACTTAAGAATTGACGTCTCAGGGTGATGGGCGCATTGTGGTGTCACAAAGGAATGTTCCGGTGCCACAGCATTTGCTATGGCAGACGCTGCACTTCCAATCAGGTTAACGTTTTGCTCCTTTCATCACTTTTACCAATAAAAAAAAGATATTGGTGTACCTGTGTCATTACGCCTAAGGACCATAATGGCATAATTGTAATTCATAATAGAAGTGTATGTCTATGCAGGAATCCGTCTAGGTAGGTACCACCCCAGGGCCAGTTATTCTGCCGTGAAGCAGTAGTGTGCAAACATTACCGTGTTTCGGTTTGAAGGGCACTGAGAGCTAGCGCAATCAGTGGGCATATGAGACTTAAGAACTGATGTCTCAGGGTGACGAGCACATTGTGGTGTCACCCAGAACTTCTGGGTGACACAGCATTGTTATGGACAGACGTTGCACTTACCATCAGGTGAACGTTTTGCTCGTTTCGTCATCTTATCCCATAAAAAAAACTTATCATTGAATAGTTTCTCTATTCCAAAGATTGGCGTTTGGAAGCTGACCGCCAATTTATATTAACAATTTCATGCTCAGCTTTGAATACGACTTCAATATCGCCTTTGCGCTTGACATTCCAGACCGACTTGAATTATATATATATATATATATTCCACCAATGCGACAAGCATAATTCATTTCAATTCGAACTCACGTTTATCCCTTTGTCTCGTATGTCGTAGGAATCGCGAAATCCTTTGTGAAATGAAACTTAGAGGATGACGCCGGCCTCCCTTTTGTATCATTGTATGACAAATCCTTCCTCTCGTTATAAGTTCGACTGCATGCCGTCTTTCCTGTGATATTCACATAAGCACTCTCTATCTCGTCTCGAGTGGAGATTACTTGCAATTGAATTTTTACCAACCTTAAATTCTTAAACCTGTGATGTGATGTCTCAGGATGACGGGCGCATTGTAGTAACACACAGAAATTTTCTGTGTAACACAGCATTTGTTATATTGTATATAGGGCAGACGTTGCCCTTACCATCAGGTGAACGTTTTGCTCGTTACGTCACTACATCTAATAAAAAAAAACATCACCTGCATAATGATATCAGATTTTTGCGTAATGTGATTGTTAAGTTTATGACAGCTTTTGCATACTTTCAAAAAAATATTTATAAGTTCGGTGTTAGAAATATGTTGAATTCAGTGGTATGATTACTTTTTATACCTTTACCGAGCAAACCGATGAAAATTATTAATCAGATTATATGGGATAGAGTTTCACACATCAATTATTTGCCGGCTCGGTTGGCGCAATGGCTAAGCGCTTAACTTCTGCGCCGCGGGTCGCGGGTTCGATTCCCGCACGGGACAAATATTTGTATGACCTACAGATAGTTGTTCCGGGTCTGGGTGTTTGTGCATGTGGAATTTATGTATGTAAAACGCACCCACGACACAGGAGAAATCCTACTGTGGGGCATCGTTTTTAAAAAAAATAAAAAAAATATTGTACATATTACATGATATTGAGAAAATAAAAGCCAACATTTTATGTAAGAAAGTTACTCATTTTCAGATGATCTTGATGAAAGTTTCACATATTTTTTTTTATTAATATATTTTCAATGGTCTGTGCTTTATAAGCCGAGGAACAAATTATAAACGGGGAATACTATGTGAATTAACAAACGTACTATGAACTTAGAAGGAAAGCCAAAATGAATGTAATTGTGTTTAAAACCTTATTCTTTCTTGCGACAAAGATTCTTGAAATAAAAACAAAAAAAAATTAGAGACAAACGTCCAATGAACAGTATTTTATATCAAATAACGTAGTTTTCCCGCCAATCATATTTCAAAGGACGACCATTTGGCCGATTGGTTGACGTAATCCAATATTATATTTACATTCGTCTACACTCGTTTTGTTTTAAATTTGATCTTCTTAGTTTGTAACGAAAGTTCAAAGAATTAAAATTAAGATTGTAATATAAGAAAATTATCGTCATAAAAATTTTTAAGACCTGTAAAAGAGTAAGAGAGGAAGAGAAAAATTTGTAAGACCTGTGAAAGAGTGAGAGAGGAAGAGAATAATTATGTTATTTTTGAGTATATTTATATTTGTGTTATATCTGTGGTAGCTCAGGGGCAAAGCGCTCGCTTTAAATATCATAATACGCGAGTGATCTGGGTTCGATTCCCAGTGCCGGCACCACCGAAATTGTTAATTGCAATTTTAAGTGTCGATTTACCACGCGCTTGGCAGTGAAGGAAAACATCGTGAGGAAACCTGCATGTCTGAGGAATAATAAATATTTCGAAGACATGTGAAGTCCGCTAACTCGCATTGGAGCAGCGTGGCGGACTCTTCCCGGCTCCAAAACCCTCTCAGAAATGAGAGGAGGCCTGTGCTCAGCAGTGGGACATTTATAGGCTTACTTTTTTACTTTTTTTTTAAATATCATCAGTGTAATAAAATAATAGGTGTTATAGCAGTGATGAAATAAAAAACTACCCTTGTCAACACAATAAAATAAGATTTAATAAAAATAATATGGTGGGTCGTGGGTGTAGTGGCCCATCTTATTTCTGCTGACGTAGTCCGGTGATATTGTGGTTATTCGTGGCACGAGGGATGTCGACCCCGACGGGTTGCCAGCAACGCCAGTGATTAAATGACCACGCGGCGTCACGGTCGGCTGGCAGGTTTCCAATTCGCACCGGAAATGTGGTTCTGTTAAGGTTGAAGCTTGGATCCGAACCATGGACTCGAATCTTAAGCTCGAACCTTGGTCCCCTATATGGGGATAAAGTTAAATTAAAACTTACTACATTATACATATGCGATGGACTTAAATCTACTCGACACTTATTAATAACTTATGTGAAATGCTTTGTAAATGAAAGACGCTAGGGGTTGATTCCTTTTTCTTTCTTTATCCTAGATTTTGTCTATTGCACGTATTTTTTTTGTTATTATTTGTTATTTATAGAAACAGTAATGAACTATACAATCTTCAAGCACTTCAAAATTTCGATCGACAGAAAAGTGATAGTTGAATTTTACTGAATATTTTCTGGACTGATGAATGATGATGATGATGTTCTCCTAGCCGATTTCGACCACGGCGACAACTGCCGACTAGTGTCGAGAGCCATCAACTGCGCAGGAGATATTATAGTGCCACAAGTGTACGCGCAAACACAGAGGCACTCACTCGTCACAACCTACCCGCGCCCGATGTAACGCTAATGCGATAAGATCGGAGGTAGGCTAGGATGCAGTGTCAGAAACACGGGGACAATCACAACACAGCCAAACCCGAAAACCATCAATTTATGTTTTAGCACAAACGTTGGCTCCGGCTGGGATTCGAACCCAGGACCCGCGGCTTAGAAGTCAGGTACTCTGATCACTAGGCCACGGGGTCGTCTGATGAATGATGATGATGATGTTCTTCTAGCCGATTTCGACCACGGCGACAACTGCCGACTACTGTCGAGAGCCATCAACTGCGCAGGAGATATTATAGTGCCACAAGTGTACGCGCAAACACAGAGGCACTCACTCGTCCCAACCTACCCGCGCCCGATGTAACGCTGATGCGATAAGATCGGAGGTAGGCTAGGATGCAGTGTCAGAAACACGGAGACAATCACAACACAACCAAACCCGAAAACCAACAATTTGTGTTTTAGCACAAATGTTCGCTCCGGCTGGGATTCGAACCCGGGACCCGCGGCTTAGAAGTCTGGTACTCTGACCACTAGGCCACGCGGTCGTCTGATGAATGATGATGGAGCTGAAGAGTTACTGGACTGATGGGGACAAAACGAAAACTACAATTTTGGTCTTGAATTTAATTTTCCAATCACTGTACGCTTTCACGAGCTCTTGCTGAATAATAAACTATATAATATCAAACATTAAAACTCAAAATACACACGGAAATTACAAAATAAAAAAAAAAGATCGAGTTGGCGCCAAAAGTCTTGTTATTGATGACACAGACAGTTAAGCACTAGGTAGCATGCTGGTCAGCCACCATTTAATAATTAAGAAATACTTTCAAATACGTAGAAATAGAGCCGTGGTAGCTCAGGGGCTAGGCGTTCGCTTTAAATTTCATAGTACGCGAGTGACCTGGGTTCGATTCCCGGTGCCGGCACCACTAAAATTGTTAATTGCAATTTTAAGTGTAAAACATCGTGAGGAAACCTGCATGTCTGAGGAATAAAAAATATATTTTTTTCGAAGACATTTGAAGTCCGCCAACCCGCATTGGAGCAGCGTGGCGGATTTTTCCTACCTCCAAAACCCTCTCAGAACTTAGAGGAGGCTTGTGCTCAGTAGTGGGACATTTATAGGCTGAAACTTCACTTTTTTTTACGTAGAAATAGAAATAATAATAAAAGACATTTCTGTAAAGATCAAAAATAACACTTTTAATGTAAATTAAAAACGCACGTGAAAATAAATTACTCCGAAATTGAAAAATCAGTGACCCGCGAAATTGCTGTTCGCGGATCACTTTTTTGGTCGCACTGAGTGAAATTATAAAAAAATAATCTCATGTAGGCCATCACGATAACAATTTTAACAAATCTAGGAATCTTCAACATTTTTAAGTGAGGATTAGTAATGATTTTCACTGCCCACGCAGCGTTTAAGTAGTTATAATTTCCCTTTTGTAGTTTTTTGGAAGTCAAGGTCAAATTTGAGTGCATGGTTCTCGTGCAACGTTTAGTTCATTCAAGTTTTCCTTTTTTTATCATAATCAAACTCCCAATAAATGCAATAAGTTTCATTTCTGTCACGTGCATGGATCTGTCACGTGCTCTTTTTGACTACTTTTTATATTGTGCGAGTGAAATTAGTGGCGACAGTTTCAGTGTCAGTCAGTTTAGAAGATGACGACTTTGAAAATGTAGTACATACATACATACGAGGGTGGATTGAAAAGTACTCGGCCTAACCAAGAAAATAAACACATACTAAATCAGTTATATTTTTATTTTTCTACATAATCACCATCAAGTTCAACAAGTACACTTTTGCCACCTCCCCTTCCAAGCATTTAGACCGTTAAAAAAAATGATTCTTCCTTAGAGTCAAAATATGCGTCTACAGCTGCTTTGACCTCGTCGTTTGTCGAAAATCTTTGACCTCCCAAGTGCTTTTTTAGGTTAGAGAACAGAAAGAAGTCTGATGGTGCCAGATCAGGTGAATACGGCGGATGCGGTAACAGTTCAAAGCCACAGTTGTGAATTCCAGCCATTGACTGTACTGACGTGTGAACACGGGCGTTATCTTGATGAAACAGGACTTTTCTTCTGAGCATTTCTCGACGTTTTTCTTTTATTTCCTCTCGTAAACGACGTAGTAAGGTGCATTAGTAATCAGAGTTTATAGTCTGACCCCTTTCAAGATAATCAATCATAATCACACCTTTCGAGTCCCAGAATACTGAAGCCATCACCTTAATTGCCGACAAAATCGACTTAGCCTTTTTAGGGGGTGGTGAACCAGGTCTTCTCCACTGTTTTGATTGTTGTTTTGTTTCCGGTGTACAGTAATGAACCCATGTTTCGTCCATAGTAACAAAAAGATTCAAAAAATCATGTGCATCGGCTTCAAATAACTCCAAACAGTCGCGTGAAATAGTCAATCGCGTCCTTTTTTGTTCAACTGAAAGCAGTCGCGGAACCCACCTCGCAGACACCTTGTGGAAACCCAACTCGTTGACAATGATGTTTTGAGTTCGTTCATAAGAGATGCCTATAATCTCGGCTATCTCTCTAATTTTTAATCTGCGGTCTCCCATTACTAAATCAAGTACTTTTTTAATATTTTCGTCAGTAGTTGACGTCGAAGGCCTTCCAGAGCGGGGTTCATCTTTCACACTCTCTCTACCACGCTTAAATTCTGCTATCCATTTCCATCCACCACGGCACGCTGCTCGATTTGTTTCATTCGCGGAAATTATGACCGATTACTTTGTTAATAAATTTATAAAATCACAACTAATTATCGCACACGTTTCGAACTTCACACAATGAACTAGTCTGAACTGAACTAAATAATGTGGGTAGATTTGGTTTTTAGAATTGAATAGATCTGTGTTAGGCCGAGTACTTTTCAATCCACCCTTGTACATGAGATCACGACTGTATTCCATAAGGGGTAGTCAGAGACTGGGCAGTCACTGCTAAAACAGATGACTGCCACAATCCATGTTTCACCAAAACAATATAATGCACTTGGTGTGATAGGTGGTGAGCCCATCGGCACCATGCGCTGTTGGGTGCACAGTGCAGTTTAATTCCTTACTCGCCTTTTACGTGATCCATTGGATGAGATGGAGTGGTAGTATTCTTATAACGAGCCGCCACCACACGGCAAAAAAATGTAGTATGAATTTTACTATATATTATAACTCGATAAATACCCGTGTTGTGGCGGTTAAGAGAATCCACCACCACATCCACTCCGGTGGAAGTCGTAAACCAGGAGATGGGCAGCAGCATCTTCCAGGAACGTCTGAATAAATAAACTGCGATTGCCAACCCGCCTGCTAAGAGTGTCAACTATGGAAAACCCCCCATAAAATGATAGCTACAAACTTTTGTGGTAAACCATGGGGGACGCCTATGTTCAGAAGTGGACTAGTGATAGGCTTATATAATGATGATGATGATGAAATATCTTGTAATTTTAGCTGTGCCAGGAATATCATTCAATAATAATATTCACTTTATTAACATATTTGACATCAGTTATTCATGAACTCCCTTTCCCTATCTAGCAAATGTCTACATCTCTCTAGTCAAATAAACAACTAACTATTTCCTAATAAACTATTTATGTTTGTTCGTACATGAGATTTTAGGTAGGTACCACCCCAGGGCCAGTTATTCTGCTGTAAAGCAGAAGTGTGCAAACATCACCGTGTTTCGGTGTGAAAGGGACTGTGTGCTAGCGTAATCACTGGGCATATGAGGCTTAAGAACTGATGTCTCAGGGTGACGGGCGCATTGTAGTGTCACACAGAAATGTTCAGGATGACACAGCATTTGTTATGGGCAGATTTTGCACTTGCCATCAGATGAAAGTTTTGCTCGAATCGTCGTTTTATCCAATAAAAAATACTACTCTAAGCAATCCCTATACTAAAGTCTTACAATACCCATCTTAAATACTTTAGACAATGACAGACGCATGATTCTTAATCTTCTATTTATAATTAACTATTTAACAATAGAATAGATTGCCCGGAGCTGCTGTCACGAATCGATATCTCTGCTCCGAGGAGATTGCCGCACTCTCGTGTCTACAAGCTGTTCAATATACGTAGGCATAGAACCAACTCGGGTCTGAATTCACCCTTAATCGAAATTACCAGATTACACAATAACATATCAAGACCTTTGACCTTTATGATGTAGACATATTTTTTAATATTTGATTATTTTTTAAGAACAAACTGGCTGATTTTTATGAATCCATCCACGATGTAAACGCCTCTAGTTATGTTCATAGCTCTTTTTTAATTTTTTGCTATAACTTTTTTATGTCCGAAATACTTGGTGTTAGTCGTGGTTACCTGTAACTGGGTGAGCACAAAGCATGTTCACAATAGTTTTTTTAAGTTTTATGTGTATCTCTTATTGGCGATCCAATGAAATAAATAAATAAAATCCCAGATCTACACTTTGCACTCAAAAGAAGGCCAGGCAATGTACACCACAGGCACAAAATTTTTGATGAAAGTAATAAAATTTAAATAATAATATCGAGGCCTGAGTTATCGAAGAATGTTTGTCTAGTGTGAAGCCTCCACACTCGATTTTTTTTGTATCGTTGGCGCTTTGACAAGTCCATGGTAGCAAATTAGAATCCAAAGATTAGACTTAATAAAGTAAAAAATTCCTTTATGGGTCGATGTAATAAAATATAACAAAATTCCGAAAGATATAGTGCATTGAACAGAAACTAAATTTAAAACTTATATTAAAAATGTTTGTGATCTAAAGCATATTATAATATGAATGATTATTACAATGATAAGGAAGCTCGGAAAGTATCCGGGGAGACATCAAGTAACTTACCACACGATGTGACTGTTATTTTGTAAGAAGCTACGTGACATTTATTTTTATACAGGGATAGGTATTTAGATTATGATTTCTTATATTTACGCGAACACTACACATTTAAATGAAACTAATTTTACGGATTTTATCGCGTTTATTTTTGTTATTACACAAAAATAAACGCGATAAAATTCGTAAAATTAGTTTCATTTAAAAGGTATTTAGATTTTTACAAACAAAAAAATGTAAATGGATTTATGGAAGATTATAGGTGTGATCTGTAGTACGAAATGCAGATTCTTTTAATTCCAAACATTAGACTTGAGTATGTCATGCTCGCTTCAATGCTTCTGCTTGCGGCGGCGTCGTGTGACGGATCGTCCATCCCCTTGAGGTCGAGGAGGGCGATGGCTGCCACATGCGTGATACTTGTGAACAGGTGCTGTTAATGAACCCTGGTCTGCTCGAGATTGCAATGCATTTATTCATTTGTATCTTGTATAACATTTTGTCATGGAGCGTGCTTTGGTTTTCTTTGAGACTGTTCTTTGTGAATTTATTACAAAGTACCTAGGTCTAACCCTTGACGTTAAGTTATCTTCGTGATAGTTTTACCTTGGTCCGTTCCGCGAACTCCTTTTGCAGATCGCATCTCAAAACCGTCTTAACATTCCCAACTCACTACTAAGGGGTAATTCCTGCTCCCACTCTTTCTCCATACAGGCAGTCAAACTTTGGAATGAACGTCCTCCTGTAATCCGGGAGGCTAAGCCAATGTCTTTCTAAAAAAAAAACAAGTGAAAAAGTACTATCTTTCCTTATTACCACAATAAATAATTATTTGTATGAGAATGTTTTTATATATGTTGATGTATTTATGTATGGATGTATATGTACGTGAATAAATATATTTATTCATAGTTTTTTGTATGTTATTTATATATGTATATATTTATGTATCATCATTTCAGCCTATACCTAATCCACGGCTGAACATAATCCTCCCCCAAACTCTCACAAAAGTTTGTAGCTCTCATTTTGGGGGGATTTTGGGGAGATGCGCAGTTTATTTATTCAGATGCTCCAAGAAGATGCTGCTGCCCATTCAGATTCTCTTAGGCCGTGTGGTAGTGGTAATCTCACACCCCATTTCATCCCGTGGGTGTCGTAAAAGTCGACAGAGTGAAAATAAAAACGAGGAGATGGGCAGCAGCATCTTCTTGGAGCATCTGAATAAATAATCTACCATGTATGAATCAATGTACGTGTCATGTCAAGTAATTTTGCTTAGTGCACACTAGGTCTTCATCTCTTTTAAACTGTCCAGTGTCAGGGCAGCTGGAAGAAATTTCTAAATGAAATAAGCTTTGCCTTTGTACTAATCTTCTTCATTCTGTTTTCTTTGTAACCATTGTTTGTGTGTTCATAAATTATTAAAAAAAAGTACTTTTAACTAAGATAAAAAAACAACAAAATACAGGATACCTACGGAGTTTCTTTCGCCTGTTTCTTCTCCGTTAAAGGAGCCTTATTACGAAACGGTGGTTGATTGTAAAAAAATGACGTTTGACAAACGAAATTTATATTTCTTACGGTGAAGAATAAATAATTTTCATTTCATTTAATAAACAACACATTTACAAATATAATAATTGTTCCGTGCGAAGCGTTAATCGCTTTGCTTTAGTTTCCGTCTTGGACTACTTGAATAAATGATTATTATAGTTAATAGAGCGTTAATAGAGCAGGCGTTACTTTGCGGAAATCCATTATACGAGTAAGGAAGGAAAGTAAGTTAATTTGCTAAGATCCGCATGCAAAATATAAAAATGGTGTATATTACCTAGTTTTTTGAAGAGCACCGAGCAGTCTACGACAGACGGCGGCCGTCTGTCGTCAAGTCTATGACACTTGATAATGCCTCGTTTTGGGGCGAAACACGTGTCGTATTCCCGACTTCAGTGGTGTATATTATCTAGTGGTAGTATTGTAGTGGTTGGTGGCGGTTCCTGGTGGCGGTGTTAGTTTGCTTGTGCACGCTACTGAGGGAGGGCGGGCGGTGCTCTTCAAAAAAACTAGGTAATATACACCATTTTTATGTTTTGCATGCGGATCATAGCAAATTAACTTCCTTTCCTTCATTAAATGATTGTTTTTTATTTAAAAAAACGTAGACACGGGGACAATCACAACACACCCAGATCCAAAAACAGATAAATTTTTTTCTTTCGTCAATTGGCTCCGATTGGGATTCGCATTGAGCGTAGAAGTAAGTTAGTCTGACCACTAGGCTACGCGTTGGTCTACATAAAATTAATGGCGATTGCAGAAAACTTCCAAGCATCATCGTCGTTTCAGCCTATCACAAGTCCACTGCTGAACATGGGCCTCCCCCATAGATAGCCACAAAAGTTTGTAACTCTCATATTGGAGGGATTTTGGCATAGTTGCCACGCTTGGCAGGCGGGTTCGCAACCGCAGTTTATTTATTCAGATGTTCCAGGAAGATGCAGCTGCCCATCTCCTGGTTATAATTTTCCTCTGTCGACTTTTACGGCACCCACGGGATGGGATGGGGTGGTAGATTCTCTTAGGCCGCTACCACACGGCACATCATAATACAGAAATATACCACCTCAGAGAAAGATGATGTCTTCCAGCTAAGGACCAGGAAATTATCTAAAGTATATTTACGAGAATACGCTGCAACTTTTGTATTCTTACGTAAACTGACTCGGGTTCAGATTCGAAATACCAGCGTGAAAGTCAGATACTCTCAGCTACTCCACGCGTTTGTCCGATAAATGGTGAATGCGAAAAACTAACTCCTAAGAATCTTAATACGGAGATATACCAACTCAAGTAAAAATTATGCCCTCCAGCTACGAGTACATACCACGAAAATAATTTAAAGCGGGACCGGGAAAAGATTTCATTAATGTCGCGTCGAGAAGTTGTTCCCGTGAAAACTCGGAGCACATAAGTCAGACAGGCGGCGTGCGACGTTTTCACGAGAACCGAAGTAAACGTTAAGTATGGAAATGTATTAATGGATAAGAAATTTCGAAGTACAATATGTGTTATTATTGCAGGTGCTCAGTCTATGGAGTTGTATTAAAATAAATTTGAATAGGACTTTTATTGGAGGTCGTATTTTTATTGGAGGTCGTATTTTCAGGTGCTCAGTCTATGAAGTTGTATAAATTTGAATAGGACTTTTATTGGAGGTCGTATTTTTATTGGAGGTCGTATTTTCAGGTGCTCAGTCTATGAAGTTGTATAAATTTGAATAGGACTTTTATTGGAGGTCGTATTTTTATTGCGCTTATAACCTAATGTTTGACGACCGCGTGGCCTAGTGGTCACAGTACCTGACTTCTACGCCGCCGGTCCTGGGTTCGAATCCCAGCCGGAGCCACATTTGTGCTAAAACACAAATTGTTGGTTTTAGGGTCTGGTTGTGTTGTGATTGTCACCGTGTTTCTGACAGTGCATCCTAGCTACCTCCGAACTTATTGCATCAGCGTTACATCGGGCGCGGGTAGGTTGGGACGAGTGAGTGCCTCTGTGTTTGCGCGTACACTTGTGGCACTATAATATCTCCTGCGCAGTTGATGGCTCTCGACAGTATTCGGAAGTTGTCGCCGTGGTCGAAATCGGCTAGGGGGAGAATATATTACTCTTAATTTATTGTTTCTTTTTTTATAGGAGTAAACGACTACACGAGCATAACTTTCACCTCATGGTAAGTGCAACGTCTGCCCATAACTGTTAAGGTTATTTAATAAATGGCTTCTCTCTATTTGCACTCAACGTATCTTATACAAAAAAAGGCGTTACAATTTAAAAGGTGTCACCGCAAGAGAGAACCAAAAAGTTGTTTCGGAGTTGCCATATACAAAATAAATCCTTTTTTAAATTAGACATTGATAAATGCTTAAGGCATCATACATTATTTAATATTAATACTTAACAATCATCCAATGGATCTCGTAAAAGGCGAGTAAGGAATTAAAATGCACTGTGCACCCAACGGCGCATGGTGGCGATGGGCTCACCACCTATCACACCAAGTGCATTATATTGTTTTGGTGAAACGTGGATTGTGGCAGTCATCTGTTTTTACGGTGAGTGCCCAGTCTCTGACTACCCCTTATGGGATACAGTCGTGATCTTATGTATGTATGTATGCTACTTATGTTGCGCTCGCTCATTCGTTACTTCTGCCCATCCTTGACTATGCTGATATTTGCTATCTCGACATTCTGTCGTCACTCTGACTACCCCTTATGGGATACAGTCGTGATCTTATGTATGTATGTATGTATTACTAATACTTAACTAAAGGTTTTTTTATTTCGAGGGATTTCTAATTATTTAATTTTATTAACGTGTTTTTAATAATATTAGTTTAATCTAAATCTAAATGATAATATTGTTTTTAGACATTTAAACAGAGAGTCAAAAACATTATAGACATAAGTAAATTAACTTTCACTTAATTTCAAAGGCACCAAGTTAATTAATAATTACACACAGAACTGTAACGTTATCAAAGACAAAGTGAAACAATGTTAACGTATAATTCATTGCAAACAATGGATGAACTAACTATGACTACACATTATTTGATTGTTGTCCTTCGAAGTTAACTCTCGATTGAAATGTAATTTGATATAAAATAGTGTGCTTCAACTAGATGTATCGTATCATCATCATCATCATCATCATCATCATCATTTCAGCCTACCATAGTCCACTGTTGAAAATAGGCCTCCCCCATAGATTGCCACAAAACACGGTCCTGAGCCACTTAATGCCTATAGGCATGCTCTACCAGCCAACCCATGGTGTGGTGAGTACTTGTAAATAAAATATTCTTTACAAGAACAAACATATGCTTACACATACATTCATACCTACACACATTAATACTTACATACAATATATAAAGTTTCAAAAGTTTCAGCCTATAAATGTCCCACTACTGAGCACAGGCCTCCTCTCATTTCTGAGAGGGTTTTGGAGCTAGGAAGAATCCGCCACGCTGCTCCAATGCGGGTTGGCGGACTTCACATGTCTTCGAAATATTTTTTATTCCTCAGACATGCAGGTTTCCTCACGATGTTTTCCTTCACCGCCGAGCACGTGGTAAATCAGCACTTAAAATTGCAATTAACAATTTTAGTGGTGCCGGCACCGGGGATCGAACCCAGGTCACTCGCGTACTATGAAATTTAAAGCGAGCGCCTATATATATACGCACAAATAAATATTTATATATATATACACATAAATATATATATAAATAAATATTTATATATAGCCGTGTGGTGGCGGCTCGTTAAAAGAATACTACCACTCCATCTCGTCCAATGGATCTCGTAAAAGGCGAGTAAGGAATTGAACTGCACTGTGCACCCAACAGCGCATGGTGGCGATGGGCTCACCACCTATCACACCAAGTGCATTACATTGTTTTGGTGAAACGTGGATTGTGGCAGTCATCTGTTTTTGTAGTGAGTGCCCAGTCTCTGACTACCCCTTATGGGATACAGTCGTGATCTTATGTATACACACACATACTAATAACTGCTAATGATAATAAATGATTCAGGTAGTAATAACTGAATTCATTAAATACTCACGAATCAACCTTTTGAAGGCACATTTATTTGTAGTGTTTCTGATGTTGTCGGGCAAGTTTCTTGTCTCTTTACTGTTCAGGCCACACTCCTTTGGAGTTCCAAAGGAGTGTGGCCTGAACAGTAAAGGAGTTGCCATACCCGGTGAAGTGCGTTGGAATACGAATCTTATTGTTAGAGTTAGTCCTACGATACTAGGTACTTGGTATCGATCACGTTCGATCGATTTACTGGTAGGGTGCTATTGCAGGATTTCTTCTAGGTAAGTAATTCTGCCGAGAGGCAGTAGTGTGCAAACATTACTGCGTCTAGGTTTAAAGGAGATCTATATCTATGATAATTATCGGGCATATGAGACTTAAGAACTGATGTCACAGGGTGACGAGCGCAGTGTGCTGTTATGGACAGACGTCGCACTTAAAATCAAGTGTATACAACTACTGTGTATACTACTAGTGGCGACGTGGTTCGCCACCCGTTACGTTTCCTACGATTGCGAAATGTGGGTACACTACTGTGGACTACTTCTGCGGCCTTTGCCTACCCCTTATATGGGAAAAAGTACGTAAGTGATTGTACGTATTTATGTATGTGTACAACTTGGGATTTGAACGTCTAGACTCTTTCTTCCCCAAAAAAAAATCAATGAAAAAGTGAGTTTCGCCAATCCGCATTGGGCGGCACTAGGACTATTTGAAAATATGAATATTATAAAGAACAAATATGTCGTCACTCTGCTAGGCCACTGGCGCCTATCTATAATCAATACACTAAATGGATGTGTGCGGCGGGTTATGCCCGAGGCCGTTATTGTTCTAGAGGTTGATTGTAATTTGAAGTGCTAGTTGACTATGTGCTCGGTAGTCCGCCCGGCTTGTAACGGATCAGATTGCTGCATTGATATACAAAGCTGCCAGGATCAAATATTTGTATGATCTATGTATAGTTGTTCCGTATTTAAGTATCAATGTATTTGAAATTTATGTATATAAGCGTACCCACGATACATGTACGTTGAGACTACGCTATTTAAAAAAGTTATCGGCTGCACATAAATATTTCTACTCGTAGTTTGTGATTAAATCTTAATCTAGAAAAAAGTGTACAATAGGCGTTCTTATCACTCAGAAAGCGATTTCTTCCAGACAATCATTGCAAATGGAATTGTTGTGATAAAACATAAAGAAGGGAGCAGAGGGGGTGTACATAAATTAATATAAAGCACAGGATGAAGGCATACGTAGATAAAGAAAAGCAATAGACTAAAGTTCAGGAAAAGAAATTAGGAAAAAAAAAGAAAAAAGGGAAGCATAAAATCATAGTTCCAAGTAATGAGCTTGTACAAGTTTTTAAAGTAACAAAAATAACTTAACTCGTCGAATTTGTAGGGGTAAAGAATTTCACAATCGCACAGCTGTGACCGTACAAGATTTCTTGAAGAAATAGGAGGAATGGATAGGAGTTTGGAGGGAACGATTGACAGAAGAACGAAAGAACCTTTCGTGGGAGAGGGAAATATACTGAAAGCGGTCTTTCAAGTATTTAGGAGTGCAGGGATTGAACAGCGCACAGTACAAAGCAGAAAAAATATGAGTATTCTTGCGAAATCGGATTGGGAGCCACTTGAGCTGTTTACGAAAATCGGAAACATGATCATATTTGCGAAGCCCAAATATGAATCGTAGGCACAAATTTTGAATTCGCTCAAGTTTATTAAGCTGCACTCCGGTAATGTCAAGATAGCAAATATCATCATAGTCAAGGATGGGCAGAAGTAACGAATGCGCGAGCGCAACTTAAGAAGCATACATACATACATAAGATCACGACTGTATCCCATAAGGGGTAGTCATAGACTGGGCACTCACTGCAAAAACAGATGACTGCCACAATCCACGTTTTGATTGAACCAAAACAATATGATGGACTTGGTGTGATAGGTGGTGAGCCCATCGCCACCATACGCTGTTGGGTGCACAGTGCAGTTTAATTCCTTACTCGCCTTTTACGAGATCCATTGGATGAGATGGAGTGGTAGTATTCTTTTAACGAGCCGCCACCACACGGCTTAAGTAGCAGTGAGAAGGAAATTACGTAGTCGTCGAAGAGAGCCAAAAGCAGAGAACATTTTCCTACTAGTCTCATTTATCTGCGGAGTCCATGTCGGACAGGCGTCAAAATATGTTCCCAGATTCTTCACATTATTACTGTACGGTATATGAGTATCGTTGAGAATAATTAGTGGTAGACTAGAGTAGTCGATTTTGGCAGCTTATCTAGAACTCCCAATGATAATGGCTTTAGATTTCGTCGGATTGATAGTTAAGGCATATGATTTACTCCAATTCGAAATACAAGTCAAATCAGCATAATCAAGAAAATAAAGAAAATATTTTTTTAAACTTGCATAAGATTGTAGTGTAGCCCACGACATATATACAGGATTTACATATTGTATTAAAATAGATTTCAATAAAAGCCATCTAACGAAACACACGTCTAAGCCTCTTTTATTACAAGAGAGACGATAATTTACTTCGATAAAATGATAAATTGTATCGTTTTTTATACTCGTATGTAAAAGACATTACACACTAAGCCGTATTTGTGTTTAATATTTAATAAATTTGTTTAGATGTAAGTATTTCACATCTTTTTTTGTAATTTTGCGCATGCATTTTTATTCTATTTTATTTATGTAATGCATGTGCACGTGTATGTGCATATGTAATATATATATATATATATATATATATATATATATATATATATATATATATTGTGTGTGTGTGTGTGTGTGTGTGTGTGTGTACGTATGTGTGTACATGTGCGCATATTTATTTCTTTTACAATATACTAAGTCGTTTAATAGTATGTCCGGAAACTGCTCGGTAAACCTGAGGCATCGACAGAATAACAGCTCTGTGGCAACACTGACATAGCATTATGCTGAGTCGACAGCCTTTTCGTTGCTACAGCCCAACGTACGTTTGTAAATGTAATACGTCGTATCTTATTGTTTACTTATTTTTTGAATTGTTAATGTATGTTGTATTGTAGTATTGAATAAAGTTTTTTCTTTTCTTACTTTCAGTAAAGCAGTTTTATAACTGTCACAGCCAGAAAATATTAAAACTCTGTGAAACGAAACCGCGCGGCCCAAGTTAGACAGAGGGATTTAAATTCGCAGTTGGAAATTAAGTTTACACATCTACTCGTACTATATACAATAAAGCTGGAGAGTATGTATGTCTGAAGTCGCTTATTTTAGAAAATACTAATTAGATAAAAAAAATACGTCGAATGTCTCATCTAATTGGGAAAGTTATAAGCTATAATTTTTGCCTAGACCTCAAAGAGCTGCATGCTGTGAATCGAACATTAACGTGAAGAGCTAAACGTACGGGGCAGTCATATGGTATTTACACGAGTCAAAAAACGGGCCGTAGCTGGTAACCATAAAACAGCTTTCACGTAATTAGTGAACGTAATTTCTATATTACAATCATTGGAAAAAAATATTAATTTCACCGAATTATTCGACGACCGTGTGACTTACTGATCAGACTACCCGACCTTAAAAGGTTCGAATATTTCACGGTAGAAAGCGACGAGGCGAGCAAAACGTTCACCTGGCGGTAAGTGCAACGTCGGCCCATAACAAATGCTATGTTCTTAAATCTCATATGCCCACTACACTACATGTCAGTGATGTAAGGAAATTAATTAAAAAGAAAAAATAAAATGAAAAATATACTTAGCAACCCAATAATGTTTGACGGCAAATTACCGGTCCTGCAGTGGTATCGATCTAGACGGAGGACGTTTTGAGTGCTAGGCGCTGTACCTATGACCACGGGAAGACTGTTTTAAAAACAGTGAGTGATGATGTTCTGATGTTCTCCTTGCCGATTTCGACCACGGCGACAACTTCCAATTATTATCGAGAGCCATCAACTGTTCACGAGATATTATGGTGCCATATGTGTACGCGCAAACACAGAGGCAATCACTCGTCCCAACCTACCCGCGCACGATGTAACGCTGATGCGATAAGATCTGAGGTAGGCAAGGATGCAGTGTCAGGATCACGGGGACAACCACAACACAACCAAACCCGAAAACCAACAATTTGTGTTTAAGCACAAATGTTGGCTCCGGCTGGGATTCGAATACAGGTGTGTGGCGTAGAAGTCAGGTACTCTGACCACTAGGCCACGCGGTCGCCTAAACAACAACAATAATATAGCGATAAAAACCGTAAAATATAGTTTTATTTAACAAACAATTATCTCTATGCCTTAAACATATTCATCGTTTTATCTTCACCTTGTAAATCGTAAATATTGTGAAGGAAAGTAAGTTACTTTGCTAAGATCCGCATGCAAAATATAAAAATGGTGTATATTATCTAGTTTTTTGAAGACGCCGCCGAGTGAAAAACGGCGGCCGTCTGTCGTAGAGTCTATGACGCTTGATAATGCCTCGTTTTGGGGCGAAACACGTGTCGTGTTCTCGACTTCAGTGGTGTATATTATATAGTGGTAGTATTGTAGTGGTTGGTGGCGGTTCCTGGTGGCGGTGTTAGTTTGCTTGTGCACGCTACTGAGGGAGGGCGGGCGGTGCTCTTCAAAAAACTAGGTAATATACACCATTTTTATATTTTGCATGCGGATCTTAGCAAAGTAACTTACTTTCCTTCATTATAATGGATTTCCACAAAGTAACGCCTGATTCTATTAACGTAAATATTGTGTTAGTCGGTATACGAATTGGCCGTGAGTTTCATACAAGCGGTGGCTGAAATCTCTTAAAGCTCCGCAAATTAGATGACGAAAAGTCATTAGACGTAATCTTAATTATACTCAGAAACAAGGGCGGTTCTGATAGGGCGCCAAAACCTCGTATTTAATACAGCTACAACGAGCAGATTAGTTTGGCTATGTTCCAATGGTTTTAGAGGTCCAATTATCCTACATAGATACGAGAGATAGCCACTATAGGAAAATGTGTAAGTTGGCTCGGTGGGTGTAGTTCCTGAGCGATTGGCATCTGCGGTACGAATGAAAGGTTTTCATCCCGCACGGAACTCGAACCCGCGATTACGGCAAATTCAAGGGAACAAAATTTAATTCAGTTCTTAGGGACCTTCAAGAAAAGAGCCTACTCCTTCCTCAAAGGCCGGCAACGCATTCCGAGTTCCGCTGGTATTGCGGATGTTCATGGGCGGCGGTGATCGCTTACCATCAGGTGAGCCGCTTGCTCGTTTGCCCCCTATTCCATAAAAAAATATCTCTTAACGTTGATGAACAAAGGCTGTGACACCCAGAATTTTTCAGTGTGGCACCCCACTGCGCGCTCTGCACACCCTGATACATCAGTTCTTAACTCACATATGCCCAGTAATTACACTAGCTCCCAGTCATTTAAGACCGAAGCACAGTAATATTTGCACACAACTGCTTGCCGGTAGAATTGCTGGTCCCTGGTGGTACCTACCTAGATGGATACCCGCATAGGAATCATTTCATAAAAAAAAAGTTAAAAAAGTAGTAAAGATTCAGCCTATAAATGTCCCAATGCTGAGCACAGGTCTCATCTTATTTCTGAGAGGATTTTGGAGCTAGGAAGAATCCGCCACGCTGCTCCAATGCGGGTTGGCGGACTTCACATGTCTTCGAAATATTTTTCATTCTCCGACATGCAGGTAGGAAACCTGCACGATGTTTTACTTCACCGCCGAGCACGTGGTAAATCAGCACTTAAAAGAACAATTTTTAGAGGTGCCGGCACCGGGTATAGAACCCAGGTCACTCGCGTACTATGAAATTTAAAGCGAGCGTCAAAAAAAAAGCTCATTTAGAAGGAAGACTATATTAATAATAATTCAAAGGCTCGCGTAATTCACTACGACGATAATTAATCGGGGTACAGTGTTATCGTCATCTCAGCACCGTAGTTAAATTTTCTTCAGCTATTTCGTAATGCCTGACTCTGTTGTTCGATTTCGATTTTTATATAGTAAAGGGGTAAAACGGCAAAGAGAAAGAGAGAAAGTGAAAGAGTTAGAAAAAAAAGAGAAAGATATTTTAAGACAGGCAGCGAATGAACTGGTGGTAGGATTCCTATGCAGGATTCCGTCTAGGTGCCACCCCAGCGCCAGTTATTTTGCCGTGAAGCAGTAGTGTGCAAACATTACTTTGTTCGGTTTGAAGGGCACTGAGAGCTAGTGTAATCACTGGGCATAAGAGACGTAAGAACTGATGTCTCAGAGTGACGAGCGCAGTGTGGTGTCACACAAAATTTTTCTGGGGGATTTAGCATTTGTTATTGATAAACGTTGCACTTACCACCAGGTGAACGATTTTCTCGTATTGTCACTTTTTCCAATAAAAAAAATGATGGCTTAAAGAGGAGAACAAAAATGAGCCCAGCAACTTTTATAGCCTAACAATTTTAGTAATCTTCATTTAAGAATTGGAATCCGCCTTCTCCAGCAAAGGTTAAAAAGGTTTACATTGTGTTTGTTACCACAAGATGCCACTCCAAGCAGACTTTCCCCAATTTCGTTCACTCTGTCGTCGCCGAACCTTCCCAGCGCACTTTTATATCCATCACGCTTCAACTCATCTGTTAAAATCGCCGAGCATTATGATCCTTTTATTACGGTTGCATTCATCAAAAACTTCTTTCATGCCATCTCAAAACTCGTGTCTCTTAATTTAGGCATTTGAAGAGCGGTTCATACGCATCTTGTTGAGATTAAACCCCTAATATGAAGATGTGAGTAAGGCTAACCACCCAGAGGTGTCTTGGGCTGACAGATTAAAAATCTGTCGCACGTTATTTAATTCTAGCAGAAAGCAGTACACCAACTCCCTGAAAGCCTCTACTGGTTTCCAGAACTCCCGAGCAACATGGCTGTGTCCATGCGAAAGCCAAGGTCCGTGCGTAGCCGTTTTATTCACACAAAGAATACCATTTCATTTTCTTTATATATAGCATACTTCTACAATTTAACAATCATAGAAGCAAAATAGCTATCCATAGCTCCCATGGGAAACGAGTTGTGACGGGCGGCGAATCACATTATCATTTCATTTCCAACCCGCTAATTTTTTTTTTCAAAATTATTTCAGCGCGCTAATGTTTTTTCCTTCCAAAGTTTCTTTGTAAAGCTTTAAAAACTTTGTTATTTTTCAAGCGTAAATTCCTGCCTCCGAAATCTCTTTCCGTAAATCCGCTGTTGTGTGGCTTTATGATTGGTACTCAATCTAGATCGTTTAACGCAGACGCGGGACGTTATATAGACGCAACGTAGTTTAGTGCTGGTACAAAAATAAAGCTCGGTGAATTGGGTTAATATTTAGTTACTCTACTGTTTTACTGCTACATATTTTTATTTGTAATAGATCAGTGTATAATAGTTTCACATGGGCCTTCATCATCATCATTTCAGCTTATCACTAATCAACTGCTGAAGGTAGGCCTCCCCCATAGATAGCCACAAAAGTTTGTAACTCTCATATTGGAGGGATTTTGGCATAGTTGCCACGCTTGGCAGGCGGGTTCGCAACCGCAGTTTATTTATTCTGCTGATGATGCTGCCCATCTTCTAGTTTTAATGTTACCTCTATCAACTTTTACGACACCCACGAGATAAGATGGTAGAGATTCTCTTAAGCCGCTACCACACGGTCCTTAATTTCTACAGGGGCTTTAATTTCTGCGAAATGCTTAAGTCGCCAATAGTACGAGTATTTAACTTATTTATTTTTTTATTAATAGAACACAATTTCAGAAATTGAATAGTACATCTAATATTCTGTGTATAGTGACATAAGTTGAGATGAAGTTCTATTGACAAACTTTGAAAACGTTCACGTGATGGGAATTGTAAAATGCTGTCACCCAGAACATTTCTGTGTGGCACCACTGACATAAGTTCCTAAGTCTCATATGCCCAGTAATTACACTAGCTCTCACTGCCCCTCGGACCGAAACACAGTAATGTTTGCACACGGCTTTTCCGGTACTCCTACTCTGTAGGCGTCGTCCCGAACACATGGAAGACAGCTTTGGTGCACCCGATCCCTAAGAAAGGCGACCGCTCTGATCCGTCCAACTACAGACCGATCGCCATCACCTCCTTGTTCTCCAAAATAATGGAGTCCATTATAAACTGCCAGCTCTTGAGGTACCTAGAGGAGCACCAGCTGATTAGTGACCGCCAGTACGGTTTCCGTCAGGGTCGCTCAGCTGGTGATCTTCTAGTCTACCTTACGCATAGATGGGCGGAGGCAGTCGAGAGCAAGGGGGAGGCCCTGGCAGTTTAGTTAGTTTGGACATAGCGAAGGCCTTTGATCGGGTTTGGCACAAAGCGCTTCTCTCGAAGCTTCCTTCCTATGGGCTTCCCGAGAAATTATGCAATTGGGTCACCAGTTTCCTCGCAGACCGGAGCATCAAGGTCGTAGTAGACGGTGCATGCTCGGACTCCAAGTCTGTGGGTGCTGGTGTTCCGCAAGGCTGCGTGCTATCGCCAACCCTGTTTCTTCTGCATATCAATGATATGTTACAAATTAGTAACATTCATTGCTATGCGGACGACAGTACTGGTGATGCCTTGTACACCGGCCGTGCTAATATTTCTCGGGAACACGTCGACGAGTGCCGGAACAAACTTGTGTCTGAAGTCAAGATTTTGTTAGACAAAATCTCAGACTGGGGCCGACTAAACTTAGTCCAGTTTAACCCAAATAAGACACAGGTTTGCGCGTTTACCGCTAAAAAGAAACCCTTCGTCGTAGCACCTCGTTTTGGAAGCACTCCCCTCGTTGCCTCAGCCAGTATCGGAATCCTTGGCGTTGACATATCGAATGACGTTCTGTTTCGCGGTCACTTGGAAGGGAAGGCCAAATTGGCTTCTAAAAAGCTTGGCGTGCTCAGTAGAGCGGGACAGTACTTCATGCCGGTACACCGCTTGCAACTGTACAAGGCGCAGGTTCGGCCTCACATGGAGTACTGTTCTCATCTTTGGGCGGGGGCACCCCAGTGCCAGCTCCTTCCTTTTGACCGTATTCAACGAAGAGCGGCTCAAATCGTCGACGACCAGGTTCTTTCCGATCGGCTTGATACACTGGCCTTGCGAAGAGATGTTGCATCTCTTTGCATTTTTTACAGGATTTACAACGGGGAGTGTTCCGAGGAATTGTTCGGAATAATTCCAGCCGCTGGTTTTCACCATCGCACTTTGCGGCAGAACACAAAATTCCATCGTCACCACCTGGATAGTTGGCATTCCACCACAGTGCGTTTTTCGCAGAATTTTCTGCCACGCACTACCACTTTATGGAATCGGCTGCCGCCGGCGGTTTTTCCGGACCGATACGACTTAGGGACCTTCAAGAAAAGAGCCTATTCCTTCCTCAAAGGCCGGCAACACACCCGCGATTCCTCTGGTGTTGCGGTTGTTCATGGGCGGTGGTGATCACTTACCATCAGGTGAGCCACTTGCTCGTTTGCCCCCTCTCCTATAAAAAAAAACGGCTGAATAACTGGCCCTGCGGTGTAACCTATCTACACGGATTCCGATATAGCACAGGATTCCTGCCACTAAATAAAAATAATTTGAAATTCCTGAACTTTTCAGATGAAAGTTATCTTTTATTATATTTAAGCATCGAGAAACTTGAACAAATTTTAAATAAATTTGCCTTACCGATAATTAAGATTGGAGTGAAGTCTTGAGTTAATGAGATCACGTAGACTGGATATTATTATACCGCGAGGCAGTTTGTCTTAGCCTCTAGAAGCGGAGAACGGGACCAATTATCGGCAATAGCTTTTAGCGGGATTCCGGTAATTAATGAGACTTCAGGCAACTGGAAGGTAATGTATACGGAGTTCAGCTACTGCTGCCTTGAAGTATAAGAAACACTGAAATATAAAGTAACTGAAGGTTGCATCGTAAATCTGAGATTGAATCTGAAATTCGTCTGATTTTCTTTTAAGGCTTTCAAATAAGAAATATTGAGTTTGATTGTCCATCAATATTTACAGTACGAAATTATCTATTGCAAGTTATGTTTTTCATTTACATAGTACACACTCTTGGTCCATACTCTCGTGATTATTTTTTTTCCTTTCTAGCCTATCACTAATCCACTGCTGAACACGCACACAAAAGTATGTAGCTCTCATTTTAGAGGGATATTACCATAGTTGCCACGCTTGGCAGGATGGCAATCGCAGTTTATTTATTCAGATGTTCCAGGAAGATGCTGCTGCCCATCTTATTTTTTTTCCCCCTTTACAATTATTGATTTCCTCTGTTTTAATTATCTTTATGATACCTTCATTTGACAATTTGTATGAAACTAAAATTAATAATCTGTTGGTTCTAATTCTGCAGGCATCAACATTTATTTTATTTATTTTTCTTTAGTTTTTAAATAATTTTATAAATTGACTAGATTCTTCTGTTTTTTTTTGTATATATCTGTTAATATTCCATTAATTTAACACATTCATTCGTACTGTTTTAGAAAATACAAACCTAATTTTTTTACGTACATTAATTTCTCGTTTGCCTACGCACTATTTATATTCTTCTCCATCTTCGATATTTATTTAACTTTTTCTCCATATCTATTACATTATCTCAGTGGTCACCATATCGGCCTGACGAGTCAAGGGAGTTTGAGTCCCAGCCTAAGCTAATATTTTGTGCAATACAGAAATCATCGGTTTTCGGATGATTGTCGCGTGTTTGTGACACTACTACATCTTACTTATATTTGTGATACTTTCAGCGATCTTATCTAATAAGTATTAAAACAGCTAGTAGAAAAGAAAGACTAATAAATGTATCTGTGTTTACTATGTGTATAATATACTGCATAATCACCCTGACATACTGCATAATGCCACTGCGGTGGTAACCGCTAAATTTCAATCATCTCGACATTCTCCATCGCCGTTGTTGAAATTGGTTAGAAAAGCATTATCATCGTCATCAGGAACAAAAAACTGTCACCGTGTTTAAATATACATAAAAGAATTAATTTTTAGTAATCCATTATAATAAATGTAATAAAGTTAATTTAGTGAAGATATGAGCATCGTCACAAAATTTTGTAAATGGCGTGTATTATCACATGGCGGACTTAGTGCCTGAAGGCATTCTCTCCCAGTCAACCATAAGGCTAAGCAGAGATAAAATTATGATAGGCGGTGCAGCAAACATTAAAAAGAAAAAAAAACATTAGAAAAAAACAATAATATATACATTTAAATATACATACATGTCTACACAATATACATACATACCTAGACGGATTCCTATGCAGGAATCCGTCTAGGTAGGTACCACCCCAGCGCCAGTTATTCTGTCGTGAAGCGGTAGTGTGCAAACATTACTGTTTCGGTTTGAAGGGCACTGAGAGCTAGCGTAATCACTGGGCATATGAGACTTAAGAACTGATGTCTCTGGGTGACGGGCGCAGTGTGGTGTCACACAGTACACATTTTCTGGGTGACACAGCATTTGTTATGGGCAGACGTTACACTTACCATCAGGTGAACGGTTTGCTCGTTCCGTCACTTTTATGAAATGATAAAAATAATAAATAAAAGAAAACTACTATATAAATATAGATATAACTATACTATTAGATAATTATTATCATGAGGAAAAGAAAAAAACATTTTTTTGCGTCATTAAAACGTCGACTTACATGCAATAGAATTTACTCATACTTGCAGCGAATTTTTGAAGTATTCCCGCAGGTAATTTTTGAACGCAAACCTATTGGGAGCTTTTTGTTTTTAAAGTCACATAAAAAGGAAACCGGCACTACAAGTTGCAATTAGTAATTTTAGTGCCGCCGGCAGGTCACTTGTCTACCGATCCCTGAGCTACCTCGGCGCTATACATTAAATATTACTTAAATAATTAAAAAAAACTGGTGGTAGACTTCCTATGCAGGAATCCGTCTATGTAGGTACCACCCCAGGGCTTCTTCCGTTCGCAGTTGTTGTTTTTGTGTTTCGGTCTGAAGGACACTGAGAGCTTAATCACTGGGCATATGAGATTTAAAAACTCGTGTCTCAGGGTGACGGGCGCAGTGTGGTGTCACACAGAAATGTTTTAGGTGACATAGCATTTGTTATGGGCAGACGTTTCACTTACCATCGGGCGAACGTTTTGCTCATTTCCTCACACATTCCAATATAAATATACCAAAAAAAAAAATTTAAAATTTCGTCTTCTAATTCAAGAACGAAGCAGTCACTCTTCTATTATAAGAAACAATAGCTTGGGTGTTTAACTTATGAATATGCATAGAGGCAACTCGTCGAAACACTCGTATAAAGGAGAGTTTCTTATTTGGCTGTGGAAAGCGTTTGTTAATTAAGAAGCAAACGTGCGTCGCTTTAATAAGACGATCATTGTTACCGAGGTTAATAAAATGCTAAGTACTTGCGACGTATCTTACGACACTGTTGCTAATGAGAAAGTAAACTCAGAAGTCCGTTTTACGTATACACAGACAACGGAACGAAATTATGAATTGTTTTAAATACGAGTAATATCGCCGTGTGGCAGCAGCTGAACAGAATCTACCAACCCATCTCATCCCGTGGGCGTCGTTAAAGTCGACAGATTATAAATGAAAATCAGGAGATGAGAAGCAGATTTTTCCTGGAACATCGGAATAAATAAACTGTGGTTGCCAACTCGCCAGTCAAGCGAGGTAACTATGGCAAAATCTCCCCAAAGTGAGAGTTATAAATTGTTGTACAATCTGTGGGGGAGGCCTATGATGCAGTGATGAAATGACGATGATGATGAACCACTAAAAACAAATCTTTCAGAGTCAGCTAGTATCGGAGTCTTTGGCTTTGACATATCGTGTGACATTCAGTTTCGTGTTCACCTGGAAGAGAAGACCAATTTTCTTCAGAAACGTTTCTACGCTGTAGAGAGAGTAAGTGTGAAGAGTAATTTTGCAAAGCGAAAGTTCGATCTCACATGGAATACTGTTCTCATCTCAGGGCCAGATCAATGCATTCAGCAAACTCCTTCCTATTGACTGCATTTAACGAAGATACCAGGTTCTTTCCGATTAGCTTCATCCAAAGGCAGAAGAAGAAACGTCACATCACTTTGCATTTTAATTTAAGCGTTTTGTTTAACATTATTGCCAATGAGACAGGATAGATAAACGTGTAGAAATTTAAAGATTTATATTTGATACTATACGTAATAAGGCTTATTTTGCGGTTAGCTTAAGAAAATTCATATTTATTTAGATATAAATAAAATATAAAAACTAAATCTCGAAATAGTTGAATAAAAAATTTCAATTCTAATTGACCCCGACGTGATTTGAACACGCAACCTTCTGATCTGGAGTCAGACGCGCTACCGTTGCGCCACAGGGCCTATAAACTATTGCCCTAAAATTGTGAGATGTAATCAATTCTTTTACATCCAATATTCGTTACTCAACAATCCTAGGTGACTTTTCAGTATACAGACGGTAAATGTTTAAAAACAGAACTGAGAGTTAAGAGCTGAAAACCAATATACTTCATATATTTTCATAGATGATGATAACCCCTGGGAATGAGATGATCGCCGCCAAGCCATTTCTACATCTTTATAATACAGCTATTGTAATACAGTTATTGTACATTATTTTAAAAATGACTAAAAAAAAAAGCCCGCTGGGTTTCTTACTGGTTCTTCCCAGGACAGAGGCATTTTTGCGAACCAGTGTAGCTTAAAAAAAATGACTTTCAATAAGTACTATGTAAATAGTCTACATTGAATAAAAATTT
The DNA here is from genome assembly GCA_019845155.1 of Luehdorfia chinensis. NCBI lineage: Eukaryota > Metazoa > Arthropoda > Insecta > Lepidoptera > Papilionidae > Luehdorfia > Luehdorfia chinensis. The sequence continues at coordinate 14,666,368 of JAHVAK010000103.1, forward strand.
ATTCTATTCTATTCTATTCTCGTATATGCTAAAAGATAACAAAACTTACTTATAAATTTCTTCTAAGTTATTTATGTAAATAATAATTGATACTTTTAAATTAAGTAATTTAAATTAAAACAAATATGTCAATTTAGAACGATGGAAGCAAATAAAGCAAGATATGATATAATATCTTGCTTTATTTGCTTTCATCATCATCATCATCATTTCAGCCTATCACTAGTCCACTGCTTAACGTAGGCCTCTCACAAAGATTTTCACAAAAGTTTGCAGCTCTCATTTGGGGGCATATTTCCACAGTAGCCACGCTTGGCAGGCTTTAATGCAATAATAATCTTGAGCAACCATCGACATTAAGTTTGAATCCCAACTGTGTAGGCAAGACCGATTTCTTACAAAAAGTCCAACTGTAACATAGGCTATTATGAAGTTGGTGCGTCGAAACTTTGCGTGTTCTGATAATTCCACTTCAATAACTACAATATACGCCTTATTTTTGTGATATACGAATGACAAATAAGAAATTATTTAATATGATCACGTAGAAAGAATACTGCCTGCTCTGAGAGAATTATGTTTCAGTGTTATTTTTCCCAAAGAAAGTCCATGTGGTAAGTTTTCTTATGAGAAGATTTTTGTTTATTTATATCTGTACTTCCACATGTCACATCTGTGAAATTTAACGCAGCATTTTCCCGCTAGATCGGGTAGTTTTGATGTGGGCGTGACGTCACCTCTTACCAGCCATTTTAAGAAGTTCCTGTATGTCGTTTTGAGACTGAGTTTCTTACAATAAATTAATATTTATAGCAAGGCCTATGAATAGCAGATCTTCTGCCTAAGCTACAGAGACGACAGTGTAATAAAGTATTCACGTTTTGTCTTTTAAACTTCTAAGCTTAAAATTCTTCTCGATGGACGAAGATACTGCATCCGATAAGTAATAAAATTTTGCATTTCGGTATATATTTTGTTTCTAAAATAGTTGGCTCTGAAGACGATTCGCGATTATGATCGATTTCGAAAAAATCGACAATTTTGACATGATATTTACGATGCACAATACGTTCACGCCTTTCCCCCATTGGTTTAGGCAGAGATCACATCCGTAGCGCACTCTTTGCCCCCTTGGGAAAATACCACGTCGTCGCCATTTTGGTAAGAGCCAAATTTCTTGCTCCCCATTGCGTTCCTACGAGTACCTAGGGTAGATGTTGTCCACCGAAACAGAGCCTCGCATGCTGGGTATAACTAGCCTTAGTATGGGTCCGCGTTATCATATATTCGTCAGAGATGACTAGACGTTCTGATATAATGGATTGGACGCTGCTAATTACTCGAGATAATGCCTAATGATGTGTTTGCGCCATTCAGAATCATAGCGTAATATACATACATTATCATTCTTGATTTTTTTTTAAGAATACTGCTAGTGACATTACTAAAATTCCTGTTAACCATTCCAACTAAGCTTAACGCTTGTGCTAGGAGATGGTTCACGACAGTAGTCGAATGGCAGGCTCAATCCCGTAACGTCTATTGCCGCTAAATAATATTGTTTTCGGTAGATTGAATGCGTGCAATTAGAGTGAGTAGATTTTTTTGCTTCTTGACCTTTTTTATATTTCTTGTTAGTAAAGCTCACACGAAACTTTCTTTCGAAATTTCATACTTTTTTTTAATGGAATATGTGACGGGACAGAGCATATAAGGCTCTAAGACATGAAATTTCTTATGTGGCTACTGTCACTTGTAATTCACAGTAGGCACAGTAGGCTGACTTGTAATTCAGTTTTTTTTTTAAAACGTAAGTCACGCTCTCCCAAGGACAGGTTTGAGGATTTAATATTATATTTTTCTAATCTCCTATTAGTAGTAACATCTTATTGTGGGAGTGAATAAATTGGTTTTTTTTTGTCACATAGCTCGTCTTAAATACAAAGTTATATTCAATTACATTAAAGTCGAGGAAAAATGGGTTTGCTAGTTAAAGTAGCGTAATATTTCTCCCGCCCGTCATAATTTTTAGTGTGGTCGTTTTGTCTCGCCCGCCTCGTCGGGAAAATAACATTCATTAACCTGTCCTAACATAACATGCATGGAGCTTATCATTTATTTACATATAATATATAAAAATCTTTCTTCTTTACGTTTGTAAGAACTTCTTTGGGGTCGATGAGAGTGAAATAGCTACATCGAATCTGAGTATAAAGCTTCTATATGTATGTATGATTATATCTTATGTTCGTGTAGTAGTTATCCGGATACGTCACAACGACGCTACACGACCGCTCGACTTTTCTTTTTGTAGAATTTTAGACAAAGGCGTGTGATTAACTGAATAAGGGCGACCTATTATACGTACTTTATGCGGCCAAAAACTATTTTCCTTTTACTAAATCGCGACAGTTAAAATTTTATCCTTAAACTCGTGTCCAATTACTAGGAATACAAAGATTTTATGACATTTTTATGAGATACTACCTGACGCCGGCGTCTTCTTCCGCGAGGATATAGGTTTTATAAATATAGCGTGGGAACAAATAGTAAATTCGATTTTCTGGGATAAAGAGTATCCTATGTCCGTCCAGAGGATACCAGCTATCTCTGTGCTAAATTTCGTCAAGATCGGTTCAGCGGTTGAACCGTAAAGAGGTAACAAACATACAGAGGGACAGAGAGAGTTTTTTTCGCATTTATAATATTAGTATGAATATGGATATAAGTGAGGAAAAAGCACTTATTTTTTCTATTTTTCTTTCTTTATTAGTATTTGTATTTCAGAGTGACGGGCGCATTGTGGTGTCACACAGTTTTGAGTGACACAGCATTTGTTATGGGCAGACGTTGCACTTACCATCAGGTGGGTTTGCTCGTTACGTCAGTTTTATCAAATAAAATAAAAATAAAAAGTTTTCTTTTTTTGGAAGCAAAACGTTCACCTGATGGTAAGTGTCAAATGTCAACGTCTGTCCGTAACAAATGTTGTATCACCCAGAACCTTTATCCCTGAGACATCAGTTCTTAAGTCTCATATGCCCAGTGATTACGCCAGCGCTCAGTGCTCTTCAAAGCGAAACACGGTAGTGTTTGCACACTACTGCTTCACGGCAAAGTAACTGGCCCTGTAGTGGTACCTATATAAACGGATTCCTGCATATGAATCCTACCACCAGTAAGTATTAACATACTATATTGAATAGTATGCAAATTTCACAGACTTTAACGACTGGCATGCAGTTAAGTGTACTAAACTTATTTTATGTCTAAAGCACGTATTCGTGCCAATAGAGCCAACCTTAATGGCTTTTACAGTGATTGGCCACGTCTGAAAGGGTTCGTGCCTTTGACTATCGTCTTAACATACGAGTGCTCGTTCAACATCCCCTCATTTGCATTGAGAAATGCAGGTAGCGAAAGAGCTTCGAAATACGCGACAAACTTTTTTACTGGTGGCAGGATTCCTATGCAGGAATCCGTCTAGGTAGGTATCACCCCAGGGCCCTTTATTCTGCCGGGAAGCAGTGGTGTGCAAACATTACTGTGTTTCGGATTGAAGGGCACTGTGAGCTAGCTTAATCACTGGGCGTGGGCATATGCGTGTAAAATTTAAAATGGCGTCGTTTTATCTAGTTGCTGAAAAGCCGTGGTATCTCAGGGTTCGATTCGGCTCTACTGAAATTGTTCATCGCAATTTTGAGTGCCGATTTTTCACGTGCTTGACGATGCAGGAAAACATCGTGAGGAAACCTGCATGTATGGGGAATAAAAAATATTTCAAGGACATGTGCAGTCCGTCAACCGGCATTGGAGCAGCGAGACGAACTTGTCCCTACTTCAAACTCTCAGAAATGAGAGGAGGCCTGAGCTCAGCAGTGGGACATTTATAGGCTGTGACTTGTCTTTTACTTTTATACCCTTAATATTCCTTCCACTACTACACCCACTAGGCACTACAAACCACTGAATTTGAGAACACGACACGTGTGAGGCATATTTTTTTATTGGATGAAGTGATGAAACGAGCAGAACGTTCACCTGATGGTAAGTGCAACGACTGTCCATAACAAATGCTGAAAATTTCTGTGTGACAGTACACTGTGCCCATCACCTGAGACATAAGTTCTTAAGTCTCATATGCCCAGTGATTACGCTAGCTGCCAGTGCCTTTCAAACCGAAACACAGTAATGTTTGCACACTACTGCTTCACGGCAGAATAACGGGCCCGGGGTTGTACCTTCCTAGACGGATTCCTACATAGGAATCCTACCACCAGCTAAAGGTAATATTGAAGTAAAATGTATCTTATTTAATGGCCCCAAACACGGCTCTCCAATCAATGGCCCCGATTTTCTACAACGCATGTTGATTGCGCTCTCATGCATGAAATACACTGCAGAAACATCGATGAGTGAGGTTGTATAAGCAATATTTCAGTAAAAAATATATTTCAATTTAAATTATTTGCTGTTGATTATGACGTGTCAGAGTAACTATATTATTTACCCATGAATTGATAACTAGCATACGCCCGCGACTTCGTACGCTTGGATTTAGGTTTTTTTATATATACCGTTTTTTATAAATACCGTTTACGGTCATTAAAATATAAATAATATCCAAACTTTGAAGAAATACATTAAAGTATACATACATAATTACATCAATACAAACTAAATACATTCAACACTATATCATACGAGTATTATAATACATTATAATACTGTTAATAATACATTTCTATTTGACAGAGATCAATGTCACATCTAGGTATGCTTATTCTGAGTTACCTTGCGTTGAGCGATAACCACTGTCCTTCTGTCGAGTTATATTTATAACTTTAAAACTTTGACGAAACGATCAAAACGTTCATCTGATGGTAAGAGCAACGTCCGCCCACAACAAATGCTGTGTCACCCAGAGTATTTCTGTGTGACACCACACTGCGCCCGTCACCCTGAGACATCAGTTATTTAGTCTCAAATGCCCAGTGATACGCTAGCTTACAGTGCCCTTCAAACCGAAATACATTAATGCTTGCACACTACTTCTTCACAGCAGAATAACTGGCCCTGGGGTGGTACCTACCTACACGGATTCTTGCATAGGAATGCTACCACCAGATTTTGGGGTTTTCATATTTTTGCGCGGAAACCTAAGCCGTTTCGGAGATTAGCCGGAATAGACGGACAGACAGAAAGACAAAAATTTTGAAAATTGATTTTTCTTATATTTGCCGTATGTACTGTAGAGGCATTGAGTAAAAAGCTGTTATTTTGTTATTACAAACAGACACTACATTTTTATTAATTTGTATAGATGTCCGCTGTAGATCTATCTAACTTAGTGGCCATCACTTGTATTAACAAGCTGCATTTCCAAATGTTAATACGTTCCCAAGCGACGACAGTTATCTTGCAACTACTGTGCTACCACATCCTTCCCGACCACTATCCTGATTGGAAATGGAAACAGTTTCATTTTATTACACAGATACACTACTTGAGTTGAGATTGTTACAGAGTATTACTGTTACAATTTAAAATAGAAGGAAGAACAAATAGAAGATGACGGAAAGAAACTTGATTCACTGCGTCATAAAACACATAGCATAGACAAAGCAACCAAAAAGTGTGGTGGCGGCCTAAGAGAATCTACCACCCCATCTCATCCCGTAGGTGTCGTAAAAGTCGACAGTGGGAAGTGAAAACCAGAAGATGGGCACAGCATCTTTCTGGAATATCTGAATAAATAAACTGCCGTTGCTAACCCGCCTGCCGATCGTGGCAACTATGGCAAAATCCCTCCAAAATGAGAGCTACAAACTTGTGGCTATCTATGGGGGAGGCCTATGTTCAGCAGTGGACTTGTGATAGGCTGAAACGACGACGACGACGAGACAAAGCAAGACATGCAAAAACAAATAATAAATATTTATATAGATACGTATATATATATATATATACTACAAATCGACCTTCCTGGACGTAATATCCTTATTAACAGTAGTTAAATTATATTATATATATTATAGTTAATAGAAGCATTCGCTTATTCGATTATTCACCGAAATATATCACTAGATTTCAATAATAGAACCGTTTAATTACATAAACATAAATTAAAGTGCATGTGTGTCACAGACGTTTGGATCCGCCCGTCGTTTGAATTCAAGCCTGTAGTAATACTCATAGAACAACTTTATTAGACCCGCCCTGGCGTTGCACGGGTGCAATTTACAAATATTTGGGGAAATCCAAAAGTACACATCTTATGACGCTCATTTAACTCTAAAGAAAAAAAAATCGTATTGAGATTCAAATACTTAGTCATTTGCATTTCAGTGTGTCTACAAGTGAAAAAGCAACAAGTCTACAAATGACTTTTGATATGAAGTAGGAAACCAGTAGATAAAATTCTGGACACAATAAACAAAACCCGGTCTCGATACGTCAATTTTTTCGGAAGTTATCGTGACCACATACCTAAAAAAATCCGGACGTCCACACCAATTTTTTTTTAAACTTAAACTAAAACTTTAACTTTAAACTGTTAATATTAGATGATTTTTCAAAATAATTTTATTGAATTAATGAAAGTGTTTTCTTGATATTTCAAATTAGCATATAAGTGCAATATAATTGTGATAGAGGCATTTGAAGAGCGCCGAATCGCTTGACCTTGACATGTCGGGTGTAAAGCACTATCTCGCGCCGCTTCGCGCCATGAGACGTGAAAAAGACGAAAATGAGAAATATGCTTAGCAAAAAACATTAGGTATGTTTATTTTTTAACATCTCTCTATTTCCAGAACTGTCAAATTGAACGACGCTTTTTTATTGAGAATTTGATACAAAATCACCATCCAAGTTTCCCACCTTTCCTGTGGATCTTCCAGAAATTTAATTTCATACAAACCTTGTTCTGACAAGCACAGCAAAATAGCTGGAGTCGTTTATTTATGTATAAAAGAAAAGGAGATAGACAGATTAGCAAACGAGCAGTCATTGTACGTGATGGTAAATAGTTGATGCGGCCTTTAGACTGGTGGTAGGATCCCTATGCAGGAATCCGTCTAGGTAGGTACCACCCCAGGGCCAGTTGTTCTGCCGTAAAGCAGCAGTGTGCAAACATTACTGTGTTTCGGTTTGAAGGGCACTGAGAGCTTGCGTAATCACTGGGCATATCTGACTTAAGAACTGATGTCCCAGGGTGACGGGCGCAGTGCGGTGTCACACAGAAATGTTCTAGGTGACACAGAAATTGTTATGGGCAGACGTTGCACTGACCATCAGGTGAACGTTTTGCTCGTTTCGTCAATGTATGAAATAAAAAAAAATAAAAAAAACAACAAACTTACATGTTGTCTGTTGTTATAACTGATTTAAATTAACCTTAATATCAAATAATGTTAAACTTATACCACGAGAAGCCTTGTTTAACCAAAGAAATTAATTTCCTTTCTTATCCAAGCCGCGTACGTCAACCGTTTAATTAAGAGACTCTCAGTACTATCTCAAATTGTTTCCACTTTATATTTTATTGTATTTCTAAGTAATACGCTAATGGATTAAAACATATACTGTTACATTTTAGTTTATAAATAGAAATATTTGTAGGGTTCATATTTCTTTAATTAAATTATACTTAATTATTTTACTGGTGGTAGGATTCCTATGCAGGAATCCGACGGGTTAGATACCACCACAGGGCCAGTTATTCTGCCATGAAGTCGTCGTCGTCATTTCGTCGTTTCAGCCAATCACAAGTCCACTGCTAAACATAGGCATCCCACATAGCCACAAAAGTTTGTAGCTCTCGTATTGGAGGGATTTTGCCATTTTGAAGCCGTAAGGGGAAACATTACTGTATTTCGGTTTGTAGGGCACTGTTAGCTAGTGTAATCTCTGGGCTTCGCAGATGGTACACTTAACATCAGGTGTACGTTGTGCTCGTTTCATCACTTTATCCAATATTTTTTTTTATATAAAATAATTAATTAAAAATAATCTCCAAATTAGCTTACACGAGAGAAGTAATTAATTTTCATTACAGGCCGAAGAAGCCGTGGTAGCTCAGGGGCCTGGTGCTCGCCTTTAATTTCATAGTAAGCGAGTAACCTGGGTTCGATGCCCCGGTGCCAGCACCTCTAAAATTGTTCCACAATTTTAAGTGCTGATTTACCACGTGCTTAGCGGTGAAGGAAAACATCGCGAGGAAACCTGCATGTCTGAGGAATAGAAATATTTAGAGGACATGTGAAGTCCGCCAACCCGCATTGGAGCAACGTGGCGGATTCTTCCTAGCTCCAAGACCCTCTCAGAAATAAGAGGAGGCCTGTGCTCAGCAGTGGGACATTTATAGGCTGAAACTTTACTTTACTTTACTTTTACAGGCCGAAGAGGCCTAAGTTCAGCAGTGGACTAGTGATAAGCTGAAATAATGACGGTGATTGCGATTTCCGCGTTTCCCGCGACGCCGCTTGCCGCGGGGGGCGTTAGGACACCCGCGATAGTGCGCAGGGTGGCCCACCGTCCCACACAGCACGCAGCTAGGAGGGTCCGCGGTATTGGGGTCGCGACTACACTCCGCTGTCACGTGCCCCTCGACGCATTTTACGCAACGAGGGTCCGCGAAGCAATTGCGCGCGGAGTGGCCATAAAGTTGGTAGCGGTGGCACTGGCTAGGCGAGGACCGCTTACGCGGTGCCTCGACTACGATGCCAGAGAGGTTGCATACACTAGGTATGTCGAAAATCTTTTTTCCGTCTTCCGACAACTCTAAGTGCACGAGCACTAGATTATACGGCGCTTTAGTTCGCATGTTCATCATGCGATGAACTTGAAGTGCGGGGAGGCCCTTGGACTTAAGGTCCTCTAATATTAGTTGCGTCTCGATGTCTTTCGGGACGCCGCGGATCACTACGCGGAGGATACGTTCCCTCTCAAGTGCGTAGGTATGGAAACCGATCTTCCTGTCGGATAACCATTTAGTTAACGCTCGGTGGTCAGTCGGTGTCGGCACCGTGACACTAATGCCGTTCGCGATCGGCCTAGCGCGCGTAATGTTAATGCTCTTGTCGTCAAGCGCTTTCGAAATACTGCCCCAGGCAGCCGTATCCTGTATTACTACAGGAGGCGGAGCCTTAGGGGCGCGGGGAGCTCCGGCCTCTCGAGAGGGCGCGGAGGTGTCTATCGGGACGGGGCGCGTCGCCTTTTTGTCGATTATTTTCGGGCGTGGCGTCGGCGTCGCGGCGGCCACCTTGCGAGGAGGCCTGGCGTCGGCGTCTTTCTTTTGGCGCCTCTTGCGACCGGTGACGGTGGTGAAGCCATCGTCGCCGGGGACGTCCATGTCGATTTCCGTGGACGGGGTGGAGGAGGTGTAACTCCTCTGATCGGTCATATACGAGTCATCGGAGTAATGACTCGCAACTGACGAAGCTCGCGACGACGCACGCGACGACTGCGCGGAGTGCATCGCGTGCATTGGGGCGTCGTCTGGCGATCGCGGCGGGTCGTGCCAAGAAAAAGGCGGCAGGTCACGCGACGGAGGACGCTGAGAACCGGTAGCGTCCGGTAACGGCGCCGATCGAGCGAGGTCAGAGGGGCCTGCGACGGCTGAGGGGCCGGAGGGTCCCAACGGTTTTTGCCCTGCGGAGGCTGAGGTGCCTGAGGGGCTGGGGGGCCTAACGGCCGTTTTTCAAGCGCGGCGGCGGTCGCGAGGGACGCGGCGGCGCGGGGGGCCAACGGTTTTCCACCGACGGCGACCGGAGAAAGAGGGCGAAGGATGACTAACGCCTCCGGGTTTATCGCGGGGTACTTCGCCGCCAGGAGGCGACGAAGTTCCGACTGCGCGGCTTCCACCTGGTCCATACCGGAAACCGGGGAAGAATTTTACGTCACGAAAAATTTATTTTATCTCATGACTCCCTGCCGCACGGCAGGGAGGTGTGTTTTGGCACTGCTTGAAATGTGTACCTAATATGTCACTGCACTATGTTCCAAACCTTCTAGCGGCGACGAAAATCGTCGCTACAAAACCCGAAGCGTTGCTCAGCTTGCACCTGACTCGCAGAACCGATGTTGTTCCCGGTTACACGGGACACCATAAAATATGGGCCCGGTAAAATCGAACGACCTAATTTAAGCAAGGCCGTACCTTACGGCGACCTAGCTAAACTAACTTTTTCACTAAACTAGCTAGGCGAATTTAAACTACGATGTTACCAAAGTGAATTTAGACGCGCCTATCCAAACTTGATAGAGGACAATTACTATCGGAACCCTAACCAAGAATCTAACGTAGTCTCTTCCTCGGTGTAAGTTGCTCTAGCGGACTGCGAGCGACACGCGCGGACGGGAGAACAAATGCTGTGTCACCCAGCATTTGTTCTCCCGTCCGCGCAACACTGCGCTCTTCACACTGACACATAATTTCTTAAGGTTCATATGCCCAGTGATTACGCTAGCTCTCAGTGTACCTTTAGTCTTCCCTATTTTCCGGTATAGGGCGGAAACGTGGACATTTTAGATCAAGGTCCACTAACGCAAAGACGCTTTCAAAAAGTAGTGCTATATGAATAAATACGTACATAAGATCACGTCTGTATCCCATAAGGGGTAGTCAGAGACTGGGCAATCACTGCAAAAACAGATGACTGCCACAATCCACGTTTCACCAAAACAATATAATGCTGTTGGTGTGATAGGTGGTGAGCCCATCGCCACCATGCGCTGTTGGGTGCACAGTGCAGTTTAATTCCTTACACGCCTTTTACGAGATCCATAGGATGAGATGGAGTGGTAGTATTCTTTTATCGAGCCGCCACCACGCAGCAGCTATATGAATATATTCCGTATTCCATGGACTGCATGTAGAAGCAACCAGTCGATTCTCAAAGACCTCAAAATATGCAAGTAAAGACGTACCTTCGGAGGGATAATGAAGTTCCTCCGGTGACAATCTCAAAAAACTGATTGACTGTGAAGGGAAAATGACCGAGAGGAAGGACAACAATCAGATCTGAGCGACACACAACGTACACGTCGCCGGGGTGGTTCATGATGCTGAAAGTCGGAACTGATGGCGCAACATCGTACTAGAGAAGTTGATACCCTGATGGATAAAGAACCCTAGTAGAACCCTAAAAACACCATAATGACCAAAAAGGTGTATGGTCAGCAAAAACATGATAAGACATTATTTTAGAAATATATTATGATTACTTAGAAATATAATAGGAATCCGTCTAGGTAGGTACCACCTCAGACCCAGTTATTCTGCTGTGAAGCAGCAGTGTGTACATTACTGTGTTTCGGTTTGAAGGGCACTGTGATCTAGCGTAATCACTGGGCATTTGAGACTCAAGAACTGATGTCTCAAGGTGACGGGCGCAGTGTGGTGTCACACAGAAATATTCTGGTTGACACAATCTTTATTGTGGGCGGGCGTAGCACTTCCCAGCAGGTGAACGTTTTGCGCGTTTCGTCACTTTCTGCTATAAAAATAATAAAAAATTATAGCTAAAGTAACTATGTGTAATATTGGCGTAAATATAAGAATTGAAATAAGGCAAAAGATCGAATGTGTTTTTTTTTTAAATAGTTTGTTTAACCACTATCTTTACCCCGCGGTTTCCAAAATAAACCAACCGTATTACGACTGCGCCTCACGACACTCATCACTGACCTAACTGGCATTCACTGTTAAACTCTCCTCTTCCCCTATCTGAGCGTAAAGTTTTTAGCTTAGAACCGTCGTCAATAAAAGAGGTTTCGAATACAGAAATATTTTCATTTCATCCGATAAATATTTCCTGATATATAATTTCGGTGATGTAATTGCTGTTAGCCTTTTTTGGCTTTTACAGCTTCATCGGATACTGTGCTCACGGGCCAGGGGCCCGCGTGCCAGGTTTGGTTTGACCCAAACATAAATAGATAAATGAAAACTCCTACAAAAACCTCGAAGTTCGGACTGTGTCGCGTTCGCTGCGTGCTTTCGCGATTTCGAAAATCTTAAACATTTTAAGTCGTCTACTGACCGTCCGAAGGAGGCTGCGCGCGTCCATTCGGACTGTCGACTTGTGTGTCGGTAACTCTGGGCGGTGAGAACCGCCCTGGAACACGGATGAATCTTGTGTACGTGATGTGATTATTGACTATTGCGCGCCGCTCTCTACGGCGGTCGCGCGTCGTGTTGCGTGTTATATTAAAGCTATTGACTGTGTGTACAGTGTGGCCTGGATCGTGACTGACAGTATCGTGGTCAGGAAGAGCTGAGACGTCCGTGTCGTCTAGCACGTTCCGCGGGCGACGTTTGCGTTCGGTCGCGTTTCTGTTTGCTCGGTAATTTGCTGCTTTAACCACCAGCGGGTTTGAATGAACCGCGTCTTTTTCTAAAAACCGCCGTGATAATTCTCTGAAGTGTTCAGCGGTTAAGGGCATTTCACAGTCGCTGTGAAGATCTACATTGCGTTGATACCAACCGGCTCCAGTGGCAGTTCGCAAGAATCGATTTTGAACGCTCTGTAACTTCTTTGATTGATTGCCCGTCGCGTGAGCGAAAGCGACGCATGCATAGGCCATTACGGGTCTTATGCAAGTCTTATATAGTGTACTTATATAGTCTTATATAGTAGTCTTTATAGAGGCGAAGTTTGTGTCTTAAGCACATTTTGCTTGAAGAGCAAGTTAATGGGTATAGTCGACTTGATATTAAAGCCGCTCTATTTCGAACGTTTTTTATGTGTGCAGCGAACGACATCGCTGCGTCTAAAGTGACCCCGAGGTATTTGACGCTCTTTTCCCAGGGAATAGCGCGTCCGAACTGGGTGATCGTGTCTAGTTGATTATGTTATATGCGATGTTTTACTCAAGCTAGCAGCTCATAAAAAGCTACTTTAATCTTAAATAGAATGAAAATGTAACCTGTAATTCAATTATATTTCCTTGAACATCAGTACAAAGAAATCTAGTACAAAGAGATTGTACCTTCGTATTTTCAAATGATTATTCCATTTTCTATTTGGAATGCTTAGTCAAGCATTCGCTTACAAATTGATGCTTACGTAGCTGTTTTAAAATAAAACCTTATCTATCTATTTTTTACTTTATCCGTCAGCATACACCCTAGCACTGTTTCAACTATCATTGACAGGCATAAAATAATTATCTATGGTCAACGATGATATATTTACCAGATTTAGGTTCAATTTCGCTTGCAGATCACTAAACTACAAGGTCTTCTTTCGCTTAAAATATTAATGTGACAGTTAGATACTTCTGTCACCGCCTTATGGTGTCAGTGACGTGTAAAGTACTATATTCCGCGGTCATTACGTTATATATGAACTTAGAGCTCTTGTCATTTCATGCATATTAATTGATGAAGCACACTCCACCTTTATCCAATCAAAAAGAAAAAGAACCGTGTCCACGATATCATACGAAATATTATTTGTTGTTGCATCTTGTTCTAGTGTAGCGTATTTTATTATTATTAGAGTCATATCATTAAAAGACGATAGCAAAAGACCGTGTGGTAGCGGTTTAAGAGAGTCTACCACCGCATCTCATCCTGTGGGTGTCGTAAAATTCGACAGAGGGAAAACTAAAACCAGAAGATGGACAGCAGCATCTTCCTGGAACATCTGAATAAATAAACTGCGGTTGCCAACCCGCCTGCCAAGGGTGGCAACTATGGCAAAATGCCCCCAAAATATGAGCTATAAATGTTTGTAGCAATCTGTGGGGGAGGCCTATGTTCAGCAGTGGACTGGTGAAAAGCTGAAGTGATGATGATGACGATAAGTAAAAGAATTCGATTAATAATGTATAATAGGTGAAATCGTATTAAAAAGCTAAAAAAATATACCATAACATACATAAAACCGATCTTTCTTCCTCTAATTATCAGAATAAAAGTATACATTTTTCTGATGAATGATAATAGAATATTGAATTAGTACGTATGTCCACCATACCCATCAATTACCGATACCAATCGGCTTCTCACTGAACCAGCAAGACGCGAACAACTATCCGTACCCCCGTATAAACTCATACTACTACTACTCATAGTTTTAGCACTGACGTCAAATTGTTCTGATGAAGGTCCTAGACGCGTCATAGACGCGTGATAATGCCTCGTTTTAGGGCGAAACACGTGTCGTGTTCTCGACTTCAGTGGTTTATATTATCTAGTGGTAGTATTGTAGCGGTTGATGGAGGGTACCTGGTGGCGGTTCCTGTTGGCGGTGTTAGTTTGCTTGTGCACGCTACTGAGGGAGGGCGGGCGGTGCTCTTCAAAAAACAAGGTAATATACACCATTTTTATATTTTGCATGCGGATCTTAGCAAAGTGACTTACCTTCCTTCATTATAATGGATTTCCGCAAAGTAACGCCTGATTCTATTTCAAAATGTTCTGCAAAATAGGCCATATAGGTATAAAAACGTTTCCTTCATACACACGTTTCATTGTTTCCCTCTGCGTGCTCGTTACTTTAGAACGTTGACCACTTCACCTTCTTCGACTTTTCGTGTAATCGAAATTAGTAAGGTGAAACGTAATATATTTTGGAATTTGAGTTATGTTACATCCAGATCTGTGATATGGAATTGCCCTTTCGGATATATATAAGTTATGTGACATTTAAAATTTTAATAAATGACAGGAATGGAATTGAAGTTTGATAACGATTTTTTTTTCGAATGGTTTCTAACAATTTATAGTTTCTCACGACTCTCACGGTTCTCTCAAGACTGACTATAACCTATGCTTTGATTGACTTACAGTCAACCAAATGCGTTAATTTAATACGTGAATAAAATAGTCTGAGCCTTAGTGAAATTTTAATTTACTGGAATATGTTGTCAAAAATTATGTGGTGCACTATACATCTTAAGTATGTATAGTGCACCACATAATTGCTTTCGACAAAGAAGACATTCGACGAGACGAGCAAAACAGTCACTTGATGTTAAGTACAAGTACAACAAAGAACATACGTGTGTTTGACCTCACAGGGCCCGTACGCTCGAGACATCAGTTTTAAGGTCTCATATGTACACGAGCTTTCAGTGCCCTTCAGTTCGAAACACAGAATTATTCGCACTCAACTTTACGAAAGAATCAATTAGACAAGCCTGACTTAGCTGTAACCTTGTTTTGTAACGATACTATTTATGTATTGCAACGACCAGTTTTGTGAATCGAAAAATACTCGTAAAAGTGTACAATGAAAATTCAATTCCAGGCCAAAATTGTACTCTTCGTTTGGTCTCCGTCAGTACAGCAAATTTTAAGTAAAAGAGAAGTCATTGTACTGTCGATCGAAATTTCGAAGTCTTGCTGCTTGAAGATTACTACTTGTTTAAAAAAATTATATTTGTACCTGGAGATGTTACATGACACTGGAAAATTTCATTGCTGTTTTCATAAATAAATAAGGCGATGGACGTTATTTAGATAGTATAATTTTTAAACATAGACACATCAAAGATCCTAGTATTATCAATAAAATTGTATATGTTGTATGTTCCTATACAGGAATACGTCTAGGTAGGGATCCGTCACAAGGGCCAGTTATTCTGCCGTGAAGCAGTAGTGTGCAAACATTACTGTGTTTCGGTCTGAAGGGCACTGAGAGCTAGCGTAATCACTAGGCATATGAGACTTAAGAACTGGTGTCTCAGGGTTACGAGCGCGGTGTGGTGCTACACAGATGTGTTCTGAGTGACACGGCATCTGTTTTGGGCGGACGTTGCACTTACCATCAGGTGAATGTTTTGCTCGTCTCGTTACTTTATCTAATTAAAAAAAAAACCTATAACACTGCGATTGCTAATACAGTTAAGGTTCGGTCTGTATAAATTATGAGCTAATTCAGATTCGTATTTAAACTTCATAAATAATTCAAATCAATTTCAATTACCTGATATAAAAATATTAAAAAACACAGATTTAAGAATATTCATGAGACAAACTTTTCTCAGTAACCTTAATTGATCTTTTCAAACTTATTTTTTGTGAGTTTTAAACTAAGTCTTTCAAACCTGCGACTTCCTTTGTAATATTTTTCTAAGGTATACTATTAATATACCCTTTTTTTAAGTAAAAGCTACTCTTTCTTTTTCACTGTATATCATGCTACTATAATATAGTTGTAGAGGTTGTATGTTTGAACGCTGCTCCGATTTAAAAAAATGATATATATATTTTCGGTGATGTAATTTCTGTTAGCCTTCTCGGCTTTTACAGCTTCATCGGATACTGTGCTCGCGGGCCAGGGGCCCTCGTGCCAGGTTTGGTTTGACCCAAAAATAAATAAATAAATAAAAACTCCTACAAAAACCTCGAAGTTCGGACTGTGTCGCTTTCGCTGCGTGCTTTCGCGATTTCGAAAATCTTAAATATTTTAAGTCGTCTAATGACCGTCCTCAGGAGGCTGCGCGCGTCCATTCGGACTGTCGACTTGTGTGTCGGTAACTCTACTGGAACACGGGTGAATCTTGTGTACGCGGTGTGATTATTGACTATTGCGCGCCGCTCTCTATGGCGGTCGCGCGTCGTGGTGCGTGTTATATTAAATCTATTGACTGTGTGTACAGTGTGGCCTGGATCGTGACTGACAGTATCGTGGTCCTTAAAAAATTGATGATGCATTACATAGTCCGCTTATTGCCAACAGTTCTAGGCTATATAAATCTTTATATTATGGCATTAACGAGCCGCACACTGGGAACCGAACATTACCGAAAAGGACCGAACTGTTACGTTATGCCGTACGGCTCAGTCATGTGATCAACTTATGTTCATCATCATAATCATCATCATCATTTCAGCTTATCACTAGACCGCTGCTTAACATCGGCCTCCCTCACAGATTGCCACAAAAGTTTGAAGCTCTCATTTTGGGGGGATTTTGCCATAGTTGCTACGCTTGGCAGGCGGGTTGGCAACCTTAGTTTACTTACTCATGTTTCTAGGAAGATGCTGCAGCCCACATCTCTTGGTTTTTGACCGCACAGCTAGTATCAATATAAATATCCGTTTTTCGAAATAGTATTGACTTCTTTTGATTAAAAAGTTTAAATAGTAAAGTTTCAGCCTATAAATGTCCCACTACTGAGCACAGGCCTCCTCTCATTTCTGAGAGGGTTTTGGAGCTAGGAAGAATCCGCCACGCTGCTCCAATGCGGGTTGGCGGACTTCACATGTCTTCGAAATATTTTTAATTTCTCAGACATGCAGGTTTCCTCACGATGTTTTCCTTCACCGCCGAGCACGTGGTAAGTCAGCACTTAAAATTGCAATTAACAATTTTAGTGGTGCCGGCACCGGAAATCGAACCCAGGTCACTCGTGTACTATGAAATTAAAAGCGAGCGCCTAGCCCTTGAGCTACCACGGCACGTTCTTTTCTTCCCTCTTTCCTCCTTCTTTTCCTTCTTTTGATTATACTTAAGAAAATATTTTTAAGTAAGTTGCAGTTGTTTAGCTTTTCATATGCATGTTATATAAACACGTTATATGTATCTGAATATGTCAACAACTTTAACAGGATTGCTTTTGAATAGTGAGCCGCAATTTGCTCACAGTTCAAACACGACCTCGTGGAAAGAAGAGCCTCATAGCTACATTAAGTTACTTATCCGTCTCTAATATTAAAGCTTATTTATTATTGGAAATGATGATATAAAACAAAAGTGAGACAAGACTTTAAGGTAACTAAAGTATATGATGAATTCCTTCGTGCAGCCTATATAGTAAATTTATAATGAGAAATGTAACAGCCTATAAATGCCCCACTGCTGAGTACAAGCCTCTTATCATTTCTGAGTGTTTCGGAGCCGGGAAGAGTCAACCACACTGCTCCAATGCGGGTTAGCGGACTTGACATGTCCTCGAAATATTTTTTATTTCTCAAACATGCAGGTTTCCTCACGATGTTTTCCTTTGGTATAAAAAAAGTCTATGTCAAAATTAGAGTAATGGAAAACAAATTTTATATGATCTTGAAAATGGTATGACTCTTTTACTACTCCTATGCCAGTTATTCTGCCGTGAAGCAGTAGTGTGCTAATATGGCTGTTAACTTTCGGAAAAGGCAATATGAGCTAGTGTAATAACTGGGCTTATGAGTCTTAAGAGTGAACGATTTACATCTTCGTTTCGTTGTCGTTTCAGCCTATCACTAGTCCACTGTTGAACATAGGCCTCCCCCATAGATCGCTACAAAAGTTAGTAGCTCTCATTTTGAGAGGATTTTGCCATAGTTGCCACGCTTGGCATGCGGGTTGGCAACACCAGTTTATTTATTCAGATGTTACAGGAAGCTGCTGCCCATCTCCTGGTTTTTATTTTCCCTCTGTCGACTTCCACGACACCCACGGGATGAGACGGGGTGGTAGATTCTCTAAAGCCGCTGCTGCATTTTACATGCCTAGATTTTTTTCTATAAAATAGTTTTCTGGAAAACTTAATACTTGACATATTAGTTTCAACAGTTTCCACAGTTACGATAAATCTTCAGCTGCAGATTGTGCTCCTGCGTAGCAGTCGTTAACTTGTTTAATGACCCCTGGCATTGCAATTGCCTTGATATAGCTACGGTACGTAAACTCATCGGCGCTGGAAGAATTTCTAAAGTACCTATAGTTTACCGTGTGGTGGCGGCTCGTTAAAAGAATACTACCACTCCATCTCATCCAATGGATCTCGTAAAAGGCGAGTAGGGAACTAAACTGCACTGTGCACCCAACAGCGCATGGTGGCGATGGGCTCACCACCTATCACACCAAGTGCATTATATTGTTTTGGTGAAACGTGGATTGTGGCAGTCATCTGTTTTTGCAGTGAGTGCCCAGTCTCTGACTACCCCTTATAGGATACAGTCGTGATCGTATGTATGTATGTATAGTTTACGTTCTTAGTTCATTGGTGATACAATTTTGTTAATTTAAATTGAAAAAAAGTGGACAGTCTAGCAAAAAGTTCACCTGATGTGACCTGTTTTTTTTTTGAAATGCTAATTAGGTTCGTCGGAAGATACTCGAGCAGAAGACACCTGAGTAAGGGCTCTGACGACGCAGCTGGCGATGACTTGTCGGCCGCTGCTCCGATGCACTCCGACTCCGGTTAAGCTCACAGCGATCGAAGGGCATATGTTAAGGAGGTCCGGATAGAATATATGTTGAATTAAGTTAATATCAATCTATCCCTTTCAGATAGACATTTTTCTGGTAAAACAATAGTCTATGTAGGTATACTGCTGTAGATCTTAAATATTTGAGAACGTTATTACGCCATTTATCGGCATATCTGTTCAACAAAACTACTGTTCAAATAAAGCGTAACAAAAATATGAAACAGTATTATTCGATTTAAATATCAATCCGAGCGCTCTTCAATTCAAGACCTATAAAATCCTTTGTACGTCCGATTTCTTTTACGGTCGAAGCATTATAGGGACGATAAATTTTATCCATTTCTCCCTAAATAATTTTTCAAGGAAATGTCAATGATGTTAAGAAGGTTATTGATGCTAAATAAAATGAAGTCTGTTACATTTCCAAGAAACTGTATATTACTACAAGTATTTTAAAGTAATTCCCAAAGTATACGTTGTGTACATACATATAAAATTCTAGTAAAAAAAATGTTCACTTGTGGTATTTCAGGATCATTCCTTGAATGGTTTGAATTATATGTATCAAATAGAGTATTATGTACAATGACATTATCGGGGTATATCTTCAGGAGTTCTTCAGGGATCACATCTGGTCCCAGTTCCATTTGTCATGTTTATAAACGTTCTTCCTGATTATTTTCACTTCTGTGAATCTTTCTTATTTCGAACCTTTCGAACTCTGTTTGCTAAAATTATGCATTCTTTCAATGATACTATACTTTTGCTGGAAATTAATAAAATAAGCTATGTAAAATAAGCGACAGCTGTACTGATCGTATTGATAGTTCACTAAGATTCCTCTGAATTTTTTTACAAGACCATCAATAATCATTGCATGAAAAAAAAAATGGAATTAAAATTATGATTAGTACAATGCGATTATACATAGTAATTAAACTTTGAAATGTATAATTATTTCTATTGGTTTAACTTTTATACTTTTTTGTCTTTCATCATCATCATTTCAGCCTATTTTAGTCCACTGTTGAACATGGCCTTCCCCCAAAAAGACGGTCCTGAGCCACCTGCATACATCGAATCGCCGCAAAACTGTGCAGGTCTTCGCTCCATCTAGTGGGGGGCGCCCTACACTGCGTTTGCCGGTACGTGGTTGCCAGTCGAGAACGTTTCTTCCCCAACTCTACGAGCTATATGACCGGCCCATTGCCACTTCAGCTTGCTAATTCTTAGGACTATGTCAGTTACTTTAGTTATGCTGCGGATATCATAATTACGGATGTATATCATTATTACGGATTCATGTCATCATCATCATATTGACTTTAAATATTAACAATGGATTTATATTATTACATCTATACAAATAAATAATAAATAATAACAAAATATTAGCTTTTTCCTCAATGCTTGCAATTAATTTTTTTATATTTTTGTCTGTCTGTCTGTTTGTTCCGGCTAATATCCGAAACGGAGCTACTTTAATTTTTGAAAAATAATTAGGGTTCCGCGCATAAAAATTAAAACCCCGAAATTCGATTCAAATAGGGTATGTATGCATATAATCGATTGGGGTCGGCTTTTTTACGCGGGTGAAACCGCAGGGCATAGCTAGTAAATATATGAATAAAGGTACTTTTTTTGTAATACAAATTTATCTGTTCTGTTATATGGGTATGGATATATTGTAATTGTAGCCAACTCTCTTGATCCCATATCTCTGAATCTGTCTTCGAAAATATAGTTGAAGTTTCCCAACGGATATGAATAGGAAATAAAGAGACTACTTGTATGTTCGAGCAGAAATTTACGGTACGCTAATATGTATTGCGAAGAAGACAAATTTTGTTGAATTATCCAAAATTTTTGCAGTTGCGTAAAACAGGCTTAGAAACATCTGCAGCATAATTTAATTTTAATGACTTAGGCTTAACTAGCATAAGCTTTAAGGTTTAAGTTATGTCTAAACTTATTAAAGTCTATCTATCTTACTTAAGTCATTACTGTATTGTTTTCTCTTTTTTAATACTGAAAATGTGCCTATGATCTGTGTGCATGTGACAAAATAGATTTCTTTTATATTCTTCTTTATTTTTTAAACACTTTTTTTTAATGTAAGAGGAATTACTCTATTTATAAATAACTCTATTTGTGGCGAGATTTAGCCGATGGATGTTCGGCAGAGTAGAATAGTACCTACCTGATACCTACCGAGGTGTCGTAAGAGATGACTAAGGTATAAAGCGCAGGCAATTCGCCTCCACAGCATCGTCCTTTTTATCTAGCGTCTGCCGCTATGGCTCGCGCTGTCTGCGCTTTGTTATATCGGGCGGGGGCATAGTATCCGATGAAGGGCCAGTTATCCTGTCGTGAAGCAGTAGTGTACAAAAATTACTGTGTTTCGGTTTGAAGGGCACTGTGAGCTAGCTTAATCACCGGGCATATGAGTCTTAAGAACGTATGTCTCATGGTGATGGGCACAGTGTGGTGTCACACAGATATTTTCTGGGTGACACAGCATTTGTTATGGGCAGACGTTGCACTTACCATCAGGTGAACGATTTGCTCGTTTCTCATCACTATAGCAATAAAAAAAAACATCAGCGAAAATAGAAGAAGTCGGGGTTGTCACAATGATTTAAAATCAGTTCTGCCTAAGCCAAACTAGGTAAGCCTAAAGTTTTTATTTAGTTTGGCCTATGCCGATAGGTGTCCAGCAGAGTAGAAGAGCACCTACTTCTTTACTACCGATGTGTCGCAAAAAGAAGCCGTGCAGAATAACACCATAATTTTTTTTTGTTTGAAAGTGGGTGTAAGAATTTATGGATTCGTACCATCACGGCGGCGCCGTGGTTCGCCACCCGTCACCCCTCGTTTTCCGCGACGATGAAAAGTGGGTAGTTCGTGAGTGGCATGTGCCTGCCCTTTTATGGGAAAGATATTTCAAGAAATGCAAAAAGTATTTTTTCATTATTAACAGCATAATAAAATATACTACCTAATAATATCCCAGCATTACAAGAGCTTAAGGATTATTTAATTTGGGATGATTTATTTATAAGGGTCGGAATTTTTAATATGATACCGTAACGATATACCCGCCCATCTCATTTGCAAAGGTCGAGTCCACTAAATATTCAGGGTACTTTGAGCTCTATGACAAATTTAAAGGAGTAAGAAGTATCAAGACAGGTACGTGTCGTTAAGCACTACAATTGTGTGAGGTATTTTTAAAACATAGAAAAATTATAATAAACTTTATTTATAAAACATAGTAATAAAAGTTTCAAACAATAGTGCGAAATTTTAAGGCTCGGTTTTTGGAGTTCGACCGTTGACTTAACATGCCTTGCGAAGTCTATTCGGTTGACGCAGCAGCTTTTTTTTATTGGATAAGTTAAACATAAGATAAGTTAAAACCTGATAGCAAGTACAACGCCTGTCCATAACAAATGCTGTGTCACGAAGAACATTTCTGTGTGACGCCCTGAGACATCAGTTCTTAAGTCTCATATGCCCAGTAATTGCGCTAGCTGTCAGTGCCAAACCGAAACACAGTAATGTATGCACACTACTGTTTCACGGCAGAATAACAGGCCCTGGGGTGGTACCTACCTAGACCGATTCCTGTCTAAGAATCCTATCACAACCGAAACACAGTGTTACATGAATAATTTACTGTGACGAGGTAAATACAATCTACTTTGTTCGAGAGTGTTTTCCTCAGTTTGAGTGATTTGTTAAAATTTAGTTTTCAAGTTCCTTTCCGATAGTTTTCGGGATATAAACCTTGATTCTCTTCTGTTTGTAACAATTGAGCCCTAGCTCACGCTCGCGCAGCTTTATAATTGCTTAACAGTGTTAATTATTTTGTAACAGTTTTAAATAAATTAACTTAGTTTTAGTTCTAAATAATTAATGACAGAAAAACGCCAAAAATATTTGTTTAATAAATTTTATAATAATGATTTCTTGTATTTACGCGAACACTACACATTTAAATGAAACTAATTTTTACGGATTTTATGGCGTTAAATTTTTCGTTTAATTTTCATTTAAATTTTATAATGTTGGTAGTAAATATAAGGGCAGGGGAATAGCCTTTTCGCACATAGTATTTATAAACTTGTAAAAAACTTCTTTGGCTGTACTATTTGTATCTGGATGGTTTTGATGTCACTAAAATGATTACATTTCAAAAAAAAAAACTATTTAGTAAAAAGTTTAAATACGAGTAAAACTAATTTTTACGAATTTTATCGCGTTTAATTTTAACTATTTATAACCCGACGTTTCGAGTGCGGGAGGACTGAGGTGACAGACGTTCTGATGTCATAGTTAACCCGGGGTACCTTCAGCTTTTAATTATTATTTTTGGTCCGATCTATGCATTAATTGTAATCATTATTAGATCCCAAGCCAGTGGTAATACCCAACCATCTTCTCTATTGAAATTAGGATGTTTTTTGATTTCAATAGCCCCGCGAATCATCCTTGGTAGGAATCGGTGTTCTTTGGAAGGATTTGTGGTTTATCAAATCTGATGTAATAGTTGGGATGATCCAGAACATGGTCACAGACTGCAGACTTCCTAGAACGACGATGCTTCACGTCGGCTATATGTTCTTTTACGCGGGTTTTTATCGATCTTATTGTTTGGCCTATGTAAGAGAGATCACATTCACAATCTAGCTTGTATAGTCCTGCATCTTGTAGAGGGATGTTACCTTATGTCAGAGGAGTCACCGACAAGATTGGCTTTATCTTGAAGCGGGCTTCCATAAAAACATTCTTCATGCCGCCGAAGAAGTCAATTTTTACCATATATCAAGTGTAAGTAGCTAAGAAGCTAGATTGTGAATGTGGTCTCTCTTACATACGCCATTTTTAGTTGATTTATTGCATTTCGGTGACTACACTAACAATTTTTATGGACACATTCACGCAATAATGAATTACGAGTGCGATGCCAGACAAGTGACGACCGCGTGGCGTAGTGGTTAGCGTACCTGACTTCTGCGCCACCGGTCCTGGGTTCGATTCCCAGCCGGAGGTAACATTTGTGCCAAAACACAAATTGTTGCTTTTCGGGTCTGGTTGTGTTGTGCATGTGAAATATATGTTTGTAAAACGCACCCACGATTCAGGAGAAAATCCTAGTGTGGGGCTTCGTTTTAAAAAAAAAAAAAAAAAGTGTGGAAGTGACTTGGTTGCTAGATTAGGTAAATAACATAAGATCATTTAACCGCTGATTGCCGTAGACAGGTTGTAAAACCGTATACAGCAGATAGGTTAATGTTATGAAAGCTAGGCGGTAACAGGGCCCGAAGCCTCAAATGACTGACTGACTCGTTAACATATCGACAACTGAATCAATCTGTAACAGATCTCCCAATGTATGTAGCCTTATCTAACGCAGGTGTTCTCAAACTGTGTTCAGAACATAAGCAGAAAGTAACGGATTAACAAGACTCAAATTTTTGTCCCAATTTGATATGGTCTGTGTTGTGTGCACCAGTTATTGTAATCTGAACTAGTGTGTAAGATTGTTAGATATGTTATATAGTGTATATTGTGTGTGTACTTTTGTAATAAATAAATAAGTAATAGGCGACAATTTGGACGGTGAAAACACAGGTACATATTTATAGATCTTCTACTTTGTATTGAAAAGGGGGTTTCGCAAAAAAAATCCATATGGTGGAGACGTGCTCCGCAAAAAATCCGGGATCTAACGTATTCGTAAATGTGCTATTTTTGATAACTAGTGTAACTTTGCCCATAATGTAAAATGCAAATATTTTTTTTATTACAAAACAAAATATCTAATCTAATAAAGATTTGGCAACTTTGATTTAATTGGTGTGCACCAATAAATACGTAAATAAGCAAATACTAATCACAACACTGCGAATCACGTTCGTACCTAACTTCCTAAGTTTACCTAGTAAGATAGATTCAGAATAGAGTACATCGAGTGGGGTATGACATCGGTGTGAGTTTTCTTAATTTTTTTGCTTCATGGCGAAAATACCTACGTGATTCTTTTAATTATTGTTACAGTGTTAGAAACCTAAAAAAATCCTTATATATATAATAATTAATCCATACTAATATTACAAATGCGAAAGTTACCCTCTCTGTCTGTCTGTCTGTTTGTTACCTTTTCACGGTTCAACCGCTGAACCGATCTTTATGAAATTTGGCACAGAGACAGCTTGCGTCCTGGAGACGGGTATTAGATACTTTTTATCCTGGAAAATTAAATAGTTCCCACGGAATATAGAAAACCTAAATCCACGCGGACGAAGTCGCGGGCATCAGCTAGTATTTCCATATACCGGAAATAACATATACGATGTGAATCAAAAAGGTCCGAAGATAAACACATTTATTTATCGAGTAACAATATAGGAAGAGATGAGAATTATGTACGTTGCAAGTTTGCTCGATTAAGTGATACAGGCAGTGAACCAGGTCCGACTTCTAAGCCGCAGGCCCTGGTTTCGAATACCTACTATATAGAAAATACAGTCGAGGGCATCATTTTTTTAATAAAAAATGTATCAGGAAACAATAGTTTGAGCAGTGAACTTGTGATGAGCTTTGTAGATGATGACAGACATTCAAAAGTAGATAATGCACACCATTTTTTATTTGTGCGTGTAACACTGATTTCAGTAAATATTTTTTTCTCTCCTATTGATGTTAAAATTAGGCAGGAAACAGTACATTTTACAATAATAAGCTAATTATAGACTACAAGCAATTCCCGCGACATAGTAGACAATGCTTGTATACGGCCTTAATCGCTTAAAAAATTTTCTGCCGGCTGGCACCAAGGCTATGTTGGTAAAAACTCTGATTTTACCGGTTCTTGATTATGCTGACGTGTGTTACTCCAACCTAAGCCAAGAGCTTTTGTAATTTTTATTGTATCCGTTTTATTTTCAGTCTTCGTAAATACGATCACGTATCCTTCTATTGTTACAAGCTTAAATGGCTTCCTATCCGTCATCGTAGATGTATCAGAATTCTTCGAATCCTGTTTTCAATTCCATACGATCCGTGCACACCCGAATATTTGAAATGTAAATTTCAGTACTTGGGTTCTTGTCATGAACGTAATCTACGTTCTTCTGGAAACACCACTTTGTGCGTCATTCCACGTCGTACTAGCTATATGTCCCGCTCCTTCGCTGCCGAAGCTGTACGGCTTTGGAATGAGTTACTTCTGAGTATTAGGAAACTGACGTCCGTATTTCTCATTTAAAAGAGTGGTTTTTTAACACTGTTTTTCTTTATTCAGTGAGCAAATTTCTTAACTAAACTGCATTACATGACATGCTTTTGATGTTTTATATATAACGATTATCTTGAATAAATATATATATCTATATACTAGCGATCCGCCCCGGCTTCGCACGTGTAGATAGATATTATACAGATAAATTAGTACTTTATTTGGACAAACAGAACAACAACAATCCCTTCACTAACATTTTTTGTAGCGACTATGGTCATCGGCGAATCTGTAGCTGGTCAGGTAAGAGTAAGTTACCAAAATAATGTTTTATTTATGGGAACATAAATAAAACTAACGAAAAAGTGGTTATTGTGACTTAACTATAATAGTTAGACATATAGCCTCGCGGACTTTTTTGTGAGTAATGAGTACTATGAAAATATAGTAAATTATTTTCTTTATCATTAATAGTATTTGCAGCGCACGCCAAATAATGACTTTAATCAGTAAATTTTTGATACCTTGAGTTACATCATAGCAATTTTGGTAGGAATCTCGTTGTTTTTTAAATTAAATACAACTAATGTTATTCGGTAATAATGTAGTTGTATACAGGTGAAAGAATTTTTCCAATCGGTTCAGTAGATTTTGGGTTAAATCATTACAACCAAACATACAAAAAATCAAATCTTTCTTCTTTATAATATTAATTTAGATTTAGATATATTTTGTTGTTTTCTTGATAGCACCCGCATAAATTCTCTGCTTAACTCGTGGTTGAGTCGTAGAGAATACCCAATGGCATTAAGTTCGCCAATTGTACATTTACTGTGCAATAAAGTTTTTTAAATAAAAAAATAAATAAATATACTATCTTATTAAATGTTCTCACTTGTAAAAGGTTTACAAAGATAATGAATAAATACCTGATACGAAGAATTCGCTCTCCTCTATTTAAAAACTGTTTGCGGCTTAGCAGAGGTGCTAAAACTTGAACTGCTGGCGACCTACCGCAATATTGTTAGACTACGATCGAACGACTCTGAGAGACTGCAAGTATGTGTGATGCAGTATTGTCGACACACCCTAGTTTTCCGCACAATAAACAAGTTTCTAGTCGAGGTCAAACGCAGCACCCCATGCTATAGAAAATATTTATGCTTCCAAGAAACATGAATCATCATCGTCATCACCATTACAGCCTATCACTAGTCCACTGCTGAACATATGCCTTCCCCACAGATCGCCACAAAAATTTGTAGCTCTTATTTTGCGGGGATTTTGCCAGAGTTGCCACGCTTGACAGGTTGACAACCGCAGTTAATTAATTCAGATGCTCCGGAAAGATGCTGCTTCCAATCTTCCGGTTTAAATTATTCCTCTGACGACTATTATGACCCACGGGATGAGATGGGATGGTAGATTCACTTAGGCCGCTACTACACGGCGCAGTTGCTTCCACATGAATATAAGAACTAGTTAGTAAACAAATGGCCGTGTGGTGGCGGCTCGTTAAAAGAATACTACCACTCCATCTCATCCAATGGATCTCGTAAAAGGCGAGTAAGGAATTAAACTGCACTGTGCACCCAACAGCGCATGGTGGCGATGGGCTCACCACCTATCACACCAAGTGCATTATATTGTTTTGGTGAAACGTGGATTGTGGCAGTCATCTTTTTTTGCAGTGAGTGCCCAGTTTCTGACTACCCCTAATGGGATACAGTCGTGATCTTATGTATGTATGTATTATTAACACAATTTAATACGAGCCTAGAGAAGACAGTCATTATAATAAAATTATTATAAACGGCATTTTTTTTTTGGATGGACGTGACGAGACGAGCAAATCGTTCTGATGATAAGTACAACGCCCGCCTATAACTATATTACGCAGAAAATGTGCATGGTGCCATATTGCGCTCACCACCCTCACACATCAGTTCATATGTCCAGTAACAACATCGTTACTACAGACCAATTCCTGCTTAGACATTCTACTACCAATAACAACCTTTAAAATTTTTTTAAGGAATAATCGATCTGTTTTCCTGGTCACTAATATTAAATTTTGACGAATATTTAATTGCAATAGTAACACTATGTATTGCATATTATATATTGGTAAACTTGAGTATGTGATGCTCTATATATGATATAATGTCTCTGCTTGCGGCCCGTCGGGTGACGGATCGTCTACTTCCCTTTCATATGGTCGAGGAGGGAGATGGCTGCCACATGCGACATAGTTGTGAACAGTGCTGCTTACGGAGGCTGTTCTACTTAAGTTTGCAATACACTTGTATATTATTGAATCTGTCTCCTTTGAAATTTTGTTTGTGTGCTTAGTTTATCTGTGATACTATTATTTGTAAATTTATTCATAATTTTTTATTAATAAGAAAAAAATTTAAAAAGACGATACCTGCGGTGTCTCTTTCGTCTGCTTCTTCTTTGTAGAGGAACATCGTTATGAAACGGTGAATTTTTGAATTGAATTGTTGAACGTTTGACAAATGTAATATTATATTTCTTACGTTGAAAAATAAATAATTTACTTGTCATATAATTTTATTAAAGATTTGATATGATCATCATCGTAGTACTTTTTGCGTAATTTTATGATCCGAATCGGTTCGGTTGAAAGTTATTTTCGACCAATCCCTTTGAAAGTTCTCGGCCATTAAAATACAGCCCACATTGGCGAATTCAAAACAGAGTTAAGGCACTCAGCTTAATTCAAGTCCGCCCTCAGATGCCATTATCCTCCGATGTAATGTGGTTTTCAGTAAAACCTATATAACTGGAAGCTTTTAGTCTCGCAGAAAAAAATGTTAATTAGCGCATGTCCGAATGTTTGTGCAAGACCGAGCTAAGCAATTACCAATTCAGTCAATGTGACCATGTGCATAAATATATAGTATTGCCATGATAATTGTGAAATTATTTTATAGTTTTTAAAAATAATAATTAATTATCCTATTTAAAACGCTTGGATTTCCCCTGTACCGTCAGTTTTACGGACATACAATTTCATTTGCACAATTTGAAAATTGCCTGCCACCGATTCTTCGACTCTGCCGCCACCCACCCCGACGCACTGGTTGTAAGTGCTGCGTTACACCAAAACTCGACTCGCGGAAAAAGGAGACCGAGGCATGTGGTAGGATTTCTATGCAGGAATTCGTCTAGGTAGGTACCACCCCAGGGCCAGTTATTCTGCCGTGAAGCAGTAGTGTGCAAGCATTGCTGTTTCGGTTTGAAGGGCACTGTGAGCTAGAGTAATCACTGGGCATTTGAGACTTAAGAACTGATGTCTCAGGGTGACGGGCGCATTGTGGTGTCACACAGAAGTATTCTGGGTAACATAGCATTTGTTGTGGGCAGACGTTGCACTTACCATCAGGTGAACGTTTTGTTCGTTTCGTCACTTTCTACAATAAAAAAAATGTCCCCGAGGACACTGACGACGCGAACACTACGGCCCAAGTGCTGTACTCAAAATGACACACACACACTACACAATCATGATAATTCCGCGAAGCAGTGAAAGCCTTCGATCTAACAGTGACCATCAGTTCTAAAAAAGCACAATTTGGCAGATAATATGGCCAGGGAAAGGGGTACCCGCCAGATTAGATGGTCTATCTGTCTTAGATGTCTGTGTCTAGATGTTGTATAGTTCGCATCTCAGAAACTTTTAAAAGCGCGATTGCAGAATGTATGCCGGGATGTAATACCAATTATGAATAACGTTATATACTACTGTCGTATGCAAAAGATAAAGATTTTATTATATTGTGCAATTTTTATTAGTAAAAAAAATATATTATACTATTTCTGTAAGCAGCTACATCATGGCCCCCCTTATTACTACTTAATCAAGATCTTTTAAATTTTTTTCAAACGAAATTCATTGTAAGTCTTCACCTACTATAAGGGAAATAATATTTAATAACGTGTGTATACAAAAAAAACCTTTCGTAAATGTTCCTATAATTGTAATTTTGACAATATATATATAAGTACTACGTTGTGAAACGTATAACAACTAATTGAAGCTGTTACACATGGAACTAGTTTCGAAACAGTTTACGTCAGGCGCAAGGTGCAAATGAGCCGTGTCCGTATCTACTCTGTTGTTACAGTCGCAAGGTAATCGCAAATCTAGGTTTCACCGTCCAAGACTATCATACAGAGAAAGTTTGAATGAAATTGATTTTCGCCACGAAAAGTAATTATAAAGGTCCTTACATATGAAATTGGCGTTTTGTCGTACTGGCCACTTTGATCTGAAATATATCCTCTTTGGTTAAGAATTCCAAATACAAATTTATTTATTAGGCTTTAATAAATTTATTTAGCAGGTATATTTGAGTTTCGAAAACAGTCATTCATTTGTTTTTTTCCTCATTAGTTTTTTCTTTGTCGTCGCTCATCTCGCACAATGGATAACTTGAAATATCGCTTTATTTACGAGTACGAGTCCTACCGAGGCACCAGTGCTGCAGAAACAGCTCGAAGGATTAACGATGTGTATGGCGCTGGTGTCGCAAAAGAAAACACGATACGTTTTTGGTTCCAACGTTTTCGTTCTGGAAATTTTGATCTTCAGAACAAGCCCCGTGGACGGCCGGAGACCAAAGTGGATAATGAAGAATTAAAGGCTATTGTAGAAGCGGACCCATCGCAAACCACTTCCGAGTTAGCTGCAGGCTTCGCTGTGAGTGATAAAATGGTTTTAGTCTACTTAAAGGAAACAGGGAAAGTAAAAAAGCTTTAACGGTGGGTACCTCATGAATTGAGTGAAGCAAACCAGCAAACACGCGTCGACTGCTGCGTTACATTGCTCAACCGGCACAATAATAAAGGGATTTTATATCAAGCCATTACCTGCGATGAAAAGTGGATCATACACGATAATCGGAAGCACTGGTCGCAATGACTGAACCTTGGAGAACCTGCTAAATCGTGCCCCAAGCGAAAATTTAGTCAAAAAAAATTTACTTGTGAGTCTTTGGTGGACTAGTGCCGGTATCGTTCATTACATCTTTCCAAAATCTGGTCAAACGATTACGTCAGATATCTATTGTCAGAAAATTCAAACCATGATGGAAGAACTAGCTGCTCAACAACCGAAGCTGGTCAATCGTTCTAGGCCACTGCTGCTTCAGGACAATGCACGACACACACTGCACAACTGTCGGCCGCTAAACTAGAGGAGCTGCAATTGAACCACCGTACTCCCCGGACCTTGCTCCAACAGATTACCATTTTTTCCGGCATTTGGATAACTTCTTACAAGGGAATCTCCGATTATCTCCGATGTGGCTGCCCAAACCGCCTTCAGAGGGTTTATTGATTCTCGTCCCATAGTTATTTTTAGTAAAGGGATCAATGAACTACCTATGATATGGCAAAGGTGCATAGATAACAGTGGTGCATAGATAACAGTGGTACATACTTCAATTAATTAAATAAATTTTACAAAAAAAAACGACTTTGTATTCCTCCCATACAAAACGCCAATTTTATATCATCATCATCATCATTTCAGCCTATCTTAGTCCACTGTTGAACATAGGCCTCCCCCATAGGTTCCTTACAATTTCATATGTAAGGACCTAATATATTGATGCAAATATAAATTCCTGTGGCTACATTTTCAGACCGCATGACGAAGCTCAGAGTCGCTCAGCGAGCCATGGAAAGGGCTCGGAGTTTCTCTGCAAGATGGATCCCTAACGATGATGTCCGCAGCAGAATTAGAATAACCGACATAGTCCTAAGGATTAGCAAGCTGAAGTGGCAATGGGCCGGCCATACAGATCGTAGAGCCGATAACTGTTGGGGTAGAAAGTTTCTCGACTGGCAACCTCGTACCGGCAAACCTTGATATCGGCACGACCAGAACGCTTTTGTGGGAAGTCGATGGATACAGGTGGAAATCCTTGAGGAAGTCGTATTTTCAACAGTGAGCTATGATATGCTGAAGTGATACATATTTAAACAATCCAGACAAGTGATGGCCGTCAGCATCATGAAAAAGATGGTGCAAAAAATTACTGGTTAAGGCCGGTTTTCAAATAAAGTCCGGACAAGGCGACTTACAGTTCTTGAAATCTGCAGATTAATTTTAACTCGCATGAACTCAAGGTGGAAAAAAGAAGCTGACGCTGAAAGTTCAATAAGTAGGAGTGTCATTACATTTACATGTACATTTACATGTACATTTTAACACGTTAGCTGCGGCATAAAAATAATAAAGCATTCCTATGCAGGACTCCGTCTAGGTAGGTACCACCCCAGGGCCAGTTATTCTACCGTGAAGCATCAATGTGCAAACATTACTGTGTTTCGGTTTGAAGGGCACTGTGAGGTAGCGTAATCACTGGGCATATGAGACTTAAGAACCTATGTCTCAGGGTGGTGGGCACAGTGTAGTGCCTCACACAGAAATTTTCTGGATGGCCCAGCATTTGTTATGGGCAGACGTTGCACTTACCATTTTGAACTTTTTGCTCGTTTCATCATTATATGCAATAAAAAAAATCTAGTGCGGTGGCGGTCGAAATGCGCATCCATAGACCTTTTCGCCAGCTTGTATCAGTCCTTTTTGACCTGACGCCACTATGATAGATTAAAGCGCTATAACTTTGCGAATCGAACCGAAATCTATATTTGTCTCTGTCGAAGACACAAATAACGAAGATAATCGTTCCGCACCAGCGAGAAAGATGTAGTTTTCTCCATGCCCACCAACGGTAAGCACCGTATCTGGCCGATTTTGTGTTATCCGCAGTGAACGTGTTAATCTGATTACTTGTTTTATATTTTTTTATATTTTATATTTATATAATTTGGAACGTCAACAGTACACACAACCTTTCCTATAAATTAAGTTACATAATAAAGTCTGATGTGCATACCAATTACAGACGAACACATCACTTACTACAAATAGTTGTTACCTTATAACAATAAAACAGTTAAGTAAAGTGTAAATGAAAACCTGATAAGAAGTTATACAAAAAAAAAATTCCTATCCATAAAACCGTCCAAAAAAAATTTACATAAAACTAAGCGGACGCCAGGAATGATTTCGAGATCATATGTTTAAATTCATTATAAGAATTTTGGAAGATGTCAATGTCGCGGTTTTTGCTTTGTAATGAGTTATATACCCTGCATATTCTTACTATAGGCGACTGTAAGCCGAGGTTAGTTTTGCACCGAGGGATGTAGAACAGCTGTGGTATAGGTTTACGGGGCATGTTAAATGGAATGTTTAGCGACACGCGTGACAGCAAGTAGCTGCAATCTGCACTTGTTATTTTTTTTTTCTCTTACTCTAAGTTTTAATAAGGAAATGTTTTCCAAAGGCGTTGTTGACTCACAAGTACCCGACTCGAGTGATTCGATTCCAGTGACAACGCTACCATCCAACACCACGTATTTACCGAGACTACTGCCGAACCTTACCGAAACGACTTATGGACCTTCAAGAAAAGAGCTTTTTCCTTTCTCAAAGGCCGGCAATTTTTCGCACCCGCGATTTTTCTGGTATTGCAGATGTTCATGGGCGGCGGTGATCACATACCATCAGGTGAGTCACTTGCTCTTTTGCTCCCATCTCCTATAAAAAAAAATCGTAGTAAAAATTCGTTTCAGAGAGCGTTTTAGATGAGTTACAGCAGCGGCGTGGCGGACTCTTCTCGAATACAAAGCGTTTAAAATCGAGCCGGCGTAAAGAATCTGTCGTGCCCAGAAGTGGTATAACTTTCCAATTTTAAATTTGATTCAATCAAGTGTAGCAACTGTATTAAAACAGCATGATAGCCAAATGACAACAGCTTTGTTTTTTACAATTTGACATAAATTTCGAATAAGGATGAAACAATATGCTATATCATACTCCTTAAATAACAATATATGAATAACAGACTCAGTAAATTTCGAAACAAATATAAATTATAAACTTAATAATTACACATGAGACGCATATGCATTATTCTTTTGGTAACAGATATAATTCTATTAAAACAACATGATATTTTGTAGTTTGTCATACACTTAGTATGAAACTATGCTGCAGCAATGGCTCTGTTTTAAATGGTAATTACACAAGTACGGAAACTGGGCACCAAATATCTCAATGCTTACTTAGCTTTAGCTAATAAACGTGCAACACTAAACATATTGTTAAGCGTACAAACGAACATTGGGCCCTGTAGAACCGCTCTTTACTTCACTCGACACCTCTCAATGGTCCCGGCATTTAGCCAGATCCACTTAACCATTTACTTAGTACTTAAACTAACTATATACAATTTCGCTTGAGAAATTTATATGAAAAATTGTCTGTAAAGTTAACATTGTCTGTAAAGTTAATATAGATAATATATATTATCAAACGAATAAAAGCTTACCAAATTAAAGCAACAATCATCTCACGACGTTTTGACAGTCCTTGCGTTGGGCCGGCCGACGTTATGCTCATCAAAATGAACGCATTGTGCGCACTTTTTCGTCGTTGACCGACTTTAAAGCACAGCATTTACAATTCTAGCTCACAGTGCCATTCAAACCGAAACACAGAAATGTTTGCACTCTACTGCTTCACGGCAGAATAACTGGCCCTGGAGTGGTACATACTCGTATCTAGACGGATACCTGCATAGGAATCCTACAGCCAGTTTGTTATAATTAGGGAACACGATGTGGGAATTTTATTGTTTAATTTTATTTAATTACGACGCGAGACGCGAAATGTTTTTATTTTACACCGTATTTGTTTATTGGTTTTCTTTTAATCATAAATTCTTTCAATAATCATCAATTATGATGTTTGACGTCTGCCGGGCGTCCCATGACGGCCACATTTAACAAAAATATGTCGCTAATTTATGGAAGTAACTTACGGAAGAGACGAGCGAGTCGTTCAAGTGATAGTAAATGTTACGCTTCTGCTCAGAGCTTTAAGAAAGTATTGAAACAAACTGAAATACATGTTACTTCTTGACTATGAAAGGCAATATTAAAACAATGAAGGAAAAAAGAAAAGGATCTTGCACTACTTAGTTTAGTTTAAAGCAGCCGAAAAGTCAAAACTAGGAACATTTTTTTTTATAGAATAGGGGGCAAACGAGCAGGTGGCTCACGTGATGGTAAGTGATCACCACCGCCCATGAACACCTACAGTACCAGAGGAATAGCAGATGCGTTGCCGGCCTTTAAGAAAGGAATAGGCTCTTTTCTTGAAGGTCCCTAAGTCGTATCGGTCCGGAATAACTATAATATATATTGTGCCAAAAGCTTTGTTTAGATAAAAGATAACTTTATACAAATAAAGTATCAATAATTAATAATGATTTTAACGTCACTTTTATGAAGTCGACAGGAAATGCATAGGGTAAATTATAATTTAACAGTGTAAGTAAATTTATTAGACATTTACCTGCAGTTCACAGCTCGAATGCGGATTAAATGCAGTAGACTGCATTAATTGAATTACTCTCACAGCGGAAAATAGAATTTCCATAATAGATTCTTATCTGATAAAAAATTAACAAAATGTCGAACGCGTAGATTAAATAGCTACGATATATTGTAGCCTGTCTTAATAGTTTTATTTGTATCGGTGAAGACACGTTGTCTTCGAATTTAATTTTGTTGTAGTTACCTATAGAGCGTTAATAGAATCAGTCGTTACTTTGCGTAAATCGATAATAATAAATTATTATTATTAAAATATTAAAATATTAGTATTACCTAGTTTTGTAGTATATTACTACTTAGTATTTTAGTATCTGTCGGCGGCTCCCGGTGGCGGTATTGGTGTATCTGGTGGCGGCACCCGGGGGCGGTATTGGTTTGCTTGTGCACTCTGTTGAGGGAGGGCTGGCGGTGCTGTTTAAAAACTTCCTTGACCTATAGATCTTGATCAGTCGCCGGTACTTAAATTTCAGGGTACGTGAATGACCTAAGCTCGAATTCTGGTGCTGGCACCTCCACTCTACACACCACAAAGAATTAGCATGTTCTTAGCGGCGCTCCTCGTGAGCAAAGCTGCATATCTGAGAAATTTTTTTTTGAGGAGAAATAACAAAAAATAATGCCCGATTTCCGACCACTGCGACAACTACCGAATTAAAATATTTGAAAAAAATATGCTAGAGCAATTGCTCGTTCATTTTAGTATACATAGAATTTCAAAAGACAAGCATTTTGGCTTTACAAATGGAAGGTCAACGACTGAAGCTGGTGTTCAACTAGTCACACATCTTCTCCAGGCCTGTGCAGATCTTCATGACTCTATCGCTGTGTTCTGTGATCTCTCTAAGGAATTTTGCTGTGTAGAGCATAATGATTTCATTCGTAAACTTAAATACTACGGCATTCGTGAAGAATCACTAGATCTTTTATCATCGTAGTTAACAAATCTAGAGCAAAAAGTAGGTTAACGTTGTTATATCGTCATGTTGTCCAGTAAAAATGGGTGTTCCTCAGAGATCGATCCTTGGTCCAATTCTGTTCTTGGTTTACCTTAATGATTTTCCTTATTTGGTACAAAATATGTCTGAAGTAGTTCTGTTCGCTGATGATACCTCATTGTTGTTCAAAGTAAACAAAAATGACTTGACTCTGGAACAGCCCAATAAAACTCTGCATATTGTTTCCAAATGGTTTCCGGCAAATAATTTACTTTTAAATGCGGGTAAAACAAAATGTCTGCACTTTGGAATGTCCAATTCGGCACATAATATTAATATTAAGTTAGAGAATTCTAACCTTTCTTTTGAAAATTCAACTGTATTTTTTGGAATTGTTATTGATTTCAAGCTACAGTGATAATATAATAATACAGTGATAGATAATATTGAAAAAATGTCTTAAAAGTTAAGTTCTGCCATCGTTGCTATTAGAAGGATTAGACACACAGGCTACAGCTAAATTAGTCTATTGTGCATACTTCCACTATATGCGTATTACTGTGGGGATCCGCGGCCGGTCTGGAAATAATATTCGTTTTTCAAAAACAAGCATTTCCGGCAATATACTAGGTGGATTGAAAAGTACTCGGCCTAACACAGATCCATTCAATTCTAAAAATCAAATCTACCCACATTATTTATTTCAGTTCAGACTAGTTCATTGTGTGAAGTTCGAAACGTGTGCGATAATTAGTTGTGATTTTATAAATTTATTAACAAAGTAATCGCTCATAATTTCCGCGAATGGAGCAAATCGAGCAGCGTGCCGTCATTAAGTACCTCCATAAGAAGGGGCTATCATCAAAAGCCATCCATGATGATATGGTCAGTACATTAGGCGATTGTGCTCTGTCATATTCATCCGTCAAAAAATGGATAGCAGAATTTAAGCGTGGTAGAGAGAGTGTGAAAGATGAACCCCGCTCTGGAAGGCCTTCGACGTCAACTACTGACGAAAATATTAAAAAAGTACTTGATTTAATAATGGGAGACCGCAGATTAAAAATTTGAGAGATAGCCGAGATTATAGGCATCTCTTATGAACGAACTCAAAACATCATTGTCAACGAGTTGGGTTTCCACAAGGTGTCTGCGAGGTGGGTTCCGCGACTGCTTTCAGTTGAACAACGCGGTTGAAGGACGCGATTGACTATTTCACGCGACTGTTTGGAGTTATTTGAAGCCGATGCAGATGATTTTTTGAATCGTTTTGTTACTATGGACGAAACATGGGTTCATTACTGTACACCGGAAACAAAACAACAATCAAAACAGTGGAGAAGACCTGGTTCACCACCCCCTAAAAAGGCTAAGTCGATTTTGTCGGCAAATAAGGTGATGGCTTCAGTATTCTGGGACTCGAAACGTGTGATTATGATTGATTATCTTGAAAGGGGTCAGACTATAAACTCTGATTACTACTGCACCTTACTACGTCGTTTACGAGAGGAAATACGAGTAAAAGAAAAACGTCGAGGAATGCTCAGAAGAAAAGTCCTGTTTCATCAAGATAACGCCCGTGTTCACACGTCAGTACAGTCAATGGCTGGAATTCACAACTGTGGCTTTGAACTGTTACCGCATCCGCCGTATTCACCTGATCTGGCACCATCAGACTTCTTTCTGTTCCCTAACCTAAAAAAGCATTTGGGAGGTCAAAGATTTTCGACAATCGACGAGGTCAAAGCAGCTGTAGACGCATATTTTGACTCTAAGGAAGAATCATTTTTTTTAACGGTCTAAATGCTTGGAAGGGGAGGTGGCAAAAGTGTATTGAACTTGATGGTGATTATGTAGAAAAATAAAAATATTACTGATTTAGTATGTGTTTATTTTCTTGGTTAGGCCGAGTACTTTTCAATCCACCCTCGTATAACTTGCCCTCCTATAGTGGGTCCTCGCGAGTCGCTACGAGAACTATTAAAGGATACTGATATTTTGACACTTCCGTCTTTGTATATTTATGAAAATATAATGTAAGTACGGAACGACATGTACTTATTTAATAAAAAAGTGAATCCTGTAGAATGGGCCGAGGCGACACGCTAGAGGTTCCTGTGTTTAGGTTGGTTAAAACTAAAAAATCTTTTGTTACTAGATCCATCAAATTTTATAACAAAATTCCTAAAAGTGTAACTCAAAAAACTGACATAGAATTCATCAAACTTGTCAAGAAGACATTATTAGAAAAAGCGTATTATAAAATAGATCATTGCATAGAGGACATAGATGTGTGGAAATAGCTCTTACGCACTTGCAATTCTCCTGGCTACCAAAATATGTGCTATTGTAATTAAATAATATAATTATTGTATACATGACATTATGTAATACGGCATTGAAGAAAAAGAAAGACCCAAGAGTTTCTTGTCGGTTCTTCTCTGAGAAGGTCTTATTTTTTTAACCAGTGTAGATTTTGACATTCATAAGAGCTTTGAAACTGAATAAAGAAATTTTGACTTTGGCTTTGGATTCGAACACGAGACTCGCGGCGTTGTAATCAGGTACTCTAAACTTCTAGGCTATGTGATCGTCAACAGAAAGGTATAGAACGGAGTAAGTTTCTGCTTTATTATTTAATATCTCAATAGATTCTAGATTTATGAATATTAATTATAGTACAGCTATATTTATGGAGTATAGTGAAGTATAGTTACTGGTGGTAGGATTCCTGTGCAGGAATTCATCTAGGTAGGTACCATCCCAGGGCCAGTTAATCTGCTGTAAAGCAGTTATGTGCGAATATAACTTACTATATTTCGGTCTGAAGGGCACTGAGAGCTAGTGTAACTGGGCATATGAGACTTAAGAACATATGTTCAATGGTGGCGGGCGCAGTGTGCTGCTACACAGAAATATTCTAAGTAACACAGCAGCTGCTATGGGCAGACGTTGCACTTACCATGAGGTGACGTTTTGATCATCTCGTCACTTTATCAAAATTAGGGCTTGGCTAATATTTGGTCTGTTTTAAGGATTAAAAATTGCACACTTTTGACTTTTGTTCAAGTTATATAGATCACCGTTTTCGCCATTTTCTTTCTGGCAAAGTTTAAATTAACCGTGTGGTGGCGGCTTAAGAGAATCTACCACTCCATCTCATCCCGTGGGTTTCGTAAAAGTCAACAGAGGGAACAAACAGAACTAAAAGCCAGAAGATGGGCATCTTCCTGGAACATCTGAATAATTAAAATGCGGTTGCCAACCCGCCTGCCAAGCGTGGCAACTATGGCAAAATCCTCCCACAATGAGAGCTTCAAACTTTTGTGGCAATCTATGGAGGAGGCGTATATTCAGCAGTAGACCAGTAATAGGCTGAAATGATGATGACGATGATGATGAAGGTTTAAATTTATTTAGGGAAAGAAAGTTAATTTGCTAAGATCCGCATGAAACTTATAAAATTGTGTATATTAGCTACAACCAACAGACTGTGGTTTCGACTTGAGTGGTGTATATTGCCCAGTGGTAGTGTTGTAGTGGTGGAGGTTATAAGTTGGCGGTTCCCGGTGGCTGTGTTAGCTTGATTGTGGACGCTACTGTGAGGGAGGGCGGTGCTCTTCAAAAACTAGGCAATATGCTTCATTTTATATTTTGCTAGCGGATCTTAGCAAATTTACTTTCTTTCCCTAATGTAATTGATATCCGCAAAGTAACGACTGATTCTATTAACTATATTAATTTTAATTGGCCCGTACGGCATGGTACATCGATGATCTGTGAACAGTATGGTCAATTTTGCCGTAGCATGAAGTTTTGTAGCCTAGATCTTTTCTCACTAAACTAATATCTAATGCAAAAATGTTTTTTTTTTTTAATAATATTAGTATTTCCAGAGATAAGTGTATTCAAACGTACCAATTCTTTAGCTTTGTTTTAGAATAGAATAGAATAGTTTTTATTCAATATAGATCATTTACGTAATACTCAATGAACGTCATTTTCTTAAGCTACACTGATTCGCAAAGAAATGCCTTTGTCCTGGGAAGAACCATCAATAACCCCAGCGGGATTCATTCATTTTATAAATAATATACAATTACAGCATTATTTTAAAGATGTAGAAATAGCGTGGCAGCCCAAGGGATCAGATCATGTCATGCCCAAGGGTTATCATTATTCATGTCTTCCTAAATATTATAATAAAATTTCTTAAAAAGTCTTTGTTACAATGGTGAGATAAGATATGATCTGATTTAGTTTGTTTTGTTCTATACTGTATTTTTTGTGCAAATGCTGAATAAATGTCTCTTTTTATGTTTAATTTCGCCATAAGCAACAAACCATCGTAAACAACATTAACCTCGCTCTCTGACACACAGTAGTGTTTGGGATTGTTATTTATGTCACAATTCTCGTTAGCGGAAACGGGGTTTCGTTCAAATAAATTAGGCCTTAATGCCATCAAACAAAGTTGACATTGTCTGCCAGTATTAAGTCCAACTATTTATCATTATAATCATCAACATCATCGTTTCAGCCTATCACTTGTCCACTGTTGAACATAGGCCTCCCCTATAATATATATATTGCCTCAAAAGTTTGTAGGTCTTATTTCGGGGGGGATTTTGCCATGGTTGCCTGGTTTGTTAAGCGGGTTGGAAACCGCAGTTTATTTATTCGGAGGTTCCAGGAAGATGCTGCTTCCCATCTCCTGGTTTTTATTTTCCCTCTGTCGACTTTTACGATACCCACGGGATGAAATGGGGAAGTAGATTCTCTTAAGCCGCTACCAAGCGATACTGATAATCGGAATAAATTCATCCATCCATAGATTCACGTCTTTTTCCATACAAAGGGCGAGGCAGAAGCCACTAACGTTGTCAACTTTTCGCCCGCACAGGAAACGCGTCGCGACGGGTAGCCGCCATTTTGTTATGAGTCAAAACAATTCTTACTCCCCATTGCGTTCCCACGAGTAGTACACTGACAGCATTGCATATCATGGTGTTATTCTGTACGACGCAGTAGTGTGCAAACACTACTGTGTTACGGTCTGAAGGTTACTGAGAACTAGTGTAAAAATACTGGACTGATATATCGGGGTGACGATCGCAATGTGGTGCCACACAGAAATGTTCTAGGTGTCACAGCATTTGTTATGGGCAGACGTTGCACTTACAATAAAGTGAATGGTCGCCTCGTGACTTTATCCAAGAAAAAAAACTCTCATGCCATAGCATGAGAGTTGTTAGATCGGAGATAAATTAGGATTTCGCGTCACCCTCCAGGAATGGTTTCTCGCCTTGTCGTGGCGAGAGGGGCTTAGTAACTGTGGCTTGGTCACCCACGGTGAAGCTAAGAGGGGTCCACATGGCCTGTGGCGTCAGGCTGGCCCAGGGAGGTCGCTCCGAGTGGGCCTGGTAAGCCCACTCTGGATACGTACTGGAGGACGGCGGTGGGAGGAATGTGTCGGTGTTCCCGTGGCCCTGCCAACATGCGGCGTAGGCGGGTACACCATGGGGTTTCGTCGGTGCAAGTCCGATATAACCCGTCCTTCCCCCCGTGAAGGCGGGTATGCGTTAGGCATTTCCCCATGTAAAAAAAAAGGAAGCACAGACACGGGGACCATGAATTTTGTTTGTCTATCTGTTTTTCTGTTTGTTCCTTGGCTTTTTTAAGCGGGTGAAACCGCGGGGCAGAGCTATTTTTGATCGACTGTCACATTTGGTACAGCTCCGATTATTTTAGGAGCATATTTATGGTGGTTATACCACCATCAGTCTACTACTAACTACTATTTTTTACTGCCACATAATCATTTAAGAGTTATTTAAAAAATAAGCTGTTTACTTCAACATCATCATCAAT
This sequence comes from Luehdorfia chinensis, assembly GCA_019845155.1. Classification (NCBI taxonomy): domain Eukaryota; kingdom Metazoa; phylum Arthropoda; class Insecta; order Lepidoptera; family Papilionidae; genus Luehdorfia; species Luehdorfia chinensis. Next base: position 14,709,074 of record JAHVAK010000103.1, read on the forward strand.
TGTGCCCAAAGGCCATTGCTGAACAAAGGCATCGCTCTTCACGAGTTTGATAATATTAATTTCGAATAATAGATATTTAGATATATAGTATACACTACATAATATGCCAAATGTCCTCAAAATCGTTACAGGCGTTTCCGAGAAATCAATTATATACAAGAGGTGCTCGTTTAATAGTACATTTACTGTTTGTACCCTTCAGAGACGCTACCTGCTGTCATGATAACATCGTCATGTAGCGTCATCTATTGTTTTGTGGCATCAATTTAAATATGTAGGTTATATATTAAGAAAATACTTTTGTTAAACTAAACCCATCTTTTGTTTATTTAATAAAGTGACAAGACGAGCAAAACCTTCAGCTGATGGTAAGTGCAACTTCTGCCCATAACAGATGCTGTGTTACTCAGAATATTTCTGTGTAGCAACACGCTGCGCCTGTCACCCTGAGGCATAAGTTCTTAAATCTCATATGCCCAGTGATTAGGCTAGCTCACAGTGCCCTTCAGACCGAAACACAGTAATGTTTGCACACTACTGCTTTTCGGCGGAATAACTGGCCCTGGGATGGTACCTACCTAGAGGGATTCCTGCATCGGAATCCTACCAACAATAAGACAAGAAGTACTGTAGAAACTTGGAAAGTAGATCGTAGCCGTATCCGAGAAACCTATATAGTTTGCGAGAAATCGATACTAATATTATAAATGCGAAAGTAACTCTCTCTGTCCCTCTGTCTATTTGTTACCTGTTCACGGTTCAACCGCTGAACCGACCTTGACAAAATTTGGCACACAGATAGCTTGCGTCCTGGAGACGGACATAGGATATTTTTTATCCCGGAAGATAAAATAGTTCCAATGGGATCTTTAAAAAACCTATATCCAAAATGACGAAGTTGAGAGCATCAGCTTGTATTTACATCTAATCGACAAGAGTTGCCTACTTAAAGTATAGGATATAGCTAAACTGTTTGAGAGAAATTTCACAAATGCTGCATGCATTAGTTTGAATCTGTGGTAGATTAAACCATGCATTGCACCACTTCTCATTATTTCGAGCATTTGACGTAACTGACTGGCACTCAGCCAGGCACCAACGTGACAGCGGCGTAACGTTGAATTTACGAGAGTCGCCAAGTGGTTTCTGCGCCGTTTGACATGTCAAATTGAAGACGCTTCGTTTAGGCAACTTCTGTTTGCGGCGAATTAGGATTTAAGAAATTATTTAGAAACATTTCATTTTGACGAACGCGTAAGAAATTAGTGTTTTTTTTTTATTGTATGTAGTGTAGAAACGAGCAAAATTTTTTTTTTAATTCTATGTCGTGATGAAACGAGCAAAAAGTTCACAAGATAAGTGCAACGTCTGCTCATAACAAATGCTGTGTCACCCAGAACTTTTCCTTGTGGTACCAAACTACGCCATCACCCTGAGACATAAGTTCTTAAGTCTCATATGCCCAGTGATTACACTAGCTCTCAGTGCCCTTCAAACCGAAATACAGTAATGTTTGCACACTACTCCTTCACGGCAGATATATATATACTGACCCTGGGATGCTACCTACCTATACGGATTCCTGCATAATCCTACCACCAGTAAAATTGATTGAACTAGCTGGTAACAGTTAGTGTAGAAAATATGTTTTTGTATTGAGTTATAAATTTTACGATACTCGTACAAGAAAAATTTACAAAACATGGCGTCTCATTTTTTATGTTTGTGAATTTTGTATCCTATGAATCGTATATTTTAAACAATGCACCCCTGTATGTATTGTGGGTGTGTTTCACATACACACATTTCACATGCACAATGCAACCAAACCCGAAAACTTACAATTTTTGTTTTGCACAAATGTGATGAGGCATAGTATAAATATAAAGCAGTATAGAAAGTAGGGCCATTTGTTGAGATAAATACCTAGTCTCCATTGGCGCACTAGGTTAGTCACCCTTTATTTTCTGTTAGAATGAAAAGTTATTTTTAATTATTAATTAAAACTTTTATTTGGCTTCTATAAATGCTTTACTGGTGGTAGGATTCCTATGCAGGAATCCGTCTAGATAGGTACCACCCCAGGGCCAGTTATTCTGCCGTGAAGCAGTAGTGTGCAAGCATTACTGTGTTTCGGTTTGAAGGGAGAGCTCGTGTAATCACTTGGCAATTGAGACTTAAGAACTGATCTCTCAAAATAAAGATGTACAATTTGATAGTTTCCGAGAGTATTCGTATATCATCGGCGTAGTCGAAAATCAGTTGGAAGGAGATCATTGAGACTGTGTAAATAATACTCGTATATTTGAAGTTTCTACACAAGTTAGTGATGAATTTGATGTCTGAAACTAAAAGGAATTAAGCATAACTGCCTTCATTAAACACACACACACAATGTAGCGAGTGTGCCGATGTTACAATATCAGAGATTTGCATAGTAAGCAGGAGCTTATCTCGAGTAAGTACCGGGACTGTTATAGCATATTAATGTCAATGCAGTTAGGGTTGGTTAAACTTGAACTATTGAATATACGTAAGCTACTTTGTTTGAGTGACTTCATTACTTATTACTATTCGTACGCGATCATAATGACTTTAAACCCGATTTTGCTTAATGCGAGTAATTTTAATTTAAAACATATATTGGCGACTCAACTGGTGTGGTGGCTAAGCCATGTTCTGTGCGGGTTGCAAGTAGGATTCTCACATCAGGCAAACATTTGTAATTACTGGTGCTATGCAGGAATCAGTCTAGGTAGTTATCACCCCAGGGCCAGTTATACTGCCGTGAAGTAGTAGTCTGCAAACATTGATGTATTTCGTTTTGAAGGGCACTGAGAGATATCGTAATCACAGCATATATGACTTAAGAACTGATGTCGCAGGGTAACGGGCGCAGTGTGGTGTCACACAGAAATGTTCTGGGTAACACAGCATTTGTTAGGGTCAGACGTTGCGCTTTCCATCAGGTGAACGTTTTGCTCGTTTCATCACTTTATACAATAAAAAAAACTTAAAATGATTATTTTCCCTCGGCGTTAAAAAATATGACGGAAATAGCTAACTACACCGTCGGTCCGCATAAAGAACTCATCAGCCGTCTACCCCATAGATTGCCACAAAAATTTGTAGCTCTCATTCTGGGCGATTTTACCATAGTTGCTACGCTTGGCACCGTTAGCCACCGTTTCAGTCTATCACTAGTCCACTGCAGCACATAGGCCTCCCCCACAGATTGGCACAAAAATTTGTGGCACTCATTTTGGAGGGATTTCGCTGTAGTTGCCACGCTTGGCAGGCGGGTTAGCTAGCGCAGTTTATTTAGATGTTCCAGGAAAATGCTTCTGCCCATCTCTTGGTTTTCATTTTCCCTCTGTCGATTATTACGGCATTTATTGACATTATTGCTCGTTTCGTCACTTTATCAAAAAAAAAGACATTGAAGACTTTTCTACAAGCCACTTGTAATTATTTTTATGGCTGAAAAGAGTTACTTTTACTTAAGTACGTTTTAGGTGATGAATACTTCTATTACAGATGGTGGAGACTACACAAATATGAAATAATGGGATAAGTGTTTTGCGCTAAGAATGTCAGCATTTATTTAATATGGATATACATAATGTCATGTCATTAATCTGAGACCAACAATCTTTGGAGTGCCCTGGGCAATACATTAGGCCCCACATCATTTATTATATTCCTTCATAGTAATGATATGATCATCATTATTTTTCATCACTTTACGCTACTAATGGCCTTTGTCCAATGACAAGAATGATTTTACTTACAAATGATAAAAACACCATCCGTAAATTCATCCGTTTGTATGTATTGTAATTTGTCAGAATATTTTAACTTTAATTAACACGTATTTATTTTGATAAGCAGTTTCTTGAATCATTACAAATTGTTTGTAAAAATATTGCAAGATTTAAATTATCTGATGTTAAATTTATTCTTCAACAAATAAGTATAAACTTTATCAGTATATTTTTTTTAATTTTTTTAAAGAAAAACAAAAAACTGGAACCATCCTTATAATTTATTCTACGTCATAACAACATTCGTGACATAGTGCATGAGCATTTTTTGTCAGCAATTCTCATTAGGGACTGTCCTAACGGAATTTAGAAAATTGGAATTTTTAGTTTCATTTAGTATAATAAAGTTATAAAAATAAACCTCCATTATTTTCATTGATTTACCAATTCTTTGAAGCTTTAAAATTACGTTGACATCCTTCACCATACGCAAGTATGATATACGTTTTACTTAGAACCATAAAATTATTTCACTTGAATCTTGCATTCACTTTGTGCCTAAATAGTTATTTAGCAATTATTCTTCTTATTGAAATCAATATAGGTTGATGAACTAATTGCTTATAATAATAATTGTACTGTAAAAATTTTCGGTGTCATTTTTTCGCGTAGGTTGCACGATTACACTATTATATCTTGTGTGTGATTGTGGCACATTCAAATTGTGATGTGAGATGACTAAGGTAATTAAAAAGACTTTCATAACTTTGTTAGCTTTTTCCAGTTTCACTTTTAGGGTTCCATAGTAAAATAGAAACCATTATAGTTTCGTCCTGTTCATCTGTTCGTATGTCACAGCTTACTGGGAGAGTATTGCAACTGAAAATAAGATATTTTGAAAAATGGTGGTTTTAATAAGCCACTATACAATGGTGTATGGTATTGCGTCTGAGGTATCTAACGATAATGGTAATTAAGTTTTAAAATACCACCTTTATTTAGGTCAATACGTTTAGTCCGCACTTATAACATAGGTGTCCGGTAGAGTAGAATTGCATCTACCTCTTTCCTACCGCGGTGTTGTAAGAGGCGACTAAGGTTACAGAGAGCCTTTGTTCGTGCAGAATAACACATTAATATGCTGTCAATATACTGCTCGTCGGGACGCAATAGAGAGTAAGAATCGTTCGACTCGTACCAAAATGGCGGCGACCTGGACCCGTCGCGTCTCGTTTCCCGCGAGGGAAATATAGCGCTCAAACGGTAAGATCAAAGGTAGGCTTAGATGAATAGTCACAACACCTCCAGACCCGAAAACCAAAAAATTGGTTCTATGGACAAATGTTGGGTCTGGTTACAATTCGAACCCAAGACCTTCTAGTCACGTTGAAGTTAGGTACTCTGACCTCTAGACCGCGCGAACGTCATTGAAATGTACTCCTTACCAGACGAAAACTTTCGATTGCTAATAAATGTCTTGGAGTTACAATATACAAATTTCTCTACAAACAACCTAACAGAGATTACAGAATATATTTACTTATCGAGTCTCATTTAATTTCAGGCACTTGATTACGGGAATTGTGTTAGTAGCAAGCAAGCAATAACGAGCAGTAATCAAAGTTTCGATCCTGGTAACGATGTCAATATGTATCGTAGTTAATAGAGACGGCAAATGAGCCGGTAACACAATGTTCATTAGCCTTATGTCATATAACCTTTCTATAGAAAATATGGTCTCATACACGGGATTAATATTTGCATGATCTACATAAAAATGTTTCGCGACTTTCTGCAAAACAAAATATCTGTAATATACTCGTATTTAAATGAAACAATATTTACTGGTGGTAGGATTCCGATCCGGGAATCCGTCTAGGTAGGTTTAACCAACCCAGGGCCAGATATTCTGACGAGAAGCAGTAGTGTGCAAACATTACTGTGTTTCGGTCTGAAAGGCACTGTGAGCTAGTGTAATCACTGGGCATATGAGACCACCCCATCTCATCCCGTGACGTAAAAGTCGACAGAGGGAAAATAAAAACCTGGAGATGAGCAGCAGCATCTTCCTGAAACATCTGAATAAATAAACTGCGGTTGCCAACCCGCCTGCCAAGCGTGGCAACTATGGCAATACTCCTAATATGAGAGCTACAAACTTTTTTCAGCAGTGGACTAGTTATAGGCTTAAATGATGATGATGTTTCAGGGTGACGAGCGCCGTGGGACGTCACACTAATGTTCTGGGTGACACAAGATTTGTTATGGGCAGACGTTGCAATAACCATCAGAAGGATTTGCTCATTTCGTCACTACGCCCGTCACACTGTGACATCAATGACAATGACTAGGGTATATGAGACTTAAGTCTCATATACCCTAGTCATTACACTTGCTCTAAGTGCTGTTCAAACTTAAACACAGTAATGTTTGCACACTACTGCTTCACGGCAGAATAACTGGCCCTGAGGTGGTACCTACCTAGACGGATTTTTGCATAGGAATCCTACCACCAGTAAATGTTTTTTAAATCTATGTTCTCTAGGATTTCTCCTGTAGGTGCGTTTCAGAGACATTTAATGTTTTCACAAAAACCCAATAGATAGTGCGACATCCTGCACGATTTTGCAGGAAGTCGATATATGTAGGTGCCAAAGGACCGTGTTTGTGGAAATCTATGGGAAAGGCCTACGTTCAGCAGTGGTCTTGTGCCGGGCCAACTGCCACCTCGTGCTAATATAGATATGTAAATATTTAACGACTGTTACATACTATTGGCAACATAGAATATTCTACATCCTATTCTACACATAATTTACACACAATTACATCTACATCATAATTTTTGATAGATTCATAGAAATAAGAGCATAATACTGATTTTTCCCTCTCGGACGCCCTCGGCTAAGCTCCATTAGCGCTCGGCCACCTTTCAATCCGGTGAAGCTGTAAAAACCTTGGGGCTAACAGTCTAAGCTAACTTCCAGTCCTAAAAAAAAGAGTGAAGTGAGCATTGTTGATAAAGTATACTCAGAACGTTATTCTGCTCAAATATTAAGTGTTTTAAAGTATTCATCCGACTTTCACTTGACCATCTGACTCATCCTCGTATATGTAAAATTTGCGTAATACTATGCCTATACCTATAATACTAGCGACCCGCCCTGGCTTCGCACGGCTGCAATTTACTAATGAAGAAAATGAGAAGTGCACTTAGCAAAAAATACAAATTATGTTTTTTTTTGTAATATGTCTCTATCTTCAGAACCGTCAAAATGTGACTTTCATTCACTTTTTTTATAGAGATTTGAATACAAAAATACCATTCAAATTTCCGACCATTCAGGGTCAGGTTTGTATGACCTGACCTGACCCTGGCCCTGACAATTACGAACACAAAAAATATCGGCTAAATCGGTCGAGCCGTTCTCAAGAGATGGTCTTTTATACATTTATAGGGCAATTGATTTTTATTTATATAATACGCGAATACTACACATTTAAATAAAACTATTTTTTCAATTAAACGCGATAAAATCCGTAAAAAATGTTTTTATTTATATAATAGAAAATTTAATAAATAATATTTATGACTATGTATAATTTATATAAAATATCGAAACGATGTTACAATTTACAATTCACTTTACAATAAACTTTACCCAGACAACCGTCATCTGAACTTGGAACTGTTTCAATAAACAACTAATAGCAAGCTAATTTTCAAAGTTCGGTCCCACCGCAGTAACTGGAGGCCTAAATCGAATTTGTAAATTGAACTCCGACTAATTTAAGTATGTCGGAGTAACCTGTGACGTGTTATTCATACGGTTCATTATTGTTTAACACAAACATAGAATCCTAATGTGCAGAGAAAGGCGAACTAAGCGTTCAGCGAGACACGATAACGATGTGGTAAAAAAGGCGGTCGCAAATTACCTACCTAATGAGTAATTCATATCCGCCTTCTTCGGTTTACAAATTCGTTGGATAACAGTGAAGTGAATGAATCTTTGAATGAACGGAGAATCCGTCTAGGTGGGTACCACCCCAGTTCCAGTTGTTCTGCCGTGAAGTAGTAGTGTGCAAGCATTGCTGTGTTTCGGTTCGAAGGTCACAGAGCTAGCGTATTCACTGGGCATATGAGCCTTAAGAACTGATGTCTCTGGGTGACCGGCGCAGTGTGGTGTTACACGGAAGTGTTCTGGATGACACAGCATTTGTTATGGGTAGACGTTTCACTTACCATCAGGTGAACGTTTTGTTCGTTTCGTCACATTATTAAAAAAAAAGTAGTCTGTAAATCTTCTACTGCCAGGGACAGAGCTTAATTCTTTTAGGGGTTTTGTCGCCGGGAAGAGTCCGCCACGCTGCGCCAGTGCGGGTTGGCGAGCTCGACATGTCTTCGCAATATATTTTTTATTATAATAATACAATAAAAGAAAAAAAACTAGACATGTATCAAAATATTCCCGGGAATATAAAAAGAACCGGATCCGATACACGATACCGGAATCATTGAAATTGTTTCGTCACTTTCTCCAGTAAAAAAAGCGGTGTACCTAAAACGAAATAAAGTAACTAGAACGTCATTAAAGTAAACAAGTTTAGTGCAAAATAAGATAAACTTAGACCATAGCGGCCTCGTCTAGCATAAATTCACAAGAGACTGCTTTCAAAGGAGATTTATTTCACGAGCTACCAATGTTAGAATTTAGGTAAGCCTTATTTTATTTTCGTATGTTACAAAATCGAGATGCTCTAAAGAGCAGAAGAATAAAATTAGATCAGCAGTTGTTACGGATTTTTTAATAGAAAAAAGTGACGGAAAGAGCAAATCGTTCAACAGACGGTAAGTTTCGCATCTGCCTATAGCAAATGCAGTATAAAACACCTTAAAAGTAAAACTTGGAGAGCCAATTTTCGGCTGCAGTGACACCTACTAGGAGATATTATAGTGCTGCAAGTGCACACGCAAAAGCACGGGCACTTACTCGTCAAACTACCAGCGCCCGATGTAACGCTCATACGATAAGATTGGAGGCAGTGTCAGAGACATAGGGTCAATCACAACACAACCAAAACCAAAACCAAAAATTTATGTTTTAGTTCAAATATTCGCTGCGGCTGGGATTCAAATCCACGACCCGCGGTGTGTTAGTTAGTTTACTCTAACCTCTAGGCCACGCGGTCGAGAGTAAAACTAGAATGTAGTGTAAGAAGTACATGAACAGTCACAATACATACAGTCCCTAACCCAGAACATTTGCGAAAATGTCGAAAATTTTTCACAACTGGTGGTAGGATTCCTGTGCAGGAATCCGTCTAGGTAAGTACCACCTCAGGCCAGTTATTCTGTTGGAAAGCAGTAGTGTATTTCTGCCTGAAGAGAACTGAGAGCTAGTGTAATCATTGGACATGACAGACTTAAGAACTGATGTCTCAAGGTGACGGCCGCAGTTTGTTGCCACACAGAAATGTTCTGGGTGACACAGTATTTGTTATGGGCAGTCGTTGCACTTACCATCAGGTGAACGTTTTGCTCGTTTATCACTTTATACAATAAAAAAATACACTAATAATGGAAGGTTACTTCCGCCACTACTCATCAAAGTGGTAGCGAAGGCGACCAGTACCCTTCACCTAAGCCTACACGAAAATGGTGAGATTTTCTGTTTTCAACACCTTTGGATGGTGGTCGAAACCCAGAAGTTTTTTTCTCTTAATCGACGTTTAAGATACCTTTGGGATAAGAAAAGTTGATAGATCATCCGATGATGTCAGTTCGGCGATGAAAGTAATATTAACAATAAATCATGAATTGCTGCGAAAAGGTAGCGATATATGAAAATAAGAACAAACGAAGCGTAAACAAATACATTTTGCATCTAATGCTGTAAAAATACGTAAAAAAAATTTAAAGCGGCTGTTTGAAATAAAATTTGAAAATTAACATAAGCTAGCCGTCACTTTGAACAGCCATCACGCAAATTACGATGAACATAGAAGAGTACGTGGAATGTATCGTTCAACTTTTGCTAATATTTCAAATTAATAATTCGATTATCCAGAGGAAGTTACTCAAGTGTACTGTACCACCGGGCGCCAGTTATAATGCTGTGAAACAGCAGTGTGCAAGCATCACTGTGTTTCGGTCTGGTGGGCTGAGATTCCACAAAGAAAAGTTTAGGGTAACGCAGCATTTGTTATGGGCAGACGTTGTATTCTATAATAAACACAAGTATATTGACATACGTGGATTTGATCTCACCTTAAATTTGTTAGTCACTGTCACTCTAAAATTCGATGCTGCTGCACATCTCCTGGTTTCAATTTTCCCTCTGTCGACTTTTACGACACCCACTGGATGAGATGGGGCGGTAGATTCTCGTAAGCCGCCACACAGGAAGATGTAAACCTTAGCATATTTAAAAAAAAATACTTTTTCCAAGAGAACCCCTACCTATTATGTAACATAATGGACGGGGTCACAATCCTCACCACTGAGGAACCGACTAAGGAAGAGGACTAAATGTAGAAAGAAGTTCTGTCAATTTCTTCGAGCACTTCTGCCAAAATATTGATTCTATGATTTTATTCATAAAAATATGTAAAAACATCATACCTTATATACATACCTTTATAATTTAATAGACGTTAAATTCCATTATTAAATGATCTTGTCAATGTAACACGAAGTTTACTAGATTTATCTATTTTAATTTCCGCTTTTCCCCAGTTTTGACAAAAATAACGAGTATGTTATTGGTACTGCTGAATGGTATCTAGAGGCTACATTGCGCGTAAATCATGTTGTTTTATTTTCTTTTTCAGGTTGACATAAATGAAGCTAAAAATAATAAATTGTAATCTAAGAAATTTGTGCCGCGTTACATTTGTGTAGGGTTACATCTCAGTGAACGTCTATCTATATAACAATACGTTAAGAGAAAACTTTTAAGCAAATTGCGCGCGCGGAGTGTTAGATATTTTTTTTATTGGATAACGTGATGTTTGTAATAAATTAATATACTGAATTAAGTTTTTGACTTCTCTTTTTTGCTTTAGTGTTTACTTTCAATTTTTATATTTTATATTGTTTCATAGTTGCTACAAATACATAAGAGTTAAAACGAGTAATTTAAAAATTTTTGAGGGTAGAACAAAACATGTTTATGTGAGTGGCACTCTCACAGATTTTTTAATTAATATGCTGAGTGATATGTGATTCTTGAGTTGGAAAAGATTCACGACGACTTCCTTTTTAAAGTTTTACAAACACACATACATACATAATAAAACACTACTTCAGTAACATGTACTCGGGCAATGTATGTAACAAAAAGATCCTTAATAATAGATTGAAAATAGGCCTTTCGGCAGGTTTCGGCAGTTGGTTATTTACAGGTGATGTAGTTAATAGAATCACGCGTTACTTTTCGGAAATCTATCGTGAATGATGATGATGATGTTCTCCTGGCCGATTTCGACCACGGCGACAACTTCCGAATACTGTCGAGAGCCATCAACTGCGCAGGAGATGTTATAGCGCAAACACAGAGGCACTCACTCGTCCCAATCTACCCGCGCCCGATATAACGCTGATGCGATAAGATGTCAGAAACACGGAGACAATCACAACACAACCAGATCTGAAAACCAACAATTTGTGTTTTAGCACAAATGTTGGCTCCGGCTGGGATTCGTACCCAGGACCCGCGGCGTATAAGTCAGGTACTCTGACCACAATGACGGTATTGTCTACTGGTATTGCCTAGTCGTGGTGTTGTTGTGGTGAAGGGAATCTGGAGGCGGTTCCCGGTAGCGGTATAAGTTTGCTTGTGCGCGCTATCGAGGAAGGGAGCGTGATCTTCAAAAACTAGGCAATACACACAATTATAAATTCATAAATATCATGATATATGTATAAAATCATAAGTGCATAGTTGTAAGTAGAATACATTATGACTAATTGGTAAAGCAACAATTTTCATCAAATCAAATTTGTGGAAATTAAATTCGGCCAGCAGTACGCTAGTGTGGTTTCACCGGCTTTTGTTAATGTTATTATATCGCTTTTAAGTCTTAATTATGTTACAGATGTTCAGCAACAAAAGCTTGAAGCTGTAATTGTGCCAATTAATTCAGATGGAGCAACGTGCTGATGTTGTGTAGGTAATGAAGCCAATGTAGCTGGAGTTCTAACACCAGCTAAATTGGCTTCATTACCTGCTCTCCACATAAAAGTCGCTGGATGGACCCTACATTTAACTATTAATAGTATATTGTGTTTATAGGTATATAAGGACATTTAGTTTTGTTCTATTAGAAAACGTCTACAAATTCTGAGTTATTTTCAGTACGGTGTTTAAGTATATTTTTTTTTATTTTACTCTAATAAGTAATATTTTTATGTAGTAAGTAATATTTTATTTGAATTTGTTACAAAAATTTGACTACGTCACGATGACTCCCACAACACTTTTTTTTTAATTATACAAAATACTAGACCACTGTAGCTACTACTTATCTATTATTTTTAAACTAGCTCTGGTTTGTAGCTGATAGCGGAACAAATTGCATTAAGTTCCAATGTATTTCCGTAAAAACAAGCATCGATCTTGTCCCGTCTATGCTTTGTTTCCTGTTATAATTTATGTCGTCAGTTTTCTGGAGGCACTGCTTACAAAACAAAAGCGGCGAACGCTTGACACACCTCAATTTGATCCGTAAATCAATGGATTAGGGTTTGAATTTGCGTAATTGTATTTGTAAATGGCTTTATTGTTTTGGATGTTTCTCGGATGCGGAGACAAATTGTAACAGATTACATATTGACTTGCTTAAATTTGCATGTCGCCACATTTCCCAATTTACATTGTTTTGCAAACTAGGTTTATTGAAATATGTACATTTATGATTTCGTATATTTACGGGAATACAACACATTTATATGAAACTAATTTACCGGACTTTATCGCGTTTACTATTACTATTTAACTATAAACCGACGTTTCGAGTGCTTTACAGCACGCACGGCCACGGGAGGACTGAGGTGACAGATGTCCCGATGTCATAGTTAACCCGGAGTGCTTTTAGCTTTTAATTATTATTTTTGGTCCGATCTACGCAGAAAGAGCTAACTGTATCTTGAAGTTTCGCAGTGGTATGCTTGGTTTTTGATTTAACTTTATTAATTATAGGATCCCAAGCTGGTGGTAATACCCAGCCATCTTCTCCGTTAACATTAGGATGTTTTTTAATTTCAATAGCCTCCCGAATCATCCTTGGTAGGAACCGGTGTTAATTTGCGAGGATTTCACCCATGGTCACGGGAGGACTGTCACGTCAGTCCTCCCGTGACCATGGGTGCTGTAAAGTACTCGAAACGTCGGGCTATAAATGGTGGCAGCTGAAGAGAATCTACCATTGGGTGTCGTAAAAGTCGGCAGAGGGAAAATGAAAACCAGGAGGTGGGCAGCAGAACTTTCCTGGAACATCTGAATAAACTGCGGTTGCCGACCCGTCTGCCAAGCGTGGCAACTATAGCAAATTCCCCTAAAATGAGAGCTACAAACTTACATCCATGGGCGAGGCCTATGTTCAGCAGTGGACTACACTACAATAGACTGAAAGGATGAAACATTGCACTTACCATCAGGTGAACGTTTTTCTCGTCCCGTCAATTTATCCAATAAAAAAAGTTATCTCACTTACTGTATATCACAGCATAAGTTTTAAGGTCAAGTGCAGTCTGAACAAACATATATCGATGCGTTGTTTGCGGACATTATTTATAGTAAGGAAGGGAAAGTTAATTTGCTAAGATCCGCATGCATAATGTAAAATGGTGTGTATTACCTAGTTTTGAAGAACACCGCCCTCCCTCAACAGCGTGCACAGGAAAACCAATACCGCCACCGGGAGCCGCCACCAGATACCCTCCACCACTAAAACACTACCACTAGGTAATACACACCACTGAAGCCTAGCCACCGTGTGTCCTATAAGTCTAAACTGTACAACTTACGAGTTCGATCAAACTTTGTGCGATAGTCTTTGTAAATATCTAATACATATAATTATATTCTAATGGTGAAGTGAACAGTATTATTATATTATAGATATTATACTCCATAGCAGACCAATGTACATGAAACTAATATGAATAATAACGGTACCTTAATCGGTCTTATTGCTGAGACGGAGACGTGAGACGTCAGACACGTGCAGGCTGCATATGCTCAGTTAATATTTTTGAAACGAAAGTAGTTGTTAAAAGTGCAGTGTTTATTAAAATAATGTTTAAACAATTGTAAATCGACGACCGCATGACTTATTGACCAGAGTACCTGATTCTTACGCCGCGGGTCCTGTGTACGAATCCCAGCCGGAACCAACGATTTCTGCAACACAAATTGTTGGTTTTCGGGTCTGATTGTGTTTCGGATGTGAAATATACTCGTATGTCTGTAAGACGTACGTACACGATAAATCCCAGTGCGGGGCAAAGATTTGGCCAGCAGGACAAAATAAATGTCTGCGGACTAGTAAAATCGACAGTGAAATGCAAGAAGTGCGCCCAGGTAGATGTCAGTTCTGATATAGCGAAATAATGTTACTCGCAAAAACTTATGGAACTTTTTCGAGACGATCCAAGCTTGTAGAAGGGTAAGTTTCGGAAATTCCTAACAATGAATATAAAATGTTCCTTGAATATTATCTAAAAAAAAAAATTATATTCGTGTACATAATATTTATTATGTTATATATTGGAGTTATATAAGGACCGAGTTTTGTGGCAATCTCCCCCATAGATTGCCACAAAACTCGGCCTATGTTCAACAGTGGACTATGATAGGCTGAAATGATGATGATGATGATATTATCTCATAATATTTAAATCTATCAATCCATACCAATATGATAAATATTGGTAGTAGGATTCCTATGCAGGAATCCGCCTAGATAGGTACCACCCCAGGGCCAGTTATTCTGCCGTGAAGCAGTAGTGTTCAAACATTACTGTGTTTCGGTTTGAAGGGCACTACGAGCTAGTGTAATCACTGAGCCTATGAGACTTAAGAACTTATGCCTCAGGGTGATGGGCACAGTGTGGTGTCACACAGAAATTTTCTGGGTGAAAAAGCATTTGTTATGGGCAGACGTTGCACTTACCAGTACTGAGTTGCACGTGCTTTTTTTCTTATATCCATACTAATATTACAAATGCGAAAATAACTCTCTTTGTCCCTCTGTCTATTTGTTACCTTTTCACGGTGCAACCGCTGAACCGATCTTGATGAAATTTGGCACAGAGATAGCTTGCATCCTGGAGACGGACATAGGACTTTTTATCACGGTAAATCAAATGGTTCCCAAGGGATATTTAGAAAACGCTTATCCACGCGAACGAAGTCGTGGGCTCTGGTAGTGGCTTATAAATTAGTTACAAAATAATTACAATTCCTTAATATGAAATAGCTTACGTCACAGCTTTTAGGAATCTGTCTAGGTAGGTACAGTACCGTAGGACCAGTTATCGTCATTTCAGCCTATTACAAGTCCTCTGCTGAACATAGGCCTCCCCCATAAATAGCCACAAAAGTTTGTTGCACTCATTTTGGAGGGATTTTGCCTTAGTTGCCACGCTTGGCATGCGGGTTCGCGACCGTAGTTTTTAAAATCAGATGTTCCAGGAAGATGCTTCTGCCCATCTGATTTTTATTTTCCCTCTGTCGACTTTTACGACACCCACGGGATGATATGGGGTGGTAGATTCCCTTATGCCGGCACCACATGGTTTAAGCTCCTCCGCCGCTCCTCACTGTAGCTTGGCATTAATAGCGATACCAGTTGACTTTTTAAAAGAAAGGTTAGAATTCTCTAAAATAATATTAATATTATATCATACAGTTGTGTATGACAACAGTTGTATAGTTCCTTGAACCACATTATAGGTATTGCACTGAATGTTAACAATATGAATTGCATTGCATATCGCACAGACAATCGGTCTCGGTCGACTGGCGGCGCGTTGTTTACTTCCGTAATTTACGCCACCCATTCGATCGTGAGAAGTTCTGAGCAGTAAAAATTTTCATGCTTTAGGAACATAATCGTGTGAAAAGTTAAAAAAAGTGAGACCGTCACGATAGGTTTAAATATATTGCAGTTTTGTTAATAGAATATAATATTTTTTATTTAACATAGATTATTTACATAACACTTATTGAAAGTCGTTTTTTTCTTTTTTTTAACTACACTGGTTCGCAAAATAGTCTCAGCAGCCGCAGCAGTATTATAAAGATGTAGAAACAGGTTGGCAGCGATCGCCTCAGTCCCAGGGGTTATCATCATCCAAGTGTTCTTTAATATTATAAAAACCCTTTTTATGAAGTCTTTGTTTAAGAAAAATAATAACTTTTTGATTGAAAGAATTTGTGCACTTTCTGGGATTAGGACTAAGGAAATAGGACTAAAGTTAGCGGGATCCGATGTACTTTCTGAAGCTGAAAACTTTTTTATCAAATTACATTACATAGCCAGACGTTTAGCGCAATTACAATGAAGGAAATAAAGGTAAACTGCTAAGATCTGCATGAAGAATTATAAAATATATTGTGCTTACGGATACTAGCAAATTAACTTTTTTTACTTATTTATAATCATCATCATTCAAGCCTATGGGGATTTTGCCATAGTTACCACGCTTGGCAGGCGGTTTGGCAACCGCAGTTTATAAGATGTTCCATGAAGATGCTGCTGCCTATCTCCTGTTTTTTTCCCTCCGTCTACTTTTGCGACACCCTCGGGATGGGATGGGGTGGTAGTTTCTTTTAAGTCTCTGTTTTTCTTTTCTTTTTTTCTTTTATATACAAAAACCAACAGCGTAACATAATGGTTATATAAAATAATTCACATAAATAATAAGGCCAATTAAAGGTTTCTATTTATACATATCCTATTTTACTAAAAACATAATATACTATTAATCCTACACAATATCAAGTAACACCAGAAAAACAAGCATACGGAAATCCAATATGCTCTTGTAATGGATTTCCGCAAATTGTTTACGAAATAAATTTGAAAATAATAAAAAGAATTCCTATGTAGGAATCCGTCTAAGTGGGTAACAGCCCTGAGCCAGTTTATTTGCCGTGAAGTAGTAGTAGAGAGCTAGTGTAATCACTGGGCACCGGATGTCATCTAACTCTAAAATACTACCACTGGGCAATACACACCGCTGAAGCACACCCACTCCAAAGCACAGGCCTTCTCTCATGTCCAAGATAATTTTGAAGCCTGGAAAAGTCCGCCAAACTGCTCCTATGCGGTTTAAAAAAAAATACGTGCAATGCTATTAACATAAGTAATATTCCTGTTCACCACTCCGACTAAGCTTAAAAGCTTGTGCTAGGAGATGTTTCACGTCAATAGTCGAATGGCGGGCGCGATCCTGCCACGTCATGTTTTGCAGTCCGTACCCTAAAACACCGGGGCTAATGGTAGGCGGACTTCACATGTCTTCGAAAATTTTTTATCCCTCAGACATGCAGGTTTCAATACCTTTTCCTTTACTGCATGGGGTAAAACAGAACTTAAAATAACAATCCCGGAGGTGCTGGCACCGAGGATGAAACTCAGGTCACTCGCGTAGGTACTATGAAATTAAGGCGAACGCCCGGCCCTTATCTACCACGACTCTACCATGATATTGACGTTCTCTCATAAAGTTTCTTCTGGGAGGGCGGCCGGTGCTCTTTAAGGACTAGGTTATATACAGCATTTGTATTATTGGATGACACTGAAAATCAGGGCAGCAGAAAGCATCCTATCATATCCTGAGTGGCGGTCATTTTCTGAGCATTGCACCATGTACGGATGGATTTTAAAAATTATTTTCCTGTGCTGTCTGTTTTTCTCTTCTACACTGTTAATCTGTCGGTGAATTGTGTGTTACACAAATAAATGTTCCATTAAAAATTTTGTATGTAGATGTTAACAAATTATCTATCTTTCTTTTATTCTCGCCTCGTGTCGATATAATGGATGTATGTACAAAACCTCCATTAGCACATAAGTTACTCACCTTAAAATAACTTTGTCATTTATTTTTCCAATCGCCGATATTTGCTCCCTATCGTGAGTGTGCAAATATAGCGAGAGACTTGGCGCTATCAGAGATGTTTGCACAGTAGGCTAAGTCGAGATTGGCTCACAGCCATAAATTGTTTCCATACTTATTCCTACCTTTACTTAAAGTTTAGTAAAGTAGAACAATTACTTGATTTCAGTTATTAATGTATTGTGTGTTATCGTCATCGTTTCAGCCTATCACTAGTCCACAGCTTACATAAGCTTCCCCCATAGATTGCCGCAAAAGTTCGTAGCTCTCATTTTGGGGGGATTTTGCCGTGTTTGCGACGCTTGGCAGGCGAATTAGACTTTTACCGACACCCACGGAATGAGATGGGGTGGTAGATTCTCTTAGGCCGCCACAGCACGGTGATTTACAATATCTTTGAATTTAATTAACTATTTACATTTTAATTTCACTGTTTGACTATGTTATTCGCTTTGATTTCAATCACAGATCCAACTTAATATTCACAAGAAGTTGGGAGTAACAAAAATCTTCCAAGGGAAATCAACAAAAATGTTATAAGCTCGTAAACGTTAGATTGGCAACAAAGAAGATATAAAATATATCAAAGGAAAAGAATAAAGTTGAAATTCAAAGTTAATTAAACTTTCAAGTAGGGGTTGAAAATATTAAATGGAAAGAAATTAGACTTCTCAAGTGTGAAATGGAATAGTGATCGGGCATAATAATTAAGGATTTTTATTAATTCTTCATAGCCAGGCTTACAATTACTAACATTCACGCCTTCTTTCCATATCAGGGGTAGGCAGAATACACTGTCAGCTTTTATCAAAATTCCATTTTCCATTTTTTTTCCAATTTTTTGTTCTTTATTCTTTACCAATGGAAACGTAAACATTCAAGAAATTATTGTATATGTTTGGATATGAATTAATTAATTAATTAAATTTATTTAAAAGGATGCCGAACACTAGGATTTCTTCTATAAAAACCCAATAAAACCAATAATTTTTATCAAGAAGGTACCTGATGACGGTTCCTAGTGGCGGTGTTAGTTTGCTTGTGCACGCTACTGAGGGAGGGCGGACGGTGCTCCACAAAAACAAGGTAACATACACAATTTTATATTTGGGCAAACAAGCAAGTGGCTCACCTGGAACGTGATCATCACCGCCCATGAACATCCATTGCCGGCCTTTGAGGAAGTAATACTCTTTTCTTGAAGGTCCCTAAGTCGTATCGGTCCGGAAAAACCGCCGGCGGCAGCCGATTCCATAAAGTGGTGGTGATGGAATTTTGTGTACTGCCACAAAGTGCGATGGTGAAAACCAGCGCCTGGAATTATCCCGAACAATTTCTCGGAACACTCCCCGTAGTAAATTCTGTAAAAAATGCAAGAGATGCAACATCTCTTCGCAGGGCCAGTGTATCAAGCCGATTGAAAAGAACCTGGTCGTTGACGATTCCAGCCGCTCTTCGTTGAATACGGTCAAAAGGAAGAAGCTGGCACTGGTGTGCCCCCGCCCTAAGATGAGAACAGTACTCCATGTGAGGCCGAACCTGCGCCTTGTAATGTTGCAAGCGGTGAACTGGCATGAACAGGCATGACAAATTAACTTCCTTTCCTTTATTGTAACGGATTTTCGAAAAGTCACGCCTTATTCTATTAACTACAAGGGTAATCATGCCATACCTACAGAAGTAAATAAATAAAAGCATAAATATGTAACAAAAACATTTTATTAAAAATAACATTATACAATATAATATATGTATAAAAAAAAACTTATTTATCGGTAAATCTATAAATCATTGCGCTTACTAATAATTACATATACAGTTTAACTGTTTGCTAATTCTTCATTAGATTATAGTGTAGATTTTGACGTTCAGAAGAGCTTCAAACAAGCCTAAATTGAATAAAGAAATGTTGACTTTGACATTCTAAAATCCTATTGACTTTCTTGCCGTGATCTTCTGTGCTATTATCTGTGACTTTTCTGTTCTGAATTTGTTGTGAACTATATACGTATGCCTTAATAATGTAAACATTGTTGCGGGTTCGAGTATGATATTTAAATTCAAAGTATCTTTCTAGAGCTCCTGGATCCAATTGTGCAGTCCATTGTAGCATGAAGCATGTCTATGGAAAGCTGAAAACTAAGCAACAATGCGAGCGACAATATTATGCGACTACATATATTTTAAAACGATAACGAGAATTTTGTATTTCGAATCCATTTTGAATGTTCTAAATTTAAATAATTTTCGTAACGGCTTCCACTTAATGAGAAGCTTAGTTTTTAAAACTTTACGCTTTCTACTTAACGAAACTCGAAGTTTCTAGATTTAATACGAATATTGTATATCCCGATTTTTTAGAATTTTCTCGACGCTTTAGAATATTCGATGGCTTATACAATGTGTATTAGCGATAATTTAGGCACTGATTCTTAATCTTTTTTTTTATTACATAAAGTGACGAAACGAGCAAAACGTTCACCTGATGGTATATGCAACGTCCGTCCACAACGAATGCCCTGAGACATCAGTTCTTAAGTCTCAAATGCCCAGTGATTACGCTAGCTCACAGTGCCCTTCAAACCGAAACACGGTAATGCTTGCAAACTACTTCTTCAAGGCAGAATAACTGGCCCTGGGGTGGTACCTACTTAGACGGATTCCTGCATAGGAATCCTATCACCAGTAATCAAAAATCTCATCCCTACTCTAAAACGACGATATTTTTAGGTGTCTAACGATGAAGAATATTGTATCAAATCCAATGAGACCATTTGCGGATCTGTGAAGCGACACACTTTCAAGTAATTTCTATTTTTTCGAACTATTTTGCACAACAAAACGCACGAAAAGTTGAAATGGCAATGGTTGGAAGGGGAAAGGTATAGGTAAGGACGCATTAGGGAGTTGTTCCTGAACACATTGCATAAGCGCGACCGGAGGGCAAATTGGGATGAGTCTGAGTTAAGATAAGCAAAGGGCGAAACCAGGTACAGTGATAAGTTTGTGGATTAGATCTTGTACTTTTGATTTGGTGTGAAAAATATATCTATCCTCGGAGTGTCGTTTTATTGATCCAAATCAGAACCAACGCGTAGTAATGCTTTTTCGAAACGTTCGCCGGTCTTTTGACTCACAATCTATTTCTTCTAAAGACATAAACGATACTGAACCTAAACAGTTATTAAGTATCCGATTTCCAGTGATTACGCCAGCTCTCAGTGCTCTTCTAACCGAAACACAGTGAGTTTGCGCACTACTGCTTTACGGCAGAATAACTGGCACTGGGGTGGTACCTACCTAGACGGATTCTTACATAGAAGTCCTACCACCAGTGAAAATGTTACGTGCGGTGGCTTTTGCCCTAATGGTCGCGGTATCGATTACAAAAAAACAAAACGACTGCAAGAAACAAAATGTAAGTCACGATATAAACATGAAATCCGAACCAGAGACAACGCTTTTAAAACACAGGCATATGAACACATGAAGATTAATATCGAAAACTAATTTATTAATTAGTTCTGTTTACCATTTTAGAAGCCGTGTGGTGGCGGCTCGTTAAAAGAATACTACCACTCCATCTCATCCAATGGATCTCGTAAAAGGCGAGTAAGGGAATTCAACTGCACTGTGCACCCAACAGCGCATGGTGGCGATGGGCCCACCACCTATCACACCGAGTGCATTATACTGTTTTGGTGAAGTGGATTGTGGCATTCATCTGTTTTTGCAGTCAGTGCCCAATCTCTGACTACCCCTTATGGGACACAGTCGTGATCGTATGTATGTATGTTTAGCATTTAATATAACTTCGGAATATTTTATTACAGTGGCTAGTAGCCATGTATTTTTTGCTAACAGTGGAGACATAGTCAAGGTAGAAAATACTATAAGGCATTAAGACCAACCATTCTGGCGTTTGTGGTAGCTCAGGGGCTAGGCGACCACTTTAAATTTCATAGTGCGCGAGTGACCTGGGTTCGATTGTCGGTGCCGGCACCAGTAAAATTGTTAATTGCAATTTTAAGTGCTGATTTACCACGTGCTCGGCGGTGAAGGAAAACATCGTGAGGAAACCTGCATGTCTGAGGAAAAAAAATATTTCGAAGACATGTGAAGTCCGCCAACCCGCATTGGAACAGCTTGGCGGATTCTTCTTAGCTCCAAAACCCTCTCAGAAAGGAGAGAAGGCCTGTGCTCAGTAGTGGGACATTTATAGGCTGAAACTTTACTTTTTTACTTTATTCTGGCAATTAGTTGTCAAGGCTAATTTATAAATAAATAATAAATGTTATCATAAAATAACAAAAACCTCTTCTCAGTTAGACGAAGTAAATGAAGTAATCAACTTATTAAATATACATAAAGACGTTGGTTTCGAGTACGCGTTTCTTTATTCAAAACCAACAAACCGCTTTGCCGCGTTGTCGCGATTTGAAAGACAAGAACAAATAAAAACGACGCGAAAGATTAAAAGGAACGAATCAAAGCGTTTCCTTTTTCAATCATCGAAGATTGCTTTTAGATATTGTGATTAAGCTACGCCTATAATAAAGTCCTTTGAAATGTACGCCTCTAAAGGTATGGGTAATTTTAATGTAAAAAGCGATGTTCTAATATATTAAGATTTAAAAAGATTTTTATTTTTTTCTTAGAATAAGGTTCATTTTACGATACTTATTAGTCTGAAGTAGCTCAGGGGCTAGGCGCTTGCTTAAAATTTCATAGTACGCGAGTGACCAGGGTTCGATTCCCGGTTCCGGCACCACTAAAATTGTTAATTGCAATTTTAAGTGCTGATTTACCACGTGCTCGGCGGTGAAGGTAAACAACGTGAGGAAACCTGCATGTCTGAGAAATAAAAAAAATATTTCGAAGACGTGCAGTCCGCCAACCCGCATCGGAGCAGCGTGGCGGATTCTCCCCAGCTCCAAAACCCTCTCAGAAATGAGAGACCTGTGCTCTGCAGTAGGACATTTATAGGCTGAAACTTTACTTGTACTTTTTTTAGGTTTATTTATTATATTTTGCTTAATAACCGCTTGACTGCAAATTTTATATTTATTTTTGTTATAGGAAAATATGTCGAGACTAACTGGGATTAACCAGTTTGCTAAGACTGCTGAAGTAATCCGCTTGCGTGTTTTTTTTTTATTGCATAAAGTGATGAAACGAGCAAAACTTTCACCTGATGGTAAGCGCAACGTCTGTCCATTACAAATGCTGTGCCCATAACATTTCTGTGTGGCACTACACTGCGCCCGACACCCTGAGACATGAGTTTTTAAGTCTCAAATGCCCAGTGATTACGC
The DNA here is from genome assembly GCA_019845155.1 of Luehdorfia chinensis. NCBI lineage: Eukaryota > Metazoa > Arthropoda > Insecta > Lepidoptera > Papilionidae > Luehdorfia > Luehdorfia chinensis. The sequence continues at coordinate 14,732,284 of JAHVAK010000103.1, forward strand.
TAGCTCTCAGTGCCCTTCAAACCGAAACACAGTATTGTTTGCACACTAATGCTTTACGGCAGGAATATCTGGCCCTGCAGTGGCCCTACTTAGACGGATCTGGGTCTCTCCTGACGCTTCATAATCCGTGAAAGTGTAAGTGCAATAAATAGTAAAAACAGCCTATTAATGTCTCACGACTGAGCTCAGGCATCCTCTTATTTCTGACAGGCCTTGTTTTTTTTTTTTTCATGAAAGTTACGGAACGGGTACCACGTTCACCTGATGGTAAGTGAAACGTCTGCCCATAACAAATGCTGTGTTACCCTGAGACATCACTTCTTAAATCTCATATGCCCAGTGATGATTACGCTAGCTCACAGTGCCGTTCAAACCGAAACACAGTAATGTTTGCACACTACTGCTTCACGGCAGAATAACTGGCCCTGGGGTGGTACCTACCTAGACGGATTCCTGCATAGGTGGTGTCAGTCCTGCAATGTCGAGAAGTGCTCCGATTTTTATTCCTCGCAAATGCAGGTTTCCTAATGACTCCTAAATATGTGATTCTTTTTTGTATCATTTCATGTTAGCGTTCATTATTCCATTACAGTTCGAAGATTAACAACAAATTTTTATATATCGTCAATGTCTATTTATTTTTTTGGTTTCATTTTACAATTATTTTAATTGGATATCGATACGCAAGCTCTTGATTCCTGAATATGGCTCTTATTAGTTAACTTATAGTGAAATTTTTTTAATTTGTACTGATTATATTTTATTCACGTTACATTGCATTATCATTATTTCAGGGAAAATCAAAACGAGAAGATGGGCAGCCGCAGCTTCCTGGAACATCTGAAAAAATAAACTGCTCTTATTTTGCGGGGATTTTGCCATACTTCGCAGGCGGGTGGGCAACCGCGTGCAGATGCTGCTCGCCATCTTCTGGTTTTAATTTTCACTCTGTCGACTTTTACGACACCCACGGGATGAGATGGGGTAGTAGATTTTCTTAAGCCGCCGCCATACGGCAGATGTTACATTTATTAGCGGTTATGAAATTAGTTATATAATTTTGCCGTGTGGTGGCGGCTCGTTAAAAGAATACTACCACTCCATCTCATCCATTGGATCTCGTAAAAGGCAAGTAAGGAATTAAACTGCATTGTGCACCCAACAGCGCATGGTGGCGATGGGCTTAACACCTATCACACCAAGTGCATTATATTGTTTTGGTGAAACGTGGATTGTGGCCGTCATCTGTTTTTGCAGTGAGTGCCCAGTTTCTGACTACCCCTTATGGGATACAGTCGTGATCTTATGTATGTATAAAATTAGTGACGTCACGTGAAAGTGGTGTAAGAAAATATGCTACACGATTTCATTCCTTGGGTATCGTAAGGTCCAACGGAAATACCTGGAAAATATCGTGGGTTCCAATATGTGACGGAATAACACTGTTTACTGGTTGTAGGTTTTCTATACATGAATCCATACTTTACCGAGGTACCACAGGGGGGCCAGTTATTCTGCCTTGAAGCAGCGGTGTGGAAACATTACCGTGTTTCGATCTGAAGGGCACTAAGAGCTAGTGGGCATATGAAACTTGAAAACTGATGTCTCAGGGGGACGGACGCAGTGTGGTAAGACAAAAGTACTGGGTGACACATCATTTGTTATGGACAGACGTCGCACTTACCATAAAGTTAACGTTTTGCTCGTCTCGACTCTTTGACATAAACACTTAATCTGCAAATAAACATTTGAATTTGAACCAATTATTTATTACAATTATATTACTTGTAGGTGATTTGTCGTTTAATATAAACTATCAGCTATAGAGAAATACTGCCAGACTTAAAAATGTCAATTCGCATTAGCATTAGCGAATGTAGATGTCAAATATGTTTGGAGGTCACTGAGAGCTGGCGTAGTCGCAGTAAGGCGCAGTGCGGTGTCACAGCGAAATGTTCTGAATAACACAATTCATAACATTTGTTATGGACGGACGTTGAATTTACCTTCACGTGAATGTTTTGCTCCTTTCGTCATCTCCTTTATCCATCATCATAAAAATGTACTCATCCGCATTTGCGTTTTGCGAATACTTTAAAATTTACATTCGTTACATCACTACTACTTACATTTGAAATATTATTACCACTAAGTGGCGTAATAAGTATATACTTGGAAATACACTTAATGTAACTCAATAAGAAATTTTTATTGCAAATTTGGTAGGATGAACTCGATTTTATCAAAGAGCCCACTCAGGCGTACCAAATATCGTTAGTTCGTTGAGGGTTCGTAGTCTTTATAAGTATTTCTACGTTGTTTCTTTTGCTGCGAACGAGAAACATATTGTTTATTCTCAGGAGAGGAAAAATAGGAGAGACACATGTTTTGAAGCATAAAATGACTGCTTAAATAAATACGCGCGACGTGCTGTTCCCGGCGTCGTGTAAACGAGCTTTATGTTGAACAGAAAATAATGATTCTGATCTTGTTGTTTTGCATATAAACATCACAACAGGGGCAAAATACGAAGTTAAATTTCGAAACAATGTGACTTTTTTTTAGACTATCGATGAGAAAACATTTATATAAAAGAATGCAGTACTAGTAAAAAGTAGATTAAAAATACATCATCATCATTTCAGCCTATCTTAGTCCACTGTTGAACATAGGCCCTCCCCCATAGATTGCCACAAAGCACGGTCCTGAGCCACCTGCATCCATCGACTTCCCGCAAAATCGCGCAGGTCGTCGCTCCATCTAGTGAGGGGGCGGGGGGGCTACACTGCGTTTGCCGGTACGAGGTTGCCACTCTAGAACCTTTAAACTGACTATGGCAAAATCCCCACCAAAAAAGAATAAGAAACAGTTACAGATAAGTGGAATATCAACAGTCAATGGAAAATCATTTCTACATGGAGTTAAATGTGATTGCTTAGTAAATGTTCAGTTTTAAGTCGGTTCTATTTGGCTTGCTTTGTTTCTAGTAACAGAAAATTTACCTCCTTTCTGTTGACCGATTGATCTGAAATTTGGCACACACCTTTAGTTCTGACAATACAATTATGAATATTCAGTATCATTACGAATATAAGATGGCCGCCGCCACAAAATGACGGACTACTATTTTTTCTCAATACGGGTTAATGAAAATGGGCTTGACAAAATAGAACACAGAAATGTTCTGGGTGACACAGCATTTGTATACATTATACCATTGTCTGATAAATATTTCTTTGATGATTTCTTTGATGAATTTTTTCCTATTCCTATATCAAAGACCGACAACGCAGCCGCAGCTTCCTTGGTGTCGCGAACGTTCAAGGGCGGTGGTCAGATCAGGTCAGTATCACAATATCAAAAGACAAATTATTCAAAGAATGCGTGAAAGTAAGTCCGTTACGATGATATCGTGCGACGTCATATAACGACGATTGACATATTTACTCAGGTCACGCTACGTTCAGCGATTTTATTTTAGTCTGATTTTAGATCCGGCTTTAGATCTAGATTGATGAGGAGAGTGGAGTAATGGCTGGTACCTTGTACCTACCTAATTATCTTTTAGTACATTATCTGCATCATTATTGTGTCTTTACAATAAAGTCGTTTTAAAGTTCAAAACATTTTTTTACTTATTTTATTTTCAAGTTTTTAGTTTTTTATTAAAAATGCATAATATTTATCATCCTCTCATCTCATCTTATCATTTAGTTCATTTAGTGCCTGATTATTTGAAGGTTTCTTACTTGAAATCCTTTGTTTTGACGCCATTTTGGATGAGGAACTGTTTTCTAAAGTGTACTGTGTTAGACTTGTCCAGCCCTTTCATTTAATATTGAGGTTATTGAAGAAAATAGTAATCCGCCATTTTGTGGTGGCGGCCATCTTGGATTTGCAATTTTTTATGATGTACTGTGTTCTACTAGTTAAGTCCTTTTATTTAATACCAATATTGGGTTGAGAAAATAATGCATCCAAAATATTTTTGTAGCGGCGGCCATTTTAGATTTATAACGATGCTGATGACACATTATAATGATATGATACTGATATATTATAATGATACTGATGATATAAAATGATAATGATAATTATATTGTCATCAGAACGAAGGTGCATACCAAATTTCCGATCAATCGGTCTACAGGAAGGGTGTAAAATTTTAATTAATAGATTTGACCCACATAAGACACGAACAAAGCAAGCTAAATAAAACCATAAAAGATGAAATCGCGAAATACTTTACAGCGTCGTTGTGAATTGAAAGAAAGACCAACTCAAACAACGTAATAAAAGAAAACATCGTCATTCAATAATTGGATATTCCTTTAAGATACTTCGTTTGAACTACACCAGTAATTAAACACTTCGAACATCAAAAAATTATATATATGAAATGAAATATAACTTTGTACAAAAAATAAAATACAAAACGATTTGAGAATCACTTTTTTGTAACTTGGTCCTAATTGTTGTATAACATTTTGAACTCGTTTTCTTTTTCAATTTTATATTTCGTACATTAATAAATAAATTTCTTCAAATTTTTAATTGAGTAAAGAATATAGCCGTATCTGACTGGTCGTCGCGTTTTGGAGTATAGAGTAACGCGAATAAATGCCAAGCAATTCTTGTAGGTAGCTCGAGATTGTTAGACAAAATTGATATAACTGGCTTACCCTCAGTACATTATAACAGAGTATTGATCCCGTTCTCAACCTCGGTACGGAATCTCGGGTTGTACATGGACAACTTGTTAACCTGGGGGACACACGTCACCCATATAAGCCGGAGAGTCACTGCCACCTTACAATCCCTCTACCGTCTGAGAAACTTTCTCAATTTTCAGACCAAGCTTATGCTTGTACAATCACTTGTTATACCCATGATTGATTATGCTGATGTATGTTATCCAGATTTGAACCAAGTGCTGCTTAATAAACTAGAGCGCCTTCTTAATAACTGTATTCGGTTTGTCTTCGGTCTCCGCAAGTATGACCATATTTCTGAATATCGGTGTCGCCTTAAATGGCTCACTATCAAACAGAGGCGCACCTCTATAATTCTCTATATTCTCTACTCCATCTTAAATGATTCCACTTCTCCTACTTATCTTCAGGACAAATTTCAATACATTTCTTTAACTCATGAAAGAGTTCTTCGTTCCGCTTCAAATTATACGATTGCAATTCCTCAACACTTCTCCAAATTCGTTGGTAACTCATTTATCGTTCAGGCTGCACTGCTCTGGAACTCCTTGCCCGATGACATTAAAAAAGCCCAAAATAAGATCAGTTTTAAGAGGTTAGTACGGGAGCATTATTTTAAAGATTTAATTTAAAATTGTTTGTGGACTTTTTTTTTCAAATTTATGTCGAACCACCACGTATATTTATGTATATGTATGTGTGTATGTATGTGTGTATGTATGTTAGTTTATATGTATGTACATATTTATGTATTATTGTTTATTTATCATAATTATATATTGATATGTATTTATTTATATGTATTTTGAGTATTTTTATATTGTATTTAATATTTATCATATTTATCAGTAGTCTTTAAAATGTAATTTTTAGTTTTTTAAGTTTTACACCTGCCACATTGTTTCGCTACACCTTGGGTTGACTGGCAGAGAATGCCAACTGGCATTAAGCCCGCCCATTGTATCCTTTAAGGGGAAACAATAAAGTGTAAATAAATAAATTATTTGGACTATTTTTATAATGTCTACTATTTTTTACTTTTTTTTATTAACCTGAAACCATAGGAGCTAGTAATGAAATTGCAATTAATTTAAGAGCCACATTGAGTCGGAAGCCGAGAGTTTCCGTATCAATATCCAATTATACACTGAGCCAAGAATTAATTTGATTAACGACGATTTGAAGACAACTGATTTTAGGAAACTTGTGCATATTTTTTGTTTATGGAAGTAATGAGACGATTACTTCTTCCAACTGAACCAAACTTACTTTTAAACGAAACACATTCTTAGATAAAGCGTATTATAAAATAGATCATTATATAAAGGACAAAGATGTGTAGAAATAACTAGTACTCTGCACTTGCAAAACCGCCTGGCTATCATATGGTGTTGTAACATTTTTTATGTCATTTATAAATTACATTGTATAATATGGCATTTAAAAAAGAAAGACCGTACAGTTTCTGTCCGGTTTTACTCTGGGAAAGTTTTATTTTTCGAACCGGTGGTCGCACGGTAATTACTAATCCATACTAATATTATAAATGCGAAAGTAACTCTCTATGTCACTCTGTATCTTTGTTACCTTTTCACGGTTCAACCGCTGAACCAATCTTGACGAAATTTGGCACAGAGATACTATAATATTTTTATTATTACTGCATATTGATGATTAGTCTTGACAGATTCCGACAGTGCTTCATTGGTCTTCGCTAACTCTGATTGTTCTTTTTTCTAATTTTCTGACTCTGACTCTGACTCTGAACCGACTGTTCTCAGTTCCCTTTCAATGCAAAACATTAATGTAACAAATCATTCTAAAAAAATCAATTTGTTACATTAATGTTCAGCGTATTCAGCAGCATTACAATGATCTTGTTGACACTTTTGATATTCAAACCGTTAACCTCTCAGTACTTGCCTCAGAAACCTGGTTTACAACGACTTTGCCATTTACTTGTTTTGGATTTACTGGTGTTATATTATTACGACCGCGTGGCCTAGTGGTCAGAGTACCCGACTTCTAAGCCGCGGGTCCTGGGTTCGAATCACAGCCGGAGCCAACATTTGTGCTAAAACATAAATTGTTGGTTTTCGAATCCGGTTGTGTTGTGATTGTCCCCGTGTTTCTGACACTGCATCCTGGCCTGCCTCCGATCTTATCGCATCAGCGTTACATCGGGCGCGGGTAGGTTGGGACGAGTGAGTGCCTCTGTGTTTGCGCGTACACTTGTGGCACTATAATATCTCCTGCGCAGTTTGATGGCTCTCGACAGTAATGGGCAGTTGTCGCCGTGGTCGAAATCGGCTAGGAGAACATCATCACATCATATTATTACGAAACGATCGCATAGGAAAATGGAGTGGTGGTGTGGCAGTGTACCTGCAAAGTGAAATACCTCACAAAATATTGACAGCTTCTCCCTTCCAATTACTCTGGATCACTTGAACATATATTTTTAGAGATAATAGTAAGTGGAAGGAAAGTGGTGCTTGGAGCAATTTACTGTCCTCCTCAATGAAAAAAATTCTGTGTGACACCACACTGTGTCCATCCCCCTGAGACATCAGTTCTTAAGTCTCATATGCCCAGTGATTACAGGATCTATCAGTGTCCTTTAAACCGAAACACAGTCAGAAATGTTTGCACACTACTGCTTCACGGCAGAATAACTGACACTGTTGTGCTATCTAGCTAGACGGATTTCTGGTCGGAATAGGTCTTATCACCAGTTTTTTTTATTAAGTGTAAGATTATCCATGCCGAAACTCAATGTAAAACGTATTTAAATCTTGATTTTTAAGGAAAATGTAATGAAATTAATTCATAGAAATATTAAATGACACACACAAACATATACGCTGACACACGCAAACACATACACACCAGTTATTCTGTCGTGAAGCAGTAGTGTGGAAACATTACTGTGTTTCGGTTTGAAGGGCACTGTGAGCTAGCGTAATCACTGGGCATATGAGACTTAAGAACTTATGTCTCAAGGTGATGGGCACAGTGTGGTGTCACACACAAATTTTCTGGGTGACACAGCATTAGTTATGGGCAGACGTTGCACTTACCATCAGGTGAACGTTTTGCTTGGTCATCACTTTATCCAATAAAAAAAATTGTACTCATCATTACTCACAAAAAAGTCCGCGAGGCTATATGTCTAAATATAGTTATGTAATATATATAGTTATGTAAAGTTAAGGCCACTATTATACTGTCTAACTATTATAATTAATAACCACTTTTTGTTCAAATAAGTCAATCAAAACACGGGTAGAATCGAAAGATGATGACATTCGTACGAGGGTGGATTGAAAAGTACTCGGCCTAACCAAGAAAATAAACACATACTAAATCAGTTATATTTTTATTTTTCTACATAATCACCATCAAGTTCAATACACTTTTGCCACCTCCCCTTCCAAGCATTTAGACCGTTAAAAAAATGATCCTTAGAGTCAAAATATGCGTCTACAGCTGCTTTGACCTCGTCGTTTGTCGAAAATCTTTGACCTCCCAAGTGCTTTTTTAGGTTAGGGAACAGAAAGAAGTCTGATGGTGCCAGATCAGGTGAATACGGCGGATGCGGTAACAGTTCAAAGCCACAGTTGTGAATTCCAGCCATTGACTGTACTGACGTGTGAACACGGGCGTTATCTTGATGAAACAGGACTTTTCTTCTGAGCATTCCTCGACGTTTTTCTTTTATTTCCTCTCGTAAACGACGTAGTAAGGTGCAGTAGTAATCAGAGTTTATAGTCTGACCCCTTTCAAGATAATCAATCATAATCACACCTTTCGAGTCCCAGAATACTGAAGCCATCACCTTATTTGCCGACAAAATCGACTTAGCCTTTTTAGGGGGTGGTGAACCAGGTCTTCTCCACTGTTTTGATTGTTGTTTTGTTTCCGGTGTACAGTAATGAACCCATGTTTTGTCCATAGTAACAAAACGATTCAAAAAATCATCTGCATCGGCTTCAAATAACTCCAAACAGTCGCGTGAAAAAGTCAATCGCGTCCTTTTTTGTTCAACTGAAAGCAGTCGCGGAACCCACCTCGCAGACACCTTGTGGAAACCCAACTCGTTGACAATGATGTTTTGAGTTAGTTCATAAGAGATGCCTATAATCTCGGCTATCTCTCTAATTTTTAATCTGCGGTCTCCCATTATTAAATCAAGTACTTTTTTAATATTTTCGTCAGTAGTTGACGTCGAAGGCCTTCCAGAGCGGGGTTCATCTTTCACACTCTCTCTACCACGCTTAAATTCTGCTATACATTTTTCGACGGATGAATATGACAGAGCACAATCGCCTAATGTACTGACTATGTCATCATGGATGGCTTTTGATGATAGCCCCTTCTTATGGAGGTACTTAATGACGGCACGCTGCTCGATTTGCTCCATTCGCGGAAATTATGACCGATTACTTTGTTAATAAATTTATAAAATCACAACTAATTATCGCACACGTTTCGAACTTCACACAATGAACTAGTCTGAACTGAACTAAATAATGTGGGTAGATTTGATTTTTAGAATCGAATGGATCTGTGTTAGGCCGAGTACTTTTCAATCCACCTAGTATCATAATATTAATCCTTATCCTACAAAATAGCTTCATAGTCAAGGTTGATTATGTACATGTAAATCATCTTTCAATTATTCGAATCGGACCTATCGTTTAGAAGTTACGACGGGTATAAAAATGCTAAAAGTAAGAAAAATGCTGCGATGTGGCGTAGAACCATACGCTCGCTCGCGCTTCTCGCGATTAGACTAAGTTCTATTCATTACCATTTTATTTTTATTTTTTTGTAAACTAGAAACAATTGAAAAGTGGTTTGTAATTTTAAATATATTTTTTTTAATTTAAAACTTTGAAACGATAAAAGAACAAACAAAGAATATTCGCTACAAAAAATGTTAGTGAAGGGATTGTTGTTGTTCTGTTTGTCCAAATAAAGTACTAATTTACCTTTCTAATATCTATCTACCAGTGGGAAGCCGGGGCGGATCGCTAGTGTTTTAATAAAGTGGGCATTTGGAAATTCACTTCAAACTCAATCCAGTTTTATTGCAAAATTCAAATAGAATATATTCAAGTTTGTCAAAGAGCGCACTCGGGCAACAAATGTTGTTAGTTCGCTGCCTTTATAAATATTTTGACGTTGTTTCTTTCGTGCCGAATGAGAACGCTGTTGTTTATTCTCCGGGGAGGGTAAAACTAGGAGAGACATATGTTTTTAAGCAGAGAATGACTGCATAAATAAACAGCACAACCTTAGTTGTATTGTTTTCAGCGTTGTTGTGATGTTCCACAGAAAGTAATTTAATGAAGCTAGATTTACGGATTTCATCGCGTGTTTACTTTTGCTATTTATAACACCCGACGTTTTGAGCGCTATTCAGCACCCGTGGTCACGGGAGTACTGAGTTGTCAGACGTCCTGAAATCGTCGGGGTACCTTCAGCTTTTTGTATAATAACGTATTGTGTATAATAACGTATTATATAAAGTAACTGATGACTTCCTAGAGCTTCGATGCTTCACTTCAGCTATATGTGTATTTTACGCGGGTTTTTATTGATCTCTTAGTTTACCCTGTTCCTGCATCTTGGAGAGTGATGTCACATTTGATAGATGGTAAAAACTGAATTATCCTCTTCGGCGGCTTGAAAAATGTTCTTATAGAAACTCGCTTTTAGTTAGAGCCAATCATGTCCGTGACTCCTCTGACATATGGTAGCACTGCCAGATTAACTATGTCATCAGGACCTCTGTCCTCTCAGTCCTCCCGAGACTATGAGCGCTCGTAATGTCGGGTTATAAATAGCAAAATTAAACGCGATAAAATCCGTTAATCCAGTTTTATTAAATATGTAGTATTCGCGTAAATATAAGAAATCATCACAGAAATTAATGTTTAAGTCATTTTTAATTAAGTTTATTTTTCAATAAGTTGTTTATACTCGTATGTGTAGTCGTACATACATACATACATACATAAGATCACGACTGTATCCCATAGGGGGTAGTCAGAGACTGGGCACTCACTGCAAAAAAAGATGACTGCCACAATCCACGTTTCACCAAAACAATATAATGCACTTGGTGTGATAGGTGGTGAGCCCATCGCCACCGTGCGCTGTTGGGTGCACAGTGCAGTTTAATTCCTTACTCGCCTTTTACGAGATCCATTGGATGAGATGGAGTGGTAGTATTCTTTTAACGAGCCGCCACCACACGTCGTACGGGGGTAAAAATCAAACTTAGTTTAATGGTTAACTTAATCTCATTCTAGCTAATTTTAAGAAGTTGCTAGAATGAGTTGGCTCGTGATAGGCGTCCTGTCTATCACGAGCAAAATCATTTTATTTGCCTGAAATTTCATAGAACATGAGTTTTTTTTAGTACGTGACTGACCCTGAGTTAAGTCCCTAGTATCGGCATCTCTATAAAAAAAAGTAAAGTTTCAGCCTATAAATGTCCCACTGCTGAGCACAGGCCTCCTCTCATTTCTGAGAGGGTTTTGGAGCTAGGAAGAATCCGCCACGCTGCTCCAATGCGGGTTGGCGGACTTCACATGTCCTCTAAATATTTCTATTCCTCGGACATGCAGGTTTCCTCACGATGTTTTCCTTCACCGCTAAGCACGTGGTAAATCAGCACTTAAAATTGTAGAACAATATTAGAGGTGCTGGCACTGGGGATCGAACCCAGGTTACTCGCTTATTATGAAATTAAAAGCGAGCACCAGGCCCCTGAGCTACCACGGGATCTCTATAATTGTTTCGCAATTTTGCCGCTTGCGTGCCTCGCTTGGTAAGCCATGTGCTCAGCGGTGAAGGAAAATATCGCGTGAAAACCTGCAAGTCTTTGGAAAAAAGATATTGCGCAGACATGTGAAGTCTGCTAAATTAAAGTCTACTTTTACTCTACACATTAAAGAATTAACTAACAAAGTATACAAATAAGTTTTGGACAAAAATCTATATATGTTTATTTTTTATATGAGAGGGGGCAAACGAGCAAGCGGTTCACCTGATGGTAAGTGATCACCGCCCCCATAAACATTCTCAATACCAGGCGAATTCGGAATGCGTTGCCGGCCCTTGAAGAAGGAGTAGGCTCTTTTCTTGAAGGTCCCTAAGTAACACTTTTGGATTTTCCAGATCATCCAGACTGACCAGATTGAAGACTGATCGATATAACTTTTAAGAATTATCAAATTTGTATGTAAGTAATATTGGAGACTCAGGAACTCCATGTCTACGAATCTCAAAATGTCATAATTTTGAGATTCGTTATTCATTATCGTCACCACAACAGTCATCTGATATTATCATCAACTGGTTATGATCATCACGCTTGGTAGGCGTTTTTGATGCTTTTCCAGGAATCCCCTTTTGATGAGTTTTAAGGCGCCCATGGGATAAGACGGGTACAATGACCTAATAACGAAATTCTAGGACTATGTATAAATTTGGGTAAAACTGTACTGTATTTTGAACAATGCGGCCGCTTCATTTGTTGTTTGTAGTTCTGAACAATAGGCTCGCAGCAGTGCATACAAAACATTACTACAGAGCAGCTTTTCAGGTGCAAAGCAATTTTGATGCATTGATATGACAGTAAACTTTCTGTTATTGTCATCGTAGCGGTATTATAAATGTAGCCCATTGATGGTACTTCCGACGAAACAAAGAGAAACTCTATATTCAAGCGTTATTTCAAAAAAACAAAACGATGCGTACATCCCCAATTATTTTTAAACGCCATCTCATCATCATCGTCATTTCAGCCTATCACTAGTCCACTGCTGAACATAGGCCTCCCCCGTAGATTGCCACAAATGTTTGTAGCTCTCATTATGAGGGGAATTTGGCACAGTTGTTACGCTTGGCCGGCGGGTTGGCAACCGCAGTTTATTTATTCAGATGTTCCAGGAAGATGCTGCTGCCCATTTTCTTGTTTTTATTTTTCCTCTGTCGACTTTTGCGATACCCACGGGATGAGATGGGGTGGTAGATTCTCTTAAGCCGCTACTACACAAGGCCATCTATGGATTTTTTTATTTATCTGGGATTGAGTATTACTCATTGTAAACCATTTAAATAAGTAAAATAAATACTAATTAATGACTTCTTAAATTTACGATAAAAGAATAAGACAGTGTTTACGGATTTTCATAATTTCAGCTGAACATAGGCCTCCTCATAGATTGGCAAAAAGTTTTTAGCTCTAATTTTTGGGGAATTTCGCCATAATTGCCACGCTTGGCAGGCGGGTTGGCAACCGCAGTTTATTTATTCAGATTTTCCAGGAACATGCTGCTCTCTAGTTTTAATTTTCCCTCTGTCGGCTTTTACGACACCCATGGGACGAAATGGGGTGGTAGATTCTCTGTCCGTGGCCGTTCTCGCCGTGTGGTGGCGGATGTACGGATTTTATTGCGTTAAATTTTACTATTAATTTCTGACGTTTTGAACCCTTATCAGCAGAATCACTTCAGTTTCGATTCGAAACATCGGATTTGCATGGGCGGCGGTAATCACTTTCAATCAAGTAACCTGCTTGCTCTTTTGCCCCCACTTCTAAAAAAAAAACTGTAAGCTCTTTGGTGATTAAATAAACAAAAATAATTTTATAATATAATCAATCTTGTTTTGCTTGACATGCTGAATTATTTATGATATTTTGATCTCATCCATCTTTATCAATTTGTTGTTCAATTTTAATAACTGTCTATGGTCGTCGGCAAAATAATGCAAAAATATGGATTATTTGTGAACCCCTGGGAATTCAATTTCTTTGCAGACCAACATTTTTACATCATAAATCACGAACAAACATTCTTTGTGGCATTAAATATCACGATGTTTGGATTTACGGGGCAAAAAATAAGGTAAGTAAAATTTAGCTAATCCTATAACAGACGTTTGAATAATCCCGTATTTATGATATAATTTTTTCCTTATCGAGTAATGGAGAGAAAATTAATCAAGATCCTTGTTACTTTCAGTTTATTATTTTTGTTAATTACTATATAATTAAAAAACGTAGCCGAAATGTGTACAGACAAGTAGAATAGCACCTATATCTTTCCTGCCAAGGTGTCTTACGAGGCGACTCTCTTCGTGCAGAATAATACCAAAATATGCAATGCTGTTACTATACTGCTCGTGGGTACGCAATGGGGAGTATTTTTTTTTTATTATATAAAGTGACGAAACGAGCAAAACGTTTACCTGATGGTAAGTGCAACGTCCGCCCACAACAAATGCTGTGTCACCCAGAATATTTCTGTGTGACACCACACTGCGCCCGTCATCCTGAGACATCAGTTCTTAAGTCTCAAATGCCCAGTGATTACGCTAGCTCACAGTGCCCTTCAAACCGAAACACAGTAATGTTTGCACACTACTGCTTCACGGCAGAATAACTGGCCCTGGGATGGTACCTACCTAGACGGATTCCTGCATAGGAATCCTACCACCCGTAAAATATTTTTTCCCACGGGGGCGAAAAGTGGGCGACGGGCTTACGCACTGTACGTACATATGTAAGAAAACCTTAAATTTAATCATTTCATATCGTATAATTTTATTGTGTGTGTCATCGTGTGATGGCGGCTCGTTAAAAGAATGCTACCACTCCATCTCATCCGTTGGATCTCGTAAAAGGCGAGTAAGGAATTAAACTGCACTGTGCACCCAACAGCGCATGGTGGCGATGGCCTCACCACTTGTCACACCAAGTGCATTATATTGTTTTGGTGAAACGTGGATTGTGGCAGTCATCTGTGTTTGCAGTGAGTGCCCAGTCTCTGACTACCCCTTATGGGATACAGTCGTGATCTTATGTAAGTTATGTATGTATGTAATTTTATTGATTTATGTGTATAGTATGTTTAATTAGAGTCATTTCGAAGCTATTATACACGTGTGTCCACACGCACACGTGTTTAAATATGGGACAATATATGAGACGTATCGGATGTCTCATGGTAACTTGTTCATTGCGATGTTAGAGGAGATGCTTTTGGGTAACAACGCATTTGTCATGGTTGGATAAACCGAGTCGAGACGATTAAAACGTTCACCTGATGGTAAACACAACGTATGTTCTTAACAGACACTATGTCACCCAGAATATTTCTGTGTGACACCACATTGCGCCGGTTACTATAAGACAGCAATTCTTATGTTGCTGTAAAGCAATAATGTGTGTGTGTTTCGATATGAAGCTGTTAGCTGGACTTAAGAACTAATAAAAACCGCATTTACCTTACGTTTCAAAATAGCATGTCCTGCGGTTAATCATTATTGCGGTATACAAATTATCAGGCGCAAATATCTACACAGGAGGCCGGAACAATTTTTTTACTAGGTTTAATAAAAATGCCTCTGTGATCAGTGATCTCACTGGAGAATCTTCTGCACAAGGGCGGGAGGAAAACTACGACACCACCTATTTCCTTTCCTGGTACTACCACTACCAATTAAAGGTGTTCTTCTATTCCAGCTGCCTCTTATTGCAGTTTATTTATTCAGATGTTTCAAGAACATGCTGCTGCCAGTCTCCTGATTTTAATTTTCCCGCTTCCGACTTTTACGACACCCACGGTGAGAGGGAGTGGTGGATTTTCTTCAGACGCCACCACGCGGCAATATACATTGACATACTAAATATACATTGAATTAAATAGTCTTTATGAGTAGGTTATGAAAATTTAATATGTAATGTATACGTACAATGGAACGCAGATGGTATTAATCTGCAAAAGCTTAAAATAGTCATCGAATTACTTTTTCTAATAATGATGTTCTGAAAGTTCTACAAAAAAATGGTCATTATTAAAAACTACAGAATTCATAAGATTTTTTTTACATTAAATTATATTTCTTGTTCATTGTGGGGCACGATCAGGCATTGTCATTTATAAACGTGGCTGCTGTGGCAATCTATGAGTGAAGTTTGTATTTATTCGTAAGCGAATATATTAATTTTGAATTTTGAATGCTCTCGTTCTAATGCTGTTGGATACAATATATATAATAATAGTATTTAAACATAATTTTGTCTAAAATATAAAAAGAAACTAAAAAAATTATTATTTGAACAAATAAAACGCAGTAGCGCCGAAGTACTTTGCTTAATATTCCCAAACTTAGAACAGACCATTATAAGTAGATCCCTTCCATTAAAAAAAAAGAAAAGAAAAAAAAAGAAAAAAAGACCTTCAAGAAAAGAGCCTATTCCTTTCTCAAAGGCCGGCAACGCATCTGCTATTCCTCTGGTATTGTAGGTGTTCATGGGCGGCGGTGATCACTTACCATCACGTGAGCCACCTGCTCGTTTGCCTCCTATTCTATAAAAAAAAAAAAAAAATTCAAGTCAATTAAGAAATGTTGGCGATATGAGTTAACAAAAAATACGGTTTGATTTAGAACCTATTCCTTTTGAAATGAGTTAATTGATACAAAACTTTCCAGAACAATAAACTTATAGGAGCAAATAAGAAAAACAAATATAAATTATAACGTTTCGTTACTGAGATTCAATATTTCATATTTCAATGGACGGGCTGTCTCTTGCAATATTAGGCCGGCACCCTCGAGTCTATGAAAGCACTGAAAGCCTCCGTGATTAATGATATTATTTCTTTAAAGGTCTGTCTTTGGTTTATTTCATAATAAAGCGATAAAGCGTATAGTTTAATAACGTTTAAAGCCGAATTTAATGTATTATTTGTAAATACATAAATTTTAAAAACGACTCGACTGACTGCAACGAAAATATTAAAAGTTCCTTCACGAGTGAAATACGTTGGATTTACTTGTATCATGAACTGTTTTTCTGAGAGGGAGCAAGCAGTTTTTTTGCCGTGCCACCCAGAACACCACTGTGTGATACCACACCGCGCCCGTCACACTGAGACATCAGTTCTTAAGTCTCATATGCCCATTGATTACACTAGCTCTCAGTGCCCTTCAATCCTAAACACAATAATGTTCGCACATTACTGCTCCACGGCAGAATCGGCAGAATAACTGGCCCTGGGGTGGGGACGTAGGTATCTAGACGGATTCGTGCATAAGAACCCTACCACCAGTAGTGTGCAAACGTCACTGTGTTTCGGTTTTAAGGGCACTGTGAGCTAGTTTAATTACTATTTACTACATATGAGACTAAAGAACTGACGTCTCAGGGCGCGTAGTGCGATGCCACATATGACTGGGTGACACAGCATTTGTTTTGGGCAGAAGTTGAACTTACCATCAGGTGTACGATTTGCTCGTCTCGTCACTTTCTTCCATAAAAAAAGATACAAAACTGGAACAAGTGAAAGAGCATCTATACAAGTGACATGTGATTACAGGTGATGGAAATCATGGCAGTATCATATTATATGATCACATAGGAGGTAATGTCAGTATTCAGGACAATACGGCGTTATGATGATGGTGTTCTCCTGATCGATTTTGACCACGGCGATAACTTCCGAATATTGTCGAGAGCTATCAACTGCGCAGGAGATATTATAGTGCCACAAGTGTCCGCGCAAACACAGAGGCACATACTCGTCCCAACCTGCCCGCCCGATGTAACGCTCATGCGATAAGATCCGAGGTAGACGAGGATGCAGTGTCAGAAACACGGGGACAATCACAACACAACCAGACCCGAAAACCAACAATTCCTTTACCATAGAGTCAAATATATAAATGTTATTAAACATTATATATACAACAATAGGCGACGAATATACAATTTAGCTATAAAGCTAAATTGTATATTCGTCGCATATTGTTCGTGTTCTCCTCAACATTAATACATGAATTATGAGTATTATTATCGATTTTCTTTAATATATTTTATAATTTTCTTACAAACATTTAATAAGAAATATTTTTTTAATAAATTGGACCCCGGTTCGGTCGGTGAAATTATATTCGAGCTGAAAACCAGCGCACATTAATTTTGTACACGTATCTTTTGCGTAAATGTATGTTCATTCATTTTAAATGTATGTATCGGATAAATGGTTCTTCCCTGCATTCTTTCTTTCTCTCGTTCATTTTGTAACTCGTTCAGTAGTGATTCATGCATACAATCACCTCTTTCCCATATAAAAGGGAAGGGAGAGATCACACCCGTAGCTCACTTTTTGTTCCCACTAGAAACGAGACGTGATGGGTGGCGAACCACGTCATCGCCATTTTGATACGAGTCAAATAAAATCTTTCTCCCACTGTTTTATTAGCAGTATAGTGACAGCATTGTATATGCACGAAAAAGGCTGCCCGTAGGATACTGTAGTCGCCTCTCACGACACCTCGGTAGAAAAGAGGTAGGTGCTATTCTGATCTGCCACACACCTATAGGTAGTGATAGGAGTATATAATAATAAACTGCCCGCTAATTTTCGGTTCATTCAGCTCCAATTTATTTGAATGCGACAGACATTACTAACGAGCCAAGCATGTAAACTGCCCACTGGCACCGCGCCAGCAATATTCATTGTACCTGCAGGTTGCGCTAAGGGTCTTCTCATTACTGCCGATTTTAATTAAACCCGCTCGCTTCATTTCCTGAAGATAATTCCTTTGTAAGTAGCTTGAGAAGAAATAATCCCTTCCTTTTATTAACCTGACATCATTAATGACCATCTAGAATATTCTTTTTAATAGCGCTGATGAGGAGCACAAATATAATGAAAAAGATTTTGGAATTTTTATTTTACCATGTGGTAGCGGCTTAAGAGAATCTACCACAGCATCTCATCCCGTGGGTGTCGTAAAAGAGGACAGAGGGAAAGTAAAAACCAGGAGATAGGCGGCAGTATCTTCCTGGACCATCTGAATAAATAAACTGCGGCCATCCACCTGCCAAACGTTGCAACTTTGGCAAAATCCCCCCAAAATGATAGCTACTAACTTTTGTAGCAATCTATGGGGGAGGCCAATGTTCAGTAGTGGACTAGTGATAGGCTGAGACGACAAGACGACGACGACAATGTATTTTGTCGATTCTAATTTTGAAACCCTAAGGTGACGTAAACATCCTGATGTTGTAGTCAATCCGGTCTACCTTCAGCTTTTAATTATTAGTTTTGGTCCGATCTACGCAAAATGAGCTTACAGTGTCTTGACATCTTGTAGTAATAAAATTAAATCTAAAGCCAAGCATACGGCTTTAGATTAAATTTTATTAATATCAAGATCCCAAGGCGGTGGTAGTGGTAGTAGCCAACCATTTTCTCTACTGAAGTTAGGATATTTTTTAATTTCAATAACCCCGCGTATCCTCCTTGGCAGAATCAGTGTTCTTTTGCAAGAATTTGAGGTATATCAATATGACAACATAGTTGGGATGATCTAGATAATGGTTAGTAACGTGATATACTCGTACATGATGTTCCACAAAATTGCAGACTGAAGACTTCTTAGAGCGTCGATAATTCACGTCCGCGTTGTGTTTATTCGATGTAAAGTGTTTTGATTAGATAAAGTGACGAGATGGTCAAAATGTTTACCTGACGGTAAGTGCAACGTCTGCCCAAAACAAATACTGTGTCACCAGAACATTTCTCTGTGGCATCACACTGCGCTCGTCCCCATGAGACATCACTTGTTATTCCCATATGACCAGTCATTAGACACTAGCTTTACTGAGAGCTGAAGGGTCAGTGCGCTTCAGACCGCATCTTCCGAACACAGTAATATTGAATGCTTCACGGCAGAATAACTGGCCCTGAAGTAGTACCTGACGGATTCCTGCACAGAAATTCTACCACCAGTATAAAATATAAAATTTTGTTTTTGAAGAGCACCGCCCGCCATCCCACAGAGTAGTGTGATCAAGCAAACTAACACCGCCACCGGGAACCGCCACCAGATACCCTCCACCACTACAACTCTAGCATTAGACTGAAGTCGAGAAGACAGACAACCGCTGTATAGTCAAAAACACTTGACAATGCCTTGTTTTAAAGTGAAACACACGTCGTACAAAAACTAGGTATAACACACCACAGGACAATGCAACTGGGTAAAAAGTTAGGATTCCTATTCAGGAATCCGTCTAGGTAGGTACCACCCCAGGGCCAGTTATTCTGCCGTGAAGCAGTAGTGTGCAAACATTACTGTGTTTCGGTTTGAAGGGCACTGTGAGCTAGAGTAATCACTGGGCATTTGAGACTTAAGAACTGATGTCTCAGGGCGACAGGCGCAGTGTGGTGTTACTAAGAAATATTCTGGGTGGCACAGCATTTGTTGTGGGCGGACGTTGTACTTACCATCAGGTTAAAGTTTTGCTCGTTTCGTCACTTTATACAATAAAAAAAGTACTCCTGATACTCGATTCCTTATTAAATAACGGATTATTATAAAGAGGATAACTTATTTTTTTAATTACCGTAGTCACATACATGCGACTGTTTTTTATTTTACTGATTTTTTTACTACAGTACAAAATGTTATTCTGCGACATGGTATTTGAATATTCATGAGGGAGTCCTAAGCACTCCGGTAATCCATTAATGCTCCCTCCACTACGCTTACAAAGTGATCCTTAATTTAAATAAATGGACTTAGGTGCCATTTCAGTATAATAAACTACTATCAGAGACAAGTTCACGTGAGATATATCCTCCCTCACATTTCTGAGAGGGTTTTGGAGCCGGGAAGGGTCCGCCACGCTGCTACAATGCGCGTTGGCGGACTTCACGTGTCTTCGAAATATTTATTAATCATCAGACATGCATTAAAATTGCAATTAACATTTTTAGTAGTGGCTGCACTGGGAATCGAATCCAGGTCACACGCTTACTATGAAATTCAAAGCGACTTGAGCTACCACGGCTCCTATAAAGTCATAGTTGTGAGCATTGAATAACAGCTACAAACTTTTATGAACGCACTGTTTTCAACGAGGCGAACAAATCGTTCACTTAATGGCAAATTTAAAGTTTGCCTATAACAAATGCTGTATCACCCAGAACATTTAATTCTGACGTTTTTTGTGGCACCGCTCTGCGCTTGTCACCCAGAGACATTGGTTCTTAAGTCTCATATGCCCAGCGATTACACTAGCTTCCAGACCGAAGTACAGTAAATTTTGGACGCTACTGCTTGAAAGAATAACTAGCACTGCAGTGGTCGAACCCTAGCAGAAACCTTAGCAGGATTATATAAGATTTTTTTAAATTAGTTTAACTTACTGGTGGTAGGATTCCTATGCAGGAATCCGCCTAGGTAGATATCACCCCAGGGCCAGTTATTCTGCCGTGAAGCTGTAGTGTGCAAGCATTACTGTGTTTCGGTTTGAAGGGCAGTGTGAGCTAGCGTAATCACTGGGCATTTGAGACTAAAGAACTGATGTCTCAGGGTGACGTGCGCAGTGTGGTGTCACACAGAAATATTCTGGGTGACACAGCATTTATTGTGGGCGGACTTGATATTTTGTCACTTTATACAATAAAAAAAAACTTTTGAATACTCAAAGTAGTTCGTCATCATCATCATCCTCATCGGGTTGGAAACCGCAGTTTATATCAGATGTTTCAGGAAAACGATGCTGCCCATTTCCTAGCTTTTATATTCCCTCCGTCGCCTTTTACGACACCCACTGGATGACGTAGGGTGGTAGGTTCTCTTATGCATAACATTATTACAAGTTTATTCAGTATTTCAATTATTAAGTATTAAAATCGTCAAAAGAATCACTTACACTAGGCGTTACCTTCCGGAAATACATTACAATAATGGATAGACATCCCCTACTAGGAGGGTATCTGGTGGCGGTTCCCGGTGGCGTCATTATTTTCTAGTACACACTATTTCGGGAGGGCGGGCGTTGCTTTAAAACTAGGTAGACCACCTACCTACCTCTACCAACTTCTTCTTTCCTGCCGAGGTGGTGTAAGAAGCGACTAGGAATAAGCACCATAATATGCAAAGATTTCAGACACTGCTCGTGAAAAAACAGTAAGGAGCAAGATTTTTTTGACACGTGCCAATACTGCGGCGGTGTGGCCACCCACCACGTCTCGTTTCCCGTTGGGGAGAAAAGTGGGCTACATGTGTGGCCTCTGCATACACCTTATATGGGAAAAAGGCGTGACTGTATGTATGTATGTATTAACACCATTTTAAATTTTGCACGCGGCACTTATACAAATTAACTTTCTTCCCTTTGTTATAAAGGAGAGAAACGACGGTGCATTTGAAAGACTCGGTCAAAATCAAAACAGTATTTTGCATTTTAATTTTACTTCTCTCCTTTACGTACAAAAACGGACAAAATGGTCAAAAATCCACAACACAGTATTTGCAGACTTTCGGTGCTGTCAAATGGAATATTGAATGCTCTTGTAAATCGCATACCAAGTGCGATTGTCACAAGTGGCCGGATTTTGTCCGCATCAGTGATATTGCCAGTGTAATGTAACATTGAAATGGTTTTTTTGTGGACAGCATGTCAGTTCATTCATTCAAAAATTACCACAAAACCACATCTTCGTTAACTATCTGATGAAACTGATATTCCTTTTTATATTAAATAACTTCAAGAACTAAGATACGTGTTTTAACTTAATAGCCAAAGATATTAACTAATTGGATTAAAAGATATATTCGATAAAGTGACGAATCAAAACCTGATGGTAACTGCAACGTCTGCCCATAGCTAATGCTGTGTCATCCAGAATGGTTCTGTGTGACACCACACTGCGCCCGTCAACCTGAGACATCAGATTCTTAAGTCTCATATGCCCAGTGATTACGCTAGCTATCAGTGCCCTTCAAACCGAAACACAGTAATGTTTGCACACTACTGCTTCACGGCAAAATAACTGGCCCTGATTCCCTGATCCTTTTGCCTAAAATTAATTAAAGGTTCCTATGATGTGAAGGTTCATTTTTTGTTTTTACTTTTATGGCAACATTACTATTTATTTATTAACCCACTAAACCTACCATTAGTGTTGCTCAGCCAACATTTTGTTGTTCATCTAGTAATAACAATTTGTATTTGATTCTAAACCCATGTGTTGGTTCTAGGTCACGCAAAGGGGGCGAAAGGTTATACCAGCACAGCGGCATTATACTCGTATTTGATACTACCTCTAAAAGCGGCTGACGATCTACAGATCTACAGATATTATTCACAAAAATCTGTTATGACAAAAAACATTAAAACAGTTAGATTTTATCACGGAAGCATTCTACAAATTTAAAAAAATATATTACAGAAGCCTGCAAAAGTAAAATGAAGAAAAGGAACGATATTTTCTCCTTTACTGAGTTTTATTATGTAACAGAGATATAAAAGCGCCTCGAAAAATGTCCTGCTGGAGGAAAAAAGTGTGTCGTTCCAGTCGATTGCCTCGCTTCAGTTACTCAAACATATTTTTGTCCCCTCCGCTACACTACACTTTCTTTGAATTTATTTAGCGAGCGAAGCTGTATGTTCGTAACTTATACAATCGCCTCCTTAACACTGCCCTCACATTTAAATTCAAGAAAAATCTGCAATACCGTATTATTAGCCAAGCCCAAATTAGTGCTGTGAAAAAAAAGTTTAATAGATGGCACTATTAGTAGCCGTGGTAGCTCGTCGTCTTAAATTTCATGGTACGCGAGTTACCTGAGTTAAATTCCCGGTGCGGGCAAACATTTTCTCAATAATTATTAATTGCAGAACCATTTATTAATTCATCCAATTAAACGTGATAGAATCCGTAAAATTAGTTACATTTAAATGTGTAGTGTTCGTGTAAATATAAGAAATCAAAATTTTTCTTAATAACTACAATTCCTAGACTTTTGATATGAAATAGGAAACCAGTAGATAAAATTCTGGACACGATAAAAAAACCCGGTCTCGATACGTCAATTTTTTCGGAAGTAGTCAAGTCATTGAACGAGACTTGACGTGATTTTTTTTGTATGTGTTTCGCAGTTAGGGATGTGCCCTTAAAAAACCGCGGAACCCCTTGACCTTGACATGTCGGGTATATAGCACTATCTCACGCCGCTTTGCGCAACGGGATGTGCAATATTTGGTCAAAGTTACGGCATACCAGAAATTCTTCAACTGTTCAGAAGGAATTTATCATTAGATATGTTTTAAGTTTATATTACTTACATTACTGTTCTGCAATTTTAAGTGCTGCTTTACCACGTGCTCAGCGGTGAAGGAAAACATCACGAGGAAACCTGCACGTCCGACGAATAAGAATATTTCGAGGATATGTGCAGTCCGCTAACTACTACTACTGGAGCAGCGTGGCGGACTCTTCCCAGCTCCAAAGCCCTTTTAGAAATGAGAGGAGGCCTGGGCTTAGCAGACATTTATAGACTGTTACTTAACTTTTACTATTAGTATATAACAAAACAGCTGGACGCCTAAGAACTTTACCATAGAATTTATTTAAATTATTAAATTATATATTAAATTTAGTTTATCTAAAACATATCTAATGCTGAATTCCTTCTGTACAGTTGATGAATTTCTGATATGCCCTAACTTTGACCAAATATTGCACATCTCGTTGCGCGAAGCGGCGTGAGATAGTGCTATATACCCGACATGTCAAGGTCAAGGGATTCGGCGGTCTTCAAATGCCTCTATCAGAATAATATAGCATTTAATTCGTTAAATTATTTTGAAAAATCATCCAATATTGCTATGTTGAAAAATTTGACATGGACGTCCGGATTTTTTAAGGGCACATCCCTAACTGCGAAACACATACAAAAAATTCACGTCAAGTCTCGTTCAAGTCATCGTGACTACTACCGAAAAAATTGACGTATCGAGACCGGGTTTTTTTTATCATGCCCAGAATTTTATCTACTGGTTTCCTATTTCATATCTAAAGCCTAGCAATTGTATTTATTAAGAAAAAATATTGATTTCTTATATTTACGCGAACACTACATATTTAAATGAAACTAATTTTACGGATTTTATCGCGATTAATTTTACTATTTATAACCCGATGTTTCGTACGCTTTACGGCATCCATGGTCATGGGATGACAGAGGTGACAGGTGTCATGATGTCATAGCTATCCCGGAGTACCTTCAGCTTTTAATTATTATTTTTGGTCCGATCTACGCAGAAAGAGCTAACTGCTTCTTGAAGTGTTGCAGTGGTGTGCTTGGTTTTTGATTTAATTTTATTAATCATAGGATTTCAAGCTGGTGGTAGTACCAAATCATCTTCTTTATTAAAATTAGGATGTTTTTTAATTTCAATTGCCTCGCGAATCATCCGTGGTAGGAATCGGTGTTCTTTTGCGAGGATTTGTTGTTTATCAAATCTGATGTAATGGTTGGGATGATCCAGAACATGGTCACAGACTGAAGACTTCCTGGAGCACTTACTGACTAGAGCATATACATAAAATATGTTTTTCTTATTATTTTAAAATGTAATTTATTATAACAAAGTCACGACATTTTTAAGTTTTATTGCATTAAAAATTTATGATTCATGTTTGCATTATTACCAAGGATTTATGTAACTGTTTATGTTAGTAACTTAATAACTTTTAAATACTTTTTTAAAATTTATACACCATTATTTGTATTGATCGGTGTGGTGGCGGCTTAAGAGAATCAACTACCCCATCTCATCCCGTGGGTGTCGTAAAAGTCGACAGAGAGAAAATAAAACCTGGAGATGGGCAGCAGAATCTTGTTCCGTTTTTGCATCCGTTGCCAACCCGCCTGCTAAGAGTGGCAACTATGGCATAATCCCCCCAAAACGAGAGCCACTTAATTTCGTGACAATCTATGGGGGAGGCCTGTGTTCAGCAGTGGATTAGTGGTAGGCTGAAACGATGACGACGATTAGTATAGACAAATAAATGTATTAAGTTGCATTGAATTACGTAGAAATGTTATTTATACATACGTGTGCACGCTATAATTTGTGCATTAGCGCCAATATTTCTCAAAATTTACTGTCTACTTTTTGAAGCTTTGATTTGTCATTGCATAGTACTTAAAAAATTCCAATAATGAGTTATTCTGAGAAAATTTCAATTTCAGTATTATAATAAATAAAAACTGATATAATATTAGGTCCCTTCATATGAAATTGGCGTTTTGTCGTACTGGCCACTTTCATCTGAAATATATTCTCTTTGGTTAAGAATTTCATATTCAAATTTATAAATCCATTTAGCTGGTATATTTGAGTTTCTAAAACAGTCATTCATTTGTTTTTTTCCTAATTAGTTTTTTCTTTGTCGTCGCTCATCTCGCACAATGGAAAACTTGAAATATCGCTTTATTTACGAGTACGAGTTCTACCGTGGCACCAGTGCTGCAGAAACAGCTCGAAGGATTAACGATGTGTATGGCGCTGGTGTCGCAAAAGAAAACACGGTACGTTTTATGTTCCAACATTTTCGTTCCTGAAATTTCGACCTTCAGAACAAACACTGTGGACGGCCGCGGACCAAAGTGGATAATGAAGAATTATAGGCTATTGTGGAAGCGGATCCATCGCAAACTACTTCAGAATTAGCTGCAGGATTCGCTGTGAGTGATAAAACTGTTTTAATCCACTTAACAGGAAAAGTAAAAAAGCTTAAACGGTGGGTACCTCATGAATTGAGTGAAGCAAACCAACAAACACGCGTCGACTGCTGCGTTACATTGCTCAACCGGTACAATAATGAAGGGATTTTAAATCGGGTCATTACCTGTGATGGAAAGTGGATACTTTACGATAATCGAAAGCGTTCGTCGCAATGTCTGAACCATGGAGAACCAGCCAAATCCTGCCCCAAGCGAAAATTTACTTGTGAGTATTTGGTGGACTTGTGCCGGTGTCTTTCACTACAGCTTTCTAAATTCTGGTCATACGATATCTATTGTCAGCAACTGCAATCCATGATGGAAGGACTAGCTGCTAAACAACCGAGGGTAGTCAATCGCTCTCGGCCACTGCTGCTTCAGGGCACACTTCACAACAAACAAGGTCGCACTTATCATCAGGGGAAGGATTACTTGTGTTGTCACTTTTATCAATAAATAAGAGATATATATTTGTATTTACTTTTTAGATTTTCCGATTAAATTATATTTGTAGTAAACTATTACTCTCGCCGAAGACATAAAGATTCTCTCATTTACCGAATTGTTTTATGTTAAAGTGTAATAATATGGCGCCTGGGAAATTGGTGGATGAATGGAAAGGGTGTCGTTTCGCTTGATTGCATCGCTTGCATCACTAAAACATATTCTCATCTCTTTGGTAGACTTCCCTAGAACTATTTTTTTCAAGATCAATGTAAGACATGCTGATTTGTGTATTTTTAGAGTTAAACTTCTTTGGACGCAATGAAAGTAAAGTTTCAGGGTCGAATTTGTATGTAACGTTTCGATATGTAAGTTTCAAAGTGAAACTTTTCTGACGCAAAATAGGTACTTGAACAGAGAGAGAAAAAGACAGACCTATGCTAAATACGTCGCTGGGCTCGTTTTGTTCTTAGTTGTTAATTATTTATTAGTTAATAAATGTTTATATACTGAGCAGTTATTTTATGGTGAAATTTTTGTTCATTCATGTGTAATTGTTTTTATAAATATAAGAAGTTTCACTTCTGTCTTATATTTATTGCACGCGCTATTAAATGCAGCTGTGATTTTTTTTTGCATGGTGAATTTTAGATGGTGAAATCACGATTCCCGCATAAAATGCCAGGGAGAAAGCCAACGAGTCCATTAATTAATTATATTTTTGCTTTGATAATTTCTAATATTTACACGAATGTTGTACATTTAATAAACCTAATATTAAACCACGAAATTAAGTGGCTCTCGTTTTGGATGGATTATGCCATAGTTGCCACGCTTAGCAGGCGAGTTGGCAACCGCAGTTATTTAGATGATTCAGAAGGATGCTGCTGCCCATCTCCAGGTTTTTATTTTCCCTCTGTCGACTTTTACGACACCCACGGGATGAGATGGGGTAGTAGATTCTTTTAAGCCGCCACCACACACCAATCAATACAAATAATGGTGTACAAATTTTAAACAGTTATTTAAGAGTTATTAAGTTATTAACATAAACAGTTACATAAATCATTTGTAATAATACAAACATGAAACATAAAATCTAAATGCAATAAAACTTACAAATGTCATAACTTTGTTATAATAAGAAAAACATATTTTTCTTTTAAATTAAACTAATTTTACTGATTTTATCGCGTTTAATTTTACTATTTATAACCCGACGTTTCGAGCGCTTTTCAACACCGGTGGTCACATGAAGATTGAGGTGTGTCTGGATGTCATAGTTAACCCGGTGTACCTACAGTTTTTTAATTATTATTTTTGGTTCTATCTACGCAAAATGAGCTTACCAGCGTCGCGAATCATCCTTGGTAGGAATCGGTGTTCTTTAACAAAGATTTTTAGTATATCAAATCTAATGTAATGCAGTGATCCAGAACACGGTCACACACTGCTGACTTCCTAGAGCGTCGATGATTCACATCAGCTATATGTTCTTTAACGCTGTTTTTATTGATCTTCTAGTTTGCCCTATGTGAGAGACACCGCGTACACAATCTAGTATGTATAATCCTACATCTAGTAGATGAATGGTACACTTGACAGATGGTAAAAGCTGAGTTATCTTTATCGGCGGCTTGAAAAATGTTTTTATATGTATAGCCAATCTGGTCAGTGACTTGTCTGACATATGTTTGAACAGCAGGTACACGCTCGACTATTCCTGTGACTTGAAATAAGCGCCGTAAATGTACTCATACATACATACATACAGATCACGACTGTATCCCATAAGGGGTAGTCAGAGACTGGGCACTCACTGCACAAACAGATGACTGCCACAATCCACGTTTCACCAAAACAATATAATGCATTTGGTGTGATAGGTGGTGAGCCCATCGCCACCATGCGCGTTTGGGTGCACAGTGCAGTTTAATTCCTTACTTGCCTTTTACGAGATCCATTGGATGAGATGGAGTGATAGTTAGTTACTCATGACAAATATAATTAAGCTTTCTTATCCATTCAGTGAATAAATTGGTCTGACTTATTTGTACTTGAACATTTCTTTGATGTTATTTAATTTATAAGCAAATATACCCTAATTTATTTGAATTTATATGAAAAATTACAAACCAAGAAAAACCTTTACATACAAGTTTATAAATTTTAATGAATTATACTTTCACTTAATATATTTTCATAATTTTCGAGTGACATTATTCATAAATGTTTCAGAATCAACGTCTTTATGAAATTCATCTTCATTTCTATTAAAGTAAATTAATGCTGAAAATTAAATAAAATTGTCAAAGACGGCTTGTGAAAAGATTTTTCATAAACTTTTATTAGCGACTCAATAAGCTTTTTAAAGATTTAGGCCTTTTACAGAAGTCGACAAACAAGAATATATTTTTGAATGAGAAAAAAGGTTAATTCGAGTATTGTTGATTTGTTCACGCCGTGGTTCAAAGCTGTCATCGACTGCAGATATTCCGAGAGACTAACTGGGATTAACCAGTTTGCTAAGACTGCCGAAGTAATCCGCTTACGTGTTTTTTTTTATTGCATAAAGTGATGAAACGAGCAAAACTTTCACCTGATGGTAAGCGCAACGTCTGCCCATAACAAATGCTGTGCCACCCAGAAAATGTCTGCGTGACACTACACTGTGCCCATCACCCTGAGACATAGGTTCTTAAGTCTCATATGCCCAGTGATTACGCTAGCTCTCAGTGCCCTTCAAACCGAAACACAATAATGTTTGCACTCTACTGCTTCACGGCAGAATAACTGGCCCTGGGGTGGTACCTACCTAGACGGACTGCTGCATAGGTTACATATGTTGTGCCCAAATACGTAAATACTTACGGAACGCGGATATGAGAGTACATACTACCAGCTATTTGTAATAAACTTCTAAATGAAATCCTGTGTCAGATGACTAATAGTAAGTCCAGCACAAAGAAATGTAAATATTAATATCTTAAAAAAATATTTTCTTTATAAATAGCATCGTGTGACTGTGAGCGCATGCCACAGTTAAACCCCTGTTGTGTTTAAGTGGCAATGTGTAGAAACTAAAAGATGTATAATGTGTAGTGTAAAAAATTTGGCCGGCACACCACCCCACATGTCGATCACCGCGTGAGCCAGGTCTTCTTATACGTTTCGGCTTTCACGATGTTCTCATCATAACGAAGGGTGATGCCAACCAAAAATAACCTCAACTGTGCCCAGTCAACAGGATATTAGGCTTATTCTCAAGTGTAGTCCTGTCCGTGATGATGGTTCAGTAGAGTCTGGTGTGGTGATTTTTCGAGCACAGCCTCCGAAAAATACTTTTAATGAGAACATTTTCAAACTAACTCTCAGTGCTTTCACACCAAAACACAATATTTGCACACTACTTCTTCACAGCAGAATAACTGGCCCTGCGGTGATACTTACATAGACGGAAGAAAGATTTAGGTGACCTAAATCGATGAATGTAGGTGTCATCTGTCACCGCTTACCATCAGGTACATTGCCAACAAAAATACCTTCAACGTGCTACAAGTGTGAATACAAACATCTCTTTATGCACAAAACTTAAGCATCGACACATTTTGCAACGAACAAAGGAGAAGCGAACTGTATTGTGAACTGTGTTGTAGTTGTGTTTCTAGTTGCTCAGTGTTGACACGAGATATCTTGCCTTTCACATCTTGTACATCGTTTGACGTATATTTTATCGGTATATTATGTAGATAGCTTATATTATGTAGTGTAACTTCCATATTTAATTTATTGGCTATGTAGAATTGTGCGAAACTGGAGCATCGTATCAGACTTAAGAACTGATGTCTGATGATGAAAGAGACGGAGGCAGTGAGATAACCAATACATATGAAAAGTAAAAATTAAACCTGCATGTCTGAGAAATAATTAATATTTCGAGGACATGTGAAGTCCACCAAACCGCATTGGAGCAGCGTGGCGGTTTCTTCCCGGCTCCAAAACCCACTTAGAAATGCGAGGAGACCTGTGCTCAGCAGTTGGACATACTGCTCGTACTATATCTCAGGAACAATTTTATGTATTTTTCTTGCTAAAAGAAAATAAGAGTGCAAAAGATAAATACTTAAAAAAATAATAGACGTAGAAACCTATGAAATAATCGCATTTAAATTACTGCGAGGAGGCATTGGGTTCTAATTTATTTATTTATTTATACTTTATTGTACCAACTGTACAAACGGCGGACTTAATGCCATATGGCATTTTCTACCAGTCAACCAGAAAGTTAGTGGAAAAGCGTGTACGGCGGTGGGCAGGGGCGAAAAACATACTTAGATATATGAATAAACACACACTCATGTACACACACATACACACACACACACACACATATATATGTATAACTATATATAAAGAACAGTATACTAAACAAAAATATACAGAGTAATATACGGATATGATATATGTAATAAAAAATCAAGTTAAGTGTCCGATGAGCTCAAATAGTGCAATTTCAGCTCATTTTTAAAAGACCACTTGTTCGGGGATTTCCTTATGTTTAAAGAAAGCGCATTCCAGAGTCGGGCCGCTGTTACAGCAAAGGAGTTAGAGAGAAAACCAGTGCGGTGAGGGAGAATTTGGAGTATGAGATTGTCATGAGACCGAAGACTGCGTTCATGGGAGGAGCCCAAGTATTGAAATTAAGATTTTAAATACTCTGGGGCAAATGGATCATTCATTATTTCTTCTGAAGCCGCTCATAAAACGATTGTCTTCAGCGAAATGAATTGAGCGGTTTTAATTAAATCCGGCGCTAATGCGGACGTCGTGCAGGTTGTACAATGGAGGAGGCTGGCGCGACGCCAGACCGATATTTTGTTCTTGATGTAGAGGCATTGTTTGTCCCTACGAAATTAGTATACCGATTATTGCCCTGGGATTTCGTTGTATTTCCTTTTTTTTGTTCTTCTAAGCAGGTCTGGACAGTCTCCATCTAAACAAATAAATAAAATTTAAGTGTCTGTTTGTACTAACAAAATAACAGGTTTTTACTCAATGCTTATGAAAGTATTTACAGTAAAATCAATTTTTAATTTTTTTTCTGTCTGTCTGTCTGTTCCGGCTAATCTCCGAAACGGCCAGACCGATTTTGACCGGACTTCGGCTGACAGGTAGCAGGTATATTATAGCGGGTATCTGAGGCTACTTTAATTTTGGAAAAATAATTTGGGGTCAGCGCAAAAAAATTAAAACCCCAAATACCGATTCAAATAGGGAAGTATACATCTATATCATCGATCGGGGTCGGCATTTTTAAGCGAGTGAAACCGCGGGGTACATCTATTATGCTATAATTAAACTAATATTTTAAATACGGATTTGAAATAAGAAAACGTATTTGGTATTCGTATTTCTTTTTTTTTTGTAGTGTAGAAAGTGACGAAACGAGCAAAACGTTGACCTTATGGTAAGTGCAACGTCCGCCCACAGCAAATATTGAGTCACCCAGAATGTTTCTGTGTGCCACCATACTGCGCCCGTCACCTTGAGACATCACTTCTTAAGACTCAAATGCCCAGCGATGTAATTAGTAATTGTTATTTCAAACACCTGACGCTGAGATATTTCAAATACCCTTAAATAATGTTATACTAGAGGCGAGTGAAGCACTGCTGCTCCTCTGCTTTCGGGGTACCTTTTTTGCTCCGAAATCCGGTTTCACTGAAAATCAGTGCTGGAGCGTATGCTTCAGTTTTTTGGCATCACGCAGTTCATTCTTAGATGCACATTGCGACCCCGCATTAGAAGGAAGGTGATGTGTCAAGTAATACCAAAATTATAATTAGTTATTTATTTATTTTTTTATTTGAATTTTGTGTTGCTTTACCGATTTCTTTGGAATTTTGCTTTTTTAAATTTGCTTATGTTTTTCTTGTGTGCTCATTTTTTTTCTCATTGTTATTGTTGTATATGTGTTGCCAAATAAATCCATTCTATTCTATTCTATTCTATTCTATACCTATTGCTTCAAAATTTAGTTTCATATAAGTACATTTCACTATTTACATTGCAAAATTTTCTTCAGAAAAAGTTATCAGTTTTGTCAAATTATAAGCTTGTAAAGTTTTCTGATGACTTCAAGCAATAAAATACTTACAGGCGTGCAAGTTAAAGTCGTTCTTAGATCACTGCATTTACGTCAATTTATTGCAATCAAAGGCTCTGAATGTATTTTTTAATTTGTATTTTGTATTTTAAAAAAAACACGACTTAAAAATATTTAGTATTTTCTATTTTAAATACATGCGAAACAGTATTTTGTAAGTTGTATTTTATACACAGCATGTATTTAGCCCAGCCCTGCTTCTAATTTATTTGACAAATCCGTGTAATTCTAAATACAACGCATAATAATTGCACTTTAAACGTTACGAAAACTTTTAGCAGTTGATAGAATTTAGAAGAATATAGAAATAGTTCTATTATGATGTCCTTCTGACCGATTTTCGACCGCGGCGATAACTTCCGAACACTGTCAGAAGCTACCAACTGCGCAGGAGATATTATAGCGCCACAAGTCCGCAAGCGCCGCAAACGCAATAGCACTCATTCGTTCTACCAGCGACCGATATAACGCTCTTGTCATGATCGGAGGGTAGACTGGGATGCAATGTCAGAGACACGAGGACAATCACAACGCAACCAGACCCTAGCAATTTTTAAAACTTTTGTCTTTCTGTCAATCTGTCTGTCTGTCTGTCTGTCTGTGATCCTCCTCTTTTTTGGAGTTGGTTAAAAACAATATTTAATTATCTTTTTGCGTTTTTTTTTATATTTTCTTCGTTTCTAGCACTTTACAGCACCCATGGTCATGGGAACAGAGGTGTTAAACGTCTCGATGATAATCTGGGACACGATTTGCTCACAATTATTCATTTTGAACCTGAAGTCACGCATCTTTATATATGGGATCATTACTGTGAAGAATATAAAAAGTTGACTGGAAAACGAACCCAAATAACGCTTAAAGTGTCTTTCCACGCAATTACCTTTCTTGAGTAAGTCAACAGATTTTCGTCCCTTCAATGGCACTTCTAGTACTTTTTTTAATTTATTTAGCGACAAAATTTGCGAAATATTTTTTCGAATGTCACAACCACAATTTGATGTTATGCTAAGAATTTAGTACGCAAATATTTTTTAAGAAAATCCTCTTATCTAAAAGAGACATCAATATGCAAATGAATCAAAGCTGTTTAATTTTTCTTAGAATTATTATCGCCGCTGTGGCTGAAATAATATTAAAAAAATTATATCAACATCGCCGTGTGATAGCGGCTTAAGGGAATCTACCAGCCCATCTCATCCAATGGATGTCGTAAAAGTCGACAGTGGGAAAATTAAAACCAAAAGATGGGCAGCAGCGTCTTCCAGTATAAATAAACTGCGATTGCCAACCCGCCTGCCAAGCGTGGCAACTATGGCGAAATTCCCCCCAAAATGAGAGCTACAAACTTTTGCACCCATTTCTGGGGGAGGCCTATGTTCAGCAGTGGACTAGTGATATGCTGAAATTATGATGATGATGGTGATGATATCAACACCCACTAACACATAAAGCACAGTGAGAGGGAATGATTTGACTTTTGACAAAAAACCTTGGCAAGATTGTCCCACTACTGCACAGGACAGGCTCGGAAGAATCCGCCACGCTGCTCCAATGCGGGTTGGCGGACTGCAAATGTAGTCGAAATATTTTTTATTTCTCAGAATTTCATTCATAAGGAGTCGTTTTTTGTTAATGGTAAGTGCAACATCTGCCCATAACGTATGCTGTGTCACCAAAAACATTTGAAAGAAATAAAAAACTTTATTCAATACCACAACACAACATACATTACAAATTCAAAAGATAAGTAAACAATTAGATACGTAGCCATGCATACTAGAGAGAGCTTACTAAGCAGGGTCATGTGAACTTCTATGTTATGCTTTGTAAGAGTTTAAGACGTAAGTTAGCAGTAATATTATATTCTTCACTTTTATATTTCATTATTAATAAAGCCTTCAAATCGGCAACACTTATTTTTAATTATATTTAATTAGTTTTTAAAAAGCCTTTTGGAAGCTCCCTAAATTTGACTATGTCGTATTTTATTTACAAACGTACGTTGGATTGTAGCATCGAAAAGGCTGTCGACTCAGCATAATGCTGTTATTCTGTCGATGCATTTCTGTGTGACACCACAATGCGCCCGTCACCGTGAGACATGAGTTCTTAAGTCTAATATGCCCAGCGATTACGCTAGCTCTCAGTGCCCTCCAAAACGAATCACCGTAATGTTTGCACACTACTTTTCACGGCAGAACAACTGGCCCTGGGGTGGTACCTACCTAGACGGATTACTGCATCGTCGTCGTCGTTTCAGCCTATCAAAAGTCCACTGCTGAACATAGGCCTCCCCCATAGATAGCCACAAAAGTTAGTAGCTCTCATATTGGAGGGATTATGCCATAGCTGCAACGTTTGGCTGGCAACCGCAGTTTATTTATTCAGATGTTCCAGGAAGATGCAGCTGCCCATCTTCTGGTTTTAATTTCCCTCTGTCGATTTTTACGACACCCACGGGATGGGATGAGGTGGTAGATTCTCTTAGGCCGCTACCACACGGCGGATTCCTGCATACAAATGAAATATGTATGTACAGCCATTTCCAAAAAACCTTAATTGCGTTAGTAACCAATGCGGTAATATCTTGCGATTGCTAAAGGAGTATAATAAACTAAAAGCACTAAATACTTTAGTTTCCGAGTCCATATGTCAGGATGGCCGAGCGGTCTAAGGCGCTGCGTTCAGGTCGCAGTCCACTTCGGTGAGCGTGGGTTCGAATCCCACTTTTGACAATTACATTTTCCCTTTTTTTTGGTGGTGATACCTATTACCTATCTCTTATGACAATGGTATTCATAAGGTTCTGTAAAATATATTTTAATTTTTAATATAAAAATAAATTACTCGTAGTAAAACTTCTATTTTAGAAATATGCTAATAGACCAATATATTCATATTACCTATCTCTTGTGACGAGTATTTATAGTTTTTTAAAACATTTTCTTTTATTTCGAAAACATTTAATTAATAAATATGCCGATAGGTGTCCAGCAGAGTAGAATAGCACCCACCTCTTTCCTACCGAGGTGTCGTAAGAGGCGACTAAGCTATTGTACGGACAGCCTTTATTCTTACAGAATCTTACCATAATATGCAAAGCTGTGACTATACTTTTTTTTTTTTTTTTTTTAGCGTTTAACTACAATCCCACCTGATGGTAAGTGGCGATGTAGTTTTTGTTACACTGCTCAGAATTATTTGACTCTTACGAAAATGACGGCGACATGGTTCGTCTCTTGTTTAAAAAAGTGGGCTGCGGGTGTCTCTGTCTACCCCGTAGTACAATGGCGTATTGTTAAAGCGTATGTATATGTGGATTTCATTTAACATACCATACGCATATATATTAATTTTGAATATGATAGGAAAACTCTGAACAGTATATCCATCAAAAATAGAATAGAATTGAATATTTTTTATTCTTATTAGATTATTTACATAATACAAACTGAACGTCATTTTTTAAACTACAGAGAGCTAGTGTAATCACAGGGCATATTGGACCTACTACTGATGTCTCTGGATGACGGGCGCAGTGTAGTGCCACACAGAAATTTTCTGTGTGAAACAGCATTTGTTATGGGCAGACGTTGCACTTACCACCCGGTGAACGGTTTGCTCGTTTCCTCAATTTATAGGAAAAAAAAACTGTATTTAAGGATCTTATCGCGATTCGAACAGAAGTTCAACAATAAGCCACTGAAACTGAAACGTTTTGGATACATTTACACAATGTTACGGATTAACAAGGCTTTCAAAGTTTTAGTTAATGGAATCAGGCGTTACTTTGCGGAAATCCATTATAATAAAGGAAATATTTTTACTGGTGGTAGGATTCCTATGCAGGAATCCGTCTAGGTAGGTACCACCCCAGGGCCAGTTATTCTGCCGTGAAGCAGTAGTGTGCAAGCATTACTGTGTTTCGGTTTGAAGGGCACTGTGAGCTAGCGTAATCACTGGGCATTTGAGACTTAAGAACTGATGTCTCAGGGTGACGAGCGCAGTGTGGTGTCACACAGAAATATTCTGGGTGACACAGCATTTGCTGTGGGCGGACGTTGCACTTACCATCAGGTGAACGTTTTGCTCGTTTCGTCACTTTATACAATAAAAAAAAAATACAGTAAATTTACTAAGATCCGCATGCAAAATGTAAAACGGTGTGTATTACCTAGTTTTGAAGTATACCGCCACCGGGAGCCGCGACCAGATACCCTCCGTGGTGGAGGGTATCTGGTCGCACAACACTTTCACTGAAGTCGGGAACACGACACGTGTTTCACCTCAAAACGAGGCATTATCAAGTGATGTTGACTCTACGAAAATCAGCCACCGAGTTTCCTTGTGCTTTTGAGGGAGGGCGGGCGGTGCTCTTCAAAAACTAGGTAAGACTCACCATTTTGCATTTAGCATGCGAATCTCATCAAATTAACTTTCTTTCCTTTATTTCAAAGTGTTGTCACAATTTGATATGATGCAGTTTGCAACTGTTATTGGGACGTAAGAAATATCGTAAATGTTATATTGTGTATAATTAATGAAATAATGAAAATAAAAGCCTTTATTGGTGCAGTATAATACAATAATATAGTTAATAGAATCAGGCGTTACTTTGCGGAAATACATTATAATGAAGGAAAGTAAGTTAATTTGCTAAGATCCGCATGCAAAATATAAAAATGGTGTATATTACTTACCTAGTTTTTTGAAGAGCGCCGCCCGTCCTCCCTGAGAACTCGTCACGTCTCAATTCCCGCGCCAGCGAAAGCTGGGCTACGTGAGTAGCTTCTGCCTACCCATTATATGGGAAAAAGGCAGTACAGTCAGTATGTATATTTGTATTCAAGAGCTTATGTTGGCTTAAAATAGCGAATAAATACGCTTTAGGCTCTCATTTCGCACAGCCGGTGGCTATACAGACCGTTAACTTTATTCAGTGCTGCACTATGAAGTTATTTATAGCCCCATTTTAAAACTCTCTGAATTGTGTAATAATACCATTGGAGAATAATTCAAAAGTTTCTATAGTTAATAGAATCAGGCGTTACTTTGACGTCGATTATAATGAAGGAAAGGAAGTTTATTCGCTAAGATCCGCATGCAGAATGTAAAATAGGTTATATTACCTAGTTTTTGAAGACCACCGCCCGCCTTCCCACATTAGCAGATACTCTCCAACACTGCAACACTACCACTAGGCAATATTTACCGCTGAAATCGAGAATAGAGGAGAGGCAATATAAAGTGACTCTACGACAGACGGCCGCCGAGTCACTCGTTTTGCAGTCGGATCTTCAAATTAACTGCCTTTCCTCCATCAAATACTTTCATCGTTTTTTTATTCACTATCAGCCAGTGTTGACTGGTTTTATTGGTCTACAGTGGAATAAATAATAAATAAAAATAGGAACTCGTAGAACCGATAACCAAGAAGACCTCATACTAGCAAACTGCCTCACTAACTGGTACGAGTATAAATAATTTGAATAATTAAATGCGATAAATTTGGTCTGCGAGCCGTGGTAGCCGGACCGGGCGCTCGCTTTAAATTTCGTAGTACGCGAGTGACCTGAGTTCGATCCCTGCACCTCTAAATTGGTTCTGCAGTTTTCAGTGCTGATTTACCACTTCACAGTCACGCCTGTTTCCCATATAAGGGGTAGGCAGAGGCTGTTCACGTAGCTCACATTTTGCCCGCCATGGGAAACGAGACGTGACGGATGGCGCACCACGTCGCCACCATTTTGGTACGAGTAAAAAATTCTTATTCTCATTGCGTCCCCACGAGTGGTTTAGTGAAAACATTGCATAGTATGATGTTATACTGCACGACTACACTACACTTAGACCCGATTTCACCGATTGCTTTGGAAACCAAGTTTAATCAAACCACGTTTTACTTAACTGAGTTCATATGTATCGTTTGATCTCGGTTTTCATCTAACAGATTTCACCGACTCCATTTTGATCTCGTTAAGAAAAACGAAGTTTACATGAAATATCGTCACAATCTAAAACAAAAATACGATTTATTTCGTATTTGCGACATCAAACAGCCTGTTTTTATGCATAGGTTACATAGGTATGCAAACAATAAACAATACGAATTAAAAATAATTTTTGTGTTTACATAGTTGTGCAATTGACAACGACAGCTCTCTAAACGCGTTTAAAGAACTGAACGTCGAACATTGGGCGTTCGGAATTTGAACCGCGTTTAGCATTGACTGCGTTCATTTGATGTTGATGAAATGCAAGCTGTAGCAAGGAACTCAGTTAAACGCTTAAACTTCGTTTTCCTTGAACTGATCGCGTTCAGTTTCAACGGTGAAATCCGCCCTTAGTCGCCCTTTACGACACCTCGGTAGGAAATAGGTAGGTGGTTTTATACTCTGCCGGACACCTATAGGCTACAATTGATTGCCGCTTGATTTATTTTAAATCATAAAAGGTTTTCAAGTTCGTAGTAGCTCGACCGGGCTCTCGCCTTTAATTGTGCGCGAGTGAGTTCGATTCCCGGTGGCGTCACCTCTAAAAATGTTACGCAATTTTAAGTGCTTGTTCACCACGTGCTCGGTGGTGAAGGAAAACATCGTGAGGAAACCTGCATGACTGAGCAATAAAAATAATACGTCTTTCAGTCCGTATTGTAGCAGAGTGGTGGACACTTCCTAGCTGCAAAGCCCTCTTAAAAATCTGAGGGGGCCTGTGCTCAGCAGTGGGACATTCGTAAACTTTTACTTTACTTTCATCATTTCAGCCTATCACTAGCCCACTGCTGAACATAGGCCTCCCCCATAGACATACAAAAGTTAGTAGCTCTCATTTGCAACGTTTGGCAGGTAAGATGGCAACGCAGTTTATTTATTCAGATGTTCCAGGAAGTTGCTGCTGCCCATCTTCTGGTTTTAATTTTCCCCTTTGTCTTCTTTTACGACACCCACG
Organism: Luehdorfia chinensis; assembly: GCA_019845155.1. Classification (NCBI taxonomy): domain Eukaryota; kingdom Metazoa; phylum Arthropoda; class Insecta; order Lepidoptera; family Papilionidae; genus Luehdorfia; species Luehdorfia chinensis. The sequence continues at coordinate 14,772,175 of JAHVAK010000103.1, forward strand.
GGATGAGATGGAGTGGTAGATTCTCTTAAGCCGCCACCACCCGGCTAACTTACTTTAAACACGATAAAATCCCTGAATTTAGTTTTATTATTCTTGTAAATAAATAAAAAAACTATAAACGAAGGAAGGTAAGTTACTTTGCTAAGATCCGCATGCAAAATATAAAAATGGTGTATATTACCTAGTTTTTTGAAGAGCACCGCCCGCCTTTCCTTCAGTAGCGTGCACAAGCAAACTAACACCGCCACCAGGAACCGCCACCAGATACCCTCTACCAACCACTACAATACTACCACTAGATAATATACACCACTGAAGTCGAGAACACGACACGTGTTTCGCCCCAAAACGAGGCATTATCAAGCGTCATAGACTCTACGACAGACGGCCGCCGAGTTAGCGGCGCGGTCAAAGAGCTGCCTATTTATCTAATAAGTAACTTACCTTCCTTCATTATAATGGATTTCCGCAAAGTAACGCCTGATTCTATTAACTAAAACTATAAACATTTTTTGCAAGAATTTTTCTTTGTATATGTCTATACCTAAATATTTGATAGTAAAAATTAAAATCAGGTGTATTGGCATTGGTGCCCCTTTTAAACAATTCCTCCCTGCAAAATACGACGAGCAGATTTAATTAAATCTGAAATTAGAATGAAAGCTGCGGAAGGAGCGCGATATACATAATTTTTGGAGAAGGCACATTACCAAATCTCATAACCGTTCCATAAATTCCGTAAGTACCGAAATAAAGTGATACTATAAAGTAGGTAGACATTTAATTTTTAAGATCGGAGATATAGCCAGATGCAGTTATTTTTAAACATAATAAATATTCTATAACCAGGGGTACCTGACCTAGTTGTCGCGACCGGCAAATACGGTAGACTACCGGGTAAGACGACCTCGGCCTCCCGAGCTGTTGCTGTCTCCTCGTGCTCCTTCCGAGTAGTATTCTAGATATTTCCCAACTTCCCATTATCTTCCCCGAATAAATTTTCTAACTAATCCTTCTCCCTTCCTCGCCACCTAGCCAGAGGTTGCCGTACCGATAGCTAGCTAGTCGCGGGAATGCAATGGGGACCAAGAATTTCAACACGTACCCAAACGGTGGCTACGTGGTTCGACACCCGTCCACCTCTCATTTGCTTCGGGGGCTAAAAGTGGGCTACGGCTGTGGTCTCTGTCTACCCGCTATATGGGAAAAAGGCGTGATTGTATGTAAATTACAACTAACAAGATGGTTTAAATTATCTTTCACAGTCCGCACTGTAAGCCATTAGGCTGTTGGCGCATTGTAAGAAATAAGGGCAGGACTTACACAGCATGGCGTTCAGGGACGCTGACCGCTGATCCAACTGCTAGATATAAAATCTTCAATGCAAATACCTCAAACGCAGCATCGTCATTTCCTCCCAAGAGAAAGGATCCAATTGAAAGAACGTTCAAGATGCAAGAACGTAGATGCATCATATGTAGATGCAACATAGACATACGCCGTGCCTCGATATAAGAATACTGATCAAAATTTCCATTTTTAGATAAAAGATAGATTGATAGATAAAATTTAAAACTAAAACACAATGAGTAAAATGTAAAAAGTAATATTAACAAAAGGAAAAAAAAAATTATACACATACACATACGCACATCTAAATATAAAACGATCCAAGGTATGCCTGCACTGCAGTATGACAAAACAAAAGGGTCTACACTCAGCATGAGCTGCGATCATACGCAGCGCTGATTTTCAGTACAACCCTCGGTCTGTCTCAGACAGGTAGTGTCCCTTTACTAAAATAAGAAAATACCAATGCAATATATATATAGTTTCATCGCAGTATTTTAGGAAGTATTATAAAAAAATATACATTATTTTTCCCTCCCGGGATCCAAGCTGACTCTGTGCCGCATTTCGTCAAGATCGGTTCAACGGTTGAGCTGTGAAAGGTAACAAACAGACAGAGGGACAAAGAGTCACTTTCGAATTTATAATATTAGTATGGATACCAGCTGATGACCGCAACTTCGTCCACGTGGATATATCATCATTTATTTATTTATTTTACATTTTATTACTCATCAATGTACATAAATAAAAAAAAATGTAATAAACAAAAACATTGATTAAAATGGTATAGCAATCGGCGGTCTTATCGCTAGATCGCTTAGAGCGATTTCTCCCAGACAACCGGTAAATGGACATTACTGATGAAACTATTAAAGAGGGTGTGCCGGCGATTAATATATATTATGGAATAATAAATACAAACATATACCATATATATATATATATATATATATATATATATATATATATACACCATTTCGTGGTGGTAGGATTCCTATGCAGGAATCCGTCTCGGTAGGTACCACCCCAGGGCCAGTTATTCTGCCGTGAAGCAGTAGTGTGCAAGCATTACTGTGTTTTGGTTTGAAGGGCACTGAGAGCTAGCGTAATCACTGTGCATATGAGAACTTTAGTTACTTTTAAGAACTGATGTCTCAGGGTGACGGGTTAGTGTGGTGTCACACAGTAATTTTCTGAGTGACACAACATTTGTTATGGGCAGACGTTACACTTACTATCAGGTGAACGTTTTGCTCGATCCGTCACTTTTATGAAATAAAAAAAAACGTCAGAATTAAATGTTCTGGGTGACACAGCATTTGATAAAGGCACACTTTACGTTTGCTACTTACTTACTTACTGCATACCGAAAAAGGGTTTTAAAATTAAAGCGACAGGTAGTGACTTTTGACGAGCCTTTTCAATGTTATTAAAGACTGAGCAGTCTTACTTCCACTGGTAATGCATTTCATAGACGGACGGCCTGCACAGTGAAGGATCCATCTGTGAATTTAGTACTGTGAGAAGACATTTGTAATAAAGGATTCTCTGAAGATCTCAGACTTCGCGAATGGGTATCATTTAAAAGCTTAAACTTTTCTTTTAGATCAGAAGGATAAGACGGATTGAGAGCATCATCATTTCAGCCCATCACTAGTCCACTGCCAAACATAGGCCTCCCCCATAGACCCCGACACGAGTTTGTAGCTCTCATGTTAGCGAGGATTTTGCCATAGTTGCCACGCTTGGCAGGCGAGTTGGCAAGCTTTTGTACTTTTTATCCTGGAAAATCGCGAGATATTTAAAACACTTGTATCCATGCGGTGTGATGGCGGCTTAAGAGAATCTACCAGCCCATTTTAATGTGAAATAAAATAGCTGTACAGTCAAATCAAATTGGCAAGTACCTGCACAATGCGCATAATACAGGTCATTTTATTTGTGCGCAATACAATATAGAATCACGTAGCAAATTGCTTTTGTGCAATTCGAAATGTTCTAAACGATGCTTGAATGCGACTGGAGAGAGAGCAGGCGATTTTATCGTCAATTCGTAGTTCGCATTTGCTTTGGATTACCTACGATATTAAAAAAACATCAAATAATATGGCACAATATGACTGTTAATATTAATGGTTTTAATGAAACTAATTTTACGGATTTTATCGCGTTTCATTTTAAACAATGTATTACAGAAGATGGTAGGTTTGCCAAAAATATACAACAATAGTCGATAGTCGGTTTGAAGGGCACTGTGAGCTAGCGTAATCACTGGGCATTTGAGACATAAGAACCTATGTCTCAGGGTGATGGGCAAAGTGTAGTGTCACACAGAAATTGTCTGGGTGACTCAGCATTTGTTACGGGCAGACGTTGCACTTACCATCAGGTGAACGTTTTGCTCGTTTCATCACTTTATGCAATAAAAAAAAACGTCTGAATTAAATGTTCTGGGTGACACAGCATTTGTTATAGGCAAACTTTACATTTGCTGTCAAGTGAATGATTTGCTCGCCTCGTTAAAATAAACAACAACACTGTTTATTATTATTACAGAAGATGGGTAGGTTAGCCAAAAATATACAACAATAGTCACAATGACACTTTTCAATTACGAGACTAATTATTTAAGTACAATGGGTTTTATATCGTTTGAGCAGCGTAACGCTCTGTCTAAGATCTTTTGCCAATCTCTTCCATTGTTCTAGAATACATGCGTATATAAAGATAAAATGATAGTTGAGGGACTGATTCCTCTTTACATTGTGGTAGGGGTCAGTCAATACACTGCTTGTACTAGCCATTTAGATTTAAAGTTTATTTGATACATTAATTATTAAATTAATTAATTGCATTATATTATATATGTCATTATTATTTTGCATACAAGATTATTTAGCATGTGTTTAGTGTAATTATTAATAACAATAGCAGAGGGACTGACTACTCTTTACATTTGGCAGAGGCTAAACAATACAATGTTTGTGCAAACCATTATGATTAAGTATTATTATTCAATCATTGACAACTATAGTATTTATTACCGTAATTATTTATAATGTAATATACACGATTATTTAGAACGTGGCATGTAACACTATTTATAACCCGACGTTTCGAGTGCTTTACAGCACCCATGGTCACGTGGTAACTGGTAACAGATGTCGCGATGTCATACTTAGTCCGGGGTACCTTCAGCTTTTAATTATTATTTTTGGTCCGATCTACGCAAAATGAGCTTACAGTGTCTTGAAGTCTTGCATACTGCAATACTGTATGTTAGGCAGACGTTGCACTTGCCAGCTGGTGAACAGTTTGCTCAGCTCGCCATTTCCTACTACACTCGGCGTCAAAAAAATCGCACATCCGAAAAAAATAATTTAAATATTATTTTAACATAACAGGCCAATGGCAATGTTGTGGTTTGAGGGTATCATTCGAAAGGTAATTTCATTAGCTTTCAGGAATTTTAATTGAATTTTACTTTTATAACGAGACGAAAGAGAAATTGAAGAAAAAGACAGGGTATGTACAAATTTGCAAATTAATAATTTAAAAAAAAACTTAATAAATACAAAAACAGTTCTTAAAACCTAGTGTTACCCCCCCTTGCCTTGATAACGGCTTCCATGCGATCTTTCATGGACCTTACAAGGATCGCAACAGCCTCTTGGGGTATTTGTTCCCACTCTTCAAGTACCGCATCTTGGAGCTCTTGAAGAGTGGCTGGAGCTGGATCTCGAGCTCGCACGCGCCGTTTTAGGTCATCCCAGAGATGTTCTATTGGGTTAAGGTCTGAACTTCGTGCTGGCCAATGCATAACAGGGATATCGACTTCCTGTAAATAATCCCGTACAATAGCCGCGGTGTGGCAACGAGCATTATCATGCATTAACATGAATCCATCACCGACATAACCAGCATACGGGACCACATGTTCCTCAAGGATTTCAGTAATGTATCGACCAGCATTTAATGACCCTTGCCCACGGCCACCCCGAGTCCGGGAAACGCACACAAGTTCCGTTTTCCCGTCGACGGAAATGCCGCCCAAAACATACACGAGCCACCCCCGTATTCGACGGATTCTTCGAAGCAGGGTTGTGTGAACCTCTCCCCCTGTCTTCTGTAGACCCTTCTACGTCTGTCATTGCAGAAGAGACATTCCCTCGTCTCATCAGAGAAGAGTACGGTCCGCCACTGTTCTAGAGTACACTCGCAATGATTGCGAGCAAACTCTAGGCGATCTCTGCGATGATGTGCAGTAAGTTTTGGACATTTAGCAGGTCTATGGGCTGTTAAACTCTTTTCGTGTAACCTTCTTCTTATCGTAGAAACACTCACAGATGTTCTCCGAGTTGATCGAAGCTGTTGTTGCAACTCAACAGCATTTGTAACTTATCTTCCAGATCCCGGTTTTCTATCATAACCACCAGTCTGCTGAAAACTTTGGAACACCCGTCGAACTGAAAAACGGGACAGGTTCAACTGTCGAGCAACGTCACACTGCCGCATCCCCGACTGCAATAGGGCAATCACTTGAGCGGCTTCTTCAGAGCTGGTGTCCATCTTTACTTGTTCTTACTTAGGTTACTTGTTCACGTGTGTTCACTGCAAAGTCTAAATTACGACTGGCCCATATTTCATCCAGATCGACCCTTTTATACCTTTTTTAGGTGGCGTAACTAGCGTCCTTACTAACGAGCATTTGACAGTGTTTATTTTTGACGCTCTATAATGATAAATGTTTTAATGATTTCATGATTTTTTTAATTAATAATGTAAAGCTATTCAAATACCCATTTCAAACATACCAATATTTATATAAATATAATTCGTTTCTAGCCATTACAGCCATTTTTCGAGCAAACTCAGAGAGGTGCGATTTTTGTGACGCTGAGTGTATAAAAAAATGTTTTGCACAGGCGTGGCGCTAAGAATCAGGTGAAAGACTTTTTTGTCTTGTTAGTTAATACCATAAAAATAGAAAAAAAATATACGACATACAGCTGCTTAAAATACTATTCTATGGTTCCTCTTTGATAATAATTATCTAGTAGTATATTTATATCTATATTTATATAGTAGTTGTTAGTACTTATGTATATGTAGATATGTATGTATGTATATTGTATTGCATGTATATTGTTTTTATTTTCTTTTTAATGTTCGCTGCACCGCCTATCATACGTTTATCTCTGCTTAGCCTTATGGTTGACTGGGAGAGGCCTCCTCTCCCTCCTTCAGGCATTAAGTCCGTCATATGTACAACTTAAGTGCAAAAAAAAATGTGGAAAAATGACAAGATCTTTTATTTTTATATGGGACTTGATTGTTCTCCATTCATATATCGTATTCCGTTCATATTCGAATGCTACTTTCATTGCTAGTTTTCAAAGATGATGAACTGTCCTAAAGAGAGGGAGGAAGTGATTTCAATTCATTTCATTTCAATTTATTTTATTTCAGCCAGAGCCTTGGTGTCGGTTTTATTGTGCATGTGAAATTTTTGTATATAAAACGCACCCACGTGACAGGACAATATCCTAATGTGATTAAAATTTCTTTCCTTCATTATAATGGATTTCCGCAAAGTAACGCCTGATTGTTTTTTTTTTATTTTAAAAAACGAAGCCCCACACTAGGATTTTCTCCTGTATCGTGGGTGCGTTCTACAAACATACATTTCACATGCACAACACAACCAGACCCGAAAAGCAACAATTTGTGTTTTTGCACAAATGTTACCTCCGGCTGGGAATCGAACCCAGGACCGGTGGCGCAGAAGTCAGGTACGCTAACCACTACGCCACGCGGTCGACGATTCGTTTTAACTATATTAGGTGTAGTGACTCTGCCAGTATTCGGGGCCCGGTTCTCTTCACACACAAGACTTGTTCAACAAGACATGGGGCTCATACATCTAAAAGTAATTGCTCCAAAAATTGTATAACTCAATTTCGATCTTTTTTAGCAATATTAAACCTAAAGCGGTCCCATTTGCTTCTGAAGTGTTTAAAGGGAAATGAAAAAACGCATTCAACAATTATTTTATGACATAAAAATGTAACATTTTAGAATATATCGCCGCCCCAGGAAGTCTGCAGTCTGTGACCATGTTCTGGATCATCCCAACCATTACATCAGATTTGATAAACCACAAATCCTCGCAAAAAAACACCGATTCCTACCAAGGATGATTCGCTACGAGGCTATTGAAATTAAAAAACATCCTAATTTTAATAGAGAAGATGGTTGGGTATTACCACCAGCTTGGGATCCTATAATTAATAAAATTAAGTCAAAAACCAAGCATACCACTGCAAGACTTCCAGACACAGTTAGCTCTTTCTGCGTAGATCGGACCACAAATAATAATTAAAAGCTGAAGGTACTCCGGGTTAACTATGACATCAGGACATCTGTCACGTCAGTCCCCCTGTGACCATGGGTGCTGTAAAGCACTCGAAACGTCGGGTTATAAATAGTAAAAACATTAAACGCGATAAAATCCGTAAAATTAGTTTCATTTAAATATAGGCTATTTGTGTAATGATAGCAATAAAGTAACAGAATAGAATAGAATAAATTTGTATTCAATACTCGTATAGATTATTTACATAATACTTATTGAAAGTCATTTTTTCTTCTTTTTTAAACTACACTGGTTCGAAATAAATGCCTCTGTTCTAAGAAGAACCAGTAAGAAACCCAGCGGGATTTTTTTTTCGGTCATTTTTAAAATAATGTACTGCAACAGTAACCCTCTAACCGATTTGGCGTGGGTACATGGCGAATTAATGCTGTGCGTGACATAGCTTGAATCCAGTCTCAGAAGACCTTCATTAATGCCTACACACTATTCAATGTTTGGCAATCCAATCTTCAGTAACATAATAATCTTAGAGTCCATAAACAAACTATTAGAACACACACAAATAAATAGTATGATATCGTAATGCAGTGTAATAACGTAATGAAAAAGTTATTTTTTCCAGAAGCGATGAAAAAATTATTTCTATCTCTGTGTTATAGGTAGCCGTGTGGTAGCGGCTTAAGAGAATCTACCACTCCACCTCAGCCCGTGGGTGTCGTAAAAGTCGGCAGAGGGAAAACGAAAACCAGGAGATGGCCAGCGGGATCTTCCTGGAATATCTGCGGTTGCCCAAATATAGCAAAATGCCACGCAAAACGGGAGCTTTTGTCGCAATCTATGGGGCAGGCCTATGGTCAGCAGTGTACCAGTCGTCGTTTCAGCCTATCAAAAGTCCACTGCTGAACATAGGTCTCCCCCATAGATCGCCACAAATGTTTGTAGCTCCCATTTTGGGGGGATTTTGCCATAGTTGCCACGCTTGGCAGGCGGGTTGGCAACCGCAGTTTATTTATTCAGATGTTTCAGGAAAATGCTGCTGCCCATCTCCTGGTTTTCATTTTCCCTCTGTCGACTTATACGACACCCACGGGATGTGTTGGGGTGGTAGATTCTCTTAAGCCGCTACCACACGGCTGAAATGATGATGATGTCTTTAAGGTTTTTAACTCAGATAAAAAATACTCTTGACGCTTCTTTAAATCTTTTAAAAAAATTCTTGGTCACGCGTAGATAATACACATTTATAACGCGAATAAGAATTTTTTTTTTTACTAACGTCACTTTTGTGTTAGCAGTGACTAAAGTAGTATAATATCCGATGACCGCGTGTCCTAGTGGCTATAATACCTGACTACCATGATGCGGGTCATGGGTTCTAATTCCAGCCGGAGCAAACATTTGTACAAAATTGTTGATTTTCGGGTCTGGTGGCCTACCTCCAAACTTATCGCAGTAGATTTACATCCCAGTGCCAGTCCAGTGCCTCTGTCGGAAGTTATCGACTGCGCAGGAGATATTGTAATGCCACTTGAGTACGCAAAAACACAGAGGCACTCACTCTTCCCACCCTACTCGAAGACTTGGCTAAATACGCTTATTGTAAGAGGCTTATTTGGATCACTTCTTCAACTGTAATCACTTAAGAACTTTAAAGAACTCAATGGACGTATTCAAAGTGACAGGTGTTCATTTATAATTGCGTGCAGATAATTAGAGTTTGTGTACGTATGCCTGTTTATAATTACAATTGATGGCGTGTTAATTAAGAATTATAATCTTAATAAACACATAACGGAAAGAAAGTTAATTTGCAAAGATTCGCATGCAAAATGTAAAATGGTCTGTATTACCTGAACAGTTACTGTATCATCAGAACAGCCAATAAGTCCACCAATGAACATAGCGCGCCCCCATAGATTGATACAATGCTCAGTCTTGAGCCACCTGCATGAAAAGACTTCCCGCAAAACCGTCCAGGTGGTCACTCCGTTTATTGGAGTTCGCTCTACATTGCATTTGCCGAATCGAGGTTTACAGACCAAAATTATTCCACATACATACACTCACGACTTTTTACCATAAAAGGGGTAAACATAGGCCACTCACGTAGCCCACTTTTCAACCTCGCGAGAAACGAGACGTGACAGGTAGCAAACAACGTCGGCGCCATTTTGGTACGTGTCAAAAATACTCTTTGGCCCCCATTGCGTTCCCACGAGCAGTATAGTGACAGCAATATAGTGTTATTCTGCGCGAATAAAAGCTGTACGGACAATACCTTAGTCGCCTCTTACAAGACCTCTGTAGGAAAGAAATAGGTGCTATATTACTCTGCCGGACACCTATCGTCTCACAACAAAAATAGTTCAATTTTATTTGTAAAAGCAAACGGAATCAACGATTCTCAGTGTAAATATTTTATAACTTAAAATAGAGTATACCCATCATAATGTTAAGCTTAAATTCGGTACTTTAAACGCAATTACGGGACTCGTAATTAATAAAATCATTAGGTGATAATAACTCACGAATTATTCACAAATCGTTCGCTCATAATCCAGATGTACTTGGAAGCTATTAACACTGATTGGGCTAATGTAGCTGTTGGTACAAAGTTTCAAAGCGGGATGATTATGTATTGGCTCAAGGACGTGAAACCATTTTGAATTTAGTTTATATATTAAAATTTTATTTCGAAACTTAAAATAAGAAGGAAATAAAGGGGAGGAGGAAAAATTTTGGGCGATTTTGCCATAGTTGCCACGCTTGGCAGGCGGGTTGTCAGCCGCAGTTTATTTATTCAGATGTTTCAGAAGATGCTGCTGTCCATCTCGTGGTTTTAATTTTCCCTCTGTCGACTTTTACGACACCCACGGGATGAAATGGGGTGGTAGATTCTCTTAAGCCGCTGCCACACTGGTGGTAGGATTTCTATGCAGATATCCGCCCAGATAAGAAGCACTGCAGTGGCATTTATTCTACCGGAAGTTGTCGCTGTGGTAGAAAATCGGCCAAGACTACATTATACGTAAACGAAAAGCACTCCTAATGACTCGGATATGAGATGGCACTCATAGTCTCCTGGATACATTAACAATTTTGGTGATACTGACTGGTCATATTGTCACGTGTATAGTGGCAGATTGGCAAACGGGTCTCAATCAGCTTGAAGTCGCAAATCTTGAATGGTAGATGTGGCTAATGTAATCCCCTTTCAAACCAAAAAAGACACTTATGGACTAATTAGAAAACTATTTATTTTAACTGAAATATTTTTGAATATACTTTTGATGAAACCTAATCATTATAAAATTTATATAAAATACATAAGTTACTTCTTCTAGTGATTTTCACGGAATTAATAAAATATGACAATTCAATCTGAACAAATAAGATTGACATTCCAAATTTAAAGTAATTCAAACATCATTCTTAAACCAAAGCAATTCAAACATAATACATAAACCAAACAGGTCAGAGTTGACATCAAAAGAATATGCATAATCTGAGATTACCAATCAACAGCAAACACTATAGCTACAGCGCTGGGTTTCAGTGATTCTGAGCGGCGAGGGACGTAGGGGGACGTAGGAGGACGTAGGACGTAGGAGACGAGGGAGGAACGTACGAAAGTTCGTGCTTGATTATAATAAAATTAATTAACCGATCGAGAGTGTCGATAAGTATAACGTCCGCACTCAGTAACGTCATTTTTTTTTCATTTGATGGGGTGACGAAACGAGGAAAACGTCCACCTGATGTTAATTACAACATCTACCCATAACTAATGATATGTCAACCAGAACATTTCTGTGTGACACCGCACTGCGCCCGTCACCCTGAGACATCTGTTCTTAAGTCTCATATGCCCAGTGATTACGCTAGCTCACAGAGCCCTTCAAACCGAAACATGTTTGCACACCTATCTAGACGAATTCCTGCGTGAATTAGGAATCCTACCACCGGTAAGTTTTGTAGTTATGCAGAAATATGAAATGCAAACGGTATAGTATTGTCGTGTTGTGTAAGAGAAAAAATAGGGACTTGCACTAAATTCCAATAGTTCCGAGTGGTAAATGAATGATATTTTGATTCATCATTTAACCGGTTTTGGCGGTATCTCGCGGTCATCACTGAAAATCAGCGTTGCGCTTGTTAGCGTAACAATATGCTGAGTGATGACCCTTTTGGCATGACCCGCGACGTACATACAAATGGCCAAACGTACAACTTAGATATAAGATTAGTGGTAAGGTTCTACTTCTTCTGGTTACTTGTATGTCAATGTTGTTTTGTAAATGTATGTTTTGTACGACAGCGGTCTTCGCTAAATAAACTTTTCTTTCTTTCTTTCTTTATTTCTTTAAATATATCATGGCCCAATATGCCGTATCATAGTATTCTAGAACCATGGAAGGCAGCGGCAACTAAGTTGCGATGTGCTTACTAATGCAGTCACCAATCCGACTGGTCAAGTGTGAAAAACTTTGAGAGGACAATAGCAAATATTCCTATTTTTAATAGTTCCATTTGATTTTGATACTATACAAAATGCAAGAGACTATTTCACTGGTTTCAAGTAACGTATAAATATGCGTTGCACTCTCGTTCCGCCTGGTCGGTAATCCAGCCTATTATGTTTGTTTAATGCTTCACAACGAATTTGTGTACAGTCCGATTGTAATCCACTGCGAGTTTAGCAATGGAATATATCTGAACGAATTTATTTCAACTTTTAATTCATATTCTCTGTAATTAACATTTTATAGATAGCCAATGACACACTAGGCCAGTTACTCGGCCGCGAAGCAGTATCGTGCAAACATTACTGTGTTTCGGTCCCAAGGGCACTGAGAGCTAGTGTAATCACTGCAAGCTATTTTTTTTATTGTAAAAAGTGACGAGACTAGCAAAACGTTCACCTGATGGTAAGTGCAACGTCTGTCCATAACAGATGCTGTGTTACTCCGAATATTTCTGTGTAGCACCACACTGCGCCCGTCACCTTGAAACATTCGTTCTGAAGTCTCATATGCCCAGTGGTTACGCTAGCTCTCAGTGCCCTTCAGACCGAAACACAGTAGTGTTTGCACACTACTGCTTCACGGTAGAATAACTGGCCCTGGGGTGGTACCTACCTAGACGGATTCCTGCATAGGAAACCAAGAACTGATGTCTTAGGGTGACGGGCCCAGTATGGAGTCACACAGAAATATTGGGTGATACAGCATTTGTTAGGGGCAGACGTTGCACTTACCAATAAGTAAACATTTCGCTCATTCCGGCACATCCAATGAAAATAAAAAAATCACGATTAAGAACATCCATCGACTTCCCGCAAAACCGGGCAGATCGTTGCTCCATCTAGTTGGGGGGAGGTACTTCAGAACCTTTCTTCCCCAACATTTATCGGTTCTACGAGCTATATAGCCGGTCCATTACCACTACGGATTGCTAATCCTTATCCTTATCTTATTATCCTCCAGGGCTATGTTGGTTACTCTACTTCTGCTGCAGATGTCATTTTATCTCGCAGAAATACTCCGGTCATAGCTTTTTCCATAGCTCGCTGAGGTATTGTTAGAGAGTAAACGACCACCACGTTAACATGGTAATTGTATGCTTCGTCGTTACTAAAAAATAATAATGCGATCGCATAAAATTATACAATATCCAAATGTAACCGGTACATTAATATTTAATTATACATTGAACAACTGTGTGTGGTATTCATATCCGTTACCTCAGTGACAGTTATTCTGCCGTCAAGTAGAAGTGTGAAGAGTACAAGTGGGAAAAGAAAGAAAAAGCATCAATTGGTACAGCACAAAAGGACAACACACTTAGTCAAAATGTAAACAAATACAAATAAAAGAAAATTAAAATAAAATGAATTAAACATAAACAATTAAAAAAAAGAAAATAGTATAAAATGAGAGATGTGCCATGTGCGCGTGTCTCACGGCTGAACCAATAGGTCTCCAGATCAGCTGTAAGTCAGACTATAAAACCTGACGCTGATTTTCATCTGGAACCTTAACGCAGTACTGATGTCAAGTTTAGCTGTTCCAATGTGTTTGTGTTATGTGTACGTCACAGATATAATGGCATACTCGTAAAATAAATTTGATTAATATATGAATGGTTAAATACTTTCACACACACATGTATGCATATATACATTATCAATAATAACTATTATAACCTATAAAAGATTAATCTACGATAATACAGTATAAAGGTATTGTCTCCATGTCTCGGTGGTGCCACACCGAAATGCTCTGTGATTTATGTATTTTTTTATATACGTTCCGGAATAACTTCTTTGTTAATGGACCGATTTTAATTATTATTATTTTTTTTTAATTATTTTACTAGTGGGAGGATTTCTATGCAGGAGTCCGTCTAGGTAGGTACCACCTCAGGTCCAGTTATTTTGCCGTGAAGCAGTAGTGTGCAAACATTACTGCGTTTTGGTTTAAAGGGCACTGAGCTATCGTCATCACTGGGCATATGCGACTTAATAATTTTTTTTTTTATAAAAAAAATTCTATTTCTATTTTTTGTATTGTATTTATCAAACTCTTATATTATCACAATTAGTCGCAAGATTACAATTAACTTCTTTAAATATTACCCTTTCAAAAATAAAAGAAGTTGCCTAGCAACAAGAAAGCTAAATATTTAAATTTTTTTTTGGGTTTTGATACTTTATTGTGCATTTTATAGTTTAAGTTGTTAGGTACAAATGACTTTATTATCTATTTCTAACAACATTAACTTAAACAACAACCACAAAATAATATGAACATAATTAAAAGCTGGATGAATTTGATACAATATATACGAGTAGATACATTTTTCAAAAACAAAAATACGTTATGATTCGCGACGCAAACATGTCCAGTTATCATATAAATTAAAATTGCATATATCTAGTCCTTAGTCCATATTTATAAAAATTTAAAATGAATTGCCGATTATCAGAAAAACTCTTAACAAAAATTTTAGAAGAAGTTATTATAATACTGGAGATTGTATTGAAAAACGATACAGATAAAGATCTGCATCTCACAAACATTTTCATCGATCTTCATCTCACAAACATTTACATCTTCATCTCACAAACATCTTCATCTCACAAACATCTTCATCTCACAAAAATTTTAGAAGAAGTTATTATAATACTGGAGATTGTATTGAAAAACGATACAGATAAAGATCTTCATCTCACAAACATTTTCATCGATCTTCATCTCACAAACATTTACATCTTCATCTCACAAACATCTTCATCTCACAAACATCTTCATCTCACAAAAATTTTAGAAGAAGTTATTATAATACTGGAGATTGTATTGAAAAACGATACAGATAAAGATCTTCATCTCACAAACATTTTCATCGATCTTCATCTCACAAACATTTACATCTTCATCTCACAAACATCTTCATCTCACAAACATCTTCATCTCACAAAAATTTTAGAAGAAGTTATTATAATACTGGAGATTGTATTGAAAAACGATACAGATAAAGATCTTCATCTCACAAACATTTTCATCGATCTTCATCTCACAAACATTTACATCTTCATCTCACAAACATCTTCATCTCACAAACATCTTCATCTCACAAAAATTTTAGAAGAAGTTATTATAATACTGGAGATTGTATTGAAAAACGATACAGATAAAGATCTTCATCTCACAAACATTTTCATCGATCTTCATCTCACAAACATTTACATCTTCATCTCACAAACATCTTCATCTCACAAACATCTTCATCTCACAAAAATTTTAGAAGAAGTTATTATAATACTGGAGATTGTATTGAAAAACGATACAGATAAAGATCTTCATCTCACAAACATTTTCATCGATCTTCATCTCACAAACATTTACATCTTCATCTCACAAACATCTTCATCTCACAAACATCTTCATCTCACAAAAATTTTAGAAGAAGTTATTATAATACTGGAGATTGTATTGAAAAACGATACAGATAAAGATCTTCATCTCACAAACATTTTCATCGATCTTCATCTCACAAACATTTACATCTTCATCTCACAAACATCTTCATCTCACAAACATCTTCATCTCACAAAAATTTTAGAAGAAGTTATTATAATACTGGAGATTGTATTGAAAAACGATACAGATAAAGATCTTCATCTCACAAACATTTTCATCGATCTTCATCTCACAAACATCTTCATCTCACAAACATCTTCATCTCACAAAAATTTTAGAAGAAGTTATTATAATACTGGAGATTGTATTGAAAAACGATACAGATAAAGATCTTCATCTCACAAACATTTTCATCGATCTTCATCTCACAAACATTTACATCTTCATCTCACAAACATCTTCATCTCACAAACATCTTCATCTCACAAACATCTTCATCTCACAAAAATTTTAGAAGAAGTTATTATAATACTGGAGATTGTATTGAAAAACGATACAGATAAAGATCTTCATCTCACAAACATTTTCATCGATCTTCATCTCACAAACATTTACATCTTCATCTCACAAACATCTTCATCTCACAAACATCTTCATCTCACAAACATCTTCATCTCACAAACATCTTCATCTCACAAAAATTTTAGAAGAAGTTATTATAATACTGGAGATTGTATTGAAAAACGATACAGATAAAGATCTTCATCTCACAAACATTTTCATCGATCTTCATCTCACAAACATTTACATCTTCATCTCACAAACATCTTCATCTCACAAACATCTTCATCTCACAAACATCTTCATCTCACAAAAATTTTAGAAGAAGTTATTATAATACTGGAGATTGTATTGAAAAACGATACAGATAAAGATCTTCATCTCACAAACATTTTCATCGATCTTCATCTCACAAACATTTACATCTTCATCTCACAAACATCTTCATCT
Organism: Luehdorfia chinensis; assembly: GCA_019845155.1. Lineage (NCBI taxonomy): Eukaryota > Metazoa > Arthropoda > Insecta > Lepidoptera > Papilionidae > Luehdorfia > Luehdorfia chinensis. The sequence goes on from JAHVAK010000103.1 coordinate 14,788,837, forward strand.
CACAAACATCTTCATCTCACAAACATCTTCATCTCACAAAAATTTTAGAAGAAGTTATTATAATACTGGAGATTGTATTGAAAAACGATACAGATAAAGATCTTCATCTCACAAACATTTTCATCGATCTTCATCTCACAAACATTTACATCTTCATCTCACAAACATCTTCATCTCACAAACATCTTCATCTCACAAACATCTTCATCTCACAAAAATTTTAGAAGAAGTTATTATAATACTGGAGATTGTATTGAAAAACGATACAGATAAAGATCTTCATCTCACAAACATTTACATCTTCATCTCACAAACATCTTCATCTCACAAACATCTTCATCTCACAAACATCTTCATCTCACAAAAATTTTAGAAGAAGTTATTATAATACTGGAGATTGTATTGAAAAACGATACAGATAAAGATCTTCATCTCACAAACATTTTCATCGATCTTCATCTCACAAACATTTACATCTTCATCTCACAAACATCTTCATCTCACAAACATCTTCATCTCACAAACATCTTCATCTCACAAAAATTTTAGAAGAAGTTATTATAATACTGGAGATTGTATTGAAAAACGATACAGATAAAGATCTTCATCTCACAAACATTTTCATCGATCTTCATCTCACAAACATTTACATCTTCATCTCACAAACATCTTCATCTCACAAACATCTTCATCTCACAAACATCTTCATCTCACAAAAATTTTAGAAGAAGTTATTATAATACTGGAGATTGTATTGAAAAACGATACAGATAAAGATCTTCATCTCACAAACATTTTCATCGATCTTCATCTCACAAACATTTACATCTTCATCTCACAAACATCTTCATCTCACAAACATCTTCATCTCACAAACATCTTCATCTCACAAAAATTTTAGAAGAAGTTATTATAATACTGGAGATTGTATTGAAAAACGATACAGATAAAGATCTTCATCTCACAAACATTTTCATCGATCTTCATCTCACAAACATTTACATCTTCATCTCACAAACATCTTCATCTCACAAACATCTTCATCTCACAAACATCTTCATCTCACAAAAATTTTAGAAGAAGTTATTATAATACTGGAGATTGTATTGAAAAACGATACAGATAAAGATCTTCATCTCACAAACATTTTCATCGATCTTCATCTCACAAACATTTACATCTTCATCTCACAAACATCTTCATCTCACAAACATCTTCATCTCACAAACATCTTCATCTCACAAACATCTTCATCTCACAAAAATTTTAGAAGAAGTTATTATAATACTGGAGATTGTATTGAAAAACGATACAGATAAAGATCTTCATCTCACAAACATTCATTGACATGCGAGACATAATAAAAAACTGAAAAATTCAAAAATACGTAAATAAAAAGGCACCGACGTACGTTTCGGTAGACTTTTTTATAGACACAGATGGCTGTCGAGCTCTGCAAAATATTCATTTTCAAGAAAGTAACGAGAACAAAACACAGTAATGTTTACTACAGAATAACTGGCTGAATAACTGGGATGGTCTATGGATCTAGACGGATTCCTGGATAGGAATCCTACCACCACTAATACTATTTACCAAACACGTTGTATATATTGCATATATGACTTAAGTGTTTTTTTTCGTGTCCTGTTTGTTTGACCACCGCGTGACTTAGTTGTCAGAGTACCGGACTACCACGTCGCGAGTTCTGGGTTCGAATCCCAACCGGAGTCAACATTTGCGCAAATATACAAACTTTGTTTGTTTTCGGTTCTGGTCGTGTTGTGATCGTTCTTGTGTCTCCGACACATCCTGGCCTACCTCCAATCTTATCGCATGAGCGTTACATCTGGCTCGGGTAGGCTGGGCCCTTGTGTTTGCGCATACACTTGTGGCACTATAATATCTACTGCGCAGTTGATTACTTCCGACAGTAATTGGCTGTTGCTGCCGTGGTCAAAAATCGGCCATCGACATAATTTTTTTCTTTAATAAATATATTGAAGAGATGCCATAAGTGATTATAACGACAAAATCAAAACACACATGACGGAGATTATTTATTTTTGATGCTATTGGTACTGGTATATAGATTTGGTGGAAATTATGCCAGAGCGTCAAGAACATGGCAGAGCGCCAGCTATTTTCCTTGAAAAACTCACGTGTTTTTAAATTCAAATCTTTAAAAGAAGTGCTTTAGTCGTTTGTTTGGTGACAGCCTCTCGTAGCAACAATGTAGCGTGCTTTGTAGGATAGGGCTGTGCTAGTGTCCTCTTTTTCGTTAATATTGTTACCGGTGGTATGATTCCTATGCAGGAATCCATCTAGGCATGTACGATCCCAGGGCATTATTCTGCCGTGAAGCAGTAGTGTGCAAACATTACTGTATTTCGGTTTGAAGAGCACTGATAGCTAGTGTAGTCACTGGGCTTTTTAGACTGTGGTGACGGGCGCAGTGTGGTGTCACACAGAAATGTTTTGGGTGACGCAGCAACTTTTGCTCGTATCGTCACTTTTTCCAATAAATGTAGTACCTATTAATTAAAATAGTTACAGTAATTTACTTTCTTTTATCTGCGATTTTATAAATTGCATTCGGATTGCTTATATAGGTGCATAATATTGATATAGTTTTAAAACTAAAACTCATGCTCTAAAATAATATAGCGTTATTGCTTGCAACACTTTACCAGAAAAAAACATTTGAAAGTTAAACCACGTTCCGCGTCGACAGGGAAGTTGCTTTGGAAATTTAAGTTAATATTCAAATCTGAAGCCGGGCTCCCAAATTTTGGTTATCAAGGTCGTCGTGAATCAGAATACTAAAATCTTCATCTACGTTTATTGACTTTAAAATTAAAGGGAAAAAATAAGATAAAGTAAGCCTCGCGTTTTGAATAATTTTGGGACATAATGGTTTCTTACATTTACGCGAATACTGCACAATTAAATAAAACTATTTTTACGGATGGATAAGGACGTTCAGATTTTTTAAATACACTTTAATAAACAGAGACTGCATACAGTAAAACACTTTTAGATTAAAAATATTTTATAACATAAACCACCATAAGCATATTTAATTAAAACAATTTTTTACGGATTTCATCGCGTTTTATTTTGAACTATATATTTATATACCGATATAATACTAAAATCTTCATATAACATAAAACATATAAGAGCAATGAGGTGACGGATGTACTGATGTCAAAGTTACCCAGAGTACCTTCAGCTTTTAATTATTACTTTTGGTCCCTTCTACGCAGAAAGAGCTAACTGTGTCTTGAAGTCTCGTAGTGGTATGCTTAGTTTTTGATTTAATATTATTAATTATAGGATGGTGGCGATGGGCTCACCACCTATCACACCAAGTGCATTATATTGTTTTGGTGAAACGTGGATTGTGGCAGTCATCTGTTTTTGCAGTGAGTGCCCAGTCTCTGACTACCCCTTATGGGATACAGTCGTGATCTTATGTATGTAATTATAGGATCCCAAGCTGGCGATAGTAACCACCCATCTTCTCCATTGAAATTAGGATGTTTTTTAATTTCAATAGCCTCGCGAATCCTTGGTAAGAATTGGTGTTCTTTTGCGAGGATTTATAGTTTATCAAATCTGATTTAATGGTAGGGATGATCCAGAACATTCAAAGCATTTTATTACTTGCGATTGACAATACAGAATAAGAATAAGTTAAAATTTAGAATCGTTAGTCACGATTTGGGGACAGGGAAGGGTTGTATTTGAAACAGGCTTGGTCCCCGATCATAACAATACCACTCGGTTTACAAGGTAATGCACAGTTTTCCATAAAATTAAGAAAAAAAAATTATAACCTACCAATAGCTAAAATACGTAAAACTAAAACAATAAAAAACTTCCAATATAATCGAACAACTTATTAAGATATCAGATAAGATCAAGTTTTTTAAGATATCTTTACATCGCATTCATGGATATTATTTATATTTATATCCCACCAAATTATCCTTGAGTCCCTCAGTAACAACTCGTTAGAAACTCAGCGATCATATCAGCAAATCGTCACGGCGTGTAAAATAATTCTTCGGAAGATTGACTCTCCAGATCTGAGTGCTGAGCTGTGTCGAATATTCGTGCCAAATAATAAGCCTCAGTGTTTGTGTTTACGTCAACCGTAATCGTAAACACAAACACTGAGGCATAACTCGGCACTCACTCTTTCTTACTTAAAGGAATAGATGATTTTATATCTATATACTAGGTGCGCCCTGCGGTTTGACCCGCATAAAAATGCTGCCCCCCATCGATGATATACAAATATACTTCCCTATTTGAATCGGATGAGTTTGCGCGTAAAAAAGGCGACCCCGATCGATGATATACACATATACTTCCCTATTTGAATCGGATGAGTTTTATTTTCTTTTGCGCGGAACCCTAATTATTTTTCTAAAATTAATATAGCCTTAGTTACCCGCTATAATATCACCTGTGCTATAAAGTCCCGTTAAAATCGAGATTAGCCGAAACATACGGATAAAAATTAAAAAAATTGTTCCTTTCTTAATGGTACCGTATTTACTTTCATAGGCATTGAGTAAAAAGCTGTTATTTTGTTGTTACAAACAGACACTTCAATTGTATTTAATTGTATAGATGGGATCATATGCTGCAACACAGGGACGGTCACCGGATGTTACAAAAATGTGTTTATTTGTATAGATGGGGTCATATGCTGCAACACAGGGACGGTCACCGGATGTTACAAAAATGTATTTATTTGTATAGATGGGGTCATATGCTGCAACACTGGGACGGTCACCGGATGTTACGAAAATGTATGCTGTTGCTAAAATATTCCAGCATATAAAACGCAAAACCAACAACATTCAATGTTCACACCGATCGCCGAATTATTATTATTATGCAAATAAACCAGACGTAGATAATAAGGGAAAGAAAGTTAATTTGCTAAGAAGAATAAGAAGCATGGGAATTTGAAAATGCAGTGTATCAGCTAGTTTTTTTAAGAGCACCAGCACAATTTAGTAGTGGTGAAGGGCATCTGATGGCGGTTTGCAGTGGTGGTGTTAGTTTGAATATACACGCTGTTGTGTGAAGGCGAGCGATGCTCTTCAAAAGTCAATAAACACCATTCTAATTTTGCATGCGCATCTTATCCAATCAACTTTCTGCCCTACATTATAATGGATTTCCGCAATACAGGATTCTATTGAGTAGTTGGATATCGTCCAAATAAATGTTTAAACTCCGTGCAGCGAATGAAAATGGGACTGTAACAAATCATATGCTTCATTAGTTCGTAAAAGCATAACACAATAAATGCTGACAGATGTCCGGCAGAATAGAATAGCACCTACTTCTTTCCTACCCAGGAACCTACTTAAGAGATGACTAAGTTATTGTACGGGCAGCCTTCATTCGTGCAAAATAACACAATAATATGCAATGCTGTCAATTTAACACTCGTGGTATATATTTTGCATGCGAATCTTAGCAAATTAAATTTCTTTTCCTCATTAAAAAGAGGCTGTCAATACAAACAGCTAGTAATGGAACTAATTATTGAACAACTGAATCATACAATTTAATTGATAAAATAAATTTATATTTCTTTTTTTTTTATTTATTCCAATAAAAGATTACAAAAAATATTAACAGTTCTTCCTCGCCAAACTATAATCATAGTTTGTAGGCGTTACGCTCCTCTTCTTACTTTCCTAACGTAACATTTTTTAACATCGTTAATCTAATACTTAAAATACTTACTAAAAAAATAGTTAATAAAAAAGTCGCATTTCTAAGTTAAGCTACCATATTATTTCACTAATATACAATCTTTTAATTTTCTTTTTAATGTTACTTTACATTTAATTTTATTTTTGCTTAATAATAAATCAGGATAAGTATTACATAATTTCGGAATTATGTACTTTCGAGTCCGCTTACCATAATAATTATTTGCCCTTAGCTCAACTAATCTCCCTCTCGCTTTAGACCTTGTATATTGTTTAATATTTCTTTTACATTTATATTTGTCACTACAGTATGTTTCAGTTGCAAGCAAATAATCTATTTTTTTATTTACAGCCAATATTTTACAGTGTGTGCAAATAGCCTATTATAGTCGTCTTTGCACTTATCTCTAACTTTTTTATCGACTAATAACTTTAGGAATCTATGCAAAATGAGTATAAAACAACACGAAAGACTCGAGAGCATAGTAAATTCACTAATTTCATTGCTTTCTTATTCAAATACATCAACAGTCTCATTAAGTATTTAATAAATTGAATTTATTCAGTGCTTTATAATGAAATTATCAAAAAAATATTGCAAATACGCTCATGAAAGTGTAAAAAAAAAAGTAAAGTTTCAGCCTATAAATGTCCCACTGCTGAGCACAGGCCTCCTCTCATTTCTGAGAGGGTTTAGGAGCTAGGAAGAATCCGCCACGCTGCTCCAATGCGGGTTGGCGGACTTCACATGTCTTCGAAATATTTCTATTCCTCGGACATGCAGGTTTCCTCACGATGTTTTCCTTCACTGCTAAGCACGTGGTAAATCAGCACTTAAAATTGTAGAACAATTTTAGAGGTGCTGGCACCGGGGATCGAACCCAGGTTACTCGCTTACTAGTAAAAGAAAGTGTATTAAGTGTTACTAGAAAGTGTATTTTATATTATTTAGCTCCGCTCACGATTTATTCCAATTTGTTTTATATACTTACCAGGTGTGGTGTCACTCACAAATGTTGTGGATGTCACAGCATTTATATGGGCGGATGTTGCATTTACCATCAGGTCAGCGATATGTCCAGCCTATGATATGTACAGCCGTGGTAGCTCAGGGGCCTGGTGCTCGCCTTTAATTTCATAGTACGCGAGTAACCTGGGTTCGTTCCCCGGTGCCAGCGCCCCTGAATTCGTCCTACAATTTTAAGTGCTGATTTAGCACGTGCTTAGCGGTGAAGGAAAACATCGTGAGGAGACCTGCATCTCCGAGGAATAGAAATATTTCGAGGATATGTGAAGTCCGCCAACCCGCATTGGAGCAACTACAAAACCCTCTCATAAATGAGAGGAGGCCTGTTCTCTGCAGTGGGACGTTTAAAGGCTGTTACTTTACTTTTTTTTACAGCGATATGTTTGTCTCGTCACTTTCTTTTACAAAAGAAGTAGTGTTGTTAATTAGTAACATTAATTTCTATGCGGATGACAGCACTGGTGATGCATACAATGAAACACGTCGACGAGTCCCGAAACAAACCTGCGTCTGAAATCGAGATTTTGACAGACAAAATGTCGATAGGTGACCGACTAAATTCATTTCCATTCAACCATAAGAAGACACAGGTTTGAGCGTTTACCGCTAAAAAGAAACTTACCTCCTCGCTTTGAGAATACTCCTCTTGTTGTCTCGGCTAGTATCGGAATTCTTGGCGTTGACATATCGAGTGATGTTCAGATCAGCAGTCATCTGGAAGGGAAGGCCAAATTGGCCTTCCCTTCTAGGCAAAAAGCTTCGCGTGCTCAGTAACTTACTCGTACAAGGCGCAAGGTCGTCCTCGCATAGAATACTGTTTCCATCTCTGGCCGGGGAAATCTGATATTGGGGATGGGCAAGGCACCTAACATAAACGAACAAAACGTTCACCTGATGGTAAGTGCAACGTATAACGTTGTAGTTACATGCTATCATAATTTAGCAGTAAATCGTGCTTAATCTTACTTATTTAATATAACCAATTAAAATAACAGTTTAAATTTATATCTTTATATCTGTTTTATCTACGCTAAGCTTCGGACTGCATATCCGCGTATAATTTAAAATAAAATTCACCCTTACACCTATGACTGTTGCGACGGGTCTTTTGTCTCCGTTCGCGTGACGTCAATCGAAGATTTGAGACCCGCTCGAGGTATTGCCTACGGTCATTTCACCGGGGCGACCATTCTGCACACCGCTCAGCTTAGGTTCACACACGTCTCCTGACGGACTTTATGTACGTTGTGCTGTATCTACCGTAGCTGCATACTTTAATTCTGTTGCAAATATAAATTTCAACGGAGTAAGTTTTTATAATTAACTTCATCCGCTTCTATTTTATTACGACATGAGTTCTTAAGTCTCATATGCCTAGTAATAACGACAGTTCGTTTCATCACTTTATGCAATAATAAAAAAGGCTAGTTTATCGCCACTGTAAACAAAGTTTTGTATCAAAAAGAGTTCGTCGCCGGTGGAGTCAGAAAGCGCTAGTAAGTCCACGGCGCCAGCTGTCGCAACTGTCGCGCAATTACGTTGAGTACTCACTATAATTTATAAATGACATTGTGTAACTTAATGATTTCTTATATTTACGCGAACACTATACATTTAAATGGAACTAATTTTATTTTTTATTTTTTGTGAAGCATCGCCGCTCCAGGAAGTCTGCAGTCTGTGACCATGTTCTGGATCATCCCAACCATTACATCAGATTTGATAAACCACAAATCCTCGCAAAAGAAGGGTGCAAAGCACTCGAAACGTCTGGTTATAAATAACAAAATTAAACGCGATAAAATCCGTAAAATTAGTTTCATTTAAAGACATTGTGTAACATTAAAAAAATAAACCCCAATGTTTCATGTCGATTCTTCTCTTAGAAGGTCTTATTTTTCGAACCGGTGCAAGCCAAAAGCGCAAAACCTGTGACTCAGCAGGCGGTTCAACCTCTGAGCGATGTGGTCGTTCCTCATGATGCGAATAATCAAGCAATATCAAGTTGGATATCGTCCAAATGTATGTTAGCATTTCGTGCAACGCTTCATGTAAATGGGGCTGTAACAAATCATAATATGCATCATTAGCTCCCTGATATAACCGCAGTAGACAATTGACTAACAATTCGTGGTCCGCGAACATTTCCTATTTTATGATGCATCCCTTTGCATTTTGTATAGGATCTACCATGGGGAGTGTTCCGAGGAATTGTTCGGATTAATTCCAGCCGTTGATTTTCACAATCGCACATTGCGGCACAGCGCGAAATTCCATCGTCACCACCTTGATGGTTGGCATTACAGCACCGTGCGTTTTTCGCGCAATTTTTTGCCACGCACAAGCACTTTATGGAATGTGCTGCCGCCAGCGGTTTTTCCGGACCGATATGACTTAGGGACCTTCAAGAAAAGAGCCTATTCCTTTCTCAAAGGCCGGCAACGCATCTGCTATTCCTCTGGTATTGTAGATGTTCATGGGCGGTTTCGGTGATCACTTACCATCAAGTGAGCCGCTTGCTCGTTTGCCCCCTAACTCATAAAAAAAAATTGCTCTAATGTTTAATCATGTGCCCAATGATGTCCTCCTAGCCGATTTTCGATCGCAGCGACAACTTGCGTATATATGTGTGTAAATCGCCGATAGGTGTCCGGCACAGAAGAATAGCGCCTACCTCTTTCCTACCGAGGTGCCGTACGAGACCACTAAGGTATTATACGGACAACCTTTAAAAAAGTAAAAGTAAAGTTTCAGCCCATAAATGTCCCACTACTGAGCACAGGCCTCCTCTCATTTCTGAGAGGGTTTTTTGGAGCTAGGAAGAATCCGCCACGCTGCTCCAATGCGGGTTGGCGGACTTCACGTGTCTTCGAAATATTTTTAATTTCTCAGACATGCAGGTTTCCTCACGATGTTTTCCTTCACCGCCGAGCAGGTGGTAAGTCAGCACTTGAAATTGAAATTAACAATTTTAGTGCACCGGGAATCGAACCCAAGTCACTCGCGTACTATGAAATTTAATGCGAGCGCCTAGCTCCTGAGCTACCACGGACAACCTTTATTCGTGTAACACTATAACATGCAATGCCGTCGTCACTGTACTGCACGTGGGAACGCAATGGGGAATAAAAATTTGACTTGGTTCGCCACCTGATCGTTTCCGGCGAGGGCGAAAATAGGGCTACGTGTGTCGCCTCCGACTACCTCTTAATTTGGAAAAAACGCGTGACTGTATGTATCAGTAAATGTGTCCATCACACATTTACTGATACATACAGTTACGCGTTTTTGCGCGTGTTTCTCTGCGATATAGAATCCGTGATATATGAGCAGAACTGGAGTAACGGGGATAGCTCTGAGGATCAGCAAGCTGAAGTGGCAATAGGCCGGCATCGACAAACATTGGAGAAGAAATGTTCACGAGTGATTACTTCGTACCAGCAAACGCAGGGTAGGGCGACCCGCCACTGGATGGAGCGACGACCTGCACAGTTTTGCAAGAAGCGATTTGCGAAGGATGCAGGTTGCTCAGGGCTGTGTAAAAAAAGTAAAGTTTCAGCCTTTAAATGTCCCACTGCTGAGCACAGGCCTCCTCTCGTTTCTGAGAGGGTTTTGGAGCTAGGAAGAATCCGCCACGCTGCTCCAATGCGGGTTGGCGGACTGCACACGTCCTCGAAATATTTTTTTTCTTTTTCTCAGACATGCATGTTTCTTCACGATGTTTTCCTTCACCGCTGAGCACGTGGTAAATCAGCACTTAAAATTGTAGAACAATTTTAGAGGTGCTGGCACCGGGGATCGAACCCAGGCTACTCGCGTACTATGAAATTAAAGGCGAGCACCCCTGAGCTACCACGGCTGTGATTCGCTGCAAAATATGGGGGAGGCCTGTGTTCAGTTCAGTTCAGTTCAGTGGCCTTGTGACGGGCTGAAATGATGATTATGATAAGGAGAATGCGTGAGAAAGAATTGTGGAGGTAGGATTCCTATGCAGGAATTCGTGTAGCCAGGAATCACCGGAGGGCCAGTTATTTATTTATTTACTTAAAGTTTTATGCATTAGTGGTACATATGGCAACTTAATACCTAAAGGCATTCTCTCCCAGTCAACCATAAGAACCAGAGATAAATATAATATGATAGACGGTGCAGAGAGTAAAAAAAAATATTATGTCCAAATTTATAAAGGTCTGAAGGGCACTGACAGCTAGTGCAATTACCAAAATATCAAATTTTTAAATTGTTAAAAAGAAAGTTGAGAGAAAATAAAATGTTTTTTTTATTTAATTGAAATTTTTTTTCTGCTAAGCTAACCTTTTAGAGCAAAATAGATTTAATAGATTTTAGAGCTTATACGAGTACTTATATTTTTTTTTGATAAGCTAAATATAATAAGCTAAGCTATAAATTAATTGCTCTATTTCTGCTTAGAGAATTTATCCCCATGAGATCGATATATATTACATTGTCTTCGAAACCAGTCTGTTTAGCTACGTTTAATGATGTTTTACATGTCGATGTTTGACCACGGTAACAACTTCCGTATAACTCAAAAGTTGTAACTGCGCAGAAAATATTATAGTGCCAGAAGGGAATGATGCACAGAGTGCATGCAGACACAAAGTTTTAGCACTCATTGGTCTTAACCTACCCGCATCAGATATAAAGCTCATTTCATAAGTTCGGATGTAGGCGGATTGTGAGAGATATATTGACAATTCTATTACAACCACAATAGAAAACCAACAATTTATATAGTATGCAAACATTACTGTTTTCGGTTTGAAGGGCACTACGAGCTAGCGTAATCACTGGGCATATGAGACTTAAGAACCCATGTCTCAGGGTGACGGGCACAGTGCAGTGTCACACTGAAATTTTCTGGGTGGCACAGCATTTGTTATGGGCAGACGTTCCACTTCCCATCAGGTGAACGTTTTGCTCGTTTCATCACTTTATGCAATAAAAAAAAATTGCTTCGTCTGAAATTTGAACCCACGACTCGCAACGCAGAAGTTAAGTACTCTGACTAGGCCAGACTAATCAGTTACAGTAGCTGTTGTGAAAATTAAGGTAATTAATGCAACAGCGATGGACTAATAATTCGTTCTATAGTCATTGTATTAGTATTAGAAGCAAATTCCAACGTAGCTTCGGGAAGGTAATTTCAACTATAATTGTAACAACGACTAAGTTTACCACACTTGGAACTACGATTATGATGTGATGTTCTCCTAGCTGATTTCGACCACGGCGACAACTGCCGACTACTGTCGAGAGCCATGAACTGCGCAGGAGATATTATAGTGCCACAAGTGTACGCGCAAACACAAAGGCACTCACTCGTCCCAACCTACCCGCGCCCGATGTAACGCTGATGCGATAAGATCGGAGGTAGGCTATGATGCAGTGTCAGAAACACGGAGACAATCACAACACAACCAGACCCGAAAACCAACAATTTATGTTTTAGCACAAATGTTGGCTCCGGTTGGGATTCGAACCCAGGACCCGCGGCTTAGAAGTCAGGTACTCTGACCACTAGGCCACGCGGTCTTCTGACTACGAGTATATGGCGCTAGTGGCACGTCAAGTGGCGGTAAGATTTCGCTACCTTATATAGGCTGCATTGCCATCGACCAGGCCATTGCCAGACCAGTACTTGTGCCTGCTTCTACTATTAATTCTAACCCTGGCTAACATACATACATACATACAGTCACGCCTCTTTCCCATAGGGGTAGGCAGAGACCACATCTTTCCGCTTGCTACGATCCTGGCACACATCTTTAGCTTCTTCTACTTTCATTAGCGTTTTCACACACGCTCGTCGGTTGCGAGTACTTTTAACGTGACCTTTCCTCAAAAGTTCACCGATCTGATTGTGATACGTACGCCTAGGTCGACCCTTACCGGCTTTTCCATTCACACTTGCCTCATAAATCTGTTTCGTCAATCTCCTTTCATTCATCCTCTCTACGTGCCCAAACCATCTAAGCATGCCTATATATTCTATAACTTTTTCACTACATCTTCAACCACACCGCAACGTTCCCTTATCACGCTGTTAACCTGGCTAACCATTCCCCCAAATATGAGTGCTCGTTTCACAGATTAACTATAAATTATAATTGTGTTAATATATTTAATAGAATCAGGCGTTAATTTGAAGAAATCTATTATAATGATAGAAGAAAAAAGAAATTCGCTAAGATCCGCATGCAAAGTTTAAAATTGTGTATTACCCAGTCTTTGAATAGCAGGAGAAACACGTGAAGTGTTCTCGACTTCAGTGGTGCATATAGCCTAGTGGTGGTGTTGTAGTCATGGATGATATCTGGCGGTGGTATTAGTTTGCTTTTGTACGCTATTGCGTACATGCGCCATACTCGTGAACAGGTGCTATTTGCCTCGAGTTTACAATATACTTATATGTACATTAATTAAATTATTATTGTCTGAAATTCGAACATGGACTTTTGGTTTTACTTGAGACTATTATTTGTAAATTTATTTATAAATTATTTATGAGGAAAAAAAAATGATTTACAAAAAAAGGGGATACCTATGGAGTTTCCTTCGCCTGTTTCTTCTCCGTCAGAAGCTCATTACGAAACAGCGGTAGATTGTAAAGAAATGACGTTTGCAAACGAAATTTATATTTATAACGTCGAAAAATAAACTATTTTCATTTCATAGTGAGAGGGCGGGCGGTGCTCTTCAATAACTAGGTAATACACACCATTTTCAATCGTGTGGTGGCGGCTCGTTAAAAGAATACTACCACTCCATCTCATCCAATGGATCTCGTAAAAGGCGAGTAAGGGATTAAACTGCACTGTGCACCCAGCAGCGCATGGTGGCGATGGGCTCACCACCTATCACACCAAGTGCATTATATTGTTTTGGTGAAACGTGGATTGTGGCAGTCATCTGTTTTTGCAAGGAGGAGAGAGGAATTCACTTATGCTTAACCCTCTGAAATCTAAATATATATTAATAGGCACTAAAACTCAGATAGCAAAAATTTTAAACAATAATCGTATCGTGAAAATAAGGGGTCAAGATATCCACCGTGTAGATGAAGCTAGGAATTTAGGTATTACATTTGACAGCTGTTTACGTTTCGAGACTCATGTGATGAATTTGGTACGTTCTTGCTTTTATCGGCTCAAAATAATTTACAAAATATGATATCTCCTCTGTACTGAGGTTAGGATTGCACTATGCGAGTCGCTTATATTGTCTAGGCTCAATTATGGAGACGTTATCTTTGGTCCGCGCCTGCTTGAAAGAACAAGACGTATGATACAAAGGGTTCAGAATGCTTGTTATAGGTTTTGCTATGACATTCCCTCACGCAGTTACATTTCACCACATTCAAACAAAGCCTCTATGTTGAACATGAAATCACGTAGACAATTACATCTCTGACAAGTCATCAAGTTTGAGAAACCCGATTATTTATACTCCAAACTTAAATTCTCTCAGTTTGGTAGTAGATACAGTACCAGATACAGACATCCGTTCACAACTCGCATATCACTCACACAAAACCGTGGCTTTTAAGGGCAGTTTCTGCTACCAAGCGACGAAATGCTGGAACAATATACCACCCCCACTAAGAAACATAAACACAATATATACCTTTAAAAAGTTTTTTAAATATTATTTGCTCGAAATTTTTTTATAATTGCAGATTCTTTTGTAGTATTTTTCCTGTAAGTATTAAACTATGCTTATATCTAAATATATCGCTTGTTATATACACTGAGTTTTCATATTAACAAAATCACTATCACCAATATACTCTTTAAACATGCATCATATTTATTTATTTATTTTTTACCCTCTGGGTTATAGCTGAAAATCAGTGCTTGTTCATTGAGCAAAGATGCACTGAGCTATGGCCTTTTTGTGTCACTGCAGCACACGCTATCTAAGATGTCTTTGTTTCTTTAAAATCACTTACTTTTTTTTCTTGATATTGTTTATTGTTTATTTGTATGTGTAAATTGTATCTGTGTTGTAGTGACCAAATAAACGATTTATCTATCTAACTATCTATCATCAGTGAGTGCCCAGTCTCTGACTGCCCCTTATGGGGTACAGTCGTGATGTTATGTACGTATGTATGTATGTATTTTCTATTTCCTTTCCCACATAAATTATGTTATTGTGAGCGTGCCAATAATTTTTGTACTTTTATGCATAATTCGACACACGCCAGTGTACATTTCTTGTTTAGATACGGTGAAAAGCAGAGAACAGTAACAATGTTAAATAAAGTGCACGACATTGGCGACATGTCGGCACCGAACAATGCAAAATTGGAACGAGTAACAAGTATCCGTTGTGCAAAAGCTTCTTATCCCGAAAACGTAGCATTTTTTGCTATTCAACATACATACATAAGATCACGACTGTATCCCATAAGGTGTAGTCAGAGACTGGGCACTCACTGCAAAAGCAGATGACTGCTGCAATCCACGTTTCACCAAAATAATATAATGCACTTGGTGTGATAGGTGGTGAGCCCATCGCCACCATGCGCTGTTGGGTGCACAGTGCAGTTGAATTCCTTACTCGCCTTTTACGAGATCCATTGGATGAGATGGAGTGGTAGTATTCTTTTAACGAGCCGCCACCACACGGGCTATTCAAACAAGTCACAGTAAATCTACTGTGTGTGAACATATACGAGTAAATCACATTGGAGCCAACATTTGTGCTAAAATACAAATTGTTGGTTGTCGGGTCTGGTTGTGTTGTGTTTGTCCCCGTGTTTCTGACACTGCATCCAAGCCTGCCTCCGATCGTATCGCATCAGCGTTACATCGGGCGCGGGTAGGTTGGGACGAGTGAGTGCCTGTGTTTGCGCGTACACTTGTGGCACTATAATATCTCCTCGGAAATCGTGGAATATGAAATCGGCTAGGAGAATATCAAAAAAACTACCCGTCGTGTGGTGGCTGTGGCCGTGTGGTGGCTGTCTAAGAGAATCTACCGCCCCGTCACATGCCGTGGGTGTCGTAAAAGTCGACAGATGGGAAATAAAAACCGGGAGATAGGCAGCATCATCTTCCTGGAGCATCTGAATAAATAAACTGCGGTTGCCAACCTGCCTGCCAAGCGTGGCAACTATGGCAACTTCCCTCCAAAATGTGAGCCACCAACGTTTGTGGCAATCTATGGGGGATGCCAATGTTCAACAGTGGACTAGTGATAGGTTGAAATGATA
This sequence comes from Luehdorfia chinensis, assembly GCA_019845155.1. Lineage (NCBI taxonomy): Eukaryota > Metazoa > Arthropoda > Insecta > Lepidoptera > Papilionidae > Luehdorfia > Luehdorfia chinensis. The sequence continues at coordinate 14,804,852 of JAHVAK010000103.1, forward strand.
ATGATGATGATGAATGCCAAATGGGATTTCCTACCAAAGAGGAACCATAAAAGAGTTAGTGAGAGAAGCGTGTACACATCTTTTTAGCATTTTAGTCTTTTTTACCTCAAACATCAATATCAATATTTAGATGGAAAACATTAATTTTAATTTTTGCTTACCTTCATTAGACAAATGATATCCACTGTTTATATAAATAAAAGTTAAAACATAAATTATTTAAGTTCCATTATTGCATCGTATTATTGTATGTGCACTGATGCAGCCGTCCGAGTTGCCTCGGAGTGCGGGCAGGACTGAAAGCCAGTGTCGGGATCAGAGCAATTTAAGTCTCTGTATCTCGATTTTTACTGAATCCTGTCCATTTCACGGTCTTGTGCTGCTACACAGACTCATTTTATATAATTTATTCACTTTTGTTAATTTTGGGCAATATTATTTTATGTTCTGTGTAATTCCATTTTTTTTCCTTTTTTTGTTTTTGTATCTATTGTAATTAGACCGTGAATAAATGTGGTTCTTTCTTTCTTTCTTTCAAAACTGGTTTATAACAGATTTTCCACTAAATATTTATGGTTTTTATCAAGAGGTAAGTGTTTGAGTTGTGATTATGTTTTGGAAGCACCGATACAATAGGGACAAACCCTTTGTGATGTCAAACGGTATTAGATTCCCTTTGAAATATCAAATCTAAAATCTGGGACAGACATGTTGTGGGCGTGTAACTTTCGACTGGAATCGTCAGACATGTACGTAAAAAATTAATGTATTTTATTTAGAAATACTCTAACAAAGTCTTTAGGATCAGCAAGCTTAATTGGCAATGGGTCTGTTAAATACCTCGTAGAACCGATACATACATACATACATACAATCACGCATTTTTACCATAGAAGGCGTAGGTAGAGACCATACCAGTCTTACTGGTGGTAGGATTCCTATCCAGGAATCCGTCTATGTAGGTACCACCCCAGGGCCAGTTATTCTACCATGAAGCAGTAGTGTGCAAACATTGCTATGTTTCGGTTTGAAGGGCACTGTGTGATAGCGTAATCACTGGGCACTTAAGAACTGAGTTCTCAGGGTGACGATCGATGTGCGCTGTCACACCGAAATGTTTCGGGGGACACAGCATTTGTTAATCTTTTGCTCGCTTCGTCAATTCATAGCAGCCGTGTGGTGGCGGTTCGTTAAAAGAATACTACAACTCCATCTCATCCAATGGATCTCGTAAAAGGCGAGTAAGGAATTAAACTGCACTGTGCACCCAATAGCGCATGGTGGCGATAGGCTCACCACCTATCACACCAAGTGCGTTATATTGTTTTGGTGAAACGTGGATTGTGGCAGTCATCTGTTTTTGCAGTGAGTGCTCAGTCGCTGACTACCGGATTATGGGATACAGTCGTGATCTTCTGTATGTACGTCACTTTATTTAATAAAAAAAGGTTCTATTCTACTCTGCCGGAGACCGATCGACTGAGATATGTATTCGTATCGTCATTTTTTTCCATAAAAAGTAAATTCCAGTTTGTTTCCCAAACAGTAAGTATATATTTTATGTTTTTCCTTTTCTGTAAAACTTTGAAGATACTTCAAATATTATAAAACATCAAAAACGCTGCATGGCGCCACTATCAATACTGAAACTGTTCAGGGGACCCCAGGGAATGTACAGTCGCAGTTTCAAGTTACGTCATAACAACGTACTCCGTGCTTCAATATCTTATTGCTTGACGTCGGGGTGGCCTCAATATGCTACAACGTATCAGACTGCAAACATACTTGCTATGCGTCTAAGGTAGAGATACTTTTTATTCTTATGATCTGTAACAATTGTATATTTTTAACTACATAAATACGAAAAACTTAATTCCGACAGTCATAATCTCGATTTTCATAATGTTTTCATATATTTACGTGACTAGATCTGCACATTAAAATAAAACTAGATTTTACGAATGTTATCGCTTTTATTTGTACTGTTTATAACCCGAATCTTCGAGCGCTTCTCAACACCCATAATCACGGAAGGACCGGTTTCCATAATTCCGAATGGTTTAAAATTATTAATATGTATAACAAACCTACTTTTATAAATTCTAAATTAACGTTTGTAATTACGAAAATCTGAGTTTTAAATCACCTTACTATAACTTAATTCATCTAAACACTCAAAACATTGCCTTAATAATAATCCATAACATCAAAAATATGTTGATGAACCCACAATATTTTTTTCTTTAAACTCTCCAGTACGCAGTCGCAGTTCTAACCTAAAAAAGGTTAGAACTGCGACATGGGAAATGCCTAACGCAAACTCGTCCTCGCGGGGGCAAGAAAACGTTATGTTGGACTCACACCGATTAAGGGCCGGGCCACGGCAACGCTTACACACACATCTGCGGCCCCACCGGCGCCGGCCGCCTATTGTCGGTGGCCTCTCCTCAGGAGAGAACAGTTCCCCTCTCCCTCTCAGCAAGACGCGCCCGAACACACGATGCGACCTCCACACGGTCTCCCTCTGTATACGCAACGGACACCACGCGGAGGCCACGGGTACCAGGAAAACGTGCACTTCAAAACACTAGCCTTCCCGGCCTCTGAATCTGGGAGGATCTGATTCTGTCTCTAGATCAGGATAAGGAGGAAGGCGAACCTGAATACTTTTTTTTATGGAAGAGGGGGCAAACGAACTAGCGGCTCACCTGATGGTAAGCGATCACCGCCGCTCATGAACATCTACAATACCAGAGGAATACCAGATGCGTTGCCGGCCTTTGAGGAAGGAATAGGCTCTTTTCTTGAAGGTCCCTAAGTCGTATCGGTCCGGATAAACCGCTAGCGGCAGCAGATTCCATAACGTGCTTGTGCGTAGCAAAAAATTACGCGAAAAACGCACTGTGCTCGAATGCTGCTACTGGTGGTAGGATTCCTATGCAGGAGTCCATCTAGGTAGGTACCACCCCAGGGCCAGTTATTCTGCCGTGAAGCAGTAGTGTGCAAGCATTACTGTGTTTCGGTTTGAAGGGCACTGTGAGCTAGCGTAATCACTGGGCATTTGAGACTTAAGAACTGATGTCTCAGGGTGACGAGCGCAGTGTGGTGTGACACAGAAATATTCTGGGTGACACAGCATTTGTTGTGGGCGGACGTTGCACTTACCATCAGGTGAACGTTTTGCTCGTTTCGTCACTTTATACAATAAAAAAAAAAAAAAAAAAAAAAAAAAAAAAAAAAAAAAAAAAAAAAAAAAAAAAAAAAAAAAAAAAAATGCCAACCATCAAGGTGGTGACGATGGAATTTTGAGCTGTGCCGCATGTGCTATAGTGAATATCAGCGGCTGGAATTAATCTGAACAACTCTTTTGAACACTCTCCATGGTAGATCCTATAAAATGTGCAAAAACATGCAACATCTCTTCGCAAGGCCAGTGGATCGAGCCGATCAAATAGAACATGGTCGTCGACGATTCGAGCTGCTCTTCGCTAAATGCAGTCAAATGGAAGTAGCTGACTCTGGGGCGCCCCCGCCCAGAGATAAGAACAGTACTCCATGTGCCTTGTGAACAGTATAACCTGCGCCTTATAAAATTGCAGGCGGTGGGCCGTCATGAAGTACTGTCGCGCTCTACTGAGCACGCTAAGCTTTTTGGAAGCAAATTTGGTCTTCCCTTCCAGGTGAACTGAACATCTCGTGATATACTCACTGTAATAACGGGGGCAACGAGGCTCTCAAAATGAGGTGATACGGCAAAGGGTTTCTTTTTAGTGTTAAACGCGCAAACCTGTGTCTTCTTAGGGTTGAACTCCTCTAGGCCACAGGCCAACCACTTGTAACCTAACCTAATGAAATGCTCTCCATTACGCGTATATGTAACTATTCAAGCACACGCCAGCTGCTGCCGCGACACGCTCACTTCGCTCGCTCGGCTTGTCCGTAGGTGTTCGCAGAATTTTTTTTTAAATGGGTAAATGCCTAACGCATTCCCGCTTTCACGGGGACAACGGCGACCGAGTTCCTCTTAGTTTGACCGTGGGTGACTAAAGAGAACCCATTAGGGGGGTGGGAGGGTTTGGCAGGCATTAGGGTAGAGTACGGCTGCTTATTCTGCTGTGAAGCAGTAGTGTATAAACTGCTGTGTTTCGGTGTAAAAGGCACTGCGAGCTAGTGTAATCACTGGGCATATGAGACATAAGAACTTATGTCTCAAGGTGACGGGCGCTGTGTGGTGCACAGAAATATTCTAAGTGACACAACAATGCTATGGGCGGACGTTGCTGACGTACCATGAGGTGAACGTTTAGCTCTATTTCCAAAAGAAAAAAAACATCTTGTGAAAATAGAATAAAAAATAATGTAAAGTGCCAGTTTAAAATCTTGAAAATACGGAAATACTTAAAGCAAAGATCATTTATTAATAGTTTATAAGTTGAAACTGTCGGATATGCAGATAAGAAAAAGTGAAAAAAACGCGACGTTAAAACATTCTTGTATATATTTTGGTGGTAATGATATGAAATGAAGTAATATTTTTATCTTTCGTAATCAAACCTTCCGACTTCGCCAACAATAAATACGTATGAAAATAGTAAAATATAAACTGTGCTCGCGGTTATACACCAGCGACAGAAAATATAAAGCTTGTTTTCTGTCCTTTGCAAGAGAATTTTTTGTATATCCCACCAAGGCGTTTTGAAGCAACTGGTTTATGCATGCTGCATGCTGGCTGTAATAAACTGCTAGTGCCCAATGCATAAATAGTATTTCCAAGATATACATACATACAGTCAGGCCTTTTTCCCATATAAATGGTAGGCAGAGGCCACTCACGTAGCCCACTTTTCACCTCCGCGGGCAACGAGACGTGACGAGTGGCGAACCAAGTCGCCGCAATTTTGGTACCAGTCAAAAATTATTTAACCCTCATCGCGTTCCCACGAGCAATGTAATGACATAATTTCTTATTTTGGTATCAGTGCGAATAAAAGCTGTTCGTACGAGTATAATACCTTAGTCTCCTCTTACGACACCTCGGTAGGAAAGAGGTAGGCGCTATTCTACTCTACTGAACGGCTGCCACTGGTGATTATTTTTTAAGCCATGTTTTTATATCGTCCTGGCCGATTTTCGAACACGGCGACTAAACACAGTAAGAACTAAATGAATACGGAAACACCCACTCGTGTCCGGTGTAATGCTCATGCGATCGGAGGTGGGCTAGGACGCAATGTCAGAGGTACGAAGACAATGAAAACATGTCTAGACTCGTAAACCAACAATTTGTGCTTATAATTAGTTCTAAAATAATGTTAACGCCTTCTGAATTTAATCAAGCAAAGTTAAAAACTAGAAACGAAAATATTTCATAATGTATTATACATTATTCAAACGTGTTTAAGATATTTTAAAACATTACTATATATACTTGCCGCGTCGTGGCGGCCCAAGAGAATCTACCACCCCACCTCATCCCGTGGGTGTCGTAAAAGTCGAAAGAGGGAAAGTGAAAACCAGTAGATGGTCAGCAGCATCTTCCCGGAACATCATAATAAATAAACTGCGGTTGCCAAGCGTGGCAACTATGGCAAAATCCCTCCGAAATGAGGGCTACAAATTTTTGTGACTGTCTATGGGGGAGGCCTATGTTCAGCGGTGGACTTGTGATAGGCTGGAACGACTATACTAGCTGAGCCTCGCGGTTTCACCCGCATAAAAAAGCCGACTCCGCTCGATGATATACATACATACTTCCCTACTTGAATCGGATTTTGGGGTTTTATTTTTTTCACTTGTAACCCTAATTATTTTTAAAGTCTCTAGAATTAAAAAGTTTCTAGAATTAAAGTAGGCTAAGTTACCCGCTATAATATCAGCTATCTGCCAGCGAAAATCTTATCTAAATCGGTCCAGCTGTTTCGGAGAATAGCCGTAACAAACACAGACAGACAAACAATTTTGAATTAGTTTTTCTCTTTATAAGTGTCGTATATATATAAATTTCGTTTGTCGAACGTCTTTTTTTTTGCAATCTACCACCGTTACGTAGTGAGGTTCCTCTGACGGAGAAAAAACAGGCGAAAGAAACACCGTAGGTATCCTCTTTTTTGTTACTTTGTTGTCTTTGTCAAAAGTACATTATAAATAAAATTAACAAATAACAGACTTATAGAAAACCAAAGCACGCTCTATGACTAAATGTTCGACAAGATAAAATAACAAATTAATAAATGCATTGCAAACACAAGCATGACGCATGTGGCAGCCATCGCCCTCCTCGCCCACACGTCGCCGCCGCAAGCAGAAGCATTTAATCGAGCATGACCTACTCAAGTCTACTGTTTGGAACTAATAAGAATCTGCCATTCATTCTACAGCGTACACCTATAATATTCCATAAGAATATTTACATTTTTTTTTGTTTATAAAATGTTACGTAGTAAATACTCTACAAACAATCCCTACAAACAATTCATGTCACGTAGCTGCGCACAAAATAACAGTAACATCATGTGGTACGTTACTTGATGCCTCCCTGGATGGATACTTTCCAAGCTTCCTGATCATTGTAATAATCATTTAAATTATAATATGCGGTAGAGCACAAACATTTTTAATGTAAGTTTTAAAATTAGTTTCTGTTAAACTCAGTATATCTTCCGAAATTTATTATGAATACCCATTAATGAATTTTTTACTTTATTCAAGTCTAAATTTTGGATTACCTAATTTGTTATTATTAATTCATTTTAAATTATGTTTGTCACTATTCTTGTGGAATAGTGTTTTAAATTTACGTACATGCATAAAGTTTTCATAAATATACTGGCATTTAAAAGTTAAAATATTAATTTCTTTTACCAGTTCCCTCAGCGAATCACGAGAGCGCCTATTATAAATTACGCAAACTGCTCTTTTCTGAAAATTACAGATAAATATTACATACATATTGTAATACATATTGTATTCAGGTCAGCCGTATGTCCCCTATATGCTGTGAATATAAATAGAGTAAACTGGTCTTGCAGTGAATATTTATCTTTAATTTGTGGGATCTTTCCAACAGCATACGAAGCCGAACTGAGTTTATTGACTAAAGTATCTGTATGTGAACCCCACTGAAGCTTACAATCTAATGTGAATTCCCATTAAAACAGTACTGTCACCTCTAATTTATCGTTTTGCTAAACAATATCGTTTTGTACCGTTTTTACATTTGGTAATGCAAATGTAACAACTTTTGTTTTTTTGGTATTTGATACTAAATTGTTTGCATGGAACCAATCAACAATACTATTCGTAGCACTATTGACTTCGTTTATGCTCTCAGTTTTCCGACTGACCTTTTTACAAACAGACACTTCAAATTTATTTATTTGTATAGATTTTGGTGGTAATGAAATGATATAATATATATTTATTTTTTTGTTGTCATATTTTCTTCACAGTTTAACGAGAATGTTACCGCCGCCACCACTACACAGTGTAGCGTGCATTATATTCGAATCAGTTGGATTTTACGCTGCTGGTCGGGGAATCGATTCCCGCACAGAACAAAAATTTCATGACCTAGTCTGTAACCGCACCCACGATATAGGAAATGGATGGGACTTTCGACGACCGAGTGGCCTAATGGTTAGCGTACCTTTCGTTCTCTACGCCGCGAGTCCTGGGTTCGGATCCCAGCCGGAGCCAACATTTGTGCAAAACACAAAATATCGGTTCTCGGGTCTGGTTGTATTGTGTGTGTGAAATGTATGTCTGAAAAACGCACCCACGATACGGGAGAAATCCTACTGTGGGGCAACGTTTGTTTTAAAGACAAAAGAAAAAAGAAATTACAACCGCGTAGCGTAGTGTTTAGCGTACCTGACTTCTGCGCCGCGGGTCCTGTGTTCGATTCCCTGCCGGAGTCAACGTTTGTGCAAAAACGTTTGTGAGTAGTTTGCGCACATGAAATATATGTCTGTAATGCGCACGACACAGAAGACCTGGTGGTAGGATTCCTATGCAGAAATCCGTCTAGGTAGGTACCATCCCTGGGCCAGTTATTCTGCCGTGAAGCAGTAATGTGAAACATTACTGTGTTTCGGTAGGGCACTGAGAGCTAGCGTAATCACTGGGCATATGACACTTAAGAACTGATGTCTCAGGGTGACGGGCGAAGTATGGTGTCACACAGAAATGTTCTGGGTGACACAGAATTTGTTATGGGCAGACGTTGCACTTACCATCAGGTGAACGTTCTGCTCGTTCCGTCACTTTTATCAAGTAAAAAAAAAAGAAGAAAGTAATACTGTGGGGCTTCGTAACAAAATATAAAAAGGCAAATCTTTGGGGGGTGTTATTTTTACAAATATGTTGCTTATTGTAAATTCTTTTCGAAACCTAACAGAAAATATTTAGCTGCTGCAAAATAAGAAATCATTGCAACTTTAGACTTAAAGTAGACGTGTTCGATATTGTATCACCATATTGGACCACGCCGACACCGAGCGATGCGATATTGAAACACGTAGCGTATCGTTGTGACGTAACTCGAACTGCTCCACACGACTGTTTACTGGTATTTTCTTAGGTAGAAGCAATTCTATTATTTTCACGGACGTTGTGTGACATTTCGTGGTGAGATACAATTATTAAGTAATCTGTTGTTTTTTTCGATCATGTAATTGCTGTTAGCCTTCTCGGCTTTTACAGCTTCATCAGATGCTGTGCTCGCGGGGTCCGCGTGCCAGGTTTGGTTGGACCCAAACATAAATAAGTAAATAAAAGTAATCTGTGTTGCAGTTACAAAGGCGTTATTGATTTTCGAGTTTTTTACTCGTTACAAGTTATTCCTATACTTTCGACTCGTACCAAAATGGCGGCGACGTGGTAAGCCACCCGTCACGTCTCGATTTCCGCGAGTGCGAAAAGTGGGCTACGTCAGTGGCCTCTGCCTACCCCTAATAAGGGGACAAGGCGTACCGGATGGTATGCTATGCAAAATACAAAAAGTTTAAAATAATATTATAATACTACTGCACTGCAAAGTCGTGGTACGAGTAGCTCAGGGGCCTGGTGCTCGCCTTTAATTTCATAGTAAGCGAGTAACCCTGGGTTCAATCCCCGGTGCCAGCACCTCTTAAATTGTTCTACAATTTTAAGTGCTGATTTACCACGTGCTTAGCGGTGAAGGAAAACATCGTGAGGAAACCTGCATTCCTCGGAGGAATAGAAATATTTCGAAAATATGTGAAGTCCGCCAACCCGCATTGGAGCAGCGTGGCGGATTCTTCCTATCTCCAAAAACCCTCTCAGAAATGAGAGGAGGCCTGTGCTCAGCAGTGGGACATTTATAGGCTACTTTACTTTTTTTTACTACTGCTCACAAAAAAATATGCAAAATTAAATCGGAGACCGTGTGGTGGTGGCTTAAGAGAATTTACCACCCTATCTCATCCCGTGGGTGTCGCAAAAGTCGACAGAGTGAAAATTAAGACCAGAAGATGGGCAGCAGCATCTTCCTGGAACATCTCAATAAATAAACTGCGGTTGCCAGCGCGGCTACTATGGCAAAATCCCCCAAAATGAGAGCTACAAACCTATGTGGCAATCTATAGGGGAGGTTCATGTTCAGCAGTAGAATGTGTTCTCCGCCGAGTTCGACCACGGCGACAACTTCCGAATACTGTCGAGAGCCATCAACTGCGCAGGAGATATTATAGTGCCACAAGTGTGCGCGCAAACACAGAGGCACTCACTCGTCCCAACCTACCCGCGCCCGATGTAACGCTGATGCGATAAGATCAAAGGTAGGCTAGGATGCAGTGTCAGAAACACGGGGACAATCACAACACAACCAGATCCGAAAACCACCAATTTATGTTTTAGCACAAATGTTGGCTCCGGCTGGGATTCGAACCCAGGACCCGCGGCTTAGAAGTCAGGTACTCTGGCCACTAGGCCACGCGGTCGTCATACACAGCAGTCTTCACAGCAGTAGAATAGTGATAGGCTGAAATGATGATGATGATGAGGAGACATACAGCAGGTTCACACCTTTGATCTTGCCGACGTCTAAATAGTGTCACGACAGTGTATGGAGGCAAGGTTTGTCGCAATATTTATTAATTTATTTATTTATTCTGAAATATCTAATGTAAATCAACGTCAATACATACGTACATAGAGTCACGCCTTTGCCCTATATAAGGGGTAGGCAGAGACCACACACGTAGCGCACTTTTCGTCCCCGCGGAAAAGGATACGAGACAGGTGGCGAACTACGTCGCCGAATTAACAATAATATAAAAGTTTATTTTTTAATTAATATAGTGATGAAACGAGCAAAACGTTCACCTGATGGTAAGTGCAACGTGTGCCTATAACAAATGCTGTGTCACCCAGAATATTCCTGTGACACCCCACTGCGATCATTACCCTCAGACATCAGTTCTTAATTCTCATATGCCCAGTGACTACGCTTGGTCTCAGTGCCCTTCAAACCGAAACACAGTAATGCTTGCACAATACTGCTTCACGGTAGAATAACTGGCCCTGGGGTGGTACCTACCTAGACGGATTCCTGAATAGAGATCCTACCACCAATTAATCGAATCATGAAACTATTTAACAACCACCTTTCAGACATTGAGTTGTTCGCATGCTCTCCTGAATCGTTCCGAAATAAATATCTATGAACTCTTTATTTCAACTTGATTTAAATGTGAAGAAGTGAAGTTTCAGCCTATAAATGTCCCACTGCTGAGCACAGGCCTCCTCTCATTTCTGAGAGGGTTTTGGAGCTAGGAAGAATTCGCCACGCTGCTCCAATGGGGGTTGGCGGACTTCACATGTCCTCGAAATATTTCTATTCCTCGGACATGCAGGTTTCCTCACGATGTTTTCCTTCACCGCTAAGCACGTGGTAAATCAGCACTTAAAATTGTAGAACAATATTAGAGGTGCTGGCACCGGGGATCGAACCCAGGTTACTCGCTTACTATGAAATTAAAGGCGAACACCAGGCCTCTGCGCTACGACGGCTCTATAGCTACCACGGCTCTATAATATTATAATTTAAATTTATTAAAGTAAAAAGTAAAGTTTGAGCCTATAAATGTCCCACTGCTGTGCACAGGCCTCCTCTCATTTCTGAGAGGGTTTTGGAGCTAGGAAGAATCCGCCACGCTGCTCCAATGCGGGTTGGCAGTTGTGCAGTCCGCACATGTCTTCGAAATATTTTTGATTTCACAGACATGCAGGTTTCCTCACGATATTTTTCCTTCACCGCCGAGCACGTGGTGAATCAGCACTTACACTTTACACTCACTCGCGTTCTATGAAATTAGTTTATATTTTGAAATTAGTTTTTTATTATTTTAAAGCGAGCGCCTAGCCCCTGAGCCACCGCGGCTATTGAGGCTGAGCTGAGCTATTTCTTCATTATTTCTTATTAATAGCATTTCATATTCATGTAACCGCATATCACAGGGGCAACGTGTATGCAGTTAATTGTATTTTACAACCTGTGGACAACGGGGCTGGTTACCCTTCAATAACTTTTGTATCGATCTAATATTTAGTGAATTCAATGATGTAGTGTAAATGTTTGTTGTCCCCAATAATTGAAAAAAAAAAAATCGAAATTAAATTTATTTGCTGTATCAATTATAACGATAAATTATAATTGTATGTATCAATAATAACCGGTAGGATTCCTATGCAGGAGTCCGTCTAGGTAGGTACCACCCCAGGGCCAGTTATTCTACCGTGAAGCAGTAGTGTGCAAACATTACTGTGTTTCGGTTTGAAGGGCACTGTGAGCTCGCGTAATCACTGGGCATATGAGACTTAAGAACCTATGTCTCAGGGTGATGGGCACAGTGTAGTGTCACACAGAAATTTTCTGGTTGGCACAGCATTTGTTATGGGCAGACGTTGCACTTACCATCAGGTGAACGTTTTGCTCGTTTCATCACTTTATGCAATAAAAAAATATAGGACTTAATTGAGCGTATTTTCATGTAACAGTCGCTCAATTATGAAACAGTACATCTTAATTAATGAGCGACTGATAGATACATATTTTCGACTTCTTCCAAACAGGTCTAGACGTGAACACGCATCGTGCCGATCAAAAATACGAAGTAATGCATCACGTAAAATTGATAAATTGACAGGATCAAAAATCTTACCATCTCTTTCTTTTCTTCGTTTTCAATAAAAGAAAGCAATGGCTTAGTCGCTGAACCAGAGTACCGCCATTAAAAACCTTTCCAAAAATTGCCACGGGATTTCGCGTAACAGAAATAAAATACCATGGGGAAACAGATGATGAGTCGATTCTTTATTTATTTTGGAAAAAGACATAATTTTATTACAACACACGTGAAGTGTACCAAATTGAGTTAATAATAATACGAGTATTAACAAATGTATCATTATCATGGCAATTGTACTTAAGTTTTGTATATTAAATTATCATAGATTCTCTTTTTATCTGATCTTTTTTTAATTTTGTTAATAATTGTAATTTTAATGCAATCGTAAATAAAAAGTAATAACATGTCTTCATTATAAAACGAATGTTGTACACGCCTATAATTGGCATTCATATAAGAACCTATATCTAGATTATATTTGTTGCTTTGAAACAATGTTTTGTATGTAATGCTGTTGGTGTGTCATAATAATTAAATAAATAATAAAATAATATTCTTTGTAATAAACAGAAATATTTTTATGTAATAAACAGTAAAAATTCATATGTAGTAAACAAAATTATTTTTATAAATATATTTGACGATCAAATATATTTATTGTAAACAAATGAATGTTAAACAAAATATTATCGTTAAGTTGGCACGTTCCCCCTCCATTTTTCGCCACGTTTGTATATAAAACGAATGAAAATTTAAATTTAGGTATCAGTGTTCGAATTTATAAGCCAGTTGTAATTTTTTAGTAGTGCAGTGCAGACATGTCGACTAAAGTGGCTGTTGTTACTGGCTCGAACAAGGGAATCGGTTTTTGTATCGTCAAAGGACTCTGTAAGAGATTCGATGGCGTCGTGTACTTAACTTCAAGAGACGGAGGCAGAGGGAAGGCTGCCGTTGCTGAATTAAACAAACTTGGTTTGCGTCCAGAATACCACCAGCTTGATGTCGCGGACAAGGACAGTGTTATACGATTTAGAGATCATATAAACCAGAAACACGGAGGCATAGACATTCTTATAAACAACGCTGCTGTTGCGAATAGTGTCGACCTTTACAATTCTTATGAGGAAAATAAGAAGACAGTAGAAATCAATTATAAAAGCATCCTTTTGATGAAAGAATTTATCTTCCCCTTGGTGAGAAATAATGGTAGAATCTTAAACATTTCAAGTAACTGTGGGCATCTTTCAAATGTGAGAAACGATTATTGGATTAACAGATTGTCGAGTAAGAATCTGTCAATGAATGACATCAATGAATTCGTTGAATGGTTTCTCGAGAGTTGCAAAAATGGAACATTCAAGAGAGAAGACATCGCAGATGAGGGAACAGTCGCCGCGTATAGGGTCTCGAAAGTAGCTCTTAGCGCCGCAACGATATTACAACAGAAAGAACTTGAAGAGAAGAACATTTCTGTTAATTCAATGCATCCGGGCTTCGTCCGTACAGACATGACCCTCGGGGCTGGATTTTATAGCGCGGATGAAGCGGCTGAGACTCCGTTGTACATCGTCCTCGACGCTCCCGAGTCCTTGAAGGGGGCCTACATTTGGTACGACGGAAAAGTTTTGGATTGGTATGATTACAATGCAGATTACTATTTCAAGTCTTCACATCTGCGAACATAGTATGTTTGAATATTTGTATTTATAGTATGCCCGATTATGTTTGTCTTTGTAAAGCTTTACAAATAAAGTTCGTTATGTAAATTCAAAGTGTTTTGCTTACTTAAAATTTCATTTTTTTTCTTAATCTCATAAGTAATTCGGGATACCAAAACTCAAACACAGACTTACACATATAGTACATTCATACTTTTTTGTGGGACTATCAAAGAAGGTACTAATTTTATGAAGTAATATTTTTTTTATAGCATAAAGTGATGAAACGAGCAAAACGTTCACCTGATGGTAAGTGCAACGTCTGCCCATAACAAATGCTGTGTCACCCAGAAAATTTCTGTGTGACACCTCACTATGCCCATCACCCTAAGACATGGGTTCTTAAGTCTCATATTCCCAGTGATTGCGCTAGCTCACAGGGCCCTTCAAACCGAAACTCAGTTATGTTTGCACACTACTGCTTCACGGCAGAATAACTGGCCCTGGGATGGTACCTACCTAGACGGATTCTTGCATAGGAATCCTACCACCAGTAAAAGTATTGAGCTATACTAAAATCAAGATTATTACTTAGAAAAATTTGGTCTTTTAACGAACAATTTGAACCTTATTTAAATCAAGATTTTAACTGTGAAGAATTTGCAGTGTGTTTTGGACTTAATCTGTTTCTTAATTTAATCTGTTGTCATAACTTACAAATTTTAGTAGTGTTTAAGAACTTAGTAAATTGTAGTGCATATTTAGTTAGTTAAGGACTTAGAATAATTTCGTAAATAACGGAGGTATGAGGAACCTATGCCCGATTTCCGCCAGATTGTATGTGTTTAAAAACACTTGTAAAATTTTAAACAATTTCATAGGACTTGGAAAATTTTAGGTCATATGGACTTAGAATTATTTAACTTTCCAAAATTTTAACACTAAGATTTCTATGGTTTCAACTTTAATTTTAAAAACATTATTGCTAGTTTTTAAGTAGTTTTTTTATTTGTTTTAATTATTTTTTGAACTTCATAAATATTATACACTTAATTTGAAGTATGAAGTTACTGAGTGGTTTACATATATTTTTTTACATTTCATTTTTTATTATTGTAGTCGTTTTGTTGTATTTTTTGTTTATTTTTAAATCATGGAGACATCTATCAATTAATGTTTTAAAAAACCTACAAAACATAATAAATAAAGGATTAGTTAACTTTAAAAAGAGCCATAAAGATAAATTAACTAAAAAATAAAAAAAATAAACAGGAGTTATTAGAAAAGGATTGAGTCTTGTTTACAAATGCCAATGCTAAGCTTTATGAGAGTTTTACTTAAGAAGATATCGGGCAGAAAGTAGTTGAAATTTATGATAGTATCGAAGATACTTAAACTATTGCTGTTATATACAAAAGTTTAATGAATATAATAGCCGGGACTCATCTAGTTGTCAGTCTAAGTCATCTAGTTCTTTTGTGAAATTGCATATGATCTCTACTCCTACGTTCTCTGGAAAATATTCCGAATGGACGACCTCCCATGATATTTTTACATCCTAAGTTCATAAGAATGACGCACTAGATAATGTACATATGTTGCATTATGTTAAAAGTCACCTTATCGGTGAAGCCGAACAATTAATAAGCCACACGCCCATAACGCAATAGTGCAAGCACCCACACATTACACAGGACATAGCTGTTCTCTCATTGATGTGATATGCACAGACATAATCAGCTATAAAGTACAAGTGGATCATATAAATGAACTCAATCAACACTCATTTATTACATGTGAAACAATTATAAAAAAAGACAAGCCAAAGCTTACTAGACTGGTTACATACCGTCCACTTGCAGATATAATATTGAGCACTTTTGAGAAGAACCTTGACACTATTTCATGGGAAGCGATATGTAATACTACTGATGTCAATGTTATGGTCCACATGCTTAATTCACATATCATAGAGCTATTTGACTTTCATGCACCAACAAAAAGCAAAATATTTAAAACTCAGCAGACACCATGGATTACAGAAGTCATTAAACTAATGTTTAAACTAAGAGATGAGGCTAGATGTAGATATAAAAAGACAAAGTTAGAGGCCTATAAGCAATATTACTTGGATCTTAAGCACCAAGCTTCAATAGCTTTATATAATGAAAAGAGAGCTTTTTTTACTCAACATATTAATAATAATATAAAAAACTCTAAGCGTTAATGGAAAAATATAAAAACAAATGCACTTCCTAACCACAAGGAAAGCGAGCTTCCAGCCCACTTTAATGACCCAGAAGCAATTAATAAAGCATTTGTAGAAGTACCGGGCAAAGATAGTATAACCACCCAACAGCTCACATATTTTGAGCATAACAGGCACAGTCAGTCGAGCTTTTCCTTACAGACAGTAACACAAGATCAAGTTCTCAAAATACTAAGAACACTAAAATCAAATGCTCTGGGAGTGGACGGCATTAACATAGATATGATAAATTTGACTTTGCCACAATCACTAAACACAATAACTGAAATAATTAATAAGTCAATATCCTCAAATACATTCCCAGACCTGTGGCGAAACGCTATTGTTCGACCCATACCTAAGAAGAACAATCCAGTGACATACAAAGATTTGCGGCCTGTGAGTATATTGTCCTGTCTCTCTAAGGTGTTAGAAAGGGTAGTGTATTTGCAGGTAATTGAATATCTGGAATCAAATAACATGCTACCAGATCTACAATCAGGTTTTAGGAAGGGACATGGCACAGCTACGGCACTATGTGATGTAGTAGGGAATGTGACTGAGGCACGTGACCGAGGAGAGGGAACAATACTTGTACTCTTGGATTACTTCCGCGCATTTGATGCTATCAATAAAACTCTACTATTATCCAAGCTAGCATATTATGGTTTCACACTGGAGGCTATCCAATGGTTTAAAAGCTACCTCACAAACAGGAAGCAGCAGGTTCAAATATACAAATCTGATGGAACATCAGTTATATCAAACCCAGAGCACCTCACGAGAGGAGTCCCACAGGGATCGATTCTTGGGCCACTATTGTTTATTTTGTATAGTGCGGATGTTGTGGAATGTATCCAAAAATGTAAATTTCACATGTATGCTGATGACCTTCAACTGTATATATCTTTCAGTCCTAAAGACATTGATAAAGCAGTTGTAGATGTTAATGGTGAACTAAAAAGAGTGGTTGCCTGGTCTGAACAGAATTCACTTGCATTGAACCCGTTAAAATCAAAGTTCATGGTACTTGGAAGTCGACATCAAGTAAAAACTATAAAAGAAAAGAGGCCTATGATAATAATAAAAGGTGAAACTATAGGAATGGTAAATACAGCATGCATTCTTGGCCTTGAAATTGACTCTAAGCTCCGGTTTGAATCTCATATTAATAATGTCACTAAAAACTGCTTCTATAGATTGAAAGTATTATATACCATACGAGACTATATTAGTGTGGATGTAAGAAAACAATTGGTAGAAAGCCTAGTTCTTTCAAGACTTAACTACTGTGATGCTGTGTATGGACCATGCCTACTGTCAAGAACACAGCATTTAATACAACGCATACAAAATGCTTGTGCTCGCTACTGTTTTCAGGTTCCTCGAAGAAGCCACATTACCCCAATTTTAAACAGTAACAATGTTCTGAAAATGGCGGCGCGAAGAAAATTGCATCTGTCTTGTCTGAAGAAAATTGCATCTGTCTTGTATGTTTGGGGTTATTGCCACAAAAAGCCCTAGATACTTATATGATAAAATAGATTGGAAGCAGACTAGGTCTCCACACCATACCATTCGGTCTTCTTCTAGGCCGTTGACAACTGCCTAGAAACTATGCTTAGATAGGACAACTGCATTCAGGGGTTGCTTTAAGCATGCCGCCACTCGATGCTGGAATGATCTCCCACCACCAATTAGGGACCTGAAAACAGTCAAATCGTTTAAATATGCCTATAAAAAAGTTCTTCTAGATGAACAAAAAAAATGACCCTACTTATTGCTAAGAATGCGCTAATGAGCCCTCCTGAACTAAGGCCATATTAATCAAACAGATATTTTTATACATATTTATACAAAAAATATCGTAAATTAATTAACTTCATCTAGTTGTGTACATACCTAAATGGTATGGCCCCTAAGTGAGATGGGGATTTGAAGAATTGAGGGCGGCCTGCGTGTGATTCGACATTGGTTGACCTGTAATGTTCTATGACAAGTCCACTCAATACTGAGCTAATTGCCGTGCTGCCTCATACTACAGTTCTTAAAAGAATTTAAAACCTGCAACAAATTTATTTATTTATTATTTTGATTGATTATTTTAAGGCACGGTTAAATATAAATATTGTTGTAATAGTTATTTTTATCTCTTTTTTAATTGGCACTGCGGTGCTTGTAAAATGTTTTGGTTTATGTTACATACCTTCGATATGTGAAGTGATGGGTCGTCTTTGCTAAAAAATACTGCTTCTTTCTGCTCGTTATATTCTTTATTTCAAGGAAACACATCCCCAAGTCTATTTTATTGAGTACATTTCTTAATAATTGCAATCCTTTGTTATAAAGATGCAACAAACTATATATATAAAGACATCGATTAGTACATCTATTAGAATTTAAATTGATTGCTACGTTTTGCTTGCACGATATAAGATTCGCCATCGCCATTATGATATCTATTGTTAGGAATTACTATAAGTGTCAGAAGGCTACGTATTTATTTTCAAAATTTTATTACTGTTTTATATATTATTACCGTAATATTGTAATTATTTATATATTTCATATTATTTTATTTATTTTCTTTAAACGACATCGGAGTGCAAATGGGGGTTGACACTGAAAATCAGTGCTGTGACGGAATTCGCTTCCGCCGCAGTGTATGCTGAGTTGTCAACCTCGTTTGCTAGGAGTACGGCGTACAATTTCCATACTTTTATTTTTAGTATTATTTGTGTTTTAAGTTCTCTCTCGCTTTTTTTTATTTTTTGTACTGCTATTTTAATTTTTTTATTATGTATTACTTTTGTGTACGTCTGCTTCAAGCAAATAAATGATTTTTCTTTATTTCTTTCTTTCTTTCTAATAACTGATGCTAACTATAGTCAGTGCTGGACTCTGTTAGTAAAACGATACAGCAATAAAAAGTACCTTAGTAATTGTGTTTTTCAGAGGTTGTTGGGTCAGAAACGTATGCATTCAGAGTCAGCTACGGCACTAAAAGAGCTTATGAATACTACTTGTGATTGTTTAAATGCGCTTCAAAATTAAAATATTAATGTGAGTACATGGAATGTTATAATTATTCATATTGTGTCGTTTAAAATTAGATACCAAAACGCGAAAGCAGTGGGAATTAAGCGGCTTTAATAACGATTTCATGAATGACTTACCAACCTTTGAACAATTCAAAGTATTCATTGGGAATCGTTTCCGTGCTTTAGAGTGTATAGAGCCTAAAAAGGCTTCAGTTCATCAGGTCAATAATGTTAATAATAGTTCACATGTTCATAGAACGCGAACAATGTTGGCTACGAGTTCATCTAAAATACGATGTGAATACTGCTCAGAATCACACAAACTCTGCTTCTGCAAAGGTTTTGCGAAACGATCCTGTGAGGACCGACGCGAATTTGAGGCCAAAAATAAAATCTGTTTTAACTGTTTAGGCAGTAATCACACATTATATAATTGCAAGAAGCTTGCCACTTTTATACTTTGTCAAAAGTGTCATCATTATCTACAACATCCGACAGAACAGTTTAAGAATGTAGAACAAGTCACTTCAAACAAGCCCGCTATCGATAGTACTGGTGCTACAAACAGTATAGATCCGATAGTTTCGTGCTTGTCTACAGGAAAGGTAACCAAACCCAGACAAGTCTTATTAGCCATCGCGCTTATAAAAGCTGAGACGAACACAGGGCAATATCAAACTGTAAGAGCCTTGCTTGATCAAGGTTCACTAGCTTGTTTTATTACAGAGGCCATTGACCAGTTACTCAGCCTGAAAAGATATTAATTCAACCATTGTGAAACACATGGTACATCTAACAGTTGTAAAGTAAAAGTAAAGTTTCAGCCTATAAAATCTCTCTTACGTGTTGAGTAATATACATTCATACTTGCCAGAGCGAAGCATAAGTGCAAGTACCTTCGATTGGATAGGTATTCACTATCAATATCTAGCAGATCCAGAGTTCAACAAACCCAACAGGGTAGATGTTCTGCTGGGTGCCGACGCTTACAGCAGCTTCATTCAGGGAGGGATAGCGAAGAGTCTTTCTGGTACTCTGATCGCACAGAACACTACATTAGGTTCGGTCCTGTCGGGTGCTATTAATCCTGTAAGCAGGACGAGGTCAAATAAAATTACAACTATGCATGTAAAGATAAAAGAAGACATGTAAAAGAAATTTTGGGAAATAGAAGAGGAAAACAGTTCAAAAATTACTTACACCAGAAGAGAAAAAATGTGAAGAGTTCTATAGTGCGACCACGGAAAGAGACTACAATGGTAAGTACATAGTCAAGTTACCATTTCGCGACGAAGATCCTCCTTGTAAGTCTGGAAGTTCACGTGCAATAGCAAAAATAAGATTAAAAGCTTTGGAAAGAAGATTAGAAAGAAACAAACAGTTGAAGGTAAAATATATTGAAGTTATCAACGAGTATTTACAATTAGGATATATGAGACTGGTTAAGGAAGATGACAGAATCAAGGAGGAGGCCGTTTATTTACCTCACCATGCCGTTATAAGGAACGATAAAACTACAACAAAAGTTCGTGTTGTATTTAACGCGTCTGAAAAGAAAGGCAAAGGAGTGTCATTGAATGATACGTTGATGATTGGACCGACACTGCAGGCTGATTTAAGACACACTGTATTAAGATGGAGTTCAGTCTATAGGACTAGTGGTGGACATCATTAAAATGTAACGTCAAGTTAAAATTGCTGAAGACGATGCAATGTTTCAACGGATTCTTTGGCGCAACAGCCCTGATAAAGAGATTACGAGCTTGTAACCGTGACGTTCGGAACAGCTTCTGCACCATACCAAGCAGTCGGAACGCTTCATCAGGTCGCATATGATGAAGGTGAGAATTTTCCGCTAGCTGCAGTTAAAGTATTAAGTTGCTTCTATACTGACGATTTAATGACTGGATGTGACAGCATAGATCAAGGTATATAAATATATAGGCAAATGAAAGGATTATTAAGAAAAGGTGGTTTTACATTACATAAATGGAACAGTAATAAGAAAAAAATATTGAAAAGGATTTGGTTAATGGAAAGGAAATAATTTAAAGGACAAATAAGACAAATAAAGCAAACAAATTTAAACGACAACGCAAGAGAAGAAAAAGAAGCAATAGCAATTAAACTAGATAATACAATAAAAATTCTTGGACTTACCTGGAACCGCAACAAAGACACCTTCCAATACACCGTGAATCTCGCGCCACTGACGACTGCACCTGTAACTAAAAGGTCAATAATATCAGATATAGCTCGACTGTTTGACCCATAGGCTGGTTAGCGCCTAGTGTGGTCGTGGCTAAAGTCTTCATCCAAAAATAATGGTTTGCAGGGGTTGGTTGGGATGATGAGCTAAGTAATGAATTAGTAAAAGAGTGACGTACCGTGTAGAGCTGTTACTACTTACCAATATTCAGATACCTCGTTGGCTTGGCACAAGGTCACGCGATGATCTTGAGCTGCATGGATTTAGGGACGCTTCCAAACCAGCATACTCAGCCGTAGTGCACCTGAGGATAATTGATGCAAATGACAACTGTACTTCGCGTTGTTGGTTGCAAAAACCAGAGAAGCTACCGTCAAAAAACTAAGTATTCCTCGCTTAGAGGGGGCAGTACTGTTGTCGAAGCTTTTGATAGAAACAGCAGAGTTGTTGAACATATCCAAGGACAAGACTAGAGCATGGACCGATTCCACGGTGGTGTTGGCTTGGTTAAATAGCCATCCAAGTAGGTGGAAGACGTTTGTGGGTAATCGAACTACTGAGATATTGACGACAGTAATGTCGTCTCAATGGTTTCACATTTCGACAAAGGAATACCCTGCATACTGCGCTTCAAGAGGAATGTTGCCAAGTTTATTTATCAATAACACTTTGTGATTTTCGGGACCATAATTTCTGAAAGAGAAAAGATAAAATTATAAAAGGCCAAAAGAATTGAGTACAGATTTAGAGTAATCGATAAAAGTGCATTCTTGAAATAGAAATAGAAATAGAATATTTTTATTCAATATATGTAGATCATTTACATAATACTTATTGAACGTCATTTTTTTTAAACTACACTCGTTCGCAAAGAAATGCCTCTGTCCTGGGAAGAACCAGTAAGAAACCCAGCGGGATTATTTTTTAAGTCATTTTAAATATACAATAACAGCAGTTTTATACATACATACATAATATCACGACTGTATCCCATAAGGGGTAGTCAGAGACTGTGCACTCACTGCAAAAACAGATGACTGCCACAATCCACGTTTCACCAAAACAATATAATGCACTTGGTGTTATAGGTGGTGAGCCCATCGCCACCATGCGCTGTTGGATGTACAGTGCAGTTTAATTCCTTACACGCCTTTTACGAGATCCAATGGATGGGATGGAGTGGTAGTATTCTTTTAACGAGCCGCCACCACACGGCTTTATAAAGATGTAGAAATAGCTTGGTAGCGATCACCTCATTCCCAGGGGTTATCATCATTCATGTATTCCTTAATATTATAATAACCCTTCTAAAAAAGTCTTTGTTTAACAAATATTTTGAACTTTTTTATTGAAAGACTTTGTGCACTTTCTGAGATTTTGTTTTAAAAACGTATACATTGCCCCATGAAAGAGTTACTGACTCTGTGAAGTCGGGTAACTGGCATAATTAATTTGTGCTTGTTCCTGGTATTCACATTATGTACATCACTTTTTTATTAAAGTGATTAATATTCTTATGTACATACATAACGTTTTCATATACATATTGAGAGGCCATGGTTAAGATATTAATTTCTTTAAATTTATCTCTAAGAGACATTCTTGAGCCAAGATTATAAATAGATCTTATGGCCCTCTTTTGCAAAACAAAAATCCCCTCTACGTCAGTCGCATTTCCCCATAGCAAAATACCATAAGACATTATGCTGTGAAAATAACTAAAATAAACTAATCGGGCAGTTTCAACATTAGTCAAGTTTCTAATCCTTTTCACAGCATAAGGTGCAGAGGTAAGTCTACTTGTTTAGATATATGGGGGCCCCATTGAAGTTTCGCGTCTAGAGTTATTCCAAGAAATACAGTGGTATCCACAAGGCTCAAATCTTCCCCATTTACGAGTACATTTACATCCATTCGTTTAACATTTGGTGTTGTAAATTTTATACATTTAGTTTAATTGCCATTTAAAAGCAAATTGTTAACGTTTGACCAATGTACTACTATGTACTACTATTCTACAACTGTAATTCCACAATATTCAATAATCGAACGTTTTTCTTCTTTACAAAGATTAGTAAGAGTTATTGCATATTGCAGACGATTTTTAAAAAAGGACATTAGAAAACAGGGCAATAAAAAATATTTACAAAGAATGGAACTAAAGAAAGCATTATAATGTTGTATAAAGAAAACACATATAGAAATTTTCAACAGAATATTTACAATAAAAGGACAAAGGCTATTTACTCGTACAATCAAAGTCGAGCAAATTAAAATCACTCAGTCCCTACCTTTACGACAAGGGCATAATAAGAGTCCGAGGTAGAATCGAGAAGTCACAGTTAGACGATCAGACAAAACACCCAATAGTTCTACCCAATTCTAGCCATCTGACTGATTTGATTGTAGCCGACGCACATTTCAAAACTCTGCATGGAGTTCCACAGATGATGACAAATTACTTGAGGACAGCCTACTGGATTATTGGAGTTAGAAATCGGGTCAAACACCATGTTCGCAAATGTGTAACGTGTGCTAGACAAAGAGCAAGCACCAAGACTCAACTGATGGGTTCTCTGCCAACTGTTCGCTGTACTCCAGCCAGACCGTTTTTACATAGCGGAGTAGATTATGCAGGACCTATAAATATTAGGACTACATATGTTTATTTGTATGTATGTCCACACGAGCTCTACACTTAAGAGGTCACTGACATGAGCACGCAGGCGTTTTTAGCTGCCTTTAGACGATTTTTGTCTCGTTGAGGTCACTGTGTGAAGTTATGGTGAGACAATGGTACAACGTTTGTAGGTGCGTCTCGAGAGCTGCAACGATTGGCTTCTGTTCAGTCGTCATTAGTGGAACACCTGGAAGCAAACAGTACCGAATGGCATTTCATTTCCCCTCATAGCCCCAATTTTGGAGGACTTTGGGAGAAAGGACCACGCTTCTGAATCAGGTGAAAGCTTGTTTGAACTCGCGGCCAATGAGAGTTATTGATGTTACTGATTCTGGTGAACCGTTACATTTAACGCCTGGACATTTTCTTATCGGTGAACCAAGTGGTAGCGGCTTAAGAGAATCTACCACTCCATCTCATCCCCTGGGTGTCGTAAAAGTCGACAGAGGGAAAATCTAAACCGGAAGAGGGGCAGCAGCATCTTGCTGGAATATCAGAATAAATGAACTGCGGTTGCCAACCCGCCTGCAAAGCGAGGCGACTATGGCAAAATTCCCCCCAAAATGAGAGCTACAGACTATTGTAGCAATTCATGGGGGAGGCTTATGTTCAGCAGTGGAGTAGTGATAGGCTGAAATGATGATGATGATGATGACGAAGATGATGAAGATGACGAACCATTAGTAAATGTACCAGAGGACAGCTACGAAAATTCTAATGTAAATTGCTTGACTCGGTGGCAATTTATTCAACGGATGGTGCAATCGTTTTGGAGACGCTGGTCCCATATTTGTTGAACCTTATGAACAGATACAAATGGACCTCCCGCGTTCCAGAACCAAAAATAGGAGACATTGTATTAATTAAGGAAGACGATTTGCCACCAAGTCGTTGGTTGTTAGGTCGCGGAGTAGAAAAACACCCCGGGAATGATGATATCACCCGTTTAGTCACATTGCGCACCAAGTCATCTATGATTGATGACAAACGTCGAAATTATGTGTTAGACCAGTCGCAGAGCAATGAATTGTTAATTTGTACATTTAAAATTTGTATTACAATTTTTTATTTATTAATATATTTTATTATTGTTACATTTTATTTTTTTTTATATATCGTTTATTAACTCTTTTTTTATATTTTTTACATTCATTCATTCTTTTGCGAAAATTATGTTTTTTATTGGTAACTAGCGATCCGCCCCGGCTTCGCACGGGTAGATAGATATTAGAAAGATAAGTTAGTATTTTATTTGGACAAATAGAACAACCACAATTCACATTTTTTGTAGCGACTATTCTCATCGGCGGCTCTGCAGCTGGTCAGATAAGATTACGTTATTTTACCAAAATAACGTTTTATTTATGGGAACATAATTCATGAAATATAGCTAATATTTGATGTCGTCGTAGCAAAATAAAACGACCGCTCTCGAACGCTGCGCAAAAGGAGCCGCGCACCTCGATGGTGCCCAAGTTGCATGAAGCCGTGCGGCGGCGCGGCGTTCGAGAGACACCGCGGCCGCTGTATTTTTTAAAGAGCGTTTTAAAGTTCTAAATAAAAGAAAATATATAATTAAAATTACAAACCACTATTAAATTGTTTCTAGTTTACAAAAATAATATTATTAGTATGTAATAGGTAAGTAATTAATAGATTACTTTTAGCATTTTTATACCTATCGTAACTTCTAAACGATAGGTCCGATTCGAATAATTTAAAGAGGAATTTACATGTACATAATCAAGCTTGACTATGAAACTATTTTGTAGGATAAGAATTAATATCATGATACGAATGTCATCATCTTTCGATTCTACCCGTGTTTTGATAGACTAATTTGAACAAAAAGCGGTTACTGTGACTTAACTATAATAGTTAGACATATAGCCTCGCGGACTTTAAGTAATGATGAGTACTATGGAAATGTGATGTGATGATGATGTTCTCCTAGCCGATTTCGACCACGGCGACAACTTCCGACTACAGTCGACAGCCATCAACTGCGCAGGAGATATTATAGTGCCACAAGTGTACGCGCAAACACAGAGGCACTCACTCGTCCCAACCTACCCGCGCCCGATGTAAGGCTGATACGATAAGATCGGAGGTAGGCTAGGATGCAGTGTCAGAAACACAGGGACAATCACAACACAACCAGACCCGAAAACCAACAATTTATGTTTTAGCACAAATGTTGGCTCGGGCTGGGATTCGAACCCAGGACCCGCGGCTCAGAAGTCAGGTACTCTAACCACTGAGCCACGCGGTCGTCAAATAAAAAATGTAGTACATTATTTTCTTTATCATTAATAGTTTTAGCAGCGCACGCCAAATAATGACTTTAATCAGTAAATTTTTGATACCTTGAGTTACATCATAGCAATTTTCGTAGGAATCTCGTTTTTTTTAATTAAATACAACTCATGTTATTCGCTGATAGTGTAGTTGTATATAGGTGAAAGAATTTTTTTAATCTATTCAGTAGTTTTTGAGTTAAATCATTACAACCAAACATGCAAAAAATCAAATCTTTCCTCTTTATAATATTAGTTTAGATTACAAAGTTCAAATAAGGTCATTGTGGTTTTTTAAGGTCAAATTTTAGTTTTAAGTTTTTTAAAACTGTAGACGGACATTCCGGCAGTAATGTCCTTGGTGAGCGGTATGGTTACGACTCACAGTAATGTAAAGTTCAAACAAAATATTGTTCAAAAATATTGAGTTAATTTATTTACTCGCAACTAGGGGGCGTTAGGGCCCGTTAAGAACGCGGTATGATTTGACTCTAATGCGTGTAATAAGGTCATTGACATTTAAGTTCAAATATTGACCAATCTATAACCAGACCAGTACAAAGTTGTGGTTTTATTTAACAACTCTTCAAGTGTACACAATTAGTAAGAAGAAAAATAGTGCATAAATAGTCATAAACTTCCACAGTATGATTTTTCTAAGACAGGTGAAATAGGAGAGGAGCTTAGCGAAGAAATCTCGATACGATCTTATATACTTTTTAGCATTTTTTTCACTAAAGGTATTTTATTAAATAAAAGTAGAATTTAATGTTTAGTGACTGAATTAAAAAAATATCTTATGAAATCTATGAAATATTTCTTACATTATATTAAAATTTTAGAGCGCATTGGATACACTCAGTCACGTTGCTCAAGTATGGCTGACTATATATTCCTTGAAATTATTTTTATTACTCAGATGAAGGAAAATACTGTGGGAAACATGCATCCTTAATGTTTTTGTTCACGCCAAGCGCCCGATCGCTGAGCGACTACGTCACGGCTCTCTCTAAAAAATATTAATTACTTTACTTTTATATGAAATATTAAAAATGAAATAGTGTAGAAAAAAATAATAGAGACTTAACGCTTATTAAAAAGAACAAAAAGATCATGATAAGTTTGACCCCGACGTGATTTGAACACGCAACCTTCTGATCTGGAGTCAGACGCGCTACCGTTGCGCCACGGAGTCTCTGGTCATTGCGATAGAAATAATACAAACTAACATTAAAGGATGCTTAAAGTATTTGGTGTAGTAAAGTCATAAGCAAAACCTGAATCATTGAATATGAGACCTAAGAACCGATCACTGAAAGGCCTTGCGCAGTATGCCACACAAAAATCTAAGTACTCTCTACCACTCTCTCACAGACACACAACGTCCAGAAACGGAAGAGGTACAATTAAGAAAATTTTAGCACATCTGATAATTTTCGAGAGAAAAGTTAAAAAAATAAACTTGTAGTATAATGACGATTTCCTGTCCTAGGTGTCGTAGCTGACGTGAAGCATCGACGCTTTAGGAAGCCTGCAGCATACTGCAGAAAATGGTTACATATAACCATTTTCTGGACCACCCCAACCATTACATCAGATTTGATAGATCACAAATCTTTGAAAAGAACACCAAGGATTATTCGTGAGGCTATTGCAATAAAAAAAAAACATCCTAATTTCAATAGAGAAGATGGTTAGGTTATCAAAAACCAAGCATACCACTGCAAGACTTCAACACACTTTGGTAACTTTGCGTAGATCGGACAAAAATTAATAATTAAAAGCTCAAGGTACCCCGGATTAACTATCATATCGGGACATCTGTCACCTCTGTCCCCTCCGTGACCATATGTGCTGTAAAACACTCGAAATGTGGAGTTACAAATGGTTTAAAATTGAAACGCTAGAAAATCCGCAAAATTAGTTTTACTATGTGTAATATTCGCGTAAATATAATAAATCATTAGATGTCCTCCTGGCCAATGTTGAATCATGACGACAACCTCAGAATACTGCTATCAACTGCGCAGAAGATATTATGGTGCCACAGGGGTACGTACAAACAGTCACACGTCCTAACGTACCCGCGTCCGCTGCAATGCCCATGCGATAACATCGAAGGTGAAGTATGCAGTGCCTGAGACACGATAGTAAACACAACACAACCAGATTTAAAATCCAACAATTTGTGTCTTTACACAAACTTTAGCTCCGGCTCGATTAGAACCCAGGACCTGCGAGTAGTAATTTACTTTGACATGCAAGCCACGAAGCGATTTTTTCGGGCCTCTGATTTTCTTTCTGTTTTTCTATTTTCTTTCTTTTATAACATTTTATTTTTAGAAGTGAACTGAAAGTATCTGATAGTGTAATTCAGTCCGCACAGAAATTTGTCGACTGAATAAAATTCTCGGGTACAGATGTCGCTCGTGATTTAGCAATGTGAGTCTTACTTCATTGAGTCATGTACTCGAATCGCAATACCAGGGTGACTGAGCTTCGCCGTATCTTTCGAGTTTGCTTATATTAATTTCCAATAACAGATCTTTAGATAGATATCATTATCATCACTTCAGCTTATCACTATTCCACTGCTGAACACAGGCCTCTCCCACACATTGCCACAAAAGTCTGTAGCTAACATTTTGGAGGGATTTTGCCATAGCTGTACGCTTTGGCAGACGGGTTGTTAACCGCAGTTTATTTATTCAGATGTTCCTGGAAGATGCTGCTGCCCATCTCCTGGTTTTAATTTTCCCTCTGTCGACTTTTACGACACCCACGCATGGTGATACATAATATACTATTTTTTTTTTATCAAAATCGTAACTGACGTTTTCGAGAAGTTAATTATGTACAAGATTTGCTCGTTAGGTATACAACGTGCTGTCATGTTAACAATGTCATTCAGAGTATGTGGTGTTGTGTATCAAATAATAATTTAAATATGAAAATTAAACATTAAAAAAAACCTTTCCATAAACCTGGAAAGTAAAACATTGTCTTATTATAAAGTTTTATTCCAATTGTATATAGTTTTTATAGTTTAGTAGTAATATATATACAGTATAGTTTTACCCATTTCCGAGAAAACAGAATTGCTCTCTTAAAGTATGAGTATAAGATAATTAATTCTCGGGTATGAATGTATCCATGTCTAGATGAAGCTCCGATATGTTATATAGGATACAGAAAACGATAGGACGTTAGTGGATCTCTTTATCTTCATTGTCAGCGAGTAAAAGTTCATTGCGCGACATGGGCCTATGACAAGTTGGATGCAGTGAAGAGAAGAAATTACAATTCCCCCGATTGACTGGTGGATTAGCGGACACTTTGCAAATTCGACAAACCACAGACTGCTGGCCGTAATCGGTTTATGTAAAATAATCCAATACTAAATACTTTTCCCGTAATAGTAAATAACATGATAATTTCATGTTATATTTACGTACAGACAAATTGGTGATTTTTTTTATTGGATAAAGTGACGAGACGAGAACCGTTTACCTGATGGTAAGTGCAACGTCTGCCCGTAAAAAATGATGTGTCACCCAGAACAACGGGTGGCACCACACTGCGTCCGTCACCCTGAGACATCAGTTCTTAAGTCTCATATGCCCAGTGATTACACTAGATCTCAGTGCCCATCAGACCAAAACACAGTTATGTCTAGACACTACTGCTTCACGGCAGAATAACATGCCCTGGGGTGGTACCTACCTAGACAGATTCGTAGTTTATAAGGTAGGTAACAGTTAGACATACATGATACGGTAATTATCCAGTTATTTTATACGACATGTTCGTTTACTTATTATTACGCATTAAACTTTATAAGTACACACAAAAGTCACTGTACTTTCAGAAGCTAAATTATTAATATTCTACTTCACGGCTTGACCCTAAAGTTGCTTTCGTAGCGCGAGCGTAGTCCACGAATACTAAATAAAACATCAAAAGCTATTTTAGGTTCAAAGTGTTCCGTGACGTAACTCCGAAACTGCGAAAGTTCGAACTTCAATCGTTGCTTTATTTTTTTTTATACAATGAAGAGCAATAAACAAGTGCACAGTAAACCTGATGGTTTTTTTTTATTGGACCAACAACAAAAATACATTTTACGTACAAAAGTAACATTTCAAGAATATTACAGTGGTAGCACAAGGGCCGGGTGCTTGACTTAAATTTACAGGAGCGGACCGAGTTCGATCCCCGGTGCCAGCACCTCTAAAATTGTTGTTAAGTAGGAAAACATCGTCAGTAAAGATGCATGTCTGAGGACTAAGAATGTTTCGAAGACATGTGAAGTCCGCCAACCTGAATTGAAGCAGCGTAGTGAACTTTACCCGGCTCCAAAACCCTCTCAGAAATGGGAGGAGGCCTGTGCTTATTATAGGCTGTACTTTCACCTTTTTGTACAGGCATACAGTGTTCATTCACAGGTTATACTTAACAAAAACAAGAAGTATTAAAAATTGACGAATATGGATTTTTTTATTGAATATAGTGAGACGAGCAGATCGTTCGCCTGGTGATAAGTGTAACGTCGGTTCATAAGAAATATCGTATTAACCAGATCAATCCATGCGGCTCCACACAGCACTCATCACCCTTAGACACAACTTCTTAAATCTCATATGCCCAGTAGTAGTACACTAGCTATTAGCGCTTCAAAGACCAAAACACAATTTACTTACTGACCGAAGCATCAAGGTCGCAGTCGACAGTGCATGCTTGGACACCAAGCCTGTGGATGCTGGTGTTCAGTACAGTACAGTACTGGTGATGTCTTATGCACCGGCCATGCCAATGTTTCTCCGAGTCACGTCGACGAGTGCCAGAATAAACTTGTGTCTGAGTTAGATAAAATCTCTATATCAGGCCGACTAACTTTAGTCCAATTAAACCTTAAAAAATAGAGGTTTGCGTGTTTACCGCTAAAAATAAACCATTTATATTATCACTTCAAAGTCACATTGGCCTTGCTGTGCTCGTTGTACTCAGCAGAGCGAGACGATTTTCATACCGGCGCGTCACTTGTAATTTTACAAGCAAAGCTAGTTCAGCCTCACACGGAATACTGTTCTCGTCTCTGGGCGAGGGTAACCATGTGCCAGCTCCTTTCATTTGATCGAATCTAACGAAGAGCGACTCCAATCGTCAATGATCAAGTTCTTTCCGATCGGATCGATCTACTGATTTTGCGAAGAGACGTTGCGTGTCTATGCATTTTTTATCGTGGGAAGTGCTGCAATCAGTTGTTCGGATTAATTCATGCTGTTAAGTTTCACCACCACACATTGCGGCGCAACACATAATTTCATCAATATAATCTGGATCGAGCATCGAGCATTTTGTGGAATCTGCTGCTGCCAGCGGTTTTCCGGAGGCAGGCAAAGCACTCAGAATTTCTCTGGTATTGCAGATGTTCATCGGCGGTGGTGATCACTCACCATGAGATGAGGCGCTTGCTCTTTTGCATATTCCTGCTTGACAGCAAATACATAAGAATCCTATTACCAGTAGTACACAATCCTATTGCAATAGTTGCCACATCACGGACTGTTTGTTGATGTCACTCCTGTAAAAGTTACTTGGGCCAATTCGATGTTATTAAACGATAATAACATTTTAAAAATGCGATGTAATTTTAATGAAGTTATACATTTAATAAAACTACTTTTACGGATTTTATCGCGTTAAATTTTTAAACTATTTATAACCCAAAGTTTCGAGTACTTTACAGCACCCATGGTCACGGGGGGACTGAGGTCGCATTCACTCTCTTAGATAGGACAAACTAAAAGATATATAAAAACCCTCGTAAAAGAACACATAGCTGACGTGAAACATTGACGATCTAGGAAGTCTGCAGTATGTGACCATGTTCTAGATCACCTCAATCATTACATCAGATTTGATAGACCACAAATCCTTGCAAAGAACACCGATGTAGGAATCGGTGATTCCTACCAAGGATGATTCGCGAGGCTATTGAAATTAAAAAAAAAACATCCTAATTTCAATACAGAAGATGGTAGGGTATTACCACCGGCTTGGGATCCCATATTTAACAAAATTATATTGAAAACCAAGCATACCACTGCAAGACTTCAAGATACTGTAAGCTCATTTTGCGTAGATCGGACCAAAAATAATAATTAAAAGCTGAAGGCACCCCGGTTTAACTATGACATCGGGACATCTGTCACCTCAGTCCCCCCGTGTCCATGGGTGCTGTAAAGTACTCGAAACTTCGGGTTATAAATAGTTTAAAAATTAAACGAAATAAAATCCGTAAACGTAGTTTTAATAAATGTGTAATATTCGCGTAAATATAAGAAATCATTTTGTGAAGTTATACATTTCAATTGTACTCAAAGTTTTTGTATCACTAGTAGAGACTGAATGAAGTGATAAGAATTGTAACTGTACGTGAATTACGTATATAATCCATTTGCTGAGCGCAAAGTCCTGTTCCGTAGACGGCAACGAGCCAACATTTGGCAATCGTTATCTCGGCGACGCCCAATCCACATAATAAAATATTTACGTCCAGTAAAGTAAATTACTTAATTCAAGTAAAACTCATGTAAAGTAAATTAATATACATTATTTCATAAAATATGTCTAGGGGAATAAAAAGTTGCCGTGTTGTACATTCGAATTATAGGAACGTTAGGCGCAGTTGGTTATCTGTTTCTGTGTTATGGGTCGCGAGTTCGATTCCCGTAGACAACGGGACCAATATTCTATGCAAAAAAATTATCAGTTTGATGTAATGCACACAAAATATAAAATATAATAAATATATGTTTTTTTATATGACAAAGTGGCGAAACGAGCACAACATTCACCTAATTGTAAATGCAGCGTTTGCCCATAACAAATGCTGTGTCACCCAGAACATTTTTGTGTGACACCACACTGCGCCCCTCACCCTGAGACATCAGTTCTTATGTGTTCTTTGTCAAGTGATTACACTAGCTCTCAGTGCCCTTCCAACCGTAACACAGTAATGTTGGCCCACTCCTGCTTCACGGCAGAATAACTGGCCCTGGGGTGGTACCTACCCAGACGGATTCTTGCATAGGAATCCTATCACTAGTTTTTAAGAACAAACAATTGTAAATGGTCTTGTGGAAGATTATAAGTGCGCTCTGTAAAAGACAATAATCTTTCTACCAGTTGCTGTGTTAGGCTTAAGTGAATCTATTAGTGACATAACTTCGTCAGGGTCAGTGCCTCCGAGATCAAAAGAAGATGGAGAATTGTGGTTATCTAGAATAGTATTGGCGCGTGGCGAAATGTTGGCGGTAATTTTTTGTGCGAGGTCCTTCTCAATATTAACAAAGAACTTATTTATTTCGTTACATGACTGAAATAGGGAGTCTGTCTAAATGTTGTGCAGCCCATTGCTTAAATTTGGCGGTACTTGTGATGCATCTAGTAACGACTATCTTTACCCGCTTTTTTATTTGTTAAAAGGTCAAAAGACTCTTTCGACCTTTTTCAAATGTTTCGTACAAAAATTAATGAATATGTTGCGGCGCATCGCCTATCATTTTAAACATAGCAACGTGTTTGCAATTTGCATATCTGTTGGCGTTTTATTTTAATATAAATCTTGTTTGGTAGAGCCGTGGTAGCTCAGGGGCTAGGCGCTCGCTTTAAATTTCATGCCAAATGCAAATTCATTCCGATCATTCATGCCAATGCAAATTTCGTGCCGGCACCACTAAAATTGTTAATTGCAATTTTAAGTGCTGATTTACCACGTGCTCTGCGGTGAATGAAACCTGCATGTCTGAGAAATAAAAATATTTCGAAGACATGTGCAGTCGCAACGCCAACCCGCATTGGAGCAGCGTGGCGGATTCTTCCTAGCTCCAAAACCCTCTCAGAAATGAGAGGAGGCCTGTGCTCAGCAGTGGGACATTTATAGGCTGAAACTTTACTTTTTACTTGTTTGGTAGACTTACGGCGGCGTCGTGTGACGGGGCATCCACTTCCCTTGTAGAGGGCGATGGCTGTCACATGCGTCATACTTGTGAACAGATGCTGTTTGTGGAGGCTACCCTGCTTAAGACTGCAATACACTTATATGTATGTATATTATGTATGATTAAATCTGTCGAAATTTTTTCATAGAGCGTGCTTCGATTATCTGTGACACTATTCTTTATAAATTTGTATATGTTTTATGACTAAGATAAATATAAAACAAATACATAAAATAGGATACCTACGGAGTTTCTTCCGCCCGTTTCTTCTCCGTCTGAGGAACATTACGAAATGGTGGTAGATTGTAAAAAGAATTACGTTTTACAAACGAAATTAATGTTATTTACCTTGAAAAATAAAGAATTTTCTTTTCATTTCATATAGCCTATAGATAGTTTTTCCAGATCTGGATGTCTGT
Source organism: Luehdorfia chinensis (assembly GCA_019845155.1). NCBI lineage: Eukaryota > Metazoa > Arthropoda > Insecta > Lepidoptera > Papilionidae > Luehdorfia > Luehdorfia chinensis. Next base: position 14,839,559 of record JAHVAK010000103.1, read on the forward strand.
GCAAATTAACGAACGCGTGACTTAGTAGTCAGAGTACCATACGCCGCGGGTCCTGGGTTCGAGTCTGGGTCGGTGTAGTACCTCTAAGAGACACTCTGGAGCCAAGATTATAAATAGATCTTATGGCCCTCTATTGCAAAACAAAAATCACCTCTACGTCAGTCACATTTCCCCACAGCAAAATACCATAAGACATTATGCTGTGAAAATATAATAGTTTCAACATTAGTCAAGTTTCTAATTCTTTTCACAGCATAAGCTGCAGAGCTAAGTCTACTTGCTAGTTTAGATATATATTTATATATATATATATATATATATATATATATATATATATATATATATATATATATATATATATATATAAGTGAATCCCTCACAACAAAGCCGTTTTTATTTAATTTGGTATATCACAAACAAAACATTTATTGAAGTTCGGTATAGCCGACCACATAATTTCTTTACCACCCTGTTGATGTCGTTTGCACATCACAAAACAACAAGGTCTGTTTTTGCTTAAAGTATTAATGTGACAGTTAAATACTCCTGTCACCACTGCATGACGTCAGTTTCGTGTAATTTCCTTTATTCCGTGTTTACTATATTATATTTTAACATAGAGCTGTTGCGTCATTTCGTACATATATACCTATCCACATTTATAAAAATCAATGTGTATGTTCTCTGTGGACTGCAAAACGGCTGGACCGATTTTAAAGAAATTAGAAGGCAATCTCCAGATTTGCCCAGCGGGTAATTCTGTAAAGCTTTGTTGCGATCGGATCAACGAAATTTTTTTTTTGCATTTTTGGCAATTTTATGTCATATAATTAGTGCTGCCCGTGTGAAGCCGGAGTGGGTCGCTAGTACATTGATAAAGCACACACCACCGAGTAATCCAGGATACCGTACGAAATATTATTTGTTGTTGCGTTTTGTTCTAATTTAGCGTATTTTTTTATTATTTGTGTCATATAATTAAAAGAAGAATTGAATCAAAAAGTTATTATAGGTAACATTATCGGTAACATCGTATTTACAACCTAAAAAAATATACAAATAGATACATCAGCATAAAAGTTGAAACATTTTCTGATGAATGATAATAGAATATTAATTTAGTAATAAGTATTTCCGCCATTCTCCTCAATGACCGATGCAATCGGCTTCTGAACAAATTGAACAACCAAGTCGCGAACAAATATCCGTACACTGTTTAGACTCCCAAGCCTCTCTGCAATTATGACCCGCTGACCTAATATGCTTTCTCGGACGTTAATAGCTCTCATACCATGAAGAACATGGAGCTTTATTTCTATGCTCACTCTATTTTGTGAAGGGTGCCTCTGCGAACAGCTTCATCGTCCCGTATGCAATGTAATATATTTGCGATTATTATTAAGAAGGAATCTCCTGGTTGTAGGATTCCTATGCAGGAATCCTCCTAGAAGGTACCACTCTAGGGCAAGTTATTCTGCCGTGAAGCAGTATTGTACAAACATCACTGTGTTTCGGTCTGAAGGGCACTGAGAGCTAGTGTAATCACTATGAAATCGTCGTATGAGACTTAGTAATGAGGCGCAGTGTGGTGCCACACAAAAATGTTCTCGGTGACACAGCATTTGTTATGGGCAGACGTTGCACTTATTATCATCAGGTAAACGTTTGCTCGTCACGTCATTTTATCGAATAAAATAACTAGAATTTTTCCTATATCATGATGGTGAAGCCCAACTGAACTCTTTTAAATGACCCCAATTCTCCTTCTTATCTTCAGGATAACTTCAACTCTTGATCGTGAACCTCGTTCCTCTTACGCCCTCAAATTTCGTACTCCAAAGCATAGTAATGCTTGATGATTTAATTAATCTTTCACAGTTCAGGCTATACTTCTCTGGAACGCTCTACCTAATGATGTGAAAAAAACACAGAATAAGCCATCTTTTAAACGACTGGTTCGCCAACATTGTTTGGAGGAAAACAATATCTGACGATATATATTTATATTTTTTTTATTAAATATTTTTTACATGTCTGTATGTATGTATATGAATATATATGTATTAACATATATGAATGTATGTGTATATATATGTTTTGATTTTATTATTGCCAGTTTCGCACCTGCCAGCTATAAATTTTACTTTTCCCAGGGTTGACTGGAAGAGAATGCCACAAGGCATTAAGTCCGTCCGTTGTAACCCCTTAATGTAAGGTGTCTTACAATAAAGTATTAAATAAATAAATAAACTGAACTCAGTAAATTATAAGCGTTTCGCGCTTTCCAATGAACAACAAACAGAAAACGAACACGAGAGCAGGATGTGAATGCATAACAATGCAAAACAATAAACCGCCAATGAACAGCGAATGACTTCGCTGAGGTTAATTTTTGGCCCAACTTGGCAAAACTTCACGCCTATTTAGAGATTAATTAAGCTCCACAATGGTGGAATAACAGCCAGCGGAGGCATTAAGTCCAACTTATACCGACCGTTTAAACAATTGTTTGTGGAATAATGAATTGAGTGTTTTCAATTGAACACTCCATTGTGAGGCGAAGCTTTTCATGTTAGGAATTAGAAGCATCGGGGTGAAGCCATGGTAATACTTAATGTGAGTTCTTTATCTATGTATGTAGTTATGTTTGCCGTATGGTGGCGGCTTAAGAGAATCTACCAACCCATCTCTTCCCGAGGATGTCGTAAAAGTCGACAGAGAGGAAATGAAAAGAGATGGGATTCCAGGAGATGGGCAGCAGCATCTTCCTGGAACATCTTAATAAACTGCGGTAGCTAACCCGCCTGCCAAGCGTGGCAAATACGGCAAAATCCCTCCAAAATGATAGCCACAAATTTTTGTGCCAATCTGTGGGGGGGGGGGGGGGGGCTATGTTCTGCAGTGGACTTAAGGGTTAGCCATCATTTCAGTCTATCACTAGACTGAAATGATGGCTAACCCGTGTGCCAAGCGTAGCAACTATGGTAAAATCGCCCAAAATGAGAGCTACAAATTTTTGTGGCAATCTATGGGGTAGGCCTATGTTTAGCAGTGGACGGGTGATCGGCTGAAATGATGATGATGAAGTTCTTTATGCGGACCGACGGTGTAGTTAGATATTTCTGATAATTTTGTGTTTTTTTTTTATTTTATAAAGTTATGAAACGAGCGAAACGTTCACCTAATGGTAAGTGCAACGTCTGCTCATATAACAAATGCTGTGTCACTCAGAAATTTTCTGGGTGACACAGCATTTGTTAGCTAGGTAGGTACCACCCCAGAGCCATTTATTCTGCCGTGAAGCAGTAGTGTGCAAACATGACTGTGTTTCGGTTTGAAGGGCACTAAGAGCTAGCGTAATCACTGGGCATATGAGACTTAAGAACTGATGTCTCAGGGTGACGGGCGCATTGTGGTGTCACACTGTTCTGGGTGACACAGCATTTGTTATGGGCAGACGTTGCACTTACCATCAGGTGAACGTTTTGCTCGTTCCGTCACTTTCATCAAATAAAAAAAAGTACACCGCTGTCCTGAGCATTCAAGTTAAAAATGATTTTTTCTACATACATACATACAGTCACGCCTCTTTCCCATTGGGGTAGGCAGAGACCACATCTCTCCACTTGCTACGATCCTGACACACATCTTTCGCTTCTTCTACTTTTATTACCGTTTTCATACACGCTCGTCGGTTGCGGATACTCTTAACGTGACCTTTCCTCAAAAGTTCACCGATCTGATCGTGATACGTACGCCTACGCCTCTATCTCGGTGTTAAAAAAGAAGAAAAAACTTAAACTTGACGTGGACAGAGACAAATGTGTGTTTGTCAATCATCATATCATAGACAATTATAAAATTGTGCCTGTATTTTATTGTAGATGATAAATTAATAATTTGTATTAGAATTGTATTTGCTGTAATGATAAGATTATAATGGTATAAAATAAGTTAAAAAAAGAATATCAGTACCTTTTTGCTAGTTTGTTAGTTTAGTTTTAGTTATGTAATGTTTATTTTAGTTTTTAACTTTTTTTTAGTCCATATTTCAACAATTTCGTGTTTCTTTTCTCTTTTTGTTAAAATATTTGATGGCAGCTCGTTTGTTATTCTGATTATGTTGAGTGGGATCGGCCTTTTTGTTGCTGTATTGTTGTGTTTTTTTTTTCAATCGGATCAATATTTCCTGAGATTAAGGCGTTCAAACATACAAGCTCTCAAGCTTTATTGTAGTAGTAAAACAAGATATAAAGAAAGGAAAGCAAAGTAACAAATTTAACAGGCGCCCACTGCTAGGTTTTTTAGTGTTGCCAGTGCCGACAATTGAACTCAGGCTTCTTGCAATCCTTAGTAAATTATACGTGCAATGAGCGGCAATAGCCTAATGGCTTTTTTTTATTGGATTAAGTGATGGAACAAGTAAAACGTTCACCTGATGGTAAGTGCAACGTCTACCCATAACAAATGCTGTGTCACCCAGAAAATTTCTATGTGACACCACAATGTGCCCATCACCCTGAGACAAAGTTCTAAGTCTCATATGCCCAGTGATTACGCTAGCTCACAGTGCCCTTCAAACCGAAACACAGTAATGTTTGCACACTACTACTTCACGGCAGAACAACTGGCCCTGGGGCGGTACCTACCTAGAGGGATTCCTGCAAAGGGTACGGACTGCGAAGCATGATGTCGCAGGATCGAGCCCGCCATTCAGCTATTGTCGTAAACCATCTTCCAGCACAAGCTTTTACGCTTAGTTTGACTAGTGAACATGAATATTCATATGTTATATGTTAGTATAGGATTGGTAGTATTCTTATAAAAAAATTGATTTATAATAGATGTTTATTTGGGTTTCTTCGTGAGTGAATTGTCAACAATTTGTGTTTTTGCGTAATTGTTGAAATGTACCGGATGGCATAGAATTTGTTATGGACAGACGTTGCGTTTACCATCAAAAAAAAAATGTTACATGTCCATTTTTTTACATTTTTAATTGTTTTTTTTTGCCTAATAAAAAATAAATAAATGGGTTATACAGCCAGTAACTACCGGCAATATTTCTGTACCGCGTAAAGATTATGCAATACATGTTGTTTGTACTGCGTAGTCGTATGTGTTACATAACTTTTACGCGCAGTTTAGAATTAAGTAACGGCTATGGCAATGGAATAATTGCATAGTTTAAATGTCTCTTATTAACTTTATCAAAACTATTACGCAAAGAAGTCAACAACAAGTGGACTAGAGACTCAAGTTTTATGAGTGGTGGGATTCCTATACCAGAGTCCATATTGGATGTTGTAAAACATCTGTAATTCGGTTTGAAGGGAACTTCAGCTTGTGTAATTACATTAGCAGATTCACTGGTGGTAGGATTCATATGCAGGAATCCGTCTAGGTAGGTACCACCCCAGGGCCAGTTATTCTGCCGTGAAGCAGTAGCGTGCAAGCATTACTGTGTTTCGGTTAGAAGGGCACTGAGAGCTAGTGTTATCACTGGGCATTTGAGACTTAAGAACTGATGTCTCAGGGTGACGGGCGCAGTGTGTTGTCACACAGAAATATTCTGGGCGACACAGCATTTGTTGTGGGCGGACGTTGCACTTACCATCAGGTGAACGTTTTGCTCGTTTCGTCACTTTATACAATAAAAAAAAAACTACAATTACAATCATATACGTAACTTAAGAAACGATTACCCAAGGTCGATGAGGCAAGGCTAAAGGTGCAATCGCAATTGCTGATTGCTATTTGCCATCAGGTGAATGACTCGTCGTCTCGGCACTTGCTTCAAAGTCCAAGAACAAGTCATTCGTCCGATAAAGAAACATAATGTATTAATGTATTACACGAAAGTTCTTTATCTTTATAAAATAAATGAACGTGTCTTTCGTAAATAATTTATCAAAAAATAATGTTTATTTTTTTTAAAGTAACTGTCTTCTTCTTCATATGAATTATAAAATTCGACACTGTTGGCAATTGCAGCGTTGTTTATAAGTATATCTAGTCCACCACATTGCTGTTCTATGTAGTCTCCAAATCTTATCACACTGTCTCTGTCAATAACATCGAGCTGGTGGTATTTTGGGTTCGTCATCATCATCATTTCGGCCTATCACTAGTCCACTGCTGAACATAGGCCTCCCCCACCGATTGCCACAAAATATTTGGCTCTCACTTTGGGAGGATTTTGCCATAGTTGCCATGCTCCTGGTTTTTAATTTCCCTCTGTCGACTTATACGACACGCACGGGATGACATGGGGTGGTAGATTTTCTTAAGCCGCTACCAAACAGCAATTTTGGGTTCAGTGCTAGTTTATTCAACTCAGAAACTGCAGCCTTACCTCTAACCCCATCTCTTGAAGCCTAACTTCAACTATACGATCCCATCAATAATCTTTTAATACTAAACAGACAATTCTAAAAACTATGCCTTTATTCGAAACAGTAACAACAGCGATATTCTCAAACATATCTTCTGTGAAGTGCTTTGACAGCCGCGAGACAAAGTTTATCTACGCAAAAGATAACACTATAGATAGTGTGTACAGGCAAATTATTTATCATACTTATATTTCATTTAAGCGCCGTACATTCGTTTCTAGAACATCACAATACGACATCTTTTAAAAGTATCACATGCACAACATGCAACGAACATGTTTTTTTTTTGTTAGGAGGCCTTAAAAAACAGTTCTCATGTGTATTTTATACATATCAGAACTGTTACACTGTACCTGTATTTTATACTGAAGTAAAATTAATTAATCCTCCCACATTCCCTTGAATACGGTCGAAGTTCCTTGTCCTTGTTCTTGTGTCTTGTTCCTTGTTCACGCGTGAACCGAAACGCCGGCGCAGCGTACTACGCCCGAGACGACGACCTCCACTTAAAAGTATTTTTTTTAATTCGGTGCCACGTATTAAAGTAAACGTGTCAACTATTCAATTTCAGATTAGTGCACAGACTAAAAATCTGGTTATTACGAATGATTAATTGATTAGTGACAGAGATACAGAAACTTTTTTCTTTTTATTTTTTGTTATCTGTTTACACTGCATTTGTGTTTAATATTTTATAACTTTGTTTAGATGTAAGTATTTCAGATCTTTTTTTTGTAATTTTGCGCATGCATTTTTATCTATTTTATTTATATAATGCATGTGCATGTGTATGTGTATTTATATGTATATGTATATATATATATATATATGTGTGTGTGTGTGTACAGGTGCGCATATTTATATATTTTACAATATACTAAGTCGTTTAATAATATGTCCGGAAACTGCTCGGTAAACCTGAGGCATCGACAGAATAACAGCGCTGTGGCAACTCTGCCATAGCATTATGCTGAGTCGACAGCCTTTTCGTTGCTACAGCCCAACGTACGTTTGTAAATGTAATACGGCGTATCTTATTGTTTACTTATTTTTTGAATTGTTAATGTATGTTGTGTTGTAATATTGAATAAAGTTTTTTCTTTCATTCTTTCTTTCACTTGACCTCAATAATCCGCCGCGCAAGCACTCGCTACCAACGGGCATCTCAAAATTATTATATAATATAGTTACAGTCCCCTTGCTACTTTCATTTCCTGCCCTAGGATCCAACAACGAGGATAGCTGCCACATGCGTCGTACTTGTGAACAGGTGCTGTTGGTGGAGGCTGGTCTGCTCGAGTTTGCAATGCATTTATTCATTCGTTATTGCATCTTGCCTAACACTTTGTCATGGAGCGTGCTTTGGTTTTCTATGAGACTGTACTTTGTTAATTCTGCACAAATAAAAGTTGTCACTACTATACGTTAGTCGCCTCTTACGACGACGCGGTAGGAAAGAGGTAAGTGTTATTCTACTCTGGTCACCTATCGGCTATCGGCTAATAAACGTGAAATATGATAAAATACACTGGCTTTCTCTCATTTTAAAGGGAGTTTGGAGACGGTTAGAGTGCTATTGGATTTGGTATATCACCGAAACACAATTTTAAACATAGCTACAAAAAACTGTGTATTAAAAAAAAAGATGTATTTCTTAAGCATTACAATGATAAAAATAATCACACATATTTATTAATATACATATATTATTATTCTGCTTGCAGAGTTGATGTCTTTGAAATTAACGAAGGATTCCTTAATGCATGCGAAATAAAAAGTAGCTTAGATTGCTCTCTGAAAATGCCTGCTTACCATTGAAAGTCCGTAAAATCTATTTAGCCGTTTTAGAAATTAGCCCGGACAAACAAACAGATAGACAGACAGACAAAATTATTAAAAATGCGTGTTTGAGTTTTAGTATCCTGCATTCTCTATGCAATTTTTAAATAAGCTGAAAATACTTTGAATTTAAAAGAGACTTTATTTCTTACGCATTACAATGTTAAACATAATCGGGCATACTATAAATACAATGAGTCAAACATACTATGTTTGCAGAGTTGAAGTCTTGAAATAGTAATCTGCATTGTAATCATACCAATCCAAAACTTTTCCGTCGTACCAAATGTAAGCCCCCTTCAAGGACTCAGGAGCGTCGAGGACGATGTACAACGGAGTCTCAGCCGCTTCATCCGCGCTATAAAATCCAGCCCCGAGGGTCATGTCTGTACGGACTAAGCCCGGATGCATTGAGTTAACAGAAATGTTTTTCTCTTCAAGCTCTTTCTGTTGCAATATCGTTGCGGCGCTAAGAGCTACTTTCGCAACTCTATACGCAGCGAATGTTCCCTCATCTGCGATGTCTTCTCTCTTGAATGTTCCATTTTTGCAACTCTCGAGAAACCATTCAACGAATTCATTGATGTCATCCATTGTCAGATTCTTACTCGACAATCTGTTAATCCAATAATCGTTTCTCACATTCGAAAGATGCCCGCAGTCACTTGAAATGTTTAAGATTCGACCGTTATTTCTCACCAAGGGGAAGATAAATTCTTGCATCAAAAGGATGCTTTTATAATTGATTTCTACTATCCTCTTATTTTCCTCATAGGAGTTGTAAAGGTCGACACTATTCGCAACAGCAGCGTTGTTTATAAGAATGTCTATGCCTCCGTGTTTCTGTTTTATATGGTCTCTGAATCGTATAACACTCTCCTTGTCCGCGACATCAAGCTGGTGGTATTCTGGACGCAGACCAAGTTTGTTTAATTCAGCAACGGCAGCCGTCCCTCTGCTTTCGTCTCTTGAAGTTAAGTACACGACGCCATCGAATCTCTTACAGAGTCCTTTGACGATACAGAAACCGATTCCCTTGTTCGAGCCAGTAACAACAGCCACTTTAGTCGACATGTCTGCACTGCACTTCTAACAAATGACAACTGGCTTACAAATTCGAGAACTGATACATAAATTCACTTTTCCGTGATTTTTATATTTTGCGACCGTGGCGATAAACGGTGGGGGGCGTACCAACTTAACGATAACATTTTGTTTAACATTCATTAGTTTACAATAAATATATTTAACGTATTGATTTACAACATTGGTAATGACTAGGCGAAATTGTAAATATTTTTTCTGATTGTAATTACATATACTTTTTTATATTAAATTTTATAAAATTCTTGCCGATTATAGGCAAATTTTAAAATAAATTCTATACATCTAAGATGACATGAACAGGCACGCTGTCACATGGCAATTTTGGGTTCAGTCCTAGTTCATTCAACTCGGCAACTGCAGCTTTACCTCTAACCTCGTCTCTTGAAGTCTAACTTCAACTATACGGTCCCATCAAATCTCTTGCAATACTAATCAGACAATTCTAAAACCTATGCCTTTGTTCGAACCAGTCACAACAGCGACTTTCTCAAACATATCTTCTGTGAAGTGTGAACACATGACTTAAATTTTTAAATAAATTAATAGCCGCGCGTCAAAGTTTATCTTCGCAAAAGATAACAATGAACATAACACTGTAGGTGGTTTGTTCAAGCAAATCATTTATCATACTTATATTTCAGCCAAGCGCCGCACTATCGCTTCTAGAATATCACAATACTGCATCTATTAAAAGTAACACGTTAACAACATGCAAAAAACATGCTTTTTGGTATGCCTTAAAAAACTTTCGACCGCGTGGCGTAGTGGTTAGCGTACCTGACTTCTGCGCCACCGGTCCTGGGTTCGATTCCCAGTCGGAGGTAACATTTGTGCAAAAACACAAATTGTTGCTTTTCGGGTCTGGTTGTGTTGTGCATGTGAAATGTATGTTTGTAAAACGCACCCACGATACAGGAGAAAATCCTACGGTGGGGCTTCGTTTTTTTTTTAAAAAAAAATGTATTTTATACATGTGAGGTACAGCTAAAGTAAATTAATTCCTCCTCCCATATTCCCTTGAACATGGTCGAGACGGGCGATGGATGCTACATGCGTGATACTTGTGAACAAGTGCTCTTGGTGGAGGCTGGTCTGCATGAGTTTGCAATGCACTTATTCATTTGTTATTATATCTTGTCTTACACTTTGTCATGGAACGTGCTTTGGTTTTCTATGAAGCTGTACTTTGTAAATTTATTTGTAATGTACTTTTGACAAAGATAAAAAAAATAACAAAGTAGAGAATACCTACGGAGTTTCTTTCGCCCGTTTCTTCTCCGTCAGAGGAACCAAATTACGAAACGGTGGTAGATTTTAAACGAAAGACGTTTGACAAACGAAATTTACATTTCTTACTTTGAAGAATAAATAATTTTCATTTCATTTCCATTTCATGTGTGAGTGAGTGAATTTACATAAAGGTTTAAATAATGGTTGTCCCTACTATACGTTAGTTGTCTGTTTTGACACCGCGGTAGGAATGAGGTAAGTGTTATTCTACTATGGACACTTATGGGCTAATAAACGTATAGTAAAATAAAATACACTGGCTTTCTCTCATTTTAAAGGTATTTTGGAGCCGGTTAGAGTGCTGATAGATTTGGTATTATCTTCGAAAACCTATTTTAAACATAGCTACAAAAACAGTGTATAAAAAAAATATTTCAAAAGCATTACAATGATAAAAATAACCACACATATTTTCAAATCAATGATTGAAACGCACTGTGCTTGCAGAGTTGTTGTCTTTGAAATTTACAAAGGAATTCTTAATGCTTCCGAAATAAAAAGTTGCTTAGCTTAGTCTCCGAAAATTCCTCTACTTACCATTGAAAGTCCGTCAAAATAAATAGATTTTAATTAGAAATTAGACCGGACAAACAAACAGACAGACAGACAAAATTATTAAAAATGTGTGTTTGAGTTTTAGTATCCCGCATTCTCTATGGAATTTTTAAATAAGCTAAAAAAAATTTGGAATTTAAAAGGAACTTTATTTCTTACGCATTACAACGTTAAACACAATCGGGCACACTATAAATACAATGATTCAAACATACTATGTTCGCAGAGTTGAAGTCTTGAAATAGTAATCTGCATTGTAATCATACCAATCCAAAACTTTTCCGTCGTACCAAATGTAAGCTCCCTTCAAAGACTCAGGAGCGTCGAGGACGATGTACAACGGAGTCTCAGCCGCTTCATCCGCGCTATAAAATCCAGCCCCGAGGGTCATGTCTGTACGGACTAAGCCCGGATGCATTGAGTTAACAGAAATGTTTTTCTCTTTAAGTTCTTTTTGTTGCAATATCGTTGCGGCGCTAAGAGCTACTTTCGCAACTCTATATGCGGCGGCTGTCCCCTCATCTGCGATGTCTTCTCTCTTGAATGTTCCATTTTTGCTACTCTCGAGAAAACATTCAACGAATTCATTGATGTCATCCATTGTCAGATTTTTACTCGACAATCTGTTAATCCAATAATCGTTTCTCACATTTGAAAGATGCCCACAGTTACTTGAAATATTTAAGATTCTACCGTTATTTCTCACCAAGGGGAAGATCAATTCTTGCATCAAAAGGATGCTTTTATAATTGATTTCTACTGTCTTCTTATTTTCCTCATAAGAGTTGTAAAAGTCGACACTATTCCCAACAGCAGCGTTGTTTATAAGAATGTCTATGCCTCCGTGTTTCTGGTTTATATGGTCTCTGAATCGTATAACACTGTCCTTGTCCGCGACATCAAGCTGGTGGTATTCTGGACGCAAACCAAGTTTGTTTAATTCAGCAGCGGCAGCCTTCCCTCTGCCTTCGTCTCTTGAAGTTAAGTACACGACGCCATCGAATCTCTCACAGAGTCCTTTAACGATACAAAAACCGATTCCCTTGTTCGAGCCAGTAACAACAGCCACTTTAGTCGACATGTCTGCACTGCACTTCTAACAAATGACAACTGGCATATAAATTCGAGAACTGATACATAAATTCACTTTTCCGCGAGTTTTGTATTTTGCAATCGTGGCGATAAACGGTTGGGGAGCGTACCAACTTAACGATAACATTTTGTTTAACATTCATTAGTAGTTTACAATAAATATATTTAACGTATGAATGTACATCATTAGTAATAGACTAGGCGAAATTGTAAATATTTCTTCTGATTGTAGTTATAAATACATTTTTATATCAAATTTTATGAAATTCTTACCGACCATTCACGTTATTTTCAAATAAATTTCAGATCTTATCACCTTTATAAATATATTTTTATATCTTACGAATAGATAGTATTGTACTCGTAGATAATATATCCTTTCAACTAATTATCAACATAGCATTCAACTAATCTGTAACATATGCATCATTATAATATAGTAATACTAAATATTACAGATCATTAAACCTGCGTAGGACTTTACAAAGTGCATACTCTATAAAACAAAATTAGTCCTAGACCAGATATTTACGATCCGTAAAAATTTTATTATAGTTTGTATACATCTAAGATGACATGAGCAGGGGCTAAATGATAAACTAGTGCGTTATGGGTCGCGGGTTCGATTCCTCACGCGACAAAAATTTGAATGGTCTTCTAGTTGGTACGGGTCTAGGTTTTTGTGTACTGGAAATTTATGGATACAGGAGATGTTCTAGGTGACATTTTTTTAGGACATCATAAACTCTCTCTCACTCCCGAAGATATAAGAAGAGCTAGAGCTTGTCTAAATTTTTTGCTCGATAATTTTAAACAGATTGAAAAAGATATGGTCAAGGAAGAAATACAATCCTTTGAAAGCACGATAGAATCGACTGAAAGGGCTACAAGATTTTTAAACGACGAATACGACAAAATTAAGAAGAATGAAGATATCCATATACAAAATTTACCTGAAATCCGCAAAGAATACTATAACATGGTCGATACCACCCGAGACGTCGCAGCGCAATCTATGGAACAGCAAAATCGTTCCGAAAAGAATGAAAATCTGTTTACCATAGTCACGCAACTCGCCAAAACTGTATCGTTTGATCTCAAAGAAGCTGACATTCATATGTGCACACGCGTGGCTAAAATGGACTTAAAGAGCGCACGACAATGGTCTATTGTAGTCAAGTTTGCTTCACCTCGTTTCAGAGACACTTTTTTGGCTGAGATAATAACATTTAATAAGACTAATTCGAAAGCCAAAATCAATACGAGTCATATTAGTATAGCAGGTAAAACGCCAGTATTCGTAATAGAGTATCTTTCTCCATTAAACAAAAAAGTACAAGCTGCTGTTCGCCTTAAGGCCAAAGAGAAAGACTACAAGTTCGTGTGGGTCAAGCAGGGAAAGATCTTCATCCGAAAGACAGACACGTCGCCATATATATACATAAGAGATATTAGTTGTTTGGAGAATTTAGACTAGGTTGTCCGATGTAATCACTGTATATTACCAGAACGTCCGCGGGATTCGCACTAAAACACATGATCTTTTCTGCAATGCTCTTTGCGCTGATCATCAAATAATCATTATAACAGAAACTTGGTTAAATGACTCCATTAAAAATTCTGAAATTTTCGACAATCGTTATACTATTTACAGACGTGATCGCAAAAGCTCCTGATTTCATACTTCAAAAGAAGGTGGTGGTGTGTTGGTACCCGTCTCTAACAAGCTTAGACACTTTAACAAGCTTAAGCTAACACGCTCAATTATTATGATAGTGAATGAGAAGATTAATAGGTAAATGTAGAAAACGCATTTTTAAAAATAACGCTGTGTGCAGTCTATCTGCCTCTCCCAGTGAATCACACTATTTTGAAACATTTTACAGATAACTTTTATAGAGTTTCTGAAAATTTAGAAAATGTATGCCTCTTAGGTGATTTTAATTTAAGCAATATCGACTGGACATGTAGACCAACTCACTGTACTTCCAACTTAGGTCAGACATTAATCGATTTTTCCTCTCTTAACGCATTAAAAAAATATAATAATATTAAAAATATTAAAAGTATTAGAGATAAGGTTCTTGATATTGTTTAGAGCAATATAGAAGAGGTCGAAGTATTATATTCAGTTCATAACTTAGTCCGAGTAGACCATTACCATCCACCACTGGATATAAATTTGACTTTCGTTGGTCAAGAGAAGCTTAAAATTAACTTATCGCAAACGACATACAATTTCTTTAAAGCAGATTATAATGTCATTAGGAGTGCACTGAAAAATAAAAACAGGTCTCGTGAATTTGCTGACTGTAATGATGTTATTGAGATGATTAATGTATTTTATGACCTACTTAATAAAATTATAGAAAAGTATATCCCGAAATCGAAGCCACGCAATTTGAAATATCCGCACTGGTTTAACAAAGGCCTCATAAGAACAATTCGAGAAAAGACGACTGTTCTACGAAAATATAAAATTTACAAAAACCCGCTCGATAAAATTTCGCTGGAATTATTGAGCAAACGTTGCAAAATTAACACTAAATTTTGTTATCAACAATATATTTCAAAAATTGAAACTAGTATAGGCAATGATCCCAGATATTTTTGGTCTTACATTAAAAATAAGCGAAATTTTAAAGGTCAATATCCATCAACTATGAACTATAAAGACAAAACTTGTTCTGGTGGGTCGAACATGTGTGACCTTTTCGCCACTCATTTTTCGTCGGTTTACACTACTCATCCCAGTTCAGCGGTGAGCAATAATGATTCTGATACGTGCGCTTCAAATTCTTTTGGTTCCTTATATATTCTACAAAAACTGTATACAAATATTTAAAAAGACTTGATAGACATAAAAGAGTAGGCCACGATGGAATTCATCCATTCTTTATAATTGAATGTTCTTATTACCTTCGCGAGCCCTTAACCACAATTTTTAGCGAATCTTTGCAATCAGGTGTATTTCCAGAAACATGGAAAATTGCAAAAGTTGTTCCAATATTTAAAGACGGCGATACCAAAAATGTTACTAATTATCGACCCATATCTATATTGTCAGTTTTCTCTAAGGTATTTGAAGCCGTAGTCCACTCCTATTTATATAGCTATTTTAAACCCTACCTCGTCGAAAACCAGCACGGATTTGTTAAAAATCGCTCAACAGCAACAAATTTAGTGTCTTATGTTGGTTACATTACAAGAAAAGTCGACGCTCAACTTCAAGTGGATGCAATTTACACAGACTTTGCTAAGGCGTTCGACAAAGTCTGTCATCAAACTCTATTGCGTAAATTATGCAATAATGGAATTTGTGGGTCTTTGTTAAATTGTTTTGAGTCATATTTGCGATATCGAAATAACTATGTTGTCTTGAATGGTTATAGGTCAGTTGATTATTTAGCTAGTTCGGGTGTTCCGCAAGGCTCCCACCTTGGGCCATGGTTTTGTAATGTTTTTGTTAATGCCAGATCATTAATAAAAACATTAATAAACACATAAAAAATAGTAAGGTTTTCTTATTTGCAGACGACTTAAAGTTAGCTAGGGTAATTAATTCTTCGGAAGACTCGCAATTCTTACAATATGATATCGATAGTCTGGCAGAATGGTGTAGCAATAATAATATGCAGTTAAATTGCAATAAATTTTCTCAAATCTCTTTCACGCGTAAACGGTTACCATATAAAGTAAAGTATAAAATAAATGACGTATTTCTACCGGCTGTTAATCTTATTAAGGATTTGGGCATTTAGATAGATTCCAAATTGACATTCATTCCACAAATAAACTGCATGATAGAGAAAGCCTCAAAAACATTAGGCTTTATAATAACAAATAGTAAAATCTTTAAAAACATTGCAACAAAAAAAATATTATTTAGATTTAGAATATGGAAGCGTAATTTGGTCACCACAGTAAAAGGTACATCAGACTCGTATAGAAAGAATACAAAAACGTTTTTGAGACATCTTTCTTATTGTTGTAAGCACGACAAGAAACTTTCGTGATATGCTGAGAAATTGAATTACTTCAGCGTTGACAGCTTGCTAACCCGAATGCACTACCTTGATATGGCATTGTTTTATAAAATAGTACACGGAACCATTGACTGTACCGAGCTTCTACGAAAAATAAAATTCAAAGTTCCTCGACGATATCCTCGTAAATCCGGGCCTTGATTGTTTTACTAACTACCTTCCAAATCTTATCTAGGGCATAACAGTACTACTTCTAGAATGTCCCGCTAGCTCAATTTAATGTCGTTTTCTGTGACTCCCTGCCTTCTTTCAAGTAAAACAATATTACGTAATCTGCGAGATGAGTTTTTTTTATTGTATAAAGTGACGACACGAGCAAAACGTTCACCTGATGGTAAGTGCAACATCTGCCCATAACAAATGTTATGTCACCCAGAACAGTGTGACACCACAATGCGCCAGTCACCCTGAGACATCAGTTCTTAAGTCTCATATGCCCAGTGATTACGCTAGCTCACAGTGCCCTTCAAACCGAAACACAGTAATGTTTGCACACCACTGCTTCACGGCAGAATAACTGGCACTGGGGTGGTACCTACCTAGACGGATTCCTGCATAGGAATCCTACCACCAGCAAATAAGTAATACAAAGTATATTCGTAATATTAAAAAATAATTTGTCTGACTTTTAATTGTGATTTCTTTTTGGTATTTACGTTTTCATTGTTCTTTTAGACTATATTATTATTACTGTTTTTTGTACCACTCTTTTTATTTAGTTTTTCATTTATATTTCAATTTAGGCAAAAAAATTATTTAAGTTAGTTATTATACTCTTTTATATAAGCATTTTGTGGCTGCCATAAGTAGGTTTTACTTTTAAATTTTTGTTCATAAATGTTAAAAAATGTAATTATTGAATGTTCTGTTGTAATAACCTCTAGCTGTCCTTAAATAAATATAAAAATAAATAAATACTCTTTTAAAATATATAAAAATTATGTTTGTTGTATGTCAAATTTCAGAAAGACTTTTATTACTAATTAAGTTATTAATATCCGATAGCTATCCGGCAGTGTAGAATATTACCAACCTTATCGAAGTGTCTTAAGAGGCGACTAAGGTATTGTACGGACAGCATTTATGCGTGCTAATAATACCATAACATGCAATCCTGTTACTATACTGCTTATGATAATTCAACAGGAAGTGACAAGTTTTTTTTATCTCGCACTAAAATGGCGGCAACGGCGTTCGTCACCCGTCACGTTTCGTTTTTCATGAGGGCGAAAAGTGGGCTACGAGTGCCGTCTCCCTACCTCTTTAATGGAAAAAAGAAGAAAGAAAAAAAATATTTTTTCAAGGCAGAACATGCAGCACAGTGATTAAAAAACATAATATAATATTTTCATAATCATTATTATTATCATTTCATCTTATTACCAATCCTCCAATGAACATAAGCACTATAGTTTTAGAAATAAGCCCGGACAAATAGACAGACAGACAGACAGACAAAATCATTAAAATGGTATGTACTTTGGTACCCTGCATTCCCAATGAAATAAAGAAACCAGAATGCAATTTATAAAAAGACTACAAAAACTTTGAATTTACAAAAGGAACTTTATTTGTTATGCATTGCAATGATAAACATAATCGGTCATACTATAAATACAATGATTCAAACATACTATGTTCGCAGAGTTGAAGTCTTGAAATAGTAATCTGCATTGTAATCATACCAATCCAAAACTTTTCCGTCATACCAAATGTAAGCCCCCTTCAAGGACTCAGGAGCGTCGAGGACGATGTACAACGGAGTCTCAGCCGCTTCATCCGCGCTATAAAATCCAGCCCCGAGGGTCATGTCTGTACGGACTAAGCCCGGATGCATTGAATTAACAGAAATGTTTTTCTCTTCAAGTTCTTTCTGTTGCAATATCGTTGCGGCGCTAAGAGCTACTTTCGCAACTCTATACGCAGCGACTGTTCCCTCATCTGCGATGTCTTCTCTCTTGAATGTTCCCTTTTTGCAACTCTCGAGAAACCATTCAACGAATTCATTGATGTCATCCATTGTCAGATTCTTACTCGACAATCTGTTAATCCAATAATCGTTTCTCACATTCGAAAGATGCCCGCAGTCACTTGAAATGTTTAAGATTCTACCGTTATTTCTCACCAAGGGGAAGATAAATTCTTGCATCAAAAGGATGCTTTTATAATTGATTTCTACTATCCTCTTATTTTCCTCATAGGAGTTGTAAAGGTCGACACTATTCGCAACAGCAGCGTTGTTTATAAGAATGTCTATGCCTCCGTGTTTCTGTTTTATATGATCTCTAAATCGTATAACACTGTCCTTGTCCGCGACATCAAGCTGGTGGTATTCTGGACGCAGACCAAGTTTGTTTAATTCAGCAACGGCAGCCTTCCCTCTGCCTTCGTCTCTTGAAGTCAAGTACACGACGCCATCGAATCTCTTACAGAGTCCTTTGACGATACAAAAACCGATTCCCTTGTTCGAGCCAGTAACAACAGCCACTTTAGTCGACATGTCTGCACTGAACTTCTAACAAATGACAACTGGCTTACAAATTCGAGAACTTTTACATAAATTTTCTATTCCGTGAGTTTTATATTTTACAACCGCGGCGATAAACGTTGGGGAGCGTGCCAACTTAACGATTATATTTTGTTTAACATTCATTAGTTAACAATACATATATTTGACGTATTGATCCACAACATTAGTAATGACTAGGCGAAATTGTAAATATTTCTTCTGATTGTAGTTATAAATACATTTTAATATCAAATTTTATAAAATTCTTACCGACCATTCACGTTATTTTCAAAGATATTTTAGATCTTATCACCTTTAAAATATATTTATATGTCTTACAAATAGATAGTAGTATAGATAGTATATCTTTTCAACTAATTATAAACATAGCATTTACCTTGTAACATATGCAATATTATAATACTCGTATAGTAGAAGAACTTGACAAAGTGCACATTCCGACGTAAGGTGTAACGAAACAAAATAAGTCCTAGACCTGCTATTTACGATCCGTGCAAATTTTATAATACTTTGTATACGTCTAAGATGACATGAGCAGGGTCCAAGTGATAAACTTGTGCGTTATGGGTCGCGGGTTCGACTCCTCACGCACAAAAATTAGAATGGTCTTCTAGTTGTTTCGGGTCTAGGTGTTTGTGTTAACTGGAAATTTATGTATACTAAAATTTATGGATACAGGAGAAGTTGTAAGTGACATTTTTTTTCACGACAAAATAAATATTTATTAATTTTCCGTTCGGACAGATTGAAAGATTTTTTTAATCAGCTGATTTATTTTTGTTCTTATTTTACTAACAGAATAAGCGCTCATGGTTTCATGGGTCAATAACATGTCTACTGAGTCAGTGGTACAGAGTTCTCAGCAGAAGCCAAAGTTTGTCCAATAAACAGAGGTTGTTGTCCTCTCCTAAACACGATTATTTTCAGAGTCCTTTTAGGTCACTGTGATTAATGGTTTAATTGAAAATACAACAATTTTTATGCTCATGCATATATGCATATATATATATATTGATATTAGCGATTTACCACGCGTTATCTCCGAAACTATAAGACGGTAAATTTGGCATACACTGGCGGTACCACCGCAAGACCAGTTATTTGACGTGAAACAATAGTGTGCAAACATTACTGGGTTTCGGTCTGAAGAGCACTGAGAGGTTACAATAGTTCATCAATGGCCATATGAGACTTATGAACCGATTTCTCAGGGTGACGGTCGCAGTGTGCCACACAGAAATCTTTTGCAATTACCATCAGAAGAACGTTCTGCTCGTCTTGTCTCTTTTGCCGTTCTGGTCGATTATCTACAACGGCAACAACTACCGAGTGTTGGCGGAAGTTATACGCGCCAGTATACGCGCAAATAATAGTACCCACTCGTCCCAATATACATGTACCCGAAGTAACGCTCAGGCGATAAGGCTAGGATGTAGTGACAGAGAAATAATTACAATCTTTGTGCTCTTGCACTAATGTCGGCAGGGATCCGAACCTATGGCCCACGACGTAATAGTCAGGGCAACACGGATTTAAGGACACTGTTACCTGGGCACAATTAGTGGGCAATAAAAATATAGAGGTAAAACATATTACGTTAAAAAACAAAAGCAATGCAAAATGCAAATACATACAATCACGACTTCTTTCCATATATACCGAGACCACATCTGTACACACAGTTTTCTACTGGTGGCAGGAATCCGTCTAGGTAGGTACCACCGCAGGTCCAGTTATTCAGCCGTGAAGCGGTAGAGTGTGTAGACATTACTGTGTTTCGGTGTGAAGGGCGCTTAGAGCTAGTGTAATCACTGGGCAGATGAGACTTAAGAACTGATGTCTCAAGGTGACGGGCGCAGTGTGGTGCCACTCGTTGTTCTGGGTGACACAGCATTTGTTATGGGCAGACGTTGCACTTACCATCAGGTGAACGTTTTGCTCGTTTCGTCACTTTATACAATAAAAAAACGCAAATTTGTTTATCTGCGTTTATAATTACCAGTGACTAAATGAGTCCAAAGAGATTAAATTAATACGATTAATAACGACAATGTGTAAAAATAGTGTATTAATACAGTCATCATACAGTCACGCCTTTTCCCGTATAAGGGGTGGGCAGAGGGACTCGTAGCCCACTTTTCGAAAGTACGGTTGGCGGACCACGTCGCCGCCGGGGCGGGGAAAATTCTTACTCCCCATTGCATATTATGGCAGGGGTACTATTCTTGTCTACCAGACACTTTTTCCCATATAAGTGGTAGGCAGAGACTGCAACCGAACTGCCCACTTTTCGCTCTCGTGGGAAACGAGACGTTACGGATGGCGGACCACGTCGCTGCCGTTTTAGTACGAGTGAAAAAAAAAACTTGTCACTCCCCGTTGCATTCTAACAAGCAGTACAGTGACAGCACTGCACATTATGATGTTATTCTGCACGAATAAAGGCTGTCCGTACAATATCTTAGTCGCCTCTTACGACACCTCGGCAGGAAAAAGGTAAGTGCCATCCTATCGGTTTTATATATTCTACGAGTATAACACTGAAACTTATTAATTTACATTGTTTCTAATTCATATTGATTACATTGTTTTGGTGAAACATGGATTGTGGCAGTCATCTGCTTTTGCAGTGAGTGCCCAGTCTCTGACTAACCCTTATGGGATACAGTCGTGATCTTATGTATTGATTACAATTTATTGATAATCCAATCACAGGAACAGGAATGATGCTCAAAAAACTTAAACGGCCTTACTGATAAACGTTGTATAGCGGGTGAATAGTTACAGATCGATTTCTCTCTTTCTGTCATCAGTAATTTGACATTTGAAAGAAGAAGATGCATTGTGTAACTATGTAATCGCTATACAACGTTTATTAGGAAGGTGGTTAGTGTTGAAGTGTGGTCGGCTAGACTCCGATATACTCTCATATTATATAACTAGCTGCGCCCCGCGGTTTCACGTAAAAAGCCGACCCCGAAAGATGAAATACATGTATACATCCCTATTTGAATCGGATTTTGTGGTTTTTGCGCGGAATCCTAATTATTTTTCTAAAATTAAAGTAGCATAAGTTACCCCTTATAATATCAGCTACCGGTCAGTGAAAATCCGGTCAAAATCGGTCTGGCCGTTGCGGAGATTATCCGGAACGGACAGGCAGACCGACAGACAAAAATTGTAAAAATTCTTTTTTTCGTACAAGTGCCGTATATTCTTTTATAAGCATTGATTAAAAACCTGTTATTTTTTTTATTACAAACAGACACTTAAATTTTACATATTTCTGAATAGATAAAGGTTGATATTACAAACACATAAAAAATGAGGACATTTAAATTGTTTTCGGCTCGGTTGGCGCAGTGGCTAAGCCCTTGGCTTCTGCGCCGCGGGTCGCGGGTTCGTTTTCCGCACGGGACAAATATTTGTATGGCCTACAAATAGTTGTTCCGGGTCTCGGTGTTTGTGCATGTGGACTTTATGTCTTTAAAACGCACCCACGGCACAGAAGAAATCCTACTGTGAGGCATCGTTTATTAAAAAAAAAGAAAAAAAAAAATTCATATAAAACAACACTAAAAATAAGTAGATATATGGTCAGTGTAAAGTTTCCAAAGGCGCTCCCTCCCACTCAATGACTGCTGATACGGTCGCCAATGTACAGGCAGTGACCATTTATATAATCAATGACCGCGACACGGAAGTCTTACCTCACCATTCATATTTACCGAGGGACTGTTCGTGATACATTTTAACATTTAAACTATGTTTACAAAGCACATTTTAAATGAAATTATTTGAAACATATTTATTCTCTGCAATAAGAAATATTTAAAAAAAATAATAGATTAAACGCGATAAAATCCGTAAAATTAGCTTCATTTAAACGTGAAGTGTTCGCGTAAATATAAGAAATCATTATGTAAGAAATATAAGTTTCGTTTGTCGAATGTCATTTTTTTTACTAACTACCACCTTTTCTTTATAAAGTTCCTCTGTGCGGAGAAAAAAACAGGCGAAAGAAACTCCGCAGGTATCCTCTTTTTATAGTGAATAGGATCAGGCGTTACTTTGCGGAAATCCATTACACGAGTAGTAAAGGAGAGAAAGTTAATTTGCTAAGATCTTAGCAAATTAACTTTCTCTCCTTTACTATCCTCTTTTTAGTCATATCTTCAACATTTTTTATAATTGAAATTATGTTATAAAATAAATAGTAGATTACGAGTAGATATTTGTATTTATAAATAGCCTGGTAGCGATCACCTCATTCCCAGGGCAGATAGGTCTTCGCGAGCGCCCCGTAAGGGCCGCCGGGAAAATGTTCGGGGCGGTTTGCCCTTCTCAGTGGCATCTGTTCGCCGCATGTAACAACATGCGGAGCATTGGGGTGCATACTGAATGCATAAAATGCTTCACATCGCCCCCAGCGCGGACCGGCCAGCCAGGAACCCCGTTCGGAGAAGCCCCGCTAACCTACCTGCGAGCGGGCGACGACTTGTTAATGGCTCTCTATTCTGTTGTTGAGGCGCTCTGGTGATCACTTTGGTCACTCATTTCAGTTCTCTTTGTTACGGCTTGGCAACTTATTTCTTCTTGAGAGGTCTGTCCCGCTTGGAGCAGGTGCAGTATTGGACGGTAATTGGAATCGGGTTTTCACCTGATTTCATTGCTTTTAGGACATCCTGTAGCATCTAGATGGTCGCCTCGATGTCGGCGGCCTTCATGTGCTGACTTGTTTTTCAAGCTTTTTTAAAACGACTGCGGTGCTGCTGCCGTCTCAATGGGTATCGACGGCAACCATCGCAGGGGTTTATTAGCGACCACATATACTTTTATATTATAATAAGCAAGTTTATGAAGTCATTGTTTAATAAACTTTTAAAATGTATAACACTTATGTTTCTTATATATCAAATTTCAGAAAGACTTTTTTTATTAATTAAGTTATTATTATCCGAAGGGTATCCGGCAGAGTAGAATAGTACCAACCTCTTCCTTATCGAGGTGTCTTAAGAGGCGACTAAGGTATTGTACGGACAGCATTTAGGCGTGCAGAATAATACCATAACATGCAATCCTGTTACTATACTGCTTATGAGAATTCAACGGGAAGTTTTGTTTTGTCATGCACTAAAATGGCGGCGACGGCGTTCGCCACCCGTCACGTCTCGGGTATCCTCTTCCTACTTTTTTATGGGAAAAAGAAGAAAGACATAATTAATATTTTTTCACGGCAGAACATGCAGCACAGTGATTAAAAAACATAATGTAATATTAGAATAGAATAGAATAGAATAGAATAGAATAGAATAGAATAGAATAGAATAGAATAGAATAGAATAATTTTTTAATTAATATAGATTATTTACATAATACTTATTGAAAGTCATTTTTTTTTTCTTTTTTTAAACTACACTGGTTCGCAAAAATGCCTCTGTCCTGGGAAGAACCAGTAAGAAACCCAGCGGGCTTTTTTTTAGTCATTTTTAAAATAATGTATATTTATAAAGATGTAGAAATGGCTTGGCGGCGATCACCTCATTCCCAGGGGTTATCATCATCTATGTATTCTTTAATATTATAATAACCCTTTTTATGAAGTCTTTGTTTGGTATAAAATTTAAACTTTTTGATTGAAAGACTTTTAGCACTTTCTGGGATTTTGTTATAAAAACGTATACATTGCCCCATAAAAGAGTTACTGGCTCTGTGAAGTCTGGTAACTGGCATAATTAATTTGTGCTTGTTCCTGGTATTTACATTATGAACATCACTTTTTTTAGTGAACTGGTTTATGTTCTTGTGTACATACAAAACGTTTTCAAATATATATTGAGAGGCCAAGGTTAATATATTAATTTATTTAAATTTATCCCTAAGAGACACTTTAGAGCCAAGATTATAAATAGCTCTTACGGCCCTCTTTTGCAAAACAAAAATCACTTCTACATCAGTTGCATTTCCCCATAGCAAAATACCATAAGACATTATGCTATGAAAATAACTAAAATAAACTAATCTAGCAGTTTCAACGTTAGTCAAATTCCTAATTTGTTTTACAGCATAAGCTGCAGAGCTAAGTCTACTTGCTAGTTTAGATATATGGGGGCTCCATTGAAGTTTTGCGTCAAGAGTTATTCCAAGAAAGACAGCAGTATCCACAAGGCTCAACTCTTCCCCATTCACAAGCACATTTTCATAATCATTATCATCATCACTTCAGCTTATTACCAATCCTCCGATGAACATAAGCACTATAGTTTTAGAAATAAGCCCGGACAAATAGACAGACAGACAGACAAAATTATTAAAAAGGTATTTGTTTTGGTATCCTGCATTTCCAATGAAATAAAGAAACAAGAATGCAATTTATAAATAAACTACAAAACCTTTGAATTTACAAAAGGAACTTTATTTCTTATGCATTACAATGTTAAACATAATCGGGCATACTATAAATACAATGATTTAACCATACTATGTTCGCAGAGTTGAAGTCTTGAAATAGTAATCTGCATTGTAATCATACCAATCCAAAACTTTTCCGTCATACCAAATGTAAGCCCCCTTCAAGGACTCAGGAGCGTCGAGGACGATGTACAACGGAGTCTCAGCCGCTTCATCTGCGCTATAAAATCCAGCCCCGAGGGTCATGTCTGTACGGACTAAGCCCGGATGCATAGAGTTAACAGAAATGTTTTTCTCTTCAAGTTCTTTCTGTTGCAATATCGTTGCGGCGCTAAGAGCTACTTTCGCAACTCTATACGCAGCGACTGTTCCCTCATCTGCGATGTCTTCTCTCTTGAATGTTCCATTTTTGCAACTCTCGAGAAACCATTCAACGAATTCATTGATGTCATTCATTGTCAGGTTCTTACTCGACAATCTGTTAATCCAATAATCGTTTCTCACATTCGAAAGATGCCCGCAGTCACTTGAAATGTTTAAGATTCTACCGTTATTTCTCACCAAGGGGAAGATAAATTCTTGCATCAAAAGGATGCTTTTATAATTGATTTCTACTATCCTCTTATTTTCCTCATAGGAGTTGTAAAGGTCGACACTATTCGCAACAGCAGCGTTGTTTATAAGAATGTCTATGCCTCCGTGTTTCTGTTTTATATGGTCTCTGAATCGTATAACACTGTCCTTGTCCGCGACATCAAGCTGGTGGTATTCTGGACGCAGACCAAGTTTGTTTAATTCAGCAACGGCAGCCTTCCCTCTGCCTTCGTCTCTTGAAGTCAAGTACACGACGCCATCGAATCTCTTACAAAGTCCTTTGACGATACAAAAACCGATTCCCTTGTTCGAGCCAGTAACAACAGCCACTTTAGTCGACATGTCTGCACTGCACTTCTAACAAATGACAACTGGCTTACAAATTCGAGAACTGATACATAAATTCACTTTTCCGTGATTTTTATATTTTGCGACCGTGGCGATAAACGGTGGGGGGCGTACCAACTTAACGATAACATTTTGTTTAAAATTCATTAGTTTACAATAAATATATTTAACATATTGATGTACAACATTGGTAATGACTAGGCGACATTGTAAATATTTTTTTCTGATTGTATTTATATATACTTTTTTATATCAAATTTTATAAATTTTTTACCGATTATAGGCAAATTTTAAAATACATTGTATTCATCTAAGATGCCATGAGCAATTTTGGATTCAGTCCTAGTTTATTCAACTCGGCAACTGCAGCTTTACCTCTAACCTCGTCTCTTGAAGTCTAACTTCAACTATACGGTCCCATCAAATCCTTTGCAATACTAAACAGACAATTCTAAAACCTGTGCTTTTGGTCGAACCAGTCACAATAGCGACTTTCTCAAACATATCTTCTGTGAAGTGTGAACACATGACTTAAATTTTTAAATAAATTAATAGCCGCGTGTCAAAGTTTATCTACGCAAATGATAACAATGAACATAACACTGTAGGTGGTTTGTTCAAGCAAATCATTTATCATACTTATATTTCAGCCAAGCGCCGCACTATCGCTTCTAGAATATCACAATACTGCATCTCTTAAAAGTAACACGTTAACAACATGCAAAAAACATGCTTTTTGGCATGCCTTAAAAAACTGTCGACCGCGTGGCGTAGTGGTTAGCGTACCTGACTTCTGCGCCACCGGTCCTGGGTTCGATTCCTAGCCGGAGGTAACATTTGTGCAAAAACACAAATAGTTTCTTTTCGGGTCTGGTTGTGTTGTGCATGTGAAATGTATGTTTGTAAAACGCACCCACGATACAAGAGAAAATCCTACGGTGGGGCTTCTTTTTTTATAAAAAAAATGTATATTATACATGTGAGGTACAGCTAAAGTAAATTAATTCCTCCTCCCATATTCCCTTGAACATGGTCGAGAAGGGCGATGGATGCTACATGCGTCATACTTGTGAACAGGTGCTGTCGGTGGAGGCTGGTCTGCATGAGTTTGCAATGCACTTATTCATTTGTTATTATATCTTGTCTTACACTTTGTCATGGAACGTGCTTTGGTTTTCTATGAAACTGTTCTTGTAAATTTATTTGTAATATACTTTTGACAAAGATAAAAAAAATAACAAAGTAGAGGATACCTACGGAGTTTCTTTCGCCCGTTTTTTCTCCGTCAGAGGAACCAATTTACGAAACGGTGGTAGATTTTAAACGAAAGACGTTTGACAAACGAAATTTACATTTCTTACGTTGAAGAATGAATAATTTTCATTTCATTTCCATTTCATGTGTGAGTGAGTGAATTTATATAAAGGTTTAAATAAAGGTTGTCCCTACTATACGTTAGTTGTCTGTTTTGACCCCGCGGTAGGAATGAGGTAAGTGTTATTCTACTATGGACACTTATGGGCTAATAAACGTATAGTAAAATAAAATACACTGGCTTTCTCTCATTTTAAAGGTATTTTGGAGCCGGTTAGAGTGCTGGTAGATTTGGTATTATCTTCGAAAATCTATTTTAAACATAGCTACAAAAACAGTGTATAAAAAAAAAATATTTCAAAAGCATTACAATGATAAAAATAACCACACATATTTTCAAATCAATGATTGAAACGCACTGTGCTTGCAGAGATGTTGTCTTTGAAATTTACAAAGGAATCCTTAATGCTTCCGAAATAAAAAAATGCTTAGCTTAGTCTCCGAAAATTCCTCTACTTACCATTGAGAGTCCGTCAAAATAAATAGATTTTAATTAGAAATTAGACCGGACAAACAAACAGACAGACAGACAAAATTATTAAAAATGTGTCTGAGTTTTGGTATTATGCATTTCCTATGAAATTAAGAAACCAGAATGCAATTTTTAAATAAACTACAAAAAACCTTGAATTTACAAAAGGAACTTTATTTCTTATGCATTACAATGATAAACATAATCGGTCATACTATAAATACAATGATTCAAACATACTATGTTCGCAGAGTTGAAGTCTTGAAATAGTAATCTGCATTGTAATCATACCAATCCAAAACTTTTCCGTCATACCAAATGTAAGCCCCCTTCAAGGACTCAGGAGCGTCGAGGACGATGTACAACGGAGTCTCAGCCGCTTCATCCGCGCTATAAAATCCAGCCCCGAGGGTCATGTCTGTACGGACTAAGCCCGGATGCATTGAGTTAACAGAAATGTTTCTCTCTTTAAGTTCTTTTTGTTGCAATATCGTTGCGGCGCTAAGAGCTACTTTCGCAACTCTATATGCGGCGGCTGTCCCCTCATCTGCGATGTCTTCTCTCTTGAATGTTCCATTTTTGCAACTCTCGAGAAACCATTCAACGAATTCATTGATGTCATCCATTGTCAGATTTTTACTCGACAATCTGTTAATCCAATAATCGTTTCTCACATTTGAAAGATGCCCACAGTTACTTGAAATGTTTAAGATTCTACCGTTATTTCTCACCAAGGGGAAGATAAATTCTTGCACCAAAAGGATGCTTTTATAATTGATTTCTACTGTCTTCTTATTTTCCTCATAAGAGTTGTAAAAGTCGACACTATTTCCAACAGCAGCGTTGTTAATAAGAATATCTATGCCTCCGTGTTTCTGTTTTATATGGTGTCTGAATCGTTTAACACTGTCCTTGTCCGCGACATCAAGCTGGTGGTATTCTGGACGCAAACCAAGTTTGTTTAATTCAGCAACGGCAGCCTTCCCTCTGCCTTCGTCTCTTGAAGTTAAGTACACGACGCCATCGAATCTCTTACAAAGTCCTTTGACGATACAAAAACCGATTCCCTTGTTCGAGCCAGTAACAACAGCCACTTTAGTCGACATGTCTGCACTGCACTTTTAATAAATGACAACTGGCTTATAAATTCGAGAACTGATACATAAATTCACTTTTCCGTGAGTGTTATATTTTGCAACCGTGGCGATAAACGGTTGGGGAGCGTACCAACTTAACGACAACATATTGTTTAACATTCATTAGTAGTTTACAATAATATATTTAACCTATGAATGTACATCATTAGTAATGGACTAGGCGAAATTGTTAATATTCTTCTGATTGTAGTTATAAATACATTTTTATATCAAATTTTATTAAATTCTTACCGACCATTCACGTTTTTTTCAAATAAATTTCAGATCTTATCACCTTTATGAATATATTTTTATATCTTACGAATAGATAGTATTACAGATAATATATCCTTTCAACTAATTATCAACATAGCATTCAACAAATCTGTAACATATGCATCATTATAATATTGTAATACTAAATATTACAGATCATTAAACCTGCGTAGAACTTGACAAATTGCATACTTTATAAAACTAAATTAGTCCTAGACCAGATATTTACGATCCGTAAAAATTTTATTATAGTTTGTATACATCTAAGATGACATGAGCAGGGGCTAAATGATAAACTAGTGCGTTATGGGTCGCGGGTTCGATTCCTCACGCGACAAAAATTAGAATGGTCTTCTAGTTGGTTCGGGTCTAGGTTTTTGTGTACTGGAAATTTATGGATACAGGAGAAGTTCTAGGTGACATTTTTTTAGGACATAATAAACTCTCTCTCACTCCCGAAGATATAAGAAGCATAATAAGAGAAGAGCTAGAGCTTGTCTAAATTTTTTGCTCGATAATTTTAAACAGATTGTAAAAGATATGGTCAAGGAAGAAATACAATCCTTTGAAAGCACGATAGAATCGACTGAAAGGGCTACAAGATTTTTAAACGACGAATACGACAAAATTAAGAAGAATGAAGATATCCATATACAAAATTTACCTGAAATCCGCAAAGAATACTATAACATGGTCGATACCACCCGAAAGACAGACACGTCGCCATATATATACATAAGAGATATAAGTTGTTTGGAGAATTTAGACTAGGTTGTCATAACTAATTGTGGGTCTTCGCAGTCATTAAAAACCGATGTAATCACTGTATATTACCAGAACGTCCGCGGGATCCGCACTAAAACACATGATCTTTTCTGCAATGCTCTTTGCGCTGATTATCAAATAATCATTCTAACAGAAACTTGGTTAAATGATTCCATTAAAAATTCTGAAATTTTCGACAATCGTTATACTATTTACAGACGTGATCGCAAAAGCTCTGGATTCCATACTTCAAAAGAAGGTGGAGGTGTGTTGGTACCCATCTCTAACAAGCTTAAATCTACTAGGCTCATTTATTTTGATAGTGAATGAGAAGATTAATAGGTAAATGTAGAAAATGCATTTTTAAAAATAACGCTGTGTGCAGTCTATCTGCCACTCCCAGTGAATCACACTATTTTGAAACATTTTACAGATAACTTTTATAGAGTTTCTGAAAATTTAGAAAATGTATGCCTCTTAGGTGATTTTAATTTAAGCAATATCGACTGGACATGTAGACCAACTCACTGTACTTCCAACTTAGGTCAGACATTAATCGATTTTTCCTCTCTTAACGCATTAAAAAAATATAATAATATTAAAAATATTAAAAGTATTAGAGATAAGGTTCTTGATATTGTTTAGAGCAATATAGAAGAGGTCGAAGTATTATATTCAGTTCATAACTTAGTCCGAGTAGACCATTACCATCCACCACTGGATATAAATTTGACTTTCGTTGGTCAAGAGAAGCTTAAAATTAACTTATCGCAAACGACATACAATTTCTTTAATGCAGATTATAACGTCATTAGGAGTGCACTGAAAAATACAAACTGGTCTCGTGAATTTGCTGACTGTAATGATGTTATTGAGATGATTAATGTATTTTATGACCTACTTAATAAAATAAAAAGTATATCCCGAAATCGAAGCCACGCAATTCGAAATATCCGCACTGGTTTAACAAAGGCCTCATAAGAACAATTCGAGAAAAGAAGACTGTTCTACGAAAATATAAAATTTACAAAAACCCGCTCGATAAAATTTCGCTGGAATTATTGAGCAAACGTTGCAAAATTATCACTTAATTTTGTTATCAACAATATATTTCAAAAATTGAAACTAGTATAGGCAATGATCCTAGATATTTTTGGTCTTACATTAAAAATAAGCGAAATTTTAAAGGTCAATATCCATCAACTGTGAACTATAAAGACAAAACTTGTTCTGGTGGGTCGAACATGTGTGACCTTTTCGCCACTCATTTTCGTCGGTTTACACTATTCATCCCAGTTCAGCGGTGAGCAATAATGATTCTGATACGTGCGCTTCAAATTCTTTTGGTTCCTTATACACCGTAATTTTTACATCGTTCTGGAAACGAAGAAAATTAGTACAGTTTCAGTTACAGAAACGATTGGTAGTATCAGTTTTTAGATTTTAATATTTACTTTTTTTTGGTAAATTAAAATTAATCACGTGTTTTTAAAAGAACCGGCAACTTGCGGTAGCTCCCGTCTATAGGTAATTACGATCACAGTCGATAGGTCAATGTCCTTACGAACGCATAAGCGACGAAGTAAAGGCTATCGGAGAAAAAAAGCGTTGAAGATCGTGAATTTTCGGACATTTTTCGACATGGTTAATCCGCCATCTGGCCGGACGTCCAAGATTTTTCAGTATTTCCCTTGGATGACACTTACCATACCTACCAAATGAGACTGGGTGGCAGATTTTCATACGCCGTTTCGTACTTTATAAAATTATTACAATAAAGGCCCCATGGGTTTTATTCTGCCACATAAAACTGAAGAAGTTTGCGAACCACTTCAATTTAAAAAAATACGTTTAATAAGTACTACGTCAATAATCTACACTGAATAAAAATACTCTATTCGTACCTGGGATAGCCTCTGCCGGACGATACTCATGGCATAACATTATTTACGAAGTTACAAAATAATCTGCGAAATACAGTTCATTTTGCACGACACACACGTACACGGCTTATTAAACTGGCTTCTGGATTTTTATCAGTTTTAAACACATTCACGATCATAATGCGTAACACTACGAATTTATTGTTCATGAGAATAAACCTACAGTCAAATGGTTCTTGTAAGCAACATCGTATACCTGTACCATTGTTAGATATTGTGACGTTAGATAGAATACACTTTACGACTTCTTTTCTTCGCGATAATTCAACAACAGAAGCGCGACCAAATGACCTTAGACTATAGGTGACGACCGACCACATAGACCAACCAACTAAAGCACTGTCACTCTCGCCAACACATGAATTTTTTTACCCTTAAAGACATTAAAAACTCCCTAAACTAAACATTTGAAAAACATAAACTAAGTGTATGTCGGCAGTGTACTAAATAGTAGACAAACGTCTGTCTACTATTTAGTTTTTGTATGCCAGTTTTTAAATTAAACAAAAAAGTTGTCGATAGAGCATAACAGTAAAAGTAGTATCAAAATATTCATCAATGGTTATTATTACAATAGAATTACTTAGTATTAAATAATAAATAATTCCATTAGTATAAATCCTAGAAAACAATAATAAAATAAATGTAATAAGAATAATAATCATATCACTGATTGTCATTAAAAATTAAATGTACATTGTGTGTGTGTTAATAATATTTCTTCCATTACAATAGAATCCTTCTCAGCCTCGCTGTATTTTTTTAAATCATACATTTTATTAACATTTCACATTACATTTATAAAACTATATTTTCTTCCCCATCTGGAAGGAAAACCCCTAAGTTGGCAACACTGAGAACTGCGACGTATAGCGCTGTTGTATATCCCCTCCCGGCCGCCAAGTCGAAACGTCGAAATTTCGAAACGTCACAGCCCTAGGGCTGTGTCGTTTCGAAATTTAATTAAACATGACAAAACATTAAACGAAAACGGTTTTGTGCATCTACGTTAGCTCGAGCGAAAAAGATTTTTTTAGGACGAGCTAACGTAAGCGTAGATGCAGTGCCATAATTGCAACTGCACATTGGGTGGCTCGCTTTACCTAAATATTTCACGAACATTATCGTATCCGCGTTTTACAATTATCGTAACGGAAATATGAGTCGAAAGTAAATGTATTCCAACGTAAGGAGAAACTAGCAATTGTATATGATAATTCGGGCCATGCAGTTGTACGTTTATTCTTATGAATATAAAAGTAGTCAGAAGATAAGCAATATGATAATAGACGTTTTCAAAATTTAAAAAAAATGTCATCATCATCATCATATCAGCCTATCACTAGTCCACTGTTGAACATAGGCCTCCCCCTCAGATTGCCACAAGTTTGTAGCTCTCATTTTGGAAGGATTTTGCTATAGTTGCCACGCTTGGTAGGTGGGATGGCAACCGCAGTTTATTTATTCAGATGATTCGAAAAAAATATATGGGACGTTAAAGAGATCAAAATAAACTATGAATTTTTTATGTTCGGTCACAGCTTTTACTTTAATATACCCGATCCAATGAATCTTTTGGCAATATTAAAAATAAATTCAGATTAATAAAAGCAGCAGTGATAAAAATTATTATAATAATTAAAAATCTTTTTTGAAACAGCCCTGTTTAAAACATTTTCGTTTCACGCGTTGACCACGATGCTATTGGAGGCGAAGTCACTCCCCGCCACCTTTAACGTAAAACAGCAAAATGCAAAAAATAGGTAAATAAGCGACTTAGTCACGTGTGAGCTCTGAACTTTTTAATGCACAGTTAGTGCTTATGTTCATTATTTCTTTTTATTAATCGTATTTGTTCTTCGATGCACTTTTATTTGTGATAATACTTAAATAAAAATAAAAATACTTGTGTATACGGAAGAAGCGCGGAATTTAGTCAATTAAACGGCATATTGTGGATGCTAAAAGTGATAAAAGGTGATGTGATACTGTGAGTGTGAATAAATCATTTGAAAGAAACCTTGCGAAAACGTGCTCGTTTATGTTTACAACCAAACAGAAAGCAGTTTGCACAGTTATTACAATTCAGGTATGCACTTAACTAAATATTTATTTTGTTAATTTCAATTCCAATCAGTTGTAAATAGTGTAAATGGTTTATTACAATTTTTAATTACGCATAAAATAATTAACCGATATTATTACTAAAATTCTACCTAACGTTTTTACCAAAAACCACTGTTTCGATAGCTAGAATAATTTTATTTGATAAAAATAAAATAATGAAATAATATTTTATTATTAAAAATTATCTGAATATTTGTTTTATTTTTGGAGTTTACTCCATAGGAATCGATTTCATTTAAAGTGAAATGAATACGCATAAAACGAAAAATTAATTAACGTAAGCGCCATCTTAGCAAACTATTTCAAAACTTTTCGTAACATAATAATATACGTATCTGACAAGATTCAATGTAGAATGAATATACATGTAGAGGAGCCAATATTTTTTGTATGGGCATTGAGCTCACTGTAAACTTAAACAGAAGTATGTTGTCTAGACCTAACAGTGGCATAAATAGTTATATTTAGTCCAACCAGAATGTTGCAATATACTGCAACAGTGCCATCTACAAGCGGCTCCGTGAACAGTCAAATAACTATAATATTTATAAATATTGTAAATTTGCAATTTTATAACTTAATAGTTTGTTAAAATATTGTTCTTTTGTTAATGATATCATGAATGTTTTATTATTTATAAACAAACGAATATCTGTTTTACTTTTCATGGATAATTAAACAAAAATAACGTTTTAATAATTCGCCATTTTATTTTATTTAGTGCAGTTTTGAAAGTAAGTTTTCTGATTATTTAGAACGAGTAAATGCGTAAATGACATTATTGGTACAGACAGTGAAAACTTTATTGTAAAAATAATAATTTAATTTGTATTACGATTAATTAATAGGACTAATTGCTCTCAACACACTCTTAAACACTCGCGGGGCTTGTCGTCAGACTAGGCCGGTATAAACCGGTTTGTTTCTTCTCATGTAAAATCGCAATTTAAAATGATTAACAAAGAATAGTTGAAATGTTCTTCTTTAATTTAGAAACCAATTTCAATATTGAAGATAGACGAGCGTATACACTACTGATCTTGCTAAAAGCTATTTTTTTATTATGACTTCTCTGTTTTAAGATACGATTCTTTTTGAAATAAAAACAGATCTAATTTTTTTTAAACAATTAAAGTTTATAGTTTATCTTCGCTTTCAGAACAATAAAGAAAGCACGGGATTTATTTTCGCGTGGCCTAGTGGTTAACGTACCTGACTTCTACGCCGCGGGTCCTGGGTTCGAATCCCAGCGGGTGGCAACATTTGTGCAAAACACAAATTGTTGGTTTTCGGGAATGGTTGTATTGTGTACAAATTTCGAAAGTTTGTTAAATGAAATTATTTGTACCAGATAAATATTTATAGTACGTAGATATTTTATTTATTTTTTAATTTAAAAAAAGTGTTTCTCCAAGGTACCTATAGTTTAAATTTTGTTACACCTTTTATAAAAAAAAAAACTACGGTAGATTTGAAATGCCATAGATCTAATTATTTTTACAAAGTGTTGAATAACGTAGCACAGTAAGTCGCATATCAAGATTCCAGAGGCACTTTACCATTAGTGTTTTACAGACGAGGCCAATACGGATTGTAAAATACGCTTATTTGTAAAATACCTTTTTTGAGAATACATAATATTATTCTTAAAATTTGATTTGACTTTTTTATTCCACATTGATTATTTAACATTTTCGTATGTTTCTTGCCCGCTGGGCTCGTGACGTTCGGATTTGTTACATAGTTCTTTCTTTTTCTCTTTCTGTCTAAGTACATATTTTGCGTACTTTTCGCGTCATATTAAACGTCTCGCCGAACTCGTTTCTCACATTCAAAACGTCGCACTGAATTTGACCTTGGATGTTCAGCGTGTTGTCGCTCTTGTGTTACGGAATTTTCGTAAAGAAAATAAGTCTGTAGTAAGTGTATTCAAGTAGGAGAACTAATGTTACAAATTTAGGCTGTTGTATATGAAAGTAAAAACTTACACAAAATGTAAAAGATAATGTAATAAACACTTTTGTATATCGAGTAAGGTTGACATAATTGAAGCAATTGCTCCGATACAGGGTAGTGTAAATTATTTGGCAAATAACCTTGTGAAAAACGAAACTGTTAGGTTTTCCAAACAGTTCCATTTTTTTGGGCGGTTATGTGGACGCCGAGGATAAATGATTGGCTTATGGGTTGCGGGTTCGATTCCCGCACGAGACAAATATTTGTATTGCTTACAGATAATTGTACTGGGTATGGGTGTTTGTGCCTGATATAAGAGAAATCCTAGAGTATATCATAGTTTTTTAAAAAAAAAACAGAATACTAAAAAGTGCACTTGACACTTTCAGTTTATCCTATGTTCTTTTGTCAAGAAAGTAGCTATCTCAGAAAACACAAAATAAAGTATTTCCGACGATCCTGAATTTGTGTAAGAAAGAAGAGAAAATTGGAGTAAATACTCAGTTACGTGACGACTGCGTAGTCTAGTGGAACACGTTCTACTGCGAATACTATGACGCGGACCCCGGGTTTAAATCCCAGCCGGAGCCAACGTTTTTGTAAAGACATAAATTTTTAATTTTCGGTTCTGGAAATTTTCTGTAAACGCACTCACGACTTCGAAATATTCCTAGTCTGACGCATCTTTTAATAATCAAACAAATCTAAATGTATTTAATTATTAAAAACTTACCAATTTAGTTCTCAATAAATATTTATGATAAAACGTACGCAGAAAGGTATATCGTGTCCGACCCGAGCGTTGTGTTAGTGTAGGTATCAGCTGATTCGCACGGGCTATTGAACTCGGCCGGTGCGTGTGCGGTCCCACTATAACACTGCGACAGTACTAAGCTTATATTCGAAAAACTGTAGGTCAACTTTTATTTTTTATCCATGTAATTAAACACAGTTATATTCATTTTCAGTAAGATTAAACTCCAGTAATCGATTCTACTATTGATTCTGTCTCGGTATTTTCTTCTTCCGGAACGGCTTAAAAATTACGGTGTATATTCTACAAAAAACTGTTTACAAATATTTAAAAAGACTTGATAGACATAAAGGAGTAGGCCCCGATGGAATTCATCCATTCTTTATAATTTAATGTTCTAATTACCTTCGCGAGCCCTTAACCACGATTTTTAGCAAATCTTTGTAATCAGGTGTATTTCCAGAAACATGGAAAATTGCAAAAGTTGTGCCAATATTTAAAGACGGCGATACCAAAAATGTTACTAATTATCGACCCATATCTATATTGTCAGTTTTCTCTAAGGTATTTGAAGCCGTAGTCTGCCCCTATTTATATAGCTATTTTAAACCCTACCTCGTCGAAAACCAGCACGGATTTGTTAAAAATCGCTCAACAGCAACAAATTTAGTGTCTTATGTTGGTTACATTACAAGAAAAGTCGACGCACAACTTCAAGTGGATGCAATTTACACAGACTTTGCTAAGGCGTTTGACAAAGTCTGTCATCAAACTCTATTGCGTAAATTATGCAATAATGGAATTTGTGGGTCTTTGTTAAATTGTTTTGAGTCATATTTGCGATATCGAAATAACTATGTTGTCTTGAATGGTTATAGGTCAGTTGATTATTTAGCTAGTTCGGGTGTTCCGCAAGGCTCCCACCTTGGGCCATGGTTTTTCAATGTTTTTGTTAATACCAGATCATTAATAAAAACATTAATAAACACATAAAAAATAGTAAGGTTTTCTTATTTGCAGACGACTTAAAGTTAGCTAGGGTAATTAATTCTTCGGAAGACTCGCAATTCTTACAATATGATATCGATAGTCTGGCAGAATGGTGTAGCAATAATAATATGCAGTTAAATTGTAATAAATTTTCTCAAATCTCTTTCACGCGTAAACGGTTACCATATAAAGTAAAGTATAAAATAAATGACGTATTTCTACCGGCTGTTAATCTTATTAAGGATTTGGGCATTTAGATAGATTCCAAATTGACATTCATTCCACAAATAAACTGCATGATAGAGAAAGCCTAAAAACATTAGGCTTTATAATAACAAATAGTAAAATCTTTAAAAACATTGCAACAAAAAAAATATTATTTAGATTTAGAATATGGAAGCGTAATTTGGTCACCACAGTAAAAGGTACATCAGACTCGTATAGAAAGAATACAAAAACGTTTTTGAGACATCTTTCTTATTGTTGTAAGCGCGACAAGCGACTTTCGTGATATGCTG
This sequence comes from Luehdorfia chinensis, assembly GCA_019845155.1. NCBI lineage: Eukaryota > Metazoa > Arthropoda > Insecta > Lepidoptera > Papilionidae > Luehdorfia > Luehdorfia chinensis. The sequence continues at coordinate 14,878,077 of JAHVAK010000103.1, forward strand.
AAAAATTTAATTACTTCAGCGTTGACAGCTTGCTAACCCGAATGCACTACCTTGATATGGCATGACTGTACCGAGCTTCTACGAAAAATAAAATTCAAAGTTCCTCGACGATATCCTCGTAAATCCGGGCCTTGATTATTTTACCTACTACCTTCCAAATCTTATCTAGGGCATAACAGTACTACTTCTAGAATGTCCCGCTAGCTCAATTTAATGTCGTTTTCTGTGACTCCCTGCCTTCTTTCAAGTAAAACAATATTACGTAATCTGCGAGATGAGTTTTTTTTTTTATTGTATAAAGTGACGAAACGAGCAAAACGTTCACCTGATGGTAAGTGCAACGTCTGCCCATAACAAATGCTATGTCACCCAGAACAGTGTGACACCACAATGCGCCCGTCACCCTGAGACATCAGTTCTTAAGTCTCATATGCCCAGTGATTACGCTAGCTCACAGTGCCCTTCAAACCGAAACACAGTAATGTTTGCACACCACTGCTTCACGGCAGAATAACTGGCACTGGGGTGGTACCTACCTAGACGGATTCCTGCATAGGAATCCTACCACCAGCAAATAAGTAATATAAAGTATATTCGTAATATTAAAAAATAATTTGTCTGACTTTTAATTCTGATTTTTTTTTTGGTATTTACGTTTTCATTGGTTTTTTAGACTATATTATTATTACTATTTTTTGTACCACTATTTTTATTTAGTTTTTCATTTATATTTGAATTTAGGCAAAAAAAATATTTAAATTAGTTATTATACTCTTTTATATAAGCATTTTGTGGCTGCCATAAATAGGTTTTACTTTTAAATTTTTGTTCATAAATGTAATTGTTGAATGTTCAATTGTAATAACCTCTGGCTGTCCTTAAATAAATATAAATATAAATAAATACTCTATTAAAATATATAAAACTTATGTTTGTTGTATGTCAAATTTCAGAAAGACTTTTATTACTAATTAAGTTATTAATATCCGATAGCTATCCGGCAGTGTAGTATATTACCAACCTTATCGAAGTGTCTTAAGAGGCGACTAAGGTATTGTACGGACAGCATTTATGCGTGTTAATAATACCATAACATGCAATCCTGTTACTATTCTGCTCATGATAATTCAACAGGAAGTGACAAGTTTTTTTATCTCGCACTAAAATGGCGGCGACGGCGTTCGTCACCCGTCACGTTTCGTTTTTCATGAGGGCGAAAAGTGGGCTACGGGTGTCCTCTCCCTACCTCTTTAATGGAAAAAAGAAGAAAGAAAAAAAAATATTTTTTCAAGACAGAACATGCAGCACAGTGATTAAAAAACATAATATAATATTTTCATAATCATTATTATTATCATTTCATCTTATTACCAGTCTACTGATGAACATAAGCATTACAGTTTTAGAAATTAGCCCGGACAAATAAACAGACAGACAGACAGACAGACAAAATCATTAAATAGGTATGTACTTTGGTACCCTGCATTCCCAATGAAATTAAGAAACTAGAATGCAAATCTTTAAATAAACTACAAAAAACTTTGAATTCACAAAAGGAACTTTATTTGTTATGCATTGCAATAATAAACATAATCGGTCATACTATAAATACAATGATTCAAACATACTATGTTCGCAGAGTTGAAGTCTTGAAATAGTAATCTGCATTGTAATCATACCAATCCAAAACTTTTCCGTCGTACCAAATGTAAGCCCCCTTCAAGGACTCAGGAGCGTCGAGGACGATGTACAACGGAGTCTCAGCCGCTTCATCCGCGCTATAAAATCCAGCCCCGAGGGTCATGTCTGTACGGACTAAGCCCGGATGCATTGAGTTAACAGAAATGTTCTTCTCTTCAAGTTCTTTCTGTTGCAATATCGTTGCGGCGCTAAGAGCTACTTTCGCAACTCTATACGCAGCGACTGTTCCCTCATCTGCGATGTCTTCTCTCTTGAATGTTCCATTTTTGCAACTCTCGAGAAACCATTCAACGAATTCATTGATGTCATCCATTGTCAGATTCTTACTCGACAATCTGTTAACCCAATAATCGTTTCTCACATTCGAAAGATGCCCGCAGTCACTTGAAATATTTAAGATTCTACCGTTATTTCTCACCAAGGGGAAGATAAATTCTTGCATCAAAAGGATGCTTTTATAATTGATTTCTACTATCCTCTTATTTTCCTCAAAGGAGTTGTAAAGGTCGACACTATTCGCAACAGCAGCGTTATTTATGAGAATGTCTATGCCTCCGTGTTTCTGTTTTATATGATCTCTAAATCGTATAACACTGTCCTTGTCCGCGACATCAAGCTGGTGGTATTCTGGACGCAGACCAAGTTTGTTTAATTCAGCAACGGCAGCCTTCCCTCTGCCTTCGTCTCTTGAAGTTAAGTACACGACGCCATCGAATCTCTCACAGAGTCCTTTGACGATACAAAAACCGATTCCCTTGTTCGAGCCAGTAACAACAGCCACTTTAGTCGACATGTCTGCACTGAACTTCTAACAAATGACAACTGGCTTACAAATTCGAGAACTTATACATAAATTTTCTATTCCGTGAGTTTTATATTTTACAACCGCGGCGATAAACGGTGGGGAGCGTGCCAACTTAACGATTATATTTTGTTTAACATTCATTAGTTAACAATACATATATTTGACGTATTGATCCACAACATTAGTAATGACTAGGCGAAATTGTAAATATTTCTTCTGATTGTAGTTATAAATACATTTTAATATCAAATTTTATAAAATTCTTACCGACCATTCACGTTATTTTCAAAGATATTTCAGATCTTATCACCTTTAAAATATATTTATATGTCTTACAAATAGATAGTAGTATAGATAGTATATCTTTTCAACTAATTATAAACATAGCATTTACCTTGTAACATATGCAATATTATAATACTCGTATAGTAGAAGAACTTGACAAAGTGCACATTCCGACGTAAGGTGTAACGAAACAAAATAAGTCCTAGACCTGCTATTTACGATCCGTGCAAATTTTATAATACTTTGTATACGTCTAAGATGACATGAGCAGGGTCCAAGTGATAAACTTGTGCGTTATGGGTCGCGGGTTCGACTTCTCACGCACAAAAATTAGAATGGTCTTCTAGTTGTTTCGGGTCTAGGTGTTTGTGTTAACTGGAAATTTATGTATACTAAAATTTATGGATACAGGAGAAGTTCTAGGTGACATTTTTTTTCACGACAAAATAAATATTTTTTAATTTTCCGTTCGGACAGGTTGACGGTCGGTCGACAGATTGAAAGATTTTTTAATGAGCTGATTTATTTTTGTTCTTATTTTACTAACAGAATAAGCGCTCATGGTTTCATGGGTCAATAACATGTCTACTGAGTCAGTGGTACAGAGTTCTCAGCAGAAGCCAAAGTTTGTCCAATAAACAGAGGTTGTTGTCCTCTCCTAAACACGATTATTTTCAGAGTCCTTTTAGATCACTGTGATTAATGGTTTAATTGAAAATACAACAATTTTTATGCTCATGCATATATGCATATATATATATATATATTGATATTAGCGATTTACCACGCGTTATCTCCGAAACTATAAGACGGTAAATTTGGCATACACTGGCGGTACCACCGCAAGACCAGTTATTTGACGTGAAACAGTAGTGTGCAAACATTACTGGGTTTCGGTCTGAAGAGCACTGAGAGGTTACAATAGTTCATCAATGGGCATATGAGACTTATGAACCGATTTCTCAGGGTGACGGTCGCAGTGTGCCACACAGAAATCTTTTGCAATTACCATCAGAAGAACGTTCTGCTCGTCTTGTCTCTTTTGCCGTTCTGGTCGATTATCTACCACAGCAACAACTACCGAGTGTTGGCGTTAGTTATACGCGCCAGTATACGCGCAAATAATAGTACCCACTCGTCCCAATATACATGTACCCGAAATAACGCTCAGGCGATAAGGCTAGGATGTAGTGACAGAGAAATAATTACAATCTTTGTGCTCTTGCACTAATGTCGGCAGGGATTCGAACCTATGACCCACGGCGTAATAGTCAGGGCAACGCGGATTTAAGGACACTGTTACATGGGCACAATTAGTGGGCAATAAAAATATAGAGGTAAAACATATTACGTTAAAAAACAAAAGCAATGCAAAATGTAAATACATACAATCACAACTTCTTTCCATATATACCGAGACCACATCTGTACACACAGTTTTCTACTGGTGGCAGGAATCCGTCTAGGTAGGTACCACCGCAGGGCCAGTTATTCAGCCGTGAAGCAGTAGTGTGTGTAGACATTACTGTGTTTCGGTGTGAAGGGCGCTTAGAGCTAGTGTAATCACTGGGCAGATGAGACTTAAGAACTGATGTCTCAAGGTGACGGGCGCAGTGTGGTGCCACTCGTTGTTCTGGGTAACACAGCATTTGTTATGGGCAGACGTTGCACTTACCATCAGGTGAACGTTTTGCTCGTTTCGTCACTTTATACAATAAAATAACGCCGCCGCTTTTATCGTATAAGTCAAAAAAGTCTTTAAAAAAAAGTAGTAGTAGTTTAAAGGTTTAGTTTTCATTCTGAACGGTAAAAGTTTCAAAAACTCAATCGAATTCGATTCGAAGCCAGAACCCGCCGTATAGAAGTCAGAACTCTGACCACTCACCACGTGGTCGTCGCATATAAGTTCTACCTCCACTAAAAATTCAGCGTTTTATCTCATTACTAGCTGTTACGCGCCCTCTTCGCTGCCAACCCATTCACCCATTTAGTAGTAAATGTTTGCAAAATCCGTTCTTAGTGGGTGTCTATATCGGGAAAGGAATATCTATTTTTTATATGCAAAAGAGACGAGACGAGCAAAACGTTCTTCTGGTGGTAAGTGCAACGTCTGCCTATAATAAATGCCGTATCGCTCAGAATTTTTCTGTATGGCACACTGCGACCGTCACCCTGAGACACCGGTTCTTAAGTCTCATATGCCTCATTTATATATGTATATATATACAGCCGTGTGGTGGCGCCTCGTTAAAAGAATACTACCACTCCATCTCATCCAATGGATCTCGTAAAAAGCGAGTAAGGAATTAAAGTGCACTGTGCTCCCAACAGCGCATGGTGGCGATGGGCTCACCACTTATCACACCAAGTGCATTATATTGTTTTGGTGAAACGTGCTTTGTGGCAGTCATCTGTTTTTGCAGTGAGTGCCCAGTCTCTAACTACCCCTAATGGGATACAGTCGGGATCTTATGTATGTGATGATGATGATCATGATGATGATGTTCATATATATATATGAGAGATTTATATATATGAGAGCAACAAACTTTTTGTGGCTGTCTATAGGGGAGACATATGTTCAGCAGTGGACGAGTTATAGGCTGAAATTATGATAATGAAGTATATATAAAATATATAATATAAATATATAGTTCTATAAAAAATTAACGATTTATATTCGAATTACTTCTACAAATTAGCTCACTATTATTCTACTATAGTTATTTAAAATAAACAACAGAATTGTCATCAATAATTATGTTTATGTAACAGTGTTATCACGCAAACTTGTTTATCTGCGTTTATAATTACCAGTGACTAAATGAGTCCAAACAGATTAAATTAATACGATTTTTAATGACATTGTGTAAAAATAATGTATTAATACAGTCGTCATACAGTCACGCCTTTTCCCGTATAAGGGGTGGGCAGAGGGACTCGTAGCCCACTTTTCGAAAGTACGGTTGGCGGACCACGTCGCCGCCGGGGCGAGGAAAATTCTTACGCCCCATTGCGTTACCACGAGCAGTGACAGCACTGCATATTATGACAGGTGTACTATTCTAGTCTACCAGACACTTTTTCCTATATAAGTGGTAGGCAGAGACTGCAACCGTAGCCCACTTTTCGCTCTCGTGGGAAACGAGACGTTACGGATGGCGGACCACTTCGCTGCCGTTTTAGTACGAGTGAAAAAAAAAAAAACTTGTCACTCCCCGTTGCATTCTCACAAGCAGTACAGTGACAGCACTGCACATTATGATGTTATTCTGCACGAATAAAGGCTGTCCGTACAATATCTTAGTCGCCTCTTACGACACCTCGGCAGGAAACAGGTAAGTGCCATCCTATCGGTTTTATATATTCTACGAGTATAACACTGAAACTTATTAATTTACATTGTTTCTAATTCATATTGATTACATTGTTTTGGTGAAACATGGATTGTGGCAGTCATCTGCTTTTGCAGTGAGTGCCCAGTCCCTGACTAACCCTTATGGGATACAGTCGTGATCTTATGTATAGATTACAATTTATTGCTAATCCAATCACAGGAACAGGAATGATTCTCAAAAAACTTAAACGGCCTTACTGATAAACGTTGTATAGCGGGTGAATAGTTACAGATCGATTTCTCTCTTTCTGTCATCAGTAATTTGACATTTGAAAGAAGAAGATGCATTGTGTAACTATGTAATCGCTATACAACGTTTATTAGGAAGGTGGTTAGTGTTGAAGCGTGGTCGGCTAGACTCCGATATACTCTCATATTATATAACTAGCTGCGCCCCGCGGTTTCACGCAAAAAGCCGACCCCGAAAGATGATATACATGTATACATCCCTATTTGAATCGGATTTTGGGGTTTTTGCGCTGAATCCTAATTATTTTTCTAAAATTAAAGTAGCATAAGTTACCCGTTATAATATCAGCTACCGGTCAGTGAAAGTCCGGTCAAAATCGGTCTGGCCGTTGCGGAGATTATCCGGAACGGACAGGCAGACCGACAGACAAAAATTTTAAAAATTGTTTTTTTTTTTCGTACAACCACCGTATATACTTTGATAAGCATTGAGTAAAAAGCTGTTATTTTGTTATTACAAATAGACACTTCAATTTTTATTTATTTGTGTACAGAAAAAGGTTGTGTAAATACACATAAAAAATAATGACATTTTAATTTTTTTACTTAAAAAAAAAACACTATAAATTCTTACATATTTATTTGGTCAGTGTAAAGTTTCCAAAGGCGCTCCCTCCCACTCAATGACTGCTGATACGGTCGCCAATGTACAGGCAGTGACCATTTATATAATCAATGACCGCGACACGGAAGTCTTACCTCACCATTCATATTTACCGAGGGACTGTTCGTGTTACATTTTAACATTTAAACTATGTTTACAAAGCACATTTTAAATGAAATTATTTGAAACATATTTATTCTCTGAAATAAGAAATATTTCAAAAAATAATAGATTAAATGCGATAAAATCCGTAAAATTAGCTTCATTTAAACGTGAAGTGTTCGCGTAAATATAACAAATCATTATGTAAGAAATATAAGTTTCGTTTGTCGAATGTCATTTTTTTTTACTAACTACCACCTTTTCTTTATAAAGTTCCTCTGTGCGGAGAAAAAACAGGCGAAAGAAACTCCGCAGGTATCCTCTTTTTATAGTTAATAGAATCAGGCGTTACTTTGCGGAAATCCATTATAAGATCTTATCTAAGATCTTAGCAAATTAACTTTCTCTCCTTTACTATCCTCTTTTTAGTCATATCTTCAACATTTTTTATATTGAAATTATGTTATAAAATAAATAGTAGATTACGAGTAAATATTTGTATTTAGAAATAGCCGGGTAGCGTTCACCTCATTCCCAGGGCAGATAGGTCTTCGCTAGCGCCCCGTAAGGGCCGCCGGGAAACTGTTCGGGGCGGTTTGCCTCTCTCAGTGGCATCTGTTCGCCGCATGTAACAACATGCGGAGCATTGGGGTGCATACTGAATGCATAAAATGATTCACGTCGCCCCCAGCGCGGACCGGCCAGCCAGGTAGAACCCCGTTCGGAGGAGCCCCGCTAACCTATCTGCGAGCGGGCGACGACTTGTTAATGGCTCTCTACTCTGTTGTTGAGGCGCTCTGGTGATCACTTTGATCACTCATTTCAGTTCCCTCTGTTACGGCCTGGCAACTTATTTCTTCTCGAGAGATCTGTCTCGCTTAAAGCAGGTGCAGTATACCTCTCACGATAGTTGGAATCGGGTTTTCACCCGATTCCAGTGCTTATAGGACATCCTGTGGCATCTCGATGGTCGCCTCGATGTCGGCGGCCGTCATGCGCTGACTTGTTTTTCAAGCTTTTTGAGACGGCTGCGGTGCTGCTGCCGTCTCAATGGGTATCGACGGAAACCATCCCAGGGGTTTATTAGCGACCACATATACTTTTATATTATAATAACCAAGTTTATGAAGTCATTGTTTAATAAACTTTTAAAATGTATAAAACTTATGTTTCTTAAATATCAAATTTCAGAAAGACTTTTTATTAATTAAGTTATTAATATCCGATGGGTATCCGGCAGAGTAGAATAGTACCAACCTCTTCCTTTTCGAGGTGTCTTAAGAGGCTACTAAGGTATTGTACGGACAGCATTTAGGCGTGCAGAATAATACCATAACATGCAATCCTGTTACGAGTACTATACTGCTTATGAGAATTCAACAGGAAGTGACAAGTTTTTTTTGTCATGCACTAAAATGGCGGCGACGGCGTTCGCCACCCGTCACGTCTCGTTTTTCGTGAGGGCGAAAAGTGGCCTACCTCTTTTACGGAAAAAAGAAGAAAGAAAAATTTTTTTCAGAGCAGAACATGCAGCACAGTGCTTAAAAAAACCTAATATAATATTTTCATAATCATTATCATTATTACTTCATCTTATTACCAGTCCACTAATGAACATAAGCATTACAGTTTTAGAAATAAGCCCGGACAAATAGACAGACACACAGACAAAATTATAAAAAAGGTATTTGTTTTGGTATCCTGCATTTCCAATGAAATAAAGAAACAAGAATGCAATTTATAAATAGACTACAAAAAACTTTGAATTTACAAAAAGAACTTTATTTCTTATGCATTACAATGATAAAATAATCGGGCATACTATAAATACAATGATTTAACCATACTATGTTCGCAGAGTTGAAGTCTTGAAATAGTAATCTGCATTGTAATCATACCAATCCAAAACTTTTCCGTCGTACCAAATGTAAGCCCCCTTCAAGGACTCAGGAGCGTCGAGGACGATGTACAACGGAGTCTCAGCCGCTTCATCCGCGCTATAAAATCCAGCCCCGAGGGTCATGTCTGTACGGACTAAGCCCGGATGCATAGAGTTAACAGAAATGTTTTTCTCTTCAAGCTCTTTCTGTTGCAATATCGTTGCAGCGCTAAGAGCTACTTTCGCAACTCTATACGCAGCGACTGTTCCCTCATCTGCGATGTCTTCTCTCTTGAATGTTCCATTTTTGCAACTCTCGAGAAACCATTCAACAAATTCATTGATGTCATTCATTGTAAGGTTCTTACTCGACAATCTGTTAATCCAATAATCGTTTCTCACATTCGAAAGATGCCCGCAGTCACTTGAAATGTTTAAGATTCTACCGTTATTTCTCACCAAGGGGAAGATAAATTCTTGCATCAAAAGGATGCTTTTATAATTGATTTCTACTATCCTCTTATTTTCCTCATAGGAGTTGTAAAGGTCGACACTATTCGCAACAGCAGCGTTATTTATAAGAATGTCTATGCCTCCGTGTTTCTGGTTTATATGATCTCTAAATCGTATAACACTGTCCTTGTCCGCGACATCAAGCTGGTGGTATTCTGGACGCAGACCAAGTTTGTTTAATTCAGCAACGGCAGCCTTCCCTCTGCCTTCGTCTCTTGAAGTTAAGTACACGACGCCATCGAATCTCTCACAGAGTCCTTTGACGATACAAAAACCGATTCCCTTGTTCGAGCCAGTAACAACAGCCACTTTAGTCGACATGTCTGCACTGCACTTCTAACAAATGACAACTGGCTTACAAATTCGAGAACTGATACATAAAGTCACTTTTCCGTGAGTTTTATATTTTACAACCGTGGCGATAAACGGTGGGGAGCGTGCCAACTTAACGATAATACTTTGTTTAACATTCATTAGTTAACAATAAATATATTTAACGTATTGATGTACAACATTAGTTATAACTAGGCGAAATTGTAAATATTTCTTCTGATTGTAGTTATAAATACATTTTAATATCAAATTTTATAAAATTCTTACCGACCGATCATGTTATTTTCGAAATATACGAGTATTTCAGATCTTATCACCTTTAAAAATATATTTTTATGTCTTACAAATAGATAGATAATATATCCTTTCAACTTATTATAAACATGGCATTTACCTTATAACATATTATGCAATATTATAATATAGTAGAAGAACTTGACAAAGTGCACATTCTGTAACACGCCGATGTAAGGTGTAACGAAACAAAATTAGTCCTAGACCTGCTATTTACGATCCGTGCACATTTTATAATACTTTGTATACATCTAAGATGACATGAGCAGGGTCCAAGTGATAAACTTGTGCGTTATGGGTCGCGGTTTCGATTCCTCACGCGACAAAAATTAGAATGGTCTTCTAGTTGTTTCGGCTCTAGGTGTTTGTGTTTACTGTAAATTTATGTATACTTAAATTTATGGATACAGGAGAAGTTCTAGATGACATTTTTTAGGACATAATAAATAGTTTTTAAGTTTCCGTTCAGAGAGATTGACAGATATTTTTTAAAGAGCTGATTTATTTTTGTCGTTAATTTATATATAGAATAAGCGCTGGTTTCGTAAGTCAATACTCTGTATACCGAGTGAGTGGTACAGAGTTCAATTCTCAGCTGAATCCAACATTAGTCTCGAAATCAATTAAAGGCTATTGCGACACAATAAACAGTCGTGGTAGCTCAGGGGCTAGGCGCCCGCTTTAAATTTCATTGTACGCGAGTGACCTGGGTTCCATTCCCGGTGCCGGCACCACTAAAATTGTTAGTTGCAATTTTAATTGCTGATTTACTACGTGCTCGGCGGTGAAGGAAAACATCGTGAGGAAACCTGCATGTCTGAGAAATAAAAATATTTCGAAGACATGTGCAGTCCGCCAACCCGCATTGGAGCAGCGTGGTGGATTTTTCCTAGCTCCAAACCCTCTCAGAAATGAGAAGAGGCCTGTGCTCAGCAGTGGAACATCTATTGGCTGAAACTTTACTTTTTTAAACAGAAGTCTCGTCCCATAAACACGTTTACTTGAAAAAAACACAATTATTTTCAGAGTCATTAGAGGCCAATGTTTAATTTAAAATACAAATGGTATGCTCATGCGTATATAAACATTAACATAAGCGATTTACGACGCGTTATCTCCGAAAGTACAAGACGGGAAATTTGGCATACACTGCGGTGGTAGGATTCCTATGCTGGAATCCGTCTAGGTGGGCTCCACCGCCGGATCAGTAATTTGCCGTGAAGCAGTAGCAAACATTTCTGGGTTTCGGTCTGAAGGTGACACAGTCTTACACTAGCTCATCAATGTGTATATGAGACTTATGAACCAATGTCTCAGGGTGACGGGCGCAGTGCGCCACACAGAAATGTTGTGAACGATTTGTTATAGCCGGACCTTGCATTTACCATTAGGTGAACCTTTTTCACGTCACTACATGCAATGAATAAAAAACTTGCGTACTATGACATTTGAATTTACTAAACGTTTGGTTTTAGTTTGGTTGAGTAATAACTAAAAAGCAGTCCTGACAGATAATGAATGGAAAGTTTAAATAAAAAAGATGTTATTTATGTACTTTTCCAGTTAAAAACACACGCTTCAGCAATAAAATGTTTAACGACATTTTTATTAGTGTTCATTTTTCGAACATTTTAACAGTGTACCTAAACAAAGTAGCTGGACCTAATGGAATGAATGAAGGCGAAACATATTTTATTCCAAAATAAATTGATATACAATTCTAAAGGGGCGCTGAACTTCGAGAGCTTTACACGAGAGAGCTTGCAAATTCCACTTCGATTTTATTTCCCCTTCACACCTAAATCCAATAGATCCGTTCCATTCCTTTGCGAAGAATTGAAAAGTATCCGTTTTCGTAAGTTTGTCAGCATCTGCACGATCTGATTGCTTAAAGTTCATCTTAGTCTGACAAATATCGAGTTAAAATTTATCTTTGTTGCTCTTACATACATACATAAGATCACGACTGTATCCCATAAGGGGTAGTCAGAGACTGGGCACTCACTGCAAAAGCAGATGACAGCCAAAATCCACGTTTCACCAAAACAATATAATGCACTTGGTGTGATAGGTGGTGAGCCCATCGCCACCATGCGCTGTTGGGTGCACAGTGCAGTTTAATTCCTTACTCGCCTTTTACGAGATCCATTGGATGAGATGGAGTGGTAGTATGCTTTTAACCAACCGCCACCACACGGTTGCTCTTCGATACTGTAATTAATTTTGACTCAATTCAATAAAAAAAACACTGCCGTACGGTGGCGGCTCAAGAGACTCTACTATGCCATCTCATCGCGTGGGTGTCATAAAAGTCGACAGAAGGAAAATGAAAACCAGAAGATGGGCAGCAGCAACTTCCTGGAACGCCTGCTTAAATAAACTGCGGTGGCCGCCTGCCAAGCGTGGCAAAATGAGAGCTACAATCTTTTGTGGCAATCTATGGGGGAGGCCTAAGTTCAGCAGTGGAATTGTGATAGGCTGAAATGATGAATGATGAAATGAACTAAGCCGACCATATGATTGCACCGTACGCCAAAATAAAGCTCTTTCATTGGTTAATGCGATCAAATGAAACCGATCACGAAACCAACTAGAGTTACACAGTAGACCCTCTGAGCATTAGTTCGGCCTTTCTTGGCAATGTTATCCAGTCCGATCCGATTCCTGAGATTAGCGCGTTCAGACGTACAATCTCTCCCGCTTTATTAAGTAGTAAGACTGTCGGATCTGCTGGCGCAGTGGCTTCGGCTTCTGGCGCTACAGGTCAGGTTCAATTCTTGCGCGAAACAAATATTTGAATGACCTAGAGATGGCTGCTTTAAGTCTAGGTTGTTATTACTATTGGTGATTATTATTTTAAACATTGGATAAAGTGATGAGACGAGCAAATCGTCTTGGTGGTGAGTGCAACGTCTGCCTATAATAAATGCTGTGTCAACCAGAACATTTCTGTGTGATACCACACTGCGCCCGTCACCTGGAGACAGTTCTTAAGTCTCATATGGCCAGTGATTACACTAGCTCCCAGTGCCCTTCACACCGAAACACAGTAATGTCTACACACTACTACTTCACGGCAGAATAACTGGCCCTGCGGTGGTACCTACCTAGACGGATTCCTGCCATCAGTAAAAAACTGTGTGTACAAATGTGGTCTATGGCTATATGGAAAGAAGTCGTTATTGTATGTATTTACAATTGCATTGTTTTTACTTCTGTATTTTTATTTCCCAATAAATATGATAGCTAACAGTGTCCTTAAATCCGATCCGACCGCGTTGCCTAGTGGTTAGAGTATCTGACTACAACGCCGTGGGTCCTGGGTTCGAATCCCTGCCGAGCCAACATTTGTGCAAGAACACAAAGATTGTAATTATGTCTCTGACACTACATCCTAGCCTCATCGTTAGCGTTACTTCGGGCACATGTATATTGGAACGAGTGGGTGCTCTTATTTGCGCGTATACCGGTGACAATATAGTATTTCCTGCGCAGTTCATAACTTTCGCCAACACTCGGTAGTAGTAGGATTTACGGGTTGTAGGATTCCTGTGCAGGAATCCGTCTAGGTAGGTACCACCCCAGGGCCAGTTATTCTGCCGTCGTCTGCAACCTTAACCACAAATGCCGTACAGGATCCTGGTTCCCTAATCACGCTAGTCATCCAAACATACCGATAGTCAACCAAGCTGTTGGAGTCTAAAACAGAGGCAACTAGGTTAGATTCCTATTGGCATCGTCCAAAAACTTCTTCTGGTCATCGTAGAAATTGTAACCTGTGCAAGAACATATGAAGGAAAACAACAGGAGTCTCTACAGTAACAAAGGCAACCAAAATATTTTTTGTTAGAAAATTCAGTTACGGTGTGTTTCGGTCTGAAGGGCACTGAGACCTAGTGTATTCCCTGGGTATATGAGACTTAATAACTAATGTCTCGAGGGTGGGTACAGTGTGTTAAAAAAAGTAAAGTTTCAGCCTATAAATGTCCCACTGCTGAAATATTCATAATAACAATGCATCTGTTATGGGCAGACGTTACACTTACCATCAGGTGAACACTTTGCTCGTGTTGTTACTTTATGAAATACAAAAAAAAGTTGTTTCCGTAGTAGATAATCGGCCAGCACGACATCATCACATCCTAAACACAATAATATTGGCACACTACTGCTTGGCGGCAGAATGACTGATACTCTGGTGGTACCTACCTAGACCGATTTATGCATAGGAATCCTACCACCAGTTAAATGCAGAAAATTATGATGATGTGAGTGTTTGCCGTATGGTAGCTTAAGAGAAACTACCCCCTCATCTCATCCCGTGGGTGTCGTAAAATTCGACAGTGGGAAAGTAAAAACCAGAAGATGTGCAGCAGCGCATTCCTGGAGCATCTGAACCAATAACCTGCGGTTGCCGACCCGCCTGCCAAGCCTAACATCTGCAAAATCCCCCCGAAATGAGAGCTACAAACTTTTTGTGGCTGTCTATAGGGGAGGCATATGTTCAGCAGTGGACGAGTTATAGGCTGAAATGATGATAATGAAGTATATATAAAATATATAATATAAATATATACTTCTATAAAAAATTAACGATTTATATTCGAATTACTTCTACAAACTAGCTCACTATTATTCTACTATAGTTATTTAAAACAAACAACAGAATTGTCATCAATAATTATGTTTATGTAACAGTGTTATCACGCAAACTTGTTTATCTTCGTTTATAATTACCAGTAACTAAATGAGTCCAAAGAGATTAAATTAATACGATTATTAACGACAATGTGTAAAAATAGTGTATTAATACAGTCATCATACAGTCACGCCTTTTCCCGTATAAGGGGTAGGCAGAGGGACTCGTAGTCCACTTTTCGAAAGTTCTGGTGGCGGACCACGTCGCCGCCGGGGCGAGGAAAATTCTTACTCCCCATTGCGTTACCACGAGCAGTGACAGCATTGCATACTATGTAGGAATCCGTCTAGATAGGTTCCAAACATTACTGTGTTTCGGTTTAAAAGGCACTGTGAGCTAGGCATATGAGACTTAAGAACTTATGTCTCAGGGTGATGGGCACAGTGTGGTGTCACACAGTAATTTTCTGGGTGACATTACACTTGAGTGATTTTTTGTTGAGAGCCGTGGTAGCTCAGGGGCTAGGCGCTCGCTTTAAATTTCATAGTACGCGAGTGACCTGGGTTCGATTCCCGGTGCCGGCACCACTAAAATTGTTATTTGCAATTTTAAGTGCTGATTTACCACGTGCTCGGCGGTGAAGGAAAACATCGTGAGGAAACCTGCATGTCTGAGGAATAAAAAATATTTCGAAGACATGTGAAGTCCGCCAACCCGCATTGGAGCAGCGTGGCGGATTCTTCCTAGCTCCAAAACCCTCTCAGAAATGAGAGGAGGCCTGTGCTCAGTAGTGGGACATTTATAGGCTGAAACTTTACTTTACTTTTTTACAGCATTTGTTATGGGCAGACGCACTTAACACCAGGTGAACGTTTTGCTCGTTTCATTACTTCATCCAAAAAAAAAATGGTGTTATTCTGCGCGAATAAAGGCTGTCCGTACAATATCTTTGTCGCCTCTTACGACACCTCGGTAGGAAAGAGGTAAGTGCTATCCGCGATCTACACGCCGAATTTCTCTCTTTCTTTCATCAGTAATTTGACATTTGAAAGAAGAAGATGCATTGTGTAACTATGCAATAGCTATACAACGTTTATTAGGAAGGTGTTTAATGTTGAAGGGTGGTCTGCTAGGCTCCAATATACTCTCATTTTATATAACCCCGCGGTTGCACGTAAAAAGCCGACCCCGATAGATGATGTATATATATATATATATATATACATCCTTATTTGATTCGGATTTTAGGGGTTTTGCGCGGAAAATTTATGTAATAAATAGCTTCGTTTAGACAGCTTCATGACGACCGTGTAAGCTAGTGGTAGAAGTCAGGTCCTTCGACCACTAGGCCACGCGGTCGTCATGTTTATAGATATTTGAGTTTCTTGTATATCAAATTTCAGATAGACTTTTTTATAAACTAAGTTAATAAAATCCGATAGGTATACGGCAGAGTAGAATAGCACCAACCTCTTCCTTATAGAGGTGTCTTAAGAGGCGACTAATTTATTGTAAGGACAGCATTTAGGCGTGCCGAATAATACTATAATATGCAATCCTGTTAATATACTGCTTATGAGAATTCAGCGGGAATTGACAAGGTTTCTTTTGGCTCGTACTAAAATGGTGGCGACTGAGTTCGCCACCCGTCACGTCTCGTTTTTCGTGAGGGCGAAAAGTGAGCTACGGGTGTGTAGAGAACACCCCTACCCCTTTTATGGAAAAAAGAAGAAAGAATGAAATATAATTTTGTCACGGCACAACATGCAGCACAGTGATTAAAAAAAACATAATATAATATTTTCATAATAATAAAAAAGTATAATAAGTAGAGAGCCGTGGTAGCTCAGGGGCCTGGTGCTCGCCTTTAATTTCATAGTAAGCGAGTAACCTGGGTTCGATCCCCGGTGCCAGCACCTCTAATATTGTTCTACAATTTTATGTGCTGATTTACTACGTGCTTAGCGGTGAAGGAAAACATCGTTAGGAAACCTGCACGTCCGAGGAATAGAAATATTTCGAGGACATGTGAAGTCCGCCAACCCGCATTGGAGCAGCGTGGCGGATTCTTCCTAGTTCCAAAAAACCCTCTCAGAAATGAGAGGAGGCCTGTGCACAGCAGTGGGACATTTATAGGCTGAAACTTTACTTTTTTTTAAAGTATACAATTAATAAATACAAAACTACTTAACTTAAAAAAAATACAGACATCAACAGAATAACAAATGACTATATACTGAGGTGTTGTTTTATCTGTGCTGTAGAAATGCCGCGAAAAGATTCTAGCTCAGCAATGGCCGCGGTGGTTTTATTACAACCTCGGCGCTGATTTTCAGATACCGACATTTACCGGGTACTTCGGTTTAGCTGTGAACTGTTCTAACTGTTCCAGAAGGGAAAAAAGATTTATCTTTTCTTACAAAATCAAATTTAATAACGTTTATATATAAAAGTGTTTTTACTACACAATAAAATACGCATACGCGTGGACCTATTTCTCGGTATATTTTATTCCGTATGCGTTCCTAAAACATATAAATTAAAAGATATTATAAAGTATAATAAAACGCTGAACGTTTTATTTTTGGTGTCATAAAAGCTGAGGGAGTTGGTATAGTCGTTGTATTATTTTGAACCATTCAAATGGCGGGATAACTTAAAGAATTCCACACGGGCGAAGCCGCATGCACAGCAAGTTTTTTTATAAAGTCAGCGCAGTGCCTAAGCTATTGATTTCTGCGGTACGGGAACGATTCCCGCAAGAAAAAAATATTAGTGCGACATGCAGACAGCCACGGCCACGCCACAGCCACGCCAAAAGAGAACGAGAAAGAGAGAGAGAACGCCACGTCAAAAGAGAAATGCTAACAAGTCCTAGACTCCAAGACCTGAATTCCAGGGTAACCAATAAAAATGCTTCTCGAATTTTTGTTTTAGGGTCCGAGTGTTGTGACCATTTTAGAAGAGGACCGAATACCCCACAGAAAATTCCCTGCGCAGTCGTTATTATCTGGTAGTGGTAAGAAACCGTTGCTGTGGTCGGAATAAATCAGGTCATCGTCGACTAATAGTAGCCTTGGCACTTGTACCGTTGGCAATTTATATACTACCTAAAATACCGAAAAGTTTACTATTGTGCTATTTTTAATAACATTGTTATTTTGTAAAGATAGGGTCCATTGTTTATCAATAAATAATGATCTAGTTATCATAAGTAACTAGAAATTGTAAGTCACTAATTTTGTTTTTATTTAAACTAGACAACGAGTAGGTGATTTATGAACAAAGGAAAGATTAGTTGTTTTTTTTTTTCAATTATTCCTTAAGTTTTATTTTTAAACATTACTCGAATGGCTTCTATTTTATAGTAGTATGATAAGAATGATGATGATCTCTTTCTGGCCGATTTTTGATCATGTCGACCATTTTCGACATCGACATCAACTGCGCAAGACTGGGGGGTAGGATCCCTGTGCAGTCAACCGTCTAGGTAGGTACCACCTTAACGCCAGTTATTCTGCCGTGAAGCAGGAGTGTGCGAACATTACTGTGTTACGGTCTGAAGGGCACCGTGAGCTAGTGTAATGACTGGGCATACGAGATTTAAGAACTAATGTCTCGGGGTGACGGGCACAATGTGGTGCCACACAGAAATGTTCTATGTGATACAGTATTTGCTATAGCCAGACGTCGCTCTTACCATCAGGTGAACGTTTTAATAATAATTATTACATAATGGTTTCTAACGCGAATACTACACATTTAAATAAAACAATTTTTAAGTGATTTACCACGTGCTTAGAAAACATCGTAAGGAAACTTGCATGTTCGATGATTAGAAATATTTCGAGGACATGTGAAGTCCGCCAACCCGTATTGGAGCAGCGTGGCGGATTCTTCCTATCTCCAAAACCCTCTCAGACATGAGAGGAGGCCTGTGCTCAGCAGTGGGACATTTATAAGCTGAAACTTTACTTTTTTTTTACTTTTAATTATTATAATTAATTTTGCTCGTCTCGACACTTTATCCAATAAAAAAATAATTATATTCACGTTTCTGTTCTATAATCTTTATTTTTTAAAATTAATTTATTTTCCGATCGCCGTGTAAAATTGTTGCGTTTGAAAGACTACGCCTGCGGTAAAAGAGTCAAAAGTTTTGTGTGTGAAAATTGTTCAAACGTTCAATTTGCGCCTGGTGACTTGAATAGGCGTCATTTTACTGGCGTTTGGCCGGTCAAAGCTATTTGCGTCGCCACTGTGTTCAATTTTCTGTGGTTCAAGCGAACAAGTTTTATTCACAATTACAAATATACTGAAATTTTACGTTTAAGCCGTGATAGTCCAGGGATTGGGTGCTTTTTTAACGAAGCCTCACAGTAGGATTTCTCCTGTGTCGTGGGTGCGTTTACAGACATAAATTCCACATGCACAAACACCCAGACCCGGAACAACTATATGTAGGCCATACAAATATTTGTCCCGTGCGGGAATCGAACCCGCGACCCGCGGCGCAGAAGCTAAGGGCTTAGCCACTGCACCAACCGAGCGGAGCTTCTCTTAACATTGCTGTTACATTATTCTTTTATGTCCCACTATCAATGTCAACTAGCTGATGCCCGCGACTTCGTTCGCGTGGATATAGGTTTTATAAATAGCCCGTAAAAACCATTTGATAATCCAAGATAAAAAGTAGCCTGTGCTCGTCTCCGGGATGTTAGCTATCTCTTTTTTGTTGTTTTGGTTATATTGATGAAACGAGCATAACATTCACCTGATGTAAAGTGCAAAGTCTACACATAACAAATGCTACCATTTCTGTGTGACACCACACTGCGCCTGTCACCCTGAGGCATCAGTTCTTAAGTCTCATATGTCCAGTGATTACGCTAGCTCACACTGTCCTTCAAACAGAAACACAGTAATGTTTGCACACTACTATCAGAATAACTGGCCATGGGGACAGAGAGAGTTAGATGTAATGCTGATTTTTTTTAAATTGGAATAAGTGATGAGACGAGAAAAACGTTCACCTGGTGGTAAGTGCAACGTTTGCCCATAACAAATTCTGCATCACCCAGAACATTTCTGTGAGACACCACACTGCGTCCGACACCCTGAGATATCAGTTCTTTAGTCTCAGTCCAGTGATTACACTAGCTCTGAGTGCCCTATAAAGCGAAAAACACTAATGTTTGCACACTACTGCTTAACGGCAGAATAACTGGCCCTGGGGTGGTACCGATACCCTGATCCGGTAAGCTCGGAGGTAGGCCAGGACGTAGTGTCAGGGACACGGGGACAATCGCACCCGAAATCCTAATTGTGTTTTCAGCACAAATGTTGGTTCCGGCTGGGATTGGAACAAGTCATAGTGGAAGACTGGTACTCTGACCACTAGGTGACCGGATCTTCAAACGGTAGACTGTCCGTGTGTTACCGAAACAGTAATGTTTGCACACTACTGCTTTACGGCAGAATATCTGGCTCTACAGTGGTACCCACCTGTACGGATTTCCGCATAGTAATCCTACCACGAATAAAAAACTTACATACAAGTATGGTTAATCTAGATTAACCTACATACTTTACTTCATGGTAGTCTGTATCATGCAAGAACTCTTATTGGTTCCTTTAAAACTCTAGTAACGAAACAAATTACTCAACCCAAATGGTCCGTAACCATGATGATAAGCGTTTAACGTATTTTTTTTAAACTTTATTTGCGTAAACTGTCATACAAAAGGGCGGACTGCCCAGAGGCATTCTCTACCACAGTACCTTAAGGTAAAGTATTTGGGTTTGATTGTGAAAAGACGTCGTTTCTTAAATTAAACACACATAAAAATTAATACTAATTCGTGGCAACTATGGCAAAATCCCTCCAATATGAGAGCTACAAACTTTTGTGGCTGTCTATGGGGGAGGCCTATGTTCAGCAGTGGACTTGTGGTAGGCTGAAACGACGACGACGAATAATTCATATAGAGTATAGCGTTATACTATATGTATATGCATAATAAATATTAACATAAATACTCACTTGTACATATATACATGTAGGATTCTGAAGTAGAGTGATTTGCGCCTTGTATGAAATTGAATGGAGGATGTGTAAAAAGGAGTGAAGGAATGAATGGGAAAAGTGGCAGACAATGTTTCTTTTTTCAAAAAGGTGTAAAGTTAATAGAATCAGGCGTTACTTTGCGGAAATCCATTATAATGAAGAAAAGTAAGTTACTTTGCTAAGATCCGCATGCAAAATATAAAAATGGTGTATATTACCTAGTTTTTTTGAAGTGCACCACCCGCCCTCCCTCAGTAGCATGCACAAGCAAACTAACACCGCCACCAGGAACCTCCACCAGGTACCCTCCACCAACCACTACAATACCACCACTAGATAATATACACCACTGAAGTCGAGAACACGACACGTGTTTCGCCCCAAAACGAGGCATTATCAAGCGTAATAGACTCTACGACAGACGGCCGCCGAGTGAGCGGCGCGGTCAAAGAGCTGCCTATTTATACTACAGGTGACGCAAACGGCCCCCACCTACGACATTGCGATTACAATATCGTGATAGCGACCGCTTGCTCACACAATCCACCACCCGAATTACATAAGCAGCCGTTTGCGACCGAATTGATAGCAAACGACTACTTAGAGTATATTTAAACTTTAAGTACTGGATTTAAAGATATTTAAAAGTGGTGAATTCGAGACGTTTGTTTGTTCATTCAGCAGTGCAATGCTATTATTTTTATTTTTAATTATTTCTAATTGTTCCAGCACACACAGCCGAAGCCCCTTGTCGCAAATATGTAGGACTTTAAATGTGTGGTCGCTAGTCAGGTTATGCCCAGTTTCCAAAAGATGTTTTGCGAAGTGTGATCTGTCGGGATTGCAATTTCTGTACGCGGCCAAATGCTCCTTGTATCGGGTATCGAAATTGCGACCAGTCTGACCCACGTAAACGGCGCTGCATTCACTGCAAACAAGTCTATAAACGCCGGATTTTTGGCGTTCATCAATTTTGTCTTTGACGTTACAAGCCCCACTCAGCGAATTGCTTGTCCTGAACGCAACGTAAATATCGTTACGCCTAAGAGTCCTTGCTATTCTCTCAGATACAGGACCCAAGTAGGTCAAACTGCTCACATATCGTCGAACACTTCGGGATGTAGCCGCGTACAGATCTTTGCGAACTATATGAATTTGTTTCTTTTTTATAATGGTGTTAATAATATTTTTTGAATAACCGTTAGAGACCGCAATCTGATAGATGATTTGGAGCTCCTTGGCATAATTATCCTTATTCAGAGGTACGGCCAATAGACGATTAACGTAACTATGGAAAGCGGCCAATTTATGTTGCCAAGGGTGACACGATGACGCGGGGATGACAGAATCTGTGTGGGTCGGTTTGAAAATCATGGGATCAATCAAAGAGAAGTCAAATTTAGAAGATCCTTGATCTTCTAAATTTGACTTCTCTTTGTATGAAACAGAACTATTTTCGGTTTGACAACCAATTCTATTTACAAAGAGAAGGTCTAGCAATGGGGTCCCCATTAAGTCCTCTTATGGCGGATGTATTTATGGATAACTATGAAAAACTAAACATAGTTGTCAATAAAAATATCCTTTACTACTACAGATATGTAGACGACATTATCATTTGCTGGACAGGTACCCGAAGACAACTGGACGTTTTCTTTAATAAATTAAACAAAATTCACCCCAAAATAAAATTTAAGATGGAATTGGAACAAGACTGTACTCTTAACTTTCTAGATATTTCAATATCCCATAAAAACGGCACCCATGATTTTCAAATTTACCGCAAACCGACCCACACAGATTCTGTCATCCCCGCGTCATCGTGTCACCCTTGGCAACATAAATTGGCCGCTTTCCATAGTTACGTTAATCGTCTATTGGCCGTACCTCTGAATAAGGATAATTATGCCAAGGAGCTCCAAATCATCTATCAGATTGCGGTCTCTAACGGTTATTCAAAAAATATTATTAACACCATTATAAAAAAGAAACAAATTCATATAGTTCGCAAAGATCTGTACGCGGCTACATCCCGAAGTGTTCGACGATATGTGAGCAGTTTGACCTACTTGGGTCCTGTATCTGAGAGAATAGCAAGGACTCTTAGGCGTAACGATATTTACGTTGCGTTCAGGACAAGCAATTCGCTGAGTGGGGCTTGTAACGTCAAAGACAAAATTGATGAACGCCAAAAATCCGGCGTTTATAGACTTGTTTGCAGTGAATGCAGCGCCGTTTACGTGGGTCAGACTGGTCGCAATTTCGATACCCGATACAAGGAGCATTTGGCCGCGTACAGAAATTGCAATCCCGACAGATCACACTTCGCAAAACATCTTTTGGAAACTGGGCATAACCTGACTAGCGACCACACATTTAAAGTCCTACATATTTGCGACAAGGGGCTTCGGCTGTGTGTGCTGGAACAATTAGAAATAATTAAAAATAAAAATAATAGCATTGCACTGCTGAATGAACAAACAAACGTCTCGAATTCACCACTTTTAAATATCTTTAAATCCAGTACTTAAAGTTTAAATATACTCTAAGTAGTCGTTTGCTATCAATTCGGTCGCAAACGGCTGCTTATGTAATTCGGGTGGTGGATTGTGTGAGCAAGCGGTCGCTATCACGATATTGTAATCGCAATGTCGTAGGTGGGGGCCGTTTGCGTCACCTGTAGTATAAATAGGCAGCTCTTTGACCGCGCCGCTCACTCGGCGGCCGTCTGTCGTAGAGTCTATTACGCTTGATAATGCCTCGTTTTGGGGCGAAACACGTGTCGTGTTCTCGACTTCAGTGGTGTATATTATCTAGTGGTGGTATTGTAGTGGTTGGTGGAGGGTACCTGGTGGAGGTTCCTGGTGGCGGTGTTAGTTTGCTTGTGCACGCTACTGAGGGAGGGCGGGTGGTGCACTTCAAAAAAACTAGGTAATATACACCATTTTTATATTTTGCATGCGGATCTTAGCAAAGTAACTTACTTTTCTTCATTAAAAGGTGTAAAGGTAAAGTATAACTACGAGTATGAAGTATTGTTTGTTTTTTTTGTCACCCTGAGTCTTGAGTTATTGAGTCTCATATGCCCAGTGATTACGCTAGCCCTCAGTGCCCTTAAACTGAAACACAGTAATGTTTGCACACTACGGCTTCACGGCAGAATAACTGGCCCTGGGGTGATACCTACCTAGACGGATATTTGTTATTTGGGTGTCGTAAAAGTCGAGAAAATTAGAAGAAGATGGGCAGCAGCATCTTCCTGTAACATCTACTCGTAAATAAATAAACTGCGGTTGCCAACCCGCCTGCCAAGCGTGGCAACTATGGCAAAATTCCTCCAATATGAGAGCTACAAACTTTTTTAGCAATCTAGGGGGAAGGCCTATGTTAAGCGGTAGACTGGTGATAGGCTGAAGTGATGATGATGATGACGTTCTCCGATATCGACGGATTTTCTGTTATATTGTAATGCATTACAGTTGTTTTAATTTTATTATATAATTTAGTCGCGGAAAATTAAATTTCTGATGGTGAATAGATATTTTGCGAGTCTAATGACCCAAAAAGCTAGAAGCATCGGTTTGTTATGTAGACTTAATGTATTAATTGGGATTCGCTATCAGTTATTTGCTCTTAAATTTAAACTAGTGCTCGTACTGAACAGCTAATTAGATACTGAAAACGATTTTGAATATTCCATTTATAAATTTAATTTACTCATTACTTATCGCTGTTATGGTTTCCATTTGAAAAGTAAACTGTCTATTATTATTCATTAAAGTGACGAAATGAGCAAAACGTTCACCTGATGGTAAATGCAACGTCACTCAGAATATTTCTGTGTGACGAAACACTGCGCCCATCACCCTGAGACATTAGTTCTTAAGTGTCATATGTCATGTGATTGCGCTAGCTCTCAGTGCCCTTCAAACCGAAACACAATAATGTTTGCACACTACTGCTTCACGGCAGAATAACTGGCCCTTGAGTGTTACCTACCTACACTGATTCCTGCACAGGAATCCTACTACCGTTGATGCAGAAGATGACGTAAGATGTTGATACAGAAAAAAAATATGGTCATCACAGAATGCCCGGCAGATGTAAAACATCGAAATTGATGTTCATTGAAAGAATTTATAATTAAAACAAAATCCAATAAATAAATATGGAGCAAAATAGAAATATTTCTTGTTTCGTGGCGTTCAGTGAAATTCATTAATCGTTTTACCAAATTGTAAAACAAAACAATTATTGTAACCAATGAGAAAAATAGCGCGGTTTTTGTATTCGGTTATAAATGAATCGAAAGCAGTGGCATCTATTGATCTCGTAATGAACTAGCTGACGAACTGCTCGGTTTCCAATAAGTTAAATTTGTTGAAATGTAAACAAATAATGCTGCAATGTAAACAAACAATGTAATCTTCTATGTATATACAACAAAATTACATAACGGGTTAGTTACACCATTTATAACTTAAGAACGACTGGACCGAATTCTAAAATGTTGGATTTGTCGGAAGAATATTCATTTTCTCATACATTTTGCGTATACAACGCCATCTGTGATACGAAACGGAAACAAAACTTATATTATTTTGTATGCATTACAGTATATTATCCTCTGTCAGCTGATTCAAATGCGCGATCCTTTCATTGCATACCCATTGAGTTAGCTGTTCAGACTGGCGCCGTGAATTATTTATCAGCATATTTTTTGAGTTTTCACTAATTTTCATAGAGTTTTCGACCGTTAGTGCATTTGTTAGTCAAACGATACGTTGCCTTCGAAAATGTTCAAATTTGTGATCGATAATTGCTTCATTATATAATTTTGAATTGTGTAATATATTTCCAGTGTTATTTACAATACCGCGAGCCACAGGATCTAATCTTTCACATCGAAGCTGTAATACAATTAGACTACGCAATATTGAAAATCAATGTAGTAGAAAATTACAATACTCTACTTTGCAATGCGCCTTGAATGTTTTGGAAAGAAGTGGCGAATACGGAACAATCAAAGTGTTATCGACCACAAAATCGTTTTCTTTCACTTTTGTTGTGATAGTTCTACCATTATCACCGCGCATGGTTAACAGGGAGTTTCCTAGCGTTATCCAAGAAATTTAACGGCGGAGACTATCACTGGCGAAGGTTATCCGATGTATCGTTGCCACTGCAACTGTAGACAATCGTTAACCGCTAGCACATCGGTAATATAATTCTTAAATTTAAGTGAAAAAATAAAAAAGAAGCTGGCGCTGATCGTGAGGCTGAGAAGTGAAAATTCAGAAATCACTAAAATAGTGTTAATTAAAACATAATTATATTATGATTTTAGCCAAAAGATAATGGCTATAATTATTTATCCTCCAAATTAATTTGGCTATAACGAATTTAACATTATCATCATCATCATTTCAGCCGATCACTAGTCCACTGCTGAACAGAGGCCTCCCCACAGATTCCTACAAAAGCTTGTAGCTCTCATTTTGGGGAATTTTACCATAGTTGCCACGCACATATACATACACATATACATAGGACATAGGCGGGTTGGCAACCGCAGTTTATTTATTCAGATGTTCCAAGAAAATGCTGCTGCCCATCTCTCAACTTTTACGATACCCACGGATGATATGGGGTGGTAGGTTCTCTTAAGCCGCTACCACACGGGGTGTGGCGTGTAAAGTAACGTTAACGTATCATAGTCATAAAAATCTTTATTAAATCAACTGGGAATTTCCTTTATTACTAATAGCTAGTGTTCGCCCAATGGTCGGAATTCAACCGTATTTTATTAATCTTTTTTTAAATAGATTTGATGTATTAGTAACACATATTATATATTAATTTATATTTAATGTATTTGTTACACATTGTACATGTACATTTAAGCTCTCGTACCCTCGCAGCGGCTCAGGGGCTAGGCGCTCGCTTTAAATTTCGTAGTACACGAGTGACCTGGGTTCGATTCCCGGTGCCGGCACCACTAAAATTGTTAATTGCAATTTTAACTGCTGATTTACCACGTGCTCGGCGGTGAAGGAAAACATCGCGAGGAAACCTGCATTTCTCAGAAATAAAAAATATTTCGAAGACATGTGAAGTCCGCCAACCCGCATTGGAGCAGCGTGGCGGATTCTTCCTAGCTCCAAAAACCCTCTCAGAAATGAGAGGAGGCCTGTGCTCAGCAGTGGGACATTTATAGGCTGAAACTTTACTTTACTTTTTTTACCCGTTCTCCATATGAACTTATACGCCATATATCACACTTCCCTTTTCGCGCAATATGCGCAAAAAGGGTACAAAGTTTTCCTTTCACGAATTAATATATAAATTTGTGTTTAATTCTCCTTTCACATTTGATTGGGACAATGGAGTTCAGAGAAATTAATCGAGAACAGACTTTGTAATGTATTTGGCGAGGACATGTCTTGTTTGCATTCAACTGATTAAATACAAAAGCGATCTGCTGATATTGGAAAACGAATTTAGCTCCGCGACAATAAGTTTGGATTCTTTTTTTAACCAACCGATTGTCTAGCGGTAAGAGTACTTGACTAGTACTTTGCAAAGCCTGGGTTCGATTCCCAGCCGGAGCAAACATTTGTGCAAAAATACAAATTGTTAGTTTTTAGGTCCGGTTGTTCTTTTTTATTGAAGAAAGTAAGGAGACGAGCGAAACGATCACTTAATGGTAAGTGCAACGCCTGCCAATAACAAATGCTGTGTCACGCAGAACATGTCTCTGTGGCACCAAACAGCGTCCGTTCCCCTGAGACATCAGTGAGAGATCATTGCTATAGAACTTATACTAACTGCATAAGTAAAAAATTATTTTCTTTACTGTTGGTATTAACCCAAATTGGATATCCCTACCATTCCCACGTTAACATTTTTCATACTTTCTGATGATATTCATGTAATTAATGACGGCAGTCAACAGACTCCCAATTTGCGATTGGGAGTCTGTTGATTGCCATCAACCTTTTTTACTACACATACACACACACACACACACATATATATATATATATATATATATATATATATATATATATATATATATATGACGACCGCGTGGCCTAGTGGTCAGAGTACCTGACTTCTAAGCCGCGGGACCTGGGTTCGAATCCCAGCCGGAGCCAACATTTGTGCTAAAACATAAATTGTTGGTTTTCGGGTCTGGTTGTGTTGTGATTGTCCCCGTGTTTCTGACACTGCATCCTAGCCTACCTCCGATCTTATCGCATCAGCGTTACATCGGGCGCAGGTAGGTTGGGACGAGTGAGTGCCTCTGTGTTTGCGCGTACACTTGTGGCACTATAATATCTCCTGCGCAGTTGATGGCTCTCGACTGTAGTCGGAAGTTGTCGCCGTGGTCGAAATCGGCTAGGAGAACATCACATCATATGTATATATATATATATATATATGTATGTGTGTATATATATATACATATATACATGTGCATTATATATCTATATATATTATTTTGACACAGTTCACTCTTACCTTTCATACACATCCAGCTACACACACACACTTACACTACATAAAACAAAAGAACACCAACATATTCATATGCACAAAACTTTAAGACAAGAAGATTCTTCATTATAATTTTAAGTTTCATTTAATTGTTCATTTCAGAAATTTTATGTTATTTAACAATTTTGTTTAAACTGCTACATTTTTTTTAGGTTAATTTCACAATAGATAAGATATAATTTGTTTGTTTTGGAAAGGCGGGGTCTCCTGACACAAGTATATTATTATACTTATTAGGAAGGCTACAACCCCCTGTATGTGTTATGTAAATGAAATATTTTTAATTTTTTTTATCAATATTTATATTCTTAAGTTTCACATGCCCAGTATCTACACTAGCTCACAGTGCTCTTTTGTTACTGCCTCGCGGCAAATGGTACTGCGGTGATGCCTACCTAGACTGTGGCCACAGGAATCCCACCACCAGTATGAAATCGAAATTTCGGTTGCGCAGTTACGAGTATTAACGCTTGATAATTAATTAATTTACTGCAATTACAAATAACAACAACAAATGATATTTTAAAACAGAACGTAAATGTAATGAAAACTAATTTATAATGAAACTAAATTAAATATGTTTTTTTTTAAATTAAATATCATTTGTTTTACAATTCACCAACATTACTGGGGTTCCTATATGGGGCTTGAAAGAAACTCCGCGCAGTGTTTTTTAAAAGCTTCTGATTATAAGTTATAATGTATTGGTCGAAATGGATCAGTGGACTATTGCATTAATAAATAATTCTGTGATTATGAAAAGGTTGGACATTCTTTATCTAGTCTCTCTCTCTCAATTATCGCCGAATTTCGAGATCGAAAGTAATATAGATCGAAAGTACGCTAGGTCGAAATAGACCAGGAGACATTAATAAAATATTCTGTAATTTCGAAAATGGGGCCTTTTTTTACTCTTTCTCTATTCTCTAATTTCAATTTCTCTCTCTTTCTATTTCTCGGATTTCAAGATCGAAAGTATAAGTACGTAATGTCGCGTCAGAGACACGGGAACAATCACAACGCAACCAGACCCGATAACCAGGAGCTTGTGTGTTGTGTGTGGAGAACAATGAGAAAAAAATATTTTTCTTAATAACCACAAGTGCTAAGCTTTTGATATGAAATAGGAAACCAGTAGATAAAATTCTGGACACGATAAAAAAACCCGGTTTTGTAACGTCAATTTTTTCGGGAGTTATGGTTCAAATATTTTTTGAACTGTTTTTTTTAAGTAGCAGTATTAGATGATTTTTCAAAATAGTGCTTTCTTGTTATGAGTCTATTCGAATTAGCATATAAGTGGAATATAATTGTGATAGAGGCATTTGAAGACCGCCGAATTGCTTCACCTTGATGTGTCGGGTATAAAGCACTATCTCACGCCGCTTCGCGCCATGACACGTGCTGAGGTATTTCGACATGTGAAGTCCGCCAAACAACATTGGAGCAGAGTGGCGGACTATTCCCTGCTCCAAAATGAGAGGAGGTCTGTGCTTGGCAGTGGGGCATCTAAAGGCTGTTACTTTACTTTATTTTTTTTACAGATAGTAGGTTTCGGATACGTTGATTGTGTCCATTGTATGGATGTAAAACGCACCCACGACAGAAGAAAGCCCAGTGTGAGAAATCGTTTTCTTTTAAAGATAAGAAAGAAAAATAATGCGATTTACTGCATAAATTCTTAACACAGCTTACGGTGGGATTTATTAAAAATATTTATATAACTAGTATAAAATCTCTGCCTGAAATGAAAATGTAGAAGCGATTTTCATAGACGCTCGTTTAGCACGCAATTGGAGTAAGTTCAACGACCAATTTCCATGCTGAATACAACTTGCTGTAAAGAGCTTGGTTCTGTCTGCATAATATTATAGGAGATAAAATTCACAAGCAGATTATTAATAAAACTACTTTTACGGATTTTATCGCGTTTAATTTTTAAACTACCACCGGTTTGTGATCCTATAATTAAGAAAATTAAATTGAAAACCAAGTATACCACTGAAAGACTTCAAGACACTGTAAGCTCATTTTGAGTAGATCGGACCAAAAATAATAAAAGATATAGGTACCCCGGATTAACTATGACATCGGGACATCTGTCACCTCAGTCCCACCCGTGACCATGGGTGCTGTAAATAATTTTTGAATATATGTATATGTATTCGCGTAAATATAGGAAATCATTAATCAGATTATTATTACATTTCAATCGATTTAACTGGAATGGTAAAATATGAGTAGGAAGTAAAATATGAGTAGGAATGGAATATACCCCATACATACATTTTAAGCCACTACCACTCGAATTTCGCTCAAACTATGGATGCGTTTTATACACATTAATTATACATTCACATCCATACGCCGTGTGGTAGCAGCTTAAGAGAATCTACCACCCCATCTCAGGTTTCCTCACGATGTTTTCCGTCAACGCCCAGCACGTGGTAAATCAGCACTTAAAATTGCAATTAACAATTTTAGTGGTGCCGGCATCGGGAATCTGGAACCCTGGTCACTCGGGCACTATGAAATTTAAAGCGAGCGCCTAGCCCCTGGGCTACCACGGCTCCACTACGCTACTCGCTGCTTGGCGAGAGGAATTCCTGCGTGGGAATGCTTTCACAATTTAGAAATATTGTATTTTTCCTACCACAAGTTATATTCAAGGAAACCAATCCGCGACACGTAGCGTAAAAACCATTGAGCAAGGCGATATAAAGTATACATGCAACTAATTAACATTTATGAAAATGACGTTAAGAATAACATTCATGATAAGAATAATTCGGTTCTTATCGAAGGATGTGGACGCCTTGAAAATCTTATTCATCTCACTAAATTCCCCGATGAACTTCGCACGTTGTTACGAAACCTTATTTTTTGTTATTGTAAAATCATTCGACGAAGTTTGACAACCTTTTCTTTTCGTATCACGCGGAAACGTGCTTCTGGTTAAAAAAAAAAACATTCACAAATTTCGTGGCACACATGGGGTCTTTAGAAACGCAGAAAACCCGGTGCGAGTCCTTAGACGTCGCAATAAGCATAGAAATCGTTATATCGACCCCGATTACTTCGATGGTTTTCGCATACATTTCTGTGGATATACTCGTACAAGTGAGATAAACCCCCCAAAGTCTAGTTATATGTAACTATATCTTTGAATGAGTAAAATTAATTAATCTCAACTTACTATATACAACAAATGCTTGTGAACTCAACAGAGCCATAAATTTAAAAACAAAAGTTTTCTTCAACGAAAGATTACTATAGGTACAAATTTGTAAAGGAAAAGTACAAGGGCCTATGGAACGCGCTGCCTTTGACACGTGCACCATCCCTTCCAGTCTTTAAGACACTTGTATTAAATCATTATCTGTCTGTTTAAAATGTAATTTAGTTCGCATTAGCCTCTATTAGAAAACTTAATTACCATTACCATACATATGAACATTTTTATATGAACGTATATTTGTATGCGTTTGTAATGGTATGTATTTTGTTCTCGATGCAGTCTTTTTTTTAATGCATAAAGTGATGAAACGAGCAAAACGTTCACCTGGTGGTAAGTGCAACGTCTGCCCATAACAAATGCTGTGTCACCCAGAAAATTTCTGTGTGACACTACACTGTGCTCATCACCCTGAGACCTAGGTTCTTAAGTCTCATATGTCCAGTGATTACGCTAGCTCACAGTGCCCTTCAAACCAAAACACAGTAATGTTTGCACAATCAGTTATGGTTCAAGCTGCACTGCTCTGGAGCTCCTTGCCCGATGACATTAGAAAAGCTCAAAATAAGATCTGCTTTAAGAGGTTAGTACGGGAGCATTATTTTAAAGATTGCAGATAAAATTGTTTGTGGATATTTTTTACAAATTTATGTCGAACCATTACGTGTATTTCTGTATATGTATGTGCATATTTGTGAATAATTTTATATTTATCGTAATAACATATTGCTATGTTTTTATTTAATTTACTTACAAAGTAAGTAAAGTATACTTACTTTACTTTTTATGTATTTTGAGTATTGTTTGTATTGTATTTTATATTTATTGATAGCTTTTATGGTAATGAGTTTCTTTTGATTTTACACTTGCCACTATCTTTCACTGCGCCCTGGGTTGACTGGCAGAGAATGCCAACTGACATTAAGTGCGCCCATTGTATCCTTTTAGGGTTAACAATAAAGTTTAAATAAATAAATAAACAGAATAGAGTATTTTTAATCAACACAGATTATTTACATAATACTTCTTGTAAGAGTTTTTTTCTTTTTTTAACTACACTGATTTG
Source organism: Luehdorfia chinensis (assembly GCA_019845155.1). NCBI lineage: Eukaryota > Metazoa > Arthropoda > Insecta > Lepidoptera > Papilionidae > Luehdorfia > Luehdorfia chinensis. Next base: position 14,910,806 of record JAHVAK010000103.1, read on the forward strand.
CAAAAAATGCCTCTGTCCTGGGAAAAACCAGCGAGAAACCCAGTGGAAACTCAGTGTGTGCAATTATATGGAAGTTTCATTGTCATTAACAAGGAAATGCACGTCGCTCAATTAACGCATTAAGTAGAGAATAGGACTTGAATTTATGGCTTGAAAATCGTGTTGCGGTAGGTAGAATTGAAAATTAGCAATTATAACGTTTATAAAATAGGCTTCTCAATTCTTAAGTGAAAACTTTGAAGATCTTTCTTCCTTAATATTTTCTTATCTGATTTTTCAATTAACTTTAAATATTTTCTTATTAACCATAAACTTATATTATAAAATTATCAAAATTGTATGAAAGAAAGAAATTTATTTGATAAGTCAAAATTTTAATCGTGTGTATTTACTAACTTTTGAAGAGTCCTTGTAGCCCTACCACAATATCGTGCACAAGCAAACTAATACCGCCACTACATACCGTCCACCACTACAAACCTACCACTAGGCAATACACACCACTGAAGTCGATGGTGTCTGGTGTGGATGTCTTATAGTATCCTATTCATCTATATTTTATATATATCCCAACCAGACGAGGAAATTTTAGAAACACCTATACTTAATAATAAAATCTTTATTGAACACATAATATTTTTAACAATTCATTCGAACCTGGCTCCTGGACTAGAAACCCTGTATGTCAGAAGAAATTTCCCTCCAACTTTAAATGGCTTATTTGCTATGTACAATACAGAGCATATACAGAAAAAAAAAGTACGGTATACAAATGTTCTATATGTTATTTAAACACATATGGTATGGAATATAAACACATAGTTTATATGTGTGAGTACACGAGTTTGTGTGGAAATGTGCATGCGTGTGAGTGTGTCAGTGTACATGTCAGGAAATCTGCCAGGAAAACATCACATCGTCATTACTTCCGTAAATAAATCTGATTTATGGCCTTAAAATGCTCCCGCGCTTTATATATATATATATATATATATCTTAAAGAAATTAGTGCTAGTCACCTCATTCGTTGATTAAAAACACTAAAAATATGTAAGTTCTTAAAGAACATTAACGCAATCTTATTTAAATCAGAGTAAGACATTACATACATACATACATAAGATCACGACTGTATCACATAAGGGGTAGTCAGAGACTGGGCACGCGCTCCAAAACAGATGACTGCCACAATCCACGTTTCACCTAAACAATATAATGCACTTGATGTGATAGGTGGTGAGCCCATCGCCACCATGCGCTGTTGGTTGCACAGTGCAGTTTAATTCCTTACTCGCCTTTTACGAGATCCATTGGATGAGATGGAGTGGTAGTATTCTTTTAACGAGCAGGCTAAATTATAAACTGACTATTAGAAGTTTAGCACCTTCAAACACGTATGTATGTTTAATAAAAGTAGATTTACTGATTTTAGAGCGTTTTTTTTTATTATAGGCACACAAAAACTTTTGCATTACACATACAAAAAATAGACTTTTAAATTTTAAAGAGATAAGTAAAGTTTCCGCTGATAGATTTTATATTAAAATGAAAAGCGAAAGTAAGTGCAGTAACCAAAAAGCACTGAAGAATATGTAAATAAATAGATAAATAAGCTAATATAAATAAACGGAAAAAGACAAGGAATTTCTTATATTTACGCGAACACTACACATTTAAACGAAACTAATTTTACGGATTTTATCGCGTTTAATTTTTGTTATTTATAACCCGACGTTTCGAGTGGTTTACAGCACCCATGGTCACGGGTGGGCTGAGGTGACAGATGTCCTGATGTCATAGTTAACCCGGAGTACCTTCAGCTTTTAATTATTATTTGTGGTCCGATCTACGCAGAAGATCAAATATTTTTGTATAATTGAATTAATAACTTTATGGACGGGAGAATCTGCTTAGTAATATCAATTTTGGATGCCCTCGAATTAACTCTCGTAAACAAACCCTGTTCTCTGTTCCTCTTTGCAAAAGAAAATATGCCTGTAAGATCTTTGTGTATCGTTCCTGCAGTTCCTATACCATATTTAACGATTGTATTGGTAAATATAAGAGGAATCTAAGACACAGTTTACGGCACTATTAAAACGTAATAATTCCTTGTCTTTTAAATGAAAGTAATTTTACGGATTTTATCGCGTTTAATTTTTGTTATTTATAACCCGACGCTTCGAGCGCTTTGCAGCACCCATGGTCACGAGGGGACTGAGGTGACAGACGTCCTGATGTCATAGTTAATCAGAAGCACCTTCAGCTTTTAATTATTGTTATTGATCCGATCTACGCAGAATTGAAGTGTTTGGTTTTTGATTTAAATTCATCATCTCTTCAGCCGATAGATAGCAACAAAAAATTGTAAGTTTTTGGGCGGATTTTGCCTCTGCTATAAAATACGGTATAAAATTCATGTATAAAATTTAATTTATAATACTAACCCAAGCCAATAGTAGTACCTAACCATCGTCTGTATTAAAATAAGAATTTATTTTAATTTCAATAGCCTCGCGAATTATCCTTGGTAGGAATCGCAAGTATTTGTGTTATTAAATCTGACGCAATGGTTTGTTGTAATGTTGCATTATGCAGTAAATGGCGTAAATCTAATTTCATTAAATGTGTAATATTCGTGTAAATGTACGAAATCATTGTTTGCAAGAATTTGTGTTTTATTAAATCTGATGCAATGGTTGGGAGAACGCAATAAATTCCGAAAATATAGTTTTATTTAATGTGTAATATTCGTGAAAATATGAAATCATTACATGCTTAAATATTTTAGATCTAGCACATAATATATAAGATGTTTCTGCTTTTAAGCGCCGGAAACCACGAGCATTTCGTGCCATTTGCCTTAATACCTTTTACAAACCTTACGATACGAGCGTTCGCATTGGCAATAACAATACCGGATATCTCGCAACCGAGTCAGGCTAGTGATAGGTCTGGCATATTTTTAATTATTATTCCGCCGATTATCTATCAATTTTCGCTGAAATTTTTCTCAGTTAACTTTAATGACAGCAATGGAATGAAATGGAGAAAAGATCTCATACTGCCAGCCTTGAAGTTAAGGTTAATGATTTCTTATATTTTCGCGTATATACATTTATTAAAACGAATTTTACGAATTATCGCGTTTAATTTTAAACTAATTATAACCCGACGTTTCGAGCGCTTGATAGCGTCCATGGTCACTAGGGTTTTTAATTTGTGGTGGTATTTAATACCACCACAAATTAAAAACCCTATAAATCATTTACCTAGCTTATTATCAATGAAACCGAAAATAGAGACGCAAACCGAATTACTGAAATGAATTGTGATCTGATCATTTTGTTAGAGGCTGCTCAGCTTTCTATTTAATCCCCCTTAAGTAGTGGATTATAGTTAAGGAGGGATCTTACGTTACATCTGGAACAATACAATCTGTTAATGAAGCAGTTAGAACATAATGAACAATAGAACAACGAAAGTAAATCAATTAACTAATATTATGGAGAAGAAGGGAGAAACAAAACCGAGCGTATAGTAGCCTACACAATTTTAATTATCTCTGAATTTTCTACACATTTCACGTTTGTTTCTCAGTCTGAGAATCGTAGATAACAATAACAACATTAAAATTAACAGTATATTTATTATTTTTGTTATTTATTAGTTATAGCCGATAGGTGTTTTTACGATTAGCCGATAGACGTCCGGCAGAGTCGAAGAGCAACTGTCTCTTTCCCACTGAGGTGTCGTAGGAAGCGACGAAGGGATTTTTTTATTATTAGATAAAGTGACGAGAAATGCAAAACGTTCACCTGATGATAATTGTAACGTCTGCATATAACAAACGCTGTTTTACCCAGAACATTCCTATGGGCACCACATGCCGCCCGTCACCTTGAGACATTAGTTCTTAAGTCTCATATGCCCACTGATCACACTAGCTCTCAGAGCCCTTAAAACCGAAACACAGTAATGTTTGCACACTACTGCTTCACCGCAGAATAACTGGCCCGGGGTGGTACCATTTTATGTACTTTGTTCATTAAAAATAGCAAAGCGCTTTCTTTGCCAAACACTGCATATAAATGACACGACGTAGCAAAGCGCTTTCTTTGTCTAATATTATAAAAAAAGGACAAAGGTGGAAGTTCAGTTGGTGTAACCAAGCCAATAAGTAATAATATATAACCAATAAAAGAGAAAACCGTGTGGTGGCGGCATAAAAGAATATATCACCCCGTCTCACCCCGTGGGTGTCGTAAAAGTCGAAAGAGGGTAAATAAAAACCAGGAGATGAGTAGCAGCATCTTACTGGAACATCTCAATAAATAAACTGCGGTTGCGAACCCGCCTGCAAGCGTCGCAACTATGGAAAAATCCCCTAAAATGAGTGCTACAAACTTTTGTGGCAATACATGGGGGAGGCCTATGTTCATATTTCTTAGTGCTGATCTTCACAGTCGAATAAAACAATATGTATAATTCCTTATCATCAAAGCATATCAAAAGTTGATGAGATATATCTGTACCTCAGAGGTATACAGTTGTAACTCGCATTTATTGTGATAATTTGGTTTTCATACCAATGAGATCGCGTGAACCAGCTTTAAATTCTGGTATAAAGTTTGTATTACGTGAAATAGTTTCAAAATAGGTAATTTGATATGATTTATTTGCATAGACTTAGAGTCTTAAAGGATCTTGAGACGTAGGAGGATGATTTTTTTAAAAATTAGCTTACTAAATAATCCAAAATACCGCTTAGTTTACTCCAATAACTACAAATTATCGCTACAATTATTTTACATTCAAAACTGACGTCGCGCGCTCTTAATGAATGTGTCCATCTTGTAAAATGTATATTTTGCCGCTTGATACTGTTTTCCTCTGAGGTATAAGACTCAAATTTCCCTAGATAGGACATAAACAGTCTCTCATAAGCTTTTTATAACATGCATAGCAGAATAGCTATCTTGTACTTGTAATTTCAGTTCTATTACTCTCTTAAAATGAGTTCTGTACTCAAGTAGAAAATTTATAGGCAGTTACTTTTATCGCTCGTAAGTTATTGCTTCAACCATTAGATTTATAATGATTAATTTTAATATTAGAAACACAAGCGCATTTTACCCAATTTTAAGGCCTACTTATATTTAATGATAAATGAAAAAAGAGATGAAACCCTAACTTGGTGCTACTTTATATGAAGTACCGAAATTACTCAGGGGCGTACTCTTTTAAATAAAACTAATTTTTACGGATTTCATCGCGTTTAATTTAAACTATCTATAACCCGACGTTTCGGGCGCTTTACAGCACTCATGGTCACGGGAGGACTGAGGTGACAGATGTCCTGATGTCATCAGTTAACCCGGAGTACCTTCAGCGTTTAATTATAATTTTTAGTCCGATCTACGCAGAAAGTGTAAAGTCTTACTGTGTCTTGAAGCCTTGCAGTGGTATGCTTGGTATTTGGTTTAATTTTATTAATAATAGGATCCCAAGCCGGTGGTTGTACCCAACCATCTTCCCTATTGAAATTAGGATGTTTTTTTTAATTTGAATAGCCTCGCGAATCATCCTTGGTAGGAATCGGTGTTCTTTTGTAAGGATTTGTGGCCTATCAAATCTGATGTAATGGTTGGGATGGTCCAGAACATGGTCACAGGCTGCAGACTTCCTATAGCGTCCATGCTTCACATCAGCTATATGTTCTTTAACGCGGGTTTTTATGGATCTTTTAGTTACTCTGTTTATTTTCGTTTATTGATGCTTTTGAATGTTTAAAATGTATGACTAGCTCTGCCACGCGGTTTCACCCACGAAAAAAGACGACCCCAATCGTTGATATACATATATACTTCCCTATTTGAATCGGATTTTGGGGTTTCTATTTTTTTTGCGCGGAACCCTAATTATTTTTCCAAAATTAAAGTAGTCTAAGTTACCTGCTGTAATATCAGCTATCTGCCATCGAAAACCCCATCGAAATCGGTCCCGCCGTTTCAGAGATTAGCGGAAAAAATAGACAGACCGACAGACAAAAAATTAAAAAAGTACCGTATATATTTTCATGGGCAATGAGGAAAAAGCTGTTATTTTGTTATTAAAAACAGTTCAGTTTAATTTTTTTGTATAGATATTTTGTATCTACATGTGGTAGGATTCCTGTGCAGCAATTCGTCTATGAAGAAGTCGCCGAAGACGTGGTACATCAGCACTTACGAGTACAATTGCAGAACAATTTTAGTGGTGCCGGCTATGAAATTTAAAGCAAGCGCCTAGCCCCTGAGGTACAACGGCTCAAAGGTATAATCGCAAAACCATAAACCCTATTATATTGATTTGCTCCCATATACTGCACGTGGAATAGAAGTTTTACACACGTAAAAGCTGGTTCGAGTATTCTCTAGAGGTCGCAATCAGAATACAAATCGTTGGATCAAACCAATGGTGCCGATCGCTAAACGAATTTCTTTATGAATCGCGTCTACATTTCCATTTCAAATAGATGCGAGGCGTTTCGAGTATATTCTTATAATGTTAAAATGTAATCACATTGGCGGATTCAATAAATGTATAATCGGAAAAAGTTAGTACTTTTGAAATTACTTTATAATTTTTCAATACCTATCTAACATTACCTTACACGCTTATGTGCACTGAATTTTTACGATTTGCCGATAGATGCACGGCTGAATAGAATAGCACCTATCTCTTTCCTACCGAGGTGACGTAAGAGGCGACTAAGGTATCGTACGGACAGCTTTTATTCGTGCAGATTAATATCGTAATATACTATGCTGTCATTATAATAATCGTGGGAACGCAATGTGGAGTAAGTTTTGTTTTTCAACGTGTACGTGGCGGAGACGTGGCTCGCTACCCGTCACGTCTCATTTCCCGCGGAGGCGAAAATTGGGATACGGGTGCGGTCTCTGCCTATTCCTTATATGGGAAAATGGCGTGTATGTATGTATTAAAAGCAACCCGTAAGTCGTAACTGCATACCCTGTATTGAATCTAATTATTTTGTTTAAGGTTGCAAATTCAAATTTTAATCTGCAAGTAGGAATCCGTTTAGGTTCCATCGCAGTGCAAGTTATACTGGACATATGAGACTTAAGAACTGGTGTCAGGACGACGAGCGCTGTGTGTGCTACACAAATATGTTTTTGACATTCACTGCATTTGTTACGGGCAGACGTTGCACGTACCATCTGATGAACGTCTTGCTCGTCTCATCACTTTCTTAAATAAAAGAAACTATTTTTTAAAACCAATTATAGTTTATTTTTTTTATAGTTATTATTCTCCTGTGTGTATTAAGGTAATGTGGAGTCACAGTTGTACAGGAAAAAATAACAAAGATACGTCGCCCTATTACGTCAACAAAAGGTTTTTGTTTACGAATTCGCTATGGAATTTCCAAAAGAAAAGGGCAAGCTTATCCTTGCGATTGTCATCTTTAATGATGATTACAGAGGAACATTGTCACGGTATTCATGTAACAGTTTTAACATTTAATGTATATGTTTACGCGAATATTACACATTTTATAAAACAAATATTACGGATTTATAAAATAACTCGCAAATGCCCGCGATTTCGTCCGCGTGGATTTTCTGGGATAAAAAGTATCCTATGCCCGTCTCCAGGATGCAATTTATCTCTGAGCCAAATTGTATCAAGATCGGTTCAGCAGTTGAACCGAGAAAAGGTTTCGCATTGATAATGTTAAGTAAATAATACGCAGGAACCCTAAATATTTCCAAAATGAAGAGTAATTTTTGCTTTCTGAAAGTCCCTTACCTGCCAATGAAAGTCGCAACAAAATCCATTTAGCCGTGGAGATAAGCTCGGACGAACAAACAGACAGAAACTTTAAAAACGTTCGAGTTAAAGCGTGTTTGAGTTTTGGTATCCAGCACATTATTATTTTTTCTTAAAGTCATGCAATATTATTATATAATTTATTTGCATATATTTACGACACAATTTTAAATAAGCATTTGCTAATGGAAACCTTGTAACACTTAACAAACCAATCTAAAATTAGTATTAGTAACTCTTCAATTAATTTAATAAATAAAAAAAAATCACGATAAATTCCCAAAGTTGTGACAATTGCTATAAGTCCAATACAACATTCACCAGACCATTCGATCAAACACAAAGAGTTTTCAGATACCCACACATTTAAGGCACCCCCAGACTTAACGACAAATATTTGATATAATTTTGGTGATGTTTTTGCTGTCAGCCGTTGTGGCATATAAGGCTTCCTCGGATTGTGATAGTAGTGCTCGGGGGCCCAGCCAGGTTTGGTTTAAACGAAACTTTATATACGTATATAGCTCCCTAACTTGGCTTTTACAGGTTCAATGGATAGCCGTGCTCGCGGGCCAGGTGTAAATATTTGAAGAAATCGTGTCTTTTAGTCATGCAACGGCGAAGAATACAATGTGGAAAATAATATAATTTGCACAACGCCATCTTTTGGTGATACTGTTTAACTATTTCACTTTGTATAAATTATATTCCTTGTAAGATAATAAAAAGAAAAATATTTGCTGTTTCAGGTATTCATTTAATACTATGGAACCTTATTTGACATTTTCTATTACCATAGTTAATAGAATCAGGCGTTACTTTGCGGAAATCCATTATAATAAAGGAAAGTAAGTTACTTTGCTAAGTTCCGCATGCAAAATATAAAAATGGTGTATATTACCTAGTTTTTTTGAAGCGCCGTTTGTGTCACCTTTATAAATAGGCAGCTCTTTGACCGCGCCGCTCACTCGGCGGCCGTCTGTCGTAGAGTCTACGACGCTTGATAATGCCTCGTTAAGGGGCGAAACACGTGTCGTGTTTTCGACTTCAGTGGTAGTATTGTAGTGGTTGGTGGAGGGTACCTGGTGGCGGTGTTAGTTTGCTTGTGCACACTACTGAGGGAGGGCGGGCGGTGCTCTTCACAAAAACTAGGTAATATACACCATTTTTATATTTTGCATGCGGATCTTAGCAAAGTAACTTACTTTCCTTTATCTTCTATTACCATCAGAGTTGAATAGCATCTTCCTCTTTCCTACCGAGGTGTCGTAAGAATCGACTAAGGTGGTATTGTACAGACAGCCTTCATTCGTGCAGAATAACACCATAATATGCAATGCTGTTGGTATACTGCTCGTGGGAACGCAATAACGTCGTCGTTTTGACTCATTGCCACCATTGAACAAAATCGTAGACTTGAAAGACTGATAAGTTTTGATGGAATAAACAGATTTTAATAAAAGTAAGACTAATGTTACTGGAAGATACGCTTTATGATTTTCTTAAGGTTTAAGGTTTAAGGTTAAACGTGCAAACACGTGAAGTTCAGTTTTATTATATTTAAAAGATAATTAAAATCTGAACGTACCCCGGATTAACTATGACATCTTGACATCTGTCCTCTCAGTTCCCCCATGACAATAGGTGCTGTAAAGCACTCGAAACGTCGGGTTATAAATAGATTAAAAATTAAACGCGATAAAATCCGTAAAATTAGTTTTATTAAAAGTTTTAACATTGCCTAAGACATACAAAAGTGACTAAAACTTGCACACTTTACTTGCTCTTTAACATCGATAAAAACCTTATATTACTGCCAATAAAATTCCATTATTCCGTACGCAATTTCAAAGTCCACTTTTGGTGAAGAGGGTGTATAGAACGTGACCTAGGACATAGGCCTTGATGTAAACCGGCTCGGGCGGAATATGCTACAGAGCGTGCCTCCTTGACGCGGTAGCGAAAGGTTCGATTGCGTAGAAAATCTCGTATGATAAGCACGAGTCGATCTAGCACACCGACAAAGTGTGCCAGACCTCGTCGAACGCTTTCGCCATGTCGAAGAATAGTGGTCCGGTATGGTGCCTGTGATGGAAATTGGATTATACATGCCCACGGATAGGTGCATCTGTAGGGTACATGAGTATTTGGCTCCGAATCCAAACTGCTCGTAGAGAGTAGACGTAGAGTTGGTAAGCGACCCCGGTACCGAAGAAGTACCAAAATAGTAGTATCCTACACTAAATTCCTTTTCCAACTTTCTGTTCCCTATCCCAAGACCATTTCTTACCTAATCCTTTCCACTTCCTCTCAGCCAAGCCAGTGGTTGTCATACCGATGACTACTTACTTATAGGCACTCAATGGAAAGTAAGAATTCAACTCATACCAAAATGGCGGCGACGTGGTTTGCCACCCGTCACGTCTCGTTTCCCGCGGTGCCAAAAAATGTGCTACGGATATCTCAGCTCGCACCTCATACGGGAAAAAGGTGTGATTGTATTTATGTGGTATTATTATCTATATTAAGTATTTTCCATCCCCGGTTTTTTTATTGAAGATAATGACAAGCCAATCGCTCATCTGATGGTAGGTGCAACGTCAGTCCATAGCAAATACTGTGTCCGACAGAAAATTTCTGTGTGGCACCACACTACGCTCGTCAGCCTGAGAAATCAGTTCAATCTCAGCCCAGTAATTACACTGGCCAACAGTGCATTTCAAGCTGAAACAGAGTAAAGTTTGCACACTTCACTTGCACACTCTTCAACATTTGTTTTTTTTTTTAATTTAATGGATCGAATTTTGTTATATATTAAACATTATTATTTATCTACAAACAATTCTAAATTCTCAAGCAATAACGTCTTCTGGAGAAGTGCTTTAAGATTTCAAAGCAATAAATTCAACCCAGTATTTCCAGTTTATTGCCTTAATTGAGATTAGCAAAGTGCATTTCCTAGTAAATGACTTAATAAAACTCCTCCAAGTAATTGACTGACTGAACACTACATCAGCAAAAAACGTTTGCCATGCTCTTAACGATAAGACATAGATATAAGTTTGAATTTAGCATCATGGCTTATTTTTTGATTTCGTGTCGATAAATGACACATTATTTGAACAACAACAATAATTACAATTACTAATACTGTTATTGTCTTACATTTTTGGAACTAACATGCCGTCAGAAAAAAAAATGTAGTGCCAGCTCCTTCCGTTTGACCGAATCCAACGAAGAGCGGCTCGAATCATTAACGACCGAATTCTTTCCGATCGGCTTTGCGAAGAGTCGTTGCGTCTCTTTGCATTTTTTATCGAGTTTACCGTGAGGAGTGCTCCGAGGAGTTGTTCCTATTAATGCCTGGTGCTAATTTACACAATCGCACATGGCGGCACAGCACAAAATTTCATCAGTATCACCTTGATGACTGGCATTCAACCACTGTGCGCTTTGCCAAAATTTTCTGTCACGCACCACTTTATGGAATCCGCTGCCGCCACCAGTTGTTCTGGAAAGATACTAGGGAATTTCAAGAAGAGAGGCTACTCTTTTTCCAAAGACCGGCAACGCACCCGGATCTCCTTGGGAGGCGGTGATTACTTGCTTTTGCAGCATTTGTCGTTGCTGGTGAGCCGCCTCCTTGTTTGCCCCTCTTCATATAGATATACTTGCTTTTGGTTTAAACGGCACTGATAACTAGATCAATGACTGTGTTGTGAGACTTAAGAACTGATGTCTTAAGGTACGATCGCATTGTGGTGTCATTCGAAAATGAAATGAGGAGTGTTATGGGCAGACTTACCATCAGGTCAACGATTTGCTCGTCTTGCGCGCTCACTATCTTCTATAAATAAATAATAATAATAATAGAATAAAGAAATTGAAAAAAAAGTTCCAAAGTGAAGGTGATTAATCGAGTATTATCGGTGAGAATTTCAATTTCACGGAGGTGGCTCTCAAATATCAAATCTTAATATGTAGAATGTAATTCTAAACTATTACAAGTTTTTCACTCTAAAATCTAAATAAACTGTAATCTTTACCATATAAATAATATCTAAACAATCCAAACGTAATAATTTTTGCTGGTTTTGACTTTTAGCGAAAGCAGTTTGAGCTTCTGAAACGTCGAAACTGAAATGAAATAAATGCCTTTTGTTAATAAATTTATCGTATAATGTTCTCAGTAATCGCGAATATAACTGAAAGGTGGCATTTCACATTTCAGGGATCATTGTATCAATCAGATTCGGCACGTCACAAATTTCATTGAGGAAACATATTAAAATTAATTAAATTGTATTTTTCAATTAATGTTTAAGTATAATCTGTGAGTCATTTAATCTGTGGCATAAATGAAGCAGGTGGTTTCGAACAACACTATTAATTGAAAGTATCGCGTGGACTAATTACACGCCATGTTTTATTTTATAACTGCTTGAGGTAGATTTATGTTCATTATTATTGTTATCATATTAAAGGATAAAGTGACGAGACGAGGAAAACTTTCACCTGATGGTAATCATTGGTTGCCCAGAGGAAATGCTGTGCCACCCGGAACATTGCCATGTGGCACGACACCGACCCGTCACTAAGACATCAGTACTTAAGTCTCATGTTCCCTAGCTACCTGTGATTACACTAGCTACCAGTACTCTTCATACCGAAACACATATACACACACATTTTGCGCACTACTGTTTTAAGACAGAATAACTGGCATTGTGGTGGTACCTAATTATTGTTATGAGCAGACGTTTCGCTTATCATGAGGTGAAGATTTTCAGGGCTTGTTACTTATTTCCATAGAATATGAGAATCAACAAAACAATATGAAGAAAAGTAAGTTACTTTGCTAAGATCCGCATGCAAATCTTGCATGCGGATCTTAGCAAAGTAACTTACTTTTCTTCATTTTAATGGATTTCCGCAAAGTAACGCCTGATTCTATTAACTAAAACAATATGAATAAGATGGTATTCAAAGACAACAGCCAGTTGCTACAACCTCTCTCCTACCGCGGTGTCGTGAGAGGCTGTCGTAAAGCCTCTTGCGACACCGCGTTACGAAAGAGGTCGGTGCTAATATACTCTGCCTGACAACCATCGGCTATTATGTATTTATTCATTGTGTGTGTGAGTCGTGGTAGCTCAGGGGCTAGGCGCTCGCTTTTAATTTCATAGTACGCGAGTGACCTGGGTTCGATTCCCGGTGCCGGCACCACTAAAATTGTAAAATGCAATTTTAAGTGCTGACTTACCACGTGCTCAGCGGTGAAGGAAAAAATAGTGAGTAAACCAGCATATCAACATGTAAAGTCCGCCGACCCGCATTGGAGCAGCTTTCCATGCTCCAAAAACCCTCTCAGAAATGAGAGGAGGCCTGTGCTCAGTAGTGGGACATTAATAGGCTGAAACTTTACTATACTTTTTACTTTTAAGTGTGTGTGCGTGTGTGTTATTGTTAATCCATAATCTCATTACCTCATAGTCCATGTAGTAATATATAATTGAAGTTTTTGAATTTACTTTGAACGTGCCTTAAATGCATTTATAATATGAGTGGCAATATTCACATAAAAATTCTAATATCTACTCGAAACGTTCCTCTGGAAACTCGTTTAGGAAACCGTAGCATTGAGTGGATCGAGCGATTTCTATGCAGATTACGGTTCGGCTCGGTCCGTTGTGTATCGTAAGATGGTAGAAAGCGTATGATTCAGTAATCATAAACGATTGTCCATCTATGCAGAGGTGATCCTTATACTTATACACGGTTGGTTCGAAAAGAAACTGGATCATATCTTTACACAAAAAAAAATTGCAGAAAGATAGTGATAAAATGTATCACAGACACAGTCACACTATAAATGTCCCACTGCTGAACACAGGCCTCCTCTCATTTCTGAGAGGGTTTTTGGAGCATGGAAAGCTGCTCCAATGCGGGTCGGCGGACTTTACATGTTGATATGCAAGTTTACTCACAATGTTTTCCTTCACCGCTGAGCACGTGGTAAATCAGCACTTAAATTTGTAGAACAATTTTAGTAACTGGGGATGTAACCCAGGTTACCCGCGTATTATGAAATTAAAGGCGAGCACCCGGCCCGTGTGCTACCAAGTGAAATAAACTATAATTATCATTTTATGCATACATTTTACTGGTGGTAGGATTCCTATGCAGGAATCCTTCTAGGTAGGTACAACCCCAGGGCCAGTTATTCTGCCGTGAAGTAGTAGTGTGTAGACATTACTGTGCTTCGGTTTGAAGGGCACTGAGAGCTAGCGTAATCACTGGGCATTTGAGACTTAAGAACTGATGTCTCGAGGTGACGGGCGGAGTGTGGTGTCACACAGAAATATTCTGAGTGACACAGCATTTGTTATAGGCAGACATTGCACTCACCACCAAGACGATTTGCTCTTCCAACTCCAATGATTAAAATAATAATCACCAATAGTAATAACATCCTAGACTTAAAGCAACCATCTATAGATCATTCAAATATTTGTTTTTTCTTTCATTCAAATATTTGTTGTGGGCGGACTATGCACTTACCATCAGGTGAACGTTTTGCTCGTTTCGTCACTTTCCAAATAAAAAAAAATAAAAAAACTTTTTAAATGTTACTGTCAGTGATGGATCTAAAAGAGTTTTGGTTACAATAATTTATATTACTTATTTAATTCAACTTTTCATTCTATATTTCACAGGTAATTGGTAAGTACAACGTCCGCCCACAACAAATGCTGTCACCCAGAACAATTCTGTGCATCACCACACCCGTCACCCTGACACATCAGTTCTTAAGTCACACATGCCCAGTGATTACTCTAGCTTTCAGTGCCATTTAAACCGAAGCACAGTAATGTTTGCGCACTACTGCTTCACGGCGGAATAACTGGCCCTGAGGTGGTACCTACCTAGACGGATTTCTGCATAGGAATCCTACCACCAGTTGCTGTAGTTTTTGAAATAAAATTGAAATTCCCGAATTTCAACGTAAGCAAAAATTTCGTTTATGAAACGTCACTATTTTGTCAATCCACCACTGTTTCATAATCAGCTAACTCCTTTTTTTAACTTAGTCTTAGATATGTATATAAATCGACAAAGAATAGTCTCAACAGATACGCTTAATGATAAAATTACATTTTACCTATGATGAATCTATATGTACAAAATAATTGCCTCAAGGAAAAAATATACCGAGAGTTTTTCAGAAATTGGTACGATAAACATTGGAATTCTTATTAAGATTCTATATTTATAATAGCGAACATATAAAACAAACATTTTCAAATTATAAATAAACATCTATAAACAGAACGTGCCAAGAAAATAGACAAATATTTCCCGCTTATTTACTGCCGCAAAAGTAAACGTCTAATTAACTCAACTTTTATATTTCGAGCCTGTGTTTTTCATCCAAAGACATTTTCATTTCACGTCTATATGCTTTTAATTTTAAATTAATTCGAGTACAATCCCGACAGGAAAAATGTTAGAGTGCTGAAATAAAAAGACTGCAGAGACATTTCAATTTCTTTTTGTTTTACATTCTTCAAGTTGTTGCTTTAAATATACATACAGTCATGCCTTTTTCCTATATAAGGTGTAGACAGAGACCACATCCGTAGCCCACTTTTTGTTCCCGTACATGCGTAACTGCTGTTGAACCCTTCGCGGCCATATTGGTACGAATCAAAAAAATCTTGCTGCCCAATGTGTCCCATGAATAGCTAGGGAATATAATTATTGTCCACCCAAACAGAGCCCCGCATGCTTGGGTAAAGCTAGGTTTATTCTGACATCGCTGCCATCGTCATAGCAACTAACGGCTAGGCGGAGAGAAAGGGAAAATGATTAGGTAGAAAATGGACTTGAGGTAAGGAATTCCAAATTTGTAGTGTATGCAAAAAGTAGCTCGCAAGGCGAACTGAGTGAAGCAGTAGTGTGCAAGCATTGCTGTGTTTCGGTTTGAAGGGCACTGTGAGCTAGCGTAATCACTGGGCATGTGAGACTTAAGAACTTATGTCTCAAGGTGATGGGCACAGTGCGGTGTCACACAGAAATTTTCTGGGTGACACAGTACTTATTATGGGCAGACGTTGCACTTGCCATCAGGTAAACGTTTTGCTCGTTTCATCACTGTATGCAATAAAAAAAATCTTTAGTATAGTAACATATAATGATTTCTTATATTTACGCGAATACTACACATTTTAATAAAATGTAAAACGCTTGAAACGTCGGATTATAAATAGTTAAAATTGAACGCGATAAAATCCGTAAAGTTAGATTTATTTAAATTAGTTTAAATAGTTAGATGTCCAGATGTAGCTAGCTATATTGAGGACAGTGTTGGGGTCCTTGTAAATTATGATTGATGTTCTATGATGTTCTCTGGCGACGTGATAAATGAGCTCGGTGCCGGCACGTGTTAACAACGTCTCTACTTACGATAGTACGGGCTGATGACAAAGTGACCAAGCAAACCTAAAGCTTATGTAAATACTTCTTGAATAACGATGATGCTCGCTTTAAATTTCATAGTAAGTGAGTGACTTGGGTTCGGTTCCCGGTGCCGGTACCGCTAAAATTGTTAATTGCAATTTTAAGTGCCGATTTACCACGTGCTCCGAGGTGAAGGAAAACATCGTGAGGAAACCTGCATATCTGAGAAAAAACAATATCGAAAACATGTGCAGTCCGCCAACCCGCATTGGAGCAGCGTGGCGGATTCTTCCTAACTAGCTCCAAAACCCTCTCAGAAATGAGAGGAGGCCTGTGCTCAGCAGTGGGACATTTATAGGCTGAAACTTTACTTTTTTACTGTCCCTGTTTAGCTAATCATCGAAACAAATGAAATTATTTACGACAATCACGTGGTCGTGGTAACAGTACATAACTTCTACGTCACGGGTCCCCGGGTTAGAATACGAGTCGGTTACAACGTTTCTACAAAAACACAAATTTTTGGTTTTTCGTGGTCTCCTTGTGTTGTGTAAGTGGATTTCATGTATGTAAAACAGTAGATATCCTAGTGTGACCTATAAGCTGTAACAGACTGTATCACCCAGTTTTCCGCGGTTGTCTTTAAGTATGGTGGCTAATGCCTCTATTTATTAGTTATAAGTGTGTTTGTTATGCGTTGACCTTGTTGGCAATCCTTAAATAAATAATAAGTATAATCAGGCGTTACTTTGCGGAAATCCATTACAATAAAGAAAATGTTATAGTTAATTTGCTAAGATCCGCATGCAAAATATAAAATGGTATAAATAATGATTTCTTATATTTACGCAAATATTAGTAATTTAATAAAACTACTTATGCGGTTTTTTTTTTAATTTATTAAATCCTTGCAAAAGAACACCGATTCCTACCAAGGATGATTCGCGAGGCTATTAAAATTAAAAAACATCCTAATTAGCATATTACCACCGGCTTGGGTATTACCACCGGATTGGGATCCTATAATTAACAAAATTAAATTGAAAACCAAGCATACCACTGCAAAACTTCAAGATACTGTAAGCTCATTTTGCGTAGATCGGACCAAAAATAATAATTAAAAGCTGAAGGTACCCCGGATTAACTATGACGTCAGGACATCTGTCACCTCAGTCCCCCCGTGACCATGGATGCTGTAAAGTACTCTAAAAGTCGGGTTATCAATAGTTTAAAAATTAAACGCGATAAAATCCGTGAAAGTAGTTTTATTAAATAAAATGGTATACATAATAAATGACTCGGCGATTGTCTGTCGTAGAGTCAATAACTCTTGATAATGCCTCGATTTGAGGAGAAACACGTGTCGTGGTCTCGACTACAGTGGTGTATTATACTATACTGACTACAGTGGTGAAGGGTATCTGGTGAAGGTTCCCGGAGGCGGTGTTAGTTTGCTTGTGCACGCTATAGAGGGAGGGCTATAGAGGGCTATAGAGGTATTGAAGACTGTATGATGATGATGATGATGTGAAGAGAATAGGTAACTAGTTGATACAGTCTGTTACAGTTCATAGGTCACACTAGGATTTCTCTTGTATCGTATGTTTTTTATATTTTAATTCATTAAGTGACGAAACGAGCAAAACGTTCACCTGATGGTAAGTGCAACGTCCGCCTATAACAAATGCTGTGTCACCCAGAACATTTCTGTGTGACACCACACTGCGCCTGTCACCCTTAGACATCAGTTCTTAAGCCTCATAATCCCAGTGATTACGCCAGGTCTCAGTGCCCTCAAACCGAAACACAGGAATGTTTGCACAGTACTGCTTCACGGCTGAATAACTGGCCCTGGGGTGGTACCTGGATAGATTTTATACATACATAAATTCCACATACACCTTAAAAAACTTTATTTGATATATGAACAGTTGTCTTTAATATTGGATTGCAATAACAGTGAGGATGATTTCAATTTTAAATAGAATAAAAAATTCTTCCTATCATTGAATTTTGAAATGGGCGTTGTAAACTTAAAAGAAAACTGACTGTAGTTAAATTAAAAGTGACATCTTGCGTGTTACTTGTTAAAGCGTGCAGCGTTAGCCAGCACGATCAAAACCGTATAAATTGAAATTAATGAGGCATATTACATTGGCTTGTTTTAACTTTAGTTTTTCATACACGGACATGTTTTTCGTATGTAAACTACGACTTAATAATCAAAAATTCAACTTTTGCATGCGGATCTTACCAAATTAACTTTGTTTCTTTATTACAATGGATTTCCGCAAAGTAACGCCTGATTATAATAACTCTATAAAATTCAACTTCTTTGATAACACGCAAATCATGTCGATGGTCAGATGGCCTAGTGGTTAGAGCACCTTAATTCTACGCCGCGGGTCCTGGGCTCGAATCCCAGCCGGAGTCAACATCTGTGCTAAAACACCAATAGTTGGTTTTCGGGTCTGGTCGTGTTGTGCATGTCATATTTGTGTGTAAAACGCACCCACGATACAGGAGAAATCTCACTGTGGGTATTTGTTTATTTTAAAACAACAAAAACTGTACTCGTAGCTCGACTTTTATATATTTGGTAGCACTTATATGCCTCGCGCCTTAAAAATGACTAAACCTTAAAAGAGTTTAGACATTTTGCAGACGTATGTGAACGTCATTACAGCAGAAATTTTGTACTGTGTAATATTGGTAAAGCTTTAAGTAATTACATTTTACATTTGCTGGCGGTAGGAATCCTACCATTAGTAGTTATTTTTGTTAAAGAATACTAGCAATGCTACTAACATTACCAATATTCCTGTTATCGACTCAAAAATTGTGCTAGGAGAAGGTTCACGACTGTAGTCGAAGGGCAGACTCGATCCTGTGACGTCACCTTTCGCAGTCCGTGCCAAACCATTAGGTTATTGGCACTTACTACATAAGAGCCGTGGTAGCTCAGGGGCTAGGCGCTCGCTTAAAATTTCATAGTACGCGAGTGACCTGGGTTCGATTCCCAGGGTAATTTTAAGTGCTGATTTACTACGTGCTCGGCGGTGAAGGCAGTCATGCAGTCTGAGAAATAAAAAAATATTTCGAAGACAGCATGCAGCGTAGCGGATTCTTCCTAGCTCCAAAACCCTCTTACAAATGAGAGGAGGCCTGTGCTCAGCAGTGGGACATTTATAGGCTGAAACTTTACTTTACCTTTTTTATATAATCGGTTATCAATGGATTACCGCACAACCTAAAACTTACAATAAATACATAAAATCTTTCCTATTAGAAAAACAAAGGTCAAAACATAGACGTCGTTTGCCGTGGCTCCAGTTATAATGTTTTACTCTGATAATATCAGTCTGTCAGTACAGTATACATTTATTAAAAAATATCCTTTATTTGTTTTTCGAAAACATATTTTCTTTTTAAATAATAAATTAAATCATTATGTAGGTACTTACTGGCAAGCCCGCGACCATAATATTTCGGGCGGTAACCGAAAATAGTGTTTTGTCGCTGAAAAGGACATTCCATGCACTGAGTTTCGACCTGAGTGTATCATTGCAATGCATCTGCAGTCTTGCAATTGCAATGCATTGCAATGCATTGCAATTGCAAGACATCTGTACGCTGATTTGGGCAGCAAAAATTTATATTTTAATACCAGCTGTGCCTCGCAGTTTCACCCGCGTAAAAAGCCGACCCCGGTCGATGATATACATATATATTTCCCCATTTGAACCGGATTTTGGGGTTTAATTTTTTTTGCGCGGAACCCTAATTATTTTTCTAACGGTAAAGTAGCCTAAGTTACCCGCTATCTATCAGTGAAGTCCTGGCAAAATAGGTCCTGCTATTTCGGAGTTAAGCCGGAACAAAGAGACAGACAGACAGACAAAACTTTTTAAAAATTGTTTTTTTTTTCCTATGAGTATCGTATATACTACTTTGTATATACGGTGTGTTTTTTTTTATAATACTTTGATAAGCATTGAGTGAGAAGCTGTTAATTTGTTGTTACAAACAGATACTTCAATTTTATTTATTTGTATAGATGTGTTATTTTTTCAAAATATTGTATATGTGTATTGTATTTTACAAATAAACGGTTTATGTATAACGATAACATAGCCCAGAATAGGACGCGTTTCTATACTATCTTAATCTCCGGCTCAAAGAGATTCTTTGATGGTTACAATTGCTTAACGCGTACAGTGTTCACGGATTGCGGATAATGTTCCGTTTGAAGCTTCATTTCACAGGAATGATATCGCCTGAATTCGACAGATTTCAACAACGATACAATTTACGACTGAGTGGGTATTCAACAATGCGGCTGTTATACCCAAACCCAATGCAAAAGGAGGTCACATATTTATTTGTTATATTAACTAGTATTAAAAATGTCATGTCTATGTTTCTCTGCGTGATAATATCCGTAACGATGATATACGCAGCAGAACTGAAGTAACCGACATATCCCTAAGGATTAGGAAGCTGAAGTGGCAATGGGCCGGCCATATAGCCAGTAGAACCGATAACCGTTGGGGAAGAAAGGTTATAGATTGGCAACCTCGTACCGGCAAACGCAGTGTAAGCCCCCCCCCCACCCCCACTAGGACCGTGCTTTGTGGCAATCTATGGGGGAGGTCTTTGTTTAACAGTGGACTAAGATAGGTTGAAATGATAATGATGATGAAAAATGTCAAAAAAGAAACAACTAAACATGCAGCGTTCTTTATCAAGTTTCCTGTCCAATGAGAGAAACCTCATTAAGAAACGGTGGTAGATGGTAATGAATATTAAACTTGAAACCCTAAAATTCAAATTTCTCACTTTGAAAAGCAAACAACATAAAAAAATATATTAGACAACACCCAAAATTAGGCTCCAAATAAAAAAAAGATCTTTTTGGCTCATCACAAACAGACACACAATATAGTATTACAAAAATAATAAAAATACAAAGTGAAATAAAAGAGGCTTAGAACTATTTGTAAAAATAACACAAAAAAAATGAATTGTGCGTGTCTCATGGCTCGACCAACGGGACTCCAGATCAGCTTAATGTCAGTCTCTAGAGACTGACGCTGTTCATCTGGAATCATTTTGTGACAATCGTTCTTAGTAGCTAAGAAGTTACTAAAGTTTTCGGTCAGCTACTGCTTGTTTTCGGTGAAGTAATCGCTGTTAGGCTTTTGGCTTTTACAGCTTCATCGGATGCTGTGCTCGCGGGCCCGGGGCCCGGGTGCCAGGTTTGGTTTGACCCAAACATAAATACATAAATATAACGCTGACTCTAACTGCGTGCTTGCGCTACTGTGAATATCTCCTCAAAATTATAATTTTAAGTCATCTACTGACCGTCCGAGGGAGGCTGCGGGCCTCCGTTCGGACTGGCGACTTGTGTGTCGGCAACTCTGGGCGGTGAGAACTGCTCTGGAACACGGGTGTATCTGGTGTATCGGTTAGCTACTAAGAATATGAAGATATATATGAAGAAAGAATAAGGATATGAAGAGAGTACTATCAGTGGATGAACTGTAAATCCCAGCACGACGGCAAAAAATTGAAGTTGGACAAATTTTGCTTTAAAATTACTCAGATACCGCTGAACACTCAATGGTCAAAAATCTTATTTTCGTCTATTTTGTATATAAAAGTAATATTTCTTTTATCGCGGTATGTTTAAATTCCGATATTTCTTTTGAATTAATTTAGAAATAATTTGGGATCTTTGAGCTACGTCATTACCTGGCGAGTATTGAGCACTTTTTTAATATGTCCAAATTTGATGTGAACGTAAAAAATATCCTTTTAGAGACTTACTTGAGGACTTACGGAGATCTTCTTATAATCATACCCCATATAATAACGATTTTATATTAAAGACATTTTATTAATAGCCTGATTGTTATTGTCTTGATTTTTTAATCGTTTTTATGTTGTTTATCGTGGTTTATGAGGTGCATTAGAGTAAAAATACATACATAACATACATAAGATCACGACTGTATCCCATAAGGGGTAGTCAGAGACTGGGCACTCATTGCAAAAACAGATGACTGCCACAATTCACGTTTCACCAAAACAATATAATGCACTTGGTGTGATAGGTGGTGAGCCCATCGCCACCATGCGCTGTTGGGTGCACAGTGCAGTTTAATTCCTTACTCGCCTTTTACGTGATCCATTGGATGAGATGGAGTGGTAGTATTCTTTTAACGAGCCGCCACCACACGGCTAAGAGTAAAAATAGTGCGTAACTAATTTTAATTATAGCTAGTAAAATTAATTCCACAATAAATCGATCAATCACAAATCCAGAAATTTAGAATATATATATTCATACGAGTGAGGCTATTGAAGTTTCCCAGTTAGCATAGTCACTGGGACACAGCATAGATCTGACGACCGCGTGGCCTAGTGGTTAGAGTACCTGACTTCTACGCCGCGGGTCCTGGGTTCAATTCCCAGCCGGAGCCAACATTTGTGCTAAAACAACAATTGTTGGTTTTCGGGACTGGTTGTGTTGCGATTGTCCCCGTGTTTCTGACACTGCATCCTAGCCTACCTCCGATCTTATCGCGTCAGCGTTACAACGGGCGCGGGTAGGTTGGGACGAGTGAGTGCCTCTGTGTTTGCGCGTACACTTGTGGCACTATAATATCTTCTGCGCAGTTGATGGCTCTCGACTAGTATTCTGAAGTTGTCGCCGTGGTCGAAATCGGCTAGGAGAACATCATCACATCATCATCAGTCACTGGGAGCGCAACCCAATACACCTGTTACTTAGATGCAGGACAATCTGAATCTGATAAATTTGCCATTTAAGATTTTTCTGATATTTCCCTTAGTCGACTAAATGAACCAAGCGATCGTTTATGACTACCTCAAACCATTTGGTATTTATTCAAAATTGTAATTATTAATACTGGTGGTAGGATTCCTATGCAGGAATCCGTATAGGTAGGTACCACCCCAGGGCCAGCTATTCTGCCGTGACGCAGTAGTGTCCAAATATTACTGTGTTTCGGTTCTAAGGGCACTGTGAGCTAGCGTAATCACTGGGCATATGAGACTTAAGAACTGATGTCCCAGGGTGACGGGCGCAGTGTGGTGTCACACAGAAATGTTCTGGGTGACACAGCATATGTTATGTGCAGACGTTGCACTTACCATTAGGTGAACGTTTTGCTCGTTTCGTCACTTTATCAAATAAAAAAAAGTAATTGTACGTTAATCGCAAGGTATTTCCGCGGCTTTGTTTAAATGTAACAATATATTCAATATCCTTTCAACGTTTCGTTTTCAATAAAGTAACCCGATAGCTCTATAGAGTTTAAAAGATCGTTTTCCATTTGCTAATAAAATTTATTGTCGCCATTTTCGAAATAATTCACGAATTTGAAGCGTCAAAAGGAAACAAACGGAGGTTCTACAAAGCAAAAAGACGAAGCAGTTATTTCTCCCAATAATTAAACCCATCGGAACGCTTTGATTTCAACAATATTTAGTCTCGAGCTTATTCATTCAAAGTGATTAATAAACGACAGAGCGTCTACTTTGTCTAACATATCTCATGTTTCACCGAAATCGCGAAGATGGTTTACAGTCGCATCGCTTTACTGTTTACCCTATGAATACTTACTCTTACTCCCACATCTATATTCATTTGGGGTTCGCTAAGGGTGCAGGTAGCAGTGTGGTAGCGGCTAGCCTTGTGGTAGCGGCTTAAGAGAATCTAGTACCACCCCATCTCATCCTGCGGGTGTCGTAAAAGTCGACAGAGGGAATATAAAGGCCAGGAGATGGGCAGCAGCATCTTCCTAAAGCATCTGAATAAATAAACTGCGGTTGCCAACCCGCCTGTCAGGCGTAGCAACTACGGCGAAATACCCCCCAAAATGAGAGCTAGTAACTTTTGTGGCAATCTATGTGGGAGTCCTATGTTCAGCAGGGGACAAGTGATAGGCTGAAATCACGATGATAATGATGAAGGGTTCAACCCCGAATTCTTTTACATTTTAGCTTTATCGTTACTGTAGGTTAAATTCAAAACTTATTTATTAATGATTTTAGTATTGACAAGATCTTTAGTATTAACAAGGAGAAGAAATAACAAGAGAAGATCGTTTGTATTCTGTTGGCATTGTTCAACAACGGGGAGATCCAGATTAATGTTGGAAGGGTAAAAACGTCACTTTCTACAATAAAAATATTAAAGGCTCTCGGTACAATATCTTAGCCGCGTCATACCACACTTCGGTAGGAAATAGGTTGGTGCTATTCTACTCTGACAAACAGCTATCGGTGGTAGGATTCCTATTTAGGAAACCGTCTAGGTAGGTACCACCCCAGGGCCAGTTATTCTGCCGTGAATGTTTGAAGGGCACTGTGAGCTAGTGTAATCATAGGGCATTTGAGACTTCATAACTGATGTCTCAAGGGGATGAGCGTAGTGGGGTGTCACACAGAAATGTTCTGAGTGACACTGCATTTGCTATGGGCAGACGTTACACTTACAATCAGATTACCCTTTTGCTCATTCAATCACATTATTCAATAAAAAAAACACTGTACTCGTCACCCTGAGAAATAAGTTATCACATTATGCCCAGTAATTTAAACCAATAATTTAAACCAATAATTACCCTACCTATACCTTCAGACTGTAACACAATAATGTTTGCATACTATTGTTTAACGATAAACTAACTGTCGCTCCGTTGGTACTTGCCTAGAGTACCATAAGCAGTTAATACGAATGCGAAGAACTCCAATAAATTCAAACCAAATAAAGTAGACAAAGACAGTAGTTGGCTATATGCGAAAGTGCACCGTCGTTACTGTCAATTGACACATCAACTGAGTACATATATAAAATAATATTGTCCTTATTGATTTCTTCCCTAATTCCGCAAAGTAACATCTTATTCTATTATACTTAACTCACTTAAATTAGAGATAAAACATACATGTTACATAATATTACGATCAGTGACCCAAATATAGAAATGTAATTTAAAAAACAAAAATAGAATTGGTTACTGTAATTCAAATATATGTGACAACCGCGACGCTTAGTGATCAGAGTGTCAGGGTCAATTTTACACAAAATTGCCACAAAACATGGTCCTGAGCCACTTGCATCCATAGGCATCCTGCAATACCGTGCAGGGTCGCCCTACACTGCTATGTTGCTACCCGGGATCCTTACTCCCCCAAAAATTATCGCTTCTAGGAGCTATATGATCGGTTCATTGCCACTTCAGCCTATTGATCCTTAGAGATACTCATAATCGGTTACTTCATTTCTGCTGCGGATATCGTCGTTACGGATTCGCTAATGTATTAGCCAAATCTCCCACATAGCATAAGCTTACGGATTTGGCTGTAGCGGAGAAGACACTTTATATCCATTTCAGCATGAGACAGTATAAACGAAGAAAACAATGTTTCTCAAACTTTTATTTAACTGTTATTTTTTTTTTTAAGGTTTTTAAGGTTATTAAGGGTACTTATTAATTACAGCGTACGTTTCTGTCCAATGCATCGGAGTATTCTTTGAGCGCTTTTCGTTCGACGAAGAAAAGGTACAGGCGCTGCTTGGTCCAGGTACACTCATGTTTTTAACCACCAAAACCTCACAATAACAAAAGTGAAACAATGCACAGATAACTAAAAATGGAACACAACAAAAAACTATACAGTACAAGTACAATGTGTTCGTGCCATAAACAATCTCGGGTATATGGACTGCTGTAAATCCTTATTTAAAAAAACATGGTATACTACCGTCAGCTTGCATGTGTATACGGGGTGTTTATTTATACGTCATTCAATATTCAAATTATTTCTTGAAACATTCTGATGTATGTAAAAGGAACGCGCCACAAAAATAAACTGTACATACTTAGTGAGTCAAAATGTTAATTCTATGGATATTAAAATAGTTAACAAAATTGCACTGAGCAAAAGAGCACATTTCACGCAGCTTGAACGAAAATTGACGTAATGTCTAAACGGACATTGTTTTTATACCGTAAATGAATTGAATTGTGGCATGTAATGAAAAGTTTGAATAATCATTTGATATGAACAATGACAATACCAATGCTTATTGATTTCTTATATTTACGCGAATATTACACATTTAATAAAACTACTTTTACGGATTTTATCGCGTTTAATTTTTAAACTATTTTTAATATAGATAACAAACTATTTATAGTATATATCGGACCAAAAATAAGAATTAAAAGCTGAAGGTACTCCGGGTTAACTATGATATCAGGACATCTGTCACCTCAGTCCCCCCGTGACCATGGGTGCTGTAAAGTACAAATTCAAATTCTTTATTTACTATAAATAGGGTAATGCAACAAGCTGGTTTTTGTATTCAGATAATATGTGGCTTAAACCTATTTAGCTATTTTTTATATAGTTGGATTATAATGTAGAGTGTATTTATTTATTACGTTATTTTACTGTTGTAGAAATAAAATCACAGTAGAAATTACATAGATAGACAATGAGTACAAAGGCACTGCTTATTTCATGGTGAAATTTCTTCCAGCAGGTCTGTTACTGGATATCCTTAAAGAGAAGCACACTCGATGTGTACTTCCGATAAAATAAAGAAAAAAATTATAAAGTCACTAAATATATACGTACACACACTGACATACATACTGACATATTCACATATATATACGTACGTACCATATAATTTTATAAAATATTTGCAAAGGCAGAATAAATGATACACTCATGCTGACGAAACGTTTTGTAAAATCTTATTTATGCAAATAAATGAATTATGAATGCAATAACAAGAATTAAACAGAACTGTAAGTAACTGGAAACAGCACTGTCCTATCAACAATTTGGTCGATATTAAAAATTGCAGATATAATCTGA
The DNA here is from genome assembly GCA_019845155.1 of Luehdorfia chinensis. Classification (NCBI taxonomy): domain Eukaryota; kingdom Metazoa; phylum Arthropoda; class Insecta; order Lepidoptera; family Papilionidae; genus Luehdorfia; species Luehdorfia chinensis. The sequence continues at coordinate 14,938,031 of JAHVAK010000103.1, forward strand.
CCGATGACAAAACGTCATATTTTAATGGACAATGTTCGCACTAAAGGTACTGTATAATTTGACAGAATTAAAGCGCGTTCCAACTTTGAGAATCACTTCCGTTGTTATGACTCGTTTAGCTTTGTCTCACTGCTCCTTGAGTATAATATAGATTAGCAGATAGATTAAGGCATATAGTTCTGAAAGAGTCTGAAAAGAAAGAAAATTTCCCGCGGTTACTGGCTGATTATGCCCATATTCAAGACAAACTTTGCGAAACAACACTTGTAGTGTTTAAAAATACCTTCAATCAATATTACGTAAATAGTCTACATTGATTTTTTTTTAAATATATTAATTACAATTTTTCATGCATACATTTCCAATATAAAACTTTTTGCTACAGCTATTACATGTTTCGTTCTATTCCATATATTTTTAAATTAATTTGTGTGGTGGCGGCTCGTTAAGAATAATTAAGAAAATTAAGAATACTACCACTCCATCTCATCCAATGGATCTCGTAAAAGGCGAGTAAGGAATTAAACTGCACTGTGCACCCAACAGCGCATGGTGGCGATGGGCTCACCACCTATCACACCAAGAGCATTATATTGTTTTGGTGAAACGTGGATTGTGGCAGTCATCTGTTTTTGCAGTGAGTGCCCAGTCTCTGACTACCCCTTATGGGACTGTCGTGATCTTATGTATGTATGTATGTAATTCTAGCTTTGATAACAAACAAATTAGACACACAAGTTACTTATTTTCTTTTGTCATTAATTTGCGTTAACTTTGACAAGAATTACTTAGATCAGCAAAAAAGGTAAGTACCATTTTTAATTAAGACGACCTTTTAAGTATTGCTGCCTTCCTTGTTTTTAATTTGAATTTTTTATCTGCTACAGTCAAAGCTTCAGATCATTTTAAAGTACCTTAACAAGATTGCCTTGGAAGAGACTTGTTATGGACCGCTATTTTTTTAGTAATTCATATTTCTTAACACGTATATAACTGGGTCCTGTCGGTTCTATAAAGGTCTGATAGAAAATCATTATTTAAGTTTCTGCAAAATTCAATAAGTCGTCGCTTATTTTGGTACTTTCAAAACTGCGACTTAGTTTTCGGTGATTGTCACAAACTGGATATATAAACGAAAATATGCATATACGCATAGGTTTATAGGTAGAATTTCGCAGGAATCTGTCTAGGTAAGTCCCCAGGGCTAGTTATTCTGCCATGAAGCAGTAGTGTGCAAACATTGTTTCGGTTTGGAGAGCACTGAGAGTTAGCGTAATCACTGGACATATGAGACTTAAGAACTTACGTCTCAGGGTGACGGGCGCAATTTGGCGTCACACAGAAATGTTGTGGATGACACAGCATTTGTTATAAGCAGACGTTGCACTTACCATTAGGTGAACGTTTTGCTCCTTTCGACGCTTTCTCCAATAAAAAAATTGAAAAAAAGTGATATAAGATTATGAAACGTGGTAGCGTTTCATAATCTTATGTTACACGGTGTAGTTGAAACATTTTCTTTTGTATATAAGTTGTTCGTATGCATACATACAGTCACGGGTTTTTCCCACTAAAGGGAGAGACAGAGACCACACCTGTATCCCGTAGCAGACGTCGCCGCCGCGGGAAAAGACGTGACATTTACATATGTGTAGGGGTCAAAAAAAATCATAATCCCCCTAGAGCACTATAGTGGCAGCATTGCATATTATAGTGTTCTTTTGCAGGAATAATGAAAATTGTTTTTTTTTTCGACATAAAAAACATAAATTTCGTTTGTAAAGCGTCATGTTTTAGAATCTGTCGGCAATTCGTAACGAGGTTCCTTTGACGGAGGATCTTTATCTTGGTAAAATAACGCTGTTATTATATTTAAATTCATATAAAAATGTTGTATCGTCGTCGTCGTTTCAGTGTGTATACATCATCATCAGTGCCGTTCGGTGGCGGCTTAAGAAAATCTACCACCCCATCTCATCCCGTGGGTGTCGTCGTCAAAGTCGACAGAGGGAAAATGAAAACCAAATGATGGGCAGCAGAGTCTTCCTTTTTTTTTTTGATGTTAGCGGAGGCAAACGAGCAAGCGGCTCACCTGATGGTAAGTGATCACCACCGCCCATGAACATCTACAATACCAGAGGAATAGCAGATGCGTTGCCGGCCTTTGAGGAAGGAATAGGCTCTTTTCTTGAAGGTCCCTAAGTCGTATCGGTCCGGAAAAACCGCTGGCGGCAGCAGATTCCATATGGGGCTTGTGCGGGGCAGAAAATTGCGCGAAAAACGCACTGTGCTGGAATGCCAACCAGCAAGGTGGTGACGATGGAATTTCGCGCTGTGCCGCGCGCGCGATGGTGAAAATCAGCGGCTGGAATTAATCCGAACAATTAAACTTCCTGGATCATCTGAATAAATAAACTGCAGTTCCTCCAAAATGAGAGCTACAAACTTTTGTGAATGTCTGTGGGGGAGGCCTATGTTCAGCAGTGGCCTAGTGGTGGGCTGAAATAATGGTGATGATGATACTAATTTCAATAGAGGAGATCGCTGGTACTGCCACCGGCTTGAGATACTATTATGAATAAAATAAAATTAATACCCAAGCATTCCACTGCAAGACTTCAAAATACAGTAATCGGACCAAAAATAATAATTAAAAGCTGAAGGTATCCCGGATTAACTATGACATCGGTCACCTCAGTCCCACAACGACCCTTGGCTTAAAATATTTTTCGATCGATGTCGATCTGATCAGAAATCTGTTTGATTTTAAATTGAAAATTTTATATCAATATTTATAAACATTAACAAACACTGTAACAAAAGGGGTGTTCGGGGAAGTAATAAAAAGAACTACCCTAGTCAACACAAAATTTAATAAAAAATAAATAAAAATGAAAGGTCGTGGGTGTAGTGGCCCGCCTAATCTCTGCAGTCGTAGTCCGGTACTCCCCTGGCGTTCTGCGTGATACGATGGATGACGGCACCGTCGGGTTGCCAGCGACGCTGAAGGGACGCCGGTGATGAAATGACCACGCGGCGTCACGGTCGGCTGGCAGGTTTTCAATATTTCACCGGAAAGTAGTTCTGCGGTCGCTCGGAACCTTGGACCGAACATTGGAACGAATCTTGGAGTCAAGCATTGGGCCGAACCTTGGTCCCCAACATGGGGATGCAAATATAATAATAGTAGCTAACTCGCCGCAGCTTGGCACTTAAATTATTGTTACATTAAAGTCTGTAGAAAAAAATAGTCAATAACGTCTTGATTTTTTCGGCGACTTGGTTGTGGGTTGTGAGGCTGTGGTTGTGTGTTGTGAGGCTGTGGTGACCTAGTGGTAGTGTTGCAGTGGTGGAAGGTATCTGGTGGCGGCTCCCGGTAGCGGTTTTAGTTAGCCTATCCACGCTGTTGAGAGAGGGCGGGCGGTGCTCTTCAAAAACTAGGTAATACACACTATTATAAATTTTGCATGCGGAACTTAGCAAATTAACTTTCTTCCCTTTATTATAATGGATTTCCGCAAAGTAACGCCTGATTCTATTAATTATTTTCAACAATACCATATGCCGTGTGGTGGCGGCTCGTTAAAAAGAATACTACCACTCCATCTCATCCAATGGATCTCGTAAAAGGCGAGTAAGGAATTAAACTTCACTGTGCACCCATCAGCGCATGGTGGCGATGGGCTCGCCACCTATCACACCAAGTGCTTTATATTGTTTTGGTGAAACGTGGATTGTGGCAGTCATCTGTTTTTGCAGTGAGTGCCCAGTCTCTGACTACCCCTTATGGGATACAGTCGTCATCTTATGTATGTATGTATACCATATTTATGTATGCTAAAATTCATTGTATGCTAAAAATTTATTATGGCGGACTAGAATATTATCTCTAAGAAGAAAAAGAACCATATTTTCGCTAACGCAAGTTATGCAACATAATTTTAAGTTTCTTAACACGTTAGAAGCCGCTTTGAAACTTTCCCTGAAATATTCTAGCCTACCCCGAGTTGCTTCGACGATGAACTTCGATAAGACTTTTAAACCGGCTTTACGACCAGCCAGCCGCCTCCTATAATACATTCCTACATACATACAGTCACGCGTTTTTCCCATATAAGGGGTAGGTAGAGGTCACTCACGTAGCCCACTTTTCGCCTCCGTGGTGAACAAGACGTGACGGGTGGCGAACCACGTCGCCGCCATTTTGGTACATGTTGAAAAATTGTTACTTCCCATTGCGTTCCCACGAGCAGTTTAGTAACTGTTCAGTACTGGTGGTGGGATTCCTATGCAGGAATCCGTCTAGGTAGGTACCACCCCAGGGCCAGTTATTCTGCCGTGATGCAGTAGTGTGCAAGCATTACTGTGTTTCGGTTTGAAGAGCGCTGTGAGCTAGCGTAATCACTGGGAATTTGAGACTAAAGAGCTGATGTCTCAAGGTGACGGGCGCAGTTTGGTGCTACACAGAAATATTCTGAGTAACACAGCATCTGTTATGGGCCAACGTTGCACTTACCATCAGGTGAACGTTTTGCTCGTCTCGTCACTTTGACAAATAAAAAAAAACAGCATTGCATAATAAAGTGTTATTCTGCACGTATAAAGGCTCTCCGTACAATACCATAAACGCCTCGTACGACATCTCGTTATGAAAGAGGTAGGTCCTATTCTTCTCTGCCGGACACCTTAAATTAAATAAATTACTACATCTTCAAGGATGTTTCAGTACCTGCAGATTACTTTTTCAATTATTCAAATTGGACATCCATTCCGAATATATCAATGTGATCCAACAAAATACCAAATTTCGTTAATTTCTCCCAAAAATATCCTTTCCTCCTCCTCCTCCATCCTCCTTTGTCTATCTATGTATACATTGGGAAGACAGATCTCTCCATGTTGTGTGTGTGTGTGTGTGTCTGGGTGTGTTTCAGATCGCGTCGCGCAGTATGGTAATTTGCAGGAGGCCAAAACTCAAACGCGTTTTAAAAAAAAATATCTGTCTGACTTTTTGCTCCGAAACGACTGAATCGATGATGACGGGTTTTTTATTGGCAGGCAGAAAACTTTTCGGAAAATAATTTAACCTGAATTTTATTTCGAAAAACTTTAGGTTGATATAGCCTTAAGCAGCCGCTCGCTGAGAACTAATTATACCGAGAAGAACCGAACTGTGAATGTACAGATCATTGAGGCACTATGCTGTACGGCGCAGTCATGTCTTCGTTTCAGCCTATCACCAGTCCACTGCTGAACATATGCCTCCCCCATAGATTGCCACAAAAGTTAGTAGCTCTCATTTTGAGGGTTCTTGCCATAATTGTCACGCTTGGCAGGCGTGTTGGCAACCGCAGTTTATTTATTCAGATGTTCCAGGAAGATGCTGCTGCTCATTTTCAGGTTTTTATTTTCCCTCTGTCGACTTTTACGACACCCACGGGATGAGATGGTGTAGTAGATTCCCTTAAGCCGCCACCATACAGGGCCGCACACCACACCGCAGTCATGTGGTCGGCTTACGTTACGCGACTTAAACTGCGGGCTACATCTTGTTCATACAATGAGTATTATGTTAAAAATCATCAAATTATTCTTTATTGTACACAAAATAAATAAAAACAGTATAAAAATATGTACTATACGTGGTCTTATTGCTCTGAAAGCGATTTCTTCCAGAGAGCCATGAAGCCAGAAGGGAGCAGGGGGGGGGGGGTGTACTTAAATTAATATAAAGAACAGGATGAAGGCATTCGTAGATAGAAGCAAGAAAGTTTAGGAAAAGAGAAAATAGGAAAAAAAAGGTACGTACAGAGATTAACAAAAGAACGAAGGGTTATGGGAGAGAAAGGTGTACTGAAATCGGTATTTTAAGTATTTACGAGTGCAGGGATTGAACAGCACTCAGTACAAAGCAAAAAAAAATATTAGAACTCCTGCGAAGACGGATTGCGTGCCATTATATTCTCGGTTTCGTATGTCATCACTGACAACATACACTGGTTGAAGACTTCTCGATTACCATAATTTTAAAAATCAGGTTAGAGATGATGGAGGAGACGGGCAGCAGCATCTTGCTGGAACATCTGAATAAATAAACTGCGGTTGCCAACCCGTCTGCCAAGCGTGGCAAATATGGAAAAATCCCCCCAAAACGAGAGCTACAAACTTTTGTGGCAATCTATGGGGGAGGCTTACGTTCAGCAGTGGACTATCGATAGGCTGAAACGACGAAGGTTAAAGAAAAACTCTTTTAATGTATCTAGTTTAATATAAGCGTGGCCTTTACTAAATTAGAAACGTTGGTGTTAGAGCAGTAAAGTGGGTAGAAAATACTTGTTTATTCCGTTGGTAGCTTAGCGAACAGTTTATTGACATTTCACGGAGGCCGAGGCCTGCTCTTTTGCGGTAAATAACGTAGGAATGCAGCGCTGGCAAAAATATTCGTTTCTTAAGTATAGCTGTGCTGGCTATAGAAGCTCAAGGCGCTCGACTTAAAGTTCGTAGTAAGCAAGTGACCTAGGTTTGACTAAAATTGTTAATTAAAAGTGATGATTTGCTAGCGGACCGCTGGAATTTTTTTGTTTTTTTTTTTATTGGATAAAGGGACGAAACGAGCAAAACGTTCGACTGATGAAAAATGCAACGTCTGCCCATAACAAATGCTGTGTCACCCATTTCTGTGTGACACCACACTGCGCCCATCACCCCTGGACATCAGTTCTAAAGTCTATTCATCGTTTCAGCGTATCACTAGTCCACTACTGAACATAGACCTCCCCCATAGATAGTCACAAAAGTTCGATGCTCTCATTTTGAGGGGTTTGCATAGTTGCCACGCTCAGGGTTTGCAACTGCAGTTTAGTTATTCAGACGTTGCAGGACGATGCTGCTGCCCATCACCTGTTTCATTCTCCCACTGTCGACTTTTGCGCCGCGTGGAAGTGGCTTATAGAATGTACCACCCCATCTCATCCCGTGGGTGTCGTAAAGTCTCATATGCCCACTGATTTCACTCTCAGTGCTCTTCAAACCGAAACACAGTAATGTTTGCGCACTACTACTTCACGGCAGAATAACTGGCTTGCAAATGAATCCTTCCACCAGTAAAAATGTGGTATATCATATATGGTATATCATAAACGTGTTGGGCGTTGACCGAATACTTCGTCTGGACGCCTGTGTGCCAAAGATACAACAAATTTGAATTTGTGTTCAACATTGGGACCGATATATCGGCTGTTAGTCGTGAGTTTTTTATTTTATTTCATTTAAGTGTCGGAACGAGCAAAACGTTCACCTGATGGTAAGTGCAACGTCTGCCCATAACAAATGCTGTGTCAGCCAGAACATTTCTGTGTGACTCCACACTGCGCCCGTCACCCTGAGACATCAGTTCTTAATTATCATATGCCCAGTGATTACGCTAGATCTCAGTGCCCTTCAAACCGAAACACAGTAATGTTTGCACGCTACTGCTTAAAATAATAGTAAATTTAACGCGATAATATCCACTTAATAGAATCAGGTGTTACTTAGCGGAAATCCGTTATAATAAAGAAAATAAAGTTAATTTGCTAAGATCCGCACGCAAAATCCGCGCTCTCCCTCAATAGCGTGCACAAGAAAACCAATACCGCCACCGGGGGCCGCCACCAGGTCCCCTACACCACTACAACACTACCACCAGGCACCACTGAAGTCGAGAACACGACACGTATTTCTCAAAACGAGGCATTATCAAGTGATATTGACTCTACGACAGTAACACACACCATTTTAAGTTTTGTATGCGAATCTTAGCAAATTAACTTTCTTTCCTTTATTGCGTAAAAATCCGTAATATCTATTTTAATTTAAATAAGTCACATAATGAAAATACGTGACTTATAGACATTTGTCTCGTATTTACCTAGTTTCATAGATGAAAAAGTCACGATGTCCACAAAAGCAACGCACCAATATGTGGTAAATACCCGCTTCAAAAAGATTCGACTTGATCTATCCAGTATCCTGTAGCTTAGCCCCGAATCCCTTACTCTAGTTATGTGTCACAACGTTATGCTAGGGATATGACCTCGATTCAATATGACATATATAGTTACGCCCTTTTCCCCACAAAGGGACAGGCAAAAACCACACAAGAATCCTAATTACCCCCGTAGAAACGAGACGTAACAGGTAGCGAACCACTTCGCCGCCATTTTGGTAAGAGTGAAAATAATCTTACTCCCCATTGCGTTCACACGAGCAGTATAGTGACAACATTGCATATTATGATGTTGCTCTGCACGAATAAAGAGGCGACTATTATACGGACGTATAATAGTCGCCTCTTACGACACCTCGGTAGGAAAGAGGTAGGTGCCATTCTACTCTGCCGGAGACCTATCGGCTATTTAACATGAGCACGTTCGATGTTGTGTAAAGTGGTGTATTTTGATGAACGTCTTTTGTTTAAATAATGTAACCCTCTTAGTTTTTTTGCAATACTGATGCAGAATTACATGTAGGTCGATTGAAATCTAATGGAGTAATGTGGGTTCCGTATGAAACCGTATAGTTTTATGTTGGAGCGCGTACAAAATAAATTTACATGGTACGTATACTTGAAACACTATTAAAACGAATGGCTTATGTAGGCTGTTGGTAGGTTTCCTATGCAGGAATCGGTCTATGTAGGTACCATCCCAGGCCCAGTTATTCTGCCGTGAAGCAGTAGTGAGCAAAACATTACTAGCGTAATCACTGGGCATATGGGACTTAAGAACTGCTGTCTCAGGGCGACGGGCGCAGTGTGGTATCACACAGAAATGTTCTAGGTGACACAGCATTTGTTATTGACAGACGTTGCACTTACGAGTATCAAGTGAATGTTTTGCCCGTTTCGTCAATTTATCAAGCCTTTTTAAGTCAGTCAATTATTTAAATAAAGGATGTGACAGAGCTTATGACCCGACTAATTATATTTAGAATGGGTATTTACTAGCTTTGTGGTATTTTTTATTTTTCTCTTTTAGATTTACAGGTGTCATATTTAAATAGAATACACTGTAGCACTGCCATGTGGTGGCGGCTTCTAAGAGAATCTGCCACCGCATCTCAACCCGTGGGTTGTCGTGAAAGTCGACAGAGGGAAAATAAAACCAAGGAGATGGGCGGCAGTATCTTCCTGGAACATCTGAATAAAATTGAGGTTGCCGAGCCGCCTAGCCTAGCCAAGCGTGGCAACTATCGCAGAGTCACCCCAAAATGAGAGCTGCATACTATGTGGCAATCTATAGGGGAGGAGGAATTAGACTACAGGGCGTACCAAAGAAATAGACACACACTTGAAAAAAATTATCCTGTTACATTTTCCGATTTTGGATCGTATGTTATCTGTATCTTTTGAAAGAAAGACACATCTGCTTCACAGAGTATTTTCCAGGAATGAACGCCATTTAGAGCACTTAAATACGTAAGAGGTTTCGGTCAACAGAATAATGAGGGTCCACAATTTTATCGAAATCTTCTATAGAAAAGTGCACTTTATTACTACGGCAAAGCACAATAAAATCAACATAAACAAAATACATCAATGTATTTTTAAAATGAAATGAAAGAAAGGAAACATTTTAAAGGCGTTTTGAAGTAGAATCCATTAATCGTAATTTAGCACTTGGAATGCAGAATAAATGTTTCTATGAATCAAAATATACTTAAAGAAAAGTTACATCCAAACATTAACAAAAAAATACAGTAAGTGTGATACTTATACACACGAGTTAGAAGTTATACTTCTTTGACGTAACTAAAACAATATTCCGCAAGAAAATAATTTATGCAAGTTGAAAAATGATAGGAGGCCTGTGCTCAGCAGTGGGACAATTATAGACTCGTTAAAGTAATACTAACACTCCATCTCATCCCATGGATCTCGTAAAAGGCGAGTAAGGAATTAAACTGCACTGTGCACCCAACAGCGCATAGTGGCGATGGGCTCACCACCTATCACACCAAGTGCATTATATTGTTTTGGTGAAACGTGGATTGTGGCAGTCATCTGTTTTTGCAGTGAGTTCTCAGTCTCTGACTACCCCTTATAGGATACAGTCGTGATCTTATGTATGTATGTATGTACTCGAAGTAGAAAACAGTGATTACACTAGCTCACAGTGACCTTCAAACCGAAACACAGGAATGTTTGCACACTACTGCTTCACGGCAGAATAACTGGCCCTGGGGTGGACCTACCTAGACGGATTTCTACATAGGAATTCTACCAGTGCCCTTCCAGGAAGGCGTGCCGGGATACACGACGCGCTTTTCATCATCGCCTCTCTGTGTGCGTAGCGACTCTCCCGAGTCCGCTACGCGGAGATCACCGGGGCCAGGTAAACAGGCATTCGAAAGCATCAGCCTTACCGGCTTATTTTTCAAAAAGCACAAATAAATTGTTTATTTTAAAATATCCAAAAGGACATTTTACTAATGTCACAATGTCGCACTATATTCTAAATGTACAGAGAATAGTTATTAACATATTGTCAATATTGCGTTTTCTCTTACGAAATGTACTCAATGAGTCAATTTGCCCGCGGTGACCCTAATCTGCATGGAAACGAATGGAGTGATCCTTTCTTATGCCAGTGAAAATGAGATTGCCAGTGAAACGTTTTGAACGTTTTCTTTCTAGAGTCAATTGAGTTGAATACAATTTCCTAGTCAGATTTTATCTGCACTATTTCAGAAGATATTGGCATTTTTCGATTACGGACGTAACGAGAAGCAAATATTTGTCTGCGCACTATATGATGACGATATTATTATGCGGTAGGGTCGGTATCCGGCAGAGTAGAATAGCACCTACCTCTTTCTTACCGAGATGTCGTAAGAGGCGACTAAAGTGTTGTACAGACAGCCTTTATCCGTGCAGAATAATACCATAATATGCAATGCACTATATTATAATTTTTAAAGAAAAAAATTACTGCTCATGGGAACAAGGGGAGGAAAGTATTTCCCATATGGTGAAAACTAGTCTGAGGGTGTGAGTCGACTAGGATGCAGTTTCAAATTCGAAACCACGACCCGCAGTGTAATAGTTAGGTTCTCTGACCCCTGGGCTACGAGGTAACTTCTATATTACGCGCTCATTACAAAAACTTATGTTGATGATGGGACAATCTAAACCGAACTGAACCCGAAAACTTACAATTTATGTATTTGTGTTGACTCCGCCGGAGATTCGAACACAGGACCCGCAGCTGCAAAGTTATTCGGTGCTCTGACAAATAGGCCCCCGCAGCCGTCGTGATATATAGTAAGACACTCTATGTTGTTTAAATGAGTTCTCGAATCTATCTCAAAGTACTATTACACGCAGTACAAGTAACAATTTGTGTACAAACAAGTTGCTGGTTTTAAAATAAAGAAGAAGAAAGAAAGAAAGAAAACACTGAAGGAAGGTAAGTTACTTTGCTTAGATCCGCATGCAAAATATAAAAATGGTGTATATTACCTAGTTTTTTGAAGAGCACCGCCCGCCCTCCCTCAGTAGCGTGCACAAGCAAAACTAACACCGCCACCAGGAACCGCCACCAGATACCCCTCCACCAACCACTACAATACTACCACTAGAATAATATACACCACTGAAGTCGAGAAAACGACACGTGTTTCGCCCCAAAACGAGGCATTATCAAGCGTCATAGACTCTACGAACAGACGGCCGCCGTCTTTTTGACTCGGCGAGGGAGGGCGGGCGGTGCTCTTCAAAAAACAAGGTAATATACACCATTTTTATGTTTTACATGCGGATCTTAGCAAAGTAACTTACCTTCCTTCATTATAATGGATTTACGCAAGTAACGCCTGATTCTATTAACTATAGAAAGAAAACAAGCAGCACTATGATTAAAAAACATACAAAAGATATGAAATAACGATAATAATAGAAGCAAACATAAAGTACTCGTATAAAACTGGGATAATGGCAGCATCAATGGAGATTTATAGACTGTACAGAGAAAAGAAAAAAATACTCTACTGAGATGCTGTTTTTATCTGTGCTGCAGCATTGCCCGTAAAAAGGTTCTCTCACAGCAATGGCTGCGGCTGTGATTATAGTCATACATACATACATACATAAGATCACGACTGCATCCCATAAGGGGTAGTCAGAGACTGGGCACTCATTGCAATTACAGATGACTGCCACAATCCACGTTTCACTAAAACAATATAATGCACTTGCTGTGATAGGTGGTGAGCCCTTCGCCACCATGCGCTGTTGGGTGCACAGTGTAGTTTAATTCCTTACTCGCCTTTTACGAGATCCATTGGATGAGATGAGTGGTAGTATTCTTTTAACGCCGCCACCACATATAGTCATGGCGTTGATTTTCAGCAAGGCCGACACGGACCGGGTATTTCGGCTATGCTGCGAACCATTTTATGTACAAAAGTAACATATAGAATTCAGTCATAATACAGTTTACAGGTATGGTTTTGTTGTGCATGTGATATGTATGTCTGTAAAACGAATCCGTGATGAAGAAAAAGCTTAGTGAGGTAAGAAAAAGAAAACAAACAAAAAATACCAAAGTAATATAATTAGAAGAGTCCAAAAATTCCGGTTGTTTAACGATTGCCGCCAAAAGACTGACGAAACTTTTTTTGGACGCTGCAAAGCCAAAGAAAAGGAATACACTTTTTTATTGGGACGCACCTTTGTCATTGATTGGTTTATCAAAGAGGCTACCGTTTGTAAAATAAAAATTCAAAAATGTTGGAAAAATCTTGTTGTAATTTAATTAATTAAAGAGATCTAGGCGGTGTGACAGTCCACGCTTCCTGATTCCCAACTAAATTCCATTGTTTTTTTTTATGGAGTATGATGTGGTACGATGTTCAATTTTTTTTTATTGCATAAAGTGATGAAACGAGCAAAACGTTCACCTGATGGTAAGTGCAACGTCTGCCCATAACAAATGCTGTGCCACCCAGAAATTTCTGTGTGACACTACACTGTACCCATCACCCTGAGACATATGTTCTTAAGTCTCATATGCCCAGTGATTACGCTAGCTCACAGTGTCCTTCAAACCGAAACACAGTAATGTTTGCATACTACTGCTTCACGGTAGAATAACTGGCCCTGGGGTGGTACCTACCTAGACGGACTCCTTCCTGCATAGGAATCCTACCACCAGTAAACAATACGGACCACCACGCTCGCGAAATAAAAATTAAATTAACTGTTATCGCTCACCAGGGTCACTGAAATAGCTTTTTTGGGTTTGCCTAATAAATTAGAAATATTCTTGCCACATTCGTAGCACAACTTAAAACTGTTGATGTAGTAATTTTAGATCGGAAATCGCGCCTACTTCATCCACTAGTTAAATTAATCTGAAAATTTTTTACTGGTGGTAGGATTCCTATGCAGGAATCCGTCTAGGTAGGTACCACCCCAGGGTCAGTTATTCTGGCGTGAAGCAGTAGTAGTGTGCAAACATTACTGTGTTTCGGTTTGAAGGGCACCGTGAGCTAGCGTAATCACTGGGCATATGAGACTGAAGAACTGATGTCTCAGGGCGACGGGCGCAGTGTGGTGTCACACAGTAATTTTCTGGCTGACACAGCATTTGTTATGGGCAGACGTTACACTTACCATCAGGTGAACGTTTTGCTCGTTCCGTCACTTTTATGAAATAAAAAAAAAGTCTATTGACGACGGTGTGGCCAAGCAGTTTATCTGACTACGTCGTGGGTTCTGGGTTCGGATCCCAGCCGGAGCCAACAATTGAGCAAAAACGCAAATTGTTGATTTTTCAGGAATATTTTCCACAACAATAGCTAAGCTGATATTCAAAGTTTTAGTCGTCGTCATCGTCGCAGTTTATTTATTCGGATGTTCCAGAAAGATGCTGCTGCCCATCTTTCCAGGCTTTCATTTTCCCTCTGTCGACTTTTACTACACCCACGGGTTGAGATATCTCTATATAGGTCCTCTTAAGCCGCCACCACACGGGGCAAGGATTAGTGAGATATTTTTTTTTAAATCATTGATTAGGTATGTTTTTGGTCCTGTTAGTGTAATGTTTTTATTAATAAGTAATTAAAATTATGAATTTAGACATTTTAAAGAACCCTGAAACAATATCTTTCCATGTCTTGAGTAGACTGGGAGAGAATACCAAAGACATTAAGTGTAATCCTTTTTATTATTATGAGAATACAATAAATAATGAATAAATACATAACTAAATAAATAAATGAATTAATGAATAAATAAATAGTCGAATAGCGGGCTCGATCCTGCGACCGTCTAGTTTCGCAGCCCGTACCCTAAACCATTAGGCTATTGGGGTTTAGTACAGTAATGTTGTGTTGTGGGTTGTAAACGTAAACATGAAATGCCGGCGTGCTATTAACATTTGTCTCAGAAAAGCAGCGTTTGGATAAACGCCACATTCGAATCCACTCCTCCTCGATCCTTTTCCTGAATGGGAATTACTCCTAAATGGGAATTGGTAGCAATAGAGCTACAAAATACATTCGGGGTACTAGCCTTAAGATGGAACATAGCTACAATGAAAGTAGTGTCGTGGGAAACTTATGGTGAGTGTAGACCCTCTCTTGCATAATACTGTACCGGAAGCTATATTTAGTACTACTGTCGTGTTTATTTCTCCGTCCAAAACGTTCATCTGATGGTAAGTGCAATGTCTACCCGTAACAAATGATGTGTCATCCAGAACATTTCTGTGTGACACCACATTGCGCTCGTCACACAGAGACATCAGTAATGTTCGCACACTACTGCTTCACGGTTAGAATGATGATGATGATTATTCTCCTGGCCGATTTCGACTACGGCGACTACTTTCGAATATTGTCGAGCGCTATCAACTACGCAGTAGATATTATCGTTGACACAAGTGTACGCCGCTTATACAGCGACACTCACTCGTCCCAACCTACCGCGCCCGATTTAATGCTAATGCGATAAGATCGGAGGTAGGCTAGGATGCAGTGTCGGAAAGACGGGGACAATCACAACACAACCCGAAAAACCAACAAATTTATGAACCGCGGCTTAGAAGTCAGGTACTCTGACCACTAGGCCACGCAGTCGTCTACGTCGTACGGTAGAATAACTTGCGTTGCAGTGGTAACCTACGGAATTCTGCATGGGATCCCAAGACCCTTAAGCACTTGACTCACATAGCACCTAAAATAAACAAAGTAAATGTATAGTTTTGTAAAATTATCACCCTTAAAATGTTTGTTTTGCAATTTTAATGATTTCTTATCTTTACGCGAAACTACACATTTAAATGAGACTAATTTTACAGATTTTATCGCGTTTTAATTTTACTATTTCTAACCCGACGTCTTGTGTGCTTTTCGGCACCCATGGTCACGGGAGGAATGAGGTGACAGATGTCCTGATATCATAGTTAACCTGGACGTACCTTTAGCTTTTAATTATTATTTTTGGTCCGATCTACGCAGCAATAGCTAACGTGTCTTGAAGTCTTGCAGTGGTATGCATGGTTTTTGGTTTGATTTTATTAATTATAGGATCTCAAGCTGGTGGTAGTACTCAACCATCTTCTCTATTACCATGACCATCTCCCGTCCCGAAGAGATGAAATCCGTAAAATTAGTTTCATTAAAATTTGCAATTTTCAACACCGAGCTCTAAATACAAAACAATAAGAAAATATGGTATAAATCAACTCATAAACGAAGAGAACTTAAAAGTTGAAATGGATTTGCTACATGACGCTTCACCCTGTGTCGTCTTTTTAGCTATGCAATAAAGATATTCCCTTTCCTTTGATAATTTCGTCTCTTGTTCCACTTCTTCATCCTATTTCAATTTATGGCAAAGCTGTTAAAATTTTATCGCCACCTAAGGAAACGGGCATTATTCTCCGTCCGTACAGTGCAATCACATTTTCATGATCATTTATATCAAGACAATGTTTCCATTAAATCCATTTATTTAAGAAAGCACTAAAAAGCTGAAGAATTAAAGACGTAATTAAAGATTGTAAAAAAAAGTTTTTAATTTATGAAGATAATTTTAATATTAATTAAGGACTTAAACAATATGGCACCGTGTGGTGGCGGCTTAAGAGAATCTACCACCCCATCTCATCCCGTGGGTGTCGTAAAAGTCGACAGAGGGAGGATGAAAATCAGAAGATGGGCAGGAGCATCTTTCTGGAACATCTGAATAAATAAACTACGGTAGCCAACCCACCTGCCAAACGTGGCAACTATGGAAAAATCCTACAAACTTTTGTGGCAATTTATGGGGGAGGCCTACGTTCAGCAGTGGGCTAGTGATAGGCTGAAATGATGATGGTAAAACATTATGGAAGCGTATGTGTATGCAGAAATTAAAAGGGAACTTACTATTTTGGTATAAAAAAATCGTTGTATCAAAATAGGATTTCTCCAGTATCGTGGCACGCCTGAAACAAGTATCTGTAGATCAAATAAATATTTGTTTTTTGTAGTACAGAAGTCAACCGAGTTATAAATATTAGACAAGGAAATACGTCAGAAGATAAGGCTTGTCG
The DNA here is from genome assembly GCA_019845155.1 of Luehdorfia chinensis. Taxonomy (NCBI): domain Eukaryota; kingdom Metazoa; phylum Arthropoda; class Insecta; order Lepidoptera; family Papilionidae; genus Luehdorfia; species Luehdorfia chinensis. The sequence goes on from JAHVAK010000103.1 coordinate 14,954,611, forward strand.
GAATAAACATACGAGTAGGATGCAATTTTAAAGACGTGGGATTCAGAATTAAGTGTGAGTTTCACGAGGACTGATCCAGGCTTTTTCTCGGACTGGTGATTACTGTTAGCTCGAAAGCTTTTATAGCTTCGCTGGATTGCAGTGGCCGAGCGCTGAAGGGGCTTTGGCGAAACCTTGATTTATGGCTGACCGGCACATGGGCCCCCAAGAGGGCACCTCGGCTTCGACCGTTACTCGTTGCGCGAGTATCTGACTCGAGGATGCACGAGGGGTCCGAACCCCGGCTCGGTCAATACTTGAATCAGAGAGATCCAGACAAATAATCTACTAAATGTTATATACGCGACTACAAAAATACAATTAATAAAAATTAAAACAATTAATGCCTTGCCCTGTCATAAAATTTGATATAAACATATCATGGCGCTTGACTTTTAAAGAGAGATAGATATAGATAGACAGCGTTTTTTTTTTTGAGGAAATCCATTAGACGAGAAGAGAAACGAAGATAATTCCCGCCAGTCCACTCAAAATAGCGTGCACGAGCAAACTATTTCAACCACTAAATACACGCTACACGACAACACTAATACTAGGCAATACACACCACTAAAGTCGAAGTAAATGTACATCGTATTCGAAGTATGGTGTCGGTATTGCAAAGACGTAACAAAATTTCGAAAGTAAATGGATTAGCCTGCGTCTCAGAGAGCTCGGTGTTTAATCTTGTTTGTCGTAGGTTACGCTATCGCGTGACATTCATATTAATCTGTTCGACGAAAATCTTTGCGAGGATAATACTTCCACCTGTATTTCGTCAAATACGAAAAGTTCCAATGTATTTCGTACATTATTTATATTGATACTATCAAGGGTTGTATGAATTGTAACGAAAATAACATAAAAAAAACTTTTTCATTCAGTCACTTTGGGTGTTTGAATTTCCTTGTAACTTTGAATAGGACCTGTTGGAAGATTACATTTTTTTCTCAAAAGACTTGTAGTGAAAAACATTGATAACTGCGTGATATTTAAGGAAGAAATATTCTATTCATCAACTGTGTCATTAAATTTACGGCTGTGGAATAAGTTTTATTTTTAATAAGAGCCTTTTCGTTCGAGGGTTTAACGAGGGTACCAACTACCACTACATACTTTATTATTTTGATATCCGTAAAGACCAGGGAAAAGTGGTCAAATATACCCAATGGTACTGTAATACTCCTTAGTCCTTGACGACCGCGTGGCCTAGTGGTCAGAGTACCTGACTTCTACGCCGCGGCTCCTGGGTTCGAATCCCAGCCGGAGCCGACATTTGTACTAAAACACAAATTGTTGGTTTTCGGGCCTGGTTTTGTTGTGATTGTCCCCGTGTTTCTGGCACTCCATCCTAGACTATCTCCGAGAGTTCATTGATCCGTTTACTAAAAAAACCAATTGGGGCGAGAATCAATAAACTCTCTGAAGGCAGTTTTGGACTGCCATATCGGACGTGCATTTTATCCTTGTAAGAAGTTATCAAAATTCCGGAAAAAATGGTAATTTGTAGGAGCAAGGTTCAGGATGTTCGGTGGAGATCGCAGACATTCCAATTGAAGCTCTTCTATTTTAGCGGCCGTCTGTTATGCAGTCTGTGATCTAGCGTTGTCCTCGTTCGTCCATTATGGTTTGCAGTTGCTGACAATAGATATCTGCCTTAA